>OZ007556.1:28412607-31101706 GCA_963931855.1 Philhelius festivus | reverse complement strand
CTTTTTAAATTGGTAGTTAAGGAACTACTTCTTGCTGAAAAGCGAAGAGATAATATATTGGGGGTGATTAATTATGCGAATAAGGTGGCTGTTCCCTTCTTAGTGAAGAACCTAAAGCCAAAATGTACTTTTATAAAGTGGATTTAATAAGCTTATGACATGTTCAGATCTCTGTGAAATGTACTTATCTCCAGTAAATATAGTTCTCTACCCCTTCGTTTAAGGTGCTTGATTTTAGTTTTCATATCATTATTACTTGACAAATTATTTTAATATTTTTCATCATTTAGTTAAGTGTGTTGTAATTTATCAAATTCATCAGAGAAACCCGTATTGTTTTCCCCAATTCTGTCAACATCTGATATCTTATTTCGACTATATCGAATGACACTTTAATGTTCGATTATCTACTTAAACATCCATATTTGTTTAGTTTTTAAAGTGGGGCTTAGCTATTCTATCTAACAACATAATACAATATGAGTCATGTAGATACTCTTGTAGCTATAGCGATGGCTGCACTTCTTCGTCATCTAGCAGTTAACGATGTTTATATGTATACTAAGTACATTCCATTTTGCTTGCAATATTCTTCATGTAAGTATACATCCCGACCGAGCACCAAAGTCAAAACCGATAAAACCGAAAGACCTCCAAGACGTGCATCATCTTCATCTGCATCTGCATCCATCTATCTTGAATTTCAATCTCTGGTATACCTAGTTGTTGCTGATGGCTGATGGCAAAAATTCCAATTAATACTCGTGTACAAATTAATTTCAGATTGGGGCGCCCTGTGCCTCTGTGGCGCTGTGCCGCTGCCGCCACTAATTAGTGTCATTTGAATGTTTTACAACAATTGTTAATTGTCTATATCTACTAGATATATCCCCAACCGATACATAGGTATGAATACCTTCTTGTGACGGAACGTTCGCATGTTGTGTTAACCTGTCGCTTCTTAGTAGTAGGTTGGAGCCGAAGTCAAAAAAAGCTACTTTTCTACTCTTCATTGTTACGTTCCGAAATGGGTGACGATTGTGCGGAACCTTTGTGTACATCAGCCCAACACTGGGCCCCGCTACTAGTGCTAGCTGATGCTGCACCCAGGCTAAAAAAAATCCTATAACTAATGGAATCCGGGATCTGTGCGCGGAGCGCACATACCAAACATGACAGCTTTGAAGTAAAAGAGTCTGCGTTAACTACTTTGAATTGGTGCGCAGTAAGTTTAACGGCGGATGGAGCTACCACGGCCCCAAGGACGTCTAGGATTGTCTTTGTACCGTTTAAAGAGGGTCAATTTTAAACGGCACGGCGCGGTTGCTGTGACGCGAGTTTTGCATGAAGACCTGTTTCTTTTCTTTTTCTTTTCTTTTTTATATGTGATGAATTCACGCATTTTAGATGCAACTTAGAATACGTGCCGCAGTTATTTGAGATGAAAACCTAAAAGTTGTAATTTTGTTGAAATACGAAAATACAAGGCGGCCATTCTCGAATCCCTATCACCCTTAACAAATTATCTTATAAAGAAGAGATGTGCCCAAACAAAAACCATAAAGAAACATTAAGCCCTCGAAAAATAAAATAAAATAAAATAAATAAAAAATAAAATAAATAAAATAAAAAAATAAAATAAAATAAAATAATTATTTAAAAAAATTTTTGTGAAGCAATTTACAACCTATAATTTGTTTCTTAAAATAAAAAAACTCATATTTTTGGAGAAATTAAGAAAAAAACTGAACAACAACGCAATTATATCTCCGGTCCAAATTTAGGGTACTTTTTAAGAAATCTTTCTGGGATATGAATAAAAATGGTATAAGCTATGTATAACAAGAATGCAAATGAATACAAGTTTATATCCGTAAAGAGATTCCACCCACCCAAAATCTACCGAAGTGCCAGTTCAGTTTCCATAAATATTTTTTAATTCATCAAGAAAAAGTATGTACATATTTTGTCAGAGATAGATTGGGGCAAAATTTTAAACAATCTGTTATTAAGGGCTAAACATTTTACTAGTTAGCAATTTGTTAAACTTTTAGTAATTTACTAGCTCTTCGAAAATTTTAAATCTTTTTGTTAACTAGTGAATTTCTAATTGCCTTTTATTAAAAAAGGTGCATCTGAACACGTCCAAACAATGACAGTTCGTGAAAAAATACAAAGCAAACAAAACTAAATCTGAGGAACGGACCTAATAATTTGATTTGTCAGAAGTCAAAGTGACAACCTACAATTTATTTCTCCCAAAGAAGTGTAATGTAACTAGTACTTGTAATTCTGGTGAAATTGGAATCCCACGGCATGTAATTCAGTCTTGTTGTCTTGTCAAATTTATACCTTGAGTAAAATCATCCATCGTCCAGCTCTTCAAAATGATTTGCTGGAGACTTAAAATATCGCACTTTTCTGCACAAAGCTGAGTCTTGAAACATAACGAAATCTTCGTCTTTCGAAAACATTTTATATTATTTTATTTACTTTTAAAAACAATTAGCTCACGAGTCATAAACAAAAAACACAACTTAACTCTTGCAAATAAAATTGCTAAGAAATTTTTGTCGAGGAAAATGACAGAAGTTATATAGATTTAGCAAATTACTAAAAGTTAAAGTAGCCACTTTGTGATTTTAACTTTATTAAAATCCTAAGAGATAGTAATATCGTCGCTGTAGATCGAATACCTCGTAACCCAGAAAAGTCGATTTTTCAGGAGGGACAAAAAACTTATTATTAAATCAATGAGAGGCAATGAGAGACGTGTTGTTAATTATGCGCGTGGCTCTGCAATTATAGTTTTTAGGTTCACAGGATATTTTTCATTAGATTCGGAATTTTTTTCACAATATTATTGCATCATTACCTTAAAATCGATTTTTTCTGGGTTACTAGGTATTCGATCTACAGCGACGATATGTTAAAATCGTTTTAAAATAGCAAAATCCTTAGTAATTTACTAAAATGACTTACATATTACTAAATCGTTTAAAATTTTGCGCCATTGTATATTTCTGTTTTGATAGTCAAAATATATTTCCTTTTCCATAGTGTCGGATTTTAATTTTGATAGATATTTGGCAATTGACAATTTAAGTTAATTCTGAGTTGAAAAATCATTTCTGAGATAACCACCAGCACTGAAAACTGGGCGCAAATATTCTGCTGCTATACTCTGTCCAACAAAAATTGTCAGTACAGGCCTTATGGGAGAGCTTTTTCTAAAGCAGTGGCGCCTGATGCACCCTCACTACAATGCGTTAGGAAAAATGCGACTAAAAAAAGACCAAGCCACTGACTTTTCTTAAGGAATTGTTGTTGTAATTCTTTGCAAAAAGTTGTACACCCCAACACGATCGTCGTATCCCACTGCTGATGAGATGCTGTCAACGTCAAGAGTTTCAAGTGTCACTCAGACTCAATACGATCGTGTCGTGTGCTCTTTATCTGCATCAAAACAGAGTTACCATTATCATTCTCAATTGCAAGCAAGGAGCTTTTTTAGTGATTTTTATTTAGGAGCTTTTGGGATTTGAAGCTTTTGAGAACACATTTTCAGAAGACGAGTATGTTGAGTGTTGTCGTATTGCTTTTGAACTTAAAAAAAAAAACGCGCCTGTTATCTTACCGCTTGGCGTTGTGGGAAAGGGTAAATTGAATATTGTTTTCAGTCGTTTTGAATCGGCAGACGGTAGCCCTACGCGTTTTGTACTCTCATTTGCGGCGATTTATAATGTAAACTACGGAATCCCTGTGAGAGCTTTAAAAGGCGACACACTTATGCATGGCAATGCAACCAGAATGAGACACAAACGTCCTATCTTCCCTGTACTGACAATTTTTGTTGGACAGAGTATAATATTTTTTTTCATAAAAAAATGGGTAACTTCAGTTGAAGTAGATCTACTTCTTTTTTCCAAAATATTTTAAAATCTACTTCCTACTTCGCACCATCAGCAAAATACTGAAATCTACTTCATTTTAAAAATCTCTGTTTCAATTTACTTCAATTTTACAAAATAAAGCCCAAATCTACTTCTTTTTCTCTATAGCACTCTAAGTAGTAGATAGTAGTATATAACCTCATAATTACCATAAAATAAAAGAACGTCAACACAATCCAAATACACAAATGAGTAATTTTATGCGAAATTTCTTTAAAATTAAAAGAAATGTATTGACAATTTTAAATACATATTGAATAGGTAATATGTATTCATATAAGGAAAAAAATTTTTGTATGTAACATTTTTTCCAAAAGCAAGTAAAAAGGCATTTTGAAATCTACTTCGATTTTTTCCAATTTATGTACTTCACTTTTTTCTTCAAATCTACTTCGACTTTTTTTTCCGGAAGTGGTAACGCTGGTAACATTACCAGTCCAGGACTTAACTTTAGAATAACACAGAGTTAGTAGATTTTCCAAATACATAAATTGAATTCAAGTAAACTCAAAATTAGCTTTTCAGTTTAGAATTTTCAGTTATCAAAAATTTTAATGTAATAAATCCTGAAAGTAACAACAGCTATTAACACGTAGTAAGTGAAACTAATATTTTCTGTGCAAATGCTATCCAACCCAAAACAGAATCAACTAAAAAATTGCAACGTATAAATTGCCTATACAATGTTGATGACAACTTGAATTACCCTTCGTTTTGATTGATAATAATTGATAAACACAGTGCTCGCGTTTTAATATATTTTGTTTATTTTTTGTTATTTTCTTATGTTATAAACATATTCTTTTTTCATTTAATTTCAATTCAACTCTAAACCGATCGTTCAACTCATGCATCAAAAATCTAATCCAAATCGATCGTTAAATGATGAGAAATAATGGCGCGGCACACGAATAAAAGAAACTTCAAAATGATTCTCCTCTTTAATTATATGTCGATGAAAATTGTCCCCTTAATTTTTTAAAATGGGAATAGGTGTGTTCATGTATATCATTTGCATTTGACTTCAAGGGTACGTGTGAAGTTCCAGTAGATGTGTTTTACACTGGGAACTATTCGCAACGTGGTGGATAAATTCAAGTCGATTGGTTCACTGAACAATCTGCCAACATCCGTGCTTCAACCAAACCACCGCTATAAGTCAAAGTGCATAGGAGAAAATGAGGAGGAAACTTGGCATTTCATAGACCACAACCTAACTTGGACTCATGAGTTGAACCTACAACCGTTCTAACTTCTACTGACCCAGGAACTCAGAGTTTGAGTTATAACGACCATAGACAACGGGTGGTATGCAGAAAGCTTTATCTCAGTCTCAAATCTCACTTTTTTGAGCAATTGCTAGCTTTCGTATGAAGAATAATTCTTGTCTCAGAATTATTCTGCATACGAAAGCTAGCAATTGCTCATAAAAGCGAGATTTGAGATAAAGCTTTCTGCATACCACCCAAAGACGTGTTTTCGCTAACTGGGCTCTGGAGCAGTTGGATTTTATTTTTTGGATACAAAATTTTGAGATGTCGAATTTCATGCAAAAAATTTTAACTTTTTAAAACCATTTTTTTTCAAATAATGGTTCTATGGTATCGTTTTATTAAATTACAGATCGTAAAAATTAAGCGAAAGAAAATTCTAAATACCGTTTTCGAGAAAAATACGATTTTCGAGAAACTTTGTTTATATATTTATTCGGTGTGTATCGTTATTTTACAAAAAAAAATCATAAATCATGTAGAAAGTATTGACAAACTGTTATAGAAATATAGGCGCAAAATTTTAAACAGCCTATTATAAAGGTAGTAGTATGATACTACTTAACAATTTGCTAACTTTAAAGTAGTTTACTAACTCATTCTTAATTTTAAACATTTTTTAACTAGTATCGTACTAATGCAATTTTCTTAATAAATTGCTTCTGAACGAACACACCTAAAACAAGGACAGCTCGTACAGAAAACTAAGTAAACAAACCTTTTGTAGCGTTTGCAAATACCACGATACTAAAAAAAATAAAATAAGTATTCCATGATTTTAACTTTAATAAAAGTGTAGAGAAGGCTATATTTGATAAAAATTTGCAAAATCGTTGTTTTAACCTAGTTTCATACTAAAACAGCTTTAACATCAACTAAAATTTTGCGCCATAGATTTTGATTTTTGTTTTTGATTTTTTGCTTAGATCGACAAATTTAAAAAAAAAAATAAAATGCACGACTGGGTCACACGAACTTGCTCTTAAAGACTAAGAATTTAAAAAAACTAATACTAAGAACAGGATGCCATGTGGTCCAAGCAACTATTAGTTTATGCTAGAATAAAAATTAAAAGACGTTGTAGTGGTTTCTTAAAAAAATAAGCTTTTATATACAAAATTTTTAAATCATTTTTAAGAAAAAAATTTGGTACTCCAATTTAAAGTTTTTATTATTGTTCGAATAAAAATTAAATTTACAAAAAATATTCGGCCGTTTTTAAGATATAGAATTTTCCAAAAAAAAAAAAAATAGATTTTTTCTCAAAAATTCAAAAAATATTTTTTTTTTTAAGTTTTGAAACGCAATGTTTTTTAGACTTTTTAAAAGCTTATCTCTATGAAAAAATTCGTTAAAATCCGTAATGGCGATAATGAGAAATTAAAAATTCGAAAAAATGGTTCTATGGTAGGTACAGTTAGTAATATCTTGATTTCAAATTTTTGTTTTATCATATAATAAAACGGCAAACATGTTTTTTGTGGTACACTTTTCTCCAAAAGTATATTTAACCGATTTCGATAAATTTTATATGGTTGGAAAGCCACAGTTACGGAGATGTGCAGAATATACTTGAGACACGCATTTACACACTGTGGGTCATTTTTGTTTTTGCACTGTCGAACACTTTGCATATTACATAAAATAAAATTTAGTTTAATAAATTTGCTTGAAAACACTGCCAATAATATAAATAATAAATAATAAATAAATTGGCACTCGAATTTCGAGAGCTGGGTCGGCTAGTTAAATTAAAGATCGTAAAAATTTATCAAAAAAAAAATTTACAAAATTCTCGGAACCATTTTCGAGAAAAATACTATTTTCGAAAACCATTTTTTATCATTTGTATGGAAAGTACCTTACTTTACTTTAGATGGCGCCCACAGTCCAGGGTGGACTACGGCCTCAACCAATAAGCCCCTCGAGCTAGCTCGGTCCCTAGCTAGCTGCCTCCAGTTATACGCACTCCAAGTTGGTTGAGGCCGCTCTCCACTTGTGCGCGCCATCTGAGGTGGGGTCTTCCTCTGCTGCACAGACCATCAGGGGTGGATTCGAAGATTCGACGGGCTGGTGCGTCGGTGTCCATACGCTCCACGTGTCCCAGCCATCTCAGCCGTTGTATTTTCAGCTTCTTGACTAGGTCAACGTCGCTGTAAAGCGCATACAGCTCGTTGTTGAACCTTCTCCTCCATACTCCATCGATACAGATTGGACCGAAGATCAAACGAAGAACTTTTCTTTCAAAGCACCCAAGCAGATTTTCATCCGTTTTAGACAGTATCCATGCTTCTGCCCTATACAGCAGGACCGGAATGATGAGGGTCTTATACAAGGTATCCTTGGTTCTTTGAGATATTGCTTTATTACTCAAATACCTTCTTAGCCCGAAGAAACAGCGGTTGGCAAGAGTAATTCTTCGCTTGATCTCTGCAATGATGTCGTTTTGCGATGTTATAGTGGAGCCCAGGTAGAAAAGATTCCTTTGTGAGATTCCTTTCTCGATGATAGCATATTCTTCGTCTTGTCCTCATTAACAGCCAAACCCATTTTCGTCGCCTCCAGTTCAATACTTGCAAACGCACCGGTAACAGCTCGCTTCGTCCTCCCAATGATATCAATATCATCCGCATAAACAAGCAGTTGAACTGACTTTTGAAAAATTGTACCTCTGTTGTTGACGTTTGAGTTTCGTACAATTGCTTCAAGAGCGATGTTAAATAGGTTGCATGATAGCACGTCGCCTTGCCTCAGACCTTTCTCGACATCAAAAGATTCGGTGGTGTTCTTACCGACCTTGACGGAGCAGCGAGATTTCTGCATCGTCAATCTGCACAAGCGGACGAGCTTGACAGGGATAGCGGATGGAGGTATAGAAGGTACCGTTAGTTTTAAATAAAATAAATTTTTTTTCTCAAATCTTGTATATTATGTTAAAAACTTTTATTTATCTAGCATGAAAAACATCGAGCATAGAGTTTTCGAAATATTAAGTTTCCAAAAAACTACATATTTTGAATTTTTTTTTTTCAATTTTTAAAAATTTGAATACGTAATAATATTCAAACTTTGGAGGAGCTTTAGCATAAAAAAAATGATTTAAATCGGTTGTACCGTTTTTGAGAAAATGAAATTTAAAAAAATGGTTCCAGGGGGGCTACCAAAAATAACCATATTTTGGAAATTTTTTTCAACCATTACCTAGCGTTAACTAAATGAAATTTCTGAGCTCTTGAGAAAAAAAAAATTATAAAAGTTCGGAAAAATCGTATGGCAGGTACCGTTATTTTTGGTCTTAAAAAAAGAAAAAACCTGTGGGGGGGGGGGGGGGAAATTAAAAATAATTTCTACCAAGTTTAAAGAAAATCAGCCGAGCCGTTTAGGTTACTGCAGCTTGACCTTTAAGCACCTTCAAATCATTTGGTTGCAATTAATTCAACAAGGTGAGAACAAATTTGCTTTAACTACTCTAACTACGAGTAACTTACTCATCAGCATAAAAAGGAAACTTCAAATGGAATTAAGAAAACTCTATATGAAAGCAAATTAACCTTAAAAGTTAAAACCCCTAAAAGCACGCCATATCATCAATGGCGGCGGCGGCGTTCGGTGCATTAACATCACTGAATGGCAAAAGGGTAAAAGTTGTTCCTTTTGAATTTGATGAATTTTTATTTAACTGAGCTAGAGAGTGTGATCAAAAGTACTCAAACTTATTCCAAGAAATTAGTTGTCACTAATCTCTTCCTTCCACTTTTGAAATGAGCCAATGTTAGTTGTGTTTCACCATGGAACCCTATAAAAGAATTATTCCACAGAAGTCATGATTTTCCCTGGGTTAGAGCTCAGGAAGCTTATAGCGCGCCCAATAGACTCTGGCACCGGTACTTTTATGTAGGTATATGGGTTTTGATTTAATTTGACGCCTGCCTTTCTTGACTGTTTCGCGTGTTGCAATCCAATAATCGTCGTATAATCCAACTACGCTGTCCGTTTCTTTAATGCATGGAGTTTTCTTAGCTCATTTTCGTCCTCTATTTCTTAGGACTAACATTATAATCCGGCACCCAAGTTCTTCTATCCGTTGTTTTTTGGTCTATTTTGTTGGTCTTGAGGTAATAAAGGAAATAAAAGCTCGACAAGCTAACATTTATGGACAAAGACGTGAAAGAAGAGGAACATAAGCTACCAGTACCAGACATGGGCCAGACGTTTATGAAAGACCACACGACACAGCGCGACATTGCAGACGACAAAAACCACAAGAGGCGAAAAAATTAAAAACGGATTATGAAGAGCCTCGCGACGAACCGAACTCGATTCAATGCAAAAAGGGCGACCGACAATTTAACCGGGTTGGAGAATTAATTTACGATTTCATTAAGGGGGTGGCAGACTGATCCTAAAATATTCACTCCATGTGCATTAGTGCTGAATGTTACGGGTTTGTTTCCCGGTCGGCCTTTCCAACGGGGGGTCCTTTTAGCCGAAATGTTCGTTTTATGTACCTACGTATGTATGTCGCTCACTTACAACTTTGTCAGGGGATATGAGGTAAAGGGAAAAATATGGGATTGGGTTTATATTATTTGCTTTCATCGATATAGAAGGTTTATAGTGATTCTGGTAGAAGACATGGCAAGGGTCATTTAAGCCAGGGGCGTGTGCGTTTCTATGTATAAGGGAACGTAGTTCATGGAGATTTTTTAAATCTAAAATAAGAATGGTTTAAAGATTTATTAGTATTAGCAGATTATTGGATTTATTGGTGAGCTGTAAATCCAAATAATTATATCTTTTTATTGATCAATTTTCAATCAAGAAATCTTAAGACAAAAGCGGACAGACATACTTTAAAATTTGGCGAGGTAAAGAAGAGAACATACTCGTAATACACTAAATTTTCCAGAACATTGTCATGAATTCTGCAGTCACTAAACCCGCCAGTCAAATTACTAAATCTTTAAGTAGGTACATATGTAGCTTCCGGTTCCGATTTTCTGACTCTCTAAATGAAGAAGTGCAGTCAAGGGAGTACAGGGTGGGCGATCTAGAGGTTTCTTTTTAAATCATTGGTTATATTGACACTGACAGCTGTTTCGAACTCGAAATCTTGACAGAAAGTCAGTATCATACCTTCAACGAACGAAATGAGTTGCTTAACTCTTGAACAACGTTAGGAAATATTAAAAATTTATTACGCGAATATGGCTGATTATCCGCTTCGTTATCGCTTAGCAGTTTGGGCATTAGAGCAGCTTTTCTTCCGAGGCGCATTTTCATATCGGCGGCTACGTTAACAAACAAAATTACCGCGTGAGGGGATGGGAATCGCATCGGGGATCGCACGTTATTGTCCAGAGGCCATTGCATCCAAAGAGAGTGACAGTTTGGTGCGGATTGTGGAGTGGTGGCATCATTGAAGCATTTTTCTTTGAAAATGAGGCGGGGAACAACGTTTTGGTCAGCGGTGGGCATTACAGAACCATGTTAACCGGCTTTTTTTGTTACTCAAATTGAAGACATGGATTTGGATGACCTCTGGTTCATGCAGGATGGCGCAGCATGTCACACAGCCCATGCCACAATCGATCTTTTGCGTACCAAGTTCCAAAATCGTGTTATCAGCCGCCTTGGTGATGTTTATTAGCCGCCTCGGAGCTGCGATTTGACTCCTTTGGACTTTTTTTGTGGGAAATCCTTAAGGACCGATGTTATGCTAAGAATCCGAAAACAATTTAAGCCAAGATCACTCAAGCAATCCCTGAGCTACAGCCCGAAACCATCAACAGGGTCTTGGAAAATTGGAGTGACATAATGCGCCACTGCGAAGCCAGCCGGGACAGCCACTTGAACGATGTTGTATTTCACAATTAATGGGAATATTTGATCTTAATAATAAGGCCATAACAGATGGAAAAAATTTAATTTTTTTCATATTATTGGATTTTTAAAAAGAAACTGGTATTTGGCTCACCCTTAATATTAAATCTAGATCTGTCTGAAAAAAGAGTGTCGGAGACAAAACGGAGCCTTGGGGCACACCAGCATTTATTTTATGAATATCTGACTTGAAATTTTAATGTCTAATCCAACGAAGAGACTGTACCAAATGCACGCACTTTCAATAAAAGAGCTTCGTGCCAAACCCTATCAAATGCTTTAGAAGTATTAAGTGAATTACCTTTTTTTTCTCAAAAATGATGTAAGGATTGGTTCCAATTTTCTGTGGGATAAGCCATCAGATCACCAGTGCTACGAAAGCAGTACTGTCGGTCATTTAAGAGCTTTCGTTGTTCGAGATATTCCTTAAGCTGATTGTTGATCAGCGTTTCCATGACCTTGGAAAGAAAGGACGTTAGTACAATTGGTCGGTAATTGAAGGGGGAGGAGAAGTCACCCGTTTTAGGGACCGGCTGGATATGTGCTATTATATCTTTATTCTCCGTCTATGCAGCCAGGACAAACAATCACCAGAAATATCTTCCTCTCACAACAGCTTAGGAGGTTCTCATTTACCTTCGTTAGGGCTAATGCCTCAGTACCATATTGCTTGTCCGAAATGATTGGTGTCTTAGTGGAAAGTTTAGTTTCTGTAGAGAGAAATTCGTTGCCAAATTTCCCCGAAAAAAGCAGACTTTGGCAGAATTCTATCAGTGCTGATGTTATTGTCCTGTATCATAGGAAGATATAGTCTTTGTTTACCGCCAAATTAAAGCTTCTTGTAACGTTCTGTCCAAGATGTCGGTAGCCAAAACGATGTAAAGGAAATCGCATGACAAAATAAGACTTTTTTTTTGACACCTAAGGTATCTTCTTAGTTATTCGGCACAAAGGAACGAGTTTAATAGTGATTATAAAACTACACATTACTCTTTAAAGCAACAACATAATTTGTAGATGAGCTGGTGCATGCTTCTAAGCAAGTTATCGTCAGTTGCTTCTGTTCCACTGTTTCTCAATAATTCATGGTTGGGGCATATTAAGACTTTTTAAGATGTTATTGAAGACTCCATAGAAAAAAGACCTGGCGATCTTTTGCGATTGTTTAAGGTTTGATCGAGATAAACCTTGGTTACAACGACTCAGTGGTTTGAGTCTTGGCTTCTATTAATATCAGTATCTATGGTTGATGCTTGATTGACAAAGAATTTTTCGTTTGTGAATGTTGAGATGTTGAAACTGCGTGCTAGCTACAACAATGTTTAACCCCGTGAATAATATGGAACTATCCAAATCTATATTTCCAAAAAAAAAACCTGCCTTCTACGAGGGCGGTCCGATAAGTACTTAGCCTACAAAAGAATAACAAACACTTCGGAAAAGTGGCGATTTATTTCTCAACATAGTCTGCTTTTAGCCTGATCCAGCGATGCTCCAACTTCTTAAGCCCATCCGAAAAATAGGTTATCTCGAGTTCTGCAGAGTAGGCCTCCGTGGCGGCGATAACCTCCCCATTTGACTCAAATTTCTGCTCGGTGAGGTATTTTTTTCAAGTTTGCAAACAAAAAAAGGCGCACAATCCTACCAATTTGGCCGTGGCTCTGAAGTGATCTCACGGCACCCATCGCACCGACAGCTTTCTCATGCCCAAAATTTCATGGAACTTATGACACACGCGGTCTTTTTAGATGCCTACTGTTTCAGCTATCTCACGCACCTTCAATTGGCGGTCTGCCAATACGAGATCGTGGATTTTTGACACGTTATTCCCCGTGGTAGCCATTTCCGAGGCACCTGGGTGGGGCTCATCAAAAACCGATGTGCGACCACGTTGAAACTCGTTATATCAATTTTTGACGGTCTCTATTGAAGGAGAATAGTCACCGTACATAGCATCCAAGCGCTCTTTGATTTCGCTGCGCGATTTAACTTCCAAAAACAAAAATAGAATCACCGCCGACCGATATTGCTCATTTTCCATTTTTCTAAAATTCGCGGACAAGCTGGCTTCCACACGTGGTCAAAACAAAACTACGAGTCCGATTGACAGTAGCCGTCTAAGAGAATGTACTAGACGATAGTAACTCTCTCTTGCGATACTGGCACCATCGGGCGGTGAGGCTAAGTACCTACTTATCAGACCGCCCGCCCTCGTCATTTAAATTTTGCCTCGTTGTGACTCGTTTGATCACTTTCAGAGATGTACGAGTATGTCTCAGCAAAATGGTTTCCAACAGTTTCTACAAAACAACCACGATGGAGTTGTAAATTTACTTTAATGCTCCCTTAACTTTTATAACATTAGTTCATTCAAGGATGCATGTTACATAAGAAAAGAAAACGAAAAAGCATACCCTTCAGACAAATTTATAAATAAGGGATAATGTAAATACTTCATTTTCTTATACCCACTTACCCACATAATGCTTTTTACTTCTTTTCTTGTGTATTTTTTTTTCGGTTTGCAAGGATAAAAAAAAGAACACACGAGGAAGGACATTAACGCAAAATCAGTTGCCATAGGTTAGGTTAGTCAATTGTGTGGTGTAATAGAGTATACGAGTATTTGTTGTGTTTTTTTTGTGCCTTTTTTTATAGTAAAACTGAGAAGAGCATAAAAGGCTAATTTCGAACAGAAATCGTTCAATCGTATATTGAATCAGATAAATATCCTTTTTCATGTTTCAGCAAAATACCACAGCACCTACCTATAGGTCTGTGAGTTAAAACTATACAAGCAGAAGATTTCTAATTTCAAAACGATTGAAAGGAAGACTATAAGAGACAACCACACAAGGGACTCTTTACGGAGACATAAAATTCTTTAACTCCTATAGACAACCGACAGTGATGATTTCGTCTACTAGAGGGTCATTCATAAAGTGCTTCCGGTGTCTAGGTATGTTTGTGTGTAGGTACTCTCGAAGGACATCGTAACTTTCTCTCAGAACAACTATTTATGTTTGTCAATCTTGGGAATAGGTTTAAATGATGGGGTGGTGCAGTGTTGCATTGGGCAAGGGTTTGAAATAATGGTTTGTATTGAAGACTTAAAGAACTTATAAAATATTTTAATTTCTACATTTCGGAGCTAAGAACGAAAACAAAAATAAAAGTTAAAAAGAGTTTCAAGATTCAAACGAAAACCAAAATTGGTATTGAGAATTTGAGCATGGATGTAGGAGGATGTTTTATCATCTCAATGAGTAGAAACAAAGGAGATGTCTGCTACATGTAGTTATACTACTGATTAAATAGTAAAATTTACAATTTTGAAGTTATCACTGTACCTGTACATTATATCAATAAATCTACCTTTATAAAGGAAAGTCGAAAATGGAAACTATTGAATAGGTATGTAAAAAAAAAATGACTTTGTGTGGATTCGATTCATAAGAATTTTGTTTCGGCTCCTTGGAGATGATGATTTCAACAATAATTCAACTTTCTTTAAAACTGTATGGCAGAGTGTTGTGTCCAAGTGTGTGACCAGTTGAAAATGTTGTAGCTCACTCTTCTCGAGTACCATAATGTATATTGTCTATTCATCGGTTCTCACACTTGGATTTTCACTCATTTCATGAAATTAATTTTTATCAAAAAAATAAGGACTTTTCAAACTCTGTTCAAACCTTTAACCATTGCGTCGACTTTTCCTTTCATTATTTTTGTAGCTATTTTTATGATTGATTTTTCAAGAATTTTAAATTAGCGGCAGTGATAAGAAGAGTTTTAGTGACCTACAGTGATTTGCTTAAAATAATAATATCGTTTAAAGTGCAAGTGTAAAACAAAAATATTTTCAATGTCTAAAAGAAATGACGATCACAGTGTTGAATCCATCGCCGCCACTGAGCAAGAAGAAACAGGCGAATCAGTTTGTACGATGGCATCGTTCTGAATTACAATAATGATAAATGAAAGTTCCACTATGAAGACTCTAGGTTACCTGAACAAGGACAGTTAGAGCCTTTGTTGAAAGAATACGACAATAACGACACGATTTTCCTAAAGAAACCATTCAATTTTCCAAAGTATTATTTTGAACTTGTGCGATACACTGCGGAACTCATGACCAGTGATGTACATCGACCAATTGCCGTATTCAACCAACCACATGATGCTCGAAATCTGAATGATCTTCACAAGGGGTTTCAAAAGTTAGCAAAAATGCAAAGTAAGACAAAACTCTCATGGAGAAACCTGGAGACGGTATTCACTGATTTAGTAGATATACAAGTTGCAATTCCTTAAACCAAGAAAGGAATTTTTACATACACCACACGTCCAGGTACAGAACCAGAATATACCGTTTTAAGAGCTCAATCATATTAAAAAGATAATTAAGCAAGGTCTTTGAGCAATCAGCATAAAATAAAAGTGATCAATCATGCCAAATTAAAACAAGAAACTTGAAGCAGAATTGGGATGTGCTAACGTGCTTGTATCGTAAGTTTACCAAAAGTAAGTGCAGAGGAAGTGGAAGAGAACTTCAATTTACAAGAGAGGGTAGGGGAGATGTTAGAGATTTGGGCGTACTGTCAAATATAGAGGTTCTTTCTTTAGCCGCGTTACCAGAATGTGGATTACTTTGCCCTTCTCGATTTTTCCCTTCAGTTTGATGAACAAGCTTTCGAAACGAATGTGCATCGCCATCTCCTATTAAATCCTCACCACCTTTCCTAAACAGTTGCACTGTTGTACATCATAAGGGTATAGTCATTTTAACTTGAGTGTGTGCAAATTATAAAATATAAAAAAAAAGTTATTTACTGACATTTAAACTTTTCAAGGAAAGTATAGTTTCGGTTCGAAACCTTTTAGCGTAATTTTAGCCGGCCTCCCTTAATATGATGGGGAATACTTAAACTGGTTACAATTCCATGACTTGTTCAAGCAAATGATTCAGGAACAGCCAATAACACTAGCACAAAAACTTTATTTGTTGAGAGCAAATGTAACTGGAAAAGCTTAGAAATTGATCTAAAACTTTAAACCAAAGGACAACAACTACGAAGTAGCTTGTGGTGTATTTGTCGAACGCTTCAACAATAAATGATTTCTGTTTACGGCTCAAATAAATGAATTCAGCAACCAGTTCAAGCCGTAGATGACTTCATGATAACACAAAAGAGTGCTTGAAAGTTCTCACCAACCTGAACATTATTATCGCAAGCGGGAACCCAATCGTAGTACAACTTCTCTTGCATTGGTCAGAGAGATAGCAGTGAAAAATTTGAATTCTCAATAAGAGAAACAGCCAGTTTCGGAAATTTGTATAGTTCAGATTTTAGACTCTAGAAGTCATTTACATCCGGGATGCCAGGAGGAAGTAAGAAAGTCTGCAAGACACCAGTGACTGTGATAATGGAAAGAAGTCAACCACGGCCACAGCCTCTAAGATTTATCAGGGTCTACGAGCCCAAACGCAAAATAGTTGGACTACCTATGATAAAAAACAAAAATCTTCTGATTCTTAAATTCCATCGGAAATAAAATAAATATTTTGGTATTTTTCTTAAGATACTCGTATATTTATTTTGAATAGGAATAAGTAACAAAAACAAAATGACTTCAATTAAATAACGGTATAGAGCAATCTTACAAAATAAAATAACGATTTAAACATTTTTTTAAGTGCAAAATAGTTGGCCTATGGGTCTTAATTTTTATTTTACCATGGTGTTACGTTGCCTTTGGCCTTGATAACTGCTTCTATGCGTCGTGGCATTGTGTCAACTAATTTTTGACATTCTTCGGTGCCAAAAGATTCCCAAATATTTATGATTTTAGCTTTAAGGTCTTGAAGAGGTCCGGCATGGTTCTTTTCGCGGTTTTTGTTTCATTTTATGCCAGACAGTTTCAATTGGTGAAAGGTTAGGGCTGCTGGAAGGCCATTCCAGTAAAGGAATAGCTTCAGCAGATAGCCACGCCATTTTAGAACTTACTGTATGGCAAGAAGCTCCATCCTGTTGGAAAATATAGTCTCGATCACTAGCTTGAAGTCGTGGTATTGATGGGAGAAGCTCATTTTCCAGAATATCCCTGTACCTGGCAGCATTGACATTTCCATTTACAAAATGCAAATTGCCCAAACCCCGCCCCGACATGCATCCCCATACCTATCATTAGAGATGCTGGAAACTTGACCGTTTTTTAAGGCAATCTTTGTGAAAAACCTCTTGAATTTCTAATGACTCGTTTTCGTTCGTCGCCCACGCAAACTTCAAACCTGGACTCATCACTCCAAATAACGGACCGCCATTGACTTAAAGTCCAGTTTTTACGTTGTTTGGCCCACTCTAGCCGCTTTTTCTTTTGTTTAGGTGTTAAAAGTGGTTTTTCTTTGGCCTATTTTTTTAACGAATTAAAATTGCTCTAATTTAAATAAATCTAAAACAAACCTTATAAAATTTGTATCCAATTTTTTTCATAATCCGTTTGCAAGTGTCGACCGAAACACTTTTTTTTTATTCTTTCCCTCCATTGAACAGTTATTGCAGCGGCCGTTTGACGTCGATTTTCTTTTATTATTTTTTTTAAAACTCGGCAATCTCGAGGTTTTGCAATTGGTGGGCGTCCCGTTTTTTTACCGATCTCCACATTTCCACCATTTTTGAACTTTGAGATAATGTTTCGAATTGATGAGCGCGGTAAATTGATTGTTTTGCGATTTTATAGCTCGATAATCCCGTTTCGAAGGCTTTATTTATGGATTCCCTAAGCTCTCTTGATAATGCAACGCCACGCACCATGGTTGACATTAAATTGTTGCTGGCTTGCATAAAACAAGAGATCAATAAACAACAAAACTAGTGCATGTCATTTTTTTAATAACGGTTAACTGAAAATCTATTTAAATCTTCATAGGCCAACTATTTTGCATCCCAGAGAGAGTAGTCCAACTATTATGCTCTATCTTTGTTTGAGGGAATGCAAACTGGAGCCACATGTACTTTCTCGAATTTAGTTCTGTTTGGTCTAATTTACTTATTCACCCCGATTACCGATGTCGTAAACGACAGCGAAATATACGACCTGACACGATCTGCATTCCATAAGTCGTTTCCAACTTTTGTCACTCGTTTTGTTGTCATCTGTAAATGTCAAACGTCGTTGAACACTTTCTTTCTGCATTCTGTAAGACGAAAAAATACGACGACTAAGAAAAAAAACCACGATATCTCTCGTTCAGAAATTTACACACGACAGAGACATAGAAGGTCGCAAAACTGCAAGTATTCTTGTTAAATAATTTATTTTATCGAATTTTTGTACGATAAATAAAACAAGTATATATTTGTCTAAATTTGTTGTACTATACTATATACTTAAATGTTGTAATTAACAAATGAAAACCAATTCCAGACGCTCGTAGATTTGAGGAAGAAGACGAGCAGTTAGGGTTTTTTTTTTAAGGGGATACAAAAAACGTCCTCCAGTAAGAGATGGAGATGCTTGGCAAAAGTTTTAAATCGCTTATTCTATAACGGCAAGCTTTCGCTATTAAACAAAAAAGAGCTACGCTTTCGAAGAAGCAGTGTGTACTCCAAGAAATAACCTTAAATTGTATCAATGAAAGTATAAACAAAGGAAGAAAAGAGGAATATAAGTCATACAAATTAAAGGAGCACACTGCTAGGAGAGACACAACACATCTTAAGATCCAAGAGGAAACACTTGTAATTTATAAACATGGGATGGAAAGAAAAGAAACTAATAAATGTAATACATTTCAACACTTATCATTTTAATTACTTATTTATTTTCTAATAATTAAAAGAAACTGCATTTGTTCATTAATTGAACATCGAGCAATAATATTGTATGTAGACCAGTGTTGGGACTTCTACCACTTAAGTGGTATTTCTACCACTTTTTGCTGTTCATGAAAACCTACCACCTAAAAATCTAATTCTACCACTTTTAGCAACTCAGATTTCACCTACTCGTATATTTCTACTTTACCATATATGTATGTACCATACGACCAAAATCACTCATAAAATTTATCCCAAATATTAATCCTAATATTTTATAATAATGTGATCTTTGAAACATAAAGAACCGAAATATTATTTCTTTTATTTTTGTATTTGAATTATTTTCAATATACGATTTGCTACATAAAAATGGCTTTTAATTTCTACCACTTTTTTGACAACCTTTCTACCACTCTTTAGCTTCTGCGAAGTCCCAACACTGATGTAGACTTTCCTTTGAATTTGACAGAGGTTTGCTACTTTTTCATCGTTTTTAAATCTGTTACAAAATCATCGCGTCGAAGAAGTTATGGAATGCCATTTAAAAAACGAGACGACAGAGAAAACGAGAGACGTCGAAAAAACGAGACGACATAGGTAATTGGGGTGATTAAATGTAATTTATTACATCGACAAAAGAAAATTAAAAAACAACTGCTTGGGGACCAGAAAATATAGGCACATAAAAAATGTTAATTTGTTAATTGATGAGTAGGCCAACTATTTTGCGTTTGGGTCGTACAACTCATCTAAACATGGAATTTACAACTGCAA
Organism: Philhelius festivus; assembly: GCA_963931855.1. Lineage (NCBI taxonomy): Eukaryota > Metazoa > Arthropoda > Insecta > Diptera > Syrphidae > Philhelius > Philhelius festivus. Next base: position 31,082,002 of record OZ007556.1, on the reverse strand, counting down.
TAATTACGTTCAGAACGATGAAAAACTGTTCATAGCTTAATTTTATGTGCACGAATTGTTTGAAGAAAGGTTAGATTAGGTAATGTTAGATTGGTTGAAAGATAATGGCTGTGGGAAGAGAACTGACACACTTCTACAAATATTTAAATCAGTAAAGTATTAATCTCCACCTCAAAAAATAAAAATAAAAAATTTACGAAATACTACTTCGTTTTCGGATCCTTACCCTCATGTCAGCTCACAAGAAAAAAAAAATCAACTCCCAACACGGTCTGCTGTTAAATCGACGCTCTCATATTTGTATGTAGTGTCATGTTTCCGCTGTAATTGAGGGCGCAGATGATTTAATGTGACAAATTTTATTTCGCACTCGTACCGTTACAAGAGTACTGAAATATCTCGATATACAAAAATCCTCTGGTCCGGATAGTATTCCGGATAGTATTACCCTTCTTCAACACCGGCAAAACCATTGCGTGATGGACTTTTCCATCTGTCGTACTCTACTGGTATCCTTCTGAGTAGATAGAAAACGGCATTTGAGAAGCCTGTCCCTAAAAGAGGCGAATGTTCTTCTCCCTTTAACTATTGTCCAATTCCACTTACATTCCTTCTTTCCAAGGTCATGGAAAAGCGGATAAATTATCATCTTAAGAATTCTCTTGAAGAACGAAAGCTTCTCGTTTTGGAGAAAGAAAGATAATTGGACTTGATATTTCAAAAGCATTTGATGGAGTTTGACATCAAGCTCTCTTATAGAAAATGCGTGCATTTGGTTGCGATGAATCTCGTCGTCTTTGGATTTGAAACTACCTTTCGAACCGTTCAATACAAGTAAGTCCCTCTAACTCTCTTTTTGATATTCATCAATGATCTTATGTTTGAAACTTCTAATCCATTAAATTATTTTTCTGATGACAGTACTATCAGCTTCTCATATTCGTTTCCAGATTCATTTCCTTGTTCTTCAGATGTGAATCCTAGAATGGCAGCGTATGAGAAGCTCATTGAATTCGGATTTCGATAGTATTGTCAAATGGGGAACCATAAACCACGTAGAATTTAATGCTTCAAAACTCAGTGCTGTCTTCTGTTGTTAAAGCGCAACCCACGCCCCATGCCGCTATCCATGAGAGGCACTGGCATTGATGAAACTAAAGAACTCTTATTATTGACTATGACTATGAAGCATTTTTACCACTGGAAAAGTTTTGGATTGGATTCTTTGGGCTTAAAAATTTAGTTCATTTGAGGAAAAATAAAACCAAATGTATTTATAAATAAAATGCACGACTGAGTCGCACGAACTTGCTCTTATGTAACAGACTAGGAATTTTAAAAACGAATGTTATTAGAGAAAACTCTTCATAAGGATCAAATTATTTTTTAAATTCTTTTAGTAGTAAGAGACAAAAACATAATGCTATCCAAATATGAATTTATGCAAGAACAAAAATTATAAGTCGTTGTAGTGGTTTCTTAAAAAAAAGCTTTTATGTATGTACAAACTTTTTAAAAGCTTTTTAAGAAAACATTTTGGTATGCCAACTTAAAGTTTTTATTATTGTTCGAATAAAAATAAAATTTACTAAACAAAAATATTGAGTCGTTTCTGAAATATCGAATTTTCAAAAAAAAAAAAAAAAGAAAAAATAGATTTTTTTTCTCAAAAATTCAAAAAATATTTATTTTAAAGTTTTTAAATGCAATGTGTTTTAGATTTTAGAAGCTTCTCTATAAAAATTTTCATTAAGATCCGTTATGTGGATATTGAGAAGTTCAAAATTCGAAAAAATGGTTCTATGGTAGGTACAAGCTGTAATATCTTGATTTCAAAATTTTTTTATTAAATTAAAGATCGTACAAATTAATTGAAAGAACAAAAATTTTATCAAAAGTCTAGGCGCTGTTTTCGAGAAAAAATACGATTTTTGAAACCATTTTTTTTAATTTTTTAGCATTTGTATGGTAAGTACCTTTATTTTTAGGTAAAATAAAATTTTTTTCTCACATCTTGTGGATTGTATTGAGAAACTTTTATGTATCAAGTTTAAAAAAAAATCTAGCGAGAGGTTTTCGAAAAAAAATTTTGAAGTTTTTTTTAAAAATCCAAAAATTTTTTTTTTGAAAATTCGAGCACACAATTCTATTCAGGTTTTTTGGGAGCCTTAGCAAAAAAAAATGATCAAAATCGGTTCTACCGTTATTTTTGGTCTTAAAAAATCAAATCAAAAAACATCCGGGGGGGGAAAATTAAAACCCATATCTACCAAGTTTGAAGAAAATCGGCCGAGCCGTTTAGCTGCAATCGAACAAACAGACAGACAGACAGACATTGAATTGGCAGACCCACTTTTTTCGTCTTCGCTATCATCGTAATGTCAACTTTGATCAAAATCTCGAGTTCGATTTTTTTCCGAATACATTACTTGCCTTATAGTACCTATAAGTCGCAAGTATAAATGATGAACAAGGGAGCAAGAATGTTATGTATGTAAATCAAATTTTTTTTTTTTTAAATTTCTTGTCAGCTAATTTGCCATCCCTGAAAGTACTCCCAGATGCTTAAGCCCACATGCCCTCTCTCCAAGCTACGGCACTGAAACATAGCTCATCAAAGTGAATCAGTGAGTGATTGTTTTTAAAAATCTTGCACTTGAACCTTCAAGTTCTGTCTATTTTGGCAACTATGAATGTAGTACAGTAAAACCCGCTTAAGAGAAACGGTAAAATGTCAGTCTTTCTTTCACTTAAGCGGGTTTTTCACTTAAACGAACCCCGCTTAAGTGAAAAATAATTTCACTAAGGCGGAGTTCGGATAAGTGAAAAAAAATTCACTTAAGCGGATTTAAAAATTCCATTAAGCGTAGATTTAATACTAGAAACAATATTGTTTTTATTTTTTGTACTTACCTTGAAAGAAGTTAAATAAAACAACGATTAAATAATACAAAAATAGTTTATTGAAAAACGAAAACTAGCAAATTTTTGTTCTGTTCGATTCAATTTTTATTTTTCACTTAAGAGAGTTTTTTTCAATGAAAAATATTAAAAATTAACTGAAAATATGTTTCAGTTATCCGGGTTTTTCGCTTAAGCGAGTTTCACTTAAGCGGAGTGTTTTAAGGGAAATTGGTCGAAAAATACTTGGGGATGAAAAAACTGTTTCAGGTAAGCGGGTTTTTCTCTTAAGCGGGTTTCTCTTAAGCGGGTTTTACTATTACATTCATAAATTACACGGCAAACTTGTGCGTAAATACGGTCCAGAAGTGAGATATACTTATGTGTGATAGATGTGTTTATATGACTGAATGTATGTTACAACGCATATTTTCATAAACTCGTTCAAACCGAACTTTTACGAATTTTCGTGTGACATTTAAAGTTTATTGACACCAACTGTCAAATATTGCGTTTCAGGTACTCTTAATTTTATTTTCTTGTCCCTTTTTCTTCTCGTTGCTTTCTTTTAAAAAATCTAATAAAACAACTACAATTACTTTAAATTCAAATTTCTGTTGACAGCATAGCGCCAGCTGTTTTTAATTAATTTTGAAAGCATCCCATCGGTTTCTTTTTTGACGTTTGATAAGCACGGAATATTTTAAAAATTGTGTTTGTTTAGTTAATCTCTTAATTTAAACTAGTTTATGAATGGTTTAATATAAAACTTGTGGTTTAGAAAAAAAATGATGGGAAAACTTGTGTTTTGGATGTAAGTTTTTCTCCAAAACCAATATTTTCGCGAAAACCGTGACTTAGGTTTTATGTGAAAAGGTTGGTTGTTATGTCAAAGTAATAAATGCTTAAAGGAACCATTTTGTGAAAACGTAGTTTGGAATTTGAATGGGGATTTTGGTGAAAAAATAAAAAAAAGCAAAAGATGGCAGTCTAAAACGACTTTAAGAATTGATATAAAATTTGTGGGGATAAGATATCTGATATTTTTCCAAAAATCATTATTATAAGTATTAACGTTAATTTAGTTAGAATCGTTTTTTTAACTTTTAGCAAAAGATTAATTCGATTTCGATCATTATTATTTTGAACATTGCGTAAGAAAATTTAGAAAAACGTAGTTTTTTTCTTACTTGAAAATTCAATTTTAAGAATGATTTGTTTTGAACTTTATTTCTAAAGTATAAGGTTAAATTTTAAGGGATCTAATTAAGAAACCTATTTTGAAATTGGAAAAAAAATGGCTATTTGAAAAGAACGTCCTTTCTGTTTTGGTGATTTATATACGTTTATCTTACTTAAGTGAACAAACAGAAATTTTGTATTCGAAAAGTTCTGATCTTTTTTTTTTTTTTAATAAGAGTGTAGACTTGGAATTAATGGCTTTCTCGTGATAGTTGCCACTTGGTGATCCTTGGTCGAAACGCAAAATTTCCAATGATATTTTGGCATAGTGCCGGCTCAATTTTATAAAAAACGCGGCCAATCTCATATTGCAGTTTTTTCTTGGATTATAAAGTTCTTGACATACTTACAACTATATTTTCAAAAAAAAAAAAATAACTCAATGAAAAAACCCCAATGGCATCAAATCGTATAATCGGCCAGAAGGTGCATGATAATGTTTGATAAATCTCTAATATTTCCTGACGGTTTATGAAAAATTTCATTCATATTTAAGAGCGTTTTACGTACATGTTCTACACCTCAATATTCACGAGTGACAGCTGTCAAGCAACTGTACGACCGACACAAAGACAAATGGTGCTAAATTGAAAAAGGCACTTTTAATGAAAACTTTTACCTTTTATTCTTTCATATGATAAGTAATTATATTTTTTGAAATTAATTTCGGTTACCAGGTACTCGTATGTACAATCTTAAAGCATTCAACTATATACCTACTACAGGCAATCAGTTGGAAGGGAAGTTAACCTTGATTGAATGCCGATTAACTTGACAAACTGGTTTCCATTTTTATCTACCTACGTAAGGTACCATTTGCTAACACTTAAAAGGTTCCATAAAAAATACCTTCTACAGATAGACGAGAGATATAAAAAACCTATTTGACTGCAATTTAAAACCTCAATGTCACCATCAATCAAACGACTTGCCATTCTGAAAAAAAGCAAACAAAAAAACCGAATCACACTTAAAAAAAACCTGCTGGGAAAATAGTATCCCACATCTCAATAGTGGGGTTCACATGGAAGAACATGGTTGAACAACATTGTTCCATGGGAAAATAACTGTACACACTACTTTGCGTTCACATAGGATACTGATGTTGTCGAACATCATTATTTTTATATCTTAGAAGTGAGCGGAAGCAGTATGGCGATACAAATTTTGGCAGCCGTAATTATGAACGATATTCTTGAAGAGGAAGAAAACACGAAACTTGCATTTTCTTCCACTTCTTTATATTTTGTTAGGAGTTTTATTCTTATAAAACTTATTCTTTATAAATTTCACTTTTTATTTTCCACAATTCTGGTAAATTTCTTATTATAAAGTTCAAAAATTTTTTTTAAAACTCATTATTTGGTATAGATGCCATTTTTCCGTTGAATGTTTTATGGCCGAGACAATTTACAGAATGAAAAAAAATATCAAAGTTGTCAACATCTGTTCACACAGGTTGGTTGGTTGCACGAACCACCCAGGTTTTCAAAATATTTTGAAAACCATGCAACATTGTTCGGTTTTGCGTTCATATTATAGAACATTGATGGTTATCGAACCATGTTGTACAAGATGTTCTTCCATGTGAACACCCCTAATGACTGTCACTATCATCTGCAGCTTTCTCCCCGTTATGTACCCGCCATTTTTTTGACGCAAAATTGGAAACATAAAGAAAAACACTTTCAAAAACAAAAACGACAAAGAGAACAAGTTAAGAAAAAAAGTCAAAACAAAAAGAAAATCAGAATGAGAATGAACAAAAAAAAAGACGAACCAAAAATGACCATTCGAACCCCCAATAAGCCCAGACGCCTTTTTTTCTTTGTTGCAGTTGTTTATGTGTGGAAAGTCGAAAAAGGCCTTTTGCGCGCCTTCTCCACACTTCATTTTCGCTTTTCATTTTTCCCTTGGCTCTGTGTGTGCATTTTCACCCTCATCCTCCAGTCAACACACAGAATCACCAACCCTCTCTGCACAAAAGAAAAACAAGAATGAACAAATGTTTGAATGCATTTTTTCCATCTCCTAATATTCACCCTCCAATTGGGGGTGGTGGTGGTTGGTATACGGATATGTGGCCTGCAAGAATCGAAATGAAATGTGTGCACCATTCCCGTGCTGCACGAGACGAGTGGGTGGTAAATGGTGGAAGAACGAAAGCGCAAAAAATTGAGCAAAACGCATTTCGCAAAAAGTATGGGCTTGGGGTTAGCATGGGGTTGGGGAAAGTGCATTTAAGCCACTCCTCCTAGTACATCTGTGATTGGCCAAGTTGAGGGTGGTAATGGTAGTGGCCCAATGTCATTGTTTCCCTTTTTCACTTGCAACACAGCAGGCAACACGACAACACGCTGCTCCTGCTGCTGATGATGGTGATGATGATGATGAAAGCCGGGCCAAAAGCTTTTCCCCAGACCCGATCGTGGGGATTTTCTGAAGCGGATGGATGATGGGAAAAACTAGTTTCGCCATAACAACCCTCTACCCTCTTGGCTGTCAGCCGATTGACGTCCGATATCGAACGTTGTCATTTGTTTTTTTTTTCTTTCTTTCTTTTCTTGATAGAAAATTCTGGAGCTATTCTCACACAAGGATGTAATGTCGGGGCAGGGAACGGTGGAGGTTTCCTTGACTTGGCAGCAAATGGGCATATTTGGCTGATAGTATGCCGTGTGGAAAGCTATTGCCAGGAGTAGGAAGGTAGGTGGAAATACACGCATCCAGGATGGGAGGTAGAATTCGGTCCTAAGCGCAGCGCCCAAAAGACATTTAGTTTCTCGTCGAAATTTTTTTTTCGGTGATGTTGTTTCGTTAGAGATGCCAGTTGGTCGATTGGTAATTAGAAAAAATAGAGAATCGAGCGGGGAAGAGCACATTGTATGGCCCAATCGATGTTTTTAACTTGTCTGTGTGGGTGTGTGGCAATTTGGTAGTTTTGTCATCCGGAACGAACTACACAAACCAAATGGCCATCTAACTATGATGTGTGTTTTCTGCTGCTTTTTTCACTATTCCTATCTAAAGTAGATAGGTAGGTACGTAATCTTCTTCTCTTTTCTTGTCAAAAAAAAATAGAGTTTAGTTACAGCATGTGTGCATGTTTTATTTTTTTTTTTTTGGTGGAACTACCTACATATACATACATATGTGTTGTAGAGATAAAAGGAATTTTAAGGACGTACAAATAAAAATGAGTCCTTAATTCTTTTTTGTTGTTTTGCGATTTTAGTTTTTTTGACAAAATGATTGGCAGCAGCAGATGGCATGCCAATCATTTGAAACTGACGTATCTATGCATCTCTATTCTATATACATACTGCTTCTAAAGTTACCTACTTTTAAAAAAAGGTTATGAGTTGACATTCTTTCATTACAAGGATATTATGTCGTAACAGCGATTAATTTGGTGAGCTGTTGGTCATTTGTATTTGAAGGAAGGGTTTACTTATATTTAATTGTCACAGAGACAGATATGGAAAAACGCCATATCATGGTTCGAAGCGGATTTTCAATCTCCTAAGGAGATATCACCTATTACGTACATTAACTCTGTTTTGTTGTTATTGAATGTTTCTTCTAGAATGTCGTAAAATTTTATTATTTCTTCGTCATCAGCTTTTTCTGTCGGTGCATATACTTGTATTATAGTCATTTTTGTGTTTTGGATGTTAAGCTGTATACTGCATATTCTCTCATTATGAAATCGGATGTTAATTACATATTTTGTCTTTTAGTTCTTTTTTAATCAGAAATCCTACTCCATAGAGTCCTTTAGTTTCTCCTATGTAACAGAAGATATCGTTGTCGTTATTAATTATTCTTTGTCCAAATAGTCTAATTTCGGCTAGTCCTATTATATCCCAATTTATGTTTTTCAATGCTAGTCTTAATTCTTCCTGTTTTTCGTCTGAAGAAAGTGTCCTGACATTAAAAGTACAAATTCTTAGTATATTTTGTTGATTTTTGATTGTTATGTTCTCTGTTTGCTTATTTGTGTATGGGGGGTTTTGATCTACTCTTCCCACGGTGATCGATCGGCTTGGGAATTTTAATGCAAAACTAGGAAAAAGATTGACCGAAGAAGAAAACTCAGCTATAGGACCTCATGGATATGGATTAAGAAATGAAAGAGGGGAGAGACTCATCAAGTGGCTAGGAGAAATGAATTTGAAATTCGGGAACTCATTCTTCAAAAAGAAAGATAGCAGGAAATGGACGTGGATCTCACCGAATGGAAAGACTAAAAACGAAATAGACCTCATCCTCACGAACAAAATTGAAACCATCCAAGACATATCTGTCCTTAATAAGATAGATTTTGACAGCGATCACAGACTAGTAAGAATGAAGATAAAAGTTGACCACAAAACATTAAGAAGAAATCGACAAATCTATTTTATTCCTACAATAGTTCCCGATCAAAAAATAATTACCTATAACGAAAATATAAAGACAAAAATCAATCAGCTTTTAGAACAGTCAAACACAAATAATGACCTTCAAAATAAATATGACAATCTAGAAAATATTATAAAGACTACAGCAAAAATCTCAATAATGAACACAAAGACTTCCAAAGACAAAATATCAGACGAAACCAAAGCTCTTATTTTTAGAAGAGAAACCTTAAGAACAAAACCACAACTACTTAACCAAGAAAAATTAGAACTAAGCGAACTCAGAAGAACTATAAGATATAAAATAACGAAAGATATACGTGAATTTAATGAAAACATTATAAAGGATACAATTAGACAAACAAAATCAATAAAAAAAGCAAAAACATATTTGAATAATAAACAAGAATGGATAACAAGTATGAAGGACCAAAACATAGCCGTTATAACAAACCGAAAAGACATCAATGAAAACGCAACAAAATTTTTTGAAAAACTGTTCACCTCGACCAAAATTATCACAGAAGAAGATACTCGTACAATGGACAACATAGATTCACCGACACACACCCCTGTGTTCAGCAAAGAAATTATCGAACAGACCATAGACGACCTGAAGAAAGACAAATGCACCGGAAATGACGGAATATCATCAGAAATGTTAATATATGGAAAAAACTCACTTTCCAACATTTTAACGAACATATTTAACGAAATAATTCAAACAAGACAAATCCCGGAACAATGGAAGGAAACAACGATAACATTAATACACAAAAAAGGAAAGAAGGACGATATCAATAACTATAGAACCATAAGTAACATCTCGACAATTTACAAGCTCTTTTCCAAAACACTTTACAGGACCATCAAAGAAGATTTTAATAACAAGCAACCAAGAGAACAAGCTGGATTTAGAGAAGGATTCTCAACAACAGACCACTTACAGACAATGAATCAGCTAATAAAAAATGCAATGAATTTAGACTACCGATTTATTTTCTATTTATTGACTTTAGTAAAGCTTTTGACTCCGTTGAACACGAAATGATGTGGTCCTCCCTGAAAAATCAAAACATAAACCCAAATGTAATAGAAACAATTAAAAACATATACAAAAATAACACAGCACGAATAAAAACAGAGAATAAAGGACGCAAATTTAATATAACAAGAGGAGTTAGACAAGGAGATCCGCTTTCACCACCTCTATTTAGTTCAGTTCTGGAAGACATTTTTCAAAAAACTAACTGGAAGACAAAATATGGACTAAGGATATGCGGACAAGTTCTTAACAACTTAAGATTTGCAGACGATATAGTTCTTATTTCTACAAAAGCAACACACATTCAAGAAATGTTGACGGAGCTAACTACCTTGTGTAAAAATTATGGACTTCAAATAAACAAATCGAAAACTAAAGTCATGACAAATCACACAAAAGACGATATAACGTTGGACGAAGAAAAAATTGAGTACGTAGAAGATTACATATATTTGGGACAACTAAAATCATTTAAGGACCAAGAAAATAAAGAAATTAACAGACGCATTACAAATAGCTGGAAACAATTCTGGAGCCTTAAACATATTTTACAATTGGACCAAAGTGTAGACACAATGAAATATATCTTCGACTCTGCTATTCTACCGATTCTTACTTACGGACTACAAACAATGAGCTTGACTGCAAAAACATTTGACCAGCTAAGGATATGTCAGACGAAAATGGAAAGGAAAATACTGAACATACGACCAAGCCAAAGGGTACGAAATGAAGATATTCGTAATAGAACCGGAATTATTGACGTCATAAATAGAACAAAAAGGCTGAAATGGAGCTGGGCACGTCATGTATCTAGACTTCAGGACCAAAGATGGACAAAAATGACAACGAAATGGAGACCAGAGAACAAGAGACCAGCAGGACGACCCAATAAAAGATGGAGTGACGACCTATCCCAAATAAGTACAAATTGGTACAACGAAGCCAAAAATAGAGACATATGGGCAGCCTTGGGGGAGGCTTATGCCAGTAACCAACACTTTTAACTTTTATCCAATTATTTTCTTTCAAATACAAAACAAAAAAAAAAAAAAAAATTTGATTTATAACCTTAATACATATTACAAATTTTGAATTTAAGAAAAAAAAAAAAAAAAATTATATCTGTCATTTTCTAGTAATAAGTTTTAAATTCTCACGATCTTAATATCTAAAATTTCTTTTAAAAATTATATATAAAAAAAAAAAAAAAAAAATAAATAAATTGTAAATATCTAATATTGTAATCCAAATACCTGAGGCAATAAAAGGCTTATAATAATAATAATAATAATAAAGGAGATATCAGGTTTCGCGGTTGATCTTAGCAGAACATCAAATAAGAAACAGTACACATGTATATATATACCAAGAAGGTAGGTAATAAGTCTTTTGAAAACAGAGATTAGCCCAGTAAAATTATAAAAATTAATGGTAGGTTTTTTTTAATTTAGGTTTTTTATAAAATTTAGATTAGATTAGATTTATTATTAGATATTATTCATATTTACAAATTTAGTTTTTTCTTTTTTTTCACATAAATCGTAAAAGCATGGCTTTTGCCTTCTGCCTGATTGACATTAATTATGCAGTGGCGTAGCGTACCATCTCGGCGCCCGAGGCGGGAGACCCATTTTGCCGCCCCCATTCAATACTAAATTAAAATTAAATTTCAAGACATCATTTCACAGGGAAATGAAGTATCTTTTATTGAAAGTAAAATAGAATTAGCGGTTTCATTAACGGATTTTACGAGCCTTACGAATGAGGCTCTTGAGACAAAGCTGCATCTGCGGATTCATCTCCATGCATGCGTTTTTTCCTGCGAATTGTACTCGTTTTGAGATCGATTCCGAGTTTTTTCCAAAAAGTCTTAGAAAAGTCGATTGCGGCTTGGACGAAACGGTCTCTGCTCTCCACCATCAGGAGAGCTTTTAAAAGGCAGAGTTTCTGAGCACACTTATCCACACTCAGTCCACATTGCTGCAGGTAAATCTGTGCGTCATCTTCTTCAGGTAGCTCTGCAGCTCAAAAGCCAAGAAAAGTGAGGAAGTTGAATGACTGCATGACTGTCAGAAGAAGACTGGCTACCGATCTGTCAATTCTTCCAGTACCTCAAGAACTTCCACAAACTTATTTTTAAGCGTCTTTACAGCTTCACGATGCTCAGTTTTTCTGCAGGCTTGTGACTAGATGCTTGAGATACTTCTGGTGAGTCGACTTCGTCTTGACCCTGCTCTGTGGTGGGACCAGAACGACTTCCAACTTCGACGGCAGGCACGTCTTCTTCTTCTGCCCGTAAAGTAAGTTATGCATTCCCATGAATATTGGCCGGAGGACAATTCTAGGCCACTCACGATTGTAGATGGAGGAATCTTACTTTCATTGGAATCACTTCCGCTGCTGCTGGATGCCGCCGAAGACGTTAACGTAGCTTTTGAACCAGAACTAGAACTGAAATATTTCGCGTCTTCGCGTCTGCTTCTTTCTTAGCCTTTTTCTTGCGGTATTCCGCGTCGCTTCCTTTAACTCTTTTCATTTTCAAAAACTAGTTCAAAGGTTGAGTGAAGTACTAAGTGCTTAGTTTTAGAAGATTCAACAGTATTTAAACTATAAACAACACAATCGAAATAACTTTCTGTGATGCGGGAGGGAGCAAAAACATTGAGCTGGCTGAGACTAGAATAACGTTTCCGTCGAATCCTAGTTATCTTTCTTATCATATCCAGTGGCGGCTGGTGGGTTGTTGAACAGGTGGTGCACTTCACTTGCTCACTAAGTAGGTATTAAGATTAGAAATCGCAAAAAAACAACAATTTACATGTATATTTGTATATGTCGATTTTGTATTATTTTGTATAATTGCTCGAAGAATTTCAACCATGTATTATATATATATTATATTACATTTAGCAAGGAATCATGTTTTTTATTTTTTTACTTAAATGCGTTAAATCGTGGATTCAGGTAACTTTTTTTAAAAAGATTTATTACTGTCTTTAATATACCTAACCACTGTTAATTTTATCCCACACCACACACTGTACACAGTACAGAATCGAACCAAAACCAAAATAAAAAACAATTACTAACCTAACTCCTACAAACCTACACTATTTAAGCAGTCACGGATAGAGCGAAACAACATTACATATTCGCAGGCGCAGCGCATTCTAGTCAAACATCGGTTGCTCTAGTTAATCTTCGGTTCTCGTGCGCTGCACGAGAGCAGGCTAATTTCTCGATACATTTCAATGAAATATCTTTTGTCTCACGCGTCAGGGATACTCAGCGTTACCCTTATGCGACTTTAGTCGCATTTTTGCGACCTTTTTTTAGCTGTGCGACTATGCGACGACCTTTTTAAAATTGTTTAAAATTGCGACTTCTTCTTTGCTTAAACATTTACCATCAAACTTTTCTGAGAATGTGTGAGTATGATTGTCTTTACTTTGTTTTCTATTCGCATTCTCGTTTTCGAAAGTAGTTTTAGTTTTCCCATTCCCACCACGGGGACGCTGTCAGATTGTTTTTTTTTTTTCTCTTACGTGTTTGGCACTGACGACTGACACTGACATTTCCCGGAATATCTCCTTACCGTTGTGCTTTGTCTTTTTGCAACATTTTTTTATTAGGGCCAAATTTGATGAAAGTACAAATTCAAAAATTGTTATTATTCTCGAAAATTTGAACAACGAAAATTTAGTTTATTTTAAGTTTCTAAAATATATTCTTTTAAATATAAATATTTTAAACAAAGTTTTTCAGAGTGAAACACCACAAATTTCTTATTTGTGCTCTTATATAGAGGATCCTCTATTTATTATTTTTCAAAATTTTTTATTGAAAGAATGCGTTCTTGGAAAATCTATTTCTGAGATTGATTATCGAAAAGAAAATTATTTTAAAAAAAATTCAAGAAATATATATCGGCATGGAAGCCGAAAATTGCTTAAAGGATAAAAAACTCACAAATTTTGAAATTATTTGCATAAAAAAAATGTACTTCAATATTATTTGACGCTTTGCGAAGAAATTTTTTCAAGATTTAATGTTAAAGATGAGAAAATTTCTATTTTAAAACATATAAATCCAAAAATAATTAGGTCAAATCAGGATTTTAACTATTTTCGGTTGGTTTCAAATTTTAATAGCTTTACAAATGAGCCAGAAAAAGTGGTAGAGCAAGAGCAATACAAACACCTAGAGCTTCAAACGTTTGACAAAAACTATGGCAACATTTTTGAAATTAAAAATATAGAAGAGTTTTGGTACAAGGTTGGTACTTTAAAAAATAGTTTAGGTGATAACCTATACTTTGACCTTTACGCGCTTGCGAGTTTGTTCAAAGCTTACGCTTATGAAAAATAAATTAACAAACCGTTTACAAAGGGAAACCTGCGAAAATATGTTATCTTCCACAAATCTCATTGACTGTGATATAAGTGAGTGGGTTCCTGAAAACAATCTAATTAAAAAGTATAGAGAAACTTTATTAAAAAAACATTAATGTGATTTACATATCTTTTAGGTATTTATTTTAACTTTAAACCTATACATACATACATATTAATTTATGTAAAATGAAGTCTTTGAATTAGGTTTTTTTTTGTTATTGTTATTTTTATTGTATACCTATCTAAGTGTTTAAATAAAGAAATTCAAAAAAATATCTAAATTGTTTTTCCTATAGTAAAAAAAATAATATTTAGGTATGCGAGTTTTTCTTTCAATTGCGACTTTTTGCTCAAAAATGCGACTTTTTCAAAGAATTCGAATTTGCGACTTTTTTTTGTAAAAGCGACTTTTTTCTGCGACTTTTTGAAAAATCCCAGGGGTAACCCTGGATACTTGCTTGTAACTCATACAAGTTATATTAGCAGTCCTCGTGCGCTCGCCGAAGCGCACGAGAATTTTTACTTGCAGGGAAAGTAAGTCTTAATAGTAAAGCAAAGCGCTTACATTGTTTCGTCATAATTGGAAATTTTACTTGTTTGTGTTCTTGTATGTTTAAAAAAAAAAATATTAATATGGGAATCTAAAAATAAAGATGCAGTAATATTTTGTTATTTTTAAATCTTTTGAATTGGTGGTTCAGCGCACGAGCGCACTTAAGGTACAGCCGCCACTGATCATATCTCGCATATGCATATCATATATTTCGGAACACTCCCTTTCAGTTTCGCGAGAGTTTCAGAACGTTTTGTTTTAGTTTCGCGATCAGCGCGACAATACGGAATGTACTCTTACGGCCCTACTCACCGTCTACGAATTCACGAAAGCGGTCAACGACGAACCACAGATAGGGTGGCAAATTTCAAATTTACATCATTGTTGTTTGTTGACTTGTCAAACGATCTGTCATGAAACATATGATTTCTACTCTACCCGCATCACCGGCGACATTTTGCCGCCCCCCTAGGCCTGCCGCCCGGGGCGGACCGCCCACCCCGCCCCCCCTACGCTACGCCACTGTAATTATGTAATGATTTGAATTTTAGTTTCATATAATTGTAGTATAATGTAATATTGCACATTATTTAAGTTTTAGATTTTCTTAAGTTAAATTTTAAAACTCTTTATTTAGAATGTTTTTTTCTATAATTAAATGCATTTTTATAATAGTTAACAAGTAGTATAACATTCGATTCGCAGTTTAAAGTGCTTTGACCTCAGATATGGATTTAATTTCACTGCCTAGATAAAGGCTGAGTTCGTATTTGCAAAACTTCCGCAGTCCTGCAAATTGCGTTAATAATAATTGTAAACAAACAGCATCATCTCTGCATGAGCATGGCAACATTTGTGTTCATAAAAGTAAACTTACACTTACACTCAACATGCGGTCAATTTGGCATGTATTTTTACTTGCGACTTATAGGTACTATAAGGCAAGTTATGCATTCGTAAAAAAAATTGAACTCGAGATTTTGATCAAAGTTGACACTACGATGATAGCGAAGACGAAAAAAGTGGGTCTGGCAATTCTGTCTGTCTGTCTGTCTGTCTGTTCGATTACAGCTAAACGGCTCGGCCGATTTTCTTCAAACTTGGTAGATATGGGTTTTGATTTTTTACCCCCGGATGTTTTTTGATTTGATTTTTTATGACCGAAAATAACGGTACCTGCCATACGATTTTTTTTCGAAATTTTATAAATATTTTTTTTTCTCAAAAACTGTCACAACGATTTTCTTAAAAAAAATTCTAAAAATTTAATTTAGTTAAACCTAGGTAATGGTTGAACAAATTTTTCAAAAAAATGAGTAGTTTTGGTACCCCCATTGGGACCATTTTTTTTGTTTTTGATTTTCTCAAAACGGTACCATCGATTTTAATCATTTTTTTATGCTAAAACTTTCCAGAAGTTTGTATATTATTGTGTACTCAAATTTTCCAAAAAAAAATTTTTTGAATTTTAAAAAACTTTAAAAATTTT
Source organism: Philhelius festivus (assembly GCA_963931855.1). Classification (NCBI taxonomy): domain Eukaryota; kingdom Metazoa; phylum Arthropoda; class Insecta; order Diptera; family Syrphidae; genus Philhelius; species Philhelius festivus. The sequence continues at coordinate 31,065,972 of OZ007556.1, read as the reverse complement.
TGTTTGGAAACTCAATATTTCAAAAACCCCATGCTCGATTTTTTCAAAACTTGATAAATAAAAGTTTGGAAAAATAATCTACAATATATGAGCAAAATAAATTCATTTTATCTACAAATAACGGTACCCTCCATACAAATGTTAAAAAATGGTTTTCGAAAATCGTATTTTTCTCGAAAACGGTTCCGAGAATTTTGCTTAAATTTTTTTTCTTTCTATTATTTTTTAATATCTGTAATTTAATAAAAAAAAATTGAAAACAAGATATTACTGACTGTACCTACCATAGAAGGATTTTTTTAAATTTTGAAATTCTCATTATTCACAACGGATTTTAATGAAATTTCGCAGAGGGAAGCTTCTAAAAAGGAGGATATTTATTATAAGGAAGTTCCAAAATTTGAAAGCTTCGTATCATATGATTAAAAAAAGAAATAAACTAAGTAGGGAGGCTTACTCATAGGATTACTTCCACCAGTTTGATGAATTTTATGGATCTCGACACAATGTTGAACTTCCTCCAGAGCTATTGGCTGAGATATTTGATTGTTTTGAGGAGGTTCGTATATTTTGGAATATGCCTAAGCTTCATTCTGCAGGTTCTTCTATTCAAAAATAATTTCCTTCGTCTTCGGTTTTTTAATTTTCTATTTTTTACCAATTTTTGCCCCATGTTTTCAAAATTGGTTCCTTCCGTTTTTACCAGCCATTTTTAAAATAACATTAGAAAACCAAATAAAAGTTCCTGAAAAATAATTAATATTTATTGTAAATACCTACATACATACATACATATCTGACTTTTTCTATGTTTGCTATTTTGGCAATTATGAACTCATTTTTAACAAAGTATGTTGACTGCTGTTGTAATTGTGTTCATAAATGTATTGGAAGCATGTTTTAGTCAGGGCAGGGGCAACAAACATTGCAATTACGAACTCAGCCAAAGTCTTTGAATTTCTTTGAGAATTGGACATTTACCAATAAAATGCAAGACATCTTCTCGCTCCGAGAGATTACAAAGGCTGCAATAGATCGGAAAATCGGGACGATGTGGAATATAGTTCAGTTGTATGAGTTCTCCTCTTATCTTGAACATGATCGATATAAGTTCTTGTTTGTTGGTGTTGTTGAAATAATTTTTTTTCACACAAGTTGTAGTTATGTGAGCTGTATATTAACCGATGAACGGAGGTTATAGCCATATTTATACAATCTGTTCTGTATTGTTCATCTACTTTCGAAATGAGCTCATAAAGCATATCTTTTAATACTTTTGGATTTGTTAACGTGACATTGAATTGCATACCACAACAACCTGCAAGCTCCTCAAGTTTTCTGAACCACAAATTTCTTTTTCGAATGGTTTTCAAAGCAACAAGTTTTGGAAGTCTTCCGTTAGGCATTTTGAGAACTTTCAATATAATAATCTATATGAAGCTTCAAAGTCTTTACAAACAGTGCTGAAATACCTGTTTCTATTATAATCATATAATTGGGTGTCGTGCTTGGTAAACCGAAGATTCGTTTGATGTAGTATCGAAGAAGTTTTTCTACTGTTTCATATTGCGTGTGCCCCCAAGATTGCATCGCGTACATCATGATCGACTCAGCCGCTCCAACGAATACTTTTAATTTAACAGTATGATCAACAGAGTTGTTCGAAAAACATCTTTTCCAGGTAGCACCTATTGCACTTTTTGCACTTATAAGCTTGTCCTTGAAGTGCATCTCCATATTAAGATTATTGGTTATCGACACTTCACTGTAGTTTTTATCACTTTAATTGGTTCTCTGTTGTAACGCCACTTTTCATTTCGACATAATCTACCTCCTCCTTGTTTAAAAATCATCACTTTTAATTTTTCTTGATTGACCCTTAGATTCCAAGTTTGACAATACATATAAAGGTGGTTAATCATCAACTGTAATGTGTCAGCTGAGTTTGCAAATAAAACCACGTTTTCTGCAAAAAGAAGTGCTTTGAGTGACACTCAAGCAAACTCAATTCCTCCTGGCAGAAAATCCGTTAGTTCATCGATATATAAGGAAAAAAGGTAAGGGCTCAAGGAACAGCCTTGTCTTACTCCCATATTATTTTCAAACCAATCCGAAATATCAGATCCACACCACACCGCTGCTCGGTTTTCTTCATAAATATTTTCGAGAACTCTTCCAAATTTATAACTCATTCCGATGTTGTAAGGTTTATAAAATAAAGCTCTCCAATCTATGGTATCAAAAGCTGCCTTGAAATCAACGAAAATGGCGAATAATTTCTTTTTTTGTTCTAGGAATGTACCCGCAATGGTCTGTAGTACAAAAATATTATCAACTGTTGAATAGCCAGTACGAAAACCAGCTTGATTTTCGCTAATAAGCTTTTGACTTTCAATCCAAAGAGCCATTCGGTTGGTTAAGAGTTTAGCAAATACTTTATATGATGCGTTGAGAAGAGATATGCATCTGTAGTTAGCTTGATCAGCTATATTTCCCTTTTTGTGTACTTATTGGAAAAATTATTGCTTCTTTGAATTGTGGTGGAATTACTCCCGAATTCAATATTTGATTAAAAGTTGCTGTAAGTTTTTCCTTCAGATGACATGTAGCATATTTAAAGAGTTCTGTGGGAATCCCGTCAGGACCTGATGACTTTTGGTCAGTTAGACCATCCAGTACAAAATTAACTTCAAGGTTGGAAAAAGGTGTGTCAAGTATTTCATTCGGATGCAGAGGTACTGTATATTGCATCGGCAGTAAGTTGGTAATTGGGTTTAGCAAAGATTGAAAACGGTTCATCAATGAGTGTGCATTTACTTGAATGCTTATTGGTGGCACTTTACCATTGAATTTATTTATTGAAGCTCAACATTCTTTTGTGCTTTCACAGCATGTTAGTGATAGAGCCTCATTCTCATAAAAGCGTTTCTTTTTTTCTTTACATAAATTTTTATATGCAACATTGGTTTTATTATAAAGGTCTTTGTAAATGTTATTTCCAATTTTTATAGAACCATTTCTGTCTGTATTGAAATTTCTTCTTCAAGCTCTGACTGTTCGGTGGATAGAATATCTTTACTATACCTTCAATCTCACTCATGCTCAGTTGTTCAGTATATTTAAATTTCGTTCCAAATTGTTTCTATATTCGGTTGCCCTTGAATTTTTCCACTTCAATTTTGGAGGGGGAAGAATGTTGATTGTTTTTTATTTTCGATAGGTGATGTAAGAAACTCAGGTATGATAGGTAAGTGATCCGAATATTGCTCACATAGAACTCCAAAATCTGCAAAAATCGAAATTCATTCGCCCATTATTAAACAAAAGTCGATGACTGAAGAGCCTTGTGGGCCTAGGAATGTGAGTTCTCTATTTTTATCCCAACTACTTACGCCATTCATAATATGAAATCCAATAGAATCGCTTAATTCCAGCAGCTTTGTCCCTCTAGAGTTCCTACAAGCATCTTTCGAATTCCTTACTTTCCCTGAAAGCCGATTTTCTCTTCCTTCTTCCTTTAATATTCGACCATTTAGATCTCCAATAACAATTATGTTGTCAAAGTTGCTGTGTTCTAATACATCAAGTAGTTTCCCGAAATCTCTTTCCCCAGTGATTGGAATTAATATAGGTTGGCAATAGGTATTATAAATTTTGTACAATTTAAAATGATTTCCAAAATTTTTACTTCGTCTACAGTTTTGAATTCACATGATATATTTTTAATACTTTTTTGTATCCGAAAAAACATCCTCCACTTGCTCTCCCTCTGATGTTCTGTTTCATGGCTGGTATCCATAGTTCGTAAATCGGTGAAGGTATAGTTTACATTCTTTTTATATTTTTTTCATAAGATCATTTCCAAAACCATTAATTAAAATTTTTAATTTCAATCGAATATAGCATCATACTTTCTCTACCCTTTTATTAAAGTTAAAATCATCGAATACCTACTTTATTTTTTTAGTATCGTGCTAAGTTATATATGACTCTTTGACATTTGCAAACATGACACGAAATGTCATATTTTTAGGTGTGTTCAGAAGAAAATTCTTTTAGTACGATACTAGTTAGAAAATGGTTAAAATTGAGAATGAGTTAGTAAACTACTTTAAAGTTAGCAAATTGTTAAGTAGTATCATATCTACTAATATCTTAATAATAGGCTGTTTAGCATTTTGCGCCAATATCTTTAAGTGATGTAAATAAACAAATGTCAAATCTCTAATGCATCTATCGGATTTCTATCATGCACAAACAGCGCCTCTATATGTGAATCAAAGAAATAGTTGTATGTTCTTGAGCATTCCAATTAAAAGCATTCAGTGTAGGAAATAAAGGCCTAGTTGACACTTTGTTAACCATAGAAAACCAGTTTTTTTTTCTACAAAAAGCAATAAAAATGTTTGAACTTGTAAATTAATTTAAGCTTATAATAAAGTGTTTATTTTTATTCTTTAAAAATAAGTCTAGTATTAAAAAGATGAGTCACTGAGTCAACCATAAAAATGAGTTCTATTTCATTCATATGAGTCCCAGTGGGTAAAACTGTTATACAGTCAAACTCTAAGAAAAAATCTTAAACTGAATTTTGGTGGATAACTTATTTCCTGTCTGTCTTAGGTAATTAAAACTATATTAAATTTGGACTGAGCTTAAATCTTTTAGAGGATTGAAAGATGGTCGAACACAGGTACAGGTATGTATTGTGAAGAATTTTATGAGTTTCAATTTTTGCTTTTTTATTTCTTCGACAAAAAAAAAAAAAGAACTGATAGCTCTGGGGAAATTTATAAAAACTAGACTTTTTCACCTCACAAAATCAAAGACTCTAGTCCAAATTAAAAGCATAAGACAAATTAATAATTTTCTCTGTCAAAAATCAAATACCGCCTAATATAAGAGCATATTGGATTTTCCAAAAAAATTTCCCCAAAAAAAATATTTTAAAAATCGGAGGTTAAAACTCCATCCCTATCAAAAGAACAAAACATGCCAGATTTTCGTATTCAATATCAGACAATTATCTTAGCTCATTAGCTGTGTTTTATTTTCCCCCAGACCTGATCCAGATTGGATCTTCATTCAAAATTGAATACAGAACAAAAACAACACATTGTTTGTATTTGTTGTTTTACATGTTATTTTGAAAACAAAATCCAATCCGTATCAGATCTGGGGGAAAATAAAATACAGCTATTAATAAATTTTAAAATATCAATAGTTTATACTCGTAGTTGGGCAATAACGTTTTTGGCCTAATGGGAGAGCTTTTTTCAGAAACACTGGTGCCTGCTGCTGAGAAAACGACAATGCAGAATTTAATTGAAATCTTTTGACTAGCGTCTTCTGTAATAAAATCCCCAGTGATGACTCTTGTGATTGAAGCTTCACTTCAATGTGAAATATAGCCATTCGTCCTACATATACTGCTTTTTGTACTCGTATCTAGGTTAACAGTCTATCGCTCTTGAACTTTCTCGCATCAATCCAAAAACAGTTATCATGTTTGCGTTCCGAGAATTGACGACTTTTCCAGCATTCTACTCAAACTCGAAAACGAAAAATACAATCAAATTTCCATAAATTCCAACTGAAACCGCTAAAGTACCATTCATTCATAGCCAATCACAATAATTGGACACAGAAAGTATACCATGAGGCAGCTTCGCCGTCCGGTTACGTCTCTTAGGATACTGGAGGTATATTGAAGAGCTCAGTGTAATCCCCAGTGTATTGGAAGGGTGCTCCTGGCGGGCAATAAAAATCAAATTCTCATTTTCTCATTTGCGTAATTTTATTACCCCAGAAACGGGTATCTCTTACGAATTCGACCGCGACTCTGACCGGTCCAAACGATCGACAGACGCACCAACGAAGACCAAACAGCGACCGAGAATAGACGTTTACTGGCCATTCAATTTATTTGCAGCATCGATCTCTTCCCGTACATAGACATGGAGCACTGTCCTGGCTGGGCCAGGTTATGTAGTGGCACAACACACATATGGTTCACCTCCTAGCCATGCGTCTTTGATCGATGCTATCTGACAACGCGCAACAAATCGTCGAAATGTGTATGCCGGCCGCCTCACATGCGCAAAACAGTCATCATTATTGGGCCAGAGCTCGAGTCAGCGGTCTGACGAGAAGGATCATCGATCTGGCTAGCGGATGAAAATCGAGGATATCTTAACAGCAGACAACCTAGACTTTGGCACGGTGCGTGGAATGGTCCACCGCGTCGTCGTCGTCATCGCCTATCCAATAGCCGATACTAAAAAAGATCACCGATCGCGTAGCTAATCACGATCGTGTTCACCTGCATTGTTACAGCGCTGCGCTGCGCACACACACAATCCGCCGTCGCGTCCGCGATCAGCGTATTGCGCGTTTGGCTGAGTTTAATGCGAGAACGCGCACATTCCAATTACTTAATCGGCTTTTGAGCCATGCACTGTGGTGCTCTAGCAGTCCTTATAAGTCTGCACAGCAAGATGCAACTGCGGCTGCTGTTGTTGCTTCAGCGTGTGTCGGAGATGAATCGATAAGTCAGACGTGATGTGATCTATGTGATCTATCTATATCTAATATAAGAGCATATTGGGTTTTCCAAAAAAATTTCCACAAAAAAATATTTTAAAAATCGGAGGTTAAAACTCCATCCCTATCATAAGAACAAAACATGCCAGATTTTCGTATTCAATATCAGACAATTATCTTAGCTCATTAGCTGTGTTTTATTTTCCCCCAGACCTGATCCAGATTGGATCTTCATTCAAAATTGAATGCAGAACAAAAACAACACATTGTTTGTATTTGTTGTTTTACATGTTATTTTGAAAACAAAATCCAATCCGTATCAGATCTGGGGGAAAATAAAATACAGCTATTAATAAATTTTAAAATATCAATAGTTTATAGTTGGGCAATAACGTTTTTGGCCTAATGGGAGAGCTTTTTTCAGAAACACTGGTGCCTGCTGCTGAAAAAACGACAATGCAGAATTTAATTGAAATCTTTTGACTAGCGTCTTCTGTAATAAAATCCCCAGTGATGACTCTTGTGATTGAAGCTTCACTTCAATGTGAAATATAGCCATTCGTCCTACATATACTGCTTTTTGTACTCGTATCTAGGTTAACAGTCTATCGCTCTTGAACTTTCTCGCATCAATCCAAAAACAGTTATCATGTTTGCGTTCCGAGAATTGACGACTTTTCCAGCATTCTACTCAAACTCGAAAACGAAAAATACAATCAAATTTCCATAAATTCCAACTGAAACCGCTAAAGTACCATTCATTCATAGCCAATCACAATAATTGGACACAGAAAGTATACCATGAGGCAGCTTCGCCGTCCGGTTACGTCTCTTAGGATACTGGAGGTATATTGAAGAGCTCAGTGTAATCCCCAGTGTATTGGAAGGGTGCTCCTGGCGGGCAATAAAAATCAAATTCTCATTTTCTCATTTGCGTAATTTTATTACCCCAGAAACGGGTATCTCTTACGAATTCGACCGCGACTCTGACCGGTCCAAACGATCGACAGACGCACCAACGAAGACCAAACAGCGACCGAGAATAGACGTTTACTGGCCATTCAATTTATTTGCAGCATCGATCTCTTCCCGTACATAGACATGGAGCACTGTCCTGGCTGGGCCAGGTTATGTAGTGGCACAAAACACATATGGTTCACCTCCTAGCCATGCGTCTTTGATCGATGCTATCTGACAACGCGCAACAAATCGTCGAAATGTGTATGCCGGCCGCCTCACATGCGCAAAACAGTCATCATTATCGGGCCAGAGCTCGAGTCAGCGGTCTGACGAGAAGGATCATCGATCTGGCTAGCGGATGAAAATCGAGGATATCTTAACAGCAGACAACCTAGACTTTGGCACGGTGCGTGGAATGGTCCACCGCGTCGTCGTCGTCATCGCCTATCCAATAGCCGATACTAAAAAAGATCACCGATCGCGTAGCTAATCACGATCGTGTTCACCTGCATTGTTACAGCGCTGCGCTGCGCACACACACAATCCGCCGTCGCATCCGCGATCAGCGTATTGCGCGTTTGGCTGAGTTTAATGCGAGAACGCGCACATTCCAATTACTTAATCGGCTTTTGAGCCATGCACTGTGGTGCTCTAGCAGTCCTTATAAGTCTGCACAGCAAGATGCAACTGCGGCTGCTGTTGTTGCTTCAGCGTGTGTCGGAGATGAATCGATAAGTCAGACGTGATGTGATCTATGGGTTCACGTATACACCAAGATTATTTGCGGTTGTAAAATCCAATGGAGATGGAAAATTAAAAGACTATACTCTCCGGTGTTACAGTGATGTGATGGTGCTCTGACGCTCTGAGGAATTCCAAGGGGATTATTTTATGGCTGGGAACGTTTCTTCGCCGCTGTTGCTATTGCGGCTGCCACTGCCGATCGTATGGCAGTCGGGTGCATTATTTCACCAAGAGGTCAGAGTGCTTCTGCGGAAGAGAGTGTAGCTGATTAAATTAATGATGTGTTAGACGAAATTGGTTTCAGTATCGTGCTAAAATTGTAATTGATGGACTTGGAACGACGCGACTCAGATCAAACGACAGTCAGCATGTCTAGGGAAATAATGTTAAGAATAGGCACCTACCTACATGTACGTTAATAATTGACAGAAAGTGTTTTTACTTTTTATTTTGAGGGCATTAAACATTTTGACTCATGGTTTTTCTTTATAAGTGAAAAGATTTGGTTTTTGTTATGTATAAAGAGAGGAGATTGGTTCCTATTAATTTGATAACTATAACTTGATTGCTTTGAATCACAAATTATTCATGCAAGTTAGTGTAAGATATAACTTCACCGGGAGCATAAGAAGAATATTGAAAAAATAGGTTTTGTTGGTATCTTGCATACGAATTCGAAATAGAAAATGGCGACGAACAAACATAAACTCACACTTTTAAGCTAACAATACTTGGCAAAAGGGGTCTCCGTCGACTTATTCGGGCCCCATTCCCTGCTTACCTCCCTTGTATATATATTTATATACAAAGTTACCTCTGAGGAATAAAGAAGTCACCAGGTGACAATGATATACTTATCATATAAATTCTTCTACGACATCTATCTCGGATAGCAGTTGACATCACACTATGTAACCAAGCTCTAAATTATTGTATATTACCTAATGCGGTGGAAGATAGACGTGGTACAACCTCTCTCCAAAAACGGAAGTGACAAGACTGATCCGTTAAATAAACGGATTATCAGCTAAGCATTTGAAAGTCTAGGTGCCTATAGGTGGGACATTATGACACTTTTCATTCTGTTTCAGATATGCAATAGTTTTGCCAGGCATAAATCTAAAAGTCGGGTATACATACTATATTTATGATAAACAAATATTGTTAAAAAATAATTGTGTTTCAAAAAGCCTTAATTTAAAAGAATTGAAAGAATTGAATAATAAGATATGCAATCGAGCAAATTTAAAAAGCAGTGTACAACAGGCTAATAGGTTGATTTGAGGAAAGCCCTGTTTCTTGCCATAAGGAATATCTCTCTATCTACCTAATATTGACCAGATATGGCAGACGTAATCTACTGTTATACTGGAATAATATAATTATTCTTCTTTATGACATACGAGTATTGTCATATTGTATCTGACCGAGTCTTTGATATTAAGAATGGTCTTCAGCAGGGAGCAGGAAGTTTTAAACTTCTCAATTCTATTTAGAATTTACACCAGCAACCTGTTCCTGATAGACAGGCTTTCCCACGGAATTTCGTATGCTGACGGTTAGTAGCAATTGTCAGTTGAAAATCAGCTGGCATATATGTAGGCTCATGTTCTCGACAAAATGCTTATGTTTTCGAGATTACTACCATAATGTCGAATATAAGGAGAGTGAGTGTCAAAGCTACTTAATCCCGCCTGGTGTATTTCTCCACTTAATCGAGGGATGATACAAGTTAATATAGAGATAGAGGCAGATGAGCTTGGGTTTGGGATGAAAGAGGAAAACCAGCTTATGTTTTAATTGAAGATTTTAATTATGATTTATGTGTTTAAATTTGACAAGTATTCCAAGAGGTAGTGGTTAGTGGGTTGAATTGGCGCGCCTCAATTCTGGTGATCGCTTCAACTGCTGCCGTCTGAAAAAATAAATATTTTTTTTCGGAGATTATGTGAAATGCTCCATAAAAAGTGGTTCTAAAAAAGCTGTTCGGGTTTAACTGAAAATAAAATAGGACCAATAGGAGTGGTTGAGATGTGTAAGTCACTAGTTCTACAAGAGTTGTTTCGTCACCAAATGATTTTTTTGTATAAGAATTTAAAGTTAACTGATTTTTTTTTGTATTCAGCGAATTATATATGTTAAGAGTGAATAAGTTCTAAAAAAGAACAGTCATGGTAGTAGAAAAACAAAAGCTCCCCCAAATCAACGCAAATCATTCGGAACGACAGTGGAATTTGACCTATTGACAACGTTTTTATCTCAATGTTGTTGTATCGACTAAATCGCTCCAGTGTGGAAGTTCCCATTGTTTGTCATGTGAATTGAATAAATAGTTCTCGTCAGTCAAATTTTTTTAAGTTTTTTCAATAAAGGTGAAAGGCTGACCACAAAAATCACTAAATTAATCTAAAAATCAAAAACTAGCCACCCGATTGTGTTCAAACTTTGTACGTGCACAATTATATTTCGGATATAAAGTGGGAAGTAAAATTAATTTCGTTTGTTGAACCTTATTCAATGTTGAACCGGATTTTCTTGACAACCCCAACCCTAACAGATGTAATTAAAAAAACCTCGAAGAACTGGCGAGGATATTCAATTGTTTTTTTTTTTTAGATTCTGAGTGATAATGTATCAATATACTTACACAAAATCACTCATGAATCCGGTGTTTCACTAATTCGAATTCAAAAAATTAATATCTTTCCCACACACCCTTATTTCGCGCAATTCAGATAATACATACATTAAGCAAATTCAATTTTCATTTCATACATACATTATTATATTAAAATAATATAAAAAAAAGTATGCGTCGGCCGGGAATCGAACCCGGATCAACTGCTTGGAAGGCAACTATGCTAACCATTACACCACCGACGCCCATGGAAATTTGAAGTCGTAGTAAGTACATAGAGTAAAATCTTATACCGTATTTATTAAATTATTAAATCCATTTGCTATAAAGTGGAATTCAAAAAGATCAAGCTAAAGATCAAAACTAATTGAGATTTGAGACAGATGAAACAGCACACGTATAACACATTTCATAACTTTATCTCATTATGAAATTGTCTAATACTCGTACAAGAAAATATTTGAGTATTATGCGCGAAACAGATTAAACCGGCAACAGCACCAGCATCGTCAACAGCAAACAGCACGCTGACCAGCAAAAATTTCTCAAACACATTGGCGCAAAATTTTAAACAGTTCTCGTTTAAGGAATTAAACCGGCTCTACTTAACGCAGTCGTTTAGCTTGGAGACTTGGTCTAACTTTTGCATAATTTTAAACACGTTAGACAACTCTTCTAACTGATGTGGGTTTTACAACAGAACCTAAGCGAATTTGCGTTGAACAACCCTTAATTTGACAGATAATAACTCACACAACTACAAAAACACAAAAAAAAAAAAGTAAAAAGAACAGACAACTTTAAACCAAATAATTTTTCGCCGAAAAAAGTAAATTTTATATACTACCTCGGTACAGATTTTGATTGTTTATAAGTTGTTTATATTATTTTAGATGGAAATAAAGTATACATCGCAAATTCACAGCATAAAAACTCAATTTGTTGTTGCAAGGTGCAGATTCATTTAGCTATACTCGTCTCGGCCGGCAGCGGCGGCGCGCGTGCATACATATGATATGTATGTACCTACATACATTATTTGTATTTACAGATTTGTTCATCGTAGAGCACTTTCGTACGATTATTTCGAATTTATAATATTCAGTCATTCAGTCTATTTACAAAAAAAACATCTTTAAAAAATTGAATAAAACATCAGTAAACATTTTTTCTTCCATTTGCTTTGGTATGAAATGACCATTGTCAATATGGATAAAGTATACTTTTAAAATATAAACTAGCTATTTGCTGCTGTTAAAGTAAGACGAGCTCTTTAACGTTAAAGTATAGTTTATGTCCTTTAAAATTAACAAAAAGTCGGTTCTCGTTTTATACTCAATATTTAGAGTCGACTCCCATTCTAAAATTGATTTAGAGTAGGTTTTAAATGTTTAAAATTTTGCGCCATTGCCACCAGCAACGTCATTTCATCTGCTTGGCTTTTCATTGTGGTGCCACTGAATATTGCAGTGGGAAAGTTGACAACACCGCACCAGCAACAGCAAATTTAGGACTTTGGCCTAACGACGCTGTTGGCGTTGCTGTTGCTGTTCTAATGTGTGTTGAACAATTGAAATACATTGGCGCAAAATTTTAAACAGTTCTCCTTTAAGGAATAAAGCCGGCTCTACTTAACGCAGTCGTTTAGCTTGGAGACTTGGTCTAACTCTTGCATAATTTTAAACACGTTAGACAACTCTTCTAACTGATGTGGGTTTTACAACAGAACCTAAGCGAATTTGCGTTGAACAACCCTTAATTTGACAGATACATAACTCACACGACTACAAAAACACAAAAAAAAAAGAACAGACAACTCTAAACCAAATAATTTTTCGCCGAAGAAAGTACATTTTATATACTACCTCGGTACAGATTTTGATTGTTTATAAGTTATTTACATTATTTTAGATGGAAATAAAGTATAAATATTATATTCACAGCATAAAAACTCAATTTGTTGTTGCAAGGTGCAGATTCATTTAGCTATACTCGTCTCAGAGGGCGGCGGCGGCGCGCGTGCATACATAAGATATGTATATGTACCTTCATACATTTGTATTTACAGATTTGTTTATCGTAGAGCACTTTCGTACGATTATTTCGAATTTATAATATTCAGTCTATCTACAAAAAGCATCTTTAAAAAATTGAATAAAACATCAGTAAACATTTTTTTTTCCATTTGCTTTGGTATGAAATGACCATTGTCAATATGGATAAAGTATACTTTAAAAAGATAAACTAGCTATTTGCTGCTGTTAAAGTAAGACGAGCTCTTTAACGTTAAAGTATAGTTTATGTCCTTTAAAATTAACAAAAAGTCGGTTCTCGTTTTATACTCAATATTTAGAGTCGACTCCCATTCTAAAATTGATTTAGAGTAGGTTTTAAATGTTTAAAATTTTGCGCCATTGGCTCTAAATTAATGGCGGCCGCTGTTGCTGTTGACGGTGCTGTTGCTGGTTCAATCTGTTCCGCGTTTTAGAATTTTACGATTTTTAAGGGGTAGACAGAGAGTATTAACTTCTAGATAAATAAAAAGTAAGAACACCGAATTGACAGACATATAGGTAGTGCGTAAGAAATATTGTTGACAGTATTTTTGTGTAAACATGTTCATCAAAGGCTTACATTAATATTAACATTTTTGAATGCAACTTTATTTTCAGTGTTGGGAACACTAAACAGTCTATTGTGTGTTCTCTGCCAAATAAAAACGAATATGATATTTGATATATTAAATAAATGTCGCGATTTTTTTGTTTTTAATACGATAAATGGGATTTTGGCCCCTTGATTCATGGTATTTAAGTGACACCTAATAACTACATTAAAACTTGTTTGTTTTATTTTAAACTAACCTTGCAAATAAATTTGGATTTGAAACAAAAAATTGAACTCGAGATTTTGATCAAAGTTGACATGACGATGATAGAGAACACGAAAATTTGAGTCCCGAATTCGGTACTTCCGTCTGTATTTCTGTATCTCGACCTAAAACCTAAGCCGCTGAAGTCATATTCTTCAAACTTATTACGTACATATTTAAGGTTCTTCGGTGACTCCTTAGAGGAGAAATTGAAATTTGTTTGACCCCAAATTAACTGTACCTGTGATACAGCCGTTATGCTCGAAAACGGCTCTAACAATTTTGATAAAAAATTGCATGAATAATTCGCACAAACTTGTTTTTATGGGATTAACTGAATTATAATATGACTTTATGCAAGAACAAAATAATAAGTCGTTGTAGCCGTTTTCTTATAAAAAGAAGCTTTTACTTAAAAAATTTTGAAGAAAAACATTTGCCACCTCAACTTTAATTTTTTAAATTTAAAAGAAAAATATTTTTTGACTAGTTTTGAAATGAAATTTTATCAAACCTTGAAGAAGATCTATAAAAAATTTCATTAAAATCCCTTCTGCAGATAATGAGTTATTCAAAATTCGAAAAAATGGTTGTATAGTTGGTACAGTCAGTTAGGTATTATTATTAATGTTTGTAAAAATTAATCGAAATTCTGGGCATTTTAGAGCAAAATAAGATTTTCGAAAACCATTGTTTATAATATATATGGTGGATTGGCGTTATTTGTATTAATGAAATTTTAACTGTCAACTTTTAAGAAAATCGAGAATGGGGTTTTCTTTCGAAATATTGTGTGTTTAAAAAAAAAGTTCTGAAATTTTTTTTAAAAATTCAAAATATTTTTTTTTAATTTTGAAAACCTACACAATTTTATTCAAACTTTTGTGGAGCTTTAGCATACAAATAATAAACAGAATAGACTGACAGAATTGTGAGACCCACTTTTTTAGTCTTCCCTATCATAATGTCAAGTCAGATTTTGCCATATACGAGTACATACTGCCTACATACATATATGTCGCAAAAAAAAAATTAAGTGTGCTATTAAAGGCATGGACTACATGGAACCGTTTTTTAATATTAATTATAAATATTTTTGTTCTTTGAAAAATAAATATCTTGGAAACGAGCAAACGAGTTTTGGAAATTATTTCCTAAAATGTACATAATATTATTAATTACATAAAATTGACATAGCAAAGGTATGTGTCACAAACCTTGAACGCAAATTTAAATTAAATTCGTAAAATTCACCCTACTGAAATCTAATTATAGGAAATGCTTGACGGAAAACCCCTTAGGTTAGGTTGAGTTTAGGTTCTAGTTGTTGCCATCGTCGCATCGGGCACACTTAGACCAGGGGGGTCATTCCGTAATTTTCTAAACGATAATCGTCAAAACGATAATCGTCAAAACGATAATCGTCAAAACGATAATCGTCGACGATATCGTCCATGATTTGCTTCACGTAACTCGACTACTATCGTCTCGTCAATCGATCACAGTTTTAGAGATTTGTATGCATTTCAGAAACTCTCAAACTGTAGTCAATCTGTCAATTCAATAGAAAACAATACAAAATGTCAATTTACAGTGGAAACACAATCACTCAACTACAGTCACCTACAAAATTCAAAATTAATGTTAGACGATACCTATTTAGCTATCGTCCAAACGCTATCGTTTTGACGATAGCGTTTTGATGATTATCGACTTACGTGAATCAAAAAAAGGCAACGCTATCGTTCAAACGATATCGTCTGACGATAATCGAGTTACGGAATGACCCCCCAGATTTAGTCCATTGTGATACCACATGAATCCATAGATTTGAATCATTTAAAGTTCCTTATGAAATTTCTAAATTCCTCAAAAAAAAAAAAAAACTATCCAAAATGGAGCCTACATCCATGGGTTAGATCATGTAAATGGGAATGATTCTATCTTTTCCTCGTCCAATTAGCTTCTGCAAAAATCGTTTAAATAAACGCCATGCCTCGTTGCGTGCTTTACTGTAAGTGTTACTCACAGTAACTTCAAAGCAAGAAACTTCAAGGCACTATTTTTAAGTTCTTAATTTTAATCTTTATTTCTTCAAAAATACAATTGTTCAAAGAATTGTTAATAAAAAATAATAGCAAGAATAGAAAATCGTAACTAAAAATTTAGTGCAACCTGCAACCTCTTCCTTTACTTCGCTTCGAATCTATCCAAAAAAGATACAAAAAACGTTAAAGGCAAAACCGAATTCAAGAACAGGGATGGCATCTCAAGTATCTGACTTAAGCGTCCGCGCCCATTCCATCAGTAACAGTAAGACAGTGTCCGGTTATGACAGCAATTACGGGGTTATGTGCAATCATCTTAAGGATGTCAAACACGTTTCAGATCAAAAGATCAGATTTTAAAGACAGGTGGTTTAATTATTCCATGTTAGGTTTGTACTCTCTTGTTTCAGCTAAGTTTACATATAGCGATTGGTATAGCTATACATATGTACGTTTTGGCAAATTCATCAGTTCCCTAGAATGCCCCTATGCCCTGGCAGAGGTGAGTGCCGTAGTTAAAATCGAATTGATTGTGAGGTACACCACTAAGTAGTTATAAATTAATTTATGGACACCAATAATCTTTAGTTTTATTGAATATTTTGAAGAAAATTGGAATTTCTGGGAATCTCTCATCAGTGAAGATCAGCAAATGATCAAGCCAAGTATTTTTGCCGTCATCCCAGATGATTCTCAACCTTCGTTCAACCTTAGTTGGTTTTGTACTTTTGTTGATGCCATGTCGGATTTTTTACTTGCAGGTTTGCAGCCAGAGGGCTTCTCCGAAGATCTAGTCATTTGTTTCCTTTCACTTTTTATAAAAAGAAAAAACTGAAAAAAGGTCAAATCATCAAACCCGCACACATAAAATTTCTATACACAAAGCCAAACATACAACTTTCTCAATTTGATTCAACGAAATTGCACAAACTGTCACAATAACTCACATGTCAAAATGCAGCTCACGCAACCAGCAGCAAGTAGAAATGTCACCCAAATCGACAGCAGCTATCTTTATGTGGTTTATAGCCAATAAAATTTCTTTGACTGTGTATAGTCGATGTTTCTCCTGGTTGCTGGTCACAATCACAACTGCAATATTCAAGCATTAATTGAAGGATGTCATTTGATGAGGACACTCAGCATTGCTCATGCGTATGGAGTTCGTTTCCTCAACTCTCCACAATGACAGCCATCTCCGTAGCAGCTCCACACCAGACCAGACAGACAGACGGACGGATAGACTGTGTGGACTGGACACATGCAATGAGTAAATTTAACCAGAAGAAGGAAGAAGAACAACCAGCAGAAAATGGCTGTGGCTGACCCGCCTGTCCGTTGGCTGTCCATCCATCCATCGTGTCTATTGCCGGCCGCATTGGACTTCGGTTTTGTTCTGTCTGCAGAGGAAGAGTGCGCGTATGCATGTTACGTAGTAATATTTAATTGGGAAAATACGCGCGCGCGTCTAAACGCACATAAATTGACCAGGACAGTGAAAGAGGGACAACCAGCTTAGTAGAGATAGCTTCATATGAAAACGATGCGCGATGTGGCGTGGCGGGACCTTTCGCCCAATTATGCGCGATTGAGCCCTGAGACTGAAACTGCGAGACTATGACGTTTGCCGCGCACGCAATTCTCCGCCACTTAAACGTCCGTGTGTGCCTGTCTATCTGTCTCTCTGTGCAAAGGCTTAAGCATAGAACAGCGTGCTCCACTGCTGGAGCTGTCCGTTTGTGTTTGTGGTGTCGCATTTTACAACCCCCGAGACAGAAGTTATGAGCCGCGCGGTTTTATGAACATGGAAATCGCGCTTCAAGTCGTGCTTTCATTTCGTTGCTCGTTGTTGTTGCGGCTTTAGCAAGTTAACATTTAATGAGCGCGAGAGACAAGTTCGCTTTAAAACTCACCTCGGATTTGAATTATAATTGAAGATGGCAACATAAACAATTTAAAATCGGACATTGCAACAACCAAACACACTTAGCTTGGACGCACGCACATCACCAGCGCAGCGTTACATCGAGCAGGGCACATATCAGCTGCGCGCTTGGGTCTTCCTTGGGGCCGATTTAATTATGACCTTAGTTTATAGACAACTGAAAATTGCGAACACTTTTATGACCTTCCAATGGCTGATGGTCGAGACGTGGATGGGTGAATGAAGATGTTGCGACTTTTTCTTGTCCGGCAATGCCAAAGTCATTTCGAGTTGTCTTGGAGCTTTTGAGTAATTGGCGACGGGCAGGAGATAGTAGTTTAAACTGCGGGTTACAGTGACGCAACTTTTCTTGTCGAGGGTTAACTAACTGCTTTGCGTGGAATTTTTCGTATTTGGATAAGAGTTCATATGGTATGACAGTAGTGACAGTTTGTCCGATTTTCACGAGTGTAATAAAATGAACAGAATAACTGCTGGGAATTAATGATGAGGGGAGTGCGGTGAGGCAAGAATAGCCTAGTTTATTCACTTACTAACTATTATGTATGTGTCTAAAGGCTCAATTTTCTCCAGAAAATGCGTGAAAAACAAAACGTTTTACTAGTTTTTTTAATTAACTTGACAATCTTAAAAATACTCAATGACAAGTTTGCGAAAATACTTATAGATTTTATGATACTTGGGAAAACCTGGAACAGATAAAAATTAAAAAAAAAAATGTTTTTTTGCTTTAAGCTCCAAGGACTATGAATAAATAAAATGCACGACTGGGTCGCACGAACTTGCTCCTATGTAATCGACTGGGAATTTTAAAAACGAATGTTATTAGAGAAAACTGTTCATAAGGATAAAATTAATTTTTAAATTCTTTTTTAGTCTTTAACAAAAATTATAAATCCTTGTAGTGGTTTCTTTAAAAGAAGCTTTTATATACAAGCTTTTTAAAAGCTTTTTAAGAAAAAATTTTGGTACGCTAGTTTAAAGTTTTTATTATTGTTCGAATAAAAATTAAATTTACGAAAAGAAATATTGACCCGTTTCGGAGATATCGAATTTTCAGAAAAAAAGAAAAGAAAAAAAATAGATTTTTTTTCAAAGATTCAAAAAATATTTATTTTAAAGTTTTGAAATGCAATGTGTTTTAGACTTTTTAGAAGCTTCTCTATACAAATTTTCATTAAGATCCGTTATGTGGATAATAGATAGAAATTCAAAATTCGAAAAAATGGTTCTATGGTAGGTACAACCTGTAATATCTTAATTTCAAAATTTTTTTTATTAAATTAAAGATCGTAAAAATTAATTGAAAGAAAAAAAATTTTATCAAAATTCTAGGTGCCGTTTTCAAGAAAAATACGATTTTTGAAAACCATTTTTTTTAATTTTTTAGCATTTGTATGGTAGGTACCTTTATTTTTAGGTAAAATAAAAAAAAAATTCACATTTTGTAGATTATATTGAGAAACTTTTATTTATCAAGTTTAAAAAAAATCTAGTATGGGGTTTTCGAAATATTGAGTTTTAAAAAAAAATTTTTGAAGTTTTTTTTTTTTAAATCCAAAAAAAATTTTTTTGAAAATCTGAGTACACAATTCTATTTATGTTTTTGGGGAGCTTTAGCAAAAAAAAAATTATCAAAATCGGTTGAACCGTTTTTGAGAAAATCAAAAACAAAAAAAATGGTTCCATGGGGGTACCCTCAATAACCATTTTCGGAAAATTTTTTTTAACCAATACCTAGATTTAATTAAATGAAATTTTTCTGTATCTTTATTTTTAAAATCTATTGAGCAGTTTTTGAGAAAAAAAAAATGTTTATAAAATTTCGAAAAAAATTCGTATGGGGGGTACCGTTATTTTTGGTCTTAAAAAAAAAGAAAAAAACGTGTGGGGGGAAAAAATTAAAAATGATATCTACCAAGTTTAAAGAAAATTGGCGGAGCCGTTTAGCCTGTAGTCGAACAGACAGACAGACAGACAGAATTGCGAGACCCACTTTTTTAGTCTTCGCTATCATCGTAATGTCAACTTTGATCAAAATCTCGAGTTCGATTTTTTTTACGAATGCATAACTTGCCTTATAGTACCTATAAGTCGCAAGTAAAAATGATTTTGTGTGGGTTAAGATATTTTTTATTTAGGTGTAATGATCGCTGCTGCTTCACTTATGATGGCGCTTTAAGAATACGGTCTTCTAATTCACCTAAATTTGATATTTCGGTTGAATAACCATTCTTCCCATACACAAATATCCAATACTGTAAGGTCAGGAGATCGTGCAAGGGCTGTGAACCGGTCCATTTCTTCCTATCCAACGATTATATTCATCTAGCCAATTCTTAACCTCTCGACCATAGTGGGCTGGAGCACCATCCGATTTGAAATATGATGAACCATAGTTGCATAAGTGGAATGTTGGAGGACATTCCAGTAAATTATTTTGCAAATTTTGTAGAATTCAGCCTGGGGGTAGTTTGACGGGGCCGATTAATTTGTTTCCAATTACGCCTTCCCACATATTGACGCTAAATCTGTGTTGAAATGATTTTTGTATCCTTGTGTGTGGATTTTCCGCTGCAATGTGTGAAGATTGTGAAAATTTGTGATTCCATATCTCTTGTAAACTGAGATTCGTCCGTCCAAAAAATTCCGCTTATATACCCGTTGTCATCCAATCTCTGCTCCAACAACCAGTTAGAGAACTTAAGTGTCTTTTCCAAATCATCAAACAAAAAATTATAAAGTGTATGGCTGGAAACCTTGATGATTGGTTTGTTACAGTTTACAGTATTCTTTAATCAGTCGAAGTTCTTCTTGATGGTGGAGCTCCCGCGTTAGGTCGTGTTTTTTAAACTGCACCCATTTCTCGAAACCTTTTATATGTATTTTCAAATACTCCTAAACGAGAAAGTCATCAGTTTGGATAAAGTTCCTGGTCCTGGAATCATTGTGGGGCTCTAGTTGAAGTAACATTGCACAGCCCATAAACGAAAAAAATCATGTCGATTACAGAAATTTAGACCGTTCACACAATCAAAAAGATACGCCGTAAGACGTTTAATTTAAGGCGTACGCGTGCGCACTAACATCATAATAAGTTAAGAATTGGTTTGTGCGCATGCGTAGGCGTACGTTTTAAATTGTACGTCTTACGGCTTATCTTTTTGATTGTGTGATCAAACACCCTCATCCCAACCCGCACTTCAGCTCTAATGAGTTATTAACGAGAGCGCACGCATTTTATTTGTAAAAATCATAGTAACGTGTTTTAACTTGAAATGGCGTCTACAAGTAGCGGACTCAGTAAAGAGTACCTATGCGTTCTTTTGGAATGAAAAATGGATACAAAAAATGCTTTAGTTTGCTTGTCATCACCACACAATGGAAATTATGTTGTCAGCTGTAGTGGATCAATCGCTTGCCCCATCTAGTGGTCCTGATATATCTACAATTATTTGAAAGATTTAAGAACAATTGGAATACTATTGACCAAAGCGACTTCAAAACAATAACAGATGATGCTGAGGCAAATATTTTTGCAGAAGTAGCCGCAGACAGGATTTCTTTTGCCAAAAAGCAACTACAAGTACATCAACTTCGAGATGACTACAGAGAACTGTTGAATCTCACTATCATTTTCTTAGGAGGTGCTCCTGAAAAAGGCATCTTATTTAGGAGACCTGCTGGTCTACATCGAGCTAGATGGATGGCAAGGGTTTTGTACCTACTGTTTGAAAATCTATTTATTTAAGCATCAGTTTAAGCTAACGAAGAAGGACGAAAAGGCTGTGAGAGAAATATGCATTTTTAAGGTGATGATTTATGTTAAATATTGGTTTCAAGCCTCTACCGGATAACCAGCACCAAGAAACGACTAATTATTGAAAGACCTTAAAGCCTTTGGGAGCTTTAACAAAAATGTCGCTACTGTTGCGCTGAATCTAAATCATTTGTGGTATTTGTCGGAAGAGCTAGTTTCGCTTGCCTTTTTCGATGACGAACTTTCAGTTCAAGAGAAGAAAAAAATGGTAGAAGCACTGAAAATTGAAGGCACAGAAGATTGCTTAAAAAGAATAAAAAAAATAAAGAAAATTTCGTGAGTAGTAATTCCTTAAGATTCTTCCAGATCCTAGGTATTTCATCAGATTAAAAAAAAAAATCGTGGAAACTTGGAACGAAGACACTGATTATGTAGCTGCAAAAATATAGTTCATTCTTTGCGAGTAGTGAACGATGTAGCTGAGCGCGTTGTTGCTTTAATGGAAGAATATAATAAATTAATTACAACCAATGAAGAACAAAAGCAATATTTGTTTTTGTTGGTAAAAGAGTATAGGAAAAAGTATCCTAAGTCAACCCTTGTATCTTAAAAATAAATCAACTACATAATATCTTAATTTATAACAACTATAGTTTTGTAATAATTTTTATGTCCTGGCTATAAAAATAAAAGAATCTAACAAATAAAGATTTTGAGTTTGTATTTAAAATTCAAACATTTAAAAAATTCCAAAAAAATACTGAAATACTTTCTTATGGTATATAATCAAATTACGTGGTGCCCCTCGAAATTAAAGAAAAACATTTTTTTCTTAGGAATAAGGACCACCCTAATACTTATATCTACTTACTTTAGTTGGCGCTAGAGTTCGGAGTGGACCAGGGCCTGAACTAACAATCTTCTCTATCTATCTCGGTCCCTATAGCTACTTGTATCCAGTTTCGTACGTCAAGTTGATTGAAGTCCTCTCCCACTTGTGTAAGCCACCTTAATTACGGTCTTTCTCTACTGCGCCGTCGTCCCTCGGGGCGGAGCATTTGTGTCCATTTGATCTACATGATCTAGCCATCTCAGATCCATCAAAGATCACTCAAAGAATTTTCCTCTCGAAACATCCTAAATTGTAACTATAGCGCAGAAATCAAGGTTAATTCATCGTCGCATTTATTATGTTGACTTTTAGGATAATGGTTGTTTGTGGTTTGTTGGCATAGACGTGTGACTTAAGAAAACCTCACAAGAAAAAGTCTTACAGGGTCATTCACAACGCCCGCGCCGCCGCCCGTCGCGTGAAATAATCATGTTCGGAAACCTTGATATGATTTTTCGATCAAAATTTGATTCAAATTCCAACTGCTTGGTATATCAGCTAAAAAACACACGTCGTTGTCTATGGTAGTTTATTTTGAACCCCTGGGTGGGTTGAAGTTTGTACGGGTGAAGGTTTAAGTTATGGTCAAGGCCAAGTTGTAGTCTACGAAAGGCCGAGTTCTTGTACGCGGTGCGGAATCGACTGCCCCGGAATCTCCTGCACACTTCTTACGTTTCCTTGACGAGCGGGTGGAATGTTCACTGAATCTGTCGATTTTATTGAATCCACAACTTATTGCCACTATGGCGAATTTAATGATTGGCCAAGTAAATTGCTCTACGTTTAAAACTCCATGTTGATTTGGCAAAGCAGACTTAATGAATGACAGCTAATTTGATAAATATAACTTCAACAATATGACCGGAATCACTTGTCAAAATTCAGACATTTCTATAAGAAACATTTATTACCAGTCCTTTATTACCACTTACCCTACTGAGCAATTAAAAATGAATTATAAAAATTAATAATTCTTCGTTTTTATTTCAAAATTATATATAAGAAGTTATTTTGTGTATAATAAAAAATGCTGATTCTTCTTTTTCAACTTAATTCACAAACTTTCTCGGTTAAAAATTTAATAAGAAAATGTTTAGCCAATTTATTTGTCTACCCTTACCATGCGAACATTAACAGAACGTTGTAAAACTTTTTTATTGTGAAACTATCCGCAAATTTCACCTTTGTCAAAAACATTTGCAAAAAGAGCTTACAAAAATAAACTAAAATGCAGTACATTTATCTACACTTTTAAATACAACTTTAACAATTTAGATTGAGATGTAATGGTGAATTCTGTTACACTATGTTTCAACTCTTCTTTAAATTAATTAATTAAACCAGAGACAAAGGTCTTTTCGAAAGTTTCTGTTTTCTTCAACTATCCATCATAAAAATATGTCAGAATCTTTTTATGTATAACATTCTTTAAGCTGACCCCATGTCACTGTCTAATAAGCCATAACCTCAAAACACACACCCACACAGTAACTATCGTTTGTAGTCCTCCCTTTTGACAATTAATTTATTAAAAAATCCACCACTGTCACTGTCCGTTCTTACTTAACGAAAAGACAGATATCCTGCTTCAAAATCCAAAGCCCCTTGAGGAAAACTTACAAATATTTCAGAATATTCCAAATCCCCGAAACATTTTTCAAATCTTCCATCGCGTATTGCTCCCAGTTCGTCGGTGGTCTTGATTCTCCTCTCCCTCTTATGCCGTATAATATTCACAATAACGAAGAAGACGACCGACGACGACGCCAAATACGACGACAACGATGGCAAAACGGAACTCATTACAAACGGCCATTTTTCTTCTCATCCATCCTAACGATATCCTTTCTTGACATTTTGTGCTTGTGCAAAAACACCAAAGAAAAAGAAAACACCATGGGAAACCTCCTTACTAGGTATATAGCTTAATGCATTTCCCTTCTTTTTTCTATTTTTGTATTCTTTATACGTTTTGAGTTGCTTCACCAAAAAAAAATGAATTTCCCAAAAACAACAAAAATCCTCCGAAAATAGCTTCGCAGATCCGCTTAAAGATGACAAACAAAAAATTCCTATTTAAAAAAAAATAGTGATAAAATTTCCTTGAAACTGTAACAGTAAAACAGCATGAACGAAAATTATCCTTCCTCACACACACTTTTAAAAATGTACCTAAGATTAAACACACTAGAGAACGCAAGATGCAATTTATCTCATTCCTCGGTAGCTGAACTAACAAACAACTCCCCATTTTTGTACCCAATTTACAGTGTAATGCGTTCTTCAAGATGCCATTTTATATACGAGTATATGGTTATCCATATTCCAAGGACTTGAGGACGGAACGAATATCTTTTGTTTCAATGATATAACTGCAACTACGACGACATCCTATGTTCTTCAAAAGGGTAGTGTGCGACAAGAAAACTTTGCCTCGTCAAAGAGTCCTTCTTTGACAAAACAAAAAACAGAAAACGTGTCGGTCCGAACGCAGAAATTCGAAGTCAACAACAAGGACCTTCTGTATACTAAGAGTACACACGATGCAAAAGGGTATTTGACGTTTTGGGGTGCCACTGTCACATACACTAGTGATCGATTTTAGTTGTGCGGCTATGAGCGACAAAAATTTCACCAGCATGCTTATAAGAGCAGAAGCAATAGCTGAAATTGTTTTACTTGCGATACTTTTTAGTACCCCTAGGATTATTGGGCTGCCATACAGTTGAGTTCGCTTCTCAGACGCTACAAAAATGTTTTTCAGCGGTTCACTGCCTTTTTCGAAGAAGTGCCAAATCCTCCAAGAGTATCTCTTGTCCTGAAAAGCGTTACTCAGTCTAGTCGTTCGGACTCGGCAGAAAATTCTAGGTCTAGAGTTTTAAGTCTCTATGTAGGTCCTGGTTCTCTACGAGCTTATGTATCACCATTTTAATTTAAATTGGTACCGAGTACCGAGAGGCGCTGTGAACTAGAATTCTAAGAAAAGTGATGCATAATGTTCTGGAGAAAGCATTTCTCAAGTCGAAGCAAACAATGAGCACCATTTGGGATTTAATAAAAGCCTGTGCGTTTGGTACTGGTTATAATTTGAAAACCTATATCTTTCTATGTTAAATCAATTATCATTCCATATCAACATATATTAACAAAATGGCGCTCCGCAGTAACTTTTCTTATGGAATTCCCTAAACATTTGATTGATTCATTCAAGTGGATTGTGTCTTTACATTCCATAACCTCTCGCATCGAATATTACAATTAAAGCTAAGAAAGCAACCATTTATATATCATACTTTTCAATGGTCCATGACTAAAAACTTTTAACGTTAATTTGGAATTCCACAGGGCAGCCAGTAAGGCCCTTCACTTTCTATTTTATTCATATTTCATAAATGACCTATCATATTATGTTAAAGTGTCTCATTCGTGCAGACAATGTAACAATCTTCAAATCTATTTCAAACCCTAGTCATTGTGAACAATTTCCAATGTGATCTTAATTCATTTTTTACTTGGGACTTATAGGTACTAAAGGGTGGTTAAAAAAATGTTGATTTTGAATAAAACAGAAATTATTAGTAAATTATTGTCATTTCTTTTAATTATGATAATATTGGTATGGTTCAATTATGTATATGCAACAAAATATCGGCCAAATGGCCGCCGCGAACTCGGCGGCACACCTCCATCCGATGGTCCAAATTTTCAATGACGCTGAGGCATAATCGAGGTTCTATACCGTTAATGTGCCGAATCTCATCCTTTAGCTCTTGAATTGTTGCTGGCTTATCGACGTACACCTTTTCTTTCAAATAACCCCAAAGAAAGAAGTCCAACGGTGTCAAATCACATGATCTTGGCGGCCAATTGACATCGCCACCACGTGAGATAACACGGGCATTGAATTTGTCTCGCAAAAGAGCCATTGTTTCGTTAGCTGTGTGGCAAGTGGCACCGTCCTGTTGAAACCACATATCGTCCACATCCATATCTTCCAATTCGGTCCGTAAAAAGTTCGTTATCACCTCACGATAGCGAACACCATTCACAGTAACAGCCTGACCGGTCTCAATTTGGAAAAAATACGGAACATGATGCCGCCAGCCCATAAACCGCACCAAACAGTCACTCTTTGTGGGTGAATTTGTTTTTCGACAATCACTCTTGGATTATCATTCGCCCAAATGCGGCAATTCTGTTTATTGACGAATGCACTGTGGTGAAAATGTGCCTCATCACTGAAGATGATTTTTTTCGAAAATTGATCATCCACTGTTGCCATTTCTTGCCACCATTCTGACCATTGACGACGCTTGGAATGGTCAAAAGGCTTTAGTTCTTGAGTCAATTGCACCTTGTAAGTGGGTAAATGCAAGTATTTATGCATAATGTTCATCAACGACGAGAGAGGTGCAATTGTTGGGCACGACGACGAGTTGAGGTGGACGGCTCTTCAGCCACACTTTCGCGAACAGCAGCAGTATTTTCTGCAATACGAGCTGTGCTGTGTGAGCATGCACTGGTGTTTTCACATCTCCTACAGACCCGGTTTGTTCAAAGTTTTGTACAATTTTTCCGATTGTACGCACATTTGGACGATTAAATTGACCGACAAAATCTCTAAGTGCACGATATACATTTTGATTTGAACGCCCATTTTTATAATAAGCCTGAATAGCTTTAACGCGGTGCTCGATTGTGAATCTTTCCATGGTTCAAATTGAGTTAGTCTGAAATTGAGAAATGCAGATTAAAACTTGACGTTTAGGTGTGGTTCACATTCAACATCGGCCCTTAAAATTTAACCACCCTTTATAAGGCAAGTTATGCATTCGGGAATAAATCGAACTCGAGATTTTGATCAAAGTTAACATTACGATGATAGCGAAGACTAAAAAAGTGGGTCTCGCAATTCTGTCTGTCTGTTCGACTACAGCTCGGCCGATTTTCTTTGAACTTGGTAGATATCATTTTTAATTTTTCCACACACACATTTTTTTCTGTTTTTTTAAGATCAAAAATAACGGTACCTGCCATACGATTTTGTTCGAAATTTTATAAATATTTTTTTTTCTCAAAAACTGTTCGACAGATTTAAGAAATAAAAATACAAAAAAATTTCATTTAGTTAAAGCTAAGTAATGGTTGACAAAAATTTCCGAAAACTGGTAATTGATGATACCCCCGTATTTTTCTTGAAAACGGCGCCTAGAATTTTGATAAAATTTGTTTCTTTTAATTAATTTTTATGATCTTTAATTTAATAAAAAAAATTAAAATTAAGATATTACAGCTTGTACCTACCATAGAACCATTTTTTCATATTTTGAATTTCTCATTATTGACTTACATAGGAGCAAGTTCGTGCGACCCAGTCGTGCATTTTTTTTAATGGTGTGTTCGTAGCTGTTTGTCACTTAAGGTGGATAAATATGGAAAACTATGAGATTTACGAAGAAGATTTCCGTAACTTCTTTTAAATATTTGTTAAAAGATGAATCATTATCGCGTGCTAGCGATATGTCTGTCCTTGGTATGTCATACGACCGACGGGAAACTTGAATTCATACCATAACGAATAGAGCCGATTTAATTCTTAACTGGTTAAAGAGAGAGTCAAGGCAATCCTTTTATTACAAAGTAACTTTCAATATTATTTGTTCGTTCAATTCTGGAATACGCTTGTCAAGTTTGGGCACCAAATAAAACCTGTCAAGGCCACACTAGAAAAAATGCGAAATAGGTTCCTAATGTTTGCACTTAGTGAGTTAGAATGGGATAATCTCTATGATCGCCCTCCTTTTCACAACAGACTCAAACTTAGCGATTATGTCTAGTCTGGTGAGCACACGTTATTAGTTATTACTTATTATTATTAGAATTATAATAATTTTAATAATGAGAGTACGTACTTTAGTTTGTGTTAATTTAAATTTTTTTAAATTTTGTACTTTACATATATCTATGTAAATATTTAATAAATTAAATTATTTTATAAAATTATAATTATAATTTATATTATTCAATTTATAAATTAAAATAAAATTAATTAATTTTAATAATTTAATATTTACCATAAAAAAAATATGCATCAATAAAGCAAAATTTAAGTATAAAACAGTTAATATTAATAAGAGGATAGTATATTTATATGTATGAATATAGGGTGCATTTCATGCTCTAAGTTTCCATTTTTTGTGAATGAGATTTGTCAGTTGGAATTTTTGAATTTTTGAATGCTCTCTGTACCATAAAAATGAAAGTATGTACACACAGTGTTCGCCATGTCGGTGTGTTACTTTTGGCCGTGTTCCAAGCGACGTTGACGGCCTGTCTTCGAGTCAATTCCACTTTATACCTTAAACAAGTACAAATTATTCTTAAAAATGTGCCGCAATGTGGTTCCACTAACACCAAAATGTTGGCAACATGCGTGCATTTGGTATTAATGAATCTCTTCTTCAATGGATTAGAAACTACCTTTCGAACCGTTCTATACAAGTTATATTAGATGGCTTCAAGTCTGATAAATACTGGTGTACAGTGCCGCCGCTGGGTGTTCGTGCGCCCTTGTGCAAGAACCTTTAATTGCCGCCCCATGTCTCGGGTAAACGGGGGTATTTACGTTGTATAAGTGAAAGATTTATTTATTATCTATTTCGCAGTTGAAAAATTTAAGCAAACGTGCATTGTTGTTGTCGCGTTCCGAGCTACTCCAAATTCTTATACAATGAACGTAGTCATTATAGCATAAACATATGTACAGTTTTTGCATCCTTTTAAGAGTATTTACTCTTTTTACATGAGACTCATAGGTGCTACGAGTATAAGGCAAGTTATACATACATTCGTAAAAAAATCGAACTCGAGATTTTGATCACAGTTGACATTACGATAATAGCGAAGACGAAAAAACTGGGTCTCGAAATTTTGTCCCCACACTTTTATTTTTCTTCTTTTTTTTAAGACCAACAATTACTGTATCTGAAGTAAGATATTTTTCCAAATTTAAAAAAAAAATTAAAACAATGTTGAACATATTTAAACAAAAATCAAAAAATTTAAAGAATCGGTACAACCGATTTTGATAATTTGTTTTATGCTAAAGCGCCCCAAAATTTAAAATATATTCCTGTGAATTAAAATTTTCAAAACTTTTTTTTTGGATTTCAATTATTTTTTTTGAAACTCAATATTTCGAGAACCCCATGCTTGATTTTTTTTAAACTTGACAAAGAAAAGTTTTCGAAAATCGTGTTTTTCTCGAAAACGTCTCCGAGAATTTTGATAAATTTTTACGTTCTATTAATAAAACAAAAAAAATTGAAATCAATATGTTACTAACTGACCGAACAGAACCATTTTGACGATTTTTGAATTTCTCATTACCGGCTGAACGGATTTTAATGAATTTTTTTTTTGGAAAATTCAATATCTCAAAAAAGGGCTAAATATTTTTTTTTTGGAAATTTATTTTTTATTCGTAAAGTAATAAATTTTTTTTTTAATTTGTATATAAAATATTATTTGACTTATAACTTATAACTTTGTTGTATATTTATGTTTATATGGCAATTGCGAATAATTTTCTTCAACAAAACCATTTTCATATAAAATGTAAATA
The DNA here is from genome assembly GCA_963931855.1 of Philhelius festivus. NCBI lineage: Eukaryota > Metazoa > Arthropoda > Insecta > Diptera > Syrphidae > Philhelius > Philhelius festivus. Next base: position 31,035,946 of record OZ007556.1, on the reverse strand, counting down.
TTCGAGTTCCTAGCACAGTTTATAATTTATGTATGTCAATTGGTAAAAACCAATAGTTTATAGCTTGACAGAAAGAAGACAAAGTAGTTTTTGATATTTTTAAAAGTTTTTATTTTCACTTTCTTTTTGAAACACTTCATCATTTACTTCCGGATCTGGAAGTATTATATGTATATAATTCCTTGACATCTTAGGTATGCTTTGATGAAATTTGACATTTTGTGGCTTATGTGGGAACTATATTTTGATATAAATAGAGTCTGAACTCTGAATGTCGATTGAAAACTTAAATTCAAACAACCATTGAAACGTTAAATTTCTGGGTTATTCTGATTTTGTTCAATCCGTTGAGGTTTAAGTTATTTATCAATTCAGTTCCAAAATTAATTAAAAACTATTCGTAAATTCTTATTTAAAAAGAAACATAAATATTTAGAGACACAAAACATTTTGTTTTACCGTTGTTTTTTTTTTTTTTTTTTTGGTTTCCGTTGTAAAGATGGTTTGTTTACATTTTGCATCGGTAAAATAAGGAATGTTTTAAATCACCTTTTGATAATTTTGTTCTTGTAACCAACTTAGATTTAAGATATTTAGCTATATCATTGCAATCAGAATATTGATACCCATTCATAGAAAAATACGAGTAATTAGTAAAATTAATGTTTTCGAGACACTGTTTTCGTTTTATTTTATGGGAAATACATGGGCTGTTAATCTAAAAAAAATCAAAATCCTTTTCGAGTTTATAAGTCTGAGATGAAGGTTGCGTGGAAAGCTATTTCCCAAGTGTCAATCTATGGCGACATGGCGTTAAGAAGTTTAGACTATGACTGCAATCGAAGAGGTTATTTGGTGTGAGAGGCGACAGTCACAAACAAAATATGAATAAAGATTTGTGGTAGATTGTGTGCGGGAACTACGTAGTGAACGGTCAAATGTAAACAAATTCCGAAAGCTTAAGGAAAACTTTTGGAGTATGCCGTATAGGTTGAGTTAGATCTATCTCTTAATTTTCCGCCCCTAGACGTTGGCGCCCTTGTGCGCCGCACATTTCGCACATATGGTAGCGGCGACCCTGCTGGTGTACTACAGGGCTCCGATTTGTTTCCGACTCTCTTCCGATATTTATCAATGATCTTTTGTGTGAAACTTCTAATTCATTAAATTGTTTTGTTGATAACAGTTCTCTCAGCTTCCATATTCGTTTCCAGATCCATGTGCTTGTTCTTCAGATATGGATGGCTTATTAAATTTTGATCTTGATAGCATTGTCAAATGGGGAACCATAAACCACGTGGAATTTAATGCTTGCAAAAACTCAAAGCGCTCTTCTGTAGTTCAAGCTCAATTCACATCCCATGCCGCTATCAAATAAAGCCAATTAAATCTCTGTTCTCGGTATGTGCATCACATACCACTGTATGGAATAGCCACATATTCGACGTCGCCTTGCAACGCTGCGAGGTATTTGTCACCACTTCAGATCTAGCTGTAATCTATAACGCTTATATTTTTGAGTCTCTTGTATAAAATCTAAAAATGAGCTTAATAAATATAATTGAAAAATTTACATCTCTCGAGCACCCCCGCAATGTTTCTTGGCTTTCAATATCTTACCGTTTTTTTTATAAAAATAGCCAGTTGCATTCCTCCCCTTAAATAGTTCAGGGATTGATCATAAATTAACCATTGAGCCCAAATTCGGACGTACTATTGAATTCAGAGATTCTTTTGTTAGCCGTACTAGACGAATGTGGTGTGCTTTACCCGCCTCAATATTTACATTCCATTATGATATTCAGACATTCAAAACCAATATGCATCGGTTTTTCCTTTTAAATCTTCTCCAACTTCCCTAAGCTTTTGCACTGTGGTCAAACATATTAAGGGTAGTCATAACCCCTTTGGCAGTTGGTTGCACAGGATCAATTTCGTATGAACCTAATAAAGCTCGATTTCATTTTCTGAAAATTAGGAAATCTATGTTATAAAGGTAAAATTTTAACTGAAATTGTAGACTTTATGGGATTATCTAAGTTTCTTCCACAGTTCCACAGGGGGTACCATATGTTCTCGTTCCACTTTGCCCCAACAAATAAAACCCTCTTAGATTAATTCCAAACTTGGTTAAATTCACCCGATTACAATTCCCTTGATGTTGTCGTCAGATTGCCCAAGGAAATCAATAAATTTTGGACAAGGTCGCATGGGTACGGATTGGGAAAGCTCTATCGAACTCACAGAATGCAAACTGATGCTGCAAAAAGAGAGAAGGGGTGCCTTTCAATATATAACCGAATGGACAAAGAGGAACTACTTTTCACCAGCGAAGACAGTGACGAGCACTGCCGCCGCCGCGCCGAGGACACCGAATTTCCCCCATCACCACTGTGGCATTAATTTTGCAAAACACAACGCAGTTCCAGCCAAATGAAGCAGCAAAATTGAAATGTTTGAAATATCCTTGTGCCGCAGCAGTCGAAGCAAAGATCCACTCCAACCAAAACCCGAAGGACACGCGGAGACGAAATCTGGAGAAGGAGAAATAGGGTGTCATTCTGTGTGTAATCATCAACCACCACCCTGTATTCTGGAATAAACGTTATTAGTATTCCGAAGGAGAGCAATGGTTTAATATAAATCTCAAAACTGCAGCTCTGTAGGTTTCGTCCTTGGAATGTCCTCTGTGAAAGGATGTAGGTATGTATATACAAACATATATAAACTAGAAACGAATAATGGGAAGGAATATAAGTACAAAGGGAACATTTTCGTATATGCGTTTCGGGCTATGTTCGTAGCGCCAGGATTTCTTATCGCAACAGCAGTCATTACTGGTAATTGGTTTTCCTCCCTGCCACCCACTTCGATATCTTTGGTAAGATTTGTTCTTGTTATGCATTCTATTCCAGACACACCGAGGATACGATGCAAGCTGCCGGGTGCAAGAAAGCAAGGAAGGAAGGAAGGAACTTTAAGGAGTATTTCTATATCAACTCCTGGCTGCAGTAGTTGTTGATGGTTGGGGTTAGAGTTGGCGCTGCATGGTCGTATAAGACTAATGGTTAAGATCACCACTTCAGTTGCATGCAACATTTTTAGGGGATTAGGCTGCTAAATGGGGGTTGAGAGGCGTTTGCGTGGGCGGTTTTGGGACGCGAAGGATAAACACTCGTATATTCTCTGATACCAAGAAAATTTCAGGTTCAATAAACGCATAGGATATTTGATGCACAAGGAATAGTTTTGTGTATTAGGATTGCAGTGTGTTTTTATATCTTTATGTTAGAGTGTGTGTGTATGTTGGTGTTCTCGAAAGTCGAATAGAGGGCGCCAGTTCATAGTCAGTTCTCGAGGTTTTTCCCTGATTTGGCTTAAGACAAATTTAAAAGGATTAGATGTGCTGGGGGGGGATTTTCAGAAATTGGATTAATGATGAAGAGCTGGATATTTGTTTCGGTAGGGAATACGGAATACTATAAATGGGATTTGTGTTTTTGTGGTAAAGGGCGAATGGTAGAAAGTATGTAGGTACCTACCTCTATACACAGTTTTTTGTAAGGAATAAAATAAATTGGAAGTTATTATTGGAGTTATGGAAAGGGCAAGCTGCAGATTCAACTGATATATATAATATAATTTATGATAAACTAAGCTATCGAAGAGTTCTTTGAGCATTCACCCAAAGCTTTAAAAAATTGTGACTTTAAATGGTTTTTCCTTTCTTACTTTTAATTCAAAACATTGAATTTCCGATAAAAATTCAAAAAAAAAAACACGCGACCACAACTAATAGAACCTTGTCGAAACGTCGCGTCGTCGAGCAAAAGCATTCAAAATCAGCACTTAATTATGATTGAAAATAATTAATTAAAAATGTGTGTATGTTTGTCTAAAAAAAATTAAAAGATATTCTAGCAGAGTGGCCTCGAACACTATTTTTACCTATTCTTAATATGTACTTCTAAAAACGTTAGGTTAGATGAATGGGCTGACAGTTGATCATGTTGCCGTCACTCTTAGATCAATGTAGATATCCGCTGTAATACTTTAGGGATTGTGACTCCCATGTATTGATAACTATGATAATTCTATGTAATTTAAGCCCGTTAGGCGTGTTGAAGAGTTACAGCAAGCTAAAGCCTGAAATGTCGTAGGGTACTTCTAAGTCATTGCAGAAATGTCTGTCGTCACATAATCACCTGGTTGAGGAGAGGTAGACGTCTATAAGGGGTGTGAGCCTTTCCTTTATCCCCACTTGAGAAATCATCCATCCACCAGGCTCATGGGAGCATGTGGCTCCTTGCAACGTCTGTTAGATAAACAAAAAAAAAAAACTTTAAAAGGAAAGGATGTACTGATAAATAAAGTGCTCGACTAGTCCGCTCGAACTTGCTCTTATGTTCAACCAAAAATATTTTCTTGATAAGACTATGGAGGAGAAAATTTTTCAAAAGATTTAAATTCGATCAAAAACTTTAACTCTAACTTTATGAGTAAGCATGCGAACAATAAGAAGGCTGCCACGTTTTTTAAATTTGAACTCTCAACATTTTATTTCTTTTAATCCAAAGTAAAGTAATTTTTTATATAACAAATTTCTTTAAAATTTTTCTAGAAGAAAATTTGAGATGCCAATTTTAAGTGCTTAGTAGATAATATAGATCTTAAGAACAAATTTCAAAAAATAATCGTTCACACGTTTCTAAGATACAAAATGCTTACGCAGGAGCTCCTTTTTTTCAAAAAACAAAAAAATATTTCTTTGAATATTTGCATATACAATATTATTTGAAACTTAAGGGGGCTCCTGGTGAAAATTGTTGGTTAAAATCGTTAGAGCTGTTAATGAGAAAGTCGAAAATAAAAAAAAGCAGTTCTATCGCAGGTACCATTAATAACATTTCGCACCAAATTTTTTTTCAACCAAAATGTAGTCTAGTCCATAGTATTGCATTTATTTTTTTATCAAAATCGTTAGAGCGGTTTTCGAGATAAATAAGATTTTGCAATGGGGATGTATGGAGTATGGGGGCTACCGTTAGTTTTGGAGCTAAAAACAAAAATTTCAATTTCTCCTCTAGGGAATCACCAAAGACCCTTAACTGTAGAGATTGAATAAAATAGGTCCAGTAGTTTAGGCTGTAGGGAGAGATACAGACATACAGACAAACTGAAACATGTTTTTTTTTGTACTCAATTTTCCTTAAATTTTTTTATAAGAAAGATTGATATTCAAACTGTAAGTATTTAATAAAATACATTTTAAAACGTAATTTAAAAATTTAATCGTGTTTCCGTTTTCAAGATATTGAATTTTCAAAAAAAAAAAATGGTACATATCATTTTTCTAAAAATCCAAAAACTATTTTTGCGAAAAAAAAATTTTAGATTATATTTTTTCAAATATAAAGGAGCTCCTGCGTAAGCATTTTGTTTAAGATCGTTAGAGCCGGTGATGAGAAATTCGAAATTCAAAAAACCGTTCTATGACAGGTACCATTAATAACATTTTGCCCCAAATTTTATTCTGACCAAAATGTAGTTTATGTCCAAGATATCACACTTAATTTTTTTTTTTTCAAAATCGTTAGAGCCGTTTTCGATATAAATAAGATTATGCATTACGGGTGTATGGGGGATACCGTTTGTTTTAGAGGGAATCACCGAAGACTCTTATGTAAGTACCGAGTTTGAAGAAAATACCTCCAGTAGTTTAGGCTGTAGTTCGAGGTACAGACATACAGACAGACAGACGGAATTGCCAGACTCACTTTTTTCGTCTTCGCTATCATCGTAACTTTGATCAATATCTCGAGTTCGATTTTTTTTTTCCAAATGCAGAACTTGCCCTATAGTACCTATATCGCAAGTAAAAAGGGTTCAACAGCTAGAACTGTTATTAATGTTTTATTTTAAAATTGTTTAATGTTGGATCGGGTCGTACAAATTTAACAATATATACAGACAAAATTTTTGGAGGAATTTTTCTAGAAAGATTGAAGTTTTAATTTCCGAAAAAAAATATCTTAAGCATTTGGGTACACAATATCTACTTTTAAGACATTATAGTACATTCTGGATGGATCAATAAGTTGCTGAAAAATAAAATAAGGAACACTGTTTTCGGTATAAAAACATTTTATTACTCAAAATAGTCTCCTAAGCTCGATACACTTCATCCAACGCTCTTTCAATTTCTTGATGCTCTAAAAATGACACGATTTCCCGAAGTCTTAAGCAATTGATTTAGCGTAGACCTCTTTATTCGACCCAAATCTCCATTTCTTAATGTTTGAAAACAAGAAATAATCGCAGGGGTAATCCCCTGGAGAAAATGCTGAATGAAGGAGGAGTTCGTAACCTAATTTATGCAATTTTGCCATTGCGACTGTGGACTTGTGTGCCGCCACCGCCACCTGCCAGTCGGTACGTTACCCTGAAGGTAGAGAAATTTTGTCTTCTCTATGCGGCTAGTTTTGCTTCCAGCAGCTCTGCGTTATATGTGCCTTTTTAGTGTATTTGATCTAACAAACCCACCTTGGTCTTCTTGAACATCGCCAGAAAATCTTTTGAAGTTGTCAATCGATTGCGTTAGTTTTCATTGTGGTTGTGAGCGAACTAGACACCCATCTTGCGAAAAACTTTTTTATGTACAAATATTTTTGTAAAACTGAAATGACTGATCCATATAATAAGCCTGTGGCATCCGCAAGCTCCGACAAATTCACTCGCCGATCCTTCATCATCTAACCGTGGATTTTACCGACCATTTCTGGGGTGGTGACTTAAATTGGTCTACCGGGACGTTCCACGTCACTTGTCCTGGAATGACTGCAACGAAATTATGGTGAATGGTTCCAATCGATGGTGAAGAATCCTCATATAATATTTGTGAAGCTCTTGTTTGATTTACGTGATGGTTTTTTCTCGTAAAAAATATTGTTTAATGAGGATTCGAAATTCTGTGTTCTCCATCTTAACGAAAAAGCTCGATGTGATCTTTTCAAAGATGCTGCTTCTTGGCAAACAAGGTGCTTATTTTTCTTTTGTAATTTAACGCTTGGGTAGACGATACAAAGTTGACGATAGCGGCGCTGCGCTGAAAAAATGTCTGATGTATTTTCTGTATTGTGTAGAGTCATACTGTGTCGCAAACCAAAAATAAAGGTGATCCGGTGCGGTGTGACGAGCTTATCCAAGTAGTAGATGCTTACAAACAAGACGTCATGTGTGAGCAAGATAAAAAATCGGCTCCCTAATTTTCATAATTCTTATTTTAAGGCCTATTACAAAATCCTTATTTACTTAACTGCTTCTTCTTCAGTTTTATATGGAACCATAAATCAAGTTTTGTATTTGGAAAAAATTCGAATTCGGAATTTTGATCAAAGTTGACATTTTGATGATAGAGAATTCTGTTTGTCTGCATGGAAGTACCTCGACCTAAGTCCCTAAAGCTTGGTAAGCTTAGCAAACTTCGAATTTAAGGTTCCTCTATGATTCCCTAGAAGAACATACCTCTTATTATTCGCATTTAAGAGCCTATCTCAAAATCCTTGTTTACTTAAATGTATCTTTTTTCAGTTTCAGTAAAAATTTCTGGAAGAATTTAAAAAAAAAATTTCAACGTTTTTGTATGGTTCGGTATGGTACAATTATAATGATAATAATTTAAAAATTTTTTCGTCAGCTCGTATTGGTTTCGTTAACTTAAGATCCAGAATTTAAAATCTATTCTAAGATTATTTACCGTATTCCTCCTTCGAAATACTAAATAAATTGTCACTTGTAAAAATGCCATCCCTCCGAAAATATCCCCTTTACCCTAGATATTAGTATACCGCCTTCTTGGTTCTTCATTATCATGGCTCTTATCATCTGGGTCTTAATCCTGTTAGATCTAGCTTTTAACTTTTTTGTAATATGTAAAAAATTTGCTTTCTTAAAAAAATACCGAAATATTTAGTTTGGTATTATTTACTCGACGTTAGCCATATTTTTACATAGATTAACCTGTTTTATGTTAAATGTTTGCTGGCTATAAGACCGCGCTAATATACATATGTATATGCGCCTTTGAGCAGTCAAATTCTATTTTTTTTTTAAATTTTGCGCGCACTAAAGAAATTATGACTACTTTTAAAATGTTTGAACAAAGTGCGAAGCGTTTAGGAAAGTTGGAGAAAATTTAAAAGGAAACACTGATGCACATTGCACATTGACTTTGAACTTCTGAATATCATAATCAGAGGGAAATATTGGGCCGGATAGTACGTCCAAAGTTGAGCTGAATGCTGAAGAGCACACTTTTGGGCATTCCCTGAACTGCGAGTATTATGGTAGTAATGCAACTGGCTATTTCACTATAGAATACTGCTTGCAAAAATAACGGTAAAATAATGAAAGACAAAAAACATTGCGGTGGTGTTCAAGAGATTCAAATGTATCTGTTATAGTTTTAGTATCATGCTTAAATCTTTTGTTTTGATTCTATTTAAGAGACTGAAGTGGGTTATTGGAGCACCTGCCCAATTATGGGAATTGTAGTCGAACTTTGGACGAATATAGGACTTAGCCAGGGGTGAAAAAATGTCTTTTATTTTCTTTGGCGACCCCGTATATGGGACTTGTGATGCTCATACCGAGAAATGAGAACTGTTCAGTTTCATAAATTCAAGTGCCACTCATGAATAGTGGCATGGGGTCATGGTCAAAAGAGCCCACGTGACATGTTTAAGAGAAGATCCGACAAACGATTTTGTCAGACAATTATCGATTGAGTGGCATTATTCGGCCTTTTGGCCATATAATTAAACTTAACTGCCGCATATGTATATGTACAATTAATGTTGAATAAAAAAGTAAACGACTTAACGTCAAAAAATACTTAAATACCTATACCTACTCACAAGAACTAATAAGGGTTTTTTATTCCTGACACTATTACCCGACAGTGTGCAGGACTATGTATCTACTTATTCGTAGATATATACTGTTAGGTATATATCAACTTGAAAACTTTAAAAAATCTTTTTGCTCAAAAAACTTAAGGAAAACAATTCTTTTCCAAGGACTTCCAATCCCTTCCGATTTCAATAAATCTCCAACCGACCATCACATCGTCCTTGTTTGAAATAAAAATAAAATAAAAAAAAAACTGAAAAATCAGACACGTTTCGTTTGAAAACAATCTCGCATATACATACATACATGACATCATATGTACCAACCAACACATCAGTTGCAGGCAGTTAAACACACATGCATATGCATGTACGTATGAACACATGAACAGTCTCCCAACTCTAGCAAATACGCTCATCAATAAACTGAAATGTCGCCATTCCTTATTATGACAGTGCCCGAAAGAAAAACCCAAAAGATAGAAAGAAATACCATCGTCGAAATTCTCAGCCCTCAACGAAGCTTGGCGTTTGTCTTCTCCCCAAATCCACCCACCATATCCACGTTAAAATCCTCCCAACATTGCACATAGCAGCTGCAGCAGCAGCAGCAGCAGCAGCAGTATAATCGCACGTGACAGAATGTCTAGTAAAAAGCTGAGATGAAGCAAACAACGTAAAACTACATAATGGCGTAAGAAATCGGCCAAGAAACGTGCACAGAAAAATGCTTCAGCAAGCTCCTTGCCTTGCCTTTGCTGCAACCCCATGGGAAGGGAATTATGTATACCTACCCAGTTACCCCGTTCCAGCCCCTGGCAGAATGGCCGTAGCTGACATCAGGCGCCGCATTTTTTTAAGACTTTAAGTGTGTATTTCCGGAAAAATGGTATTATACGTAATTAACTGTTTTGTAATAAGGCATGGCAAAATTCTTAAAAAAATTATTTTATACTTCTAACCTTTGCCATTCTAGTCGCTTTCGTCACTAGATCTAGTGGAATTTCAACTTAGTCAGCGACAAAATATATTTTGATGTCGCTAGATTATTTCGAGCGAATTTCGGAGACAAGCATTTTTGGTTGATGACATGCCAATAATATTTTTACTTGACTCATAGGTACTATAAGGCAAGTTATGCATTCGTAAAAAAAATCGAACTCGAGATTTTGATCAAAGTTGACATTACGATGATAGCGAAGACTAAAAAATGCGTCTCGCAATTATTTTTACTTCATTATCTTTTATCGACCTCAGTCTTTCAAAAATATATGACTACCGAAGATAGCCTCAGGTTCAGCAGTGAAGTTGGAAACATATGCGTGATATTGCCCACAAAACTCAGTCCAAAATTTGTAACGAAGCGTTACAACACCTACATACCCCTAATCAGATTACCGAGTGAAACGCTACGACACCTAGGTACCATCTGCACATTCAATCTGCACCTGAAGTCATGTATATTCATTCTGACTTGGTATTTCATACAATTTTGTCTCATATCTTCTCGATTCACACTGACTTATAGCCGCATATTTGCTAAGTGGAAGCTTAGACAATCAAGTCTTCTATCAAATCCATCAAAGCCGGAGTCGCCCAAGGATCAAAGCTGGGTCCCTTCCTATATAACCTGATGACGTCTGATCAACCCGTGCCAACTGACTGCGAGAACTTGCTATTCGCTGACGACTCGCTGACCTACTCCTCGTCGATAGCGCCAAACATTGCAGCTCGGAGAGTGAAAGCCCACGTCTCCAAACTCTGCGAGTACTATACAAAAAGTGGGGTATCCGAATAAACACTGCCAAATCGGAGCTTGTGTGTTTCAGGAGACCACCAATGGCAACCGATGTCGTTCAGCAGCTACTTGCAGAAACTTGACCGTGAAGCTCCCCGATGGTTCAACGATAGCAGCCAAAAGAAATGCTAAATACCTCGGAGTAAACTTCAACGAGCTGTTCAATTTCAACACGCACTCTAGGCAGGTTCTAAGGAAGGCCAACTTCGCGTTTCACCGTTTGCGAAACACCTATTCCAATCGATTTGTAACATCACTTTTTTGATATTGCTTTTCCAATATATCTAAAGAGCAGAACTAGGACTCTGCTTCATGGATACGAGGCTTCTACTGAACTTTACAAACTTTACAAGTATTTTTGAACCGAAATTTTGTTGCAACAACTTGTCATAGAAAATCTGCACTGACAGGGCAGATTTTTTTCAAGTAAGGTGTTTGTAGAACGTGAACTTCGTTTTTCAAGTAAGGTGTTTTAAATCAACCAATTTGACCAATACAAAGTTTTAGGGATTTTTCCAGGATAATTCTTTGCTAGATCACCACTTAAGGTACCATTACGCGCATTGAATGACCCTATTACGGCTCGTTAGGAACTATCTGTTGAAAAAAATGTCCTCTGTGTCAAAAAATTATTGAAAAATTCGTATGATACCGCAGGTACCTTCCGAAAACCTACGCACGTTTCAAATATGAAGTTCAGAATAATTATTCCCAAGTTGGAATTCGCCATAGAGGATCTGACGATGAATGCCACTATATACGGCTTTAAATTCAATGAAAATCAAAATACTCGTATCCAAATCCTGGAAAATACTTAGATGTTTGCAAAACCAATGCTTGTAGTATGGTTCGATTGCATTTCTAAACAGATTTTTTCGGTGATGTACTTCTATTTGGGTTGGGTACGAAATCCCGCATCACAAAATCCCGATTCACAAAATCCCGAATCACGAAATCCCGCCGTTTCAATACTAAATTGACAGCACAGTATGGATTTTCATTTCCAGTAATGGTGACTCGAATCAATGAGAAGCAACGAGAAGGAAGTTTCCTACTATTGTACTGGAATATTCAATACGAAGAAGACCGCTCTGATTTCGTTAATTTTTAACGAGCTCTGATTGGCTTAAAACTGAAGACAAGTCCAAAATAAGTATATAAGTATGAAATCTTAAAAGTATCTTGAGTCCGCTTAGGGTATGTTAAGTTGCCTGGCAGGCGCCAATGTAAACAGTTTTTTTGATTAAAAGTACCTTGGGTGGCAAATTTTTGTCAAAAAATATTTTGAAAAAAAAGGCCGGAGAAAAATGTATGAAAAATCCAAATTACTTCAAAACAAAAATTATTGAAAAAAAATTGTTGAAAACAAAATTCTTAAAAAAAAAATTATTGAAAAAAAGTTTGTTAAAAAATCATTTCTGACAAAATGTCCAAAAATATTTTTGGCAAAAGTAAGTCAAATGTCCAAAAATAACTGTCCAAGCCATTGAAATTTGAAAATCATCTTATCTCTTTAAAGATTTAAAGGTCTTACCTCGTCGGAGTTCTAACAAGAACAGAATTTTTCCCGAACCAACAATTTCTTATATACTTTCCATTTGTTTAAAAATAAATCAAAATAAAATATTTTATTAATAGTACTAAAATATTTCCAAAAATATCTGTCGGCGGGATTTTTATTTTTATTTTCGACGGGATTTCATGATTCGGGATTTTGTGCGGCGGGATTTCGTTACTCTTCCCTTCTATTTAATTACAAAAGAAGAATTTTCATGAAGCACAAACCTGAAAAAGCTTAAAATAAGACCTTGAGGCATAAGTGCAGTAGAGCAATCTTTTCCATGCTTTAATGGCTGCATAATCTAAGAATTGGAATTGGACAGTCTGAATACAAATAAGGTGAACCATTCTTGAACAGCTTTTAAAAAATTGTCGAACAATCCAACAATGTACGAACTTTATAAGAAGCGCAAGATATTGAAGGTGAAATTCATTATCAGGAGGTACCCACCAACGATTTAGGGTCAATGAGGAAGGGTTCGCTCAGAAATAAAAGGCTATCGAAACTAGTTTTCTCTGTTGGGAGACAAAAATATACAAGAATAGATCTAAGACCCTCCACTCGCTGATGATAACTCTTGAACATCCTTCTGTCTCGTTATTTTGCCACCATCTTAAGTCTTGAGTTTTCCGCCTTAAATAGCTTAACTTCAATGCAACCCTGCACCCTATTCACAGAGAAGACGTTGATGACGACGCGCAAATCCACCCTCGCGCCAACGAAAATATCGAAATGTCGCTCGTCGTCGACGATGACTTTGGCATGAGGAAGGAAGTAGAAAAAGAAGAAAATGAGAAAATATAATAAGAAGAAGAGCTGTTTTTCAAAGGCAAAAGGCATTTCACCTCTTCAACTTTTGCATTCGTTCCTCAGAGACCCGTTTTCTTCTCACTCGCTCCAAAAAAAAAAATTAATAAAAAAAAAGATTCACCATGCGAAAAGTCATTTGAAAGTCGACCCCCGAAGACAGTTGGGGTTGGTCATGGAGTAAGTAAGGAGCAAGTGTGTGTGTTGCCGTTTGGCGAACCTAGGGGATAATATTGCATCAGCCAGTAAATAGAACGGGGGTATAGATAGATATAAATATATATGTCCGCCCTGAAAGTATATAATGACACAAAAAACGAGGGCATCAAGTCGGTTGTGCACATACATACATACATAGGTAGGTACCTATGTGGTTTAGAGTTGGAACTGGCGCTAATGCCGTTTGGTTTATATTCTTCCCCCATAACGGCATTACTATCCTTCGGCTGTAAGTAGACACAAAAAAGTGAGGGTGCCTGTGCCAGCACGACTCGACGCGTCTTGTACTGCTATTTGGCCCGCATAACTACCCTCGCCGAATACGAAGTGCGTTATGGTAGGTTAGTTCCATTTTGGTTTGCAAGTGTATATTTTATGTTTGGGGTTGCTTGTTTTGTCAGAGTTTTGAGGAATTTTCTTTCTTGTAGTTCAAGTTACTGCTGGTGGGTTTCTGTTGGGTTTTCTGTATCTAGGTAGGTATTTTGTTATTTTTTGTTCAGATAGGTGAGTATTGAGATTGTCTGAGGGTTGTTATAAGTTCTTCTTTTTCAATCAGGGATCTTTGGCCTTCGTTACGCCATTTTGTTTAAATTAAATGTGTTCAAAAAATATTGTGTTTGCAAATAGGAAATGAACTAAGAAGGGAATTTTTCATCGTAGAAATGGTGGAAGTCACTTAAAAATATCTTTACAAATTGGAGTAGGTAGATTATGTAGTAGATAGAAGTGAAGTCTCTTTCAATTCAGTTTGGATTTTAATAACCCCAAAAGGGTTTAACTCTTTAACTCCTGAAAAATGCTTTTAGGTAATCTTGAATATCGGGTCAACTTGGAGGGTAAGTCAACTCAGTACCCAAATTTTTTCCACGAAAAATTTTGAGCATAGGTAGATATCTTCTAATTTAATTTTGTTTGTTTTTATATAATACCTATGGTATTTTTAATACTAAATGACTAAACACGGTACAAGCGGAATACTTAGAGATCTCCAAAGCATTCCACATTCGTGTAGTGCGGCATGTCGGTGGATCGCATAGAACATATCAGTACTGTTATAACGGTGTGCCTGGGCAATTAAAACGTTTTGCCATTTATAAATCTCAGGCCGGGACTGCATAATAAAAATAGGCTACAAAAACTGCAAGATCTGGCAGTTCCTTGCCTGTAGATGATCTCAAAGGGTGACTCTACCTTCATTATGTACCCAAGTCATGCAGACAAGTTAACACCTTAACTGTCCCCATACAAAATGATTTAAAACCACCTATACGTCCATTATTTTTTCAAGACATCAACGATAAGTCCTATGTATCATATTTGATACACAAAATTTTCTTTTTCTACGTCCATGTATCATTTTTGATACATGAGCAAAATTCAGTTTCACTGTCCCCATACAAATTGATTTAAAAAACCCATACGTCCGGTACTTTTTTTCAGTGAAAACATTATTATTTAGTAAGATTCAACATATAAGCCGTTGTTTACGTAAATAATTGGTCACTACCGTTAAAAAAAGGAATTTGGTTTTGTGGTCATTTTTGATACATGGGCTTATACTAACTTCATATCATGTCAATAAGTCCCATGTATCATATTTGATACACAAAATTATATTTTTGTCGCGCCTTCTAAGTCCATGAAGTGAAGGCTTCTTCAGGTTCTCTTGTTTCTTATTCAACACAACACTTAGTGAAAATATTATTTTTTAAACCCTCAAGTCATTCTTTGATTTTTGTGCATTTCTTTCAAATTAAAAAAAGGAATAAAAATATAAACGTTTCTAAGTCCTTAGCTAAAAAACTTATTTGTTATACTATTATGGATAGTGAAAGTGAAGATTTTAGCTACGGAAGTGATAGTGAATATAGACCATCTGAAATTGACTCAGGATCTTATGAGCTTTCAGAAAGTGAAAATGAAGAAGCAGGATTGCTCGTTTCAAATGCAGCGCATTCTGGTAATATATAATATAAAAAATAAGAAATAAGAACAGAGGATGATTTAGTACTTTTTTTGTATATGTAAATCCAGGTAATGACAACCTCAACCCCGAGTACCAATACCAACAATCGGTCCCACGGCAAGTTTCAGAGCAACAACATTATTTAGCTTGGCGTGATGAAATTCTTCCCATTGGGAGGGAACAATTTACTGGCATCTCTGGCGTGCATTATAAATTATGTTTTACCTGCTTTTCAAAATAATATAAAATTTTTTCATAAAAAGTAAGGATTTACTTTTGAAAAAAACTTTTTTTCTTAAACATTTTTCCAATTGTTTTTGAAGTTTGGTAAAGTATCAGACATTACCTATACACGTTTATATGAAAATTAAATTTTTAGGTAATTTTGTTCACATAAAGAGGATACATGTTTATGTATCAAAAATGATACATGGACGTAGGCGGCACAAGAAAAAAATAATTTTATGTATCAAAAATGATACATGGGACTTATTGTTGATGTATTTTATTTCTAAGACAAAATGATGGACGTGTGAATATTTCCATATCAATTTGTATGGGGACAGTGAAGTCGAATTCCAAAATGTATCAAATATGATACATGGACGTAGGCGGCACGAGACAAAATTTAATTTGTGTATCAAATATGATACATGGGACAGTTAAGGTGTTAAATAGTTTTTATGCTAAAAGTCGGTAGGCGCGAAGGATTTTCGACCAATTTATTTAAAGTTCGTAGTTAAGAGTATGAAGAGCTATGTATTTAGGATGGAAGTGTCCTTTAAAACTCTCAACACGCATATCTTAAAGGTAAGTCTACGGAGACGGCCCTTTATGAGAATGTGAGTACAATTGGAAAAACAATCCATTTTAAAGAATATACCTATACTATTGATACCTTCTTAAAAGGAGCTTTCAAGAACGTCCTAACCAAATCCATACAAGACTCAGTCGTTGAATTTGATAAAGAGGACAACGTTTATTACACAATAGATAATTTCCAAGCTCACCGATAGAAGGATTCAAGCAACGCAATATTTTGGCGAGGGAAATACGCCCATTTAATACAAGCTTATTTAATCTAATTAAATAAAGCTCTTATTATATAATTCAAGGATTGGAGTGAATCGGAAGGATGGTTAAGAAGACAAAGTTTTTTAAAGATTGAACTGAGGTTTTCAAGAATGGGGCGAACAAAGTTTATGAATAAAGCTCGGTTCACCTATTGGTGAGAGAATTCTTCAAAGCTTAGTGCAGAATTTGCTTAAGGAATAATCTCGTCAATATCTTTGAGAAAGTTGTCACACAAAACACCAAGGTCATGAATTGACTCAGCAGTGGTTATGAGTTGATAATAGAAAAGGCAGAGACCAGGAAGAGATTCAATGCGTTTTCGTGAAAAGATGATTCAATAGCATTTGAAAATATTTAGATGTTAGCATTTTTTCATCCACCAGAACAGAGAAACTCTTGACATCAAGTTGAAACAGAGTAGAATCAAAGAAATGGTCTTTAAAAACTTGGTATCTTCGTCGTGAGATATGGGAATATTTGTTGATCTTTTCAATATAGTTTAAAGTAAGAATGAAAAGTATAGGTACTTAGTGACTGCCTTGTGGGACCTAAGAAATCATCAGAAAATGTAGATTTGAATTGAACTTTGTAGTAAATGTTTTTCAGGTAAGAAGAAATCCATCTTAAGAAGATAGGTTGAAGCACAAGGGTGGACAGTTCGAATATTATAAGCTTCTTTGAAATTTTGTTAAAGGCCTTACTTAAATCGACAACGTCGACTTTTTTTTCGTTCACTTAGGCTGAAAGATACAAATTCAACGAGCATAATCCTTGTAAGCCTACCTTTTGCAAAGTCATGTTGTTTTCAAAGATGTTGATGAAATAGGAAAATAAGGGCTTTAAGTTTGGATGATTCGTCGTTGATGGCCACGATTTCCTCGGGTATGAATTTATATTTTACAAAAGCAACCAAACACTTTAGTAGAGGAACATCCTAGGGTGATGTTTTATCCCCTTTCTATGGCTTTTAGTCATGAAGAAAATTCTGGTTAAGTTGAAGAAATGTGTTGAAGGGTTTTGGGTACGCGGATGATTTGGTATACTATTTGTGTCGGGAAAGTTTACCCCATGTGAGAAATCACTGAGATGGCTTCTTTTGTAGGCACAATAGACATTGAAATAATTTTTAAATTTCAATGATCAAATGTTAAAAAAAAATTTTGTTCTGATATTTTCACATTTTCATTTTCGTCTCACCTACGCACACCCAAAGAAATTTCGGCGAAAAATTATTGGTACTCCTCTGGTCTCATTTTCAATTTTTAAATAATAAGAGTTATTATGTATTTGTATACGTAGTGCCATACTGGCCTTACACAACGCAATTTTAATTTCGATTGATCCTTCAATCGAAGTAAGGATCATTTTTGATAGGATAGTTATTTTTTAGGCGTGAAGTTAGGGTATTCAGCTAAACCGTCCACAAAACAAATGGAATTTTATAAAAATGAAATTCAACACCTGTTTGTATTAAAGATCATGATTTGAGAAGGCGTAAACCGATTTTGTTGAATTTTTTTTCCTTGTGTTCTTAATATTGTTAGGACAAGGTTTGTATGAAAGAAAATTTTTGAAAAATCCATCGGAAAAGTCGTAAGACTTGATGGTATTACTTTATGTAATCTGAATAAAATTTACGACTTGGTTGCACGAACCTGCTGTTATCTTTGAGAGACCTAGAGTTCTAAGAATTATTTTTATTAGAGAACAATGTCATTTTCCAAATAGCTAAAATAACTCCATTAGTAGTGTAGGGTGGGTGTAAAAAGGGAATGCCAAGAAAATACGAATTTATGCAAGAACAAAAATTATAAATCGTTGTTGTTTTTTTTAAATAAGTTGTTATATAAAATTTTTAATACATTTTTAAGAAAATTTCTGTATCGAATTTTCCAAGTAAGTTTTTGTTTAGATTTTCAAATGCAAAGTTTTTAACACTTTATAGAAGGTTCTGTACTATCAGTTATGTCTTCATTTAACTTGTTTTATGGAATTATAGGTCGTAAACATTTAGGGAACGCGAACAAATTTCACCAAACTACATTTTAACATTTGTTAATCGTCAGATTTCAAAAAGTTCGGAAATGTAATTTTCAAAATATTGAGTTTAAGAAAAAGCTGTGGAATCTTTATTTTAAAATCGTATTATTTTTGAAAATTTGAATACAAGGTACTCTCCCAGCTTTCTAGGAGCTTTTATATAAACAAAATATCAAAATCAGTTAAGAACTGTTTTTGAGAAAATCGTAAGCAAAACGCACCACTAATAACCAAATTTTCTAAAATTTCGAGAAAAAAAAATTCTATGGCAGGTGCCGTGGGGAAAATTTTGAAATGCTATGTACCAAGGTTAAAGAAAATCGGTCGACCCGTTTGAGCTGTAGTCGAACAGACAGACAGACAAAATTCCGAGTCCCATTTTCTTCGTCTTCCCTATCTTCGTACTTTTTCTACGTATGTATAATTTGTCATATAATGCATATGAATATATCGCAAGTAAGAATATGACGTCCAGTTTGACAGTTCGTGTGAATATTTATATTTTGCGATAAATCATTAAATTAAGGTGTATAGTTCAGTTTCTTATCGGTTAAATTCTTCAATAAGAATGTTATTAGAGAAAAACTGTACCTAAGCATAAAATTAATTTTTTAATAGACTAAAACAACTCCTTTAGTAGTTGGAGCTAAAAACAGAATGCCATGTGATTCAAGCAAATATTAGCTTATGCAAGAACAAAAATTATAAGTACTGGTTTCTTAAAAAAATAAACTTTTATATACAAAATTTTTAAAACGTTTATAAGAAAAAATTTTGGTGCGCAAATTTAAAATTTTTATTATTTTTAAAATAAAAATTAAATTTACAAACAAAAATATTGAGCCATTTCTGAGATATCGAATTTTCAATTTTCTTTTTAAATTCAAAAACTATTTTTTTTTAAGTTTTGAAATGCAATGTTTTTTAAACTTCTTAGAAGCCTCTCTATAAAAAATTTCATTTAAATCCGTTTTGTCGATAAAATGAGAATTTCTAAATTTAAAAAAAATGGTTCTGTGGTAGGTACAGTCAGTAATATTTTGATATCAATTTTTTTTATTTGATTATATGTAGATCGTAAAAATTAATCAAAAGAAAATAAATTTTGGAAAATTCTCGGAATCGTTTTCGAGAAAAATACGATTTTCGAAAACCATTTTTTAACATTTGTATGGAGATGGAGGGTACCGTTATATTTAGGTAAAATATTTTTTTTTTACATTTTATAATTTTTATTAAAAAAATTTTATTTATCAAGTTTTAAAAAAATCGAGCATGGGGTTTTCGAAATATTTAATTTTCAAAAAAAATTTTTGAATTTTTTTTTTAATCCAAAAATTTTTTTTTTATTTTAATACACAATAATATTAAAACTGCTGGGGACCCCTAACATAAAAAAAATTATCGAAATCGGTGGTACAGTTTTTGGAAAATCGAAAACAAAAAAATTGGTTTCAAGGGATGTACCAAAAATAACCATTTTTTGTAAAATTTTTGTCAACCATTACCTATCTTTAACTAAATGAAATTTTTCGGTTTTTTTTTTTAATCTGTGGGACAGTTTTTGAGAAAAAAAAATATTTATAAAATTTCGAAAAAAAGTCGTATAGCAGGTACCGTTATTTTTAGTCTTAAAAAAAGGAAAAAAACGTGTGGGGGAAACAAGTCAAAACCCATATCTACCAAGTTTGAAGAAAATCGGTCGAGCCGTTTAGGCTGCAGTCGAACAGACAGACACAGAATTGCGAGATCCACTTTTTTGGTCTTCGGTATCATCGTTATATCAACTTTGATCAAAATCTCGAGATTTTTTTTTCTGAATGCGTAAAAACCTATAATTAAAACTTGGACTTTTAAGTAAAGGCTAGAATTTAAGTAAATGAAAATAAGCTTAAGCTAGCTAGTTAAAGATGTTTTCTAGTAATAGTTTTTTTTTTAAATAGCCAACGCTAAATTAATTTAGTTTTAGCTTGTTAACTTCCCATAGGGAGTTATTGCAATCGGTCCGATTTGTCAAATTGGAATTTTTGACATTTCTCGACGTTTCAAGGTCCCTAGAGGCTATATCAATCATTTTTAGAGAGATGTCTGTGTGTGTGTGTGTACGTACGTTCGTACGTTCGTACGTTCGTACGTTCGTACGTGCGTACGTTCGTACGTCCGTACGTTCTAGTACCATTTTTCGTCGTCGATATCTCAAGAACAAGTAAAGATATCGGCTTCAAATAAATTTTGTTTAATAGGTAATAACTTCGAAAGAGGCTGAAAGGGCGTTTATTAAAATTCAGTGAGTAGTTTTTTCACTATAACGGTTTAAAAAAAAAGTAAAAATTTTGGTTAGTTTCAAATATCTCACGAAAAAATAATGCTATTGATTTAAAATAAAATTTAATGTACTCATTATAAGGTCATACAGATTTTGTATGAATTTGGAAAAAAATGAACATACCGTTATTTTTTTAAATAAAAAAAACCGAAAAAAAAATTTCATAATCCAGATATTCTAAGAACGGAAAACAATTTGAAACTCAAAATAATTTTATTTTACGAAAAATAATGTGTTTGACAACCGGTGAAAATTTCAAAAAAAATCAGTTTACAGTTTTTTTACAAAAAATAAAAAACTATATAAAATTCTATAGAAAATTGGTAAAAATTGTTTTTCGACTCAAATTTCTCGAGAACTAGTAGTGATATTGACTTCTAATTCAGTATATTTTATACATAGTATAATTTTGTACAATTGGTAAAATTTTTACAAATTTTGAATTAATAGTTTTTTTTTAAATAAAAAAACTATTAAAAATTCTAGTGAAAACTAGTTAAAATTGTATGTCAAGTCGAATTTCTTAGGAATGAACACCGATAGTGCCTTCGATACCTTCCCGTAAGAATGTATACTAAGCGACATTTCTAAAATTGTTCAGGAAACGAAAAAAACGAAGAAAGTTCTAGTTGAATCATAGTGTGCTAAGAGACAATTTTGGTTAAACTAAGTGACATCTAACAAAATTTATTGTTGCTCACGAAAATGAGATCTTTATTTAATATATTATAAGATTTGCAGTAATACATCAAATTTATCAGAGTTTATAAAACCAATTGAAAAGACACAAGCAAGCTAAAGGCGAGGAATAGGCCTAATGGGGATACCTCGTTAAAAAAAACGCGTGGAAGCTTAGCTCCTGGGTCACGTGGAAACAACTTATACATCAACAATCTCAATTTCAAATATCTTTAAATAATTAAAATGCTTTTCAATCTTAAAATAATGTTCGTTTGAATTTTACAGCTAAAGTTTGTTTCGCTGAAAATTTGGTTATTTGAAAAAAACTAAATATAAAGTTTTCAAGACCACAAATGGGAAGTTATCAGTGTGGGTCGCACCCAGCCTCTTTTTTTGTGTGAATAAAGATAGATTAAAATAGAATATTATATAGTCAAAGCTACAAAAACGTCAGGATGTTTTCGACCTGTCTAGAAAGCTTTGAATAGGTCCTACTTTCAGTATTCTCAATAGCCCAAAAATAAGACAGTGGGTTTTGTGAAAAAAAAAGTTAAAGTTTTTTTGGAGGAAGCTAGATACATCCAACTAGTCATAGGTTTTATTAGCAGCTAAAGCTAGACAGTTCTAGCTTAAGCTTTGTTTTATGTGAATAAAAAAATGATAATGCTAAATAGCTTTGCTAGAAAATTCTGGCTTAATCTTTGTAATTTAACCTGTTCGTTTTTTTATACGCATGTTTCAGCTAGGTAGCTTTAACTAGAACTGTAGATGTATGACCGAAAGGAAGGTGTTTTTGTACAATTTGTTATCTATTCTATAGGGCAAGTATCTATTGGTTTCGGGTAAAAAATGTTTTTTTACATTTCGTACGTCAGTTTCTGGGCTTATACTTTCACTGTCCTATTTTTGAGATATTGAGTCTTGTGAATAAAAAAAAAGTTAAAGCTTTTTTTGGAGGAAGCTAAAGCCAACTAGTCATAGCTCTTACTAGCAGCTAAAGCTAGGCAGTACTAGCTTTGTTTTATGTGAATAAGAAAATGATAACGCTAAATAGCTTATGCTGGAAAATTCTAGCTTAAGCTTCGTAATTTAAGGTGTTCGTTTTTTTATTCACATGTTTCGGCTAGTTAGCTTTAGCTAAAACTGGTACATGTATGACCGAAAGGAAAGTTTTTTTGCCTCAATTTGTTATCTGTTCTACAGGGAGTATTGGTTTCGGCTAAAAAATGTTTTTAACATTTCATATGTCAGTTTCTGGGTCTATACGTTCACAGTCCTATTTTTTGAGATATTCCCTTATGTTTAATTAACAACTCGCACAAGTAAATACTGAAAATAAGACCCAGTCAAAGCTTTATAGACAGGTCGAAAAAATCTTGAAATGTTTGTAGCTTTAACTATAATATTCTAGTTTAAGCTATTTTTATTCACACAAATTGAAGCTTAAGCTAGGAAAACAAGCTAAAACTAAATGAATTTAGCTTTGGCTATTTTTAAATAGCTATTACTAGAAAACATCTTTAACTAGCTAGCTTAAGCTTATTTTTATTCACTAAAAATCAAGCTTTTACTTAAAAATCCAAGTTTCAGCTTTAGCTTTTTTTTTATTCACAAGGCCCATTCCCTTATATTTAATTAACAAGTCGTACAAGTTTTTAGTACCTGCCTCATAATACCTGCTTGATAATTGTCACCCCAAATTAAAAAAAATGTTTACTAGGCAACTAGTTTTGTAAGTCCATAATATTCTTGTTATTTATTTCTGTAAGATTGAACGGACTTTTCTTCCTTGAACTAGTGACCGGTAAGGTACGAGTATATACTATTAGATATTTTTCCCTTTGTCAGTTTCCTTTAATCATTATTTTCTTTTCACTAACACTACTGCTACTGATAATTTTTAATTATAATTTAAATTTAAAACGGTGGAAAAAACAAAGATGGTAGCGTTTGAGTGAAAGATTATTATAAGCATCGGATATGTATTGTTCGACCAATCTCTCTTCAAAAGTTATTTATTTAAATTTTTTCTTGCTTTAGCGATAGATTCAACATATGTTTGTACATAAATATACCTATATGTATGTATGTTCGAGCGTACATTAGGTATGTTTCAGTTTATTTTGTTAACCCATTTAAACAATTGTTTACCGATAATAAAAGCTGATTAAATATACGAACGAAATGAGTTATGCAATACCCTACTAGATTAAACTAAATATTTGTTCACATAAATAAAATATAAAAGATTTTTTTTTAGCAATAAGCATTGCTCAAAACTTAGGAGCTGTTTAATATAAAAGAAGTCGTTATCAGTAAGACATATTATTAAATTCAGTTGCGTCGGTGGTGTAATGGTCAGCATAGTTGCCTTCCAAGCAGTTGATCCGGGTTCGATTCCCGGCCGACGCACACTTTTTTTTTATTATTGTAGACTAGGTTCTTTAACTTAAAAAATCTATGATATAGAAATAGATAATAATAGACTTTGCTATGTTAGGTATTTCTATTAAATTAACTCAATTCATTTATAAAACTTTTGAAGCTGATATTTATCCCAACCCCTTTAATACTTTAGTGAAATAGAGAAAAAACTTAAAAATTATCAGTCACTTTACATGCATAAGCTTATAATCAAACTACCATGCTTCGTTGCTCCAACCACGCATATTATATTCATAAGATCTTCATGTCTCCATCATTATATCCTGTTTCCGACAAACTGCAAGTAGTCAATTCAAGTCTCTGGATTAGCATAGAATAACAACTCTCAGATGTGCATGTTTAATTTACTGCCTGGCTTAAGATCAACTCGCAATAATAAAAGTAGGAAAAACGAACTCCGGTTTTGTTTTTATTTTAATTAATCGGTTTGAGTTCCGATGATTTCATTTCATTCTTGACGAAACGGTCCTACTCCAAGCACGGAAGGTATAATTTTTCTCAATTTATTCTCAACTATAATGACTCAATAATGGAACAATGAACGGAGGTAAGTCCCCATTTAAAGGTAACCAACACGTCATGAGAATCATACTTATGCTGATGATGTAGTAGTTTTTTATTCAACTAGGTACCTCATTTCTTTGCTTCTAGTTTGCCTTTATGTATATTTTCTGAAACACAACAACAAAAAAAAAAATGTTAAAAAAATGGAAGACTTAAAATATTAATAAAAGTGTGAACATTATAGTCAAAATAAAGTATAAGCCCAGGAAAACTAGTTTTTCACTTCAAAAAATTTCCGACAAAGCCGAATTTTGTTTGGAGAGCTTTATATGCATGTTCTTAATTTAGACTGGGGTTAAAGTTCTTATAGGGGTTAAAAGAATTAATTATAGATCATCTAATTCTATGCAAAAAAGATTGTATACTTTTGTTCGTAGAATCAACATATTTGAAAAAATATATGCAAAATCGTTAGTGTTTAGTACACTTTGTGCACAAAATATAATGAAATTACACTTTTCGTTGACTAAATTGTTTGTTCGGGTGCACAAAAAGAGAATGAAATTATGATGAAAATAATGTATAAACGCTATGTAACTCATCTCTAAGTTATTGCAAGACAAATTCCAAGCCTGTTCCAACTGCTTATTGCTTATTTTCACCTATAGTTTATTTATTGGTTTCCTATGCGATTTTTCACTGAATGTATGTTATTTATAAATTTCTTAAAAGGGATGAAAACATGTCAGAGTATTGTATCCACTACATATTAGTTACATGCCTTCCTGCTTATTTGTTTGTTGATCCATGAAGAACCCTGCCTGAACAAAAGTAATTTTCTATTACCTACACTCAGAGAAGGAATCGATTGCGACAAACGAAAAAATTGCCCAATCGACTTTTTCGTTTGCTGGAGAATTTTTCAATTTAGTTTGCAGCAAATTCTTAAATTCTTTTGCAGTAAACATTTCATCTTTTATTGCAAACAAGTTTTTACTTTGCTGCAAATGAGTTATACGTTTGGACTAATCGATTCGCTCGATTATTACAAAAGAAGTTTCAAGTTGTGGCAAACGAATTACTCGTTTGAAGCAAACGATTTATGCGTTTATCACTTACGAAATGTCAAGTTGTGGCTATAGACCAAGAGTTTGTCGTGAACGAATTGCACGTTTGCTGTTAAAACATTGTGCGTTTGATGCGACCAATTTTCCAATTGTGACAAACGAATCAAGCAGTAGGTTCAAAGGAATATTCCTAATACTTACATTTGTTACAATCGCATCTTACGATTGTGGCAAAGAACAGGAACATTTGAGTGGAACATAAAATTTGTTTGATGCAAACAAATAATGCGTTTAAATCAAACGAATCATTCGTTTCTGGTTGAATTGTATGCGTTTGTCCCAGACTCCTCTCGCAAATTTGCTCTTTGTGCAAAACAAACTAAACGTTCACAGAAAACGAATTGCGTTGCTGTGACAAATGAATTATGTGGATGTAATAAACGATTGATTCAGTTGCTATTGACCTAAATACATTTTTATTTCAGGTAATTACTGTTGATTTATTTTAGTTTTGGCAATATAATTGATTCTCTTATTTAAATCGGATAATAAGTGTTTTACATATTTATATCTCCCCAGTGCTAACATTTTTTCAACATTAATTAACTAATTTAATTATGTATTTTGAGTTATAATTATAACAAGTGAATAAGTCGTTTATCAATTCAATAATTCGTTCCTTAGATTTTTTTTTCGCAACACAATTCGTTATTCCGAACTTAAGTTTATTTTATAACACTAAAATAGAGTTTATACAGATTCAACGAGAAGGATTCGGAATCCTAAGTTTCAAGTTGCAAAAAGTCCAATTAAATACACACACATTTTCTATTCCAAATATCTATTGATTCAAAAATACATACAAAATTTTATTTTGTAACTCTTTTTTTATTAAAACAATCAAATTTTGAATTTACTTCACATACTTGTATCAATTTAAAGGTAACAATTTAAAGCAAGGATACAATGACTTTAGTTATATAAAGCTTTATATTCAATGACTTAAGAAAAAAACAATAACATAATTCATAGTTAAAAATAAATGCATCAGTTTTTTTTTAAAAGATAAAAGTCTATGTTATAAAACTAGTTCTTATTCAAAAGAGATTATTTTTTATATAACGAAAAGATTAAATGAGTTAAAAAGAAACACTAAATCACAGCTGGATTTTTTAATTTTCAAATAAATGTTTAAGAAAAATATTTACCAAAACACTCAATTATTTTAGTGTAAAATAAAAACTACATATTATGAAAAATTTTATGCACAGAGTAAGGACATTTTAAATATTTGTGACAAATATGAGGAAAAACAATGTTTAAAAATCCCATATAACAAACAAATCGCCATTATTAGACATTGATATACAAGAAGTATGAAAGTATTGAAGAAGCTCTAGATCGAAAACTGAAAATGAATTATTTTGTTTAACTTTGTAAGCAAAATAATGATTGTCGAAACAAATAGTCTCTATATGTGATAAACACAAATGAAATGTTTTATCTACTTTCACTATGTGCTCAATTAAGCGAAACTCTGGATCATTATTTTCATACAGTCCTATAACTACAACCAATTTCTCTTTAAGTAATATACCTTTAAGATTTATCCATGAAACTTTAAAAATGTTTTCCGATGATTTGAAATTGAATTTAAAAAAATCTGTTGATTTTAACTGAAAAGTTGGGCCATGATCGTAGAAATTTAAACAAAGTTCGTTATAATTTAATAATAAATTAGAAATTTTGAATTGATGTTTAACATTCATCGTTTTAAGTATATTTATTCTATTATTTGAAATATAACCACATTTTTTGAAAGTTTGGTGTTTGGCCTCAAAACGCATTGAATTAATTGCTACAATTGGACCAATATTATCTACAATCCGGGGATAGTGTAGTAGAAAGTGGAATTTCGGTTTCAAATGACTCTCTGATATTGATATATACAAAGCATTGTGATCAGCTATTATTTTCTTTAAATATTTAGTTGAATTAATGTGATGCCTCTTCCTAAAAACTATTAAGATTATTTCTCTTAACAATAGATACAACTTCCATTCAGGACATGAATTTTCAACCAAATCTCCAACTAAAAGCGATAAATGTGTGATTATAACGTACATCTCGGATGCCGAAAGTTTGAATTTAATTTTGGAGAGGCTGTCTGAGTTAAATAGAGGTGGTTTTTGCGTTACCGGACCAAAGTTGAATATTTCTATTCGCCGATTCAGTTGTTGCAAAGAAAAATATTTATATTTTAAGATAAGGGACTTTAAAATAATACTAAGGTCATAATGACAAACTCCTTCTAATAAGTCATGCATACAATCAGCACTCAAGTTATTCACAACATGGAAATTGTTTAATGAATTCCAAACTGAGTGTTCCTTAATACCACTTATCTTTGGATTACCTATAATCATATCTTCTTCATAATTATACTTATTTCTGATATGTGTGCTATCTTCTATTAATAACCCTTTCATATTTTCATTCGAGCACCTGCAAAACCGACAATAACGTAAGGAATTGAAAGATTCTGTAAAACCCAATATAGAATTCAGACCTAAATTATCGCCCGTTATCAAGCAGGGAATTAATTTAATTATTTTAAAATTCTTGTAATTGATTGTCAGTCCTATATTTTGCAAACTGTTAAGATATTCAATTAAAGGTTTCAAAATAGTTGTATTACCAAATTTTTTTCTATCTTCAGCAAAAAAAAGCATTGCTAAAAGAGTATGAGATAATTTCGAAGAAATGTTTTCCGGAAGACTCAATATTTTAATATAAACAGCTCCAATTTTTTGAATTCCACTATGCGATCCCAAAGGATTAAGATATTCAAAATCATCAAAGTAAATAAGAAGAGGTATAAGAAAAATTGTGACGTCATTGTCTGGATTAAATTGCCTTTTTTTCTTTTCCCAAAGAGGTGTCTGAACTATATTTACTATTGTATATGTCAATTTTTGTACGTGATTTATGTACTCTTCAATGAGTTTTAATATAGGTGAATGAGTGAAAAAAACAGTAAACAGTTGATTAAGATCGACAATTTGTAAAAAAAAGTCGCATTGAGTGATTTTTATTGTATTATCTGCAGAATACACTTGTTGATATTCTGAACCAAGAAAAATATTATGAAAATGAACCAAAATGTTCATATTTGAGAGTTCTTTCAAAATTAAGAACTCAGATTTTAAGTATTTTGGACTCATAATAGAAGTTAAAATAGAAAACATTTCTTCAGTGTTTTGATTTTGGGTAATAGCAAGGGAAAGGTATTTATCGTAAAAAGAAAATAAATTTTTAAAAATTTCTACGGCAGTACTTCTTGGAATTCTATCATCACTTAATGTTTTCAAAATAACCTTAAGTAAATCTGTATTAATGTCATTTTTAAAGTTAACTTGTTGTGTGGAAGTAAAGTTTGAACTAGTTTCCATTTCATCATATTGAATAAAACTTTCATTTTGATAACTTATAGGAAATATTTCAGTAAAAGGCAAAGGGGATTCATTTAGGGAATGTTTGCTTTTTATATGAGCAATGTGTTTATAAAGGACAGAAAAAACTCTATCACAATTTTTGTAGCAACATGTAAAACGTTGCATACCTGGATGTGTTGTTTTAAAATGTCCTGAATATACTTTAAGAGAAATAAAAGATTGCTTACAGTCTGCACAATACATATTGATAAGTATGTAGATACTTAAAAATATCTTAAAATAATATTTACTTTTTGAGGCTCCTCCAAATCGACTTTATGCTGGACGATACTTGGTCAAATTTAGTTTTGACATTAAAGATGTAAATTTGTATGAAAGTCCACACAGACGTGCTTTCAGCAGGATATTTTATATTTAACGCCTGATACATATAAAAGCAGTGTTGAACAGCATCAAGAGGATTCTCGAAAGCATATTTTTTATCCGTTAGCGTTACATACGCCTTCAAACAATTAAATTCTCCCACAAATGCAATTCTTGGTTGCAGTCCGACATTGCTATTTAATAACTGTCTTTCGAAATCGTCAGCTTTTCCCAATGTCTAAAAATTTAAAATAAAACAATGCTTTTATATTGGATTCGATACTTATAAGGCTATAATATGAATTCAATGTTCAAATCAAACCAGGTTAAGGTAAAATTTCTGTAAAAAAGACATTGCATAAAAACTGTGTAATTCAGAACATTTTTTATTTGCTATTAAAATTGTTGTTTAAGTTAACAAGGCATTATTTTTTGTAAACTGTAAGGTTAAGGTAAAATTTCTGTAAAAAAGACATTCCATAAAAACTGTGTAATTCAGAACATTTTTTCTTTGCTATTAAAATTGTTGTTTAAGTTAACAAGGCTTTATTTTTTGTAAACTGTAAGGTTAAGGTAAAATTTCTGTAAAAAAGACATTGCATAAAAACTGTGTAATTCAGAACATTTTTTATTTGCTATTAAAATTGTTGTTTAAGTTAACAAGGCATTATTTTTTGTAAACTGTAAGGTTAAGGTAAAATTTCTGTAAAAAAGACATTCCATAAAAACTGTGTAATTCAGAACATTTTTTATTTGCTATTAAAATTGTTGTTTAAGTTAACAAGGCATTATTTTTTGTAAACTGTAACAACAATTTAAGCAGTAAAATATTCTCATTTAAATTTAAAAAAAAATTAAGGAAAGTCATTTGTATAGAAAATGAGTTTTATCGAAATTACACCCTAACCTTATTTGATTTAAATAAATTAACAGTTAATTTAAGTACTCACTTCGAAATATAAAATAAATTTTTCTTGGATTTCAAGTTTTGAAGCCTTAAAACTTATTTTTCCTTTCCTGGCCTTTATTTTAGTTGAGGGAAATAAGTACGGTAGTACTAGAAGGCCAATAGCTTTTCTATTTTCTAAAAAAGAAGTAATATTATAAGAAGAACAAATAAATATTGACAATAATATTTGGTTGTACCTTCGGAACAGTTTAGGCTTGCAGCAATCCACTTTTTAACGGTAGGATCCTTTAAATGGCTTCCATTTTCTAAAACCTTATCACAGATTTGCCAATCTATATTTAAGGCAATGTTCGGGTGCAAAATTTTTGAGTCTTCTAAAAACTGTAAATAGAAGTTCCAATTCAATTACAAATAAATACAAACTTTGCTTTTGAATTTTAAATGCACTCACTAATTTGAAAATATTACTGTTGTTGAGTATAAATATTGGAAATTGAGCCAGGTAATCAGCAGTTTCAACTTTATTGTCTTCCAAAATCTTCCATCTTATTGCAAAACTTCTTTTCCAATTTTCAAGAATTTCATCGAATGGTTCGTTATACTCTTGGATAAATTTAAAAGCGTCACAGTTGTCGTCGTAAACATTAACTAAATAGAATAAACACATATTTAAAAATATGTATATACAAATGTGTAAGCGTAATGCATTAGTAAAAATTTCAAAGTATGCAATTTTAGGTTTAACAAAAGTGCTATGTAAAATTCAAGGCGTACATGTATTTATTTAGGTATTTTATCGATTGAACTAAGATTCTTCTTTCGACATGGAAACTTCGAATTATTAGTTTACTACAGACATATTTACAAAGATATACATACATAAAACTTAAATGTCTTCGTTTTTCAATGCCACTAGGTTAGAGCTTGGTGAAATACGACAGGTTTTTAAATTATAAAACGAAGGAGCAAACAACTCAAATTCTCCCATAACATCTGTATGGAAAATAGAAAAATCTGATGATTTTTCACCAAGTTCTAACCAAAAAGCAAGTTTGTAGACCAAAGACATTTTAGGTTTTTTTTTTGAATCAGTCTAATATAATATATTATATAGTAAAGGAGAGTGGGGCACATTTGAACACGTTCAAAACTGCCATGATTAGTTTTTTTTAACATATTTAAGACATTTAAGAGAAAATTTAATCAGCTTCAAGCAATTAATCAAGCAATTTGTTATCTGTTCTATAGGACAAGTATTGGTTTCAGGTAAAAAATGTTTTTGTCATATCGACCATCAGTCTCTGCGTCTATACGTTCTTTGTCTCACTTTTGAGCTATTGAATACTGAAAGTAAGGTCTAGTTAAAGCTTTCTAGGTCGAAAAAGTCTTGAAATTTTTATAGCTTTAACAATAATATTCTAGTTTAAGCTATATTTATTCACACAAATTAAAGCTTAGGCTTAGAAAACTAGTTAAAACTAAATGAACTTAGCGTTGGCTATTTTAAAATAGCTATTACTAGAAAACATCTTTAACTAGCTAGCTTAAGCTTTTTCTTATTCACTAAAAATCCAGATCTTACTTAAAAATCCAAGTTTAAGATTTATATTTTTTTTTCTTATTAATCTTCTTGGATTTTTGTTTTTTTTTTTTTTTTTTCTACAAATACTTGAATATGATATAACAAAAGTATTAATTTTGAGTTTTATTGATAAATTCTTATTAAAAAATGAATATACAAATAAAATTTAAAAGTTCTTTTATACAGTAAAAAAAAATTATATCACTGTTTAAAAGTGCCCCTTCCAAGTTCAAAACTGCCCCATACATGGGGCACTTTTGAACATAAGAACCTGTATTGATTGGAGATAAAAATTCAATATAAGTATTTCGTTAAATGGACCAAATATTTTTCTAAATTGAACGTCAATACTACTGTTCCATGTGAGTAAAATATCAGGCCAATTGCTCGAATATTTTAGGTTTTATCAGTCTGGAAAGCAAAAATGTGCTCCACTCTCCCCTAAAACATTATTATTTTCAGCTTAGAAAGTAAAGAGATATTAATTAAATTGTTTATCTTCAAAAGTAAATGTTGACTATTTCGATTGATTTTCTATAAAAAAACAATATAAGCTTGATTGGATTAGAGGATTTTAATTTTAAAATTTGTAGGAAATTCATACTTATGAAACTTCATAAATACTCAAAAATCAACTTGGCACATAAATATGTATATTAAAAAAAATTGTGTATACCTATTGTTGCGTCTAAATCCTTTGTTGAGTTTTTCGATCTCCTAATAATAAGACCGGTGCTAGATAGCAAATTTCTATAATTTGCAAAGGTGTCATATAACTTTCCGGATGCCTTTTGGCCATTAATCGCAGGGCTGTAATATTCTTCTTTTTCCTCGGAAGGAAAAACTTCGCTTATAACAGAAGCTATATAAGCAAAATCATGGCGATTCAATCTGATAAATACATTTTCTATAGAAACGTTACTTTTTATTATTAACTAACTCATATAAAGGAAGCCCAGTAAAGAAAATATTAAAGATTCTGTAACAAAATTGACTCTGATTTTACGTAAGGTCATTGAATGACTCATATATGGGTCGTTTTAAAAAAATTACATTTTTAGCGTTATAGCTTCTATTTTTTTTGCATTTCAATTTAAAGACTTGAAATTTGGCATGGAACTGTGTTTATATGTCAGCGTTATAAGAAAAAATTTGCAGATCGATTGATGGTAACGAATAGCCATGGTAATTAATAATGTGTAATCTCCGTGGCCTTTTTGGGATGTGATTTTGATGCTTAATCAGTTTTATTAATATTTTTAATGATGAAAATGATTTTTTTTTTAATTTTGGACCTTGTTGTTTTAAAGGCCTTCTCTTAAACTTCAATTTTATGATATGCAAAAAAAAAAAAATTTTTTGTTGTCCCAATACTTAGTTGAGTGAGTGTGACAAGATTTTGAAAAAAAAACATTATTAAACATTTTCGCTTTTTCTCACAACTAAACAATTTTTAATAATTTTTTACGATGCATCACCTTATAGTACGTCAGAAAACCTTCAATTTCATGTTTTATTATAATTTAATTATTGCAGTTAATTCCTTTAAAATTTACATACAAAATAATTTTTTCATCCGAGTAAAAATTCAGTGTAGTCTCCGTGGCCTTGTTACCTTTGTACCATATTAATATTTTTTAGTCTAACCACCGCCAAAAGAAAGTTTTTGGATGACATTGAATTACATTGACTACATATATTAAAATTAAGAAATAGTCGATTTTGTAATCTCCGTGGCCTGTAATCTCCGTGGCCATTTTCGTATTTGTTTTTTAATAATTGTTCTTTTAGTTTATAATGGCTCATATTATTATTAATTTTTTATATTCTAGATAAATATACTGAATTTCATCATTCCTTACAATATTGGTACCGTAAAAGTTCCAAGAAAGTTATGTGCCGTTATTTAAAAATATTTTTTGACTCTTTCATGCTTTTAAACGAAATCATTTCGTAAACAAACAACTTTTTTATTAATTATCTTATTAAATTTATTTGCTTTCCACAAAATTTTAACTATTTATTGTTACTATTTATTTTGCGGATTATTGTTATTTTATGCAAGAAAAGAACATTTTTAATACATTCGAAATTTTCAACTTTCATTTTTATCGAAAAATACTCGTAAAATGAAAAATATTTGAAATTATTTTTGCGCAACTCGGAGAACTTCTTTTCTACTTGTTTACTATAGATTTAGAAACTAAAACCCAAGAAAAACTGAAAATTTTTTTTTCAAACGATCAATAAAAAATGTTAATTTGACCCAATGTAAATGACCCAAATATAATATGTTAAATCATATTAATCCATTCTTATAAATATACAAGATGTATCAAGTAAATGTGATTTACAAATATTTATAAATGGCAAAGTCTAGAGGATTGATCGTTATATTAAATTTTATACATGCATTTCTAATGTAAACAAATCCATACATATTTACAAAACATATACCACTTTTATATACTTTCAGACTCAAAAAGAGTTCCATTAGTTAACATAATTTGTTTTTGGGTTTTGGCAATGAGCAAACGTTTTTCACTATGATATAAAAAAAATTATAACTGAAAGTTAATAGAAAAGTGACATACGACTTAAAGAAAAATCAATAACCGAACCAACGGCCCTGCATTTCAAATTTTTTTACTGGGCTGCCTTTATTATGTGTTAGCAGGTGTTTGCTTACTCCAATTTTAAGTCATCTTCCAGTACAATCTGTATTATAAGCTTACTAAGCTTAATTTTTTGTGAATTAGTAAAAAAGGCATTCTTTTCAAATTGTTTTAGCAGGATAATAAAGTCTACGTGTTTATATTTTTTGAGTACCTGTATTCCAAAAAGAAGATAAACACACTATGTATATATATATATATAGATATAAAACACATAAGTTCGTAGAAATTCCAATAAGATCACTTTTAACAAAAACAAGTTTTTTATCGATTCTACATTCAAGTTCAAAAAGTTTTCGAAGAAGCTCAAACTATTTTTTGAATTTCTTTTGTCATTTAAACAATAGACCACAAAAAGAAAACGTATAAAGTATAATTTTGAAAATATACGAGTATGTTTAATTTCAAAATTTTTGACAAATACTGAACTCAATGCATTTAATGGAAAGTATTAATGCCCTTTGCATTTTTTGAAATAGAAAATCGATTAAATATTAATAATATTTTAATATTTTTACCTCGGGATTGATTTTGGTTACAATAGTTGTTTGCACACCACACCTTGAAATGTTATTCTCCAAAGACGTTTCTTCTTGAGGAATCGTATTTAAAATCTTAATGTTAGGTCCTTGAACAGACTCTTCTAACTCTTCTACAGTATCTACAAACTCTATTGACTCAACAGATGGTGATGGTGCTATTTCATCATTTTCAATTATAATTAATGAACTTCCTTGGGATCCTTAAATTTTAATAAATGAAAATAAATTATATAAAATTTTAAATGGCTGGCTATATAATATTAAATAAAACGATACGCTATACCTTCGCCATTCAATTTAAGTGTTGGAAAACTTTTGCCTTCTGTTTTATTGTAAAATATTTTTAAAATTTGAGACTAGACGGAATTTTGTATTATACTGAATGCTGATATCTAAAACATTTATGCTTTTTCAATTTCTGAATGAAATTAGTTAATTAACTGGTCCAAAAAGTTATAGAAAAGTCAATACAACGTGAGTTGAAATCAGAATTTAGAGATTGAGCATTCAAAAATGGAGCTACAAAATTTCAAAAATCATATTACGAGTACTGAAAAAAAAAAACAGGTTGACTAATGTCGATTTCCTTTTACACTAGGGATTGCGATCCCTTGTCAAATTTTGACTTTCACCACAGATTTTACGTTCCTTCACACCAAAAAAAAATCGATTTTTTTTCACAGAGATCAAATCCTTCAAATCCGTATTTGGAGAGGGATTTACATGTATACGAAATACCCACACTAAAAAGACAAAATTTGACAAGGGATCGCAATCCCTAAAATCCCTAGTGTAAAAGGAAATCGACATAAATGCCCTCGTTGTGTAGTCTAACTGACACATAAAAAGTTCGGCTTGGCGTCAGAATTGACTGAGAAAAATCGATCATAAATTTCATAAATACCTAAACTAAATTTTACCTGGTATTTCATCAACGTTATCGTCCAGCACTCCTAAGGTCCAGCCTGTAGAAGATTTAAACTGCAATATGTAATCAATGACGTCTTCGTCCGAGATATAAGCGGAAGCTTTTGCATCGTAAAATTTTATATTTCCAACGATGTTGAATTGATCTTTGACTAAAGATATTATAAAATAACCTTTAATACTGAATATTTATACCTATTTAAGTAATTAATACTCACCAGATTTGACTAACTCAGAGTATGTTATTGAATTTGATGATCCTTTTATTCGGACTATTGAAGATAATTTTTTGTACACAGCAGTAATAAAAAGAAGCATACTCCTTAATGTCTTCAATATTCTTAGTACAATTATAATTGGATCTTTTTTAAAGCGGGCTGTAGATCCAATTAAAAATCGTAGAAAAAGGTCACGTAAATAAATAACAATTTTAGTACAATTATATTTCACTGAAAACAATTTTATTTTATTGATGAAATGAAATTTTAAATAATAATATTTCTCCGAAAACAAAATACGCACTTTCATTACCACTACCAGACATAAAATGAAAATGATTTGCTTCAGCGCAGACAGACGCGATTAAACGCAACGACTTTACCGTTTTGAAAGGGTCCTGAACAGATGCATAGTTTTACAAAAGTGTTGCCGTGTTGAAAATGTATACAAATTTAAATCATTATTTTCAGACTTAACCCGATTAATAAAATTTGTTTTGCAAATTATACTAATTTGATAGACTTTTCTTAAAAATATACGTTCAAACTTATCTTAAGGTATTTATAATTGGTTGAATTAAGTACACACTTACTTAAACGGAATCAAATTATAATTCGTATTTATTTAAGTCATAGTCATGAGCAATTCAGTGAATTGTGAATTAAAAAATGTAATTCTTGAGCAAGTAAGTGACTTATGAATTAAAAAAAAATAATTCAGAACCTACTAAGTGACTTATGAATTAAACAAAATTTATGTCATGTGCAAGTTAGTGACTTATGAATTAGAAAAATTTAATTCACAACCTACTAAGTGACTTATGAATTAAAAACAATTTAATTCACAAGCTAGTTGGTAGATTGGAAATGATTAAGCTTGTTTTGACTTCAAATTTTTTTTAATTATTAACGAAAGTATATTTCATGCTTTTGTGTGCCGTAAAATTATCATGCTATCTTCTAAATTTTCCAATTAATAATTTTTTAATCAGAATTCATCCATTAGCATATGAATCAAATTTTTTTTAAATTTATAAGTCAATTAGTGTTTCGTGAATTATTTTTTTTTTCAATTCATAAGTACTAACTTGCTCATGACTTACAATTTTTTTAATTCATAAGTCACTTAGTAGGTGATGAAATATTTTTTTTAATTCATAAATCACTTAGTAGGTAGTGAATTAAAATGTTTTTAATTCGTCATTAGCTTGGTCATGACTTGATTTTTTTTAATTCATAAGTCAGTTAGTAGGTAATGAATTATTGTTTTTTTCAATTCATGAGTTAATAACTTATGAATTAATTATTTTTTAAATCATAAGTCACTAACTAACTTATGAATTAATTTTTTTTAATTCACAAGTCATCTGCAGACTTATGACTTATGGATTTTTTAATTCTAAAATTTGCAACCCTGGTATTTACATACTTACCTTTATATACAATTTTGCTTTTGTCTCCAAAAATTTTGAAATGTTTGCAAATCAAGACTTAAAACTGCTTCTATATCTAAATTTCGCTTGCACTTCTTAATTCTGACCACACAAACTTACAAACATACTTTTTCAAATAGAAAATGTATGTTAAAACCATTTACTTAGCAATATTTTGTTACATGAATAGCACACTTCAATGCATAATAAAAAATTCTTTGCAGCATTCAATAATTACTTGTGCCTACACAATACACATGTACATAATATAGTTTATTGTAAGAGACAAATTGACATTTCTTTTCTGTTCTAAAAATATAAAATAATATTTTGGCTTCACATTGTTTCTGAACAAAGGTAACACTAATATTACATTCCTTTGACGATGTATGTGCGACGCGGTCGTTTTGGCATAACACCCCGTCCACACAAGAGATAGTTTTTCTCACGATAAAAAATGCGTAGTTGAAACTTTTTTTCATACATTTTAAGTTAAAATAGCACGTATTAATTAAAATTGGATATTTTTCAGAGTCTATAGTACGAAATGAATATGTCACATGCAATTTGAGAGAATTTTTTTTATTTTATCTTAATTTTGTGTGGCTTCATCGGAGTAGGTCACGTATGAGAACTTATTTTATTAAATTTTGCAAATCGTTCTAAATTCTATAGGTACCTACTAATTATATAAAATTATTCAAAAAAGATATTTGTGAAAGAAGTAGTGAATTTGGAGGTCTAATCTAATAAAAATCGAGATTGATTTTTATTGCAAGCAAAATTGTAAAATTAATCCGGAATTGAAGAAGACCTTCAAATAAGTTGTATTTGGTTGTACCTACATATCGAAATACATTTCTTAAGTCGTTAAGGATTTTTAGTTGACAAGAAAACCACACAAAAGGAACTAATTTCTCTGGATGGTAACTCATTTGGGTTTTCGAATAAAATTTGGTTGATTTGAGATATCACGAAATTAATTTTAATAGCTTAACCACATATATTTGTGTTCGCGTGTCATTTAAACGCGTTTTCTTTATGATCTAAAATTGTTTCATTTACGAGACAAGATAACAGCGTAAAATAAATTTTATATTTTTGACATAGGTAATTGTTTTATACTATAGGTACCAAATGGTGTGTCAGTTCGTTTTATATCTGAATCATAAGTCGATGTTTCATCATATAGGTAAGTATTCAGATTTATACACAAACGCAATTAGTTTTTAATATCCTCAAATATATTCAAAAAGTGCTTAATTCCATATATCAAATCTTTAGAAAACTAGTGCCGACTTACCTTTTTGGCGCAAATGCAACACAACGCATTGTATACATGCGCGATATACTTATACTACTGGCTTTCGGTTATGATTCAGTGTTGCCCTCTTGAACAATATTGCAGTTTAACTCTTCGTATGATCAAAAATTATATTATACGAAACCATTATTATTTCACAGTTCTGAATTCATTTAGAACTTTTTACAAATACTGAAAATGAGAATGTATGATATATACTTTTTCTCCTCTTTTGTTTATGAAAAAAATGACTTAGATGAATTCTTTCATTATAATATCAACTAAATGCCTTGATCAATAAAAAAAATTTCTAAGAATTTATAAAAAAAAACTATCTCTTTTCTTAGAAGAGATACGTTCTATTTTGTAGATTTCCGAGTAAAGCAAACAATTAACTAGTAGGTACTTCTTTTTTTAAGTCTTAAACGAAACAAAAAAGGATTAACAAAATGTTATATTTTTGTTTTATTTATATATATAATTAGGATTATGAGGAATTTTTATCTTTGACGACCTATAAAAAGGATTAGATTTTGAATGCAGTAAAAACCTGGTTTTTCTAGTTATCAACTTGCATTAATCCTAACACGAAACTGTTTTTGTTGGACTTGTAAGATAGTTCATTGAACGGTGTAAGTGGTCAATGAATGAAAATATTCTGGTCCTATCTTGTAAAACCAGAAAAATGTATTAGGTACTTAATTAAATAATAAAAATCAAACAAGGTCACTTTTTTGTAAAGTCTTATATTGCTCATATTGCTTCTAAGGTAGGCAACACTGAAATCTATTTGGATGCACGCTGTAGAAATGATAAAACAGTGATGATACATCGAATAAATTACGTTTAATTAAATTCTAATTTTCTTTGTAAGTACGAGTAGATATAATGTGATTGATAAATTGTAACATAAAATATGGTTTTAAAAGTAACCTTTTTGATCTGAAACAATCGAATAAAATTTTTTTTTTTGATAAATTCTACCACAAATCTCGACAATAACTCTAATCATGATCAATATTTAACCCGTTATTCGTGCTTTATTTGTCAGTTGTAATAATCAGACGGTATGGATTTTGTATTAAAAACAATTCTTTGTTTTTATTGAATCCATTTTGTTTGCGCATATACCTACCTACGAGTAAAAAGTGGTATCAATTGTGTATTTTAAATATTTATGTAGCATCACTGTTTTTAATACGAAGATCAGAAGCCGTCAGAAGGCTTCCCTCCCAAAATAATTTCAATCATTGCATGCATGTATGCGTTGTTTGTTGGCTTCGTTTCGTAGCTTACGTGGTTGAACGTTCAACAGTAGCGACGACCGCGACGTGTGTGTGTGTATCCATAGCTGCGACAGCCGACGACGGCGATGAAGATTTACAGTTACTGGGAGTTTACTTTACTTTGTTTTTGTTTTTGAGAAAACTGATAGGGAGAAACAAAATCTTTGTTTTGCTATAATTTAGTACCTATGGAGAAACCGAAAAAATTGAAAAAATTCTTTGAGGTAAAAGTAAATACCTATGTTAAAAACGATAATCTAGTGAATCAAATTCAATTTATTTTAATTATAGATTCTATTCAATCAAAAAAACAAAAGTTCATGAAGTACCTAAATAATAATAATGGTAAAAGTGTCGTCTACCTACAAATTTCATAGCAACCAGTGTCGGCGCGGCGGCGCGATGCATGTATGTACATACATATTTAGGTACATATTTTTTCATGCAACAAGTTATTGAAAATGAGGAGGAATTTCCTGGAAAATAGTATCCCTTAAGTCCTTATGGCATTGAATGCATGTATAATGCCATGTACATGTATAATATTAATTTGTATGCTAAAGGAGATCAATAGATAAACGTCTTGGATTTGAGACTGACAACCAGACAAGTAATTTGAAGTTGTTGATTAGAAGTCAAAACATTTTTACTTCAATTATG
Source organism: Philhelius festivus (assembly GCA_963931855.1). Lineage (NCBI taxonomy): Eukaryota > Metazoa > Arthropoda > Insecta > Diptera > Syrphidae > Philhelius > Philhelius festivus. Next base: position 30,995,195 of record OZ007556.1, on the reverse strand, counting down.
GTGTTTATTTCACAGGATCGATATTTTAATGGGACCTTGCTTTTGCTGCATTCGTTGGCCAGGGAGACGCTAGAAAAATAAATTAACAATTTAAATTATAAAAATGATTTGTTTTAAGTTTGATCTCGAAAGTAATTTACTAAACATAAGTTCCTATTTATTAATCAATTTAAAAGGAAACACATGTAACAAAAAATCATATCCTACCTATTATGTTCCTATGTAGATAGGTGTTTATTTTATTTGTTTTATTGTTCTTTGTAGGTCGACGTAACGTTTGCATAATGTTTTGTACCTATATGTATCTAATCAGTTATCAAACATAATTTTTGAAAATCATTCTTATGATCAAGTTATTTTTATTGAATATAAATCACCTAAATTCGTAATAAAAAAAAGTTTAATTGGAAGGAAGAGATTTTTCTTTGCATAGACCTACCTACCTAGTTTTTCCATTGTGATGATGAAATATAAATTGAATTGCATGTTAATAGTAGGTATACATGTATATTCAAACTACGAAAGCAGTAGGTATGTGTCCATTAAAGTATGTTTAAATAGGGACATACGTATTTAAGTTCAACATTAGATATTAATGCAAAGATTTAACAGTAAACAAAAATGGTAAGGTAGGTACATACATATGTAGGTATATATTCTACATTGTGGATGAATGTTTTTGTTTTAATCGTTCATGATTGGTGGTGGTGTTATGCCTCAAGAGGTGTTAGAATAGAAGTAACAAATTTCAGCAAAATAGGTATCTGAGTAATTCAAAAGTTTATAAACCTTTTAGACCGAGAGCCCACAGCAATTTTTGGGTGTGACTGATAACAAAAAATAATTAGCGAAATTAGATATAGGCCTTTAGTAGTTATTTACAAATGTGAACGTCTTGCATGGTCTAGTGGGAGCTATAGTGCATAAAAGTGCATTATATAAGCAGTTATTTCCAAGTCCAAATAATTGTGATAACAACTTTGCCAAAATGTAGAGTTAACCCCCCTGATTGAAAGTACATATTGAGGTCTAATACGTTTTGCAGACAGCCTTCTGCCTGCAAGACGCGATAAGAAAACCGTACTTCTTGCACGAAGAAGACCGCCTTAAAAACGTATAGGACTTCGATATTTGCAATCAGGGCTCTTCATTTTGAAGTTATGGCAAATTTTGTATCACAATTTTGTAGGCTTTGGAAAGAATCGCATATCTGATGCACTCTTATGCACTATTGCTCCGACTAGACAATGCAAGACGTTCACATTTGTAAATAACTCCTAAAGGCCTATCTAATTATGCTAATTATTTTTTGTTATCAATCACATCCAAAAATTACTGTGAGCTCTTAGTCTATATTTGTCATTTTTTAACGACACCAGTTTTTTAATGGTTCCTCATAAAAACACATACATACCTAAGCATAAGATAATATTAGTGTCTACAGTTTTTGTTTGTGAAGAAGAAAAGATTGCTCATCAATTCTAAGCGTAATATGGCTGATTTCTCCTTTTAAACTTACTAAAAGTTTATTTTCGTTAGAAGGCATTTTACTTAGTGACGTTTTGTATTATGTGATACTTTTAGCCAGGTAGTATTACATTCGAGGTGGTCAGGTGGAGAGTGTTCCTTGAGCCCGTGGGGCACTATAGGTAGGTACCTATTACCTACTTGTAAATTTTAATTTGAGAATGAAAGTAAGGCAATATGAAGAAGTACCTACCTACAAAACTTTTTTAGTGTTCAATTAATATAAACAAATACATATTTATATTTGTTGTTATCATAGAACATAATAGAAGAACCATGACAAAAAAGAGATAGGTATCTATATTTATAAAAATGCTTTTCCTTTATTGAAAACAACTTTTCTATTTTATCATTTAACATATTCTTATAAAAAAGTATCATTTCAAGTGCTATTTGAAAAAAATTTGTGAATTTTTACATTGAATTGCAATGTTTATTTTCTAGTGTTTTTGCACAAATTGGTATTACATAATTTTAGTTCAAAATTAAAAATTAAATTATTTTTGCAATTTATTCTGAAGAAACTCAAATCCATAATAATCCATTTGTCTTAACTGCTTGACGTGTTTGTCCCAAACTTGAAATCAGTTTTTCACAACTTAGTAAAAACAGAATTCCCAGCAATCATTTATTCGTTTGCAAAAAAATTTATTCCCTTGCTCTATCAAAGTTTTAATCCCAAATTCTTCATTCATTTGATGTAATTGAATTGTTCATTAACATTAAAAGAGAACATTTTTGCAACAAACAACAATCTGAAAAGGTTCTTTGCAAACTATTCATTCGTTTGCTGTAAACAAAAACAATTGCTAGCAAACAACAAGCAGTTTAGATCTGGGGAATGTGTTCGTTTGCCGCAATAAACTCACAAAATTGAGCTTCAAACGAATGGGTTGTTTTGCAATATGTTTGCTGTTATTGCAATATAATTTGGATCAAACGAAATTCAGTTGTGACGAATGAAATTCTTTTGCAGCAAACGTTTTAACTTCCCTGCAAATGATTTTCATTTAATTCAAACGATATTCTTTAGCAACAAACGAAAATAAAAATATTATTTCTCTGAGTGTATCTGCAATCCTGACTACGTTGCTTTTAGTAATCTAGACGCAACGCTCTGGCATACTCAATGGCTTGAGCCTCGAACCCGAGGTTCAGTGTTTCATTGTTGTTTCGAACCTGAGGCTTGGACTTGAATACTTTCTTGGCCCTACCATCATTAGTTTGATCAACGCAGTCGTAGTCGATGTGTTTTAGCTTTTTGGACTTCATCAAAATCCGATGATGTCGATTTCATTGTCATAGCTCAATAGTTTTACAGATTTGATAAATATAATGACATCATTAATAACGCCTGCTCTGCGCACCATCTGCTCCCGAACAGGATTGAAGTAATCACATGATAGCCCATTACATAAGCTATACTCTGTCCAACAAAAAATGTCAGTACAGGCCTTATGGGAGAGCTTTTTCTAAAGCAGTGGCGCCTGATGCACCCTCACTACAATGCGTTAGGAAAAATACCACTAAAAAAAGAGCAAGCCCCAGACTTTTCTTAAGGAATTGTTGTTGTAATTCTTTGCAAAAAGTTGTACACCCCAACACGACCGTCGTATCCCACTGCTGATGAGATAAAGATACTGTCAAGAGCGTCAAGTGTCACTCAATACGATCGTGCGCTCTTTATCTACATCAAAACAGAGTTACCAGTATCATTCTGTTATATTTATAATTTATTATTGTTATACATAGATATTATATTGCCCTTCTGGCAACTCCTAAAATACTTAAGTATATAATATGTAATAATATAAATATGTATGATGGTATATCGTATTGAAAATGAATAAAAGAGAATATAACGAAATCTAAGCTCGTCTTTGATCGACGTATAGAACATGGCGCAGTCGAAAGCAATTTAAAAGCGAAAAAAAAAAATAAATTGTGATTTCGTTTAATTAATAAAAATCCTGTAATTGTGAAAGAACTGGTACTTTATACTTAAAGCGTGGCACTGTGATAAACCGAAAAAAAATGGATTTTAAAAAACCTAATCCATTAGTGTTGAGCGGCAATTTAAAAGAAAATTGGGCAAAGTTTAAACAGTTATATCAAATTTATACAGTGGCCAGCAAAACTGACAAAGAAAGTGAGGAAGTCCAGGTGGCTAGATTCTTAAGCTGTGCGGGTGAGGAAGCGATCCAACTGTACACCACTTTTGCTTTATCAGAAAGTGACTCCAAGCTAATTAAAAATGTGATGGATGCTTTTGAAAGTTACTGCAATCCTCGTAGCAACGTGGTATATGAAAGATACGTTTTTTATACAAGGGGCCAACGAGAAGGAGAACCGTTTGACCATTTTATGGCTGACATATCCAAATTGGTGGAAAGTTGTGAGTTTGGTACACAAAAAGAGTCCATGCTTAGAGATCGAGTTGTTATTGGTATAGCTGATCAAAACGTACAAGCTCAGCTTCTAAAAATCGACAATTTAGATTTGGCAAAAGCAATAGAGTTTTGCCGGGTGGCTGAATTGACAGCACGTCAAGTGAAGACAATGCAGAGTCATAGTAGTATCGATGACATACGTAGAAGAAAATTTACCGGTGGTCGCAATGAACAGTTTTCGGGGTCCGGAGATGATTGTGCAGGTCGGAGAAAAGAACAGTTTTCGAGATTCGGAGAAGAGGGTGCTGGTGGTGCTGGTGGTGCAAGAGGTGTAGAAAGCAGTATTAAAAAGAACAGTAATTTAAATAAGAATTATAATGAAAATATGAAATGTAAAAAATGCAACAAAAAACATAGATATGGTTACTGTCCAGCGTACAACAAAAAATGTTTGGCTTGTAATAAACGCGGTCATTTTCATTCCGTTTGCAATAAAAATGCTAATGTGCGCGAAATAATTGAGCAAGACGAAAGTGATTACTCAGATTATTATACTGAACATATTGATACAGTTAGAGAGATCAATAGCACGGAATCGATTTGGGTGGAGACGTTGAAGGTTGGTAACAATTTCTTTAATTTTAAATTAGATAGCGGAGCAGATGTTAATGTGCTGCCGTTGAGTTTATTTAAAAAATTAAATATTAAATTGAAGTCGTCTAAGACCAATCTGGAAGCCTATGGTGGGTTCGCGCTCGAGACGGTAGGTGAAATTGTCATACCTACAACTTATAAGGAGAAATGTTTGAATACTAGATTTGTGGTTGCCAATGTAAATTCGAAACCCATTCTCGGTCTTAGGTCTTGTATTGAATTTAATTTGATAAATAGAGTAAATGCACTTGCATTGTCAGATAGTCAAAAAGATAATTTAATAAAGCGAAACGTAGATGTCTTCAGTGGGATAGGTCGGTTTCCTGATAAGTGTTCAATTGAGGTTAAGACGGGTACCATTCCTTGCCATCGTCCTCCTAGACGGATTCCGATCAGCCTTAGAGATAGATTAGAAGAAACTTTAAAAGGTATGGAAAGAAAGAAAATTATCACGAAGATAGACTCTCCTACGGAATGGTGTCATAACCTGGTCGTTGTGGAGAAACCTAATGGAACTCTACGAATATGCTTAGATCCTAAAGAATTAAATATAAATATAAAACATGAACATTTTCTCATTCCCAAAATTGAAGATTTTTGTTTTGTTATGAGAGACATGAAGCATTTTTCAGTCCTTGATTTAAAAGAAGGATTTTGGCAGCTAGAATTAGATGCAAAATCCAAAAATCTTACTGTTTTTAGCACTCCATTTGGTTGCTATCATTTTAATGTGTTGCCTTTCGGTGTAAATATAGCACCTGAAAAATTTCAAAAAATTAATGAAAAATATTTTGGATGTCTGCCAGGATGTTTTGTATATATCGACGATATTTTAGTGGGCGGTCGGACAGAAAAGGAACACGATGAAAATTTAGAAAGAGTTTTGCAGCGAGCTAGAGAAATAAATGTAAAATTTAACCCTCATAAGCTGCAGTATAAAGTAGAGCAGGTAAAGTATTTGGGACACGTTTACTCTAAGGATGGGTTATCACCTGACCCAGAAAGAATAAAAGCTATTCAAGGAATTAAAAATCCTGAGAATAAAAAGGATTTACAAAAAATTTTCGGAACTTTGAATTTTTTAAGATCCTTTGTGCCTAATTTTGCGGAAATGAATGCACCTTTAAGAGAATTGCTTCGCAAGAATGTAGAATTTGTTTGGACGGAAAAGAATTCTCAGATTCTGAATGAAATTAAAGATAAGCTAGCAAGGGCTACCTCCTTGCATAGTTTTTCTCCTAATGAACCTATAGTTCTTCAAACGGATGCATCTAAAAATGGTCTAGGATGTTGCTTATTTCAAAATAGAAAGCCAATATGTTTTGCATCAAAGAGTTTAACAACTACAGAAGTTAACTACGCACAGATAGAGAAAGAGTTTTTGGGCATAGTTTATGCGTGTGAAAAGTTTCACGCGTATATCTACGGAAGAAAAGTGACTGTACATACTGATCACAAGCCATTAGTGTCTATTATGACAAAAGAGCTGAGTCAAATTCATTCCACAAGGCTTCAGAAAATGAAAATTAAGCTCCTCAAATATGATTTAGATGTTCAGTATGTACCGGGCAAGTTGCTTCACGTGGCAGACCTACTGTCGCGAAACTTTTTAGACGATAAAACTATAAATATGGATAGTTCATTCAGAGATTGTGTACACTCTGTTAACTTGAGCGAGTCTAGAAAAGAACAATTTAAAAACGCTATTCAAAATGACAAAATTTCACAGTCTATTATACAACACTTTAAATATGGTTGGCCAAAATCAAAACATGCTTTATCACAGGAATTACAATTTTATTGGAATATTAAAGACCACTTATATTTTGAAGATGGATTACTTTTCTATGATGATCGCATCTTTGTCCCACAAAGCTTAGTGCAAGAAATGCTTAGTATTTTGCATGAGTCACACATAGGTGTTAGCAAAACTAAAGCACGGGCTAAACGAATTTTATATTGGCCTATGATGAATCGAGACATCGAAAATGTAGTTTTTAAATGTCGAACTTGTGAAAAGTTCAGAGCTAGCAATAGCCACCATAATTTAATTCCACATCCCATTCCCACTCATCCTTTTCAAAAAATTGGTTGTGATTTACTTGACTTTGGAGGTAGATCTTATTTGATATTAGTAGATTATTTGTCTAAATGGTTGGAAATTAAATCTATTCTAAACAAAACTGGAAGCAGTGTTATAATCGCACTTAAAAAGATTTTTAGTACCCATGGAATTCCGGAAGTGGTAGTTTCGGATAACCAACCGTTCAGTTCCTATGAATTAAAAAGTTTTGCTAAAAGTTGGAATTTTAATTTTAGTTTTTCAAGCCCTCGTTATGCACGATCAAATGGTTTAGCCGAAAAAGGAGTTCATATTGCAAAGCAGATACTTCGAAAAGCAAGTGAACAGGGCACTGATATTAACACTGCTCTGTTAGAATATAGGTCAACTCCTCTTTCAACTTTAGGTTATTCACCTTCGGAAATTTTAATGAGCAGAAATTTAAGGACCAAACTTCCCATAAGTATTGAAGCGTTACAGCCTAAGATAATTTCAAACATCTACCAAAAATCTTATGAGCATCAAATGAAATACACTCAAGCTCATAATTTGGGAAGGAAAAGAAGTGAGGTAAACTTTAGTAAGGACGAAAATGTAGTCTTCAAAAATGGGAATTCTTGGGAACCAGCAAAAATAGTAGGCAAACATTTCTCACCGCGATCGTATATAATACAGAATGAAAACGGAAGGAAAATCCGGAGAAACACTGAACATATAAGAAGGTCCTTCCATCCTCCTTTAATTTATGATCGAACCTCTACTCCCATTGCTGCAGATCGATCAGATACGGTTTCAACTAAAAACATGAGAACTTTACAACAATCAACTAAACCACTTGAAGTTAAGGAAATCGAGAAACCAAACAATGCGACTTCAACAAATCGATCGGGTTATGTAACGCGCTACGGTAGAGAAATAAGAAAGCCAAATATTTTCGGTTCAAGCTTATAAATTTTGAAGCCCTTTTCAAAAGGGGAGATGTTATATTTATAATTTATTATTGTTATACATAGATATTATATTGCCCTTCTGGCAACTCCTAAAATACTTAAGTATATAATATGTAATAATATAAATATGTATGATGGTATATCGTATTGAAAATGAATAAAAGAGAATATAACGAAATCTAAGCTCGTCTTTGATCGACGTATAGAACAATTCTCAATTGCAAGCAAGAGCTTTTTCAGTGGTTTTTATTAAGGAGCTTTTGGCATTTGAAGCTTTTGAGAACACATTTTAAAAAGATGAGTATGTTGAGTGTTGTCATATTGCTTTTCAACTTAAAAAAAACGCGCATATTATCTTACCGCTTGGTGTTGTAGGAAAAGGTAAATTGAATATTGTTTTCAGTCGTTTTGAATCGGCAGACGGTAGCCCTACGCGTTTTTTACTTTCATTTGCGGCGATTTATAATGTAAACTACGGAATCCCTATGAGAGCTTTAAAAGGCGACACACTTATGCATGGCAATGCAACCAGAATGAGAGACAAACGTCCTATCTTCCCTGTACTGACAATTTTTGTTGGACAGAGTATAGTTAGTTTTTGGTAATTTCAAATTTCATATTTTTTAAATTTATTTATTTCTCAAATCAACTTACAAGAAGTAAGATAACAGTATTTTTTTTAAGTTTGTAAGGCTTTAAATATTTAAAGAGGTTTCAGAATTTTTATATTTAAAGTTAAATTATTAAACTATATGAACTAAATATAAAAAAGAAATTATAATTAGGAATAATGCGTTCTTAAAGCAATTAATAATTCCAATTTTTCTTAGGCCAATAGGCAAAGAGTTCCAAAGTCTGACAACTTGTACGAAGAACTGGCGCTAAGATGTTAGACAGGCAAATCTTGGTTGGATTAGCATTTGAGATCTTCCAGATTGCAAGAAGTTAAGGCGCTCAAATAAATAATCTGGTTGATGTGTATAGATTATGTCACTCCAAAAACACAAAGCCTTATATTTTAAAAACAATCGAAAGAAATTCCAGTTAATCGTCTAGAAAATGTTGAGATATGATCCCTTTTTCTCAGGTTGAAGACATACCGAGCAATATTATTGAAAACTACATTTAATTTCCTCCTGCTTTTGAAGTCGGGACTCATAAAAATTTCACACCCATAAAGTAGAATTGGCAGAAGAAACGTCTTAGCCAGAAGTAGTTTAGTTTCAATCGGTATGAAGTGCAGAATTGCCCTAAGAGTACGTAGTCCACCATAAACGTTGCCAATAGTACTATTTATATGAGTGACCCATGAGAGGGTACTATTGAAGATTATGCCAAGGTTTTTGGCAAATGCAACCCTCTCTATTGGGCCTTGTGCGAGCAGCAAAGGCGGTAAAGTTGAGATTTCGAGTGCCTTTCGTAAAGAATTTTTTTTGATTTTTTGAGAAAAAAAAATGTCTTTAATTTCGAAAGAAATTTGTATGGCAGTTAGCATAATTTTTGATCTAAAAAACATGTAGGGATTAAGAAAAACTCTACACATGTACAGATAGACTGAGAGAATTTTTGCATCCTCCATATGTGCGTTATTACAATTTTTATAAGAATCTCGACTTCGGTTCTTAGTTTAGTATCTCCATAAAAAAATCATAAAACAAAATGGCAGACAAAATATACAAGGTGCGGTTTATATTCCTGGTCGATGTTTTTTTTTACAATATAATTTAAATGAAAGACAATTTTATAATTTATATTTTATCGTCGGCTAATTGCGAAAAGTCACTAAGTATCATTTTAATATATTTGAATTGAGAGTTAAGGAGTTCTTTCCTCTATAAATATGATCCAAATTTACAACTTTGTGATACTTGATTTAAATCTACTTAGTGACTTATGTCACGACGATATGTTCTTTAAAATTATGTGTAGAATAAAATGTGAATCAAGTGGGAGAAGACGGGCATTTTTCAAGCAAATTTTGGACACTTTTTGTTGTAATTTCAGCAAATTTGTTTCTGATGTTGACCATGCTTAAGGTTTTGGTTGGATTGTCGATCTGCACCTTGTCCTTCAAGTACCATCATAAGAAGATATCCGGAAGCTTTAAATCAGGGGATCTTTGGAGCCAGTAGATTTCACCACTTTTTGACATTATACGGTCGGGAAAAAGAAATATGGCTCAGCGACACAGCGCCTCACCAAATCGTCCACCATACCAATTACTCAATGGTTCATACCCGTATTTTATGTATTAGTCGAAATATTCAGTATACCAATAGCAGCTATTCTGTTTATTAACAAAGCCAACCAAGGCCAAATTAACTTAGGCAGTTGATTTGTTTCCAAAAATTTGGGTCGTCTATAGCGAGCTGTAAAACTCGAGCACTCCAACCTCGCCGACGCACAGTGTGGAAAATGACAAATCTAGCGGAACTTAATTAATTTTTTTCTTGCTTCAAATATATAATTAAAGTTAGCAATACGATTCATAGAAAACCGGTTTTTAATATGGCGTTAAAATTTTTAATCATCCATATATTAACAAAGAGGTACCTCGCTGAAAGTGAAGACTTTGTTTATATTCGAAAAAATCACTGAGTATTTCTTTGATCTTGCAATTAAACGTGTGTCTCAGTGATAAAAATTATAAAGTATCAAAGTTTGGAAATTTATTTTTTAGAGTCCTGAGCATCTTGCAAGGTAAGAATTAATGCATAACTTAAAATGTAAGCAAGTCATTTTGAAAACACAATTTGAGAAGTCTTAATTTGAACTTTTTTTTTTTTAAGTTGAGTTTTAAAAATGTATCCTCGTGTATCTTTCGTGAAATAATTTTTTTATAACTGTTAATTTACTATCTATCAATTTGTGTGAAATTTGGCTTTGAATATTTGCGGCACTCATACATTTTAATTTAATTTTCAATGATATGTACAGTATGAAAAATCGTAAAATTTTTGAAATTTTGCATCATAATAGAATGCGGAATAGAAATAACGTCATTTATAACTATGTAATAGAAAAACACAATGTTGAGGTGGAAGATCAAAGCCTTAGAAGTCTAAAATTTTTTCTTTAAGCAAAAAAATAGACATATAAAATGGAAGAGTAGCTACCGAAGGCTTCCAAGATTTCTAGCTGCAAATGAAACATGGCTTGAAAAGTAATTATCCCTTTCAGATAAATTGAATAAGTTGCTAGGATCTAAAAGGTCGACGAATCCTAGACGCCTAGACCGCGCAGTATATGACGACCAGCGAAAGATTTTATTGGATTCAGAAATGTCCTTTTCAAGTTCCAATGTATCTGATGACAGTAATAATGACAATGATGATGACGATGCTGTAGACGAAATATAAATTATTAAACAAATAAATACATCTATATATATAAAAATCAATGCCACTTTTCGTTGTGTTTTTATAACTCAAGAACGGGCTCACCTATCCGAGCCAAATGTTTAGGCTTTTTTCGGACTATGTAGTAGATGGTTTATGTGAAGTTTGCACAAAATCGGTCGAGCGGTTCTCCATTTATCACATTTTTTGTAACAAATGAATTCAATAAATGTCGGATCATTTTGTTGGTGGAGATTTTGCTGTCAAATTGAAACTTTTTTCATATATGGATTGTGCTGTCAAATTGAATCGTTCAAATGTACTATATATATGTGTGCGTGTACTTTTCTCAGTTTTTTAGCGATACTGATACACCACTATTAATGTAGCAATTTGTTTTTAATTTGATTTATTCTTTTTTATATGAAGGAATAATGCCACGAGCCGGGCGAGCAAATATAGGTCGGCGAACGCGTAATGCAAATGATGTGGCATTACTAAGACGATCACAGACTGGAGATGAACGCGCACATGCTAATGCATCGCAGCGTGAACGTAATGCACGAAATAGATCTGTTGACCCTGTACCTGTACTGAATCTTGCATGGCGATCACGAATACGTCGTGCTCCTTTGGCTGAAATGATGCGTGCTGCTTTTAATTACAACAGTCTTATTAATTATAGTATGTACGAATACATTGGAATAATGGACGCAATAATGTCCACATTGTGATGCGGCTAACTTTCCAGGTGAAACGCCCGGCATCAGGGTTCGAACCTGAATCATAAAATGTCAGAGCAAATTTGAAAAAAAAGTCGAGCAAATGCAAGATTTTCGGAGTAGATTTGAAACAAAAAGAAAATCCTTACTTTTCAGGAAAATTAAAACATACATAAATATGTATGTATGAACATAAAAAAATAGTATTAGCAAAAAAGAAAAATAAATCACAGGTTTCATTGGAAAACTTAGTATTATTTTCAAAAATTGTTTTGTAAAAATAAACAAATTACAAATTCAGAAATTTTTAACAAAGGTTTAATGGTTTTTTTCAACAATGTCATATTTGTATATAAATAAGACAATTTGTCTGTGTGGAAAAAGTGGAGTGAATCTCGAAAAATCGGAGCGTAGGAGTAGATTTAGGTTCGAACCCTGCCCGGCATGTGTTGTGCTAATGGCAAAGTGAGATTGCCAGCATTAGAAACTCCACCCGAACCATTGCATTCACTTATTTTTGGGACATTTCAAACGTTGAATCCCTTTTTGAGTCATATTGAACTATACAATTCGGCATTTCAAATGACTTCTTTTGGCGCTACTAAAATTATTAGAGATAATTTTATGCCGACGTTTAAGGTAAATACTTCAACAGGACTGTCCCATGTTTATACGAGTATCAATCTGAATCATAAAGTATTCGATAGTTTTAAAAATTCTGATCCAACATCTACCTAAAATTGCATACATGTTACAGATTCAGGGCCAGATTTATCATCAAGCTGGTTCGTTATTGCCATACCCCGACGCTGATAATCAATAGGTGCGTTTTATTATTCACAAATCTATCTGGATCCGGATCTGGATTAAGTTTTAACATATATTACAAAAACAATTTGGGATCCTGTTTTCTATCGGGATCTATTTCAAAGATCCAAAAATTAGTTATTACTCTGGCGAGTAGATGGCTTTTTATGGTAAGGTAGTGTAAACTACAGTATAAAGAAAAGAGACAAGAAATAATTTAAAATTTCCAAACCCAAGGATAAAAAGAGACTGCCTTATAACACTGCTGTCACTAAGATCCGTATCGTTTTATTTTCAAGGGAAGATCCAGATCCGGATCCAGACAGATTTGTGAATAATAAAACGCACCTAATTTTTGCACACTCTACATTAAAATTGCCATTGAATGCACAGGTGATTGAAACTACAACTTGCAATATTTCGAGAAATTCTGCTATGGCAAAAGTTCTGCGATTAACGTCAATTATTTTATGGGATGAATGTACAATGGCGAATAAAAAATCACTAGAAGCATTTAATCGAACAATACAAGATTTACGTGGTAATCAACAGCTTTTTGGTGGTGCTTTGATAATACTGTCAGGGGATTTTCGTCAAATATTGCCTGTCATTCCTCGATCAACTCCTGCTGACGAAATAAATGCCTCTTTGAAGTCATCAATTCTTTGGAGATATGTACATATGTACAAAAATTGACACTGAACATTAATATGCGCATTCACCTACAAAATGATCTAGCTGCCCATGAATTTTCAAAACAATTGTTAGAAATTGATGATGGCAAAATATAAATCGACAGTACCAACGGATTGATCGCTGTACCAAGCAATTTTTGTACAATTGCGCAATCGATAGATGAATTGATTGAATGTGTTTTTCCGAATATTCTTCAGAATTACAGAAATTATGATTGGTTGAGAAAACGCGCCATTTAAGCACCCAAGAACACTCATATCAATGCCAATAGTTTTCAAATTCAAGCGAAACTGCCAGTTGCCAACTGACAGTGTCATGTATCAAGATGAATTATCCAATTGAATTTTTAACTTCATTGGAACCGGCCGGTATACCACGCACCGCATTGCTTGAATCTGAAAGTTGGTTCTTTGATTATATTGTTGCGAAATATTAATCCACCAAAACTGTGTAATGGCACCAGATTGGCAGTGAAAAAGTTATTGCCAAATTTGATTGAAGCTACGATCCTAACTGCTAAATCAAAAGGAGAAGTTTGTTTGATACCGCGTATCCCTACGATTCCAACTGATATGGAAAAACCAAAAATATTGTTTATCCAAATGTTTTGGATTAAGTTTTAAAATAGCTAGCAATTAATAAAATATTTTTTTTGAATAAATGAATAATTTGATGTTACAATTAAATTGTTTTATTATTTCACTTTATACGTAGCGAAGCACGTCCGGGCCGCTAGTAATGATATAATTCTCATATAAAACTACAAAAATATTTTAAAGATGTAAAGCTTTTAAGCTTAGATAAAAGATGTAATATCCAAAACTAATCAAAAATTTATTCATCTATATTTAGAATGGACGTTTATCTTGGAAGTCTAGGCTGTTTATATAATATATATGTTTGTATATGTATATAATTGTCTTTAGTTTAAAGCATGAGAACAATTAGAAGGACAAACTGCGCGTACAGCTAGTTTAATATTATAATGAATAAAGAGTAGTTAAATTTAACAGTTTGCTCCTAAAAACGATGTTTTATATTTTTGGGACAAAAATAAATTAAAAATGCGGATATTTTGTAAAAATTTCACGAAATTATAATAAAATATTCATTTTATGTTTTAAATAAGGTAACTAGATCTTTTATTATTAATTATTATTAATGTTTATAGTTATATTAAGTTTCCAAAGGTCCCACTACAGTTCAAAAAACAGGTATGTTTTTAGAGCTCGTTTTTGTTTTTAAATTGACAAACTATAAAAATAATTGATGTTTTCAATTATTTGTAGTTTTTTGTAATGAATACTACACAAAAAAATATCAAAAAGTTTGTTTTTTCGTGCATGTTATTCAATTTTGAAAATGGACCTACCTTAGTAAAAAAAATGGATACTTTCAAAGCTCGGTTTAAAAAAATATGATTTATGAATATACATATTTACTGTTAAATTTCATTTCTTAGTAATTTATTATTAATCCTGCAAAAAGAAAATGACGAAAAAAAATAAAATATAAGCGCCATTAATTTAATTCCGCTAGATTAGCGAAATCACACACTGTGCGACGTCGATGATGATTTCCTGGCTTAATTATAAATTTTTATTAACCACGCTCTACTACTGCCAACTTTCAATTTTCATTCAAATAAAAACGACAACCAAATAATATCGACCAGGAATATAAAATGGACTGTGTTACAAAATAAAACAAGAGCATAAAATATTGTTTTTTTTTTTTACGTATGATCTTTGCATTTATGTATAAGCTATAGTATTATCATGGAGTGTGATATTGTATTGCGAATGCTAGCTTTGTGGTGGCGGGCGCAAGAATTAGCGCACGCTTTTACAGTGGAGAGTAGCATAACATACAAAACAAGTAGTAGGAAAGAGAATATTTTATTATTAAATTTAGTAAAGACAAATCTAGCAATTAAAGTCCCTAGTCTTAAGATGTCGCCACAATCTTTCGTCTTCTCGATAGTACTATAACTTTTATATACAAAGGTATGATATAAAAATTAGTTGTTCTGGTGATACAATTTTAAGGAAAAGGGGGCTTACGTTATAACAAGTTGGCTTGAATATAAGAAAAATGCTTTGGAAACAAAGGCGCAAAATTTTAGGTGAATTAGTATGATGTTTAAGCTCTTTTAGTGTGAAACTAGGTTAAAACGACGAATTTGTAAATTTTAATCGAAAATATTAGCATCATACTTTCTCTTACCCTTATATGTATTAATGTTAAAACCATTGAATACCTACATATTTTGTTAAAATCGTGCTAACTTTATCTGACTCTTTGAGATTTACAAACGTCGAAAAAGGCCTATTTACATTGTTTTTTCCTCGAACTGACATTGTTTTAGGTATGTACAGAAGCAATTCATTAAACAAATAGCCTTAGGATGATACTAGTCAGAACATTTTTGAAATTAAGAAAAAGTTAGTTATCTACTAAAAAGTTACAAAATTGTTAAGTAGTATCACATTAATTCCTTAATACATACTAAGCTTTTTAAAAATTTTCGCCAAAATTGTTATTTTCAACAGGAATTAAAATTTTCCTCAACAGGTTTTTTTTCTTTGTTTTTTTAACCAAAAATAACCGTATCTGTCATACAATTTTCTTTCTTTTTGGGTACAGTTGTTTTTATACCCAAAGCTGGTACATAGCCTCATGTAAAACCGAAAGAGCCCAGAACTATCAGTCTATCATCATTTCTCCTCAAAACCTTAGAATGATTTTTTGGTATCCATTTAAGAGAAAGCTTGTATTAGAGATTTTGTCTACGGCTCAGCATGCATACTGTAACGGGAAATCGATGGACACAGCTTTGTACTTGATGTATTTGAATGTTCGCACCAATAAACCATCAAATACTCCCTCTTTCACAAGAACTTACTATGGTTGGTTTACTGAATATAAAAAGAAAAATGATGTGAAAGAGGTACGCCGCAAAGCGGTGTTCTATCTCCCTTTCTATGGAACTTGGTAGTAAAAGAGCTGCTGACCTGCGTAGAAGCTACAGACTGACTGCCTATGCGGACGACGAACGTTAATATAGCCATATCCGCAAAGCATCCCCTGTCGGTATGGACTGGGGGTCAATCTTCATAAGACTGATCTTATTCTCTTATTCTCGCCAAAAGTGGAACTACACAATCTATTTTGCCATATAAAGCAAACATGGCTACATGCAAATTTATGTTGAAACAAAATGCTATTGAGTAAACAAGCCTAAGATGTCTGACCACAGCTAGATCTGAAGCGCTCTAAGTGTTAGTTACCTCTAAGGAGATTACACATCAGTTGTTATAGGTGCCATAAGCGGACACTGTCTAATAGGTACATCATCTGACAAATCTCAGAATATTTTCAAACGCTTTTTGCAGAAGCTAGGAAGAGGAAGAATCGATTCCTCATCTTCTCTGTAACTGTTGTTCTGTATCTCAAAGACGTTGGGTTTATCTAGGAAAGGCCTATTATAATGATCTTAGCGACCTGGAAAATATAGACATTATTTGTCTTTGTCAATGCTTTGTAAGGAGCTCTAAGTGGTTCAACGTATAGGAAGAAAGTCTAATTGTTTTATATGGTATCACAATGAACTGATGGTTTAAGTGTGTTGCGCATTCACGCTGACAACCAACCTATAGCTTAATGATACCTCACAGAATCAGTTTTTTTGTTTTAAATTTTCATTTCTTTTTTACTAAAACTTCCAAAACATTAGAATAGCATTTGGAAAAAAAAAATTCAAAATTTTGTTTGAAAACTCAATATTTCTAAAACCACATACCCCATATATTCGAAACATGACAAAGAACAGTTTTTCAATACTATCTGAAGGATGTAGGAAAAATATTTTATTTTTATTCAAAAATAACGAATGATAAAAAATGGTTTTCGAAAATTTCTACGATTTATAATTCGATTGCCACAGAACCTTTTTTTTAAAAAGCTATTTGAAAATATATAAACTCTAATAAAATAACGACCATTCCATTTTGGGGGCCCATTTGGGAAATTCTTACCCACATATGTACATATACATAACATAAAACAATTTAAAAAAAAAAACACATTTCTATTTTTCTTCAATAAATTACTTTTAACTGAAAATTCCAAAAGGTTTCCTTAAGATTTAAGTTATAATCTATTTGATGATGCTTTTTTGCAACAAGAACCTGTTCCTCAATCAAATGCTATACTAGAGAGTTCCTTAAGCAAATTAAGTTTCATGAACAGATCTTTGAGTAAAACTATTTTGTAAAGAATATCTGTAGGCCTTCTAGAATTAATAGCTTCATATCAGCATGTTTATACTCGAAGTTGTATTCATGTATAAAATGAATGAAACTATTTAAATTCAATACAAAAACTTCCGTATGTAAATTATGCAATGGTAGCAACTAGTATAATATTTTATGATCTATACACACGATTGCGAAATAATCAGGAAAAAAAGTTGCAATAAAAAATGTTGCACATTTTACTCGTAAAAGTCCATTAGCCTTCAGGCACGCAATCTATAAGAGAGGCTGTTCTAGTTAACAGCTCTTATTTGCATGTCTTTTTCATCAAGTAGGTGGCGATATTAATTTATTCTCAGTACCACCCAGGGAGTTAAAACTAAATGCATGATATTTAAAAGAGTAACATTAAATCATGAATGTTTTACAATCCTCACACTTCTCAAAACATTCTTGATTTTTAGAAAACTATCAGGCGTATCAGGGTGAACTATAAACATTTATGAATAAAGATTTAACATAGGTACATAAATATTGTTTATTCGTTGCTCAGTCTTCCTTGCTATTTTGAAAATACAACAAATCCCAAAATGCAATATAATTATTCATTTTGAATAGTTGAAACTTAACTTAAGAAATTTTCACTTATTTAACAATTGAAAAGGCATCGTTTGGTATTTGATAAACTTTGCTTAGCCTGAATTTTTGTTGAGTTATTTTTAAGCAGGTTTTAAAAAACTTTAAGCTTTAAAACTTTATTTTTAAGTGATCTTTAAAATAAATTTTATGAAAATGTCTCAAGATAATATGATGATCTTAGAAAATTTCTAATGATTCCTTTTGTAATCATGATAGTCATCCTTTTTCTCTAATTTACGATAGTTAATAAATGCTATAAAATACCACAATGCAGATAAAGTTGACTCCACACGGTTGTTTATGGTTGTAAATGGTTCTATTGCAACTCAACTTCCTAAAACCCACCCAATCCGTTGTCACGCCTATGACACACTTAATCGGCTTAAACAATTCCTTGATTAGTTGAAGGTAAGAAAAGTACGAGTATGCCATTTCTTAACCAAATATGAATTTATCGATGAACAACAATTTTAAATAGTTGTAGCGGTTTTTTTTTTAGGTTCCATAGTTGTAAGAGATCTTCGAAATCTTGATATAAGCGAATTCGCTTGCCTTGATGGTATACCCCATATTTTTTGGAAGAGGTTTTCTTCATCGCTGGCAATCCCATTTCACCAGCTTCTCCATCGATCCTTCTGTTCTGAAATCTTACCTAGATGAAAACATTTCGTCGCCTGAGTTCTATCTTGTTCAAAAGACCATTTTTGGCGAAATTGAGTTAGAAATGCAGTTTTTATAAATCGAACATGCTCTTTCGAATGGCGTACTCCATTTTTTTCTATCTCTTTTAGTTTTAAAGTTATGAAGAACTATTTTGTTCAATAAACCACTTTATTAAATATTTTGAGTGTCTTTTTTATTCAATCAACCACTGCTTTTTGTTTTTATATGAAATTGAACATTTTTATATTAACTTTAAAAAAAAACTACCATGTATTTCTTTGTTGTTCAATATCCATATCTAGTCCATTTAGTTTTGTATGTTATTGAACAAAATCCTATTAAAAAAGTTATGCGGACGGAAAACCGCATTTTTGTTCAATATCACTGCACTGTAATGTACCACACAAAATTAATACTGATATAACATTGGAAGCTGTAAGCAAAATGTGATGTAAGCGATCTCTTCAAACGCTTTTAAGGTATTTTGAGAAACACTTTTATCTTTAGACAGTTTTTGAATACAATATTTGTCGCTTACAGTATGATAAATCCAGCTCATCCAGGATCTGATATTTCAGAATTCTATGATTCAGAATTCTAATATAGCTCCTTTATCTGAAGAAGTCATTTTAGTACCTTCATTGGAAAATATAGTACCAGCAGAAGGTTCCGTTTCATCTAAACAAACTACATGCTTTACACCAAGAGAAGCCCTGCATCGAGTAAAAAAAAATCGAAAACCATTTTTGTGGAAACAAAATATACAAAAACGGATGGGTCAAGGTGGTAAGCAATATTCAAATGACATTCGCTTGCAACGTTAAATGCAGTCATAATTGTTTCACCAAATTTTCTTATGATGAACGTGTGAAAATATTTGATTCATTTTGGACCTTAAGGCTAGGCGCGCACATTCAATTTTTACTTGCACAACTGTTTGGTTGCTTATAGAAAACATATAATTATATGTTACACAAAATAGCGAACTCATTTTAGGCAATCGTTTAGTTTGTGTCAAAACACAAACTGTTTAGTTGTTCGACCCAAGCAGTTGCGAAACTAAAAATTGAATTTGCCCGCCTAGCTTAAAAGATTCTGAAAAAGGACAGTTTTATTCCAAATTTGTGATAAGGTCGGAATCAAAGTGAAAGAAAGTAGCTAAAGTAATTTCAAGAAAAAAGTTTACTTTCAATGTAGAAAAATACAATATCGACAATCTGGGGCCTGTTTCTCAGATCATACACATCATACATTGTATGATATTGACAGTTCTGCTGTATGATTTCTGTTTCTCAATTTTGTTGTATGATCCACTGTCATACAACAATGTATGACTGAAGATTACACTGGAAATATTGGAATGTTGTATGATTCTGTTTCTCAGAAATGTGTCATTTACATCATACAGCAAATTTACCTATAAATGATCATACATTTAATACAGCAGAAAATTCTGTTGTAAAGTGGCTGCATGTAAATTGTAGCAACATTATTTTCATCAGTCAAAGCTGGGGAAACAAAATTTATTTGAGAAGTTCTCCGGCTCGACATTCACAAAACATGGTAGAGCCTGTAGGGCATAGAGAGAGGTAGTTTCATTGGGGTTGTCTTATGGGCTTGCATTATGCCGATTTCATGATAATGGATTCCATTTCCAAGCTAATGAAGGGTTAACAATATTTGTTGCAAAGGTGACAAGGCTTCGTTGCAATTAGTTGAACGCACAATTGATCTTCCCAATTTTTCCACTAAAAATGTTTGGCAATCTAAATTTTCCAACAAAATATGGATCTTTAAGATTGAAATTAACAGGTTCTTTTATTATTTTAGGGCGTCATCTGACACGTATATTAATTTCAACTAGTTCCAACACGTCTTCACGAAAAATTGAGATTTATATTAACCTCACACTCAAATAATAATGAAATGTCAGAATCATACACCTCATACAACAAAAAAAATGTCATACAACATTTCCAATGAAATATGAGAAACAGAATGATGTGTATATCGTATAAAATGTATGATGTGTATGATCTGAGCAACAGGGCCCTGATCTTCTTTCAATGCATTACAAATAAAATCATAATGGCACAAAATTTTAGTTGAATTATTACGATGTTAAATCTGTTTTAGTATGAAACTAGCTTTAAACAACGATTTTTATGAAAAAATAATAAGAAACCAATTACAATAAAATTCAGGGGCGCAAAATTTTAAACAGCCTTTTATTAAGGTATTAGTATGATAATTCTTAACGATTTGCTAACTTTAAAGTAGTGTACTAACTCATTCTTAATTCTTACAATTTTCTAACTATTATCTAGCTAAGGCAATTTCCTTAATAAATTGCACCTAAAACAATGAAAGTTCGTGCAAAGAACTAAGTCCTTGAGTGGCGTTTGTAAATAGCACGATACTAAAAAAATAATATAGGTATTCGACGATTTTAGTATCATACTAAATTTTGCGCCAGTTTGCTTAAAACAATAACAAAATTTAAATTAAAAATTGTATGTAAAACAAATAATGTATTTATTTGAAAAAAGAAGGGAAAAAGTGAATTCAAAAAAATGTTTAACAAATTTTGAATTTCATTACCTACCGAGCAGCAGCAATATTTTTTCTGATCACCCATTATGTTCTAGTGCTTAACTCAAAGAACGAGTTAGAAGTTTTTGTTCTATTTTCATAGTATTTTCGTAGTTTCAATGATTTAATTATTAAGTGCTTCTATTTTGTTCAATATTTAGCTTTTTTGTTCAATATCCACCAATTTAATCAACTTGTTTACAGTCCATACAACGTTGTTCAATATCCAAAATGACATCCCACTTGATTTTATTTTTTAACTATTTCAGGATTTAATAAAACCTAGATTTATAAATCATTTTGCAAACAAAAATTATTGAGTTTAATGGAAAAAAAAACTCCACAGTATTTCCTTTCAAATTTAAGTAAAAATTTTGCTTCTGAAGTTAAAAAATCGTTTTCCCAACATTTTCCAAAATGGACTTTGAACAAGATAGAACTCAGGTGACGATTTGTTCAGCCTGTACCTAAAAAAGGCAATCCTTCCTACCCTTCGTTCTACCGTCACTGACTTCCCTTGTTTCGAGGGTAATTAAATCGGTGATCAATTCTGACCTCAAGAAATATCTCAAAGATCGAAAGGTTCCAAATGACTGGAAATATGGCAATAGTTCCACAGGTGATCTGATGGCATATCTCACCAAAGGGTAAAACAGATCTCTACATTGTTTTGGAGAAACTAAGAATATTGCGCTTGTTATTTCTAAGCATTTGATGGGCTTTGGCACGAGGCTGCCTTATCAAAAATGCGTGTGTGCGTTTGGTATCAATGAAAATGTACGCCTTATACCATTATTTTTGAATGAGTTCATCGAAGAACCCGAAAAAGATATCAGTACTCCATATGTGTGTCAACAACGACCTTCGTTGGAATGACAATATTCCCAAGAGCGCCAAATGCGCTGCTAACTTTAAGGATTCATCTATCGGTGTACAACAGTTTGCACCCACTCGGATTTGACTCTAATTTATTAGGCGTTTATACATCCAAAGGTCGAGAACAACTCATAACTTTGGGCAGGTGCAGGCCAAACTTCTTTTCATTTATTGGATATAATCCAGAACAGAGTGTTCAAACTTATAGTAAACAGAGCTATCATGTCTTTCTCCTTGCTTTATAGCTTCTTTCGTAAGCAATGTTCTCTCGGGTAGTAGCCAGTTGCGTCCCCCCCCCCCCACAATCAGTTTACCCGTGATACCCATTTCGCAACGAATACTCATCCGTCTAATTTTGGACGTCAAATACAGAGTTTTATTTTTTATGTCGCACAATCCGATTAGGGGTTAATCTACCCGGCATGGTTTTCCCTTGCTATTCCAATTTGCAAATATTCAAGACCAATGTTCATCGACACCTTCTTTCTCTACGTGCCTTATATTTCACCATCGATCGTGCTATGTTTAAGTTCAAGATTATTAAGGTCGCAATAAACCCTTGAGCGCGTGAGAATAACAACAAAAATATAAGTTTCTTATATAAAATTCTTAAACTATTTTTAATAAAAAATGTTGGTGCACCAATTTTTTATATTTATTATTATGTTGTATTTTTTTTAAATAAAAATATTTTCAAAAATTCAAAACATATTTTTTTAAGTCTAACGTGTTTAATAGTTTTAAGTAGCTTCTGTACTACAATTTTTTATTTAAAAAAGTATTATTAAGGCAAACATTTTTTAAATTTTGAAATGCAATTTTTTTCAAAGCGGTAGATACCGTTATTCTTAGATAAATAAAATAAAGTTTCCTTTAAATAGTATTAAAGATCTTTCAATTGTCAAGTTTTAAGAAAATCGAGCATGGGGTTTCCATAATATTAAGTTTAAGAAAATAAAATGAAAAAACTATTTAAATTTTTGGGGAGTTTGAGCATAAGGAAAATGACCAAAATCGGTTAAACCGTTTTTGAGAAAATCAAAAACATACAATTTTTTCCAAGCATTATCTAGATTTAACTAAATGAAGGTTTTTGAATTTTATTTTAAGAAAAATTATTTACAAAATTTCGAAAAACAAATTAGTGACATGATTAATCCAGCACTTTGTCTATTTATTGTATGTTTATTGGATGCTGGATATTTAAAAAAAATAATAAAATGAAGGGTAATCCTGTTATTCATTAATTGACCTAAAAGTTGAGACACGTAAGAACAAAAAAGTTTTTTCTTAGAAAAAAGTTGGTCTGGCTATTTTGAAATTTTTCAAAAAGTTCAAGACAGTAGAGATTTCTGTTTTTCACTAAAAATTTACAAGAGCATGAATTTTGGAAACAAAAATAATACCTAATTTCGTAAAGTTTAGAGAAAAATTTTTTTGATTTTTTTTTTAATTTTTAGTTTGAAACTTATTTTTTTAAAAACTGATCACTAAACATAATTTATTTAGATTAGATTAGATTAGATTAGAATCTTTATTGATTGTTCTTAAAAATATACATAAATAAAATTTTAATAAAGAAATTAAAGCATGGCCTATGAGCCGTCTGCCGCTTATCTATAAATTATTATTCTACATAAGAAGATTACAAAGTTTAATTCAAAACAAATTTAAAATAAAATTATTCTTAAAAGAAAAAGAAACCAAAGGTAGAGTTAAAAGCTTTTATAACAGAAATATAATGAACAAGCAATCAACAGTAGTTTTTATATTCAGATATAGGTACAAAAATAAACATAAAAGAGAACCATTTAAAATATATTTAAGAATACAGGCTTAAGAAGCAATGATAGACAATTTCTAATACTTGAGGAACGAGTTGGGTTAGAAAAATTCAACATCATTAATAAATTGGCTTTTAGTTTAGCTAAAACAAAAAAAAGTAGTTATGTATTTCGCAAGTGAAAATGGGCTTTTAGTTTAGCTAAAACAAAAAAAAAAAAAAAAAAAAAAAAAAACAATTATGTATTTCACAAGTGAAAATTATTTAAAAAAAATATTATAAAATATTTGTTGCTTTGAATTGTGGCTTTAATACATTTTTTTCTGTTTGAAATAATAGACCCCCTCTCATACGATATTTTTCTTGTCTAAATCAAACTTACACGCTCTAGCTTTTTTTCACACCTTACCTATTCGAAACACCCTATATATTGACTAATATTTTGTTAACGTTTAAGTACACTACCATCATTAGATAGATCTCTAGATTATCGTCTGTTACTATGCCATCGTTTTAATTTTCAATGGGACTTATTAATATCTATTTTTAAAAGAATAATAAGGAATTAAAAAAAAACAAAAACAAAATACAAATCAAATTAGCTTCGCAATCTTTAACAAGAAAAGTTGTGTATGAATACGATTAAATTAATAAACATTCAGAAAAGTTAGAAAGATATAAGTACAGACCAAATAAGAAGATTGTATTCTGAGATTTTAATAAGCACAATTTTCTTGATCTGTGGCGTCGGTGGTGTAATGGTTAGCATAGTTGCCTTCCAAGCAGTTGATCCGGGTTCGATTCCCGGCCGACGCACATAACTTTTTGTTGATTTTATGTAACTAGTTTTTCAATTTTTTTAACATCAATTATTATTGTATTATTACTGTGTATACTTAATGCCTTTGCAAAGCCAACATAATAAAAAAAACTTAATAAGTTATGTTAGAAATTTAAATCTATTCAGGCAAAAATGAATCGCTAAATGTGTTGTCTAGTACAAAACTCGGGAACGGTTTGACCAATTAAGCTGTTATGTTTTTAATAGGAAGAAGAAGGTTCTTTTGAAGAGAAAATTGGAAAAATTGTCCCGAAAAAACGATTCAAATTGTTCCTAGTTTTGTCTTTGCCATAAATAAATGTACACCAAGGTATATTATATAAATTAGGCATTGCCGCACCCAATCGCCCGATGTACGACGCTTATGATCAATAGTTGGAACGTAAAAACCGAATAAATCTTCGCTGTAGTTGATACTCTTATGAAAGTTTTAAATGATGGAACTGAAGGGATTCACTTCTTGGTGGGTGGTAAGTTACCATATTCGTTTCCAGACTTACAACCGCTCCCTTCGGGTGTGGAACTCATAAGTCAGCGTATGATAAGCTCATTAGATTCTAATCTCGACAGTATTTTAAAATGGGGAATAAAAAATCATCTGGAATTTAATACTTCGAAAACACAAATCTGGGGGAAAATTACCGCATCAGTTATCGAGTAATACGTGCTACATGTTACCACTGGTAACGAAAATCTTTTTTGATTTCATTGATCTTAGCAACAATTCGCTCACACAATGTAATTAAACTCGTATTGGCTTCATCAGGTTCTGCAGCTGATTCTGCTCTAAGATTGCTATTAAATAAACTAAAACTATAACCCGAAATATTTGCAGTGGCAAATATTTTACACCAATGTAATTTGATAAAGTGTAGGATGAATGCACGATGGTACATAAGAAGTCTTTGGAGGCATTAGATCGAACCATGCATGATCTGGGGAACAACTAAAATCGAGTTGGTGGTGTGATTATTTTAGTTAAACATTGCCAGTGAATGCACAGTAAATTCCCAAAATGAAATTTAAACAAAAATATGCATGCCGAGTTGCAGCATGATCAATCTGGAGAAATATTTGCAAAACAAATCATTGACTTTAACCTCATAAATTGCATCCCAATAAAATATCAGCAGCTTCCATGCTCCAGCTCCATGCGAAATTTAGAGCACTTCCTAAATTTTTCAAATTTAGTTTGTTAAATCTACTACGTTCTCATATTTAAATAATCTTTTTACAAAGAAAAAGGTTCTCTACCTCGTCTAGTTTATAAAATAGAAATTAAATTAAATTTAATAATTGTCATATGTCAAGGGCACTGTGGCGTATGAGTAATATTTTTATATTTTTTTTTTTACTAATTGCTCTATAGAGAGAGATTTGGTTAAAGATTTTAAAACGTTTTTAAAACTTTTTTTCAAGATTTTATTTTTGTTTTGCCGAGACGTATGGAGGCGGACAAAAAAAATAAAGGAGGCCATTCTGGCTATTGAAAAAACCACACTACTCTTTGTATTTCTAAACTCACTGGTACTTAATTAAATTTGACCAATACACATTCTTAGTTTAACATTCCCTATTATTTTGAATACTCAAAAACGAAAAAAAAAAACTAATATGGTAAAAAAACAAATATTATTTTGGAGAAATACTCGTATGCAAAACTGCAAACACAAATCGGAAATTGCACGGTTTAATTAAAAAAATAATAAAAAGTCGCTATTCGGTCGTATAATTGTCTAAAATGTTTGCGAATTACGTAGTTGGTATGTTGCTTATTATTTTGAACAGCTGGCAAGTTATGCATTCGTAAAAAAATCGAACTCGAGATTTTGATCAAAATTGATATTACAATGATAGCGAAGATGAAAAAAGTGGGTCTCGAAATTCTGTCTGTCTGTTTGTCTGTTCGACAACAGCCTTAACAGCTCGGCCGATTTTCTTTCTAAAAAACAAAATTTATAAAATTTCAATTAGTTAAAGCTAGGGAATGGTTGAAGAAAATATTCCAAAAAATGGTTATTTTTGGTAGCTCCCCTGGGACCTTTTTTTTGTTTTTGATTTTCTCGAAAACGGTACAACCGATTTGGATCATTTTTTTATGCTTAAGTTCCTCTAAAGTTTGAATATTATTGTGGACTCAAATTTTTTTGCATTTCAAGACTTTAAAAAAATATTTTTTGCATTTTTGAGAACAAAAATCTATTTTTTTTTTTTTGGAAAATTCGATATCTGAACAACGGCTCGATATTTTTTTTGGACATTTTTTTTTTGTTCGTACAGTAATAAATACTTAAAGTTGGCGTACCAGTTTTTTTCTTAATATTTTTGTTTAAAACCACTACGACATATAATTTTTGCTCCTGTATAAATTAATATTTGCTTGAAACACATGGCATCCTGTTTCTAGCTCCAGCTACTAAAAGAGTTGTTTTAGTCTATTAAAAATTAATTTTATGCTTGTGAACAGTTTTTTCTAATTTTGCTAATAACATTAATTTTTGAAATTCTTAGTCTTTCACATAAAAGCAAGTTCGTGCCGCCCAGTCGTACATTTTTTTTTATTCTGATAATTCATCCATTGGACCTACACATCACAGTTGAAATAAGATCGTCAGAGATGTGTTTGTGATTTTTGAAATATTAAAAATTTTTTGTGTTTTGTTTTACAATATTCTTGGGCTAAGAGAATATTTCCTTGACATTTAAGCTCATTCTGTGCAATACATACCAACTGTTTTGGCGCTGTTTTTTCATATCTGACTATAACTTAATGTCATTAAATTTTCGCCATCACGGTTGAGTTCGTATTTACAAAACTTCCGCAGTCCTGCAAAAATTGCGTTCATAATTGGAAACAAACAGCATCATCTCTGCATGAGCATGGCAACATTTGTGTTCATAAAAGTAAACTTACAGTCAACATGCGGTCAATTTGACATGTGTTTTTTTATGTTGCTGAATTTGCAGGAAAATGACAGAGTATAAAATGTGAGTATTTTTTTTTTTAATTAATTTATAATCGTACAAATATTGATTTTTACATCTGTTGTTTTTATTTTAAGAATGAAATAATCACTCAGCTCAAAAACACTGTGCTTTATAAATCAATATCTCTCTGCATTTTCACAATTTATTAAGAAAATAAATGAACAATTATTATTTTCATTCTGTTCTGAAAATCGTAGCAACAGTTGTTTGTCTCTTTAATTTTGTTCTTTAGAATATTCCAGTCGTTATTTTCATCAGGTTATGGGCCCAGATCCCGCAAAGATTTTGAATAGAAATTTTATTTAATTATTGTTCCGAAAAAAAATCGAATATGGCTTCAAATTCTGTTTCGGTAGAAAAGCTGAAGGGACGAGAAAATTTCGATGTCTGGAAAATTGCTGCCAAATCATATTTGGTAATTAAAGGATTGTGGATTTGCTTCGAGAAAGAACTAGAAGCTACAGCTACAGCAGCAGAACAAGCCATTGACCTGAAGGCGAAGTCTGAATTAATTTTGTTGCTTGAAACACAAAATTATTCTTACATTGCGGACTCTTCCTCGGCTAAAAGTGCATGGGATAGCCTTACGAATGCGTTCGAAGATACTGGTCTGTGTAGGAAGGTGGATTTGCTGAAACAACTTGTGCAATTGAAGCTGAACGAGTGTGAATCCATGGAGGACTACGTGAACAAGATGGTAATGACGTCAATTAAGGTAAGGAAAGCAGGTCTGAAGATAGATGACGAAATTGTGGCTTCACTGATGTTGGCAGGATTGCCGGAAGATTTCAAGGCATTAGTAATGGCCGTTGAAAATTCATCAAAGGTGTTAACTAGTGATGCTGTGAAAACTCTTTTACTTCAACAAGTAAAATACAATTCGAAATCTGAAAGCGCTATGTTTATTAAACAGAAGTTCAAGCCTCAAAAACATAAGCCACAACCGAAATTTAAATGTCACAGCTGTGGGGAAATTGGACATTTCGCAAGACAATGCCCAAATAAAAAAAAGATAGGCAACAAATCAAATGAAATTGCTATGTTTTCATCTTTTTTAGCAAAGAGTGAAGTTCCAGAAGGTGCATGGTATGTAGATTCGGGAGCATCAGCACATATGACGATGTGCAAGTCATTCCTGAAGAATCTTAGATCACCAACGCACAAGGAGATTGTTGTTGCTAATAATGCGAAGTTGCCGGTCGAATGCATAGGTGATGTTAGTTTAACTCTACTAAATGGTAAAAAAGAAACAAGTGCTACTGTATACGATGTGCAATATGTTCCAAACTTATGCGCAAATTTAATTTCCGTCAGCCAATTAGTTAAAAATGGCAAAACTGTACGTTTTGAAAAAGAATGCTGCAAAATTTTGAACAATCGCAAGGAAGTTATAGCATCGGCATCGGCATCCCTGATTAACGATATGTACCGTTTAAATTGCATCATGCCCAAACCATCGCTTTTGAATTATTCTGTCGCTTTGCAAACACAGAATGAAACAAATCTATGGCATCGTCGAATGGCACACATCTGTGAAGACAATTTAATGAAAGTTACCGGTGTATCTTTTGGTGGAAAGATGGATGAAAAATGTGTTGTATGCGTTAAGGGGAAGCAAACAAGAGAACCCTTCAAGTCAACTGGAACCCGTGCGAAAGCTGTTTTAGAATTAATCCATTCCGACGTTTGTGGTCCATTGCCGGTAAAGTCATGTTCAGGATATAGATTTTTTGTAACATTTGTGGATGACTTTAGTCGAAAACTATTTATCTATCCTCTGAAGCAAAAGTCTGAAGTTTTCGAGACATTTTTAACATTCAAGGCTCTTGTTGAAAATCAATCTGGAAAGAAGATAAAAATTTTACGAAGGGACAACGGCACGGAATACTGCAATTCAAGATTTCAACGATTCCTATCCGGATGTGGCATTCAACACCAAAAGTCAGCCCCGTATACCCCTCAACAGAATGGAGTTGCTGAAAGGATCAATCGGAATATTATTGAACGAGTGCGTTGCATGTTGTTTGATGCCAATCTTGGTAAACGATTTTGGGCTGAAGCAGCATCAACGGCAGCATACATTTTGAACCGAATCCCTTGTAGAGGTGAAAAATTAAGGACCCCTGAAGAATTGTGGTCGAAAATAAAACCGGACTTGAAAATGTTACGAGTGTTTGGTTGCAAGGCGATGGTGCATATTCCATGTGAAAAACGTCAGAAGCTCGATGCAAAGTCTGCTGAATGTATTCTGTTTGGATATAGTACTGAATCAAAGGCTTACCGTCTGTACAATATGGTAACTCGAAAGGTCATTGTCAGTCGCGATGTTATCTTCTTTGAGAATTCCCGAAGCGAAAAGGTAATTGATGGTAACCAACATTTAACTAGTCCTTTTGTTTCATATTTTGAAGAACCAATTGAACCAAATGTCAATTCTGGGGGAATCATTAATCAAGAATTAAACATTGTGTCTGAAGATTTGAATGCTTTAGCTGAACCTGAAAACGAAAACAACGACAGCAGTTCTTATGAAACGGATCAAGGTGATGTAAGTTCAACAGATTTTCAAGAACAAGTTGAGACCGAAGATACAACAGGCAACGGCAATGATGTTGAAGCTGCAACGGATCTCACCGAAAGAGAAGCTGTCACTGTTCGTAAATCTAAACGAGTTCCAAAACCAAATCCAAAATACTCGTATCAGGCGAGTTATAATGTTAAGTTTGAAAATAATGACCCGGAAACAATTGAAGATGCAATGTCACGACCTGATGCGCCTATGTGGCAAAAAGCAATGGAGGCCGAGTTTGAATCTCTCATTTTAAATCAAACATGGGATTTGGTAGAACTACCCAAAGACATACATCCTATTAAATCCAAATGGATCTTTAAAACGAAGCGAGATGTAAATGGTGAAGTTTTGAAGTATAAGGCCCGATTGGTAGTAAAAGGTTGTTCTCAAAAACAAGGCATCGACTACCAAGAAACTTTTTCACCAGTAGCTAGATACTCGTCGATTCGTTTTTTGATTGCGATTGCATGCAAATTCGATCTCAACATTTGTCAGATGGATGCTGTTACTGCGTTTCTGAATGGGGAAATAAAAGAAACAATTTTTATGATACAACCAGCAAGTTTCAGTGATGGATCGAATAAGGTATGTAAATTAAATAAATCCTTATATGGTTTAAAGCAGTCAAGTCGAGTGTGGAATGAAAAACTGAACGATGTTTTATTGGAGGCTGGTCTTAACCGTTCAGATGCTGATCAATGCGTTTATTATAAAGTTACCAAAAGCAACATGATTTTCGTTGCAGTTTACGTAGATGACGTTTTAATTTTCTCCAACAATAAAAGTGAAGAACTATTTTTAAAAGAAAGACTAATGAAAAACTTTAGAATGAAAGATTTAGGTGATGCATCGTCAGTTTTAGGGATTCGCATCACACGAAATAGGTCAGCTGGGACGATTGCAATTGATCAATCCCAATATATTTCGGAAATTCTAAGTCGATTTGGAATGTCCGACTGCAATCCAGTATCAACACCATTGGATTTAAATCAGAAGATTTCCCTGAAAATGTCTCCAACATTAGAAGACGAGAAGCAGATAATGTCCAAAGTGCCATACATGGAAGCTGTTGGATCGCTGCTGTTCGCCGCTCAAACTACTAGGCCGGACATAAGTTATGCTGTCAACTTATTAAGCAGGTACAGCATCAATCCAGGGAAAGCCCACTGGACAGCCATAAAGCGAGTCTTTCGATACTTGAAAGGCACAATTGGCAAGAAGCTTATTTATTATAAGAAACCAACTCAAGTTCAAGGATTTTGCGATGCTGACTGGGCAAGTGACGTTGATCAGCGTAAATCAACAACAGGTTACATTTTTACGATGCAAAGTGCTGCAATTTCTTGGTCATCAAAGCGGCAGCCAACTGTTGCGCTTTCAACTACAGAATCGGAGTTTATGGCTATGGTTGCTGCTATACAAGAGTCAGTTTGGCTCAAACGTTTAGAGACTGAATTGTTTCCTGATTGCTCTAGGGAAATGATTCTGTTTTGTGACAATAAAAGTGCAATTCAACTTGCAAAGAACAACGCGTATTCTTCTAGAACCAAGCATGTAGAAACCAAAACAAAATTCGTTCGTGAAAAGATTCAAGATGGAGCAATCAACTTAAAATACATCCCCACCGACGAAATGTTAGCCGACATTTTAACAAAAGCTTTGCCATCTACCAAACATACAGTAGATGCCAAACGATTAGGTTTAGTTAATTAAAATATTATTAATTTTGTTATTATTCATTCAGGGAAAGTGTTGTTTTTATTTTAAGAATGAAATAATCACTCAGCTCAAAAACACTGTGCTTTATAAATCAATATCTCTCTGCATTTTCACAATTTATTAAGAAAATAAATGAACAATTATTATTTTCATTCTGTTCTGAAAATCGTAGCAACAGTTGTTTGTCTCTTTAATTTTGTTCTTTAGAATATTCCAGTCGTTATTTTCATCAACATCTTTGATAAGAAATTAATAACTATCCATCCACAAGATTGACTTTTTCTATGTTTGCTATTTTGGCAATTATGAACTCATTTTTAACTAAGTATGATGACTGCACACATGCTGTTGTAATTGTGTTCATAAATGTATTCGAAGCATGTTTTAGGTAGGGCAGGGGCAACAAACATTGCAATTACGAACTCAGCCTATATTACATTTGATGTAACTTGCCAGAGCCTTCCCGAATATGGCCATTGTTCTAAAGGAACTTTTTCTTTTAACTTTTAGATGTTATTAAAAAAAAATAAAACATAAAACGCAACCTGTATTTCTAACAGTATTAAGTGAACTACTTACATTCCTTCATTTTTCAATTCCGCACCAATTAATACTTTTAGGCTACCATGAAGTCTTTTCAGGTTAAGGTGTTTTGAGATTTTGCCTTAAAGTTAATGTCACTGAGTATTTTGATTCCTCTATTTACCAATTGCTTCTTTTCATTGCAACTTCATCGTTCTGAAAGATCTTGACCTGTTTAATATTTTACAGAATAAATAAAAATTAAAGCCCGGGCACTACAAACCTGGCTGTTTTGATTTTTTAATTTTTTTTTTCAGTAAAGTGAAATTCATGCAAGTGGGGTTGAAAACAACAACTTCTATATGTGTTATTTTTGTAACACCTATTTCTTAAAAAAATCATTTATTTGAACGTTTATGTTTCAGAACCACATAAACAAAAAATAGTTTCTTGAATCTGATAATAGTATTTAGTTTCTTCCTCCATAATAAATGAAGTAATGAAAAACGTGCGTCCTAAAAATGTAAAAAAAATGTTCCTGTATAGGCAAGCAAATTGGTTTCCCGGTTCTCATAGCTCTCTGTTGAGGTAATACATTAAGAGAATTGTCGACCACAGCTTGGGAGCCCATGTCGGAAGAAGCTCTCCACTTAAATAAAGTTAAATAGCAAGCCGGGAATAGTAATATAGTAGTTGTTATATGGAAGCAAGAAAATATTAAATGACAGGGCAACATGCCACCTCAATATGTAATCCAAATAAATGAGTATCATTAAGGAGTAGACTCATTTAACCTCATAGTCGTCGTCGACGTTGTCGCCGCTGCCAAACAAGGACACAATTTTAGACAAAATAAAAAAAAAAAAAACTTCTTCCTAAAAAAACGGGTCCCTTTTTACAATTATATTCTAGTCCTAGTTCACAGTAAACTCAAACCCACAAAAAATAAACTAAGACAAACAACGATGTCCCAACAGGGAAAACACGATGACGACGAGTATAGGTAGAACGAAATTGAAGCATAACTCATCCTGGGATTCTATATCCTAAGGCAAGAGGATATCATTTCTCCTTGGGATAGAAGAGTCGTATCTGGTGTCAAGCACCTACTCCATCTATTGACAAAAACTGCAAAAAATAAAATTCATTCGCCGGGGTCCTGTAAGAATGTTTTTTGTGTGGATTTCCTTCGGCTCTGACTCTCTTGTAACTACTCCTCTGCTCCTTACCCTAAAAATGACTTCCCAAGGACAAAAAAAAAATAAACAGAAAAAGTCCAGAATTTTCGGTCTTGCCGAAGGGTTTTGTGTTGTTTTTGTATATGTCGATGGTGGTGGCCATTCAGCCACTCCCAATTTTACACACATTCTGCAGCTCACCAATGCTATTGGTTATATACATGATGGTCCGGACAGGAGTGCACTGGGGGTACTTTTTGGGGGGAAAATGCTTCACATACCTACAGAAAAACACACAGTCCTTGGAAGGGACAAAACAAAGCATCATCATCCTCAATTCGGATTTCGTTTTGCCTGGCCGGCCCAGACAACAAACACGAACTCCTCAAAAATTAAAAAAAAAAAAAAAACGAAAATACCAAATTGCATTGCACATCGATAAGATGGAGGTGGGTGGGCTTGTATGTTTTTTTTGGGAGACCTGATCCCCAAAGCTTTAGCCTGCGTCAATTCGCATCCTGCGTCCGAAAACTCAGAAACAGGCTGAACGAGGCATGCAGGCACGAAGCAGCAGAAAGAATAGACTGACAGGCTCCTCTTAAAACAAAAGGACTCCAAGCATACCCATGTATAAGAGTTTATACACAAGGATTGCAGGCAGGACCAGTACACAAGGATAGTGATTGGCATTCGGACAATGCGTCGAATCTTTTTGTGTTTTCTGTATGCAGGCAGGCAGACACAGGAGGACGAAATGGGATAAATAAATAATCGGATCAGAGGATGGCCTTATTCCTTTTTTATCAGTATTTTGCTTTCACAGTTATTTCATAGTTTTCCAGATCATTAGATGGGATTTTCTTTCCCAAAGGAAAATGGAAATATACCGAGACAAAAGCAAAAAGAATTGTTTTCTAAATCTCTTCGTTTTCTGAAAAGTTGTTGTGATGCTTCTTTGAATTATATTTCCACAGTTGGCATGGTAAAAATATGTTTGTGCATGTTCTATACTCATAAGCGAGTACACACTTGGTTACGGATTTCAGCTTATTAAATGTATAACAAAACAAACGAAGATAATGTATAAAGTAGGTAAATATCTATTGTCACATATATCTACGTCAACAGCTTCTTTATTTGAGAGGCTTGAAGATCTTCAATGACGTTGGAGTTATAATGTCTAAAGGGGTAGTAATTCAAAAAAGTACCTTGCGTCGGCCGGGAATCGAACCCGGATCAACTGCTTGGAAGGCAACTATGCTGACCATTACACCACCGACGCAACTGGTGAACGTTATAACTTTATATTTGAAAATTTTAATCTTGTCTCGAACTAGAAGATTTACATTATTTATTTTATTATTTTTTAAGAACTTTGGAGAGATGTTTTCCTTCATACTATGAAAAGACGGTGACACATACGTACGAATGCTGGTACCTAATATGCAAACTACAAAAAAACAAGATGAAGACTAAAGTAGAAGATAAAAGAACATTTAACAAACCCTCAATTCCTTATAAGAGCAAGAAATATAGCTGATATGTGCTGAGCTAAAAGCCACGTTATCCTAATTAACTGGATAAAAGAGTTGTTCGTCTTACTGTTCCACAGATTAAAAAAAATCCGAAAAATATTTATTAGAACAATTTTTGGTTTTACATTTTTTGAAAAACGGTACAACTGATTTTGGCCGTTCATTTTTCTATGCTAACGCCCCTAAGGAGTTTGAAAAGTATTAAATATTCAAATTTTCCAACAAACATTTTTTTGGATTTTAAAAAAGATGTTCTATTTTTTTTTTTGAAAACTTAATTTTCGTACACCACTTGGTTGTTTTTTTAACTTGGAAATTTAAATTTTGTTAAATTTTGTGTTTTTTTTCTTTTGTCTAAAAGTACCGGTACCCACCATACAAATGGTTCTCGGATGCCGTTTTTTTTCTCGAAAACGGCAGGCACCTAGAATTTTGATAAACATTTTTTACTCGTGACTTATAGGTTCTACATATAAAGCAAGTTATGCGTTTTTAAAAAAATCGCACTCGAGACTTTGATCAAAGTTGACATTACGATGAGCGAAGACCAAAAAAGTGAGTCTCGCAATTCTGTCTGTCTCTCTTTTCGAATGCAGCCTAATCGACTCGCCCGATTTTCTTTAAGCTTGGTAGGTAGTATTTTTATTTTGTATAAGTATTTTTTTTTTTTCAAAAACTGTTTAATAGATTAAAAAAAAAAGATACAAACAATATTGATTTAGGTAAAACTGGATAATGTTGAAAAAAATTTTCAGAAAAATGGTGATTACTGGTACCCCCCCGGAACCATTTTATTTTGTTTTTTGATTTTATCATAAACGGTACAATCGATTTTGATCATTTTTTTTATGCTAAGGTTCCCCAAAAATTTGAATCGAATTGTGTATTAAGATTTTTCAAACATTTTTTTTAGGATCCTTAAGAAAAGTTTAAAAAATTTTTTTGAAAACTCAATATTTCGAAAACCTTTTTTTTTTTATTGATAAATAAAAGTTTCGTAATATAATCTACAAGATGTGAGAAAAAAGCAATTATTTTACCTAAAAATAACGGTACAAATGTTAAAAAATGGTTTTCGAAAATCGTATTTTTCTCGAAAACGGTTCTGAGAATTTTGATAATTTTTTTTTCCTTTGGTTTAATTTTTACGATCTATGATTTAATAAGAACAAATTTTGAAATTAATATATTACTGACTGTACCTACCATAGAACCATTTTTTCGAATTTTGAAACTCTCGTTATTGGCATAACGGATTTAAATGAAAATTTTTGTAGAGAAGCTTCTAAAAAGTTTTAAGAACATTGCATTTCAAGACTTAAATTTTTTTTTTATTTTTGAAAAAAAAAAATCATTTTTTTTTGGAAAATTCAATATCTCAAAAACAACTCATTATTTTTTTTGGAAATTTATGTTTTATTCGTATAATAATAAAAACTTTAAGCTGGCGTACCAACATTTTTTTTTTAAATGTTTTAAACATTTTGTATAAAAAGATTATTTTTTTATGAAACCACTTCAACGACTTATAATTTTTGTTCTTGCATAAACATTGGCATCCTGTTTTTAGCTCCAACTACTAAGGGAGTTGTTTAAGTCATTTAAATCAAATGCACGACTGGGTCGCACGAACTTGCTCCTATGTAATAGACTAGGAATTTTAAAAACGAATGTTATTAGAGAAAACTGTTCATAAGGATAAAATTAATTTTTTAAATTCTTTTAGTAGTAAGAGATAAGAACAGAATGCTATGCAAATATGAATTTATGCAAGAACAAAAATTATAAGTCGTTGTAGTGATTTCTTAAAAAAAGATTTTATATACAAACTTTTTAAAAGATTTTTAAGAAAAAATTTTGGTACGCCAATTGAAAGTTTTTATTATTTTTCGAATAAAAATTAAATTTACAAAAAAAAATATTGAGCCGTTTAGATTTTTTTTTTCAAAAATTCAAAAAATAGTTATTTTAAAGTTTTGAAATGCAATGTGTTTTATACTTTTTAGAAGCTAATGAGAATGGAATGGAATGGATAATGAGAAATTCAAAATTCGAAAAAACCGTTCTATGGTAGGTACAAGCTGTAATATCTTAATTTCAATTTTTTTTTTATTAAATTAAAGATCGTAAAAATTTATTGAAAGAAAAAAAAATTTATCAAAATTCTAGGCACCGTTTTCGAGAAAAATACGATTTTTGAAAACCTTTATTTTTAGGTAAAATAAAATTTTTTTTCTCACATCTTGTAGATCATATTGAGAAACTTTTATATATCAAGTTTAAAAAAAATCTATAATGGGTTTTTCGAAATATTGAGCTTTGAAAAAAAAATTTCAAGTTTTTTTAAAAATCCAAAAAAATTGTTTTTGAAAATTTGAATACACTTTTTTTTCTATGGGGGGTACCCTCAATAACCATCTTTCGGAAATTTTTTTTCAACCATTACCTAGCTTTAACTAAATTAATTTTTTTTTGTGTTTTTAGTTTTTAAATCTTTCTGTCAAACAGTTTTTGAGAAAAAAAATATTTATAAAATTTCGAAAAAAATTCGTATGGCAGGTACCGTTATTTTTGGTCTTAAAAAAAAGAAAAAAACGTGTGGGGGGAAAAATTAAAAATGATATCTACCAAGTTTAAAGAAAATCGGTCGAGCCGTTTAGGCTGTAGTCGAACCGACAGACAGACAGACAGACAGAACTGCGAGACCCACTTTTTTGGTCTTCGCTATCATCTTAATGTCAACTTTGATCAAAATCTCGAGTTCGATTTTTCTTACGAATGCATAACTTGCCTTATAGTACTACATAAGTCGTAAGTAAAAATGAATTTTATGCTTAGGAACAGTTTTTCTCTAATAACATTAATTTCTGAAATTCTTAGTCTTTTACATATAAGCACTATATTCAACAAATCTGTCCAACTGTTGCGGTATGCGCACAATATATACATCATTGGCCCTTTCCAACGTTCTGTAATAGAGTCCTTCACATTTGTTGAAGATCAGACGAGACTTGTTGGTCTAGAAGTAAATGAGGACTAGACTAAAATGACTATAGGGCAAAACGTCACTATTGGTAGCAAAACATTCGAGGTAGTTAAGGATTTTATTTACCTCGGAGTTAATATAAACTCCACGAACGACAACTTAGTGGAGATCCGACGAAGAATCACCTTGGGAAACCGCTGCTTAGAAAAACAAATGGGTTCAAAACTCCTTACTCGTTAGACAAAGTGCACGCTCTACAAAGCCCTTATACATTAGGGTGGGTCAAAAAAATCAAGTATTGTTTTTTTTGGATCCGACACATGAAAACTAGTTCCTAGGTACCTGTAGAAAGTACTTACCAAATATTAGCTCTTAATATTAACGGGAAGATTATGCTCATCATAGTTTTCCATTTTCAATTTAGTATCATATAAAAATGGTCATATCTTATCAAAAATAGATCGTTTAACCAATCGCATAGTCAATATTTGTAGGAAATTGAACGCTCTACAAAAATGGTCTTATATACTTTTTTCATTAATCCAAGCATTTAAAAGATATTCAACGTCAAAGATTGAAGTATTTTAAGGAAAGTAACTTTTTCGTTTTTAATTTTGTAACTTAATAAAAAATAATTATTATCAAATGAGTTTCATTTATTTCTATAGGAAATTGAACGCTCTACAAAAAAGATCTCTGGAGTTAATCGATTACTCTAGCCATTCAAAAGATATTCGCAGTAGAATTCCAATGCCTACTGATTTTAGTAGTTTTTCAATAAATATTCCCAATTTATCCAGTTAATTTTTGAATTTTAAGATAGTTCATGTTTTATTTCAGGAAAAGAAGGTTTTTATTTAAGAAATATAATTTAACATGTCAGCAGAAAAAAAAATCTATTTCACCATATGAAATTTTATAATTTAATACAGTATTGATACAAAATGATTCTAATTTGATTCAAATATAAGTTTTTAATTCGGTCATCGAGCACTTTTAAGACTTCTGATCAACAATATAATTCGCATAAAGAAAAAAATGATATCGAATAACATTTTGAGTTCATTCTGAAATGTTTCTTTTTTCTTTTTTTGTGCTGGCGGTTTTTTACGCGTGCAGTTTTTTTTATCCTTAACCATTTGTTATGGCATCGAAGAATTCTTTTCACTACATTATCATTACTAGAAGTCGGAATATCATTTTTTCTCCATACTCTATAACCTGATCTGCTACATTTTTAGCACTTTGTTTCACAGAATATTTACGGATATTAAGTTGATGAAAAAATACACACATAACCTCTTTCACTGTTGGTAATTTCAGTTCAAGAATTTTCGACATCGGTATGCCAATTAAAGGATTTCTTTATTCATATTAGATGATTAGCATCCGAATTGCAATAATCAATAATATATTAAAACTCAGCTGTTAGTTAATTGGTTTTAGTTATACACAAGAACAAGAAGACAACTCAGAGCTCCAAAAACTATGTATGCAATGTAAAAATATAAGGGGAAACATAGAATGACCTGAAACCACAGATGGCGCTAGTATGACAAGTACTGAGTAACAGAACTACCAAAATTCGAAATTAAATTTTCAAATTCTCCAAACAAAATCAATTATCAATTTTGTGGAAAAATGGAATTTAAATGACATTTTAAATAAACCCGTTGAAAATTATTAAATAACAATCCTAAACTGTAATAAGAGTTATAAAAAGAAAATATCGTTAAAAAATTGATTAAAAAAAATATATTCTAAAACAAAAGATAAGATATAGCTTGCAAATCGTCATTCTACCGAAATAAACTCAAATTCTCATGAATATTGTCAAAATTCATAAATGAACTGGATAAATTGGGAATATTTATTGAAAAACTACTAAAATCAGTAGGCATTGGAACTCTACTGCGAATATCTTTTGAATGGCTAGAGTAATCGACTAACTCCAGAGATCTTTTTTGTAGAGCGTTCAATTTCCTATAGAAATAATTGAAACTCATTTGATAATAATTATTTTTTATTAAGTTACAAAATTAAAAACGAAAAAGTTACTTTCCTTAAAATACTTCAATCTTTGACGTTGAATATCTTTTAAATGCTTGGATTAATGAAAAAAGTATATAAGACCATTTTTGTAGAGCGTTCAATTTCCTACAAATATTGACTATGCGATTGGTTAAACGATCTATTGTTGATAAGATATGACCATTTTTATATGATACTAAATTGAAAATGGAAAACTATGATGAGCATATTCTTCCCGTTAATATTAAGAGCTAATATTTGGTAAGTACTTTCTACAGGTACCTAGGAACTAGTTTTCATGTGTCGGATCCAAAAAAAACAAAACTTGATTTTTTTGACCCACCCTATTATACATACTATAATTCCTGCTTTACAGCGCCGAGTGTTGGACTTCAAGCCAAAAGGGAGATATAATACTGGCCTCTTTCGAAAGAAAAATGTTTCCACTGATATTTGGTCCTGTGTGCGGGGAGAGCGAATGGAGCAGAAGATAATCTAGAACTATACGAGTATATCAGTTGTACCAAGATATGGATCAAGTCCAAAAAGCTAAAATACGTCATTTACATTAGCTCGGCCACATTAAGCGAATGGACAAAAATGCTCCAGCTAAGAATGTCTTCGACCGAACCTCCTATAGACGACTGGAAGCAGCGTGCTCGGAATCGCAGAGGATAGAAAGCTGCGTGTCTCAGGCAGAGACCTTTCATGTATCGGGAGCCGGTTAAGATTTTTAGATTTTAAGATACTTCTACATAAGAGCAAGATCATTTTTGAGACCTTTCCATTTCAGATTTTTTTTTTGTGCGTTGAATTCAATTTTTCCATTGTATTCTTATAAGAAGTGAAACGATCGAGAGAAAGCTGGAAAACTGCAAAAACTGAATTTAGGCAAGACATTTTGAGGAAACCGTAAGGGGAGTAAACAAGTCTTTGTTAAATAGTTCATTTGAGATCTTCTTAACATAATCACAATCGTCGGTTAAGTGTTTTATCGATTAAGATTCAAACTGCAGGATTGGCACACTATGCTGGCACATAATTACATACTTAACAAGGAATAAAAATGTGAATAACCCTTACGATTCACAACCCATTTAAATATCGCAAAATATCCACACGTACCTATGTCGTCATTGAAATTAAGGTTTTTAATCCTTCCCGTACCAATTTGAAGTTCTTCGCTTTATTATTTCTAAAGAGGTAAGTATGAACATAAAAACAAAATCCTTTCAAATCCTAAACCGAAAGAATCAAATCGTAAATTTTTCAATTTGTCGGCGCATTAATAGTAGAAACCGATTACTACCGTATAGTCTGTGGCGCGAAACGGAAATTGATTTATTTTAATTGGAAAAATTAATTTTAACCTCCATGCTAATTGCTTTCATTGCCATGGCAAAAAGGCGCAGGTTTCCTTAGGTCTTTACACATCTACAACAAAACTTCTAGCAAGGCATTCTCTTGCAGCGTCTCCCCCCTGCAACTTAACTCATTTCATCTTTCA
Organism: Philhelius festivus; assembly: GCA_963931855.1. NCBI lineage: Eukaryota > Metazoa > Arthropoda > Insecta > Diptera > Syrphidae > Philhelius > Philhelius festivus. Next base: position 30,953,361 of record OZ007556.1, on the reverse strand, counting down.
ATAAATCTCTTGACAATTGCAAAATAATGGCGATAATTGGCAGCATAGGAGACCTGCGATGCTCTATGCATTCCTTTCCACCTATATCTAGGCCCATTGGCTCGTCGTCATTCTGGCCGTAGCCATCGTCGTCTTTTGGTCGTCCTCGAATAGTTGTCGATTGGACAAACAGACAGCAGATAATCTTCCCGATCGATCGATAGACTCTTCGGGTCTGATTCTTTGTACATATAAGACGCACTCTGTGAATATGCGGCAGCCGGCGGCGGCGGTGCGGCCTGGCGGTCCTGGATCTCTCTTTCTTTCGATATCTTGAAATCTCCATGTGCAACCGATAAGCTACAGTAGAATAGCAGTCAAGCCCTCCCATGTGCGATGCCACCACCGAAGTAGCAAGGCTACCTTTCGCGGTGGCCGAGATTAATAGCCTCTCCTAGGCCTACACACTCGATCTGAAATTATGAGACTATTTGGAGTGAAATCTATGAGCATTGAGCAACGTCGGCCTGGCGTAGAGATTCGATGATTCCTTGCTCTTCTGGATCTTAGATGTGACCATACCACAGCGAAAGGCTTCCTTGAGATCTGTATCTCTATGCGGTTGTGCTTTGCGGTTCGGTGCAATCTAGGATTTGAGTTCTGAGCTAGCAAATCAACACTTGAACAATGCTTCCATATGTGTCTATTGGTGTAGTCTCCTTGTTGGAACACACATCCCGATTCCCTGGAAGTGCTCATAAAATTGGTGGCCACTGGACTGCTGGGGCAATAAATAATCGACGCACCATCTTAGATAAGGTAATTGGTCCATTATGTCGCTCCAATGGCATCTCTTGGTATATACAATCTGTGTGTACAGAAGGAGAGAAGCCATCGGGACAGAGAAGCAGTCCTATACACAGGTGACATGTTGTTATACTGTAAGACTGGCCCCGGCCTTGTAATCCGATCCGATGCGATGGAAGTAACCCTTTAACATGTCTTTGTTTGGGAACAACAATAATAATAATAATCACGTGGAGTGTGTGCCCCGAAGAACTGGAACTCGAGCCGAAAGCAAAGCTGGAGCAGTGATTCGCACAGCCAAAGAGGCGGACCGGGCAAATGCATAAATTTTGATGGAACGCAATGTGAAAACTGCAATCGAGATGATTCCACAGAATGGGTGTCACTGATGTTTAAGATGTGATGACAGTTGGTTTGATGAACGACATTACTTTGAAAAGTTCATAATGGTGGGAATGGATTTATTTAATGGACAATAATTCAGATTGACAGAAGTATATTCGTGGGCTTTAGATACGTTTTGGTTTATGATAATATAGGTTTGGTGCCAACTATGGTACTCCTATCTTGTTAAGACGATTTTATGATACCACTGAATGGCTAATGACAATTATGACGATAGGAGATGGCTCTTAACAGAAAGTGCTTGAAAAGGTATTTGCTTACAATATGTTGGTTTGAAAGCATTGTGGTGGAACAGTATGTACAGTGTATCTGACGAATCGGGGAATGAGAAAAATCACTTATTTTCATTTAAAAAAGGTTCCTTCAACTATTTGACATAAGAAGTATTATTATATCAGCTTTAAGTTGCTGTCGTCTGTTTGGTTAAGGAATATATTAAAAAATTGTGAATAATCTTTGCAAAACTGTTAATAAATAAAATGCACGACTGGGTCGCACGAACTTGCTCCTATGTAGTAGACTAGGAATTTCAAAAACGGATGTTATTAAAGAAAACTGTTCATAAGGATAAAATGATTTTTTTTAAATTCTTTTAGTAGTAAGAGATAAAAACAGAATTTTTTTTTTTTTTTTTTTTTTTATAATCGGCGCACACTCAAGGGGTTTGTATACCCTTAATATGCCAGAGACACAGTGTGAGCATTAAGAAAAAAGGTAAGGGTTAGAAAGGAGGTGTCGGTGTACATTGGTTTTGAATTTTTGAACATTGCAATGACTGGGAAAGACAGAGCGTGGCAAAGAATTCCACATTCGCGTAGTACGGCTGAAGAACGAATCTCTGTACTTTACAGTACGGCCGAAATTGGGCTCAAGGGTGAACTGATGGGCATTCCTAGAAGTGCGAGTATTACGGTTAAATTGTTTAAGGGGAGTCAATGATGTTATTATCACCAATCATTTTAAAAGCTCTTCTTTGAATACTGTCCAAGAGACTTAAATAAGTTACTGGAGCACCAGCCCATAGATGGGAGTTATACTCAAGTTTTGGACGTATATAGGTTTTAAAGATTGTAGCCAGATCAGAAGGAGAGAAAAATTTCTTGCACCGTCTCAGAAAACCCAAACATCTTGCGGCATTTTTGGCAACATCGCGTATGTGAGTGTTCCACAAGAGGTGGTTCGTGATGCACATACCGAGAATATCGAGATGTTCAGTTTCATTGATGCAAGTGCCACTCATAGATAGTGGCAAGGGGGGTATATCTCGCTTTAACGATATAAGACAGCATTGGGTTTTCGAAGCATTAAATTCGACACACAAACATGAATTTATGCAGGAACAAAAATTTTAAGTCGTTATAGTGGTTCCTTAAAAAAATAAGCTTTTATGTACAAAATTTTTAAAACATTTTTAAGAAAAAATTTTGGTACGCCAACCTTAAGTTTTTATTATTGTACGAATAAAAATCTAATTTACAAAAAAAATACCAAGCCGTTCTTGAGATATCGATTTTTTTCAAAAACAAAAAAAATACTTTTTTTTCTAAAAATTGAAAAAAATATTTTTTCTTAAGTTTTTAAATGCAATGTTTTTTAAACTTTTTAGGAGCTTCTTTATAAAAAATTTCGTTAAAATCCGTTCTGCCGATAATGAGAAATTAAAAATTCAAAAATATCGTTCTATGGTAGGTACAGTCAGTAATATCTAGATTTCAAATTTTTTTTTATTAAATTGTAGATCGTAAAGATTAATCAAAAGAAAAAAAAAATTTAGCAAAATTCTCGGAACAGTTTTCGAGAAAAATACGATTTTCGAAAACCATTTTTTTGTATGGAAGGTACCGTTAGTTTTAAATAAAACAAAATTTTTTTTTTCAAATCTTCTAGATTATGTTAAGAAACTTTTATTTGTCAAGTTTAAAAAAAATCGAGCATGGGGTTTTTGAAATATTGAGTTTTCAAAAAAAAATTTTGATTTTTTTTTTTAAATCCAAAAAATAAAAAATTGAAAATTTGAATATGTAATAATATTCAAACTTTGGAGGAGCTTTGGCATACAAAAAATGGTTTAAATCGGCTGTTCCGTTTTCGAGAAAATCAAAAACAAAAAAAATGGACCCAGGGGGCGGCTACCAAAAATAAAAATTTTTGTAAAATTTTTTTCAACCATTAGGTAGTTTTAACCAAATGAAATTTTTCAATTTTTTTTTAAGAAATTCTGTGGGACAGTTTTTGAGAAAAAAAAATATTTATAAAATTTCGAAAAAAAATCGTATGGCAGGTACCGTTATTTTTGGTCTTAAAAAAAAACTGAAAAAAACGTCCGGGGGAAAAAAATTAAAACCCATATCCACCAAGTTTGAAGAAAATCGGCCCAGCCGCTTAGGCTGTAGTCGAACCGACAGACAGACAGACAGAATTGCGAGACCCAGTTTTTTGGTCTTCGCTATCATCGTAATGTCAACTTTGATCAAAATCTGGAGTTCGATTTTTTTTACGAATGCATAACTTGCCTTATAGTACCTATAAGTCGCAAGTAAAAAAGAAACGCTGTGGGCAAAGCAGTCAAAAGCCGTTGATATACTCATATCTTAAGGAGAACTATTGAACAAGCCACTTAAAATCCATTTATAGCCATATCAGACTCGTTTAACTTCATATCGTTTTTCAGTCTCATTGCGGCCATTTGTATTTTTACATGGATTTCCATGAATACGTTCGCTGATCTACTTAAAGTAAATAATCTTAGTAGCGGAATTACAAGCATGAAAATTGAAGACCTAGTTTTCCCGAAAACTTTCTAAATACTTAAGTATATACATCAGCTATAAGACTAGCTGCTCAACCGTTACATAGAACGGATAGGAAGTCTGGTTTGATTATGACCTAACTAAAAGGCTGTTAAAGAAAAAAACAAAACGATTAAGGCCCCAGGTGAAGCCCGAAAATCATTTGAATTTTTCAAAAATGCGCCCATTATTGTTGTTGAACATCCGACCGAAGGTTTCAATAAAATTTTTAGAACAGAAAGAGTTTCAAAAAGCTTTTAAAAGAATATAATCTCTCCCTTGTTTAAAAATGGAGACACAAATGAACCATCGAACTACAGTCTACAGTTATCAAGTTATTCACGAGCATACTATTAGTTCGTTTGACAACTTAGGTGGAACTTAATGAACTAAGTTAATACCAAGCGGAATTTAGGGCCAACTAATAAACGGTTGATAATGTTTTTGTTCTCACAAATATTCGAAACTAAGTAACAAAGGGATGTACTACAAAATGCTGCGGGTTTTCAGAGTGTATGTACTCGAATAACCAATCAGCGGCTTGAGATGGAAATTCAATGGCAGAATGGCTTAGCATTTTCTCAGGAGTTAAACAGTGTCGTGAGCTGAGTCCTCTATATGTTGTTTCTTTGTGGATGACCTATTCACGAGCCTCCCAGGTCGCATAACATTATTCGACAACTCAATCATAAAAGGCCTATTGCTATCAGATGATATTGTGTTACTTGCAGAAACACAAATATGTTGCAGCTAATGATCAACAGGCTTGATGAGTACTGTTGTGAATAGTGAAAAGTCCAACATCATAGTATTCCAAAACAGCACAAGCTTTTTATTCATGAAAATAAAAGTGGAGTCTTTGTCTTTTTCCACTAACTGTACGTTGTGCAAACTATGCAAGAGAAAAGGAAGGAACAACACCAACATTTGTAACATCATAATCAAAAGATCACAATTAATTTTTTATGGAAAGTAAAACAAAGATCCTGATTTGGGAAATGAAATATCTTTATATTTACCGATATTAAGTTTTAAGCTATTTAAAGAAATTGAACTTTTAAACAATCATCAATACATTTAATTGTAAGAAATAAATTTCATCCTCGTAAATCAGATAATTATAAATTTGTATAACATGTACATTTTCATTAATATACAACATAAAAAGTAAAGGACCAACATAACTTTATTGTGGAACCCCGGAAGTATATTCAGTACTTCTTGAAACTTTGAAATCAAACAGTACATAGCGGGTTCTATTATACAAATTATGAATAAGTCTTTTAAGGCATCTTACAATAAAAACTAAAATATTGTAATCAACCAAATGAATCACTTTACTTGAAATCTGTCCTCAAAAGCATTTAAGACACATATGACAAGAAAACAGCTAAATTTGTCACAGTAGACCGTCCAGATAGGAAAAGGATGTAATTTTGACAGCATTCTTTAATCAAAAACTCTCTATTTGTTTTTAATCTTTTCAACCAAACTTTCAAAACGCTTGGATATGGTTCAGAGTTTACAAATTTCTCAATAGTTTTCAACTAAAATTTTAGAGCAAAAAATTCTTCCCTTAAATCAGATAAAAATAAATTCTTAATTATTAATAATTTTACTAATAAATACTTTTAACACGAACCATCAAAGGAAATCTCTACATTTTTTCAGAACACTAAACGGAGAATATATCTATGTCTAAGTAGCCAATAAAAATTCATCAAATGTCAATTGGACGATCTCTTCTCAATATCAACCTTTTCCAAATTTGCTACTGAAGTGTTCGAAGGGCAGGAGTAAAAAGACTCGAAAAATTAGCTAACAGATAGGAATGAACTTGGTTAAGGTTCAGATTCTTAGGAATCCCAGTAGAGATGTAGTAAAAGGTCCCTTGATGCCTCATTAATACTATCTTAGTTACTTAAGGGGCCTTAGGCTCAACGAGGGCTTTCATTCATCACATTTTGTCTATAATGATGAAAATCGCGGTGATGCAATTATGATGTGGTTTTTTTTGTTAAATACGAGTACATGGTTTGTTTTATGTTCACGTCAGTTGTAATTTGACAGTCGTAGTAAGTTGTCAGTATCAATTTATTATGGGTCATCTAACGTAACAAAAACGTGTTGAAATTATTAAAAAAACATTGATTCAAATAATTAGGTATTCAGTTGTAAATATGCGGAGAAAATAACGAATATTAATAGAAAATTTTTCCAAGCCGAATAATGTCAAAAAGTGGTGATATTGAATTTCTTACAATTCTAGATATTCTCAAGAAATTCGTATAAATAAAATATGCAGAAAAAAACGCATGAACTTATGTAATGTATGTATGTTTTCTTGTTAAGGCTATAATAAAGTCAAAACTGAAGTCATATTGTATTAGGCTTATATTATAAGTACTAGCGTCTTATAACGGTAAAATGTGAAAAAGCCAAAAGAATTAGGGAAATTATTTCATTTCTGATTTTGTCTTTACAAGAAATTTGTCTTGTTGTAAAATGCGATATTCGGATTCCTATATGTTAATACAAATTTTTATAAACATAGAAGAAAACAAATAAGCTAGTTTTTCGAATCAGTAAATTTCCTTAAAAATTGCATTCAATCGTAAGAGCATATTTTTGCATATTTTACTATAAATGCATATACATATTTGCATTTTTTTGTTTATTGGACATATTTTTAAAATAAATGCATATTTTTAGTGAATATTTTTGAAACATTCAAAAGACTTAAAAATTTAAATCTTTACTTTTACGTACGCTCCTTAACACTATGAATTCGAACTTCAATAGAAGTGCCAACTTGACAACACTAAACACAATTCCAGTTGTCATGTTTTTCAATACCGTGCTCTTTACTTCAATTCTATCTTAGGCGTTTTCCTTTTTAAGTTCAGAGCAGGGAGCTGAACTGTCAAAAAATGATCTGTGTTTCGTTTTTAGCTCAGCGACAACTCTGATTTGTCGCCCAGTTTGTGTTTCTTTTTTCAATCGGAGCTAGCTCGGAGTGCCCTCTATGAGCTCAGAATAAAATGAACGAGCAGATGGAGTAGAAATCTGAGCTTGGCTAACTTCACTTTTTTTCCACTGATATCACAGAGACAGATGCCGAAAAAAAAAACAAACATATAAAAGTGGAGATCAACGCCTTTGAAAGTTCAGTGCTCCAGTGTGTCTTATATAAGCGTACTTGACATGCTCAAGCTCTGCTCAGTTCTCTGCTCCGAAAAAGAAAAACGTCTCTTATCAAAATAAATTACTTGGAATGAGAAACGGTTAAGAGAGTAGTAGGAATACTTAACCGCATTCATTGTTAAAAAAATTTAATTTTTTTTTAATTTTTATAAGTTCCAACTATGGTTTTCTCAATGAAATAAAACTAGGCCGCAGGGACGGAACACACTCAAATTGATGTGAAGGAAAATACATTTTTATAAATTAATTCGGTTGAAGTTTCATTATTTTGAACAAAATTGAAAATGATTTAAATAAAAATGGAGAAAACAACATGTAGAACTATTCAATAATTTAGAAGATAATGACGCGTCTGGTCCTGATGGGGTACCAGCTTCAGTTCTGAAAAAATGTGTCAATAACTTGTCGATGCCACTTTCTGTTCTTTTTAACTGTTCATTGTCTACTTGTAAGTTTCCTCATGTATGGAAACAATCTTTTATAATTCCTTTACATAAAAAAGGTAAAAAGGATCAAATTATTAATTACCGTCCAATAGCTAAACTGTCGGCCATTCCCAAACTTTTTGAAGCAATTGTTTGCAAAACATTAAGCTTTTACACAAAATCAATTATTGTTCATAACCAACATGGTTTCTCAAAGGGCCGTTCGACTGTCACCCTACTTATGGAGTTAACGGAGTTTTGTGTCGATTCCTTTAAAAACAAAAAACAGACGGATTGTGTTCTTACAGATTTTAGTAAGGCATTTGACAAACTATCGCGTAGAGTTTTGCTTAATAAAATGAGTAGGCTGGGATTCAGCGTAAAATTCATTGCTTGGCTAAAATCTTATTTACTTGACAGATCCTATTCATTGAATTTTAAGGGCTACCATTCAAATAGTTTTGTCGTAAATTCTGGTGTTCCCCAGGGTAGCCATTTGGGTCCAGTTCTTTTTATATTGTTCGTAAATGATCTTCCTTCAGTTTTAAAGTACTCTAATTGTCTTATGTATGCAGACGATGTTAACATATTTAAAACTATTTCTAGCAATCTTGACTGTGAAAAGCTTCAAATTGATCTAAATGTTTTCTATAATTGGTGTGCACGTAATTATTTGTTGTTAAATATCGATAAGTGTAAGATTATAAATTTTACAAGAAAATTGTCCGTTTTATCTTTTGACTATAGTTTCAATGGCGTAAATCTATTAAATGTAAATGATGTATCTATCCTTGGTGTATTGTTCGATAAGAAACTCGAATTCACACAGCATATCAATATGGCATGTAATAAAGCCAATTCAATATTAGGTTGGATTAAAAGGGAATCACGTCAGTTTTCTGATCCTTATGTTATCAAACAACTATTTACCACATTTGTCAGACCCATTATAGAGTATGCTTGCCAGGTATGGACCCCCTACTACAGTTGTCACAAAATAAGAATTGAACAAATTCAAAAAAGATTCCTAAAATTTGCCCTTAGAGGCTTAGGCTGGCAGAATCCATTGAATCTTCCTTCATATAGCAGCCGTTTAAAACTCATAGATTTACCCAGTATGGAGCGCAGACGTTCTTATTTATGTTTTGTTTTTATTGTTAACCTTATTGATGGTAATATCGATGCTTTAAACCTTTTGTGTCGTGTTAATTTTAATGTTCCAAATCGAAATCTAAGAGGTTTTCGTGACCCAATTTACATAAAACACTATCGTACCAACTATGAGCAGAATTCACCATTGAATACAATGTTTAATTTATATAACGTCAATCATAATTTATTAATAAATTTTTGTGATGTCTCAAATAATAGTTTTAAAAAAATATTCTATAATATTGTATAATTCATAAATTCTTAATTCTAAGTAATATTTTTTGTACGCTAGATATTAATTAGCTTGATTCAAATAAATAAATATGTGAAATTCTTTCATTCAACAATTGCTCCTGTCACATCTGTTGTGTTAACGGTGAAAGATTAATTTTAATTTTTAAAATCTTTTTTTTCGCGACCAAATAGACAATTTTTTTTTTGAAATTTTCAAAATTAGTGACACAAGTGCATTGTCTACATAAGTGTCTATAAAAAATCACTTGTACAAATACTAATATTAAATCTTTAATAATTTTTACTGTGAATACACACATACATATACCTAATTTTGCCTAAATTTTAGAATATCACCATTAAAATAGTAAATTGCGTCGGCCGGGAATCGAACCCGGATCAACTGCTTGGAAGGCAACTATGCTTACCATTACACCACCGACGCTCTGAATAGCGGGTTAAGAGACATAGAAAATTTTATAAGCTTTGATAAGCTGAATGATGATAAGCGTTCATACGATTCCCATGATCATAGAAAATTATAGACAAAAATCTAGTCATGGTAGATAAAGGCAAGCGTTCATGTTTGAGGTGTGATAGTTAGGTTTTTTAAGAATAAAATATATAACGCAGGCTGGATCGCACGAACTTTCTTTTTATCTTTAAAATACTAAGAATTTTATAAATTAGTAAATAATTTTTAGAATCAAAAATGTAGTTTCTAAAAGGATAACATATTTTTTTTAGAAGTTGGAGCTAAAAATAGAATGATATAAGCATTGTATGAATTTATGCAAGAATATCAATTTTAAATCTTTAAAATAACTTTTTATACATGGTGCGTTTTGTGTTCCAGGTCGTTTTTTTTCAATAACTTTTAAGTTAAATACAATTTCATAATTTATATTTTATAGATTTATTAAATAGTCCTTAACATTATGTATGGAATACAATGTCGCTCAAGTGAGCACCTCTGGACGTAGCACATTGGCAAGGACTTTAAGCACATGTGGCATTACATTTTTGGACACTTCTATTGTTATTCCAGCAATTTGATTTCTAACGTTTTCCTTAAGCATTCTTCAAGTAACACCATAAGAAGAAATAGGAATTTGTTAAATCAGGACATGGTATGGTCAGTAGATATCACCAGTTTTTGATATTATTCGGGCAGGAAAAAAATGTATCGTAAAATTCGCACAGTAGCACGAGCTGTGTGTGAAGTGGCAACGTTTCGTTAGAACCACAAAAAACTTTTTCAACAGGTCCAGAAAGCGGTCACCAGTAAATGTAAAAGCATCGTCTATGGCATCCTTAAAGAAATATTGCCCAATGATGCCGTGAGTCTAAATGATGCATCATGCATTTAGTTTACGAGGGTGTAGTTTTTAGTTTTTGGTGTATCAATCGAGGTTTTCTAGTGCTATATAATAGCGGCTATTCTGTTTAATTACGAAGGCAGACAAGTTAAAATGCGCTTCGTCACTCATTATGATTTTTTTTTCCAAAAATTGCGGTTGTCTTCAGCGAGCGGCAATACTTCAATTTGTTCTTATAGTACTGTTATCATTTTTAAGAACAAATTTTTATTACGCCAACTTTTTTTTTTTTTTTTCATAATCAACTTACGCTCAAGGGAATATGATTACCCTTTAAATGTTTTAACACAGCGTGGGCGTGAAGTTACGGAAGAGAAAGAAGGATAGGATAGATGTGTGGCACGATGTTCTGAGACTGAAGGTGGTTGTCTCAGATTTTTTATCTCCAGGGATGGCGGCTGAACTAAAGCGGAGAATTGCCGTGTCTTATTTCTATGTCCCTTATAATTCGCATTATTTTATTCGTTTTCATCCTTGTTGGGCATACTAGTTTAACTCAATCACATGTTGTTAGTGTTATGCCTAAACAACATGTAATGAGTAATCCAGCAACGCATTGATGACAATTTTTAGAAGGTTTTAATGGAATTAAAGACGACATAGACGACGGCAGGGATAAAAATTTAATTTTCAAAAAAAAGATATTGAGCCGTTTTTGAGATATCAGCAGACTGGAACAGTCACTGTAAAAGCTCTTCCATTTGTCCTACTCTTCAGGTCTCTTTCTGAGTAGATGGAAAACAGCATTTGTCCATCAGCCTATGCCTAAAAAAGGCGGACTCTCCTCCCCCTCTAACTATAGACCAATTGCACTTACATACGTCCGATGTTTCCAAGTTCATGGAAATGGTCATCAATTTTCAGCTTAACAAATATCTTGAGGAACGAAAGCCTTAACTTAACCAGCAGTATGGCTTTCGTAGCAATAGGTGCACTGGTGGTTTTATGGTATACATATCTCACCGAAGAGTGGAATAAATCTTTACATCATTTTAAAGAAAGTAAGATTATTACACTTCAAATTTCAAAGGCATTTGATAGAGCTCGGCAAGATCTCTTGTCGAAAATGCGTGCCTTTGGTATAGATGAATCTCTTCTTTGTTGGATCAGAAATTACCTTTCGGACCGTTCACTATAAGTAGCATTGGACGTTTTTAAATTTGATTTCCACAAAATTAACGCTGTTGTTCCCCAGGCCTCCGTTTTTTCTCCGACACTCTTCCTTATGTTCATAAGGGATCTTTTGTCTGAAACTTCTAATCCAATTTTTTGTTTCTCTGACGACAGCACCCTGAGCTTTTCATATTAGTTTTTAGATTCACATCCTTGTCCTTCGGATGTTAACTTCCAACGACAGCGCATGATAAGCTCATTACATTCAGATCTAGACAGCATTGTCCAATGGGGAATCAAAAACCGTGTTGAATTTGATGCTTCGAAAACTCAAAGCTGTTTAATGTCCCTAACGCGTAACTCTCTCTCTCTCAATGCCACTTTCTATAGGTGGCACTTACATCGGGGAGACTTAATAGCTTTCAGTTCGAGGTATAAGCATCACATACCATATTTTGCGAAGTGATCACATATTTGACGTAGCCAAAACGCTGCTAAGTGTTCAGGTTTTCTCCGCCGATGCAAGAAGTTTCTTACCCTAACTGATCTGGCTGTTATATATAAAACAATTCCTATATCTGGGTAGGTGCTCCAAAAACCCACTTGAATCTCTTGGACAGAAAAGAGAGCTACACAATTCTATACATTCCTCCCCTCAAACAATTCAACCCTTATATCCGTATTTCTTCGGAATGCTCATCAGTTTACCCTTGAGCCAAATTTCAAGTACAGAGATTCTTTTTTTAGCCGGACTACACGAATGTGGAATGCTTTACCCGGCTCAATATTTCCCACTCATTACAATGTGCAGACATTAAAAATCAATGAGCATCGGTATCTCCTTTCTAATCCTACCCTTCTTTACCAATTGCTCGCACTGTGTTTAACATTATAAGGGTATTCATAACCCTTTGAGTGCGCAGTATAATGTAATAAAAAAAATATTAATTCTTTTATTAAGAAGCGATGTCTAGATTTTCAAACTTGAATTGAAAATCGAGATTCCTCTATACTTCTTTTGGTCACATTGGTTACCTTTTTTATGGAAATCATCATATTTGATAGAAATAGGTAAGCAAACAAGCATGTATTACGGCCTCGTGGAAGTTACCCATAATATCACTGCTTAGCCAAATAGATTTCCACCAAAGGAATAAAATATCTACAGTAACAGAAATTGTTCTATTTTTGGTTTTAATTGTATCTGTTGTTTTAGAGAATAAACTTTTCTTTAAAGTTTATGTGTGCAAGAAGTGTTATTTTTTGTTCATAATTAAAAAAAATCACTTCTTTCGAATATCCAAAATTTGTAGAGCATACATAGGTAATAACCAAAATGTAGATATTGATACCTAGCTATAAGATGCTACAAAGAGGATCCTCAATTTCTGCAAAAACATTCCCAGACTATCAAATATTTCCTGGTTATCTTTAATTGAATCGTTGAGCGTAGGGACAGTACAAGCGTCAAAACTTTAATTTTGAAGTTTAAATAAAAAAATGCTCTACATATCTAGACCTTCCTATGAGCAAAATAACAGTACATTTGGGGAGCCCAATTAATACTAAACTAGGCTACCATTTTCGTTGATTGAGTTTAAAAACAATACAAATCCAGTACTTGTACTGTTCTTTCACTCAAGTGATGCGATTTTCATTTCATTCATCGCTATGCAATATATATCTGGAGAGGCCCTGGAGTTTTACTACCACATTATATCAGAAATGAAGATCTAATGATCCTCCACTGATTCAATTAAGCCTACAAATTTTGACAGAAGTACCTCCATCGTCATAAATTAACTTAACTCAAATTTTTCAACGGGGATGTAGCTCAGTGGTAGAGCGTTCGCTTTGCATGTGAAAGGCCCCGGGTTCGATCCCCGGCATCTCCAATAATTTTTTTAAAAAGTCTTTAAGTATCTACAAAATGAATTATTTTTTAACCGACGCAGTTCGATAACAAATTCGAATTTCTAATCCAAACCTAGACACTTTACTTGCATGCTCTCGCAGTAAACTTGAATCATTTTTTCTTAAAATCTTGTGCCTTAAACTTTCTCCAAATCACTATAAAGTATACGGATACCAACCAACAATATCCTATACTTGTATGAGCTGGGAAGTTCTCCATTACATGAAATCAACGCTTCCCAGCAATTTATTCCGATCTCCTTACAAAAATCGCACCAACTGTGCTGCGAATAATCGTGTGAAGAAATTAATATCATTTCCCCTGCATCAACCCACCCTCCTCCCACAAAAACTAAACTGGAGCAAAATAATGTTTATTTGAGTTTGTAAGGAAAATTCCTGGTTTGGGTAACAAAACCCCAAACACAGTACATGCGAGAAAACCAACAATGGGCACCCACTTATCATCGCCAAGAGATAAGCTACTCTCGGTAGTTCTCCTGCTGCTTCTGCCTGAAAAATCCGACCAAAAACATGACCAGACCTCAAAAGAGAACTGGTCACAGCTATGCAACCCATTCTCCAGCTGCAGTCTTTGAGGTTTCGTTTTTCTTTTTTAATGAAAAGGCCAAAAAGAAAACCAGCTTCTTCACCTTTGCTGCTGCTACTCCTTGTGGCCGTACTCTTATGATTGCAGGCACACGGAATCCCAATCCAGAAGATGCTCCGCAGCGATACAATATGACTGTGAAAATTGGAGCCGTTTTCGCAGCGCAGGTGGCTACACCATTGTTGATGCTTTACTCTAGACAGCCATGCTTCTTCCTTCATCCTCCCTGAGTTTAACTCCTCAAACAACGTTAACGTTAGCTGTTGTTACCGAATCTCGTTGGAGCCGCACGATTTTTTTCACGATCGGAGAGGACCAGCAGCCGGGGGATGGTGTTTGAGCTTCACGAGTTTTTTCGCTGCATTCCGCTAATTTTTCAATATATTCTCCAAACCAAGAGTGCAATGAATCTCAACAATTGGGGAGTGCGTTCTCGCTTCGGAGCCATCATCAAGCAAACCAACTACCAATAACCGGGAGCAGGGAGAAGGAAAATTAAGAAAATTACACAGGAAGATGTTTTTCTTCTCTGTGAACCGCCAAGCTCCTCACACCGAATCTATTTGAACCCTGGTTGGCCTTTTGTGTGGTTTCAGATATTCGGCATAGCGCTACAGCGTGCTGTTGGAGCGGAGGAGCTCTTCAAAATAAAAACAAAAAAAAAAAAGACAAAAAGCTGGACGACCTGTTTTGGGATCCAAATTGAATGAAATGGATATTTATGACCACGATGGCCCCGATGGCATGTGGGAACGGAACCCAAGGAAAGGCCGATGTTATAATATGCCGTTGGTTATTTCTCCCTGATACGACGACTGAATTGGGGGGAGGGGAGAAGAAGCTACGGTTATATGGCCTGATGGCTTGAGGTCAAAAGCGCGAGAATTACTGTCAACAAGGGCTGTTGACAGCATGCGATGCTAATTGAAACATCGCCATCGTAACGTGACAATGTGTAATGGCCGACAATGAGGACGAAGACAGCGGTATTAAGAAATGGAATGGAGTTTCCGTGTTCGTTTTATTAATCACGGTTTACAACGAGAAAGCTGTACCTTTTCTTATTGATATCAATTTGAACTCGGATTTTAAACCAAATCGTGGGAAAAAATGCAGACACAAATTGATTTATATGAAGCTTTTAACTTGTTGTACCTATATAATAATAAAATTTAACGAATTTGAGCGGATGCATATACATACATACATATGAATGTAAATGGAAACACAAAAAATAAGGGGTAGGGTTATTAAAAAATTTTCGAACATAGGTACATACAAGAAAAATACTAAAATACAAATAGGTATCAAGAGTTCTTAAAGTCGTAATTAAGTGATTTTACTTGTTTTAGCTTTTTCAAATAGCTTACTTGACCAACTTTTTATTACTTTTAAATTCTGTACACTCTGATTTTTACTCCTATTTATATTAAAACCCCAATACCATAAATCTTCAAATGGTAACCACATAAACCTGTCAACCATACTATAGGTTCATGGGAATGGTTTGCGCTTTTTATTTATTCCTTAATTTTGCGAAAAAGTTCTTAAAATTTTGTCGAATAAGCTTAAATGTAAAAAATTTTCCCTAATTCAGCCCCGATTGCCTAGTGACCTTCGAAGCCATTTTTTTAACAAATAATTCATAAAATAGTTTCGGGCAAAGAAATTTAATTTTGTTATATACATACCTCAACCACGGCTTTATTTAATCAATTTCAAGATTTACCCCCCCCCCCCTTATTAAGAAGCTCCTTACAACAATTTGATGACTTTAAAGTAGCGTATGTACTTATTGTTTCGTAATTTTAAATCTTTTTTTTAACTAAATAGTATTTTTGCTTAGACTTAAAACAATGAGAGTCCGTACAAAAGAAAATATTATAAACAGACCTTTTTGACGTTTGTAAAACGTTTGGCGCCATTTTTTTTAAATGATAATTTTTCAAAAAGGTTAAATTTTGAAGTCCTTATTTTTAAATAAAAAAATTACATACAAATGTGTTTTATGATTTGGAATTGCAAGTTTATTTGGATTTTTAAGAAGCTTTTCTACTTTTACCATCAATAACAGTTTTTGATAAACATTTTATTCAACGACAAAACTACTGTAGGTATCCACAAAAATAAAATCGGTCGCAATTACTGGTTCTTATGTTCAAGGGGCCTTAGAACTATTTATATAAACATTATAGAAAAAAAAGATTGTGTGTACTGACGTACGCGCGGTTGAAGTAAAACTTCTTTTTCCTCAAGCTAACTTGACGTTTTGACATGTCACTGACAGCTGCATATAAATTTTTTTACCCCCAACGCCGGAAAAGAAGTTTTACTTCAAAAAAACATCAAAAAGATATGTTTGTTTGTTTTTTTTTTTTTAAATGATAGTGGTTTCTGCTTGTTAAATTGGTCAACCACATAATTCACAAACATTTTGTATTTTTAAAACATGTCGCTGTCTTTGACTGATAACGTGACGGTTTGACATGTCACTGACAGCTGCATAGAGAATTTTTTACCACCAACGCCGGAAAAGAAGTTTTACTTCAAAAAAATCCAAAAGCATAATATTCAATTTGACTTTCGATAAAATTATGTAGCTATTATAGGACAAATTTTACATTTTGAAAAAAAATCGAACTCGATGTTTCGATCAAACTTTGAATTACGAGAAATAGAAAACAAAAAAAATTCTATGAGTCTGAACCTCAGGCTACATCCTAAGGCGTTTAGCGATTTTCTTCAAACTTGGTACTTAAGGGTCTTCGGTGATTTCCTTGAGGAGAAATTTAATTTTTTTAAAAGCCGCACAACCATTACGAAAAAATTTACACATCTCGAAAACGGCTCTAACGATTTTGATAAATGTAAAACTTAAAACTCGATCGCATGATTTGCTCTTATGTAATAGACTTAGAATTTTAAAATTGAATGTTACTACATAGTTGGATAAAAACCAGAATTCTATGTGATTTAAAGAAAATATTAATTTATTCAACAACAAAAATTAAACATATATCATTGTAGGAATTTATCAAAAACATAAGTTTTTATATTTACAATAGCTATTTCAAAAAAATTTAAGAAAACATTTTGGTACATGGACATACAGTTTATATTATTTATACAAATAAAATTTAAATTTGAAAAAAAAAAAATTAACGCTGTTTTGAGATATGGTATTTTCAAAAAAAACAATGGATATTATTAAAAATCAAATATGCAATATTTTTCAAACTTGTTAGGAACTTCTGGGGCCTATTGCACCAACTACAAATTACAAGTACAAATTTGTGATTAAAAAAAATTACATATGAAAAAAAACTCGATTTTTACAAATTTGTTAAAAAAATGCTTGTAATCACAATTTTGTAAGATGGTGCAATAGGCCGAGGCCCTGTACAGAAAAAAATGCTTCTTATGTTAGTGGAGTCGGTAATGTCTCAATTTCAATTTTTTTTTTGTATCAAATTATCGATCGTAAAAATTTGGGAGAAGTCTAAATGTCACGTTTTGCACGAAGGGAGGCTGTCAGAAGATTTTGAAGTCCAAAGTTGAGTCAGACAGCGCTGCATTCTGTCACCAATATTGTTTCTGTTGGTGATAAGCGATGTCCCGCGAGCGGCCTTTAGAGGAAATGGAGGAATTCGATGGACTCTGACGTCTCGCCTGAAACATCTTGACTATGCGGACGATGTATGCTTGCTCTCTCATAGGATCATAGATCTCCACCAAATAACAACAGGCATGGATAGAGAAGCAGAAATCGTGGGGCTAAAAATCTACTCCCGCAAGACAAAGATGATCAGCCTCGGAACCCAATCATTTTCTCTCAACAACCGGTAGAGAAAGTACAGAGCTTCAAAAACCTTGGAAGTATCATCTCTACCGAGGGGGGCACCAAACAGGAAATCAGCGGTCGAATCGGGAAGGCAAAGGCTGCTTTCGGTATGCTTAGAAATATATGGAGGAATAACTCTCTATAAGCTTAAGAACCAAGCTACGGCTGTTTCGATCTAACGTCGAATCTATTTTACTTTACGGTTGCAGCACTTGAAAAGTAACAGTAGGTGTCACTAAAAAGCTGCAAACGTTCATTAATATATGTCTACGAAACATCCTTAGGATTTTCTGTCCCAATCGTATATCAAACGAAGAGCTCCTCAGGAAAACAAGTCAGGAACCTATTTACTTTATTATACGATGTCGAAAGTGGCAGTGGATCGGGCACACTCAAGAAGGAAGAAGAGCTGGACGACCGAGAAGCTCATGGAGAAGGACAGTCAAGAAGGAGTCAGCTCAACTAAGCAAGAGTTGGAGGGAGTTGGGACTCAGATTTTCGATCCTACCGTTTCGTACCTACCGTTCATAAACGCCAAACTGTCGTCAACGTCGGGCAGATTGTGCAGCTGAATTTTGTTGGCTGCAGAAGAGCAGTTTACAGTCACCAAGAAGGACGAAGCGGCACTAACTTGTAAAGAATGTAAGTTATTGCAAATATTTTATTAATTTTTTGATAGAAAATAATTTAAATTATTATTTTTAAGGGGATGGTGAAAGTACTGCAGGTACTATGTGGAAAATTAACCACATAAAGCTGTTAATCACCAAGAAAATAAGCATGGAAATGGAATTCAATGCAGGAAAAAAGAAAAAAATTACATTGTGCAAATCAAAAATCAAGTTCTACAAAATTTATTTAGCCGCCATTTTACTCGGACGTTTACACAATCTTAAGAATAACTTACTTCTTGTTTTACAAAAAAAAGCTTAAGAACTACTTTGCATAAGAGGGCGTTGGGGTTAAGAATTTTGTTAGAGAGAGATTTTGAGAGAATTTTCGGAGGAGTGGAAGTCAAGAGAGTTTTGCATGCTATTAGCACTAGTAGCACGTACTCATACCATGCGATTTATAGGTTTGTCCATAATCAGTGCGGCGAAAGTTGGGTTAAAAAAGTGACACCGATCTTAGACTTCTAGGGTTTGTGTTAATGTCGTTTTTATGGCAATCCGGAAGCCTTCCGGACTCTTCTGAAAGTGTTCATTTGGGAAAAAATGACAGTTCTGATTCTGAAAAGAAGAGAAATTCGCTTCTGGATTTGAAATCAGAAGCAAAACCAGAAGCACTCACACATTCATATACTTAAACGTCAACCTCAACAGCTGTGATTTTTGGTATCCAAATTGTGCGAACCAGTGTTGGCCGAATTAACTACACTACATTTTCTACATGATTTACTACGTTTATATGAGGTGTTAAAGCGAGCTTGAAGCTCGCTTCGAACCTTCAAATACCTGTATTGAGTTGAAATGAGCTTCGTTCGACTCGATCCCAATCGCTCAGCGGTGTCGAGTAGAAATGTGGTTCGAAAATCCGACCCTAATCCAACTCGATCTTTCGATACTGCATATAAACGTAGTATTTAACTACGCGTAGTTTATTGAAGAAACTACATGCCTAATTTACTACAATTTGTTACATCTGCTACATATGTATGTAGTTAATTCATAAAAAATCAATATAATAAAGGAAAAAAAAAACGATTTTGCACTTTTATGATCTAATGAAGGTTTGTAAAAAAAAAAGTTTCATTTACCATAAGGATGAAGAATTGTAGAAATAACTGAACGTTTAATTTAAAAATTCAAATTTCAAATGCACAACTGACAGTTAATTGACAGCAATGCTACAATTTGTTACATTAACTACAATTAACTACTATTAACTACATTAACTACATAAACTACGTAGCAGACGTAACAAATGTAGTTATTTCTAAAAAGTGACAATTCGGCCAACCCTGCTTTCAACAAACATTTTTTTTTATATTGATTATTGTACGCATTTGATGTTTCACATATACAATCAAACAAAACTTCAGAATCATCAGAAGCAAACAAAAATGTTCAATTGGGATTCCGGATTGGAGAGAGATTCCGGATTGCCAAATAAAAACGACATAAGTGAAACTCTATGAAGAAGCGTAGGGCAGTCGATAGAATGCACATTAGTTAACCCTTGAACCCAACTTCGTACCTACTGTTAAATTAAGAGATTTTATATTTAGCCACACTAAACGAATGCGGAATACTTTTACCGGCTCAACAATTTTCCTTCCATCGTATATTGGTATCTTCTTCTATATCCTATCCAACTTTACTAAAGGCTCGCACTGTGCTCAAAACATTATAAGGGTAGTCATAATATAAAAAAAAAATAGCCGTTAAGCCTTACCTGAGTTATTATTCTGCCCGATATTGTATCAAAAAGGCTCTGAAAATTATTTTGTCAAAATCGAGTCCTAGGAAGACTCGCTTGGAGGATGTTTGGATCATGTTAAATCCCTTTCGTAATGGCAGGATCCAAACAATACTATTAGAAACTAAATCATAATTGTGTTTTATTTAAAACAACTTTCGGAACCACGAAACGGATGACCCTGTATAGCTGAAAACCTATACTTCAAGATCAATTTTCTTCATTTTACTTTCTTAAGCGAAATAGTCCAACTCCAAAGACAACATTCTCTTTGTTCTTTCTTCTTCGACTATAGGTGAAGTTTTCGTCTCTCCCTGTTTGACTTCTTAACCTTGCTGGGATCTCCATGTATCTAGGTATCCATGTTGCAAATTTTGTTTCTGAAATTTTCCTCTCACTTCGAAAAGTTCGTTATAGTTTCAAGGTGTACCTGTACATCGTACTAGATCTATAGAAAAAACTCTTTCTCGACAGCACCACTGACTAGTGTATATACTTAACGTGGCTGAACGTCATTATAAGGGATATTAAAGCACCAAAAATAGATGTACTTGTATGAATGCATGAAAATGAACATAAATAGAAATGGTTTTTTTTTTATCATTTTGAAGAAAAGGGATATAAAGTTCTAAGGTACTCGTAATATGCGCGCCAAATCTTACTATTTTTCGAAGCGTGTTCTAGACTTCCAGGATGTTCTTAACCAAAACTTAAGAATCAAAAGAGAGAGAGAGAGAATAACTTTAAATTGAATTGAAAAATTATGTAGCACTCGGAAAAGGTCACCGAATTCTGTTGCATCACAAATTTTCCCCACAAAAATGTGTGAAAGTGAATTTAAATTTTCGATTTTATTTTAAAGTTTCCTACCCAAGAGAGTGAAGTGAGTGCGGAATGGGTGTGCAGAGAATCCGACTACAATCAGTAGTTTCAAAGTTATCACAAGTGCAAAACTTTGTAGACACTGCGACGCGAATAAACCAAACAAACACTTTTCAAACTGGAATTTAGGGCAAATAGTTAGCACACTGCAAAGTTTGTTTGCTGAGTTGAGATACTTTTTGAAATAATGTTTTGAGAAGTCTGAGTGAGAGGGTTGGGAAGTGGAGGGGAAAGGGGTTGATGAGTGGCTTGGTATATGGCGAAGGATAAACTTTTCAACAGCTAATTGAGTTAACTGAGTTGTGCACACACGTGAATGTGGTTATAGATATTATTGTATGTAGTAATAGATTTTTATATGTATCTTTGCGATATCAGTTGTATTGACAGTTTGCTTAAGCTGATTATGAACAAGAAGAAATATGTATTTGCGTCGGCCGGGAATCGAACCCGGATCAACTGCTTGGAAGGCAACTATGCTAACCATTACACCACCGACGCAATTGATACTAGTTCTCATCAATGTTGAGGGCGGCTTAAAAGAGAAACGGAATCATTGGAGAATCAGTAGGCTGACGAAGACAAAGATAAAAAGATTTATGGTGTATAATGCAAGCTTAGTTTTTTACTTCTGCATCGTCTACATGACTATCAGCCACCTGCTCTCTTAACTAAATACGAGACCTGATTGGATCGCACAATAGCAAATGTTATGAACAATTAATCATCGAAAGTTGTTATAGTAGATGAACTAGCAGCCTTGGTAGATGGAATATGTACATTTAAACTAGAAAAAAATACATTAATAAGAAGTCTAAGCTACATTTTTCAACCGTATAGAATAATGCCGTTGGCTGCCATTTTAAAATAAACTATCTACAAAAACTTTTCTCTATGATTGATAGATATTTTACGACTTATTCCGCAACCTTAATACTGCATTGAATTCGTGGGTGAACAAAATCAAAAGTCTAAGGTTTTGAAATCCGACAAACGCGACATGCCTCCACACGAACAATGGATAGGTATGCCTATCAGAAAGAAGAACTCTTTTCAGTTTTTGAAACTTTCAATTTTAAGTTTGCATATTTCAACCAGGGTTGCGAATTTTTGAATTAAAAAATCCTTAAGTCATAAGTCTATAGATGACTTGCGAATTAAAAAAATTTAATTCATAAGATATTTGGTGACTTATGAATTAAAAAAAGTTAATTTATAACCGCCAAAGTGACTTATGAATTAAAAAAAATTTAAATCCTAAGCTACTAAGTTACTTATGAATTAAAAAAATTGTATTCACCACCTACTAAGTGACTTGTGAATTAAAAAAAATCATCAGGGGCCTATTTCACAGATCATACATTACATACAATGTATGATTTTGACAGGTTTGATGTATCATTTCTGTTTCACAGAATTGTTGTATGACCGCTGTCATACAACATTGTAATCGACTGGAATATTTCCAATGAGATTCTGTTTCACAAAATTTCATCATACATTGTATGACTAGAATGTATGACATTCTTTCATACATTTCATACAACAAAAAAAAGTGTTGTATGCGATTTTTTTCTTCGTTCTACCAACGAATTCGACTGCACATTACCAATTTTTTTGTTATTTGAGATTTGATTTCCTTTATTATTTGACAACGATGATGAGGACGATAATGCTGCAGTATTGGATGAAGATAAGGCAGCTAATTCTGATGCGGAAAGGTCACTTGTTTGCTGTCGTTGATATCTCAGAACGCGATTGGCTTGCGAAATTAGTTTCTGTATGAGATATTCGTTCTTATTAGATGCACCGCTGTTGAATTCCTTTATAAAAAATAATTTGTCTCGGCCGCTCGACTCAGTTGTTGAGTAGGTGAACAAATTGGACTGCACATATTTGATTATCCTTCGAATGAACATCAAAATCCGTGCGGTTATTAAGGAAAATCGAGTAATGCTTGGTTATTATTTAATTAAAAGCACTTTCTTGATCGTAATTCTCACTGATATTGCGCTCCACCTTCGAAAATCTCAACGATGGTCTATTTGGGTTATTTAGCGAATATATCTGAGAATTGATTATATCGTTCAAGCAAACACTTTTCGCACGATTTGTATTCCATCGCTCTAGATCACAGAAAAATATATCCATTTTATTTTTTTTCTTCCTCTTTTAAATTCAACTTTTAACGAATTTGTTTTTTTTTTTTTTAAAGCCTTGACATTTCACATTGAAGTGTCAGTAAAATGTCAAATCATACATCATACAATGGAATCATACAGCACTTCCAATGAAATCTGTGAAACAGAAATTTTGATGTAATGTATGATAATCAATTTATTGTATGATGTATGTAATGTATGTGATGTATGATCTGTGAAACAGGCCCCAGGGAGTAAGTGACTTCTGAATTAAAAAAAATTTAATTCACAAGTCAGTTGGTGACTTGTGAATTAAAAAAAATTTAATTCAAAAGTTAGTTGGTAGATTGGAAATTTTTAAGCTTGTTTTGACTACATAATTATTTAATTATTAACGAAAGCTTTCAAATCTAGTTTTTAAATCGTAAGATTATCACGCTAGCTTATAAATTATCCATTTCATAATTTTTCTAATCAGCATTTATCCATTAACTTATGAATTAATTTTTTTTTAATTCATAAGTCACTAAGTTGGTTTTGAATTAAATTTTTTTAATTCATAAGTCACTTACTTGCTGATGATTTGAATTTTTTTAATTCATAAGTCACTTACTTGCTCATGTCTTGAATTTTTTTAATTCCTAAGTCACTTAGTAGGTTGGGAATTAAAATTTTTTAATTCATAAGTCACTTACTTGCCCATGACTTCAATTTTTTTAATTCATAAGTCACTTAGTAGGTTCTGAATTAATTTTTTTTAATTCATAAGTCACTCACTAGCTTGTGAATTAAAGCCAAGCTTAAGCTAACAAGTGACTTAAGCTTTTGCAACTCTGATTTCAACTTCAAATGTGTACTATGCCAATATTAACTATCATGATATGTTCCGAGCAAATTATTGTCAGAAGATATTTTTCTCGCGTGGTATTTTTCTTATTCAATATTATTTTTAAAGAAAATAATTTTAATTACTAAAGGAAAATTTTAAATTGCATTAGCTTTGATTAATGGTAAAGTATATTCATTTCTGCATATACAGGGTGATTGGCATAAGGTGTGACAAAAAGCTAGGGCGTGTAGGTTGGACTTAGACAAGAAAAAAATCGTATGGGAGGGGGGGGTCTATTTCCCCCCGTTTAGGCGGGAGGGGCAATTTAAGAAAAAAATCACTTAAAACAGAAAAAAAATTATTAAAAAATAACGGTGATACCTACAGAGTAATGCTATAACATTTTGAAAAGCCAGAAATACATTCTTTAATTTTGTTTTTAAATAAAGTTGTTCGAGTGAATAGTTTTTGAAAAATTAATTTTCAAAATCAAAATTTTGAAAAAAAAATGAAATTTTTTTTTTTTAAACAATTTTTTTTCAAAATTTTACGTAATTAAGTATTATTTTTTTATTCAATATTCAATGCTCTTATTAATTTTTGATCAAACACAAAAAACCGGATGTCAAAATGTTTTGTAGTTTTTGAGAAAATCAAAAATAACAAAAACTACTTTTGTTCTAAGAAAAGCCTTTTATTTTAGTTTTTACGTTTTTGGATTCTTATGTAGCTGAATTTACGATTGAAAGGATTAACTTTCTTTTTACTATTCTTTTCATTATCGTCTTATAAGCATACAATAATGTGACAAAGTACTGGATTAACCATATTTCACACATTTTTTCATTGAGAACACCTGCGTGAGAGCATTGGTTTAAAATTGACCTGCCACTTTTTTATTATGGTGGGGTCGGCTTGGCTTAGGTACATTTACAAAAGAAAGGATTAACTTTTTTTGTAATTTTTTTTTATTATCAGTCTTATAAGCATACAATAACACATTTTTTCATTGAGAACACCTGCGTGAGAGCATTGGATTAATATTGATCTGCGAATGTTTTTTAAATAATGCAGCGTTACACGCCCTAACTAGTGACAGAAAAATGCAATTGCGAAATAAGTACAAAAATGTTTCTGAATCTTGAAATCAATTTAAATAATAAATACATGCATATTTAGATAAAATACATAATTACTGTTTATTTAAAGTTAATCCTTTCTTTCGTAAATGCACCTAAGCCAAGCCGACCCCACCATAATAAAAAAGTGGCAGGTCAATTTTAAACCAATGCTCTCACGCAGGTGTTCTCAATGAAAAAATGTGTGAAATATGGTTAATCCAGTACTTTGTCACATTATTGTATGCTTATAAGACGATAATGAAAAGAATAGTAAAAAGAAAGTTAATCCTTTCAATCGTAAATTCAGCTACATAAGAATCCAAAAACGTAAAAACTAAAATAAAAGGCTTTTCTTAGAACAAAAGTAGTTTTTGTTATTTTTGATTTTCTCAAAAACTACAAAACATTTTGACATCCGGTTTTTTGTGTTTGATCAAAAATTAATAAGAGCATTGAATATTGAATAAAAAAATAATACTTAATTACGTAAAATTTTGAAAAAAAAATTGTTTAAAAAAAAAAAATTTCATTTTTTTTTCAAAATTTTGATTTTGAAAATTAACTTTTCAAAAACTATTCACTCGAACAACTTTATTTAAAAACAAAATTAAAGAATGTATTTCTGGCTTTTCAAAATGTTATAGCATTACTCTGTAGGTATCACCGTTATTTTTTAATAATTTTTTTTCTGTTTTAAGTGATTTTTTTCTTAAATTGCCCCTCCCGCCTAAACGGGGGGAAATAGACCCCCCCCTCCCATACGATTTTTTTCTTGTCTAAGTCCAACCTACACGCCCTAGCTTTTTGTCACACCTTATGCCAATCACCCTGTATATTTCATTCAGTTTCCTGGAGAAAAAGGCATTCCCCACTTTCAACCGCTATGCACTCTTAATCCTACCAAATCTTCTTGAAGATACTAATGTCATGATTTCATAATCATCCCGTAACACAGCTTGGTCATTGAGCGCCGACAAATTCCTTTCTTCAAAAGACTGCATTGATTTACATTTCTAAAATATTCCAATTGATCGCCAACAAATGAGATTTTGTTCCCGCCGAACTTCTGTCAAATGGGTACAATTTGAATATTCATGCTTTTTTTGACAAGGTATTACCAAGTCTAACAAACAACAACAGAAATCCGATTTGGCTGTTCGAACGTGTAATTTTGGCACAAAAAGAGCAAAGACGAAGAGCAAGTCGTCAATTAATTGACTGAATTTTTTTAATTTATTGGAACCACCCTTAATGCCGCCGCACGTATTAACATTGACTTGAATCACCGGTGATTCTTATTCTTAGTCATGTATTACACGGCGCGTGAGTTTAACGCGCAACTCTTGGTTATTTTCTTTTGAACATTCATTCCGTGACGCGCATGTTATTACACGAAGCCTTTTCTCATTTTAGTACTGCGCGTTTATTTGACAGGTTTTTTCATTTTATCTTCTTTGCCCAGTATTAGATTTAACAAAAAATTGTGCTCATTCATCAACATCCAAAATGAAATAAAGCAAATCCGAAAAACAAAGAAAGAGTAGAAAGAGAAACGTCAAAAACACGCAAGGAAATTTCTACCCGTGCGTGTTAAGATAGATTTATTTCTGTTTCATCTTTTCGTTCTTTTTCTCTTTTGCACTTCATTCACGCGAGGCTAAACACGCGCCGTGTAATACCGGACTTATTCATGAAACGCACTAAAGTTGTTTAAAGGAACTTGATTAACCATACAATAAATTGTCAACAAATTTAATCGATAAAATCATCATTTAAGGACTAAGATGAACTGATTCAATGCAGTTACCCTTGCTATTACCATCAACAAAGCACAAGGCCAACCATGGACTATTACTGGCTTAAATTTGGAAAATTTTTGTTTTTTTTTCACGGGGAAAATTGTATTTTTATAAATTTTTTTTATTGGACGTAGCAAGGAAGACTGCTGGAACTTTGTCACAAGAAAGCTTCCATCAATCCGCGGGAAGTCATCTGACTATATGTATATAAAACTAGCGGATAATACCCGGCGTTGCCCGGGTCTTTTTTGACTATGATTTGCAATCCTCGAACTGAATACTAAAATCAAGCAAAAAATATCCAAATTTAAGTAATGGATGCATGACACCTTTTTTTGTTTAAACTAATTTTTTTTTCAAAATACGCATAGTATTCATATTTTAATTTGAATTTATATTTTTTTCATTAATTTTTTAAAAGGTTTGCTTAAAACTAATCTTCTTTCTCCTCGTCTTGTGCTTTCCTCGTCATTTTTTAATATCATACTTTCAAACTAAAAATAACATAGGTATTCCCTATTTTCTACAATTAAGGAGAAAATTCTGATCCACATATAATTTAAGAGGAGAATTGTTTTGATGTTTCTTTAATTCGCGTACAGCGATCATTTAAAGATCGTTTTGGATTAGATTTTCGATCGAATTGAAATTAAATGAAGAAAGAATCTGTTCTCACAAGAAAAACCAAAATACATTAAAACGCGAGTACTGTGTCTATTCATCAAAACGAATGTCATTTTAAGTTGGCCTCAAAACTGTTATACGTTGTAATTTTAAAGTTGTTTCTGTTTTGCGTTGCCTTGCAACTGCACACAAAAATTTGTTGACTTACGTGTTAATAGCTTGTGTTACTTTCAGACTTGATTGTAGTCAAATTTTTGACAAGTGAAAATTCTAAACTGGAAAGGTGCTTTTGAGGTTACTTAAATTCAATTTATTTGGAATATCTACTTACTCTGGATTTTCCCAGAGTTAAGTCAAGGACTGAAAATGTTAATCTATTTTTAGAATATTTGCGCCCAGTTTCAGTGCTAGTGGTAACTTTGAGCTAAACCTGCACAAAAATTCAACCCAAGTAATCTCAGAAAAAGTTTTTAAACTTAAAATTAACTTAAATTGTCAATTGCCAAATATCTATCAAAATCAAAATGATACACTATGGAAATGTGTTTTCATTATTGTAAGAGAAATGTACATGCGGTACTATGAAAAGGGTGATTTCCATATCACACCCTTTAAATCAGTCTATCTCTCCCAAAATACATAATTTTTACTTGCGACTTATAGGTAGATACTATAAGGCAAGTTATGCGTTCGTAAAAGTTGACATTACGATGATAGCGAAGTCCAAAAAAGTGGGTCTCGCAATTCTGTCTGTCTGTGTGTCTGTGTGTGTGTCTGTCTGTCTGTCTGTCGGTTCGACTACAGCCTAAACGGCTCGGCCGATTTTCTTCAAACTTGGTAGATATGGGTTTGAATTTTTCCCCCCCACACGTTTTTTTCTTTTTTTTAAGACCAAAAATAACGGTACCTGCCATACGATTTTTTTTCGAAGTTTTATAAATATTTTTTTTTTCTCAAAAACTCCCACAGAATTTTCTTAAGAAAATTTGAAAAATTTTATTAGGTTAAAACTAGCTATTGGTTGAAAAAAAAAATTCCAAAAAATTGTTATTTTTGGTAGCTCCCTGGGTCCATTTTTTTTGTTTTTGATTTTCTCGAAAACGGAACAGCCGATTTAAATAATATTTTTTTATGCTAAAGCTCCTCCAAAGTTTAAATATTATTCCATATTCAAATTTTTATTTTTTTCCTTTTTGGATTTAAAAAAAAAATCAAAAATTTTTTTTGGAAACTCAATATTTCGAAAACCCCAATATCGACTTTTTTTCAAACTTGACAAATAAAAGTTTCTCAACATAATCTACAAGATTTGAGGAAAAAAATTTGTTTTATTTAAAACTAACGGTACCTTCCATACAAATTTTAAAAATTTAGCTAACATTTTATTTTATTTTCTTTTGATTGATTTTTACGATATATAATTTAATAAAAAAATTGAAATCTAGATATTACTGACTGTACTTACCATAGAACGATTTTTTCGAATTTTAAATTTCTCATTATCGGCATAACGGATTTTAATGAAAGTTTTTATAAAGAAGCTCCTAAAAAGTTTAAAAAAACATTGCATTTCAAAACTTAAGAACAATATTTTTTCAATTAAAAAAAAAAAGAATTTTTTTTTTGAAAAATTCGATATCTCAAGAACGGCTTAGTATTTTTTTTGGAAATTTAACTCTTATTCGTACAATAATAAAAACTTAAGGTTGCGTACCAAAATTTTTTCTTAAAAATATTTTAAAAATTTTGTACATAAAAGCTTATTTTTTTTTAAGTAACCACTACAACGACTTATAATTTTTGTTCTTTTATAAATTCATATTTGCATAGCATTCTGTTTTTATCTCTTATTACTAAAACAATTTAAAAAAATTCATTTTATCCTTATGAACAGTTTTCTTTAATAACATCCGTTTTTAAAATTCCTAGTATATTACATAAGAGCAAGTTCGTGCGACCCAGTCGTGCATTTTATTTAAAACGACAATCTCTTTTAAGCAATCAACCTGAAGGCGATTGCATGATCTACAAGTCTTGTGTCAAATGCTAATTGAAAGCGCAATTTGAAAGTGGAATTTGCAAGTTATATTCTAAAAAGTGATATGTTCGACATTTGACCTTGATTAGTTTTTGAGCCTGCATTTCTGCATCTTAACACAAACATATAAAACATACCTGCTCAGTTCAAAAACAAAATATTGCAATTCCTTATTAAAGACACCAATATGCGGAATAAGGTAAGTCGTAAGTTGTCTCTACATAGGTACCTATGTTGCGAAATGTTATATTGATTAATAATTAAAATATGCTTTCAGAAGCCTTTTCCAACTTACATACAACTATTCAAATATTATTAAAAGCAATTTAAATAATTTTATTTTGTTTTAAGAACAATTTCACATAACTATGTCACTTAAGAAAACTTTTATTTAGTTAAAAGAAATTGTTCTTTAATATTGTAGAATCGAGGGTAGGTATTATGGTACACACTGCATGTCACGTAAAAAAACAAGTAAAGACGAAAAAAGGGTCTGAAACCACAATCAAAGGTAGTATACCTACTGTCAATGCATTCAACTAATAAGTGAAGACGTTAGGACAATTAAGCTTGTTAGGAGTTCTTTTTTTTGTCTCTTTATTTTCGTAATGTCAACATTTTTTTTTAACTTAGTTCCACTAAAATAGAAACGTGACTTGCCATTTCGTTCATGTATTTAACTAACGTGTATCTTCTCTTCCTTAACTTTCCTTTTTTTTCGCCTTCCGCAGCGAATTCCTGTGATAACAATTCGAAAAAATTGTAACCCACCAGAGGCAGTGGCGAGTATAGAGTGAGGTAAGGGACTAGGTATACAATAAAAGAAAAACTGTCTGACTAACAACACAAACAAAAATGAAGGACTAAATTGTCCTTGTTACTTCTTCAAAAGCTTGTACATACATACCGACTTTCTATATACTAAATAGATGTAGCGTGCCAAGAGACAAAGAATTAAAGTAAAACGGCAATAAAAATCGGACAAAAATAAAAAGTACAAATTAACCCTCATAGTGTATAGTCACCAAAAATAGTCCTCGAACAAAACAGAATAAGAACAAAAAAAAAAAAAAAATTACAACAAAAAACAAATGTTATATTGTAATAGATGGGGGTAGGATACCTGCAGACGTTACTCCCAAAGGACTCATATATTTTTCAAACGTTTTGTTGGCTGGCAAGTTGGCTCGGTTGGCTCTCGATGTCTTTCTTTTTCTTCGTTTGGGTTGACGGTTGACTGGCGGCCACCACACCATACAACCGGAGAGGAGCACACCGAACAAAGGAGATTCACCACCTGTGCTAACTTGGTACGATGTCATTGAACTGTTAGGTGTATAGTCCTGTTACTTCGGTTAGATGCTCGCAGAGCCAAAAATTCCACTGATGTGCATAAGGGTATGGGTGTGGGTAGGCGAGCGAGCGAGCGTCCACGTCCACTAATGAAGGTTGTCACTCTTTCGAGTTGCCAAACCCTTTTTCAAGTCTATCTAAAGGCAATTAGTAGGTTGTCGGAGAGAATTTGAAAGTCATGCAGTGTCGTAGTCGATGCCATGAGGGTGATGCTTTATACTCTTCAGTTCTAAGAAATTGTTTATAGACCCTGATGGTCATAAGGGTGGAATGTTTCCTTTTTTTTTTTGTTGTTGGTAAAACAAAATTAAAGTAATATTGAAGGCCATGTCCTGTCCATATCCATATTGTCCGTTTTATGAATTGTTTAACTATACCGTTATTTTAACGAGGCCCGGTATTGTTATATATGGAGGCAATAATCATCCATTATTTAAGTTTCACTTTGTTTACCCAGTACACTTTGGGACAATGTTGATTTGACCATTCTTGGCTG
The DNA here is from genome assembly GCA_963931855.1 of Philhelius festivus. Classification (NCBI taxonomy): domain Eukaryota; kingdom Metazoa; phylum Arthropoda; class Insecta; order Diptera; family Syrphidae; genus Philhelius; species Philhelius festivus. The sequence goes on along the minus strand of OZ007556.1, from coordinate 30,921,808 downwards.
AGAATCTTATTTAAAGCCTTTTCTAGAAATGATTATACATACCTACATATTAAGTTAGAAGAGTTGCACACATCCCCGCCCAAATTAGGCAACTTTTTGACTTGCCTAGCTTGGACAGCTTTTTGACCGTCCAGTGTGCTTCCATGAACCTCCTTTAAAGCCCCCAGTGTATTAGGTAGCGTTCTAGGGAATCCAACAGCATTCAAGTAAACCCAGAGTTGGGACTACACTCATTTCATAAAAGAGATCAAATCTTTGATCTTCATTTCAAAAAGTTCGTCAAAAAATTAACTTATGAATGCATTTGCGAAGAAAATGAATGATTTTATGCTATACGAGTGAAAAACGGAAACAGAATTAGCAACTGACGTACAAAACGAATAAAGAGTCGACAACTTCAGAAAATGCATTTGCTTTCAACACGCACACTGCTCAAATTGATATAAAAGTACAAGTTATAAACTATGTAAGTATTTATTCTTTTTAAGATTATTTTAGAATACAATTGATCTTTTCTTCTTCCACATCTATACTATTATATAAAGTAAGACTTTTGTTTGTTTGTCAGTTTGTTTGTAAATACTCCAATAGCAGACAAACAAACAAAAGTATTACTTTATAAATATTTTATATACTTACCTTTGTATGTCGATAGTAACATAGGGTCATCTGAAAATGAAAAAACTAATAAATAATATATTAAAATTTAAATTACTTTCACTTACCTCCAAAAAATATTTCCAAAATAGAAAATTGAAAGCAGCAGATTGAGAACTGTCTGCCGTTTCTAACTATTCCGCATTTCATTTCATTTTATTCCTCTATATATTTTGAGGCTGAACACCTACTTGGGCTATTGGAGTAAGAAACTGTTTACACGGCCATGGATTCACGCAAGTTCTAGCGCATGATTTTTTCGTGCATATAAATTTTGTAGTATCTATCAATATTTAAAAAAGGCACGGATTTTAGTTTTAACTCTCTGTGCATCAACAGTTCGCAAAATCGTTGTTAGATAAAGTCACGGATTTCTGTTAACACATTCCACACGACTTTGTGTGCAAAAAAATTCGTTAAAGAAACGTGTGGATTTAAGTTTACAAAGGAAATGCCTTGCAATATTGCTTTCGTCAATTTTTGCAGAAATTATGTTTCAACATTCATATCAAGTCATAAAATCATCGATTCTCAGAAAAACAGCTTTTACATATGCAAGTTTTTGCGTACGATTTTCTACGTTGAAATTTTGCCAAATCGAAAGAGCACAGATCTTAGTTGACACATTGAACACGACTTTTTGTGCATCAAAATTTTGCAACATCGATGTTCGATAAAGCCACGGACTTCTGTTAACACATTTCACACGACTTTGTGTGCATACAAACTTTGTTCAAAAAACCTGCGGATTTTAGTTTACACATAAAATGCTTTGCAATATTACTTTCGTCAATTTTGTATGATGTTAATTTTTGCAGAAATTATGTTTTAACATTCATATTCAAGTGATAAATTCATCAATGCTTAGAAAGACAGCATTTATATATGCAAGTTCTTGCGCACGATTTTCTCCGTTCAAAATTTTGCCAAATCGAAAGAGCATAGATCTTAGTTGACACATTGAACACGACTTTTTGTGCATCAAAATTTTAAACATCGATGTTCAATAAAGCCAGGGATTTCTGTTAATACATTTCACACGACTTTTTGTGCATACAAACTTCGTTCAAAAAACGTGTGGATTTTAGTTTACACATAAAATACCTTGCAATATTACTTTCGTCAATATTGTATGATGTTAATTTTTACAGAAATTATGTTTTAACATTAACATTCAAGTGATAAAATCATCGATGCTTACAGAGTCAGCATTTATATATGCAAGCTTTTGCGCACGATTTTCTGCGATCAAAATTTTTAAATATCAAAAAAGCACAAGTTTACACATTGAGCACATCTTTTTGTGCATCAAAATTTCGCAATATCGATGTTCGATAAAGTCAGTTACTTGAAAAACCATATGGCCGCAAAAAATGAGTCGTGTAAGCAGATCCTTAAATTTGGTGAAAGAAAACAGGAAAGTGAATAGTTGTTTCATTTCAGTTTAGGCTTGAACCGTTTATTTTTGTTCCATTTCAGTTCAGCATGTACATATTTGTTTCAATTCGGACAGATGTAGCTACTTACACATGCGCAACTATTTGCAATGGTGGCAAGGGGAAGTTTTGACTGCGTTCAGACAAATTTAATGCTCTTTGGCTAAAGGGTGCGTCCAGAAATATTATAATGTTTATTTTTATCGTTGGTAAAACCCGATAACATACCCAAGCAACACATAAACTTTTGGAGAGTACTTCAATAAATGCATCATGTCTTAACAAGCTATTAGTTCAATCTTTTTAATATCATTTCACTTTATAATCTCCTAATTCACTCTTTAAAAGTGTTCTTTCTGTTATACCATTAATAAAACATCTTTTAAACATCTTAAAGATATTCATGACAAATTGTGATATATTGACTCTCTATATGCCCCCTTTAAAACTTTTTTAAAAGGAGTAATTTTAAAATGCTGAACGAGTTTTTCATTTTAATCTTTCGAAAACATCTTGAAGATATTCTGTGGACGTTTTCACTAAAACGTCTTTATGATATCTTAACAGGGTATCTTCAAGTAGTACTATTTTCCTCTTTGGTTGATGTTTTGTTTCACCCGAAATATGTGAATTGTGCAACACTTCCCATGCAATCAAGAACATATGAAGGAAAAAACTAGCTAAAAAACAACTCAAATATTTAGTTGAATGTGCGCGCAGTTGCATATGATTATATTAAACAGAAAATAGACAGAAACTGATTGTTGTGAATTTTTTATCATTTTCTTTTACTCTTTGCTTACACTTTGTTTGCTCTATTTTCTTTGAATTTGACTGGCATTCGTCCTTTACACTTTGTTTACACTTTTTTCACTTTTTGTAGTTATTCGCGGGCTGAGTTGATGCCTTGATGGAACTCTCGAGCTGCTCTTTTGTTAATTTTGAAGATGACATTTTCGCTTTATCCCAGGAAAAAGAACATACAAATAAAAACGATAAAAATGAAAAAATAATAAAAATGAAGTAATAACCGACGAAACAGATAGTGATGACTAGGGCAAAAATATGCTTTGAAATATTAGTTTTAATAAAATATGTTATTAAATAAATACATACATATGAACATATGCTTCAATAAAAATGAATTTAAAAATTATTTAAAAATTCAATAAAATTAATTACTTAACGAAGTTAATAAAATACATTTTTAAAGTATTTAATGGCCACTAATTTAAAATCGCATGCTTAGGTATGTATATTTAGAAAAATGAAATCGACAGCAAAAATAAAGTTATTCCAAATGCATATTTCTTGAAAGTATTAGTGGTTTCAAGCAATTTCATTTTAAATGTAGAGACAACATTTTTTTTTTTGAACGAAACAAAAATGGAATTCTTCGATAATTACGGAGTCTTTTCAGAAATATTATTAAAATCGATTTAGAATCTGAAGGCAAGTACTTTTTTCAATCAATTTTATGAAAATGAAAAACATAAATTAAAATAAAGTGACTAAAGAAGCCCAAAATGAAGAAACAACAGATAGTGATAACTACGGCAAATAAAAATATGCTCTAAAAAAAAGTTTGAAGCGCTTAAAATACATATGTTAATGGTGCATATGCTTCAATAAATTTATTCTTTTTCAATGTTTACAAATAGTAATCAATACTAAATATGTTTAGTTCACCTATTCTACGTGTGCATGGTATGCAAAAATATTCATTTTGGATGAAATATGCAAAAATCTACCCCAACAATTTGTGGTTTGATAAATCATGTAACTGTAAAGGGCTTTCGCGAATAAATTTTCCTCGGAATATTTCCCGTTTACTAAACTTAGGGTAGGTGAATGATGTTCTAGAGATTCTCTAAGAATTTGTTAGTATCGGAAATAAACTTTCTAGGATAATTAGTTGTTATTACATAGGACTTTCTGTGCGAAAGAAATTTTCTCCGCAAGAACCCGGCAACGCCGGGTATTTTACGCTAGTTACAAATATATTCAAAAAGTCGTTTATAATACCGTTTCGCTCTTTATTTAAAAAAAAAAGTAAAAAAATATGATGGTTAAAATTACGACTACGTACTTTTTCCTAATACATAGCAAAATGTGTAAAAATGCCGCCTCTAAAAAAAAGTATTACTGGAGATGCCGGGGATCGACCGGGGCCTTTCACATGCAAAGCGAACGCTCTACCACTGAGCTACATCCCCATAAAAAAATTGTAACCAAACATAATTGACAGTGATTGCACCTTAAGTAAGGCTCTTTACAAACTAACTACCTTCCTATACGGATTAGAAAAAAATTCACAATGTCTCCTATGGATCTTGAGAACAACAATAAAGTTAAATTGATTACAAAGGTTATAAACAATTTTTTAAGTAAATGAATAAATATAAAATTTACGTTAATATTTGTTTATCAAATAATTAAACATAAAATGTACGTCTGGGTCGCACGAAGTTGCTCTTATCATTAAGATACATAGGCGCAAAATTTCAAATATTTAAAACCTGCTCTAAATCAATTTTAGAATGGAAGTCGACTCTAAAAATTATATTTAAAGAGGGAGTCTACTTTTTGTTAATTTTGAATGACATAAAGCATAGTTTAACGTTAAAGCGCTCGTCTAACTTTAACACCAGCAAAACGCCTCTTTTTCTTTTTAAAGTATACTTTATCCAGCTGACGTATGTCATTTGATAACAAACAATTTTAAGAAAAATGTTTCCAGAAGTAGAAGATTTCAACATTTTTGAAGATTTCGACTCGTGCGAGTCCATTTGAAGAACTTGATGATCTTGAATTTTACTCAAGATACCGATTCGATAAGTCCACGGTTCGATTCTTGATCGAAAATGTCAATATCAGAGAGCCAGTAACAAATCACGGTCTTCCTGTTTCACCAGAACTTCAAAATGGTAAACAAAATTTCCATCGGAATTTTTCTCACTCTCGAAAATTGGAAACGACAATACTTCTGCACTGTTCATTCTAAGCTGATGGCTGGCCTTTTGAAATGAGAGTCAAAGTCCCCATGAAACTTAATTTTCGATATCAATAAATTCCAAGGAAAACTTTCAACATTATAAGTTTACAATTTTGAAAGTTGGCAAAAATTCCTAGGGAAATTTTATTCACGATAGCCCCCAATATATAAAATCATAAGAATTTGTACGCCTCCCTGAATGCATTGAATCATAAAGTCGCTCAGCGCTCGACGAGTCTTCCAGAAATTTAAAACTGATTCCTTAGTACCGGAACCCAATACCTTCAACAGCTTATAATACATAAGCAGATGCATCAGCTACGGAAGCTGGTTCACAAATTCCCTAATTTTCATCAGGATTACCCTGGACCACGGACACACAATCGGAGTCCACTTGTACAAGATATGGTAAACTATACTTAAAAAACGAATACACACACATTTATTTCTTTTTAGCTTTTTTGTTAAACAGAGTCAAATAAATGTACGTATCTTATTATATTTAACTATAAGGGATTGCACAAATAGATGAAATTTGAGTTGACCACAACGAAGATCAAAAACAAATTTATCTTTGTTCACCTCCAGTGACGCCTCTTGGCGTTGTATGTTGTATCGAATTATGTTTCCGATACGTAGATGGACCCATTGGTCACACATCGGTTTTGTTTTAGCTTTTTAGTCTGAAAAGAAAGAAATAAAATATAATTATTTACATTTTTATATACATACTTAGATATTTTACAAATAATGTTACCTTTTCTGTGGGCAAATTATCACTTTGCTTTGAAGAATAAATGCAAGGTCACCATTAGTTTCTAAGTTGTTGGTATGATCTTGTGATCAGGATGAAATTGAATACTTATTCGTCAGTAACCCCATCGTCCTTCACCAGCCTGGAATAAGGCAGAGTCATCAACAACGGCAACGAAAGATTCTTCATCAATTCCCTGATTTTCCTCATTAGTCTCTACGCAAACAGATACACAATGATAAAAGTGTCCACTTCTCAAAATAAAAGAAATTCTTTCCTTTTTTTTCTAAAAAATAGTGAAATGAAATATAAACAATTACATTTTTATAAAGATATTTTATTAATTTTACGTTAACTGCCACAAATTCATCAGCACTACACTACAACTAGACTTTGTTTTGGGAATGAAGGCGTTTGACGTTTTTTTTTTTTTTTTAATTTCGTATTTGATTAAAAATTAGGCGTGTTCAGTTAACGTTTTATTAAACAAGTTCTTTAGTTAGAAGAGTTCTTTAAAGTGTTTAAAATTAAGAACATTTTAAACGAGGGTTCTTAACTAAAGGACTACTTTAACTAGAGTCGGTGTTATTGCTTAAACGAGCACTGTTTAAAATTTTGCGCCATAGAATTTTAAAAATTGATATTATCATTGAAAAATTTTCAGAAGTGCAAAATTAGTTCTTGAAAGGCTAAAACAACTCTTTTCGTGGTTGGAGCTTAAAAGATAATTTCATACGCAAATATGATACAAGTATGATAGAAAAAAAAAAAACAATTTTAAATCATTCAATTCAAATAAAAAAAATTATGTATAAAATTTTAAAGATAGTATTTTGGTAAGCCAATTTTAAGTTTTTATTATTTTGGAAATAAATTTTGAATTTAAAAATATATTGAAAATTTGAAAAATTTCAAAAATTTCAAAAACTATTTTATTTTTAAGTTTTAATATGCAATTTTGCTTTTATATTATACACGCACTCAAGCAATTAGGAAAGTACGATAGGATTAGAAAGGAGATACCAATGTTTTTCAAACTCCTTAGAAGCTTTTGTATGAAAAATTTAATTTAAATCCGTTATGGCGGTAATGAGGGAGACAAAAATGGAAATCATGTTTATATAATATGGTATATGTAGGGTGGGCCAAATACATGTTTCATTTTAAAATTGCAATAAAATGAACAAAATTAAAAATTTTACATGTATTAAGGCTTCTTTAGTAAAAACAAACATTAACATGAAGTATAAAAAAAACAACGTCAAAAACGTGTGGCATGGTGTGCTATCCTGCATAAACCAGAAGTTCATCGAATTCGTGTCTTTAATTTCAGTAAAAAAGTCGGGTAACATGGCTCTGTAACGCCCGCCGTTGACCGAAACGTTGTTTTCATCCTCCGCAATCCGTACCAAGCTGTAACTATCTGGACAATAAAGTGCGAGTATTCTGAGCCCCAGATGCGGCAATTTGGTTTGTTAACAAATTTCGAATTTCTCCCTCAGTACATTTGCATATTGCACATTGTATGATATTTTAAGTTTTAGTTGTAAGTCTCTCATTTACCCTAGAAAACACGGCTTTGTCAAGGATAGGTTCACAACGACTAACCTTTTCGAATTCGTATCCTTTAGCCTCTCAACCTTAGAAAACAGAAAGGAAGTCGACGTTGTCTCAACCGATTTCAGTAAGGCCTTTGACAAAAACTCACATAAGCTTATTCTATTCAAACTGTCCACCCTTGGGCTTGAATCTATCTTCTTAAGATAGACTTTTTCTTACCTGATAACCCGTTACTGCAAAGTTCGATTCAGATCTTCCTTTCCTGATGATTTCCTAGCTCCCCCCGGTGTCCCACAAGCAAACATTTAGGACCTCTCCTCTTTATTCTTACTATTAACGATATTGAAATGGTCATTAAACATTGCCACATTTCACTCTAGGCCGACGATACAAAGTTTTTCAAGACCATTTCGTCCACACATGATGCCACTCTCCTACAACTTGATTTCAACAGTTTCTCTGTCTGGTGCCTGAACAAATTTCACGAAAACGAATCCGATCTACTCCCCGTCGATACCTTATGCATTATCAACCCATATCTACCGCTGAATCAATTCAAAACCTTGGTATTTTATGTGATAGAGAGCTCAACTTTCTCACACATACTGACGAGATTATATTTAAAGCAAACTGTACACTAGGCTTTGTGAAACGTTCGTCCAAAGAATTTCCGTCATATAAGAAATCCTCGTCTCTTTTATCTACCTAACCACGCACCGTTTCCAATATGACTCCAAAGAACCTATTACTCGCATGCTTCGGATTCGGAGAATTAATTGTAACATTAACTGTTTCGACCTCAACCTCAGTTCGCCCTGCCTGAAAATCCGTCTCTATCATCCTTCCAATTCAATCCAATCCTAGATTTAAGTAAGATTAAGATTTAGTTTATATTAAGCCTAATAAATGCTAATAATAAATTGCTGAGTCAATTGGACCTTGTAAGCGAATATTTGGCCAGACGGGTCTTGTATAGAAAATGAACATGCATGTTCGTCAATAGCGTGACTTTCTCGTCTGGGTTCACAAATATAATGACTTAATGCAAGCTATCAGCTTACCTGCGGGCATTTTTTCCTCAATAAAAGGACAGATTTGACGAAAATCACCAGCAAGAAAAATAAGATCACCTCCAATCGGTTCGTTGTTCCCTCGAAAATCACACAAAGTCCAGTCAAGTGTTTCGAGCAATTTCTTATGGGCCATTATGACATTCATCCCAAATGATAATCTTGCACGTTTCGTTTTAAGGATTGTGATTTATGTATGTGTGGTTCAAATTCAATCGAAGCTTGAATGCTGAGTCCGCAGTGCCTCCACGCTCCACCGTCAAATAGCATTGATGCCATTCCCAATGATACCACTGCGAGTGCAATCCAATGTTGGATTTGAACCAATGCCAATATCAAATTGATAAAGAATGGCTGTTCCTCCTGGTACATAAGGTCTCTCTGCCGAAGCTGGCGATCCAAGTTGAATAAAGACTTTGTTGTTGATGGATATGGACATGACCTCAATCAAGTTTTTTTTTTATTTTAACCAGATTAAACTATAGGTGTTTGGTGTGCCTCCTTTTTGCCATTTAACAGAGTTGATACAGACATCGACTTATATATGTATACATATAGTGAAAATATGATACACAATTAAAACAAAAAATATTCCGGATCGGTACAAAACTTTGAAAAGTTAATTTAAGGATTGTCTAAGCATTTTATTAAAATCGGGCATCACACATACATTTTTATATATATAAATCTATACATAGATTATAGTTTAAGAAAATTGAAAAGTGATTTAAAGGGCCAAAATTATATTTCTCTTATTTTTTTTATAATAAAATAAATATTTAATTTTTTTAAATCCACAAATAATACAATAAAGATATACATACCTAAAGTGCTTTTTGATGTTGTCTTTATTTTTCTCCATTTTCACTTTCCGCTCGCCCACCTTTTTTGACTTTAAAACTCCGATGTCCTTGGTCCTTGGCTGCAAATATCTCCTCTGTCTATGAACAACGGATTCTTGATGTAAAAAATAATATTCTTTGGAAAAGGTCAAATCACATTACCCCAGTAACTCCATGACGCTTGACCATGGTGAGAGCATGACAAAGATTCAACAATGCGATCAAGTGATGGCGATGGGGTAGAGCGCCAGAAAAGCTAAATGCGACCATGATAAGGGTGAGATTATACGAAAGTATACATTTGAAACAAGGACTTTTATGACTATTATGTTGTTATGGTTAACGACGACGATGTGTTATAATAGGAATAGCTATTGAGGAAATGTGCATATACTTTAACAAGAGCTTTATCTATGCAATTTTATTTCCATGTACTTAACTGGGATATATCTTAAATAAGGTTAGAAAAAGTATCAAGGTTACGAGTATTGCGAATCATCTATATAACTAAACATAAGTACATTCAGGACAAGGCCATCGCCATAACAACTTCAATGTTGACAGATTATAAGTTGGTGTTTTTTGACTTTTGGTAACAGACCCCTGTTTGTATAGAACCTAGGTTATCGTGAAATCTCTTGCAAATGAGATTAAAATTAAGTTCGTGAAGATGTCCTTGAGAAGATTTTGTCTTAAGAATGGTTCTGTATGAATGACTTTGAAGCAAAAGGTCTTGAAGTCTAAGCAAGTATGTATAGGAGAATACCGCCAATATACATGGTGCCATTTATGATTCTTCTTCAAATAAAATCTTCAATAATACCAATATTCTAATACCTAGATGAAATGGGGATTAAATAGTTCATGGACCAAAACTTTTACATATATAAATATCGGTTTTGATCATCATGTAGGTGCTCTTTGAACAAGTTTAATTTCTGCAACCTATTGAACTTACAAATTCTCAGGGATATACATAAAGTGGATTTCTTTTATATTTTTTGCTGATACATTCAAAAACTCAATTCGAAAAATTTTACCAATGGTTTCCATATGTACTGATGGAGTAATCCGAAACTAATTCCCGTTTGCACAAGTCTTTGATTGAGATTGTTTCTTCTTTCTTCCTTCCTTTTTTTACTTCAATTCAATGAAATGTAAGAAGAATATGGCAAGAGGAATTACAAAAAAACATATGTATATAGTTTCTCATAACTGAATCAAAATTATTCGTACATAGATTTCCAATTAAAAATTCAACCAAGGATATATGGGATGGATAGAAGGACTCTCCAAGAGCAAATTATTATTTGATTCGCACATACCGTATATGGTTTTGCCTTAACACTCTTTGCGCTTCAAGAACTTCTATTTTGCGTTCTTTGAAGATATTTCCTAACCAACCGAATATATCAGGAAAATTATTACTTTTAATACTAGAACTGAATGTAACGAGGTATTTGATTAATACACATGCATCATACTTTTGCTGAATAAGAATAAGAACTATCATTTTACAGGGAGTCTCAGATAATTTAATAAATTGAAAACTTTACATAATTTATATCGAAATTGAAAATATTAATAACGCCCAGAAAATTAGACTTTCACTTTGACAATATTCCGACAAACCCGAATTCTGGTCGAGAGATTTATTTGCTTGATTCAAGCGTTTCTTAAAAAGCACCCTAAATTTGGAACCAGATTTAAAGTTTTTGACAACGTTTTTTTTATGTGAACGTAAGAACTATAGCTTATCTTATTCTTCATAGAAAATATTGTAACCGTTGTTTATGTAGAATCAATAGATTTTGAGAAAAACTTGAACATTTTCAATAAAATTTGAATAAATCTAAATCTTAATGTTGCAGATTTTCGTTCTGGATGAGCTAAGACAGAGAATCGAATATCTCCTCTCTTGGTATATTCCAGTTTTATATATAAAGCTTTATTGTACCAAATTTCGAGTAAGTCTGTTCATCTATTTAGACTCTAGTTCGTTGATCACCTGGGCACTCGTAGAGCAAGTTAAATATTTGTATTTATTTATTTGAAAAATTGTATTTTGCTGAGGGTTAAATACATAAAGGGTGGTTAAACTTTAAGGACCGATGTTGATTTTGAATAAAACACAAATTATTTAGGAAATTATTGTCATTTCTTTTTATTATGACAATATTGGTATGGTTCAATTATGTATGGAACAATGGCCGCCGCGACCTCGGCGGCACACTTCCATCCGATGGTTAAAATTTTCGATGACGCTGAGGCATAATTGAGGTTCTATGCCATAAATGTGCCGAATTATCTCATCCTTTAGTTCTTGAATTGATGCTGGCTTATCGACGTACATGTTTTCTTTCAAATAACCCCAAAGAAAGAAGTCCAACTGTGTCAAATCACATCATCTTGGTGGCCAATTGACATCGCCACCACGTGAGATAACACGGCCATTGAATTTGTCGCGCAAAAGAGCCATTGTTTCGTTAGTTTTGTGGCAAGTTGCGCGCGCCGTCCTGTTGAAACCACATGTCGTCCACATCCATATCTTCCAATTCGGGCCATAAAAAGTTCGTTATCATCTTACTATAGTGAACACCATTCACAGTAACTGCCTGACCGGCCTCATTTTGGAAAAAATACGGCCGGATGATGCCGCCACACAGTGCGTCGATTGTATGGTGGTAATGGACAAAAATCTGTTTTTCAAATGTAAGGTAACTGTGCACTAAAATTGGTTAATAAATGCAATAAAAAGGGATTTTACTCAATTTGAGGAAATTCACGCCCCTTGCCACGCCCACTGCTGACAAAAAATTGGTTAAACGGAAACTTCTGTATATGATAGTGAATTCAAATATTAATATTCTGGTTAGTTAAGAAATTATAAATTAAGAAAAGTGTGAAGTACGCCCACTGCCACGCCCACTATTTTCTACAAAATTGTTTATTTTTTAAGCTTTTCGTACGATATTGAAAAAAAGTGTCTAGAATTGATGTGTGTGATTAAAAAAATAATTTGAACCGAAATCCACCCACTGTCACGGCCACAATTTTAATATTATTAGTTACAAGCCAAACACTTAAAAAAATGTATGATTTGTACGTTATACAAAAGTTGTAATATTTTAAAGGTTAGTAGGAGTGTATACATGTTACCAAAGCACAAAAACCACGCAATATATCGGCACAAAAGATTTTGCAAAATATAATGAATATTTTTATTGTTGACAAAAATAGTTATTAAAGTAATAACAAAAGGAAAAAGTGAAAATAAACAATTACGAAGAAAGATTTTTAAAGGTCTTAAATCTGTCTGAAATTCTAAATAAAAGGATCAGACTTTAAAAGTAATGTTGTCAAGAGGTCTTCGTTTGTATTAATCCGGGATGATTTTCTTGTGTGAGAGAGATGATTTTTCCGTAAGAGGCAAGTCATAAAGAACTTGCCTCTAGTGCTTCTTCAGACAGTTGTCTTAAAGGTATTTCAAAAGATGAAATTGGATAAAAAACCCTGAAGCTAAGATTCTTAATGCGATTGAAAATGTATGTATGAGTTCTTCATCAAGTCTTATTATGTTTGAAAAAAACTTCTTGCCGTGATTCCATATTTTGTTGACCCAAATCCCAACTTAGGCTTGTCAATAATGAGATCCAATCTACTTTTGAACAATTTATTTACAAGATAATGGCTTTTCCAGAAAATTAAGAATAATATATGGAATAATAAAAGAAGTTCTCAATCAGACTCCGTGGCGTCTCGCAAAATGATCGCCGTTTCGTGTAGAAGCCTTCCACCTTCGTTCAAGATTTTTGGAAGGAAGGCATACTTTTTCCACCAAAATCATTCTTAGTTGTAACTGGACAACCTTAAATTTTTAAATCATTCAGTAAAAATTCAAAAACACCTTCAACTTTTGTGTTTTTATCAAAAGAAATCCACTTTTTGAATTTTATTAATTTTTTATGGTTTGACCTTGCCCTACAAAAAGTCAAAATATTTTGAAGATTAGCAAGAAGTAGCAACGCAAAAAAAGTAAACAATTTCTCAAAGCACAATAATAACAGAACATAATGACATAAAATATCTTGCTACAGCTTGCTAATATTTTTTTAAAAGCTTAACCTTATTCAATTTGTAAGCCTCAAAAAAGAGTATTTTTCAAAAAATCACAAAAATTCAAATTTATAAGAAAAAATCGAAACATTATAACACAAAAATGTATACAGCCAAAATATTTTTCTTACCCAAGCTAAGCTTATTCGCACAAAATTGCATTTTTCAATTACATTGCAGCTTAAAGTATATGAATTACTCCCAAAATTCCCGCTAATCCAGCAAGAAGAAAAAATAAAAACAAAACAAAATTAAATTTAAGTAGTTCAAGATGCTCTAAAAAATAAAATAGGTTTAGAGTATAAACATAGTATTTGCATTTTTATTTTTGTCCACTAGTCGACGCACTGTGCGCCAGCCCATAAACCGCACCAAACAGTCACTCTTTGTGAGTGCATTTGTTTTTCGACAATCACTCTTGGATTATGATTCACCCAAATGCGGCAATTCTGCTTATTGACGAATCCACTAATAGCCCGGTCAAAATAGACATTTAAGGTTACATTAATTCCCACAAAGCTGAAAATTGGCATGAATGTTAGGAACACTATTACAAACAATTTGTCGAAAGTCCGCATCGATCCGACGTGTGGAAAAAAAATTATTCAAGGTCCAATGTTGCAAAAATCGGTTTCTTGCATTTATCAGCAATCAGAACACAACTTTTTCAACTTTTTGCATCGCTGTATCTCCAAAATGGTGATTCTTTAGAGAAAAGGTGTTAAGACAATTTCTATGGATAATTGCATGATGAATAATTTTTGCCTCACCTATTTTATGATAAAACTTGCCGTTTAGCTGATAAATGCAAAAAACCGATTTTTGCAGCATTTGACCTTCAATAGTTTTTTTCCACACGTCGGATCGATGGGGACTTTTGACAAATTGGTTGTAATAGTGTTCTCAATATTCATGTTAATTTTCAGCTTTGTGCGATTTAATGTAACCTTACCCCTATTTTTGAAGCTAATTTGACCGGGCTATGAGATGAAAATGTGCCTTATCACTGAAGATGATTTTCTTCGAAAATTGATCATCCACTGTTGCCATTTCTTGCCACCATTCTGACCATTGACGTAGCTTGAAATAGTCAAGAAGCTTTAGTTCTTGAGTCAATTGCATCTTGTAAGCATGTAAATGCAAGTCTTTATTCATAATGTTCATCAACGACCAGCGTGAGAGGTGCATTTGTTGGGCACGACGACGAGTTGAGGTGGATGGCTCTTCAGCCACACTATCAAGAACAGCAGCAATATTTTCTGCAGTACGAGCTGTACGAGCATGCACTTGTGTTTTCACATCTCCTACAGACCCGGTTTACTCAAATTTTTGCACGAGTTTTCCGATTGTACGCACATTTGGACGATTAAATTGACCAACAAAATCACTAAGTGCACGATATACATTTTGATTTGAACGCCCATTTTCATAATAAGCCTGAATAACTTTAACGCGTTGCTCGATTGTGTATCTTTCCATGGTTCAAATTGAGTTAGACTGAAATTGAGAAATGTCAAATGAAATGCAGACAAAACTTGACGTTTAGGTGTGGTTCACATTCAACATCGGCCGTTCAAATTTAACCACCCTTTACAATAAATCAACTTGCTGAAAGCTAGGGATTGGCAAATACAGTTTTATTTCAATTACGAGTACTATACAAAGTTTAATCAATATCGTCATAGTCATTTTCGATAAAATTTTAATAATTGTAATTCTTAATGTTGCAGCTTCTTGTTCTTGATAAGGTTAGACAAAAAATCGAATATCTCCTTTCTTGGTACATTCCAGTTTTATATATAAAGCTTTAATGTACCAAATTTCGAGCAAGTTCGTTCATCTATTTAGACTCTAGTTCATTGATCACCTGGGCACTCGTAGAGCAAGTTAAGCAAATATTTGTATTTATTTCAAAAAGTGTATTTTGCTGAGGGTTAAATGTATCTACATATTCTAAGGGTTTTGATAGTAATTACTTGATTTTGTATACCAATCATCTGAAATATCTTACAAGTATTCCGGTTTCAGTTTGGATGTTTGTTAGAGTAAGCTGCTATCAGCGAATCATGGAAGTAACTCAAACAAGATCCAAACCAAAGACGAAATACGGATATTATCACAGACAGTCAGCCTCCAAATCGGTTCAGTAATGCCAGAATGAAGTTGCCAGTCTGAAAATTTACTCGTACTTCATTGTCACTCTTATTTGGGTTCAGAGTCAAAGTGGCATTGATGGTAATAAACGGTCAAGCATCAGCTCTTCATTGCTCACTTACGAAAAAAGACAACATTCTGCTCGGAGTTATAATGGGCAATGAATCAAAACGCACTTGTAGCAGTTTCTCATTTCTGATATCTAGACAGAGCCAACCGATGCTACCTGTAACTTCGGTTACTTCTGAACCGTACCTTCCGATTGATTCCTTAGACTACGAGCTAGCATACTGAGGGTTATGGTGGAGATTTACGGTAAACTCGGGCTAGATGATCACTGATCACAGCACGAGTCACGGTTTCAAAAGCTATGGTATCAAAACGGTGCACCTTAGTGCTAATTGGGCCATAGGGCTTTAGTACCAGTGGTCGCGATTCTTGCTTTCCTACCTAAGTGAGAAAATAGAGGGAGGACTAAGAAGGATTTTGTTTTAAATGTCTGGATATTAAAGTGGAAAATAAAAATGGTGTTTGGTAACACATACGTGTTGTACGACCTAAGAAGGAGTCTCTGTACTTAACTGTGCGGCCGAAATTAGTCGCGAAGCTAGTGTTATGCAAACATTTTTTGAGGGGAGCAATTCAATCAGCCTCGCTAGAGTACTGTTTATAAAAAGTAAACGAGGAAACAATTAAAGACTTTGGGCGTTTATTTACTAGTCATAAACTTTTGTCAGACGAGGCGAGGGGGGCAACAGAAATTTTTACATCGTCTAAGAAAAGTTAAATATTTTGCTGCAATTTATTTCACAGAAGGTTGTGAGTGATACCCATGCCAAGAGTCGAAAGCTTTTCCTAGTTAAAATTTCCATCTCTGTATAATGTATATGGAGGTATATTCCGCTTTTATGACTCCAGAAAGCTTTGAATTTGGGTAGAATTTAACTCCACACGATTATTGATATTCCATTTATGAATTATCAATGGTATTAAGATCTGTGTTTTATGACCTCATCACACTGCTGTTGGACTTATACATTCTAAGAACAAGGAGGTGAAACCGAAATGAGTATTAAGAAATTAAAAAAAAAAAAAGAAATAATTTATGAATTTGAGAAACATTGTAGGAGACAATATGGAACCTTGGGGAACACCAGGATTTATTTTATGAGATTCAAAATTGAAACTCGAAAAACAATGTCAGGATAAAAAAGTTCGGAGTTTTGACTTTGGAAATTAAGCAAGGCAATGCATCTTAAATATACCAAGCAGGTCTTTTCCGGTTTTTTGATGTGTAAACATCTTTCCCGGCGGTAGAGTGAATCCAAAACGTGGGTAAAACTTGTAACCCGTTACGGTTACACGTTACGGTTACACGTTACGGTTACACGTTACGATTACACGTTACGGTTACACGTTACGGTTACACGCTACGGTTACACGTTACGGTTACACGTTCTGTGTAGCAACCTACCTTACCGACGATTGCATTTAACACCATGTTTACATTGGAAATATTGCGAACTTACGACATCGTGTTTACATTAGCCGTGTTTTATTGGTTAGTGAATACACTACATATCAAAATTTAACATTGAAAACAACAACAAACGATTAGTGAATAAAAATAAGCTAGTAATTGAAATGGATAATTTAGTGAAGATAGAGTTTCGGATGTTGAAATGTAGGAGGTGTTTAGGTGGTGTCCGAAAAAGTATATGTGGCATACTTGAGGGTATGTTCGTTGGTATTTATTTTGTTATACTTTGCCGTTACTAATCCAAAGTGTGATCGCTCCGAAATTTACAGAACAAATATTTTTTCAAATGCAAAACTTTAATTCATACCATAATTCCGGCTTTACACTACTGCCATTAATTTTGTCATAAAATATTGAATCAATTTACGCGAAGGCGATTGGTTTCGATTGATATATTTTATCAGTTCACTGGCATTTGTTCAAAAATGTCATGTAATTGCGGCATTATGTTGAATTTATATAACAACTGAAAAAATCACATTTTAGTTGAATTAATACGATGTTAAGGCTGTTTTAGTATGGAGCTAGGTTAAGACAACGATACTTTCTCTACACTTTTATTGAAGTTAAACTCTCAGAATAGGTACCTATTTTATTTTGTTAGTATCGTTCTAACTTCATATTGTAAGACATTTTCATACACTTTAACATTAATGTAAAAATATTATTTTGTATTACTTAGTAATATCTTTCATTCAAGTATTGACTACATATATTAGGTGCGTTTTATTATTCACAAATCTATCTGGATCCGGATCTGGATTAAGTTTTAACATGTATTACAAAAACAATTTGGGATCCTGTTTTCTATCGGGATCTATTTCAAAGATCCAAAAATTAGTTATTACACTGGCGAGTAGATGGCTTTTATGATAAGGTAGTGTAATCTATAGTGTAAAGAAAAAAGACAAGAAATAATTGAAAATTTACAAACCCAAGGATAAAAAGAGACGGACTTATAACACTGCTGTCAGTAAGATCCGTATCGTTTTATTTTCAAGGGAAGATCCCGATCCGGATCCAGATAGATTTGTGGATAATAAAACGCACCTATTATTAATAAAGTTTTTGCTGAAAGAAGAAGTCATTGATTTTTAATTAATTTAGAAATATTTTGCATAAAATAATTCAATATACTTTTCTTGTGTTCAAATCAATTTGAGGTTTTTTTAAATAATCTCTCATAATATTACTCTTTAACATTTAAAAACGTCAAAATAGGTCTGTTTTCTTAGTTTTTTACACGAACTACCATTGTTTTAAGGTTGCTCAGAATCAATTTATTAAAAGAAATTGCCTTAGGCTAGGCGGTTTCTTAACTGTTTGGTTCAAGAAACTAAAAAGTTTGTGTTTTGACACAAACAAAACGATTGCCTAAAATGAGTTCGCTATTTTGTGTAACATATAATTATATGCACCTGCGCGGACATTCAACCAAATTGTTCATCTGTTTTCTATAAGTATCCAAACAGTTGTGCAACTAAAAATTGAATGTGCGCTCCTAGCCTTAGGATGATATTAGTTAAAAAATATTTAAAGTTAGAAAACTACTTTAAAGTTAGGAAATATATAAGAAGTATAATACTACTACCTTAATAAGAGGCTGTTTAAAATTTTGCGCCAATATTATTTTATTGAGTACAATGTTTTTTTTCTCCAATACTCCAATACATATATGTGAGAACATTTTGAGTAGATTGTAGAAAAAATATATATTTTCGCACTTTTGTAAGTTTTAAATCAAATTTAACAGTGAGAAAAACTCTAAATCAACTCGATCTGCATTTTCATGAATATTTCAACTCCACCTTAAAACGAGATACAGATCTTTCGAACACATCCGTGTAAGTTAATTCAACAAGTAGGAAGGAAGAGTGAGTTAAAGAGTGAATAGAGCGTTTTTTTTTTGGTGCTTGTATTACTGCGCTAGATATAGATTACCAATAAAACGCGCCTATTGGAAACTTTGAGTACTGCAATCTCGATTTTATTATTTTCCATTGCTGGCTAGAACTGAATTCAATCCATTAACGAAAGATTTCATAATGTCGATACCTTCCCGTAAGAATGTATTAAGCGACAATTTTTTCGAAAATGACTTTTTGATGTGGAACTATGCTAGAAGTTAAGCGCCACATTTTGGCCTTGGTTTCACTGCCCTATCATGTATGCAAAAGAAACTAGAGAGAAAATAAAATTGTAGTAACCGCCAAGTTTTCTCACTGGAATAATGTTGCTCCTTGAAATTTGTATTATCCGCCAGTAAAATTATGCTAAGCGACATTTTTGAAAATATTATTGTCTTAAGCAACCAAACGTCCACGAAAAAAATTTGTTAGATGTCGCTTAGTTTAACCGAAATTTTCGCTTAGCACACTCATCCGAATAGAACTTGATCCATTTTTGTCGCTTATAATACTCCAGATATGATTGTCCTTGCTTTTAAATATTTGTCTATCAAGTAGGCCACTACTTTTTTCCCATTTATTTTGTGTTTTTTTGTTGTTGTCATCGTAAGCGCCATTTAACATTGTATCAAGCGGCAATGCTTTGACCACGAAAATGTACTAAGCGACGAAAACTTGTTATCTGATTAAAATTTCGATTTTGCAACGATGTCAAGTTTTGTATTGTAAAAATCTCTCTCCAAATCTGTTTCTTCCAATAAAATACACACAAAAATAACAAAATGAGACGTTTTTTTCGGTTCCTGAACAATTTTTAAAATGTCCTTAATACATTCTTACGGGAAGGTATCGATGTGTTCATTCAATGTTTTTTAAACAAATCCAGTTCACGTTAGTGATGGACAATTAAATTTTATTTTATGCTCCCAAAAATGTATTTTCAGAATTGACATTAAATAAAATGTACGATTGGGTCGCACGAACTTGCTCTTATGTATTTGCAAAATCGTCGTTTTAACCAAGTTTCATTGTAAAACAGCTTTAATATCGTACTTATTCGACTAAAATTTTGAATCTTTGTCTTTCTAGAAAAAATTTGGAATTTTGTTTCTAAATACAAAAAAAATAATACTCAAACTTTTTAGGAGCTTTAGCATAAAAAAAACGATCAAATTCGCTTGTACCGTTTACGAAAAAATCAAAAACTTAAAAAAATGTTCCAAAAACCATTTAAAATGTTGTTCAGGGCAATCAGTTGACATCTACAACGAAATATTCTCGATACGTCAAAATTTAATTTGTCCTCTATATCTGTCATATACCATATAATTATTTTAATTATCGAATTAAATATTCTTTATTATATCAAAGTATACTTTTGGCATTCACTTTTTCAAAATATAGATCGTTCTCCATCTCTCAAGCCATGAACTGAATGATGACTGCGAACTTCAATGGATTAAAAAAATTAGGTTTTGCCACTTATAATTCCATTACAAGGTGGAAATGATGTCAATCGGTTTATAAATCTCTGACGAAGGGAGTAAGATAAAGTACAGAAACATAAAAAAAAATTAAAGGATTGGTTTGATTTTGATAAGATGAACTTCCATCTAGTGGCTTGTCAAAAAAAAAGTTTTGACAATTCGCTGCATGATAAGTATATTTGTTGGCGGCGTTAAGCCAGATATACATTGTTCAAATGCATGGCAAGCACGTGCAAGTCTATTATTTCAGTGGCAAGAGGACGTTGCCCTTTGTGAGTTTTTTTTTCTGTAAAATTGTGTTTTTACGATTTTCTTTGAGATTTTTTTAAATTTTATCCGAGTAATTTGTTTTATTTTGTCTGTCCATTTCATCATATAATTTTCGTTTGGTGTTTTAATATTTTAATCAGTGCTTATTATGCTGTGCTGTGTTCTCATCTCTTCGACGTACTATACGCAAATAAACCAATAAATGCATGATCAATCATCAATCTTGCATATACAATATTTCTATGCAGTACGCTAGATTGAAAGGATTTGGATTTTTCTTCAAGCCTACATCCGATCTATATGTGTAACTTTTTCAATAATATACTTACACGCGTGCTTGTCATGCATTTGAACAATGTATATCTAGCTTTAAACGCAATTGCTGAGGTTGAGAAAAAGGCGGAGTTATCGTTCATTCTTCTTTGTGGTTTTCTTTTTTTATATTTGGCGTTCGCTCAGTGAAATTCACTTAACTGAGTAGAGTAAGGAGTGTGAAAAGATGTCTCCTTTTTGCATGAACAAAGTTAACTTACATTAAAAATCGCTGTGTTTAAAAGCACTGATGTACTCGAAATTAAGCCAAAAGAGAAACAGAGATTAAAATCGGATTCGTGTAAAAACAGTCTATTTTTTATCAGATAACATCCCTGTTTAAATATATGTAAGTGCAAAAAGCAACATCTCTGTTTAAACTAAAGTCAAACAAACTTTACGTTACGCAGCGGAGTCCACTTACTCCTAACACACGCCACGAACTACTTCATCGAAGCATATTGTCGATAAGGTTTTTGGGTTGTGTGAAATGAATAAGTGCAGACACGGCAGTTCACAACTGCTTGGCTCGAGCAACTAAAAGGTTTGTGTTTTGACTAAAAGGCTCTGTTTTTTAATAAGGAATAATCATAGATGTCTATAGTTTCTATGTGTAAAGCTACATATATGTAGAGATATTTTTAGATTTAAGTACAAGTGAAAGGGTTAAATTGTGGGGAAAAAAAGTGGCTTCCATTTGAATATTATTATGTACATACATATCTAAAGTCACAAACTAAATAGTACGATTGCATTGTATGTTTATTGAGTACGTTCGATAACAAAAATTTGGCACTCGGACGAACGTTGATGTTTACACATCTTAACCGTGAGTCCTGGCACTCACACTTTTTTTTTGCACTAAAAGTATTAAAGCTAGGACTTTAAGAAGTCTTTAACATTATATGAACACAAGTCAACGTCTGTTCAGGTAAAACCACAGAGACCCTATATCAAA
The DNA here is from genome assembly GCA_963931855.1 of Philhelius festivus. NCBI lineage: Eukaryota > Metazoa > Arthropoda > Insecta > Diptera > Syrphidae > Philhelius > Philhelius festivus. The sequence continues at coordinate 30,899,750 of OZ007556.1, read as the reverse complement.
ACCTAAAAAATGGTCAGTAAGAGAGAAGTAATGCGAGATTAGTCCTTAATAGGTTATTGAATTCTTTCATATATCTCCTTTAATTTAGCGAAATCGAAGCCTTGTTTTAAGGACAAATAAATGTAACACCCTGTAGGCAAAAGCCCAAGCGTTGTTAAAAACGCTTCAATAAATTTCGATTTCTCTCCTTCTTTCCCGCACTGGGACCAATTTCGTTCGTTAAGGATCCAGTTTTATATTTTTTCTTGTTTCAATTTGATGTAGTAGGTATATACTTTGCCATCATCTCAACTATGTTCGTTCTGCCCAGGCCCCTGGACCCATAGACTTATTCCAGGACTCAAAAAGCTTTTACACAGCCCAGCACGTCCCGACTGTGTACCGTTGAGGATATTTGAAACTCTTGTAAAATAATAATTCTTTTTTTTTTTGCTCAATTTCATGGATAATTTTTGTATCTAAGAGGCAGCGCAGGAAGGAGAATATCCTTGATGAAGGAAAAATAATTTGCACCAATTTCTAGTTGCTCTTCACCCATTCCATTGGTAATTCAGCGCCGGGGCCGAGCCAAGCGTTCTGCTTGTAAGGAAATTAGAAAAAAGGTTCGTTTAGTTATCAAGCCTTTTCGTTGTCGTGTAGTGGGTGGTTCATTTGGATTTTTCTATATTACACTATACTTCTACTTGTATTGGTCCACGATGGACAAATTTGAATTCATACCTAACATCAATCTGACTGACAGTCGACATCGCCCTGCCAAAGTAGTTACCATTAAAACGGTCAGAAAGGAGCACAACAACAAAATACTTGATGCTCAGTATAGAAATTGCTTCACTGATAAAGAAATTGATGCATGGCAAAAGGCATGCCACACCATCAGGGTAGATGAGCTGAGCGAGGTGAAATGGTTTTCGTCGTTCTTAATTGAGCAATGGACCATTCATTCATTTCTCTTGATTGGGTTTTTCCTTACCAAGTGTCATTTGGAGGAATACGAAAGGCTAGCTGATGGAACTATAGTGGTGGTCGCACACATTTTATAGTGATTGGATTTTTTTTTGTGTCCAATTCCGGTTTTTAATTTGCAATTTTGATTGATGGCAGGAGGAAAGTCGAAGGTTTGAATAAAAATTGGATATTTTTTGTTCCCCCAGCTTCTTAGTTAATTTCTTGTTTGAGAAGTGGATCAGCATGATTTTTAAACAAAATATGAAAACATGAAAAGAAATTTTAGAACAAAACCTTTTAAGCCTACCATATTCAAACTAATACTTTCAATTAGGTCAACTTAAATTTGTAATTGAGGAAGAATGGATAAATAATTTATTGAGTCGATGATTCATTTTAACAGTCGATGATGAGTGTTTTTCTACAAAAAAAATTACACAACTGAATCTATAGGGTACCTAAGGAGATAAGTGCATCCTCAGGGAAGGCAACATGTGCATGATTACGCTGGTAAAAAAATCTCCGTTTCGAAAAAGTCTAGTAAACCTTGTTCAAATAACTTTTTTTTTGGTGAAATATCTCGTAAAACTGGACCCAGTTCTTCATTCAAATGTAAATTAAGCCACGAAAACATCTTGAAACCGATAAAATATCCCGTACGCTGATTAATAAAAATATCTCTATATCTAAATCTGGCAATTGCGGTCTAATAGCGTGGAGAACAGCTCCAAAGGGCGAGGTCATCAGAATCCTTTTGTAGCGGGTCCTCAACAAGATTCAGCGATATTGCAATGATTGGAAGTTGAAAATCAACTTTCAGAAATCTAAAACTGTTCTATTTAGGACTCCGCCTCAAGAAATACGAGAAAGAACTCAAGTTAGTCATCTTAGGAACACATGGACAGCCACTGACAAGTAAAAGTATGTCAAAGTACCTTGGCATCTGCCAGGACTAGGGAAGCTCTCATGAAATGGCTGTTGTTTTTCACCATCAGCCTAATTTTTGGGGCTTACTACCCTAATAACAATTATTATTATAGTGTGCTTCTAAACGGCTGCATCCCACCCGAAACATTCCTTTAGTTAGACAGTCGAGTGCTGATCCAGGATAGAATGTCGATTTCGCTAATATACCATCTCGGCCAGAGTACTGTGGATAGCCGGCTCCATTATGTCTTCTCAAGAAAAATTAAATTTATACAACAATAGTATAAAAATAGTTTTGAGGCATTAGAATTAAGATTATAGTTTCACTAAGAGCTCCCACATAGTGCCAGTAAGTTAGTTGTAAGTTATGATAACTAATTTAGTTTTTATGAATTTTTGTCTAGCATTCAGAGAGTACTAAGATTAATGTTAATTAAAATGAATTAAAAAAAAACATACTAACTTTTTACAGATCCCGAACCATGAAGGCACTCCGCTTGAGTCACGGCAGCTTTCTATCCTCTGTGATCCCGAGGATTCTGATTCCAGTCGCAATCTTGCAACTACGATGCTTTGGTTCTAAACCCGAATTTCCGGTCTACATTGTCGTCTCAAATCGAATACTCTCTTGGCTCAAATATTTTTGTCCATTTAATGGATGTGTGGAATTAAAATAAAGTCAAACAAATGCTACAACTTCCTTCAAGCTTTAACCTAAATGTTTATGTGCCTATCTTTGACAAAGTCATTTTTGTAAAAAATTTTAATAATATAGCATCTGTATTCTGGGGCCAAATTACTGAATCAGTTTTCGAGTAATACGTGACTGACTTATGTGAGTTTGGCATTACTGCTTACGTCATCGAGCAATCGTTTACACTGGGGCCGAATTACCGCTTCAGTGACGAGTGAGTGAGCCCCATCAGTGATCGAATGAAAATGTCAAATTGGAGTAATTTATTGCTCGATAACGTAAGCGGTAATGCCAAACTCACATAATTCAGTCACGTATTTCTCGATAACTGATGCGGTAATTTGGCCCCTGATTTGACATTTTCATTCGATCACTGATGGGACTCACTCACTCGGTCACTGAAGCGGTAATTTGGCCCCTGACCTTAGCGAGTTTTGATCCCCATCTTTCGAATTTGATATTTTAAGCACAGTTGAAGGTCGAAACCGATCATTTGATGAAATGATGAAATTTAAAAAAAAAAATAATAAAAATCTATTACCAAGATGAATACTTTGTGAAACAATGGTACACTGTGACGTATACGTACTTTTATTTAAAAACGTTATAGGGCTATTAAACTAATATAAGTCGGAGTTATATGCAGATACGTTTAAAAAACTGAACTTGAGATTGTGGTAAAACTTTATATTCCAAAGATAAGGAAGAAGTAAGAAATGGTTTCCCTCAACTCCCTCTTGCTGTTTCTGTCTTTATATTTGCCTTCCGATACAGTGTACACGAATGAGCAGATTTTTAATAAAACTTGGAACCGGTTTTTTCTTTTTCGTTTTTCTGAACAAAAATAACGGTACCTGCCATAAAAATTGCTAAAGGCTTTTAACCAAATCCTATTTTTCTTAGAAACCTGGCCACAGATTTTTTCTTACTTGCGACTTATAGGTACTATAAGGCAAGTTATGCATTCGTAAAAAAAATCGAACTCGAGATTTTGATCAAAGTTGACATTACCATGATAGCGAAGACTAAAAAAGTGGGTCTCGCAATTCTGTCTGTCTGTTCGACTACAGCCTAAACGGCTCGGCCAATTTTCTTCAAACTTGGTAGATATTGGTTTTGATTTTTCCCTCAGACGTTTTTTTCTTTTTGTTTGCTTAAGACCAAAAATAACGGTACCTGCCATACGATTTTTTTTTCGAAATTTTATAAATATTTTTTTTTCTCAAAAACTGTTACACAGATTTTTTTAAAAAAGTTTTGAATTTCTCATTATCAGCAAAACGGATTTAAATGAAATTTTTTATAAAGAAGCTCCTAAAAAGTTTAAAAAACAATGCATTTCAAAACTTAACAAAAAATATTTTTTCAATTTTTGGAAAAAAAGTCATTTTTTTTTTGGAAAATTCAATATATCAAAAACGGCTCAGTATTTTTCTTGGAAATTTAGCTCTTATTTGTGCATTAGTAAAGTCTTAAGGTTGGCGTACCAAAATTTTTTCTTAAAAATGTTTTAAAAATTTTGTACATAAAAGCTTATTTTTTTAAGGAACCACTACAACGACTTATAATTTTTGTTCTTGCATAAATTCATATTTGCATAGCATTCTGTTTTATATCTTACTACTAAAAGAATTTAAAAAAGTAATTTTATCCTTATGAACAGTTTTCTTTAATAACATTCGTTTTTAAAATTTCTAGTCTATTACATAGGAGCAAGTTCGTGCGACCCAGTCGTGCATTTTATTTTCTTAAAAGTAGTTCTAAATACATTTTAAAAATTTATTTTTGAAAATTCAATATGAATTTCGGAAAAGTGTGAATTAACTGTTTTTCAAACTCAGACTTTAGAATAACGGATTGACAATAACATTTGACAATGCTACCAAAATCAGAATTTAATTAGCTTATAATGCCAGTTTAAATCCACATTCAAGCCAATATGAGAAGCTGAGAGTTCTGTTGTCGATAAAACAATTTAATTGATTAGAAAGATCAGACAAACAATCATTAATGAATATGAGAAAGAGATTCGGAGACAAAACGGAGCCCTGTGGCAGACCAGCATTTATTTTATGACTTACAGACTTAGGACCGGAACCCGGTTGTCGAGCCGATGATGATGACACTTAACACAAAAACACGTACAGAACACATTGCTACAGGTGTTAATTTGAGAGAGTAGATTATCACTTTTTATAAAATAGACATTTCTTTCAAGACCTTAACAATAATAATTAACTATAACAGCAAGCAAACTTGTTTGAAGCCATGAAATCACTTTAGTTTTTGTTACTGTTTTAGTGTACCATTCGTCATTTATTGATATACTATTAAGGATATAATCATTCAAAACTTAATGAAAAGTTCGATCATACGTCGTGTCATATGCTGACATAATTTCAAGATCAGAACATCGTGCCACACATCTTTCCTATCCTTCTTTCTCTTCATTAACTTCACGCCCGCGCTGTGTTGAAACATTTAAAGGGTAGTAATAATCCCTTGAGCACGGGTAGATTATAAAAAAAAAAACTTGAAATAAGTTGACTTCATTTTGTTATCTTTATGGAAAACTTAACAACATTGGCAAAATTAAGTTTTCATTTCTTAATAACCTAAACTAAATGGCTCATATACAAATAGAATATAATACTGAGTTTGGAAACTCCCACTGGTCACCATTTGATTTTTTTCCAAGTAAGATTTAAGTCACTTTAAAATTAGAACCTCAAAACCGTGCCTGTAAAACTCAAGCTAAATTTAAAACCACATTGGGGGGAAGTTTTAATTTTTAAGGCTTTCATATAGCTTTTAGATCATTAATTCATGAGGCTTCGTATATTTAAGACCATCTCCATTTCGGAGCTATTCGAAGATCACGATGCTACTAGTACTAAAGGGATTTATTATTCCAAGAAGAACTTTGTTTTTGAAATTTTTGAATGGGTTCAGTATTTGTTTTCTTTGAACACACATTCTCAGCAATTGCTTGTTTAATATATGGCTGTTTTCGAAAACGTCAAATCAACGTCAATTTGATCGTCAAATGATCGTCATTTTTTGACGCAAATATTGCTGTCGTCAAATATGTAATCGTCCGGCTTGCATAAAATCTATTTGATAAACGTCAGTGAATTTTCTTACAAATGCATTTGACGTTTAGGAACACGGTCAACAAAATTAAAAATGGATGCTAAAAATTTTTCAAAAATTGTGGTTGAAAATTCTTCGAAAAATTTTTTAAATACGTTCTACTATAGCAAAAAAAATATTTTTAAGCAAAAAAAAAGAAGGCGATTTGGTTTAAACTCCAAAGGTGCGTATACGTTATTACATCAAAACAATCGAAAAGTTTTCGGATGGGGAATTCTTCGGTCATTTCAGAATGTCAAAGCAATTAGTTCTTGTAAGTAGAAACTAATGAAACGATTCAATTCATAAAAAGTAATATTCTTAATGAATACCTAATTCGAGGGATTAAAGGAAGAACTAAGCCCTTTATGGAAAAAGGCAAAAAAACGCCCAGGAACAGCCTTAGAACAAAGCCTATACATTACTCTTTGGGCTTTAAGCAATAAAATTTCATATCGAGAAATCGGAGATCGTTTCAACAAATCTATTAACTGCATATTTCATTCTTTAAAACTTGTAAAACAATTGTGCGTCTACTTTCAAAATTTGTGAGATGACCAACTACAAATGAAGAAATTGATAATGTTGCACCCACACACACACACACAAAAAAAAAACAATCTAAACTCTATTTTCTGAACTTCAATTATTTTTGTCGTCATAACTCTATTTTTTTTACTGCAGGTTTAACCCCTAAAACCCCTACCTGCGTTCGCCCCTGTTCTGGGTAATTTTAGCCATACCGGGCTCTAAAGAGGAGGTACGTAACGTAGGCTTTAAATATTTCGTAGTAATGTCGGTTTTATGCAAGTTCTAAGTGCCAAGCCTTGATCAACAACTTAGAACACATCTTTTTGTAAAGGCTTGGCTTACAGACATTAGCAAGATGTTCGGCTTTCTGTTTCGGGTTTTCAATCCAATTTCCATCATGAAATTTTATTGGCGAGAGAGATTTGTAATTTTTTTGTTGTCTTTTAAGGCGCTTAGTTGCTTTCCATATAGAGTACAAGGTAGAAGAATCTGTCATCAAATTTTTCAGAAATCTATTAAATGAATCAAAATAGCGTTTTTTGGCCTTTATAGTCCACACAAATTGGCGTTTCGTCCCGGCGATAAATGCTTTGTCTTCTTTTTGGCTGATTTATTTCAGTAGTTTATAGAGTTTGTATTATAAAAACCTTCATATACATAGTATTAAATGAATCTTTATTGAATTCACTAATTCTTTTTTTTAGTTCATTGTTAAGACGGATAAATACTGCCTTATAGCCTGGAAATCTCTTAGTTTGCCATTTTCTAAGAGCCCCTATTTTTTCCAAAAATCAGCTCCTTTATTTCGACGTGATATTTTGTTTTAGTTTCCGTTTAAATTGTTCTTCTTCATATTATGCAGTTGTCAATTTTGTTCCATAGGGGATATGAGGTTTGTAAAACTTTCAAGCTTATCTCTGAATTCGGTCGAGTTTGTTCTCTTATTCATAAGCTTAGAATTACTTGTTTCTATGATTTCTACCTCACTCAGCGATAAAATAACTGGAATATGATCACACGATAAATCGAAATATGTATACCTCAACCTCAACCCATATATGATTTTGTTTAATATACATTTAGAAATGAAGAAGTTATTAACGATGGCAAACCAGCAGAATAAAATTTGTCTTCTCCCATATGTAGATAAGAGCCAATATTTCGAATTGGTGTGTTAAGCATTGAAGTCTTCACCAAGAAGGAAGTTACGTCCTAGCAAATTTAGCATTTCTGCGTAGTCTTCTTCAGTTGGAGAGCGCCTCGGTATGCAGTATGTATCTAATATATTAAACTAATTTTTTGTTTATACCAATACTAACTGTTATTACTTGTTCTTCTTTATGTCTTAAAAGATGTTGAATTCGGATACGTGTTGTTAAAGAATGTTAGTATTCCATGTTCATTTTAAGTGTCCTTTCATCATTGTTTCTTAAAAGCTACTTTTTCGTTTAGCTGTTTGATTTTCTTGATAAATACTCTTTAGAATATGTAGATATGTACATTCCAGAATTTATTTTATTGGAGTTTCCTCGGTCTTCCGCATATTTTTTATAATTTGGGAATACTATTGCTTTCCATCTTTTTTGCTTACAGCAATTGCTTCCGTCGGTATATTTTTGGATTCGTTTTCGATGGTCGCTCTTTCAACTTTTACTATTGTGTTTGTTGAGTTTGTGAGCTTGACTCCCATTTTGTTTTTTCTTCGAGTGTCTTGAAATTAGTTGATGACTGGACGTTCTCTATAGCTTGCAGGATATCTTTGCTTTTAATTAAAGATACACTTCTGAGTGAGTGGAGTGATTGAAAATATAATTAAATTAAAAGTTCAAGTGTTTCGCCCAAGTACGTCATCGTTTAGATTCTAAGACGCTTATTAGTCGAATTTTACCGATCTTAAACAAATAAAAACATTGATATTTACATTTCTAGAAGGTGCGACAGCATCTTACTGATGAGCCTACTCTCGCATCTAGGCGAAACACATTTTGGAGTTGAAGCCATTTGCACTTTAAATTAAACTTACCGAAAAAGACATTTTGTTATTAAAGGTGGTAGGTTGATATTTTAATGCCGACCGAAATCGTATAGTTTTAAACACCACTAACCTTTATTCGACATTCAATGTACAGTGTACACTCTACAAAAACCATTGTTCTCAAAAATTCACTAAAAGTATTGCTTGTAATGTATATTAACCTAAATGCAGAATATCAATGGAGAAATCAATGGCTTAAAGCTTAACACAGCTAAATATTAGGGTATAATATGAAACTTCTTAAAAATTTTCAAATTTTTAACAAGTTTTCTTAAGTTTCTAAAGATTTCTAAAGTGTCATATAAAATTAGTATGATTCTAAAAAAATATAAAATAGCTATGCGAAGATTTAAACTTCAATAAAGTGTTTGAGATGACATTATGCTAAGGTCTATTAAAATTAGGAAAAACTTTTTTAACCATGATCACACTTAAAAAAAACCACAAACATTTTTCACGTTTATAACTCCTGCGACAAAGTGATAATTCCTCAATAAGTATCTCTTGTCATGAAAGTGCTCCTTATCTGCCCCATTCGGACTCAGCAGAAAATTCTACGACACCTCCACTCCTGCTCAAACGCACACTGGAATGTTTGAGAGTTGTAATTCAGCAGGTACAGTTTATTTAATTATATCATACTATTCTATATTAAACGTCGTATACTAAATCGACTTAGGTTTTTCGCCTATGTTTCTAGTTCGTGTTTTGATTTTTTTTTCACAATTTCTTCTCAATTATGACATTGGTATCTACAAAAAGACGAAAAGTTGCCTAAAGAGCCTTGAAGCTAGAACTCTATTTATATTTTTGTTTTTCTAACCAGATAGAAATTTACTTAAGAACTTTTTTGGGGATAGTTTAAAGAAACATAGACTAATGGTAAAAGCGTGTCAAAAGCCCCTTGGTGAACAAGAAGTTTGTCCCACCCTATGAACAGTTCTAAAAAATATTTTTTTTTTTCAAACTCATAAGAATTACATTAAACCAAAAATTCGATGAATTTTGGAACCCAAACATTTCTAATCAAATTAACAGATACTATTCCAATGTGTTTCTGTTCAACGAACATAGCCAAATTTACGAGTAAGCCAAATCCAAGTCACCGTCGGCGTCGGCAAAAATCACAAGAAAGCTTTCTCCACTACTTCGCACACAAAAACTATATCAGTTTACTATCATTGCACCCTCTCCCGTCCCAATGCTACTCGAACAAAAAAGCTCATATCGAACCATTGAAACAGTTTTTCTTTTTGTAACATTTTCACTGTCTCCCCCGAATTCGTTCTTCTAACTTTCTCTTGTAACTTTGTGTGTAGGACATTTTTTTGGAAAGAAAAAATCTAGAACAAAACAAAAGAACAACGTACTTGTATCCCAAAAATATCAGCAAAAACTATAAAACAAAAATATAAACTTTCCATTGCCCCTGCAACGACGACGATAATGACGGTAGGGGTAGTGACTCCAAAATGCACTAGAAAAATTGAAGGGGCTATCATCAGGCCACACCCTCTGCAAATTCTCCGATTGGCTGCTGGGTTGGCGATGGTTGCTGTTCTGGCAACATGCTTACTTCAGCCTTGCACCACATGCACACCCGACTACTGCTTCTGCTTCTGCTGCTGCACACCCCCATTTACCAGCCAAACCAGCATGCAACCCCCATATATTTGACAGCGTTTGGCTACTTCAATGTGAAACAAGGGTGCGTATCCTTGCCCATCGCAGTGTAGTCGGTCGGGTCTCGACTCGAGTTTCAGAATGTGGGTACCTAGCAGGAGGTGAAGTGCAGATCCGGATAACTGTAAACCTATCTGAGCTTTTTGCGTGTGTGCACACAATGGAAAGTTTTGCGTCGCCTCTTGGACGTAATCCGTTGTTTTGGAAACATTATAGGGCCCAGGATTTCGGTGTGTGTAAATGTCCATTTTTCATCGAAGGGATATTTGTGGCAATGTAGTATATGACTCCAACCCATTCACCCACACATACACAGAGACAATCCATTGCAATTAGCACATGCATCGATTGCAAAAAAGGACATGCGGGTGCTCCTTGCTGATACGATGGTGGTGTTAATGCTGGTGGTGTTGGTTGTGGGGTGCAAAACAAAGACCAACATCAACGACGACAAGGACGAACAGGACTTGCTGACTTTTGGCTGTGGATGTGGATGTGTACTTCGCATGCATGTAACAAAATGGGTCAGGGGATTTGGATTTGCGGGGAGACGTGCATGGAACTTCGATTGATTGCGGGTTTGTTGCACTGCCGGGTGCCGTCGTCGTCGTCGTCGTTGCTGTGTTACGTGTGCCGGCCGAGCTGATGAAAATAATTTTCGCACACATGCAGGCAGCATTGATGGCGTTGGGGGTTGATTGTGGGCCTCATGTGTATCGACAATGTTATTGGTTTTGGGCCTCTCCGTGCCATGCAGCGATGTCCATAAAGAAGTGATGTTATGGTTGCCCCCAACTTCCGGCAAGAATCCCGATTGGCTATTGCATCGATTTGGGGGAAGGTAAAACTTTGATTTTTGGGATTTGCCATGAGATGCATTTCGGTGTTGTTGGAGTTTGAGGTGTGTAATTTTGTGAGTGTGTATAGGTTCGAGTTGTGATGCGAGTATTTTTTATTCATGCAGGTGGATTGTGCTGGGCTTGTTAGCCATTGATTCCATTTGGATTAGAAAATATTTAAAACAAAAAACAATATTGCAGTTAACATAAGAACAAAAAAAAACATAAAAATCAAATTGCATCGGCCGGGAATCGAACCCGGGCCGCCCGCGTGGCAGGCGAGCATTCTACCACTGAACCACCGATGCTACTTAGGTATAATGTGTCAAAAAGTAAAGTTGTAAAAATAACTAAACTAAAAAATAATTTGAATGAAATTATTGTCTTTTATAAAGTGGCTGGGATTGATCTATTAAATTCTGATGATGTGGTTGTTGAAAAAAATTGTGTAAGTCTAATTTTAGTTGATGTTTATTTAGGTGGTTGGTATTGGTACCTACAAATGGAAACATTTTATGATGTTTATTCCAAAACTCAAGTGAATTTCATTCAATCACTCCACTTAAACAGAAATAATTTTCTATCTTCAATGATTTATTCCAAAACTTTTATGGTGTATTCAAGACTCAAGATCTTATCAGGTGACAGAGTGTATTTAATTTTGTATGTATGTACGCATATGTGAACTTAATGTGTATAAATTGTCATAAATCAAAATACATGTATACACAAAGAGATAGAAGGGAAGTAGTCGAGGAAAATTAGGGTAAAATGAGTTAAAGTTTGAAATAAGCGTTCGTCATAAGACACTTTATAAATTGGAGTTGGACAACGGTACGATTGTCGCTAGGTCAGTTACGTGGGTTTAAGGGTCATGGAGGTGTGTTTTTTTGAAAAACAGTTTGTAAAATGGTAAATATTTCCACAAAAATAGTTATGAGAATTTTGTCGGTAGCTTTTACTAAGGTAGGGGGGCCAAATAAGGCCCACCTAACGGATTTTTCGAAATATCTGCTAGATTTTTGAGAGTATCCGAGTAAACTAAAAAGGTTATGATTCTTTGTCATTTTATCTACATGAAAACATAGATTTTATTATTTTTGTAAAATTGAAAAGTATATTTTTTTGAAATTTATAAAAAGCTTACGTTGTTCTTAATAAGGCCCATGGGGTCTTAATAAGGCCCACTCAGTTTTCTTAAGAATATCGCAATTAAAAACACAAAAAATAAATTTATTTCATAAGGAAATAGTCTCTTTAGTTTAACAAAAAACACAAATTAAATAAAAAACTTAATTTTAGCAAAAAACTTAAACAATAAAAATATAAACTTCACTTCTTCGTAAAAAAATAAAACTAAAATATTCTTTAACCTGCAATGCGTCTTTTTATGTTGGTTACTGTCCTATTAGAAGCTCTTTTTTTTGGGAAAAGTTGGCATTTGGTCTGAAACACATTAAAAATATAAAATAAAAAATATATGTATAATATAAAACCCAATAATTAAAAGCAAATTTGCGTGTGCCCAATAAGGCCCATCCCTTATTTTTGTGGGCCTTATTAGGAACATGCAAGACTTAAAAAAAAAATTATTTAAAACTAACGATCAAACATTTTTTACAAAAAAATAATGTTGTAATTTACTCAAAATATTATATATTATACGGGAAAAATCAAAAAATATGTACTTACTTGGTTTAAATTTGTTAAAAAAGAACACAAAACACACTACTTTTTTATAATTTGCTAGTTTTTCCCCCCAGACGAACTTCATTGAGCTGTAGGTCAAGACATGAATCGCACAGCTGGCTTTTTTTCCTTTGTATGTGTTCTTGTAGACTTGGTTTAAATATGCAAAGCAAAAAAAGTCCCGTTATTTGTTCGTTTCTGTGTTTTCTGACAAGTGGGCCTTATTAGGAACAGGGCCTTATTTGGCCCCCCTACCTTATTGAAAAGTTTTCAGCAATTCAAATAATCGCAAGTATTGTAAAGTCAACCTTATTTTGTACTTTTTTTCATCCAGAGAACAGAGATTGGTCATGACTGTCCATGACATTGGCTACAAACTATAGAACAATTTAATGCCGGTTTTCGACAACCACAATTAGAACAACAGCTTTTAATTTGTTTTGAAAATAGTTACTAAGTTTGAAATTTTGTAGTAGATACAGTGCCGGATTAGCCACGAAGCAAGAGTAGCAAATGCTACGGGCCCCGCGCATTTGGGGGCCCCGCGCACCAACGTTTTCTGACCATAAAAATGTATTATTTATATATTAGATTTAGTCACAATTACTAAGAAGAAAATATTTGCATCAAAATGATCAACTAAAATTTTATTTTTCTATCTGCTGGTCAAACCAAAAATCATGTTTCGCACCGCACTACACGCAAATTGGCAATACTGCTAAGCAAAACGGGGAATTCCCTAATATTTTTTTAAATATTAAGTTATTTCTTAAAATATACTAAATAGAACAGTGTTCTTACGTAGTCAAGAAGAGATAAGTATTCAACGATAATAACTGTGCATCAGTGGTACCACTTTACTTCAATTGAAGTAGATCTACTTCTTTTTTTCAAAATATTTTAAAATCTAGTTCCTACTTCGCACCATCAGCAAAATGCTGAAATCTACTTCATTTTAAAAATCTCTGTTTCAATCTACTTCAATTTTACAATAAAAAAAATCTACTTCTTTTTCTCTATTTCACTCTAGGTACTCGTAGTATGTAGTAGCAAGAAAATTACAAAAAAAGTATGTAAACGCAATAAAAATACATAGGTAAATGAGTAATTTTAAAAGCATAAAAACTCGAATCTTATGAAAAATTCGCTTGCTTGTGTTTTGTTAATAAATTAATTCTTTAAAAAATTTTGTTCGAAATCGGTAGGGTCAGAAATGAGAAAGAAGAAAATCAAAAAAAAGATTTATGACAGGTACCGTTAATAACATTTTATTTTACCAAAATGTGGACTGTATTGTTGGTAAAGGCTGAACATAATTTTTTTTTATAAAACCCATTAGAGCCGTTTTCGAAATAAATATGATATTTCATAATGGCTGTATGGAAGGAACCGAGCTAAAAAAAATATTTCAATTTCTCATTTAGGCTGCAGGTTGAGGTACAGACTTGCAGACAGACGGAATCTCTACTTTTTCGTGTTGTAATGTGAATTGATGAAAATCTCGAGTTCTAATTTTTCAGAAGGCAAGTAAAAAGTCATTTTAAAATCTACTTCGATTTTTCTCAATTTACTTCACTTTACTTCACGGAAGTGGTAACGCTGCTGTGCATAAGGTAAGATATTTTTAAGTTAAAATTTGAAATTATAATTACTTTTCACTCTGAGCAGTTGCTGGGTTTATCTGAAAGATCTGACCGTAGCCAACCTTATAAAATAACAATTTATTATGATTTTTTACATTAGAAATGTTTAAATTAAGGCATACAATGTAAAAATTTCAAAAATGTGAAACGCCGAGTTGGCAAAGAGGGCGAAACGTCAGGGGAGTACACAAATTTATTGCGTTCATGCTTTGTTGTTATTGGTTTGAGGAAACAGAATACGAAGAACATGATAAAACGGAAATAAACAAAAAGAGAATAGTGTTCGTATGCTCTCCCAATTTGCCGAGGTTGAAACAAGAGGGGGAATAGACAAAATTGTATTTATTTGTTACTTGGGTATTTATTATTGCGTTTTTTCTTCGTTCGACCCGTCACCAGGGTTGTAAAATTTCGGAGCAGATTTGTAAAAAAGGGAAGTAAATCGAAAATTTCTGGAGTAGATTATTTGAAAACGAAAAAAAAAAATTCAAAAATTGTATTTTTATCAAAACTAAATATTTTTTAACAAATGAAAAAAAAAAAAAAATAAATAAATAAATCAGATACACAAATTCACTTTCAGTTTTAAATTTAAATATTCAGAGCCAAAGTTGTTTAGCTTGGCTAAAGTAGTTGTGATTTGTTTTAGTGTGGGAAAAAGGGAGTAGATCTAAAAAGTAGTAGATTTAAGGGAGTAGATTTAGTTTTTGTCTTAAAATATCTACTACAAAATTTGATTTATTCAAAGTTTTAAAATGCATAAATGCTTTTTCATTTCTAATATACCTCAACTATGCTGTAATGACAATTTAATTACTATTGAATATGATTTACTCCGAGAAGTCGATATCAACAGCATTATTTATAAATTTTCCCAAATTAAATCAAGGAAAGTTTGTTTGTAACAGTTTTATTTTATTTAATACCATAATAATATAATAATTACCTAACCTAAAACAGTCTAAGGGCCCCTTGATAGAATTTGCTACAGGCCCCGCGCTGGCTTAATCCGGCACTGAGTAGATACACTCTATAAAGGTGTTGTTGAGCAATAGTAGAGTTTGGGGGGAGGGAGTTTAACTGTACATACAGCCTTGTTGAGTCTAGTCAATCGGCATGGGACAAAAATGTTGAATAAATGAAAGCATCGATACTGCCGTCATTCACAGGTGCTTTGTAAAATCGCGGAAGTAGACGGTTGCCATTTTGTCGAACAATATTGAACAATGGGTTCTGGAAGCTCTTCGAAAATATACAATATTACGCCGTCACTCTTTTCAAAACCTTGAAGAATTTTAATTTGCCTTTGTTGTAAAGAGCAGACGTTGAACTAAAACCAAAACTCAAAAAGCCTTAAAAATAGAAGAAATAAGTTATTGTCCATATACAAGCTATCTCAGAGTGAATTATTATGAAGCAACAAACATTTTTAATAGCACTTCAAGTTTAAAGTATCTAAATTATATGCAGAGGGTGTGCAAAGAGATCTTAAATTGAATCCAAAATATTTTTGAAAATTCATAAATTGTAAAAGAAAGTCTTGTCCTTACCCGTCTGCCCTCAAGTAAAATGACATTTCAAGTCATAACCCTCGGGTTATAACACAACTACTTTTTGTATTTCTTTTCAAGTACCTAAAAATGACAAAATGATTGTTTTACAGCAGCCGTATTGAAAGCAGGAGAAAGGTTATTTGCTACATTGCCCTCATCGATGCATCGGGCCGATGATAGCCTATGGTTGCCCGGTGTGGTTCAACGTTGCCCCATCTCAAATCGAAAAGATTCGGGTGTTTGAGAGGCAGTGTCTTAGGCCCATTTGCTGATACAGAACATAAATGCTTATGTTCCAGATAAACTCTTATGTGACAATTTACGTAGAGGAAGAAGTAGAACAGCAGAGAGGTTTAATATATGTACTTAGATATTCCCATCGCTAAGTTCAAACTAATGCTTAAGCAAGATGCTATATAGAGACTAATCATTAGGAGGAACACCATTACTTCACTGTCGAAGTAGAAAGTGATGGGGACAATACACAAAAAATTATTATTTTACGAGACGTTCATAAGTCCGTTTCACAAGCATGTCTAAGAAATTTGGTAGTAAATTATCGTGCAATTTCTAAAATTATTTCTACAATCCTTAAATTATTTATACTTATAGTTTTTTAATATAAAAAACATATTTGTTGTGAGCAGCATGCATTTAAGGCATGGACATTCACATCAACAAAACTCATGTTACGTCTGGAGTTCCTCAAGGTAGTCACATTGGACTAATTCTTTTTAACATTTTTGTAAATGATATCCCATTTTTTCTTAATACTGCCTCGTGCTTGATGTATGTTGATTAAATGATGACATACAATCAAATTATTCTGTGTATTAAAAATGGGATTGATATTGAAAATTTTCAAAATGATTTAAATAAAATAATTCAGCTGCTTGGTGTGAAAGAAATATTCTTCCTTTGAATAACAAAAAGTGAAATGTTTTTACAGCACATCGTATTTTAGTACCAAGGGTATACGACTATGAAATATTCAACATGATTCTCGATCGCAAATCTGAGATTCGTTATTTTAGAGTAATTTTTGATCCAAAGATGTCTATTTCGTTACATGTAGACTATGTTGGATAAACTCTATGCTTGGCTTTGTCAAGCGGAACTGCAGTTCTTCAAACCATTATGCTTTAAAATCAGTTCATAATGTCCTTAATTCATCCCATTCTTAGATATTACTCAAATTTTAATCTATTGGGATAACTCGTATTGAAAGAATTCAAAAGGCTCTCATAAGATTTGTAGTCAGATAACTGAAGTGGAGAATAGAGACTCCTTCAAATGCCTCAAGATGAACCTTAATTAGACTTGATTCCTTACGAAAAATGCGTTCTATTCAGAGTCTATTTTTCGTCGATGATGTTTTTTCATATCGTATAAAATGTCCCCATATTGTTTCTTACTTGAAATCAAAGGGCACGGTAGTGCCCAGCCAAGTTCTGGCACTACACCCTTTTTACAGGAACAAACTCAGGCGATTTTTGAACCTTCCCTATCTGCAGTACCAATGAAGAAACTTAAAATTCCGGATATTTGCTAAGCTAGTCAGGCACAAGCGCCTCACCAAATTTCAATTTTTTAGCATAAGCGGTTTAGCATAAGCGGTTCCAGAAACCGTAACTGACTGACTGACTGACAGATCATCAAAATTATGGAGCACTTTCCGACATCGTAGAATCTTGTAATTTTGCACAACGGTAGGTCTCGTCATGAAAGCAGAGAAAAAAATCGAAAATTTGAGGTTTTCCATTCAGGGGGCGTGGTATCCGCCCACTTTCTCCGTATTGGTGTTGGTTGAATTGAGCACTTCCGACTGCTGTAAAACGATGAAACTTGGTAACGTGGCGGGACTCAAATTGCATACAAAGAAAAAAATATAAAATTTGAGGTTTTCCATTCAGGGGCGTGGTATCCGCCTACTTCCTCAGAGTTGATGTAAATTATATGGCACACTTCCGATTGCAGTAGAACAATGAAATTTGGTAGAACGGTAGGGCTTAAATTGCATATATAGGACCAAAAATAAAAATTGAGATTTTCCATTCAGGGGCGTGGTATCCGCCCTTTTTCTTAGAAAATGTTTAATTTATATGAAGGAATTCTGATTGCTGTAGAATGATGAAATTTTTTAGAGCGGCATAGCTTAATGTACATTCAAAGCGAAAAATAGAAAATCTAAGATTTTTCATTCGAAGTGTCTTTTTATTGTCCTTTTGAAACTATACATTCATCTTGAAAATTAATGACTCTATAATATGTTAACATGAATGAAAAAAAAAAAACATTTGCATACCTCAAAAAATTATGAGCTTACATAAAAAAAACTCTTAACTCAAGTTTATGGTTTGACTACAATCAAGCCACCAATTAGGCTATTAATTGGTGGACTACCTTCGTTTAAAAAAAGGAGTTAAAATTGCAACAAAAACATCATCGCATCCTCAACAATTATTGCTTTTGTATGACTTTGAGCGGATGTAGGTACTAGTATTTAAAATTAATTTAAAATTACATTTGATGGGTTCACTGGTCAAATTTTTAAAACCTTTCGAATTGGGCATACAAAAAAACTTGCCAAGTTAGCCCATCAAATTTAAGTCAGTAATCATTAAATAATAAAATTTCTCTATTACATTGTAGCAGTTTCAATATTATTCTACTTTAAATATTAGGTATTAAACCTTCATGAAGTAAGAACTTGGCGTACTTTTAGATCTCAGTACTTTTCACATCTGTGTAACAAAAGTTTTTGTATAGAAGAACTTGGCTCTTTTTTAACATTTATGTTTTTGGTCTGATTTGATTTCTCAACACACAAATTGGGATTTAAAAATTAAATTTAAAATATTATTTTTTTTAGATTTAAGTTTTTATAAACTTATATTAAATTGTTAGTAATCTGTAAGATTTATATCCGTAGATGAATGATAAATGATTGATGGCTAAAAAGTAAAATCAAAATTCATTCAAAATTTTTGAAAATTTATTTGATGAGGAATTTGTTACCATAATTGTTCAATACTTCAAGGCTTACACGGCTCAGAAAAAAAGCAAGATTTCAAAGTATCCCTCGATGAACTAAAAACATTCTTCGGTATACTTTTATTGATTGGCAGCCAATCAATTCATTGTCTAAAAACAGGTCATTGGTGAAGTATTTCAGCTACAATAATTGGATGGTCACAACTTCGGACGGATAGTTACGCCCTTGACTAGTATTGCAGAAAAGCTGGAGTAGTCATTCCTAAAAAGCCATTGCTTACAAGAGTGGCAGAGCTTAAACTCGACAAACTAGAGGCATGTCTTATAGGTTCTATACACCATGCGGTGTACTTCGATATTTTCTTAACGAGTTTTTATTTTTTTTTTCGAATATTTACGAAATGCTGATTTTCGTGCAACAGGTACTGTTCACAAAGGTAGAACCAAGAAATGTACAGGATATGAAAAAGAAAAACTGATCTGATTTCGATTATCGGTTATTCCAAGTCAATTAAATTGTATTCGTACTCGTACTGCGACTTGATAACAGTGTCTGCACCAAAGGGTTGAGTCGAACTGTGATGGTGTACTCCCTCTGAGAAAAGTAAAGAAATGGAGTGTCGTAGAAAAGAAAAAAGTTGACGTTGGTGATCCCAAATTTGCAGTATGATAGGGAAGGTCAACATACATAAAAACTTTCCCACCAACTAAGATGTACCTACAGTATCCCAAAAAAAAACAACTCGTTGGCAATACAAAAAGTGTATAAAAACTTTGTATGCATTGAAAGTGAATGTTTTGAATATGTTGACACTGCTAGACTTAGGGTCACCATTGAAGAATGTAAAAATTGTAAAAAAAAATTAAGTTCAAAATTCTTTTTTTTTTTTTTAAGTATGGCGTTAATAGAAAACCAATATGACTTGGTATGGTCATCTGAGGCCATGATCTGCCTTTTCACAAGTTTCAATTTGAATCCATAACACTTGGGACGCTACGTATTATAAACTTGAAAGATAATTAGGCTATTTTGTAATGCTCCTGTCACTCCAAAAACGGACACGGATAATAATTCATCTTATTATCAGGAAACCTTACATAACTCCATGAGGACTAATATTATCGATATACATACACAACTAAATTAACATACTTAAAGTATCTGTGTATAAGTCTTAAAATGTCAATTGATTTTCTTTTAATTAGTCAGGTATACGGTAAACACAGAACAGGGGAGATCCTTATCAAAACCCCCATCAGAAAACGGGGATACCGACAAGCTACTTTGAATTCTGTTTTCACCAACTATGTATCTGAAGTTCAAACCAGTTTGCAACAACAACAACAAGCATCATAGTACAATTGAATAGAATAATTTGCTGTTCCTTTTGATAGGAAATCCAATGAGGGAGGTCGATAGCTCGAGAGTTTATTATTGAGTGACATCTTGGGTAATGGAAAGGAAAAGGGTGATTCAAAAATTGGGAGGTCCTCATGCATATCTTGCGCGAGGCTAATTTTAATGTTCACTCTTTTGTGCGCACGCCGCGAACCGCACACTCTGATAGAAAAACAGTGCGATGCCACCAAGACGAAGAGCTCTTCGAAACTATGGGTTTTGTGATCGAATGGAGGGTTATCTGATGGCTCCTTCGATTCTCACCGTTTACGTCCGTCCTGGTCTCTGCTGAAATGGAAAAACAAAATTCCACATATACAATCGACGAAGACGACGACGCTTGGCTTGAGGCGCATAATGCAATTGACAGAAAGTTTATTGCATCTCTCAAGAGTAGTGCTGAGCTGAGTTCTATTAGGTGTACCTCCCAATATGTTGCTGATGGGAGTTGGGAGAAAGATGGCTCTTCGTAGACGAAAGACTCCTCTCTAATCGTAGCAGTGGCATCGTATATACCACGCAGGAAACACAAGTTGATATGTGTATGTGAGTGCCGCGCGCGGTGGCGGCTTTTCCTTTTGAGCTTCATCGTTGTCGTTGCTCCAAGTTAGTCTCGGATTCGGAGCCGAAGTCGTCTTCGTCCAGCCTGTGTGTAGATTGATGCACCAGATATGCCTGAGTGGTTCATAATTTCCAAGCAGAGGACGATGCCACAAAGTAACTCGACACACGCAGGAAATTATCTGACGCGGATGTTATTGATGGGAGAAGATCGCTTCTTGTTTGCTTGTTTTTTTTTTTGTGGTTTATTTTGTTGCAACCCAGAACACGGATTGTGCGTTGCAAATTTCTAATTAATATTGTCTATAAGATACGCACAACTGCTATATTTTAGCTGAAAGATATCAGTGAATAAGAAGTTTGGAATGTTTTTTAAATATATTATTGGCTGTTATTGTTGGACAATTGTACAATGTACTTTTCGTAACTTTTAATATAACGTACCATCTTTAAGTAAAAAATATTAAAATGTGAAGGGTTTTCAATTGGAACGGGTAGATTTTGGCGGTCATGTTATTTTTGTGATATCTGTTCTTCAATCAATGAAGATTATATGAAATACGAAAATTATTTCTAACCACGGACATTATTATTCTAGGGTGTCTAAATTTAATCAAATTCTTCTAGAAAAAATAAAATTCTAAGTCTATTATTGCAGTTAATTTTATAAGAATCAGCAAACATCGACCAATATTTGCGTCTTAGAAGGGTACGGCAACATCTAACTGATGAGCTCACTTTCGGCGAAACGCACATTAGAGTTGAGGTCACTTGAGCTTTCAATTATATTCTGTTTTTTAATATTCAGTTACTGAGGCCAAATGCAAACGTTTGATGGTAGACGTGGTGGCCCTTCGCAAGTTGACTATTCGACGTACATTCGTACGTCAAAGGAACGCAAGAACTCGGCCTTTCGCAGACTTCAACTTGCCGAATTTAGCGTCGATTTTTGAGCCCACACCTGTACAAAATCTAACTGTCCTAGAAGCTCTTAAAAATCATGACCATAGTCAACTCCGTTTGTTCACTGACTGAGCTTTAGAAGAAGACCCCAACTTTTGGCGAAAAGGCGCATTGTCGTTGTTATGGATGATATTTTCAAATTGATTTGAAATAGATTTCTGGTGAAAAAGCGGAAGCGTATGTAATGGAGTCGCCTGCATAAAGCTTCGTCTTTGTTCCTGCTATGTTGCCTGATGGTTGATCGGCAGCATAAATGCTTAGCAACTGCGGTCCATGTTTTTATCCTTGGGCACACCAGGGTTGGTTATCTTGGTTGATGATTCGTCGTTTGCTAACTGTGGATAAAAATGGGTTATGAAGTTTTAAAATATTATTACCAAGTAATTATTAAGTGCAATTTTTGAGAGTTTGATTAGTATTTTTGTTATACACAAATGATGACGAAAGCTTTTTTGATGTCTATCAAGCACGCTTCGTTGAGCCCAAGCGTAACGTCACTATGAAGTCCCAGTAGTGGATGTATAGTAAAGTGTTTATTCTGAAAGCCTTACTGGAGCTCCGAGATGATATCTCTTTTTCAGAGCAACAAAATAGGCTGACATTCTTCTACACTTGCGTGGTTTGTTTATTGTTTTCTTCGGGACGACGCGACGCACGTGACAATTTTTGCAATTTTTGAGGATGCAGGAAAATAGATGTTCTTTAGGCAATTGTTGAAGATATTAGTCAGTAGGAGAACAACAATATTTGGTACACTTCTAAAAACGTTGTTATAAATCTTAGTGCTTCTTGCTGATTTTTATGATAATGTCAACTCTCCTTCTTAGGGAGAAGTGAAAAATTTGCGAGTAGCAGCTCCAATGAGAGGTTTTCTTTTTTAAACGATGCCAGGGTGTCAGTGTTAGCTGATCTCTCCTCAAAGCAAGTTTCTTTCTATTCTTCGATAATTCAGGAAGGTGAATGGGAAAGCGGTGTCATCTAAGAGATTAGCCAACACTTCAGCTTTCTCGGCAGAATTTGTTGGAACTTCTTGTCCAAGAATCATCCTCTTTTTTAGTTTCGGGCCAGGTTTGATATCTACGAGACTCTTCCTGTAATCCTGTTCATGATGATGTTTAACTCGCTGGCTGAACATTGTGTTAGTGCACTGAAATTCTGAATGTAGTCGTCGCTATGCATCACTTTGCCAGTTGAAGGTCTTTTGGTAGATTCCTTTTGGAGGTTTTTGCGGAGTCTTTGACGGTGAGCATATCGTCCCGTTTCTGCGTTAACCTCGTATCTACAAAAACACAATTTTTCAGGAAACGAAAAAAACGTGTAGTTTCCGTCAATGGAACCTAATAACGAAACTTTATATGTTTTCTATTTATATTTTACAGTTGTTAGTATATCATAGTTTTAATTTTGCTAGGACATCACAAAAGTACTTGTTTTAACTGTTTTTGTTACATACGAGTATCCGTCTCTTATGTTTTGATTTACCGAAATGCAGATACGAGGTTCTTTTTCTTATTTAAAATAAATTCAAATAATTGAAAATTTAAACTCAAGGTTAGAAAAATAGCTGAAGCATAAAAAAATACACTGATTAAACTGAAATACTGTTGTTTTAATTCATACAAAATCTTATATCTAAAATATATTAAATTTTAAAATTAAATTTTAAAAAAGCGAATTCAATGTTTGATGAAATGGTTTGTTAAATTAAATATCATCATACAACTCAAAGGATATGTTATTTAAATACATATGTATGTTATTTATGTACATAATTTATAAGCATGTATTTACAAGTAACTTATGAACTAAAAAATATATTTAATAAAAGTAACAGATTTTATTCATAAAAAAGGGAACAAAATTAAATCTCAAAATCTTTCTATTCTTTATAAGAAAATTTAAGGTTATCATAAAAGCCGTGATAATCTTTTGGAAGTAGTTTCTTTAAACTCTGTAAGTCGTTATATTTTTTTAACGGCAAAGGTATGGAATTTTCATAAAGTGATTTTAAAATAGTTTTTGAAATATCTATTTTCGCTTTCCTTTGCGGAGATAATATCCAATCATTGTCGAAATCAAGTTTATAATACATACCCGTGGAATCATAATATCTTATGCATTTAACATCTGTTACATACCTGCGGATCACCCGTTTTAAAGCCTGGTCTAATGGATTTATAGAAACTAATTTTGGAAACGTTTTAAAAAAAAAGTATAGTCTAAGACGTCACTTTATAGGGTTCGGGGAATCTTTTTGCCTCTGTTATGATTCTATCAAAATCAGCTGAAACGTACATTTCTTTTGACTTCTTTTTTCTTTCGATGGTTGAATGGACAGAATCACATTCCATCTGGGTATGTCCAACCGTCAAATACTTTTGATAAATCGTCGTATTATGTTTTATCGCCACGAATTGTAGAAGATTAGCTAAGTTGACGTTTCGATTTTGTGCGCTACATCCATCGCTAAACAGGACTGTTGGAACACTAAGATCACAAACATTTTCCAAAACATGAAAAACACATGAAGCAAAAACATTAGAATCCATTCCACCTTCTCCTTCGTGCCATACGTAGCAATGAACTTCTGATGTTTTCAAATTGAAAAAAATAAACTGATGCACAGCGAGATTTTGCTTAAAGTATGTAGCTGATGCAGCTATGAAAGGTACCGATTAGACAGCTTGAACGTCCAAAGTATAAGCATTTATTTCATTTTTTAACGCTTTTTCTTTGTCATTATCTTTTTCCAACCTTGCTTTATTTTTGTTGCTAACATGTTCACTATATATGTCTTGGTCAATGTTTCCGTTCTTAAAACTAAAGCATATATCACATTGATCTTTTTTTGGCTTATACAATCCAATGTTAGAAGAATGTGCTGTCTTCAAAATGGATAAATACGATGATCTTTCATTATTTGGAATATTTGTATCCTTCGCAAACTGTTCATACATTCTGTAAACATCTTTAAAAGATGTGTAGCTGAAATCAAAATATTGTTTGTCAGTTTTTTGCCTACAATAGTGAGATTCAAGCTTAGGTAGGCCCGCTAAAACATCTTTGACATGTTCTTTTTTTTTAAGTTGAAAACGAATTCCAAAGTCATTGGTTTCTAAAACCTAAAGCAATATTTTCAACTTTTAACTTATATTTTAAAGTTAAATTCCGTCTTGAATTATCACCACCTGTACGGCGAGCTATGGACTGCTTTTCTACAAGAGCTCCAATCATCACTTTTCGCTCTTTCCAAGACATGTTTTTCCAAAAAGAGTTAAATAATTGTTTTCTTTGCGATTCAGGTATTTCATAACATTTAAAATGCTTGCTCATTTTACACTTAGCGGAATCACAACGAGGCTTGAGCCCACGTTTTTGTCTTTTTTTGTTTCCCGACTATCTTTCCTTTTTCTTTTTTAACACTATAGTATTGCTTTCCTTTTTGCCGTGCTTTTGCGACTATATTATTCTTCCATTTCTCCGGTCTACCCTGTCCTTTCTTCCTTCTTTTTTTAGAAATAAGACCGAAATTTTCATCTAGATCAAGGCTTCTGCGATTAGACCTGTTACAATCAACAAAGGAAGATTTTGATGAGGGTTGACAACAGCTTGATAAATCAGAAGTATAATGTAATCTTGATTATCGTTTGTTTCAATAAATAGTCCGGTCTGATCATCAAGGATGAAGCCTTCGTGTTCTTAGTCTAATGTAGGAATATTGTCTTCGACTTCACATTCGATAAACTTCAGTTTACCTTTTGCTTCATCTAACACCAAAACATGTTTATTTAAAATTGCTGGTTTAGAAGAACCTGGTTCAGTAATATTATTATTTTTGTTAAATTCGCCATCCACCAGGTGCCTTAAAGTTTAAAATTTATTGTTAAGACTTTTAATTTAACACGATAACGAGAACATTTTGAAGAGTATTTATATAAAAAAGAGATTAATTTACATACATACACATATTATTATTATTACCGATCCATATTGTGTTTTTTATTTTATATTTTTATTAAATTTATAACCTTAATACTAAGCCAAATCCAATATATATAAAACTGATGCTCAAAAAGCTTGCGCCACATACAAAGCTTAAATTCACTCTAAAGGTACCTAATTAATAATAATATTATCTGCCTCAAAGCTAAATCTGAATAATGGTACTTTTGACTTGTCGTTAACTGTGTAAAAAAGATTAACAATGAAGAAACTAAGGCCTCACCAAGTATATACGAGGTTCTCATCGAAACTTAACAACATGAGAGTAGTTACGAGGAAAAAGAATTAACGGTAAAATAGATTAGATGAATCATTTTAACATTCATACTTAGCTCTATTATTCTGTGAGCCCTAGACAGTGTTTTTATATAAAAAAACGAATTTGCCGAAAAATGTAGTTACGAGGTTAACGCAGAAAGGGGACGATATATTGCTTGTATATGCTGGAGAAAGTCTTCATACCTGTCTCTTTTGGCGCAGCGACAGGTGAAGTAATCATTTATATAAGATTGTTAAAACCGTTTTCGAGAAAATTTAAATAAAACTACAACGATGTACCTACGGGATTTATAAGTGCACATGGTTGAGGGCCTACTCCGTTTAAATACCATGACAATTCGTCTTCAAAGCCTTCAAAAAGCAGCTCAGCAACAACTACAGCAGTATTAAGTTAGTAAAATAAAAAGAAAAAAAAAAGAACCCGCTGCGGACAGGATTCGAACCTGTGCGGGTAGAACCCAATGGATTTCAAGTCCATCTCCTTAACCACTCGGACACCGCAGCTAATGATAAAGTGTTGCCAGGTAGCAGAAGCCGTGAAACAGAGTTGCATTAATTACAATGTAAACTGTATATAAGAATAAAGATAAAGTTACATATGTTTAAAGATAATGTATGTATCTCATTTTCTTCTTATGGAAATGTGTTTCTAATCAATTTAATTATATACCTAAGAATAAGACGAGTATGATAGTGTTCAACGAATTTCATATATTTTTTTTTTCAGCTATGTTATACGCTTCTTATATTACTTGTATTATGTGTAAAGAAACAGTCATTGCTTTATTACCTGATTTTGATTTGATTAATAAACATCATCATTGACAACCAGAATGGAACACTCCGAAGACAACAAAGTCAAACGACTTTTAATTCAATTTGGATAAGTATAATACCTACACGTGTATATTAATATGTATTTTCTATTTTAAGCCAATTTATAAGATTAGGCCCACATCTGCAACAAATCTTAATTTTAATTGTATCTTAACCATTTTAGGTACATAAGTTAAATTTTAGATTATATTATTTGTTTATTTTTAAAATGTTGGACGTTTTCCCGTCCAAAATAATCAAGAAAACACTCTTGTTCAAATAAATAATTAGTCGAATTAAAACGATGTTAAAGCTAAATTAGTATATGATACTAGGTTTTTTTTTTTTTTTTTGCAAATTTTAATCGAATTTTTTGGTTAAAGTTAAAATCATCAAATACCTTTTCCAGATATCTTTTACTATCGTGTCGACTTCATTATGACTCTTTGTCATTTCCAAATGGTCAATTGGTCTGTATGCTAAATTTATTTTTTCATGAACTGTCATTGTTTTGGGGGCGTTCCGAAGTTTGAAAAACATTGCATTTCAAAACTTAAAAAAAAAAAATGAATTACCAAAAAAAAAATCAATTTTTTGTTTGAAAAAAGTCGATATCTCAAAAATGGGTCAATATTTTGTTTCGAAATTATTTTTTTTTTCCTATAATATTAAAAACTTAAAGTTGGCGTACCAACATTTTTCTTAAAAATGTTTAAAAAAAATTGTATATAAAAGCTTATTTTTTTAAAGAAACCACTACACCGACATATAATTTTTATACTTACATAAGCTAGATAATATTTGCTGCCACATGTCATCCTGTTATATTAAGTTTTGAAAAAAGAATCGGTTGTATACCATTTTTAAGAATTTCAAAAACAAAAACAATAATACCGTTGATCACCATTTTTCGATTTTTTTTTTGCAGATGTATTCTAGTTTTAGTTAAATGAAATTTTGTTAATTTTTTCTTTAAATCAGTGGAGCAGTTTTTGAGAAAAAAATATTTTATAAAATTACGAAAAAAAAATCATATGGCAGGTACAGTTATTTTTGGTCTTTAAAAAAAACGTATCGTAACGTATTAAAAATGTTAGATACCAATTTTAAAGAAAATTGCCGGAGCCGCTTAGGATGTAATCCAAGTCAGTAATCGGGAAGACTTTTTCGTCTTCCCTATCATTTTAATATCAAGTCTCATCAGAATTTCGAATTTGATTTTTTTACGAATGCATAAGTTGAATTATTATGTACATATTAACCTACATTTATTATATTTGGCAAATTAAAATTTGGTTAATGTCCATGTCTCTCAATTAGACATTTGTAGTGGTTGATAGCATTTATACGGTTTACGATTTTAAGTGAAAATAATGGATGATTCATGATTATGTAGATAGTTTTTAATTAATAATAATTATTATAGATAAACAATGAAGAAAAGCAGACAGAAGAAAAGAAGGCCTGCACAGTTTCCAGAAAACATTCTAATAAGTGTAAAAAAAAAGTTTGTGTGTACTGGATCTACGCGCGCTAGAAGTAAAATTTCTTTTCCCTCAATAACCTCCAACTTCTTCTTCCTTTGTTTCGGCGCTGTTATGATCTCGATGTCGAGGGGATCATAACTCTCCCACGTATCTGCTTCACACTAGTGTTCCGCCTGTGGGGTTCGCCGGGTTGACCTCAGAAATCGGCGGCAAGCCTCCCGGTTTTGTATTGTTCCATTTCTGAGGCCAACTGAATGCAGGTGTTTTTGCATTTGTTTGTACCAGGAGTGTTTAGGCCTACCTTTCTTTTTATTCCGAATTGGAACGTTGTATGATATTGCCTTTTTGACGGGGTTCTCAGGATCTCTCCTTTGAACATGGCAATACCAACTGAGTCGGTCGTGTTCAATTTTTTGGGAAATGGTATTCTTAACATGAAGGCTTCCTCGGATCTTCGTACTTCTAATTCGATCAAGCTTTGTAACTCCTGCTGTCATACGAAGCATCTTCATCTCAGCTGCCGTTAGCTTACTCTCATACATTTTGTACATTGTCCAACATTGTGAACCGTATGTGAGTGCTGGACGCACAACTGAAGTGTAGAGCTTTCCTTTCAGCTTAGGGGGCATTTTTCGGTCACAGAAGATAGCAGAATTTTCCCGCCACTTCATCCACCCTACGCTTACGCGATGATTGATATCGTCATCACAAGTAGCTTCGTTATTTATCATAGACCCCAGATATTTAAACTTTTCACACTTGGGAAGCACTACTCCATTCAAATAAATGTCTGGAATAGGCCTGTGTGGATCAGAAAATGGGCAGCATAGGTATTCTGTCTTTTTCGCGCTTATGCGGTACCCACTTCCTTCTAGAACATCCACCCATACGTCAAGTGCTCGTTGTAGGGATATCGGGTCTTCACTTATGATGGCTCCATCGTCAGCAAAGAATAACTGATGCACTTTTGGATCCGTCACTTTGCCTTCAAGCAGGTAATCAAGAACTGTAATAAAGAGCAGGGGACTCAAGACACTTCCCTGGTGTACACCTACTGTGATTTCAAATTCTTCGGTGACTCCAGCTGCGCATCTTACTTTAGTAACTGCTCCATCATACATGTCCATAATTATCCGCACATAGGTTTCTGGAACTCCTCGTTGCCTGAGGGCCACCCATATTAGATCTCGTGGTTGCCGATCGAATGCTTTTTCAAAATCAACCAATACGACATGCAAATCCTCCAAAGAATCCCGATGTTTTTCCATAATTATTCTTATACTCTGGATTGCATCCGTGGTTGACTTACCCCCGACAAACCCGCACTGGTCATCAGATAGCCTAATTATTTTTCGCAGTCGGCTACCCAAGACTCGCTCAACGATCTTCATGGTGTGTGACATCAGCTTAATCGAACGGTAATTATCACAGCTTCGAGTATCACCCTTTCCTTTATAAATTGGAAGAAGGTAACTTTCCCTCCATTGATTAGGCATGCGATCACCTCGTATAAGTTTGGAGACAAGAATCATGAGCCATCTAAACCCGATGTCTCCCATCTTTTTCCAAAACTCTGAGGGTATTTCGTCTGGGCCAACAGCTTTTCCCTTTTTGGAGTATTTTACCGCCTCACTAACTTCTTCGACTGTGACGTCGGATACTTCGCTTAAGTTAGGTGAAGCTATTGGAAAGTACAGCCTTGGAAATTGTTCGTTTAGAAGTCCGTCACAATACTGTCGCCACCTGTGAAGAATTTCGTTGTCTTCCACAAGTAGTTGGCCTTGAGCATTGTTAATGAACTTTGGCGAACAAATCTCCTGGGCATTTCTTCTTCTTTGAGCGGCTATTTTGAAGATAGTTGCGCCCTTATTCGTGTTTTGCCGTAGCTCTTGAATAGCACCAGCTGTCGGGGTAGAAATTTCATCCAGCTCCCGATACAGGTTTTCTGTATTCTTTGCTTGAATTTGGGCGCACTTCTTCTTCGCTTCTTTCTTGCAGTTTCTATATTCCACTTCGAGGCGTGACTTTTGCTCTGTATCATTAGAGGGGCACTTCGACCAAGCCTTGAAAGCCATTTTCTTTTTACTTATAACTGATTTAGCTTCATCATTCCACCACCATGTTTCTTTGCCTTGTTGGTTGTGTCCTTTTGAAACTCCTAACAGTGTTTTGGCTTTTTCTTTGCAAGTTCTCTGTAGGAGATCCCACATACTTTGTGCTGTACTCTCTTCATTTCGAACTATATCGGTGTTGTTATACAGAACGTTTTGCATATTCGAAATGAAAGCTTCGCCTTTTTCCTTATCCAGATTATACCATTTGATCTTCCCAAAAGTTTTTGTATGTTTGTTGTCGTTCACTGTCTCCATAAAAAATTCTGTCAGTAGGAGACGGTGTTGGTGGGCGATCGCTTCTCCTAGTATCACTTTGCAATCTTTTACCCGGGGTTTCATGAAACTAGATACCAAATGGTAATCAATCTGGGTTTCATTTCCACCACTGCTGTAAGTGACCAGGTGTCGGCTTTGTTTGACGAACATGGTATTTAGTACGATAAGACCGTATGTTTTGCACATGCTCAGGATGTCTTCACCAGGAGGGTTCCTGGTGCCGTATCCGAGGCCTCCATGGCAATCTTCATAGTCTTCGTTTGTCTTGCCGACATGTCCGTTCAAATCTCCGCCCACGAACAAAAACTCTTCCTTTGGGATGTCCTTAAGTAGATTGTGAAAGTCTAGCCAAAATGCATCTTTTTCCACCTGCTCGCATCCAATTTGGGGAGCATATGCAGTGACAATATTCCACAACTTTCCTTTAATCACCAATTTAAGGGACATCAAACGGTCGCTGGATTTCGAAATGGTCAATACGCTGCCTAATAGATGTTTTGCAAGGATGATTCCGATTCCGTTTTTACCCTTTTCCGTTCCATAGTAGAACATCTTATAGTTTTTTGTCCTCGTATCCAAGAAACGGGCCCTGTTTCCCGTGTTTCGCCATTTTGTTTCTTGAACACATAAGACGTCCACTCGCCTTCTTTTCATCATCTCTTCCAGCTCGAAGCTTCGACCTGTCATACTGCCAACGTTCCAACTCGCAACTCTCAGATTTTGTATAATCTGCGGCATTACTTTGCTAGCCCCCGGAATCCGTCTAGCTCTGACCCGAGCATTGCTGCTCGGTCCAGGATCAGTACCATGTGTAACAATGGTAGTGCCTGGCGGGGTAGTGTCATTTCGGACGAGTACTTCCATAATGCTAAAATTCACAAAATCCGTTGTAAGTATCGACGTGTGCATGCTCCAGTTTTGTATTTGATCTCTCTTTTACGGCACCGGTGATCTCCAGTCGTGCCAACCCAGGGACTGGCATGCACACTTTTGGGAAAGTTTATAGGTGTTACGTGTCGCTAGGTTCACCTTGCTGTTTGTGGCCTAGATGTATTTACTCCTTTAGTCGCCTTTTACGACAAGCGGGGAGGCGCTGCAGGAATATTCTAACCCGTCCCTGCACAGGGGCTCAATAACCTCCAACTAAGTTCGAAAAATAATAATTGTAAAAACCATGTCGCTGTCTTTGATTGATAACGTGTCGTTTTGACATGTGGCTGACAACTGCATAGAAAATTTCTTACCCCCAACGCCGGAAAAGAAGTTTTACTACAAAAATTTTATCCAAGTTACTTGTATATCGTCCGTCCAAAAGTGAATATGTTTTTTGGGTTCATTTTTTAAGCCCAAAGAATACTTCTGAGCAGGGCCGGATCTACCTAAGGGCTGTATGGGCTGCAGCCCAGGGCCCCGAGGTCACAAGGGGCCTCCAGACCCCGTTGAAAACATTAGGCGTTAATTTGAATTAAAAAAAAATTAAAATTAAAAAACTTACCATAAGGTTGGCAATGGCAACCCTGAAATCAATCAACTAATGTATAGTCCCCGGCAAGTTAGATGGCACTATTTTAGAGAGAGAGAGTAAATTCGCGCGTCGCTTTTACCTGGAAAAAGCGCTGCGCGAACTCACTCTCTCTCCCTCTATAAAATCGTGCTCAGTTTGATGCCGTCTGTGGAACGGAACGGGGATTCCCCGTCGTTTGTTTTTGATCGGTGTATTTTTTCTAATCTTAGGTTAGGTTAGGTTGTTGGGCTGACAATTGATGTAACTATCGTCACACTTAGATCAATGTAGATCCATTGTGTTACCCGTGAGTGTAATCACTCTTTTCTGATAAAAACCAAGCCATTTTGAGGCATTGACGAAGTTCAATATGTGAATTCCTGAATATTAGAAAGATCTTCTAAATTGTCAAAGAAGTAACTACCAAGCCATTTCCTTCTTTGGTGGCATAGTGACGGGCAATGACAGAGAAAGCGTAATGTGCTTCATGTACCTTTTCATCACCATATCCTCTACATAGGTCATCTTTTCTTAGTTTCATTTTAAATTTATGATATTTTAGTAAATTATGTCCGGTGATTATGCTCGTTAGAGAGCGAAGGGACTTCTTACTAAGTTGCATAATTTTGTCAGTCCTCTGCTTGTTAAAGCAAGGCCATACTTTCCTAGTGGTATCACAGGTGTCAAGTAGACTCCGCCTTTCATTGGATTTCTTTAGGATTAAATCTGAAATTTTCTGTTTAATGTTGCAGAGTGGGATACTTACCATCTGTCTTGCCAACTCATCGGCATTTTCATTACCTGGTATGCCGCTGTGCCCCGGTACCCAGCAGAGTCTAATATAGTGCTGCGTGCCAAGAACCTTAAGCTCTTTGCGACAGCAAGAGAGAAGCTTCGATTTTATCACAGTGGTAGAAATCGTTTTTATTGCCGCTTGGCTGTCAATGTAAAAGGTGATATCAGCCTGTGGTATCGCCATCATTGATACCTGTCTAGCAGCTGTTGTCACTGCCAGGACCTCCGCTTGGAAGACACTGCTATGATCTGGGAGCCTAAGTGAGTTGTTTAGCCCAAGATGTTCTGAGAAAAAACCTGCACCAACACCTGTGTCCATTTTGGAGCCATCAGTATAGATCGCTATTGCTGATTCACTGGCGTTGTTCAGCCATTCTTCTCTGCTTGGAAAGGCCGTTTGGAATGGTTTATAAAAGTCAAGTTTGGGTGTTGTATAATCTGTAATGATACTATCACCCAAATATTTCTGAAGAATTTGAGCATGTCCTATTGCACTGTTTTTCGAGGTATTAGTCTGGCTTAGCATTAAGGCGCTATATGCTGCGGATTCGAAAAGGTCTATGGGTATCAGGTTGAGTATCGCCTCTAACCCTGCTGTTGGTGTGGATCTCATGGTACCCGTAATTCCAATGCACGCAAGTCTCTGTACTTTTGTCAGAGTTTTGAGGTTTGTGCCTTTTTTCCATTGCATTCCACCCAAATAAAGGTTGCCTGGAAGAGATTGCTGCCACAGCAATAAGGTCGCCGTTTGCACAACTAATGCTTGCGTAGATTTAAGTAACATTTATGTATTTTTTTTGTGCAATAACGAATACATATATATAATAATAATAATATCACTATAGACACAGTTTTTTGACATGGCTATTAGTTGAGTACTTAGGTAGGCCACTAAATAGTTTCAGCCCAGGGCCCCACAAATTCACGATCCGCCTCTGCTTCTGAGAAAATTTACCTTCAGTAAAGCTAGCCCTAAACGACGAACATGCTCGCCGAACTTGTTCGTGCTCGCTATGTTTTCGTCGTGAAGGGGCTGGTTTGCGAGTCGCTCGCTGTTGGCGAAAAATTTCGATTTTGTCGTGTTCGTTGGCCTTGATGTTCGCCGTGTAGGGCCATGTTCGTGAGCAAACTTTTTTTGCTGTGAACGTCGCACAGTGGTCTGAGAGCGGAAAAAAGTCTTTGGAAAAAGTCATATCTAGCCTTTTTAGCTTTATGTTTAAGTACTCTTGCGTAATTCGAGCGTATAAATTAAAAGTATTTTTTAACATATATGTATGTATATTGTATGTTCTGATTAACAAGCTCTCAAAGTTGAAAAATAATTTTATTCAAGTCGCGAACCATATTTTCAACAAACTTTTAGGTGTCTTTTTCCGAAGTTCCTTTAAATAAATTCTGTATCTACCTTCTTATCTCATTTTATAATTCTATTTTTGTTTATCTAAAAAATAAAAAAAATATAATTTATAAAATAAGCCTTCTATAAGTAGCATGAAACATTGGTACTAAGGAAATTTTTTTTTAACTTTTTGATTTTAAGAAAGTTCCAAAAGACTCCAAGCAACGAAGTATAGCAGCGTATGCTCCACACTTTCAAGTTAAACCACATAAAAAATCAGTTGCAGATACTTGCAGATGTGGAAGTTATGTTCACTGAATCGGGTTTCAGAAAACTTCGTCTTGCCAGTGGTTTTTATCAAAAATTTTGAGTTCATTGGTACTAATTGTCAGAACGAACTGGTTATTTTTAGAAAAAATGTTCACCTTTATTGAAAAAATAAAATTAATACATTGACCCAGGTCTGAGAAATTCGATTTTTGCGAAAACATTTATTTCTGCCCGAAAATTTTTTTAACTTTCAACTAAAATTTTTAAAAAATTTTAATAACTTTTTTACTAGTTGTGGCAACGGTGACTGCTAGTGTAAATTTTGGAAGCGGAATGAGTAATGAACCCATCTAAGAGTTGGGTTATGAACAAGAATAAACACATACATATATATGGATGGATTTAGAAAACTGATATATACTAAAAGGAAGATACATTTCTAAAGCAGATATTATTATTATTATTTTATTAAATACACGATCATCACGCTATTGATTTTTGCATAACCAAATTTTGACCAAATACCTAAGTATAAGATTAATTTTAACATGTGTTTCAAATTTCAGTTAAATAGTTGAACAGTTTCGATTTTACAAATTTGTGTCCGCTCTCTCATACAAACATTAAAACCCTCCAATTTTATAAAAATGTTATTAATTTTTTTAAATATTTTTGCTTAACAAAATTTTTATCAAATATGTATTAGACTGATTTAAACATGTGTGCCAAATTTCATTAAAATCCGTTGAACAATTCAGATTCAACTGACTTTTTTCCGCTCTCCCATACAAGCCAAACCACTGTGCATCACGTCGCCGAGTTCTTATCGCGGATGCTTACTCTGTGAAGAATCAACACGAAATGAATGTTCGCCAAATGTGTTCGCCGTGTAGGGGATAACGCAAACGAACAAGTTCGGCGAGCATGTTCGTCGTTTAGTGCCATCTTAATGGTGGATTTAGTCACACAATATTGTATTCTTTTTAACTTGCGATATAGGTACTATAGGGCAAGTTGCTTTGGAAAAAAAATTGAACTCGAGATTTTGATCAAAGTTGACATTACGATAATAGCGAAGAAGAGTATTTTTTTTTTTGAAAAATAAATATCTTCAAAACGTGTGAACGATTATTTTTTGAAATTATTTCCTTAAATCTATACTACTAAATACTTAAAATTGACATCCCAAATTTTGTTCTTAAAAAATTTTAAAGAAATTTGTTATATTAAAAAAAAAAAAAAACAATTTAATAATTAAACGATTTTTGAGCTTTGTTTGCGTAAATTCATACTTTTCATGCATTTGAACATTTTAATCTGATTAAATATGTATATACATGTTTTATAGTTATAAATGTATTTTAAATTCCAAAGTACTCTTACATAAGAGCAACTTGGTGCTAAATCAAACAAATCAACTAAATCAACAAATAGCAACCCTACCGATAATTCTCATAAATGTGTTGCAGTTCATATTGCTTAATACGGCAACCCTGAAAGAGCTTAAAAAAGGATATAGCTTATTAAAAGCGCTTACAGTTGAAGTGAGAAGCAAAGTATAGTCATCTCCCTTTGTCACTTTATTAATATAGAAATCAACAATTAAAACTCTCATTATTGTTACTCCTGCTAAATTATCTCATTCTCACTCCAATGTTTATTCGCATGAATTTGGTGCTGCTCCTTGAGTTGGTGTGGTAGGAATTAATCATGTCGATTACAGAATTCGCAGAATTTTACTCCCGGTGAGTTGACTTGATTCGCATCCGCTGTAAAACTCAATTATGAAATTCGTCGGATGAACTACATTGTCGATTCCTAAAATTACCTTATCATTTATGAACTTTCGTATCGACACTGTCAGCAACAAACATTTATTCAACTGGCCTAGGCTGTGATAATAGTATCGTTTTCGATCAACGAAATCAAGCATCGTTGAGAGTGGTTAGTACGAAGATGGGGGACGGTTCAAAACCAACTGTGTGCTCTTTTTTTTTTTTTTTTTTAGATTTCTTGCTCTCTGGTTTCGTTGCTATTTGTGCGTTTTTTATTAAAATTTGTTAAACAAATTAAACAAACACTTTAGCATTCAGTATGATAAGCTTTTGACTTAAATTTTTGTACTCTCCATTGTTTATTTTCGTTTAATCAAAAATTCACTTCAGATTCGTCTCGAAATTGGTGCGAATGTAAAATGATAGAAATTGTATGGAGTGCGAATGGATTGCGAAATCTGTAATACCATATAAGTTGAACAAAATGTCAATGGTGCAGGGATTGTTACCGACATTCGTTCAACTTTCATTCGTCGGATTCAGTAATACCAAAAATTTGGAAATGAATTGAAATTGTCACTTTAGCTCATTCGCCGAATTCTGTAATAGGGGTGAATAAGTCCATCAAAATACTTTTAAGTTTATAAACAATACTTTAACATCTTTAAGGCAGGTCACTTGAAAAGATTATTTTTTATTGATATTTTTAAAGGTTTTATAAAAGAACTTTATTCTTAATTCCACATGTGGCGTCGGTGGTGTAATGGTCAGCATAGTTGCCTTCCAAGCAGTTGATCCGGGTTCGATTCCCGGCCGACGCACACTTTTTAATTTTTATCGAATTCAGAACTTATCAGTATGAATAAGGCACCACTGTTCATATTGAAATTTAATGGATATTATTAAACCAAACAGATACAAATAATAACATTTTTTTACTGGAATCATTTTGGAAAATTATTTGTTTTCGACACAATAGGGAGTGAGCTCCGTTTATAATTATAATCAGAGGTCGCAAGCATGACTTATCAAATCCAAAGTAGCCACTGAAAAAATGCAATAGTTTTTGCACCAAAGAAAGCAAGCGAAAAATTAAATTGAAACGCACGTCTTCAAGTCTTTAATTCAAGTGCAGTATTTATTCATACTAAGGGGTATTTATAGGTTAGGAATAGTTGCTTATTTTAATTTTAGTATATACAATTTTGGCGGCAATTAAACTTGACGAAGCGTCAGTACTAAAATTAGTTCATAACTCATTTTAGTATTTAGTTACATAATTCATTTTAACATTTAAGGATATGTTTACAATTAATTAAGTTTACATTTAAATTTTCAATGAAAATATGAGAAAGAATTAAACACCGGCCACGTTGAAGGATTGCACATCTTCAATCTATAGGTAATATGGCTAGCTTATGAATTGGCCTTTTCAGCATTCCTCTTGTTGTTTTGATATCGGCCACTCTAACTTTTTCATCATCGCCCATCACTACGGCTTCCACCCTTCCTGTTATCCAATGTTGGGGTGGTAAATTGTCGTCGTGAACAATGACAAGTTTCCCGATTGCAAGATTTGGTTGCTCTCGCAACCACTTGCTTCTTATTTGGAGTTCTAGAATGTAGTCTCTGGACCAAGCTTTCCAGAACTTTTGCTTGAGTGCGCATAAGAGTTGCCACCTTCTCAAGCATCCCATTTTGGATTCTGATACGTCTGGCACGGATTCTGGCGGCAGCGAACGAAGAGCCTCTCCAATCAGTAGGTGCGCTGGAGTTAGCGCTTCCCCGTCGTTGGGATCTTGACTTAGTGGTGATATTGGTCTCGAATTGAGTACGGCTTCGACCTCGATAAGCGTCGTTTGAAGTTCTTCTGCGGTAAGGAGAGCGTTGCCGATTGTTCGTTGAAGTCGGTTCTTGGCAGACTTGACAGCGGATTCCCACAGACCGCCAAAATGCGGAGCTCTTGGAGGTATGAAGGCAAACTCGATTCCATTTCCTGCAGCATACAATTGGATGTCTTCTTTCTGGGAGATGAATGCATCTTGAAGTTCTTTCAGCTTTCTGTCTGCTCCTACAAAATTGGTGGCGTTGTCGCAATAGATCTTTCCCGGCAGTCCTCGTCTTCCAATAAACCTTTTAAGACACAAAATAAAACAATGAGATGATAAATCACTAACAAGTTCTAAGTGAACAGCTTTTGAAGTGAAACACACGAATACTGCTATATAAGACTTAACTGGCGGACGACCGCGAATTTTCAAAGACGTATAGACTGGACCACAGAAGTCTACTCCTGAAATTGCGAAAGGGCGAATAGCTTTAAGCCGATCACTAGGCAAATTGGCCATTATTTGGGTTTCTAATTTTGGTTTATAGCGAAAGCAATGAACGCATTTCCGCACAATTCGAGTACAGGCTTCTCGAGCGTTAATAAGCCATATGTTTTGCCGCAATATAGCAATCATTGCCTTAGGTCCTGCGTGACAATTTGTTAAGTGCAGGTGCCGCAGATACAAAGATAAAAAGGGGGTGTCTTTTGGCATAAGCAATGGAAATTTTGCATCATATGGTAAGGGTGCATTTAATAATCGACCTCCGACACGTATAAGCTCAAAGGATCGTTTTCTTTCCTTGAATCCGTGGATAAAAGGGTTAAGCTTTTGAATATTTGGTGATAAGGGCTGTGACTTTTTTAACTTTTGAATTTCATCTGCAAATTCATGTTTCTGAATGGTTTCAATAATTTTTAGGAATGCTTCTCTTAATTCTTTGGCTGTCGGGGTTATTGATGAACTTTTTCTGTATTTTTTCGTCATGAAGCGATATAAATATGCAACTAATCTCAATATCTTTAAATAAGAAGAGTGTATCGAAATTAATTCTAAGATTATAGAATGTCCATTACTGACTGCGAGTAAATTAAGTTGAGTTTTTCTTTGTTCCAATAACTCTTCTTCTGGTGATAATGAAAAATGATCGTTTTTAGGCCAATTAAGAGGAGCTTGAATAAGAAACTCAGGTCCTTCAAACCAGATCGAATTTATTAATTCTTGTACATTACACCCTCGAGATACAATATCTGCGGGATTTTGCGATGATGGAACATGACGCCAAGATATATTGGTTGAACCTTCTTGGATTTCTGAGACTCTGTTTGCCACGAATGTTGTGAGTGAAGATGGATGTGTTTTAATCCAATGTAATGTGATTTCTGAATCTGTCCAGAAAATCACATTCTCAATTTCGTAATTTTTAAGCATTGTTTGAACTCGTGACCAGAGTTTTGCCAAGAGATGCGCTGCACATAACTCAAGTCTTGGCAACGACTTTGTTTTGAGTGGAGCAACTTTAGATTTGGCTGTTAACAGCCTTGAGCGAATATGAACGCCTTCTTGGCTACGAACGTAAATACAGCAACCATAGGCTCGTATGGAAGCGTCAGCGAATCCGTGTATTTGAAATTTTAAATTCGAAGAAATATGAACAAAGCGTGGCAATTTAATTGTGTCTAATTTTGATAAATTATCTTTGAAGTCCTGCCAGCTGCTGTCAAGATGCATTGGAATTGACTCATCCCAATCTAATTTTCTAAGCCAAAGCTCTTGCAATAAGATTTTTGCCTTTACTACAATTGGACATAAAAGTCCAAGTGGATCAAATAATCGAGCAGAAACTGAGAGAATGTTTCTTTTTGTGCTTTTTAAGTCATGAAAATTTTCTTCCAATCGAAATTTGAATGTATCATCTTTTGGTACCCAATGGATACCTAATGCTTTTACGAAATCGGTATCATTGATTTGGAGTTGTTTCTCTTGTGAATCATTGTTATTGTAATTTGGATGATTTGAGCACCACTTTGCTAATTGGAAGCCACCTGATTCTAACACTTGGGAAACATCCAGTCGAATTTTTTCAATTCCTTCAAATTCGTCTGCTCCTGTTAACATGTCATCAACATAAAAGTCCTCGCGGATGACTTTTGAAGCAATTGGATGTGAATTCTTACACATTTCACTCAGGTATAACAAGCATCTTGTGGCCAAAAACGGTGCAGGTGCTGTTCCATAAGTCACAGTACTAAGACTATACAAGTTTATTGGCTTTTGAGGATCTTCCCTCCATAATATTAGTAGAAACTTTTTGTCTGCCTCGTCAATTTGTATTTGACGGTACATCTTAGTGATGTCAGCAGTGATTGCGTATCTATGCAATCTAAAACGCAACAAAGTTGAATAAAGTTCTTCTTGTACAGTAGGTCCAACCATAAGCGTGTTATTTAACGAGATTTGGTTCGAAGTTCGGCTTGAAGCATCAAAAACTACACGAAGTTTGGTAGTTGTACTTTGCGGCCTAAGTACACATTGGTGCGGAATAACATAGTGTGGACCATTTAAAATCTCGGCATTCGCTAAATGCATATGACCAAGATCTAGATATTCCTTCATAAAGTTCATATACATTTCTCGTA
This sequence comes from Philhelius festivus, assembly GCA_963931855.1. NCBI lineage: Eukaryota > Metazoa > Arthropoda > Insecta > Diptera > Syrphidae > Philhelius > Philhelius festivus. The sequence goes on along the minus strand of OZ007556.1, from coordinate 30,859,034 downwards.
ATTGAGAGTCTTTAGAAAGTCTTCGTTCTAGTGACAGAAAACGCTTTTTTGCCGTATCGAAAGAAAAACCCAAAGAATTGGGACTGGACTTAAATGGAAGAGATACTTTGAAACGACCATTTGTTAAACGTTGAAGTGTTTTCAAAAAATAATTCTCACATTCCTGTTGCTCTGAAGTGAATTTCACCGCCTGAGACTCCTTGGGAATTTCTTCTAACTCCCAGAATTTGACTAGAATAGAGTCTAATGAGTCAGTATCTTCAGTATGAGTAAGAATACTGCATATTTTAGATTGACTATTATCCATGCATTTAATTTTTCCGGACACAATCCATCCAAGTAATGTTTTTTGGAGTGTTGGAAGATTTGGATTGATCTTTATCTGTCCTACGGAAAGCAATTCAAAGAATGTTTCTGCACCTAGCAATAAATCTATTCTTTGAGGCTTATAAAAGTACGGATCAGCTAGTTCAACATTTTTTGGTAAGTTCCAATCTTTTGTTGAGAATGTGTGGTCGGGTTGGTAACTAGATATGGATCGCATAATCCAAAATTCAGATGAAAATTCATGTGAGTTTATACGTGATCTTACTGTTGCATAAAGCTTTTGCTTGATGGTTTGATTCGATTTACCTATTCCTGTTAAATTAAGATTCGTATCTTTTCTCTTAATTTGTAGTTTTTGTGAGAATTCCTCAGTTATAACATTTACTTGTGAACCAGAATCCAGCAATGCTCTGGCCAGATGATATGAACCTGATTTGTCTTTGATTTTAACAACTGCGGTAGCTAAAATTACATGATCATCAGAGGCTGAGGCGTGATTAACAAAAGCATGAGTACTCGAAGATTGATCCCTTTTATTAAAATTATTATCAAATTGTGAAGGTTGGTTAAGATTTGAAGAGTTCATATTCAATTGAGAATTGCTTAATGAATACTGGTGAAGGAGAGTGTGATGAGCTTTATTGCATACACTGCAACGACTAGCTTTGCATTTGGTGACTGAATGACCTTTTCGTAAGCAATTAATGCAAATGGGTACCCCCTTTGCGAACTCAAAACGCTGTAGTACAGTCAGCGCCATAAAAGAATTACATGAATTTATAAAATGTTCGTTTGAAGAACAAAATAAACATTTTACTAATGGTTTTGATGTTGATTTTACTGCCGAAAATGTGGACTTTAAATTCTTTTTTATTCCAGCATCTACTTTAGGTTTGGTATATCTAACTTTTGAAGTTGATGCCTCAGCAGCTGAAACATGCTGGAAACGTTTATTGAGAGCGGCTTCACAATCTTTCCATAATGGAAGTTTATCGTAATCCAATTGCTCTTCCCAATATAATCTTGTAGCAACATCAACCTTTGACATTACTAAATGTATTAAAATAGCACTGGTTATATTCTTTTCATCACCGATAGATAAAAGCGATTCATATATAGCTGATACTGTATCCACAATCGATCTTAAGCCAGAAGCTGATGGCTTGGTAACTTCTGGAAGCTCAAAAAGCTTCGATATGTTTTCGAAAAATATTAAACAGGTATTATCATAAACTTTCTTAAGACTTTCCAGAGCCTTTGAATAATTACTTTCAGAAATTTGAAACGCACTGACTGTTCCCAAAGCTGTATCCGAAAGACAGGATAACAGATGATTGAATTTTTCAATATCACTTAACGATGGGTCTTGATCCACTAAACTTTCAAATAAACTTATAAAATTCTTATATTCGGAGTATCTACCACTAAATTTAGGAAGTCGCATATTCGGAAGTCTTGAATGGTGCAAACCTAGTCCGATTGCTGACACCTCATGAACATTTGATTTTTTATGCTTATTCATAAGTGCCAACACCAAAGATTTTGTACTCACACATATATTTTCGAGCTCACTGCGCGATTTATTTGTTGGATCTATCGAATCTATTTGATTTTGGAAATCCATTGCCTGTTCAATATACGAATTTAAAATGTCTAAACGACACTCAAGCTCAAACGTATTGAATGAAATCGTTTTCTCTTGAATCGACTTCTTTATCCGTAAAATGTTATCTACAACTACCTCTTTATGTTGCACTATTTTCTGCAAGCTATCTGCCATATTTGACTGACTCTGGCGTCTTTTACTCATTTCTATTGAATTTAGATTTCAACTTTAATAATATTTGCAATAAATATTAAACAAATTAACTATTTGTTGTCGAATTTTAATCCTTAATCGGTGTAGCTTCAATAGCTTAATTAAATTTCTTATCAAATGATTTATGTATACTTTTTTGTACCAAATTATCAAAAATTATCAAAGTCTTGCAATTGATCGATTCTATTCAGAATGATCGATAAGAAAAAATCAATACACACGATTTGCACTGAGCAAGTTACGAAACTGAGTGTGAAACAAAATTGAAAAAGAAAAAGCACTGCGTATGGCTTCACCAAACTCAATTTGTGTTTTTATTTTTTATGAGGTTTTTTATATAGAATTTTAAGTTTATGTTTTTTGCTAAAATTATAAATTTTATAACATTGAATTTTCAATATTTATGAACTTTTGAAAATTCAAATATCTTTTGCTTTTCTTAGTGATCTTAATTGAATCACGAATGAAATGAAAATGTATATGTATGGTACATATTTTATAGGAATTGACTATCCCCACAACTTTGCATTGACTATGCAGCGAATTTATTAACTTGAAGATTTTATCAAATAGAATGTTCTTTTTAATTAGTTATTAATTAATTAGATCTTTATTGTTTGAATGTTTCACTTTTTATTGCTGTATGTAATATGTATGTATATATTTTAGGTATATATGAAGTTGATTAAATGCAATTAAATTAATTTAAAGTGCGTTTCTAAATCAATTATTTATTTCAAAATAATTATTCGATTTATAAGAAAATAATATCGCGCCAAAATATATGAATTTTGATGACGAATTTTCCTTGCTTTAAAGCAGATTTTAATGTAATTCGCACTCTTTTATTTTAATTGCATTTAAATACCTGTTCATTGGATAAAACTTCCTTAGTATTATGTCCACAGAAGCACCTCATGGTCTTTGAATTCCGAACAAGTCACGTGATGATCGATGATGGTCTTTCCTGGACAATAGACACCTTTGATGATGCTCCTGGTGCTGATTTATTGTTTCACTAAAGATTTTTTATATCACTTGTTCGCGTGATTGTTCCGTATGATATGAAGGTACTTTATAAAAGTACAGTCACTTGTAAGTCAAGAGCGGGGTATATTAATTACACTTTTACTAAAAGTTACGCGATATTTAGTTTGATTTTATTTAAACTTAACAAAAAGTGTAAATTCAACTTTAATTGTGTATTTAAATTTATTTATTTGCTGCTTTCTTTTAAATTTAATTTTAATAGAAATGTCCCTGCTCGGGCGCCATGAAAAAATGCAATAGTTTTTGCACCAAAGAAAGCAAGCGAAAAATTAAATTGAAACGCACGTCTTCAAGTCTTTAATTCAAGTGCAGTATTTATTCATACTAAGGGGTATTTATAGGTTAGGAATAGTTGCTTATTTTAATTTTAGTATATACAATTTTGGCGGCAATTAAACTTGACGAAGCGTCAGTACTAAAATTAGTTCATAACTCATTTTAGTATTTAGTTACATAATTCATTTTAACATTTAAGGATATGTTTACAATTAATTAAGTTTACATTTAAATTTTCAATGAAAATATGAGAAAGAATTAAACAGCCACGTTATAACTGATTTAATAAAATTTTGTTTCTTGAACTTAAATGTGAGCTGTGGTGTCCGAGTGGTTAAGGAGATGGACTTGAAATCCATTGGGTTCTACCCGCACAGGTTCGAATCGTGTCCGCAGCGGGAGTACCGTTTTTTATATTCTATTTATCATAATGCCATTAAAAGAAATGATAACCAATTGGATCAAATTCCCATTGCAGCCACATAAATCTAAGCTCCTGAGCTCACACCTGGGTATGGAGCGTGTACGACTGCTCACACAATAATTGCAGTCAAGGAAGAGCAACCGACCACCAACATCCAACAGTATAGTCACAAGCGCCACTCAGCCAGTTTCGGTGGCAACAATTGGTCGCTATGGCTAGGTCTACCTTCGGGCGGACTGGCTCCGACATCTGAGGTGCCTGCCTCAACCAAATTCGCATTGTCTTGGCCGGGTCGTATTTCTTTGAGTTGTATATATGCCTTTGGGTAAAAAGTTGCATTGTCTTGTGCCGCCTCAATCTTTTTAATTGGACACCACCAAGAGTGCCACACACTCCAGCCGCAACATCAACACTGTTCCAAGCTCCAAGCTCACCGGATCCTTAGGATCACATAGGAAGCGGGATATTTTTTGTGGGTACATATCGTATATAGGGAATCATGGACGAACCAACGGACAAAAAAATGATTACGGTACGAAAGATAGAAAAACAAAAATGAGAATTTATCGATTTCGATTGCACGTAATCGATAAGAAATAGTGTTGTGAGCGCGATATGGCCCTGCATGGAATGGCTGGCGCGGTGAGGTGGTGTGGTCGTAGTTCTCTTCCAGAATGTACTGCTCCTAGTCCCCCTACTTCACAGGAGTTGTAAAATAGCGACAACGGCAACGGCAGCGGCAGTAAGTTGGACCCAGAGATTGCAGTTGCGGTTGATGATTTATGGCAACGTTTTTTCGGTGGAAATCAAATTAGAAGCCAAATCGATGGCTACTGGTTGATGGTTTGGTATAGTGTTGCTTGGTGCTGGTGTGGCAGCTTCTTGGCCCCACAACTTGAAGCTGCGGGTGCAACCAAGATAAGCGGATTTTATTTCACTATGCTCTGTCCGAAAAGGTAGAAGAAAAAAATGATTTATAGCAAAAGCATACGCAATATTTTTTCCTTTGGACTTTCTGGTTAGGTAGGTATTATGTAGTTTCTACTTCGAATGGGTTGGAAATTATGGAAAATTGATTTGAGATGCAAATGGAACAATTTCATTGTTACCAACTTGATTCAAGGTACGAATGGATTGATTTTGCAAAAAAAAAGAAGAAAAGTATAATGCTTATGAAGTATGACTTATTTTAAGTGAGCAAGTTTAAGAATAGTAAGCCCTAACAAACTCCCTAAGACTCACTCGATGAAGTTTTCAAAAATCAGAACTGCTTATGGAATCTTGTTTGATATTTTTTATATACTGCACTCATTTGAAGAACCTATTTCTAAGGGTTCACAAATTTGTGATTTTTTAAAAAATAAAGACTTTAGTTTTTTTTTTTTGAATTTCTTGTCAATAAATCTGAAAGTTATAAATGAGTTGAGTTAAATAGAATATTTCAATCTGAGAACACAAAATACACTTTTTGATCGAAAGTATGAATACGTTAAAACTAGATATAATGAAAAAATTTGTAAAATCAGAAAATATTGTAATAGTTTTTACTAGGTTCGTTAAATAAAACTTATTCCTCATTTTACTATTTCTTCTTTATTTACATTTTCCAAATCAAAACAATAAATCTCAATTTATAATCAACTCTAAAGCTAAGTGTACACAATTGGTAGTTCTTACAATATTGTAAGATCTTACAATGTCTGACAATTATCTACCAATGAGCTGACAAATAAGTTGTGTGTGTACACGGTTGGTACAAAATCCACCAACAATTAATTGTCAGTTTTTGTTGGTTATGGAAACTGACAATTGAACGTTGGCTGCAAATTGTCTGACAATGAAAAAATTGTATGATGCTAAAAAACGAACATCTTACAATTTCTTCATTGTCAGAAACGTCAGACAACGATAAAAATTGGCAGGCCTGACAAAAAATTGTGTGTGTACACGATTATCTTACAATTTACCGTCTTACAATTAATTGTCAGATACATTTTCTGACAATTAATTGGAAGATTACACGATTGTCAGCTAGCATATACATGATTGTCAGATTTCTTACAATTAATTTTCAGACAATGATCTAACAATTAATTGTCAGACAAATTTTCTGACAATTAATTTTAAGACTACACGGTTGTAAGACATTGTAAGCATGTTTTTCACTGACAGATCTGACAATATTGTAAGATCTACCAATCGTGTACACTTAGCTTAACACTTTTATTCAGATTTAATCACACTTGTTTAATACACGATCCAATAGGCAAAGCTTTTGCAAAATAGACTGTCCTGTGCTCACCGTGACCACTCCCTTATATACTCAAGTTGGTTGTTCTCGAAACTAATTCGCGAAGGTTCTCGTCTTAGAATGTTCTAGATGGTTGGAATAAGGGAAAATACACATGACATTGGAAAAGAGCTTTTTGTTCCTTTCATAAAGTAGATATGCGATTTTTAAAACCATTACCAGGCCTTAAATAAATAACATTTTTTTTAATCTGTGGAACAAGTTTTGAGAAAAACCATATTTTCTAAAATCTCGAAAGAACATCATTGTATAGCAGGTACAGTTTTTTTTTAACTGTGAGGAACAAATTAAAAACGCTTTAGAAGTTGCGAAGTGGCTAGTCTTCTTTTCTGATACTTTTAATCCCTATCAGAAAGCGTCGAGCAAGTGAGGTGCTTTAGCGATCGTTGTGGGGGTCAGAATTTAAATAAATTTGTTTTTGGGATGTGCATGTTCCCTGTACAAGTTATTCCTAATTTAAAGACAATGGCGCAAAATTTTAAACGATTTAGTAATATGTTAAAGCCATTTTAGTAAACTACTAAGGATTTTGCTAATTTTAAACGATTTTAACATATTGTGATATTTTTCCAAGGTTCGTTAAATAAAACTTAATACTCTTTTTAGTATTTCTTCTTTATTCACACTTTCCAATTCAAAACAGTAAATCTCAATTTATAAACAACTCAAATACTTTTATTCAAATTTAAATCACGCACTTGTTTAATAACACAATCCAATAAGCAATACTTTTGCACACTTTCATAATCCAAAATCAACTGTGTCTCGCTCACCGTGAACACTCCCTTATATACTCAAATTAGTTGTTCTCGAAAGTTCTTGTCTTAGAATGTTCTAGATGGTTGGAATAAGGGGAAATACATTTGACATTGGAAAAGAGCTTTTTGTTTCTTCCATAAATTAGATATGCAATTTTCCAACAGATGGCGCTGTAGTAGTATAAAGCTCTGTTCACAACAATATTATTATCTATTAACATTTTACTAAAGTTGAAATCACAAACTCGCTAGGTACTTTAACTTTTAGTAATTTGCTAAATCCATATGACTTCTGTCATTTTGCTCGTACAAAATTTCTTGATAATTTTATTTGAAAGAGTTAAATTGTGTTTTTTTTTTTCTGATTCATGAGCTAATTGTTTTTAAAAGTAAATAAAATAATATAAAATGTTTTCGGAAGACAAAGATTTCGATATGTTTGAAGACTCAGCTTTGTGCAGAAAAGTGCGATGTTTTAAGTCACCAGCAAATCCTTTTGAAGAGCTGGACGATGGAGAATTTTACTCCCGGCATCAGTTTGACAAGACAACAGTTCGGTTCTTGGTTGAAAACCTGAAAATTCAAGACCGAGGTACTAGTTACATTACACTTCTTTGGGAGAAATAAATTGTGGTTGTCACTATGAACTCAGACAATTCAAGCTCTTTTGTTTTGTTTGCTTTGTATTTTTTCACGAACGGTCGTTGTTTGGACGTGTCAGATGCACTATTTTTAATAAAAGGCAATTAGTAATTTACTAGTTAGTAAAACGAAAAAAAAGGTTTAAAATTTTCGAAGGGTTAAAAATTACTAAAATTTTAACAAATTGCTAACTAGTAAATTGCTTAGCCCTTAATAATACGAGTAGGTTGTTTAAAATGTTGCCCCAACTCATTTAAAATTCATGGTTCGAATCGATGCATTCGGCAAACGGCACTGATGCAAAACGAGTTCGAAAAGTACGAGGCGCTAGGAAAAAAGGGGATAAGCCATACATCATACACGACATTCTCGTAACTTCGGAAGATATCCTTGACTGGAGGAGGTTTGTGGAACAATACCTCACGATTAGAAAAATCGGCACATCTGAAAAATCAATACTGATTCAAAAAATGTTTTGGTTTAAATTTGAAAAAAACTGCACATGTTCATACCGTTGCCAGGAATCATTTGGAACAGAAAAATTTAGAGCAGCTGATTACTTGAAGAGGACCTCAAGGAGCTTAAGCTTATCTGCAGTAAAGCTAAATCCATGTTACCCTGCAGGACATCCCATCACGGAAGCTAAATACAACGATTTACTATCAATTTTTACTTCGAATCCTCGTGCTATTGGTGGCGACAATTTTCATTTTTATAAAAATTTGCTGCATTCGCAGAAAGCTTATGAAGATGATCAACAAGTGGCATTAAAATACTTATTTGTATATGTGTTGATTAAAATCAAAACCCATTTTATCCACTTTTAGAGATTTCGAGTAAATCGAGAAAAACTTATTTCTTCTAAACGAAACATTTTTAGATCTTTTTTGTTTTAGGACTGTTCGAATTAGGATTCTCCACAGTTTAAGTTTAAAAATTGAATCTGAGGGTTTTAGCTTTCGAGTGGCACCAAACGAACATTTTTATAAAATGGATTTTGAAACAAAAATTCAATGTGATAAAAGGGGTTTTGAAATTAACTAAAATTTTGTGGTCTGATTTATATGGCAAAAAATGGGATTTGGGATTCAAACTTGGGCCCATTGTATGAGTTTGAATGATACCAACTAAACCTCATACCTAAGTCATTTTTTTTAAAAAGTGGATATAATGGGTTTTGATTTTGATCAACACATATACAGTCGAATATTTGATAACTCGAATGAAATTGGTTGGCAATAGCGCGAAGCCTGAAGTGTACATGTAATTTTTGATTGATAAGTCGAACTTCTATAACTCGAATGTCTCGATAACTCGAAGATATTATTTGGTGTCAACTTCGATAAGTTGAATCTTTAAGGGGAATTCCCGAATTCTGTGGATTTTTACAAATTCATTTCACAATGCATTGACTTTGTGGGCACTGTGTTTGAATGTTCCATAACTTTGTACATATATGATTGTATTGAAAATTGTGATTCCGTTAAGTGTAAGTAAAAAAGAAAGCAATAGTACCTAGGCGTCTTCTGAAAGAAAAGTATAAAACAACTGAAGTAAATATTAGCAATGACAGCGATAGTGGATCAACGATGTTTAGGAGGAGAATTCGATTCAACCAGCTTCAAAGCAACTTCGTTAAGTATTTTGCGACTCTGCTCAAAAACAAATGAAAAAATAACCGATTCTTTGTATAACGGATTAAACTCCATTTAAGTTTTCTTTGAAAACCAACAAACCAAATCCACTCGTCAGTCATTTTTTATTCGCAAATAAATATCACGTAGTTTATATTAACTTGATAACTCGAAGTCTCGATAACTCGAATTATTGTGTTGGCAAGTGATGGTTCGAGTTATCGAAGTTCGACTGTACATACATATAAATAAACGTATAGTTATGAAATTCTATTGTTTTAATTCTAAATAAACTTATGAAACGAATAAAAATGTATCCAAAAAAAATTATGAAAAATGAAAAATTATGAACAAATTATGAAGCAAGTAAAACTTAACTAATAGTAAATTTTTTTTGTTGAATTTGTTCATTAGCAGAGGGACAAACATAAGAAAAATTATGACAAGTAGATAATAGATAATGTTCTAGGAGTTGAAAGTCATTGGTGCAAGAAGTATTCAACTGCCTATTGTTTAGCTAATAATTTTATAATTCCAGAAAAAATAACTATTTATTTTCGAAAATTTCGCCATTTTACTCTTAGCAAAAATTCTTACCAAAAAAATTTTTTGTTTGTTATATTGATAAGAATACTTTAAAAAAAGCCTACTAAAGTAATACAAAAAAAAAAACGTTTTTGTCGATATCTCAAAACTAAAAAAATTGAGTTACCTAGTTCTTGCAATCAGGTGACGTTAAGATATCGTCACCTGATTGCAAGAACTGGGAATATACAAAATCTTATAGCTAGGTTATGGTGACAGACTATAGGCGCGTTTTATTGGTAATCTATATCTAGCGCAGTAATACAAGTACCAAAAAAACGCTTTATTCACTCTTTAACTCACTCTTCCTTGTTCCTCCTACTTGTGAAATTAAGACTTAACTTATTCGGACTCGGATGTGTTCGAAAGATCTGTATCTCATTTTTAAGCTGGAGTTGAAATATTCATGAAAATGCAGATTGAGTTGAAATATTCATGAAAATGCAAATCGAGTTGATTTAGAGTTCTTCTCACTGTTAGGCTAGTCGCGCACTGGCAACTGTGATCGAAATCAAATAGTTTAATCACCAGTTGAAAGAGAACCGCGCACTGGCAACTCTTTACTCACGCTCACACTCTTTTCTCTCTTGCGCTTATAGAAAACAGCTCAACTGTTGCGAAGGCAATCGTTTAGTTTGTGTCAAAACACAAACTTTTTAGTTTCGAGAATCGAGTTGCTCTAAGTGTGCGGTGTCCCATATAAGCCCATATGTTTCATTTTAGGAACCAAACAGTTGCGAAACTAAAAATTGAATGTGCGCGCCTAGCCTTAAATTTAATTTAAAACTTACAAAAGTGCGAAAATATATCGCATATATATACTGAGTATTGGAGAAAAAAAACATAGTACTCAATAAAATGACATTGGCGCAAAATTTTAAACAGCCTCTTATTAAGGTAGTAGTATTATACTTCTTATATATTTCCTAACTTTAAAGTAGTTTTCTAATTTTGAAAATTTTTTAACTAATATCGTCTTAAGGCTGGGAGCGCACATTCAATTTTTAGTTGCACAACACTGTTTTTATACTTATAGAAAACAGATGAACTATTTGGTTGAATGTCCGCGCAGGTGCATATAATTATATGTTACACAAAATAGCGAAATTATTTTAGGCAATCGTTTAGTTTGTGTCAAAACACAAACTTTTTAGTTTCTTAAACCAAACAGTTGCAAAACAGCCTAGCCTAAGGCAATTTCTTTTAATAAATTGATTCTGAGCAACCTTAAAACAATAGTAGTTCGTGCAAAGAACTAAGTAAACAGACCTATTTTGACGTTTTTTAATGTTAAAGAGTCATATGAAGTTATAACGGTACTAAAAAAATAAAATAAAAAATAAATAAAATAGGTGGTCTGAGAGTTTAGCTTTAATTTTTTCAGTTGTTATATAAATTCAGCATAATGCCGCAGTTATACGACATTTTTGAACAAATGCCAGTGAACTGATAAAACATATCAATCGAATTCAAATTTCAATATTCAATATTTTATGACAAAATTGGCAGTAGTGTAAAGCCGGAATTATGGTATGAATTAAAGTTTTGCATTTGAAAACATATTTGTTCTATAAATTTCGGAGCGATCACACTTTGGATTATCAAAGGCAAAGGATAACAAATAAATACCAACGAACACACCCTCAAGTATGCCACATATATGTGGCGACTACAAACGGATCTCACAATATTCAGTACAACGACATCTGACTTCCGATACCAGACTCGATTCTTCTCTTGGCTACTGAACATACAACACGTATTGTCTACCTTCATTTATTGCATTTTGTTAATATTAAGATTTTGAATTTATAACGTTGAATAAAGAAATTAGTAAAACGTAAAAGACTTTTGCTGTCATTTAAAATAAAAAGTTAAATAGTGCCATTAGAGCCTATATATATTTTTTCGGACACCACCTAAACACCTCCTACATTTCAACATCCGAAACTCCATCTTCACTAAATTATCCATTTCAATTACTAGCTTATTTTTATTCACTAATCGTTTGTTGTTGTTTTCCATGTTAAATTTTGCGATGTACTATATTCACTAACCAATAAAACACGTCTTATAAAATTATGACAATTTGGCATGATTGCATTATTGCAATTTCTTTTCAATAGATACAGATTTCAACTTGAAATAATAATTGAACATGAGTCGGAAAAATGAGCTGAAGGAAACTTATAAACGGAAATACATAAATGAATTCAAAAATACATATATTACAAAACAGATAAAAACAGTAAGTGCTGTCATTGAATTGGAAGATGAATTAAATGTAGATTGAGTTAAAAATGTATATGATTAAAAACTTATCAACTTTAGTTAACGGACGCGCGGGCGAGCACACTTAGCTCCGCAATGATTTTGGTCTTTTAATCTGATACTATGAATCATTTTTGCCTATCATGGTTTTTTAGATCCTAGGAGGTATATGAAACCCTCATCAAGAACTACGACGCTGTTAATAACATATGGGACAGAAATATTGAACTTTTCAAGATCGAATGAAAATTCAGGTTCTAATTATGATTTTTGTCTAAAAACGTTATCTCGAGACACGGAGGAGGAGTTTCAACGATGATTCTATAGGGTCTATAAAGCACAATTGACCTGAGACTGCTGAGACATTTGGATAATATTCACACATCAGTCTGAAGAGTCCTCGAAATTACACTTGATGGAGTAATCCATCAGAGGAAGACCTGACCGACTTTTCTGAAAAGGGTTTTTCACTGAAAACGTGGTCAAACTTTGACTGTAAGAGCCATGAAAATTTGTATGTCTATGTAAAGTTGGCAATCAAGGCAATACACAAAGTTACTTCACTCAAACACATTTAATGAGAAGTGTGGCAAACAGAAATTTCAAAAATCGACGGGTATTCGAAAAGGAACTATATGCTTTTATTCGTATCTACAGTTTCCACAGAATTTTGCCTTTTCCCAGTTCTTGACGTACAAGCAAACATACAGGCCTTTATTGTTTGTCATCATCGAACACTAATGGAACGCATTTGTGTCTTCTTCTGCATCTCGTTGCCAAGAACAACAAAAAAAAATAAATAAACAAAATGACGATGCAAGATCATTTACACTCCATCCAGGTCCAGGACCGTCGTCGTGTCCGTTGTCGTCGTCAACATCAACAATACTGATCATATGTACCTTCTGGTTGTAGGATACTTTATTGTGTGTGTGCTCTGTGTGTTCCGTCCATAAACGAATCCAGAATTCTGCGTAATCTGGATGCAATCTTGCACAAGTGACACCGTACTGTCCATCTCGGGCTACTGTGTTGCTTTTAGCTGGCTGATCATGTTCCTGCTCCACGGTGCTGGACCTTGTGTATTTATTCATTAAGCCAAACCGTGAGGGTGGTCGATCGTATTCGCACGACACTCTAGTCACTACACGGGCTATAGATGCGTTTCGTTCGATTGATTTCTTCAGGGAGCAAGGAAAGTCTGCTGGGGGACAACTCGCAAAGTCAAGATGTGTAGGTAGATGCGCGCATGCGCAGCACAGCTGCCTCGACTGCTGCTTTTATAAATGCATTTCAAGCGATCTCCGATTTCTCAAGAATTTCACTTCACAGTTGCAAATAAGACGAAAGGAATTTCAACATTCTTTTTCCTCTTGCTGTCAGCCTTAGCATCACCATTGCGCTGACCAAACAGCTTAATTACCTTCGAAACCTACCAACGATGATGTCGGTGCTGGCAGAACGCAAGCGATTCCGTTCGATGCAATTAATCAAATAACGAAATAATAGTCGGCCGTTCGCAGCACCGGCGTTCAAGTCATCCTGCCACCCGCTGAAGATAGAACTGACGGCCGAAGCTTGTTCACACATCGTTACCTGCCCGCAATGCACGTCTTGTCCCGCCGCGGCCGATTATGATGAGACCCAGCCGATCTTCTTCGATTAACGCAGGTGTTGCCAGCCGTGCGTGTGCGCTTCCGTGATTTTGCCGTGGTACTGCGAGAGTGGGAATTATGATTGCACGCGCGTTTAAATAACCGGAATTTCTCTCCGATCCAGTCCAGCTGTTAGCAGTGGCTGGCCGGACCGACCATCTTGATGTGCGAATGATTGCAGATTTCCAAGCCATTCCTCAACTTGATGAAGACGCGATAGGGTGATAGCGAAATGATGTGATGTTTATGATTGCTTAATTCTCGACGGAGCACTCATGCATCTCCTTGTGGGACTTTTTAAATTAAGAAAAAAAATGAAAAGCGCTACGAGTTACGACGACGCGCTTGGATGGGATTATTAATCGGCGTCATCGTGTTCCGTGATGAAATGTATATTTTTTCAATGCGTGCGCCTGTCCTCTTTGATCCGATTACGGAACACTGTTGCGGACAGTGGGGTTTAACATTAACAAATTAAAAACTAAAACTAAACAATAATTTGTACATTATATTAGTATTTTGCCTTGAAATAGTTTTTGAAGAGAACCCTCAGGCAAATGCTTGAGGAGGCCAATTGCTTTTGTACATTGACATATATTTCGCAAGCCAAATCATCTTAATGTCCAACAACTGCACGGGAAACTTGGGAACAACATATGTATATAATCTTAGATGGCTTGAAGTGTGTCATAAAACGAAGAAACGACGCATGAATGATTCATTTTTTCTTCCCATCAGATGTCAATGGCCCTAAATGCCAATGTCAATGCTAAATTTACTTTAAAACAAATTCCTTCGAAGTATCGGATGAACTTTCTTTCCAGCTATTTTCCCTCAGGGTGGCTATTAGTATTGGCACTTCTAAATGTTTTTTCGGGTTCAAATTTGTCTAAACTTGGTATAAGAATAGAAGAAAAATCAACATTTTTAGTTGGGAGATTTTATTCCCATTTGAATGTTTTTCTGTCCCACTGTATTTAAGACAACCATGAAATAGACGTCTTGAAAAAAAAAACTAAAAAACTGCGCAATTATATGCAAATCTTGAAGCCGTCGCGTCGCACCGCTGATGCGCATTTACGCCACCGCTCCATGGTAAGTAAAACATGCAACGCATCTACATACCAACCGCCACCACCTAGCCGCGCCGCCGCTGCGCGCCTTCGAACTAAACCTTTCTCAACACAATTTCACACAATGTATGGCACAAATGAGCCATGATTTATTGTCTCCATTGCGATTGTTAACGTGCGCGTTCTAACAAAGCGTAAAGTGATTAACATTTCCAACGTCAGCGGCTGCGGCAGCAATAGCAGCAGCTTAATAACTCAGCTGTTATCGTTAATTAAATTACCAAACAGAGTTTGTGTTGATTTATGCACTTAAAACATAAACTGAGAATTATCGTACTTAGAGTTGGATAAAAATCTGCTAAAACACGCACCAGAACACAACCAAGCGGAAGAATATTTGATCGTTTTAAGATGATTTAGGCCTCTGGCGGGTTCAGTTGCAATAAAATGTAAAATGCTAACTTGTGATGGATGAATAAGACTCACATTTAGAAAGGCTTACTTCTTGTAAGAATGCAAGGTAGAAAAGGTTAATGAAGATATCTTGAGTAGTAAATCTGTCTGCACCTTAAGCACGAACTATGCTCAATTTTAAGTCTTTCATTGCTCTCTTGAAGGGATAAGGTAGAGTTATTAGGTATACGTTAGAGATACAAGTTAAAAAGTTCAACAAAAGTTGATATGGATCTTCTTTAAGGAATCGCTGTTAAGAGTGATTCGATTCGATGTTTTGAGCAAAACTATGAAGCTTGCGTTCGAATAAACATATTTGTCTGGTATAAGCCGTCCACTAACCAAAATACGAGTAGTGGAGTAAGAATTCAAATTCATACAGCCCATACAGTTCATGGTTATGTCTTCTTCTCGACTTTCCATCTATGCAAACGGGACCAAAGATCACACGGAGAATTTTGCTCTTGAAGCATCCTAAGACGTTCTTATCCAATTCTGACAAGGACCATGTCTCTGCCCCATACGCAAGCGTTGCGATGAAAAGAGTTTTATAGAGGGACACTTTAGTTGCTCGAGAGAGGACTTTCTGTCCAAGACGTTTGTGTTGTGTGTCTTTTTTTTATGACAGCGTATACTTGGTCTTGCCCCGGTTGACCGCTAAACTCATTTTCTTCGAATTATGTATGTTAATGTCGTCGGCACATCCGAGAAATTTGACTGACATTTGAAAGTTTGTGCCTCTAGTGTTGCAACGACCGTTTTGCACTATTTCTTCAAGAACGATATTGAAGAAGTCGCCTGACATCAAATGCATCGTTGAGATCTTTTCCAACCTTGATGGAGCATTTCGCGTTCTTCAACGGACAAGTTTTTCAGGAATGCCAAAACTAGACATTGCTCATAGTCCATTCCTATAGATACAATATACGCGGCTTTGAAACCGATGAATAGGTTACATTCACCGGGCATACATTTTTTCCGACAATATTTTGCAGATGAGCTGGTGTATTCTTCCAACCAAGTCATCGCCTGCCGCTTTGATCAGATCGGCAGCAAAGCCATCAGATCAAGATCAAGATCAAGAATTTGCTGGACTTAAGCTATCTTCATTTCGTCCAGGTCAGGAGCGGCATTGTGGTCTGCTTCGGTTAAGTCGAATGATATTCGGCGCTAGCGAGGTATCCGTTCGCAGCGGGAAATTGTCAGCAACGCATACTTTGTCGGAGGTTCAAATTGCTTTCGAGGTAGCCTATCGGAAAGAAATGCGTTGGCGCAATTTGTTCCGAGAAGAATTTGTATCGGACGATCGTACAAAATAGAGAATTTTCCGCTCCGAACGGATACCTCGCTAGGGCTGATTAATTCTATAGCAGCGGAATTCTCTTCTTCATTGCTCCGTTATAAAGATTAGAGAAATGGTCTCTCTATATTCTCAATATGGACTGCGGTTTTACCACAATATTCTCTTGATTGTCCATGCAGGCTTCGGCTCGGGGACTGTTTCCTTAAAATGTTATTTGTGTACCTTTTGGTAAAACCTTCGAACCTCATTCTTCATATGCTCACACTGAGTATATGCTCACTTAGGACAAACATTATTTTTATAAAAAGAAAAGGTCACGAACAAAGGAAACATTTTTAGAATTTTTTTAAATTTCGAAAAAATTTTTTACGATAGGAACCGTTATTTTTAGTTTAAAAAAAAAATAAAAAGCGTGGAGGAAAATTTAAAAAATGCAATTTATCAAGTTTAAATTAAATTGGCCGAACCGTTTAGGCGGTGTATAAGAACAGACAGAGAGACAAAATTATGAGACCCATATTTTCGTCTTCCTTGAAACCGTAAGACGGTGTTCACATTGGACTTACTCAACCGATTTATTTTGACGTAAGGCCACCCTGTCGTGTTCAGACACAAAAGTAGTGTAAACACTCCAGACTCACTTTAACGTCTTGTAGTTGTCATAATTGTTGGCCATTTGCTATGTCACTACAAATATACAGTGAATTACAAAAGTAAGTAAACACCTCTTAGTTTAAAGATCATTTCCTTCAAACAATCGATAGTAATGTTAAAAAAAATTTAATATTTTTGTCTTTAATTGATATATATTTCAAACTAAAAAGTAACATTTCAAATGAAAACTTAAGAAATATTCGACAATTTATTTTGTAAATCTTATCCATTTAGTACTTCGTTGGATACACTTTGGCTTTTATAACTGCTTTCATACGTCCAGGCATTGTGTTAACCAAATTTTGCGTAACGTTTTGTCCAATTTTAAACCATTCATCCTGAAGAACACGTTTTAAATCATCTTTCGTTCTGATTACATGTTTTCTTACTTGCCGGTCAAGATGTTCCCATAAATGCTCAATGACCTTAAGTCGGGCGACTGTGGTGGTGATGTGAGCTGGACTGGGACTCGAACCAGATGCTGCCATACACCCTTACACCGCAACGTTTCCATCACCGAGCTTCACAGTTACTGACATGTTCGATGATTCAAACTTTGTGTTTTTTTTTCTCCAAACTTTTCCGCGTCCATCTGAGCCGTGGATACTAAATTAGCTTTCATTGGAGAAAACAACTGTGTTCTAAGATTCTGCGTGTTTAGATTTAAGGGTTTTTGCAAAGAAGAGCCGCTTTTGCCGATTTATTTTACTTATGTAAGGTTTCTTTCTAATATTTCGACCATGATAACCGATTGGTAGAACACTCGTCGAATAGTTTGAGGTCTACATGACTTACCTGTTTCTTTGGTTATTTCTGCTGATATCTTTGATGGACTTACTTTGGGATTCCTTTTTACTTTCCTAAAAATAATACGGCATTCCGGCTTGTCATTGTCATTGATCGAGGGTCATTTTGCAAACTTCCAATGTTATTTTATTTGGTTATTATTTTGTGTATACTAGATGGACTTTTGTTAACAATTTTACCATTCTCGCACTCCGATTTATTTTCCAAATAGTGTTTGATTATAATTTAAATGAGTGCTTACTTGCTTTTGTGATACACTGTACATTCGCGTGTCATATTGTGTCACCAAAACAAATGTCAAAAAAAATCCATTAATTTTCAATTTGTTTTAAAAATCCTGCCTCACTTTCTCGTCTCTTTCTTACCATGAAGTGCGAATGAGAAAAAACACAGAGACGTTAAAAAATAAGACGGCGGTGTGAGTCCAATGTGAACACCGTCTAATGTCAGGTCTTATAAATGATTAATAAAGATTCAATTAGTGTTGTTTGACCTAAAGAGCAAGTAAGCATCAGAAAATTCAAAAGCATACCTGTTCCAAAAGCTCGATTTATCCTGTTTAAAAATTTTATACCAAGTCCACAAATTTACATCAATATCATTCTATTTTAAAGTTTATAACTTGTGTTCTGACAAACGAATTTTTAAAGCCATATTACGAGTTTTAAAATCGGAAATGAATGGCGGCCTGTATTTTGGTATTAAATTGTAGTGGGAGGGTTTTATCACATCATGAAAGTTAACTTAAGAGGGGTAAGACGAAAATCAGTTCGATATATTAACTGAAATTTTTCAAAGTTTTCAAAAATAATTTAATTAAATTTAATAAAGAAAGTTGGTGCCCTTATTAAAATATTGTTAAGTATGGTGTAAGATTTGGAAAAAAAATTGACTGGCCTATGTTTTCAAAACGAGCTTTTTTAAAGCGCTCAATCGCACCCAACCCTAGAATTTTGAATCAAATTTTGAAATCCAAGTGATTCAATATTAGATTTTTAAAAGGAAAATAGTAAAATAAATACCATGTTTTTCGTTGAAATATATATTTCAACAACTTCATCCAACCCGAGTCCTATTTTTACAATTCTCTCTTCCAAACTCTGAACATCACGGGCACAAAGTGCCATTCCAAAATCGGTTGAAAGTGAGCAGACTCACAACACTGAGCAGCAATCCAAGCAATCCAATGTCATCGAAAACTTAGAATCATGGATTCGGGTTTCATGGACTGAAGAATGTTATTTTGAATTTAATATGTGTACCGAAAATATAAAATAAGTTTGTTATATTCGTAAGATTATAATATTTTTGTCCCTTACTCTATGTTGAATACTGTATCAGTAAAATCTAATCTCTATCCCAAATCTATTTTGTTATTTTTAAAATTATAATTATAACATTATAATTATAATATAAAAAAAATAAATTTATAATTGAAAAATGTTTACGTAAGCATGGGGGGAGGGGGTAAGAGCTTTGCTTACTTTTGTTGACAAGGGGGATGGGGGGGGGGGGTAAGAAAAATGTAATAAATCTGCTTACGTAATATTTGATAGGACTGATAAATGTTGAAATAGATGTCAAAACAAGCTGGTGTGGTGGATTGACCAAATTCTTATTTTATTTGAAAGGCCGATGTAAGTCATTATGTATGGAATATGATAGCGTTAAAATACTCGCATACATGTACTGATTCTGAGCCAGAGTTATGTTCACGTTAAAGGTATGGGTCGATTGTGGCTTATTCGCTAGACCTATGACTTCAGAAATCCCCACGAGAAAAAGGGTAGCGAGATCAAATCGTATGACCTAGCTGGCCAATTCACGTCACCTCTTCGAGAGATAACCCTACCATCAAATCGTTAATGCGGAATTTTAATCTTGGCGTCCATTTTTTTAGATTAAGAATTTTATTTTTCAATTTGTTTTATATACAATTTGACTTAAAACTCACTTATTACTAAATTAAATCATGTTGGCTCAACAATAGGGGCCCAACGTTCTTCATTTGGCTTTACATAATGCTATTTGATTACAATATCATATTAATGTTTTCTTAATCTAATTCATGATTTTTTAATATTTAACTAAATAATAATTTTTGATGAGTGGGTGTTTTAACCCCTATAGTATTGATTGTTGTTCTTCTCGTAAAAGGGTGCGTTGTCGTTATGGATGATGTCTTCAAATTGATCGTCAGTGATGGCTCGGGTGTATAGATACTTGTCACGAGGCTCTAGTTCATGCTGGAGAAGTTGTTGCACTTCTGTGTTGGGATGATCTTCCAGGTTCCTGATGATTTTTCCGGAGAGCTGCAGTAAATACTCGTCTAGTGGAATTAACTTTGCTTCTTTATACAGATTCCTTGTTGGTATATATTTCTTCGTCAGTGGGTTACGGTACAGTCCAGTGCAAATGCGGAGCATCTTTCTTTCAAAAAGCTTCATCTTTTTCATTGCTGTAGGTGAAATAGTAAACCAGATGGGAAAGGCGTAGGTCAGAACGGGTCGAATAAGTTGTTTGTACACAAGCAGCTTGGTTTTCTTACTTAGTCCATTTCGCCTCCTGAGAAGCGGATGGACCAAGTGCAGAGAATAGTTGGCTCTCTTCAACATCAAGTCTGCATGCCTTTTGAATTTGAATTTGTTGGAAAAGTTGATTCCCAAGTATTTCGTTGATGATTTGACAGTCACTTCAGAGTTGTCTGGAAGCTTTATTTTGATTGCATCACAGCGTGTTGCAAACGCTCGTCTTCGAATGACAGTCACTGGTGTTCTGAAGCAGATGAGCTCAGTCTTTTCGCTGTTTATCCTCAGTCCCCATTTGACATAGTATTCCCATAGGTTTTTAATGTGCTCTTGCACTCTCCTGGCAGCAATTTCTGGTGAAAAAGCGGTAGCGTATGTGATTGAGTCGTCTGCATAAAGCTTCGTCTTTGTACCTGGTAAGTTGGCTGGTTGATCAGCAGTGTAAATGTTGAACAGCAGCGGTCCAAGTTTTGATCCTTGAGGAACTCCAGCGTTAATTCCTTTGGTTGATGACACATGTTTTTTTACCTGTACATAAAAAAGTCTATAGGTTAGGAAATTTTTGATTATTCTTACTAAGTAATTAGGAAGTCCAAGTTCCGAGAGTTTGAATAGCAATCCTTTTATCCAAACGCTGTCGAAAGCTTTTTCGATGTCCAGCAAACACGCTACAGTTGTTTCCTTTTTGTTGAGTCCAATTGTAACATCAGTATGGAGTCCCAGTAATGGATGTAGGGTAGAGTGTTTATTTCGAAAGCCATACTGAAACTCCGGTATGACATCTCTTTCTCTGCAGAAAACGTTGAGTTTCTTCAATATCAACGCCTCCAGTATTTTACTCATGCTGCTGAGCAAAGAAATTAGCCGATATCCTTCCACATTTGCGCGGTTGTTCTTCTTCGGGACAGGTACCACTTTTGCGGTTTTCCAGGCTGCAGGGAAATAGCTGTTGTTCAGGCAGTTATTGAAGATTATAGTCAACAGGAGAACAGCAAGATTTGGTAACCTTTTGAGTACGTAATTAGAAATCTTGTCGCTTCCTGCTGATTTTTTGGAGTTTCCAGTGAAGATAATCTCAGCTACTTCTTCAGGGGAAGTGAAAACATCTGTCAGCGTCGGCTCCGATGATGGGTTTTCCTCGTTGAACAGGGTCACGGTTTCGGTGGTCGCTGATATCTCTTGAAAGCGAGTTTCAACGTCTTCGATAAAGTCAGGAAGGTGTACGGGAGGGCGGTCTTTGAAACTATCGTGAAAATGATTTGCAAACGCTTCAGCTTTCTCTGCAGAAGTTGTTGATACTTCTTGTCCATAAAGGATGGTGTCTGGAATTGAGTTTGGTCTTCCAACAATCAGATTGATCTTTTTAAACGTGTCAGGTCCAGGTTTGATATCTTCGAGTCTCTTCCTGAAATCCTTTTCCTGGTGATGTTTTATTGCCTGGTTGAACATTGTGTTAGTGCACTGAAGTTCTGAGTGTAGCCGACGGTATTCGACACTTTCCCTGTTAAAGGTCCTGTGGAATATTCTTTGGAGGCTTTTGCGAAGTCTTTGCCGGTGAGCATATATTAATTGTATATGTTGGGGTAAGTTTGCATATTTATCTCTGCTGGTGCGGGGTGTTTTCTGCCTGTCCAAAGCATTGTTGACCACTGTTTCAAATTGAGCAATGGTGTTATCGATCTCATTGTTGTTGAGATTGTTGACGCTGGAGACTTCTGGTAGGCGTTCTTCAACTTCTGAACGGAATCTTATCCAGTTCAGTTTTATCTTGGCGTCCATTGTGTGGCAAGTAGAACCGTCCCGTCAGACCATAGGGTCATATGATTTAATTTGGGAAATAAGAAATTGGTCTTGTAGCGCTTGCCATTGACCGTGATCACCTCACCAATGTCACTTTCGAAAAAGCAAGGACGCCCGCCGGCCTTCATTCCACACCAAACGCTAACTTTTTGAGGATGCATTGTCATTTCAAATTTGTGCACCAAACGTTAGGAAGTCGACTGTGAAGGCCCACCACGTCTACCGTAAAATGGGTGCAACGTTTGCACTAGGGAACGCTGATTTTTATAATAAAGTTTAATTTGACAAATGATCAGTCAGATATCACCAAAAGTACATGGCCACCATATAATAACCCTTTAGTTTATTCTTCTCTTGGGAATCACATAAAAATGTCTAGTACCAAATTTTGAGCAAATGTCTTCAGGCGCCAAAGGTCATGTAGCTTGATGTACACGAACGACCGCGACGTGCACGAACGCTAAGACCAAAAGGCGACATGACAAGACTTTATTGGTCTTTCCCATATTTGCAGTGTAAGGTTTGATAAAAACATCTACATTAGCTTACAGGTAGCCCTAAGAACCAAAACACAAATAGAACTTGTTGCGAGGCCTCCTCAAAGAGGTATTTTGTAATTTTGAAACAACCAGGGGTGGAATCTGCTAAGGTGATAGGTGATTGTGATTGTCATTTTGACAATCGCTCTCTCTATATTTCCTTATTGATATGATGGAGACAGCTATAGTCAAAATGACAATCACAATCAACTATCACCTTAGCCGATTCCACCCCAGGGTTTTTGGAGCGGAACGTTTGATCGCAAACCAAATCTTTATCAACGGGATCTCGCATGTGTAATTTTCCTGAGCCAATCCAACTACTCCCAAAATGTTTTTGGTACTCTTCGAACTATTTAAGTCAATCTAAGTAAATACATTTTGATACCACTGGAGAGAACTTAATTAAGATTTTAAACGTTTAAAGGTTCTTTTCTAAGCTTCAACTGAATACATACAACTTTGTTCCATTAATAAAAAAAAAAAAAACAAAAAACAATTCTTCAAATTCTATAACCAGAAGCCTATATATTTTGGGTAAACTTGAAAGGTACTAAGGAAAATACACAAGGGTGTGAAACACCCTTACTTAATGTACATAGTGGTTGCTGTTCTTTCACATAGAAATTCGTATCCTTGACCTAAATTCGAAAATCTACCTCATTAAAGTTTCCATTTTCTGCCAAAAATGGGGGAAAATATATCATGAAAGACCAAACACAAAAAATAAAATAGCACACCACTTTATTGATACAAGAAGGTGCACCAAACAAAGAACCCATCTCCACCATTTTCATAACCTTCCCCAACACATAATTCGACAAGTGAGTTTTACTCCTGCTCACTCAAGAATGACGCCATCATAATTACCCTTATCCAAGTTAGAGGGTGAAAATTATTCGTGTAAATGGAGCGATTCACGAAGAGGAACGAAAAGAGTGAACCCCTTTCGAATGACTTTCATTTGTCCTGTCCTAGGTTAGGGACGAAAACCCATGCGAAGGTGTGGTCCTACCTCAAGACGAAGTTGATTGGGTGCGCAGAGCACCAAGTGTGGGTGATGTCAGTTGGACAAAAAAAAAATTGGAAGAAGAAACTTTTTCAAGTGCAACGTGCAACAAAAAACATGACGGATGTCTGATTTGACGTGAAGCAGATGATGTTTCTGGGAAATCGATGATCAAGCAGCAACGACGACGAAAAGCAGCTTAGACCTGTACCTTGTCGGTGGGTCAGGGCGTGCGGTGGTGATTCAGCGGTAAAGATTGAATAAAATGCACAAGTAAATGGCTGGGAAATGATTTGCGTCGAACGATGCAACATGGCTCCAAATGATGTGTTTTGTTCTCTCTTTCTCAAGCCTCCCGGTCCACATCGATGCATGGCGGTGGTGGTGCGGCGGCGGAGGCGTCTTCATTTTCGACGAAAAAAACCTCCTTCGTTGGAGAAGAATGTAAAATCAATTTGGTCATCAAAAAACGCATCTGCATCCAACGTATCGGTTCTGAGACGGAGACGCGACTCCAGTCGCAGTGAAACCGGATCCATTGAGCTCTCAGGTTTCAATATATCTACTGAAAAAAGAAGCACACAAGTGACTTCTAGCGCGCATCACATAGCTAGAGCTGAGCCACTTAGAGAGGTTTAAGTCTCCGAAGCGCATGTTATATCCGCTGGGAAATCGGCCACCCTCACGTTTTTGTGTTAATGAGTTCGCAACTCCTCCGCGAGAACTGAGTTAGCCTGCGAAAGACAACCGTGGAGCAAGATCAGCTCCAGATTACGCAGAATTTGTTTTTGTTGACGTAAGACTTGCGGATGCATTTCATTTTGTATTTGTTTTGGTTTTTGTTTCTGAAATTAAACTGCTCATGTTGATGCTGATGTGCGACCTCACGCCATCATGATACAGGAATCGATTGCGGGCATGCGTTGGTTAAGTTTTTGTTTTTTTTTTTTTTTTGTCATACCTAAGGAGTTTAGGTTGGCAGAGTTGTGACATGAGATTGATGGTGTATATTTGTTTAAAAACGCTGCTGGTAGCCACGTAGGATTTTCTTTTCGATTTTTGGGTTGTGTTTTAATTTTTTAATGGTGATAAGCAAAAAATTACTCGTACACTTAGACGATGAAAGTTTAAATAAAATGAGGATTCAAGGTAAAGATTTTAACAGTTGTTCAACAAGAAGTCTAATGGGTTCAAATCGCACTATCTCGGTGGGCAATTCAAATCGGTCCCGCGTGAGGTAACCATGTTCGGAAATCGCTTGTGCTAAATTTCCATTGTGTCAAGGGCTGTGTGGAACGTAGAACCGTCCTATTGACACTACATGTCGTTGGTGTCCATATCATCCAACTCGGGCCAAAAGAAATTGGTTATCATCGACCGATAGCTCTCACCGCTGACTATCTTGGCCTGGCCAATGCCTTTCTGAGAGAAGTATGGACCGATGATGCCACCAGCTCAAAACCAACACCAAACAGTGACTTCCAAGGATGAATTGTAATTTGGTGGACTGTGGTGATCGTTCCAAATTCAATTTTGCTTGTTGACGAACTCATGCATCTAGAAATGGCCCCCGCCGCTGAATAAAATTTCTCGGCCGAAATTGAGGCCAACTTTCAACTACTCGAGAGCCCAGTTGGCTTTGGTCGTTAACACTGAGTTCCTGGGCTAGTTGGTGTTTGTATGGATGTGCCCAAGTCTTGACGGAAAATTCGCCAAGTTGTGTTTTGTAAAAGGCCGAGTTCTTGTGCGCGGCGCTGATTTGACTACATCGGATTATCTAGTACACTCTCATGGACAGCCGCAATATTTTCGGCAGTTCTTTCATTTTGGGTGATGGTAGATTGTTCACGCAACCAAACACCTCCACCATGTTGCGAATATTTGTAACAGAAGGACGAATATGGCAACCGTAAATTGAAGACTGGAGAATCAGTGGAAGAAATGTATTGGGCATTTGAAAATTATAATCTGCATTACGCCAATCGTTCATGACTGGGTTGCTAACCAATCGTTCTGTTATATGTTACAGCAAATGTAACTTAGTTTAGTTTTCAGACCTCGAGAAAACCTATTTTTCGGATATCGTTTTAAATTTTCCTCTACACGTTTTTTTTTTCTTTTTTTTAAGACCAAAAATAATGCTACTTGCCATACGATTATTTTTCGAAATTTTATAAATTTTTTTTCTCAAAATCTGTCCCACAATTTTTTTTTTTTTTAAATTCAAAAAATTTTATTTAGTTAAAGCTAGATAATAGTTAGAAAAAAATTTTCCAAAAAATTGTCAGTTTTGGTAACGGCCTTGGAAACATTTTGGAATGATTTTGATCATTTTTTTGCTAGATCTCCCCAAAAGTTTGAATATTATTGTGTATTCAAATTTTCAAAATACTTTTTTTGGATTTTAAAAAAAAATTCAAAATTTTTTTTCAAAACTCAATATTTCAAAAACTCCATGTTTCTTAAAACGATCTAGAAGATGTGAAAGAAAACGATTTTATCTAAAAATAACAGTACCCACCATACAAATTTAAAAAAATGGTTTCTCGAAAACGGTTCTGAGAATTTTGATCCATTTTTCTTTTCTTTCGATTAATTTTTACGATCTATAAATTAATAAAAAAATTTAAATTAAGATATTACTGACTGTACCTACCATAGAACAATTTTTCAAATTTTGAATTTCTCACTATCGGCATAACGGATTTTAATGAAATTTCTTATATCGCAGCTTCTAAAAAGTTTAAAAACATTGCATTTCAAGACTTTAAAAAAATTTATATTTTTTTTCATTTTTGAAAAAAAAAATTATTATTTTGGAAAATTCGATATCTCGAAAACGGCTCAATATTTTTTTCAGAAATTAATTTTTTATTCGTACAGTAATAAAAACTTTAAGTTAGCGTACCAAAATTTTTTCTTAAAAATGTTTTAAAAATTTTGTATAGAAAAGCTTATTATTTTAAGAAACCACTACAATGGCTAATAATTTTTGTTCTTGCATAAACTAATATTAGCTTGAATCACATGGCATCCTGGTTTTTAGCTACTAAAGGAGTAGTTTAAGTCATATAAAATATGAATTTTATGCTTATGAACAGTTTGACTCTAATAACATTAATTTTTGAAATTCTTAGTCTATCACATAAGAGCAAGTTCGTACGACCCTGTCGAGCATTTGATTTTTCTTTTGGTATACACAATTTTGACAAATTTTGGATGTCTGAATATCGTAGGAATATAATAGAAAGGAAATATTGAGGTAAAGCATTCACATTCTTGGAGTACGGCTAAATAAAGAATCTCTCAATTTCACAGTACGTTGGACTTAAGGATAAACTGATGGGCTCTCCCTGAAGTGCGAGTATCATGGTTAAATTGTTAAAGGGGGCGAATGCAGCTGGGTACTTCACTATAAGGCTGTTTCTAAAAATAAGGTTAAATAATAGAAGAAAAATTATAGAAAATTAAGACTAAACTTAATTGTAAATATTGCAAAAAGAGTCGGAGACAAAATGGAACCCTGGGGCACACTTTTATTTATTTTATGATTAACTCACTTGAAACCATTCAATACAATTTGAATTGGGTGGTTCGAAAGATAGTTTTCAGTCCAACGAAGAAGAGATTTACCTATCACCACCAAATACACGAATTTTTGATAAGAGAGCTTGATGCTGCATGGAACTGCAACTTCAGGAAAACCACTTTGAAAAAGTGTAGCGGGATCAAATCGCATGATTTTGGTGGCCATTTCAAGTCACCTTTACCAGCACGTAGCGCCGTTCTATTGGAACCACATGTCATCTGGGTCCAAATGGTTCAATTTGGACCATAAAAAATTGATTATCATCGTTCTGTAGAACTCGCCATTAATGGTGACCGCCTGACCAACGTCGTTTTTTCGAAAAAGTACAGACCAATGACGCCGCCGCCGCCGCGCCGGCCCAAAATCCACACCAAACGGTAACGTTTTTCATTATTCATTGTCATCTGGTGAGTCTCCTGTGGGTTGTCGTCGTCGTCCCGTATATAGTAATTTTGCTTGTTAACACAGACATTCATCTGAAATAGCTCCTCGTCGCTAGAGTTGATTTTTCAGCCAAAATTGGGGTACTCTTCCAAAGGCCGATTACATTGGTATGAATAACTTTTTAATAAATGTTGACTGGATGTCGATATTATGTTTCCATGACGTAGAAAGAAATTATAAGGCTTTTCTTAACATTTTATACGAAGTTTTCTCTAACCATGTTCCTATTAAACGGATGAAGAAAAATAATAAACCCGTTTGATATACGAAAAGTTTGTCCAGATTAAAGAATTTAATGATGAAAATGGATAAAACGAGTAGGGTCGATATACGAGTAAGTTTCCGAAGCGAGTATTGTATTTAAGTAGAGAATACGATTTTCTTAAAAAAATCATGTACAGACAATATGTTTGGTCTTTAGAATCAAATATCAAAACTAATTCCAAATATTTTTGGCAATATATAAATTCCAAGCGAAAATCATTTGGTATTCTTACTTACATGACTTACAAAAGTATTGGGAGTAGCGATCTTAATACAGTATGTAATTTGTTTGCATCATTTTTCCGTTCGAACTTTATATCGAATCTAGATCACTTCGTAATTAATTATGACATTCCTGCTATAACTGATATAGGTATATTATATCTGTCAGAAGAAGAAAGTTTCTCCGCGCTTTCCAAATTGGAGAATAGTGTAAGTCTGCCCCCTGACAATATTCCTGAAATTTGCTTAAAAAAATGTAGGTCCAAATTATCTAAGCCGCTTCATATAATTTTCAACATGTCTTTCAAAAAAGGAATTTTTGTGGATGCTTGGAAAAGTTCATACATAACTTCCATTCATAAATCAGGTTCAAAACAATCAATTGAAAACTATAGGCCGATTGCAAAACTTCAATTGATTGCCAAGATTTTCGAATTCTTAGTTAAAATTAAAATATATGATGCAGTTAAAGCACATATCTCGCCTTTTCAACATGGTTTTGTTACTGGAAAATCTACAGCAACTAACCTTGCATTATTTACTAACTTCTGTATAAATACAATTGAAAAAAGAAGCCAAGTTAACGTCATACTGACTTTTCAAAAGCATTTGATAGAGTTAGCCATAAACTACTTTTGTTAAAGCTTATTGTTTTAACTCTCAGATGTTCAGCTGGATTAAAAGTTATCTTGTGAATCAAGTTCAAATAGTTAAAATTGGACAAACTAAATCTGACCTAATTTTTAATGAATCTGGAGTTCCTCAGGGAAGTCATCTGGGTCCACTCTTGTTTTTACTTTTTGTTAATGACTTACCTAGCTCCTAGCTTCGTTTTAGACTCCTATTGTCTTTCATTTGCTGATGGTTTTAAAATATACAGAGCAATCAATTCAATTACGGATTGCATGCAACTACAAAAAGATGTGACTTCTCTGTCAGAATGGTGTTTGTAAGAAAAATGTTTTATTCTAACATTTACTAGGTCCTTTAAACCAATTTTATTTAACTACTATATATCCGAGAACGTTCCTCAAAGAATTTCAAATCATAAGGATTTGGGAGTTTTTTTCGACTCCAGACTGGATTTCAGAATGCATGTTGATTATATTGTGCTTGTATTTATGTTTAGGAATTCTAAGGAATTTAAGTGTCCTTATACAATTAAATCACTTTTTATTAGTTTTGTTCGACCGATTTTAGAATACTGCTCAGTAGTTTGGTCTCCTTACTACAGAAATGCGTCTAGTCGAATTGAAAGAATTCAGAAAAGATTCATGAAATATTCGCTTCATAAACTTGAATGGACCCTGCCTTTACCAACGTAAAGAGATCGATGTACGTTGATTGATATAATACCTCTTGAAACTAGAAGAATCTATTAATTGGTCTCATTTGCGAGAGATGTAATAACAGGTCATATTAATTGTGCTCCTTTAATTGAATTATTTATAAGACATACACCGGGACGTTGTCTCAGACCAAGGGATAATTAATTTTTCTTCATTTTCACATCATTCGACAAATTACGGATTCAATGAACCAGTTACTAGAGCCATTTTTTTAATAAATATGCCCGTGTAATCGAACTTGAAAGTTTAAAAGAAATATTCAAAAAAACTATCATGAACTCATGTAATAGATTAATATAATTTATATTTATACTGAATACTTATTACTTAACATTATTTTATGTATATCTATGTCTAAGAACGTTTTATGTACTTATAGACGAAATAAATAAATAAATTCAACAAATTGAAGTATGCGAGAGGAAGAGTTCTTGTGCACAGCGAGGACGTTAGAATGTTGTTGATTGATTACCGAACCGTTCGTCTCAAGTTTGGGCACCAAACGTTGAAGAGTCGACTGTGAAGGGCCACCACTTCTACAGTAAAATGTTCGCAACGCCCGAAGTAACCAACACTCATTTTGATAATAAAGTTTTATCAATTCCACGTACTGTCAATCGGTAAACTTACCATGGTGATCTAGCATCAATAATTGTATTATAAATACCAGATTTGACAGATGTCAACAAAATAACATGCCAAAATCTATCCGCGCTGATTGCAAAAACCTTTTAAGACTGTTACGACATGGCATTTCGTTACTGACTGCATTTTTAATGTTTGCATATAAATACTTACATAAGCACTATAGGTCATTTATTGGATTCGTAAAAAATCACAGTGTTCTTGTTTTTGAGTTCCAAATTATTTTAGGAGATGCCTAAGCCCTTGAAAGAACGAGTTGAATATTTCTTTATATTTTTCCCTTACACATTTTCGAATGGGAAATTTTAAAACTCTCAAGACCAAATTCGCGGGATACATTCTAGATTTTGATGAACAAAACTTATATTTATTGGTGACACTAATTGCAGCTTTAAATAATGTTAAAAGTAAACGTAAGGTTGCGTAGTAGGGCCACCAGGAGGATGTTCAGTCTTGTACTTTTAAGAACGCCACAAAAAGATAAAGCTATTATTTTGAGCTAAAACCCGCACAAAACGTATGGATGTGGTTGCAATATTCCATAATCAGTTTGAACATATAACTCTCTTATTCTCTTTGGATAAATTTTTAGGGTACATTTATTTCGCACAATTTAAAGTGCAGTACAGCCCGGGATTCTGTGTGAAATTTACTAAAATCATCTGTACTAAATAAATTTATGAAGAAATAATATAAAGATCGAATAATATACTGCGCTTATTCTTTATTCACAGTTTGCTACATTAAAGTTAACCTTGGCATAAAATAAATATAAATTTGTCATTTACAATGAGAGCATTTCAAATTTGAAAATATCATTCAAAAGGGAAACCAAATTTTGCAACTGTCATTCTGACACTTTTTTCATTTGCCATAACCACAAAAGCCAAAACCTTCTTTTCTCCCCTCACAAAATGCTCAAAACATGATTTTATTTCTTCTGTCACAAAAATCAGGACATCGACACAATACCAAAAGTGACCATTTAACTTGTATTCTCTGTTTCCTCCGAATGAGTTTATCCTAGTTTTTGACATTTTTTGTTTCCTTCAATTTACAACGAAATAAAATATAAAAATAAATAGAAAACAAAAATCTAAAGAAAATGTCATTTGAACCGATGTTAACGAACCATTCACAAGCTCGAATGCGCGCAGCAAAAGTCCTTTGTTGTAATGCTACACAAAAAAGCCCTTTCTCTCCATTTTTGCTACTTCCACTATATCGTTCCCATAAGGCCACCACCAACAACACCATTATCTGAATTCCAAAAAAAGACCTGCATTCACTTGGAAGAAAAATGCCACCACGAAGAAAATTAATACCTATAGAAACAAAATAAGGATAAAAATGGATACATCAAGTTTTTACCGATTTTAATTTTTTTTCCAAGTTTTTTATTAAGGATATAAAAAAGTTTGCAAGGACAGCGATAAATCGCTGAACAGAGCACAATACATTTTTGTTTTTTTTTGTTTGTGTACTTACAAACCATTGTAGGTACCTAGCAACCCCCACGAAACCTACGGACCACCCCTTGCCACTTGTTCTTTGATTATCCTTTTTTTCATTCGTATTTGTTTATTTTCAGCGGATGAAGATTGAGACAAAAAAAAATTGTAACAACTAAAACCCGATTTCATTCTGGCAGAAGGATTATGTTATGACCATCATCATGCTCCAACGCCTTAATTGTAGTGTAAGGACGAAGGAAAAAAATGTTTAACGGCGAGCTTTCTTCAAGGACTCGCGTTGATGATGGCTTTTTTTGAGCTGAGAGATGGAACTATTGCTCACCTCATTGCAGGCGCAACCTAGCTCTGTGAATTATGTGCACACAAAAGCATTGCCGCACTTTGATCGTTCAGCGGGAAGTGAAAGGATTAAATAAATATTTGTTTATCCTGGCTATTATTATCATCCCTTTCTCCGTTTTATTTTAATTTGTAATAAAAAAATGAATGTTAACAATTTTTTTTTTCGTAGATTTTGTTCGCCTGCTGTAGTCCACCTAGATCCTTTGTCTGAATTTACGAATGACAGATCCGGATTAGGGCATCCTTCATATATCCTGAGAGATAGATGTGATGGAGTGAGTGACAAAAAAGCTTCTTTCTGATAGGATTACAGGATTTTTTCGTCGTTGTCGTCGTTGGTCGGTCGGAAGACTGGACCCTCCATCGATGACGTCGGGTTGATGATGAAAAATGTCATTTGGCAATACTCTGTACTCACTCTATCCTATTAGTAGATGCAACCCATTTACAAAAGGCGCTGAAATAAAAAACGAAGAAAAAATATACTTTGGATTTGAAATCCTTTCAATCTAATCCTGTTGTCTGATGCAGTGGAAGCAAAAGTAAAAGTAAAAGAAAAAAATCGGTATTTCTCTGTACGAAACGAAAATCCTTTGATTGGTGGGCATTCACAAATAAGGACTCGTCCTCGTCGTTGTTGGCATGAAAAAGTTCTTCTTTTTCCCAAAGGCGCTAGGCAAATAAAAAGATCACAACTGATGCACACTCTCGCAAACAGCGAAACTCCGAAACGTCCAAACGATGGTCGTAGAGTCGTGCGATATCCATGGTCTGGGCTGTCAAGAGGAGTGGAAGTAATGGCTGCTGCCATGTGCAACGCCTGCACATTAAGCCAAACAACAAAACAAGGATCCTAGTTATTCGATTAATCATTCTTTATACGAATAGCTATAACACACGCTCTTTTGGTCATTTTTTTTAACGCTGCTGCTGCTCTGTGATGGATCTGGATTTTGGGCTGGTTGTGCTGTGTTGGCGCAATATCCTTTTTCGCATGCAGCAAATAAACAAAAATAAAACACCATCAAGGACTTTTTACAGACATACAAAAAACCTCCAAGAGGAAGTCATTCTTTTTCGTCAGCATCAGCGTTTGAAAAGCATCAGCATTGGCCTAGGTGCAGGCCAAAATGCCCCATCAGCATTAAATCTCTTTTTTTCGTCCTTGCACCGCATCACATAGAGGACTACAAGAATGTCCTGTGTGTATGTGGTCTGTGGGAGGTATAAAATCATCGGATGCAAGTCATCGTTGGCGGATCTCAGATGGACAGGAGGACGTTATTATTATTTTGCTTTTTAAGGTTTTCGAAAATGGAAGGTTTTTGCTTCATTTGCAGGACATAAGACTTTTGTAGATTTTTTGTGAAGAGTAGGTATACTCTCTTCCAAAAAATGCAGGATAATTCTTCTATTCTTCTTTTTTTTTTTTTGGAGAGTGCATGGGCGTAGGAGGTGTGGTAAATATCTCTGTTTTGTTGCGTTACAATTTGCATACATAGAGACGAAAAACTCATAGATTTTTGGCTACTGATACATCAGGACTTGGTGGACACATGATGGAAGTTCAGTAATGGATGGTTTTTCTGGTTTTGAATGCATATACAGTGCTTGGTTGTACAATTTTTTTGCTTATGTTTTTGTTTTGTGTTAGAGAAATAGAAGACTCTTTTTGATTTTATGGATCTGACAGGAGGTGGACTTTTGGTTCTGAAGATTGATGCCATTGTTTTCGAAATTTATTTTTAAATTGTTTTTTCTCTAAGGAACGAAATGGGAGTGTCCTGCGGATGGAAAATATATTTTCATATTAGTATGGAAATTCGGTTTAATTATTTTTTTTGGAAATCGAATTTCTTGATTTCAATTTTTCATGTCTCAATAGTTGTTTTTTGATTTTGTACTTGCAGAGATTTGATTCATGATGTTGACTAAAAGGTATTTACATAGAATTAAATAAGATAAAGCTAAATACAATTCCCTTCTGAAATCATGCTATCGTGCATTAGTTTGCGATATAAAAAGTTGTATTTTTTCATCATCATCGAGTATGCAATCAGTTTCTCCATTACATTCCCGATCTATGCCATTTTTCGGCTAGGTTTGTCACTCTATCTTCGACCATAAAACGTTCTTTAGTATAATTTATAGTTGCTTTGTTCCTTGTAGAACTTTAGTACAACATGAGTATTTTATAATTAGGCAATCTTAAGAGTTCTTGAATCTAACTTCCATTAAATAATAATAATAATAATTAAATTTAATAACCTAGTTTCAACTTTTATTAGCTTCGTCGGGCATTCAATCATTTCTATATCATAATAGCTAATGGTAGAAAAGTTCGAAAAGTTTGTTTTACATCATAGATATTGGTGTCATTTTGTCAGCGGGTACAACGAGAAATCCTCTCCCACTTCTTTACGCTTTTAGATTAAATCCAAGAAATAGAAAACCAAAAACTCTAACAGCTACTAACTCTAAGCAGCGCTTATTCAACTCAACGATTCTACTAAACCAACTTTTAACTCATTCAAAAACGTTCATGGTATAGAAAAGTGACGTCTATCAAAAATCTACTACAATAAGTTAGAATTCTCTTCTTTTTATCATGTGTCTATTTAAATTAATTGGAAATTTCTGTTTGGTTTGTATACATAAAAAATAATGAAATAAAATGCACGACTGTATCGCAAGAACTTGCTCTTAGGCCAGGCGCGCACATTCAATTTTTAGTTTCGCAACTGTTTAGTTGCTAAAATGAAACATATGGGCTTATATGGGACACCGCGCACTTAGAGCAAATCGATTCTCAAAACTAAAAAGTTTGTGTTTTGACGCAAACTAAACGATTGCCTTTGCAAAGTTCAGCTGTTTTCTATAAGAGCAAGAGAGAAAAGAGTGTGAGCGTGAGTAAAGAGTTGCCAGTGCGCGGTTCTCTTTCAACTGGTGATTAAACTATGTATTTGATTTCGATCACAGTTGCCAGTGCGCGACTAGTCTTATGTAAACGACTATAAGAATTTCAACAATGAATGTTATTAGAGAAAAACTGTTCATAAGCATAAAATTCATTTTTTCAACAGACTGAAACAGGTTTAGAGGGAGCTAAAACAGGATGCTCTGTGATTCAAGCAAATATTAACTTATGCAAGAACGAAAATTAAAAGTCTGTACTGGTTTCTTAAAAAAATAAGCTTTTATATATAAAATTTTTAAAACTTTCATAAGAAAAAATTTTGGTATGCCAATTTAAATTTTTTATTATTTTTCAAATAAAACTTGAATTTACAAACAAAAATATTGAGCCGTTTCTGAGATATCAAATTTTCAAAAAAAAAAAAAATAAAAATTTTTTCAAAAACTCAGAAATTGTTTTTTTTAAAGTGTTGAAATGCAATGTTTTTCAAACTTTTTAGAAACTTCTCTATAAAAAAATTTCATTAAAATCCGTTTTGTCGATAATGAGAAATTCTAAATTTGAAAAAATGGTTCTATGGTAGGTACAGTCAGTAATATCTTGATTTCAAATTTTTTTTATTTGATTATACATAGATAGTAAGAATTAATCGAAAGAAAAAAAAATTTAGCAAAATTCTCGGAACCGTTTTCGAAAAAAATAAAATACGATTTTCGAAAACCATTTTTTAACATTTGTATTGAGGGTACCGTTAGTGTTCGGTAAAATATTTTTTTTTCTTACATCTTATGATTTATATTAAAAAACTTTTATTTATCAAGTTTTAAAAAAATCGAGCATGCGGTTTTCGAAATATTGAGTTTTCAAAACAAAATTGATAATTTTCTTAAAAATCCAAAAAAAAAATGGTTTTGAAAATTTGAATACACAATAATATTAAAACTGCTGGGTAGCCTCAACATAAAAAATTATCAAAATCGGTGGTACCGTTTTTGAGAAAATCAAAAACCATAAAAAAAAATGGTTGGTACCAAAAATAACGATTTTTTGGACAATTTTTTTCAACCATTCAACCAACTTTGATCAAAATCTCGAGCTCGATTTTTTTTCCGATTGCATAATTTGCCTTATAGTACCTATAAGTCGCAAGTAAAAATTCAACAAAAATCTTAAAAGGAGTGAAAACTGGAGCTTTAATGAAATGTTTATAAATAGAGTAATGAGCAACAAGTTTGACAATTATTTTTCTTATACCTACCTAAATCTTCTCCTATATTTTAGCTTGATCGCAAATAGTTAATGTCACTAAAAGCAAACATTTTGCTTTTTTTATTGCACTTAATCCAGGGCTTAAAGTTAAACGACCAGTAAATCGCCTTTATTAATTTTGATGTTGCAGACCTGACCTCATAATATTCAAAAATTCTTAGTTGTCTTCTCACTCTCAAAACATTGAAAAGTTGATTTATATCTAATTAACGAATTAAATTTGTTATTGATATAAAAAGGTAATAAAAATCTACTACATTCAACAAGAACACGGTTTTCACCAAAGAGTTTTGATGGCATTTCTCACCAATTATGAACTTTCACCTAAGCACTCTACCATATTGGAGCATAAACTAACACTGATTAAACAGAATAATTGTTTATTAATACGGGTGTAGATAAAAGTGTCTTTGGTGATCTGGTAATATTAAATATTAAAGTTTGTCCACTAGTATCACATTTTTTATCTATTTCAGTTCAAAATATTCCAATTTCCACTGCTCTGTTCAGGTTTCTTTTAAATCCCAGTTTATTACTATCCTATTCTTAAGAGTAAAAATTGTTAAATTTGATGGGAAAAAATAAAGAATCTATCTATCTATTAATCTATCTATTGTAGATATTGTAATAGATTATTGAATTATTTTTCTAAGGAAATCTTAAATAACTAATAATTTTTCATTTTGCGTAGGAATATTTTAGCGGTTACACAACTGAACAGCACGTCTAAATGATTAAACTTAATTATAAAAATGAGCATTCATTAGTGAATACGTTGGGCGCGTTGGGCACATTTTACGGTAAACATGATGGCCCTTCAATATCAACTCTTCAACATTTGGTGATGGCCTAATTTTTCTGACCTAGGCTCAAAGTTAATGGCAATCCACAACGCCGTTTTTTCGCTGACTGGGCTTCGGAGTGTTTGGAAGAGGACCCCAGTTTTGATCGAAAAACCATCTTTAGATACGAGGCGCATTTTTGGATGAATGGCTGTGGCAAGAAGCAAAATTGCTGTCTATGCCACGACAACAACCCACACGAGGTTTACCAGTTGACAATGCGTCCTCGAAAAGTTTCCGTTTAGTGTGAATTTTGGGCCGGCATTGTCATTAGTCCGTACTTTTTCGAAAACGACGTTAGTGAGGCGATCACCGTCAATTGCAAGCGACGACGATAAACAATTTTATATGGTTCAAACTGATCCCTATAGACCTAGATGATATGTGATTGCTTCTTCTGAAGTCGAAGCCATTGAAAATTGGACCACTCGGATCCATGCGACCGTAAAAAGCCGACGCGGGTTTTTGAACGATGTCATATTTCATAATGGCATAAATGGGCATTTCAGATACAAATTTTGTTTAATACCTCATAAGCAGCATGTTTTATTTCATTTCAACATCTTTACACCCTTTTTGAAAAACTCTTTATAAAAATCATCTAAATCAAGAAACTACATACTCTTATTATCTTTTACTGCTGCCAATAATTCCTTCCACTTTCTTCCGCCTCAATCTTTCGCAGCCTATTTCCTTAGCCTCACGAATTTATCCTTACTTGTTCGTTCTCGATTCTTCTTATTATTCTTTTAATTATCCAAAATTTAATCTTACGTTTTATTTTCTTAAAAAAGTAAGCTTTCAAATCTTTGTCACTTTCTTCTTCGATTTAACTCCTTCGTTAAAACTCCGCTCTTTGGTATGCCTCTCTGTCAAAAAGTGCGCGTCTACATATTTCAATTTCTGTTCAAACTACTTCTTGCACTTATTCATAGGTCTGCTAACTGCTAACACGGTCACAGTACTGCTTTATTCTTTGAACTTTTTTATTCAAAACTCAAATAATTCATTATTACTCCTATCCTCTCTAAATACATTCAAAAAGATTTCTCTGCGAATTCATCTCCCATCACATCTCCCTTATTATAAAGTCCGGTCCGGAAGTGACCAATGACGAACCCCCAGTTATTTTAAGGTTGTTCGTACTAAAAACGATACAAAGCGTTCTTTTTTTTAGCTCCCAAGAAGCCAGCAGTTTGGCCTGTCTCAAATTTGAAAGTTCTGTCGTATTTAGGGCTCAGCTAGGTACATTTGTCGTGTAGTTTTTCCCATTTTTGCCAAATAGTCTTCCTCTTCATTTCCCTTGACACCTACGCGTCCCTGTACCCAATCAATTGTGAAATTATTATTCTTGCTGATGTTGTTAAGCCTATTCGCTGTAGAACTAAAATATCATAGGAGTTTAACGCTTTGAGTGCCAGTTTTCAAATTCCACCCTCAAATTCCTGAACCTGTCTTATGAGACGTTCTCGAACCCAAAGACCAGTTGATGCACTCTTTCTTACTGCATAGCCCCGTTCTGAAGTTTGGTATGCCATCACTGTGGATGTGCCACGTGACAATTAATGATGATCCTTATCATCCTGGTGTACATTCAATGGATTCAACGTTTGCAATTCCAGGATTTGCAACGTTTGTCATCAGAAAGAGTGATAGTACTCCACCCTGATGGCAGCCTCTTATTGTTATGATTATCTGGACAATTTATACCGCTGCGTATGCTTCCACCGCCCTTGTGCCTAGCATTTCACTTATCCAGCTGGTAATATTGATGGGTACCTATTTTCTTACAGGGTTTTGCTTACAGCCAACATGAGAGGTGATGCCAAAGGCAAACTTAATATCTTAGAAGGTTTGAATTTCCAATAGAATTTGGCAAAATACTACAACTCGTCTTCTTGTTTTTTAACTTGCTTGTATCTTCATTGAATAAGTTCTAACAACAATATCGATATCTTAGCAACCCTTTCTTTGTCGAAGACATTTTTGTGAAGTTTGTATTAATGTGTACGGTTATTTTTGGATTGAATACTCAGCTACTGTATGATTTGTTCGAATTAAAATAACCTTGAGGTGTTTGAAATCTCATGTACCTGGATGCAAAAGTCTTAATCTTTCACTCTATACGGAGAACTTGAGTTTTCAGCTTCAAACGCTGTTAAGCGAGATTTCTTAGAGATTCGATTAATTTCAAAAGATTCGATGACCTAGAGATCCAGACATTTGCAGTTCTTTGTTAATATCTCAATTCGACGCAAAATTTCAAACATCGAAAAGGCATTTTTTGGCTTATGACTATGAAAAAACCCAACTAAAAGAAGCTTGGAATTGGTTAATCGGACGAACTTTAGGCAACCCAGAAATACAGCCCTCAGAATTTCGGCCGTGGCTTATGCAGTATTTGCTATTGGTCCTCGTTTGGGAACCACATGTTCTCCAGTCCCAATTCATCCAATTGAGGAAGGAGAAAGTCGTTGAGCACGGTTCTTTAGCACTCGCAATCCACGGCCCACGGCGGCGTTTTGAAAAATGTAAGACTCGATGAGGCCTTCAGCGTAAGCAGTATACCATATAATAACTTTACTGCTGTAGTGGCTTTTCTTTACCCCAAAAGTGATCATTTTGCATATTCAAATATCCAAATAGATGGAAATAGGCCTTGTCTCCGATGGAGCTAATAGCTGATGCGCCGTCTGTAGTTTGTAAGGGAGCACCTTCAAATCATTGGCCAAAATTCTCTGTAAGGACCGCCGATTGATGCCCATTGTTGGAAAGTTGTCTGGTCGATACTCCGGAGTCATATGCGACTTCTTCAGCCACAGCTAAGGAAAATCACGGCAGAACGCCCGCTCCGGAGCCGGCAATATCTGGCACCATCTCGTACTGTCGCATACTATTCTAGACGAATGGCTACATGTCGTAGTGTTTGGGATTGACACACCACCAACCAGCGGCGACGCGTGCCTAAAAAATGTAGTCGTTCAGTTTCAAAATTCTTATTTGCAATGCCAAGAAGTCAAACAAGTCTTTTTTTATATAAAGGTACATTACCTAAAATGTTTTTATTTTTATGTCAATAATAAATAGGTATGTGTTGATTAACCTTGTAGCTTGTAATTTTGTTGTCACCAGCAACAAGATATATTGGTATCCTTCAAACACCCCACACATACTTACACGTCATATTTGTTGCCTCTTACAAGCTACAAGGTTAAGATACTAAATTTTAAGCTTTCCTAAATTTTTAAATCATGAATATCTTGGCTCCCGTTTGTCGTAATGGACTAATTTTTTTTTTAATTTGAAGAAAATTAGCAGGACTATAAGACAAAAATCCAAAACTGAAAAATAGTTACCGTGAAATACAGTTTTTTTCTCAATAACTATGAAAAAAAGGTATTAAAAACAAGAAAAAAACGTTGAAACCAACGGTAACTTTTTATGTTTTTGCTCAAACATATTAAATTAAATGCAAGTTGATAGAAAATATGGTTATTAGCAATACAGTTTTTTTTATTTTCACTTTGCGACATACTGGGGCTGAGATATTAATTAAAACATAAAATCAGTTCAGTAATTTATTACTCGGCTTTCGTTCCTCGTAGAGTGCTGATTTTTTTTTAAATTGTAGGGAATTACAAGAACTTAAATAATAAAAAATAAAAATTTCATCAATAAATGATCTTTTTTCTTAATAATCACGAAAAAGTGATTTTTAAACAACAAAAAATTATTTCCACTTACTATAACTTTTTTTTAATTTGTTTAAACATATGTTTTTTTTTTTATGACATAATATGTAGATAATGTTATTAGGAATAAATATATGTTTAATTTTTGTTTGTACGAGATAGTGGAGCTGAGATATTCGCAAATGACCAAAAAATGGCACAAAACACATTTTTACCAATAACTTTGGTAAAAAAGGTTGTCATGTGGTGCAAAGTTGGTTTTAAGCCTTTCTCATAAGCACCTATCGATCCATGAAAAAAAAATAGAACATGCCTCTGCGCGCAAGGTCAAATGACGCTTTGACTGGACTAAAACCGTCCCTATGAACGACGCGCGTCTCATTTCTCATATTCGAAAAAATAAAAAAATTAAATATTGGAATATGTACCTAAATAAATAAATAAACTACTTACTTACCTACTCCCTAGCTACCCGTTTTCCTCATTTCCATCATTCTATATATTAAAAAAAAGCTCTACTCGTTCAAAACAGATTTGCACGAAATGCTCCCTACAACGAGCGAATTGTTTTTTTTTTTTCTTGTATGCTTTCTATGGGTTCATTTCGTTGCCAAATCGTATGAACGACTTGGGTAGATACTGATCGGTTGAGTGAAAAGAAAACAGTAGCTGGTAGCTAGTTCGTTTTGTTTTATTTGGGTAGTTCACAGAAGGAATGCACGAGTGGGAAAATGGAAAATATGTACGTATACATTAGATATAACTATAAGGAATGAACGAACAGTATGAGTATGAGGTGTGGGTTAATTAAATAGAAATTAAAATAATGTCGCCTGTAAGCTAGTCGTTCATGCACGACTTGAACAATATGACGCCTCGCCACTGCCACCAACGTTCTATATATATAGCGGTATATGTCTAGTTGACATGTACTTTGTATCTTACTTACTTCACAAATGTCAAAATGGAATTGATATTTGCCGCCATATGCAAAACGTCTGTCATCTACCGATAGAGTGACAACTTTCACCTCACCTTTTATTGGATAGAGTTCATTTCGAGTGGAAAATATTTAAGTCCAATTAAGTCTTTCGGTGAGGCCATAACTTACCCTTGTATAGAAACATTATCGCAAGTTCAAGTTTAATGTTATAGAAGTGGCTTTAAAGCCACAAATTTCGGTCAATAAAATTTACAAAATGACACACTTACACTGAAAATAAATTCCTAGGTAATATTGACAAAAACGTTTTGTTGACCTTTAACAAAACAATTTTATCGTTTTGATAAAATTTTTGTCAATACGAAAGAATAATTTTGTTGATTTCACAAAATTTTTATAATCCAGCATGATTTTTTGTCAGTTTAACAAAATATGCACTACAAATAATATTGTCAGTTTAACAAACCAAGTTTTGTTAATATAACAAAATAAAACAGAGATTTTTGTCACATCGACAAACTTTTTTGTGATGTTAACAAAATGTTTGTTGTATCTACAAAGAATCTGTTTTGTAAATGTTTGTCAATATCACAAAGTTTTTGTTAATTTGTTTTTGTCAATTTAACAAAAAATGAAAACATTTTTGTTAAAATGACAAATATTTTCTTTTGGGGTTGAATTATTTTGTAATATTGATAAAATAATATTATCAGATAGATAAAACTATTTTGTAAGGAAACCAAAAAATTTCTTTTGTGTATGATATAGTTCACACTTGGTTTTTGTTAAAAAATCGATGTAAGATTAACTGAACTTAACAAAATTTGCGTATTGTCCATACGCCCTCACAGATGGTTGCATGTGAGATCGTAGGGACGAAACGCCAATTTTTGTGGACTTAAATCCAAAAAAAAAAACTATTTTGCCAAATTAATTTAGTTTTTTGTGGATTCAACAAAAGAAATTTGTAAAATTGACAAAATATTTTTTTGAATTGACAAAATATTTTGTTAATTTAACAAAATATAACAAGAAATTTTTGTTAATTTAACAAAATATTTTGTTAATGTAACAAAACAATTTTGTTTATTCCACAAAACAATTTTGTTAATTTAACAAAACAATTTTGTTAATTTAACAAAAAAATTTTGTTAATCCGATAATAATAAAAAAAACAATAACACTAACAAAAAAATTGTTAATACAACAAAAGAATTGTTAATATGACAAATTAATTTTGTAAATTCTACGAAATTTTGTCATATTGACAAAATATTTTTGTTATTTCAACAAATTTATTTGTTAGCATAACAAAATAATTTTGTGGATACAACAAAATATTTTTTGTTACCTCAACAAAATTCTATAATTTTTGTCAATTTGACAAAACTTTTTGTTGGACGTATATTGACAAAATTTTTGTTAAATCAACCTAGATTTTTATCATATATACCTAGATTTTATTTTCAGTGTAGAACTGAAGATTATATTTAAAGCCACGTCGTGATTGAATCTGCGACTGACTTTGAATAGAAAAACATCCATGTAGCTAAGTGAAATCTTCGCATATAAATGCATAACGACAATCTGCATCATTGAAAGATGCAAC
Source organism: Philhelius festivus (assembly GCA_963931855.1). Taxonomy (NCBI): domain Eukaryota; kingdom Metazoa; phylum Arthropoda; class Insecta; order Diptera; family Syrphidae; genus Philhelius; species Philhelius festivus. Next base: position 30,815,514 of record OZ007556.1, on the reverse strand, counting down.
TGCAACAAATTAGCATCGAAAGAACCACAGGAGATGTCACGATCATTGCGCTGGATGTCGCGTTCAGTTACACAGGTTGATGGCTTACATCGAGTCAAGTTATTTTCTGGTGCACTTTGGACCAGGAAAACGTGGAAGAATTCTGTGGTTTCAGCAACTGGCAACATGGCTCTGAATGATGTCACCTACCATTCTACTCTGGGTATTTTTTTTTTTTTTTTTTGACATGACCTGATGCAGGTGTGTCGACGACGACGTCGTCTTCGTCGTCGCCGCAAATTTTCTTATTGATTATAATTTCACTGACAAACATTCCGACAACACTTTTGCAACTTTTTTCCTCGCCATCTAAACAGGTATACACACAGGTCTGGGACACCACTGAAAAATAAATATACTCATCGCATGCTGTATTTATTCCCAAACATACCTCCTCGAATCATATCGCATTTTATATACCCAGACTCTATATTTTGGCCAAAACCCAAAATCCATTATCGAAACTGCATTCCTCGGCGGAGTCTTCGTTGTTGTCTAAGGATATACGACATTCGTGTGCATGGTTGCCGCAGTTGAAAAATGATTCGTCATGAGTCGGACAGAAATGCAGAAGATTAATGCGATTCAGAGTGTTTGGCAGCGACAGTAGGGGGCGTGGGAGTAGGCGGCTGCCTGCCAGGCAGCCAGCTACAGTTCTTCGATGCACTCACAAAGGCGACCACCATTCATTCACTTATCCATCCATCGTTACTCTTCTTATGTGGCCCTCCGAAGGAAGCAACAAAAAAAAAATGAAAATAAAGCTACAACGAAGACTTTTAGCCCGCAGAAGAAAAACGTTTTCAACCCTAACCTCAATTTTCTTCATTCAGATGGTTTGATGTGTTTTTTTGTGGATGTACTTTTCCCACTAGGGTGTAGTTTGTTTGTTTTGAGGAAATTCACAAACAGAAGTCAGGAAGTGATTGGTTAAAATCAAATAGTCTGAATTCTGCGTAACTAAGGTTCAGAAGTGGGATTGTCATGTATTGATATTGTAGTTATAAGGAGCATTCATGTAAGTTAGGATAAAATATTTTAGTGTCCTATGGTGTTTCCTATTATTTTCATATGAAATGATAACATGAAGCTCCGAAACAGCCCACGTTCTTTCTGGGTAGGAACATGAATGATCTCTTCAAGGTTTATAATTATGAAAGGATCAAGTTGCATTTTCTGATAAGCCTCCGTTCTATTCTGTTGAATTCTTCTCTTAATGACGAAAATAGGGTGCTGCTTATTCTGTTTCCTCCTGAATGAAGCTCTACGAAAGTTATTTTCTAGGTTATTTCATTTGCCGTATACTCTCTGAACACCCCCATTGTGTGCGAAAGAGATTTTGACAGCGCTCTAAGAAATAGATGAGAAATAATAAAGGCGAACAAAAACAGTTCAGTCCTTCGCTTATACATAGCCCCACCATCAACCGCACACCATACACATCCTTTGCCAGGACAACAGTATTATAAATATACAGAGTATAGAATAGCATTAGCAGCAATGTTCAGCCGTGCATCAGAATGCAGGATCCTAAGAGAGAGAAAAATGAAACACAACCATCAAGGCCCACACGGTATTTTAGAAGAAAAGCGAGTCTCACACAGTGAGTAGTAATTTTTCATCGTCAGCAAAATGGAACGTATAAAAAAAAATAAGCCTGAGAACCTGCTGCAGCAGGACCAGCGAATCCTGATGCCACCCATATTGCCTTAAAAATCACCCAAAAGACGTCTCTCCGTCGTCATAGCACAAAAACAGGAGCATAACAAAGAAATGGTCTTCCTTCATTTACGGGCCTCATCCTCTTTGTATTTCCCTGAGCTGTTTCTAAAAGTCGCCGATATTTTATGCAGCTGGATGCAATTGGCCACAATGTTTGACAGACTCTATGCGTTCTACTACGGGCTCCAAAGGGGAGAGCTGCAAAGTAGATTCACTTTTTAAGATCAAAATAGTGTTTTTGCAGGAGGTGAGGTCCTTAAGACTTCGGCAAGGAAGCAGAGGGAAACTTCCTCCTTGACACCCAACCTTGCGGTCTTTTTTGTGTGGCTACATTTTTCGGGGGAGTCAAGTTGGCATAGTGCATCAGTTTCAATTTTTTTTCTCGGATTGGCAAAGATTGATGAATTTTCGGATTTTCCTTGATGGTGTGTCTCATTCTTCAGAAATGACTGTAATCCTTGTGAATATATGGTTTTTCTTGAAGGACGACAATAAAGCAACAAAGGCAATAAGAAGATGGAAAACTTTTGAAGGAAGCAAAGAGCCAAGAGCAAGAGATGCAGCAAAATGACTTTTTTGATGCGAAGATATGCAAAGTGAGGGAAGAGTAAGGCTGTGTAGCTAAATGAGATATTCATTAACAATCCCGGCAGAAATCCTCATTCAAACCCTCCAAGTGGGTGCCAGGTGGGCAATGATCACCACAGTAGTCCTGTGCGTTTTTGGCAGGATGGTGATTAGCTAAGGTTGAGTTGGGTCGCCGAATTGTTGTAACTCCTCAATAGTGCTACGTTCGGAAACCCAATTCAATCATAGTTTAGAGGTTCCTAATTTCAGTGGTGGTGTGAGCGTACTTTGTACGAAAACCGTGCCGAAGAATGAAAGGCTGGGGGATAAACCAGCCATTAACGAGCTCTTTCGGATGCTGTGGCAAGGTCCGTCATATTTTGCCTTGCCCCGGTAAGCGGCTCTGCCGGGGCTGACCGTTTTTCCGCATTACTCGTGGGAATAAAATGAAAAAAAAAGAAACAAATAGAAAAATTATAAGAAAAATTAATCGAGCCAGGGCTGACAACGCGGTCGCATCTCCTGAAAAGGCTGTCGAGTCAACTCAGAGGTGCGAACGGGTTGTCAACCCTGTGGTTGCCACTAGTGGCGGGAATCCTGTTCCCTCTACTAGCCGCAACCTCTACAAAAAGGAACTACCCGTCAGTGGTACAGCTGTGACGCTCGGCTGTCCCAAGGGCGGTCATTCCACATCACACCCCATCCCCGCTCCTGCTAGGACGTCGCAAGCGACCCCAAGAAGGGACACTCCATCCGGAGAGGCAAAATCCACGACATGTGGAAATGACTCGAAGGTTGAGGGCGCACCCCGATTGGCATCGATAGCGGTTAACTCTGGAGGTGGATCCACAACTGTGTCACACGGACATAGTTCTGGGTCGACCAGAAAGAGGTCCATGAAGGCAAAGGCCAGTCGGGATCAGCGTAATGCTGCGCGGATTCTGGCCGCAGTCGGTGTCATACCGGCGGCGGAGAGAACCCCGGAGCAAACGCGAAAACTCGAGTGGGCTAGTGGCTTCATTAGCAGAAACAACAAATCGACCTGCAGCGACTCAACGTCAAAGCGCAATAGGTCTCTGGAGGGCGACAAGCCCGAAGCGAAAAGGCAGAAAGTGCATCCCAGCAGCACAACAGCCTTAAATAAAGATCTTTCTTTTAGAGACGCGCTCAAAGGCAAGATCATAGTCGCGGTCATTGACAGGAGTCATGTGGATGGTAACATCTCTCATGATCAATGGGCAGACGTCAAGGCTCACCTTGGTTTCAGATTTTTATCTGTCATCGAGGAGAATCCGGGGCCTCTCCCAGACACAGTCGATGCGGGATGGTACCAAAATCGTATCAAACTCATCGCCTGTGGTGATCAGAGATCTTTCGATCTGTACAGGGCTGCTGTCAATGGCTTGCCAGAAGTCTGGCCGGGTGCCAAGCTCGAAGTTGTTACAAGGGAAGATATTCCTTGCCGACCAAGAGCACGTATAATGGTCCCGGCTCTACACAACTGCCCAGAGATGATTATGAAATTAATCAAAACAAGCAATCCAAACCTGCCTACTCACGACTGGAAAGTCCCAAAGGTCGAGAAGGAGACAGTGGGTCGCTATAGATCAGCTCTCTTGGTGATCAATAGGGAATCACTAGCTCCACTGGCCGCGGCCGAAGGCGTGATTAGGTATGGTTTTGATGAAATCATAGTACGTATATACAAAAAAGATGAAGAAGATTCGCTAAACGCGCCCCCCACAGAAGCCCCTTCAGCGGAAGGAAACGCTTCACAACCCCAAAAAATGGTGGTCGATGCAACACCACACGTGGAACCATCGACCTCCACGACCCCAAACAAGCCATCCGACGTGGAGGCTAATTCTATAGTCGAAAGCAACTCCGACATGGATACTGAAGACTCCACCTTAGGCATCACTCTGAGTGAGGAAACCCTACTTCACTCCTCCTCAGACGATGAAAACGCCGATAAAACAATGGTGGAGGTTGATCTGGCTAAAAGTAGCAATGCTGCGATTAGTTCAGATTAATCTCCATCACGCCATCATGGCCACGAACAACCTGGTACTCCGACTGCATAAGAACAAAGAAGACGTTGTCTTGATACAGGAGCCGTGGGTCTCAAAATCCATCATCAGAGGCCTCAGGACTCCTGGTTATAATCTGTTGTATGCATCGGAGAAAGGTGAACCAAGGTCATGCATATTAGTAAAAAAAGACTTACATGTATTTTTACTCCCCAATTACAGCGACAAGGACACTACCACCGCTGTCATAACAACGGATAAAGCCACCTACTGGCTCATATCCTCCTACCTTGGCCACGACAGCCCAGTTCCAGGAGACACCTTAAGGAAGGCAATTGCGGACGCGCAATCGAAGAAAGTGGGTCTTCTAATTGGAATGGACGCTAACGCCCATCACACGGTATGGGGTAGCTCTGATATAAATGAGAGAGGTGAGTCCTTATTTGATTACATGCTAAGCACTAATCTACTCATTAATAATATTGGTAATGAACCTACATTTGTAACCAAGAACAGGAATGAGGTACTTGATATTACACTTACCTCTGACTCGATCCATAACCTGATTTCAAACTGGCATGTCTCAAAAGAGAATTCCTACTCTGATCACAGATACATTCAGTTTGATCTCAGTGATGTGGCAATTATATCTACGGGATTTCGCAATCACCGTAACACTAACTGGGAACGATATAGGGAGGTACTGGCACAACTGCTTGACCACAACCTTCTTAAAAGCTCCTCCACCAAAGATGAACTAGACCTCTCGGTAAATCATCTCACCGAAGCCTTAAATGAATCAATGAGGACTTCATGCCCTATTTCCATAGTAAAGGGTAAAAAGAAACCTCACTGGTGGCACAAAGATCTAGAACCATTCAGGAAGAGCTGTCGCAAACTCTTCAATAGATCTAAATACACTAGATCCCCCTCTGATTGGGACTTATATAAACAAGCTCTAAGGCAATATAAAAAAGAATTAAGGAAGAGCAAGAGGTCTTCTTGGAGAAACTTCTGTGGAAAAATAGATAATACTTCAGAAGCCTCAAGACTCAGGAAAATTCTCTCAAAAAGTCCAACTATACCCAGTGCTTTAACGACAGATGCGGGCACATGGACTACCACAGATGAAGAATCTCTTAATCTGTTATTAGACACCCACTTTCCAGGTAGCTCTAATATACTTTACAACTCAACATCAGCGTCTCAAACCGCTACAAGCGACACAGTTGATCTAATAACGCGGGAAAAACTGCAATGGGCTGTAGACAGCTTTGATCCATATAAATCTCCAGGACCAGACGGAATCATTCCGGCCGAACTACAAAAATGCTCTGACATGATCATTCCACCATTGGAAATCATTCTGACGAGCTGCGTAAGGTTGGGATATATTCCTAAAGCCTGGAGAATGGCAAAAGTAGTCTTCATTCCTAAAGCAGGGAAACCATCTCACGTTAGCCCTAAAGATCTACGACCAATCAGCCTATCATCCTTCCTTCTTAAAACCTTGGAAAGATTGATTGAAATTCACATCAGACATAACTTAAAACCATGTCTCATTTCCACAGCTCAACATGCGTACTCTAAGGGAAAATCAGTAGAAACAGCACTTCATTCGCTGGTACGTGGTATTGAATATTCCCTCAAATACAAAGAATACAATCTAGTAGCTTTCCTAGATATCGAAGGAGCTTTCAACAACGTCAGCTACCAGGCGATCACAACAGCAATGAACAAGCTGGAATTAGAGAAACCACTCATTGATCTTGTAAGTCTCATGCTCAAAAGCAGGACAATAACTTCCAGCATGAGAAGTTTTACTACCACCAGATCGGTGAATCGAGGTACCCCCCAAGGTGGGGTCCTTTCGCCTCTCTTATGGAACATGGTAGTAAACGAACTGCTAACATCAATGGAAGCAGAGGGTTTCAAGGTGATTGCCTATGCTGACGATGTTGCAATATCTGTATCTGGGAAACATCCCCAAGTTCTCTCAGAACTCCTACAAAATGCCTTAAATAGGCTAACAAAGTGGGCTAAGCAGTGTGGCTTGGACGTCAATCCACATAAAACAGAATTAGTACTCTTTACGAGAAGGTACAAAATTCCTCAGATTAACCCACCCAAGATTAAAGGAATACCATTAAGCTTTTCCGACCAAGCCAAATATTTAGGCCTCATTTTAGACAAAAAACTAAATTGGAAGGCAAATATTGATGAAAGAGTAAAAAAGGCTACCGTAGCGCTTTTCACTTGTAAAAAGGCAATAGGGTCGAAATGGGGCTTCTCCCCAAAAATAACCCACTGGCTATACACCTCGGTTATTAGACCGATACTCATTTATGGAGTTGTCGTATGGTGGACCGCACTGGACAAGATGGTAAATCTAAATAAACTCATCAAAGTCCAGCGGTCAGCAGGTATGTGCATCACAGGAGCACTTCGCTCGACACCAACTGCAGCCCTGGAAGTGCTTTTAAACCTAACACCTCTTGACATCTTCTCCAAAATGGTGGCAGCCAACTCATGCGTGAGACTTAGAGCCACCTCTCAATGGATCAGTAACAATACTGGTCATACAATCATCTTAGACAACTTCAGATCTATCCCAGATCGCTTAGACTATACCACCCCAAAAATGGTATTCGATAACAACTTCCTTGTTTCCATCCCTTCAAGATCGTCTTGGGAAGAAGAGAGACCCCTGGAAGACAATGCGGTACACTTCTATACAGACGGTTCAAAGACCGATTACGGCGTTGGAAGTGGCATCTATTCAAAACAACTGAATCTCAGTCTTTCATATAGACTTCCCAATCAATGTAGTGTATTCCAGGCAGAAGTAATGGCGATTAAAGAGGCACTATCCTGGCTCAAAGAAAACGTTATATCTTGCAAGGATATACGGATCTTCTCGGACAGCCAAGCCGCCCTCAAATCTCTCGCGTCTGTCTCCACTAACTCTCAATTGGTCCACGATTGTCGATCATCTCTGAATGAGATGACAGAACAGTTTAACATTCACCTTATTTGGGTGCCGGGCCACAGAGACATTCCGGGAAATTGCAAAGCCGATGAGCTCGCCAAAAATGGAACACTTCTGCCTACTGTTAGACAAAAACATAACATAGGAACACCACTTGCTACATGCAAACATCTTCTCAAACAATATGCTCTAGAATCAACAAATGCTAGATGGTCACAGGGTACCACCTGCCTGGCAACTAAACAAATATGGCCAAGCATAGACCTAAAACGGTCAAAAGGTTTGATCTCCCTGAGCAGACAAAATATAAGCTCTACAATAGGAGTTATAACAGGACACTGCCTCATAGGTAGACATGCTTTGAGGCTAGGAGTCTACACAAATGACTTCTGTAGAAGCTGCATGGACGAGGAGGAAGAGGAAACAGTCCAACACCTTCTATGTACATGTCCAGCACTCTCCAATAGAAGGAATAATTATCTCGGTAATCCCTTCTTCGATAATACCAGTGAACTGGCAACAATCGACACAAAATGTCTCTCTAACTTTATCAAAAGCACAAAATGGTTTGTTTAAATTCATTACTCTCCCATGAGTAACTTCTTTAGTGGTATCACAACGGACCCTTGAGGTCTAAGTGAGTCAACAACAACAACTAGACAGCCACTCCAACCTAACCTAACCTAACCTACGAGTTAGGTTGATGGGTATTGATTAAGAATGAATTAATTAAAAGAAAAGAAATCCAAAATGATTCTAAGAACGTTATAATTTTCTTTATTTAATCCAAGCTATCAAGACTATTATACAACAACTATACATAGGATGGTATCCCTATGTCGACCGTCTGAATTGGTGGTTGCTACAAAAGTGATTTATTGATCTTCTTCACAATTCAATTAACCCATGCTCTACATGCCGAATATCAGTAATTTTGGATCACGTCACCAATGCATTGGATATTGCGGTTAATTGTTTTCATCTTAACAACTGTCTTATTAAGTGCTTATGCCAATGCATTGATGAGGATTATGACAAAAAAAAATAACTAACAAGATTAAGAGCTTATACTAATCCGGTGAAAGTGACATAGGGAATATTCATCCATCATAGGGTGATAACAAAAATGTTTGGCAAAATATTTAAATTTAAAAAATTGAATTTCATTTTAAATTGCAAATTAATTAAACAAATTTAAACAATGAAAATTTTAAAAGAAAAAATTGAAAAGAAAATAAAAAAGCAAAAAGATAGTAAACTGCGTTCCTCAACATGCCGGCCCCGCTGAAGGAATTCAGGAACATGGCAAAATCGCTAGTTTGGTAATGGGGCGTTTGAACATTCCACTTTTAGTGCGCAATGTTACCACTCGTACATGTCCGTCTTGACCTGGATGGACTTCTGTTACTCTTCCTAGGAACCATTGGGAGGGTGGTAGATTGGGCTCCTTCAGAACTACCATGTCACCCACTCGAAAATCTCTGGTACCTTCTCTCCATTTTGGCCGCTGTTGCAACGATGTTAAATAATCGGTATGCCACCTTCGCCAGAAACCCTGCATCATATTCTGGAGTAATTCCCATCTTCCCAATCGATTTACTGGTGTCTCCAGATAATTTGGTTCCGGAATTGCATGATACGGTCTTCCTATAAGAAAATGAGAAGGCGTTAATGGGTCAAGATCTAGATCAGAGGAAGCACAAAGGGGCCTAGAATTCAAGAGGGCTTCAATTTGGGCTAACAGGGTACACATTTCTTCAAAGGTAAGAATATTATTGCCAACGACGCGATGAAGATGTTGTTTTACCAATTTAACCCCCGCTTCCCAAAGCCCGCCGAAGTGAGGGCTGTGCGGAGGGATAAATTGCCAATCGATACCTTCTGCAGCCAACTTTTCAGCAACTTTGTTGTTGTGTTCCTCCGATTGCACCAACTTGTTAATCTCCGATAAAACACGAGCGGCTCCTTGGAAGTTCGTCCCGTTGTCGGAGTACATTACGCTGCATTTTCCACGTCTGGCGACGAACCTTTTGAGGGCAGCCAGAAAAGCATCCGTTGTTAGGTCCGAAACCATCTCAAGATGAAGCGCCTTGGTAGTCATACATACAAACAATGAAATATACCCTTTCACCAGCTTCGGTTTCCTTCCTTTTGACAACCGAAGAATTATGGGACCAGCGTAGTCACATCCTGTATGAGCAAAAGCAAAGGATGGGTTCACACGAGACGATGGCAAATTTCCCATAAGCTGTGTTGACGTAGCCTTTCGATGACGAAAACACGTCATGCAATCATGCACCAGTTTCCTTATTAGGTTTCTGCATCCGATGATCCAAAACTCCTGACGAATCAAGGCAAACAGTCCTGAAACGCCGATATGCAGAAAATTTCGGTGTGCATCCGATAAAATCAGCTGGGTAATGCGATGATTTTTGGGCAGAATTATTGGATGTTTTATACCAAATGGAACATTCATAGCGTTGGAAATTCTACCACCAACGCGCAACAAACCAACATCATCTACAAATGGAGAAAGTGAGCTCAATTTAGACTTTCTAGGCACACACTGATCAGCTTCAAGAGCGGTTATTTCTGCCTTGAACTCGTTTTGTGACCACCGGAGACAGTCTTGTTTTGCAAGGCGAAGCTCTGAAAGCGAAAGATGCACATGATTATTTTTATCCTTTTTACGCAAAATATAGACAAATATGAAGCGACGAATATATCCAACAATTCTTACTAGTTTTCTCCAAGAAGATACCTTTTGTGACAGATTTTCTAGAAAATGCTCGACCGGAACGGAAATATGAACTGCAACGAATCTTTTCCTTTCCTCAGGAATTTCAACAATTTCAACATCACGATTAGTTGGCCACATCTCAGACTCCTGAGACAACCAAATCGGCCCTTTCCACCAAATCTCAAGTTCCATCAGGTCTTTTGGTGCAACACCCCTAGAAGCACAATCAGCAGGATTTTCAGTAGAAGAGACATGACTCCATGATGAACGAGGCAAAGACGACAATATTTCCGATGTTCGATTCGCGACGAAAGTGTTCCATTTGCGCGGAGGAGACGAGAGCCAGGATAAAACGATTTGGGAATCACAAAAGGCAAATACTCGAACTGGAATGGCATCCAACGACGATCGAATGAGTTCAACTAACCGACACAAGAGAAGAGCTCCACAAAGTTCTAAACGTGGAATCGACAATTGTTTAACTGGAGCGACGCGAGTTTTTGCAGCAATCAACTGGACCTCCACATCACCATCATTTGAATAACTTCGACAATAAACTACCGCAGAATAAGCCTTTTCTGAAGCATCTGAGAATCCTATTAACTCGTATTTTTTAGAATTTAGCGTAAACCTTCGAGGAATCCTAAAGTTTTCGAAGAAGGTCAAGTTTTCTCGATACAGCTTCCATTGTTCGGCTACTTCAAGAGGCAAGGGGTCATCCCACTCTATTTTTGTCTTGGCGATCCATAGCTCCTGAAACAGGATTTTAAGCAAAATAGTGGAAGGAGCCAGAAAGCCCAAAGGATCGAAAATCTTTGCAACTTCTGAGAGCAGTTTTCGCTTCGTGGGTAGAAATTGTTCAGGCAAACTAATTTTATATGTGAAAGTGTCACAATGAGGGTTCCAAACCAAACCGAGAACCTTGGTGCACTGCGATGAACTGTCCAAATCAAGTGAAACAGCTTCCTTGCAGTCGATCACTCTTAAAATCTCCCAACAGTTTGAACTCCACTTGCTGAGATCTAGACCACCACAGGACAGCATTTCGACGATCTGTTTCTTCAGCTCCAATGTCTCCGACAACGAATCAGCCCCTGTCATAAGGTCATCGACATACATATCATGCAAAATGGCATGGGACGCTAAAGGGAACTGGTGTTTGTAATCAAACGCTATTTGACGGAGAACTTTCATCGACAAATAAGGAGCTGGAGAGGTACCATATGTCACAGTGGACAAACGAAAATGCGAAATTGGAGCGTCAGCAGATTCTCTCCATACAATTCGCTGAAAGTCACGGTATTTCGGATGCACCCAAATTTGCCGAAACATTTTAACGATGTCAGCACAAAAAACAAAACGATGTTGGCGAAAACGTATGCACACATTAATCAAATTTCGTTGGAGCGGAGTTCCTATATGAAGCATTTCATTGAGGCTACAATTTTTTGTATCCTTATGAGACCCATCGAAGACAACGCGAATTTTATTGGTGATGACGGCGTGATGAGGCAAATAAAAGCACTTCCCGAAGTAGGCTCTATTTCATCATCTGGAATACGCTCCATATGACCTAAATCCAAATAAGTTTTCATAAACTTCTGATATTCCCTTTTCAGACCTTCATCACGTAAGAATCGTCGTTCCATAGCGAAGAGTCTAGTCAAAGCTCCAGAAATGGTATTGGCAAATTTAACATTGTCTTGACGAAACGGAAGTTCTACCATGTACTTGCTATCCGGAGTACGACTAAGTGTTTTAGAAAACTTTTCATCTACCTCATCTTCACCTACGGTCAACGAAAATTTATGTGGAACCTCCTCAATTTCCCAAAAGGACTTCAAAATTACATCAAGGTCAACACCTGCATGCAATGAAACGATAAGTTTTTCTGGCAAACAACCTGTTATAACCCATCCAAAAAGTGTCTCATGTGCAACAACCCTTCCTTCCTCATCTGAACGATGTCCACCTCGCAAAATACTCCAAGCCTTGTCAGCTCCTAACAGTACATCAATGGGCCCTGGGGTATTGAATTCCACGTCAGCTAATGAAAGGTCTTCAAGGAAAGAAAAATTGCTACAGTCAAACGAAAGCGATGGAGTTTGTGATGTTATTTTGCTCAGAATATATGCCTCAATGTTAATAGCATGCGAACTTATTCGAGATTTCAAAGTTAAATTCACCGAACCTTGAGTCACGCCAGCTTCAACCGAAGAAATGCCTGATATGGGCAAACGAGCGTGTGTACGAAGTAGACCTAGCCTTCTCACCAAACTATCAGTCACAAACGAAACCTGCGAACCGGTGTCCAATAAAACGCGCGCGAGATGAGTCTTTCCAATTGCATCATACACCTTAACGACAACGGTAGGAAGTATTCCAGAGGAACGCGATTCATTTCTCATATGGTTGCTCACGACCGAAGCAGCAGAATTCGCATTAGATTTACCGCCACTTGAAGAAACTGTTGGACTAGGAGATGGATTACTGTTATTATCCATGTGTACTAAGCTATGATGACGAGTATTACAAAATGAACAACGCGTCTTAACTCGACATCGCATCGAGGAGTGCTTAGTACCGAGGCAATTGTAACATAAACGCTGATCTCTAGCAAAGTTGCGACGCAAACTAACCGGCATTGCAACAAATTCTGCACACTGCGGAAGATAATGTTCACCTTGGCATTTGGGACATGAAGCATTTAACACAGCTAGGCTTTTAATGTTGGTAGGATTTGACGCACGCTGATTTTTACCCACACGAGTGGGTTTTGGATCACTAGCTTCTAATGCACTAGAACGGTCTTCTAAGAACTCTAGAAGGTCTTCGATTGTAGATTGCTCCGAATTTTTACTATGTAACGCCCAAGACTTTCGCGTTTCAGAGTCAGTTTTATTTATCAATAAGTAAACTAACCACGGGTCCCTACCTACTGCCTTAACAGCTTCTAGGCCACGAATAACCTCATCTGCTTTGTCGACAAGCTTACGCAAGTGAGTACCTTCTCCCGAAGCAATGCTTGGCAATTTGAGAAATTGTTCAATGAGTGCATTTATGATATAAAGAGGCTTATCATATCGGCGTTCTAACTTCTCCCAAGCAAGCTGATAATTTGAGTCCGAAACATTTACACCGTTTAAAAGATTGTAAGCGTCATCGCGTAGTACTGATTTCAAGTACCGAAACTTTTGAGCACCGGAAAGTTTGGAATTGCAGTCCACCGTTTGCAAAAACACATCACGGAAGCCTGGCCATTCACGGTAATCACCCGAAAACGGAGTTATATGCATTGGCTGAAGCACAACATTCGATTCAACTTTATTGTTAGCATTATTAGCTTGTCCTAACCTATTTAAAAGTTCGGTCTGAGAAGCAACTAAATCTTTTAGCGAACTGTCCTGATTTTCAACGCGAACCGGAGCTAATTCTTTTAAACGCCCTAAAAGAGCACATTTTGAAGCTATATATTTCGATTCAACGACTTCGAACTCGGCTTCGGGATCTCCGTATCCCTCCTCAGCATGAAACTCAAATAAAGCCGTTTGGCTTTCGCAAATGTCTTTCCATGCCTTCTCCAACCTTTCTAACCGCACTTCCAAATCAGAAACATTGACATCGTCGGGAATGTTATGCGCGAATGCAAAAACCCTAGTGATTGAGCCTTTGTAATGACCGCGTGCTTGCTTCAAAGCTTCCATAGTAAATCTCTAGCCACAATATTACAAATCACTAGGTTTAGAAATTTTAAGCAAAGTCAAATGTTAACGATTTATTATTGAATTCCTCCAACCACTAAGCACCAAATAACGACAAAACAGCAGCAAATCGAGTTCCCAAAATAGCGTCCAAAAAACAGCAACAGACAGGAGTGAAAGACAAAATTCAGATTTGTGCTTGATACTTATCTATGTCGGAATCCAAAATCTAGCACACCACCAATCAGTAAAAACGAAAAACCGATTCAAAATATCCAAGGATCGAAGGACCAACTTTGATTAAGAATGAATTAATTAAAAGAAAAGAAATCCAAAATGATTCTAAGAACGTTATAATTTTCTTTATTTAATCCAAGCTATCAAGACTATTATACAACAACTATACATAGGATGGTATCCCTATGTCGACCGTCTGAATTGGTGGTTGCTACAAAAGTGATTTATTGATCTTCTTCACAATTCAATTAACCCATGCTCTACATGCCGAATATCAGTAATTTTGGATCACGTCACCAATGCATTGGATATTGCGGTTAATTGTTTTCATCTTAACAACTGTCTTATTAAGTGCTTATGCCAATGCATTGATGAGGATTATGACAAAAAAAAAATAACTAACAAGATTAAGAGCTTATACTAATCCGGTGAAAGTGACATAGGGAATATTCATCCATCATAGGGTGATAACAAAAATGTTTGGCAAAATATTTAAATTTAAAAAATTGAATTTCATTTTAAATTGCAAATTAATTAAACAAATTTAAACAATGAAAATTTTAAAAGAAAAAATTGAAAAGAAAATAAAAAAGCAAAAAGATAGTAAACTGCGTTCCTCAACAGGTATTATAGGGAATATTTCATTGCCGGTTAGAAGGAAGGGTTCGATTTAACGAACAAACTCTATAGGAAGTGGCTTTGAGCCAAGGAGATTAAACACGAATTTGATATTGGATTTTAATGTATCTGTATTTGATCAATGGTTTCTGTTTGTAGATTTTAAAGTTTTTCGATAAATTTCTGCCTTTTCGGGTGAAGCGCGGGAGATTTTGGCAAGCTGCAGCGGCCATCTTGTTTCGCTGACATCTGCTACACGATTGAACAGCACATCCAAATGATAAGACTTTATTATTAAAATTAGTGTTCGTTAGTGAAAACGTTCCGCGGTTTCACCCATTTTACGGTAGACGTGGTGGACCTTCACAACCAACGTTGAGACGACCGCTTTGGGAACTGGGCCTTTTTCAGACTTCAAATTGGCGAATTTTGCGGCGGGACTTAGGCTTATTATACCCGTAAAAGATATACTAACCCTCGAGCTCAAAGTTGATGACCATGGATAACGCCATTTGTTCGCTGAGTGGGATTCATGGCGTTTGGAAGAGGAGCCAAAAAATCATCTTTAGCGACGAGACTCATTTTAGGATGAATGAATGGCAAAATTGCCATATATGAACGACACCAACTCAAGTGAGGCTCACCAAGTGACAATATACTCAAAAAGTTACTGCGTGGTGTGGATTGTGGGCCGGTGGCACGTCATTGGTCTGTACTTTTTTGAAAACGACGATGGTGAGGCGGTTACCGTCAATAGCGAGCACTCCAGAATGATGGTAACTAATATTCTATGGCCCAAATTGAACTATATGGACCTAGATATGATGTGGTTCTATCAGATAATATGTGTCACACACCGGACGGTACGATTTGCTTTCTGAATGAACGATTCGAAGGTAAGGTTATCTCTTGTAGACATAATTTGAATTTGTCACCAAGGTCATGTGATTTGACCCCGCTAGATTTTTTCTTGTATGGTTTACGGAAGTCGCAAGTTTATGCGACCAAACCACAATTTACTGATGCCCTGAATGTGAACATAACACAGGCCATCATTAAAAATCAGCCGGATCTTTCCGCAAGAGTCATTGAAAATTGGAAAACTAGAATCTATGCCCCCATAAGCAGTCGTGGTAAGCAGCTGGGAAAAATGTTATATTTCATACATTGGTCTTTTCAATAAAAAAAGAAGCCTGTTTTATTTTATTTCAAAATCTACCCGCTTTTATTGACAAACGCTTTATTTGACTGCCTAGGTCGATGTTCCTATATTTTGGTGATTTTGTTTGGATATGTTGTTGTGATTGGTAATTTTATGTATCTCGATGGTTGTGTTCATTGAGTTGTTCTGGCCAGTTTAACGGTGTGTTATTCCATTATTTGGCAAAACAAATTAATCTCTTTCTATTTTCTACTCGGCAGTAAAAAAGTCTCCCCTTATTTTATTTTTTATTTTACAGAAAATTTAATCTTTTTTGGGGTATTATTTAGCTAAGACTTCCGTTTTTTTTAATTATTAAACAATATTTATTTTTAAAGCAATTTATTTTCCTTTGGGCAGCGAAAAATTAATCTATTTTTAATTAAGACAATTATTATTTTCAATTCAACCAAAAGATCAATGAATTTTATTTGACATCGACATAAGTTAATTTTCATTTGAACCATAATACAGTGACTCACTTTTTAAGCCCAGAAACTTCCAAGTTTTAAAATTGAAGAAAAATGACTAAGAAATGGGAAGAAGTAATTAAATAATACTTTATTTAATACTAAGTATACATGTACTTACATTTGAACAAAAACATGCACTTCCGATTGAACTAACATACACACCAAAGTTATTTGACATTTATCGAAGTTTATTTTATGGTTCTTTCTTTTGGTTAACAAAATATATTTTTTCTATCCAGTTTTGGCAAAAGATCGATATTGACAATTTTTGACATTTATTGGAATCTTAATAAAAATGAACCCGGATATGATTTCTCTCATTCAATTAACTTCAACAAACTATCAATAGAAAACCACTTAGAATTATAAATAAAGTTTTTAATGATCTAACAAAAATTACCGCCAATGACGTCATCTACAACATAAGACATAGATATATTATGTTTATGGAATGACATAATTTTAAACTGACCATTATTCACGAACAAACCCTTTTCAGGAAGTATTTAATTTTATGGAAAACCAAACCATTCGCACGATAAAAAATCCATAAAAATTTTATCACTTGGCTCTAGCAGTTCGTGCAAAATTTGCAATAATTTCATATTCATATTAATTTACAAGAACCAAATATTTCGATATGTTCTTTTTTTTTAATAATTCTGACAGCTGTTTGATAGTATTAACTGTAGAGGTATATTTTTTTCCATTTAATAATTTTTTCAGTTGACTACAGAGTAAATATCTTTAGTTTTGAATGCCTTTTATCTGTTGTTGAAAGAATAGAATCCAACCAAAGTATATGAAAGCTATTTTACCAATTTTATTGCCATACACATCACAAATTGTTAATACTATTTTTTCAAACGGTATATTTCCTGACCAGTGGAAATTTTTCTAATTGCAAAACGTGCAAACGATTACAGACCTATTTTAACTTTCATTTTTGTTTAAGAAAACTGTTGAAAATTAAATCAACCAGACAAAATAAATTGTCCACAGCATTAGTAAATTTTAATTTTATGTACAGTGTAGTATTTAAAAAAATAAAAACGCAGCCGACCATTGGGATTCTTTTTACGAATGGCCATTGCTTGACGGACTCTGTTGTCGATATCTTTTGGTTCACGCCATTTAACAGAGAGCTTGTCTTATCGGTCAGACTGACGACAAATATAGTGGTTTTTTTGGACGAATAGTCATATTGAAGCATTTTTACAAAGTGCACATAAAAAAATCTGTTTATAGACTTTAAGGCCGCCTATGATAGCATAGCCAGGGTAGAACTTTACAAAGCCATGAGAGGATTCGGCATCCCAAATAAATTGACACGACTATGTAGGTTGACCATGACCAACGTAACAAGCCAAGTAAAAATAGCCGAATTGCTATTCTGACCAATCAACATCTTTAATGGACTCCGACAAGGGGACGGTTTGGCATGCCTCATCTTCAACCTGGTGTTGGAGAAAGCAATCCGTGACTCTGGCACAGCAACAAGAGGGACCATCGTCAACAGGTCCAGCCAGTTACTGGCTTACGCAGACGACATTGACATCATCGGAAGAACCGAACAAGCTGTACACGATTCCTTCATCCAGATCGAGCAGGCGGCACAAAATCTGGGGCTGCACATTAGTGAAGGTAAAACAAAGTACATGGTGGCGTCGAATGCGAGAGGAACAGTTGGTCAAACAATCAAGGTAGCGGAGCACGAATTTGAAGTGATGCAATCCTTTAAATACCTTGGGTCAATAGTAGCAGCCGATAACAATATAGAAGAAGAACTACGCGGGCGGCTTCTCAAATCCAACCGAGCCTACTATAGTCTGTCAAAGCTCTTCAAATCCAGAAATCTCACCATAACTTCAAAACTGTTGCTGTACAGGACCATGGTCCTGCCAGTACTCACAAATGGATCCGAGACTTGGGTGCTTAGCAAAAGGCACTCCGACCTCTTAGCTGCGTTCGGGAGAAAAGTCTTAAGGAGAATTGTTGGCCCCATATGTGAGGAAGGATGATTCCGGAGACGGTACAATCATGAACTGTACGCAATCTACCTATGTAGAAGCAGATATCGTGACAAAAATTAAGCTCGGTAGACTCCGCCGGTGGGCAGGGCACCTAGCTCGCATGAGCGAAGAGGAACCTGCTCGGAAAGTTCTTTGTGGTACATTCTATGGTAGACCACAGCGTAGTAGAACATGCTTGCGCTGGAGAGATGGCGTAGACCAGGACGCCCGAAGCCTTGGGGTGCGCAACTGGATGGCGTCGGCTAGAGACCGGGATAGGTGGAGAGACTTGTTGAAAGAGGCCAGGACCGGAACCCGGTTGTAGAGCCGATGATGATGATGACATAAAAAAAATGGTAAAAAAATGGAAACAAAAAAATAAATGTTTTGGAAGATGAGGCCTTTTTCTACATTAATGATGGAAACATACATTTTCTGAGATTGCTCATCTTTTCAAAAGCATTTGACATGCTTGATTATACGAACCTTTTCTGCTGATAACTTCATATTTAACAGGAAGAAAGCAAGACATATATAGGAATTAACGAGAAATTGTCTAGTTTCTAGTTCCTACCTCTAGGGGGGTTCCTCAGGAATCAATTCTTGGTCCTCTGCTATTTTTCCTTTACATTCCTTTACAGATGCGGTTCAGCTATACAAAAGCTGCCTTCTTGATTTTTCTTTACCCTTTAAAATAGCTTTTTTATTTATATATTTGTTTCATTCATCTATCGAGTTTCCTCTTACAGATTGTCTTGCTTTACCTTTATATAGTTGCATTTTCAATCAATAATAATTTAAACACATTCACACTACAATGGGATATAAAGCATGTGGTTATTCCAATTAGACTCTACAACTTCAAAATCAGCAATATAGCTAGAGAATTTTCATAAATAAAACATCGAGAAGCCTCTGTAGCCATTCTACACAATCCTACGTTCTTCAACAAGAGGAAATAAATCTATAACCACATGCATATGTATATCTCGGGATTTGGGTTAATATATCAAGATCCACGAAGAGCTCATTTCCAAAATAATGTTAAGATTTCCTTATCATTGCCAAGAGCTCATAAATATTTTTGTCCATCGCCTTCTGCCTAAAGCATCAATAGAGTTTTCGTTTTTCAGATTTTCAACTCTTAATGAGTCCCAGAACTATTTTATTTAGCTCCATACTATTTTTTAAATATCTACCCTTCCTTGCAATAATATTGAAAAGGTAAGGTATCGTCGTTCAACAAAAGAAAACTATAATGCCAGCTCATAGATGACAAATCTCTGCCAACCAACATCATCCATTTATTTGGTGTGGTAATTAAAACCAAAACCAAAACCGAGGAAAGCAAATGCAAACAATAAAAACCAAAACACAACAACCAATTGTGCCATATCAATCCATTAAGAAAAGCCTCCCAAATTAGGGAGCTCCCCAGAAGCACATATTATACGAGAACAGTGGGTATACTCAGCTCCTCCCACATCATTAGCTCACATTTCGAGTTCCTTCAGATTCACAAAGCGAACTGCGATCACCAAGGAAGGATATCGAAGCAGGAACAACATCACTATAATACACTATGGGTACTGTCTTCTTTGGATTGCCTCTTGGAGCTGCTGTTGCAGGCTGCATCATGAATTTCAAATCTCGTAGAAATCATTTCTCGTGACAAATGGAAATTACTTACCACCAATGTCAAGGTGCATACATCTTCTCCTTCACATCGGAGTCCTCTTCGAAGATGTACCTAACTTTAGGTATGTTGTCGTAAACCTTTTCAATATTCTGTATAGTAGAGGAAGAAATCGAAGAAACTTGGAAGTTGAGATTCCGCAGACACCAGAAATGGTGAAACATTTGCACACATTCAGTACGTACCACCAGAACAGGTAAAGGCATAGATAGTGTTGCCAATGCATGTTTTTTTTTTTGAAAGGGATGTTTTTAAAAAGCAGAATAAAAATAGGACGCAAATAAAACCTTAAGAAAACTAACCAAGGTGTCTCGATAGCTGAAATACCCTAGAGTGTTAACTAACGAGACTTCCTAGAAGGCCGATTACTAACATTAGTTTAGGTGGAGAGTTCAACTGCTTTACTGGAGCATTCCTTAATAGATTAAAAGATAGAATGGACGAGGAATATTACTGTTTTATTGCTGAGCTAGGAGATTGGTCACAAGCAAGAGAAAGCGAGTTGACATAAGCTTGAAGCTCTAGGGCTCACCAGCATTTTTTGCTATAAACTTTATATTTAAATTTATCCAGAGTTTCCAAATTATAAGTACACATGACAATCGAAATGGCAACACTTTTTACAAACGCTTTTAGCTAATGACTAAAACTATGGCTCACTGGGAGGATAGGTCGTATTCGTACGTGGAATTAGAAGAGAATCTCGCGTAATCGTTCAATTGAAATCAGAGAGCAATTCATTAGTCCTACAACCTGTGAGATTATCTTAATTCACGTAGTGGGAGACTAATGAGACAAAACATTGTCGTTCCGATCAAGACTGGTCGTACAAACAGGTCTTTCGTTCTCTTATTGTCTTTTTGAAATTTTTCTTTCAAAGATTTTCTCAAAGTAAAAATAATTCCAGAAATGTACGCGTATGCGTTACTAGTGAACATTATTGTTAACTTCTTACACCTACTTCTCGTTTCCTGAGATAATGGTTGGAGAAGGTAATAGTTTTTAATTAACTCAGGACATCGGATAGAAGTGTACCTATCTGTAAACGCAGTAAATGGCTTGGAAAAGAGGTGGTATTTATTTATTATTGCACGTTTACAGAAAAATTGTTCGAAAATAGTTTAAGTAAGGGATTATTAGTGTTTGTTGCGACACGGAATACTTTTTAGCTTCTTTATATCACTTAGAAAATTAAGTTGGTACGAGTATAAGGAATCTTAAGGAGTTATAAAATATACGCAGACTGAACCGAATCTTAGAGTTAATACAACGAGAAAATTTCGTTGAGCTTCCAAGTAGTAATGAGGGAACTTTGGTTCACTATAACTTAAAGACAAATCAACTTATAAAGCTTTAAAACTCATTTTTTCGACAATTTCATTTTCTAAAACTTTTTGTTAGTCCATTTTGTTTGTAGAATGAAACTCATACGACTTCTAACTTGAAAACGAAAACACCACCTTTTTCAGAATTTGGGTACTTTTAAGGAAGTGCTTTTACCTACATAAGTTCAGCTTTGTTAGAATTTTCTTAGAGCGTTGTAATTCTTTTGAGTAATTTACCTCAACTTTGAGGGAAACAAAAATATTAATCAAGAAAATTTTGTACAATATAAAAATGAGTACAGTGTAGAGGTAATAAGAAGAATAATTTTCTAGATTGAGTTATGCCTTCGCAAAAAAGTGGAACTTGATAAGAACGAATAGAGTGTGTCTCAAGACTATGTATACGTCTGTTTGACTACAACCAAAACGAATGAGTCGATTATCTTCATAAAAATAATATAGAACCATACATATATCGATTTTGTTCATTCTGAAACTCTTTTAAAATATTTTAGAACCAAAAATAACGGTATCTGTGCTATACGATTTTTTAATATTAAATAAAACCTTATTTCTCAAAAATGTATCCAAAAAAAACGTTGAGAACAAATAAAGAGAACCAAATTCTTACATGACCAGAAATTAAGGCTGAAATTCTGCAATGTCACAAAGGAAGTAGAAATTTCTGGTCATTTTTTTTTTCTTTTTTTTTATAATCTACCCGCGCTCAAGGGATTATGATTACCCTTTAAATGTTTGAACACAGTGCGGGCGTGAAGTTAGTGATGAGAAAGAAGAATAGGAAAGATGTGTGGCAAAATGTTCTGAGACTGAAGGTGGTTGTCTCAGATTTCTTATCTCCAGGGATGGCGGCTGAACTAAAGCGGAGAAATGCCGTGTTTTTTTTCTATGTCGCTTATAATTCACATTATTTTATTCGTGTTCATCCTTGTTGGGCATACTAGTTTAACTCAATTACATGTTGTTAGTGCTATGCCTGAATAACATGTAATGAGTAAACCAGCAGCCCATTGATGACAATTTTTAGAAGGGTTTTAATGGAATTAAAACGACATAGACGACGGCAGGGATCGAACCTGTGATCATGAGGTTGACAGGCGAGCACAGAACCATCGACTTCATCTTCGGTTCCAACGCTCATCTACAATGACAAATCGATAACTAGCTCTTTAGAGAAGGCAAATATACTTGCAGCTCATTTTGCTGCTAGCTTCACGTTGCCTGTTAGCAACATTGCCCCTCCTGTACTTTAGAACGTAAATCATTCAATGGGACAGGTATATTTACACCCTCGTACAGTTGCAAGAGCCTTTCGAGATCTCGATATAAACAAAGCCGCTGGTCCTGATGGTATACCCGCTATTCTTCAAGAAATATCTCGAAGATCGAAAGCTTCTTAATGATCGGAAATACGGCTGTCGCAGCAATCGGTCCACTCACCGAACAGATCTTTACAATATTTCGGAGAAAGTAAGATTATTGCGCTTGATATTTCTAAGGCATTTAATAGAGTTTGGCACCAGGCTATCTTATCGAAAATGCGTGCGTTTTTCATCAACGAAACCCTTATTCGTTGGATTAGAAATTACCTTCTAGATCGTTCAATATGTTGTATTGGACGGTTTTAAGTCTGATATTCAAAAAATAAATGCTGGTGTTCCCCAGGGCTCCGTTTTGTCTCCGACTCTCTTCCTCATTTTTATAAATGATCTCTTGTCTGAAACTTCTAATCCACTTCATTGTTTTGCCAACGACTCTACACTCATCTTTTCATACTCGTTCCCAAATTCACGTCCATCTCCTTCAGAAACGGTATCGTATGATAAGCTCATTAAACTCCGATCTTTACAGCATTGTTAAATGGGGTACAAAAAACCGTGTGGAGTTTAATGCTTCGAAAACTCAATGCTGTCTATTGTCGTTGAAGCAAAATGTCCCCCTTATGCCATTGTCGCTGAATTGCACTTGCATCGAAGAAACCGAAAAGCTCTCAGTACTCGGTATGTGTGTTAATGACAATCTTCGTTGGAATGATCACATTCTCGAGACCACCAAGAATGCTGCTAAATGCTTAGGATTTCTATATCGATGTAAGAAATTTGTCACCCCTTCTAATCTGGCTACCATTTATAAGGCGTTTATACGTCGAAAACTCGAGTATAACTCACACCTTTGGAAAGGAGCTGCTCAATCTTCTCTCCATTTATTGGATAGAATTCAGAACAGAGCGTTAAAACTGATTGGAAATAGAGCTATCATGGATTCATTCCCATCTCTTGAACACCGTCGGAATGTTTCATGTATTTCCCTGTTTTATCGCTTCTTTCACAAGCAATGCTCACTCGAAGTAGCCAGTTGCATTCCTCCCCTTTATCAATTCACCCGTGATACCCGCTTCGCTAGGAATGCTCATGAGTTCACCCTTGAGCCTAACTTTGGTCGTACCGTCAAATATAGAGATTCGTTTTTTAGTCGCTGTTTCAATTTGGAAACATTTAAAACCAATGTTCATCGTCACCTTCTTTCTCTCCCTTGCTAATTTCCCCATCGCCCGTGCTGTGTTTAACATTATAAGGGTCTCTTCAAATACCCTTGAGCGCGAATGAATTATAAAAAAAAAAGGTACTACAAATAAATGCTACATTTTGGTCTAAAGAATTTTTCTCGAAAAATGGTTCTGTGAAGGTAAAACGGTATTTCTATACCGAATAATTTTTTTTATTTTCGACTTTTTCGAACTTTCGAAAGCGTCTTCAATAATTTTTATCAAATTTAGTTATCAAAAGAAATATTTGTTGGACATTTTTTTTTAACTTGGGAAGAGAATTTTTTAAGACTATCTAGAAATGTTCTTCAAATTAAATTCGAAACTACAAAAAGTGTGACTACTCCTTCTGTACGTGAGAGCGTGAACGATTTTGTGAGACAAATCTTCTTTCGCACTCGTACAGTTTCAAGAGTATTGAATGATCTCGTCTCCATGTATACAAATCCACTAGTTTGGATGGTATCCCTCCCCTTGTTCTAAAGAGGAGTTCTTCAACGCTAGAAAAACCATTGTGTAAGCTTTTCCATCTGTTCTACTCTATTGGTCTCTTTGCGGATGGATGGAAAACAGCATTTGTCCAGCCTGTACCTAAATTAAAAGCGGAACTTCTACTCTTTCTAACCATCGTTCAATTATACCTACATCCCTTCTCTCCAAGTTCATGGAAACTCTGATAAATTATCAGTTCAAAAAATATCTTGAAGAACGAAATCTTCTCAATGACCCGCAGTTTGCCTTTCTTAGCAATAGGTCCAGTGGTGATCTGATTGAATATCTCACCAAAAAGTGGCACTGGTCTTTATATAATTTTGGAGAAAGTAAGATTATTGCGTTTGATATTTCAAAAGAGTGAAAAGAGTCTGGCATCAAGCTATCTTATTGAGTGGTATTCAAGAATAGCTTCTTTGTTGGAATAGAAATTACCTTTCGAACCACTCTATACAATTCTCTTACTCATATGCATCTATGATCTTTTGCCTAAAACTTCTAGTAAATTAAATTGAAATTGACAATACTCTCAGTTTGCCATATTCGTTTCCAAATTCATGCCATTATCCTGAGAGCTTAGAGCAGCATCGTATTTTAAGCTCATTAAATTCGGATCTCGATAGCATTGTCAAAAAATGAACCATTAATCGCGCAGAATATAAAGTGGCACTTGCATTGAGAATACCAATAGGCTCTCAGTTCTCGTTATTTCATTACAGACCACCTTGACCTTGTGTAGAATGATCAGAAATAAATTTTGCACCTCTTCTCATCTCTGGCTGTAATATAATGTCTATATTCGTCCAAGTCTCGAGTGTAATGCCTATATTTAGACAGCTGCTAACCAACTTGAGTTTATGCATAGAATAAAAAAAGTTTTAAAAATGGTAGGTGATAGAATAATTTAATTATAATAGAAACATTTACATCTCCCGAGCACCGTCGGAATGTTTCATGTTTTTCATTATTTTACCACTAACCAATTCAACCACAATTGTGGAGCTTTCCGCCTCCAACTTTCCCACATTTATAAAAATGTAGATATTAAAAGCTTTATTTAAGTTTTCAGAAACAGCCATGATCTTAAAACAATTTTTTGACAAATTAATATATGTAAATATTTTTTCAAGACATCACACGGAATTTTTCAGTTTAACCTTATATGGGACTCGTTTAAGAAATCTGCATATTGAATTTCATGCTATTAAACATTTTCCGCTAATAAAATTCATGTTCAAAATTTGGTCTTTAAATTTTAAAAATATGTACTAAGGTGTAATGTACTGGTTGGAGTTTCACTGCGGATCAAAATACGTATTTTGATTCAAAGTCGACCCAAAAAGAAAACGCTGCGGACAGGAACCTGTGCGGGTAGAACCCAATGGATTTCAAGTCCATCTCCTTAACCACTCGGACACCGCAGCTCATGATAAGATCTACTTTTAACAATAAATAAAAAAAATTAAATTTTGATTAAGATTGCTACTTGCTACTTGGTTTTTTCATTTGATAAAAAATTTATACATTCACATTTTATATACATACTCGTATATACACATTAAACATTAACAAAGTTTATGTTATATTTTCTGCAAACAAGTGATAGGGTGTAACATATTTTGTGGTTTGTTAATTTTTAAAAAATTATGTTTTAAACAATTTGGGTAGGAAATTTTATAATATAGCCGAATGTCGACTAACTAAGTAACTAATCCGTAAGGATACTATTTTAAGTTTTTGGCTTAAAATAATTGTTTGCGTTGAAGGTTTTAAAAAAATATTTATTAATTTAACGACACTATTTATTAAAACAATATTACTTATTGACGTTCACAATTGTATTAACCAAAGCTATTATGTTATCTATAGCGCAAAATTTTAGTCGAATCTTTTTTAAAATTATTGTAGTATGATACTACTCGTAGGTTGAAAGAATGCTTTTGCAAATTTTAATCGAATTTAGCATCATACCTTATCTAGCATTTTATTTAAGTAAAAATCACCAAATAGCTACATACAGTGCCTTGTAAGTATAACCGCACCTGTAAAAATGAGTTTTGTGAAAATTAAAATGGGAATGACACTTACTATTTTTTTTATTGAATGACATCACTAATCAAGTAAATTGAGAAGAAAAAAAAGTTCCGCTATTTTCTCTTCTGGTGTTTAAAAATTAAAAACAGATTTTTATGTATTGCAAAAGTATAACCGCACAATGCAAACCTCTCTGAATCTTCATTCAGTTATGTGCTTTAAAATGACAAACAACAATCCCGCTTGGTATACACATTTAAGCGATACAGAAAAGGTAAAATTCTAGCTTTTCGGTTAAGTGTCCTAAGCTTAAGGGCTCTTAGTATTGGTAGGAAAATTTCAAGATCCGATCCTGTCGTCCGAAATTTTTTCCAAGATCCATAATATTATGGGACAAAAATAAGACCCGGGCTTCCGCAGAAGCTGGCACGCCGGCCGCAGTAAGAGGCCTTTAATCAATGTTGCATCCAATTCGAATCGGGGTTAGGATTTTCGGTTTCAACTGTTTTTCGTGCCTTAAAAGCAGTGGAGTGATTGTTTGGGGCAAAATGGTGCCAGTTCCAAATCTGACAACAGCCCACAAACAAATAAGGTTAAATTTGGCCCGTAAAGACATGAACCAGAATTGGAAAACCGTGAGTAACATTCCATTTAATTATTAATTTAATTAATTTACACTTAAATCTTGTTATTCCAAATGGCATAATCCAATGAATGTTTTTTTTTATATTATTTTTAGCGACGAAAGAATGTTTAATCTTGATGGCATGTCTGAGAAAGGAAAAAAAGTTTTTTTTCCAAGAGGAACTTCGGCGGTGGCAGTTGTCTAGTTTGGGGGGCCTTCTGTGACCGTGGTAAGGTTGCACTTGCCTTCACCTCTAGAAGGATGAACAGTTGAGCTTATACCCAGGTGCTTCAGGATAATTTGGTACCCTACTTAAGACGATTTCGTCGAGTTCGCCATGTCTTCCAGCAAGATAATGCTTCAATTCACGTAAGTCGTCAAAGTTTGGATTGTTTCAAATCCAATAACATAAATTTGATGGAGTGGCCGGCACGTTCTCCAGATTGTAACCCTATTGAAAACCTTTAGCAAATTTTGACCCGCAAAATGTATGCGCATAAAAGCAATTTGTCAGTATTGCTGAGCTGCGAGAGGCAATTGTGGAAGAATGGAACTCTATAGACGATTTCATATTAAAAAACCTTGTCAACAGTATGCCAAAAAGAATTTTTATCTTGGTCGAAAATAGGGGCAGCAAGATCCCTTACTAGTTTTTCCTAAAAAATTTACCTAAGATAAGGAAAAAATAAAAATAAAAATGCGGTTATCGTGCTAACTTCATAATGACTCTTTTATATTTACAAACGTCAAAAATGTATTTATACTAAGTGTTTAAAATGTCATTGTTTAAGGTGTTCGGAGGAAATTGAATTTTCTCGTATGTAATAGAATAAGAATCTTAAAAATTAATGTATTAAGATATAAAAACAAAATGCCATGTGATTTCTTAGGCAAATATGTATTCATACAAGAACATAAATTTTAAGTCGTTGTGAGTTTCTAAAAATTATGAACGTTTATACATAGTTAGGTATTTATGAATTTTGTTGACCAAGTTCAATATTAAATTTTGTTAAAGAGTTATCAAGTTTGATTCTCATCGGCTGTTTTGGTCGTATTGTTTAATAAATGAAAGATTATTTCATTTTCCTTTTCCCAACGTTTCGACGGTGGTTGCCGTCTTCTTCAGGGGAGATCTTTATTTAGTATACAAAAATTATAATTATTATACATAAGTGATACAGTGTAGGGCGGACATTATACAAACTTACATGAAAATTGTTGTAGTGATTTTTAAATATACAACTTTAAATAAAAACACAAATATTTTAAAATATGCAATTTTAAATAAAAACACAAATATTTTTGAATTTAAATAAATGATTTTGAAATAAATGTTTTGATTTATACACTTCTGAAGAAGTTTAGTCCAAGTTGTGCAGAGTTCTGGATGTGTTTTCCGAAACAAGGGAGCAATATACCGCTGAAATATTTTGTGTGTCTTGTTTACGGTTCATATTGTTTTTGTTGTTAATTATGTGTAATGTCTCTAGCGTGTAACGTTTGGATGAGTGTTTCTCTGTGGCAAGCCAGGCTAAACACATACGAATAAATACTGCATCTAACCTTATAAACAAAGTCTTTGCGTTGAGTGACCGGGAATTTCACTCCGCCAATGAGGAAAAGGTCACCAAAATCCTCTTAGACAATGGCTTTCCGATAGAAATAATAAGAAGCTTGATACTCCGTCAAAAGCATAAAGCTCCATCGGAAAGAAGATTAGATGAAAGGAGAGGTATGTACAAAAGTGTTGTTTATGTCCCTAAGCTTTCCGAAAATTTTAAAGAGATAGTCGCTAAAAATAACATCGAAGTCAACTTAGCGTATAAGTCAAACCAGACCATGGCTTCCCTCTTTACATGTTTAAAAAATAAAACGGAAAAGGACCGACGTACTGACGTAGTATATAAAATAAACTGCAAAGGAAAACCAAACGAAACATGTAACCTTTGCTACGTCGGAACGACAAAACAACTCCTTCGTCAAAGAATGGCAAATCACAAATCGGACATTCGCCTAAAAAATTCTGGGAAGACGGCACTGGCTTGCCACAGCGTCGAGACTGGCCACCAACTGGACTTTGAAGGGGTAGAAATCCTTGCCACAGAGAAACACTCATCCAAACGTTACACGCTAGAGACATTACACATAATTAACAACAAAAACAATATGAACCGTAAACAAGACACACAAAATATTTCAGCGGTATATTGCTCCCTTGTTTCGGAAAACACATCCAGAACTCTGCACAACTTGGACTAAACTTCTTCAGAAGTGTATAAATCAAAACATTTATTTCAAAATCATTTATTTAAATTCAAAAATATTTGTGTTTTTATTTAAAATTGCATATTTTAAAATATTTGTGTTTTTATTTAAAGTTGTATATTTAAAAATCACTACAACAATTTTCATGTAAGTTTGTATAATGTCCGCCCTACACTGTATCACTTATGTATAATAATTATAATTTTTGTATACTAAATAAAGATCTCCCCTGAAGAAGACGGCAACCACCGTCGAAACGTTGGGAAAAGGAAAATGAAATAATCTTTCATTTATTAAACAATACGACCAAAACAGCCGATGAGAATCAAACTTGATAACTCTTTAACAAAAGTTTATACATATACAATATTCTTTAAAGATTTTTAAGAAAATATTTTGGTAAGCCAACTTTAAGTCTACTGTTGTACGAAAAAAAATTAAATTTTGTTTTTGAGATATCGAATTTTCCAAAAACAAAATGTTTGTTTTTTTCAAAAATTAAAAAATATTGTTTTTTTTTTAAGTTTTGAAATACAATGTTTTTCAAAATTTTTAGAAGATTTTCTTAAAAAAATTTCAATAAAATCCGTTAATCCACAATAGCTCAGAAAAAGTTAATTTTGTATCTAAAAATTATTTTTTTTTAAATTCACTCAGTTTGTTTATTTTTTGTTAATTACATTTAGTATTCTTTTTAAGGAAAAAAAAATATTTTTCTAAGAAAATGAACTGGGCTTTAATAATAAGTGAAAAAATTAATACTTATTAACGTGTTTTTTTGAATAAAATGATATCAAAGTGAAAAAACTACTTAAAAAACGAAAAAAATGGGTTTGATGCAAAATTGCGGAGAAACGGTTTCCCGCAGAAAAAAAGTCTTTGAACAAACTAAAACTGTAATAAATTCTTGATTGGTTATGAAAAAAATCTTACGAATCGGACGTAGTTTGGCAAAGATAAAGCCAGTTAAGGGAAAAATCATAAAAAACATTATAACTCGAAAACGGGACGAAAACGTGAAAATGACCTCTTAAGTTTTTCGACTTAAAATGACGTCAGGAATCCATGGTTTTCATTTGGGGCGGTGACTGTGGACAACCTGTATAATAAAGGTAAGAAAATATGCTATATAAAAACTTTTCACTAAATATACATTTTAGTTACTTTCTATACTTAGTAGATATGTATATGAGTGAATTTTGTGATTTAAAAAGAAGCTTATAATTTATAAAAAATGATATTAAAGAAACAAAAAACTGATCAAAAAAGTCAACGCTGCGGACAGGATTCGAACCTGTGCGGGTAGAACCCAATGGATTTCAAGTCCATCTCCTTAACCACTCGGACACCGCAGCTCATGATAAAATCAACTCTTTTAATTGTGAAAAGAACATTGATATAGGTTAAAGCCATAGGTATAACTTAACTTTTAAGCTAAAACAAATATGTACGTAAGTTATAAAGATATAAATAAGATAATGTCTAATTAAACAGGTACCATGTACCTCAAATATGTAAGTATTTTCCTCTTATCATATAAAAGCAGAGATAGTTACGGAATATCTTAACAAACCTATGAATGATCAAAATATGCATATGACTTAAGTTTATCTTAGAACAGAATTGAAGTGAGATACCGAAAATATTTTGATGTGAAAGAAAGAAAGAAAAAAGATACAAACAAGTGTTCTTGTCAAGCTGATGAACTATAAAAAGCTGAATAAAGACAATTTCTCAGTTAATAAAGTAAAACATAATTATTAATTAGATGTGTTTTAGAGTTATCTTAGTTGATTCTCATGGGCTGTGTTGGTCGTATTGTTGATTAAATTAAAAATCTTGTTTTTATTTCATTTTTCTTCTTCAGGGAAGATATTAATATTGTTGTACTAAATGTTTATATATACATCTTAAAGTAAAAACACAATATTTTTTGAAGAAAATAAATAATTTAATTTAAACACTTCAGAAGAAGTTTAGTCTAAGTTATGTCAAATCAAATTCTGGATGTGTTGTCCGAAAAGTTGTTGAATATTTCTTTCTTTTGTAAGTTTCTTTCGATACGAGAGCTTGATTTCAAACTCTTAAAATGCAAGCGAAATAATCTTGCTTTCTCTAAAACAATGTAAAGATCTGAGCCATTGCCGGTCATTAAGAAACCTTCGGTCTTCTAGATATTTCTTGAGCTGATGCTTGATCGGCGATTTTCTGAGAGAATGGGCGTATGTATATAAGTGCAATTAGTCAGTAAAGCAGGGGATAGAAGAGTTGCCTTTCTTAGAAACAGGCTGGGTTCCATCTTCCAGAAAAGATTCCAGGATAGTAGAGTCATGGAAGAACTTAGCCAGTGGCCTTGCTATCGAGCAAGAACACCTCTTCGAAAGAAGCAGGCGTAATATGTAGGGAAAAGCTTTCTTAGATCAATAAGGTATCAGAACAAGCCAACATTTGGTCTAAAAGTGCGAGTTTTATGTCGATACCAAATTCTATTTAAACTTGCCTTACCTAGAAAAGCATAAATAAAAGCAACAAATACTCGTAGGTTGATCGATTGCTTCATCTAACCATTGAAAGCTGTGCTCCAAAGCCACCCCATTCGTTGTGCTACTCGTAATTCGCTTGAGCGATCGATCACTTGTAGTCGCTTACTTGTGCAAATAAGAATCACTGCCACCGAATCCATAACCCAATTTTTTAACAATACAGTAGAATAATGTATGTATTTTTTTTAATTCAATGTCTCAATCTTCATTTTTCATTTAAGTTTTTCCAGGTGCCAGAAAAATACTTTAATACTTCATTTTAATTAAAAAACGATATAGAATCCATGCCTCATCTAGCTGGACTATGGGTGGAATCTGATATCCTTTGACTATGAATAAATGGGGACCAGAAAACAGATTTTTTCCAATTGCTATGTTTCAGCAGCTGTCAAAATATAATTAGATGACTACTCGTATAGACAACACTGTGAGTTTGCTTATTGCTCGCTGAAAATGTTGGCCGGAAATCTGTACTTTGAAACAAATTTTAGTATCAGCGGCTATGTCAACAATACAAATATGTGAGCGAACACAATCCACAAGGCTTATGAATTGGATCTTGTTTGTTTCGAAAAGTTGGGAGAAGACTTCGTTACCGTAAATTGTCTCAGGTAAATAGCAATGTTAACCAACTTTCTATTAGAGCTGTGTCAATCAGTATCAATTCGATTTTTTGATCCGATCATCGAAAAGTATTGATGATCGAAATCACAAATTTTCATTTCAATCGATCTCAATCTGAATCAGTTCAGTGAGTCTCGATTTTCGATATCAGTTAACTCGATTAACCATGATTTACTCGATTCCATTTGTTCTGATTCAATCAATGTGGATTATGAACGCCAAACGGATGGTGGACTGGAATTTCTGGGTTGAACTCCGCATTGAAAAACATGGTTGATCAAATTGGTTGTTGGTTGTTGAGCCGCAAAAACAATTGTTGGGTTGAACTGGTGTTAATTGAGGTATCAGGATCCGGTATGTTTAATGTGGGAATTGAACGCAGCATATACCTAGCTCGTTGAATATTCTCTAGAAATGGGAATTATCGAATAAAAACTATCGATTTACATATGCGATAGTACCTAAAAGTTAATTTATTTGATAGTACCTAGTCATTCAGTAACTATTTTTAGTAACTATTAGTCCTAAAATTGCTCTTTTACGTAGCTATTCTTTAATAGAATTTGACAGTTAATGACTTGACAACTAGAGGACGAATTTAGTTATGACATACATAGAGTATTTAGTTCCAAATATCACCCGAAAGCCCTAAAATTGCTCTTTTCCTGAGCAACAAATAAAATCTCTTTTTCTTGAATTTTTTGACGCTTTTTAATCCATGGACATAGTAGCCATCAATCGATGTCATTTGGCAATTTATGGCCTACAATATAGAGTGTTTTGGGAGAACTATTAAAGCCTCAAGTCAATCTTATCATCGAAATCGAAATGAAAATTGGATCGGAGCAATATTGAATCATTTGAGTGAAATGACAATGATCGAATGATCGATCGATTGAAATGATCGAATCATTTTTGTAATCAATTGTTGAACGATTCGATCATTTGAAATGAACGATTTACACAGCTCTACTTTCTATGGCCAAAGCTCGACAACATCGATATATTCGAGCTGTGAATCCAACAAGTCGGCGCAACTGCCGGTATAAGACCAAGATTTATCAGAAATTGTACCAACCGCTTGAATCACTGCCAGCGAACCGGTCGAAAAATTTGTTATAAATTCAATGTTTTTGTTTAATTTTTTAAGAATATTTTGTTTATTCTTTGATTGTCATTCAAATTACTTCTAATTCCTTCAATCATTTTAACACAACATAACCTTCTTGGAATTCCCTCCGGAGAGAAGAAATGAAAAATGCACGTATATTGTCACTCCACTTAAACAAAATCAAAACCCTTGCAAAATAATGTTTTCTGTGAAAAGAATTTATACGAGTTAGAAGGTATATCTGTACTAGAGATAGAGATATCCAATCCATCTGTCTTCCACCCTTAACTAAACCTTATCCCAAATATTTCTTTTCGTCCTATGCACCTTTTAAGCTTCATAGACATTAATGGATAAAATAGACAGATATAGCTAGATAAAGCTTCATATTTATAG
The DNA here is from genome assembly GCA_963931855.1 of Philhelius festivus. NCBI lineage: Eukaryota > Metazoa > Arthropoda > Insecta > Diptera > Syrphidae > Philhelius > Philhelius festivus. Next base: position 30,781,505 of record OZ007556.1, on the reverse strand, counting down.
GATAAAACAAGCAAAAAGTTGTTTACAAAAAATAAAAAATAAAAAATAAAAAACAAAACTCCACAGACGAATGCTCAGAACTTATGTCCCAAAGTAACTGACTTCCGGAAAGGATTTATTTCCAAAATACACGATTAGCTCAGACTATAAGCAAAATAAAAACACAGAAAAGGTGAGGTTGGCTCTTCGTTAGAGTTGTGCCACCTTATTCAAAGCTGGTTACTCTATTTTATGCCGGTAAGGTATAGAAAGAATTCAGGCAATACCAAAAACCCTTAAAATACAACTTGGGCCAAAAAACCAAAACACAAAGGGCCTCTCACATATTCTGCCGAAAATGCCAAAAATTCAAAATTCAACCTATACCAACAATCCTCCTATCCTATGCAGAGCTCCAAGTTTCCATCTCGCTTTTTGGCCAGGTTACCTTGTTTTGATGATTTCATTCTTCTTTCGGCCGCCACCCAGCACCGACATCACTTACAACCATCGCACTACCGCCTGCTGCCGCCGCCGCCTTAGTACAGCAAATTTACCTGAGTTTTTCTTTGGCATCCACACAATGCCTGACATCGTGTATCCGATAGAAGTCAGCCTGACAGGGTTCGACAAACACAAAAATACAAAAAAAACTCTATAGTACCTACCTACATATCTATGTATAGGTATAGAATAAAAGCAAAATTGTCAGGTGGACGTTATTGAGGATGAGGCTTAGAATAAAAAGTATGAAGTTGGAAAGTTTCAAAAGCTCTGACAGCAAGAAGTGAGTCTCTGGTTCCCTATAGGAATTTTGTCAGGGGAAAGGGTAGGATGTTTCTGCTTGCCTCTGTTTACTCTGAAAGGAATTAAAAATTCATATGATACCATTTTAGAGCGTAAAGGTAAAAAGAAGAAATTGTTTTTCTATTTTAGCTTAATGGCGATATATGAAACAGTAGACGAAGAAATTGCACTTTGTTGTCTTTTTTGGTCTCAAATTGTCTTACGCAAATAGGCACAATCCGGAATTGAACCTAAATCGTTACAACCATTTTGGAGAAAATAAAATATCTGCTTACTAATGCAGGTTGGCGCAAGGACATAACCCTCTCTTGAGGGGACATTATAACCTAAATCGAATTTGGTATTCATCTAAATGGGACATATGAAGTAGGTAAGTAGAAATGGGTTCTACTTGCAGTCTAGCCCCGTGGCCCAAATTGGGCTGAAGTGTGCTTTCGACATTATCACGAAGTCAATCAGTGTGGATTGAATTCAAAAAGAAGAAAGGATCTCTAAGGTTTTGATGTCTCTTATATTGTGTGTTTGCTTTTGCACAATCTTACGGAATGTGTAGCCTTCACTCAACCGGACCGGCACACTCATCTAACACTATCTACTCGGTGCCATACTAGGCCGCTTGTTGACTGGTGCTGGAACAGTAGCCAATCCGATTGAGTGATTAAACGTCAAAGTCTCAGTCCGTTAGCTCGGGATCTATGGAATCAAATAGAGTGAGTGTTACGTTGAGGTAAGTATTGAGGCTAGCAAATTCATTCCGACATTGCTAGAACGATTTGGAGGACAATCTACTAGAATTAATAGCTTTAACAGCCGCCCGACTGTCTGTGATATTAGCCGTATTCCGATTCTGGTCTGGATTTTGTTCGATTAACTCACTTGCTACCCTGATAGCCAGTAATTCAGTTGAAAATTACCAGCAAAGTAGCCTAAGCAACCTAGATGTATTCAAAGTCTCAGAGAAGATCCACGAACTAACACCACACTCCATCTTTGAGCTATCGGTAAAGATAGTTGCTAAGAAATCTTTGATTGTGACTTCATCATACGAGTCCTTTCTTGAAGAGAACATAACCTTAAAATCCTTACTGAATCCTAATTTAGGGGTGGAGTAGTCAGTGGGAGTCGAAAAGATCCCAAGATGATCCCAAAAGATGTTTATAATTGATGTTAAGCAAATGTCTTAGTATTTGGTATGACATTATGGTATATATGAGTATCTAAGACACAACAGTTTCCATGCAAGCTTTTGGAACTCTGATAAGTATGTATATGCACCTCACCTCATGCACAAATAACTCATTATTATATTGCTGTGTTTATTTGAAGGTTTAATCAATTGAAAAGTCCATCGTTGTCGAAAAAACAAAAAAACCAAAAACAATTCAAAAATGTGGAAATCGAAGTCGGAAAAATCTAATTTATTTATTCCCTTGGACATTTTAAAATTCAGTTTTAGTATCCCTGTGTGGTTAAAGCCTTAATAGAAATATACCACTCGTGAATTTTTCAACTATATCACAAATCAATTTGAACTAAACGCAAATTAACTTAACCCAAATGCGAATAGCTTAAACGCAAACGAAGATATATTCAACCCAAATACAATTGACAAAACAATTTAATCTATTCGCAAAATAATTTAAATTGCCTAAAGTTTAAATCTTAAATCGACTTGCGTTTAGGTTGAATCTAGCTATTTGAGTTTAATATAAGTTGATTTGCTATTTGGTTAAAAAAATTTGCGAGTGCTATATAATGGCATCCGTCATCGGAAATGACTAAGTAAGTGAAGTAACAGAATTCATTTATTGACAATTTGAGATTGTTACATTTACATTGAGATTTACGAATTTTGTAAGCTTTGGCTTTGCCGTCAGATTGACTGGGAACTTTTAAACTTTAAAATAAAGAACAAAATATGTTCTCCTCCATTGTTAGAATACGTTTTTGAACGTACTCTAGCCTATAATGTTTGAAGATTAGACATACACTCAAAAGATGAAAACAATCTTCTTTAGCTTTCATATTATATAAAGTACAGAACTGATAAAAACTTCCATTGTAAGGACTGCCGTTGAGTCCCAGAAGTTCGCATCTAACTTAACAACGAGATTTTCTTGAAGCTATATGTAACGGGTTTTTCAACAGGGACGCTACAAAAGTAGAGCGACAGGAACAGCAAACGACGCCATATTTCTTGCCGCTCTTTTGACATTTCTCTTCAATAAGGTTTGCCATTTCATGATGGAAAGATATACAAACCAACAACGAGTCGAAATTATTAAAATTTACTACCGAAATTCGGAGTCAGTGGCCTCAACGTTAAGAGCGCTACGTCCAATTTATGGTCGTCATAATCGTCCTAGCAGATCAACAATTGAGCGTCTAGTTGAAAAATTTTAATCCACAGGCACAGTACAAAATGTTCCCGTGCCAGTGAGACAAAGAAGTGCCCGTAGTGTCGAGAAAATTGCTGCCGCTGAGGCTTCAGTTGCAGAAAGCCCAAATGTGTCTCTCACACGTCGTTCTCAAGCGTTGGACATCTCTGTGACGTCGTTGTGGCGAATTTTGCCTACATCCTTACAAGATTAAATTGACGCAAGAACTGAAGCCGCTTGACCACCAGAAGCGTCGTATGTTCGTGAATTGGGCTGAGCAACAACTTGAAAATGATTCGGATTTTCATCGAAAAATCATCTTCAGCGATGAGGCTCATTTCTGGCTGAATGGCTTCGTCAATAAACAAAATATGCGGTATTGGTCAGGCAACAATCCACACGTACTCGATGAGTCATCATTGCATCCCGAAAAAATTACGGTTTGGCTTGGTTTATGGGCCGGCGGCGTCATTGGGCCGTACTTCTTCCGTGATGATCAAGACCGGCACGTTATTGTGAATGGGGATCGCTACCGTTCAATGATAACCGAATATTTTTGGCCCAAATTGGATGATATGGACTTGGAGGACATGTGGTTCCAACAGGACGGTGCCACAAGCCACACAGCGAATGTCATAATCAATTTATTGGAAACCAAGTTTGGAGAACGTGTTATCTCACGAAATGGTCCAGTCGCTTGGCCGCCTCGGTCATGCGATTTGACGCCGTTAGACTATTTCCTGTGGGGCTACGTCAAGTTTATGGTCTATGCCAGCAAGCCAGCGACGATTGATGAACTTCGTACGAATATCGAACGTGAAATTGCAGCAGTATCGGCCGATTTATGCTTGAAAACCGTCGAAAATTGGGTTCAGCGTCTGGACTTCTGCAAGCGTGCCCGTAGTGGCCATGTAAAAGAAATCGAGTTCCATACATAATGGCATTGAACGTACTTTCATAACAATAAAGAATTTCATTGATATCCAAAACCGTTTTTATTTTATTTAAAAAAAACTTTTGTAGCGCTCTTATTGAAAAACCCGATATCTCTAAAATAATTTGTATAGTTATACTACAATTGACTGTAAAGTATTCTGCTTTCCGATTGACAGGTTTTTTCGATCATGAAATTACGAACCGAGTCTTCTTAATTTTGTATGATTTTATAAAATAGAACTTTTAGATGTTGAATGTTGTTTGGGTCCAAATGTACTTCTTCTCCATAAGTAGTAGCAATATTTTGCCACTCTTGTCCATCCACCAGTCTTTATTTCTTACTTCGTACAGAAGCAGCTTTCTACTCAAACGAGATTCGGAGTATCCTAAAACTTAAATTATATAATCGACTTGAAGCTTAAGAGTATAAGTAAATAGTTTTGGTAGTCCAGTTTCAAAAAAAAATGGCGAAATTTGGATTTTTGTTTGGAAGATTCAACAGTTTTTTAATAAAATTTCTTTGAAGTTTTTCTATTTCTTCATACTCTTGTATTCCCCAAATCTGTGTAGCATAGCAAAGTGTAGATCTTACGACGGAATCGAAGATTTTGTACTTAACGAAACGATTTATGTGTGAGTTTTACTCCATGTTAAATTGATGAGACTTTGCGAAGCACTAGATTTTTCTGCAGGGTGTTTTCTGAAATCCAACGTTGGGTTGAGCTTAACCCAAAGATATTATATATATTCTTTCGCTATTTCCAAACGTCGTTCAATAAAAATCCAATCATATCTCACTTCTCCCCGATTGTATCGCGAGAAAACTATAATTTTTGATTTTTCCGTATTGATAGCAAGCCCCCATTTCTTACAGTACGCAGCAAGACGGATAATCATTAGCTGTAAAGATTCTGCCAAAATAAACCAGATCGTGTCGGCGTAAAGCAATACATTTATGAGAGCTGCTGCAATTCTAATACCTCCAGGTAGATGGGTTACACCGTCGTTTAGGAACAGGGAGAACAGAAGAGCACTGAGAAGACCAAGACATACTTGCTTAACACCTGCGTCTGTTCCAAACCATTCCGAAAACCCTTCTCCATCCCAGACTGTTGCCTTCGTATCAGTATACACTATACATGTTGCGAATTATCTGCAGAAATCTTGTTGAAACACCCAGTTGTGAAAGTTTATACATCAAAGCACTCCGATTCACCAGATCAAACGCAGCTTTGAAATCCACAAACAACGCATATATTTTCTTGTTTGTGCTTAAAATGCCTTAAATATGGATGTAAGCGAGAGAATTGAATTGATAGTGGAGTAGTTCTTCCTAAATCCGACTTGAAGATCAGATAAGATGTTATTCTCATCCACCCATCTTTCCAGTCTGCCAACTAGAACTCCACAGAATATTTTCGCTATGTAGTTCATGAAAGAAATGCCACGGTAGTTTTCGACAGCATTCAAAGTACCTTTTTTATGTATTGGAAAAATTACCGAAGTTTTGAACGAAGCTGGAACTTCAGCACTCGAGAGAATTTTGTTGAAAAGTGACAAAATATTGTTACAAAAAGTTGGAGAAGCATTTTAAAAAAATTCATATGGTATCCCATGCTCCCCGGGAGCCTTAACATCTTTTGCTTTGCGAAGAACAGTTTGCATTTCATCAACAGTAATTTGAGAATCTAGTATATATCATCGCATATTAAAGAATCCGCGTATGAAAACGTTAAATTGGAGGTTCTTGAAGTAATTTAAGAGGATATCTGCAGAAATACCTTAAACTTATAATTTTATTTGAACCATTTATTTCTTTTGCTTTTCTCCAGAATTCCTTTGTGTTTTTAGTTTGCCCTAAAGATACGGCTTGATTTGTATCAAAGTTGATTTTCTTTAAGAGACAGAGATTTTTGTAATTGATATTAGATTGAATGTACCATTTTCAAAGGTCCTTATTATAATTTATTGTTTCGCCGCATTGCATTTAGTAGAGCGAAGGATTTTTGCCTCGCATTCATGCATTCCCTGTCGAACCATTTTTGTTTTAATGTTTGGATTGGATTTTGATTTCTGTTACTTGAATAGTTCCGTATACATTCTTTAATATGTTCTGAGAAGGCATCAGTAGTCTCAGGAATGGTTGCTATTCTAGCAAAAAAGTTATCCAAAGTATTCTGATAGACTTCAACATTTGTGAAATTCCATTTTAAGCGTGGAAGCAAATTAAGATTTCTCTATTGTATAACTGTTTCAGTTCTCCTAGAAAATATCTATTGGCATATGATCAGAAGAATGTTAAGATAGAATTTCAAATTTATCGATTAGATCTATCCACTGTTTGTTAATAAAATCGATTACAGATTTTCCCTGTTCTCCAATAAAGGTATAATGACCCTCAGTGTCTCCTTCTGCGTATCCATATAAAACAATACTGTCATTAAATTGCAGCAATTCGAGTAAATTCGTTCCGTTTTGGTTGCACACATTGTCTTTAGATGTTCTGTCGGTTGGTTTTATGAGTGTATTATTAATATTCAATAGAGTTGTAACTTGATTACAGCTTATTCTGGCGTTAAAATCGCCGCGCCTATCATTAAAATAATCTTGTTTGCTAATAAATACAAAATATTGCTCAGGTTTTCAAAACCTTCAGACCAGTTATTACAGTTAAGATGGAGCAGTATAAACATATTATTCATCTCGGAAATGATTACGTTCTTCTTCCATTCGTTTTGTAAAGTTTGTCAAGTCACTGATTCTGGAGATGCCGAATTTAGTGATATCTGTAATTTTTGTGCAGAATATGGGTGAATTTCTCTAAAACTTTGTTATTGTCTTAAGCGCCTGTTGTTCTTAAGGTTATTATAACAACTGTATAGACCTCTTAGCCTTTTGAGCTTTGATAATATGTAATCCGTCCTTTATCAGCTGCAACTTTTTAATTTTCATTGGATCTCATTAATCGATAAACCTAGTGTGTGTCAATAAGGCAAACCCTTAAAGCACCCAGAAAAACCTTCATTCAACATAGAGATTCCCAAGTCACGTATGTTCACAAACTCTGTCACATTCTTTAAGGGAAATGAAAAATAAAATTCATCACACTGTCAATTTAAATTACCATCTAACTCGTCGTACGTTTAAAAACTTCTACATCCAAATCGATTTGCCAATGCCGGTGCACGCCTGAACTTTCATTCAATTACCTGACGATGATACCCATTCAATCACTCATCTCTATCGACATTCAAGTTGACATTTGAAGACCAATTTGCATGCCATTAAGATGTCACATCCGTCATTTATCGTATCCAATATTGGATCGACCGGCACGGCACTAAAACAGCCTCCTTGGTTCTTTTTATTTTTTTGTTGTTGTCCGACCAACCTAACATATTCACATAAATTGTCACACTCTCTCTTCTACGTCTTTCGAAGCCCACTTTATGGCGAGGGGCGCTCCATCACCATCGCCCGGTTTGCGAATGCCACGCATCGTCACTCGCTTAACGCAAAATGTCACTGCAAACAGAACGGGCGATTATTAATTTCACACCTCATTCCGGTGCGAAAGACTCTCAGCCGTTAAGCTGACAGCATTAGTGTCAGATAAGTGTGTAAGCGCATTCGGAAGCTGCCACCAGCGCTAGTTGACACTTGGTGACTTCAGAGAAAAACCACCGCCAGCGCCAGCTATATGTTGCGCACAGAATGAATGCGTGTGTGCCGTCGTCACCTTGGGGATGTGTCGTTAAATCCGTTGCAGTTTGCCGCTGTGCCGCAACTCCTGTCAGTCTGACATCTCAATTATGCGGAATGATACCATTAAGGCAGCCGCCCTGCTTCACTTGCTCTGGCATTGGCATCGCGTTGGTTGCAACAAAATCGCAACCGGTATTCGGCACCCGTGGGCTGTATGTTTATGTGTTGTGTCCGCGATCGTACCGCAACTTACTGGGCTCGCCTTTGGGGGTTTCGCATGCGGTGCGCCTCTGCGCGCTATTCCATTTTCCGCTTTACCATCGACCAACTAACCGTTCGAGTATACGAATTCGTATGCGCAGCCATTAATTATCGCAAAATTAATTCGTGTGATTTGATAAGAAATTGACATCCATTACAGTAATTGCCGCGCTCGCGTCAATAAATGGCGCGCAAATAGAATGCGTAGGTTGAGTTGTACCGCAGCGGGACCAAGTCGTCATCATCGGGCGCATTATAACTGTGTGTATTAATGGTGTGTATGTAGATTTGCTGGTCGGGGCCGGAGACCCCATGTTGTGAAGCTTGTTGCGCTGTTTGTAATGGGCTCGTGTTTAATGGGCCCCACAGCACAGGCGGTAGGTGGATGGTGGCCGGTGGCCAGTGCCCAGCCGGTGCGGTAGGCCTCCTTTGGGAAATAAATGCATGCGTGCGATTAATGAGCGCGAGTTGGATTAATGAGTGAGGTGTACACATTCGTTCATATATGCGAGTGCGCCTGGCATGTCCTATCAAAACACTTCGATTGCCTTACCTATTGTAATGGATTGTGCTGAGGGCTTTTGCCTGAAATTGCCTTCAGGTCTGGCATTTTTCGCGCGATGAAGGCTTCAATTAACCGCCCATCGTGCCAATTGACCAAGTATGTATACCTACATTATAAAGGTACGGGATGGCGGACAAAAAAACGCGTTTTCTGTCTTACACGCAGATGAGCACCTGCAAAAGCTGACTCAATTGTGCGTGGGCTTGTGGTATAGAGAATGGGCTAGGCAGTTCAAACTGTTGCGCCCAGCAATTTCTAGGAAGGAAGGCGGAATTTTAATTTGTTTTGCCGCTGGCATCGTTAATCACCTATTGATGATAGTCCAGCAAACATCTATGAGGACATTGACTTTTAATCTATTTGAGATAATTACTGTTGAACTAGTTCGATTTATAGATTGTTAACTTCTATTTTCCACTCAAATAGAGCAGCATGATCATAACATATTATAACAAATTCTCTGGAACATGAAAAATGGCAAAAATAAGGGAACCTGAATTGCTTGAATGTTCATAAAAGCAAAGAACGTTCCTCTAGCCAAGTTTAAACGGGAAGTAGATGATGGATGAATTTTGAGGTCTAGGGTAAAATTGCTTACATGCATGAATTTATTGTCAAGGACTCCAATCCCCTTGAAATATAAGCATGACGTTTTGAGCAGCAATCTTCAGGGCAAATGGAACATAAATCAACCTTTCGAGTAGAAGCTTTCTTTGAAGTGTGAAAAACAATGACTTTTGACTGAACACTTTACTTAGTCTAGCAGAATCCTTAATATTTTCTATTGAGTGACAGTATTCTCTCCAGCCAAGCTTCTTAGATGCTGCTATGGCTCGCTTGTACACTTTTAGACAGTCTTTATATGGTTGAAAGAATTTCTCCTTCTGACATATGTTGAAGATCTTTCTGGTCATTTTTCTAAGTGCAGAAAGATCTGCATTCCACCAAGAGGGAATTTTTTGCGGCTATATTTAACTGGACAAGAGACCTTAAAGGCAGTGTTAATCGCTGCCTCGAAAGTCTTTACCTTAGATTCAAGAACTTCAGATTCTACACTAATTAATGGTAAATTGCCTAGCTTGGATTTTGCGATCTGACTGAATTTCTTCCAGTCAGTTCTTTTGGGATTTCTGTATGGAGGGGGGTTTCTACCTTGAAACCTATGTTGAAAAAGATCCATCTATGATCCGAGAAGGAATTTAAAGAGGAAACTCTCCAGTTTTCCACCACCAAATTACAGTTGTTTGTAACAGTGATGTCAAGTACATCTTCCCACCCGTCGTAGTTTTCCGAGCTTGGAAAAACGAAGGTGGGTGAGTCACCTCTGTTACAAACAATTAGGTTATTATCAATAATAAAATCAAAAAGAGACTCACCTCGTTCGTTGATTTCAGAGCTACCCCAGAGAGAGTGCCGTGCATTCGCATCGCATCCAATCAGGAGGTTCGTATTTTGCTGATTAGCTGCTTCAACCAATTTCCTCACCTCCTCAGGCGGTGATTGCCGGTTGTGGTCGTAGTAGCCAGATGCCACCAGTAGCCCTTTGCATCTTTATCTTCCAGCCTGACGACTGTCAAATCCGGAGTGCTAAAATTAGGACACAAAAAAGCTTTTAAGTGTTTTTTAGCTAAGGTATAAGTTCTGGGATTACCTTGTTCTTGGGTTACTGTTTTGTATAACAGGTCGTATTGGTTGTCTTGGAGGCCTTTTGCATTGAGGCCATTTACCCATGGTTCTTGAATAACGCCAATGTCAATGTTTTCCTCACTGAGGAAAACTCTTAGATTATCTGAGGCACATTTAGAGTGCTTCAGATTAATCTGAATCACCTTGAGCGCGTTTTAATTGGTTAAGGGTCCTGCGGCGCCAAGGACAACCGAACCGTCGACAACAGCGCTGATCTTAGCGCTCTCATCCACTTTATCAGTATCTGGTCCATGATCTTGCAGGATTTTGATTTTAGCATGCCTGATGCCAAAACGGAGTTCGTAATCAGCCTTCTCGAGAGCCCCTCTGCTTTCTTCCGTGATCCTCAGACGACCCAGTCGTGCATGGGGACCAGCGGGTTCAACCTTTGAAGACCCCGGATCAGCTCCAGTCCGCTCGGTTTGATGCCCATGAGAGGCAACCAGATGCGGGCCTTTGGTTGTCTAGGGATCTCCTTAGCTGGGATAAGCTTGAGCTTCAAGCCCTCCCAGTCATTGCTGACCTTAGCAATGCTGTCTCTAAGGAAGTCCCTTGAAAACGCGTCCTCGCATTTGATCATCCTGTATCCCCTGAGCATTTCCCCAGAGTCGAAGCTGGGGTAGCGTCCCTCACTTGTCGACAGGGTGTACGTGAATACCATCTCAGAGAGCTTGGCTTCGATTGAGCTCCACACCGACAGCAGACCTTTGCTGTTGGTGGAGAGTTCATCTACAACCGCTACCTGGAGGTCATCCCTGACGACCTCGCTTAGAGTAGGCGGTTGCGCCACTCTGAGAGATGTGGCTTTTCTCTTCTTTATATTACCATCAAGTTTACTCTTCTTTTGGGAAGGTAAAGTCTCTTCCTGAGACCTGTCTCGCTTGACGGCTTTTTCTTTTTTTGTCAGAAGGTTATTGTATTCATCAATAACCTACTGGTACTTGATTTTATCCTCGGCGTCCCTCTCGTGACAAGTTCCCTCCGCCTCATTCTTGGCAATCTTGCTAAGAATAAACGAGGCATGCAGGAACTGGTTCTTTCGAAGAACGCCAGAAGATTTCTTCTTACTACGGTTAGCATTGTTATGGCTGGCATTGCTACCCGATGGCTTGGCAGTATTGTTCGGTTTAGGGAGCACAGGAGTACTATGGCTGGTACTCGCTATGCTCTCTAAAGGTTTGGAAGTTATCTCATCGGCACAGGTTTCTGTGCCGTGAGAGCTTCCTGTCAGTGTCTCTTGGCTAGAGGCCAAGAGTTCGTCTTCGTTGTCAGTTGTGTCGTTAGTTTGTGTCGTTTGTTTGTTCATTTTATAGTTTTAAAAAAAAATTTGGTCCCACGAGTAGGTCAGAAAAGAAAGGTCAGCCCCGGCAGAGCCGATATCCCGGGGTAAGGCAAGTATTAAGACGGCCAGGGCATCCTGAAGCAGAGGATAACAAATTGGTGAAGCACAAGATTTGAGAAATATAATGGGTATACCGTTGGCTCCTGAGCTTAACTTAAGTTTGAGAGATTGAAGTCCCGAGAGAATTTCAAAACAACTTAACTAATTTATGGGCGTTTGTCATTTTTGCGATTTCGGCGGTTGAACGCTGTGCCTCTATTTTGTTCTTTATCATCTTGCATTCCAAGTTAAATGGGATACATTAAACTTAAGCGAGTATGTAGCAAATGTAGCACAGAATAAAAACACGTCCTTACAATATAAGCAGTTTATTCAGACTGAAGATAGATAAGTAACGATAAGATATTACAAGAATAAAGAATTACCGAAGAGGGGAAATAACACACATACATACATATGAAAGAATATAAAAGCAGAATAGCAACTTGCAGATGCAGGACAATAACAAAAGAAAATCAAAGAAGCGATGCAAAATATTCATGAACTATGAACTACTATAGTTATCTTTAACACTCCCACTTTCATTAATATTTTACTTAAGACAAATTTAGTACTTTAACATTAATTTACTTTAATAATTTAATATTTAACCTTAATTTACTTTAAAAATTTAATATTTAACCTTAATTTACTTTAAAAAAGAACTTCCTCTTGGATCAAAAATAAATAAATACGTTAATTTGAATCTGCTGACAGTGGAAAAACACCAATCATTGTCCGCAGTATTTGGAAACGCTCCTTGGGTAGCGCCTTAGTGAAAATGTCAGCTTTCTGCAATTCTGTTGAAACATATTCAATGTCGAACACCTTCTGAGCATACTTTTCTCGGATGAAATGATATTTTACATCCACATGTTTTGTTCTTTTGTGGAATTCCGGGTTTTTCACCAGCCTGATAGCACTTTGGTTATCCATGAAGAGTGTTGAATTTGTATACGGACAGCAAATGTCACCAAACAAAAGCTTTAGCCACGATATTTCTTTTGCCGCCTCAGCTGCCGCGATATATTCCGACTCTGTCGTTGACAACGCCACACAACGCTGTTGTTGAGAACACCAAGAGATCGGACCATCTCCCAGAAAACAGATATATCCACTTGTTGAACGCCTTGTGTTACGATCACCAGCGTAGTCAGCATCGCTATAGGATTCAAAAGTATATAAAGAATTTGAATTAAAAACAATACCATAATCTCGTGTTCCTTTAATGTATCTGATGATACGCTTCAATGCCTTGACATGAACCTCCGTTGGATTTTCCATGTAACGGCTCACAACTCCTAAAGCATATGAGATATCGGGGCGCGTCCTACCAGCAAGGTACATTAAGCTTCCAACTGCTGCTCGGTATGGAAAATTGCTGCTACTTGAAGTTTCATTCTCAACACTTTCGAATGCCAATGTATCTACAGGAGTGGAGATGGTATTTGCATTCGTCATCCCGAATTTAGACACTATTTTGTCCACAAAACCTTGTTGATTGATGAAAATAGTTCCGTCCGTCTTATGATAAATCTCAAGTCCGAGAAAATATTTGGCTTCAAAAACTTTTACTGCAAATTCTTTTCTTAAGTAATCAATGACCGTCTGAATTTTGTCGTCGTCCTTTGCTGCTATTATACCGTCGTCAATGTATATTGCCATGATGATGTCTCTCCCCACGAAAACGCACGGATCAGCTTTTGATGCTTCCAAATGAAAAGATCGAAGAAAACTTGTGAATTTTTCATTCCACACACGTGAAGCCTGTTTAAGGCCATAAAGGCTTCTAAGAAGTTTGCAAACACGTCCGGTTCCATCTTCAAAACCTTTGGGCTGCTTCATGAAAATATTCTCCTTTAGTGATCCATTCAGGAATGCAGTTTTTATGTCAAAATTCTTTATTTTATAACCTTTATGAGCTGCCATAGAAAAAATTGTTCTTATTGAAGAGAATCTCGCGACTGGACTAAATGTTTCCTCATAATCCAAGCCTTTGACATGAGAAAAACCTCTAACAACAAGTCTAGCCTTAAAAAGATCTGGTTCATTTGTGCTGGAGCCTTTTATCTTGAACACCCATTTATTATCAATGACCTTTCGGGCATTTGGCGGCGAAACAAGCTCCCATGTTTGGTTCATCTTTAAAGCATCCATATCGTTTGCCATAGCTTGCTCCCACTTAGACGCATCCCTAGACTGCAATGCTTCTTCAAACGTAGTTGGCTCAATGAATTCAGCAACAAAAGCACAACCAGCTAACATTGCTGCTGCCGTGCCACTATGCGCCCCAGTTGCACTTCTTAGACGATACTTTAGCGGTATTTCATCCGCATCGGTGTCTTCCGCGGAGTGTTCCACTGAATGAAACGACTCGTCACACTCTAATTGGGCTGGTTCATCAAAATGATCAAAAACTAGGATATTGTTCGATTCAACTGCTGTGTTTTCAGAATCTTCACTTTCTTTATGAATTTCGTTGACGTGCTCTGGAATAGTTTTTTTGAAAATGACATCTCGACTCACCTCTATTTTATTAGTTCTCGGAACCCATACGCGGTAGCCTTTTACACCTTCGATGTATCCTACAAAATGTCCTTTTTCTGATTTCAAGTCCCACTTGCGTCTTTTTGATGCTGGAACATGCACAAAACACACATCTCCGAATGCCTTCCAGTTGTCCCAATCTGTGTTAAGGCTTTTGCCAGTCCATAGCTCAAAGGGTGTTTTGAGATTATCGTTCAGTGAACTTCTGTTTATGACGTAAGCAGCAGTGTTGATAGCTTCAGGCCATAATTCAAGAGGCAAATTTTTGGCATGGATCATCGTCCTTCCAGCTTCCACAAGAGTCCTCATCTCACGCTCTGCTCTGCCATTCTGCTGGGGGCAGTACGGTACTGAGGTTTGGTGCAATATTCCAAATTTTTTTAAAACATCTTCAAAGTCCTCATTTAGAAATTCGGTACCATTATCGGTTCGTATGGTTTTAAGCTTCAAACCGGTTTCTGATTTCAGTTTATAAACGAAATTTCTAAAACAGGAGGAAACCTCACTTTTATGTTTAAGAAAATAAACACAGCGGTATTTTGAAAAATCGTCCTTAAATAGAAGGAAGTACCTTGAATCTGATAGAGAAGGATGTTGCATGGGACCGCAAAGATCCGAATGTACCAACTCACCAGGTTGCTTTGCCCTGCTCTCACTTGCTTGAAATTTTAACTTTGAGTGTTTTCCAAAAACACACGCCTCGCAAAATAAATCACCATCCAAAACTTGAATATCTTTATTTTTCAAGAACAGTTTAACTGCTTTGATATTTTGATGTGCTAGGCGTTCGTGCCAAGTTTTTATATCAAGAATTTTTGTCGCAATATTAGCACTTGGAATTTTAATTTCGAACATCATACGAAATAGCGATTTTTCTCTAAATCCCACAGCGACTACTTTGCCGTCGTCAAGTAACCTGCATTCATCTTTATTGGATACTAGACGTAAGCCCTTGTCCAATGCTGAATTTGACGAAAACAAATTAACTTTGATATCCGGCACGTAAAGAACCTTTTTTAGACATTTGTTCAACCAAGTGGAGTTGTTGTACGAAAAAATATCAACATCGCCACAACCATAAGCATTTATTAATTCACCGTTTCCAACACGGACTTTTTTAGGTTTATCAAATTGTTCATATGAAGAAAATAATTCCTTGTCATAAGTCATATGATCCGTTGCCCCGGAATCCATAAACCATCCCTGGCTGTCACTATTCGTATCACAACTCTGAAGGGTCGATATAAATGCATCTTTATTATTGTTTTTATTTTCATTTCTTCTTTTCGTTCTCTTTTCCAGTGTCCTGGTTTCTTACAAATGAAACATCTCCCTCTACTCTCTCCACCACTGAAACTTTTGCTAGAGTGAGACTGAAAATTGTTATGCCCATACCTTCGTCCTTTTTCTGCCACAAATGCGTTTTGATGTTGTGTGTGTGTATGAAGCGACATACGGGTTTCTTCAATGATGAGACTTGTTAAGTTGCTCAATGTCCGATCAGTTGCAGCTGTAGATTCCCATGCTGTATGGAAGTGCAAATATTTATCCGGCAATGTCATCAGTATCTTCGTTATAAGCATGCTTTCGGATACCGTCTCGCCTAAATCTCGCAGCTGCTGCGCAATACATTCAACTTTCGAAATGTGTGTGGCTATATCGTCCTTTTCTGACTTTACACAAGCATAGAAATTTTGTTGAAGCATATGAATTATTGTCTGGCTCTTTTGTTCGTACACAGTAACAAGCTTCGTCCACATTTCTCGCGCCGTTTTACAGTTAACAATATGCGTAAGTGGCTGCTGGCCAACGGATGTAGCAATGATTCTCTGCGCTTTAAAATCAGCCTTAAGATGCTCCTTCAAATCATCATCCTTATCACTTTTCGATGGTACCGCATCACCGCAGACAACATCATATAAATCACAAGAATTAAAAATTATTTTGATTTGGAATTTCCAAGTTATCCACTGCTCCGCTGTTTGCAGCTTTTCAATGCGGCACACATCCGACGATTCCATTGTTCAGGTTTCCTTATTTCCGCAAAATTTATGCGACCGAAATAATATACTTTTACTTTATTGATCTCCGAAAAAAAACAAAAAGTTTCCGATAGTGCCTGGGCCCATAACCTGTAGCAAATGTAGCGCAGAATAAAAACACGTCCTTACAATATAAGCAGTTTATTCAGACTGAAGATAGATAAGTAACGATAAGATATTACAAGAATAAAGAATTACCGAAGAGGGGAAATAACACACATACATACATATGAAAGAATATAAAAGCAGAATAGCAACTTGCAGATGCAGGACAATAACAAAAGAAAATCAAAGAAGCGATGCAAAATATTCATGAACTATGAACTACTATAGTTATCTTTAACAGAGTACATTAAACTTAAACACAACTTCAATTAAAGATTTAAGTGTATATTTAAACAATTCTATAAATTTAACGATGCTTGATTAGTGACCAATAAGACGGTAGACTGGCAAGGGTACAACTGAACATTTGTCGAGTGACAAATCTAGAAGAGCTGGTTGTGAGAATACTGCAATGTCCCAAAGGTAGTCAAATTTTTTAGTCATTAGTACAAAATTTACGAAATAGAGGCTAGGCCATCTAGTGGTTGCTTTTTAAATCATAGGTTATTTTAACACTGACAGCTATTTCCCGCTCGAAATATTGACAGAAAGTCAGTAGTATACCTCCGCGGAATGAAAGAAAATGAGTCGCTTTACGCTTTACCCTTGAACAACGTTGGGAGATATTGAAAACTTATTTCCAAAGTGAGTGCTGTGTAGCTCAAACAGTGCGTTTTTGGAACTTTTGGCCAAAATGAAGACCCGCCGTACCCCTGCTGTATACAAGTTTTTACAAAAAGTTTGTAAGACTCGCCATCGATCTCAATAACTAACCCACTTGGCTGAGGAGAATTCTGCACAAATATCTCGGATTATTCGCTTACAAGGTCCAATTGACTGATCAATTCAAGGCGCACGACCATCTGATTCGTTATCGTTTCGCAGCTTGGGACTTAGACCAGCTTGAATTGGACAAGGATTTTGGGCGAAAAATCATCTTTTCTAACGAAGCGACATCTGCAGCATCATGGGGCTCGAAAAACCTGTGCATTATTGTCCAGAAGCCAATGCATCCACAGAAAGTGACAGTTGGCGGACTATACAGTGGTGGCATCATTAAAGCAGGGAACAACGTTTCGGTCAAAGGTGTGCCTTACGCAGCCATGTTAACCGACTTTTCTATGTTTCAAAAATATCTTTAAGAAGGAAATTTTTTCAATAACCGGCAGTGTATAGCTTTTGGAGGAATAGTGATCTAATGGTGGTCTGATTGTATAACTCACCGACCAACTGCAGTGGAACAAGTGTGCAAGTTAATATTTACATAAGTGTCAATGAGAAAGACACATGAATTTGAGACTTTATAAAATAAACTAAGTGTCTATGTCTGACCAGTATTTATGATATGTGGTACTCCTGGAACCCAGATCATCGTGGAATCTCATTATGCGGAGGATGACATCACATTCCCCATCAAAGGAGTATAGTTAGTTATATTAAGAATAAAGAACTAGTCAGTTTGGTTTGGTAAGCCGAATCTGAAAGTTTAGTTTTGTAAGTCTTATAAAAATTCTAGTCTTAAGAAGCTTAGATTAGATTAGATTAAGATTTTATTTAGTAATGATTAAGTCTATCTCATACTCCATAGCTATGTCCAACCATTCAGAATACCAACTTGATTTTTCTCGTATGACTTGGGGAGCAACTATCTTAGGAAGCCGATGATTTTCCATCCTCATGATTTTTAAAACATAATCTATTTGCATTTCGAACGATCGAATAAGGAGAGGTCATAGTCCAGTCTCGAAGATAGCCATGTAATTTGGCATATTAGGTGGCTGTCGAAAAATTCGCTTTATATAGTAATGCAATAGCTTCTCTACACTTTCATATTGAGTTGCTCCCCAGATCTGTGCTGCATACAACAAAATAGATTCCGATACCGCTTCGAAGACTCTAAATTTGCTGCTATAATTGATGCTTTTATTATAAAAGCATCTATTCCATGATGCAATTATTGCACTTTTCGCCTTTGTCACCTTCTCCTTCAAATGCTTCTGCATACTTAAGTTCCTTGTGAAATAAACTCCGATGGTTTTAAATTCCTTTACAATTTCAATTAGCTCACTATGGTAGTACCATTTTTCGTTTAAATTTTAATTCCATTAAAAAACCTTATAAAGTTGTCATCAATGGGTTGCTGTCACATGAGCAAACTCATTGCATGTTGTTCAGGCATAACACTAACAACATGTGATTTAGTAATACTAGTATGCCCATCAAATATGAAAAACGAATAAAATAATGTGAATTATAAGGGACATAAAAATAAGAAACAGCATTCTCCGCACTAGTTCAGCCGCCATCCCTGGAGATAAAAAAATCTGAGACAACCACCTTCAGTCTCAGAACATCGTGCCACACATCTTTCCTATCCTTCTTTCTCTTCCTTAACTTCACGCCCGCGCTGCTGTGTTGAAACATTTAAAGGGTAGTTATAATCCCTTGAGCGCGTGTGGATTATAAAAAAAAAAAAAAAAATAGCTTCTGCCTTCTCCATTCTTAAAAATCATAATTTTTGACTTTTCCAAATTCAAATCTAAATTGTAATAGCTGGTTAATCATTAACTAAAATGAGTCAGGAGAGTTCGCCAAGAGAACGATATCGTCTGTGAAAAGTAGTGCCTTTATTACGTGACCTGCGTATGCGATCCCACTGGGTAAAAAGTTTATGAGATCATCAACGAACAACGCTAACAAGCTTGGGCTCAACGTGCAGCCTTGTCTGAACATCTGATTCAGTTTTAAACCACTCCGACCTCTCCTCGCCATTCCATACTGAAACTGTTGTGTCCATATACAAGTTTGGTAAGACTCTGCCAAAATTACTGGACATTACAATACCAACTCGGCTGAGATCATATCGGACCCAGCTGCTTTTCCATTCTTAAGCTTCATCACTGATGTAATTACGTCTTGTTGCGTTATGTCAGCATCCAATACTTCATTAGATAGTAAAACCATCAGGAGGAGCATAATGAAAATTGATTTTTTCTTGAACCGGATTCAATAAATTCCTGAAGTGGGTTGCCAGAAGATTCGAGCTTAGTCTTCGATGGATGGTAAAAATTTTGCCATTCAAATTCCTCAATAAGTTTTAAAATTAATTCTTAAGAATAAAAATAATACAAAAATTTAAAAACATTTTTTAACCCAAAGTTAAATTAATTTGCATTTGGTATTGATGAATCTCTTCTTCATTGGATTAGATATTAGCTTTCGAACCTATTTATAAAAGTTGCATTGGATGGTTTTAAGTCTGGTATTCATAAAAAGAATGTGGTGTGCCTCAGGGCTCCGTTTTGCCTCCTATTCTTTTTCTCATATTCGTCAATGATCTCTTGTGTGAAACTTCTATTTCAATCTTAATTCAGACATTCAAAACCAATGTGCATCTGTATCATTTTTAAGACCCTCTCCCATTTTCCTAAAAGCTCGCACTGTACTCAAGAATTTCAAGGGTAGTCGTAATCTCTTTAGTGCGTGCAGAATTATAAAAAAATAGTATTGGCCAGCTCAAAACCACACCAAATAGTGACTTTCTCTGGATGCAGTGAACTTTGGTGAATCTCGTAAGGATTCTGATTATCCTCAATTCAAAAACTTTGCTTCTTGACGAACCCATTCCTCCAAAAATGGGCCTCTACCCCGAATATGATATAGATCAAAATTTGGGTCGTCAATTGTTGCTCATTATTATTATCAAACATTTCAATCATTTGCGCAAGTTTATGAATTTTAAGAGGCTCTGTGTTGCTTTGTCAGACAGACTCAATATATGAGCCAGTTGAATAGATGCAGCAATCACCTTTCAAAGCTCAAAAATCCTTATTGGAAAACCGTTTATATTCCAAGAAATGTGATTGAAACTTTAGCAACATTTGAACCTTAAGTTTTTTCCCTATAAATTATGGATACCTCTATTTTTCGGACTTGTTACCATTGCGAGAATTTTACATGTATCACATTGAAAAAGGATTATCGAAAAATATCAGTGATTTTCTGAGGAAGTCCATTTGAATGGCATTCAACATTTCTTGGGGAGCATCGATGGTAAGGCTTTTTTTAACCCCACGTCTATTTAGAACAATTTGATTACAGTTCTCGTTGGTCAGTCACTATACTTTGACCATCATCTGGACTTTCATTGGTCTTATACCCATCACAAAATTACTTTTGCGTCTTGGCTATGTGATGTATGACTGTATTCGCCTTTTCCAACATCATTTCCCATCAATGGACACGGGCTAACCTTTCTTAAATTAACAACCTCTCAGAGTGATTTCGCAGCAAAGCTACATTCCATCTACGTTCCGCACTCTAAGGTACTTTTATATCCTGGTTAGCATTATTCATTATTTCCAGTGAATTCTTTGGCATCTAAAACACTTGTGAGCAAGAAGGGGGGGATATTTTGTAGCTGACTTTGATTCCCATCCTGCTGTCCTGGCTCTGAGTCCCAGCTGTGTGGACCAAATCCAAAGACTTTTCTTGCTCTCTACTCAAATGAAATTATCAATTTCGAATCTTTCACTTTACAACACGGGAACGCATCACGACCTTAAATGGTGCATCGCGCGCAGCCACATGCTACATCAGAGAGTAACCAGAGTTACTGCTCTGGCTGCCTCCATCACCAATTCACCATCATCATCATCATCTATACGTTTGCCTCATCATCGTTCCCACAACCACATCGTCGCCATCGTGCTCGTGGAGCAGGTCGTTGTCATCGTCAAGCGATGGTCGTCCTCGTTGCAGCATACGGTTGTCGCACGGAGACATTTCTAGCTCTGCGCGAAATTGAAATCAGATCAATTTTGTCCCGCACAGGGTTTTGGTGGAGTCGATGATCCTCCTTCGTCGCGTCTCCATCTTTCGCTTGGTTACGATTCATTCGGGAAGCAATCAGATCATTGAACAGATATATCAGTGTCAATGTGAGGTTAAGAAGATTTGCATTTGTTCAGTTCGCCTTTTTTCAGCCACCTCACCTCACCACAGCCACTGGCTCAGCCCTCTAATATTCTCAAGGCTCCTAGACTATAGAGATATCGATGTGCGCCCTATAAGCTATTATAGCAAGTGAACTTATGAGGGATGTCTGGGTGCACACACCAAGCTTCATCCAGCACCACACACAATGCTACAAATTAATAGGACGACGGGAGACTTCACGACTGTTGCAGCTTGTACTGCTAAGAAGGGCTCAGGATCGACGACTTAGACGGCAACGACGACGAAGACGACGGATTTATGTATGCATTTCGACCATGAAAAACGTGACATTTTGTTGTTACCAATTCAAGCGATCGGTGGTGGTTTTTTGTGTGCGCACGCTCCCAGAGACATTTGTTTTTTTTTTTTTTTTGGCTTTTCTTAGGTATCATGGAGACGTTAAGTATGGGTGCGTTTTTATTGTTGGAAGTTCGTTGATGTTTGGGCCTTTGATCTTGAACTTTAAGTTTGCTTCCAAAATGTTGCAAGTTTTCATATAATCGATGTTTACTTTCTCACATAAAATAATGGGATCAAGATGTACAGTTCCCATCGGGTCTTGTGAATTTAAGAAACGTTGTACAAATATGATAAGATCTTATAAAATGGCTTTCAAGAAATTAAAGAATTAAATTAAAATTTAATCAGAGTTCTATTTTGCATGATCAAGAAGAAAATCAATTTTTTTTGTCAGAATTTAAGTCCGTTCTTCCAAAACGGAATTAGCATTGTGAGGACTTTGGGCTCAACTAAACAATATGGATTCCGAGGGAGAGTACATTAGAAGTTACAGAAATCATAAATGAAAATAAGGAAACATGTAGAAGACGCTCGCCGATCTCGCCAGGGTCGTCCTGAAAAAAACACGAAATTTCAGATTAAAAGGTCTTCGAACCTTATTACAAAATCTTTATTGAAAATAACTCTTAAATCTATAACACACAATATTCTGCTGGTAATTGAATGATTCACGGCATCAACTCGTCCAGGTTCTGGTCTTGCTGCTGTCAGTTGTACTAGTTGCTGATGATTCGGATCTGACACTTGGTAACGGGCCTTCTGGTTTCTGATAATTCGGCTTCAACCTAGCCCCACTATTCGGCTGTCGAGCTTATGACTGAATCTAAAGGTACAACGCCCCTGGTGGCACTAGAACAGCAGGCTTAAACGCTCTGGTTGATCAGCAGGTATGGAGCCCCTGGTGGCAATTAATGACCAATTCGTCTGCACTCGTCTACGTCTGGATTTCAAATGATTGCTCAAATCAATTTACTAGGCCGCCTGACTGTGTGTATGACCGAAAGGGTCCCTTTCGTTCACCCATGTAGGTCCTCATGATGACTTTTCAGTAAAAACTGTATGTGAATTATGTAGGTGGTGAACGAAAAATATTAATGTTATTGATTTTCCTGTGACGTCATGTGTTCATGATGCTTGTGAATTGAATTTGGGGAAGTACAATTCTCGGTATTAATACGAAAGTAATATAGACTGGGGTAGCATGGAACGCTTCATTACAAGTTACAATAGAATATTCTTCGCGATGATCTGATCAAGTCAAGTTTTGAGAATATACTCCATTTAAAAAGTTTCCCAGGAGGCCATGTGACCCACCGGTGGTGGTCAGTACATTTCTGAATGGATGCTTTTTTCTGCAAAGGCTTCTTTTTCTTCGTTTCTGCTGAGCTTATTGTAGTCATTGTAGCAGTTGAAACATCGTTTTCTGTTCGTTTTATCCAAGGTTTCAAATTCCTTCAATTGGTGTTTTCTGATATGTAGCGATTCAGTTTCTTCGAAATGGACTGTCCCATTTGTATATTTTTATGCTTTTTGTAAACAACGCAAAATCAATCTTATGGTACCAGCGCAGCGGATTGCTTTTCGCAATGGCGTGAAATACCTAGTCATTTGATCGGGCATATTAATTTCTTGCTTAGCTTGGTTGTACTCAAAGATTACTTCAAGTTTTTTTATATCCTGGCCATCACGAGTTCTTTTTCTAGTTGAACGTTCTTCTAGACCGTTTCTGCGCTCAAAATCAAAACATGGCGTTTATCTCTGCATTTGGAAACAAACACAGCAAACACCCTCCCGTCCAACAACATCTTTTTTTTTTTTTTTTTTTAAGACTTTATTTCATTTTCAACGTACTTAATTCTATATAAATTACAAAATATAAATCAATTAATATGAATTAAAAATACAAGAAAAATGAAACAGTTAAGTACATTCTGATGTTCGAAAACAAGAGTCGAAAGTACTATACTAAGGTATTTATATAATTTAAAGCATTTATCGATGGGGAAGCGATAAAATTACGAATTCATAGAAACAATAATTCAAATTAAAAAAAAAGTAAGATAAAGTGAAACAAAAGTAGGAAAAACGAAAGTGAAAAATAATAATTATTTATTATACAAAAATGATCAAACCAATGGATTTAGTAAATTTTCAATATCATCATTATTCAATAAAAATAGCCATTTTTTAATACTTTTAAGGAATACTGATTTAACTCTTTCACATCTAAGATTTTCAGGTAGCTTATTAAATAGACGGGGTGCAGTTACAGTATAAAAGTGTACAAAAAGTGCTTTTTTGATGGTAGGTACATAAGCGAGGTTTCTGGTGTTAACACGCAAATTAATATTTTCGTAAACTCTAGAGGAGTTATACCCGGAATTTTCGAAAAATACTTTTAAGACTTTGTAGAAATACAAATACCTTAATGGAAGAAGTTCAAGACTCTTAAACAACGAAAAGCTTGGAGTTAGCCGGTTTACTTTGCACAGAATACGGATAGCATGCTTTTGTTTTATAAGTAAAGGTTCAACTTTATTACGGTTAGTTCCGCCCCAGCAGACTATACCGTATTGAAGTTTGGATTTAAAAAGACCGTTATAAACTAACTTTAGAACTGATAAACCACAGTATTGGCTTAGGAGATAAATCTGTCTTACTACATTATTTAAAAATTGCTTTAAGTACAAAGTATGGTTAGTCCAGCTCATTTTATAGTCTATCGTAACACCCAAGTACTTAAAACTGTCAACGCAGTCAATTCGAAAACAGTTGTCAGAACAGCAAATATCAGGAAGAAACCCGAATGCATAATTACAGTGAGAGCAAGTATTTCTTAAACGGAATCTTTCACAATTGGGCGAATGATATATTAATGGCATATCATTACATATTTTGCCTTTTATATTGAAAATCATAAATTTTGTCTTATCACTTATTACCAATTTATGTTTTTTGAACCAACTACGTAGCAATTCTAAGTCATGGTTCATGGCCACAGATAGGTTCAAATAATTTTTACCACTGTAACACAAAGCTGTGTCATCTGCAAAAGCTGTTATTTTGCCCTTAAGGGGTTGTAAAAAAAGTGAATTAACAAAGATTAAAAACAAGATTGGTCCTAAAACAGATCCTTGTGGAACACCTAGGTTAATAATTTTTTTAGTACTAAATGTATTATTAACCTTCACTCGTTGACAACGATTTTTCAGATAGGAAGCAAACCAATCATGGATGAAGCCTCTGAAACCTGTGTTGAATAATTTTATTAGCAAAATTTTATGATCTACCATATCGAAAGCTTTGGTAATATCAATAAATAGAGCAGCTGGAATGTCAGATTCATTTAGACTGTTATAAATTTCACTGCATAGTTTTAACAATGCATCCTCGGTGGATCTGCCGCTACGAAAACCAAACTGTGAGTTACTAAAAAAATTAGTTTTATCAAGGAATGACAACATTCTAGATTTTACCCCTTTTTCAAAAACCTTAGCAAAAACAGATACAAGGGAAATGGGTCGGTAGTTATTTAAATTTAAAATATCGCCTTTTTTATGTAAAGGGATAACAGCTGCTTCTTTGAGTAAATCAGGAAATATACCTTTTTGTAAGCTTAAGTTGAAAATATGAGATAGTACATCAGAAACAAGAAAAGATATATTTTTCAAAATATTACTTGTAATATTGTCACATGATTTAGAATTAGAATTTTTAAGCGACTGTATAATTTTAATTATTTCCAAAGGTGAGAAAAATTCACAAAAAAAACTCTGTCTTTGAAACTGATCACAAATATTGACAATATCACATTGGCAAGAGGAGGCATTATTAATTGAAGTATCCCGAATAGTATTAGTAATACTTACAAAATGGTCATTAAAAGCATTGGCAACTTCGAAAGGCCCGGATACGGAAGTATTATTTATGCTGACTACGAGATCCGCAATCGGCTTGTTATTATTTAAAATATCGTTGACAACTTCCCATTGCCATATTTTGAACTAACCTATTACTAAAATAAGTGTCTCGCTGAATCGGTATTTCAGTTTTTAGTTCTTCAGATAACTTATCGTAAGACCTTCTCAACCTAGACTTGTTGGGATGTTTTTTAAAACACTTATAGAGAAAATTTTTCTTACGTATTTTTTTCAATAGCGCAGCAGTCATCCACTGTTTAAGAAATTTGTTTTTGTTCTTTTTTCTAGTTTTTTTACTATATTCCAGTAGATAATAATGAAGTTTTTTAAGAAATAGCTGAAAAGCAGTTGAGGGATCATGGGCTCGATATACTTCATCCCAAAACTCAAATACAAGGGCAGATCTTAGGGCAACGAAATCAATGTTGATTTGCTCATGAAAAACAAAAGGCTTCTCTCTGGATATACTGTGATCGAGCTGAATAGCCGTTAACAAATGATCAGTTATATTAAGATCAAAGGTAGACGTTTTATAACTCGTTGAGTTATTTCTGTGTAGTCTAATAAATATATGGTCCAAGCATGAACTTGATTCTTGAACTATTCGAGTAGGCACATTTATCAAACTTATCAAACCAAAAGAAGACATTACCGAAATAAAATTATCAACTTCGGAAGAGATAGACAGAAGATCAATGTTAAAATCACCGACCAAAATTAGATTTTTACATTTAATGTTATCAAGAAAGACAGAAAACTCTTCCAAAAAAGCACTTACTGAGCAAAAATTGAATCTATAAAGGCAGACAAAACAGTAATGCATCCCAGAAATTTCGCACTTTAAACTTAACAAATCAGCACAGTTTAAGTTAAAACATTCAACGTTTATATTAGACGATAAATCACTTCTATAAAAACCAGCAACCCCGCCAGCAGAATAAGAATTATTACAAGAAGCAACAAATTTATAACTAGGTATGGAGAATCTAGAAACTTCATTATCAAAGATCCAAATTTCAGAAAGGAAAATAAGATCAGGTAAATGATCTAAAGACGCAAGATGAGTTAAAAGAGTATCCAAGTTTTTTCTAATGCTGCGGATATTTTGATGAATAGTAGAAAGACCCGAACAAGAAACATTGTTTTGATGATCAATGCAAAAACATTTTAAATTGTTAGAAGAAGAAGAGGAAAAACTGTTATCAAGAGAATTAGAAAGAGGACTTAATGATAAATTATTTATACTTAAACTAACCATAATTATATAGAAGTATTATCAAGTTTTAAGAAATCCTCAAAACTAGCCACTTTGATCACATTATCCCCTTCTTTTTTTCTTATTAAAACAGATGAATTTCTTATCCAGACAAACTGACACTTTTTGTTTTGCTTCAACTGCTTTGCCTTTAAGAGAAGAGATCTAGTGTACCCAGTGAGAGTGTCGTTTACGTAAATTCTGGCACTGGAGAAGAGAATCTTACGCCTACAATTTGAGTTGACTTTTTGACGTTTTCTTTTGAATTAGCGTTCTTCTTTATGTAACAAGACTCAATCTCATCAGGACGAATTGGAACACCGACACCGTCAGTAAACAATTTTATTATTTTCTCATGCACATTTACATTAGACACATCAGGAACACCAATGATATCAACTCCACATTGCTTCTCTTTTTGTTCAAGCAAATTCACCTTTACCTCTAAAGCATCAACTTTATTAATAAGAAGTTCATTGCTTTCTTCCAGAGATTTAATTTTAAAGAGCGCTTCAGTATTTAGTTGTTGCAATTTCAATATTTCCGCATACAATGTCTCCAAAGTAATTGTAGGTTTCATGGAGGAAGGTTTCACCCCCGTGACTGACTTTGAAGTGGAAGCAGCATTGCAAGCCACAGAGACTTGAGCAGCTGAATCACTTAAGGGGGGAGCGGGGTTAACGAGAGCATCATCCAGCAAAAATGATTTTCTGCGTAAACTAACACAGCTTACACATTTGTAACCTTGAGCACTTTTTTCGTAGTAATCAATATCGTGTTTTACTAAATTGATACACTTAGCATGAAAACCTTCACCACAAGAAGAACATTGAATTCTTAAATCATTTCTTTCTACTTTAAGCACGCAAATTTTGCACTTCATATTGAATCGTTATCAGATCTTTTTTTTTTCTTTTTTCCTTTTTTTTAGTATACAAGTTTGAACTATAATTAATTAAAGTAACAAGACTTAATCTCAGCGCATGTGTCCCCATCAACAATTGCTTTCCAACTGCCAGCTCTATTTTTGCGAAGAGTTCCAATAAGATGAGTTTTACCGCTGAGCAACAATATTACAAGGGACACAGATGGATGAATGTCTGTAGCAATTGTTCTGCCCTTGTTCAAATATGTTTCTGCCAGATCTATGTCGACTCGGTTCACAGAGTTTATAAGCCTTCACTGCGAATTTGTGGGACTTACATTGTATTGCATTGGCGAAAGTTAAATCTTCCACGCCAGGGAATTATGGACTCGCCTATAGTACTTCTCGTTGGGTCTTAGCCCTGACAAAATTTTGCTCCAAAATTTCTAATAAGCCACTTATTTTTTCCCAAACGGTTGCTTTTACTTGATGAATTGTGTTCTGAATTTGTCCCGGGACATTATTTGCGGGATAAATGTATTTTTATAGAAGTTGTTCTTTGTCGAATATAGTGGACAGTAATAAGGACAGTACTCCAGTGTCCTTCCAATCTTTAGTTCTAGAGTTTCGATTACAATTAGTATTGTTTTCGATGTACTTTTTGGCGTTCAAATTAGTTTCGGTAACAATTAATTGATATACATACATCTTTCGTTACCACTAGACCAAAGAAATCAATATGCTTCATTTGGGAAACATTTATGTTTTGCGTTGTGTGGAGATCAAGTGATTCAAAATTAATTTCCTTCAGTGATACTTTTGTAATCCGTAACCATTCATCTGTATCATTAAAAACAGTATCCTACTGTTCCAGATGTAGAAGGAAGCACATCTTCATGTTCAGTTTCTGATTCAAAGTCCTCCATCTGAATATTTTCAGAATCAACATCTGATAGAAAATATTCGTCTGGTTCAGAAACATGGAAATATCAACTCATTATCAGAATCTTGGTTTCGACCCTCGCTTCCATAAAATAAATTGGGTCTAATGGTGAAATTATTATCTCTATCCATCGTAGTGTGATCTAAAAGTGAAAAACAAAACAAACTGAATGAAAAACAAACGAAAAAAGGTGTGTTCTACCGGTGGGTCACGTGGCACTTAACACAAACTCTTAACATAAGGAGCCATGTGACCCATCGGTGGCCACACTGTTTTAACAAAAACACTCACGATTTGAAACAAAAGACACAGAGAGATATACATAATTAATACAAAAAACACTGCTTGGTGCTCTGGTAATATTTTTTTCTTGTATGGTGGCAGTCAACGTGTCGAATTTTTGAGGTCTTATTTCATTAGAAATGAGAACAATCATATACAACGTTCAACAAATAGCTTACACTTACGCAATGGACCACAAAAAGAGTCTACACAGTTTGAAAAGTTAAAAATTTGGTTAATAGGCTAGATAACCACAAGAAAGATCAAGACCAAGTACGGTCGCCGCTCAGTATAGTACAAAAATTATTGGTTGTCATACTCAAAATCGCTGGTTGTAAACTGAAAAATGTCGTATTGATGAATATAATCATCAATATGATATTTTGTTTTTCGCATTTAATGATCGCGAATATCAATAAGAAAATTTTCACTTGTCAATTTGCGATATTATGATGATCGAGAATATAAATATGATGATCACGGTTGTTAATATTATGATCGCAGTCGTTAGATTCTGTTACAAATTTTGTGATTGCCAATGGGATAATCACTTCTTTGCAGTTGTCATAGTTGTCATATTGACAATTGCTATTGGTCACTATTATATAAATTAACTTTAAAAGTATGACACTGGTAATTAGTCTCTCTGCTCTTTTATAAAATACCAAGAGAAGCAATAGCTAATGCACGACTGGGTCGCACGAACTTGCTACGTAACAGACTAGGAATTTTAAAAACGAACGTTACTAGAGAAAACTGTTCATAAGGATAAACTTATTTTTTAAATTCTTTTAGTAGTAAGAGATAAAAACAGAATGCGATGCAAATATGAATTTATGCAAGAACAAAAATTATAAGTCGTTGAAGTGGTTTCTTTATAGCTTTTATATACAAATTTTTTAAAACATTTTTAAGAAAAAAAATTTTAAGTTTTTTTTTTATTGTACGAATGAAAATTAAATTTTCAAAAAAAAACAGAATTTTCAAAAAAAAACTACTTTTTTTCCAAAAATTTAAAAATTATTTATTTTTCAAAGTTTTGAAATGTAATGTTTTATAAACTTCTTAGAAACATCTCTATAAGAAATTTCATGTAAATCCGTTACGTTGAAAATAAGAAATTCAAAATAAGGAAAAATGGTTCTATGGTAGGTAGAAGCTGTAGTAAAAAAAAAAAAAAATTAAGTTAAATCGTAGGCGCCATTTTCGAGAAAAATACGATTTTCGAAAACCATTTTTTAACATTCGCTTGGTACCTTTATTTTTAGATAAAATAAAAAACCATTATGACATCTTGTAGATTATATTGATAAACTTTTTTTTATCAAGTTTCCAAAAAACCTAGCATAAAATTTTCGATATATTGAGTTTTGAAAAAAAAATTGAATTTAAAAAAAAAAATCCAAAAATTTTTTTTTTAAATTTGAATACACAATTTTATGCCAATTTTTGAGGAGCCTTAGAAACAAAATAATGATCAAAATCGGGCGTACCATTTTTGAGAAAATAAAAAAAAAAAAATGGTTCCATGGGGGATACCCTCAATAACCATTTTTCGAAAAAAAAATTTGAACCATTACTTAGCTTTAACTAAATGAAATCTGTTTTGTATATTTTTATTTTTAAATTTGTCAAACAGTTTTTGAGAAAAAAAATATTTATAAATTTCGAAAAAAATCGCTTGGCATTTTTTATTTACCAAATTTAAAGAAAATCGGCCGAGCCGTTTATAGTCGAACAGACAAACAGACAGACAGAAATGCGAGACCCACTTTTTTAGTATTCGCTATCATCGTAATGTCAACTTTGATCAAAATCTCGAGTTCAATTTTTTTTCCAAATGCATAACTTGGTTTTTAGTACTTATAAGTCGCAAGTAAAAATATCATATGGAATGGGGTGTCTATTTCCACCCATTTAGACGGGAGTTGAATGTTTTTTTTTAAAAAAGATCTAAAATAAAATGCACGAATTAGAAAACTGTTTATAAAAATCAAAGCATGGATTTAACTATAGAACAAAATATTGAAATGCGTACAATTGTTATATAATCACCCCTGTTATGATTTTCGTTCCGAATTGAATTCGTTACCGAAATTGATTTTCGTACGGATTTTAAAACGACGTTCTTAATTTCGTACGAATTTGCCTTGCAGTAGTACCAACATTCAGACAGGTTTTCAGTTACACATGTGTCTTCCTCTTCATAAAAGACAAAAAAAAAGTTTTTAAAGATATATTTTTAAAAATACTTACAAACATTTTTAGATTTACGGATTCAAATTCTCCAGACAAAATCGAAACGAAATGAAAACGAAAGTATTACTTTCGTAAACGAAAATCAGAATAGGGGTGATTTTCTAGAAAAGTATGAACTCTTATGCAAACAGAGTTTAAAAATAGTTTTAACGGGTGATTTTTTAAGAGCTTGCGAACTTTTTTAAAAAAAAAACGCATAAAATTTGCAAAATCTCATCGATTCTTTATTTGAAACGTTAGATTGGTCCATGACATTTACTTTTTGAAGATAATTTCATTTAAATGTTGACCGCGGCTGCGTCTTAGGTGGTCCATTCGGAAAGTCCAATTTTGGGTAACTTTTTCGAGCATTTCGGCCGGAATAGCCCGAATTTCTTCGGAAATGTTGTCTTCTAAAGCTGGAATAGTTGCTGGCTTATTTGTGTAGACTTTAGAAATGACGTAGCCCCACACAAAATAGTCTAAAGGCGTCAAATCGCATGATCTTGGTGGCCAACTTACCGGTCCGTTCCTTGAGATGAATTGTTCTCCGAAGTTTTCCCTCAAAATGGCCATAGAATCGCGAGCTGTGTGGCATGTAGCGCCATCTTGTTGAAACCACATGTCAACCAAGTTCAGTTCTTCCATTTTTGGCAACAAAAAGTTTGTTAGCATTGAACGATAGCGATCGCCATTCACCGTAACGTTGCGTCCAACAGCATCTTTGAAAAAATACGGTCCAATGATTCCACCAGCGTACAAACCACACCAAACAGTGCATTTTTCGGGATGCATGGGCAGTTCTTGAACGGCTTCTGGTTGCTCTTCACTCCAAATGCTGCAATTTTGCTTATTTACGTAGCCATTCAACCAGAAATGAGCCTCATCGCTGAACAAAATTTGTCGATAAAAAAGCGGATTTTCTGCCAACTTTTCTAGGGCCCATTCACTGAAAATTCGACGTTGTGGCAGATCGTTCGGCTTCAGTTCTTGCACGAGCTGTATTTTATACGGTTTTACACCAAGATCTTTGCGTAAAATCTTCCATGTGGTCGAATAACACAAACCCAATTGCTGCGAACGGCGACGAATCGACATTTCACGGTCTTCAGCAACACTCTCAGAAACAGACGCAATATTCTCTTCTGTACGCACTGTACGCATTCGTGTGGTTGGTTTAATGTCCAATAAAGTAAACTGAGTGCGAAACTTGGTCACAATCGCATTAATTGTTTGCTCACTTGGTCGATTATGTAGACCATAAATCGGACGTAAAGCGCGAAACACATTTCGAACCGAACACTGATTTTGGTAATAAAATTCAATGATTTGCAAGCGTTGCTCGTTAGTAAGTCTATTCATGATGAAATGTCAAAGCATACTGAGCATCTTTCTCTTTGACACCATGTCTGAAATCCCGCGTGATCTATCAAATACTAATGCATGAAAATCCTAACCTCAAAAAAATCACCCGTTATAATTAAAAGAATTTTTTATAATACATTTTAGATGCCAATGCCAAGTATATAGTATATAGATTTAGGAAATATTTTCAAAAACTTATCGTTCACACGTTTTAGGATATTTTTCAAACAAAAAATGCAAAAACCAAAAAAATATTTTTTCGAATATGCATACAAATGCAATATAATTTTAAATTTAAAGAAGCTCCTGCACAATTTTATTTGTAAAAATCGTTTGAGCCGTTAATGAGAAAGTCGAAAATAAAAAAAAACGTTCTATGACAGGTACCGTTATGAAATAAGCGAAGGCCCTTAAGCACGGAGTTTGAAGAAAATAGCTCGAGTGGACTGGGCTATAGGTCATAGGCCATACAGATGTGAGGACTTGGAGACGGAATTGCGGGACTCACTGTTTTCGTGTCTTTTATCATCGTATTGTTAACTTTGATAAAAATCTCGAGTTCGATATTTTTTCCAAATGTAAAACTTGCCCTATAGTACCTTCCTATATCGCAAGCAAGAAGTAGATGTTCGTAATCAAGTGAAATGGAGTGTACATGTATGAACATCTTTACTTCGAACATTTTGCTAGTTATCATTCTTTCTTGTATTTTGTTGTGTAATCTGAAGCTCAAACGTCAGTTGCTCTTGTCAGGTTCTTGTGTCTTTCTCGAGACGCATTTCGTAAATGTCGTATAGAGTGTATCTTCTTGTTTACGTACCTGTTCACTAAAAAATGAATCTCATCCCTAGATATATTTTTTTGGCGTATTGCATGAAATGTTTCTTAGAAGATACACTGATTGTTGGACATAAAATTTATTAAATTTGCAGACGTTGTTGAACTCTAGAACCTTTAATGATATTTTGCCATATTCCACTGAAGAATTCCCAAAAAAAATTGACAGATGTTGCAATAACCTCACAAATTTCGAGCATCCCATACTATCATCGCCAAGTTGAACCATATCTATAACAGAACTAATTTCAGTCCCTGCATCAAGAACAATCTGTTTACATTGTAGCTGGCAATTGCTGCAGAACACTTTAAGCGCACCCTCGAGCGCTTATGAACTTCACATTTTCTTTCTTAGGTCCCTAAAAATTCGTTCTGATACGGATTGGATATCGCATTAATCTTCCACCTAATGGTACACCATTTTCGCCCACTAATCCACCAACATGGCTCAACTGTATCAGGTGTGCGTTACACACCAGGTCCTAAATCTTCACAACATATCCTCTCATCATCTCCGCCGCAATCATCGTCGAATACTACAGTTGTCGTCATCGTATGTAGTCATAGTCGTGGTGGTGGTGCTGTAGGTACATATCTTATTCCATCTGAATCCCAGGAACTAGAACAACGAGGTATTCTCCTATATTCCAGTCATCTTGTGTGGTTCATTTTGTCGCACAAGTGGAATCATCACGTTTTTTCGCTGCAAGAACATACGACCTCTATTAGAGCTGGATGTTGTTGTAGTTCCGGAGATAAACTGAAACTCCAATCCAGACCAACCGAGCTGAGACTCCTCCAGCACTCGAACTCCATCATGATCCAGACGGAGTGCATGCAAATCTCTTCTCGTAATGACAACATAATTACTCGGTACCGTTTTAATTGCACAATGCACTTGGCTCCAGCTTCAACTTCAACTGAAAACTGCAACGAGACAAGCAAGAGTGATTGTTACTCGAATCTCGGCTACAAGTTGTAACTTTGTGTGGAGCTTATACGACAAGGTTTAGATAACGCCTACACTACTGGGTCCTCGTCGTTTGTATGTTATGGGACTCTTTTCCTTATGGAATCGTGCGTGCACCAAAAACTGGGGGCGTTATCGCGCGCTAAGACCACCAATGGATTGATTGACTATGTGTTTTTTGCTTGGACGAGACGACCGACCGACCCAAGCGAAGACTGCATAGAAACGGCATTGCCCAGAGTGGTGGTTGATTATTTATTTTGCGCATTAAGATTGGATTTAGATCTTGTGTCAGGTTTCATATACAGCAAAGCAAAACATATTGCCCAAGATGGGATAATTGCTAGTTAACTGACTTTGACCTAAATATAAGAACTTGCACTAATGGTTGCAAGTAGGAAATTACGTTCGTGTGTTTGTAAGTTTAGTTTAGAAGTTGAATTCCTATATTTGACTGAGGGTATAGCAGTACTAATAGCATTTGAAAGACTGGTACAATGGAGTTGAGATTTCATTGTGCCATTCTAACTTATGTTTGTTTCTGTGCAAGAGTTACATATATGGCCATTTGTTTGATTTGATCACGTATCATGTAACTTACATTGGTGAGCACATTGTGCCAAATTGATTTATCCTAATTCGCTTGCAAGCGGAACATTAGTACAGCTTTAATTTGGTTAACGCTTGTTAAAAAGTTCCACAATGACGTTTAAAAGACTTCATACATTGGAGCTGAAATTTTATTATGACAATTTCTTCTGTTGAAAAGTAAGAACCTGATAACTGGTTAATTTCTTTTCGGTTGTAAAATATGTTGAAATCCCTTAAGTTTCGGATTCGATGTTCGTTAATATGATGTTTATGATACAAATTCTATATACATATATACGGAAATACCTGTAATGGTCTTATTCCAAGAACAAAGTTCCTTACATTAGAGCAAGAAATACTAAAATGTCCCAAGGGTAGTAACAAATTTTAGTCTTTTGTAAAAATATTAAAAACAGTTCCAAATCATCAGTTCCAACACTCGTTCACAACAAAAAGTTATATGCGACAAATCTTCTTTCGCACTCGTACAGTCGCAAGAGATCTTGAAATACACAAATCCGCTTGTTTAGATTGTATCTCCTTTAGTTATGAAGAAGTGTTCCTCTAAGCTGGTAAAACCATTGCGTAAGCTTTTACATCTGTCCTTACCTTCCCAAGCAACAATTTTTAGCCCTGGCTCCAGAATAACCGAGGTTACAAAAAAACCTAAGATAACTCTGGTCATAGTGGGGCTAGAAATGAGATACTTTATTACTTTAGTATGCTATACGGTAAAAACAAACCAAAAACTATCCTAAGGTTGATTTCGGTAAAATTTTCTCTCTTGCACAACTTTTTGGTCATATATTGGTTTGAAAAATTCCAAATTTAAACTGGTGATAATATTTGGATATTTTTTAACCCTTTTAAAACCAAATTGTCATTTTTCTGGTTC
This sequence comes from Philhelius festivus, assembly GCA_963931855.1. Lineage (NCBI taxonomy): Eukaryota > Metazoa > Arthropoda > Insecta > Diptera > Syrphidae > Philhelius > Philhelius festivus. The sequence continues at coordinate 30,745,654 of OZ007556.1, read as the reverse complement.
GAAAATAACTATTTTTAAATCTAGGTTGAATTTGAGTACATTTATCACTTTTTCCTAGCCTTTAAGTAAAAATAGGTTATAATATAACTTTTTTTTCTTATGAGAAAAGTTATATAGTGGCTAAAAATAAACCAATTTTATGCTAAATTTTCAGTAAGTCCTTAAATAACTTTTTTTTTACCGTTAGAGTTACATATTGGTTGAAATTTAACCCATTTTATACCATGTTTTCAGTGAGACTTTAAATAACTTTTTTTTCCGCATAAAAAGTTTCATATAGGTTGAAAAGTAACCAATTTTATATAAAGTTTTGAGTAGGTCGTTTAATAATCATTTTTAAACATAAAAGTTATGTATTGGATGCAAATAAACCAATTGAATACTTAGTTAGTTTCGATTTATTCGGTAAAAAAAAGTTATTTACAATTTACTGTAAATTTAGGATAAATTGTAGTTGATTTGGATCCAATTTTATGCTTTGTCGATAAAGAAAAAGTTATTAACCCTAGGTTTCCATTAAGTTATTAAAGAGCATTTTTTAAACTTATAGCAAATAAACCAAATCCAGATATATTCTTTAACGCCAGCAACAACCACCACGCTCATCTTTATGGCTCGTCATTGTTTTCTTGTTCTCAGATCGGTTGGTTGAGTTTTATTTTTCGTACGCGAGCGTGATAATTAAAAATTAAAAAAGTTAAGTGTTTTTCTTGGTTTTTTCTTTCAAGTGAACATTTTGATTAGTAAGGCATTTTTTAATAATAATATTTGCATAGTTTGTAGTGTGTTTAAAAATTATGAATAAGGATAGCAAAAAGTGTGATGTTTGGTTTTTTCCACTGCTTATTCATAGTTAAAAAAAAACTGGTAAATTCTCGTATTCTTTTTATAAAAATAATATTGTACATGTGTTCGTTTACAGGCTGATCTTCTTTTTATTCAAACATTCTTATTAATTTTTTATTCTTTTTTCTATTTTCACCACCACTTAGGCTGGCTGCTAACAAATCTTTGTTGTAAGTTCCATCAAAAAAAAATATAAGTTTAACAAAATTTCAATTTTATTTTTATTTTTAAACCAGAAACGAGTCATCATCATCACAGCAAACCTCATCAACTGACACCACTGCCATCACTACACAAACATCGATATTATTACTTCCAATTTTGCTTAATTTTTTTTTTCTAATTGAATCGTTTATTTTCAAAATAGACATGTTCATCTTGAAAATTTTGCATTATGGTTACAAAAACTTTAGATTTTTCTTAAAACGTCATTACCTATGTATTTTTTGAAGATGTGACATATCATGTTTTGAAAATAAACGACTCAATTATCCACCCAGTGTTATAGATACTTTATATTTATATAATAATACGAGTAGTATTAGGTGTATCTATATTTTACTATTAAGTTATAGTTTTTAGTTATATACTATTAAAGTTAACAAACTTTTTAAATAAAATTTAATAATATTCATTATAAATATCACTTGTACTGTTTTATTTTTAAAAGATTTTTTTTCAGCTGGGAAGCAAATATTTGAGAAGAGTTTCAAAATAACTATATATCATGGTTTGGAGAAAACTCATAATTTCAGGGTTCGTACAAACCGTAGGTAAACTGTTATAAAAAGGCGTCAAAATAACTTTTAAGGCTTATTACAGGTTATAAAATAGCCACCAAAATAACTTTTTGAGCATAATACAGGTTATTTAAAATCGTTGCAAATTAACGTCCTAGTAGCGTTTTAAAATAACCAATTATTGTGCATATTACAGGTTTTCTAAAGGCGTTATACAAACGGTTTTAAATGACCTAATAAAAGCGTTTAAAAGATACGTTCAAAAATCGTTCAGAAATAACCGAAGTTATTTTGTAACTGACCATTTTCGGTTATGGAGATGCTTCTGGAACGGTTTTTGAACGGCTTTTTAACCAATTTGTAACCCCTTGGTTTGTAAAGCTTGAGTTCAAAGCCGGTTATTAAACCGCTTTCAAACCACAAATTGTTGATTGGGTTAGGGACAGCGGCGACGCGTGCCTAAAAAATGTAGTCGTTCAGTTTCAAAATTCTTATTTGCAATGCCAAGAAGTCAAACAAGTCTTTTTTTATATAAAGGTACATTACCTCTATAATGTTTTTATTTTTATGTCAATAATAAATAGGTATGTGTTGATTAACCTTGTAGCTTGTAATTTTGTTGTCGCCAGCAACAAGATATATTGGTATCCTTCAAACACCCCACACATACTTTACACATATTTGTTGCTTCTTACAAGCTACAAGGTTAAAATACTAAATTGTAAGCTTTCCTAAGTTTTTAAATCATGAATATCTTGGCTCCCGTTTGTCGTAATGGACTAATTTTTTTTTTTTAATTTGAAGAAAATTAGCAGGACTATAAGACAAAAATCCAAAACTGAAAAATAGTTACCGTGAAATACAGTTTTTTTCTCAATAACTATGAAAATAAGGTATTAAAAACAAGAAAAAAACGTTGAAACCAACGGTAACTTTTTATGTTTTTGCTCAAACATATTAAATTAAATGCAAGTTGATAGAAAATATTGTTATTAGTAATACAGTTTTTTTATTTTCACTTTGCGACATACTGGGGCTGAGATATTAATTAAAACATAAAATCATAAAATGCGTGGGTGCACTGACTTACCTATGTTCAATAATTTATTACTCGGCTTTCGTTCCTCGTAGAGTGCTGATTTTTTTTAAATTGTGGGGAATTACAAGACTTAAATAATAAAAAATAAAAATTTCATCAATAAATGATCTTTTTTCTTAATAATCACGAAAAAGTGATTTTTAAACAACAAAAAATTATTTCAACTTACTATAACTTTTTTTAAATTTGTTTAAACAAATGTTTTTTTTATGACATAATAGATAATGTTATTAGGAATAAATACATGTTTAATTTTTGTTTGTACGAGATAGTGGAGCTGAGATATTCGCAAATGACCAAAAAATGACACAAAACACATTTTTACCAATAACTTTGGTAAAAAAGGTTGTCATGTGGTGCAAATTTTGTTTTAAGCCTTCCTCATAAGCACCTATCGATCCATGCAAAAAAAATAGACCATGTCTCTGCGCGCAAGGTCAAATGACGCTTTGACTGGACTAAAACCGTCCCTATGAACGACGCGCGTCTCATTTCTCATATTCGAAAAAATAAAAAAATTAAATATTGGAATATGTACCTAAATAAATAAATAAACTACTTACTTACATACGCCCTAGCTACCCGTTTTCCTCATTTCCATCATTCTTATATTTAAAAAAAAGCTCTACTCGTTCAAAACAGATTTGCACGAAATGCTCCCTACAACGAGCGAATTGTTTTTTTTTTTTCTTGTATGCTTTCTATGGGTTCATTTCGTTGCCAAATCGTATGAACGACTTGGGTAGATACTGATCGGTTGAGTGAAAACAAAACAGTAGCAGGTAGCTAGTTCGTTTTGTTTTATTTGGGTAGTTCACAGAAGGAATGCACGAGTTGGAAAATGGAAAATATGTACGTATACATTAGAAATAACTATAAGGAATGAACGAACAGTATGAGTATGAGGTGTGGGTTAATATTAGATAGAAATTAAAATAATGTCGCCTGTAAGCTAGTCGTTCATGCACGACTTGAACAATATGACGCCTCGCCACTGGTTAGGGACCCTTTGCTCGTAGATGGAATTTGTCTAGTCGGTCCCGAAAAAAGACGAATATCTCTCCCTCTTCAACTACCGACCAATTGCACTAAAGACAACTCTTTCCAAGGTCATGGAAATGCTGATAAACAATCAGCTCAAGAAATATCTCTCTGAAAGCTCTTTTATAACCAGCAGTACGGCTTTTATCGCAATAGATCCACTGTTGATATGTGATGGCATATCTCATCGAAAAATTTTGGTGAAACAAAAGTTATTGCACTTGATATTTCTAAAGCATTTGATAGAGTTTGGCACGTAGCCGTTTTATTGGAAATGCGTGCATTTGGCATCGATGATTCTGTCATTCTCTGGATTAGAAATCACCTTTCTGTTCTTTCTTCGGTTGTGGAATTGAAACGGTAGTGTATGCTAAGCTCATTGTCATTAGATTCTGATCTCGACAGCCATATACAATGGGGAATTAAAAACCGCGAGGAATTTAATGTTTCGAAAACACAAAGCTGTCTTCTGTCCGCAAAACGAAATACCACCCATGCCATTATCCGTGAATGGCACTTGCATCAAAAAAAAAACTGAAAAGCTTTCTACGAGTACTATTTGAATGATACTGAACATCTCTTATATGTAGAATATATAAACTTGATAAACTAAATATGGAACTACGCATAAATTATTTGAACTGTCAGCGTGAGTTCGATTTCTTCAATAAGTTTTTGTATAGAAACTACCAGTTATCGGTTGAGAGCGATTTAAAATCAAATAGTAAGCACTTTTGTAACTAAATAAGCTCGAAACGTAAATCAAATGGAATACCAAGCTGCATGAAGCACCTTGATTCAATGACTAGTGAAGTACCTAAAATCTGCAACTTATTCGCTAATTATTTTCATTCGGTTTACTTATTAGACGGTCAATCTATTCAGGAGACACCCTTTGTACGTAGAGTTGTCGACATCGGGCTTTGTTGTTCTCAGTCCTACGGAAATAGAAGAGGCCTTATTTGGTTTGAATTCTATAGTATAGGCAAAGGGATTGATGGGATTCCAGCTATACTTTTGAAAAATTGTGCAATTGCGTTATCGGAACCACTTTCTATAATTTTTAATCTTTCTATTGTAGAAGGCCAATGTTTCAATGATTGGAAAATTTATTTTATGTCTCCCATTTTCAAATGGGGGTCAAGGTGGGAAGGAAATAACAAATTAGAGGCCTAGTTGTGTCTGAGATTTCAGCTATTCCTTAAATATTTGAGAAATTAGTTTGTAACAGATTATCACATCTGTTTCAGAACAACATACATATCTGTTTTTTCAGCATGGGTTTGTGGCAGGTAAGTCAACGGCGACAAATCTAGTTTTAATGACTAACGTTACCATATCTAATATGGAAAATGGGTGCCAAACTGATTTTTCAAAAGCATTTGACAAAATAAATCATCATGTTTTACTTCATAAATTAATTTCTCCAGTTATTCACTCTTTTTTATTTAATACTTTACTTTGACGGGAAGATTAGAGTAGAAAAAGTAAAAATCTATTATTCGTTCTCAGACAACATTTCTGTGCCGTCAGGTGTCCCACAAGGAAGTCATTTGAGGCCATTACTATTTTTGTTATTTATCAATGACATGCCATCTATTTTCATTAACACGGCCTGCCTTTTTTTGCAGCTGACCTTTAACTCTTTCGCAAGATAAGCTGTGAAGCTGATTGTTTTCTTCTCGTGGAAGATCTGTCGAGAATTGATTAACTCATTTAGATTATATGATTAATAAAGCTAATCAATTGTTAGGTTTCATAAAAAGAAAAACTAGAGAATATTCAGATCCTTATACTCTTAAATCTTTATGTAATTCTCTATTATGGTCAGTTCTGGAGTATTTAATGCAGAATAGTTTGGAATCGTTTTACAATAACTCAATAGATTAGAATTGCGAGAGTTTAAAAAAATTTGACAAGATATTAATATTTTTTTTTAGTTGAATTGGAGGATTCCAAGGTCATCCTATAACAGCAAGTTGTTTATACTTGGAATGAAATCTCTTAATGATCGTAAGGTATCTATACTTTTTATTGTTGTTTATCAGAGATAGTTATGGAAAGTTAAATTCATATTAATTGTCCCCGTTGCTGTCATTGGTTAGTGGGGGAAATGCCACACTTCTTAGCATGTGGAATAATATTTGCCCTTCTCAATTTTTCCCCGCTTTTTGATCAAACCCGAACGGAAATCGATTTTAACTATTAGCATATCAATTTATATTAAAATGTAGCTACTGCTCTGGGATTACATCAGGCCTACGTTTGACTGGGTGAGGTGATAGATGTGAGTTAAAAATAAATAACAATTCAAGGGTGCTTACAAAAGTCAAACATTCTGATGTTTAAACTAACATCTTCTCAAAAATAAGTTTAAATTGTGGCAAAAACAGAACTCGGAAGAGAATTCCACATTTGAGTAGTGCGGTTAAAAAAAATCTTTGTACTTAACAGTACGCCCATAATTGGGCTCAGCGTTATTGAGGGGCATTCTTAAAAGCGTGAGTATTCAGAGAGTATAGAGGGAGTTGAGAATTTTTTAAGGGCAATAATGCTACGGGCTATTTCACTACACATTTCTAGCACCGACGAACAAAACCCAGACACTTTGCCAAAGTGGCCATTTGACAGTTTGTCAATTTCTTCGATGCAGGTACGACTTATACAATTACTGTGGCATTGGGAGAAGGTTTCACTGTAGCAACAACAAATGGCATTGGATTTCATAGAATTGAATTTTACGTGGTTTCTTATTTCCCATTGGGATTGCTTGGTCCACGAGCGATATAAGTCTCACCTATCCTATCCAGCTACTGCTATAAGCCCGCTAAAAGGCATTGAGCAGAGGTGTTTTTTTCTTTGGCTTAAAATAGCTTTGAAAGTTAAAAACTGTTCTGCGGCCCATACGAAACAAGGGGTTGAAATTAACCAACGTGGGTTAAGGCGGTTAAGGCACATTTTTTAAATTTCTAACTTAATAACTTGTTTTGTAAATAAAGATATCACAATATCATTAAGACCTACGCAACCTCTCAGTTAAAGTCGAGTGAGATTTTTTGACTTCCAAAGTACGACGGAATAAATAATAAATATTTTCGGATTAGCCGCGTTATTTGAATTTTAAGAGTGCAATTTCGAACTCACTCCGAACGTTTTCACCGGGAGTTTCCCAGTTTTTTGAGACCAAAAAAAACCGTATGCTTGCCATAATTTTTTTTTTCGCAATTTTAGAAAACATTTCTTTTTCCAAAAAAATTAACTTAAACTAAAAAAATTAATTTAGTAAAACATAGTAAGAAATTAACAAGAAATAGTGCCATTTTTTTAATTTAGATCAATTTTGTATGCTAACGCTCTTTAAAATTTAAAATAGTATAAGAGTAGTATATTAAAATTTTATTTGTTGAGATTCTTAATTCTTAAGAAATTTGAATTTTCTTGCTGGACTTTTTTTAAATGGGTAGTCTAATACTAATACTAACTACAAGATATATACAAAAAATGTATTTAATCTCAAAATAACGGTACCCACCATAAAAATAGTTTTTGAAAATCGAATTTTTCTCGCAAATGGAACCTAAAATTTTTATAAACAATTTTTTTTTCATTATTCAATATTTTATTTCGCATGGTTTCTTAAAAACTAACTTTAAACGATTTATAACATCGGAATTTCACATAATAAGAAAATCATCATAAAATAGTTAGGTACATCCGATTGCCCTAAGGACAAGGGTTGGATTTACCGAATAAAGTCACAAATTACCAAAAACTAGTGCTATTGATGGAGATCTTATCAAAAGTGTTACATTATTTCAATTAGAAATTAACATATATAAAATAATAAATTTGTGCAAAAATAAAAAAAAAAAACAATTATGAAACCACAATTAAAAACAAAACAAAATCATAAAGTACGAGTAATTATTAAGTTTAATTTTTGAGTTTATGAAAAATTAAAATGCACATTAATCATCAAGTCATGATAATGCTCCAAAGCTTTAGGCTACTGCGGGAGTACAATTCTCTGGGTGCATAAACGAGGAGTAACAGAAAAAACTTAGCATAAAACTGTGAGTGGTACAATCCTAGGCGAAAAAATAAATCAAAGCAAAAATTGAGGTGACTTGATCGTTTTGCGCATACTTTGTTTGCTTTAGAACAATTTATAGAAAATTATAAATTTTCAAAAACTCTGAAAGAAAATTGTGCATAAAATTATTCCGTAAATAATGTACTCATCGCATAGATTTTTGTACAGAATACACGTTAAAATCTTTAATGACTACATACATTTATTAGCTGTGCTATGTAGTCAATCGAAAATTGTATTAAGGTATACTAGTATGGTCTAGAACGCCAAAAAACGCACGATTTTTTTCTCGGAAACTTTATTAGGCAATAACATAATTTTTTTTTAAATAATGAATACATGCGTCAAGAGTACAAAAAAATTTACTTTTTTAATTTTCGAATTTTGGCCGAATTATAGAGGGCGCCAACGTCGACTCATCAAAAAATACATGTTCTCATTGCGGACAGTAAATCTCAGGATTGGCTGGACTGAAACAACAAAAAAAAACAAAGTGGGTTATGTAAAGGAAGGTTTCTTACGAGACAAGTTACCACAATTTGTTTAAAAAGTAAAAAAAAAAATGTCAAGCTTCGAAAAAAAAATTGTTTGGCCATTTTTGGGTGGCCATTTTTTTGTTCATAACTTTTTGGTCAAATTGTGGTAAATTGTCTTAGAAAACATAAAAACAATTAAGTTTGTCGAAAATCGGTTCAGTATATGCGGAGATTAACTGTCCGCAATGTGACAATGTCTTTTTTGATGAGTCGACTTTGGCGCCCTCTATAATTCGTCTAAAATTCGAAAATTAAGATACAAAAAATTTTTTTTTGTACTTTTGGTGCATGTATTCATTATTTAAAAAAAAATAAAGTTTCTGAGAAAAAAATTCCCAAAAATCGTGTGTTTTTTGGCGTTCTAGACCGTGCTAGTAGCTTAAGTCATTAGATAAATATTAAGTAAATAAGGAATTCAAATGGTTCCTTGTATATAAATGTGTAGTGACTGTATAGATTCTTTACTCATCCCAACGGTTTTTGATAATTTATGTAATGAGTACATATTCCTGTCCGCACTACAAATTTGAATCTTTTCCTTCAATTTTCTCTTTATTTCTAGAGTGCCTTTACAAATTTATTTAATTTGAAAAAAAAAATCATACAACCACACCCAATACAAAAAACTTGTGAAATCAATGAATTTCTAGTTTTTTTCACCATGCTGTGCCCAAAATAATCTGTTCAAGCAAGGCGTTTTTGCAGCAATAACTGACTCATTACAAGTTGCTTCTGTTTATTTCATGACTTGCTCTGGTGAATAGTAATGTATTTCATAGCAATGGCTTAATATCATATTATGAGCTTGCTTTTCACTGCACGCTAGACGTTTAGATACTGAGTCCATAACTTCGTACGTATTGAGTAAAGTTCTTGTTATAAAACACAAACTCGAATGTAACCAATCTCTACAAGAAAAAAAAAACTATTTTTAAAATACCATGCGAACGCCTGTACAAAACCACATTCTACATACAAATCTCTGTACTTTTATACTCAGTGTTATTATATTTAAAGATCAGCTAACTGTGACTCAGTTAATCTTTAAGAAAAGTGTTTGATTTATCTTCAATCGAAACCACCTTTTTGTTTGGTTAATAAAAATAAGAGTTCTGTTTACTTCCTTGACTTTAATCATCAAAGTTTCTTATGAAAATGTAAGTTGCTTCAGACATACATATCCATTAATACGATTATTAAAAAAATAACATCAAAGACCTCAACTTGACTCTCCCATAGACAAGAAGCCGGAACTGTCATAAAATTTTTGAAAAGTAAAAACAACCATTTATCAATTAGAACTTTTAAGCCATAGATCTCACAAACAAGAGTGTAAGACAATTCGTAACTCTGTGTATTTGCTTTTTTTTTATTCGAAAGGATAGTACATTTCCAATGGGCAACCGGGATAACCGAGAAACAATGAACTTCCTCAGTCGCCGGTCGGTTGTTTCAAATCATAAGGTGGAGCCTTCCCTCCAATCGCGTCCTCGATATCCTAATCACCATGAGTGTGTTATGTATCCTTCCATAGGTCTACTCTGATGCGGTGTTGTATGGAAATTTTGCGAATCAGTGTATCCTGTGGGTGCATCCTCTTACTCATTCGTCCAGCTATATTCGCCGATCAAAGGCAACCTACCACGAATACGGATAGGTACTCGCATAGACACTTCGAATGAACTTTTCAACAAAAAAAAAAAACGGCAGGCTGATATGCGCTTGATGGTGCTCCGGTGCTGGGTGCGCTCCTTCTCTTGGCTGATGCTTTTCCGGTTGCAATCGATTGGAGTGATGACCAGAGCACGGGCAGTGGGTGAAAGGCTGGTCTTTCGTCGTTTCCGTTGCCGTTGGTATTGCTGCAATTAATTTCACCCTTTGATTTGACCACATCATGGTGTGTACGATGTACACAACGACGGACTACGGCTCCGGCTTTAGTTCCTGTTCTGGCTCTCATGGGCGTTTTTATATCTCTGTGGATTGTGTTGTTGTACCTGTGCACATGCGACGCAGCAGCAGCATAGCACAGTCCTGCTGCTGCATCCCTTTCAATTATACACTCCATGCAAAGGAGCAGTGCACAAAAAAGAATCCAAATCCCTCCACCTTATATCGACTTGGTATCGAATTTGAGTCTCGAAATAGCAAAAAAAAATATAGGAATAGGAACGTTTGCACCGTCAAAACCACCAATGGGAGTTAGGCGTCGTGCACAACCACACATGTTCACCATTTCCGTACTATTCCAGGCCATCCTTGCTGCTCCTTCTGGGCGTTAATTACTGCATCCTCGGACTCACGATAGCAAGCTAGTTTGAACAAAAAATTGAGAATCTTTTGTTTTTTTTTTGTATTCCCACATAGATCCTTTGTCTGGCATTTCTTTTCTACACTCATGTCCTTATCAGAATACAGTTTTTTCCTTCATGTCTTCATATATTGATATAAGGATAATAAACGTGTGGGTGTGTGTATGTGTATGCAAACATGGAAAACATGCATCAACCATGCAATTGGAAGAAATATAATTGAGTTTGTTCGATGTGCACCAGGGTGGCAGTAATCAATAGCAGAAAAGAATTCTTCGTCCTTTCTCGCTGGGTGATGGTTAGCTACTCATACCCATGCCATGCAAGTACATCAGGTTGTGGTTCCAATCAGTGGAAGATGTGACTCGTCCCACTGACTGGCCAAGCAGAAGGCATCTCTCCATTCTATACGATATGATGATAAAGATGATGTCCTTTGTGCGATATTGAAAGGCAAATCTAAAAAAATCCACTATTTCACCGAATAAGGTTTTTTCTATTTTTGATTTTTATTTCAGCTCTTGGCCCCGTGTGTTCCTGTTCCGGTTCTGCTTCGGTTTTTTTAATTAATTCTGGGAACTTCAACAACAGGCTAATTGCATTTCCCTGTTCGATTGAATTTGCATAGAGGGTAACCATAACGAAACATGAAATGGCCAGCGGAAGGATTGAAATTAGGTGCCATCGACAGACGGAACGACACAACTGTACGACGACAACTGACGTTTGAATGGATGAAAAAGTTAAATTTTTTGTTCAACTTCTGAAACATAAGATCCGTGAGGGATGGCCTAAGGGGTCAGCGCAATACACTGCTTTATATTCACATATGGTACTCATAGTCTGCCGCCAGGATAATGAAATATAGAACCGATGTGAAACCGAAAACGCGCGTTAAAGCGCATTAAAGGATTTTAATTAGCTAAAGGAGTAGGTACCAAACCAACCAACGTCTTTTTTGCTTTGATAGGAGTATGTTATAGAGAGATCATTCACAGATGAAATGGACTAAGCTTCATTTGAAAAGAAATCCATTAGGTGAATGTTTCTTTCTAATAAGGTCGGATTTCGTTTTTCTAATTATCTAATGGAGTCTTGATCAATGGCTTAGCTATCGAAGGACCATTAGCAAATGACGTAGGTCCTTTGGAGAGGGCAGTAGCTTTTATTTGTGACATTATTAGGGATGCAATTTTTGTGAATAGATCAGTAAATTAAAAATACTTGTATGTTCTCTTTGAAAAAGATGTTTTTGATTGTGATTGAAATACATATAGTCGAGTCAGCAAAGGTTTTCACTTCGGGATTCTAATGTTTGGCTCCCATTTTAATGAACTGTTTTGCATAAAGTTTGTATATTTTCTTAAATTGAGAAACGTTTTGGAGGACCGTCTATAAGTACATTGTTGCAGATATGCCCTACACTTTTGCAAATTAAATTTTACCAAAAACAAAATTATTAAGGGTAACTGCCATAGAAGAGCTTCTTTAGACTGTTGTCATTTCCATTAACAGTCAAACTGATTTCAATCCAAATTTTTTCACAGAAGCTGCTGGCAAGTTTGAACAAGAATTTATCAAAATTTTCAAACAATTTCTTTTCGATTTAACAAAAAATAAAATTTAATTTTTGAAAATTCAATAAATCTAAGTGAAGATTACTAAACGGTTAATATTGGCATATAAGTTTTTTTTATCTGCGACTTATATACATGGGGACTATAAGGTAAGTTATGCATTCGTAAAAACAATCCAACTCGAGATTTTGATCAAAGTCGGCATTACGATAATAGCGAAGACGAAAAAGTGCGTTCCGACTACAACCCAAAATGCTCCACCGATTTTCATTTTTAAATTTCCGCCCCTCACGATTTTTTTTTTTAAGACCAAAACTAACTGTATAGCTGCCATAAGAATTTCTTTCAAAAATTTTTATAAATAATATTTTTTTTTTTCAAAAACTATTTCACAGATTTAAAAAAAAAATAAACATTTTTATTTAGTACCAGTTTTTTTGATTTTCTTAAAAATAGTGGATGGTATGGAGAAGCCATTTATACTTACTCTCGTGAGAATGAGCACTGAGAATGGACTCCCGATAGTGAGATTGATCATTTGCAATGAGACAAAAAACAAATCTCATTTTGGTATGCAGAACTTGTCTCATTCATTAAAAAATGTCTTTGTCAAGTGATATCCCCTCCAAAGAACGCTGAAAGAGAAGTTCTATCAAGATACATACCTGACAGATGAAAGAGATAAGCTTTCTCAAGCCGATTAACAAAGAATAATTTTGCATAGGTAAAATTTAGGTTTGACAAAGAGATTAAAACTGTTGGAAGAAACACTTACACCACAAAAAACTGAAGTTCCTTTTCATAATTTTTGATATGCCTTTAAGGAAAATTGACAAAGTTGAAAAATTAAGTCTTATTGTATTAATATCGAATAAAGTTAACGGTATTGCTTTAACAAAAGTAGCCCAATTTCATTTCTCATTCTTTGACCCACTTTTCAGAGTACCGCATCCTCACTTGAAATATTGTGCTATATAAACCAAACAAGTATAATTTTTGGTGCATTGTGAGTTGCCACTTTTGATTTACATATACTGTAGTGAAAATATTATTAAAATTCACTTCAGTGGAATTGCAGAGTTTCGATATGGAGTCAATTAAAATGGAGTTATACCATAGCCTTCGTCGTCAATAAGAACTCACGTGGAGCTATCAAGAAGAGTTTAGTGTATTTCGGAATTTCTTAGTACCCTCGAATCATGCATTGATCCCGGCCAAAATATGTCCACGCTGGTAAAAAGTTCTGCTCCAAGACACAATTGCTTGAACATTTATTGAATAATAGCTCGTAGATATTTTGAAATTACTTTTTAAGACAACAAAACAACCATAGAGTGGACAAACGGACATACCTTTCCGGCTTAGATGTTCATCACTATGAAGAATTGGCTTTTTAATACGCACATGAGTACAATCTATTGCGCCAATACATGCCGGAAAAGAATATCAGACCAAAAACATAACTTTTAAAAAAAAAGGGCCAAGTTCTTCTATACAAAAAGCTTTGTCTAACAAGTCAGCCGTGCAAAGTACTGAGATCAAAAAGTACGCCAAGTTTTTACTTCATGAAGGTTTAATACCGAATATTTAAAGTAGAATAATATTGAAACAGCTACAATGTAATAGAGAAATTTTATTATTTAATGATTACTGACTAAAATTTGATGGGTTCACTGGTCAAGTTTTTAAAACCTTTCGAATTGGGCATAATAAAAAAAACTTGCCAACTAGGCCATCAAATAAGAAAGGTCATGAATTTTCAAGATGCATGTACAGTTTCAAAATGGCAATAAAAAGACACTTCGAATGAAAAATCTTGGATTTTTTATTTTTCGCTTTGAATGTACATTAAGCTGTACCGCTCTACCAAACTTCATCATTCAACAGCATTCGGAAGTGTTCCATATAAATTAAACATATTCTCAGAAAGTGGGCGGATACCACGCCCCCTGAATGGAAAACCTCAATTTTTATTTTTGGTCCTTTATATGCAATTTGAGCCCTACCGTTCTACTAAATTTTATTGTTCTACTGCAATCGGAAGTGTGCCACATAATTTACATTAGTTATAAGGAAGTGGGCGGATACCACGCCCCTGAATGAAAAAACACAAATTTTATATTTTTACTTCCGACTTATAGGTACTATAAGGTGTAAAGTTGGTTGATAGGTTTGAATGGTTATATATATTTGGATATAGGAACAAATCGCTTGGCAATGAATGCCTCAGCTCTGACCTCTGGCTAGTGCACCCGAGGTTTTGTTCAGTTGTATTCCGTCAAGTATTTTCTAAATTCTTTTTAGCTCGCAAGCTTCACAAAAGAATACTTATAAAAAAAACGATCTTTCTTGGTTGGTGTTCAGTGAGAGATGACGACTTTATTTAAAAATGCTATTGCTATTTATACATAATTTTTTAATGTTATCGAAATCAAATCCATTTTTCGATTATTATTGGCCCACTTCGGTCAGTGGTCAGCCATCAGACGAATAGGGGGAATAACATGTAGCATACGAAAACATGCACGTGCCGTAACTATTCGGGACTGGTGGAAGTCTGATTATAGCCTCTCCGTGGCGGCCGCTAGAAACAAGCCTTTAAAAAGGTTTGGCTAATATGATCAGGCTGGTTCCTCAGGATGGCGACAGGTTAATTCCCTGTCCCGTAAAACTTTATGAACTACGAGACCGACAACAAGCCTCGGAAACGGACTGATCACACGACGACAACCAACGCAACGAAAACTGAAAAACGATTTACGAATTTTCTTATGGAACGTACGATCGCTCTATAGAGCTCGAGCTGCTCAGCAGCTAGCCGATGCCCTGTCAAAATATAAGCTGACATAACAGCTCTTCAAGAAATCAGATGGACAGGGAATGGTGTTCTACAGAAGAAAGAATATGACATATACTCGTACTATAGCTGTCATACAAAACACCATGTGCTCGGGGTAGGCTTCCTAGTCAGCGAAAAAATGAAGTCTACCATCATCGGCTTTAACGCTATAAGCGAAAGGCTATGCACCCTTCGCGTGCGAGGCAAATTTACGAACATCAGCCTCATTAACGTTCACGGACCTACGGAGGAGTCCTCAGACGAAGAAAAAGAGACTTACTACGAACAAGTCGAGAGGGCCCTCAATGCCTGTCCAAGGTATGATGTTAAAATCATCCTTGGGGATTTGAACGCAAAAATAGGTCGGGAGCCGGTATTCAGGCATTACGCAGGCACCCATTGCCTTGCGAAGACGCATTGCATCCGCCGATCAGGTTCGAATCAACACGGCTGCCCTGCGCAACGAAAACACCAGTAACACCTTTGGTAATGCGTTAGGACTCGCCCTAGAATCACTTGATTTAGGGAGAGTAAGTCCTGGAGCCAGTATGCTGGGCGTAAATGAGAAGTGGACACGCCTTAAGAATATTGTCATTAGTACTGCCAACTCCATCTTAGGCAGCAGTCGTAAAAATCGGAACGACTGGTTTCATGATGAATGCAAGCTAGCGACTGAACGTAAGAATGTTGCGTACCGAGCAATGCAACAATCTCATAGAACGCGGGCATGCGAAGAGGAATATAAAGAGCTCAGAAGAATAGAAAAACGGCTACACAGACAAAAAAAATCAGCCTGGGAGAAGAACCTAATCTGTGAAATAGAAAATAGCCGAGAGCGAGGTCTGCACCAGGCGCGGAAGTTCTACCAATCCGTCCGAAACATGACGCAGTACACACCTCGCTGCACATACTGCAAGGACGGAGAGGGAAATCTGATCACCGATCCTGAAAGCATACTGGAGCGATGGGAAGTGTACTTTAATGAATTGCTAAATGGTCAGCTCACTGCAGAAGTGGAGGCTCCACTACTTCAAGAAGAATACCTTATGTTGCCGCCACCAAGCATAGAAGAGGTTGAGAAGGCTATAGGCCGGCTTAAACAGAACAAAGCCCCGGGAGCCGATGGCATACCAGCCGAATTATTCCATCACGGGGGGCCAGCCTTACGTCAAGCAATTCATGATATTATAGTACACGTATGGGAGCAGGAAGAAATGCCAGAAGACTGGCGAAAAGGTCTAATATGCCCCATACATAAGAAGGGAGATGTCACAACGTGCAGCAATTATAGAGGTATCACGTTGTTGAGTACCACCTATAAGATACTCTCCTCTATCCTACAAGACCGGATAACCCCATACGCTAAAACCGTCATCGGACAATATCAGTGTGATTTCATTCCAGGCAAATCAACAACTGATCAGATCTTTACCCTTAGGCAGGCGATGGAAAAATGTCTAGAATTTAACATCCCAACATACCATCTGTTTATAGACTTTAAGACCGCCTATGATAGCATAGCCAGGGTAGAACTTTACAAAGCCATGAGAGAATTCGGCATCCCAAATAAATTGACACGACTATGTAGGTTGACCATGACCGACGTAACAAGCCAAGTAAAAATAGCCGGATTGCTATCCAGACCAATCAACATCTTTAATGGACTCTGACAAGGGGACGGTTTGGCCTGCCTCCTCTTCAACCTGGCGTTGGAGAAAGCAATCCGTGACTCTAGCACGGCAACAAGAGGGACCATCGTCAACAGGTCCAGCCAGTTACTGGCTTACGCAGACGACATCGACATCATCGGAAGAACCGAACAAGCTGTACACGATTCCTTCATCCAGATCGAGCAGGCGGCACAAAATCTGGGGCTGCACATTAGTGAAGGTAAAACAAAGTACATGGTGGCGTCGAATGCGAGAGGAACAGTTGGTCAAACAATCAAGGTTGCGGAGCACGAATTTGAAGTGGTGCAATCCTTTAAATACCTTGGGTCAATAGTAGCAGCCGATAACAATATAGAAGAAGAAATACGCGGGCGGCTTCTCAAATCCAACAGAGCCTACTATAGTCTGTCAAAGCTCTTCAAATCCAGAAATCTCACCATAACTTCAAAACTGCTGCTGTACAGGACCATGGTCCTGCCAGTACTCACATATGGATCCGAGACTTGGGTGCTTAGCAAAAGGCACTCCGACCTCTTAGCTGCGTTCGAGAGAAAAGTCTTAAGGAGAATTGTTGGCCCCGTATGTGAGGAAGGACGATTCCGGAGACGGTACAATCATGAACTGTACGCAATCTACCTTGAAGCAGATATCGTGACAATAATTAAGCTCGGTAGACTCCGGTGGGCAGGGTACCTAGCTCGCATGAGCGAAGAGGAACCTGCTCGGAAAGTTCTTTGTGGTACATTCTATGGTAGACGACAGCGTGGTAGACCATGCTTGCGCTGGAGAGATGGCGTAGACCAGGACGCCCGAAGCCTTGGGGTGCGCAACTGGATGGCGTCGGCTAGAGACCGGGATAGGTGGAGAGACTTGTTGAAAGAGGCCAGGACCGGAACCCGGTTGTCGAGCCGATGATGATGATGATGATTGGCCCACTTACAATCGATATTCACAGGTCACCATAATTCTAAGGCTAGGGGTAAATGACCAGTTATTTTAAGTGGCATAGTTCGCTCGGCATAATGCTTATTTGACATATTATGGTGATACTGTTCTATGTGTATGCATTTTGTTTACTTACGCCGTTCATGCCATCAGGGTAATATGGTACATTTGTTTTGTTATTCATTGACTACGAGTCGGATATATGTGTATCTTTTTATTACCCTGAAGTAGAAGGCAAATCAATGCTTTGCATTGTATTTTGATTGTTATGTAGGTATCTGGTGCTTAAGACAATGCATAAGCTGGGAAGTAAGTGTCAAGCATCGAAGTATGGCTTGATATGAAACAATTAATTAAGTGGTCGCTGGTGTGCTCCCTTCACAAAGGCAAGTTATGCATTCGTAAAAAAAATCGAACTCGAGATTTTGATCAAAGTTGACATTACGATGATAGCGAAGACGAAAAAAGTGGGTCTCGCAATTCTGTCTGTCTGTCTGTCGGTTCGAATACAGCCTAAATGGCTCGGCTGATTTTCTTTAAACTTGGTAGATATCATTTTTATTTTTTTCCCCCCACACTTTTTTTTCTTTAAAAAAAAAAAAAACAAAAATAACGGTACCGGCCATACAAATTTTTTTCGTAATTTTATAAATATTTTTTTTTTCTCAAAAACTGTTCGGTAGATTTAAAAAATAAAAACACAAACAAATTTCATTTAGTTTCTAGGTAAAGGTTGAAAAAAAATTTCCGAAAAATGGTTATTGAGGGTACCCTCCATTAAACCATTTTTTGTTTTTGATTTTCTCAAAAACGGTACAACCAATTTTGATCATTTTTGTTTTTGCTAAGGTCCCCCAAAAATTTGAATAGAATTGTGTATTCAAATTTTCATAAAAAAATTTTGGGATTTTTTAAAAAAACTAAATTTTTTTTCAAAACCCCATGCTAGATTTTTTTCAAAACTTGATAAATAAAAGTTTCTTAATATAATCTACAAGATGTGAGAAAAAAAAATTTATTTTACCTAAAACTAAAGGTACCCACCATACAATACAAATGTTAAAAAATTATAAAAAATGGTTTTCAAAAATCGTATTTTCTCGAAAACGGCGCATAGAATTTTGATAAAAATTTTTTTCTTTCAATTAATTTTTATGATCTTCAATTGAATAAACAAACATTTGAAATTAAGATATTACAGCTTGTACCTACCATAGAATCATTTTTTCGAATTTTGAATTTCTCATTATCCATATAACGGATCTTAATGACATTTTTTATAGAGAAGCTTCTAAAAAGTGTAAAACACATTGCATTTCAAAACTTTAAAATAAATATTTTTTTAATTTTTGAAAAAAAAATTTATTTTTTCTTTTTTTTTGAAAATTCGATATCTCAGAAACGGCTCAATATTTTTTTGTAAATTTAATTTAATAGTATTCAAACAATAATAAAAACTTTAAATTGGTGTACAAAAATTTTTTCTTAAAAATCTCTTAAAAAGTTTGTATATAAAAGTGTTTTTTTAAATACCACTACAACGACTTATAATTTTTGTTCTTGCATAAATTCATATTTCCAAAGCATTCTGTTTTTGTCTCTTACTACTAAAAGAATTTAAAAAAAATAATTTTATCCTTATGAAAAGTTTTCTCTAATAACATTCATATTTAAAATTCTTAGTCTATTACATAGGAGCAAGTTCGTGCGACCCAGTCGTGCATTTTATTTTCTTGGTATGCAATTTAAGCCCTGCCACTTTACCAAATTTCATCGTTATGCTTCCTTCAACCAACACCAATTCAGATAAAGTGGGCGGAAACCACGCCCCCTGAATAGAAAACCTCAAATTTTCGATTTTTTCTTCTGCTTGCATGACAAGACCGTTGTGCGAAATTACAAGATTCCACGATATCGGGAAGTGCTCCATAATTTTGATGATCTGTCAGTCAGTCAGTCAGTCAGTTACGGTGTTTGTGATTTTTGAGGCCTTATATCTCAGAAAGCGCTTATGCTAGAAAATTGACATTTGGTGAGGTGCCTGTGCCTGACTAGCTTAGCAAATATTCGGAATTTTAAGTTTCTGACTTCATTGGTACTGAAGATAGGGAGGGGTCAAAATTCGCCTGAGTTTGATCCTGTAAAAAGGGTGAACCGCGCCAGAACTTAACTGGGCACTACCCTGCCCTTTGATTTTACATTTTTCCATTAGCTACTGAGCCATAATTGGGACGCGTCCGAGATAATAATTTTTGACCAGAATTTGGATCTGGGAACACCATTTGCAGGGTCTAATAGTGAACTTACGACATTGCTTATAGTCATTTGGGTGGGCAAACCATAATGAATATTTTGACAGCTAAATGCTATTCGTAACTTTGACAGCTGTTGAAAAATACCGATTGGAAAAACTATCATTGTTATCTGCGTACCTTTTATTAACTTTTTCTTATTTTATTCAACTTTATAGCTATCCTACTCTATATAACGTGGGAATGGTTTATGAAATTTGTGTATTTTTGAGTATGTGTGAACAAGTTGACGAACCGAACGCTTTTACACTTCTCCGCGGAGAGGACGGATTACAAACTTGTGGATAATTTCCATGAAATCGCAAACTGACATGTTTGAATTTAATGGATTCCACTGTACAGCAGTTCCTTTACATATTCTGACAGTAAAATTTAATTAGAGGAAGACGGAAGACCAACTTGTCATATAATCGTATGTGAAAATAAATAAATAATTTATATGTGGGAATTATTGGTGAGCTTTCAAAAAATTGTGACAAAAATTGTATGTCAGTAAAACATATTTTAACAAAATACAGTGTCATTAAACTTACAATAAAAATTAAAAAGCTTGTTTTAACAACATTAATACATTTATAAAATACGTGTACTATTCACACCTGAAACCTGTATCTAATAAAAATGAAATAAATTAAAGTCTAGCAAACAATGACAAAAATTAAATAATTCATTACATTTTATGAATATTTTTATATAAACAGTAAAACATTCCAAAAAACAAAACAACCCAATTTCACACAAAATGAACAATTTAATTTTGTTTTTCCCCACAGACTCGGATGAGAAACACTTTTCATGACCATAGTTACTCTTGGAGCAATTGTCACATCCTCGCAAAATGCAGTACATCTCTGAGAAACATTTTTGTAGCGGGTGGAAATTGAACCCAGACTTTCTGACCGGCCAGCGCACCAGCTATATCAATCCATAGAATTTATGTTCCATTAAAATCTCTAGTTTGATACATCAACGAATATTATAAACTAAATTGTACCTTCAACTTATGACGGGAAAAAACCCAATGATGGTAGAATTATTCCTTGGCAAAGTGTCACCTTAAACAAGCAATAACCAGATTCAATTGATATTATTTGACTCTCGCATGCCAAACTTCATAAGCTCTCCCAAGAAAAAAAAATCTTTTCATCTCATATCAACCTGCAACGAACCACAGCAAAAAAAATGCCCAATTTCTATTCTATGGCAAGCCATAACAATTGAACCTGAAACTCACCCCGCTCCCGTTGCACTTCTCTGCACAGCTCTAGATTTGCAATAAGATCCACGATTTTTCAACCTTCTCCTAGGAAATCCGAACAAAAAAAATTCAAAAGATATCCAATGAGGAACGTCAGGCAAACATCTAGGCGCGCACATTTTTGGTCCGCTTTTCCATGGAAACAAAAGGAAAAGTCCACAATCAAAGGGGAACACGTCTATGCGAGTATGGCGTTCATCTTAAAGTCTCAGTTTAACCCAGGAACGTTTTTAATCGTAACGCTCGACTTATGTAACAATAGACTTATAGACATAGCGATTTCGCTTCGCCCCTGTGGTGGATTCGCAACCTAGGGGCAGGTACCTACAAAAATTCTCGCTCGACTGGGATTGATCATGGCTCACGCAAAATAGTCGTGCACGATTTGCTTCGTGATTTTAGGGCTTCGGTAAACATAGAGTTCCATAAAAATTAACAGAAACCATAAGAAGACGACCAAGAAGAAACCTACAGTGGGCAAAGGGGGCAAACGAACTTCTGCTGTTTCTTCTGCGCAGTCGCACAGTGCTGCTCAGCGCAGCGCAGCAGCAAGTGGATGAGCTTGTGTGATTTTTCCTGATTACCTGGCTGAGTTCGTTTCAACAAGAGCATTTGGGGATCTTCCTCGTTTTCTGTGCCTTGTCTCACCTTGACAATCTTTCGCTTGCTGGGCTGGGGCTTTCAGTTCCATGCGGTCGATGTTGGGATGTTGTTGCTACTCATTGCTGATTGGAGTACATAAATTCTGGAATAAACAATTCGTAACAGTCGCATCAAGGTTTTTGTCGTGTTTCTTCTTGGCAAGTAGTGTAGGGTCTAGCTCTTCTTGTGCTTGGCAGATCCTTGGATGAAGCTAAAGTCAAGGCGAGTCTCTCTATTTTTCTGTGTGATGTCGTTTTGATTTATGCGATTTATTGTATACAAAGGTGCCCCCACAAATGGGTATGGCGCTGTTCACAAACTCTATTTGCCAAATAGACCGAACCATATACCAGGAAAAGGGTGTATGTGCGGGGACGACGGACGTCCGACCGACGACGGGGAGATGACATCAATGGCTCCAGTAGGCCTGTGGGAATATACCTAAAACTTGTCGTTCCTCGAAGGGTATCGCTCTAATTTGGACGTTCGTTTCTAAAGTGTATGGTAAAATGGGAATCAAAGTGTTTTGGGTTAATTGGAATGTAAACATGAATTCGAGAATCTCCTACATCATTCTGACGGAATTTAAAGATTTTGAAGTGCGAAGTGCCTTTTAAAATAACTGCCTTAGCATATAGTACGGCTTCTAGGTTCTAGCAGTGATATCTTTCCCAAAGGAAGCAACTCTTGTCATAGACTTCATAACAAGACACCTCAATCAACGTCTTTCGACACTTCAAGTATGAACAAGCTATCCTATTCTCGCCGATTGGTGAGAACAAAAGTTAAAACCCTTACACCTTCAATTTCGACTTTACACCTATAACGGACCGCAAGCAATTTCCTAAATAAATCGGAGGCAATTTGCACCGCATAATTTTCACTTTGGTCGACTACAAGGTAATAATAAAGTCTTGAAAGTCTTTCACCATTATGTACCTACCTAAACGTCTGAGGCAACAGCCAGCGCAGCGGTTCAAGTTCAATGAATGAGAAATTCGTGTTTCATCAAATAATTCTCCGAACAACCACACCGCCCCCGACTTATGCACTATCATGTTCGATTTCATAGCTATTTCATGGCCATTACACGAGCGATGAATACAAAATAGATAACAATAACCGGCAAGAGCAGAAGCAACTAATCCAGCTCCATCATCACTTCTACCAAAACAGCAACAGCAACAGCAGTGCTAAATCTATCCATCTAAGTGCTCCGCACAAATTGATAGCTTCAGATAGTCGCGACTGCGACGACGAGATGGGAAGTCACGGTCCAACGTCCAATATGGGCGCGGGCAATAAAACCGAAAGCCCTTGTTTTGACTTTGGCTTCGAATGGAGGTCGAGGCAAAGAACACCACACATATGTTAAGAGCTCGAGGAAGCCTCTCATCTTGGAGAAGATAAGATTACAAGGCTTTTGCTGCATACGCGCCGCCGCCGCGCAGCTACATTCTCGCATACGAGTATATGCCGATTATATGATGGACGGGTGGACGTGCTCCTTCGGTCCAAAAGACCATATCTGGTAGTTATCTTCCTCTCTGGCTGTATTCGCAGGGAAATCGCTGCGGAAAGGTGATCGTTTGGAAATTGCTCACGCAGTTGTTGATGCAGCCTGATGCAACCACCATAAGCGAGTGACGATGACGACGACGGCCGACACAATCAACAGAGCATACCTAGGGATGGAAATTTAGAAACGCAGATTTAGATAAATCCATGTGCGGAACTGCGATATCTCGAAGCAGACCATGGCTTGTCTAACAAATTCAGTTAGGATGAAGATAAGATAATTGGGACATGTTAAACATTACGGCCTCTCGGTTTTGGACCGCAGCGAATTGAAATTATATTGAGTGGTGTGTTGCGGAAGATATGATCGTGGCATAAATATTCGCTAGTTATTGCTGCAAGTCGAGATCCCCATCAATATCAACGGGGAAGCAAAATTCAAAGAGTTATGATGTAAACCAGCAATTTGGAGAAGTCTAACGTTTAAATAATGATGAAGTTATTAATTGTAGAAACTGCGTTTTTCGAGAGATTTTAAAAATTTCCTTTGGAAAGATTAAAAAGTATAACAGACTTTTCTCTAGACCTTTGTGCTTATTTGAGAATAAACAACAGACTAAGAGCCTTATCGGTAAAGTCCATCTAGCTGCCTTTCGAAAACTATTTCTGTTTTTTTTTTTTTTAATTTTCCCAAACATGCGACTTTAAAGTTTTCAAGCGTTTTATTTCAATAATCGTGTTTAAAGTTTTTAACAAAAAATTCGGGTACCGGAAATATGGTCTTACCGTTTCTGTTTGAGATATCAGGTTTAACTGATGAAAAGTTTACTCGGCTCAAAATTTCCCGACTATTACGTTATTCAGATAATTTAAAATCCTCTCGAACTTTGCCATTTTGAAAAACAAAGAAGTGATTAAGACAAAGGAAGATGAATGTTAACACTTTGTCCTGAACGAACAAAGACTATTTTTACCGGGTCACGAGTTCCGCTTTATCGGAATTTTCTGGAAACGAAAGTCAAACGATAAACTAGTTTTGCACTCAATTTAAAACAAACGAAAGACGTCAAACGAAACGCACAATACTACTAAGTAGATAGAAGACAAAGTAAATACTTATCTTTGATTTCCTTAATTTCTGCCAACTTCTCTTTCCTAGCTGCTGTCCAAAATTTTCTTTTTCCTTTTTACTTTTCTAGCACTTCCTCCAATTTTCACATTTTTTTATTAAATTTACCACACCTTATAAAAAAATCAACTTGAATTTCTTTTTTCTTTTAAGATTTCTTCTCCGTATTGTAGAACCTCTGGTTCAATCTCAAGATGGTTAAAAAGTGCACTTCCAGGCTTCACCTTGCCTGGACGACCTCTTTTTTTCCAGTTCCCAAATGCTTTCAGTCAATCAGCAAGCGTGGATCGCGATCGCCTCATCATTCAGCTACACCCCGCGTATTTGCGAGAGTGAGCGAACGCAGTTGAGACCCCACGTCCCACGACTTATCCTACGCACACTTTTCACCCCAGCTTAATGCACTACCCTCATTGAATTCATCGACCACTGGTCTGACTTTCAGTGGGCGGCAATTTAATGGATGCATTCAGCCACCCTACATTTTTGGAAGAAATTTTGACAAGTTAAAAGTTTAAGATCGTGTACACTTTTCCCCTCGCTAGAAATTAAAACTACTTCAAAATTGGTGGAAAGCTAATTTCTTTCTTCAATGTCGGAGAGTAATAATTTCCGACTTCGCGATTTTACTCACAGTCCACACAGGAGTATTTGTACTCAAAATCCCGATAAAATTTTGATATTTTCTCATTAGAATTTATTTGAAATGCTAAATGAATCTCTAAGAAGTATAAAAAGCGTAATAATCTTGAAGAAAAAAATAAAACTACTACATGTATATGAAGAACTTAAAATTTATTTCCAAAATCACGAATGAACAAAAATGATAAAAATATCTAATTGAATACTTCACAACTTTGAACATTTTGTAAAAGTTTCTGAAGTGGATCTGAAGTCAACAAAAAGCCTGTTGAAGACATCTTTATTGCACAGCTCTCTCCAGAATTTTCTCACAAAATCGAGCCTGTTTGACCGAAAATGTTTATTTCTCGCTTCAGCGGCCTCTTCTTAAAGCTTTACTATACTTTTCTTTACTTTCTGTTCCAAATCCAATAATTTTTCATCAATTGTTTGGTTTTTTAAAAAGCGTGCATAACAATCTTCTCGACATTTGCATGTCATATGGAACCTACAAAAGAAGACAAATTGTCAGCCCATTTGCAAAATAACAAACAATACCTAAGAAATAAAGGCTTCTCAAAGAAGATGTGCTATTTTAAATCGGTCTGTGTTTTAGGTGTTTACTTAAATATAATACCACAATCACAATGTGTTAAAATATTGAAAATTTGGAACTATCCGAAAACGTAATGGAAAATTTACTCAAAAGAATGACTACCTGTTAGAGATTCTGAGGCAGCCATATTGGACATATATTTTTTCTTCATAACAATTTGTATAGCCTGTATTTTGAATAACAATTTAAATATCTTAACATTTCCTACATAACAGTTATTTTGTGATATATCAAAATGAAACCTATTGTTGAAGCACCCGTTTTAAACTCTCTTTAAAAAAAATGTGTGAAGATGGGCGGCATTTTTTTCTTGGATAGCACAACAAAGGTTTATAGTTAACTGTAAACAAAATGTTTGCCCGACCACGCCCGACACTTACAAAATAACCTTTTTTTTAAATTTCAATAAAATAATAACATTTTAGTAGGTATAAATAATTTTAATTTCAAAAAGAAACCAAACCTTAAAAAACTTAAATATTTTGTTTATATAATTAAGTAGATACTAGATACCCTGACCTTCAGTATCCATTGAAAATTTTTACAATTATCACTAAGAACTAATCACAACACAACCTGCAAAGTCATTAAAAACAAGGGCGATAATATGCAAAACAATGGCTTTTGTGTTATAGTGCTTACAATATTCGTCTAACTGTAACTGCTAGGCGCGGGGGGTCTCAATTTTTTTTAGAACCGGTTTATGTTGACCAATTAGTAAGGTAAGTAAACAATGCAAATTGAGTGTCATTACTCAAAATATTTTTCTGTGACTTTTGTCCGGATTTTGAGCACGAATACTCCTCTGTGTCTGTGCAGTCGTTGTAGTATAGGGGATTGGGGACTCGCGTTAATGTTCCATCTTGTACATACATTAACCCTTAGCTGCCACACTTCTGTAGAATAACATAGCTGCCACACTGGGGTACGAAGTGCCCCAACAACAAAATATCGTATTGTGAGCCAGCTATTGAATTTTTTTGCTTGAAAAAATTCTGTGTTGATCATTAATATGTATTTTATAAGATGAAATAGGTTTAAAGAAAAATATTCATATTTATTATTAATAAAAAAAATTGTTAATTGAAAAAAGTGGTGAAAATTATCATTTTCACCAAAAAAATTCTATTTTTTTCATTTTTTAATATTTTGAGCTAAAAATTTAATGAGATACTCTCAAGATGTATACCTTCAAGAAAAAAAATACTTCATATTTGTCTTAGAAAAAAAGTATATATGTTTTGTACTATGAAGAGCTTCGACGTAGGTCGACCGCGTGCTCGAGACTGTAAAAGACGAGGATCGAAAGTTGCGTCTTCCATCTCTACATCTAACTCCGATGAAGATGAACTATCAGATACGTTGAATTCAGACTCAGAACCGTCATCGACTTCAGCATTCGAAATATTCTCAGCAACGCCATTGTTACAATCATCCTCGATCACTTCTTGTCGCAATGTCCTATTGCGCAAATTGTATGCCATCTAATGGTAACGAATACATATACTATGTAATATAAATATTATAAACGTTGTAAAAAATTCTGAGCAGTCAAAATATTATACTTACGATTATTAAAGAGAAATGGAGCCAAAACAGAGTAAAAAAAAAAAAAATTACTTAAATAATCATAACTGCCACACTGGGGTCTTAAACGGCACCACACCACTTCCAACGAGTGCCAGAACGATACTAGCGCGCATATCATCGTACTATGGGTTTCAGAGGAAAAAGGTATGCTTCAACTAATAACAGATGGAGCCACAATTCCAATTTTTTGAAAATTGTATGTTTTATTGTAATTTAAATAGCGCTGGGGTCACCTGGACCCCACAAGTGCAGCTAAGGGTTAATCATATAATAAAATGGCGAACGTGCTTTTTGTGGTGCACTTTTGTCGGCCGACAAAAACCGAAGAGGAATAAATTACATATTAAACTAAAGCATTTTTTGCATAATGTGCAGAATGCTAAAATTATTTAAATACACTACACATAAATTGCAAAACAATAAATAAAAATTACAAAAAACTGCCCGAAAAACAAAAACAATTAGAAATGTCAAATCGACTGACACATAAAATGTCAAATCCAGAATATGAAAAATGAAAGTATTCAGCGAAAACTCAAAGCCAGAACCCGAAACATTAAGGTGGATTCACATTACTCAAATCCACCAACACGATAAAAGTTGATATTTCATTCAATCAAAATCATTTTTTATCCAGCCGTTTCGTTCAGAACGAGACCAAGATCGATGTTTTGTTTTCAATGTTTTCAATCGTTCATTCAACTAAAATAGATATTTTTTTTCAGCAACTGATACAACTGATTTTGATTAATTTGTATGCTAAAGCATTTTTTTTATTTAAGTTTAACAAAAACTTTTCTCTGTTGGATTTTTAAGCTGAATATTTTGAAAACAACACTGAGGGACTTAGTTCTCACTTAATGGGAACGAAATCCACTTTACTAAAGTGGTCTTTGTTCCCATGCAAGGTGGGAAATTCGTTACAAGAAACTGTGGGTCTTAGTTCCCTTTGAATGTAAAATAAATTCCCATGTTAAGCCATGGGAACCACACGTATAAACAGTGTGGTCCCTCAGTGGACTTAGTTCCTGGGGACTTATTTCCCTGCACCGTTATACTTGCCGAATTAAGTAGAGAAGTCCCTTAAATTCCCTCTCGTAAAGGGGGGTTTAGTAACATCCTTTATATAATCTTTTATTCCTCGCAACTGTCGTGAAATAAATGTTTATTATCAGAATATGGGAGGATTTTGTTCTAAGCTGAATGACCTTTTTCTAATAATTGATGCTTGTGAATATGACGTTATTGCATTCACTGAAACTTGGATGCATGAACATAAAATGACGGAGGAATTGATAAATGTTTCTCATTTTTCGGTTTTTCGTCTAGACCGCTTTGATGTTGACAAAAAGCGAGCTGGTGGTGTTTTGCTTGCTGTTCGTAGTCACTTACTGGCTACTGTTGTTGATATCGATATAAAAGTTGTTGAATCAAAACTAAATATTGAACAATTATGTGTAAAAATAAATTCAAATTCATCATCAACTGAAGATTTGCTGATTTTCCTAAGTTATATTCCACCTAGTAGTAGTGTATCTTTATATGAAAAACATTTAAATAATATTGAGAAAGTCATTTGTAAATACGACAGTGATAACTTGAACATCTGCATAATTGGTGATTTTAATTTAGGCTTCTTATATTGGATTCGTTGTAATGAAACTAAGATGATTCCTTTCCATTTATCATCTGAAACTGAAATATGTTTAGTTAATTATATTTATACTTTAAACTTAGTGCAAATTAATGATTGCTTTAACTCTTTAAATAGATTGCTTGACCTAGTGTTTGTGTCTGAAAATTTAAATGTAATTTTTGAAAATTGTTCTCCCTTCTTAAAAAATTCAATTCATCATAATGCTGTTGGTTTTAGAATCACCAATTATAATTTTAGAAATATTAATTCCTATAAAAATTTTAATAATCGAGTATATAAATTTAATGCAACCAATATGAAGGAAATTAACTTAGCATTTAATAATGTAAATTGGGTCACTGAATTTCAGGAGATGTCGGTAAGTGAGATTTTCCTTAAATTTTCTACAATTTTTAAGTATAATTTAAATAAATATGTTCCTATTGTATGTAAATGAGTAAATTCCCATCCTCCTTGGTATAATTATCGTCTTGTAAAATTAAAAAAAGCTAAAACTAAAGCTCATAAACATTTCAAAAAAAGCCATTCTCCTGAAAGCTATGGTGTATTCAGCAGATTGCGTAAAGAATTTACATTTCTTTCAAAGTTTCTGTATAGTTCTTATATTCAGTCTTTGGAGCATAGTTTGAAAAATCATCCTAAATTGTTTTGGAAATTTCTAAATTCGAAGCGAAAAAGTACTGGCTTCCCTATAACAATGAAGTACTGCGATCAAGTATCTTCTGATCCAAAATAAATAGTAGATATGTTCGCGGATTATTTCCAAGGTATTTACAACTCTTCTAATATTTCTGCTGTAAATGACTAGTACTTTGACTCAATAGATGCTGTAACTGATTGCAGTATGTATTCAGTTAAAATTTGAGGACGTTTTTCATTGTTTGATTAACTTAACCCCTTCTGTGAAACCGGATTTATTGGGTTTCTATCCAAATGTTTTAAAAAATTGTGCTTCGTCACTCTGTTTACCTCTTCATATTTTATTTAATAAGTCACTGTCAAGTGGAATATTCCTTGATGAGTGGAAAGTTTCGTGTATTGATCCTGTTTTTAAGGCTGGAAAAAAAGAAAATGTCAGTAATTATAGACCAATTACAAAACTTTCAATTATACCTAAAAAGTTAGATGAATTAGTTAAAGATAAGGTTTCGAAAGAAGTGAGTTCCAGGATTGTGGATTGCCAACATGGTTTCTCAAAGGGAAGATCGACTTGCACAAATTTAGTAGAATTCACTAACTTCTGTATTAATTCTTTAGAATAACGTAGACAAGTTCATGTGGTGTATTATGATTTTAAGAAAGCGTTTAGTAGAGTTAATATTGAAGTATTACTCAGGAAACTCAATTCCCTCGGTTTTTTTGGGTGTATACTTAAGTGGCTCAAAACGTATTTATATGGTAGAAAGCAGCTTGTATCTATTGGTGATACTTTTTCAAAAATGATAATGGTTGGTTCCGGGGTTCCCGAGGGAAGCCATTTAGGGCCTATTCTCTTCTTACTTCTCGTAAATGATTTGCCTAATATTCTTAATTATTGTCGTTGTTTAATGTTTGCAGATGATATAAAGTTCTTTACAGTGGTTTCAAATACTCATGACTGTTTTCTTTTTCAAAATGATCTTGATAGTTTTCTTAGATGGTGTGTTTTAAATGATTTGCACCTAAACATAGATAAGTGTGCGTGTATGGTCTTCAATAGATCTCTTTTTCATATTGTACCGTCATATAATTTTTTTAATGAGTCAATAGTAATTGTTAATGAATTCAATGACTTAGGAGTGGTTTTTGATTATAAGTTGACTTTTGATGGTCATATAAATCGGCTATTGTCGAAGGCTAACTCAACTCTTGGTTTTCTGAAAAGAAATTCCTTAGAGTATAGGGATCCTTACACGTTAAAGGCTTTATTTTGTTTTTTAGTTCGACCTATGCTGGAATACCGTTGCATTGTTTGGAACCCTTCAACTGCTAAAAACATAAATAGGATCGGAAAAGTTCAAACAAATTTCTTAAGGTTTGCTCTGCATCGGTTCTTTATGAATGAGCATAATGAAAGACACTTATATGTCTCCAAGTGTTTGTTGCTTGATTTGCAATCTTTGGAAGTTAGGCGTAAAATGTACAGTGTCATTTTTGTTCGAGACGTTTTATGTTCTACCATAGATTGTGGGAATTTATTGTTTCTTTTTAATATTTATGCCCCTCAGAGGTGTTTAAGGTTAAGACCCCTATTATGGGAGCCTACTCATAGTACCTCCTACGGTTCACGTGATCCAATCTCTAGTTGAAGTAAAATGTTTAACTTGATGTATGATGAAAATTTTGATTTAATTATGTCTCGAGAAGTCTTTAAATCTAAATTAAAGGTTGCTTTAAGTCTTTTGTAAATATATATGTAATTGTAATTAAGGCAAATATCTGTGGATGTAAAATCGTAGATAATGAATAAATAAATAAATAAATAAATAAATAAATAAATGGCACTCTAGATTAAAGTACGTTCCAAGCCGATAGAAAGTTGCGGAAGGTTTAAGTTCAGGAAGCAAATATTTGGGAAAATCTTCTTTCGCATTCATGCAGGAGTATTGAATGATATCGATGTACACAAATCCGCCGCCGGCCCGAATTGTATCCATTACATTGTTCTGAAAGGTGTTCTTCAATGCCGTTAAAAGTACTGCGTAATCTTTTTCATCCGTCTCTGCTGGTGTCTTTCCGTAAAATTTAAAAACGGCATTTCGTCAGTTAAAGTGCAGGACCTCGTAAGTATTTTTAGCATGTTTTGCAGAAATCACAAAAAACTTCTTAAAAAAATAATTAAAAAAAAAAATAATAATAAAGTAATTGATTTGTGCTATTTATTAGTTAATTGATTATATTAATAAAAATGAATGTCTTAGTAATGCATTATTCTCATTTAACGGGCACTTACGAGGTATTGCATTATTATATTCAATTTTGTTTTCAATACGTACGAGGTAATGCAGCTTTTTCGATTCCTGTCATTTTAAAATTGTATGGTTTAAAAATAGAAATCAAAATAATTAAAACTCCTTTTTATTAGTGAAACATTTAATATTTAATTATATAAAATCAAATATTTACGATATTTCATAAATTAAATGTTAAAGTGCAATTAATGCACAACAAATAAAAAATAAATTTATTTAATAAAAAGAAAGGTTATGTTATTAAAAAATAATTAATAAACTAAAATTGCACTTCAATGGCAAACAAAAATGCTTTGCAAATTATTGAGCCGATCATTTCACAGTAGTAAGGAACAAATAATGTAGATAAATCACAAAAAAACTATAGAAAGAAAATAAATAATAATGAACAAGTAGATAATTTGCAGCGAATTACAAATAATTTTTTTAAATTACTCAATTGTCTTTAAACTGCAATGAATCGTAAAAGGGCCAATAGTCTCTCGGTATAACTGCTTTTATTTCCTGCAGATGGCAAAACTTTTTTTTTGGAATTTTCAATGCTGATGAATGCAGTTGTTCGAAACTAGCTTCCAACAAATTTACTTTTCTGGGCCTTGTAGGTAAGTTTTCGTACTGGTCATCGAAATCTAATTTGTATGAAATGGTTCCTTTGAAATATCGGTAAGATTTTACATTCGTAACACACGGGTCATTCGGTTTTTTTCCTGGTCTGATCGAACTATATTTCAAAACTTCTTTAGCTCCATAGTTTTTAAAAAAATCAAAACTAGGGACTTCAGTTTGGTAAAACGGTTTGTTCACTTTCGCTTCTTTTGTCAACCTGACATAATCATTAGGGATGTAGATTACTTTATTTTTTAACTTGTTTTCAATTGTGCTGTGGACACTATCACATTCCATTTGAGTATGTCCTTTTGTTAAATATTTCTGAATAATTTCAACTTGATATTTTTCTGATATAAACAAAAGTGCATTGCTCATAATACTGTTACGATTCTGTGCCGTACAACCATCTGAAAAAATAATTATAGGGATCTTGCTACCTGATTCCAAAAAGTTCTTTTCTAAATAATGTAAAAGAAAAGATGCGAATGTCGATGCTTGGCCATCTGAAACTGTTTCGTCGAACCAATAACAAGTAGCAATTTTTGTAACCAAATTATAAACCGTAAAATTATGACAGCACAATTTCGTTCTATAGTATAGTGCACTCGCATTTATCGATGGACATACTTTGACAGCCTGAACGTCTATTGTCAGGACATGGCACAAACTATTTTCGGCATTAGTTTTATCTCTTTCCTTTTCTTCCCTAGAACGGTTTTTGTCCTTCAAATGTTGTTCATACTCATTTTCAAGTAGCTCTCCACTCTTGAATTTAAAACAGATGTCGCACCAATCTTTTTTCGGCCTATACAGTCCAATATTTGACTCCTTTATAAGTTTTCTCATAACGATGTGAGAGAGGATCTCATTTTTGGTCTCATGACATTTCTTGATGTAAGCCCTATAAACTTCCATAACACTCTGAAAATTTTGTTCGAGGTATAATTTCGCAGTATTCTTTCTGCAGTAGTGGGAAGGCAACTTATTAAGGTTCTGCAGAAATTCTTGCATGAAGCATAATCGAGAATCTTTGGGTTCAAGAGGTCTCTCTTTAATAGAAGTTTTGTCTTTTATTCCCAGTTTGCTTCTTTTTAACCAATTTAAAACTGACCATTCTCTTATCCCTGTAGTAGCTATGTACATTTTTTTACATACCCGTATTAAACTTCCGTTTGAAATTTTTAAAAAATATTGTAATGTATTTTTTCTTCGTTGTCTTTCCGTTTCATTTATGAGTGTAACTGTTGTACACACGAAAGCTTTCCTTTCTTCCCAATTTAAATTTTCCCAGATACGGTCAAAAATTATTTTCCTTTCATCATTAGATACTTTGTGGCATTGGGTTTTAATACCCATAGGTTTTACCTTACATTTGCAGCGCTCTCCCATTACACGGGCTTCCCTGATTTTATTTTGGATTGTTTTTTTCTGTGGTTTGGATTTCGAAAATCCCAAAAATGCCTTTCCTCTCATTCTGAGCTCTGCGTTTTCTTTTCTAGTATTTTTCTTGGGCTTCCTAGACGGTCCCGGTTCATTAATATCTTATATAGGAATAAACAAATAAGTAATCGAATTAAATTACTTTATATAAATTGTCACCTTCCGTATTTTCCAGACTTGAAATAAGATCTTCGTCTTCATTCATTTCGAGCATTGTAACTTCGCTGGAACATTCTTCGTAGAAGGTAGTAAAATTCTGATTCTCATTGGCCGGCTCTTCGTATGAGATATTCAAATTTTCACTCTGATTCTCGTTTAAAATACCTTCGCAAGAGGCAATTAAATTTTGATTGTGTTTCTCTTCAGCGCTGGGAAAATATTGAGATTCCATCACGTCATTAACTTAAAAAGTTAAAAAAAAAAAACACTTAATAATCACTGTCTTTTTCAAAAATGATTCCCAAGCCATTGTGGCTTGTAGTTAGCTAAGCATTAACCTTGCACGAGAGGTCATTTTTCATATGCAGCACCTCGTACGAATGTAAAATATTTTAAGGTTATCAAAAGCAGGACCTCGTATTTATTTGGTAAATTGAAATCTGCAATAATTATGGAAATGCAGGGAGATATTTCATTAATTTTTATCTAAAAATTTATGTAAACACTTAATCTCACCAGTTTTAACTTTGTCTTTAAAATAAACGGTCTTTAATTAAATGAAAACACATAAAAACTTTACACCGATATGAACATCAATCAATTAACTCTGATAGTGGGAGACTTACGAGGTACTGCTTTACTTTTGGCGCGGAGTTTTATACGAGGTTTAGATTTTCTTTTTTTCTACAAAATGTTCAGAACAACATTAGTACACTAAAAATGCCAAAAAGTGGCTCTTATTTTTCTGATTTTTTTGATATAAAAATATTTTTGTTGATTTTTTTGACTTACGAGGTCCTGCACTTTAACTGACGATTTGTCGTTTTGGAGAAAGTAAGATTATAGCACTATGATATTTAAAAAAAATTGATAAAGTTTGGTATCAAGCTCTCTTAAAAAAAATCCATGGATTTGGTATTGATGAATATCTACTTTGACGGATTGGAAATAACTTTTTGGATCGCTCAATACAAGTTTTATTGGATGGTTTCAATCTGTTATTCATTAATCAAATGATGGTTTTCCACAGGGCTCCGTTTTGTATCCCACTCTCTTTTTCATATTTATCAATGATCTTTTGCATGAAATTTCTAGTAGCAGACAACTTTCTTTGGAATTACCACATCCTTCTGTTCTGGCTGTAGGCTATAAGGGTTATATTTTTCCAAAGCTGAAGTATGATTCCCATTTTCGGGAGGTGCTCTTGGAGAGAATTCAAAACGCTCAGGTTAGGTTAGGTTTACTTAGCTGTGAGCAAGAGAGCCGACACACTTAGACCATGAGTATGTCCATTGTGATACCACATTGAATATTGGAGCTTCTTATGAAGAGAGTGAGATTCCAATATAACTAAGATTATTGTAGTAGAAGACTCCCAGATGGAGTCTTCGCCTTTGGGATAGAGCTGAACATGTACAGAGACGGTGAGCGATCGAATCCTCCTTTTCTACGTTTACCTTATCTTTTGTCAGCTTTACAATTTCCAGAAATGCCTCGTGGCCTGGCACTCAACAGAGGTGAATGTTAAACTGCTGCGCCAATTCCATCACAGACGATCGGCAGTTAGCTGCTATTATTGAGCTGGTAGAGACAGAATCAAGAGATTTAATGGCTGCTTGGATCCAAAATTAGATGGGGATATCTTTGATTAAAATCCCGTTTTCTTTAAGGCAAGACTACAATGATTCGGAACTCGAACATGAGAGACTTAAATTTAGCCTGTTTAGGTACACCTTCACCAACGTCGCATAAGTTTTTGATCCATCGGTGTAAAAATGCTTTAAATCATCTTACAGGAATGCCCAGTCCTTCCAGATTTATCTAGAAGGGATGGTTACCTGAAATTTTTATAACTAATTGAATCTGAAGAATAGTGCTATCGATGCTACTTGGAAGTGAAACGAAAGAGTTCACAATAATGGAGTGGCCAATATCATTATTGATCCACTGCGAGGAGGTTTTTAGACGAATAACTGTGTTTGCGGCCATTTGTTTGCCTACTATAACGAGGACTATTAGATGGAACAGAATGTCCAGTGTAGCGGAGGGATTCATGCGAAGTGTTCCCCCCAGGCACAGACAAGCTGACCAATGTACCTTGCTCAGTATTAAATAATTAGTGCTTTTGTCTAAAGCTGTCCTCCATTCTGCCACCAAATAGAGCCTTTTAAAGGTTCTATCACCTACCCACGGATATAAAAAAACTAAAACTAGTTCAATGGTTTTTAATCAAATCAAAACCCCAAAGTAAATACTGTATGTAAAATGTAAGAACCTCTTCACCAATGGGTAGACATGGAAGGCTTATGCCTTCAATTTGTATCTGCTATTTTCGCTATTCAAATCATTCTTATAGTTTCCTCATTAAAATTCATAAACAAAGCCACAACTCGTCGAGAGTATCATTGCTCTACGGTAAAGCCTGAGTCTGCTACAAACACTAAGACCAAGCTGATCCCTCATCCTCGACAATCAATCTCTCGTCAAACCGAGGGATTTTACTTTAATACACTGATGATGATGATCATGATCATGATGAGACCAAGAAAAGGATATCTTCACTTCATCTTGATTGACGTGCGCATTTACGAAGCCGACATAATGATGGAAATACCCTCTCTCATTCGGGGCCACATTCGCATCCATGTTGTCAATGTGCATCACTACGGTAAGTGATGAATTTGCACGATGGCGCTTTATCCATCCAGCACGCTACACACACTCGGCTTCCGTTCGGTACGATCAAACGATCGCGAGGACATTACCCAAAGATCACAACCACCCATATAATTGAAAGGACATCGGAACACTCCACGGATTGTCAATCAGTGCAGACGAACCCACTAAGGAGAGGAGACAAAATTGCAACTCAACGGTGACGTGATGTGATCTGACGTAATAGACCAATTAAAGTTATCTCGCCATCTCAGCGCAGTTCGGTCCTACCGATGATGTCCGTTGAATGATGACATGCTTGCTGCTGCTACTGCAATTTCGGATGCACATCCATTGATGCGTTTTGCCGCATTTCGGCGGCGGCGGCTATGTCCGTGATATACGAGACCCTGACGACTTCTTAATCTGGGGATGTGTCTGCTGCGGTTTGCGATTTCCATATCCTTGTTGCAATCTTCGCACGTTCATCGTTCGTCTGTCCATCGAATCTTTCCCATCCAATTAAGGCTCTGCAGCAAGAGGGCTAGGGAAGTGTGTACACACTATGCTCTGTGCATATACACTCAGTCTAAAAGCATAACATCGCAGAGAGACTCATCCCCCATTTGGGGGTGTCGGATAGGCGGCAGCTTGAAACAATTGCTGTGTGTATGCGACTCACATCAACCGGAAAAAGGTACAATAAATTATTCCCGAATCCAGATTCCTCCAGACTTTGGGGGCCATCGAAAAATCGATTAAACGCTGAAAAGGACTATATTTTTGGGCATTTATAACCCAGACAGTTCGGAGTGGGACAGTTTGCCTGATGCGAAGGAATGCGAAAAAGGTAGAAATTAGTGAGAGCTTTTTTCCACCTGTCTGCCACCTGGAGAGTTCTTGATTTCTCTTGTTCCAAAGTACACAGTAAACCGTTTGTCGTCGTCACTTCCATCGCCAAGCCGCCAACAGTCGTGGTCCTTTTTTTTGATTTGATTTTTCTAAGGATAATTCATTTTGCATAAATGCGAATGCGGAATTTTGAATTGGAAATTTTGAAGTGGGGCTATGCTATTGATATTAGTATGTATGTATTTCTTTAGTGTTTCAATATCACATACACACTCGTACAGACATAGCTAGGTACATAAAAAGTGTGTCCTTCGGGACAGTCGATTCGAACAATTCGAATAGCCATTGAAGCGTGTTACATTGCATATCGGTAGATTGTTGGGAATGAGAGGGATATAATAGCCTTTTTTGTAAAAAGTTGCTTGCGAAATCCATTTAAATATTTTTCAGGCAATGAAAAACAGGAAAAGCCATTGAGGGATGCATGAAAAATATCTTTTGTGTCACGTTTTTAAAAGAGTTTAATCGGAAGTTGTGAATTTAAGTTATTTGTAATTTTTAAGAGTAAGTATTGAAATTTTTCAAAAACCGAGGAATCGGGGGAAATATTTTCATTTCTAGGACTAAACATCCTTCGTTTGATTACCTTCTTTCCTCTCTGACACATCAAACTAAGGTATATTCTTCATGGGGAGCGGCAATGTAGCATATACATACATACATCTGTATAAGAATTCGGTTTAAAAATATTATGTTCGAAAATAATCTTCAGTTTATTATAGCAATCATTTATTTTTGTCACGGGATTGTAGTGACAATTTGTCAATTAAATAAATATTCGTTGATGTATTTATGTAACACTCTTTAAACTGAATCTGAAAATCTTTATTGTTGAGAATTGAAATAGAGACCAAAAGGAAATGACATAAGCTTTTTTCGGGATGCTGTATTAAGAGAATATTTAAATGAACTTATATTTCTAGGTTAAATAGAATTTCATGGTGAAAATATGGGTGATGGGTCCAAATTCTGACAATCTCTGTTAGATGAATCGAGAAAGCTGAAAATACTTCAAAAAAAAAAAAAGTTGAATATCTTTAGGATTTTCTAGCATTCACAAATAGTTCGAACGAAATGTTTGCTATATTATGATTTTCGAATATTGGTATCTAATAAAATGCACGCATAAATGCGGATACTTATTTTGAGGACTCTATAGGCTGTAGATTGCAAAGGTTTCAGAAATCGAAAAAGAACAAAGAATGAAATAAAAAGAACACTACATACTATATTAACAAACTGTTAAAAGTCCAAATCTTCCTATCGAAAAGTGGAAGATTTAAATTGGTTGATAACTTTCCCCTCTTTATTTTATAATTTGCACACACTACCACTTTTTTAATAGGAGATATCGATGCACATTGGCAGAAAAATCGAAAAGGAAAAAGTATTTCACATTATATTAGTTCAGCTAAAGAAAGAATCTCTATTATTGACAATACGTCCGAATTTAGCGTAAACTGATGATTATTCCCAGCTAGACTATTATGCCGGAGTTGTTTTAGGGGAGGAATGCCACTGGCTATCATTTAAGCATTGTTGATAGAAAAAGCGATAAAAGAGTGAAAGACAGGAGATGTTACGACAGTTTTTGAGGGATGCAAAAGTTTTTGTAATCTCTTTTAAGTTAAGGGCTCTGTTATCGATTTTGTAGAACAGATTCAAAATAAGTAATGGGGGCACCATCCCAGATATGAGAGTTATACTTAAGTTTTAAGACTTTAAATAGTTTTCCAATAAGAGCGGGTAGATGTTAGAATAGAATAAAACAAGCCGTGAGTGAGGTAATAACTAAAGCCTTGTTTCTTATTTGAAAGGCCCATGTATACCATTATGTATGGAATATGACATCGTTCAAATGCCCGCCTCATGAATTTCTGCGATGGCCTGTATTTATGTTCACCTTACATGCGGTCTCCACTAGCGATGAATCCAGAGCATGCCTTAAAGCATGCGTTCATTATCGCAAGTAGAGACCGCCATCGCAGCTATATTTTCATCGCTTGCGATAGAAAGTATGCTCTCATCGCATACCATTCATCGCTTGCTTTATCGCAAGGAGAACTGTCATATTGTTCTGGGCGTACCCAAATTTAATTTAACTGAGTTTGAGTTTTGCGTGCGGAGAAAGCTTTTGCTTGGGGTTTACGTTTTTCTAACAAAATTTAAAAAAAAATCTGATTTGAAATTGTCCATAGAACTCATTTATATCCATTAAAATTATTCGCTATACTAAAAAAGTATGCGATGAAATACCCAGCCACAAAAATCTGACAGTTCTTCTGCTCTCTGCTTTCTGCTTTGGCTATTGCGATTGCGATGGATTTATCGCTAGTGGAGACGGCGTGTTAGGGCATCGGTCGATTGTGGTGACCAGCTCACCAACGTTATTTTTGAAAAATTACGCACAAAAGACACCGGCCCAAAACCCACACCACAAAGTGTATTTGTGAGAGTGAATTGTCACCTAGTGAACCTCGTATGGATTGGTGTCGTGTGTTAATACAGCCATTCACCCAAAAATGAGCCAAGTCGCAAAAGATAATTGCTCGGCCAAAAGTAGGGTCCTCTTCCAAAAGCTCCAAAGTCCAGTTAGCAAACAAACTTTGAGTTCCTGAGCCAGTTGAATTTTGTACGGGTGTATGCCCTAGTCCCGCTGCAAAAATATTCAAGCTGAAGTCTGAGAAAAGCCGAGTTCTTGTGCACGGTGAAAAATCGACTACCTCGTGTTCTCGAACAGCGGCAATGGTATCGACCTTTATTGCCTTCTTTTTACTAACGAATGTTTGCTAATTGTCAGCAAGTCGTCTCAAAATTGGCCTTTAAATGTTAAAGAGTGGATTGCTGCTAAGGGCCACTATGTTTGCGATGACGAACACTCACTTTGGTAATAAAGTTTTTTCATTTGGACATGCTTTTTAGTAGTGTAACTCACTTAGATACTGAATAATAGACATTTGACAGATTTTAACAAGATAACATGGCTGTCAAAATCTACCCGCACCAATTGAAAGACCCTTTACCAGCAATTGCTGAAACCGTTTGGATGTATAGTACGCTATGGTACAAAGAAAAAATGCAAATCCAAAATTGAAAAATAAAGTCCTTCCTGTTTTACTAAACGAGAGACTGCGAAGTCATACCAACACCAAAGACAATGTTCGGATATTTAGAAGAACCAAGCCAGATGAGCTGATCAAAACAGCAATAACATTTGTAATGAAGCATAACAATTATAATCCTCTTACCAACTTGCATGTTCCCTTAACAATAATGTTCTTCATCAATAATTCTCCACACGCCCCTACTCAACCGATATATGTATAATGCTTTCGAAAATGTGCCCACCACAAGTTACGTCCGCAATTAGCTATTAGCCAAAGTCACATAAATTTTACTGCTCCGCTCTTGCTATGATTATAAATATTTGGGAATATCATATACTTATGTATATACAGGGTTATAAATGAATGCAATATTTTTTGAATGCAATCTGTGATGACTTCAATTAAAAGCTTGCATTCATTGACCGATTTGAGACTTCAAACTCTAGAATCACTATTCATTCGTCATTAAAAAGAATGACATCACTTTTTTTCTTTCTTCCATTTATACCAATCAATTGAATGCATTCTTTACAATCTTTTGCATTCTCTTGTTATTTTTTAAATGACATTATTTTTCCCTTTAAATGGTTTTTTTTTATTAAAATGTAAATTTAAAAAGTGCAAATATTAAGTTAAAATCACTGTTTGTTAAACGAATACGAACAAACTAAACATGGCGCCATAGCTGAGAACATTCGTTGAATCCTTCTCGTTGGCTCTCTGAATCAATTAAAGCTTGGCTTGAATTCTTCTTCTGCTGCCATGCACATTGAAATACGTTACATGGCCTGGAATACTAGGCCAAATGTTGTCATATAATTGGGAAAACCAAAGGTTGGGTCGTAGCATGAAAGGTTAACAGAGCGCAAGAGAATGCAAAAAAAAACAAGGAATGTAAAAGAATACAATGGAATCTAAGGTATGTACATATATGCATTTCCAGACGATTGCATTCAATAGACTTCTGTAAAATGAATGGGAAAACAGTGATTGCAATATTTTTTAAATTCAAATGAATGGTGATTCCAATATTTCTAAATTGAAGAATCAAAGTGAAATCAATGAATACAACCGTTTAATTGAATTAAAAAATGGTTCTTAAAGATTGCATTCATAGGTATATGATTACATTCTTTTATAATTCTGGTATATACACATAGGCATTCATATACGTTTGATTTGATATTCGTCCTTAATACCCTGAATTTATGTTTAGGCTCGGAGTTAATGAATAACGGCGCGGCGTAGCATACATCTTAATACCGTGTAGGGAATTATACTTCACAGTCAAACACAAACACATAAATTTTCTGAAGAACTATCGTAAGAAATGGATGTAAGATACTAAATCATTTTAAAATGTGTATTTTTTTTTCATTTAAGCACAAATATTCCGAACTATCTGCCGTTATTGCATAAACAAGAACACCCGAAGTTTAAAAAAAATCTGCATCAGCAAAGCTTGCATACCGCCAATAATAAAGATTAACAACTGAATTTAATTCATAAGTTATTCAAATTTGATAAATAAAAGATAATATTTTAAACAGCTTTTTAAGTTACATATTTAAATCTCGCCAGTAATTGTCCCGATTCGTCAGTGATTTGCAACATTCGGCTTTGATTTCCCACATTCGGTTTTCGGATTCATCCATTATTCGTCACATTATCTACAGATGCAGTCAAAATAATAGTAGTGAACCTTATAAGTTATAACACAACAAAAACTAAAATAAATTAATCTACTAATTTTAAAGAAGTAAATAGTCATCTGATTTTCAAATTAATGTTTTTTAGGCTTTTAAAATCATTTTCAAATTCAATATATTAGTTGGTAACTTCAAATCTATCCCACTCATATAAAAAAACAGCGGTCAAAAAAATAGTATCGGATTCAAAATCTACCTTTAAATATAACAAAAAGGAAAGTTAATAGACAATTTCTACCATAAGTGATAGTCGAGTGTTTGAACGTTAAATGAATATTTAGTTGCATGTCCATTGTTAGAAATAACAGCAGCACAGGACGTTGCATCGAATTAATAAGATTTTCACATCTTTCCACAGGTATGGACCTCCAAGACTGCTATATAGCTTCCCAAAGGGCTGTGTTAGTAGTTGGCTTATAACATACAAAGTAACATATAACATATAAGTAACATACTTCTTGACATCGAACTAAAGATTTTATATAGGATTGAGGTCTGGGGACTGCTCAGGCCACTCCATGACATTAACCCTCGTTTCTTAAAACCACTACTTCGCAAGTTTACTGGTATGCTTTGGGTAGTTTTCTTGTTGAAAGACCCATTTCAGTAGCATTTCATCTTCAGCATATGGGAACATAACTTCATCAATGATCTTCACATAAAGATGCTGATCCACAATGCCTTCAATCCGGTATATTGGACCAAAACCATAGAAGGAAAACATGCCCAAACCTTTATGCTGGATCATCCATGTTTTATTGTCTTGGCTGTGAATCTGGGATTATAATCTGTGTTTGGAGGCCTTCTTACATATCGACGAGATCCCTTTTCACCATATAACACAACCTTGGACTCGTCTGATTACAGAATATTCCTCCACAAAAACATGAAAATTCAAAGACTTACCAATGATTTTATTTACACTACTATTATTTTGACTGCAACTGTATATACCATATTCTGCCGAGCTTTGTCGGATTAATTATTCGCCAACAATAATATGTATAAATATTTTAATAAATAATAAAAATACTAGTGTAAGATTTTAAATATTTGTCGATCATTTAACTCTTCCAGGGCTACCGTTATCTTCAATTAAACTTTGAATTCATATTTCACGAATAACGTGTACATTCTT
Source organism: Philhelius festivus (assembly GCA_963931855.1). Taxonomy (NCBI): domain Eukaryota; kingdom Metazoa; phylum Arthropoda; class Insecta; order Diptera; family Syrphidae; genus Philhelius; species Philhelius festivus. The sequence continues at coordinate 30,701,933 of OZ007556.1, read as the reverse complement.
TGTTTTACCAAACAACAGTTTTAAGCATTGTTGACAAAAATAATGAGCTCTAAAATGAAGTTTTACGTTTTTAAGAAATAATAACCAATATAATTTTCGGTCGTTAAGTTTTCCAAAAATTAAAATACAAAATTATGTATGTATATACAAAATTGAAGAACCCACTTTTATCTTCTGAAATTATAAGAATGGTCGTTTTTTCGAAAAACCAATTTACTCTTAAATTCAAGATTTCGTAAATTCTGCCAAAGGTTAATGACAAGAAACCGGTATATATGCTTTCTTCACATAAAAATCATACAGTTGAAGACTAACATGACTAAAAATATAGCTTTGTATCGAGTTTAGCATTCTTTTTAACTGAAACGTAATCTGCTAACGAAACCAAATAGTACGGCTTGAAGAGAATTGAACACAAGTTAATTTTTGCTATTGAACGCAAATGAAAATTGCTTTTTATACCCCCTCCTATAACTGCAGATTACCAAAAAAAGACAGCAAAACCATAATGTCCTGAGTCTTTAAACTGAAAACCCTGTGTCACCATCAGGTTCTACATAATATGGGATAGAATGGTTCCCCCAGCTCAAAACATTTATATTCATATGTTTTTCAAAATTAATTCAAACATTGAATGAAATTCATTTACTGTTTCAGACAATTTTCCCACTGAGACATGGGCCCGGAAAAATAATATGCGCCTTCAAAAAGTTACCTCATAAACATAAAGTTCCAGCCATCTCAAGAAGTGCATTTCAAAATAGGGAGATACCTATTCTGGTGCCCATCTGAACTCATAATAAATTTATCATGCCTTAGTCATCAATTTTGAATGCATCAGGACCTTTTGCCTATGGACGGAATGGAAGCCCCCCCAACTCTATACGAGCGAGGATATCAAACCCATCTTTCTACGCCCAACAACCAACGTCTCTGAAATGTTACCCATAACAAATTCAACACAAACACGCTGCACATCTGACATTGTCAGCAGGGCTCTCTGTTTTTATCCTACTTCTCGTGCATCTCTGAAACTCCTTTGCGTTTGGTCTGGCTGCTGAATGCCTCTTCGGTCGGTCGCGTTTCCAAGAAATTCTTCGAAGCTTCTAAAGGCTTCACACGAAAATTACACAAACTACCATGTGCGGGGGTCGAAATCCCAAAATGGGTAGGTACGGGAATCCATTTTTGTGTGAACTGTAGACCATCATAACAACCCGCTCACAACACGCAAGGACATTTCAAGGATATTGCATCCAGATAGAAAAATACTATAAAAACAAAACGAAAAAATAACCATAAGCACGATAATAAAAATTGAAAATGAGCTGCAGCAGGCAGGGAATGAGTAAAATTTCGGTAGGTAGGTATGTGTGTTGCTGTAACTGGTGCATTTGACTGTAACTGCATGCAAGAGTTCTCCAAACTACCTCCTCTTCGCATATAGCTGAGCATGGAGCAGCAGATTCGAATGGAACTCGTCTCTCGTTTTCATGCGATATTTTAATAAATAATCCAAAGGACGTGCCATGGATTTTCGTGGCACAAACATAGCCTTTACTATCTGTTTTCGCACAACGACGACGACATGGCTACGACGACACGATGGCGGCAGCGGTGATGGTTCAAGTTGGGAAAACATAGGTAGCAGTTAGGAGATCCGATTTTGAAAAATGCAAGAACTCCAAAGAATCGGCTTTGCTGCCATAATGTGCGAGTATGTGTGTGTGAGTTTATTCCCATTTTCCCCAAATTGCCATGCAATCGCCTTTTTCCATTGAACCTAGGTGCATGCACTTTACCTGGGTATCTTATTCACAAAAATAAGTCGTTAGAAATTCATGTGTATATAGCGAAACAGAAGAAGCTCAAAAAGGGGCCAAATAGAGGATTGTCCTTAAAATTAAAAAAAAAAAAAAAAAGAAACATGAATCTCAAAAATTATTTTTTCCAAATTTCGACACTTACGAGTTGTCGAATATTTGGAACTTTGCGCAGTGTATTTTCAAATACAATTTAAAATTACTCCGAAACATCACAGGCAGTATATAACTAGTGCCTTACAATTTGCTTACGATTTGCGAAATTTCGAACTAACTGAACTGCGCAATGCGCATGACTTTAATTTATATAAGTAATAGTAGATAGGTTTTTCGGCTCCTTCATCGTGAAGTTGACTTAAGACCCAACCAACACATGTATACCTATACGGAACGTCTTCCAGGAAGATAAAGGGTTTTTAAAAATTCGCATTGACTAAAACTGGAGTTGTTGCCAATGCCAGCTTAAGTTCTTCAAAAGATTCAGAGGTGAAGACGAATGTTTTACTTTTCTTTAACATGTCATTTTTTGGAGAAGCTAGAGATGAATTATTTGGGACAAAACGCCTTTTCCAGCCGCATATGCCCAAGAACCTTTAAACTTGTCGCGGCGTTTTCAGTATCGGGAAATCTTTTAGGGCTCACACTTTTGCGGGATCGGTCTTAATAACTTCTAAATGTTTTATATGACTTAAGAAACTTCAAGCATTTCAAAATTAAGTAGACACCTACCATTAATTTTATATTTTAAGTTTTTTATCGACATCTTCTTTCTTCCTTCTGTGCCAAATGATCATCGTGTTTCTCAGAGCCTTGTTCTAGGTATGTTCGCATGTCTGTGAACGTAAGTATTGTTGATTTGCACAAATTTGTCTCACAAGAATGGTGGCTTCAAGTTGTCTGTTCATATTCTAAGCGTCTTCAAGGGGTTATGATTATTCTTTTAAAATACAGTGTGAACGTTTAGCGTTTTTTTTTAGTGGTAAAAGGGACTTCAGATTCGTCTATGCAGAAGGAATCTGAGTAATTGATAGTATGTCTGAAGCTCAACTCATGGAAAAGCCAATGTGCAATTTTAACAATGTGAATTTTAAAATAGAATTTATTTACGTAGAGAATGTTCCTGGATATTTCACTGGGAGAATTTTTCGTTAGAGATAGACTTGCAAAATTCGACGGAGTTCAAGAAACAGAAAAGAGATCTTTCACCAGTATCGGATCCAGGGGATATTATAAAGACTGAAGCTTACCATTACAGCTGATTCCATAGATCAATTTGAGACAGTTGAAACCTTCTAATATTAATAATATTTAAAAAAAAATGTTTGAGTGCAAACATTTGAGAATTCATTCGTTCTTTTGCATTCTTCGCAATCAAAGAATACAATCTTTTAATTAAACTGAAAGATTGCCTTCACAAAAAATTGCATTCTTTTACAACCTTGGTCTGCGTTCGATTCGAGGAACAAATCCTCCAAGAGATATTTTGCCATGAATATTGCTTTTCATCCTATAGTCGTTTGGACTCGGCCCATTGTAGGCTCTCCCCATTCCTGCTTATACGCACGCAGAAATAATTAAGATTTATAAGTCTCTAGGTTTATGTACTCTACGACATGACACATTTCGGGAGCATTAAAATTAATTTTTTTTTGTTTGGAAAATACAATATCTTGAAATCGCATGAACAATTGTTTTTTGAAATTTTGTCCTCAGGATATTAGCTGCTGGCGCAAAATTTAAAACATTTAAAACCCGCTTTAAATCAATTTTAAAATGGTTGTCTACTCTAAACATTATGAATAACAAGAACGGAATTTTTGTTAATTTAAAAGGACATAAACTATACTTTAACTTTAAAGTTGTGTTTGAGTTATGTATTTGTCAAATTAAGGGTTGTTCAACGTAAACTCGCTTAGTTTCTGTTGTAAGACCCACATTAGTTAGAAGAGTTGTCTAACGTGTTTAAAATTATGAAAAAGTTAGACAAATTCTCCAAGATAAAGGACTACGTTAAGTAGAGCAGGTTTTATTCCTTAAATGAAAATTTCAATTCTATTTTTTTTAAAACCAATTTTTTTTCTTGACAGTGCAAAGCAATGATATACATTTCCTTTGACATTTGTAATAATTTTGGTTGAAGTCAAAAGCTATTTCCAAGTTATTTGGCAAACTTATATGTCGGATATTTTGTATCTTTGCCAAAGCAAAAATTTTGTAAAAAATTAAACTTTTGTCTATCGTCTAAATAATCAATTCTGTTCATTATCTACACATTTTGTCTTAGTAACATAACAAAAAAATCTTATTCAAAGAATTATTTCTTGTTCATGCTAAGTCCAACAGAAAATTAATGTGATAATTTGAGTACACTGGCCAAAACCAATTAGAAACTAGTCAGCTATTGAAAATTTTTAATAAAGGCTTAGAATTTTCAAAAGTCACGTGCCATTTTTGGCACCCCATTTGTCGGATATTCGCAAAAAAATTATACCACTTTAAAGGTCTGTACTGTAGATCCAAATAAAAGGTCCGTTAGCTTCCAATAAAATTAAGCAAATCCAGGTTACTTCTATCACAAATTTGACAAAATCAATAATATCTTGTTTCCACGTTAGAAATCCTGTTTTAAATATTGCAACAAACTGATAGCTCAAACGATTAAGTTATTTACGTTCAGACGCATCTACAAAGCTCAAAAAAATCCAAATGTATGTCTATATGTACCAAAAACTATAGTTCGCAGTGAAGGATATTCCCCAAAAAAATAAAAATTAACTGCAAATGTCACGAAACTATAAGGCAAGTTATGAGCTCGAGATTTTGATCAAAGTTGACATTACGATGATGGCGAAGACGAAAAAAGTATTTTTCGAAATTTTGTCTGTCTGTTTGTTCGACTACAGCCTAAATGTCTTGGCCGATCTTTTTTTTTTTATATATATTTTACGCGCACTAAAGGGATTTTTGACTACCCTTAAAAAAACTCAAAATTCGAAAAAATGGGTCTATGGTAGGTACAAGCCGTAATATCTTAATTTCAAAATTTTTTTATTAAATTAAAGATCATAAAAATTAATTGAAAGAAAAAAAATTTTATCAAAATTCTAGGCGCCGTTTTCGAGAAAAATACGATTTTTGAAAACCATTTTTTTAATTTTTACATTTGTATGGTGGGTATCTTTATTTTTAGGTAAAAAAAATTTTTTCTTACATCTTGTAGATGATATTAAAATACTTTAATTTATCTAGTTTAAAAAAAAAAATCCAGCATGGGGTTTTCGAAATATTGAGTTTTGAAAAAAAAAAATTTTAAGTTTTTTTTTAAAAATTCAAAAAAAAAATTTTAAAAATTTCAATAGGCAATTCTATTTAAAATTTTAGGGAGCTTAAGCAAAAAAAAATTATAAAAATCGGTCGTACCGTTTTTGAGAAAATCAAAAACGAAAAAAATGGTTCCAGGGGGGGTTCCCTCAATAACCATTTTTTGCAAATTTTTTTTCAACTGCTACCTAGCTTTAACTAAATAAAATTTTTCTGTATTTTTATTTTTAAAATCTGTTGAACAGATTTTTTAACAATATGACTGCAATCAGCTGTCAAATCTCCGAAATTCCTATTGGAAAAATTCTATATGACTTTTAAACAAAATTTCGAATTTGTCAAGAGATTCACACAAAAATGCACCCGTGCTTTTGTACGTTCTTGCTTCCAAGTAACGGCATTTCCGTTTGTTTTTTGAGAACTAAACTGCAATTTTTAAGAACACCTTTATACCCCACTGTGCGATATGAAACTTTCGGGTGAAATGCACTTCATAGAGTGCACCACTAGCATCAACGAAGAACGACCTTTGTACATGGATAAATCCACTTTACGCGAAAAGGACGCGATGCACACGTTTTCATGTGAAATTGTCTTTTACTACCTGCCTCCAAGTCTATCCAGGCGCTGAGTATGCATGGTAGGAGTATAGAAGCAGCGGAAGAAGATTCCAGCTCTGCAGGTTATAAAAATAATATTCCTTGTTTCTTTTTAATGTGTGTCCTTGTGTGTGTGGGTGCGAGTACTTACACTCGATGGCAATCTAGCGAATAATGCGCACCAGGACTTACATTTCGGTTCAACTCGGAAGGTTTGGGGCAACTCCTAGCTCCTTGGTGCCTTGTGCTTCGTGTATTTTTCATGCGAAGTAGTTTTATCCCTGTAATGGCTGTTTTGAGCTCGATGTTCACTGGCAAGGAGCCGCCATCTCTGGGAAATCGTGGGCTTGAGCGGCCCAGAGTTTGTTATCCTTTTATTTCCGATGGTTGTTTTCTGCGCCTTGATGATGATGTAACAAATAATGTTTTTGTTTTCTCAATTCGTTTTTTTTTTTTCTTTTTATTGTAGATACTTTTCACAGAAGTAGTTTGTGTGTAATAAAAATGTCCTTGGTGCGCTCGGTGAATTATTTTCAATATTTTATCAGTCAATAACTTGACAAATGGAGGCAGTGGTATGTCGTATATGAAAAGTTATAAAAAGGATATCTAAAGTGGGGCTTTGGGTAGTTATGTTGATCAACGAGCAAGGTTGGTTAAAATTACTGTAACGAATGCGGTGTTATGAAGCAGGGAAGCTATATTGTGGTGGCATGTCCTTCTCTGTAAGGAAGGTGGTTTGGATATTTTATGAGTGCTGCATTGTGAGGTGTAATGTGTATTGCCACGAATGCGGAACTATGGAACAGAAGTTATATGTTTGCGATGATATTGGATGAGTAAGGAATGCTGACAGTATAGGCAACAGCTGGATCACATTATACGATTTATGAGACTTCAGCCGAGTGAAATTGGTTTTGTTTTCTCAAGGGCCGACATTCAACTTAGACTTTTACATAGATAGGTTATAATATTTAATTTATTTTGTATAAATGACTTGCTTGTGCTAGGTAGGTACTGTTAAAGCGGTTGAACAATTTTATTTTGCTGAATGATGTGCAAATATTATACCTTTTCGGATGTAAGCTATCCCTTGGATTTGAGTGGATCTCCAAGTGGTATGTGTCGTTTAGATAAATTATGAAAATTCTTCATATGAACATAATAGACATTCTTTTGACTCAGATGAACTGAAGACAACAATTAACAGCTTTGTGTCTACGCAAGAAAATTACTCCTTATATGTACGTAAAGAGTGGGCCAAATACAAGTTTCTTTTTAAAAATGCAATAAAATTAACAAAATAATTTTGTTCCATGTATTATGGCTTTATAAGTAAGACCAAACCCTTCCCATTTATTATGAAACACAAGGTCGTTCAAGTGGCTGCCTCAGCTGGCTTCGCAGTAGCGCATTCTGTAACTCCAATTTTCCAAGACCTAATTGATAGTTTCAGGCTGTAGCTCACGGATTGCTTGGATGATATTAGCCTTAAGTGCTTGAATCGCTTACGGATTGTTGGCATAATATCAGTCCTTCACGGTTCCACACAAAAAAAATCCAAAGAGGTCAAATAGGCAGCTCCAAGGCGGCCAATTGATATCGCCAAGAAGGCTGATAATATGATTTTGGAATTTGGTGCGCAAAAGATGGATTTTGGCATGGGCTGTGTGGCATGGCGCGCCATCCTGCATAAAATAGATGTCGTCCAAATCCATGTCTTCAATTTCAGTAAAAAAAAGAGTCCATTAACATGGTTCTGTAACGCCCATCGTCGACCGAAACGTTATTCCCAGCCTCAATTTCGAATAAAAATGGTCCAAACTGTCACTTTCTGTGGTTGCATTGGCTTCAGGACAATATCGGCGGGTTTTCCGTGTCCTAGATGCGATAATTTCGTTTGTCAACGTGGCCGCGGAGATAAAAATGTGCCTCCTCAGAAAAGATGATTTTTCGCCCAAAATCAAGCTGCTCTAAGGCCCAAACTGCAAAGCGATAACGAAGCAAATGATCGTGCGCCTTAAAACGCTGAGTTAATTGGACCTTGTAAACGAATAATTCAAGATTTTTGTGCAGAATTTTTCGACCGGGAAACAGCTGCCAGTGTCAAAATAACTTATGGTTTAAAAAGAAACCACTATAGATATCCATGGAGATATATCACACTCAAGGAATGGTTTTTAGTAGTGGTGGGCGCATTCGAATGAAATAATCGATTATAATCGATTTAGGCAACATCTCGAGATATCTCGATTCTTCACACAAATCATTCGAATACTCAAATCATTCGAATGATTTTTGCTTATCTACTTTCTCTAAGCGAAATGAGGACTCGAGTATCGAGTGCCTATTCGAGACCAAGAAGCGAATATTGAACGAAAAGACAGAAAAGAAAACACAGAAAATCAAGAACTCGAGAAGTTGGTTATTTGTATCTCGTTTGTATGTATTCAATGACTGATTTTATATTTATATTCATTTTTGCACTCAATGCATCGTTGAGGGTTGAATATGGAATTGTAAAGGAAAGACGAGAAGCGAGAACCTTTATGTTATGATTTTCTTGTTTAGTTTTTGCTTTTTTTCCTTGAAATGAAGTGTTTGTTTCCTACTTTTTTACTATGATATTCTTCGAAAATCATTCGAATGATCATTCGATTCTTTAAATCATTCGAATACTAATATCTCGATTCTTTAAATCATTCGATTATGCCCAACACTAGTTTTTAGTCTAAATTTTGTGTGAACTTTGGTAAAATAAAATCCAAAAATTATTAAATGGTTTCTACTAGTACCGATGTGAACGCAAAATTCTCAGCACTTATGACTGTTAAAATAGGTTTTTATTTGAACTGATTAAACAAACGAAGATCTAGCTTCATACGTAGATATGCATATTTATGTATGTATGCGTAGTGTGTTTGTTGAAAATATACATTCTCATTATCTTTCTGAATTTAAGAATTTTTAAAATTTGTCATGACTTCATAATGAGAGAAGACTTTACAAAAAATCAGTATGCGTCGGCCGGGAATCGAACCCGGATCAACTGCTTGGAAGGCAACTATGCTAACCATTACACCACCGACGCAGTTAAAAACTAATGTTGGTGTTTGAGATGGAATGTACTAGATGTCTGTACAATAATTCAGGAATATTTTTCACACTTCAATTATCTTTGGGAATTATTTTTCATTTTACGTTCTTTGAGAAATTTTTTATAATTGACGCGCCCTCAAAAGGAATAAGAATACCTTTCATAAGATAGATAAGGCAGTGCACGCCATTGGGAAAGTGGAGATGATTAAAAAGGAGGAACCGCTGCATATTAGGGAAAAATCATATACGTAGAGCATTCCACATTCATGTAGTCCGGCTAAACAAAGAATCTCTGAACATCCGAAAATGAGCTCGAGAAAAAATTTATGGACGCGAGTATTAGAGTAGACTTATAGTAGTAGTATTAGGTATTAGATAGTATAAGGTAGTATTAGGGTATATAGGTAGTATTAGGGAATAGACTTTTGTTTAGGAGAAGAATGCATTTGGCTAATTCACAAGAGCACTGCCTTATAAAGAAACAATAAAATAATGACAGATAAGAAACATTAAAACGGTATTCAAGATACGTCAAAATTTCAATTCCTTTAAAGGTTCCTCTGTGAATGCCATCCAAAAGACCCAATTGAACCGAAGTTACATCATCCCAGATATGAGAGTTGTACTCGAAATTTAGACTGGTATAAGTTCTATATATAATAGCCGGATCAAAAGAAGGATATCCAAACACTTTGCGGAATTTTTAGCGACATTTCGTATGTCCTTATTCTACAGAATTTGGTTGGAAATATACATAGCAAAGCATAACAAATATTGAACGTTATCAGTTTCCTCGATGAAAGTCCCACTCAAAGACAGTGGCTGGAAAGGGTAGGTTACCCTTTAGCGACAAGAGAATGCATTGAGTTTTCGAAGTATTAAATTCAACGCCGCTGCCTATGAGAGGGAAGGAGCACATCAGCATTTATTCTTAGGATATAAGACTTAAACTTGTCCACTAAAACTTTTATCGAAATTCCTAATTCATTGAAGAAGGGAGTCACCGAAAGCCTGCATTTCCGGGATACTATTTGAGTCAACGGACTTATGTTTGTCAAGACCTTTCTTGAAACAGTACAAATCTTGAATTCTTGAAACAGTACGAGTGCGAAAGAAGATTGGTGCCATTGAATCGTTAACGCACTTGAATACCGGAGGATTCAATACCCTTTATTGGACCTATAGGAGATTAGATGAAGTTAATGAAGGGAGTTTCATTGAAAACGAACATTAAAACTAGGGACGAGAATGTGTTTTATTTACAGTTTAATAATTCGTATCTTTAATTTATACTGTTCGGTGAAATCTGAATACCTATTTAAGAGGACAGTCGCAAGTTTGTTTTATAAAACTAACTGAACCTAGCTTACTCTTGTACCAGGCCCTGTGTGATCTTCATTCCGCCGAGTTAGTGACACGTCGTGGCTTAAAGCTTAGATCTGTCGGTCATCGTCAGATCAGAAAACACATGCCAGAGCCTACTTTTACTAAACCTAAGATCCCGCTTCAACCCAGTCAAGCCACCAATATTTTGTTCTATTCAATCGATTAGAATTTATTTATATGCCTTAAAGGTATGTAAAGGATTCTTTTATATGTTGCTCTTCGTGCAGCATGGTGTATTATTAGTACATATGTTCATTGAGTCTAATAGATACAGGAATGTCTCTGGTGGTATGCATCCATTTTCCAAAACATTTCTGAAATACCCAGGATTGGGGTAAAATAGTCCCGATATGAACTCGTTTTCTACAACGTCCGCCGAACGCGCAAAGCGATTCCTCTCAAAAACGATACAACTCATTTTGATAAATGTTGGTATTCTAAATGGTGAAAAAAGCTCTTTAAGTTTTTTTTTCGGAAACTTAATATTTCGGAAACTCCCTGCAATTTTTCGAAAATTTAAAATTTATAGGTTTTTAATACTAACTTCAGGATGTAGTTTTTTTTATTTTATCAAAAATAACGTTATCCACGATACAAATGTTAAGAAATGGTTTTCGACAATATTTGCTATATAAATCTGAAATTGAAACGTTACTGACAATATCTACCATAGAACCATATGTTTTCCATTTTTGACTTTTTAAATGTCAGCATAAAAGATTTGATTTTAGTTTTTAAAATTAAAAAATATCTCATATCAAAACTTAAAAAAAAAAAATTGTTTTTAAATATTCATAAATAGTAAATTTTTAAATTTCTCCATTTTTTCAAACATTTTGAAAATCTTATATATTTTTATGAAAATGTTTGCTCTTACAACATTATTTTTTAAAATTTTCCTGGAGTTCTGAATTCCTTCTATAAATTATTGCTTTCTTTGATCTGAACCTGGATCCGCTGAAATAATTTAGCTATAGAAAAAATCTAAAAAGAGGTTCGACGAAGTTCTCAGCATTTTCTTTCGAGTTTCAGATCCAATATCCATTTTGTGCCTACGGTCTTCTTGGGTGTTTCATTTTTCAGTGATTTGTTTTTTAGTTCATTGTTAAGACACGGTTCAACAACTGCTATCGTTAATCCAAAATATAAAAAAGTACATAAGTGTCATAAGTTGTTTTAAAAAATCTTATATCTGCTAAGATTTTAAAAGAAATGCCTTCAATAGCCTTCAAGAAACTCAAATTCATATACACACAAGCCTTAGATATGTGCCACACCATCTTGACAGTTATACTTTAGCAAGCTAAGCCATCAGCAGAATTAACATCTGACAGATAAGGTGTGGAACTTTTGACTTGATTACAAATTGTATAGTCACCTTCGCAGGCAGTACGTACTTTTTACGAAATACAGAATTCCTGCGTTACAGACAAGCGTATGCCAACGTTACAGCGAGTGTAGGTACGTCAAGGAATCCACTTTAACCAACTTTGCATTTGTTATATACTAGGGAGTATTGCTTTCTAATAAAAATCGTTGCGAAGGCTTCAGAAGAAAATGCAAAATAGATCGGCGTGCATATAAACTTTACGATCATATGAACATGGTTTTCTGTACAGTTTACATTTTCGGCTTACGATAAATGGCGGTTATATTGACCTTGAAAAATCTGAGCGACTAATTTCGAATGTAAAACAAATTAAATAAATTCAAGCAGAGATGGTTCAAAGGCTGTATAGAGAAAAGAGTCTGAAAACTTCTTTGACCAATGCTTGACAAAACCAAGAGTTGCATTAGGTCCGCCACAATGATGTGATACTAGGATCTGAAGTTTATTTATAACTCCCCTAGTTCCCGACTAAATGGTGGTTACTCTAAAAGAATGCTTTAATTAATATAGTAGTCTGGCGATGGTGGACGGAGATGTTTACGGAAGAATGTGATTTGCCAATATTAAGTTTCAAATTGTTCTTGTGGAATCAAATAGCAAAATTGTTCAATTCCTTCTCCAAAAGGTAAAGAATCATTATGTTCAGAAATTACTTAAAAATGTTCATGTTATCAGCGTTTGTAGATAGTTTCGACGTAATTGATTACCGGGACGAAATAATCGGTCCCATATTGATGTCCCGCAAGGAAAAATTTCCCAGTGAAAGGACCTGACATTAAAGATCTAAACAAGACTAAGTAACCGAACATTGTCTTTTACATTTAAGACGGTTTCCATCTCGGAGTTGGTATGACTTCGCAGTCGCTGATTGTATGATACAACGTGTTTTTTAACTACTTCTGTGACCATTTCTATTTGAAAGTCACGATGTAGATCGCTATTTATTATGTCCCAAAAGGCATTTATTATTCCTTGTGGGGCTTCGTTTTGGAATTTTTGGAAGGGTTCAGCATTTGATTTCTTTGTACAGCCCCATAGCTGGCTACCATAAGTCCAAACAGGTTTTAGCATGCGCTTATACAACATTATTTTGTCCTCGATAGAAAGGCCAGAGTTCTGTCCTAGTAATCAGTATATATTTGTCTGTACTTTAAGGTTAGTTCTTCTCTTTTCTTTTTGATGTGCTCTTTCCAATTTAGCTTTGTATCTAGTCATCCTAAGTTTTTAGGCAGTATTAGCATAAGGTACAGCTTTACCGTTGATAAAAATTGAAACATTGTTTAGATTTTTGTTTGTTAAGTTTATATGCGTCGATTTTGTTTCAGTTGTATTTGCCTCCAATCTCTAACTTTATCGACTGCATTTTGCAGTTTTTTCTGTAGCCTTCGTATGGGTGATTTTTTTGCGCACTGATATCACAGTGTCGTCAGCAAAGGTGGCCATGATAGCGTTGATGTCCACTGGAATATCCCTAGTACATAACAAATACAGGGTTGGTCCTAGGATCTAGGACACTCCCTTGGATACACCGGCTTCAATATTCTTTAGTGATTTTGGTACTCTAAGGAGTCAGTTCGTAAAGTAGAATTTCAGTATTTCGTAGTACTGCCTGGAAAGCCTTATCAAAGGCTTAAGTTATATCTGAGAAAAGAACTGAACATACTTGTTTTTCTTTAAGTGCATTTTCTACAACATCCGTAATTATATGCACTTGGTCTATCGTGGACTTATTATTTCTAAACATAAGCTGATGGTTTTTGATAACTCTTCATTCTTCGATAATTTTGCTAAGCCCTTTCAAGAGCAGTTTCTCGTTTGCCATGATTAGCCATCATAAGCGATAAAAGTCTGTGAGATATTACTTTTGTTGGTGGCTTACCTTATTTAGGTAACAATGACTTCTGCAATTTTCCAATGATGTGACACATGCTTACGATATGCGTATTTTATAAATTGTTATTTCTTTTAGGCTATTGAATGTTATTGAGGCATTTCTTTCAAAACCTGAGAAGTTATTAGATCGTGATTTTTTGTAAGATTACTTATGATGACACATGCTGTCTTACTTCTTTGAGCGTGACAATGGTCTGTATCTGAATTTGCTGAGAATTGCTTAAAGACGTTCGCAAGATTTTCAGGGAAAATGTCAGCATTCTGTTTCGGGTTTTCTATCCAATTTCGATCTGGAGACTTTATTTGCGGGTCTTGGGTCTGCGGTCTGCTTTCCATAAGGAGTATTCAGGAGAAGCATTTGACATCCAACCTCTAGGAATAATTCAAATAAATCATATTTGAATTCACTGATTCATTATTTTAAGTTCATTCTTAAGACGATTGAATACTACCTTATCGCCTGAAAATCTCGAGCTCTTCTTTTTTTCAATATCAACTCCTTTATCTCATATTTTATGCTTGTTTCTCTTGATATTGAAATAGTTGAAGTACTTTCTTCTGCAGCCTGTTGCACATCACCAATGAATTGTTCTACTTCATAATCAAGTTGTTCAATTGTTTCCATCTCAGGTTCTTAGGTCTCAGGTCTCAGGATCTCTGGTTTATAAAACTTTCATGTTTATCTCTGAATTCGTTCCAGTTCGTTCTTCTATGCACGAGTTTAGGATTACTTTTTTCTGTAAGACTACTGGAGTTTGATGAGACGATAAATCGAAATTACTTTCGACACTTATATAATTTCATTTTAATCCTTTAGCTACGAAAAAGCTAATAAGGTCTTGTATTTTTTTGGAGTCAGATGGCCATTATGTTGGCAAATCAGCAGAATAGAATTCGCAGTTGTATTTGCATCCTGCTGGGAACAGACGTTTCTCTTTTGTAGTTATAAGCCTAGATCCCCAGTGGGTGTGTTAAGCATTAATGTCGTCACCAGCAAGGAACTTATGCCCTAGGAAATTAAGGAGTTCTCCATATTCTTCTTCAGTTGGAGAGCGCCTTGGTGGGCAATATATAGCTGCTATCTTAAAATCTTTTTTTAAACCAATACTAATTATTGTTACTTGTATGTTTTCATTATTGAACTTTAGTTAGTGTTTCAATCACTTTTAACTGATTTCAAATTTAATATTTTAGGAATACAATAAATGAAACACCCTGAACTGGATTAATAGTAACAAAACCCCATTGCCATGTTCTAACTATAAATCTAGAGATAGAGAACTTCTATTCCAGGAATCTTATCCCACTTTGGTTTTCGGGAGATTCTTTTTAATTTTTCCTTTGTATTCCATTTATGCCACTACCCCCAAAACGTTGTTATTAAAACTACTCAATAACTTCTTTCATTCTCAAAAACGGGATATCAAAAATGTTATCCAACCTCCAAAATCATCTGGATTGGTGTGTTCTAACTCATCATGGTGCGGTATTGTATAGTTCTATACATGCATCGTTTGATTAACTGCAGCACGGTGGCGGCGGCGGCGGCGAGGACCAAAACACGATATTTATCGAACGCCAGCCATATTGGTCCAATCGAGTCGTGTTTGTGTATGCAAATCATCAACAACCTCCAGCATCAGTGACGATGGAAAAGTCTGACTAAAAACCAAACTAGCGCAGAACACACAAGGAGTGTTTAGAATTTTTTCCTGTCACTATTCCACCCACAAAACGAATACAAGAAAAATGGAAATGGAAACATGAAAAAAGGCATCCTTTGTCCTTAAACTAAGTGCAATATGTAGTCTCCGGCTACAGCGCCATACACTTCTCATGTGCATGTGAGTGATTCGATTAATCGTTTGAAATTTTGTTCATTTTACTCCTTTTTGTGCTCGTATGTGCAGCGCAATTTATAGAGCCAAAGGTACTCCATTTTGTACTCGAAAAGGATACTTGGCGCGCGCTGTCCTTTGAGCGAAGTGAATGTCCAATATCGTGTTTGCATCTTTCTATTTTCCTATTTTTCTATGCCTTTGTTTTTATTGACCCATTTGGAGTTTGGTTTTTTTTTACGTGATGCAACTAACACGGTATCAAAGGAAACTAAGCCTTTTAAGGATAATGAAATTGCTGCGCGATATGGAAAAAGCCTTTGCCAAACAAAGCAAAGCAAAAGTAAGGATGAAACAGCATCCTTTGAGCTTGCTGCGTTTGTTTTGGATTTTTGTATGTGCATGTCCTGTCCTCGGTGGAAATGACCACGCCGCATCTATACACATCTACATGCATATATGCAATGGGTATTTTTTGTTTTGCATCTCGGTTTTTGTTGGTCCTTTTGTCAAGGATTTCACGTATATTCGTACTTTGCTTCTCTGGGTGTTGCTTGTGTGCATATGTGGACTCAATATGCAACGAATAGCAATGTAAGGATGCGGGCTTCATTGGTTTGGATATGCTGGAGCTCGTGTAATTTTTTGGATTTCTGTTCTTATTGTTTTTTTTAATTTTGCTTTGCATTTCCTGCGCCTTTGATGAAAAAATGATTTTTTCTGTTTTGTTTAATTCGAACAACTCAACAAGCAGGTCCAGTTTGTGCATTGATAACCAATCAGGAAATATTATGGGTGTGTCCAGAGGAGGGCGAATTTGTAACGGTCGGCTGATGGACGATGCCGATGGTGCATCGGAAATGTGATTACGTATGCAATTAGTATAAATAAGAAAGAAATATTGAAGAAAACGAAAACGGTATTTTGTTGAAAATAGGAAATATGAGGACCTACATGGGTGGACATGCGAGAGATATAGTTTTGCATGTAGGTAGATATGGGCCAAGTTAAAACCTGTTTGAAACAAAAAGTTTTAAACCAGACAGTTTGCTTAGCTGTAAATATCTGTAATATTACCCTGTCAATAAGAAGATGGAGTACCCCTTGGCATAATGGTTAGTGCGTTGGACTATCAAGCGGAAGGTCTCGAGTTTGATTTTCAGCCGCTGCAAGAAAGTTTTTTTTTCAGGGGTGTACTGCCTCTTGCGAGGAATTGACGAATCCTTCAAGAGTATCTCTTGTCATGGAAAGTGCTGCTCATTACCCGTTCGGAATCGGCAGAAAATTGTAGGTCTCCTCCGGATTGGGAAAAGAAAAGAAACTCTTTGAGCTGCGCAAACATAAGTTGCCTCAAGATCCTTTCTGTCGTGAAGGTAAGTGTCAGTGGGGGTCCTGCGGTCCTACCAGGAAAAGCCACAAGCCCACCAAATAGTCATATGACATGAGATCTTGGAAAGGATGTAGGAATTTCAAATCGACAACTACCACCTTTTCCTGAACTTAAAACCGCCTAACTGCAAGGACGAACTATGTTTATAGAGGATTGTCTAGTTTTGCTATGCGTGGCCAACTTGCTCATTTTTGCCGATGGGGAACGCATGCTGCTCCGTGCTCCACCAGGGTCAGGAAAGATCTCACCTATACACTTGATAATGATATATCAAAAAAGCGATGCACTGGCATGGAAATTCTCTAACATCATTCTGGAAAGATTAGTGCAAGACTCCCTTGCGAGAACACTGAGGGTCACAATCTTTTAAAATTCCGTCCAATAATTTGGATAGGCCAATGATTTTGTCATAATTGGAAGAACAAAGCTTAATGTCAGTGCGGCGTTTATGAGCATTGAGATGGAAGCGACTTGTGATCAAGTTGGGACACATAAAAAGAACGTTCCCATAGACAGCTTTAACTTTGAGGTAGCTAAAGAATTTGTATTTCTAGGCATTTAGGCATTGCTATTAATTCAGACAGTGACACCAGCGCTGAAATCGAACTTGTAAATCTCTGTTTCACTCATCAGCCCGGTCCTAATAACCTTTTCAAAGGTGGATGAGAACTCCTTAGGACGTTTTAAAATTAAAATTTTCCGGGTAATTTTTGGTTTAGTTAAACGAGACTGAGGTGGCTGGCCATTTCGAGCGAATAAACCCAAACATTCCCACCAAGCCGGCTGGAGAAGTTTGTTGGTTAAGGCCCTGGTCCAACTTTGACAGGAGTTCCACCTTACCTAAGTAATTCTCTACTAAACAACAACTATTTAACTGTTTTGCTGAAGAAAACGAGCTATGTTTTTCACATATACCCTCTTAATCATTATGTACGAATGAAACTTGTATCGAAGAATTCTTGATATAGACGTAACTGACCAACTTTTGTGGAACGACCACATATTATAGATATTGCTAAAAATGCACTAAATGCCTAAATGTTCTCATACGTTGTAAGACTTCGTTTCTTTCTTCTGATTTGGCAACTATTTATAAGTCATACATGCGCCCAAACCTAGAGTGCCATTCACATACATATTAACTTACTTAGGTCCTCAGACCTTTTATGTCCGTGGGCGACCCCTAGTGGGGCATAGGGCGTCCACAACGCTAGCTCGCCATCGTGTTCGGTTTCTTGATATGAGTCGCAACTCCCTCCAACTCTTGCCTAGTTGGGCTGACTCCTCCTCGACTGTCCTTCTCTATAAGCTTCTCGGTCGTCCAGCTCTTCTTCCTTTTTGAGTGAGCGGATTCCACTGCATGGCATGCGCCGCAATACAATTGTCGCCTTTTCGAAGCGTGTGGCTGATCCACTGCCACTTTCGATGTCGTATAATAAAGTCAATAGGTTCCTGACCCGTTTTCCTGAGGAGCTCTTCGTTTGATATACGATTGGGCCAGAAAATCCTAATGATGTTTCGTAGACATCTATAATTGATCGTTTGCAGCTTCTTAGTGACACCTACTGAGGCTTTCCAAGTGTTGCAACCGTAAGGTAACAAGGATTCGACTTTGGATCGAAACAGCCGTAGCCGATTCGACTGCTGATGTCCTGTTCGATGCAACCCTAGGTAGAGATGATACTTCCAAGGTATTGGAAGCTCTGTACTTTCTCTACTGGTTGTTGAGAAATATTTATAAGAGAAGATGACTGGGTTCCTAGGCTGATCATCTTTGTTTTGCCGGAGTTGATTTTCAGCCCCACGATTTCTGCTTCTCTCTCCATCCCTATTGCCATTTGGTGGGGATCCATGATCCTATGAGAGAGCAAGCATACGTCATCCGTTTTAGATGAGACGTCAGAGTCCATCGAAGTCCTCCGTTCCCCGTCAAGGCCGCTCGCAGGACATCGCTTATTACCAACAGAAACAATATTGGTGACAGAATGCAGCCCTGTCTGACTCCACTTTGGACTTCAAACTCTTCTGACAGCCTCCCTTCGTGCAAAACGTGACATTTGGATCCATCATAAGTTGCCTTAATAATAGCTATTAATTTATACGGGATATCCCTCCTGTGTAAAGCAAACCAAATAAATTCTTTATTGACGCTATCGAAAGCCTTCTCAAAGTCAATGAGTAGCAGGTGAAGTGGTGATCGATATTCAACGCACTGCTCAATTATGATCCTTAAAGTATTGATAGGATCAATGCATGAGGATCCAATGTGGAAACCTGCTTATTCGGCATCGAGTGTGGCTTCTAGATGTTCCCTGATGCGTTCCAGTACTATTTTCGCTATCAATTTGGCAAAGGAAGGCAGGGCGCAAGTCCCCTCCAGTTTTCGCACTGTGTTAAGTCTCCTTTTTTAGGGAGCTTGACTATCATTCCCTTTTTCCACTCATTCGGGAAACCTTCGGAGACCCAAGCTTTCTTTATGATTGGATGGAGGAGTTCGCTCGATGTCGTTGGCGCCGCTTGTAGAAGCTCTGCAGGAATGCCATCGAGTCCTACTGCTTTGTGCTCGCATACATGGGACATAAAAACATAACTGCACTTCCGGATAGAATTCTAAATAGAGATTTATAGCTGCTAGGTGACAGATCAATTTCGGAAACATTTGTTTCATTGGAATACCATAGAATTGAAATAGACAGCTGTATTCCTTCCCTAAAGAAATTTCAGCGAAGTGCGGAATGCCCATCAGTATATTCTTAAGCCTAACTTGGGGCGTAAAGTCAAGTATAGGGATAACTTCTTAAGCCACACTGCACGAATGTGAAACTACTTACCCAATTCTATTTTTTCTTCCCATTTCAATATCCAGACATATAAGACAATTGGGGGAGAAAACAACTTAAAACCCGACGAATCTCCAGCCGATAAGTTCCGGGTATCAGCAAAGTATTCGACAAATTATTAATAAATAAAACAGCTCTGCCAAGTTGGCACAAATATTATACCGGATACTAAGTTCGGTTTCAAGGCGGAATATGATACGATTCATGCCGCGTCTTAACTGATCTTTGATATGAAATGAAAAAAATTTAAAAGGCAATGTACTGGTCTGTTGATTGATTTAGGCTAGCCGCGCACTGGCAACTGTAATCGAAATCTAATAGTTTAATCACCAGTTGTTGATAGAGTACCGCCGACTGGCAACTCATTACTAATGTTCACACTCTTTTTCTCTCTTGCGCTTATAGAAAACAGCTCAACTTTTGCGAATTAATTCAAGGCAATCGTTTAGTTTGTGTCAAAACACAAACTTTTTAGTTGCTCGAATCGAGTTGCTCTAAGTGCGCGGTGTCCCATATAAGCCCATATGTTTCATTTCTGCAACTAAACAGTTGCGAAACTAAAAGTTGAATGTGCGCGCCTGGCCTTAGAGAGGGCCTTATTCGACACCATATTATGGTTAGAGGGCCTTATTTTAATGTAGAGTTTACCGGACTCGCCATTGTTCAACCACTTTTGTATATGCTTGATGGCATGCTAATTGGTAACAAGTTTTTTGCCAAAAGTGAAAATTTAGGTTTTACCTCAATTTTAAATATTAAAAATGGTCTTTAGCATAGAGGGGTCAACTCGACAATTCTATTCAGCCATTTACGCTATCGATCTGATATGTACTAAATGAGGAAGTTTCTTGTGCTGACGATGATATAATAGTGAAAAGAACAACTCCAAATGACAAGATCATCGGAATTATTTTGAATTCGACAAGATTCAATGATAGCTGGAAGTTCAAAATCAACTTTTACAAATCCAAAACTATTCAACTTAGAATTCCGTTGCGTGGAGATCCAAGGGATATGAGAAAAACCTGAGGCCAGTTACTGCTCGTAGGACCACATGGACAGTCACTGATGAGTAAAATTTTAGTAAAGTACCTTGGCATCTGATTAATTGTATTTCGACAGATATATGTATGCTTCTCTAGCCACGGCTAGATGACACTTTACCCCAATGGATCGTTTGTCTTGCAGCAGCCAGCCTGATAGGAGGTTGACGATGATTTTCTACATGGCCCTGATCTGGCTGATAATTGACTATGGGTGTCCGAAGTGGTTCAACGTTGCCCCATTTCAAATGGAAAAGATTTGAGAGTTTGAGAGGCAGTATCTTAGACGTTGAATAAGATTACACAGAACACCAGAGGCGCATTACAAACATTATTATTTCAACCAGGTTTTATGCGACGGAGCAAATATATAGATTCGAGTTCAAATTGCAAGAGCGATGTCCTCGATCCACAGCCTAATTTTTGGGGCTTACTACACGAACGACGAAGCCCACAAGAAGAAGTTTAACGGTGGCATGACATCTGTGGCCAGTTTACATCGTGCAAAGCCTACTGCGCCGTCCTATTGAAATTACAATTCGGCCAAAAGATATTGGTTAGCACTCGCCTTTGATGGTGATGGCCGGATGGCCGGGCAAATGTCAGTCGTTTTGAAATAAGTATGAATCGATGATGCCGCCAGCCCAGACAGTGATATCCTCTGAACGTATTGCAATTTTTTGGATCTCTTGTGGATTTTAATCGTCCCAAACCAGACAATTTTGTTTGTTTGCGAAATAATTTCTACAGAAATAGACTTTGTCACTTAATATGGCTTTTTTGATTCTTTAAGGTCAACTTTTAACTCCTCGAAAGTCCAGTTAGCGAACACACGTTGTCTATGGTTGTTTAATCTGAGCTCCTAGGTCGGGTTAAAGTTTGTACGCATGCATGCTTAAGCCAAGACGCAATTTTCCTCATTATCAATCAATAAAAGACAGAGAATTCATGATTTTTTTAAATTGTTGAATGCAATGAGAAGTACTCGTACCTACTAAGCACTCAATCCTGGATTCCAAAGGCAAACAGTTAATGGTAAAGAAACTTTCAACCTATACACATTTTTGACACATTAACAATTTTTGTTTCGATTCTTTCATGTTGTTATGGCCATAATATTGGAATCGAACCTATGTCGTCGTCGCTGGAGTGACTTCAACCTGTGAATTTTGTGTTACATCTAAAACTTTCACTTTAATCATTTTTTCATAACGCGCCTAAAGAAATAAAGCTAACTTCAAAAACATAAATTCAATTTACTTTTGTAAAACTTTTTTTGTTTGCACATGGATCCTCCAGCTGTTTATTGTCAACAAAAAATGACATAAATGGAAGTGTTCCGAAAATGAGGTAGGTTTGAGCCCATGGAACGCATTCAGTCATGGAGATTTAAATTTGTATCGTAAGTCAAGTTCGTCCGCATTTTTGACGACGCGACGTCTCACGTCTGACAAATTCATTTCGAGTATTTTGTATTCTCTTTTTTCGCAAATATTTAAAAGTCAAATGCAGACAAATGTAAATAAGTTTTGAAAATAATTGACTTATACAAATACGCAGAGCTTATACTTTTGCATGAATACCCCTATTATTTTAAAGCCATAACTGCAATGAACTTGAAAAGTAAAAATGTTAAAAAAAAATCTGCTCTCCTTTTCCAACTCAATTTAAAATTTTATCTCCCATCTCAAAAAACCAAAAAGTAAATGTTTCACTTTTTGAAAACACTAATACATTGAATAAATTGCTTCAGAAAATGACCGATAGATGTCGCCAAACTGAAAGCAACAGATGTCGCTAGTGTATGTGTGTATTCTTTTTCATTTTTCACTTATTGTACTTTTTGCAAAAATTGCCATTGTAGTTAACGCTTGATGGCTTAAATGGTTCTACCTTTTTACTTTTTCACTTTTTAAAAACACTATTACCTGGAATACATTTTTTCACAAAATCACCGATAGATGTCTGAACTGAAATTATGTGGTGTAAATTATACGCTCTTTTCAGCAACAGATGTGGCTAGTGCATGTATGTATTCTTTTTCACTTTTTGCAAGAAGTGCCGATTGTAGTTTACGCTTAATGTTTTAAAATTTTATTATAAGAGCTCAAATACTAAACAAACATATGCCTAATTGATTATATTGATAATATTTCTTCACTTAGGAAGGTTCACATTCAACAAAAACAACATGTTCATCAACTTTTATCGTGTTGGCGGATTTGTGTAATGTGAATCCACCTTAATGTTTCGGGTTCTGGCTTTGGGTTTTCGCTGA
Source organism: Philhelius festivus (assembly GCA_963931855.1). Lineage (NCBI taxonomy): Eukaryota > Metazoa > Arthropoda > Insecta > Diptera > Syrphidae > Philhelius > Philhelius festivus. Next base: position 30,679,033 of record OZ007556.1, on the reverse strand, counting down.
ATGTTTTCATTTTTCATATTCTGGATTTGACATTTTATGTGTCAGTCGATTTGACACTTCTAATTATTTGTCAGTCGATTTGACATTTCTAATTGTTTTTGTTTTCCGGGCATTTTTTCGCAATTTTTATTTATTGTTTTAAACAATTTCTGTGTAGTATATTTAAATAATTTTGGCATTCTGCACATCTATGCAAAAAATGCTTTCGTTTAATATGTAATGTATGCCCCTTCGGTTTTTGTGGGCCGCGAAAAGTGCACCACAAAAAACATGTTCGCCGTTTTATTATATGATTGACTGCCTGGATTCGACTGACAGCTAATATGACAGATGTATGAAGCTTCAACAATATGTCTGCAATCACCTGTCAAAGTTTGAAAATCCCTATTCCAAAACCTTTAGTTTAATTTGGTTCTCCACGCAGCAAGTTAGTTGTAAGTTATTCTAAAGTAGACTTATTTTTTATGAATTTTTGTAAAGCTTTAAGACAGTTGTAAGTTAACGAATGATGAAAACGGTTTAAAAAAAAAAATCAGATGGTTCGTCATTGCAAGAGGTAGGATAGGTTTTTTTCTTTGCATTTAAATTTACTTAATCCAAATATAAAACAATAAATTTTGTAAGACTTTCCTAAAATATAAGGGCTAGACCAAAGATGGTGTTATATTTCTACACAATTCAAAGTAACCGTATCCCTTTGAATAAATCGCAACAATTTTGAACTAATCCTTTTTTACTTGCGACTTATAGGTACTATAAGGCAAGTTATGCATTCGTAAAAAAATCGAACTTGAGATTTTGATCAAAGTTGACATTGAGATGATAGCGAAGACTAAAAAAGTGATTCTCGCAATTCGTTCTGTCTGTCTGTATGTTCGACTACAGCCTAAACGGCTCGGCCGATTTTCTTCAAACTTGGTAGATATCATTTTTATTTTTTTCCCCCACACGTTTTTTTAAGACCAAAAATATAACGGTACCTGCCATACGATTTTTTTTTCGAAATTTTGTAAATATTTTTTTTTCTCAAAAACTGTTCGACAGATTTAAAAAAAAAATTTATTTCGTTAAGGCTAGGTACTGGTTGAAAAAAATGTTCCGAAAAATGGTTATTGAGGGTACCCCCAAAAATCCATTTTTTTGTTTTTGATTTTTTCCAAAACGGTACCACCGATTTTGATATTTTTTTTTTGCTTAAGGTCTCCAAAAATTTAAATAAAATTGTGTATTCAAATTTTTAAGAAATTTTTCTTTGGATTTTTAAAAAAAAATTCAATTTTTTTTTTCAAAACTCAATATTTCGAAAACCCCATACTAGATTTTTTTTAAACTTCATAAATAAAAGTTTCTCAACATAATCTACAAGATGTATTAAAAAAGTTTTATTTTACCTAAAAATAAAGGTACCCACCATACAAATGTCAAAAAATGTCAAAAAATGGTTTTCAAAAATTGTATTTTTCTCGAAAACGGTGCCTACAATTTTGCTAAAATTTTTTTTCTTTCCATTAATTTTAACGATCTTTAATTTAATAAAAAAAATTTGAAAATTTCGAATTACTCATTATCGTCGAAACGGATTTTATTGAAATTTTTTGTAGAGATGCTTCTAAGAAGTTTAAAAAACATTGCATTAGTTTTTGAATTTTTGAAAAAAAAATATTTTTTTTTTGGAAAATTCGATATTTCAAAAACGGCTGAATATTTTTTTATATAAATTTATTTTAATTCGCACAATAATAAAGACTTAAGGTTGGCGTACCAATTTTTTTTCTTATAAATGTTTTAAAATTTTTTTATATGAAAGCTTATTATTTTAAGAAACCACTACAACGACTTATAATTTTTGTTCTTGCATAAATTCATATTTGCATAGCATTCTGTTTTTGTCTCTTACTACTAAAAGAATTAAAAAAATTAATTTTATCCTTATAAACAGTTTTCTCCAATAATATTCTTTTTTAAAATTCATAGTCTATTACATAGGAGCAAGTTCGTGCGACCCAGTCGTGTATTTTATTTTAAGCTGGTCTCACTTTTTCCTTTCCGTTAGCTGGACCTTAGTCTCTATATTCCCACCAGGATCAAAATCCTTATCTTCATTTCTATATCAACCTAAATAATCCTCATCGTTTATTTCCATACTTATATTTTTCTTACCCTGCTTATACAACAAATTACGATGTGCGAACACATTAGCAGGTGAAACTTTAATTATTATTCAACTTCCGACACATCCCCTTGCGTCTCTAGCAAAATCGTGCCTTTCAAAACCTTCTAAAATAGCTTCCACCACTTCATCTTCTACGTTCTACCCACCAACCAGACTTTCATACTCTAATCGCTTGCAATAATTGCTCGTGATTATGAATTCATCATCCTCTTGAAATAAGCAAGGGGTCTGGGCTTGACAGAAAGATATGCAGATATATCGTTGAGGTTCGACGGAATTCTCGTATAGGTATCTTGTATTATGTATCGCATAGCATTGCATGTATCAAGTGTGTCTATCTATGCAGATCCGACCTCATCACGCGGTTTAAATAATTATTAAAGCCAATTACCTGCGGTCTCATCAATTTCACTTGCAACACAAAACAAATTGCTTCGACCACGATAGATTGGAATAGCTTATATAGGCTAGATACCGGGGAGAAGTCGTTCTTAGCTTTTTGTATTCTTTTTATATACTCTTAACTACACCATGCCAATGGATTTGCATATGAGAGCTGAGAAGCGATTCGCAATTCATCCCCATGTGTGTGTCAAGTCTACCTGAACTCGCAGAGTAAGCCTCTTGAGGATAAAACCCATGACAACAACAAATGTGACGCCCTATTCTCACCTGGCTTGGTCTTCAGTTTGGGCTGAGATAATTAATAGATACATGCGAGGAATTATTAGTTACGCTCTCACTGACTTCTTTTATATTCAGAATATAGCTATGCCATGCGAAGGCATTAATTTTGTGCTAGTAATTAGACACCCAACACAGGTTGGGTTATTATAGCTTGTCTATGCTTAGAGTTATGTCTAGAGCAAGATGATTAAGATATATTGAAACAAAATTCAAGGAAACACATTTATGAGCTTTTTCAATTCTTTGTGAATTTATTCTTATTGAAAAATTCTTTTCATTTGTGTCCTTAGATGAAATTGCACTTTTCGTCATGGCACATAAGCAAGAAAATTTGAAATAATTTGTTCAGAAGTCTTATATAGCCCAACATTTCGGGCATTTGGAAAAATTTGGAAAAAAAGTAAAGCAGGGCCGGCGAACATTTGTATTTATACCAATATGGCAATGTTCGGAAGATGACCCTATGGTCGAGATATAGGTTTTATGTTCATCTACAATTGCTAAGAAGATACTCGTATTTTCATTTTAATATTCTCTTTCATTTTTATAATTTTGAAATTAAGTTAAAGGGTTTCTATCATTGCTCTAAATATTGTGCTTATAACCTTAGATAATTATGCTTTATATTAAAATTACTTTCTTCAGTAAAAGTTCTATGATTAAAGTTCCTGTAGAGATGATGATGCTTTATTTAAGTGCTGATCAAATATTTTAAGCAATTAATGTATCAAACATTTAACTGCACTCATTAACGTTTCTTTCAATTAAAAGCAATGTGAGCTCATTCGATAAGGAAAACTGAATTAGCTTTGAGATTTCTTATATATATATGTATGTATGTGTATAGGTGGCAATCGGAAATCCACTTGTACGTTAGGGTGGTCCTTATTTTTCGACTTTTGAATTACATATCTCCGGGGCACTTCCTCATTTGATTATATACCTCTAAATATGAAATAAGTTTTTTTTGTTAAGATTTAGAGGTCGCTACCAGCGGTCAAAATTTTTGCAAAATTCATTGAAGAACAGCTTAAATGATACTCGTAGTTTCATTAATGTTTCATTTAGGCCTTTATATCACATTTTCCGCGTCCAAGTGAAACTCGCTTTTTATCCCTTCCTCCCCTCGACCACTCTTCTGTACCGACGCATCGAGATTTAGACCGTTTACACAATCAAAAAGATAAGCCGTAAGACGTTAAATTTAGGTTTTAAATTATACGTCTTACGGCTTATCTTTTTGATTGTGTGAACAAACACCCTTATCCCGCCCCGCACTTCAGTTCTAATGATTTATTAACGAAAGCGCACGCGTTTTATTTGTAAAAATCATAGTAACGTGTTTAACTTGCAATGGCGGCAGAAAATAGCGGACTTAGTAAAGCTACCAGAAATCAAAGTAAAGTTTGGCTTATCGGACAATTATTATTCGAATTAAGCCAATCGGTGAAGTTTTGCGTTTTTTTACTACAAAAATGAAGAAAAGAAAAGCATACTTGAATCTGAATCTGACGGGAAAAAGCTAGTATACCAATTCGATTAAAAAAACATGTCATCAGTAAAATTGAAAAACTACTCAAAATGGCAGGATCTAAAAAAAATAAAGAAAACAAGAAAAAACGTTCAGAAGCATTAAAGAAAAAAGAACAAAACTGGCAACAAAAATTAGAAGATTTATTTGATATTGCTCATCATGATGCTTTAAATATTATGACTTTAGAAGAAGACAAGGAGTTTTTATTAGCACTGCGACAGAATCGACGCCAATTTTGAATTGGTTCAGCGGACAGAAAAAGTTTGAACAAATGTAAGAAAATAAAAGAGAAAGGAAAACGCCTTGAAAAATTGGGCGAGCTTGAAAACAAAGATATCTTGGCTTTAACAGAAAAGTGCTCTTTTTCTTCATTATCATTTCTTTCGTCGTCGTCTACCACCAGTTCCCCCACTAGTAAAGAAGCAACTTCATCTGACTTCGAATGCATATCAGAATTGTCCGAAATGCAACCACCTCAGAAACGAGCTCGAAAAGACAGCCAACTAGCTTCCAGTCTTGATGTCTCTGTCGGAAGAGCTAGTTTCGCTTGCCTTTTTCGATGACGAGAAAAAGTTCAAGAGAAGAAAAAAATGGTAGAAGCACTGAAAATTAAAGGCACAGAAGATTACTTAAAAAGAATAAACCTTGATATCACACATATCCACGAAAAATATATAGAAAACTTCGTGAGTAGTAATTCCTTAAGATTCTTCCAGATCCTAGGTATTTCATCAAATTTTTTGAAAAAAGACGTGGAAACTTGGAACGAAGACACTGATTATGTAGCTGCCAAAAATATCGTTCATTCTTTGCGAGTAGTGAACGATGTCGCTGGCTTGAATGGATTTAATGGAAGAATATAATAAATTAACAACAACCAATGAAGAACAAAAGCAATATTTGCTTTTGTTGGTAAAAGAGTATAGGAAAAAGTACCCTAATACTAACAAGTCAACCCTTGTATCTTAAAAATAAATGATTCAAATATCTACATAATATCTTAATTTATAACAACAATAATTTTGTAGTATTTTTTATGTCCTGTCTATAAAAATAAAAGAATCTAACAAATATAGATTTTGTGTTTTTATTTAAATGTCATTGAAAATTTTCCAAAAAAATTCTGAAATACTTTCTTATGGTATATAATAAATTACGTGGTGCCCCGCGAAATTAAAGAAAAAAAAATTTTTTTCTTAGGAATAAGGACCACCTTGTTGTACATGTTAAAGTTGAATTTGGTAGTCGAAAAATACATTTTAGGAAAAATCTTTGAACAACTTGAAGTTCTTCAAAAACGATAAATCCGAATGCTTGAACACCATAGCATAAATAGGTGAAGACTTAATATTTGACGAATTGTCAATGTTTTGATTTGCGAACAATTTTGGCGATATCACGTTGAGGTTGAGTACTGGATAAGCTTAAGGACTTTTTGCTTTAGCATGCTTAAGAGCACAATTATTAGGAAGGGCATATTTTACGACATTGACGAGTTTTCGGAAATGAAGATCAAAAACTTGATATCTTTTCTGTCGGTTACTTCTGTGCCGTTCCCTTCGTATGCTCCCGATCCCGAGCTATCGGACTGAGGGCCTTGATGTAGGCCTATACACTGCGGGGGCCAGATAATCAATCAATTGGCTACTTTTTCAGTAGATGGTTTCCGATGAGTGTGGTTGTCCGGCTGAGTAAGGAATCCAATTTCCGGAAGATTGTGCAAAATCAAAAACACACAATAAGAAACCCCAAAACCTATAAGATCCATATTTTAGAACTTAATCCAAACTGGATGACATCCGTAAGAATGTCCAATGTCCACAATTCCCCATATTAATTCCTTCCACAGGTTCATTCGAGTTATGATATTAAAATTGAACACTTCAGCGGTAATTGGGCCACAAGCCTACAAGGCTAGACTGCTGGTGGTCGCCACTTCTACCTACCTTCCTAATTATATACAGTGTGCTTTTTATTTGCGTGTATGAAATTTGTCAGTAGGAATTTGAGAGCCACTGAAAGTGGTCGATAACAATTAATTATGAACCATCTTACGCCCCTACAACGTGTTGAAATGTTTAAAATTAGAAGTTTAACTCGCTCTTAACGACCGCCATTTTTTGGCAGTAAATTATTATGAGCTACATAGCACATTTCGACTTGGCAGGCCTTATTAATAAACAGGAGCACTAACAAAACAACCCTCGATTGACACACTACACCATTTTAGGGTAACTGTGACATTTGAGCCAGTCAGCGGCTTTACTAGCCATATTTTTTTGGGGATGCCATAGGCACTGCTGTTACTAATGTCCGCTATCGGGATAGATTGAAAAACTTTCTTGTGCGCAAATTGAATCGATTAGGCCTACAGAATATGTGGTCCTATAAGACGAGAAATTTTTCCCGGCCGAGTAATGTCAAAAATTAGTGATATGGTCCGGCTCCCACGATCCCTTGATCTTACTCCTGCTTATTTCTTCTTTTTGGACACTTGAAGGAAAAAATTTACATCCACAAACTAAACAAAACCTTGATACAAACAAAACCTTGATACTCATTTAACAACTTTAGAGGGGAAATTGCTGAAATTACAATAGAAGTCTGCGAAATTGTTATGCAGAGGCCACTCTTTCACTACGACCAGAGGCGCCCATTTAACCGACATAATATTCCATACATAATGCTAGAGACCATATGGAGGGCTCACAGCTATACCGAACCAAGTCATAAAAAAAAAACCAAAAGTAACGCCAAAATTTCCGCAAAACTGACCTCTATTTTAGTTTTGGATTTTTTTTTTATGACTTGGTTCGGTACAGCTGTGAGCCCTCCATATAACCTATCAATAAAATTATTTGAATTAAAAAAAAAACATCGAAATGGAACATAAAATGCCCCTGTACATATACATATATGTAGATATTATTAAAAAGAGTTTCCTATTTCTCTCTTCCATCTCTGAGTTCAAATAAAACAAATTTTGAGTAAGACACGTTAAAATTTTTTTATTTACTTAGAAGCTCCAAATATGCCATTATGTATGAAATATAACCTTTAAATGTCTGCAGCATTTGGCGCTAGGTGGCGCGCATCCGAAACTTCATAATTTACTTAATTTTACGTTTATTGGCATAGATCTGTTCCTTCATAAAACAACCCCACAAGAAGACGTCTAATGGGGTCAAATCATACGATGTTGGTATCCAATTTATAGCGCCTTCACGTGAGTTAAGCAATCGCTACTGAAAAACGTACATTGTTGTTGGTTTCAATATCGGCCCAAAATTCACATCAAACAGTGACTTTTTATGGATGCATTGTAATTTGGTGGATCTTTTGCAGATCGTGATCGTCCCAAATTTGGCAATTTTTGCTGTTGACTAACTTAGTCACCCACAAATAGGTTTCGTCGTTGTATATGATTTTACGGGTTAGGGATTTCACTTTCACTAAAGAATTTAATTTGGCAAAACAGCTTTAACAAATGACAGATTTATGTATGAGAGACGTAGCTTTAACAATATGGATGCAATCAATTGTCAAAGTTCAAAAATACCTATTGAGAAACCCTTTACTTAGTGGAATAAAATTTATATATTTATAGATAATGCATCTGGTTTATTCTTTTTTTTGAACTTAGAAATTAATTCTTGGATGGACCTTATCGGAAGGGAAGCGTATCGGAATCCCGTTTTTTGAAATCCCGCTTTTCAAAAATCCCGACAAAAAAGTTTTAAAATCCCGTCTGCTAAGATACTGCTTTTTTAAAATCCCGTCTTCTAAAATCCCGCTTGTTCAAAACCCCGATCTATTATAATCCCGCTTTTTAAAATCCCGCCAAATCCCGCTAATCCCGTTTCGTGGAATACGTAGCTAAAACTTATTGGCGCAAAATTTTAATTCAATTAGTACGATGCTAAAGCTGTTTTAGTATGATACTAGGTTAAAACAACGAATTTGATAATTTTAATCGAATATAGCATCATACTTTCTCTACCCTTTTATTAAAGTTAAAATCATCGAATATCTACTCTATCTTGTTAGTATCGTCCTAGCTTCATATGACTCTTTGACATTTGCGAACATCAAAAATGGTTCGTGTACTTACTTTTTTACACGAAATGACATTAATTTAGGTGAGTTCAGAAGCAATTTATTAAGAAAGTTGGCTTAGTACGATACTAGTTAGAAAATGTTTAAAATTATGAATGAGTTAGTAAACTACTATAAAGTTAGCAAATTGTTAAGTAGTATCATACTAATACCTTAATAATAGGCTGTTTACAATTTTGCGCAATTGATTTTATGTTGGTTATTTTCTGGATTCTTTAAATGCTAAAGAAACTCGCGAAGGGGATTATAAAAAACGGGATTATAAGAGACGGGATTTTAAAAAGCGGGACTATAAAAAGCTGGATTTTAAAAAAAGCAGGATTATAAGATACAAGATTATAAAAAATGGGATTATAAAAACGGGATTTTAAAAATGGCATTATAAAAAGCGGGATATCGTACCCAACCCTATCGAAAGATGTTATAATTTTTGCAAATGGCGTCGTACGTCAATCATATTCGACATTTGTGATATAGACAGCTGCAGAATACAAACAGACAAGCAATGGAGCGCTATACTCCGTAAGAGCGTGTACTAATTGTGTCGATTTTTTGACCAATAACACTAGCTTACAGAAAAAAAGTACATACCTCCAAAAAAAAAGTATTTTCTAGACTAATTTTGACTCTCTGAACACGAAAATGGCACTCATTTATTTTTCAACGCCACATAAAAGAAGAAGTGTAAGCAATACTTCATATTTTCAATAAAAATTATTTAAAAAAAGAAAAAAACTGAAATGGTCTGCCTTCACGTACTGTTTCATAACTTCCACATTTATTATTCGATTTCATTGATTTTGTGCGTTTTAGCTTTGTAAAAATAATATCTTCCACCTGAGATCTTAAAATTATTTTTAATATTTGTTTGTCCATCCTTACGGAATGACTTAAGGCAAGCGATTTTCTAAAAACAGCGAGAAATTGTGTTTTTTGAAACTTTGAACGGCTTTTTCTTGATGATTGTTGAACCGATTTACACAAGGCGTATACTGTTGGAAAGACAAACAAAATATCTATTCAAAAACATAAAGTATATGTTAATTAGTTCGACCGTTTTTTGAGAATTAGGCTCATACATGCAAAAGGAGCAAAAAAACGGTTTTTTGCTCATATCTCGAAAACGCTTCTTTGGAAAAATAAATGAGTGCCATTTTAGTGTTCAGAGAGTCAAAATTAGTATAGAAAATACTTTTTTTTGGAGGTACTCGCTACAAACCGAAAATTTGTAAACTAGTGTAATTGGTCAGTGTCAGCGTGAATTTCGGCGTCGATTTCCTAATCGTGTCGCAGCATCTGGGTAAACATTCCAGCGCTTCGACTTACTCGACTCGAACAGACTGGTGGCCGCCACTGGACTGGTCGTTCGGCCGAGAATATCGCGGCTGTAGCTGCCAATGTCACTGAAAACGAAGAAACATTAACCAAACGAAAATCATCATGAGCGACGAGACGCATTTTCATTTAAGCGGCTACGTCAATAAGCAAAATCTTCGATTCTGGGGCACTGCGAATCCGCGTGTGATACACGAAAAGCCATTACATCCACTCAAAGCCACTGTGCGGTGCTGCGTTCTTGCGGGATGAGTGATTGGCCCGTATTTGTTTGAGAACGCCATCGGCAATACGGTCACTGTTACTGACGGTGAACGCTACAGAGCCATGGTAAACGTCTTATTACTGCCCGGACTAGATGAGCGGGACACATACCGCACAAGCCACAATGGATATGGGGAAGGAAGCGTTTGCTTTTCGCATAATCTTCCGATTTGGCGATTTGGTATCGCCAGCAAGATTTAACCATCTTAGACTTCTTTCTTTGGAGCTTCTTGAAGTTGGAGGGTTATGCAAACAAGCCTCAGTTAATTACAGCCCTAAGAAAAATATTCGAAAGAAATGCGAACAGTTATCACCAGAAAACTTGCAGAAAGTCATGAAAAATGCGATAAAACGGGCATAAATGTGTATCAACACTGGCGGCAGCACCTTGACGGATATATTCTTTTCCACTTAACAGAACGAAATATAAGGCTCGAAATAAAGATTTATATCGCTCGAAATATTTTTTTTTTTTGTTAAAAGAGTAATTCAAAAATAAAATTTGATTTTGTGACATTTTTTACTTCTGTAAAAGTAACCACCACTTTAACTTTCTTAAGAGTTTTCAGGTCAAAATTAAGTCAGCTATGTCTTTTTAAATAAAACGATTTAAAACGACCACATTCTATATTTTCAAATCAAAAAAAGAGAGGTTGAGTTGATCGTAGAAATAGAATACTGTCTTGTTTGACAGATTGCAAAATTTCAGCAGCTCTCACTTACTCATAACTTAAAAAAATACCATAAGAACAACTAATTTTCTAAATCAAGAGTTAGTTTCTTTTAAACAAAATTGTAAAGATGTCAAAGCCTCACGTAATATGGAAGAGTAATGAAGTAAAACTCATATGCCCAAAGCAAAAATTTTTAATGAACTTTAATAACTTCATTGCTTTGATCCTTGCGAATCACCAATATCGTTCTTCAATAATCACTTCTAATCCCTGTTTTTATATCAACAATCATTACAGCGTTTTTTTGTACCCTAGTTGTTTGTCACGGACCACTGATACAGTGTATCAGTCTGATCTTCTACCATTGAAAAGGTCAAAGACAAAAGAAGTCAAGTGCATCTGGCCGTGCATCATCATCGTCAAAGGCATCAGAACTCAGCATCGCCATCGGTAGGAGCTACAGCAGCAGCATCATCTTGTGAGTTAGTGAAATAAATCCTCAATAACTGCGATGTACGTTTTACCGCTTGATCTCGATCCTCAATACCTGATGCAAGAAGCATTATCCAAAGCACACCAGAACTTGCACATTTCATCCAAATGATGGTTGGTTGAATTGATGCTACACACTCGACCAACCAGGAGGCAGCGTAATCTGCTCCAAATCACAAAATTGCTTATTAAACGTGCCAAGTTGCCCCACAGATACGCTGCCAGGTGTCGTCGTCATAGTCATACTCATTCTCTGCCTGCTAAGTGCTATCAGATTTCAAGAAGCGAATCGAATCTGTCCAGACTTGATGGTGGCACCTTTACTTCCCAAAACGAGCATCAAAGTGTAAACGTGATAGAACGACCTGCCGAATGTTCCGCAAATGTGATCTATCAGATGATAGATGGCAGTGTAGTATGTCGATACGGTAACAAAAAATTGCCACTTCCTGATGCTCGTCGATAGGTTGAGGATCAATTTTGTGGTGAAAGATCGTGTGGAATAGTCCCCCAAGCATAGATATTGATACCCTTTTCTATATGTTCGTCTGTGTATTCCGAAAAGGTGCTGAAGCGCGCTTGAGGTCAACAATCGGAGTACTATGGACTCTGAGAGGATCCTACACTTCAAAAAAAATCATTTGAGTTTAAAGTTTAACGATGGCGACTGGCATGAATATTCCAGTAAGATCTAGAGGATTTTAATTTAAAGAAACATATATTAATTTTGTGTGTTTATCGGGGCGTATACGTACTATTTTATGGCGTTTTTAATACTTCTCTTCCCTCTCCGGCTGTTGGGAACAAACTTTTAAATTGATCTTGAATTAACATGAAGATCATTAAAATGCATAAATTAACCTAAAAATGACTTATAGGTGTCAAATAATTTTGGTCAGTCCCATACATTTTAAGCAGAAACGTGGGACGCATGCAACAGGAAGGAGTTTGTATCATTTATCTTTATCTAACTTTGGAGAACTTTACATGAACCAATATTTTTTTTTCAGTGTAAATTTATTAAACAACAATCTGAGCTGAATTAGAGCGGAGCTTCCTGGCCAGATTCAGATGTTGGTTCCCATGATTTGCCAGTCTGTCGGTAGCGGTAGACTGATTGCACAGGCTCAAGCAATTATCTATGTTCCTGATCTGAATTTGATTTTGGAAGCGATTTGAACTTACGAGGTCAGTTAGGTATAGCTAGTCCCTATTGTACACGTTGTTGTTGTCGTTCATTCCAATAAAGTTGCCGTTTTTTTTCGAGCTTCAAAGTTGTAGATCACGATTTTTCAAGTGAATCCCGGTAATGGGCCCAATTTAAGGTGCACTTCCCCGATAAAGTTGTTACAAAGCACCTTCCATGTTGGTCATCATCATTATCGGTGGTGCATGTTGGTGGTGGATTCTTCTCTTCCTAGTTGGCAGTAGGCGGCGGTGGTGGTGGAGGAGAAGAAGAACTGACTGCGTAAACTCATTTCCAAAGATCGTGGGTGTTAAGGGGAATGATGAAATCCTGCATACCGGTTCAACTAGAGTGCAATTACTTCAATTACCTGGGATTCAAGATATGAACCTAGCCAAATAGATGAGAAGAAGATTCACCAACCAAACCAAACTTACAAAAAAACAAAAAACTATGAGATGTGCGCACAAATTCGAGTCGCGATTCACGCGGAAAGAAAATTACAGAAATTATTTTCAGTCCCTGGTCCGACCGAATTGTACAAGATCGAACTGCGATGCTGGGTAATTTCCAACTATCAGCTCCAGTTGCACCAGGAATAGAGTATGAAACTGAGAGAAGTGCAATATGGCGGTGGCGGTGTGGGATGACGGCGATGAAGTTCGCATGGTTGCTGTTAATTTGTTTTCTCGCCAAGATTGTGGAGCGGTGATAATTTGGGAGTTCCAGTTTGTGGACACGCTCGAGATGATGATAGTGTGATGGTGCGGAATTTAGAGCGAGAAATTTACTTGCGTTTCGCGAAATACGAGTATATAGGCGGATTTGGTGAGAGATTATATAAGAACAGGATGATAATGGCTGGGAATTTACTATAGGATTCCACGTAATTTCGCTAAAGCTGGCAAAGTGAGAAATCATGGTCGAAAGTGGTTTTATAGTTTGAAGTAGTTTGGAGGAAGAGTGATTGAATTAGGACGTGATTGGGCGGAAACTTCCTTGTTGTAAATATGTTGCGTAAAGTAGAATGCATTTTTTTTTTTAAAAGAGGTGTTATCATTTGATTTGTAGAAACATGAAATGATCTTTATGATATTAAGCTATTTATGGCCTAAACATATTTATATAAGGATTTCGTGGACAGTTCCTTTGGATATATACAATTTTCTTACCAAATTCTTGCGATCATTTGGTCCACACAACATGAAACATCTCGCTGGTGAGAAATGCAAGAAAAAATTTAAAAAAAAATTTTCTGAACGTATCCATTAGAATCATTTGAGGTTCTGGTCTTGGCTAGAATATTCGTTGAGCTTTCATTGTGATAGTCTGAAAATTTAACTCAAATACTCCTACGACCATATGTTTTTATTTGGCAAATATGTAGTTGATATTTTCGGTGGAATCAACTCATCATTATTTACTACTAAAATACAATAAATTAAGGCACGAAATAATCGAACAGTTTTCTTAATTTGTTTTCAATAGATGTCAGGATCAAAATTATCTGTTAAGAATATAACGATTTCGGTTGTAAATTAGTTATATGATTTAGGAAATTTATTTCCGAATTTTAGTAATTTTTGTTAAAAAGCCTTAAGGTTAATCAATTTTATTTGCAAATTCCCAAAATTTATAAAATCTATTATTCTCATTACTAGATTTAACAAATTTTAACGGATTTTAGACTTGAATTTCAAATAAAATATACATATTTATTGGCTTTAAATAAATCGCAATTTAGATAAAAAGTTAATTTGTATATTTAGTTCCCTACAACACAAAAACTACAACCGAAATTTTGAAGCTTTATAAATATTATCTATCATTCAACACCTGCCCAGTTTTGATAATTTTTAAGATCTCAAGGTTCTTAAAAAATGTTTGTGCGTCGGCCGGGAATCGAACCCGGATCAACTGCTTGGAAGGCAACTATGCTAACCATTACACCACCGACGCAACTGATAATAAATATCATAAGCTATCGTGAAATGATTATGTTTACCATTGACCAATTGATATGTATCAGTTGATAACCCTTATGATAATGAACAAGTGACTTGGGTCTTCATAATGGCACGTATTATGTAAACTATATTATATAAATCCATAAATTCAAATTATTATTTTTTTACCCTGTATATTCTTTCTTGAGCTTAGAGCAAGCTGGAAACCTACAATCAGAGGCTCCTAATAAGCGCATGTGGATATGGTCAGTAAAGTAATGCAAGCTAAAAGAGTCACATATGGATCGATTATTTCCTTTGTCCAATGTTAAATACATCCAAGCATGGAACTCGCTTTGTTAACAATATAATAAATATATTCCGTGAATTCTAAGCTAACGAGTGATTTTTTAAGAGCTATCGGAAATTAAAAAAAAAAACATAGAAAATTCAGAAAAATGCATGAAATCCTTATTTGAATCAATAGTACGGTCAATATAATTTAATGTTTGAATATTATTTCATGCAAATGTTGACGCGGCTGCGCCTCAAATGGTCCATCCGATTAGTCCAATTCTGGCATACTCTTTCTAACATTTCGGCTGGTATCTCACGAATAAATGCTTCAATTTTGGCTTCCAATGAGTCGAAGCGGGCTTGTCGCTATAGACATGAGCCTTAACATAGTCCCACATAGTCTAGAGGCGTTAAATCGGCGGCCAGTTGACCGGCCCCAAACGTGAAATATACTGTTCACCGAACTCGCCTCTCAATTATTCCATTGTTACGCGTGATGTTTGGCATGTGGCACCGTTTTGTTGAAACCACATGTCATGCATGTCAAGTTCTTCCGTGCACAAAAAAAGTTTGTTATCATCGCACGGTAGTAACGTTACGATTCGCATCATCTTTAAAGAAATACATGCCTAATGACTCCACCAGCCCATAATCCGCAAAAAACAGTGACTTTTTCTGGATGCATTGGTAGGTGTTGCAATGCTTCTGGCTACTCTTCACTCCTCCAAATACGGCAGTTTTGCTTGTTCACGTATCCATTCGACCAGAAATGAGCTTCGTCGCTGAACACAATTTTTCGATGAAAAAGTGAATCTTCGGCCAACTTTTCAAGAACCCATTCACCAAAAATTCGGCGTTGTGGTAGGGCATTCGGCTTTAATTCCAGTAGTGGAGTAACAGAGGCCCAATTGCTGGGAACGGCGCCGAATCGATAATTCACGGTCATCACTAACACTGGCCCATACAGCTGCGATATTTTACTCAGTTTGCACTCTACGTGAGCGTATTGGTGGTTTAATGTCCAACAATGTAAATTTGGTGCGAAATTTAGTCACAATACCCCAAATAGTCGCCTCAGTAGGTCGATTAAGCTGACCACAAAATGGGAGAAGCGCGCGATGAATTTTCTTAACAGAGCACTCATTTTGATAATAAAATTCAATAATTTGCCAGCGTTGTTCGTTTGTAAGACGATTCATGGTTAAATTATAGACCAAACCGAAGATGTTTGACAGTGACACAAAACACGAAACGTGCGTGAGCTGTCAAAACCAGTGTTGCCAAAAAGAAAATAGCAAAAAGATCACCATTATATGTATAAATGGTTTTGTACTGTAGTATTAAAAGGCTACCAATCAGTTTCTAGTATTCCACTATTTGATCTGGACAGAAGCTTGTTTTCTTTCCTCAAAGGAGTTCAAATTTCTATAGGAGAAAAGTTTCCTCAGTATTGTTGATGGTGTCAAAATAAATCAATTTAGATAGATAATAATAATATAATAATAATAATTTCAAATTAGATATGAAATTAATTATTAAATGCGTCGGTGGTGTAATGGTTAGCATAGTTGCCTTGCAGTTGATCCGGGTTCGATTCCCGGCCGACGCACATTCATTTTTGGAAATTCTACATCCATCAAGACAAATCTTCAAAATTCTTAATAGAGAAAAATAATGAGAACGAGTTTTGAACATATAACTTGCTTAAGTTTCTTAATTTAAATCCTACGAGTACGATTAGTCAATTTAAATTTATTTTCATAACGGGAATAAGTAAATAACCAACAAAAATGTTTAAACAATAATAGCAGCTGGTGAAACAAAATATTTTTGGAAAATGGCATAGTGTTCGATCTTAAGACAAAGCTTCATTTTCGAATCTAATTTGTGCTGTTAAGAAGTTGAATTTTATTTAAAATCTCGGTACAGGTAGACTCAGCTGTGTTTTGGAGATCTATAACAATATTTTCTGGGCTACTGATTGAGATAAAAAATATATGTCAAAAGGGATTTAAGAAAAATAGTACAATTGAGTCTGATTCAAAGTTTTTATTCAGAAACCAAAACAATTTATATTCCAAAAAGAATTAGAAAACTAGTTTTAGATCGATAGATCATCTAGTACCCAGTTATTGTTATAATGTTTAACGAGAACACCTATACCCTATCCAGTTTGAGTTTTCAGTACACACGTTATTGCTGATCTTCTTCAAAAACTTATAATGCTTAGTATGGCAACTCTGTAAGAGCTTTAAATGAAAAGATCTTATTGAAATCCATAATATTCTGACTACAGGGCCACTACCGTAATTTCCTAAAACAGAAAATACAAATTTGACGGAGTATAATCCTGAAAGTAAGGTTGTGCATTAAGATAACTGTCCTATCATATGGACCAACATACTTACTTTGACAGAGCCATGAACTTTGGATAAGAATGGTTAGGATGATTTATAAGTAAAATCCTAATTATCAAGACGCATGGACTTTGTCAGTATCGGATAATAATTTTCTTTGTTGCTTGGAGATGATAATTATTTGGGTGATATTCTATGGAGTATACATAAATAAGATTCAACAACACACGTATAAAACGAAGAGATCTTTACAGCAATAATCTCAACATGGTAACGAATACAAGTACAAAAAGCTGGAAATTACTTTGAATATAACCGTATTCGACTACTCAATTGAAGAAAACTCCCAACCAGTCCAGGTATTTAGGGACCATGCTCACTGGAAGGGCTGAACATTAATTTCGCATAAATTATTATTTTGCACAAGGCAAATCGGATAGACCAAATTTTTTATTTGGAGTAAAAACGTGTAATGTTTTCGGTGTGCCAACTGAGAAGCAAGCAACATACAATTTTTTTAATTTAAGTCAGCTTTGTCGATGATAAGCAAAGGCAAGACGCAAACGGAACTGGAGCCGCTTGAATTTGAATGGTAAATCGTTGAAAATCATCGTAATGTGTGAAATCAGTAAGCCTTCGCATCTTAAACTCTCACCGACGATTAAATTTAGTGACAATTTTTCAAGATCAATATATAGGTAGTTCCGTTCAGCGTTGCCGCGAAGGAAAAAGCAGAGAGGGCCATTTCGAAATTTTTTGACGGCCATTTGACAAAAGTTGGGGCCAAATATTTTTCTTACAAATCCTTCCTTAAAACATTAAACTACAATATTTATTTTTTTAATATGTATTTATTCTTTGTTATTTATTTAATGCATTATTTATTTAATGCATTTACTGAATCTATGTAGTAGGCAGCAGAAGCAGATCTTGACTGTTTCGTCTGATTTGATTTCTTGGGAATTATCTTAAAATATCTTTAAAAAAAACAATTTATAATATATAGATCACAACAGTAATATTATTAAAATATTTATATTACTTTTCCTTATTTTAATTCAATATATGAATGAACAAAGAACGAACAAACAATAAACGGCATAAAAAAAAAAACAAATGCCTATACCATTTATTTATTTATTTTTATTTCATCAAGCAGATTTATAAAATCTATTATATAATCTTACAGACTACAGAATACAATTTTTTCCAAAATGTTTGGTACATTATATGTATGCGCTAATGGAGCGATAATTAGAAACATCTTGCTTAGGTTAGGTTAGGTTGTTGGGCTGACAATTGATGTTGCTATTGTCACACTTAGATCAATGTAGATCCATTGTGTTACCCGTGAGTGTTATCACTCTTTCCTGATAAAACCTATGTATTCTATTAATCAGTCAAGCCATTTTGAGGCATTGACGAAGTTCAATATGTGTATTCCTGAAATATTAGAAATATCTTCTAGATTATCAAAGAAGTAGCTACCAAGCCATTTCCTTCTCTGGTGGCATAGTGACGGGCAATGACAGAGAAAGTGTGAGGTGTCTTCATGTACCTCCTCATCACCACATCCTCTGCATAGGTCATCTGTACTTAGTTTCATTTTAAATTTATGGTATTTCAATAAATTGTGTCCGGTGATTATGCTCGTAAGAGAGCGAAGGGACCTCTTACTAAGTTGTATAATTTTGTCAGTTCTCTGCTTGTTAAAGCAGGGCCATATTTTCCTAGTAGTATCACAGGTGTCAAGTAGATTCCACCTTTCGTTGGATTTCCTTAGAATTATGTCTGAAATTTTCTGTTTAATGTTACAGAGTGGGATGTTTACCATCTCTGCTTGACTAGCGTCGAGCGCTGATCCCTGTCTTGCCAACTCATCGGCATTTTCATTACCTGGTATGCCGCTGTGTCCCGGTACCCAGCAGAGTCTAATATTGTGCTGCGTGCCAAGAACATTAAGCTCTTCGCGACAGCAAGAGACAAGCTTCGATTTTATCACAGTGGCAGAAATCGCTTTTATTGCCGCTTGGCTGTCAATGTAAAAGGTGATATCAGCCCGTGGTATCGCCATCATTGATACCTGTCTAGCAGCTGTTGTCACTGCCAGGACCTCCGCTTGGAAGACACTGCTATGATCCGGGAGCCTAAGTGAGTTGTTTAGCTCAAGAGTTTCTGAGAAAAAGCCTGCACCAACACCTGTGTCCATTTTGGAGCCATCAGTATAGATTGCTATTTCTGATTCACTGGTGTAGGGTTGGTTGTTCAGCCATTCTTCTCTGCTTGGAAAGGCAGTTTGGAATGGTTTATAAAAGTCAAGCTCGGGTGTTGTATAATCTGTAATGATACTATCACCCAAGTATTTCTGAAGAATTTGAGCATGTCCTATTGCGCTGTTTTTCCAGGTATTAGTCTGGCTTAGCCTTAAGGCACTATATGCTGCGGATTCTTGTACGAAAAGGTCTAGGGGTTTCAGGTTGAGTATCGCCTCCAACCCTGCAGTTGGTGTGGATCTCATGGCACCCGTAATCCCAATGCACGCGAGTCTCTGTACTTTTGCCAGAGTTTTGAGGTTCGTGCTTTTTTCCGTTGCATTCCACCATACCAAATTACCATAGGTTAGTATTGGTCTGATTATCGCCAAATACATCCACCTGATAATTTTTGGACTAGGTCCCCAGGATTTCCCAAAGATTCTGTTACAGGAGTAGAATGCAATCATACCTTTTTTCGCTCTTTCCTTAGTGTTAAGACTCCAGTTTAATTTCCTATCTAGAATCACACCAAGATACTTTGCATGATCTGAAATCTTCAGCGGGGTGCCTTCAATTGAAGGTATTCTGAAGTTTGGTATTTTCCTTTTATTTGTGAAGAGGACTAATTCTGTTTTTGACGGGTTAACCATCAGGCCGCACTTTCTAGTCCATCTATTAACATCTTGCTTAGATCTTGATTCATGAATAGGAATAACGTACGAGATTTTCCAATCATCAAGAAAATAACCCTTTTTAAGAGAACTATTAAACAAAAAAGTTAATGGTCCCGATAGAGCAGCTGACCAGTTTTTCAAAATGATCGGAGGAATACCATCGGGTCCTGGTTGTTTATCATCATTTAGTCCAATTAAGGTTAATTCAACATGTTTGTCACTTAAGTTTAAGTGACCGATTTTGATTGAATTTAAACATGAAATTGCAGAAAGGTTAGATGGAATACTTTGGGGATTATAAACGGAGTGAAAAAAGTCTGCAAAAAGTTGCAAATTGTTGAAATGTTAGTAGATGTATTTCCAGAATATTGCATGCAATTGGGATACCATTTGAACATTTTGTATCATTTTTAAATGACCAAAACAAAATTACTGTTAAGTTTTAGACTGAATTCAGTTCGAATTAAGTAGTCCTTATATAAAAATTTGTTTAAAAAATAAAATTCTTCTTGCAAACGCAAATGTTTTATCAGAAGATCTTCTTTATTGGGAAATTTACGATAATTTGTAATATTTATTTTTTTGTTTTTTAAGTTACATAAACGCTTTGGTAGATGACGAAAGTAAATGACGTGAGAAAATAGTCAAATCATTAAAAGAGATAAATGAACGAATTCAGTTCCGTTTTAAGTATAGTTATTTGTATGTTGTGGAAACACATTGTAGTGGCGATGAATCGCGATGGTTTATATTTAATTTTGTAAAGCTTTTTAATTATTATTAAGCACGATATGATGTGATGTTTAATCTTCTAAAATTTAGATTTGGGGGCCATTTATAATTGGCCCGGGCAAAGGGCCAAAATGTAAAACAGGGGGCCAAATGGCCCGATCGGGCACTTTGTGGCAACGCTGGTTCCGTTGCACAACTTTGCAGTGATTAAGTTGCGATCAAACCTTCATTATTAATAAGAGCGGCAGCATACCGGCTGGATTCGATGATATCAAAAATTTAGTCGAAAAATTTTCAGCTTGTTCTTCATCCATTACTGTGCCGATCGACTTGTATTTAACTGCTTCATCGGGCAGTTTCTATTAAGTTTGCTGATTGAGCTTGTTGACATCATTTAAAATGCAAAATTTCACGTTAGCACAACCAAGTCGGATTTTAGTTGTTGGTTGTTGGACTTGGAAATACCTTGTTGTTGACGCCGAGTCCGCTCAACCGCTTCGAGCGATTTCTTTTGGACCATTGTGCAATCGTCTAAAAAGATAATTTTGCCATGCCTGATACATTGCAAGTTAGTGTTCCTTTGTGATTTAAATTTAAAGGAAGCTTGATTGCTAAGTGCGCAATGCGTCAACAATCTAATATCTTTGATGAAATTCCCAATGATGCAACAGCGAGTACCTACTATTCGAAATTTTAGTTTTTAACATGTTGAATGACTTTGTAGCAAGTTATTTTGGATCAGCAACCAACCGTTTTATTTTAATTTCCACATATTGTTTGTTGCTGGCTCACATCGGAAAGCTGTTCTCGAACCAGGGATCTGTTTTAAATACTTTTTTGGGCCCATATTGAAACCGGAATCCCAAAAAAAATGAGAACTTTGTTGTTGATGTACATATATGCACATATCACAAATCATTATTATTTGCTTAAGCCCGACTTACTAAGGGCGTGTGGGACTAACTGCCATAGCTGAGAAGACCAGTGGTGAAAAGGTAACAGTCCTCGATTTCCTCTGCAAATGCCCTGCTCTGGCCAAATTTAGAGCACAATGGTTAAGAAGCTAATTTTTGACGACACTGACGAACTTTCGTTAATGAAGATCAGACTTGATCACTTTTCTCAAAGCTTTTGTGCTCTTAGTTTGATTCTTTAGGTCCTGAGGCAACGGGCTGAGGGCTTTAAAGGAAGCTACTGTTGCAGCACCACCCAACAAGTTTCTTACGTTGTCGGATGAGTGTGGTTGTCCAGTTTAGTGAGTGATTCAAATTCTGGATGCTTGTGCAGAGGCAATTACAATATGAGACATTAACACTTTATAGATCCTTTCTTCTTTTAGAACTCAATACATTCCGTGAGAATGTCAACAATTTCCCATATCAATTCCATCCACAGGTTTACACGAGTTATATTATCAAAATGGCGCACTTCAGCGCAAATTAAACCACATGGCTAGACATGGCGAGTAGTCGCCAGAAAGAGAAGCAAATCGCCCAAAAAACGAAGTTGATTTGAAAACAAAAATGTAGCAGATAATGAAAAACTATCTCTTCATTTTTGAGGTTCTTGACAATTGACAAACTTTTATTTCACAGTATAGCTAACTGTTCTTCATATTTTTAATATTTGTCAACGCATTCT
This sequence comes from Philhelius festivus, assembly GCA_963931855.1. Lineage (NCBI taxonomy): Eukaryota > Metazoa > Arthropoda > Insecta > Diptera > Syrphidae > Philhelius > Philhelius festivus. Next base: position 30,656,670 of record OZ007556.1, on the reverse strand, counting down.
TGGGTGAATTGCGATGTACATATGCAGTGAGAACATCTGTTCTTTTTCCTCATTATATATAAGAGATGTTTGGAAAACTGAATGTAAGTAAGTAAGTAAGTAAGTAATTTATTATTTTGCTTGAGATACATTTTTTTAAATTATAAACTATGAATTTTTTAAGCTATGGCATTGCCGTCAGCTCTGAAACTGAATGCAAATTGCAGTAAATTCTTGCGATGAGGCATTCAGATTAAGTAAGTGATTGTAACGAAGTAGAAATAAGTTGCTACGTAAGAGATGCATACAAATAATAAAAATGAAGTATCTTTACTACATATATGAAGTAAGTTGGCAGCCCTGGTGGGAAGCTTCGCTTTTGCCAATAAACACAGCTCGGAGTGAACCAGAACCTAGTGACTTACAACTCTCAACCATTACTGTGTGCGTGTTACCAGGAACGGAGGGGACCTACAATTTTCAGCAGCACTTTCCATGACAATATACATACTCGTATGTAAGTAGATGGAGAATTTGTCAATTCCTCGCAAGAGGCAGTACACCCCTGAAAAGAACTTTTTTGTAGCGGCTGAGAAAATATGACACAAAATTTAAAGAAAAAAAAAACAAAAAAAAATATTTCTGTTGATCCGATCGCTACCATCGCTTCATAGGTTGATTTGATGAGTTTATTTGAAAATCGTTTGAAAAATTCTTCGAAATCTGTCACGCCGTTTTGGACCCTATAGGGGCGTTTGTTTCACATACAAATCTATTCATTCTTCATTTTTCTATGTTAGATTAAATACCACATGCTGTTGAACGCTCAATAAATAACCTTTAATTTGACACAGGTAGTTTCAACAATATGGCCCGCAATCACCTGTCAAAGTTCGGCAATTCCTATTAAGAAACTGATAAAAAAAAAAACAATCAAAATTCTCTTGATCCCATCGCTACCAATTATCCCAGGGTCACGCGCTGAGTTCATGTGAAGATTTCCTTAAAATTTCATTTAAATCGGGCACAAATACCGCGGCCTTGTAGTTCATAAGGAAGATAAACACATCCATTGTTATATGTAAGAAAATACGTACAATTTTGTAGATATAACTTGTTCTTTTTGTCAAAAAAAAGGAAACGCTTTTATGAAAAACGAATGAAACTTTAACTTAAGGTAAATGCAATCATGCAAGAATCTTATGGCGGAAAATTGGATTAGGCTTACATTGTACCCTAACGAACTCATTAAAAACTGAAAAGAATCTAAATAAATACAGTAAATATGGATGGTCATTGGTCACCTCTCATAAACCAATTAATAGCGCAATTTGACGTTCTGTAATTAATTATTGTTCCTGCACAAACGTTTTACGTATGATCTCTACAATTTATAACGTACAAGCCTGACTGAAGTGCTATATAAAAATATGTATTATCAAATGATATTAAGATAACGTGAGCCGCATTCAAAGTTAGACATACAATTTTATGTCAGTTGCGTCGGTGGTGTAATGGTTAGCATAGTTGCCTTCCAAGCAGTTGATCCGGGTTCGATTCCCGGCCGACGCACATGTATTTTTTTAGAAAAATCCATTCGATTCTATTAAAATTATGGATGCTTAGTATTTTAGAATTTGTACCTCTTTATTTTAAGACCTCCACATTAAGATATAAAAAACATAGCATTTGTCATAAATCTTCTGCAAAAACTTTAAACACTGTTATGAAATAACTACTGGAAGCTCAATTAACAAAGACTTACACTTTTTATACTAACCTATTTTTTTTATAAAATTATGTAAGTTTTCCATCGCTCTATCTACAAAATCAAAAAGCCAAATCATATTTTTCTCTAACGTAAAACAAAAATAGCTCAAGCCATTCACGAGAAAACATTGCACAAAAGGTGGTAAAACATATCTAAATACCTTACCCGCATTCTATACCACCGATGCTCTTATCATAAAACATGAATGGAATACAAAAAAAAAAGAGGAATATCCTACCTATATGGAGAATTCCAAAATATCGACCATTGAAACGTCACTCAACCTGTCACATTGATTGGTCTAACAAGTGAATGCACTTGAGCCACTTTGTGGACACAAAAATAAACCAACTAGATATAGTTGGGTATGGTGTGGCATAAACCTACAATATATGCGACAGGCATACGTAAAAGCATTTCCCTGTTTCCAATAATTCTCATATCGTCGTCACACAATGCAGAATGTCATTTAAGAGAGCAATACGGTTATACACCGCACCATATTTGATAAAATTCCTATCTGATAGAGGTAGGCACAATTATTTTCGTCGTAATTACAGCGATGAGCAGCTGTCAATTGAGTTATTATCTGTCTCAATCGAAAACAATTCACATACGAGTAGGTATGTCAATTTAAATTGGCAATAACTATCAATTACGCATATTTATTCACTTCTTGAACACACCCGCGCACAAACGTCACTTTGACATAAATTATGTGGGCTACTCACATAATCTAATTCTTCGAATGACAGTTGTTGAGGACGAGGAGCAGCGCGTTCTAATTTACGCATTGCACAAGTAACCTCACGCGCATATTGAAGAGCAAATAAATCTCAGCATGAGGCGTCAAAGAGCGCCGAACTTTAATTTAATCTGCGCACGACAAACGCATTAATTATCCTTAAAAAGGGGCAGTGCAACAGGGACATACAGCATGATACCGACAAAAAGGTGGCAATTTTACCCCTCGACTACACCAGAGAATTTGCCCTAGGCCCAGGACAGCAATGAATCCGCAATGCAATGATTCTCTCTCTTAAACTTCGTGGACTGGCGATTACGTTTCATTAATTTATTTGCCTCTGCATCACGCCGCGCACAAAATGCGTCTTCAAACTTCAATTGACAGTAGTTGTAAAGGTAAGCTGCGTTGCAGTTTGCAGTTTTTAGCATTGTAATTGTCCATACCACTATAGCGCAGCGGGTGAAGGAGGATAAGGTGGCGATGTCGTCGCGCAACTCAGTGGCGGCTCCGGCTATTCGTTTCATTGAGCGGCTCTTTTGTACCGCGCGGTGGTGAATAGCATAAATCTGTCACTTGAACGTGTGGTGGATTTAATAGTGTCCGTCGGTAATGGTCAAACAAAGATGGCACCACATCGCATGTCAAGTGTGAAAATGCGTGCGAGTGCGACCATCGCACCTAATTGGATTGTTCAATGGATAACGCGCATCATGTCCCATTAATTGACATTTAAATGACATTTGAAGGCGAATCCAATTCGAATTACAATATAATAAAAAGAGAGACCAACGGTTGACATACAAAATGGAAAAAGTCCGCATCTACCGCAATTCAATGGCTGTTGTGGCAGGTTGTGGTTGACACACAAACATAATCTAGCACGTGTCTCAATTTCCACATTGTTATGCTCTACTTAACCCTGCCACATTTCCACCCTGAATATTTCACTTCAATTGACGAAACGAGACCACCCCCAACATTATGTATTTTATTCGAGTTCTGTTCTGTTCCTTTTTTTCGTGTTCTTTTTGTAATTTTCTTTCTTTCGAGTTAATGTGTTTTTATTTTTCTTCGTGGGGTTCTTTCATTTTTGTTGTTTCCATTACGTGATGTGCCTGGGTTCGGTTATCATTAAATGAATGTCAATTCACGCAAAGCTTTTATATGTGTGTGTAGTTGAGTTGATGATGATGCTTCCCCTTTGTTAATAGACAGTTAGCGCCATTTGCGGCGTCTCTGTTCGCATTAATGGCCGGAAAAATCGATTATTTTGTTACTTAATTTTGGGTTTATTGAGAAAATAAGTATTAAGGTGGTAACAACATATGATAATATGAGGGGTTTTGTGCGTCTGCACGACTTTTTGTGTCCACATGAAACCAGGAATTGTTATGTGAAATCAATTTTTAAAGAAGAAGTATCTGCGCAAAAAAAAAAATTTTTAAATATCCAAATTTGTGTTTTTAAAAGATTCAAGATCTTATCTGACTAGATTCTAGCTTTTCACCAACAGATGCACAATAATCTCCCCTATAACCAGACACTACAATGGAAGCGAAAACTTGTCCAGTTATGAGAGGTATCCGGCTACATGAACTATGGTTCTTCCTGGCAATGAAACTTCTGATGCGAGGGAGAACGGCGTTGATTTCGAAGGGTCACATTCTGATGAGTATCTTCCTTCTGCTTCTGATGAACAATCCGATTCCGATCTAAACGCAATGGAATCATCTGATGATGAGTCTGATGAAGATGACGTTTCTATTTCTGATATTTGGACACCGTTTAATGGACGTTCTGTGAAAAAATTTGATTTTTTAAAAACCATGGAATCTGGCGCTGCTTGAAGTTCTACAATGGATGCTTTTGATTTTTCTTTCACTCATGGTGACTCAAGAACTGCACGAGTTCATAGTTCTTCAGAGAAATTTTAACGCCCAAAATGCCTTGTATAATAGAACAATTACTCGAAATTTGGGTGTAAAGAGATTGGTTGATACGAATGTTTGCGAAATAAAGACATTTCTCGGGGTCATTATATTTATGGCCACTGCTGTAAGCTATTATTGGAGCAAATATTCATTGTTCAAGAACTCTTTTGTCCCTTAAGTGATGTCATAAAATTATTTTCAACTGATTTAGAAATTTATCCATTTCGCTGATAATACAACAGTTTCTTTTGGAAATACTTTTACTTTTTTTTATAAATTCTCGAATTCCTGGTGAGATTCTAGCTATGGATGAGTCCATGATTCCCAGTCGTGGGAGGTTCACTGGTATAATCCTGGAAAGTCCCTTAAGTATGACGTGAAAATTTACCTTAAATTACTTAAATTTACTAACACCAATTCAGTTGCCAAATTACCGCATCAGTTATCGAGTAATACGTGACTAGTAGTAGTAGTAGAGATTTTCCAATACACAAATTACATTAACACAAATACAAAAGGTAGAAACTTAAAGATTAATTTGCCGACTTAGAATTGGCCTAGCTATACAATAATAGATATTATTAGTTTATTTTAGTAACTAAACAATTTTAATTTAATGAAAATGAATTTTGCGATGTTTGGAAAAGTGTGTCCACTCAACAAGACCACACGAGAGTATATAGTAATACGTGACTGAATTATGTGACTTTGGCATTAACGCTTACGTCAACTAGCAATCGATTACTCTAATTTGACGTTTTTATTTGATCACTGATGGGACTCACTCACTCGTTCACTGATGCGGTAATTTTTCCCCAGTTCTCTCGATGCCAGTAAAAACAGTTGTCTAAATCAGAGAGGTATACCAACGGACTCAACGTCATATAGTACGCAAACAGTGCTAGACTTAGCGGTTGGCTATCTCAAAAAAGGCCAAACTATGGCGACTGACAATTTGTACAAATCAGTTGCTTTAGCGAAGACTGCCTGCTCGAAGGGTTTGGTAGCAATGCTACGCAAAAATGGCAAAGGAAATCTTAAAGAAATAACAGATGCAAAGCTAAGAAAAGGTCAAATCGTTGGACGAGAAAACTCGGCTATCTTATGCTGAGAACAAAACACGACCTAGAAGGAATTGAAACTAGGAAAATAAACCACAATAGTGAAGCCCTACAAAAGCTAAAAATGGTTATTGATTTTTGATTATAACCACGAAAATTCGAAAATCAATTTACAAGGCACTATGTGAGCAAACAACTGCCATTGTACGTGTAGAACCCTAATCTCCTTCGTCTCATGTTCTCAAAGAATATGAACAAAGAGACCGAAATAATAGAAAAATTAGAAAACTCTGCTCGAACTGCTATGCAGATGGTTCTTAAACTGTGGAATGGAATCAAGCTGCAAAAAGATCCAAAAAAATGATTGATTTTGTTGGCTTGCCAACAAACAAAAAAATCTTACGGCTCTAAATTACACAGCTCCTTGTCGCCAATTCAGATAGCCTCAAAATGTCCATCGTGCAAAATGTCCATTGTGGCACGGGCTGTGCGGCACTTGGCGAAGTCCTGTTTAAACTTCTTGTCGTCGGTTTCCATATCATCCAATTCGGATCAAAAGAAATTGGTTATCAACGATAGCGTTCCCCGTGGACGGTGATGGCCTGGCACACGTCTCGTTCTCAAAGAAGTATGGACCTGTGATGCCCCCAAAATCCACACCAAACAATGACTTTCTCTGGAGACTTTGCAATTCGGATATGATATAATTTATAAACATCAATTCCAACATTTCTGTATGACCTTTCAAAATAAGACTAATTTCCGCAAAAGAGAATTCGTCTCTTAAGTACCTTACTTCTTCTAGATTGAAGCTTATTTGACTATATACTGATCTTGCAGAAGATTCACTTACTTGTTCAAAGTAAGACTTGAACATACTTTCATCAATTACAGATAAGAAGTCGTATAAGATAGTTCTCCACGATTCGAAATTATCCAGAATCAGGGCCAATACGCCGAAAGGCAATTCTTATCAAGCACAAACATTTGCATAGCAAAAACACATTTTTTTTGGTGCATCGAACATTCTGAGTTTGAAAACCGGGTCAACAATTTCAATATTGAAAAAGTTCGACCACAAGGTATAAATTGCAGCTTAAGCTGAAGTCAGTACTTGAGCTCGTTCACAACTTCATTTTAAAATAAAAGTCCAAGTCCCACTCATCACAAAATTGCTTTAATTAATTTATTTGAGACTGTGATGCCATCGCTTCATCAGTATAAATTACGAGTATAAGATCATCAGGAAAGAGCAGCGCTTTGACATGTAAATCACCGAAAGATACTTCACAAGGGATATGATTCTGTACATTTTTAATAAAAAGAGAGAACATAAGTAGGCTCAAGATAGAACCTTGTGGCACATCCGTCTCAAATCTTATTCTAAAAACAGAAGATATAAGATGGTACCTTTTTTATTTGTTAACATTTTGTTTACTTGCCACTCTACACGATTGGCCATCGCTGCAACCAACTACGATGGACAATTGTGTAAATGGGTTTAATGGCGTCGGATGTGTTATATCATTGTTCGATGGCTTAGTTTTGTAATAAGAGTTACAGAGAATTTTTTATTTAATCTTGAATGTAACAATTTTTATTGAGGAATGAAAAATATTTTATAAACATATAAAACTTAAAAGTATGTTTATACAAAAAACTAAGTTTCAATTAAAAGCTCAAGTAGTGAATTACATATTTACAACACTCCACCTTAATTCACAATCAAATATCAAAAAATTAACACTAACATTAATGGTTAAAATAATTCAATTAAAATATTACTAAAAACAAACAAAATATTAAAGAGTTAAGCCCATATTTTCCAAACAAAAATTATGTTTATCATTAGTAACACCTTTTGTTAAACTATCAGCAACCATATTTTCAGTGTTGAGATATTTTATCTTAACTAAGCCATCTGTTATTTTCTCTTTTATAAAATGATGTCGAATATCAATGTGTTTACTTCTTGGACTGTAAAGTTTATTGTGTGCAATATTTATGGCACTCTTGTTGTCGCAATGAATTTCAACCGAATCGATATTCTCACCAATTTCTTGCAGTAGCTGTTTCAACCAAATAGCTTCTTGTGTAGCCGATGACAAGGCCATGTATTCTGCTTCTGCACTTGATAAAGCAACTGTTGGTTGACGTTTACTAGTCCATGAAATTGCTCCACCTTGAATCTTGAATAAATAGCCAGTACATGATTTTCGACTTTCAATGTCCGATGCCCAATCTGCATCCGAGAATCCAATCATACATTGGTTTCCATCACGCGAAAATTGAAGTTTATAATCTGTTGTACTTTGAGATATTTGAAAATTCTTTTTACTGCATTCCAGTGACCTTTTCCAAATTCATTGTTGAAACGACTCACATTTCCAACCGCAAACGAAATATCTGGACGAGTACAAACAGATAAATAAAGTAGACTTCCTACTGCTTCTTGATAAGGTATATTTTGCATTTCCTTGGTCTCATCCGATGTATTAGCTGTCATGTCCTTGGTTAATTTTTGATTTAAATCTACTGGGTTCTTCACAGGATAACAATCATTCATCTTAAATTTGTCAATTATTTGTTCCGTGTATTTTTTTTGGTCAAGGGTAATTGTTCCTTGTTTCTTGTCCCGAGTGATTCTCATCCCGATGCAATTACTTGCTTCTCCCAAATCTTTCATGCTAAAATTCTTGGTCAAATTAGCTTTGAGTTGGTTTGTCCATCCTTTATTGTTCGAAAAAATTAAAAGATCGTCCACATAGACCGCAACAAAAATCATACTTCTCCCTTGACGACGAAAATAAATGCACGAATCAATTTGCGAACATTTGTATCCACTCTTGATCATCACATCATTCAATTTGATATTCCATTGTCGACTTGCTTGTTTTAAGCCGTAAATAGCCTTTTTCAGCTGGCAAACTCGACCACTTCCGTCATCAAAACCTTCAGGTTGATTCATGTAAATAGTTTCATTGACATCGCCTTGTAAAAATGCTGTTATTGCATCCATCTGTTCGATATCTAAGTCGTATCTAGCTGCTAATGCCATCGTTAAACGTATTGAAGAATATCGAACAACTGGTGAAAACGTTTCTTCATAATCGATACCAGCACGTTGACTGCATCCTTTCGCAACTAGTCTCGCCTTGTATCGAAGGATTTTTCCATTTGTATCGGTCTTGATTTTAAAATACCCATTTTGAATTTATTGCTCTTCTGTCTGTTGGTAAATCTACCAATTGCCAAGTTTTGTTTCCTAAGAGTGATTGAAATTCTTCATTCATTGCACTCTTCCAATCTTTACTATTTAAACTTGAAATCGCTTCACTAAAAGATGATGGTTCATTAACATTATTTTGTACAAAATATTGAACGTCTTTTCTGTTGATTGCATTTTTTATTCGAGTTGATCTTCTTAAAGTTGTAGTTTCATTTGAATTGTTGATCTGTACTGGATCTGATGTTACCATTTCATTTGGTGGAATTATCTCTTCACTGATTTGATCTTCTTGAAATGGTGGTACTTCCACAGCATCACAGTATTCATCAGATGAATCACTATCACCCAATTCAACAACTGTACAACCGTTATCTGAACTTTCATTTGATTTTTTAAATGGCATAACTGGATAACTGATTTTCTCAGATTCTAAAAAAATAACATCTCTTCTTTCAACCACCTTGTTTGTTGTAGGATTTATCAACCTATATCCTTTGTTGCCATTACAATATCCTACGAATATATGTTCAACCGATTTAACTTCAAACTTCTTTCGGTTCTCATCAGGAACATGAATCATAGCCGGTGATCCAAAAATTCTGAAGTGAGATAAATCTGGTTTAAATCCAGACCAAACTTCAATCGGCGACTTGTCCTCCAAAACCCGTGAAGATGAATGATTCTTTATGTATGTTGCAGTAGCAACGGCCTCTGCCCAAAATTTTTTACCTAAATTTGCATCTGTGAACATACATAAAGCTCTTTCCGTCAATGTTCGAACTGTTCTTTCAGCAAGTCCATTTTGTTGTGGAGTATATGGTGTCGACGTTTGTCTTTCGATACCACAAACACTAAACAAATTGTCAAACCTTCTGTTGCAAAATTCAGTTCCATTATCTGAACGAAACTTTTTCAATTTCTTGCCGGTTTGGTTCTCGACATATGCCTTAATTTCGCAGAATTTTTCGAAAGCTTCATCTTTGGTTTTTAAAAAATATGTGAAAGTCATTCTTGAGTGATCATCTACTAAAACAAAGTAGTAACGACTTCCACCAATTGATTTAGTTGGAGTTGGTCCTGCCAAGTCAGCATGAACAAGTTCCAGGTAACACATACATCGGTTAATTTTTCTTCATTAAAAGAAACACCGTTCACTGCCCCTTTCTTCATTCTTAACAAATCATTGATGTTAATATGGCCTAATCTACGATGCCATGTCTCAATTTTTTCACTTTTAGAAACAGCAACATAACTCTTGCATCTTGCACCATTCAAGCGATATAAACCATCAACTAAATTTGCAGTTGCCATCAACTTACCAAATTTGTTTTTTATATTGCAACCATTTGCGTTAAAATCAACATAGTTATTATTTTTCGTTAATTGACTTACTGATAAAAGATTGGCAGTTAAATTTGGAATGCATAAAACATCACGTACTTCAATCGGATTTGGTGTTCCATTAACATCAGCATATAACTTAACAGTGCCACATGATTCGACCTTCATTTTTGTATCGTTGGCAGCTAATATTTCGGAAATGGTAGATTTCTTTTCATTGAAAATCCAATCACTGTTCACTGTGAGATGCTGTGTTGCACCAGAATCAATATATCAATCATATTTATTGAACTGTCCAGTCAAAAACACTGAATTATACTCAGGCTTCACATTATAAGCTGAATCAGGATTCCTTTTGGAATCCTTTTTTAATTTATTCTTGTCTGGGCAATCAGGTGATTTATGACCTTTCTTATTACATGTATAACAACGAATGCCACCTTTCCTTTGTTTCTGTTTCGCATTATTAAAGAATGCACTATTTTTGCTATCCGATGGAATTTCTTGTAATAATTTTGTCTTGACAGCGTCACTTGAAAGCTGAATTTCGACATTATCTAATGCCATTACCATTGGTCCATACTTTTCAGATAAGCCTCCTAATAAAAAACACGCCAGCCACTCGTCATCGACTTTGAAGCCAATAGCATTCAAACGTTGTGCAGCTGTTACGATTGTGTTAACATAAACTTGCATTGATTCACATTCGTCTAGTTTCGTCTGAGACAATTGACGAATTAAACCTATCCGACGAACCCTACCTTTGTCCTCAAAAACAGTTTGTAGTTTGTCCCAAACTTCTTTTGCCGTTTCAGCTTCTTGAACGTGAATAAAATTAGTCGGATCAATGGACAAAATCAAAGTCGTTCTGCATTTTGAAATTTTCGAAGTATTCTCTTCGGTACCTTCAACAGATTTCCAAAGTCCTTTATGTTCTAAATAAGTTTTTATTACGAACTTCCAACTAGCATAATTATCACGCCCCTTAAGCTTTTCAATCGTGGCTGAAAAATTGCTCGACATAATTACATATATTTATATGTCTTTTGGTCTTATTCAAGATTAAGCAAAAACAAAGAATATTATAATAAATGAAAAGATATTACTTATTTGTACACAACAAATCTTCGGAGTAATTCTTCGGTATAATTATCCTTCTTAGCGTTTCTCTGGGTCCATAACCTTTTGTAATAAGAGTTACAGAGAATTTTTTATTTAATCTTGAATGTGACAATTTTTATTGAGGAATGAAAAATATTTTATAAACATATAAAACTTAAAAGTATGTTTATACAAAAAACTAAGTTTCAATTAAAAGCTCAAGTAGTGAATTACATATTTACAACACTTAGGATGGAGTTGATGTCAGTTTTTCTGCCGCACATCAGAGAACAGTAGGCCAGTAATGGGGGTTCGTGTCCACAATCGGCTCACTGGTCATTGTTTATCTAAATACATCACGGCAGAGGAGACAATTCCTTCATCCGTCTTCTGCACCAAAGTCAAAGCTGAACGTCACTACCATGTAAAAATTCAACGACGTAACCAAAGCCATCTTAACGACTATTTGATGGGCCCTTAATCGCTTATCAATTTCCCATCGCGTAGAAATACAATATTTCATATTGGTGAATTTTATAGAATTTCATTTTGAATGCGTTTCCACACTCACAAAATGTTGAGTTTTTCATATAAGTATTACAAGCAAGCCCCACTCTCCCCTTGTGAGGAATCCTAAAAATTGGTGTGATTCGATAACATACTGCGAATTCTACAATAATAATCATAATTCAAATCACAATAAAAATCACCACAGCAAAGGTGAATTTTGTAGTGTCATTTTGGCACTTGGAATAGCTGATTGTTAAAATCCCAAAAATTTAATGAATATAACATGAATCTTCATGTACAATCTTGACAAAAGCGATTTTATCTACGAGTACCTCATGCACAGGCGCATAGCCGGCTCAAAAGTTTTGAAATTAAGACCATTATTATCTAATTGGTTGTGAAAAATCTAGTTCTAAGATTTCAAAACATCACAAAACTTCAAAACATGAAATGCTTGAACTCAAAACTTTTTCCACAAAAAAAAATAGCCAAATTCCACCTCTTCAGTATGAAACTTCCTCATTTCTAATAATTTCTTGAGGGGCATTTTCTAATGAAGTTCCACTCTAATCCTATCAATCATCATTGTCTCTATGTTCACGCATTTCCAGTGCAAAAGTCTTCAGTTCGCCACAAATTTGATTGAGTCATTTGCTAAGCCTGTCATCGTCTTAATGGAACGCGACATTAGGCGTAATCAAGACTCTGCACTTTGCTAAGCCCGCAATCCTTTTCGGAATTATACCTCCTGTTGCCTTTAAACTCAACGTTAGAGCCAATATTCTGGCAACTCATGGCAATCCAACATATCGGGAGGTGCATCCATCATTATCAACCGGCAGCAGGTTTGTTTGTTTATTTTGATTACGAATTGGCTGCCATCAGCCACCTCTTATTTGGAGTCTACAAGCATAGAGAGATTTCCGCTGGTGTCTTGCTTGCAGCTGATATATCGACTCACGTCAACCTCGAGGTTGACTGGTGCGAACTGCGGTTACACCTCGATAAATTTTAAACGTTTTCCAATTAGTGGCACATTTTCGCAGTGAAATGAGCAATCATCAAGCCAGAAACCAGCAATGACGATGAGGAATATGCTGCAAACGCTAAGACTTGCTTATGCCTTTACTTACACGATACTCGCATAGGCACATTGGCTGGCATCTCGATTAAGCTTCAGCGCCCACAGGATTAGGTGCAACGAAGTGGTGAAGATGAATGAAGTAAACCAGGCGAATCTGTTCGATGTGCGTTGGTGTGTTCAACTTTTAATCAAAACCTTTTCAGGTGACAAAGGCTGTGCTGCTTTTTATGCCTGCTGCGTGTGCATTGAGGAAGGATTAGGTACCACTGTTTTCAATTCGAATGGTTTCAAGGTGAAGTGGATTTTTCCAATTGATTCATCCCCGGAGTGTTTGTATTTGGTTTCTTTCCGGATGCAGCTCTTGAAAATGGTATTTGATGTAGTTCAGCTATTTCTTTAGTTGAGCGTTAATTTTGAGGAGGGATGAAGTTAAGGAAGTGCGTTTGCTGTAAATAAAAGGAAGGAGCTAGAGAGCCAAGAAATTAATTGAATTCATTCAAACTCCACTGATTTCACGAGTTCGTTCGAAATAATTTGCACGACTGGATGCCAGTCACCTATAAAAAGGGTATAGGCATTAAAGATTTAAGGCATTGGTTAATTAATATAACAACGAAAAATAGATTATGTTATGTTGAAGCGAATTTCCTTGAATGGTACTTGCATCGGATAAGCCGAAAAGCTCTCAGTATTCGGTGTGAGTGTCTCGAGACCGCAAGACACGCTGCAAAAGCCTAGGATTTCTCTATCGTTGTGAACAATTTGTCATTCCCTCTAGTATCACATAAATTTAAAGGGCGTTTAGGCATCCATCAATGGAGTATAACTCACATCTGTGAGCAGATGCAGCCCCAATGTTTCTTCATTTACTGGATAGAATCCAGAACAGAGCGTTAAAACTGACGGAAAACAAAACTATCATGGAATCATTCCAGACTCTTGAATACCGTCAGAATGTATCGTTCCTTCTCTTATCGCTTTTTTCATAACCAATGCTCGCTCGAAGTAGCCAGGTGCATTCCTCCCCTTAATGAGCTTACCCGTGCGCTAGGAGTCTAATTTCGGACGTACAGTCAAATAAAGAATAATTTACCCGGCACGGATTTCCAACTGCAATTTCAATTCGAAATAAATCCTTGAGTGTGTCAGAATTATAAAAAAAAGTTTATAGGTATTATAAAACAAGTTATGCATTCGGAAAAAAAAAATCGAACTCGAGATTTTGATCAAAGTTGACAATACGATTATAGCGAAGACCAAAAAAGTATGTCTGTCTGTCTTTTCGACTGCAGCCGAAACGGCTCGGCCGATTTTCTTTAAACTTAATAGACATCATTTTTCAAATGTTCCCCACACGTTTTTTTTTTCTTTTTCTTTAAGACCAAAAATAACGGTACCTGCCATACGATTTTTTTTTCGCAATTTTATAAATATTTTTTTCTCAAAAACTGTCCCACAGAATTTTTCAAAATTTGAATTTTTTTTAAACTCAATAATTCGAAAACCCCATGCTCGATTTTTTTCAAACTTGATAAATAAAAGTTTCTTAACACAATCTACAAGATTTGAGAAAAAAAAACTTTGTTTTACCTAAAACTAACGGTACCTTCCATACTAATGTTAAAAAATGGTTTTCGAAAATCGTATTTTTCTCGAAACAGTCCCAAATATTCTCCTAAAATTTTTTGTCTTTTGATTAATTTTCACGATCTATAATTTAATAAAAAAATTTGAAATCAAGATATTACAGACTGTACCTACCATAGAACCACTTTTTCGAATTTTGAATTTCTCATTATCGGCATAACGGATTTTGATTAATTTTTTTATAGAGAAGCTTCTAAAAAGAAACATCGCATTTCAAAACTTAAAAAAAAATATTTTTTGAATTTTTGAAAAAAAATCTATTTTTTTTTGGAAAATTCGATATCTCAAAAATGGCTTATTATTTTTTTCGTAAATTTAAAATTTAATTTAAAATTTTTTCTTAAAAATGTTTTCAAAATTTTTTATATAAAAGCTTTTTCTTAAGAAACCACTACAACGACTTATAATTTTTGTTCCTGCATAACCTAACAGGTGCTTGAATCACATAGCATCCTGTTTTTAGCACCAAATACGAACGGAGTTGTTTTAGTCATTTAAAAAATGAATTTTATACTTATGAACAGTTTTTCTCTAATAACATTCATTTTTGAAAGTCTTAGTTTTTTACATACGAGCAAGTTCGTGTGACCCAGTCGTGCATTTTATTTCTTTTTGCTTTTTAGGTGTTGAATATTCTTTAAAATGCAGTTATAAAATATTTGGTTGACTACTTTAAGGAGGAAGGGTTTTTTGCGTAGCCGTATAGATTGTTGATCGCTTGTGCTTCCATAAGTGATCTTAAGTGCGTTTAAGTGACTTTATATGTATAACAATTTATTTTATGTACGTGTTTTTTTTTATTTAAATTTTTCCAATATTATTTTAGTTAACTCATCTTAATCATTAAATGGCAACCCTACTTGTCAACGCCAACGACATCTAAACATCTTTTAAATTGAAGCAGGATGCAAACCGAAGGAGAGTTCAAAAGTAACGTTTTTCATTTCCACCGAAGAAGACGAAGTATTTTAAACCCTGCCTTTCGCTTTAAATGACCTTACTAATAATTAGTTGCTTAGCACACGTTTATATAAAACACCAGGGGTGACATTCTGTATCGCACACGCGAACAAACGTTTTCGCGCGTGCGAACAATTTGCTTCATGTAACATAAAAAACGAAAGTTTTCATTCGCACATGCGAAACAAAATAAACGACAGCTTATTCTTTGACGTTTCTCTTCTTAAATATTTCAGTTTCAGTTTTGTTCTGAAAAAAGGTTTTTAATAAATTAAAAAAGAAGATGATACGCGAATATACATAATATTGCACTTTTGAACGATAGTGAAGAAGAACATGAGGATTCGGAGTTTTTTTTCTCCAATTTACTTGTCAGATCAAATATGTGTTTTAATTATTTGTTGCAAATTATTTTATAATATTAGTTTACAACAATAAAGCTTTATTCAACGATTTCGGTTGAATAGAAAAGCCTACAAATATGTGTTGGAGAATATACGCATAAAAACAGCAACAGGGACGCGAGTCACATAATTATATTCCTCCAATTTTTGAGGCTTTGCTCTACTTTAGAGGTACTAGGTGAAGGAAGCTACCAATGGTCAGTTGGAAACGATTTCGTTTGCCCTCTTGCACAGAGCAGTCTGTCAAAAGTATTTGATGAGTGCTTAACACCTTTGGACGACCAAATTTATGCGGAATGGATCAAATGGTCATCGGATTCAAAAGTTATTAAAGACAAATTTACATGCATTTTGGAGTTATCATGTTTCTTGTTAACACCACAGATATGTAAGTACAGTACGAACTCGGTTAACACAACCCTCGATTCGCGCAATTTCTTGATTTTCGCAATACTAAAATCGTAGCACGTCTGTTATAAGTGCTACTGTTCAAAAATTTTACATCGATTTGTTCAATTTCTTGTGTTTATTCATCTGTTCATTAAAATCAAAACATCAAACCAATGTTTTTTTTTCAATAATGTTTTTTTTTATAACATTTTCGTTATCTCTAAAAAAATAAGCCATCTTATTTCTAATCTGTCTATATAGTTTTTTATCTAAGAAAATGTAGCCCATTAAGTGCAACAACTCGGTTATTGCAACCGCCTTAATTTCTTTAAGTTGTGTTAATCGAGTTTGTACGGTATATGGTTTTGATCACCCACTTTGTCAATTTTAATAGTTATTGCCTTATTGGTTGTGTTAATACATACATACATAAACAAACATTTATTTTGCATCACATTTTGCACAAAAATACAATCTGTCACAGTAATAGTGATGAGTCTTCTTGACATTTTATGTGTATACAAATTTACTTTAATCGATATTTAATGCTTTCTTATTATTTATGTGTTTTTTTACTTAAAAATCAACAAAACTAATGTTAATTGATTTTAAAATCCCAAGAAAATAAACTACGTACCTTCTTTTTCTTAATTTCGCTTCATTTCATTTCTTAAATCGTGAACATGACATCGATTTTCTTGAGTTTTATGTATCGATTTATATTAATGTTCCATCCTTCCAATTATCTGATAGCTGTCAGCATCATAGAAGTATGCAATCAAATTTGTTTGGATTTGAAGCATAAACGAACACAGAACCAAAAACGAAATGCGATACAGAATGCCAATTATCGTTTTCGCACATTTTCTTTCGTTTTTGAAAAACGATCAATCGCTATCGTTTCGTTTATTACAGAATCTGCCCCCAGGTTAAACTTTAAAGACGATTTAATTTGCGCGTATACTACTCGTAATAACCAAGTTAAAAAACGAGACAGACTGAAAAGTAGAATTGTTTTTTTCTATTTCCTTTTCTTTGGGCTATCACAATATGACAGTTCAAACGTGGAGTTTATACTCAAAAGAAAAGTTAAAGACGAGTTTCTTCACTTTAATATTTAAGGTGACGTTTAGCGTTGAGCTGACTGTTAAATTAATTATATGGTTAATTTCTTAGAGTTCACTTAAATACTTCAATCATCTCTAAATTTGATTGTTTGAAAGGCCCAAAGAAAATAAGAGAAAAATCAATATTTCTCACAAATAGCGTATTGAAAACTATTACTCCCACAAAATAAAATAAAATTATCAAAAAGTGGGAGGTTATAACGGTTCGTAGAGAGACCCAGCCATACTCACTTAGGTCATCAGACCTTTTATGTCCGTGGGGGACCCCTATAGTGGCTAGTGGGGCATAGGGCGTCCACAACGCCAGCTCGCCATCGTGTTCGGTTCCTGTATATGAGTCGCAACTCCCTCGAACTCTTGCCTAGTTGGGCTGACTCCTCCTCGACTGTCCTTTTCCATGAGCTTCTCACTCGTCCAGCTAATCTTCCTTTTTGAGCGAGCGGACTCCGTATCCGATCCACTGTCACTTTCGACGTCGTATAATAGAGTCAATAGGTTCCTGACCCGTTTTCCTGAGGAGCCCAATGGTATATGGGCCAGATAATCCTAAGGATGTTTCGTAGACATCTATTAATGAACGTTTGCAGCTTCTTGGTGACACCTACTGTTACTACCCAAGTTCATACCGAAAGCAGCTTTTGCCTTCCCGATTCGACTGCTGATATCCTGTTCGGTGCGACCCTCGGTAGAGATGATTCTTCCAAGGTATTGGAAGCTCAGTACTTTCTCTACCGATTGTAGAGAAATATTTACGTCAGAAGATGACTGGGTTCCTAGGCTGATCATCTTTGTTTTGCCGGAGTTGATTTTCAGCCCCACGATTTCTACTTCTCTCTCCACCCCTGTTGTCATTTGATGGAGATCCATGGTCCTATGAGAGAGAAATCATATATCGTCCGCATAGTCAAGATGTTTCAGGTGAGACGTCAGAGTCCATCGAATTCTTCCGTTTCCCGTCAAGGCCGTTCGCAGAACATCGCTTATCACCAACAGAAACAATATTGGTGACAGAATGGAGCCCCGTCTGACTCCACTTTGGACTTCAAACTCTTCTGACAGCCTCCCTTCGTGCAAAACGTGACATATGGATCCATCATAAGTTGCCTTAAGGGTAGGTCTACCCCAGAAGCAAACTCAAATCTCATGTAAAAACGTGTACATGTATTGGTGTACAAATATGGCTCTCTTAGTTAAGAATTTTTGTGTTAAGAAAATAAATTTACCTCGTCTCGTCTCTTCAGGATACCTCTTTTTTCGCATCACGCATAGAGATAGAGAAAGACAGAATAGAATATAAAAAAAAAATAACAGAAAACGGGAACAAGGCACGAGTGGCAAGCTGGCAAGCCGCACAGTCAGCGCAGCGCACAAACATTTGATTTTGAATTGACTCGGATTGCGCAAAAGATAAATGAAAGATTTTTTTTTCCTTTTATATTTTGGGTAGAAAAAATTATTTTTCGTGAATCGTAATTGTTTGAGGTTTAGGAAAGGGAAATTGAGTTGTTTGCATTCAATTTTGCGCAGAATTAGACACAATAATAGACGGTTTGTTTTCTGTTTTATTTTTGGTTGCAGGTGAATTGAAACTTTTCGCATTTAGGTAGATAGCGTTTTTATTCCTTGCGTATTTATACAAGGTTAATCTGTTGGTTCTAGGACTTTTACTTTTAAGGATATTTTAAAAAATAAAGAAAAGGGAGCACAGATTTAGACATTAGGAACCCGGGGAATTTGCTCTGATATTTATAATTTATTTTTAATGTAGACAATTAATTTTAGGAAACAGTTCACAATTCAAAAATTGCTCAACTAAAAAAATTATTAAATTTCCTAACCCAAGTAAATTAATAGACTTTCAAAAATAATAATGGTAACTATGTACCTATACCTATAAAAATGTTCTTTTGAGTCTTTTTCAAAGGGCTGTAACTCTGCGAAAAGTGATCGTATTGGGATGAAACCAAAAGCGTTTTAAATATTTCTTTTTCTTGTTTCAGAGTTTCTAACAATGAAAAATATCCATAGTCAACCATTTTAATTTTTTTTTAAAGGGCTTCATTGTCTTGAGGTTATTTATGATTTAATAAAATTAATAAGTGCAAAAAAATATAGCCTCAGATTAAAAAGTGGTTCCGTCTTTGACCACTAATTTACATGTAAAAATTGACAACATAAAAGGTAAATTGGGCAGTTTTGAAAACATGAATAAATTTGTTATAGATAATGGATTCTTTGAAACTATTTATGGAGATACATAATTGATTTTTTATAATTGACCGTTCATTTAATAAAAGTGGAAAAGTGTTTTTAAACAAACAAACAGACTATCAATTTTGAAATTGGTTGATCAAACCGTTCGTTTATTATCTATTGTTCCTGAATATTATGTACCTAATCATCAAAATAAAAACAATGATAACAATTTTCATAGTTTTGCATTTGTTACATATCTTAGACTTGAAGTCCCTATCAGCGTTACCATTTCCGAAAAAAAATCGAAGGAGATTTGAAGAAAAAAGTGATGTAAATTGGGAAAAATCGAAGTAGGTTTTAAAATGACTTTTAATTTACTTTTAGAAAAATTTGAACTGGGAATTTTCATAAGTTGACATTACAACACAAGAGAATAATGATTCCGTCTATCTGCAACTCTGTACCTCAATCTGCAGCCACTTTAGCTCGGTTCCTTCCATACAACCATTATGAAATATTATAATTATTTTGAAAACAGCTCTAATGCTTTTTTTTTTAAATTATGTATAGATAACTGTACCAACATTGCAGTCCACACTTTGGTAAAAAATAAATGTTATTATCGGTACCTGTCATAGAACCTTATTTTTATTTTCTACTTTTTCATTTGCGACTCTTCCGATTTCGATCAAAATTTTTACATCGCAGATTCTTTGATTTTGAAAAAATATTGTATACGACAAATGTTTTCTTTAAATGTATACTTTTAAATACTTAAAATTATCAATACATTTCTTTTAATTTTAAAGAAAATTGTGTATAAATATTTAATTTTATTTAATTAATAAAACATTCTTTTATAAAAAATATAAAATATATTTAAATATAGTTTCATTTAAAATTAAAAACACATATGCAAGCGAAATTTTCATAGGATTCGTGTACACATCAGTGTGTTGAGTTCCTATGCTTTTAAACTTACTTATTTGTGTTAATTTATTGTGTTGACATTCTTTTTTTTTTGTAATTCGATGAATCTCTTCTTTGTTGGATTAGAAATTACTCGTACCTTTCGGACCGTTCACTAAAAGTAGTTTTGGACGGTTTCAAATCTGATATCCACAAAATAAATGCTGGTGTGCCCCAGGGGTCCGTTTTGTTTCCGACAGTTTCTGTCTATAACTGTTGCTCCGCTTAATTGATTTGCTGACGACAGTAACCTTAGTTTTTCATATTCGTTTTTAGATTCACATCCTTGTCCTCGGATGTGGACTACCAACGGCAGCGTATGATAAGCTCATTAAATTATGATCTTCGAAAACTCAATGCTGTTTGGCACTTGCATCGAGGAGACTGAACAGCTTCTAGGTATGTGCATCAGAGACCATCATTTGTGAAGTGTTAACATGTTTGACGTAACCAAAAACGCCGCTAAGTGTTTAAATTTTCTCCGCCGATGCAAGAAGTTTTTTACCCTACTAATCTGGCTGTAATCTATAAGGCCTATATTCGTCCAAAGCTCGAGTGTAATTCCCACTAGGTAGGTGCTCTAAAAACCCTCTTAAGTCTCTTGCACAGAATTCAAAAGAGAGCTCTAAAAATGAAAGGCGACCGTTGTCTAACTGAAACATTTGAATCTCTCGAGCACCGCCGCAATTTTCATAAACAATGCTCTAGTGAAGTAGGCAGTTGCGTTCTCCCCCTCAAACAATTCAACCGTAATACCCGTACTTCTAGGACTGCTCATCATTTTACCCTTGGGCCCAATTTTGGACGTACTGTCAAGTACAGTGATTCCTTTTTTAGCCGCACTACACGCATCTGGAATGCTTTACCCGGCTCAATATTTCTCACTCATTGTAATGTGCAGACATTAAAAACCAATATGTATCGGTATTTCCTTTCTCATCCTATCCTACTTTCCTAATTTCTTGCACTGTGTTTAACAATTTAATGGTATTCATGACCCCTTGAGTGCGCGTTTAATATAAAAAAATACTACCTAGAGTGAAATAAAGAAAAAGAAGTAGATTTGGACTTTTTTTTTGTGAAATTGAAGTAGGTTAAAACAGAGATTTTTAAAATGAGGTAGATTTCAGTATTTTGCTGATGGTGCGAAGTAAGAAGTAGATTTTAAATATTTGGAAAAAAAGTAGATCTACTATAATTGAAGTAAAATGGTGCCACTGGTTCCCATTAGCTGAAACAAATTTCGAAGAAAAAGTTTGTCAATTTTATTTCCAATAACATCATTGTATTTTAATTTTACTTTGTATACTACTATACTAATTTTAAGCTTCTATTTTATTACCTAAGCAAAAACTAAAAATGCATTTTATATAAAAACTGATCTCATTCAAAAAACAAAAAACCAATTTCATTAAGTAATTTCGAAATTATTCACAATTTGTCTTTTTGATTTTTACACCAACAACATTATTGGAAAACTAATACTTGTTTTTTTTTTTACAAATTAAAAACTAAGTGATAATGAATATATGAACATACATATGTTATGTATATTATATAAAGGTCGTTCTTATTAGAACTGGGCCAGACTTGCCTATTGTCCTTTGTTAAAAATTATCTCATTTCGAAATTTTCAACGAAATTACATCATGTGGCCTAATGAAAACGAAGTACGCATTACATATGTATGTATTTTCTATTTGCTTACTTTTTATCAATTTTTTTTTTGCTTGGGTTTTTTGTTTCCTTTGTTTGTTTTTGGAGGCATTATACCTTTGCAGCTAGGTTGTTGCAAAAAAATATTTATTGGTATGTACAAAATAGATTTGCACAGTAAAACCACAACAGAAAATAACAGTAACGAGAGTATTATCTATCACCATGACATATTGAATTAAAGGAGACAAGTCTTCCTATGTAAAACCAACAAAAATACATAAAAGAGGCGCACTTCCCATATTCTTTCTATTTACATACTTTGACATACCTCCCAATTTCACCATTCTTCTACCAGTGGAATACGTCACCACCGAAAACAAAATGTGATCGAATTTCCCTTCTGAACTTATTTATATAAATATGTACATAGGTATTTAGATTAATAGATACCTGCATACATAATATTTTGGCGCCATCCACTTGCCATATCCCTTGGTTGTTGCGTATTCGCTTACAGTGAAATGCAATTTCATCATCTAATATGTTTTTGATACATCCATTACCTACCTACGCAAAATTAAATCAAAACAATCCTTACGATACCAAATCAAATCACGGTGGCGCGGCGTTGCACCTCTACATTACCTATGAACCTACCTATCGGAAAAAAAACAACACAAAATCTATTGTATATATTTATATGCATATGTATGTATCTTATTCTATACACAACATCGCAAATTTCATTTCTTCCATCATCTACACACCCTTTGACAAAAAAAAAAAATGAAGATCACTATGCATCGCAATTTATTACTATGTGTGTACCTAAAATGGCTTTCCATAGAAGAAACAAAAAAAAAACAGTAGAAGTGATGATAGATCGCAAATAAAAAAATACAAAAAAACAAAATTTATGACAGCGAATTTGTGATATACCTACCTGCTTATATACTTTTTTATACATACACAAAGAACATTTTTCCACTCTACCTCCGACAATGTGGAATGGTCATTGCATCATTTACCTACTAAAAACAATCATTTCTAACACGTTTTTTTTTTTATTTTTTCTGTTCTTGTAATACGAGATGCAAGATGACAAGTCATAAACAAGAATAAAAAACTAAATAAGCCCAGACAAAAAAAAAAAAAAGAATCAAGAGAGCGGATGGGCGGACAAAATTCTTTTGCACAGAGAATACGAAACCTTCTCTTTCAAAGCGCTGATATTGCAGTGGCATTCTTGTGAACTGAAAACTTACTTGTGTGCGTGTGCAAAGGAACTTTTTGTTAAAAAATGCAAAACAGACCTCTTTTATAAAAATAAAATTAAATAAATATTCAGTGAAAAAAGTATTTTGTATTTTTGAATTTAGTAAATAAAATATCAAACAAAAATAAAAAAAATATGTGAGAACTGTATTATTAATACTTTTCTTGCAAATGCATTACAAATACTGTCATATTGAATTGCATTTTTTTGAACTTTAGATGAGTTTTATTAAATTTTTAAGAACGATACGCTGTTCAGGGAATATAAATCTTTGATTAAAAAATTATTTCCAAAAATTAAAAAATATAACTCTCAATTTCCCAGGGTAGAGAACAAAATATTTGTAAAAAAATGTATATTTTTTGACTTTTGTTAGTAAAAAGTTACTGTAAAAATAAAAAAACAAATAAAAAAAAAATTAACGTAATTGCACATACTTATTGGCTTTGTACAAGAGTGAATTTTACTTCGTTATCTTTTATACTTATGAAGTTTTATCCAGTAGAGCATTCATACCACTATGCGAATTTCCTTCGTTTTTCATAGTTTTATATATTTTTTTTGAATAAATAATAAAACAGAATAAAAAAAGAAGAACGATACGTGATTTGGGAATATGTTGTTTCTATAAAAAAAATATAAAAAAAATAAAAAAGTAATATTTTCGGAATTTCCCTATCATTTGAATAAGGACCTTACTAAAATGTATGATTTTTCCACTTGTGTGGCAGTTTCTGGGCACACAATTTTTTTATATTTTTTTCAAAACTGCAAAAGTATTTTGAATAACATTTTTCTAATCGATGACCGTTTATTTAATTGAAATATTCGTAAAATTGTGAAAGTTATACAGCTTAGCGCAAAAGTCTAACCTATTTTTTCAATGGACACCTACCCTTAATAATAGCTCTTAATTTATACGGGATACCCCTCCTGCGTAAGGCAAGCCAAACAAATTCTCTATTGAAGCTATGGAAAGCCTTCTCAAAGTCAATGAATAGCAGGTAAAGTGGTAATTGATATTCGACGCACTGCTCAATTATGATAGATAAAGTATTGATATGATCAATGCATGAGGATCGAGTGCGGAAACCTGCTTATTCGGCATCGAGTGTGGCTTCTAGACGCGTTCCAGTACTATTTTCGTTAATATTTTGGCAAAGGCAGGCAGGACGCAAATCCGCCTCCAGTTTTCGCACTGTGTTAGGTCTCCATTTTTAGGGAGCTTGATTATCATTCTCTTTTTCCACTCATTTATGAGTGCATGCAGGAGTTCGCTTGATGTTCTTGCAGGAATGCCATCAAGTCCTACTGCTTTGTTGGTCTTCAGTGCTTTGATTGCGTTGCAGATCTCATTTCTACTGTGGGCGGTGCAGTGCGGATTCGGGAATTTGTTGTTCCTGTCAGCTTAGCAGGTATGAGTTGCGCATTGCTGTCAGTAACTCGGTTTAATACCGACGCAAAATGGTCCTTCTACCTTCTCAGCTGATCCTCGTCCGAACTAAGTAGCGAGCCGTCTGAGTCTTTTACGGGGTGTTGTTTGGAACTGCGAGCACCAACCAGTTCCTTTGTAATGCTGTAGACGGTTCTACTGTCGCATCTGTTAGCAGCATCTTCTGATTGTTGGGCCAAGGCATTGATGTGATTACGCTTGTCACGTCTTACACTGCGGTGAACCTCTCTCTTTTTCGTGCAGTGCAGGAATTCTAGCTCTCTTTTTTCTAATACAGTTGCAGCTGCAATACGGGCCTTGAGTTTTTGCCGTTCGCCAATCCGTATCCAGGTTTCTTCAGAAGCCAAGCGTTATTGTTTCCCCTCGCTCAGCCGACTATTCTTTCAGCACCTGATATAAGAACATTTTTCACAACACTCCAGTAGTTTTCGATGTCATCATTCCGTGTGAAAGGTGGTCTCTCAATTGTTGGCGTGTTGAGAGATCCTTTAGTCTGTCGACGTTTAACCTGGGTAAGCGGGTTATGCCATTGGATATCCGACCTGCAGCTGTACGAAGTCAAACAGTAGCTACCATAAGATGGTGGTCTCGAGCAAGTCCCATATCGGCTCCTCTTTTATTTCGAACATCCACGAGACTGCTTCTAAAGCGCCCGCAAATCGCGAAGTGATCAATTTGATTCGAAGATGCTTGCTTGTCCGTCGACACCCGACTTATTTTGTGGCACCGCTCGTGCTCAAACATGGTGGTTACAATGACGAGTCCAATAGAGAAGACCTGTCAATTCCGAACGGCTAATGAGCTGCACTTTTTAGACATGAGATAGCATTAGAGGATTTGTCAATTCCTCGTAAGAGGCAGTACGCAACCGGAAAACTTTTTTTTACAGCAGTTGAGAATCAAACCTAACACCTTATGGGTGACAGTTCAAACGCACGAACGAGTATGCCAAGGGGTACTACCTGTTACTGTCAATATGAGTTGCAAATACTCCTACCTTCCCTATATTGACTATTTTGTCAACAGCACTTTCTTTGTACTATTACAGTAAAATAAACACCTGTTCTTTACCAGTATATTTTAAAAATACGGAAAAAAGATTGATTAAAATATTTTGTTCTTACATTTTTAATCACTCTGAATTCTATTGTAGTCTCGTTGTTTTATCGGCCTATATGCTAGGATTCAACTTTTGATTTAACACACCAAATTTTATTTAAAATAAAAATATTAGCTTGAAAACTAGCGTGTAAACTAGCCTTATTTACTGACCTCTTTTTGGGTTTTGATATTTTAACAGATTATGTCTTAGATTAAATTATCATGTCAACTGTTCAAACTTATTGAGATTGGTTACGGAGGACGCCAATCAGGTCACTGTTATTCTTTAATAATTTCAATTGTAATTGTAAAAAAACATATCTATATAAATGTCTATGCTCTTTGAATCTTCTGTCATCTGTTCCATTTATCGCTATTCGTACAGTCGAAGTCTAGTTAATTTTATTTTTATTAGATTAATCCAGACTGTCTTTTTTTACTATTACTATTTTTCTAGAGTAGGTACTCTTGGGAATCTGGCCAATCTAAAAGAACGCGTCTGGAAAAGAGCGCGACGAAGAGGACGATCAACACGGCATATTTACAATTACTCTGCCTGGGCCAAAAACCCATCGAAATAATTTTAAGAACATAAATATGTGTACGTCTACAATCAGAATCACGACGACGAGCGACTTGATGGAAAGGTTCGTAAAATTGCCAAGCTATAGTCCGTTTTGTGGTGGTATCAGCTGCTTTGAGTTGAAAAAAAGGATGGCATACTCACTTAAGTCGAAGTGAGAGTAATAAACGAGGACGGGAAGGTATCGGGAATAAGAATAAAAACAAAACACATCCACACATTTTTTTTCCCGATTTGAAAACTTCGACAAATCATTGGATCTCCCAGATGGCGCACATCATCCTATCATCATCTCAAACAAAATATAAATAGGTACAATGTCGGCCAAAAGTCACTTCCTAAATTTGTTTTATTTTGCTCAGGTTTCTAACTTTCATTACAATTCTTTCAAAATCTGGTAGTTAAGTTTAAGAAATAATAAAATTTTGTTCGTAAGTTCGACACGAGAGTTTCTTTAAACGAAGTCAGATTCTGACATACCTAAACTTAAGTAGATATTCGAGAGCAAATTTCGAGCCTATTATTGAAATTACATTCCGAAGAAACTACCACATCATGTCATATATGTGTGTTAAAGTTAAATTAATTTGCTATTTAGTTTTTGTTTTAACAATATGTATGCATAATATGTACACACTAAAGGTAACCCTTAAAATGTTTGAGCACAGTGTAAGAATTTAGGAAAGTTGCAGAGGATTTAAAAGGAGATAGAGCCGGGTAAAGCATTACATATTCGTGTAGTGCGGCTTAAGAAAGAATCTCTGAATTAAACAGTACTTCCAAAGTTGGGTAAGCTAATGGGCATTGCCTGTAGATCGACTGTAACGGTTGAATTATTTAAGGCGAGGAATTCCAGTTTTTTTTCCCTAGAACACTTTATTTAAAAATAACTGTAAAATAATGAAGAACAAGAAGCATTACAGCGGTGCTCGAGAAATTTAATTTTTTCTGTAATACTTCTATCACCCATCTTTTTAAAGTTCTTTTTTTGTATTCTATCCAGGAGACACAAGTAACTTATAGAAGAATCTGCTTAAATATTGGAATTCTACTCGGTTTTTGACCAAATATAGGCCTTAAAGTTTACACCCAGATCAGAAGGGGTGGAAAATTTCTTCAAACTTGCGTTTTTGGTGACGTCAAATTTGTGGTCAAGTTACACAAGGTGAGAACTGAAAGTCGTTTCTTTAATGCAAGTGCTGCTCATGGATAGCGGACAAGAATATGAGAAACTGAGAGTATTGTCGTCAGCAAAAAAACTTAGAAGTTTCAGACAAAACGTGATTAATTAATATGAGAAAGAAGGTCTGGAACAAAACGGAGCCTTGTGGCATACCAGCATTTATTTTATAAATAACAGACTTGAAACATCCAATACAACTTGTTTAAAACGTTTCAAACTACTTACTACTTACTTATCCGGCTCCCGATAAATGAAGGGTCTCTGCCTGAGATATTGCGGTCTTTCATCGGTTCCGATCCCTCGCGAGCTCCCTACAGTCGTCGAGACCAAGCGCTCTTGCTTCTGTAACCGCATTGTTCCTGTTCGGTCTTCCTTGTCGCCTAGAACATGGGGGCTAGGATTCGGGAGCGTTGTTGTCCATTCTTTGGACTACATCAACATCTTTGTAAAGCTTGTATAATTCGCGATTGAATCTTCTCCTCCATTCGCCCTCTTCGCATATATGACCAAATATCCGCCGAAGAATTTTTCTCTCGAATTCCCCTTGCTTAACTTATCGTCTAGCACTCGGCACCGTAGAGTAGAACTGGTAAAATTAGTGTTTTGAATAGTGTGCACTTTGTCTTTCGAGAAAGGAGTTTTGAACTCATTTGTTTGGCCAAACGGAAGTAGCAGCGATTTGCTAGGGTAATTCATCTTCGGATTTCCAATAAGGTGTCGCTCGTGGAATTGATGTTTGTTTCGAGGTAGGTGAACTCCTTGATTACCTCGAAATTACTGCTACCAACAGTGATGTTTTGTCCTAGGCGATGGACAGCTGAAACTTTGTTTGTTGATAGCATATACTTTGTTTTGTCCACATTGCGACTATGCTATCATATGCGGCTTTGAAGTCGATGAAGAGATGGTAGGTCTCGACTTGAAATTCGTTGGTCTTTTCCTTTGCGTCAATGTGAAGATTTAGTCTATCGTTGATCTGCCTGGCCGGAATCCACACTGGTACGGGCCGATAATAGCGTTACAGAAAGGTTTTAGACGCTCACATAGTACGGTAGGTGGAATCTTGTAGGCAACATTAAGCAGGAACATGCCTCTGTAGTTTTTGCAGGACAGAGGGTCGCTTTTTTTTTAGATTGGGCATATGGCGCTATTTGATCAGTCGTCGGGCATACTTTCCTCCTCTCAAACTTGGTTGATGAGCTGATGCATGCACCCTATCAGGACATCTCCCCCATGCTTGAAGAGTTCCGCAGGTAGGCCATCCTAACCAGTAGATTTGTCGTTCTTAAGCTTGTCGATGGCTTTCTTAACCTCTTCAGTACTGTGGACTGGATCTTCATCGACTGGTCTCATGCTTCTTTGTTCTCCTGTTGTTTCATCTAAATAATGCCTATTAAGCAGCTGCTGGAATTTCTGCTTAAGCACGTCTACAATTCCTGTGCTTCGGTGACTAGGTTTTCTTCGTTGTTGTCCTATAACCTGATGTCAGTTGCTTGGATGTTTTGTAGAACCGGCGGCGGGTGTTGGTGGCGGTGCTAGACTCTTAGAGATACCTGAGCTGAGAGGCTACGGATGCTCTTTTCTTTCTATGCAGTTTTTTTCTCTTTCCTTATCTTTCCTTATCTTTTCACGGTATTCCTTTTTTGATGCTCTTGTTTTCCGTTGCAGTATTTGCATTCGTGCATTTTCCGTCTTCTGCTTCCAAACCGAGCATTCATCATCATACCACGGCTTCTTTTTTCTAGGTGATTGATAGCCTATGGTGGTCTTGGCTCCCTTCTGAATAATGTTGCGATACTGGTTGTGGCTGGGGGTACGGAAAAGAGTTTTCGGGTCTATTGCTCACTGTAGTCTCTGGCTTTCTCAGGTATGCTAAGGCATGACCAACAACCAACAGATCACTTAAGCTGTTTGTTGATAAGTTCGGAAGCCATTCACCAGGAAGAAAGAAATCAATTATTGATTAATATCCCAGTTTGCCAATGGAAAACGCCATTAATAAAGTGACTTTTGGGCGAACCTGTAAATACATACACAAATCACATACTCAGAGCCTTCTAAGGCTTTCCAGATTAATTCCTTTTTTTAGGACTTTGCCAGCATGGACATGGTTAACAGTGATAGACTTGAATTTCGGGACCAGTCACGTGTACGTAAGGACATTCACGTTTACTGGTTAAGTTCCTATGCCTAGGTGTATTTTTGGAATCCCCAAAGAGTCTCATACGTACATCCTTCTCAATTTCTCTCTACGTGTATTTGTATTTATAAACCGTAAAGGATAATAATAATCACATATCGTAGCGAAGTATTTTTCTTTCCTTCATCTATCTACGCCTCCGCTCCTGTCGTCCATCAGGTTGGCCGGTTCGCATCTCCTTCAATGCACACATGGTTCATGTATCGTGTGTTCTGTTCTGAAGTCCTGAAAATGTTAGTGAGTGTGTGTGGAATATGTTAGAGAAAAAATTCCTTTTTTTCGATGAGGCTGGCTGAACATTTTTGGAAGTCATTGAACCTCACTTCTATTCTCAGGCATATGGAAGCGAGAAGACGAAGAAGACATTTATATAGTAGAATTATAGAGGAAACTTGATGGCCCAGCAAGTTTAAGCTGGAAGAACGGCGCGGCGCACCGCACCGCACCGCGCTATATAGCAATAAAACACATGCCACATGAAAGGCGACTGTCATTGAGTCCTTTTATTTTATTTTGTGTGTTGAAGATTTCTATAGAAGGGATGTTTAATATCCTTCCATATTATTTCTTACAGGTGAATTGTGTTTTGGTTGAGATGATAGAGGTTCGTGTGGCCATTGCTATATACCTACACGCTTTTGGATGAATTTGCGCCTCGTCGCGTTTGTTATCAATTTTGCTATTTTTATTATTTTTTATTTTAAGAACATTCTTTGAATGGGTTTTAGTGGATTAAAATCTCTCTTTTCTCTTTTGTTCATTGTGGGTTGTGTGGAATATTTATTTGAGTGGAACTTCCCTAGGTTCACACACATTTCTGAGGGTACGAATACGAACATTTTTTTCAGTAATCGGAAGTAAATTTATTATACCTATAAGGCACCATTGTACTTAGTCGTTTATATTATGCTCTTAAGCTCTCACATACCTATAAATAATTCGGTGGCTGAATTATTTTTTAGTTTTTTCTTTATAGGGCACGTAATGCTTTAGTGTAAGAAAAATTCGAGGTTTTAATCAAACTTAACATTCGCGACTACGGAATGGTCCAAATGCTTGGGTTTCTTTAAACAGCCGCGCCGTCAGTAGGATCTATGTATTTGTATATTTAAACTGAGCTTTCCATAATTTGCTTAAAAGTATGTAATTTCAGAGTGTTTTTGTGAAATTTCAAAGAAGTAAATATTTTTAACCTTTACCTAACGCTTTATGGTTGACTTTTCTTTCTTGAAAACTCACTGACAGATCATCAAAATTATAGAACACTTCCCAACACCGTAGAACCTTGCTGTCTGTTTGGCACGTCAGGTATTGTAGTGCATACAAAGATAATCAGAGGGAGTGGCACTCACCCACTTTCTCAAAAAAAATTATAAATTATATGGCGGACTTCCGATTTTTTTTTTAATAATTCACAAGCAGTCAAGGGTGTATTGAGACCCTTGTATAATATTGAAGATAAACATAATATGAACCATACGGAAATTAGGGAGGAAGTGAAAGGAGGTGTCGATGAACATTGGTCTTGAATGTTTGTAAATTGAAATAGAAAGGAAAAACCGTGATGGGTAAGTTATTCCATAATCATTCTGTGTACCTCCAAAATTATACTCGCAGGTGAACTCATAAGCATTCCTAGCGAAACGGATATCACTGGTGAACTGATTGAGGAGATAAATGGGCTTATCATACGATACCGTTGCAATTCAACTTCCGAAGGAGATAGACGTGAAGTGAATTTGAGAATAAGTATGAGAAGTTTAGGGTAGAGTCGACGGCAAATGATGTTTTCCATCTTCTAGGAAAGATTTCAGAACCAACAGAGCGATGTAAAAGACGTACACAAAACTGACTACTGCTAACTAAAGAACGATCTAGGCATTCTTTGAGAATTACAAAACTTAATCTTATCAAAAAGATAGTTTGGCGTTCTAGTGGTTATGAATTAATAAGTATAATGCTAGGACCGTTCTGTACTGAAATACATAGAGTAATAAGAGAGCAACCATTAATTATTTTGGCGTACTTTGAAAGGTGGTCATTTACGCTGAAATTGAAAACGTATCTTGCACAATTATTAACAGTAATATTTTACTTTCTTAAGGTTTCGAAATCAAGATTTGAGAAAATCTTGCAACCATAAACGATGGGTTAAAAACATAAGATTTCAGAAGTTTAAGTTTAACATCTTTTAGAAAATACAGTTAGCGTCAAAAGTGAATGCACACAACAAGTTTTGTTTTTTATGTCAGGGTAATCCAAACACAGGGCAAAAATATAAAGAATTTAATGTACATATATATGAATATAAAGTTTTATTATGGCCAAATATATTTACAAGTTCATTTATTTCAATAAGGCACATAATGACGATATTTAAAGATTTAAAATAAAAGCGGGATCGATTTAGACGTCAAAAATAAGAGCACACTTTTAATTTTTATTAAACAGAAACTGAAGTTATCAAAAAAAAAAAAAAACAATTGATTAGTATTTTGTTTGGCTTCCCTTAGCTTTTAAGACTGCTTCTAGTCTTCTGGGCATAGATTCCACCAGTCCTCGCGTTATTTCAGCATCAATATTGCTCCATGCCTCAATTAGTGCCTCTTTTAGGGCTGCTTCGCTGATGGAAATTTGCCTCTGACGAATTTGTCGGTCCAAATACTCCCACATGTGTTCAATTGGATTTAGGTCTGGTGATTGTGGAGGGTGATCTAGCTGTTTTGGTGTTCTATAAAGCAACCATTCTTTGACAATTCGAGCTGTATGCTTGGGATCGTTCTCTTGTCTTGTCCAATTTTGAAACACTGGGTTCAACATTGTTTTTCAAAATGTTCAGGTAATCTAATTTGTTCATTTTACTATCAATGAACACCAGCTTACCAACTCCTGATGCAGCCATACACCCCCAAACCATTACTGATCCCCCTCCGTGTTTTACTGATTTTATTATGTGTTTCAAGCTCAGCATCAGCACGCTTTTTTCTCCAAATTTTTGTCTTTCTTGCACAACCGAAAATTTCGAATTTACTTTCATCACTAAATAAAATAGTTTTCCAGAAAGAAAGTCCAAAGTTCTTATATTTTTTTGCAAAGTCTATTCTCTTTTTTATATTCGCCTTAGATATGAACGGCTTTTTACACGGAACTCTGCCATGTAAGCCATGTTTATGCAGCTGTCGTCTGCGTACTGTACTCGCACTTACGAATGTTCCGGTGATTTGGGTAATCCTTTCTGCTACTTTTACTACACTGGTTTGAGGATTCTCCTTAACCTCCCTCACAAAAGGCGAAACAGTTAAGCGACTCAACTTTAGAGGCCGACCACTACGTTTTAAGTTTTCAATTTTTCTGTGCGTTTTGTATTTATCAATAATTTTTTTAATGCCACTGGAGCTTTTTTTGTAATAGTTGCAATCTTTCGTAAGGATTTACCTTCTTTACTTAGATTCACTATTATAATTATTTTTCTGGTTTCGAGATCGATTTCTTTTCGCATTGTTAGTTTTTTGTAATTCCGTTTATTCGACTTGTCACCACGAACACTAAAAATAAACAATTTATTCTTAGTTTGCGTACGCATTCTTTGTTATCTCATTCTGTTTCAAGAAACGGTGTTTTTTCAAAGCTAAGAGACCATGGTTACTGTCAAAAGCGTTAAATATCGTAAATGAGCTCTCACTTTTGACGCGATATCTTAGACAGTTTTTTTTTGTTCTTCTATCTACTGTTTTCTTCATTTTAGTTGTAATCAAATAAATTGAATGTAAAATACTCATTATAAGAACCTAATATTCATCGTGTGTACTATTAACTGAATGTTTCATTTTAATTATGTATATATTTGATGATTAGGAAAAAACAATGTAGTGTGCACTCACTTTTGACGCTCACTGTACATTTTTCTAGAACTCAAGTCCTGAAATATACAATGGCTCAAAATTTTAAACAAACAGCCTATTTTATTAAGG
Source organism: Philhelius festivus (assembly GCA_963931855.1). NCBI lineage: Eukaryota > Metazoa > Arthropoda > Insecta > Diptera > Syrphidae > Philhelius > Philhelius festivus. The sequence goes on along the minus strand of OZ007556.1, from coordinate 30,622,796 downwards.
TAGATATTACCACTAAACAATTTGCTTACTTTTAAGTAGTTTACTAACTCATTCTTAATTTTAAACATTTTCTAACTAGTAGGTATCGTACTAAGCCAATTTTCTTAATAAATTGCTTCTGAACACACGTAAAACAATGACAGTTCGTGCAAAGAACTAAGTAAACAGACCTTTTGTGTCGTTTGTAAATAGCACGATACTAAAAAAAAAAAAAGTGTGAGTGCCAGGACTCACGGTTTAGATGTGTAAACATCAACGTTCGTCCGAGTGTCGAATTTTTGTTATCGAACGTACCCAATAAACATACAATGCAATCGTACTAGTTTGTGACTTGTGATATATACCCCTCACACACGCCACATCGATCAAGACGAACAATCGACAAAGTACTTCGCTTTTGTATGGGCATTTACACACCAATACGCCGACGTAGAAGTACATGCCAAAATCAGCTGTGAAATGGTAGAGTTGTAAAATTTTAAATGAAAAGTGAAAATGACCGAAAAATATTTGAATTTTAATGCTCCAGAACCACTTTTTTGCGTTGATCAGAGCTTTATTGAATTCTTGCTTAAGGAGATTGAATTTTATTCTTGCTTTTTTAGGCGATTTGTAAATTTTAACAACTAAAACCGAATAAAATCATAAAAAATTGTTTCTACGAACTAGTTCGGTCCTTTTTACACGCCATGTCGGCATAGTACTTCGATTCCCAGAGTTCGCACTGCTATGTCGACACATATTCATTTCACACGACCCAAAAACCTTATCGACAATATGCTTCGATGAAGTAGTTCGTGGCATGTGTTAGGAGTAAGTCGACTCCGCTACGTAACGTAAAGTTTGTTTGACTTATGTTTAACCAGGGATGTTGCTTGTGACAGCATTATATTTTTACCCTTATATTCAAATAGAGATGTTATCTGATAAAAAATAAACTGTTTTTACACGAATCTGATTTTAATCTCTGTTTCTCTTTTGGCTTCCTTTCGAGTGCATCTGTGCTTTTAAACACAGCGATTTTTAATATAAGTTAACTTTGTTCATGCGAAAAAGAGTCATCTTTTCGCACTCCTCTACTCAGTTAAGCAAATTGCACTGAGCGAACGCCAAATATAAAAAAGAAAACCACAAAGAAGAATGAACGATAACTCCGCATTTTTCTCAGCAATTGTAAGTGTATTAGTAAAAAAGTCGAACGTATATAGATTGGATGTAGGCTTGAAGAAAAATCAAAATCTTTTCAATCTAGCGTACTGCATAGAAATATTGTATATGCAAGGTTGATGATTGATCATGTATTTATTGAAGAGATGAGAACACAGCACAGCATAAGCACTGATTATAATATTAAAACAGCAAACGAAAATTGTATGATAAAATGGACAGACAAAATAAAACAAATTACTCGGATAAAATTACAAAAATCTCAAAGAAATTCGTAAAAACACAATTTTGCTGAAAAAAACCACAAAGGGCAACGTTCTCTCGCCACTGAAATAATAGACTTGTACGTGCTTTTCATGCATTTGAACAATGTATACCTGGCTTAACACCGCCAACAAATATACTTGTCATGCAGCGAAAAAGTCAAAACTTTTTTTTTTGAAAAACCACTAGATGGAGCGTTCACCTTACCAAAATGAAACCAATCCCTTAACTTTTTTTTTAGGTTTTTGTACTTTATCTTACTCCCTCTGTCAGAGATTTACAGACCGATTGACATCATTCCCACCTTGTAATGGAATTATAAGTGGCAAAAACTAATTTTTTTAATACATTGAAGTCGTAGTCTTCATCCAGTTCATGGCTTGACAGATGGAGAACGATCTATATTTTGATATAGTGAATGCTAATAGTATATTTTGATATAATAAAGAATATCTAATTCGATAATTAAAATAATTATATGGTATGACAGATAAGGGACAAATTAAATTTTGACGTATCGAGAATATTTCATTGCAGATGTGAACTGATTGCCCTGAAACCTTTCTTGGATTTTTAAAGTTCAACTCTGAAAATGCATTTTTTGCGAGCATAAAATAAAATATTATCGTCCGTCAATAACGTGAAGTGGATTTTTTAAGACATTAAATGAACCCGCTATGAAAATTTACACCAGTTGATTTGTGTTTCGTCTTTTTCACATATTTAGGACTATTCGGCGTGATCTTTTATTCTTCTATTCTGTTATTCTGCTATGAATTTCCATATAAATTTTTGAGCTGTCAACAAATCTTTTATGAATTTTAATTTTGGTATTCAGCACGCTAAAATCTGTTATAAAATCTGCTAAGAAAACTTTTATGAACAGTCAAACGTTCGAACATAGAAAAAATCTTTTACGAATAGCATTTTTGTTAAAAATCATAAAAGACAAACTTCTGTGACTTTAATCATAAAAGATTTCAATAAGTACACAGGTGCATCAAGTAATAATGAATATTTATCTTTTATTTCGTCAATGAAATGTTCTTTAAAGGAGACAAATGAAAGAAAATATATCAAAACACATATCGTATAAACATATAAGTAGAGTATGGCCATGGTATTCCCAGAAACATATGAGGTAAAATCGTGTTCCATTGTATGGATACCCATAGTGTGTAAGGCTAGGCGCGCACATTCAATTTTTAGTTGCACAACTGTTTGGTAGTTTATAGAAAACAGATTAACTACTTAGTTGAATGTCCGCGCAGGTGCATATAATTATATGTTACACAAAATAGCCTTAGGCCAGGCGCGCACATTCAATTTTTAGTTTCGCAACTGCTTGGTTCGAGCAACTAGAAGTTTGTGTTTTGATACAAACTAAGCGATTGCCTGAAATGAGTTCGCTATTCTGTGTAACATAAAATTATATGCACCTGCGCGGACATTCAACTAAATAGTTCATCTGTTTTCTATAAGCAACCAAACAGTTGTGCAACTAAAAATTGAATGCGCGCGCAATCGATTAGTTTGTGTCAAAACACAAACTTTTTAGTTGCTCGAACCAAGCAGTTTCGAAACTAAAAATTGAATGTGCGCGCCTAGCCTAAGAGTTGACTTTTTTGTTCGTCATCCATTTAAATTATGTCAGATGTAATATTTTACATAATCACAGCTGATTATGATAACAGATTTAGTTCAGTTTCATAACAGATCTCGTTTTCGAAGTAGCATAAGGCCAGGCGCGCACATTCAATTTTTAGTTTCATAACTGTTTTGTTGCTAAAATGAAACATATGGGCTTATATGGGACACCGCGCACTTAAAGCAACTCGATTCGAGCAACTAAAAAGTTTGTTTTGACACAAACTAAACGATTGCCTAAAATTAATTCGTAACAGTTGAGCTGTTTTCCATAAGCGCAAGAGAGAAAAGAGTGTGAGCGTGTGTAAAGAGTTGCCAGTGCGCGGTTCTCTTTCAACTGGTGATTAAACTATTTGATTTCGGTCACAGTTGCCAGTGCGCGACTAGCCTAACAGACTTTTATAAAAGTTCGAACCTCTGAATACCAATCATAAAAGATCTTTTAAGGTGGAAATCTTTTATGATTCATAACAGAAAATCTATAGCAGAATAACAAATGCGGCAGAATAGGCCTAATTGGTCGGGAGGTGAAGAAATGTTGAGGGATTGAATTAAGTTCTAGCCAGCAATGGAAAGTAATAAAATCGAGATTTCAGTACTCAAAGTCTCCAATGTAAACACGATGTCGTAAAAACGCAATATTAACAATGTAAACATGGTGTTAAATGCAATCGTCGGTAAGGTAGATTGCTACACGGAACGTGTAACCGTAACGTGTAACCGGAACGTGTAACCGTAACGTGTAACCGTAACGTGTAACCGTAACGGGTTACACGGGACGTATAAGTTTTACACACGTTTTCAATTCACTCTACCGCCGGAAAAGATGTTTACACATCAAAAATAGGTACTTAATAAAAGGGTAGAGAAAGTATGATGCTACTTTCGATTAAAATTTGCAAAATCGTTGTTTTAACCTAGTTTCATATACTAAAACAGCTTTAACACCGTACTAATTAAACTAAAATTTTGCGCCAATATAGTTTTGACACTACATGATTGATAAGATGTTTTCAGTTAAGACTTTGGTTGAAATAAATAAATGTCAGCATACTTAGATTTGGTTACGCACTCGATTGATGAATTATTTATCTTTAAAGAAGAGTGTTCAACATTATGATATCCGTCTATCATAGTTAAAGGGCTTTTGTTTTGGAAACATTAATTTGGATTTTGTTTTGTTGAGACCAAACACAAATTTGATTTAAATCACTGTTAATGAGTTCAACAGCAGTAATTTAGCTGGATATTTTGAATTTAAGCTATAGTTTTATATAGAATTAAACCTTGAGGAACCCCAGCAGGCACAAGACGAATGTCTGAATTGTTACTACGATAGACCCCGATTGGTACTCCGTTATAAGCTTTTGCTCTTTCAAGTAGACATTTATATGATGGCTTAAAATATCAGTATTATTGGGTGAAAGTGATTTAGGAACGGGTAGTACTTTTGCACTTTTTCATTTATCATTAATATCAGAAGTTGTTATTTAATGTGTTATATCTTTGTATATAAGACTTATAGTACTTTCATGAAGACGAACGATTGGGGCGACATCTTAAGCATGGCGTTGGTACTTGTTAAATTTGTCTCTGATAAATTTAAAAATAAAATATTCTCTTTTTAACTACTTGTTTTGCATCTTATCCTATTTTCCACTGTAAATAATTTCAGCGCCACCATCAGGATAGCGTTGGCAACAGAAAATCACGCTCCATGATAATACTATTGGTATTACATACAAAGGTTATATGCAGCGCCGGATTTAGCTTTTTTTGGCCCTAGGCCTGAAGAGTAAATGGTGCCCCCTTTGCATATATTCTCTTATATTGTATGGTTTACTTCATACAAAATTAAATACCTACTTCAGAAAACAAATTACAACGAATTCCATAAAACTAAAATTAATTTTATTTATAATGGTAGTTACAAGAATATGTACATATGTATACGACTTTTTTTTACAGATTTTTACTTAATTTTTGAAATATTGTTTTATCGTTTTTTTTAGCAGCCAAGTCTTTTATAAGTTCATCGAAATCTATTTCATGAAGCAAATCACTCTCAATCAGGGTTGCAAAAGCTTAAGTCACTTGTTAGCTTAAGCTTGGCTTTAATTCACAAGCTAGTGAGTGACTTATGAATTAAAATAAATATAATTCAGCAGCTAGGAACTGACTTATGAATTAAAAAAAATTTAATTCACAAGTCAGTTGGTGACTTGTGAATTAAAAAAATTTAAATCATAAGCTTCTTAGTGACTTATGAATTAAAAAAAAATAATTCAGAAGCTACTAAGTGACTTATGAATTAAAAAAATTTAAGTCATGGGCAAGTAAGTGACTTATGAATTAAAAAAATTTAATTCCCAACCTACTAAGTGACTTAGGAATTAAAAAAATTCAAGTCATGAGCAAGTAAGTGACTTATGAATTAAAAAAATTCAAATCATCAGCAAGTAAGTGACTTATGAATTAAAAAAATTTAATTCAAAACCAACTTAGTGACTTATGAATTAAAAAAAATTTAATTCATAAGTTAATGGATAAATGCTGATTAGAAAAATTATGAAATGGATAATTTATAAGCTAGCGTGATAATCTTATGATTTAAAAACTAGATTTGAAAGCTTTCGTTAATAATTAAATAATTATGTAGTCAAAACAAGCTTAAAAATTTCCAATCTACCAACTAACTTATGAATTAAATTCACAAGTCACCAACTGACTTGTGAATAAAATTTTTTTTAATTCATAAGTCTCTTACTCCCTGATGACTTGATTTTTTTTTAATTCACAAGTCACTTAGTAGGTGGTGAATTAATTTTTTTTTAATTCATAAGTCACTTTGTTGCTCATGACTTAAATTTTTTTAATTCATAAGTCACTTACTCCCTGATGACTTAATTTTTTTTAATTCATAAGTCACTTGGTAGGTGGTGAATTAAATTTTTTTTAATTCATAAGTCACTTAGTAGCTTAGGATTTAAATTTTTTTTAATTCATAAGTCACTTTGGGGGTTGTGAATTAAATTTTTTTTAATTCATAAGTCACCAAATATCTTATGAATTAAATTTTTTTAATTCACAAGTCATCTATAGATTTATGACTTAGGGATTTTTTAATTCAAAAATTCGCAACCCTGCTCTCAATACAGAGCAGAGATAGTGCATCAAGTCTTTCCTGCGTTATCATTGTTCGACAAGGACTTTTTAAGCGTTTTAATTGACTAAAAAATGATCTTTCCGCAGAACAATTTGTCACCATCAGACTTAAAAATAAACGTAGTGCCGTGTCTACGTTCGGAAACGCTGATGTAATTTTATCTTCCCACATAATCTTATATAAATTAGCTTAATTGAAAAATTTAAAATTATTGCCATTTGTATGCATCACATAACGATGGAATTGTATTTACTCATCAGCAAGTTCTGAATTTAAATCTTCCGGATAATTTGACACCAAACGCTGGGCACAGGCTAAAACGTTGACTTTTTCATTGCATGTGCAAAGAAAATCAAATCGTTCAGAAATTTCTTTATATATTTGACCTCTGGAATCCATTTGTATTATTAATTTATCGATTATAATATGAAAAGCGTTTATTCGAAACTTATCCTTCGGGCTTAAATCTACATCGGGAGCATTACCATAGTTAGCCATTTTTTTGTGAAGTTGCTTAGTGCGCATTTCAATAGTGTCGAAATTATCACGCATTTTCTACAATTGATCGGACAATGATCTATACAAATTCGCGCATGTCAGTAGTGTTACGTCTTCGCTTTGCAAAACTTTACTGACTTTTTGAAAACTTTGTAAAATATCGTTCCAAATCACAAGCAATAAGGCAAATTCTAGTTTCCAGCTTCCCTCCTAGCATCTCCTTTTAATGTATTATCTTCAGAAATGCCGTTTAAAGTATCTAATAATTTATTATATGATTTAATGATGGCAAAAGTAGCTGCAGCATGAGCTTCCTCCCGTGTATCTGAGAATGATTTTATCACATTATCATTTTGAAGAGCAGATTTTAACGTTTGCCATTTACTAGTTGATGCAGAAAAAAAATTTTAAAGCGTTTGTACGACAGAAAAAAAAATCAACTGCGATAGGACAGCAATCCACAGCACAGCGACCAACAAGATTTTAAGAGTGTGATGCACAAGGTACATAGACTGCATATGGATTTGTCAGAAGAATTTGCTGTTGCATCCCTTTATACTGACCGGACATATTTGGAGCATTATCGTATGTTTGCCCTCTGCATTTCAAAATTGATATGTCATGTTCACTCATATACTTTAATGCTTGATTAGCAATACCGGATCCAGTATGAGAATGTATCTCCAAAAACGTTAAGAAGCGTTCAATAGGCTGGCCATCTTTAACATACCGCATAACAATACTCAATTGATCCACATGAGACAAATCTGGCGTAGAATCTACAGACAAGCTAAAATACCCAGAAATATTTATTTGTTTAATGATTTCCTCGCGAACTCTTTGAGCCATTATTTCAATCAATTCTTCATAAGTATATAGTTTTAGATAGATATGAAGTTGCTCCTGAACCAGGTTGTCCGAATTTTGAAATATGAGTGGACAAGAAAGGATCAAACTTTGCTATTAATTCAAGAAGACCCATAAAATTGCCATTATTTGATGAACCAAATTTTTCTTCAGATCCTCTAAATGCTAGACCACGTTCAGACAATGTGCAAATAACAGCAACCACCCTTTTAAGTACATGTTTCCAGTATGAACATGACTCTTGCGTTTGTTTGTCAAAATCTGTCTCAATTCCGCGATGAGATCTACTTGTAATGTAATCCATCATCGCTTCTTTATGAGAGCTCGATTTTTCATGATTATCTATTAAATACGCATTTTTCCAATCAGAAAAACCTTCACGATTTATAAAAGTTATTCCTGGCCTACTGTGATCAGGAAATAGCTTACAATAAAAGCAGGGGCCAAATTACCGCATCAGTGAACGAGTGAGTGAGTCCCATCAGTGATCGAATGAAAACGTCAAATTAGTGTAATCGATTGCTAGATGACGTAAGCGGTAATGCCAAAGTCATATAATTCAGTCACTTATTACTCGGATAACTGATGCGATAATTTGGCCCCAGAACAACGCTCCTTTTGAGATGGAATACAAAATCCATTCACGTTGACAGTTCGCGCCATTTGCTTTTTTACCAATAAAATAAGACGATTGGCAAACTTCAGTTGCTTCTACTTACTTTTGTGGCCCCTTTTTTCGTGATGCCCCAGGCCTGGGCCTGGTTGGCCTAAGGGTAAATCCTGGGCTGGTTATATGTATATATTTATATGGGCTATATGCATTTCTATAAGCGGTAGAATTATTGTTTATAATATTTTGCTGAGTTCCATCCCCAAAACAGTTGCTTCGGATTAAAAGGAGAGTATGGCCAAGTATTAATTTAAAATATTTACTTTCGATTCTTAGTACAATTATTTGTTATAAATTCATTGTTTAATGAAATAAACCTTTCGGTGAAAAGAAGTTCGTATTTTGTATTTTTGAACACGGTTAATCGTGACGGAGATTTCTTTTCTGGTATCAGGAATTGGGAAGTCCGTAATTTGGACTAAGCTATCCTTTTTGAGTATCTCTTTAACACTTGACAGAACAATTAGTTTTTGAATGAAAAATATCACTTGATAAAACAACATGACCGTCATGAACTGCCAAAATCTACCCATCCCTATTGCACATTTCTTTTTATGTGTATATGTATAGAAAGTATACCACATTCGTGAGGTTCGGCTAAAAAACCTTATCCATTTAATCGAAGTTGGAATCAAGAGTAAATTAAGGAGGTTCCCATGAAGTGGAATAAGTGTGATGGAATTATTTAAGAAGAGAAGAAATGTTTTTTAGCAAAACATTATTTATTTTTAGAATTTTTGGGTACTACTTCAATTTAAAAATTACATAATTTTAAGATAAATGATCGAAATCATTGAAAAAGTTATAAATAAAACCTTTTTGGCGAAGATGAAAATCAATTTTTTTCTATAAAAATAGAAAATAATATGTTGTAAGCATATTCAATATTGTTCCCGGAAGGAACACGTTCTACACGATGGAAAGCTGTCTGACACTTTCATTAACCTATTGCTACGTCATTATGGTATTGCACCTTCCAAAAAATAAATGGCAAAAAGAACGAAAAATTGCCCTCCTGCACCAATACCAAATTTTTCTTTTAACTCAAAAGAAATGTACATTTATTCCGACGAAAACTGTGCAGTTAAAATGAACTCCAAATCTAAACGGAAAAACTTCCTCATTTGCACGTCGTCGTTCCAGTGCTGCCGTCATCGTCAATTTTGCGGTTTGTATCTACTTCTACTTATTCCCAGTCCCCAACCCCCCCAGCGCACAGGCAAACTATACATAACTGGCCGTCGCCGTCATCGTCGGTCGTTGCTTGAGGGCTAATTTTATGCCTGTGTGAATCTCTCCTTCCCCAGCCAGAGTGTCTGACCTTGTTCGCCTCGTGTCGGTGGCTGTGTTTGAATTGTTGTCTCTTGATCCGAAATGTCTGGCAACGGTCTAAGGGGACTCGACAAAAAAGATGACGAAGTCTTCGCGGCTTTGGTCTTTCAACTTCTCCTTTTTCTTGAGGCTCTTGTCAAATTTTCCCTTTTTCTTTATAGTCTCGAAGTGTTTTTCTCTGTTTAATTGACCCGAAATCCGGATGTTCTGATTTAAAATGCAACTTCCACCATCTATGTACCTATAATGTAGTCCAGTTGGGGATGTCACATCTCCTTAAAGAAGAATTTTTAATTTGAAATAAAAGAAAGATTGGAGCGCCTCCATATCCCTAAGTAATTACACCAGCTTGACGGGCCTTAAATGGTATTTACTTTGCAATTATTCGAATTGTAATGGCCTGGAGTGGTCTTCCCTGCGGCCGATGACGGACGACTGGACAAACGGACGGCCCACTCTGGAACGTCGTGCACATAGGCGCGCACCTTAAGTAGCTGCCATGGTCTGTTATATCCTAATGCGACGCAGCGCGCATTTGCATGACATCATTCAAATTTGGAATTTGACAGTTGCTGTCATATTTTTTTTTGCATTGCAGATATCGCATCGTTTAGGGGCTACGTTGGAAAATACTCTTATGCTCGTTCGTAATGTGAGTCAATTACCATAAGGAAATGTTTTATGAGACCAAGTATGTTGCGTATACTTATGCATCGTCCAAAAGTGGTCGCACTGAGATCCCCACACAGCAATTTGCATATCGAACGCTTGTATCGTTGCGGGCATGAGTTTGGAGCAGACTTAGAACGAAAAAACGAACTGTCTGTCTGTGGAAAAAAAAAAAACAACTTACAATTGCACTGACAAAGAGATATTTTCGAACGCCAGGGCTAAAGCAAGAAATTAAAATTTTCTAGACAAAGAAGAAGCCACTAAGGTGTGTTCTATGTAGCTTACCTGCCTTTTGTTTTGTTAATGGACAAGTACTAAACTATTACAGGACAGTAAAAGTGAGGATGATGGCGTCTGAACGTCAACTGTCAGTTATTTAAAAACCCGACAAAATGTTTTAGAAAAAATGCGCACATTGGTTTTATTCTAATTTATGTATTTTATTTGATAATTTTATTTGATTATGAGTAGGTATAAAACGTCTTTTCTCGAAACCTGTATATACTTTTATAGGAAAATTGGTACAAATTATGGTCAAATTTCAAACAGATTTCGGTTAATTTGTGTGGTGAAACTGAAAACATTAAGTTTTTTGAAGAAATGTTAATACAAAAACTGTAGCTTATCAAATTCTACACCAAAAGACTACAATATTTAATTTTATGAGGGCAATGGATTTTGAAGACAGCTCGTTTCACCTCAGCGATGGTTTGGAAAATAGTATAAATTAAAACGAGAAACTAATATTATACCGCTTGAGCACTCGAAACTTTTAGATCTCTTACGACGTCACTGGCTTGTGTAGACAAAATTTGCAGAGCAATTAATACTCTCCAATTACGAGTATGTATGTTAGAAAAACTGCAAGATGTGGCACAGTGACATGGCCGGTAATAAAGGATGCGTCTCTTTTAACAATGTTTCCGAGTTCTAGAGACAAGAAAGAGTTTTTTTCCCGAAAGTCAGTTTCAGTTTCAGTTTCAGTTTCAGTTTATTAAAGCTTAATAAGAATAGTACATTAAGAAATGGTTCTTTCATAGTACAAACATTTTAAATGTTAACATAATTATATGAAAAAATAAAAATAAAAAAAAAAGTATTTAATTTTAGATTAAGTGAGTTAATATAAAAATAATAATTATAAATTGAAAGTTTGAATTCATAAAATTAGAGAAAAAAAAAAAATTATTATTGCTGCGTAGAAAAATAGTTCATGATTGCTTTTTTAAAATTTGAAGTATTAATAAGTCTTTTTATAGAGACGGGTAAGGTGTTCCATATCCTTATAGCATGAATAAAAAATAAACGGGACGAGATTAAGTATTTGAATTTAGGCAAAAGAAGGTTATGAGAGCGTTGCGATCGCGAAAAAATTAAATTATTGTATAGGTACAAAGGTGATCTGGTTTGCATTAAGGAATGGAGAAAAATGCAGTTTCTAGCCCTTAAATAATTTTCCAACAAACATCCTGTGATGTCTCTAGAGAAAGCTGATATGTGATCATATCTTCTAATTCCATATATATAGCGTGCTGCATCGTTATAAGCTACCTGTAGCTTATGACGAGATAACGAGTCAAGATTACTATAGATAACATCTGCATATGTTATTATTGGTAAAATTAGAGTTATGACTAGACGTTTACGAGTTTCCACAGGCGTGAAACTAGCAGAAATCCATAGCTTTCTTAAGCAACCATATATTTTTCCAATAACGGAATTTATATGATTGCTACAAGATAGTTTTTCATTAATTCGAACACCCAGGCTGGTAACTGAATCAACCAGAGAAAGTTTGTGATTGAATAGCCATAAATCTTCTAAAATGTTTTTATTAAAATGCTTGTGGGAAATTGCAATGGCTTGTGATTTGTTTGCATTTAAGAGAATGCCGTTTCTAACTGACTATTCGAATATTCTTTTCAGATCATCATTCAAAAGGGAAGTTAGCTCAGGGACAGATGCGAAAGGTCGTGCAATATGAAGTTGTACGTCATCCGCATACATATGAACTGAAGCAAATTGACATTCTGCTGGAAGATCATTAATAAAAACGCAAAATAGGATCGGACCTAAAATTGAACCCTGAGGTACTCCTTGAAAGAGAAATTTTTGCGACGATGATTTTTCCTTAATAACGACTCTTTGAGACCTTTTATGCAAATAACTCTCTATCAACTTTGCTGCATTATTTCCGAAGTTGAAGAAATTTCTGAGTTTCCAACAAAGAATCTTGTGGTTAACTTTATCAAATGCTTTAGAAAAGTCAAGTAAGCAAAGAAGTGATAAATTACCTTTGTCATAGTTTTGTCGAATTTCTTCAAAAATATTTAACATGGCGGTAGAGCAACTGTGCCTAGGTCTAAAGCCTGATTGTTTATAAAATAGTAAATTGTTACTTTCTATGTATGTTTTCATCTGTTTGGCTAAAACTCCTTCAAACACTTTAGACAAACACGGTAGTATGCTTATAGGTCTATAGTCACCTGCTGAACTAGGGTTGGACTTTTTGGGGACGGGTATTACCTTTGCAATCTTCCAATCGTTAGGGAAAATTGATGCCATTATGCAAAAATTAATTATATGTGTCAAGGGAGATATTATAAATGGAACAATCAGCTTAATAAATCTTAGAGACAGTCCATCCTCACCAATGGCATTTGATTTCAAAGCAGCTAAGCTTTGCAAAACTTCGAAACAGGATACCATACCAAAAGAAAATTTAGGTTTTGTATTAACATTGGCAATGACGTTTGAAATAATATTTAGATTTTGTGTGTTGTTGGATATAAAATAGTCATTTAGTTCGTCAGGGTCAAGATTTGAATCGTCAATGCTCCTCTTCCCAACACCAATTTCACGAATATTGCGCCAGAGCACCTTGGGAGGCAGAGAAGTACTAAGTTTAGATCTGAAGTAATGGCTTTTGGCATTTCGTAGGGTACGTGTGGCAATATTTCTAGCTACTTTATAGGCAAACCAGCTTCTACCACTAGGGCTGTGCTTCCATTTGCTGTAATGATTATTTCTACTTTTTATCGCACGTAGGACATCAGTAGTATACCATGGGCAATCTTTGTTACGAACAGAAACTGTTTTTGTGGGGACATAAAGATCAAATAATTCCGATATTAATGACTGAAAGTATTTAAGTTTCTCATTTGGATCTAATATCAATCGACAAACATCCCAAGGAACCGCACTAGCTGCAATATGAAGCTCATTAATATTAATAGAATTAAAATCTTTGAAATTAAAAGTACTTGAAACATTTTGACGAGAAAAATCAAGGTTGTAAGTACAAAAAAGCATATCATGATCTGAGACTCCACTCAGTGTGATTTGATCAAACAGAATTACGGAGGTTTTATCAGCAACAATGAACAGATCGAGTAAACTAGGACTCTGATTCGGGCCGTATCTGGTAGGGTGTGAGTTTATTATATTAAGTCCTAGAGAAGCCGACATGTCCTGAAATTGATGTGCACGAGAGTCCCTTAATAACAGATCACAATTGAAATCACCACAAACAATAACATGCTCATATATAGCAGACAAATCTGAAAGCGCAGAGAAAAAAGGCTCAGGGGATACAGTTCAGCCAGGAACGTAAACACAAGACACTAAGCTTTTCACATTTCCATCAAAAACCTCTGCAATGATATACTCTACTTCAGAACCAAGAGATTTTTTTAGAACTCTACAATTAATGGATGATTTAAAATATATTGCTATACCACCACCTTGAGTGCAAGTGACTCGATCGTTACGCAGTAAACTATAACCAGGCAAATTATAAAAAGAGTCATCAATGCATTCTTTGAACCAAGTCTCATTAATACAAATCAGATCGATGTTACCATTTTTAAAAAGATAGCGAAGAAAATCAATCTTAGGGGAATTCAAACTGCGCGCGTTAAGACAGCAAATCTTAAAACCCTCCTTACAACCAGATAATACATTCAGAATCGCCCGAGAAGAAATTTCATGCACGGTTAAATCAGGTGATAATGAAAAAGTATTCATAATGTAATTAAAAATAATATCTAAGCAGCAAGAACAAATTGTAAAAGAGAGAGAAATATTAATTTAATTATTTTGTGTATAACTTTGAAAAAGTAAATAAAATAAAAGAGGAAAATACTAATAACAAAAAGAACAAAATTTTTTAATAATAATGTAAATTTAACAATTTAATTTCCAACAGAGAAAAAAGAGTTTTATAATTTCATCAATGGACACTGTTTATGTTAAGGTGGCAATCGATGGCTCTTCGTCTGATATGGCTGCAGGGTCTTCATTGTGTTCGCTTCCATTAGTGATTTTTTTAAGACAATTTAAACTTTCTACAGAAAGAGCATCTCCGTTTGCAGCGAGCTTAACAAATATGCGCCCCCGTGATGAGAAGACCGATGAAAGTCTCTTTTGTTTTTTATAAATTAAAGCCTGTTGTAACAATGTATGATTGTGTTTGGTAAGACACTCATGAAGGTATATGTTAACTACTGGAAGTGTTTCATTACCAAAGTCGCTGGAACAAAGTTGAACATTATTTTTTTTACAATACGCGGCAATGGTTTTAAGAATAAAATTCTTTTGGTATGCTGAGTTGAATTTAATCATGATAGGAGGATGATAATTCTCGGAGAGAGTTTTAGATTTAAGGCGATAGATGTTCTTAAGATTTGGTGAGGGAATGGATAAAGTTTTTTGGCAGAGATGATCAAACATAGCTTGCAGATTCTCTTTAGGTTTTACGGGCATCACCTGCAACTGCTCTGTTCTCCTGAATCTCAATGTGTCTCTTCAGTAAATTAAATTCGATTTTAAGAGTGTTAATCGTTGATTGATCGTTTTCTAGTTTTAGCACCCGTTCGTCGATCTTGGCTATGCTGAGTTTAATAGATTTAACATCTTTTTCAATTATTTCTAATATCTTCTGCTCAGATTCTTTGACTTTGGTTGAAATAAGATTGACAATTAATTCACTCTGCTTAGTCAGTTTTTCGTCTAGGCTTTCCATTACGTTGACAGGCATCGGTTGTTGCTTAGGCGGCATAACTTTGAGTAATTTTGAAGATTTGATGGGTGGAGACGAGACAAGGGAAATAGGGGGCACTTTACACTCACGATGCTTTGGAGAGCGATGTGTGGTCATGTGATTATTTGAGAAAAGCTAATTTATTATTATTTTTTTTTCTTTGGGATTATCTTAATATTTAACTATGTATGTTACTATATTTTATGACTCTTGCAAAATAATTTATAAGTCTTTACTCAAATAAATATATTTTGAATAAATTTTTAAGTAGAATTGGAAATATTTATTTAGATATAACTTATACAAAAAATCGACCGCTCTGCGAGAAAACACGACTACTCAGCGTCCGACATCGAACGAACATAGCTGGAACAATGAATCAGCAAAGGATTTATGGCCAATTAGTCGGACATCGGACTTCTTTCGTGCTTATTTTGAAGCGCATTCTCGACATTAATAGGAGAGACATTCTTAGCAGATTACCTCTTGGAAACCTTCAACATAATGCATACCCTAAGGGTACGACTAAAGAAACGGTCCTTCACGTAGTGCGTTCAATTGAGAAAATTATCAACTGTAAAGAATATATTTATAAACGTAGAAGGGGTTTGTTGCACTTTCTTTTCGCTTTCGATGACTAATAGCCAAACCACAATCTCGCGTTTGGTCGGTCGGGCTTTGACATTTTGAATAAAAACAATAGACTCTTATGAGGCAATCTGAAATGTTACCTCCGGCGTTGCGACCGCTTTATATCGTAATATCGTAAACGTCAGACCAACGCCAGGCCAAAGCAAAAGTAGATCTATTTTCTATTCGGTCGGGCGTTTGACAGTTCATTGTCGGCCGTATTTTGTTTTTGTTTTCAAAGTTGGAAATTGAAGTGAATAAGAAGTAAGTAATTGAAGTTCTTTTTTTATAAATAATTAAATCAAAAAAAGTGTGGTTCTGTTTTTATTTAAATTATTATATTGTTTCAGAAATCTTTAACCCGGCTGTATGAACCCTATTAACTTTGAAAATAGATTTACAAATTAACTATTTTAAATGCCCAAAATTTAAAATACGCAATATTATATACCTTGTAAATTAATAAACAATAACCAAATTCATTGGAATATAACAATTAAGTAGGTACTTATCAAAGATGTCAGTCAACGCTCGAGGTTTGAAGCTAAATTTCGTTTTACAAATGCTACGGTCTCGCTTTTTGACACACAAAATCGTATATACGATCAAACGCCCATTTAACGCCGGACCGACGAACGCGAGATTGTGATTTGGCCATAAGCGCGACCACTACGACAAGAACGTAAAGTTCAGCAAGGTGGAAGATGATCGAAAAAAAAGGCAACGTTCAGCAAGTAAGAGGCTGATACTTTCGGCTACTCAGCAAAGGGGTAGGTTCAATGATACTTTAAGGAGTTGAATTTGATTACTGTTACAACGTTATTTATAAGAAGTAATTCATTTTATTTAGTAACGTTATAATATTAAAAAGAATTATAATAAATTGTAGTATGTATTTTGGTGGTAGAATATATATATTAAATGGTGATTGTTCGGCGGTGGGACTACGACTGGGCTCCCAAAGTAATCGTCCAATAATTGTCACATCAACATTAGTGTAGGTACAGTGTTGTTATACGGTCGCAAGCTGTCATAAGGGATTTCGTATACTACATTTCCTCCCACTCAAATATAGCATCAATGTGAGACCTGGAATCGAACGACAGGTCTTCGTTGTCTGTAAGAACGTCTAGGTGTTTGCACAGCCGGAATCACCGACGACTTGGCAGCTGCATTGTTGTCCCTTGTTTCTATTGCTTGAGGAACAATCTTGCTTACTGTCGATGAGACTGAAGGAATATTAGTATTATCAGAATTTATACTTGCCTGATTTGCTGCAGAACTTTGAAGGCCCTTATTCATGAAAAACTCATCCAAGTGATTTTCATCCGAGTGCTGAGGCCTCATCTGGTTTTGGTGTCGCTTAAGAACTCCAAAAACTGTGGATACGAGGTATGTCATCCGCCCAAGTTGCTTTTTTACCCTACCTCGAATCCAGTTTGGTCCTCTTGAGAAGTTATTCACTACCACTAGCTGTTCGCTAACAAAACGATTAAGTCCGCTGCTGGTTTGTAGTTTGTTTTGTCGAGGGAACATTAACGCCAGAGGAATTTTAGGCTGACGACCATGTAATATTTCTGCTGGTGATTTCCCGGTAACTGGATTCGGTGTAGATCGAAAAGTGCTTAAATGGTGAAGTATCGCATTATTCAAGTCTTCTCCTCCTTCCATAATCTTCTTTAATGATGCTTTAAAGGTCCTTACAAAACGTTCAGCCTCTCCATTAGAGGCAGGATGGAAAGGTGCTGACGTCAAATGTTGAATGCCATTTGAAGAACAGAATTGCTCAAACTCGTGAGACACAAATTGTCGACCATTGTCCGAAACAATTGTATCAGGTAGTCCTTCCAGCGCAAAAATTCCTTTCAGAATTGAAATTGTGGCAGATGACGTTGTTGTGGACATTTTAACAACGAACGGGAACTTAGAAAATGCATCTATACAGACCAACCACATGTGTCCAAGAAATGGACCCGCAAAATCCAGATGTATACGCTGCCATGGATGATCAGGTGACGGCCACGACGAATACTCCTTCCTTGGGCTACTGCTTGTTTCCTGACATTGTATGCATTTTGCTGCTCGTTCGTTTATGGCCTTGTCTATAAATGGCCACCAGCAATATCTTCTCGATAGCTGCTTCATTCTTGTGATCCCCCAGTGTCCATCGTGGAGGAGCTTCAACACATTTGGCTGCTGCGATGCTGGAACTACGACGCGAACGTGCTCAGCCTGAAGTAAAATAATATCATTTTCTAAGAAAAGAGAACACCTACGATCAAAATAAGGTTTCAACTGTTTATCTATAAGATTAGATGAGTCCGGCCAGCCTTGACGTAAAAAATTGAGCACTTTGGATAGAACGGGGTCCACGGCTGTGGCACTGGCTATGTGCTTGGCATCCACTGGAAACGCTTCAATCACTTCTTCAAATTGAACATGCAGACAAGAATGTTCGCTTGCATCAAATTGCTCGTCCTGTCCCATTGGTAACCGGGACAACGCGTCTGCGTTTCCATGTTTACTTGTAGGCTTGTATCTGATGCTATATTGATAACCCATCAGGAACAAAGCCCAGCGCTGCAATCTTTGAGCTGTAAAGACAGGTAAATTTTTTTCCGGGTTAAATATTGAGACCAACGGCTTATGGTCCGTATACAAAATAAAATGTCGACCGTAAAGATACTGATTAAACTTCTGCACCCCGTATATGATAGAGAGGGCCTCCTTCTCTATCTGACTATACCGTTTTTGATGTATGTTCAAAGTCTTTGAAGCGTGTGCAATCGGCACCTCCGATCCATTGGGAAGTACATGAGAAATGACGGCTCCTATGCCATGAGAGGAGGCGTCCGTAGCCAGAATTATAGGCAAATCGTCCCGAAAGTGAGATAGCCTCGTTGCGTCCACTAGTTGTGATTTTAAATATTGAAACGCTGACTCTTGCTCTTTCCGCCACACAAACGCTGTATCATTCCTGCGGAGTATATTTAAAGGAGCACTGATTTGAGATAAGTTTTTAATGAATTTATTATAATAATTGACTTTCCCCATGAAAGCCTGTACATCTTTCACGTTAGTTGGACGTGGCAATTCTTTAATCGCGATAACCTTGGAATCTGAAGGTCGTATACCTGACTCACTAATGATGTGGCTTAGAAATTCAATTTCTGTCTGCAACAAAATGCATTTTTCACGGTTACAAACCAGACCATATGACTTAAGCCTTCCAAAAATTTCGCGTAAGGTGTCCAAGAGCTCGTGAGTGGTTTCGGCTGCCACAATTATATCATCTCTATATAGTTTCCACACTGGCGAACCCCCGCAATTACCTGTTCAACTAATCTTTGGAATATTGCCGGAGCACTAGCAACTCCAAACGGCAACCGCTGATACTGGTACAATCCCATGACTGTGTTTACGACCATAAACTCCTTCGATTCATCATCCAGCTCAACCTGGAGGTAAGCGTCCGACAGATCAATTTTCGCAAAAAATTTGCCACCTCGCACCTTGTATAACATCTCTTCTACTCTTGGTATAAGCGCATGTTCTACTTCCAACTGCGCATTTAAAGCTTTGAAGTCCCCACAGATTCGTACTCGCCCGTCACTCTTTGGTACCACGACGACGGGTGCTGCCCAATTACTAAACCTTATTGGTTTCCAAATTCCTTCTGCCACAAGGCGCTCCACTTCCTGCTTAAACGAATCCATCTGCGAAAAAGGAATTGGACGGCTTCTGAAAAACTTTGGAGACGCTTTAGATTTAAGTTGTAGATGGGCTTTAAAAGGTATGCAACGGCCTAATGATTTATCAAAAATGCTACTAAATTCATTACATAAATCATTTACCTTCGATTTTAAAGTGACGTTAGATATATTACATACTACCTCTTGCTTCATATTAAGCCCAAATGAGTCTAGCCAGTCTATGCCGAGAATATTATTAGCCGCTTTAACATCAGTCACAATGAGAGGTAGCACCATTTTAATCGAGTCGTATTCCACATTGACGAATGCTTTTCCAAGCACGGGCACTGTAATGTCACCATACGCCTTAAGAACAATGTCTGCCGGCTGCAGCTGGTTACATTGCAACTGTTTAAATTGCTCTCTGCTAACCATGGAACACGAAGCCCCAGTATCCACTAAGAAATCCATAAACCGATCATTTATTTTAAGTTTTAAAATCATTTTATTGCCTTTTCGGACTGGCTGACTTTGCAAAATATTCGTATCTTGTGTCGATTCACTTTGTTTTTCTAAATCTACCACGTTAATAAAATCGATCATGTGACGGTCCATTGTCTCAATATTTTCCGTTTTTTTCGACACGTTAACCGACTGTCTATTGCGAGAGCGATTCCGACGATAAGAATGCTTGTTTCTTTTTTTATTTCTACTACCCGTTAAACAAACTGAGGCGATATGACCAGTACCGTTGCAACTATAACAGTCCGCATTACGAAATTTACAACTGTCTCTATTGTGGCTTACCCCACACCGCGGACACGATTTAACTGGCTCCGTTATTTGACCGCTACTTTTCCATCTACCTTCACTCATCGGACGATTTTTACGCATTTTATTTGCGTCTATACGAAAAATTTCTTGCTGTTGAGTACTTTGCCCTTTTACATTTTTAAGGACACTTACTGTGTTTTTCGTGGCTTCATAAGATTCTGCTATCAAAAGTACATCTTCCAGAGTAGGGTTCGGCTTTTGGAGAGCTGCCGTACGGTTAGCATCGTGGGGAGTATTGATGATTATGGTATCCCGCAGCAGTTCATCAACAAATTCCTGCTTGCATTCTGGTTTAGAACAGACATACTTACAATTGCGGGATAAACCACGTAGCTCAGCTACCCAATCTGCATAGCTTTGGCCTTCCCCCATTTTTGCCTGAAAAAACTCATATCGTGCTGCCAATATGTGAACGTTGCGTTTAAAATGTTCAAACAATTTATCTGTGATAACCTTAAATGACTGATCCTCTAATTTGTCCCCAAGTAATTTTTGAGCCAATTCAAAAATCTCAGAACCAACCCACGAAAGAAAGAACGCCCTTTTTTGCTGGTCTTCCTCTACCGAATATGCAGAGAAATGTTGCTCTAGTTGCTTCAAATATGATTCCCAGTGATGCTTCCCTTTCTGGTACTGATGAAAAGGTGGAGGCGCAGGTGTATTTGATGGAAGTCTTCCCAAGCCATCCATAACCATACCTGGCTTCGTCACTTTTTCCATCCATTCTCTTTGACTGGTCATCAAAGACTTCAGAAAATTTTCTTGTTGTCTGAGTAGCTCCTTTAACTCCGCTGCTTCCATAGCTTACACACAACCTTTCCAGCAGTAAACTGAACTGACACGTGGAAAGAAAGTAAAGAAACCCAAATTAATTATGTTGGAGTGAAGGTATAAAATTTGCGTATCGATATTATTTATGATGCGTAGTTCGATTTTTTTTGTATTAAAAAAAATTTGTTTCTCGTCGCCAAAATGTTACAACGTTATTTATAAGAAGTAATTCATTTTATTTAGTAACGTTATAATATTAAAAAGAATTATAATAAATTGTAGTATGTATTTTGGTGGTAGAATATATATATTAAATGGTGATTGTTCGGCGGTGGGACTACGACTGGGCTCCCAAAGTAATCGTCCAATAATTGTCACATCAACATTAGTGTAGGTACAGTGTTGTTATACGGTCGCAAGCTGTCATAAGGGATTTCGTATACTATAATTACCTTTTATATTAATCGGTTGATTAATTTAATATCTCCTTTCCTGATCTGAAAAAGTAAAATGGGCGCCAGGTATTTTTTTAAGTGGAAATACCAAACCGGATGCAACGATAAAAAGAAAATTATTTATTTTTAAGATTTTATTTAGAATATAATTATTTGGGAAACCTTTAGATATAGGATGAAAACCAAAAATTTTTTCTTTCGTTAAGTAATTACAATTGGTATGAGAAATATAAAAAAAATTAAAATGGACCGCTATAACTTGGTCCCGAACAAAGACAAGATGTTGAAAGAACTGGATCGCGTGTCCCTTTCGTTTTTCGGGATTTTCTTCTTTTTCGGAAAGAAACCTACCGAAGTTTTTTTTAAATTTTGTTTCAAACTCCCCTTTACTCACTATCACTGTAAAATTTCTCCACAAATTAAATTAAAATATACTTATCTGTCACTTATTCCTTTCTCCCTTATTTTCTCCTCTCCTGCTACACCAGTTTTCGTTCACTATTCCCTTTTTCTTTTCGTTTTTCTAATCTTCCTGAATCTCACTTTTCTAAGTTTTCCTTTTCTTTTTCAAAATTCTTGGATCTTTCCTTAAGTCCGGTCAACCAAGAAGTGATTTATTTCCTCTCGTATTCTTCTGTCTAAACGCATTATCCATTTTCTCATACTCACACATTCATACATTCACCAACAGGTGAAGTTCGGTTACGGTATATTTCGACATCACTTTTACCAATTTGTAATAGTGTGTCACCGTGGTTGAACTTCATATGCTTTTCTCTTTCACCCTCACATTGCATGATCATTGTTTCTTTCTCACTCACATACACTGCATTCACCCTTTCTTTTTCGCAAGTCATGCTCTCTTTTGAATTCGCCGTCCACCGGCTCGGTTCCAGTGGGCGGGAATTCAATGAATGCGTTCAGACCCCATTTATGTTTGATCCTCTTTCTTTTTTTTTTAACCTTTATAGTAAAAGAAAACTTCCAAAAGTGCGAAACTCATTTTTCACTTCGCGCGTCATTTTTCATTTTGGTACCGGGCTGACGTTGGAAATCGAAGTACTAACGGAACCCGAAGGTCACAATCTTTAATTCTGAAAACCGTCCCTACTTTCCAACCTATACAAAACATCAAACAAATTGAAGCTTCTTGACATATTCCAAGAACTTTTTCTCGTTGAAGTGGACTGGTTTATAAGAAGTTTAAATAAAATTCCATTGATTTAAGCACTTTGGAAAATTCAGTCTTTCAATCATCTAAATATCTAGTAATCTTCTCATGTTTAAACAACTTATCCTCTTAGGTTCGTCTGACTCAAGTGTACGTCATGATTGCCATTTTTACCTTATCCCGAATGTAATAACTTGAAGGTAATTTTCTACGAAACGAAAATCCATCTTCAAATGCAAAGTATAGTCTTCCAACCCTCGGCTTCTACACCGAGCTTATCCGTATCACTTCATACTCTTATAAATATGACGAATAAACTATTCGCCACCAATTTATATGATCGTCGTTTAATTAAAAAGTTGTTCACTTAATGGAAAGTTTAGTATTTGGCTTGGCAGCACCACAAAACCGTGAGATTCAGAGGTACAAATGAAATTAAATACCTCGACGATGCGATAAGGTGGTAGGTAAAATAGCTACCAAGCTGAATTGAACATGGCTATACCTATTATATCCACAACATGCTGCCGTGCAATTATTTGCCGGCTCTAATTAGCGCGAATAAATTAATTAAGCAGTTGCATTTATGAAATTAATGTGCGCTAATAATATGTACGCACATCAGCCTTGGACCAATTTATAGCTGCGCCCATCGTAGCTTGATAAGAGACGTCGAGCAATTCTTACACAACAAAAATAATGAGTCCGTTGCGTGCAGGTTCTACTTAAGTTAGAGGCTCAGACCGACCTTTGTTTTGCATTTAACTGCGTTTATTGCGTTCCTTCTGAGAGGAAGGAATACCTACCTACCTTAAACCTGACGTTTTGCGGAGTCTTTTTTTTTTTGCTTTGTTTTATTAAATTGGTACCGTTTAAGTGTGTGCTCTGCAATTTAATGACTTCTTCGTTGCCGTCTACACGGTCGTCGTCATCATCGTCGTCGTCGTCGTCGTAGTCGTCATGCTTGACATATAATCAATTTATTTAAATTTGTTTGACGTTTGTTGTTGTTGTTGTTAACGATGGCCGTATAGTGTGTTGTTTTTGTTAAACTTCTTCCGTTAACTTAAATGGTTTGGCGGTGAAAATTGGCACCTGCTGATTCGCTTTGTAGTTTGTGGTGGTTGTTTTGGTTTGACATGGAAGAGTGCAGCTTATGCAGACAGTGTGGCAGGCAATCATAAGAGTTTGAAGTGTTAAAATGGGATGGGTAGGTAACACATGATTCATGATAAAGGGGTTTAAGGTTCTGAATGAAATTAAAATACCATTTTTTTGAAAATGAAAATGAACTTTGATTACAAAACATAAGAAAATTGTATATACACGTGATAAAGGCTTAGGGAATTCCCAGATCAAGTGTAAACATTGGACCACAGATACACAAAACAATGACTTCAATAGAATCGAAAAAATAGGAGTGACAGAAGCATAACATCAACATTTGCGTTTTTTGAATACCACCGTAATATTTTGTTTTATCTTCTTACTTGGGTTATGTAATCCTTAAAAAACCGAACTTGATATTATTTCAATCATGCAATAACGATGTTAAACTCTTTTTACACCAAAGCGATTTTTAATCTTGGATTAACTTTGGCTTTCGATCGCTTTTAAATGCAGCGATTTATAATAAAAGTTAACTTAGTTCAACCGAAAATAGTTATGTCTTTGCACTTTTAACTGTACTTAACTCCGAGGAAGTTCATTGAGCGAACGCCAAAAAATTGAATATACATAGGTACTTGAGAAATAAAGGAAACCAGAAAGAAGAAAGATCGATAGTTCTGCAATTTTATCAACCACAGCAACTAAAGGGTGGGCTGAATACAAGTTTTTTTTTTTTAAATGCAATAAAATGAACAAAATTAAATTTTGTCCATATATTATGAGCTTATTAGTAAAATCAAACATTCCCATTTATTATGGAACAAAACGGCGTTTAAGTGGCTGCCTAAGCTGCCTGGGCTGTAGTCAGTTGGACACTCTCGGCCAGAGCAGCCACATTCTCGTCTGTGTGCACCGTACAACGAAGGGGACCATGAGTGTTGTCCACTAGCATACCAGTGTTACCCCCCAACTGATTGAAAGTGTAGTGTTTAGAAAAAAAAGTGTAGTAAAACCGTAGTAAAAAAAAACAAAATAATTTTACAATTTTTTTAATCCTTTAATTCACTTTAATACACAACTCATAAAAAATCTTATATAATAATTAATTAATGGTTTATTTATAATTATCTCGACAAACCAAAAATATACATTTAAAGATTAATTTTTTATAATGACTTGCATTGTGGTAATTGACTTTGTGTGCAAAATTTATTAATTTTGCGAGGGGCTCAAAAATGTTCTCTACGTCTTTCAAGAGTTCTTTGGATTGAATAATTGCATCAACTTTTGAAATATTTAAAATATTTCTTAAATCATTCTTTATTGTATTTAAACTTGAGAAAAATCTCTCTGCAGTTGCACTGATATGAGGAAAACTACACAAAGTAACATGTAACTGCATCCAATTTTAAAAGCTGGCTTTCCAAGAAAATTTTTGGTAATCAATAAATTGAACCAAAATTTAACAATGTCTTCATTGAAATATTCTTTTAACGTTTCTTGTGAACCTATATAATGGAACAAAATTCGTCATTTATCATGGTTTCATTTTCTTGTATATGAAATGGAAATTTTTTCAAAAGAGGTATTATAGTCGGAATGTCTCCTTTTGAAATTTCGATAGGTTCAAGAAGAGTTAAATGACTTGTTTTTTCATTATCAATTAAATCAAATCTGTCTAAAAGTTTTTCGCATAAAGCTACATACCTAAAATTGGTATGACTTCGTTTTAATATTTTCTAAAATATTATTTTCAATATCGTTTCTACAGCAAAATTCTTCGAATTTAAATCCAAAATACATGACATATGCGCAACGTGATGAACTTTGTTTTTGAAATCTAAATTGATTGATATAAGATCGTTTGCAAACATTTTCAATAACCTTTAACACAAACTGTTTTGTGGATTTGTATATCAAATGAACTTTGGTGCTTTTGCTTTAAAAAAGTGTAGTGTTTTGAGGAGCGTGCGTAGTGTGTGCTTTTGAAGAAAAAGTGTAGTAAAAACACTACGATTGTAGTAGGGGGGCAACGCTGTAGCATACCAGTCTCACGAACTTTTTACAAAAACTTGCGTGCCGTGGGTACTTCAATTTGGACAAAAATTCTTTTCAAAAAACGCACTGTTTGGGCTACACAGCACACTTTGGAAATATGTAAGTTTTCAATATTTCCCAACGTTGTTCAAGTGTAAGGCGACTCATTTCGTTCCGCACAGGCATGATGCCTACTTTCTCTCGAAATTACGAGCGGGAAACAGCTGTCAGTGTCAAAATAACATATGATTTAAAAAGAAACCACTAGATGACCCACCCTGAACATTTGTCTCTCGCCAACAGGATTAAAAATCGCGAAATGATATAAGGTGCGTTTTATTATCTGCGAATCTATAAGCATCTGGATCTGTGAACATTTTAAACACGTATTTTAAAAACAAATTGGGATACTGCCCTCTATTTGAATCTATTTTTAAGATCCAAAAACTAGTTCTTAATCTAGCGGGTAGATGGCTATTCTTCCCATGTCTGTGAATCGCTTACAAAAGAACAACGATTGCAAATTATTGAATTTTATTATCAAAATGCGTGCTCTGTTAAGAAAGTTCATCGCGCGCTTCTTTTAGTTTAATCGACCTACTGAGGCAGCTATTGTGACTAAATTTCGCACAAAATTTACATTGTTGGACATTTAACCACCAACACGCTTACGTAAAGTGCGAACTGAGGAAAATATCGCAGCTGTATCGGCCAGTGTTTGTCATGACCGTGAATTCGGCGCCGTTTACAGCAATTGGGCCCCTGTTACTCCACTACGTGGAAAATTTTGCAGAAGGATTTAGGTTTGAAGCCTTTCAAAATACAGCTGGTGCAAGAATTGAAGCCGAACGACCTACCACAACGCCGAATTTTTGGTGAATGGGCTCTTGAAAAGTTGGCCGAAGATCCACTTTTTTATCGAAAAATTGTGTCCAGCGACAAGGCTCATTTCTGGTTGAATGGATACGTGAACAAGCAAAACGGCCGTACTTGGAGTGAAGAACAGCCAGAAGCATTGCAAGAGCTGCCAATGCATCCAGGAAAATTCACTGTTTGGTGCGGATTGTTGACTAGGGGATCATTGACCCGTATTTCTTCAAAGATGATGCGAATCGCAACGTTACTGTGAATGGTGAGCGCTACTGTGCGATGATAACAAACTTTTTTTTGCCGAAAATGGAAGAGCTTGACTTGCATGACATGTGGTTTCCATGAGACGGTGCCACATGCCACACAGCACGCATAACAACGGACCAATTGAGAGGCGAGTTCGCTGAACAGTTTATTTCACGTTCGGGGTCGGTCAATTGGCCGCCTAGATCGTGCGATTTAACGCCTCTAGACTATTTTTTGGTGGGCTATGTTAAGGCTCATTACTATAGGGACAAGCCCGCTTCGATTGACGCACTGGAGTGGAAGCCAACATTGAAGCATTTATTCGTGAGATACCAGCCGAAATGTTAGAAAGAGTATGCCAAAATCGGACTAAGCGGATGGACCAGGTGCAGCCGCGGCCAAAATTTGCATGAAATAATCTTCAAACATTAATTTATATCGACCGTACTATCAATTCAAATAAAGATTTCATGCATTTTTCTGAATTTTTTTTAAATTTCCGATAGCTCTTAAAAAATCACTCGTTATTTTGAACCAAAGTTTTCAAAAAATACACAAACTAATCGCACGAGTCTGCTTTTATTTAAAATAAAATACAGAAGAGCTTTAAAAATTATAGGGGATAGAAATATAAAAAACATTTGAATCTCTCGAGCAAAGTTTCTTTTCTTTCATTATCTTCCCGTTATTTCTTATAAACAGTGTTCTAGTGAAATCGCTAGTTGCATTCATCCCCTTACTCAATTTAATTCAAATTCCAAAAATTTAAATTTTCAAAAATCAAAAAAATATTTATTTATGTTTTTACTAGCTGACCCGGCGAATTTCGTACTGCATAACAGACTTAGATTAGATTTAAATTTTACGACTTTATTAAAATAATAACAAAACAAGAAATAAAAAATCATTGGAATCCTCGAAATGAGAACTAACTAACTCATCTTTAAATTTTCCTTTAAGTAACGTCGCGTGATTCACATTACTCATCAGTTTTCTTATCACCAAGTGCGTTTCATTGCATAGTTTTGGTTGGTTTAGATTACTAGCAAGCCCGCCTTCAGTTGTAAATTGTGCGTTGGTAAACCAAGTACATCCAAGGAGTTTAAGAATTCAGTTGGATAATTAGTGGCTTCATCTTCGTTTATTACACAGTCAATAGATTTGAATAAATGCAGAGTACCAACGATTTGATCCTGAATTATAAAGTTTTAATCATTCCCATCTTTGTTCTTTGCCGCAAAAATTGCTCGCTCGCTTCACCATTTGTTATTTTTAGGGTAAGCAATGATATTCGGGAATACTTTGCTGATGACGAAAAGTTTCAATATGGCACTTTTTTTTTTTCATTATTTTACCTAAATGTGTTTAAGATAATTGACTCAATCTTTTTAAAAAATAATCCAAACATACAAAGTACCACACTTCAATATTTTGGTATCAGAATTTTCTCATCTATTAAAGTGCGAGAAAGATGTTCTTTTTGGTTAAATGAGAAAAATTTTTGAAATTGCACTAGCCGAAAGTATTTTTCTTGAAGATTCAAAAACGTACTAGGTTAAGTTGTACAAATTAAAAAAACAATATTGACGAAGGAATGTTCATTAATATTTCAAAATTTATGTTGATTCTTCTTAGTTTGCCTCACGGAAGTGTATCAGCAGGGCGAGTGTTTTTAAGGCTAAATAATATTAAAACAAACAACAAAAACAGACTATCATACAAAACAATTAATGCTATAATGCCATATAATGAAATTATCAAGCCTAATAATTGTCAAAATTTCAAAACTCCAGCTAATTTATTTATTTAACTTATTATAACAAAGCTTTATTACTTATTATTATTATGAACTTGCCAAGAACTCCTGGAAAATACGTATACACGAATAGAGGAAGTGATTTTTTTTTTGTTATTTGTTTGTAATAGTATTTAATTAAAATTTATTTTTAAAGAATAATTTGAGTTTTTTTTCATATGGCACGAAAATGTCGCAAATGGCACGTTTTTTATCATTCATAACCGATAGTCAGCAATTGCTCGGAGAAATCTTCAGCAGATGGGTCGCTCAACAATACAGCTCTCATATTTGCTGCCATTTGAAGTTTCCTTACATACTCGTAGCACCATAGATTTAATGATTTGAGGCAAGCGTTTATTTCATTGCTAGCAGTGGATCTTGTAATGACTGGCAATGTTTGGAGAAAATCACCCGCTATAGTAAAATCAAAAATTCTCGAGTCATTGCGCAGATCTTTTAAGGTTCGAACAAGAGCTTCCAATGCGCGTTTGTGCGCCATTGTGCATTCGTCCCAGATGATGAGTTTTGAGGCTACTAAAACTTTTGTCATTGTAGAGCATTTTGGAATGTAACATGTCGGTTGTTCAGTAGTTTGATGATTTAATGACAACTTCAACGCTCAATAAACCGTACGTCATCCTATCCTTCTAACAACGTGGCCGTTATTCCAGAAGAAGCAACTATACTACCTCAATTTCGGATCTTGTACGAAATGTGGCCAAAATCAATGACATGAGGAGAATGTCTTTCCTGTTCCACCAGGGGCATCCAGAATAAATAAGCCCCCATTTCCATCATCAATTGCATTATTCTGCTAATCGGGACGGAGAAAAATACAAAAAATCAAAAACCATGAAAATCGGTCCAGCCGTTCTCGAGTTATAAGTGATCGAACAAACCTGACTTTTGTTTTATATATATTAAGATTATGTAATATCTTGTGAACTTCTTAAAAGCTTCAATATGAAACATTTTGTCTAACCCATTTCCGGCTAGCGTTGGGAAAACGCAACGTCATATCAATTTGAATAAACTATATAAGGACTTTGATAGTTTTTTGAACTATCTAATCAACTTGTTTCTGGATTTGTTTGTAAGAAATATTTTTCGTGGTTTTTTACGACTTTCAAAATATGAATTTGTAAAAATTTTGAAGTAGCATTTTCGATCTATTGAACAATGCCATCAAAATTATAATTTTTCGAAATAATGTCAACTATATGTTGACGCAATTTATATGAGTTGCCTGCAACGCTCGTATTTGAAAATGAAACAAATATTTGCGTTTGTTGCGTTTTCAAATCAGAGCGATTGGTTTTTTCTCAGAATATTGTGTGTTTATGTTTATAGTGTAATGCTAAAGAGCTTCAAGAGTTAATGACGAATCCGAGTTCTAAAGCAGTTAAAGCAGTCAAAATAAATTTGAATTTAGATGGAGCAATTGAATCAAATGTTATAATTTTGCCTCAAAGAAATGATACTGGGAGTAATGTGCAGCTTTTGGAAAATGCAAAAATACATGTTGTAATGTTAAAATGAAAGTTGCTTATAACACTGTGTGCCCCTTTTATGTACCTTTATACATTTTTAGAATTGATTTGCATTTAGACAAAGCACCTTAAATAATATTTTCAGAAGATAAAATACAATTGGGTGAGGGAACAATTCAGCAGGGTATTAGATAAATTCTATCATCAAAGTTATTGTACATAATACGGTCCCTTCAGAAAAATTGTTCTTGGATTTATAGTACCTACGTTATGACAGCAAAGTTACTGTATAGCTTCACCACCAACCCTATCTCTACAAAAATATCTAACATCATCCTAAAACAACATCCACGTATAATAAGCTGTGACATGCCTCGTAGATTGTTTTTGATAATCTCTAATAAACAGATTTTTGTGAACCGATAACGGAAAAAAAACCCTCAACTTGATCACACATTCAACACAAGAGAGCTATACAGCCGAGAAAAGATCATAACAAGTCACACGGGCACGTTTTTACGTATATAGCTCACGCAGCAATTACTTATACACAGCTCCGTGGTACATAACAACGCGCGCCCGCGATAGATGCAAGATGATATCTCAAGACCTATCGTCTCACCGAATTCTATCCGTATGGATGTACTCCCAAGTCCCATCTCCATATAGCATAATATACGTATAATACGATATGATGAGGAGAAATCGTGAACTTTTTGTGGAAACGTAATCCAAGACCTAGGCCACGCACAAAATTCCGCAGTCAGCGAGAAAATCTTTAATCTTTAAGGAACTATATGGCGATATGGCGGTTAATTTGCCACAACTTATATGTACAAGGACTGGACCCGAGGATAGGGTGACCATTCAGTCTGAAAATGAGTGTGTTATTGGAAGTTACTTCCTCGCAAAAGCAGTGAACATTATAATCTTCTAATTATTTCTACAGGCTTACAATTCAAATGTAAAATCCTCAAATTAGTACTTTACACACTTTTAAAAGATTTATTCATAACAGTTTCTTATTAAACTAGAAATATTTTCAAAAAAACGTTGTGCTAACACGAACCCCTTTTACTATTAAGTTAAAACCAAGCCTAATCATCATGTCTTACGAAGTTCTAGATTCAAATCCAAAAAATGCATCGAATCTAAATTACAAAATTGTATCTGGTCTGGTCACCCTTATTTTGGGGCATAACTTTTGTTCACGGATCATGTCGTCGTCAATGCCCCATAGTGCCGGCCGTAGTATGGTTCCTGTCTACTCTCTTAGAAGTAATAAACCTGGAAAACTCATGACGATGTTATTTTCCTTTTTAAGAAGCAGCAAAAGGGCTCAAGCTCAAGCTAAAAACTCTTCCTTCACCAGTGTAGGTAGGAAGAGTACATCAGGAGAATGATGGCGCTCTGGTGTCGCCCTACTCCTTTACACATTAAGAATGCGTGCATCTATGAGTCGTGATCATTGCGCACGCTATGATTGAACTGCACGCGGAGAATCCTGTAGTCGTTTTCTCATTGGATTTAGGTATACGTGAACCCTAAATAAAACTGACTTAAATGTTATTCCATAAGATCATCAGGACTAAGATGAAAAGCAGCACGGGGTAAGGAGAGAGATTATTATCAAAGGTAAAAGACGGAGCATTTTGTTCACATTGTCGCAAAGGCCACTGTATTTTGTTTAAAGCAGGGTTGCCCCTCGGACATTTTGAAAGATTCTAATACTACATAAATTAAACAAGAATCGAAATCAATGTGCGCTGGTCTTATTAAAAATTGTGTATAAAGGGTTTTTTGAACTTTTATAATCAAATCGGGTTTTAACCGCATGGGAATAAAATTTCAAAGTCTTAGAACCAAGTTCTTTATGATTCTCTGGATGTAGAGGGCCTAGTTGTCGGATGAGGTGTATGCTCATATTTACATGAAAGGTATATTTATAAAGAAGAAAGAATTTTTTGAAATGTTAATAGGGTAAATAAGGGTAAAACTAGATCAACTTCGAAAATTAGTTTTCTTAATTGTTAAAGATAGAGATTTTCTTCCATTCCTTGAAAGGGCGCTAGCTTAAACACGAGGGCCAAGTGAAAGTTTTTTCCTTAAATATTAGCTCTCCTTTTATGCTTATCGTCCAATACTCGGCGCTGAAAAAATAGGAGGTACTGAAACAGTTTGATGGAGTCAATATTTTTTTCAGTGCAAGTTCTTGACCTAGTCTATATCGATAACGTCCGCATACCCCACTAGTTAGTTATACTTGTTGATCATAGTTTCCTCGGTCCTCGGTGTAATAACAACTGCCCTGTGCAGCATCTTTTTTAGAATTAGATTGAAGAGACCAAATGTTTGCGCATCTTCCTACCCAACATGTACATGTTTGAAATAGTTGGAAGGACCTATTCCTTAGATGAACATTATACCGCATATTTTACAATATCATGCTTTAATGTTGGATCAATCTTACCGGGATTCCCAGCTCGGCCATTGATGTGTAGAGCTCCTGATGATGAATGCTCCCGAATGTGGCTTTGGAGTTAATGAAAAGATTGTTATTCTCGACTTAAAATTTGTTGGTCATTTCTTAAATTTGTCTCGGTCTATCTATCGTTGGTCTTTTTTAGAATGGCTTAAGGTGTTCAAAAACTAAGCTGAAAAGCACCATTAAATTAAAAACCAATGTAAAATTTGGTTAAAAATAATATAAATTATTTATTTATACAAAAATAATTAAGTTTATTTAATTTTTGTCGCAATGCATTCGGCTTATCTAATTTATCTAAATTTTGATTTTTTTTACAGTATATTTAAGCACGGCGGCAACCATGAATGATGAAGTAAATAAGGAGACCAGAATCATAAAGTGCACGTTCCCACGCACAGGGGACATGGGACACTGGACAAAGTTAAAGGTCGAGTACGAGCTATGACGACCCTGATCTTTCGCCAAATGACATCGTAAATATGAGTATACCTACTGCCATGATTTTATTTGTGCTATTATGTCGCAGTGAATTATATCGATCGGAAAGATTGTCGTCTGTCGGTTGTTGTCATTTGGAGAATGCGATCGAAAACAAGGTCCTTTAAAATACTATATAAAAAAGGGTTTTCCATGAATAAATATGAGGGCTAAGTGCAGCGCGATCTATAGATTTAATGTGTTATTAAGGTTTTTTCATTAAGAGAATTCTATCTTTATATTTGAATAAAACAAACTGTGAATGAGATTTCATTTAAGAAATTTAACATCATCATAATATCATTTTATTGTCCACTGCGGTTTCGCTGGGTGGAGTACATGTAATACGACCAAAAAACAAAAATAGATAAAATTCTATTATTATTTTGTTTGTTAAGTTTAATTTAGTATAGTACTTTTTTTCTTTTAATAAATAAAATAAATATTAGCAATAAAATTTGTTTTTATAATGAACAAAAAGGGCATATAATTTTATGAAAATTTTTCTTTGGTGATATTATTAGTATGTAATATCGTAGTGTTAATTTTCAGTTTGGTAGCTGGTGACTAATAGAGCATAAGACCAGGCGCGCACATTCAATTTTTAGTTTCGCAACTGTTTGGTTGCTAAAATGAAACATATGGGCTTATATGGGACACCGCGCACTTTAGAGCAACTCGATTCGAGCAACTAAAAAGTTTGTGTTTTGACACAAACTAAACGATTGCCTTCGCAACAGTTGAGCTGTTTTCTATAAGCGCAAGAGAGAAAAGAGTGTGAGCGTGAGTAAAGAGTTGCCAGTGCGCGGTTCTCTTTCAACTGGTGATTAAACTATTTGATTTCGATCACAGTTGCCAGTGCGCGACTAGCCTAAGAGTCCTTAACAGGTGAACTTCCGTAGGTGAGGCTTTTAGCCAATGTTTAGGGGTTGTTGCCAGTGCCGCTGCTGGGTGTTCGTGCGCCCTTGTGCAAGAACCTTAAATTGCCGCCCCATGTCTCGGGTGCACGGGGGTATTTACGTTGAATAAGTGAAAGTTTTGTTTATTCTCCATTTCGTAGTTGAAAAATAAGCAAACGTGCATTGTTCTTGTCGCGTTCCGAGCTACACCAAATTCTTATACAATGAACGTAGTTATTATACATATATGTACAGTTTCTGTATCCTTTTAAGACTATTTACTCTTTTTACTTGAGATTCATAGGTACTATAAGGCAAGTTATGCATTCGTAAAAAAATCGAACTCGAGATTTTGATCAGAGTTGACATTACGATGATAGCGAAGACGAAAAACGTGGGCCTCAAAATTTTGTCCCCACACGTTTATTTTTCTTCTTTTGTTTAAGACCAAAAATAACTGTACCTGCAATACGATTTTTTTTCGAAATTTTATATATTTTTTTTTTTTAAATGTCCAATGAGATTTAAAGAAAAATTAAAAAAATTAAGGAATCGGTACAACCGATTTTGATAATTTGTTTTATGCTAAAGTGCCCCAAAATTTAAAATATTCCTGTGCATTAAAATTTTCAAAACTTTTTTTTTTGGATTTCAAATTTTTTTTTCGAAACTCAATATTTCGAAAACCCCATGCTTGATTTTTTTTAAACTTAATGAATAAAAGTTTTCGAAAATCGTGTTTTTCTCGAAAACGTCTCCGAGAATTTTGATAATTTTTTACGTTCTATAAATTAAACAAACAAAAATTGAAATCAATATATTACTGACTTTACCGAACATAGAACCATTTTGACGATTTTTGAATTTCTCATTACCGGCTGAACGGACTTTAATGAAATTTTTTATATTTTTTTTTTTGGAAATTTATTTTTTATTCGTAAAGTAATAAAAAAAGTGTTTTAAAAATTTGTATATAAAAGATTATTTGACTTATGACTTATAATTTTGTTATAAATTTTGTTCTTGCATAAACTAATATTTGCGTGCATCACATGGCATCCTGTTCTTAGCTCCACCTACCACTAAAATAGTTGTTTTAGTTATTAAATAAATGAACTTTATGTTTATGAACAGTTTTTCTCTAATAGCATTAATTTTTGAAGTTCTTAATCTTTTACATAAGTGCGACCCAGTCGTGCATTTTATTTTAAGAGGAAACACAAAATATGGCGATTGCGAGTAATTTTCTTCAACAAAACCATTTTCATATAAAATGTAAATATTCGAGTTCCTAGCACAGTTTTGAATTTATGTATGTCAAATCAATCCTTTAATAAAAACCAATAGTTTATAGCTTGATAGAGAGAAGACAAAGTAGTTTTCGATATTTTTAAAAGTTTTTGTTTTTAATTTATGAAATTTGACATTTTGTGGCTTCTGTGGGAACTATATTTTGATATAAATAGAGTCTGAACTCTGAATGTCAATTGAAAGCTTAAATTCGAACAACCGTTAAATTTCTGAGTTATTCTGATTTTGTTCAATCCGTTGACATTTAAGTTATTTATCAATTCAGTTCCAAAATTAATTAAAAACTATTCGTAATCCTTTATTTAAAAAGAAACATAAATATTTAGAGACACAAAACTTTTTTTGGTTTCCGTTGTAAAGATAGTTTGTTTACATTTTGCATCGGTAAAATAAGGAATGTCTTAAAACTTAAATCACCTTCGATAATTTTGTTCTTGTTAGCAACTTAGATTTAAGATATTTAGCTATATCATTGCAATCAGAATATTGATACCCATTCATAGAAAAATACGAGTAATGAGTAGATAAAATTAATGTTTTCGAGACACTGTTTTCGTTTTATTTTATGTTAAATACATGGGCTGTAAATCTAAAAAAAATCAAAATCCTTTTCGAGTTTATAAGTCTGAGATGAAGGTTGCGTGGAAAGCTATTTCCCAAGTGACAATCTATGGCGATATGGCGCTAAGCAGTTTAGACTATGACTGCAATCGAAGAGGTTATTTGGCGTGAGAGGCGACAGTCACAAACAAAATATGAATAAAGATTTGTAGTAGATTGTGTGTGGGAACTACGTAGTGAACAGTCAAATGTAAACAGGTTCCAAAAGCTTAACATGCCGTCTTCACTAGCGATAAATCCTTCGCAATCGCAATAGCCAAAGCAGAAAGCAGAGACCAGAAGAACTGTCAGATTTTTGTGGCTGGGCATTTCATCGCATACTTTTTTAGTATAGTGAATAATTTTAATGGATATAAATAAGTTCTGTGGACAATTTCAAATCAGATTTTTTTTTAATTTTGTTAGAAAAACGCAAACCCCAAGCAAAAGCTTTCTTCGCACGCAAACCTCAAACTCAGTTAAATTAAATTTGGGTACGCCAGAACAATATGACAGTTCTCCTTGCGATAAAGCAAGCGATGAATGGTATGCGATGAGAGCATACTTTCTATCGCAAGCTATGAAAATATAGCTGCGATGGCGGTCTCTACTTGCGATAATGAACGCATGCTTTAAAGCATGCTCTGGATTCATCGCTAGTGGAGACCGCATGTAAGGAAAATTTTTGGAGTATGCTGTATAGGTTGAGTTAGATCGATCTCTTAATTTTCCGCCCCTAGACGTTGGCGCCCTTGTGCGCCGCACATTTTGCACATATGGTAGCGGCGGCCCTGGTTGTTGCACATGTCATGCGAGAGCCAAGGTATCATTTAAGGAAAGAGATTGACAAAAGGGGAGGGATGCTCAAGGGTACCATTAACATCAAAGGTGCCCGATCATTGAAAGGATTAGCAAGTGAATCAGTTAAGGAATTCTTTGTTCGCTTTCAAGCGATCGTAGCTTAATTTCCCTTGTCCGTTTTGTCTGTTTGCTTATTTATAATTTCTATCCTAGTAAACTTCAATTTTGCATTTTTCTTTCTATTCTTTTAAATATATTTTTGTTTAAATAAGGCAGTTAGACAGGCAAAAGAACCCACCCGATATCCGACAAGCTAAGCGGTAATGCAAGCATGCCTGGGCGGGTCCTCGTCACCTGGACACCCTTTCATCCGTTTTACAGAACTTGTTTCTGTAGGATGAAAGGGCAGACAACATTGTTTGCTGTTAATACAGTTACAAATAATATGCAATAATCTTACTTTCTCCAAGACTATGTAAGGATTTATTCCACTGCTTGATGAGATACACCATCAGATCACCAGTGAACCTTTTGCTTAGAAATCCGTACTAATTTCGTTCTTCAAGATATTTCTAAAGCTGAAAGTTGATCAGCGAGCGTTACCATGACCTTAAAAGAAGATCTGCCTTTTTTAGGCGCAGTTCATGGACAAATGCAGCAGTTCATCCACTCGAAAAGATACCTGTAGAGTAGGACAGGTGGAAAAGCTTTCACAGTGGTTTTTTCAGCGTAGAAGAACACCTCTATAGAACAATGGTGGGGATACTATCCGAGCCAGCGGATTTGTATATGTCAAGGTCTTTCAGGATTCAAATCGTTAGAATGCTTAAGTACCGAAAGAATAATGAAACTTTCATGGTGCATAGAATTCGTGGTGAACTGCCTCGCTAGTATATACGTGACAGAGCTATCAAAGGTAGTTTTCATTGAAGACGAGCGTACTACCTTTGGGACACTGTAATATTCTTTTCGTTAGTGGGATTGGCTTAAAGACATCGGAAGATTACTTCTTTGACCTTGATAGCCTCTTCACAGCTCGAATCAAACCAGAACATTTTTCGTTTTATGAAAAATTCAGTTTTAATTGAAATCCTAGTTAAGTTATGATTTTTCTTATTGGTAATCATAACTTAACTCAGGATTTTAATTAAGCCTGAATTATTCATAAAACGAAAAATATTCTGGTTTGATTGTCACATACAGTTCACATTTACAGTCAAGAGGCATCAAGTTGGCTTTTTGCAGCGGTCGATTTTGGATTTTGAGAAGTTAACCGAGTTAACCGTGAATGTACAAGGTGGCGCAAAGCTGGCGCTTCGCTACTCGACTAGAACAGAACCCCCACAGGAGACCATGCAAGCCGTGGCCGCCACCAGAATGGTCGTTCAGCCGAGAATATCGCAGACGACGATGGGTCACACAATTGGACATTACCAGAGCGAATTTTAGTGAAAGACTTACACGTGTTCCCGTACAAAGTACAAACTGTGCAATCGCTGCTGTCCGTTGCGTGTGAACTACTTCCAGATTATCCTCAATCTCAACTATGGAGAGCACGATTTTGTGGCGAAAAACATTCGTTTCTGGGCACTGAAAATCCGTGTGGGTTTCTGTGTGGTGCGATATTTGTATGTGGACGCCATCAACAATACTGTCACTGTTACTGGCGAACGCTACAGGACCATGATAAACGAGTTCTCACTGCCGGAATTGGATGAGCGTGGCTAAGCGAATATTTGTGGTTTTAAGAAGACGGTGCACACACAGCACAAGCGACAATGGGTATTTTTAAGGAAGCGTGTAATGTTTTGCTGATTCGGCATGGCCAGCAAAATAGCCCGATTGAACCATCCCAGACTTTTTTCTTTGGGGCTACTTGAATTCGCGGGCTTATGCAAACAAGCTTCAAACAATCACAGGCCTTAAAGAGAATTTTCGAGAGAAATGCGAACAATTATTACCAGAAAGTCATGGAAACTGCGATAAGATGATGATCAATTTCGCGCCAGCTAATATTTGGGTATCAATTCCCCCAAAAATTGTTACCGTTATAAGAGAGTCTGACAACAAAACAAAGAGTTATGTATGTTTTGCAAAATGGTCAGCTACGACTCTTTCGAAGTACGAAGGATTGTGATGTTCTGCTCGCGAAAGCCGACTTATTAGTGGCTGGCTGGCGTTGGTTTAGCAGAGAGATAGGGAGTTTAATGGAGACCGTTCAAAAGGCTTAGCCATTTAGACTATGCCGATTACATATTTATGTCTATTGGAGAATATCATTAGTGGCCTGAACTGGATGTGTCAAACACTGCAGTTGAAAGGATGAAAGGAGAGTCGATCAATCAAAGAATAAATAGCAAAAAATGGCTGATAGGCCACTGAACACATCAGCGTATTGCCCTAGAGCAGACACCAGTTTAATATGTCGAACAGTTTAATTACGTTGGCAGTATTATATCAGCAAATGGTGGTACGGATCTGGACGTCAAAAGTAAATTAAATAAAACTCGCGTTGCCTTTGGTAATCTGTCTCAAATTCGGAATTCTAGTCAAATCTTTTTACGCACTAAGTTGAGATTCTTTAAATGTAATGTTTAATCCATGCTATTATGCATTATGCCTGATGAGTAACTTTGAAAGTCAAGGAAAATACAGGCTTCTGTGAATCGCTGTCTACGTCACATCCCGAAAATTCGCTGCTTACAAACTATCTATCAAGTCAAGATCGACTGGACATCGACATAAGAAAGCCAAAATGGCAATAGATTGATCATACTCTGAAGAAACCAAACCATGAAATTACAAAACAGTCCTTTGAATGCATTCCTCATGTTGTTAGAGAAAACTGTTCATAAGGATAAAATTAATTTTTTAAATTCTTTTATTAGTAAGACAAAAACAGAATGCTATGTAAACATGAATTTATGCAAGAACAAAAATTATAAGACGTTGTAGTGGTTTATTAAAAAAATAAGCTTTTATATACAAAATTTTTAAAAGATTCTTAAGAAAAAAATTTGGTACGCCAACATTAAGCTTTTATTATGGTTCGAATAAAAATTAAATTTCCAAAAAAAAATATTGAGCCGTTTTTGAAATATCGAATTTTCCAAAAAAAATGAGTTTTTTTTTTCAAAAATTCATAAAATACTTTTTTAAGTTTTGAAATGCAATGTTTTTTAAACTTTTTAAAAGCATCTCTATAAAAAATTTCATTAAAATCCGTTGTGTCCATAATAAGTAATCAAAAATTTGAAAAAAATGGTTCTATGGTAGGTACAAGCTGTCATATCTTAATTTCAATTTTTTTTATTAAATTAGAGATCGTTAAAATTAATTGAAAGAAAAAAATTTTATCAAAATTCTAGGCATCGTTTTCGAGAAAAATACGATTTTTGAAAACCATTTTTTAACATTTGTATGGTGGGTACCTTAAGTTTTAGGTTAAATAAATTTGTTTTCTCTCATCTTGTAGATTATATTAAAAAAAAATATTTTTTATCAAGTTTAAAAAAAAACTCTAGCATGGAGTTTTAGAAATATTAAGTTTTGAATACAAAATTTTGAAATTTTCTTTAAAAACTAAAAAAAAATTTTTGAAAATTTGAATACACCATTCTATTCAAGTTTTTGGGGAGCTTTAGCAAAAAAAATATCAAAAACGGTTGTACCGTTATTGAGAAAGCCGAATACAAAAAAAAGGTTCTTTGGGGTTTACCCTCAATAACCATTTTTCGGAAAAATTTTTTCAACCCTTACTTAGTTTTAACTAAATAAAATTTTTTTGTATTTTTATTTTTTAAATCTGTCCAACATTTTTTGAGAAAAAAAAATATTCATAAAATTTCGAAAAAAATCGTATGGTAGGCACCGTTATCTTTGGTCTTAAAAAAATAAAAAAAAACGTGTGCGAGGAAAAAATTAAAAATGATATCTACCAAGTTTAAAGAAAATCGTTCGAGTCGTTTAGGCTGTAGTCGAACCGACAGAAAGACAGACAGACAGAAATACGAGACCTACTTTTTACTTGCAATATAATGTAGGTACTATAGGACAAGTTCTGCATTTGGAAACAAAATCGAACTCGAGATTTTGATTAAAGTTGACATTAAGATGATAGCGAAGACGAAAAAAGTGGGTCCGGCAATTCCGTCTGTCTGTATGTCTGTATGTCTGCACCTCGGACTACAGCCTAAGCTGCTGGAGGTATTTTCTTCAAACTGGGTACTTAAGGGTCTTCGGTGATTCCCTAGAGGAGAAATTGAAATTTTTGTTTTAGCTCTAAAACTAACGGTACCCCCCATACACCCGTAATGCAAAATCTTATTTATCTCAAAAACGGCTCTAACGATTTTGATAAAAAAATTAGGTGTGATATTATGGACATGGACTATATTTTGGTTAAAAAAAAATTTGGGGAGAAATGTTATTAGGGGTACCTATCATAGAACGTTTTTTTTTTTATTTTCGAATTTCTCATCAATGGCTCTAACGATTTCAACCAAAAATTTTCACCAGGAGCCACCTTAAGTTTAAAATAATATTGTATATACAAATATTCAAAAAAATATTTTTTTTCGTTTTTTTTGAAAAAAAAAAAATCCAATTTAACTTTTGAAAAATCAATATCTTGAAAACGTGTAAAGGATTATTTTTTGAAATTATTTCGTGAGATCTATACTACTGAGCACTTAAAATTGGCATCCCAAATTTTGTTCTAGAAAAATTTTAAAAAATTTGTTATATAAAAAATTACTCTTTTTTTTATGTTACTTGAATACACTCAATATCATTTTGAATGACAAAAATGGACATTCAATTTCTACAGTGCCGTGCACATGAAATGCCGATTTATCTAAAGAAAAATTAGATCTATTTTTATTTTTCTGGTTCGAGGAAGTGAATAGATTATAATTCTTCCAATTTAAAAATAAAAAAAATTCCATTATAATAGCTTGAATTACCAAATTTTTATCACTTCCTCGAAAAATAAAACTGAAATTAAGTCAATATTTTCTTTACAAATAACTCGAAGAAGGTACTTACTATGACGTCGGTAAGAAGAGCACAAAAATGTATATTTTACTTAAGTTTTTTTTTTCTAAAGAGTGTTAATTTCGGTAAGGAAGTGTTTTTTTTTATTTTTTTATTAAATACAAAAATATTCGGAGTTAGAATTTGCGAAGCAACGCGAGCACGGGTCGGCTAATAGAAAATATAATAATTTTATGTACACCTGAAAATACAGAAATAATTGATTACAAAGAAATATAACAAGAATTCTTCATCTTAATGTTCAATTTGATTAAGACCACAAATTTTTATTTTTGACATAAGCCCAGTCTTGCGCTGAAGAGCAAGTACAAATAATGTTAAGCGAATAATTGAAATTAGCAGATTTCAACTTCTTTCTATCAAACTTATTGAGTTTTTCCAAAATTAAAATACAAAAAAAAGATTTTTACTAGACTTTTTCATAACTCTGGACATAGTTAAAGAAAACACGATTTCTGCAAAAAGTAGTTTTTTGGCGTTTTTTTTAGACTATTTTAACAAAAGATTGGAGATGCCGGGGATCGAACCCGGGGCCTTTCACATGCAAAGCGAACGCTCTACCACTGAGCTACATCCCCATTTTTAATTTTCTACGTTCTTAAAATTCGTCTTTATTCCAAAATTCTTATTGGAAGTGGCCCTTTTCTTTAGTTCAAGGGCCTTATAGGCATGTTAAGAGACTTTATTTAAGTTTTTCAAAATTTAAAGAAGGCAAGAAGTATTTCGCAGAACGTACCGCAATTCAAAGTTTGTCTTGGAAATTTGAGTTAATATCATATAATAAAACGGCAAACATGTTTTTTGTGGTACACTTTTCTCCAAAAGTATTTAACCGATTTCGATAAATTTTATATGGTTGGAAAGCCACAGTTACGGAGATGTGCAGAATATATTTCAGACACGCATTTACACACTGTGGGTCATTTTTGTTTTTGCACTGTCGAACACTTTGCATATTACATAAAATAAAATTTATTTTAATAAATTTGCTTGAAAACACTGCCAATAATATAAATAATAAATAATAAATAAATTGGCACTCGAATTTCGAAAGCTGAGTCGGCTAGTTTTAAAAAATATGTGTAGTTGAACAATGTATCACTGTTTCGTATTTGACGATGAAGCGAGGAATTTCAAATGCAGAAGGCTAGCCGGATAGAAACATTTGATGTATAATAGGGTGGGTCAAAAAGATCAAGTATTGTTTTTTTGGATCCGACACATGAAAACTAGTTCGTAGGTGCCTCTAGAAAGTACTTACCAAATATTAGCTCTTAATATTAACGGGAAGATTATGCTCATCATAGTTTTCCATTTTCAATTTAGTATCATATAAAAATGGTCATATCTTATCAAAAATAGATCGTTTAACCAATCGCATAGTCAATATTTGTAGGAAATTGAACGCTCTACAAAAATGGTCTTATATACTTTTTTCATTAATCCAACCATTTAAAAGATATTCAACGTCAAAGATTGAAGTATTTTAAGGAAAATAACTTTTTTGTTTTGAATTTTGTAACTTAATAAAAAATAATTATTGTCAAATGAGTTTCAATTATTTTTATAGGAAATTGAACGCTCTACAAAAAAGATCTCTGTAGTTAATCGATTACTCTAGCCATTCAAAAGATATTCGCAGTAAAATTCCAATGCCTACTGATTTTAGTAGTTTTTCAATTAATATTCCCAATTTATCAAGTTAATTTTTGAATTTTAATATAGTTCATGTTCTATTTCAGGAAAAGAAGGTTTTTATTTAAGAAATATAATTTAACATGTCAGCAGAAAAAAAATTCTATTTCACCATATGAAATTTTATAATTTAATACAGTATTGATACAAAATGATTTAAATTTGATTCAAATATAAGTCTTTAATTCGGTCATCGAACACTTTTAAAGACTTCTGATCAACAATATCGAATAACATTTTGAGTTCATTCTGAAATGTTGCTTCTTTCTTTTTTTGTGCTGGCGATTTTTTACGCGTGCAGTTTTTTCTTATCCTTAACCATTTGTTATTACATCGAAGAATTCTTTTCACTACATTATCATTACTAGAAGTCGGAATATCATTTTTTTTCCATAGCTCTATAGACTGATCTGCTACATTTTTAGCACTTTGTTTCACAGAATATTTAAGGATATTAAGTTGATGAAAAAATACATACATAACCTCTTTCACTGTTGGTTATTTCAGTTCAAGAATTTTCGATATCGGTATGCCAATTAAAGGGATTTCTTTATTCATATTAGATGATTAGCATCCGAATTGCAATAATCAATAATATATTATAACTCAGCTATTAGTTAATTGGTTTTAGTTATACACAAGACAACTCAGAGCTCCAAAAACTATGTATGCAATGTAGAAATATAAGGGGAGACTTAGAAATGACCTGAAACCACAGACAAGTACTGAGTATCAGAACTACCAACATTCGAAATTAAATTTTCAAATTATTAAAATATTCAATTATTAATTTTGTGGAAAAAAGGAATTTAAATGACATTTTAAATAAACCCGTTGAAAAATATTAAATAACAACCCTAAACTGTAGTAAAAGTTATAAAAAGAAAATATCGCTAAAAAATTGA
This sequence comes from Philhelius festivus, assembly GCA_963931855.1. Taxonomy (NCBI): domain Eukaryota; kingdom Metazoa; phylum Arthropoda; class Insecta; order Diptera; family Syrphidae; genus Philhelius; species Philhelius festivus. The sequence goes on along the minus strand of OZ007556.1, from coordinate 30,578,137 downwards.
TTAAAAAAAAATATATTCTAAAACAAAAGATAAGATATAGCTTGCAAACCGTCATTCTATCGAAATAAACTCAAATTCTCATGAATATTGTCAAAATTCATAAATTAACTGGATAAATTGGGAATTTCTTACAAATATTGACTTTGCGATTGGTTTAACGATCTATTGTTGATAAGAGATGACCATTTTTATATGATACTAAATTGAAAATGGAAAACTATGATGAGCATAATCTTCCCGTTAATATTAAGAGCTAATATTTGGTAAGTACTTTCTAGAGGTACCTAGGAACTATTTTTAATGTGTCGGATCCAAAAAAAAAACAATACTTGATTTTTTTGACCCACCCTAATGTATAAGGAATCTTTTAGTACACGTCTATGGCCACCCCTACACTTCGAAAAGAATGAATTTAACTGTTTTATGCCTTAAACATTGATATCCACCTTAAAAAAAGAAATATTATAATAATCATTCTTCTTAACAGCAATTTTATTCGTTTAATAATATGCACACCGTCGTCGATTCTTCAATGTATTTTTCGAAACGCAATATGGCTAAAAGCTCATATTTTACCGAAAGAAAACTTTGTTTTGCATAGATTTTCGCTTGAAAATAGTTTATTAGTAGTCTTCCGTGACTCTTAACATGAATGTGAATGTCAATGTCTAAAACATTGCTATCCAGAGGGCAACCGCATGACTTTAAGTGAATTTGAAATGAGGGGCCTTGAGATGTGCCTCCATATAGAAAAGTAATAAATGAAAGACAAAACAAATGACACATTTCAATTCGTTGTCCATCAGGGATGCTTTTTAAACAGGGTGTTTCAAATGAACAACCGACAAAAAGTATAGATAATATTTTAAATGAAACTGGTAACTGATCTTGATATAAAATTCATTAAAATCGGTTCGAAATTTTACAACAAAAAAAAGGTTATATTATTAACGACTATATTATAAGGTTTCGTGACGGACTTTAAGCCTAGAAAAGTCTACCATCGACCAAATATTTGTATTGCGGCAGGTATTGAAGAAAAACCCAGGAACTTCTAATTACAAGTCACCACCATTTCATGACTTTCAAGGCTGATTATTATGTAGAGACAAACTACGAGTATATAGGGTCATATTTTGTTTTTAGCAGACATGCCAAACTCGTCCGTTTGGTCAGACTGACGATGAAGAATGCACGCTCATTTATTAAGGTTGGGTAATATCTCATTGATACATTTTACGTCAAAGTAGGTTTAAGAAAATGAAATACGACTGGCTAGTGGCTTTACATCGTTCTTGAAAGAGAAGTGCACAACTCCCGCGCTAAGACTAGAGGGAACATTTTTCGAATTCCGTCCAGTAAGTGGCATATGCTGAGGATATTGACATAACCGAAAAAACAAAGCGTGAGTGGGGCTTGTGTCAGTATTGAAAAGCAAGCTTACAAGGAACCACTGATGTCTTGAAGAGAAAGTTATAATGGACAGCTCTTATTTCGAGACAGTATTTCTACCTACGCTTTTTGCTATAAACTCAGACCATAATACCAGCGCTAAGATCAAAGAAAGAAGAACTTTTAACAATCGGTGCATCTTTGGGCTAGGAGGGTAATTGAGTCCCAACTAAAGTGAATCTTTATAAGATTTTTATCATCCAAGCTTTATTCGATCAAGTTGTTTTCCACTTCTCATATAATTAACGGGTTCGGAGCTAAAAAGATTGGATCATATTACCTACACTTTAACGGCTGACCACAACCCTATGTTATTATTTCTATATTAAAATTCCTAAAATCCTTTTTTTAACGTTGGAGAAGCTAAGATCGTTAATTGATTTATTTAACATTCCTAAATTATTTGCTCGTTTTGAAAACACCCTGTTCGTAGAAGCCTTTAGATACGCAACAAAGCCTCTCACTCGCATTACCTCCAAGTGAAAAGGAGCAGGACTTTTGCCATGACTACAACTACAACAACGACCTAAATGTGTGCCCACATCCCGATTTTGCGGAGAGTAAACTGGACATTAAAAAGTTGGAAAGTTTATGACGGTGCATAAAATTTGCATGTTTTTTTTTTATGTTGCGTTCTATGAAGCTACCACCAGCACTGCATCACAGCATCTCTGAAGCCTTGGTATCGAGAGGAACGACAACAGATTTATTATGTATTCTTCATTTATAAAATGCTTTTTGATGTTTTAATCAAAATAGGGATGGGTAACTGGCTTACGGGTAATAATGCACAGATACGAATAGGAAGATAAGAATGTATATGGAAGCCATCATTTTAAATGGAATGGAAATGATGAGATGAGGTTGATGATGGAACATTTATTTGCTTGGAGAGCTACCTAACTTTGGCATAATAGTCAGAAGATGGAATATAATGCGTGCTTTACGGACACAAAATTTGAATTTTGATTGATTAGATACCGTTAAATAAGGCTTTACAAATGCGGATTTCGTTAATACTATATATTTTTACCTGCCATATTTTGCATTTAGAAACAAAATGGAACTCGAGATTTCGATCAGAGTTGACATTACAATGATAGTGAAGACGAAAAAAGTGGAGCCGGCAGTTCCGTCTGTCTGTCTGTATCTCTGTACTTCGATCTACAGCCTAAGCTACTGGAGGTATTTTCTTCAAACTCGGTACTTAAGGGTCTTCGGCGATTCCCTAGAGGGAAAATTGAAATTTTTTTTCTAGCTGCAAAACTTACTAACCCCCGATACACTCGTAATCTTAATACACTCAAAATCTTATTTTTCTCAAAACTCTAACGATTTTGATAAAAAAAAAATAAGATCATGGACTACATTTTGGTCAAAAAAAAAAAATTGGGAAAAAATGTTATTAACGGTACCTGTCATAGAACCGTTTTTTTTTTTATTTTCGAATTTCCCATCAATTGCTCTAACGATTTTAACCAAAATTTTTATGCAGAAGCTCCTTTATATTTGAAAAAAAATATAAAATATAAAATATAACCACATGACCTCTGTGTGAGATAACCTTATCCTCAAATCGTGCAGGCAGAATGTCAATCGTGGCATCATCTGTGTGGCAATTGGGGCAGTAAGGAATTGGTTATCATCGTTCTGTAGCACTCGTCATTGACGGTGACCGCCTCACCAACATGTTTTTCAAAAGAGTACGAACCAATGGCCCTGTCGTCCCAAAATTTCACAAACGGTAACATTTTGAGGATGCATTGCTACCTTGTGTTTGTTGGTTTCGTCCGATATACGGCAATTTTGCTTGTTAACGCAGTTATTCATCCAAAAATGCGCCTCATCGCTAAGGATGATTTAATGGCCACAATTGGGGTGTCCTCTTCCAAATGCTCCGAAGCCCAGTCAGCGAACAGAGCGAACAAACGGAAATCTATGTTCATGAACCGAGAGCTTCTAGATCAGTTGGTTCTTGTACAAGTATGAGCCCAAGTTCCGACGGAAAATTCGCCAAGTTGAAGTCTGTGAAAGGCCAAGTTCTTGTGCACGGCGAGGGATCGAGTGCATCGGGTTCTTCACGGGCCATGAGGATTTTCTCAGTTGAACTTGAGTTTCTTTGAGATAGGAATTTTGGCTGATTGATTACCCAACCGGTTCTCTTAAATTTGTCCACCGAACAATGAAGAGTTCACTATGCAACCCAACAGTTGCACTAACGAACCATTATTTTGATAATAGAGATTTTTCATTTGGACGTGTTGTTCAATCGAGTAACTTGCCATGGTGATGAAGAATAAGTTACGCAGAATAATAAACAATAAATTTGACATGTGTCACTAAAACAACATGGACGTCACAGGACGCCATAATAACATGTAGCAAAACAAAAGACATATAAAGCGGCGCTGCAAAGAAGGACTATACTCTGTCCAACAAAAATTGTCAGTACAGGGAAGATAGGACGTTTGTCTCTCATTCTGGTTGCATTGTCATGCATAAGTGTGTCGCATCAGGCTTTGGAAAAAGCTCTCCCATAAGGCCTGTACTGACAATTTTTGTTGGACAGAGTATAGAGCTGCTCGCGAGCTCGACGAGCAGAAGAGGAGAGAAGAACACCGGCTTCTCAGAAAGAAAATGAAGGAGCATGAGAAGCGCTTGACCGAGGAAAAAGAAGGATGCCATGGCAGGAATGAGGTTCGGAAGTCTTACCAAAAGGTAAAAAAAACATCACAAGGATACAATCCCCGAGCCGAGGCCTACATGGATAATCAAGGGAACATCGTAGTGGAACCGCAGTACATGCTGAGAATATGGAAAGAACATTTCTCCAATCTTTATAACGGCGATGAAGAAGAAAATGCCGCTGCTATAGAGATAGTAGCGTTGAACTTAGGCGACGCAGACCAACAATACCGCCCACCCGACCTGGATGAACTGAAGATCATGAAGATCGAATCTCAAGTCCAACAAAGCCGCTGGAACTGACAGCCTCGCTGCCGATCTGTTCAAAGCGGCAGGCGATAAGTTGGTGGGGAGTATGCATCAGCTCATTTGCAAGATATGGTCGGAAGTAAGCATGCTCGATGAATAAAACGTCAGCATTGTCTGTCCGATCCTCAAGAAAAGAAAGGAGACCCTCTGAACTGTGCCAACTACAGAGGCACAGATTCAAGATTCTTTCTTAAACCAGTAAAGTCCACCATCGATCAAATATTCACATTACGGCAGATCTTGGAAAAAAACCAGGAGCTACAAATCGACACACACCACCTTTTCATCGATTTCAAAGCTGCGTACGATAACATCTACAGGAACGAACTATATAGAGCAATGTCTAGTTTTGGCAACCCTGACAAACTTGTCGGTTTGTGCAGGATGACGATGGAGAATTCACGCTGCTCTATCAAGGTCGGAAAAGATCTCAACGATACATATCAAAAAAGGTTTTATGCAAGACGATGCTCTGTCGTGCTACCTCTTCGAAATTAGTACTTGAAAGAATAGTGCAAAACTCGCGCGTCAACACAGGAGGCACAAACTTTCAAAAGTCCGTCCAATTACTCGGATACGCCGACGACATTGACATTTTGAAAGAACAAAGCCTGATGTCAGTTGCGCATTTGTGAGCGTTGAGACGGAAGCGAAGAAGATGGGTTTAGCGGTAAATGAGGGCAAGACCAAGTATATGCTGTCATCAAGAAAGGACACACAACACCGACGTCTTGGACAGAACTTCATTATAAAAAGCTATAACTTTGAGGTAGTGAAGGTCTTCATATACCTAGGCGCAGCTTTAAGCTCAGAAAACAACACCAGCGCTAAAATCAAACGGAGAATAACTCTTGCCAATCGCTGCTTCTCTGGATTAAGAAGCGAATTGAGTAGCAAAGTTCTCTCTCGAGCAACTAAAGTGTCCTTCTATTAGACCCTCATCATCCTGGTCCTTGTCTATGGTGCAGAGACATGGACTTTGTCGAAAGTGGATGAGAGCGCTTTAGGATGTTTCGAGAGGAAAATTCTTCGTGTCATCTTTGGCCCTGTCTGCATAGACGGGGAGTGGAGGAGAAGATATAACCACTAACTGTACGGGCTGTACAGCGAAACTGACCTAGTCAAACGTATCAAAGTCCAACGACTAAGATGGCTAGGTCATTTAGACCGAATGGACGCGAATGCACCAGCTCGGAAAGTCTTCGAATCCAACCCCGAGGGACGGTGCAGTAGAGGAAGACCGCGACTCAGGTGGCGCACACAAGTGGGACAGGACCTTAACCAACTTGACGTGCGAAACTGCAGACAGCTAGCTAGGGACCGAGATAGCTGGAGAAGCTTGTTAGTTGAAGCCCTGGTCCACCCCGGACTGTAGCTACACCTTAAGTAAGTAAGTAAGTTGCTATGTTAATCGCAAAATTACCAAATAAACTTAGTACGGAGAAGTTAGTCTGTTTCGATCGAACATTTGCAAAGCTTGCTATCGAGGCTTAAGCAACATATCCACTTAACCTTCATATAAAATCTTGAAAATGAAACACAAAAATGGGAACGCCAATCAAATGTTAATGAACCAAGGAGATTTTGATATTTTTGGTGATCCGCAAAGTTTTATTTTTGGGGAATAATTTACCAAAGGATAACTAAAACCTGGCTTTTAACTCACGTTCTTCTCTGTCTGTTTCTTCCACACAAAATAGATCTAAAATGCCCATACATTTTTGTTATAATTTCATCAAGCTATTTCTACACAAGATGCTTATGAGCAAAATAAACAAATTAACGTTTTTGAATCGCTCTTAAAAGTGTAAAACAATTTCTCCAAGACCCATTCACTTTAAAACGAAAGCTTGCCAAAGTTTGCTAATAACTTTCGCAGTTTTTCGTTCGCATCTATTATGTTTGAGGCTTTAAACGCGGTAAACTTAGTCATTTTTTGTGGTTTTGTTAAAATAATTGCATTAAAATTGAAGTAACTATCTTGTAAAATTTTCAACAAATGAGTTTTTTTTGCCTCATAATTGATTTTGGAATCATTTGTTTCTCAGTAAATAGGTTACCGAATTTTCAATCACAATTCATCTGGCTTAGATGAAAGACGAATGAATAACACGAAATCAGATTTCCCTAATTTAATTCAAAAACACCACCTCATTCCGTTGTCCATATGGGTATATGCAATGCATCTGAAAATCCAATTTCTGAGAGGAAATTTGCCTCTGTGCCTCGTTTGTTTCTTCACCTCTAGCACTGCATTGACATAAACCAAACTAATGACTTCGGCGTTCATTCAGCTTGTAGTACATTCATTTAATGTGCGCCTATGTGACATGAACTGTTTGTGTCTTTCCACAGCAGTCAACACAGCATCGCCTTCCTTTCTGCTCCTCCCTCAACTCGCCTCCTGGGAGCAGGAAATTCATTTCTCCCTCACCACCGCCGCACCGTCAGTGGAACAAACACAAAAACTAACTAGTAAGTAACTGAGATTTCCTCAGGACTTTGAGAGTAATGTACCTGTTCTTCCTGATCAAATCCACTTGATGTAATGCAACATGAATTCGCTGTCGCTGATGTCCAACTTCAGGGACAGCAGACAAAACTCCACGAAAATAATAAAAGAAAAAACACCGCACCGCACCTGACCCAAGCAACAAAAGTTCTTCATTGGCAAAACATGGAAAACTGGTGTCGCGCGTTAAAGAGGCAGGACCCCATAAACCAGCTTCAAACACTTTTAGCCTTCTGGAGATATCTTCTCTGTGCCTGCTCCCTGCTCCTTGGGAATCTCGAAAACAACAGTTGTAACCTGTTATCACATAATTTCAATTAGGACACAAAGTGGAAGTCATGTTTGTTGCTGCTGCTGTTTTGTGTTTTTTTTCTTCAGCCGGTGGCTAGCGTGTGATTGGTTCCGCGATCGGTGCCAACTAATTGCAGCGGTGCGCAGATAACCTTTAATCCTCCACCTCCTCCTGTTGGGTCCTTCCGCACCACCTCGTTCCACCTTCACCTGCATTTTGTTGATTTGGTAGGGACGGTTGGCGCGGAGGTGGCAAGACTTGCTGGAGTCGTCGTGCTTTGGCCATTTAAATTTAAATTAGTTTTTCGTGCCTCGACTTAGGAGTGTCGCCTGGCAGTTTTGGAATTTTCGGTACTGATCGCTGTCGCGCAGGAAAAAAGCGTGCGCGCGCGTATTTGAAGAACGCGCGATTTGTTGACATCGTTCTCCCGATGGACACAAGTACAACCTGTGTGCGCTTTGGTTCGGGTACTTTGTCCTGGATGCGCTATCCACATTGCTGGCAGGGATATATGAAGTTGTAAATCGGCATGGGCAGTTTAGACACTATAGTGATGCGGGGCAGTGATATCTTCTCTGGCAGTTGTAATATAGAGAATGTCTGGCTTTCGTTGGACTGAGAGTGCTGAACGAGCAGTGAAATCGTGCGTGCCCTCAAGTGCGATACATCGAATAAGATGCACGACTTTCTTACACTTGCACTATAAGGGAGAGACAAAGTATTTTACTTCTTTTGTGTGTGTTATTTTTCTTAGGCTGTTAAGCGGGAGTGGTATGCATAAAATAAGTCTTGAAAGGCGCTTGTTAGATCCGCTGGAAACCTGGACTTATAGAAGGTTTCAAAGGCTGCCAATCAAAAATTCAAAACCCCTTAACCTTAATCCTTAAACCAAATGCTAAAACTTTATTCTCCACGAGTAAAACAGACATTCGGCTTCGAGCTGAAGTGCCCAAAGTTCATATACGAAATGGAATAGGAGCTGAACTTCTCGTCACTGAAAGCCTGTCTGCTTGAAGGAGTTCGGATACTGATGACAACCATTGAATTGCTTAGTAAGAAATGAAGACATTATTTCAGAAGGCTCAAATCTAATTCACTCAAATGGTGGTTTTCAGTTTGAATCGGCTGCTAACCGCTTTGTACTGCAATATCTTATCCCCAGGCTTAAGGCCGAAACTTCTGAAACATTTTTTTTTATAACTGCCCAAGGGCAATGGATTATGAATACCCTTCTAATAGAATGTAGATGTCTTTCCTATAAGTCTTAGGGCTCTATTCTGAATTCTATCCAACAGGTTTAAATGAGTAATGGGGGCACCAGCCCATATACGAGAGTTAAACTCAAGTTTTCGGCGGATGCATGCCTTATAGATCGTAGCCAGATCAGAATGGTACAAACATTTCTTGCATCTTTTAAGAAAATCTAAGTATTTCACTGTGTTTTTGGCTACGTCGAATATTATGATGATTTCCATTCATGAATAATGGCATAGGATGGTATATTTCGCATGGCGGACGAAAGACAGCTTTGTGTTTTCCAAGCATTAAATTTCACGCGGTTGTTAGTACACCATTGAATAATACTGTCAAGATCAGTAACCAATAAGCTTAGCATACTCTGCCTTTTCAGTTCCACAGTCGAAGAGCAGGGTTGTGAGTCTGGAATCGAATATGAAAAGGTGAGGTTGCTGTCGTTAGCGAGGTTTCAGAAAAAAGATCAATTATAAAGATAAGGAAGAGTGTCGGAGAAAAAACGGAGCCTTGGGGCACACCAACAATTATTTTATGAATATCAGACTTTAACCCGTCCAAAACAACTTGTATTGAAACGGTCCGAAACGAAATTTCTAATCCACCGAAGAAGAGACTCTTCGATACCAAATGCACCATGGAACTTTGTGCTTAGCTCTATCAAATGCTTTTGAAATATCAAGTGCAATAATCTTTGTTTTACCAAAATGATGTAAAAATTGGTTCCACTTTTCGATGATATTGCTACGAAAGCCGCACTGTGGGTCGTTTAAGAGCTTTCGTTCTTCGAGATATTTATTAAACTGATTGTTGATCAGAGCGTTTCTATGACCCTGTAAATAAGGGACATAAGTGTAATTGGTCGTTAATTGGCGAGGAAGGAAAATTCATCTTTTTTTTTTACTTGTTGAACAAATGCCGTTTTCTATCTACACACATATGTGGAAAGATACTCCCAAAGAGATTGACAGATGGAAAAGCTTACGCAATGGTTTTTCCTGTTTAGAAGAACACCTTTTCAGATCTAAAAGGGATATAAAACCTAGGCCAGCGGATTTATGTATTTCAAAATCTTGCGATAGTATTAGTGCAAAAGAAGATTTGTTATTTACTTACACTCTCAGGTACATACACAAGGAGTCATAACTCTATGTGGCAAAGTCGAATTAGCAGCAAACTGTAACGAATGTTGAAACCAATGCTTTAAAAGATTTTTTTGATATTTTTTACAAAAGACCAAAAGTTTTTACTACTTTTGGGACATTGTAGTATTTTTTGCCGCAGATTTCGATCATTTAAGGACTTTATTTTTCAAATATGAGCAGTGCAGTTTTCCCCGCTTTCCTGTACTTTTTCAACATCGGAAGCTTATGTTTCTGAACCTGATAAGCACTTTACACACATAATCGTACCAATAATTCTCTTTGGAATCAAGTTCTTTAGTCCTGTTAGGGATGAAAGTTTTCATTCCGTTAAAAATAATACCTGTTATCATATCAGCACTGAAATGTATGTCACTGTCGAGGAATAATAGTGACCAGTTAAAGTTTTGAAGGAAGACCGTTCCAATTGGCTTTCTCATATTGCCAAACGATTCTCTTTGGAATTCTTTTTAACTTTGTTTAACATGTTTTTCTCTCCACTTAACTCGCGAGCTAATTTAACAAATGGAGATAAAAAAATCTGAGACAACCACCTTCAGTCTCAGAACATCGTGCCACACATCTTTCCTATCCTTCTTTCTCTTCCTTAACTTCACGCCCGCGCTGTGTTGAAACATTTAAAGGGTAGTTATAATCCCTTGAGCGCGTGTAGATTATAAAAAAAAAAAAAAAAAAAAAATGTGGTAAGCATACTCAGAACCAGAAGTCGAAACTAACTGAACACATACTCGTATTTCTGACAGATACAGATGTTTGTCAAAAATTAGTGCTCGAAACAGACTTCGAAAGAATCTAGTATGTTCTGAACGTCCTCTACTCCGAGCGTGCTGTGAGTACTCTGAATTATTTTTGAAACACACTTCAACACTAAACTGTCATGTTCCTAGTTATTTATTAATTTTACCTTTCGCATTACAAGTAAAAATGTTTGCTTTTCAAATGTCAAATGTGAAGTTCGTTGCGCTTAATATTTTAGGTCGGTTTCTCTGATTATTTTTCTAAGCTGATCGATTGCGCATTGAAAATATTCAGAACGAAAAAAGGAACACAAATTTGAAGCTCTGATTTGAAAAAGAAACACAATTTTTTTGAGAACTCTCTGCTCTGCTCTGAAGTAAGAAAAGAAAAAGTTTTAAATTCACAGCTGATTAGTTAAGAAACAACAAAACAAATATGCAGTTACACTTTTCTGTTTTTATTTTAAGAAGTAAAACTTCTTTTCCGGCGTTGGGGGTAAAAAATTTTCTATACTCAATAAAAGATTTTTTTTAATAAATGATGTGGCCGAACAATTTCTCAATCGAAAATCACTTCTTTTTGTAAGAAAAACACAAAAAAATACATCGTTTTTATGGTTTTATTTATTTAAAACATTAAACACTTTAGCCTATACAATACTGAATACTTATATTCTATTTAACTTGAAAACAAAGCATTAAAATTTACAAAATAATTAATGCGAAATGAAAAAAAAAACACTTGTAAATAAACTATCTGCTTTCTGTTGTCAAATATAAACTAGCATTGCCATATGCGAAGAATTTTAAATTTGGTGTCAAAATTAAATTAGCGTTGCCACAATTAGGAGAATCCTGTGGTTCAAACACAATGAATGCAATAAGAAAAAGAGATGTGAGCGTGATGAAACATCGTCGTTGTTGAAGTAAGAACAGTCACGCATTTTCAATTTTTAGTTTTACATTTGTTTGGTTGTTGAAATGAAACATATGGGCTTATGTTTTATTTTACCATACATTTACTATGTGTTTCATTTTACCGACCAAACAATGGCGAAAATAAAAATTTAATTTACGGTCCAGGCCTAATGAATTGCGGAACGATTTTATAGCAACGAAAAGGTGACAGTGAATCATGTCTCTCTCTCGTCGCGTGTTCTCATCGCGTTATGAATAAGGCTTAGTTATAAAAACTTTTATCTGTCGTTTTCAATTGGATTTTAATGTCACCATCTAACAAATTTAAGCGGAGGTAAAAATGCACTAAAAAACGGGCAGTATTGAAATTTTGACATCGTCAGTGTCCTTTCAGCTTAGTAATCATGTGCGTTAAAAAAGCGCCATCTGTGCGTCATAAAGATCACCATCTGTACGTCAAAAAGAGTGCTATCCATTTTGCTCAACCTTAGAAACAAATAAGCTACACATGACTTTCTTGATTTTCTCAATAAATTCACGAAAGTACAAGATACACCAAGCTCTCATTCCAAAACTAATAGCATCATTTGTATAATTGAAACAGTTTTGAGTTTCAATTTAAGCTTGCTAATTTATTTTGCAAATCATTTTTAATATAAAGAAATATTTCAAAAAAATGTATTCGGAAGTGATTTTGACATCTTTCAATTTGCAAGACTAGACTAAAATTATTTTTAAATTAAATTTTTTTGTATGTTTCCGAAAAACACTGAAATGTAACGTCAAAAACTAAATCAAAAGTAAATTTCCGTATCGTCAAGAGGGGAACACACCCAAACAGTATGGCAAAAAAACTCATTTTTTCGAGAGACGAAAAGTGTGGAATGAATTGTTTCGTTTTTTAAAGATTCGAAAACTAATCGGTTATATAACCAATTTGTTAATTCATTGTAATATTAGTCAACAATAAATTAGTTGTAATGTTGGTTTGTTCAAAATGTTTGTACGCTTATAGGTTAGAATCTTACAGAGGCTTTGCTTGAGGGAAAAGAAGTTTTATTTCTAGCGTGCGTACGTCAGTACACACACTCTTTTTTTCATTGAACAAATCTTTCACCTAAGATATGGTTTACTTAGTGGCGCCATCTCGATTTCGAATTTCGATAGTAAAAGCGCAATTTCCATAGCGACGCACTTACATTTCAATAGTTTTTTTCTAATTACAACATTTTTTTTTATAATTATGATTATGGGATTATGACTACCCTTTAATTGTTGGTTTAACACAGTGCGAGCATTTAGAAACAGTGGGAGGATCGAGTAATGGAAACCGATTTACACTCTACATTGAAATGGGGAGGAAAAATAGAGTCGGTTAAGGAATTCCACATTCGTGTCGTACGGCAAAAGAAAGAATCTCTGTACTGAACTGTACGTTCGAAGTTTGGCTCAAGGGTATACTGATGATCATGAGCATGTAGGCCTTTTAATTTGTGGGCAGATTAGAGGGGAAAAAAAGTTTTTACGAGTGAAACCCAAGCATTTGGCTGCATTTTTAGCAATGTCCAATATGTGGTCATTCCACAAAATGTGGTCAGTAATACAATATCAAGAATTTACAACTTTTCAGTTTCCACGATGCATGCGCCATCCATGAAAAATTGCATAGTGGGGATATTCCGCCTTAAGGACAAAAAAAAAGCTCTGAGTATTAGATGCATTAAATTCAACACGATTTTTAATAGCCCATTAAATGATGCTATTTAGATCGGAATTCAATAACATCAACATAGATTGCCGTTGCAATTCCAAATTCGAAGAACAAAGCATTGAACCAGGAAATGCTGTCATCAGCAAAACAGTTAAGTGAATTAGTAGTTTCGGAAAAATTATCATTTATAAAAGCAAGAGCCAGCATTTATTTTACGAACTTCAGGTTTAAATCATTTAAAAAAAAACTAGAATTGAAAGGGCAGAAAGGTAATTAACTACTAATCGAACGAATAACAGATACATCAATACCAAACCATACCCATTTTTATAAAAGAGCAGGATACCAGACTCTATCTTACTTTATTCAAAACGATGTAAGGATTGGTTCCACTTTTCAGTGAGATATGCCATCAAATCACCAGTGGATCTATTACTACGAAAACCATATTGACGGTCATTAAAACGGTTATGTTCTTCAAGATATATTTTATAAGCTGCCGATTGATCAGTGTTTTCATGACCTAAGACAAAAGGGACGTTATTGCGATTGGCCGATAATTAGAAGGTGAAGAAGATGCGCCTTTTTTGAGGACTGGTTTGACGAACGGTGTTTTCCAACTCTTCGGGAAGTATCTATCTATCTATCTATTTGCTAATGTGGAAGAACATCTCTTCAGAACAATGGGTGATATACCATCCGGCCTAGCAGATTTGTGAATATCGAGGTCTTTTAATATTCTACCAACTGCTCGGATCCGAAAATAATTAGTTCTCATTGAAAAGTTTACATTTTCAAAAACCGGTGGATTCATCTGACAAGGAAGAATTTTCCGAAATATTTCTACAAGCAAATTAGCCTTATCTTTAGAACTAGCAACAGGGTTATAACCATAGCTGGGCATTAACTCGTTAATCCGTTAATCGTTAATTAACGAAGTTAAAATTTTGATTAACGGATTAACTTTTAAGTTAACTTTTAAAAATGTTAACGGACACGTTAAATCCGTTAATCCACGTTAAGTCCGTTAATCGTTAATCCAATGCCTACTATTTACCGCGCGGCGCGAAAAGCAGGTTCAGACAAGTATGAGACAAGTGCCGTGCGGCGGCGCGTGCCGCGGGTGAAACAAAAACAGCTATAGGTACGTATTATATTTTGACGGCGCGTGCGACTGAGAAAACTGCGAAGAGATTCGTTTCGTTTGATCACTTCATTATGCCGGTCGTTCACTATGTGCGCGATAAGTTCAACCAACTTCGTTCAACTTTTTATTCAACTCTTTCGTTGGATAAACGAATTTACAACCTCTTACACTAGTACAGCAACTTACGAACAAAATGCGTTTGGAACCCTGTACACATAATTGACCAACTTTCCCATATGTTGATTAACCCCGCACACCTAGTTGATCAACTCTCCAAACTTATTCCAGTGTTGAATAGCTCCGTACACCTAGTTGACCAACTTACTCAAATGTTGAATAACCTCGTACACTGGTTGATAAACTTGTTCGATTTTGACAGACAAATTTTTTTTTCGAGTTGATCAACTGCGTTTTCGATATTGTTGCTCAACCAGTTGATGAACGAGTTGATACCTTCGTACACTTAACCAAGGATCACTCGTTGGGTAACGCGTTGAACGCACCACGATAAACAAAAAACTCAAACGTCAAACCTGAAATAATTTTGACTTAAGTTCGGTACATTAGGCAATTGCATTTTCGAGGAAATTTGAGACCAAGCCAATTCCCTTGTATCTCGATTTTTATAAGAGGTCCTCTTAATGTCCCATATATTTTGCTCTTGCTCAATTGCTGAAATCAACTGCAAAATTAATTCCGTGGTCCACTCTGTTTTTGTATCACCTTTCATGACGAAAAACCAAAATAAACTACAGTTTGCAAGTTGCAACAACTGCAAGTTCATGGCAAGGCAATAGTTCAACCACGTAGACACATTTCACTGCAGCCAACGCAACGCAACACAATATTACGTCAAGAAATCGCAAAGAAAATTAAAAAGTTGATCAACGCGTTGAACAAATAATGTGCAACACATTATCTTGAAAATTTTGCTCAACGTGTTGATCGAACATTTTCAAGGAGCAACACGAGCTCGTACACTACCCGTACACTTGTTGCGCAATTCGTTGAGCAACGGCCAACAACTAGATCCAACCCGTTGGTTGAACATAATTGAAGGCACCGTACATTAGAGTTGTATGCGTTGAATTCGAAATTTGTGCGTTGATCGCCTAGTGGACGACAGAGTAAAAAAATAAAAATAATGCAATTTTTATCACATGTTAACGGATTAACGATTAACGTTAACTTGCGTTAATTCTTGCGAAATTTAACGCTTTAACGTTTAACGAAGCTAACTTTTTTAGTAACGGATTAACGATTAACGAAGTTAACTTTTTGATTAACGGTGCCCAGCTATGGTTATAACCAAGATTAACAAACTCTGATTTTACTTAGAAAAAATTGGCCCTAAATCCCATATTTCAGTTTCAGGATTTTGCTAAAACATTGTCCTCCTGAAATTGTCTTCAGTTTGTTCAGTCATCATTCAGTCAACTTTAATTTCTATTTAGCTCGTAATTAACCTTTGAAAGTTTGTGAACTAACTCTGGAATAATAATTAATTATGAGTCTTGATCAAAGGAATCTTCTGGAATTTTGTTTGTCTTTGATATAATCTTTTAGATGAGGACTATAGACTCTAAAATGAACAGACAGATTGTGGAGATTCGTCGAGAAACTTGACGATTTGATGGCAGTTCATCTCATAGCAACCAGTATTAACAATTCAACCCTTATGAATTTAACAGACTTATAACCGCATCTTCACTTCATTCTTTAAAGTGGTTACCAACAAATGTAAATAAATTTATCACCAATCCTGAACTTAAGTTTCACCGGTGACGTAGCCACATGACGAAGTTAATCATTCACTTCTTGCAGGGTATTTTCAAGTATCAACAACTAGCAGTCCCTCCAGTTAACCAATTTGTTCGTTTTGAAAAATCCTATTCCACTAATTGGTGAACCTTGTACTTAGCAAACAATGTCAAGAAGATTCAACCTTCACAGATTTCTTATATTCTTATTCATTTGACGCCCATAGTTATTTGGCCGTTTAAATGCGCTCATGTACAGCCACCAATCCTGCCTCATATACCTTTCGGTCAAAGTAAACGTCTCATGCTGCATCTAAATAGAATGACATTCTTGAATTCTTCTCTTGTTGACTCATTTCTCTCTCATGTAGCCTCATCTCTAACTCTAACTATTATTGTAGGTGGATTCATTTCTTTAGCAACGTAAGATACACACGTCCCATGAATTCCTGAAGGTACAAAATTTCTACATAGAGAATCGCGTCGCGTCAGACCGAAAAGTCCACAGAAAAATAATCGTGAACTATTATTTGTTGTAGAAGTTTGGCCTTTGTGCGCCTATGCTAGTCTCAGCATCTTTCCAGAATTCATCGTTGGCAAAACCTTTCTTCCAGAAACATGCGACCGGCAATGACGACGGACATGAGTATAGGTATATTACCTGTTCGTACAATTGGTACAGGAACGGCTCATTCTTGTTTTCTATATAGTCTTCCTTCCTCTAATATAACTCGTGAGGTCTATTGTTTGTCTTAATGACAATTGGGAGTGTTAGAACGCTACGCTAGTTTGCTTCGGTTAGAATATGGATTATGTCGAATAAGTTGCGCAAAGGCCTGCGGATTTGACAGGGTGGACCCAGTCACGCAATCTTGTACGAGTATAGTTGGATTCATGAAATTTGTTTTTTTTTTTGTTCTTTTTTTGTTCTTTTTTTTTAAAGAATCTAACCTATGCGAGATTCAAGTCGGAAGGCACATTAAGTTCCAAAGGATCGTGATTTGGGTAGAAACAATTTTGTGATCAGTTTGCTGATGTTTATTTTTTTTTTTTTTTGATACGAACACGTTTTATTTAGACCTTAGAAATTTATTAACATTTTACGGTAATGTATGTAAGCAAGCGACGTATTACTAAACTATATTTAGCCCAAATTGACATTGTATAGACTTATTAATTGTTAACGTTTGCATGTAAAAAGACTAGAAAAAAGGTGCGCGGTGGTCTTTCAAAATAACGAAAAATTATTCTTCCTTAGGGTATGCGAGTCTGCAAAATAGTGTTACCAAACCTAAGTGTATCCCTAATAATTTCTATGTGACTGAAATACTGAAAGATAACATGAGATGTGTAAATTCTGTAATTATTAAGTTATAGTTTAAAAATTATTAAAATTCTTCAATCGACAGGTCCAAAATTAGTTCCAAAATGTTCTATCTAGGTAATTAAAGGTGACCTTATTTATGTTGGAGCTAGGTTAGGTTAGGTAAGTGGGCTGACAGTTGATCTTGTTACTTTCACACTTAGATCAATGTCGATCCTTTGATACCCTAGGGTTTGTGACCCCTTTTATTGAAACCTATGATAATCCTATGTCAATCAAGCCCGTTTAGGGTATGGTTACAGCAAGCTTTAGCCTGAAATGTACTTCTCGGGGGTATTCCTTTCCTTTACCTTCACTTGAGAAATCATTCCCCCCACCAGACCCGTAGGAGCATGTGGCTCCTTGCAACGCCTGGTGGATAAGTTTGAAAAGTCAGTTTTGGTGTATATGTTCGTTTGCTTGTTCGTTAGTTAAGTCGAAGAGGTTGCTTCCAAACCAAAGAGGATTTTACCAATCTTAGGTAGATGTGGCCCCATCGACCCACTGATGCTCATGCTTAACGTAGGAGTGGCAACCGCAGGTGTATAGGCGAGGTGCCCATTCTCCGTTGGTGCTGCTCTCACAAGAAACACGTGCGTCGTTGTCATTTACGTTCGTACTACACTGTCGTACTGTAGTTGAAGGCGGTTTTCATAGATCAGGAATTCTCAAGCCATTTGGTATCATTAACGAATTTTAATATGATTTTGCTTGGAATGTCAGAGAGCTCCTCTAAGTCGTTGAAGAAGTGCCTCCCTAGATGTCTGTTTCTTAGATGATATAGCGCAGGGCAGTGACACAGGTAGTGAGGAGTGTCCTCATGTATCTCTTCGTCCCCGCATCCTCTGCATCAGTCGTCCATACTGAGTTTCATCTTTTTCTTGTGATAACCGAGTTGGTTGTGACCTGTTATAATGCTCACGAGAAGAGAGAGAGACTTTTTATTCAGTTGGATGATAATTTCTAGGCCATAATTTTTTGGTTGTAAGACAGGAATCGAGAGACATCCATCTCTTGTTTGCTAAGCCTAGAATTTTACTCTTGATTACCTGTTTAAGATTGCAGAGTGGGATTTGAAATGTTTGCTTGAGTAGGATCAAGTGTTGATCCTATTCTTGCCAGCTCGTCAGCGCTTTCATTTCCTGGGACACCACTGTGACCAGGAACCCAGCAGAGTCAAATGTTGTGCTGTGTACCAAGAACCCTAAGCTCTTCGCGACAGCAAGTTACAAGCTTTGATTTGATTTCAATGGCAGAAATCGCTTTTATTGCCGCTTGGCTATCAATGAAAAAGGTGATATCAGCTTGTGGTATTGCCATCATTGAGACTTGTTTCGCAGCTTTCGTCACTGCAAGGACCTCAGCTTGAAAGACACTGCTGTAGTCAGGAAGTCTGAATGAGCTGGATAGTCCAAGGGTTTCTGAAAAGAATCCTGCGCCAACACCAGTTTCCATCTTCGAACCGTCGGTATATATAGATATCATCGATTCGCAGATGAATGGCTCGTTGATTTTCCAGTCCTCTCTGCTAGGAAAGACGGTCTCGAACGGTTTGTAAAAGTCTAAACGGGGTGTTATGTAGTCAGTACATACCCTATTTCCTATGTATTTCTGTAAAATCTGCGCATGACCTATCGCACTATGTCGCCAGTTACACGTCTGGCTAAGTCGAAGTGCGCTATTGGCTGCCGATTCTTGTGTAAATAGATCTAGGGGTTTTAGATCGAGTATGGCTTCCAGCCCCGCTGTCGGGGTGGACCTCATTGCCCCAGTAATTCCAATACATGCCATTCTTTGTACCTTGGTCATAATTTTAAGGTTGGTAGGTTTGTCTAGTGCATTCCACCAGACTACGTTACCGTATGTCAGTACAGGTCTGACTATGGCCGTATACATCCACTTGATAATTTTAGGGCTTGGTCCCCAAGTTTTACCACATATTTTCTTTATTTGTTCTATCCTTAATGTTGAGACTCCAGCTTAATTTCTTATCCAGGATCACGCCGAGATATTTAGCGTGATCGGAGATTTTGAGTTGGGTCCCTTCAATTATGGGAATTTTAAAATTCGGTAGTTTCATTTGTTCGTAAAAAGAACCAGTTCGGGTTTTTGCGGATTAACCGCTAGACCGCAGTTTTTAGTCCATGCATTCACTATACATAAGGCATTCTCTATCTGTTCGCTAATAGTGGAGGGAAATTTACCTGTCGCTAGTAATGCTAGGTCGTCAGCATAAGCAATTACTTGGACTCCACTATATTTAAGTCTCATTAGAACTGCGTTCATCACGAGTGTCCAGAGAAGCGGAGATAGCACTCCACCTTGTGGAGTTACTCTAGAAGTAGACACTTTAATCTGTACTTCTCCTAGCTCCGAATTGATCTGTCTGTTTTTTAACATACACATTATCCATCTGATGATGGTATTATGCACATTAAGATTTACGAGCGCTCCTTCAACTGCCTCGTTTCGGACATTATTAAAAGCTCCTTCAATGTCTAAAAAGGCAGCAAGGGTGTATTCCTTGTTTTTGAGCGTTCTTTCAATCGTGTAGACGACACTATGAAGTACTGTCTCAACACTTTTTCCTTTAGTATAAGCATGCTGGGCTGGAGATATGACCTCCGGGCTCAGTGTGCTACGTATATGTATGTCTATTAGTCTTTCAAACGTTTTTAAGAGAAAAGATGTTAGACTAATGGGTCTGAAGTCTTTGGCATTCGGAATAAATACCACTTTGACTTCTCGCCACGCTTTAGGCACATATCCCCAATTCAGGCTGTTTAGGAATATGTTTTTTAAGTGTGGGATGACATGCTCATCACATTTTTGTAGCATCATGGGGAAGACACCATCCAAGCCAGGTACGGTGAAAAGGAGTTTATAGCCCATTTTAACTTTTCTTCCGTAATCAGCTCTGCTGGTGTCGCGTTCTGTGTACAGAGCTCCATTTGTGGGTTGTAATTCAAGTTAGGGATGCAACCAGGAAAGTGAGCGTTTACTAGGAGTTCCAGTGTTTCGCCGCACGATTCTGTCCAATGCCCATTGGGTTCCTTAAGAGATCCCAGAGCAATAGGTCCCTTAGCAAGTATTTTCCTGAGTCTTGCTGATTCGTTAGTACTTTCAATTTGACTGCAGAATGTTCTCCACGAGCTGCGTTTGGCTCTTTGTGTTTCCATCTTGAAATGCTTCTGACTGGTTTCCCAGTCAGTTTCTGCTCTTGTGCGCTTGGCAACATTAAAAAGTCTCCTTGTTTATTTCCTGATGTTGCCAAGTTCAGTGGCCCACCAGGGTGGTTTCTTCTTACCCTGTCCCCATGGTTTCATTGGACAGCCTTTTTCCAATGCTTTACCAAGAATCTCACTCTTCAAACCCGTAGGAGCGGAGTGCTCCATGCAACGTCTGGCAGGTGAGTATGATATTCCGGTAGTTGGTTCTTGTTGTATGTCAGTTTTTGTCTTTGCTTTGTGTATTGATGAGGCCGCCCGCCCCTTGGTAAAGGTTTTAACGATACCCGAAGCAGGAGGTCCCATCAATCCACTCACGCTAGTGTTCCCCGCAGGAGTAGCCTCCGCCTATGACTGGGCAGGTGGCCCATTCTTCATTGGAAACTCCTTCTGCAGAAGAGCACGTGCGTTGTGCAGTCTTTTCCGTTCTGGGTCCGTTAGTTCATCCCAACTCTTTGTGCCAAGTCGTTTGACTGTTTTCCTACAGTTTGAGATTTTGCTCCTCCTGGAGGAAGTTGAGAGTTCGGAAAGGTTGGAACTGGCAACGGAACAGCGGTCAATGACATCGTCAACTGTACCGACGCTGGCTCCGTCCCCTACTCCGAGATTGGCAAAAGGGTTGAGGAGTAAGTCTTCATCCTCGTCTGTCATTGTCGTTGTTGTTTTGTCTTTGTCTTTGTCCTTGTTAGTGTAAAGTGTTGTCACTGGCGACTTAGCTTCTTGCAAAGCCAAGCTCTCGCCGGCAGCCGTGACTTCTGCCGACACTTTAGCATATATCCCCGCTAGATTTTTATTTGTTTCTGTTGTGTCTGTCATAGTTTGTTCATAGGTTTGGGTTTCTTGGTTTGTTTTAAAACTACAGCTGGCCAGCTGAGAGTTTAAGGATGTAAATCTCCAGCTGGCCAGCTGAGGCTCTAAAACGTAAGCCTCCTCACCGCTTCAAGGTGAACCCTTCGAGCAGGGAGCTATATGAATACAACAAATTTCTGGTTTCTGGAGACTTAAATATCAATGTAAGGCTCATGTTCTTTTGCCTAGATATTCAAAAGAAACAACAGGAAAATTAGAACTCTGACCAGAAAAACTCGATATTGAAACTAGTCTTCACCAGAGAAAATTTTAAAAGCCTTTTGATCTCTAATTGAAAGTCTTTTTAACATATAAGCCTTCTATTCGCATTACACCTTCAAATACAAATATGTACCCTCAAACCAAAACCTTTAGTCTAAATAATTCTTAAATCTGAACTTCCACCACAAATCCAGCACTAAGTATCAGTAGCTGTACTCGTACATATGTCATACATACATCCATAGTTAAGTTACAATATTATCCGTTTCCCCAACTCGATTAACATTTCAACAACAAAACAATACGACTTATTATACCATACTGCTAATTTCCATACCATGACCTCTGCAGTTGAGATATTCAAATAAAATTCCAAAGTCACTCACTTTAGCTAAAATAGCAGTAGGTAGAGGTAAAGGGAATGTATAGAAGGTAGGTAGCCAAGTTTTAAAAAAAAAAACAAGTCAAAAATTCCTCCATTCATTCATGAGTTTCGTCCGTCTCATAAAATCCTGGACACATTGTCTCCCAAAAATCCAGTGACATCTTCATTGCAGAAGAGAATTCATTCCTTGGCGCATATATGCAAATATTTTGTCCCAATGCATTCTCGGTTGGATATAGGGAATACTAAGCATGAATTTAATTTCATATATCCAAATCCAAAGTCCAACCACAACGAACAAACGCACAAAACATTATGCCCAGCTGTTGTATATTCTCCTCATCCCTGGCATATGCAAAGTTTCGTCCAGAAAAATGTAAATTCAAAAAAAGATTGAAAAAAGTTGTTGGGACTGTTTGTCAATTTCACCATGAAGGTAAATATTAAATATATAAAGGTAAATTTTCAATTTTATGAAGAATTTTTATTTTCAAAATCACTTCTCAGTTAGTAGTAGATTTTCTAACACATACAAATTTTCAGTCAAGAATGATCCTACAAAGAAAAATTCAGTTTCTGAGTTTCTATCAATAGTTTTATAGAAACTTTTTTAACAACTTCCTTTTGAAAGATTTATGACTTCTCGCAGTTGATATCGATAGAGGAAACAGCTTAAGTAAACATAAATGATCACAGAAATGATTTTCCATACTTTTACTCCTAAGAGAATAGTATAAATCCTAAGGAAAAGTCTTGATCCGATGCAGGATGTAAATCAGCTATCAACTATCAGGTTGAAAGAAGTAAGCTTCCGCTCTTACTCTTATAAAGCCAACCCAACTGAGGAAAATCGGAAGAAGTATAAACGAGTAAAAAATAATGCAACGCTGTTATAAAAAGAACCAAATTCTTACATGATCAGAAATTAGGGCCAACAATCCTGCAATGTCCCAAAGGCAGCAGAAATTTCTGGCCATTTTGTCAAGAACGTAAAAAAATCAACTTTATCTTCGCTTCCAACGCTCATCTACCATGACATACCGATCTCTAGATAAGGTAAATGTACTTGCTGCTCATTTTACTGCTAGCTCTAAGTTTCCCGATAGCAACATTGAGCCTCCTGTACTTGAGAACGTAAATCATTCAATGGGACAATGGGATGTGTTCTTCATCGCTGGCAAAACCATTGCCTAAGCTTTTCTATCGCTTTTACTGTTTTGGAATCTTCCCTAGAAGATGGAAAACATCATTTATCCAGCCTGTTCCTAAAAAAAGGCGAACCTTCCTCCCTCTCCTCCCCATCCTCCTATCGACCAATTGCACTTACGTCCCTTCTTTCGAAAGGATATTTTTAAGACATTTGATAGTTTGGCACCAGACTCTCTTATCGAAAATGCATGCATTTTATATCAATGAAACTTTTATTCTTTGGATTAGAAATTTCTTTCTAGATCGTTCGATACATATAGTATTGGACGGTTTCAAGTCTTCACAAGACAATTACAGGTATTCCGAAGGCTCCGTTTTGTCCCCGGCTCTCTTCCTCGTTTTTATAAATGATGTCTTGTCTGAATCTTCTAATCCACTTGATTGTTTTGCCAAAGACTCTACTCTCATCTTCTCCTACTCGTTGTCAAATTCACGTTCATCTCCCTCGAAATTTTATAAATATTTTTTTTCTCAAAAACTGTCCCACAGCTTCTAAAACAAAATTCAAAAAAATTCATTCAGTTAAAGCTAGGTAATGGTTGAAAACATTTTTCAAAAAATGGTTATTTTTGGTACCCCCTGGAACCAGTTTTTTTTATTTTTGAATTTCTCAAAAACGGTACAACCGATTTTGACCAGTTTTTTTACTCTAAAGCTTCCCAAAAGTTTGAATATTATTGTGTATTCAAATTTTCCAAAAAAACTTCGTTTGGATTTTTAAAAAAAACTTCACAATTTTTTCGTGATAGCTCAATGGTCTTTTTTTCTTTAGTTTAATTTTTATGACATATAATTTAATAAAAAAAATTGAAATTAATATTTTACTGAACCTACTATACCATAGAACAATGTTTTAAAGAATTTTGAATTTCTCATTATCGGCATGACGGATTTTAATAAAAAAATTTATAGAGAAGCTTCTAAAAAGTTTGAAAACATTGCATTTCAAGACTTTAAACAATATATTTTTTGAATAAAAAAAAAAAAACTATTTTTTTTGGAAAATTTAATATCTCCAAAATGGCTTGATATTCTTTTTTTTGATAATTTAATTTTGTATTCGTATAATAATATCGGACAGTATAAGTGTGGTTTCATTCCAGGCAAATCAACAACTGATCAGATCTTTACCCTTAGGCAGGCGATGGAAAAATGTCTAGAATTTAACATCCCAACATACCATCTGTTTATAGACTTTAAGGCCGCCTATGATAGCATAGCCAGGGTAGAACTTTACAAAGCCATGAGAGGATTCGGCATCCCAAATAAATTGACACGACTATGTAGGTTGACCATGACCAACGTAACAAGCCAAGTAAAAATAGCCGGATTGCTATCCAGACCAATCAACATCTTTAATGGACTCCGACAAGGGGACGGTTTGGCCTGCCTCCTCTTCAACCTGGCGTTGGAGAAAGCAATCCGTGACTCTGGCACGGCAACAAGAGGGACCATCGTCAACAGGTGTAACAGCCGATAACAATATAAAAGAAGAAAT
Source organism: Philhelius festivus (assembly GCA_963931855.1). Taxonomy (NCBI): domain Eukaryota; kingdom Metazoa; phylum Arthropoda; class Insecta; order Diptera; family Syrphidae; genus Philhelius; species Philhelius festivus. The sequence continues at coordinate 30,553,447 of OZ007556.1, read as the reverse complement.
ACGCGGGCGGCTTCTCAAATCCAACAGAGCCTACTATAGTCTGTCAAAGCTTTTCAAATCCAGAAATCTCACCATAACTTCAAAACTGCTGCTGTACAGGACCATGGTCCTGCCAGTACTCACATATGGATCCGAGACTTGGGTGCTTAGCAAAGGCACTCCGACCTCTTAGCTGCGTTCGACAGAAAAGTCTTAAGGAGAATTGTTGGCCCCATATGTGAGGAAGGACGATTCCGGAGACGGTACAATCATGAACTGTACGCAATCTACCTTGAAGCAGATATCGTGACTAAAATTAAGCTCAGTAGACTCCGGTGGGCAGGGCACCTAGCTCGCATGAGCGAAGAGGAACCTGCTCGGAAAGTTCTTTGGGGTACATTCTATGGTAGACGACAGCGTGGTAGACCATGCTTGCGCTGGAGAGATGGCGTAGACCAGGACGCCCGAAGCCTTGGGGTGCGCAACTGGATGGCGTCGGCTAGAGACCGGGATAGGTGGAGAGACTTGTTGAAAGAGGCCAGGACCGGAACCCGGTTGTCGAGCCGATGATGATGATGATGATAATAATATAAATTTTGAGTTGACGTACACAATTTTTTACTAAAAAATGTTTTAAAAATTTTGTATATAAAAGCTTTTTTTTTTAAGAAACCACTTAAGAAAACACAAACTAATATTTGCTTGAATCACATCACATCCTGTTTTTAGCTTCAATTACTAAAGAAGTTGTTTTAGCCATTTAAAAAATTAATTTTATGCTTATGAACAGTTTTTCTCTAATATCATTCATTTTTGAAATTCTTAGTCTTTTACATAAGAGCAAGTTCGTGCGACCCAGTCGTGCATTTTATCTTTTTAAACTCCCGAAAAAAAATTGAAAACCCTTCTGCTAAAATACTTCTTATATTCCGCCAAAATCGATTTTTGTAATACATCATACAAAATGTTAATTTGAAAAAATTAAAATTAGACACTTTATTTTGAGACGGGTATTCAAAAGCAACATTAGGCTATACTTCTTCAGAAATGGATAACAGCTGACAGTAAGTACAAAATGACATTTGGTGAACTGTCAAACAAAACTACATATCTTACACCATTGTATTTTTCTGTTGCAACGGGAATAGGGTATACGAGTAGTAAAAGTGCGAAAGTCTTGTAATATTTTGATCGGTATATTTTGTAGTTGGATGTATGAAAATGTTTTACTTGTTCACCTTTAGACTTTTATTAGATCAGTTGAACCGGATCGCGAATACTCCTAACCCTATTGTATAATATAATAAAAATGCATTTATGATGATTCATTATTTAATTTGATTTAATTTTCCTATCACACACTTTTTGCATTTTTATTGTAAAAAACCGTGCATTTTTTAAAATATGAACTAGTTTTGATTACAAAAGCAATATACTAAGAGAGCGGGATTATAAATAATATCAGGATAATGAACCAAACTCAAGTTTTTATTCTTATTCTACATAAATATTATTTCTCTCCGAGTTTTGGGGAATATACTTTTCAAATCAAATCAATTTAAATTAACCAAAACGCAAATAGATTTAGCCCAAACGCAAATTAATTTAAAATATAAATTAAATTGAATTAAATTTAATTTAATTTAAAATTGAATTAGTAATAGTTTAAATTTATTTGCTATTTGATTACGGTAATTTTAATATTGTGGAATTAGAAATAAAGTTTAGAATAGAAAACCAGCAACTCGTTTTTAAGATATCCAATTTTCAAAAAATAAATAAAAAGTATTTTTTGAAAATTTAGATACGCAATGTTACATAAAATTTTTAAGAGCTTCTATAAACTAGATTTAATTTAAATCGGTTATGCCAATAACGGGAAAGTCTAAGATCCTGCGTGTCCTGCATACTGCATCTTAATTTATAATTATTTCACACTGAATGAATGTTTTGGGCTCTTTAAAGCAACCAGCAAAGCTTTTGTCACAACTCTTGGAATCGTTTTCGAGGAAAGTTAGAGTTTTCTTAACTTAACGATTTGTTAATGTGTTTATTATTTTTTACTGTTATTTAACCCATCTTGATTCAAAAAATGAATTCGGTATTCTGTATTTGTTATACATAAAGATTGAGCGAATTAAATTTTGTAATGAATAACTTTTTTAAATTTAACAAAGTTGAAAAATGCTTCTTTTCTTCGTGACCTTCTTTTTAAAATTATTAATAGTTTTATTTTTTGAATAAATAAATAATTTGAATTAAAATATTCAAAAACGAAAATTTCATTTTGTTTGAAATTAATTTTCAACCAAATTCGAGAACAACAAAAAAATAAAATGCACGACTGGGTCGCACGAACTTGCTCCTATGCAATCGACTAGGAATTTTAAAAACAAATGTTATTAGAGAAAACTGTTCATAAGAATAAAATTAATTTTTAAATTCTTTTAGTAGTAACAGAATGCTATGCAAATATGAATTTATGCAAGAACAAAAATTATAAGTCCTTGTAGTGGTTTCTTTAAAAGAAGCTTTTATATACAAACTTTTTAAAAGATTTTTAAGAAAAAATTTTGGTACGCCAATTTAAAGTTTTTATTATTGTTCGAATAAAAATTATTTCGGAGATATCGAATTTTCAAAAAAAAAGAAAAAAATAGATTTTTTTTTCAAAAATTCAAAAAATATGTATCTTAAAGTTTTGAAATGCAATGTGTTTTAGACTTTTTAGAAGCTTCTCTATAAAAATTTTCATTAAGATCCATTATGTGGATAATGAGAAATTCAAAATTCGAAAAAATGGTTATATGGTAGGTACAAGCTGTAATATCTTAATTTCAAAATTTTTTTTATTAAATTAAAGATCGTAAAAATTAATTGAAAGAAAAAAAAATTTATCAAAATTCTAGGTGCCGTTTTCGAGAAAAACACGATTTTTGAAAACCATTTTTTTTTTAATTTTTTAGCATTTGTATGGTAGGTACCTTTATTTTTAGGTAAAATAAAATGTTTTTTCTCAGATTTTGTAGATTATATTGAAAAACTTTTATTTATCAAGTTTAAAAAAAAATCTAGCTTGGGGTTTTCGAAATATTGAGTTTTGAAAAAAAAATTTTGAAATTTTTTTTAAAAATCCAAAAAAAAAAAAATGTTTGAAAATTTGAGTACACAATTCTATTTATATTTTTGGGGAGCTTTAGCCAAAAAAAAAAAGATCAAAATCGGTTGAACCGTTTTTGAGAAAATCAAAAACAAAAAAAATGGTTCCATGGGGGGTACCCTCAATAACCATTTTTCGGAAAATAATTTAGAAACGTCTTTTTAAAGACTTTTCAAAAAACACGGATACCAAAAACAAACAAACAAAAAGAAATATTTTTATTTTTTAGAGATGTCTGAAGAAGGGTGTACTCACACCTGAAACGTCAGAGGTAATCCTACCCTCAAATAGTTTATACAGTGTTAACCGTAGCATCCGCTGTGTGGGCCATAAGCAATTGGTTATCATCGTTTTGTAGCGCTCACTATTTATGGTGACGGTCTCACCAACGTTGTTGAGGATGCATTGTGGCCTTGTGGTAGCACCCCTTGGCTCAATTCTCAGCTCAGGGAGGGTCATGCATCTTCACGGTGTCATGGTCACGGCTTTATTTGGATTTTTTTTTGTCAACCATTTTACTTTTATTACACGAATTTTTTATAAAGAAAATACAAAGTGTATATTTATTTAAGAAACAAATATTTTCCAAAATATTGAAAAAATTCAATTTCTGTTACTATTTTTTTGGTCTTAAATAAACTCGTTGATGAACTTAAATTGTTCCAATAAATTTGCAGCTTAAAAGCTTTTAGTCAATTTCTGAACAATACAAAACTCTTTTCTTCGATATGTAGTGCGATTTCCTCCTGCACCTGCACACGTTTTCGAATATGGTTGAAACATAAACTAATCTGTAAATATTTTCGAAACAGGCGAACTTTATTAAGTACCATTCTTACCTTGAGTCAAAATTTTTTTTATTATTATTTATTCTGAAGCATGCAGATTCTAGTAAATGTCATTTAAAAAAAAAAATTAGCAAAACTTAAAAAACACTGTTTATTCTAAAAACAATCAATCAAGCCGGCGAAATTCCTTTTGAAAAAAATCGGTCAAAACACCGGATTTTCAGATTTTATTCCTTCCTTTTTTTGCCAACCAACGGGCCTGAATGGATGAGCCATCGGGGATATGCGTTGTGTTACCAAACTTCCTACTCTTCGACCCGCAATTCCTTCGTAACATATGCATGCAAGCATTATACGGAAAGTTTAGAAGCCAAAACAACGACAGCAACAGCAACACACAAAACATAATAAATGCGCGCGATAGAATCGATTGTGAGTCAAATGGGGGCTACAAACAAATCGGCGCTGAATCCGTAATGAGGCTGAGTCTGAACGGCGATCTTTCTTTGCAGTGATATTTATCGGGATATCAATATCTCTGGATAAATGTAGTAACATATTAAACACAAAAAACAAAAAAACTGTTCTTTTGTGGCGTGTGATAGCCTCTGGACTTGATTACAACGACTGTTGGTGCAACATGTTGCCGCACGTCCTCGTATATAGCCATCATTGCTGCCTTAACTGTTTGTTTTCCATTGTTTTTTGGTTTTCGGAGGAGGCCCATCTCTCGTCTCAGGTGCAACCCGCCTGGTAGAGATCATCCTCTTCTGGCAAAATGCAAAGTTTTTTATCAGTTCATTATGCAGGCGCGATGAGGAGGTAATCATGTGCAGATTATGCAGGCCTCAGGTCTTAAACATCTTAATCCATAAGGGAACGGTGGTGGCGGCGGGAATGGCAGGCGGTTAGGAGCTTGTGCCATCGCTGAGACTGGACTGAAATTTAAGACTGCACACTCTCGCCAAAGTGCTAAGATTAAAAAGGAACTTATGTACGAGCTTGTCATACCAGATTGGAAGAACACGAAAGATTAATCTTCAGGACTGGAATTTGCATTCAAAGGTGGCCATGTTGTGATATTGAGTGTTAAGTGAGAGTTGAGGACTAAAAGAAGGGAGCTTACTTTGTTTGCTTGCATAAATATGCTGCAATTTGGGTTATATGTATGAATGGAAAATTTTGATTCCACGCGAATGGTTTCTTAGCTTGGGTTTTGTCCCGGATGTGTTGTTCATCCTTCAAGTGGTGTTAATCTTAAAAAATTATAAATTTATTGGCACATCAGTTCTTGTAGAACTCGAGTTCAATGAATTACACTCTCAACCATTTTTGTTTGGGGGTTATTGGTGGAATAGAGAACATACCGAATGAAATGAAAACAGGACAAGAGATAGTTTCGAAGAATTTGTCACTTCTCTGCAAGAGGCAATACATCTAAAACAAATAGTTATCTAAATCAAACCTCCGACCGGGGCAATAGTACGAGTATAGAGCTCTGACCATTTTGCCAATAGTACTAAACTTGTTGATAATAATCATACTCGGCAAAATTGTCTGAGCGATTCGATTTTGAAAAACTTTTGAATAATGGCTGCGTTCAAAGATTAAACACTAAAACTCGAGTAAAAAAATGTAAGTCTCCAAAAACAACTCGCAGCGATGGCATTGCATGATGAGTACAAGATGAGTGTATTTTATTTTTTCACAGTAAAGCCTAGTACGCAGATCGAGACAAGACAAATTTTATCTCTACAATTTTAATCTCTACAAAACTTTTCCGCAAAAGTTTTAAGTTGGAGAGAATAAATCTAATTTAATGTGTTTTTTAGTATATCTCTGGAACGGGTTGTCTTACAAAAGTCGTTCATACCTTTTTGGAATCTCCCCTCGATGCTTTCAAGAGAAGCATCAGCACCTTTTACATAAAACCAGTTTTGACAAAAATCACTTTCGGAAATACGATGGCTGTCAAAGTTTGTCCCGCAAAATAATGCATGTATCATTCTTTTTCCTGGAAAAATTTAGTGGAGACATTTTGTACAGCAATTCACATTAGTATGAATTTTGCGCGCGAACTGCGTACTGCTCGGATAAATATCCGAGACAAAATTTGTCCCAGGAAAAAAAAATGTATGGGAGACAAAATTTTTCCCGATCTGCGTACTAGGCTTAAAGGGAACGTAAGAAAATCTTCTTTTTTCAGCGTTTTTCCACGCCGAGAAGAATAATTTTTTACGCCAATTCTTGACAAGAAATTTAGGATTTGTAACAGCTGCGCTATTTTCACTGGTATTGCTGGTAAAAAAAAAAAAAAAACACTACAAAAATAGTGAAAATATTGCGGAAAAGGGTAGGCAAAATACAATTTTCTTTGTAAAAATGCAACAAAATCAACAAAATTAAATTTTGTCCATGTATTGTAGCTTTATTAGTAAAAGCAAACATTCCCATTAATTATTGAAATACAACGTCGTTCAAGTGGATGGTCGTGCGCTTATTGGACCTTGTAAGCGAATAATCCGAAATCTTTGTGCAGAACTCTCCTCAGGCTAGTGCGTAAAATGTTGAGCTGTCAAGATCGATGGCGAGTTGATGTTCGTGAATTTAGTCTGACACTCTCTCGGCTACAGCAGCTACATTCTCATCTGTGGGCACCGTACACTGACGGAAACTATGAGACTTATTATTTGCGTGATTTATTTCGGCCAAAACTTCTTTTCAAAAACGCACTGTTTGTCCTACACCGCACTTACTTTGGAAATAAGTTTTCAATATTTCCCAACGTTTTTCAGCCGTGAAGTGACTCGTTTCATTTGGCGTAGTTATGATACTGACTTTCTGTTACGATTTCGAGCGGGAAACAGCTGTCAGTGTAAAAATAACTTATGATTTATAAAGAAACCACTAGATGGCTCACCCTGTACATATTCGGATTCATTTCCAATTGTCTGGAAGCGTTCACAAACAAAAACCTCGCACCTAGTTCTCCGACAATACAAGAGTAATATAGGGGAACAATATCTTTCTTCATTCACATTGAATGACAATTTGGTGCGTTTTTTGGGCTTTCGGTGTATTTGGGCCAAATTTGATCGAATGTAAAGGAGGTGCGTGCTGAATAGATCAAGCTGTCGGGCTATGTTGACAATTTTTTTTTTAAGTTCTTCTTGAAACTTGGGCTTCAATTGAACCCTTAGATCGGGCTATATTGGTTACGACAACGCTCCACTAATAATTTATGTAGAAGGTGTCTTTTTTAGAGGTGGTAACCTTTAAATTGGAAGCACTGTTTTCTGTGACAGCATATTTGAAAGTTCTTCTTTGTTTTGAGGTTAGTTTCCCGCCAAAGCAACTTTTATTCAAATTTATTCAAACATGAGTAAATTTTAGAAATGAGTAACACAGCGGACAATACAATGAAAACAAATTATCTTTCAAATAAAGCCAATTTAGTGGATAGTTAAAACATTTGTCTTGTTTAATTTCAAATTGAAGTTCGCCGCTCCTAAAAAAAAACACCCTTTCTTAAGAAAAACATCAGAGCTGTTCTTCTAAACATAACTTACCAACCTTAAGCTGTCTAAATTGTTAAATTTTTATTAAATCAGATTTGATCTAAAAATCTTTTAAAATAAAGAAATAACAAGGCAATTACACAATAATTTGGACTTGACTCACGTGTATATGAAAACCTGTACGAATCATTCAAGTACAAATTTCAAAATACTTCAAAAATATAATCGAAACAAAATTCTCTTGGACCAAACTTTTTGTTTAATTTGCAAATTTCGAACCATATTCTCACCTTAATTGTGAAAAAGCTGTTTCGAACAAAAATAAAATGGACCACTGGTTACACGAACTTGCTTTTATAAGAGACTTATATTTTTAAAAACGTTCTATTAATTTTATTAGAGAAATATGTTCAGAAACAGTTTTAATAGTTTTAATGTGCAATGTTTCATAATGTTCTTATAAGGTTCTGTATAAGAAATTTAATTCAAATCCGTTTTGCCAATTGTGAAAAAGTAAATATAAAAAAATGGTTCCATGTAGGTACTGTTACCTGTTGTAGACTGTAAAAATTAAGCGAAATAGAAAAGAATTTATCATATTTCAAGAAGCCGTTTCTGAGAAAATGATTTTCAAAAACGATGTCTGTTTATTGTGTTTACTATAGTCTTGAATGTTTTGCAAATTAAAACGGCAAGAGAAAACCGTGCTGGGTATATTATTCCATAATCGTGTTGTGCGAAAAAAAGAATCTCTGTTTTTTATAGTACGTCAAAAATTAGGACCGAGGGTAATTTGATGAGAAGTGAACTGATTGGGTGAAGGAATTCGTTACTTCTATTCTGGAATATATCGAATTAATGAAGAGAAGTTTGAGCTGCATCTGCCCAAATATGTGAGTTATACTCGAGCTTTTGACGTACAAACGCCAACGCCTTATAAATTGTAGCCAAATCACAGCGGGTGACAAATTCCTTATATCGATATATAAATCTTAACCATTTAGCAGCGTGTTTTGCGTTCTCGAGAATGTGGGTCATTCCAACAAAGACGTTGACACACTTACCGAATACTGAGAGCTTTTCGATTCAAGTGCCCGTCAAGGACAATGGCATAAGGGGTCCATTTTGCTTCAACGATAATAGATAGCAATGAATTTTCGAATGATTTAACTCTGCACGATTTTGTATACACCATTTAACATCGGATTTTAATGAACTTATCATATGACACGGTAGCAATTCGACTTCTGAAAAAGATGGACGTGAATTTAAGAACGATTTTAAAAAGCCAAGGGTACAGACTTCGGTGAACACGGTGAAATAGATAAGAGGTTTCAGATAAGAGATTATTTATAAATATGAGAAAGAGCGTCGGAGACAAAACGGAGCCTTGGGGAACACCAGCAATTGTTTTGTGAAGATTAGACTTTAAACCGTCCCATACAATATGTACTGGACGATCCAAAATCTAATTTGTAATGCAAGAAAAAAAGGTTTATATTGATACCAAACGCAAGCATTATCGATTAGAGAGTCTGTTGCCAAACTATATCAATTGCCCTTAAAATATCAAGCGCAATAATCTTACTTCCTTCAAAACTATAGGTAAATATCTGTTCCATTATTCGGTGAGATATGCCATCAGATCACCAGTGGAACGATTTCTGGGAAAGTCGTTATGCCGGTCATTAAAAAGCTTTCGATCTTCGAGATATTGATGATTAATCAGCGATTCAATGACCTTGGAAAGATGGGACGTGAATGCAATTGGTCAATAGGAGTTTGGGGGTGAAGGATCGGCGTTTTCAGGAACAGGCTGGGCAAATGCTGTTTTTCAACTTCTAGGGAAGATTCCAGAACAGTAGCAGTAGGTGTGATGGAAAAGCTTACGCAATGATTATACCAGAGAGGACCATATGTTAATATCAGGGGTATGGTGCTATAGCGATATTTTTGGATAAACGATTAAATTGTGGATCTATAAGATAGTATTAGGAAACTGTAAATAATAAATTTTTTTACTAAACAAGAAAAAAATTTGAAATTTCAATACACAATAAAATGTTAACTTCATCGCAAAAAAAATATATATTGTGGTTCAACAGCTCGAAGAGAACCAGGACCAAGTGAATTACAGCTCTCAAACATTCCTGTGTGCGTGTTACCATAGGAATTGAGGGGACTTACAATTTTCTGCCTATTCCGAACGGGTAATGAGCAGCACTTTTCATGACAAGAGATACTCTTAGGGGATTTGTCAATTTCTCTTAAGAGGCAGTACCCCCCTGATTTGCAGCTGCTGAGAATCGAACTGAAGACCTTCAGCATGACAACCAACGCACTAACCATTCTGCCAAAGGGTACTTCATAGCAACTCTAGAATACTTTTAGAATACCTTTCTGTCCAAATCTTCAAAATATTTAACTGAGAATATAGATACGCATAGTCCTTTTAAACAAAACTTAAAAAATAAGGTTCAGTCATTAATCAATCCAACGGATGCTTTCTGAAACCAACTGTTTTTCTTATTGTCGTTATTGTAATAGAGCATGTTAAGTAAAGGTTCAGCTCGAGAAAATGCTAAGCTTCACAACGTGTTCTATTTGAGGCTTAAAGCTTCATCCGTTTACTTGGTGACATTCTAATACTCTAAAACTACTTAACATTGAACTATCACCTTCCCTAACTTTTGCTTTGATTAAGTTAGAAAACGACCAACATGAACAATTTATTGAAAAAAAAAAAATTAAAAAAAACATCGTTCATTGGATCATGTAAGGTCCTTGTTGCACAATATCCTTCCATGCGATTCGCGCATATATTATGCAAATGAGGACTTCTATTCCCAAGAAGAAGAAAAAAAAACTCGGGACAAGAAGCCTGACAACTTTGTAAAACCGAAAAACTTTATGTTTTCATTTCTTTATCCATTCGTTTTATTAATACTTTACATGTTTTTGCCAGAAAGGTTCCTCGAACTGCGGAAGAAAAAGGATAACAAAAGTTCATAACCGATGAGTTTGCTATGTTTTACCTGGAAAAATAATAACAAAATTGTTATTTGTCATCTTGGTGTTTTTGGTGTGTAGATAGTTAAGTTAAAGGTAGTGGGACATCGAACTTTGGGAATCTTGCCGCAAATATAGTATAATGTAACACTGATACCGACGTTACGAATGTTTTGCGCAAATACACACACACACACACTATCTGAAAACACAGCTTACACCCTTGTTAAGACATGAGGGTTTCAGGTTTTCTTTTAAATATCCCGTTCTATATCGACGGATTTTTATTATTGTCTGATATTCCCGACTTCCGGGATAGAGAGGTCTTGATGTTTGTTGCAATCGTTTCGTTTCGTGAACGGAAGCAATTTGTCTTATAAACCAATTTTTCCGAGTTTTTGCCCTCGAATTCAGGATTGTTATTATGAGTGTAGAGAGTGTGTGTGTGTTTGCTCCTCGACGAGTTGACATATTGACAAATAGCCAAAGTTGTTGGCTGGTTTCAAATTTCAATTGAAGCAATATCATCATGGTAGTGGCGGCGGCGGCGGAGGTGAGTACTCTGTTTAATCATATCCAACCCACCCTGTCTCAGTTTTTCTTCATGGTAAAGGATTTGGGAAATATGTTGCTTAACATGCGAACTATTTGAGTGTGTGTCACAATTATTTATTTTTGAGAATTGAATGAAAAGCTACAGAAAAACAATATTCTATAAAGCTCCCTTAGCCCAAAAAACAACATCAATCCTTTTATATGAAGGTACTGTGGTAAGCTACAGGGATGTAGAATTTTTCATTTTTCCCGATGAAGTAACTGTCAACAAATGTTTAATAATTTTCCTTCAAAATGGATGATATAAGTGGAGAAGAATAGGATTTGTATAATATCGAGATCACAATAGCGACGAAAGAATCTGCCGGTTGTGATCATGTACCTACAAATTTTTCTGTCAGATGAGCTTTTTTGAGACGTGCTGAATCTTGTTGGAATATCTAATAGTTGGACCGATTAGTCCAAGGAGGCACAGCAACATTAGGACCTTTTGCTTTTACACTTTCGGAACGATTTTGAGAATTATCAATAACCGGTATTCAGGCAAATCTTATATTCTTACAATGAATTTGCAAGTCCTCCTGCAGTAGGGGCAAACAAAAACGTATACGTGACTTTAAGTATTATGGTAAATATGGGATAATGGTTTGGGATATCAGACAACAAAGGACAGATATGTTAATAAAAATTGGAGTTATTTAAAGCAATATAGGTAAGTAGGGGGAAGTTACATATATTTACTTTAATTTATAAGTCAGGTCAAATTTTAATTATATGTGGTTTTCACTGCTCAAAGGCGCACTATTCATACACCTCGGATTCCTTACGGTGCAGGTCGATCCGCCAATACTCTAGACTTGTTCCTTACCTCTGACCCCGATAAATACACCTGAAGATGGTTTATCTCACCGAACAGTGGAACTAAAGATTTGTTTCACAGTTCAGTTTGGAGAAAGTAAGATTATTACACTTGATATTTTAAAGGCATTCGATAGGGTTTGGAATCAATCTCTTTTATAGAAAATGCGTGCTTTTGGTATTGATGAATCTTTTAATCAATGGATTAGAAAATACCTTTCGGCCCGTTCTCTACAAGTAGTATTGGACGAATTCATATCTGATATCCACAAAATAAACGCTGGTGTGCCCCAGGGCTCTGTTTTGTCTCCGACACTCTACCTTATGTTCATGATTGACCTTCTGTCTGAGATTTCTAATGCACTAATCCACTTGTTTCGCTGACGACAGTACCCTCAGCTTTTGATATTCGTTTTTAGATTCACATCCTTGTCCTTCGGATGTGGACTTTCAATGGCAGCGTATGATAAGATCATACTTCTAGGAATGCTTATCGGTTTACCTTTGAGCTCAATTTCGGACGTGCTGTCAAGTACAGAGATTTTCTTATTAACCGCACTACACGAATGTGGAATGATTTATCCGACTTAATGTTTCCCACTCATTGCAATATGCTCGGTATATCCTTTCTAATCCTATCCTACTTTCCCAATTACCCGCACTATCTTTAACATAATAAAGGTATTCATAACCCTTTGCGTGGGCATATAATATTAAAAAAAAATATTGATACAGTATTTTGAAAATGTTGGAATTATTTGTTCTCAAAAGATTCAAACATTTAAAAGATTTGTCTCTTGCTCTCAAGCAATGTTAAATGTTTTATATGTTTTTGGGTGCTTGTGTTCAAAAATAGATTTCTCTATGATTTCTGTTACAGCTTCAATATCGGCTGCATAATGCTGCGTTGTCGGTTTCATAAGGTTTACATTCATGTTTCGCTAATAGATTTCGAGTATTCGGCTGTTTCAAACAAATTTTGGCAAAATGCTTATTTACTTCGTGTTATCATAGTTGGCGCTGGCATTAAAATTGAGAGGTACCTCCATGGGCATATGGCCCAAGAAGATCTCAATTTCAACTTGAAAACTGTCCAAAAGCAGTAATCTATTATTGAGGATGATGTTGCCCTGATAAAGGTCAGTTCACCTTCCGAATCACCTTTGCAACTACAATTCAACAAACGTATGTATGTCATAGTCATGGGCAAGTTCAAGAATGTTTCCCCCTTTGTTATCACAATTTTGGTTCTTACATTTTCCTATCCGTATCTTGTATCTACCTATATATCGCATAAAATTGGCATACCTAATTAAGCAAAATAAACAACGAATTTCAAGCATTTTATTTTTAAATGTACAATGCAACCTTAATATAAAGTACCTCAATATAACGACTTCCTCGATTTAATCCCCTTGAATTTTCCATAAGAGTCAATGTAAAATATACCTTTACATTGCGAACATTTTTTGAGAACAACCTCTTTATAACGAATTTTCACTACTGCTGGGAAACTACAATCGGCAACGTTTCGAAAACTGTATCAACCTAAGTAGGAATAACCTAAGAATAATAACAGGTATTCTAACAGGACACTGTAAACTTAGAAGACACCTTAATCTACTTGTGCACTCCGGAACACATACTGGGAAAGTGTTGTCCAATCATGCACCAAAGGAAAACCCATCTGGGACGGTACCAGGTGGAAGAGAGCAACCTACCCTCTCTAAAAGTGCCCCAAATACTAAAATTCCTAAAGGCAATAGGTTTGGAGGAAGAACTGTAGGATGAGCCAGCTCATCATTATAAGAGGGGGGACAATAGATCTATACAGGTCGCAGTGCAATAAACCCCAATACAATTCATTCATTCAACGAATTTTCAACTATCAAGAAAAAGTATAAATACCTCTTATTAACGAATTTTGTCAACCCAAAACCTTTATATAAAGTTCCAACCAATGTATGACCCACAATCTCATAGTATGTGATTCATATCGCGATAGGTTTCGACACGCTTTTGTTATTAGTAGAAGTTGTTCGCTATAACAAGATGAGTACGTAATGTTGAGGTGAATAAAACAATTTTTTTACCTCCTTATAACGAATTTTAGACCAACCTAACGTCAACATAACAAACCTCAGTTCAACAAATTACTTGATATAACGAATATTTACTTGTTCCCTTCCGATTTGTTATATCGAGGTTTCACTGTATTTAGAAGACATGTTGTATACGAAAAAATTAATTTGTAAGAAAACTGCTCCAAGGATTTCTGAATTTTTGTTTGTTCAAAAAATTGGATCTAATTTTGGCTTTCGAGTTCAAAACAATTCAAAATGTTAATTTAGGAATTTAAAGAGGGAAATAATAGCAAGTAGGTTTCCCTTAACAGAGGTCCAAAATAAACAATTAAGCCTATTGCCAGCGGTGTCGAGTTGGCTATTATTTCGTTTTTTTTAAGACACTCTATTGCACATTAAACTTACATACATATATAATGTAAGCAGTTAAACTTTGCTTAACACAAATCTAAACAAAATATTCGGTTAAATAAATAAAAGGTCTTTCCTCGTCAACAGATCCACAACAACTGATCATAATCATATCTTTATTCTCTCAGTAGTATATTCTTCTCCCTAACCGGTAGCAGCGTTTCTACTTCCGGAAAAAAAGTCGAAGTAGATTTTAAGAAAAAAGTGAAGTAAATTGAGAAAAATCGAAGTAGATTTTAAAATAACTTTTTACTTGCTTTTAAAATAATTTGAACTCGAGATCTTCATCAATTGACATTGCAACAGGAAAAAGTAGAGATTCCGTCCGTCTGGAGGTCAATACATTCATTTTAATTTTAAAGAAATTTTTATATAAAGAATTGATTTATTAATAAATCTTTCTTGTACAAAGATTAACATTAAAATTACTATAATTCAATGTTATGTATGTAATTTAATTTTAAAATAAAAACACACACGCAAGCGAAATTTTCATTAGATTCGTGATTCTATGCTCTTAAAATTACACATTTGTGTATTTTTATTGAAATTTTTATTACTAAATTGAAATAGAAGTAGATTTGACCTTTTTTATTAATTGAAGTAGTTTCAAACAGAGTTTTTTAAAATGAAGTAGATTTCAGTAGTTTACTGATGGTGCGAAGTAGGAAGTAGATTTTAAGATGTTTTGAAAAAAGAAGTAGATCTACTTCAATTGAAGTAAAGTGGTACCACTGACCGGTAGTCTCTTTCTATTAAATACAATAATTATATCTTTCTTTCATTATATCTTCTTTCTGAATATTCATTTGTTTTTCTTTATTCTTACTTTTGGAAGTGTTGCCACAATAATGCTATTGATCTTTTCGTTCAGGTATTAAAAACATTAAAGGACGGATTGTCCGCAGATTCCCCACCTATGGTAATCATAAACGAATCAGAACGAACAAAAATCAAAAAGTGTCCGAGTTCTAAATATTTATAAAACCATGTATCACAGAAATTTTGCTCTTAATTCAAATGAAAAAAGAAAAAAAGAAGAATTTCTTCTCGAATTTTAAAACAGTATGAGAAGAGACTGAAGCGGAATTCCAGTAAGTAAAACGAAATAGGTTGAAATTCCTGCTCAATGAACAAATTTTTAACTATTTGTAAGCCAAAGAAAAAAATATATATTTTGTCTGAATATGTAAGTATTTTCTGTTCCTTTTTTCTTCTAAATATTAAAACCCAAATCTGTGCCAGAACTTATTCAAAAAAAAAATCAATTTCTTTATTTTTTTTTGTCAAAACAAAACCTTGCTTGCTCGAATGCACCCTAAAAAATCTATCTTAATTTAACTCCGCTGCACTGAACATATGAACAAAATCAGGTAAATAAAAAACAATCATTTTCGACGGGCTGTCACAGCTATTCTGATATTAAAAATTAATGCCCTGATCCTTTTTCCACTGTTCTCCTCTATAAGACTTCCCTATGAACTAACCAAAGACAGCAGCGTTCATCCATCCATTTAGTAGGATGTCCTTTTTTATTAAGAAAGAAAAAAAATGCTTCTTTTTTGGCAACATGCAGGATGTTAAAAATAATTAACAGCAGCAGCAAAAGCAGCGAAAGAAGAAGAAGGGTTCGTTTTCCTTCTATACCCTTTTATTGACGTTAAAAATGCATTTGCTATTGTTTTTAGTTTCGGCCTCAATTCAAGCCCACTCTTGCATCTTCAGAAGGTGAATCTACCTCCCCTTAGCTTGCCATAGCCCTCACCTAGGATACTATTCCATTTCATTTATAGCTTCTTGACAAAAATTACAACTGGCACGTTGCACGACGAGTTGTTCTCATCCTCTATGTGCCCCATGTAGTTTTACCTTGGTTTTCATATAAAGAAGGACGAAAAATTCCATTAGCAAAACATCCGCGAGAATATCCCTCGGTCCTCATTAAGAAGTAACCGAAGTGAAAAGATGTTTGGGTAGGTTCTTTCATATTCGGGGTTCCCCTATCTCGACCGTGGGAGCACTCGGCGAAAAAGTTTCACTTCGTTTTATTTTGCTTGCTTTATGTGCTCTGCCAGGACATTCACAAATAATAATAAATGCACTGAACCAAAACTGTGTGTTGGGAGTGATGGGGTACTTCCCAATGCCTGATGCTTGGATAATGTCGAAAAGCTGCTTTCGGTAGGGGAGGGTTGCTCTCCAAAAAAAATCTACAAAAAGTAAAAAATAGAATTAAGTTCAGCGAGTATAATATGTACATATATGGAGGATAAGATTTGCTATAAGCATGTAACATGTTAGTTTATTTTTATTTTGTGTTTGTGAATTTTCGGGTACTTATGTATTCAAGGGTCCTTTCTTCCTGCAATGATTTCACCCCCTCTATTTTTCGTTTTTCTTATTTTCGGTTCTTAAATTATATCTGTGTGATGGATGTTCTGTGGACCGAACTCATTTGCACATCATGTGAATTAAAATGAACAAATGATTTAAGCATATTCCAAATGTTTGACAGAGCAGAATGTAGGAATTATCAAAGTGCATCAAAGGAAAAGTTCTAAAAGGAGAGATTTTTAGGCCCAGACATGTAAACAAAAAATATTAATTAAAAACTTAACTGAAGTCAAAAAGTCGAGTCTCGATTATAACTGATAAACGAGTTTGCATACATATATGCAAACATACATATGTCTGGAATCCGAAGAATGCTTTTTTAGCATTAAGATGTTCACTGTTCCTTTGTAGAACTTTTTCTTAAAAAAAAATATGTCTCTAGAAAAATATTATAAATTCTTTAATTGCAATTTTGTTTTATGCAGACATAAATATGTAAAGGTTTAAGAAATGTAAAGTGATGTCTCATTTAAGCTGGGTATAATTTTGTTTAATGGAGCTAATAATAATTAATACTTACATATGTGCTTCGAACTCTTGAGTCGTGAAATCTTCTTCTCCTTTCCTATTCTTTCAATAAATCTTCCATACATCCTATTTATTTGTTTTATTTCACCTACCACGTTCAAGCTTAGCAGTAAAGATCAAATATATTATTTAAAATAAAATATTTAAATAATTTATTCGTTCAGGCGGAATCCGACTCTTTGCATTTGCATGCAGGATTGATGATCACATTTTGTCTGAATAGTCGTTGAAACAGAACCTAAGCTTGGGTTCCTAATTTTACCGCCAGAGGCATCGGCACAACCAACTTCATATTTTATTTCGGAATTAAAAACGTTCAAAAGAGTAAGGTCATATTCAACAATTCATTGGAGAGGGTACAACGACCAGAAAAGCATTAAACTCTAACAGCAATATTAATAAAAAACGCTTATTCGACCTATATTCCACGGTTTAACTAAACCATGGAATAGGAGTTTAGTCCTGGCTTAAATATTTACATTAATAAAAACGAAATGTTCGCGGAATAGTGAATTTTATGAAAAATCCCTTGAAAAAATCTACAACAACAAGTAAGCTATCTCATATTTATATTCTGTGGCTGCCTAAATTGATTGTCAATTGCTTGTGTCTAATGTCGTTTTTATTTGGCAATCCGGAATCTCTCTCCGATCCGGAATCCCAACTGAACACTTTTTTTGATTCTGATGATTCTGAAGTTTTTTGTGATTGTATAATGTGAAACACCAAATGTGGACAATAGTGAAAATCAAGAATAAATATATGTTGAAAGATACACTTCGCAAAATTAGCATACAAAAAGTCACAGCTGTTGAGTTTGACGTTTAACTATATGAATGTGTGAGTGCTTCTGGTTTCGATCCTGATTTCAAATCCAGAAGCAAATTTCTCTTCTTTTCAGAATCAGTACTGTTATTTTTTCCCAAGTGAACACTTTTTAAAGAGTCCGGAAGGCTTCCGGATTGCCAAATGAAAACGTCATAATTGTGTATGTTTATTGCTGTTTCTTTTGTAAATTACATATATTAAAAAATCAATTATGAACATAGAACATGGGACACCTATATTTCTTTCCGAATTCCTCTTCGCTTAGCTCTTTTATTGGATCATATCGGGGTTTATAGATTTCTGGTCTTCTTATAGAAAAATTAGGATTATCCAGCAAATCCAAACGGTTCAAGAAATCGTCACAACTTTGTGCCATTTTTATTATCACTGTTTCTTTTCAAAATTATTTAGAAATTTCTCACTTTTGTTTAATTTTCTGATAAAAAAAAAAACGAATTTGAAATTTCTATTTCTTATTCCTTCGCTAAACCACCTACTTCGGTGGTTTAACTTAATCATAGTTAGTAAACGTCACTTAGCAGAAAATTTGTTTTATTAATGAAATTTCGCACTTAGTCCAGGACTTAACGATAAACCTCCTCTAAACCATCCTTATTATTATGGGTGTAACAGCCTTATTTATTATTTTTCACTAATACTGGGTTCAACCTCGGAATAGTTAAACCGAGCCGAAGCACTTACTTGGGGTTTACGCCACGTCAAACAAATCCTTATTTATAATATATTTTCCAAGCCGTTTTAGCTAAGCCTTCCTTATGTCAAATATACTGGGAAAAAAAGTCACCAATTTAAAACTCTGGTTATTATACACGTAAAGCAAACCCCAACTGATTTCCATTATTATTTATTTTATTATCATTGTATGCATATTGGAAATTGGATACATTTAAAAAATTGGATTGTGTAAAGTTCAAATCCAATAAATGAATGTACCAACCATTGCGTTCCCAATACCGTAAAACTGTAAGAGCGTTTGGAAAATATAAATAATTTATTAATGCAAAATATCTATCCTTTTTGTCTTAGTAACAAACGAAAAAAAATTGCTTACACTCCTTTTTGTAAATTTCACAAGATGTCATCTCAAAATGACATTTAGATACTAAGACGGCATTAAACCTATGAATAAGTTTTAGCTTATTCCACCACTATTTCTCGAGCATTTTCATTATAAATAAGGTTCTCAGGATTAGAGCCGTTGTAAAGTCTAAGTAACTTTACTCCGTCGCTTAAACGAGTTAGTAAATAAGGCTGTAAGAATATATTCTTAAGCTCTATCAACCAGCCGACGATATTGGAAATCGCCTCCAACAAACAACATTCAAAAGACATAAAAAGGGTCACTTATGACAATGATAGAACAAACGAAAATGACTGAACGATGCATGCTGCAGAAGCCGCTCCGCAACAAACAGAGAATATGCACCTCATCTATACCCCAGCGATGGCCACTCCTACGATGAACACGACGAGCTTCAGTGAGTTGATGGGGCCACCTTTCCCTAATATTAGTAAGGGAACATCCCATTCGACTTATTCAGCAATCATCTACCAGATGTTGCATAGGAGCCACATGCTCCTACGGATCTAGCGGAGGGATAACGAATCTACATTGATCTAATTGTGACGACAACAAGATCAACTGTCAGCCCATTAACCTAACCTAACATTTTAGTACAAACTAAATTTACAAAAAAAAGTGATGGTCTTGATAATCGAGACAAGCAAAGGAGACAAACAATATTTCCAACGCTCTTCCACAAACGATAACCCAGACAACGACAATAACAGATCTTCGTATGAAAAATCGTGTAGATTAATGCCTCGAAAACTCAATGCTGCCTATGGTCGTTGAAGCAAAACGTACCCCTTATGCCATTATCCTTGAATGGCACTTTCATCGAGGAAGCCCAAAAAAACTCTCAGTATTCGGTATGTCTAATCATTCTTGTGAGCGCGATTTCAGGAAGGGACCTTCAATTTTCTGTAAAATCGGAAGAACTAAGATGGGAAGCACTTTTCAAGACTTAATGCAATACTTCCCTGAAAAAGAAATTTTCACGGGCTGAGGTCCTCTACATTTCAGTCCAACGCCTTAACCATAATGTATTGAAGGGGTTTTTGTATGGTTACATACATGCAGTGTGCCTGCGAAGCTTCATATATTTATGAATTTTTGAATATTACAACAACAAGTTGAATGAACTACCACCAAGGGTTGTTGTTGTTGTAATATTCAAAAATTCATAAATATATGAAGCTTCGCAGGCACACTGCATGTATGTAACCATACAAAAACCTCTTCAATACTCGTACATTTGAAACTTGATCAGAGTCAAATCTTTCATTAAAATCTCCCTCCTTATAATATAAAACGAATTGTTGGCTTATAAACAGAGTTCGGAGAAATAGAAAGAAACCGAATTTACAACAACAAACTTGAATGACTAATAAAAACGCTAGTCCTCAAGTGATAATTGATAAACGATAAAACCTAAATTGAGATGGACCTGATCATGTGGTCTCGGTAGCGTGATGCGTAGGGCATTGGCTTCTGACGACGCTAGGTCTGGGTTCAAATCTCAGTCAAGGCAAAAAGTTTTTCGATTAAAACTTGATAGTATAAAGGCTAAGCACCACTAATAAAGGAGTCTGATGATCGGCTTGGCAACCGTGAAATAGCTATAACTCCAGCCAAATAAGAACCCCCTTGGTGGTAGTTCATTCAAGTTGATGTTGTAATATTCAAAAATTCTTAACCATAATGTAAAGTAGGACTAAGAAAATTCTCAAATTCTTAGAGAATAGCTAATACGATTTTGATAAAAAATAAAATGCACGATTGGGTCGCACGAATTGCTCTTATCTATGTAAAAGACTAAGATTTTTAAAAATTAATATTATTAGAGAAAAACTGTTCATAAGCATAAAATTCATTTTTTTAAATTGTCTTTGGAATTCTCTTTACGATAAAGTTGAATGTTACATTTGGTCAGGTTGACTTCTTTGGTCTGCAGATGCTGATTATGTCAGCTATTTCTTCTGGGAAATTGTTATTTGTAGAAGAAATCAGATGGCGTTCTTTTTTAGCTAAAACAATTATTTAGCATTTTATATACTGAATTTCATGATTTTGAACCAGTACCGTTTGACCCAGTTCAGTTTGACCCAGTCCAGTCATACATTTTGTTTTCGGTATGCTTTAATGAATACTTTTAAAGAATTGGAAATATTAAAATATTTGTTATAATTTCCAACAATCTCAAACATGTCTAAGCATTTTTTTTCCAATTCCTTCTTATTGGGTAAACAAGGAAATAACAAATAAGGGACCTCTAAGTTAAAAATAAAGCATTATTCTTACCATTCAATTTTCTTGTTGTTAAATTTATAAAAGTAGCCTTTCAAATAAAAACAGATTATTTCGCCATAGGCTGGCTTCAAGTCTATTCGACTTTGATGAAAAGACTCTTGCAAAAAGCCCATTTATTTAGTTTGAGTATAACACATATTTAATATAATAATAATATAATTACCATCTACATAATATAATATAATATAATATTAATACAAAACATTTAAAAAAAGAAACATGAAAACAAAATAAATAATAAATATAAATATAACGGAATTCATCAGTCATATTCTCGGACATCAGTTCTTCTAAAACAAAAGCAAAATATATTAAAATAAGAACTTTTTGGAAATATTTTAAACATACCATTTAATAAGTCCATTTTGCCACAAATAATAGATCAAAAGTACTCCTCGTTATCATCTTTGGGCTTGTACCTGCTCTACTGCTACTCTTATTTTAATTTCACCTTTGCTTCTTCTAACATTTCAATACCTCATCTTCTATCACTTCTCCTATTCCTATACAAACTTTAACTTCAATTACTACAAAAAAGAAGTACTTCTACAAACTAATTTTAGTAGAAGTACCTAGTTCTTATACCACTGCAAAAACTACTCCAACTACTACTATTACTTGAACTACTATTGCAACTACTTCTACTACTCCTATTAATACTCTTGCTATAAGAACTAATTGAAGTAGAAGTAGTATTTATAATACTACTGTTACTACTTTCACAACTGCTACAACTACTCTTCCTAGGTTTAGGTATGCTGTATGCATATATTTCTATAACAACTAATTCTCTTTCTAGTCAAAGCTCTCCTGCTTGTTATGGTTGTTCCAATTCCAGTACTACTACTGCTCCTACTGCTGGTTGTAATATTTCGTTCTCTACACCTTATTTTGGTTCTAATACTACCGGTTTTTCTGTTGCTCCACCTAATTATAATTTTGTCAGTTCAGTACTGCTGCTTGGACTATTACTTCGACTATTACTCGTACTACTGCTACTCTTTTTATCGCTACTACATTTAATTAAAGTTCTTCTACTACTAAAATTACCTATCCCAATACTATCATAATGATATCTCCTTGGAGTACTGTTTCTTATGTTTGTATCTGCACAAGGTCTAGCAATCAGATTCTAAACAGGAAAAAAAAAAATTTTTTATTTACATAAAAAGTTATACTCACAGTTTCTTCTAAAATTTCAGTCTCAGTAGGCTTTTTCCAAAATTTCAGATTGTTCATTGAGAAAAAAAGCTTTACAAGACTTTCTTTTACCAAAAAATTCAGAGAGCTATGTGAAAAAAAATATTCATAACATTAATTAACTTTTAAATATTAACAATATAATTTTTTTACTTTTTTCAAGAAGCACATTATCACCAAATTCGAATTTGTTTTTCACAGCTATTTATTATCTTGCTTCACACACAAATATTTTTTCGTAACGATTTTTTTCGAATTCTCACCGCATTATATATAGTAAATTTAGAATTTCAAAGCCTACTAACATCTTATTAAAAACGGCAGGAAGACAGTGAACATTCAAAATGATTTGAGGTTAGGATCAGGAATTTTTTGTGACATAAAAAAAAAAACAATCCTATCCCCGTTTGGAACTCCGCAATATAAGACTCCAACGCCTTCTTTGGTGTTCTGTAGTTACCAGTGAGTACTTAACAATTCTACGGCTACCGCATTTTTAAAGTGTTTCTTATATTCACTCAAAAACTAGTCACGGTTTGGCTGAAGAAGCTGAAGCCGATGACAAATTATAAATGGTCAATCATGACGAAAATGATAACCGTCAATCCCAAAAGAAGGCCAGCCGATGCACAAAGTAAAAAGTGCAATATCTGCAGTTAGATGCACTACATAACGTTTTTAATAAAGAATAGGGGTATAAGGTTTGTGGTCAATCCAGTGACCCTAGGATACTTACATGCATACCAGAATGAAGGTCTCGAAGATGGCCACCTCCTATTTTCGGCTAACAACTATTGTCCTTCAAACATGGTTCTTTGAACTACCAATATGTCTAACTGAGTTGAACTGAATCAGATTTTATATTTGGAGACAACCTAAACTACGAGTATATACTTCAAACTTGGTGAAAATAGGTATACTTTAAAGAGAAACTATTTGGTATTGGTCGTTAAAACAGAGAGTTAGGGAGAACCCCCAATAGCAAAAAACGTAAGCACCGTGGAAATATAATGTTTTCGAGATAACTTACAGAAAAACGTAAAGACATTTATGAGCCACCTTTTGATGATGATGAAAAATTTACTTTAAAATAGTTATATTTAATTAGTATTTTTTTTACAAGTCTGAATTTACTTTTATATGTTATGTTTATATTATTTTTTTCAAGAAGTCTTTATTTAAGCCCAGTAAGAAGATCGGGAAAAATTTTGTCTCCCATAAAAAAAAATTTTCCTGGGACAAATCTTATCTTGAATTTTTTTCCGAGCAGTAAGCAGTTCGCGCGCAAAATTAGTACTTTTGTGCACCGCTATATACTTTAATATGTCAAAAAGTGTCCAAGAAAAAGAATGATCGAAACATTATTTTTGGGTACAAATTTTGACATCTGCCGTATTCCAAAAGTGATTTTTGTCAATACTGCTTTTATGTAAAAGCCATTGATACTTCTTTTGAAAACATTAAGACGAGATTCCAACGAATTTAGTGAGATAACCCGTTCCATAGATACACTCAAAAACATTTTCACTGTTCACTTTTCATATGCTCGAAAGGTATATGCTTAAAGGTTTGGGAGTTTCTGTTTGGATTGGTTTGTGCTAAAAACATGGTCGTTATCTTTTTGGAATCTGCTCTTAATGCTTTTAAATAGAATCAGTACTGAAAAAAAATCACTCCTAGAATTCACATACTGATTCTATATAATTTGTCTTCCAAGATGGACTGTTTTCAATAATTTTTTAGGTAAAATCTTTTAAGGTTTCTCTTGTAAGCATCAAGAGCAAATTACAATAAGCTATAAATCACTTTTATAGGATTATCTGTTCGACAGATGCACTCCAAAACATTTTAAACGTTCAAAAAATACGGTCCCGATTATGAATCGCATAATATTCCACTTTCCCGCTTGGGAGAAGTCAAAGATGTCGGAAATCAATAAAACGGTTCTGTGACAAATATACCTTTAATAACATTTTTTCCTAATTTTTTGTTTTGACCGAAATGTAGTCCATGTCCATAATATGAAAATCGTTAGAGCATTTTTTGAGA
The DNA here is from genome assembly GCA_963931855.1 of Philhelius festivus. Lineage (NCBI taxonomy): Eukaryota > Metazoa > Arthropoda > Insecta > Diptera > Syrphidae > Philhelius > Philhelius festivus. Next base: position 30,528,692 of record OZ007556.1, on the reverse strand, counting down.
TTAATAAGATTTTGCATAACGGCCACGGGTGTATTCCCGGTACTGTTAAATTTAGAGCTAAAAAGATGTTTCAATTAAATAACAAGTATAAAAAAAAATAGCTTAAACGATTTTTTTAATCTATATAAAGGTTTTTATAATACAATAGAGCTGTGTCAATCGCGATTGATTCGGTCTTTTTGACCCGTTCACCAAAAAGATTGATTGATTACAATCAAAGTAGACCAAATCATTCAATCCTAATGTCAATCTCTTGCCACTGAAACCGATGAACGAAACGAACGAAAAAAAGTTATGTTTCGTTCATTCAACTTGTTCTCAAATCATTTCACAATACAAAATAGGAATGGATATGAAACAGAATGTATATGTATATTCCTCATTTTATATACAATAGAAGATGGCGTGAACGAAGCAACAAAGTAGAAAAAAGCCATACCTACTTGATTTCAATTTCACATTGTTTCGGTCTCGGTCTGAACGAAACGATTGGAAAAAAATATTTTATATGAATGAATGATTGAAAACATTTCGTGTCGGTCTATATCTCGTTCGGAACGAAACGGATGGATAAAAAATGATTGAATGAACGATATTGAAAAGACCGAATCCTTGAACCAATCAATCAATGATTGATTCGGTCATTTAAAATGAACGATTGGCACAGCTCTATAATACAAACTCTATATACTACTGAAATAAATCAGCCAAGTAGAAGACTTAGCACTATTATTGGACTTGTTGAATTATTGATTCAAAATAGCTTTTATGCCTTTAGTCCACAAAATATGTCAATGAATAAAAAAACTCCTTTTATAATTACTGTTAACTTTGAAAACCGAAATACATTCATGCTGTCATTTTGAAAGTTTACTGGTAGATACATCCGCCAGATTTATCAAAGTAATTGCTGTCACTTTTATCACTGCCACATTTTTAAAATTTCCTTTGGCGACCACGTTTTATAGGGGAATTACCGAGTAAAAATATTTCGACTTAAATCCACTGACAAGGACAATCAAAGATTTAAGTCGTGTACAATAAGAATAAACTGTAGTTCAATCTCGCTTCAACCATTCTTCAACCATTCATATCTGCTCCTTAAATTGAGCGAATGCTTTTTATAATCTTCATTCTCTTATATAATTTGTAATTATTTATTAATAAATAATCTAATAGTAATACATTAAAGTACTACTTCATGCTAGGAAGTAACAAATTCTCCAGGAGTTTCTTCTCTTCTACTCCGGTATACTTGTTGGTAAAAGATATTAAAATATTGTAAGACTAAACGCCAACCTACTTACACAGAGGTGACCAAATAATGCTATTCGTCTCGCCAATATACTAAACTCAATCGGATTACTCCTTCTATTCGAGCCTAATTTAAAGTTGCGATCACTTACAGATTGGGAAGAATATGACAATCTTGAAGATGAATCAAGTAATGTTTATAAGTTGATTGGATCGCGTTGATGGATTAGACTATCGAACTAAGTCGACCATAAGTTCTTTCAACCTTTTCAAAATCTCTGAATTTTCAAGACATCATGACTCACATTTCATATTGTTAGATTTGTAGCTCCGCATAAACGGCTACAAAAATTCAAATAGAACCCTATTATCAAAGTCTGATTTGTAACAATAACCGACCTTGAATTGTAGTAGTGCTAACCAAGCAACACGCAATTCAAATCAATCCGATCCAATCCAAGACCAAGACAATTATGTTTATTCTCCTCATCGATAATAACTCAACGCATTTAGGCTTGCAGACATATGTACGAGTATTTTTCTAACTAGCAATTCAAATTACTACTTGCAATTGAAAGCAAAATTAATACCCCGCACTCAAGCCCAATCTCGTTTGCATAAATTAGGTTAACCGACCACCAGTTGCGTTGCGTCCGAATCACCCAATAATTTTACCCCATCGTGAATGTATCTAGATACATTTTATGTATAAATTTATATTGAATTGCCTTATGGCCTCCAGCAGCAACACTGCGCAGCGGACTGCACCCATCAATCAAAGCCAATCGGAAACCAATTCTATAGTCTGTCACTTAATCGATAGTAGTTTCAATCGAAAACCACTTCTGACAACATTAGTTTAGGAATTTACCGGGCTCGACTTTTTTGATTGATTGATTGATAAGACCCCTGCGACACAAAACTAAACTCTCGAAGCCACCACCATCCACAGGACTTTCCTTATAGATTGCTGTATACCCAAGTTTCATATGTATGTGTCATTGGGTGCCTAACGAACTCGAGTCTAGCAATCTCAGAACATGTCACATAAATTACTTCTCTAGCGGGATGCAGAAAAGAAGACGTGGTTACGGTGACGCGCGGCAGGGAACAACCCCAAATACCAGCTAAGCCACGATTTATATCTGATTTGCGAAATTAAGCTGTTGACACATAACATCATGTACCACTTGTCCCCTGTGTGCATTTGTACAGAAAACAAAAAACTATCAGCCAGATACGACTACGACCCCGGACGCGTACACACACTTTGTTCGCGACATCAGCAGCGGTCCAACGACAACCACGACGACGACTGTCCAAATGCATTCAAATAACTCTAACTCACGACTCTGCGTTCGATTTGACTTCGAGCAATGGCATTACACCACAGCCCCAACACCCCCTTGTTCGCTAAAAACCATGGAGACACATAGTGCCCCAATGATTAGACCATATCTTTTGGTCAAAATGACAGAGACACAGAGCTTAACTCGTATATGCGACGAGAACGACTTCGAAAATTTCTTTCTATATCCACCTCAACCAGGAACACAAGACGAGATAGCCAGTCCTAAATGAACTGATGATTAGAAACGGACGGACACGGCACGTATACTCCAATCTCAGCCTCTTTATTGTGTATTATTTATATAAATTATGCGTAGCCTAGCGGGGAGTTCGAGTACTAAGTTTCCTTTCCAAAAGGACTATACGCATGCGCAACCAATTATAAATCTGTATAGTTACTATAGCAAACACACACACCCACAGCTAACAAGCTGGTCATGGACGTTTAAATCACGCATCATGGTTAGGTTATGCATGATGATCGGAGCGAGGTGCAAGGTCCCAACGACCTGATGAGACGGAGGGCTCATTACTTCATTATTGTTGCACAACTTTTTCAACTTTTTAGTCATTGGATTCTGCAGATCCCAAATGAATCAAGTGCCTTATGCCGGATATAAAATCCAGTCCAAATGGTGAATTTCACCAGAAAATAAATTACTTGAATCTAAGATGAAGTCTTTGTGAATTTTAGAATATTTCTCGGAAAAAAAGTTACTTACGTTTTTTTCTCCTTTGCAATTTTTTTGCGTTAACAAAAAACAAAATGTACCTTTAAATCAAAACCAAGTCAGTTTAAAGGTTAATAAAGATAAATTTATTTCACCTTAATTAGTAAATCTCCGAATAATAATAATCAAGGTTTCACGAAACGCTAAAATTTTATCTAATTTTTAAAATCCCCAAAATTATTGAATAATTTCTTCGTCTTTCAGTTAAAATTGAGCGCGTTTGGGTTAGATCTATTTGCGTTTATCTTAAATGTTTTTGCATTTAAATTGTATAGATAGAAATTTGATACTTTTCACATTCCAGATTATTATTATTGGTTTTAAATATTGTAATATTTTTGCTAGGTTCGTTAAATAAAACTTATTACTCTTTCTAGTATTTCTTCTTTATTTTTTCTTTCCAAATCACAACAATAAATCTCAATTAATAATCAATTCAAATACTTTATTCAAATTAAAATCACACTTGTTTTACACTTTCCACAATCCAATAAGCAAACCTTTTGCAGACTTCATAGTCAAAAATCAACTGTCATGTGCTCACAGCGAACACTCCCTTAGTCCCTTATTACACGATGTCTCACGAGACGAAGCTCACGTAAGTGCGAAAAAGAAAGCAGATATGAGGAAATGAGATGCAAAAAAATATTCCCGTGAGTACCGGGCTGATTTTTAGTAGTCTCATTTTGACGTTTCTTTTTCTCATATTCGTTTTATGTTGTGTTGTGCATTAAAAAATACGAACAACGGTCAAATTTGAGACATGAGTCTCATGAGACATGAATCAACGTGTAATAGCTTTTGCCTCACGGGATACAAATTTAAAAATAAAGTCAAAAATGAGACATGTCTCATGAGGCAACGTGTAATAGGGGACTTATATACTCAAGTTAGTTGTTCTCGAAGGTTCTCGTCTTGGAATGTTCAAGATGGTTGGAATAAGGGGAAATACATTGTTTCTTCCATAAAGTAGATATGCAATTTTCCAACAGATGACGCTGTAGGAGTATAAAGCTCTGTTCGCAACAATAATATGTTAACCTAATCAACGTAGATGAAACGGTCTTAAAGACTGACGGAAGATCATTTTTAAATAATTTTAAAAGAATTGGACCCAAATGTCTGCCTTGCGGAACTCCAGATTTGTTAAACATTAATGTCTAAGATAGTGTGGTGTTAATGGAAAATAACTAAATATCTTTCAATAACCGACTTATATATTTTTTTTTCTCAAAAGGAAATCCAACAACCTTCCCGAAGAAATTCATTTTTTTTCGAAAATACGAGTATGGTGTATGTTCCTACCTCTAGATTGTCTACGCTGCGCTGATGTAAAAGTGTATCTGCGACAAAGCAGCGACATAAGCTCAGAATTTTGTTAAAATTTATTCATTCGACATAATATCGTGATTTAATGAAAAATGCTAATCGTGTCATGTCTTCCGATTGTTGTGCACGTGTATGAAGGAGGTAGACAATTCATATTCTGTGCTCTGCCATCAGGCAGGTACGTTTATACGTAGAGATTTACTGTGGAGGGCTTGAGCATCAGAGTATCAGAGGCCACAGCATAAACGGAGTGTAGTGAGTGCCAAGGCGTAAACAGATGAATTCATAATCGTCCGGATCTGCACAGAAGAAGAAATTGGGGTTGTCTTGTGAAATGGTGTCAGCAAAAAAGATGAGAAGAAGATAATGTATCTAATCTTCAAACTTTTGCAGTGACAAAGTTAAGGCTGTAGGTGCTAATGAGAATTCAGTATTATTTGTATGTGATGTATGCACTTTTTGCGACAGTTGGTCTTTGATTATTTTGGAATCAATGACAGTGGAATAATTTATTAAACGTGCTGCAAGTCTACCTACTTCTTATCTTATGACTTTGGTAAAGGCATTCGGCAACAGTCAGTAAATACATTGTATCCGTACATAAAATTGTATCAGGGAGCGAAATAGTAAAAGCATGAAGACGAATGTCTGAACTTCAAACACAATATCATGCAATATAAATTCTGTTGGCAATACTGCCACAGACTTACAAAAACGAAATTTAACCTACACTTTAGATTAGTTGTTAGAAAAGTAATACAAACACTAGAATGAGGCGCAAAATACGAAAAGATTTCTATCGACCTTTTGGAAATAAGTTTCTTATTTGGGACTCTACTTTTAAGTCTTTCTTTCTTTGTACTCGAAGGAATAAATGCAAACATGAAAAATCGAATTCTCGTTTAAGTTAATGTTCGATAAAAACAAATGTCAAAATCATTAAAGATGTGGTTTGTGCTGAATTAACACCACTGACAAATTTTCTGTCACACAAGTGGAAAAATTATTCATAAAATCAAATCTTAAAATTAAATTTTCTGAAATTTCTCACAAATTTTCACAATTTGCTGTTGAACCCCGTACGCGTACGGTAAAACCAGCTTTACTAACCTTGGTGAAAATTTAAGTTACTTTTATTAAAACGAAGCCAGTTTCTTTTGTCGAAAATAAAAGCAAATCCAAAAGTTATTTACACGATAAAGTCAAGTCTTAACATAATTTAAAAAAAAACTTGTAAGTCGTCCAAATCCGGGATTAGTGGTTTCGACAGGAACAGGAATGACATTTCGGTTATTTCAATGGAAATTATTTTATCTTCTCAGTTATTAGAAATAAATAAAACATCGAAATCGTGGATTTTATGGATTTAGCACAGCAAAGCCCTCCAATTGTTTGTTCAAGGACGACAAATATCATGTCATTCCAACTGTTCATATGCTTTTAAATCTTTTGGCATCGAAGCCATCCTTCGATGAATTTCATACTCTCACGTGACAGATAGGGAACATGCAAACTCATTAAGAGACAACATTTTGACCATTGACTATTAACGTTTACCGTTTACCCTCTAATCGTAGATAAATATTTCAAACCACATAATTTTGGCTCTTGTGAAAACAAACCATAAAATGAAAAAATATCACCGAACACATTCTCGATTAATCAAAACTTGCCAACCAAAATAACGCAAAATAAAATTTCTGCAACCAATTTGAGTATCACTGTAATCCAAACGCTCCAAAACTTTATCAGCACTATTATGTGCACTCTTATTACTGGCTTATTTATATGCACTATTCCTTTGTAGTTGTTTACTGTGTAAAATTTTACTACGCTGCCTATACATTTACCAATAAAAAACGACTAATAACTATTTAAATCACAGTGCTTCAGTTGATATGTAAATAATTCGAAAGATTAGTTCACAATAATGTTTAACAATGCATTTTGCCTAATTATATGCAACATTTTTTTGTATTCAAAGAGTCACCACATGGTTGGAGTCCGAAATATTTGCGAACAAAAAACAAAATTAGGAAACTAAATAGTAGAACGAGACTTATAGTATGTGAACATAAATAAATTCATTGAAATATTTTATGGTTTTAATTAATTTTTTCTTATACCACAGAAAAATAAAATTATCACCTGTTAATATTCTTTATAACCCGTAAATGTCAATACATTAGTCAAGACTTACGATAGAAGAACGATCGTAATAATCTTCCCATTAGACTGACTTTGCGTATTATAAGTGAATACATTCGAGATAAGTTACTCATTACTGAATGTAATGTAACCAGTGCACCGATCGAAGAATACCGATAGTATATCTGTCGTAAGTGGTTCATTTTAAAATTCAGAAGGATTGGGAAGCTATGAGTCGCGAATTTATAATAAGGATCTTACCCGATTTTAAATTAAATTAAATTTCAAGAACATTTGAAGCACAAATTTTGACCCATTTGGTCTCTATAAAAGTTAAAAGAAAATCACTTTATAATACTGATTTCAGGGAAAATGTATATGTTCAACAGAAATTGCATATAACACTTTTACGCTCAGTCTCAAATGGCCTAAGCAAAAAAAAAAGAAAACCAAAGTTTGCAAAAAAATTATATCAATCCATTTTTACTTGCGACAAATATAAATGTATGTAGATATATGGCAATATAACTTTTAAGCTTTTCGCGGTTGTTTACAATAGACATTTTAAACTTTTCGGATTAGTCGCGTTATAAATATTTAATATAATATATAATATAATACTCTTGACATTACGATAATGGGAAAGACGACTACAGCCTAAACGGCTCGGTCGATTTTTTTTAGACATGGTAGATAGCATTTTTTAAATTTTCATTAAAAGGTTCTTTCTTCTGAAAATTTCATTAAAAAAAAAACCAGCTAATGGTTGAACAAAAGTTCCTAAAAATAGTAACATGTCAATGGTGCTCCTCCATTTTTTTTTCGAACTTGTCAAGAAAAATGCAACTGCTTTTTAAAATTCTTTTTATACTAAAGCACCTTAAAAGTTTGAATAACATTGTCTATTAAAATTTCCAATATTTTTTTTTTTTTGGGATTTTAAAGCCAAAATTTCAATTTTTTTTTTTGAATGTTGAATACACTTCATTTTCTTTCTCTTTATTTTTACGATCTATAAATTAATACAAAAAAAATTAAATCAAGACATTACTGACTGTACCTATCATAAAACCATTTCTTTTCGAATTTTGTCTTTCTTATTATCGGTATAACGGATTTTAATGAAATTTTGTACGCAAAAATTGTAAAAAAACTAGGAATTTTAAAAACGAGAAAACTGTTCAAAAACATTTAATTTTTAAACTCTTAGTAGTGAGAAATTAAACCAGGGGCCGAATTACCGCTTCAGTGACGAGTGAGTGAGTCCCATCAGTGATCGAATGAAAACGTCAAATTGGAGTAATTTATTGCTCGATAACGTAAGCGGTAATGCCAAACTCACATAATTCAGTCACGTATTACTCGATAACTAATGCGGTAATTTGGCCCCAGAATGTCATGTGATTTCTTAAGCAAATGTAAATGTGTGCGAGAACAAAAATTATAAGTCGTTGTAGCGGTTTCTTAAAGAAAAAATTTTTTTTTAAATATTTTTAAGAAAAAATTTTGGTACGCGAACCTAACGATTTTACCATTTTACGAATAAAAATTAAATTTCTAAGAAAAATATTGACTTTTCAAAAAGAAATTGATTTTTTTTTTCAAAATTATAAAAATATTTTTTTTTAAGTTTTGAAATGCAATGTTTTTGGAAGTTTTTAGAGCATTCGCTATAAAAAAAAAGTTCATTAAAATCCATTATGCCGATAATGAGAAAGTCAAAATTTGAAAAATGGCTCTACCATAGTACCTGCAGTCAGTAATATCTTAATTTCAATTTTTTATTTTTTAATTACAGTTTGTAAAAATTAATCTAAAAAACAAATTTCATCAAAAAATACGATTTTCGAAAACCATTTTTTGACATTTGTATCGTGGGTACCGTTATTTTAAGATAAAATTAAATTTTTTCTCTCACATCTTGTAAATTGTATGAACAAACTTTTATTTGTAAACTTTAAAAAAAAATCGAGCAAGGAGTTTTCGAAATATTGATTTTTTTTTTTTAATCAAAAAAAAAATTGTAAAATTTTAATTGACAATAATATAATATTCAAACTTTTGGGGAGCTTTAGCATAAAAAAACTATTATGAAAATCGGTTGTACCATTTTTGAGAAAATCAAAAACAAAAAAATGGTTCCAAAGGGGGTAGCATTAATAACCGTTTTTCGGAACTTTTTTCAACCATTACCTGGCTTTAACTTAAATGTTTTTGGAACAGTTTTTGAGAAAAAACAATATTTATAAAATTTCGAAAAAAAAAAATCGTATGACCAAGGTTAACGAAAATCGGCCGAGCCGCTTAGGCTGTAGTCGAACAAACAGACAGACAGAATTTAGAGAGCCCCTCCTCTTCGCTATAATCGTAATGTCAACTTTGATCAAAATCTCGAGTTCGATTTTCTTTACGAATGCAAAAATTGCCTTAAAGTACATTTAAGTCGCAAGTAAAAGTTTGTATCGAAATTCTAGGTGTCTAGGTGTTGGCTGACCAGAGTCTAACTTACATATGAAATAATCAAGTGAGAGTTTTTCTATATTTTCCGTATGTGCGTGTTAAGGTGATAAAACTATAAAAGAAACATTGGCATCTCTCGGGCACCGCCACCGTGATGTTTCACGTCTTTCATTACTTTATAGTTCTAGTAAAAAAGCCAGTTGCATTCCTCCTTAAGACAATTCAAGCGTAATACTCGCTTTATAAATAAAGGGTGATTTTTTTTTTTTTTTTTTTTGCAAAAGTGGTTTTGACAACTCATGCACGTTTCGTGTTTTGTGTCACTGTCAAACATCTTCAGTTTGGTCTTTAATTTAACCATGAATCGTCGTACAAACAAACGAGCGAACTGAGGAAAATATCGCAGCTTTATCCGCCAGTGTCAGTGATGACCGTGAATTATCGGATTCGGCACCGTTCGCAGCAATTGGGCCTCTGTTACTCCTCTACGTGGAAAATTTTGCGGAAGGATTTAGGTGTGAAGCCTTTCAAAATACAGCTGGTGCAAGCATTGAAGCCGGACGACCTACCACAGCGCCGAATTTTTGCTGAATGGGCTCTTGAAAAGTTGGCCGAAGATTCACTTTTTTATCGAAAAATTGTGTTCAGCGACGGAGCTCATTTCTGGTTGAATGGATACGTGAACAAGCAAAACTGCCATATTTGGAGTAAAAAGTAGCCAGAAGCATTGCAAGAGCTAACAATGCATCCAGAAAAAGCCACTGTTTGGTGCGGGTTATGCGCTGGCGGAATCATTGGACCGTATTTCTTCAAAGATGATGCGAATCGCAACGTTACTGTGAATGGTGAGCGCTACCGTGCGATAATAACTAACTTTGTTTTGCGGAAAATGGAAGAGCTTGACTCGCATGACATGTGGTTTCAACAAGACGGTGCCACATGCTACACAACAATGGACCAATTGAGAGGCGAGTTCGGTGAACAGTTTATTTCAGTTTGATTTAACGCTTCTAGACTATTTTTTGTGGGGCTATGTGAAGGCTTATATCTATAGCGACAAGCCCTCTCCGATTGACATACCGGAAGCCAACATTGAAATATTTATTCGTGAGATACCGGCCGAAATGTTAGAAAGAGTATGCCAAAATTGGACTAAGCGGATGGACCATTTGAGGCGCAGCTGCGGCCAACATTTGCATGAAATAATCTTCAAACATTAAATTACATCGACCGTACTATCGATTCAAATAAAGATTTCATGCATTTTTGTAAATTTTATGTGTTTTTTTTCCGATAGCTCTTAAAAAATCACTCGTTATAAGAATCGTTTCTTTCCTATGAATATGGTCACCGTTTAGCTAAAGTGCAAGTTAAAATTGAACTTTCCTAAATTCCTATCAATCAATTTTAGAACCTTGCATTTTGTTGTACCAGTTATAGAAAGAGGGGATTTGTTTTCAAATCTTGTTTTAAATTAGCGATTAAATGCAAATGCTGGTGGCAGAATGAATCTACATATAAATTGCGTAATACATAATATAATTCCTATAAATTAAGAATATACCTATATATTTTTGATTATATAATAATTATGTGTCTAAGAGGACAGGTTTTAGTAATACTTATACTGGTAATTTGAATAGTAAAATATTTTATTTGAATGAATTATTGTTATTAAAAATATACCTCAGTTGAATATTCACCGCAAGTATTGTTATATGTATATACATGTCCAAGCAACTTCTGCCAAAATCATTTGATAGTACACCGAACCGAGTCGTGCGGCGTGTCTACCTGTAAGACAGTGTCCAGTTATGACACCTATTACGGAGCTGATCTGAGATCTACTGACGGACAACAAACACTATGACCGCTTCAAATCCAGTTTGGGCCAGATTTGTTTGGTCGCCAAACAAGTGGTAGTGTCAAGCCATCTTGTATTTGATTGTTCCAGAGCAATTCGCATCAGCATAAGTTTACTAGTAGCTATAGGCATACCTATATTTACCCTATTGGGCAAGATAGGCATTTCCGTTCCAATTCTGGCGAGTTCGTCGGTTTTACAATTCCACGGAATGTCCCTGTGTCCCGGCACCCAGAAAAGGTGAATATTAAACTGTTTGGCCTTCTCCATCAGAGACGATCGACAGTCTTGGGCTGTAATGAGTTTCAAGAGACTGATGCGAGGGATTTTAAAGCAGCCTGGCTATCTGAGAAGATGCGGATATCTGTACTAGATATCACGTTTTCTTTAAGCCAAGACAATACTTCCTTTATCGCCAGAATTTCCCCTTAGAATACGCTACAATGGTTTGGTAGGCGAAAGCAGACACTAAGGTTAAGTCCATCTGAGTACACTCCACCACCCACTCCGTTTTCAGTTTTCGATCCATCTGTATAAAAATGTACGGATATATTTTCTATTAAAGCTTCTTTCTCTCAAGCTGACCTTGAGTGAATGGTGACTTCAAATTTTTTATCGAAAACCAACAAGGGAGTGATGTAGTCGGAGTGACTTGGGAAAGTTCCGAATAAATTCAAAATGATGGTGTGGCCAATAGAGTTATTGGTCCATTGAGAGATGGCTTTGAGACGTACGGCTGTGCTCGCGGCCATTTGTTTGCTGTAAATATCAAGGGGTGTGAGGTTGTGAAGTATGTCTAATGCAGCGGAAGATGTCGATCGAAGGGCTCCGCTGATGCACATCAGTGTTGTTCCATGTAGACAAAAAATGTAGACTACACGATTGTCTACGTGTAGACAATTCAAAGTATACAATTTATGATTGTCTACATGTCAATGTCAACAATGTAGACAACGTAGACATTCAATTTTTCTTGTTATGTTTCGTCTAATAAATCATAAAATTAAAACAATTTTTATATTAATTCAATCTTTCACTATGAAATTGTATTTATTTAAACACAGAAACAAAACCTGTAGTCTTCAAGAAAAAAAACTTATAATGAACAACATACAGAACTAATCAACTATCGCTATACGTACAAAATACTGTATATGTATACAGATATGTACGAGTACATAATATACACTTGAAATCTTATTCATATTCGTCCTCGACGTCTTGGTCAAAATACCCATATTGAGTATCCTCGATTCTAAATGAATAGTAAAGGTGAAATAGTTGCTTGGATCGTTCAAATGTCAAACGGTTTCTCGACATGGAATGAACATACGACCAACTTGAAAAAAGTCTCTCGATTTGAGCGGAAGAGTCAGGAATAAGAAGAAGTTTTTTTGCCAAATTTTCCAGGTTTGGATGCTTTATGGCGGCCATATTCCAAAAAACGATTGGCTTTTGAAGTCTTTTTCGTAAAGCATTTTAAAAAAGTAAATTTTTCTATTAAAACAGTCCCAATCTTCTGTGACAGAGAAATCAAGAATTACAGATGACAGATTGGCTTGGCATGCTTTGTCTTCATTGTGTACATTGTCTACATTGTCGACATTATAGTCGATATTGTCTACATTGTATACATTGTCGACACAATTGTCTACGCATTAATGTAGACAATCAAAGTCGACACGTAGAGGAACAACACTAATGCACATACACGCTGAACGTTGCACTTTGCTTAGTTTATCGCGATTTTTCACTTTATCTAAGGCCGTCCACCATACAGTCACACCGTAAGTGAGTATAGGTCTAATGACCGCAGTATATAGCTAGTGAGTGATTTGTGGAGACAAGCCTCACTTGTTCCCCACGGCTTTCTTACAAGAAAATAGAGCTACCGTGGCTTTTCTTACTCATTCCTGTATATTAGGTTTCCAACTTAACTTTTTATATAAAATAAGACCCAGGTATTTAGCTTCATCTGAGAAAGTAAGTGGAACACCTTTGATCGATGGAAGGTCTAGTTGTGGAATTTTGTATTTCCTGACTTGTGAAGAGGACTAGTTCAGTCTTGTAGGGGTTAACACCTAGTCCACAACGATCTGCCCATTTGATTAGCTTGTTGAGAGTAATTTGTATGAGTTTTATTAGGATTTGAGGATGCTTTCCTGATACGGTAATCCCAATATCGTCAGCGTATGCAATTACTTTGAATCCCTCTTCTTGTAGGCCTATTAGCAGCTCATTAACTACCATATTCCATAGAAGTGGGGATAGGACTCCACCTTGTGGAGTACCTCTACTGACTGATCTTCTTGTAGTAAAGCTACCTAGTCCCGCATTTATAATTCTGTTTTTCAGCATTAAATTTATCAGGTCACCAAGTGAGCTATCTACGTTGAGATTCTGTTGTGCATTCGCTATTGCAGCGCTGTCGACATTGTTGAAGGCGCCTTCTATATCTAGGAATGCAACTAAAGTGTACTCTTTGTGATTTAGGGAGAATTCGATAGTGCGTACCGAGGTATGTAGCGCAGTTTCTACCGATTTTCCCTTACAGAAAACGTGTTGTGCTGTAGAAATAAGAAATAATAATATTGAAAGATACTCGTAGATCCTACAAATAAAGCGATACAGAAACAATTTTATAAATATTCTTAGAGTGGTTGTTGAAAATATAAAGTGTAAAACTGTTAGGTGCCAAGCCTTATAAAAGTCGAGCACATGCTTTAAGAAATATTGAGTTTTCAAAAAAAAATATATATTTTTATTTCTATCCCGAAAATATTTATTTTAGAAACTTACTAGGACCTTTTAGAAGAGAAAATTAATCGAAATCAATGGCACAATTTTGGAGGAAACCTAAGATAAGAAAAAGATTCTTTGCATCTATGGGAGGGGGAGAAACCACGCGGTGAGACGACCCAGTCACCAAATTTTGCCATCAAAACTTCAAAAGTCGCACAACTTTTTGGTAATGTAAGAACGTTTAAGTTGGATCGCAGCTCGGATAAATCAAAATTGTCAAGCTCCACATATAAGTCGGTTGACTTTGTTCTCTACCCAAAACCATTGACGGTTGCGATGTCTTCTTCCTCATTTCCAAAGAAATATCTCGTCCGTTGTCGCACTGAAAAGTCTGTGTTTGTGTATGCATTAATGACCCATCGAACACTTGTAAAGATTGTTTGCTCCAATATCGGCCGTTTTGCATTTTGACATAGCCGCTGAGCCCGCCAAAAATGGGCCTCGGCGAAGAAGATAATTTTGTTCAAAATAGGCATTTCCGACCTTAACTTCCAGCTCCAATTAGCGAACTCACGTCGCGTCGTCGTCGTCTATGACCGTCTACATGAAATGGAAAACCTAACCAAATATTTTGACAGCTGCTGAAAAACAATAATTGGCAAAACTACCAGTATGTCTTTAGAAGGAGCATTTGAGTTTAGATGCCTAAGGTTTGAGAAAGAGAAGATTTCAAGGAAATAAATCGAACATTGAACGTTAAGTTCGTTAAGACCTTAGAAGTGTTTTTCACGTATTTGGCAGAAATCCCAAAAACTAAACGATGTTTATTGTAAATAACTAAATCAGACCAAAAACATAAATGTTAAAAAAAGAGCAAAGTTCTTCTATACAAAAACTTCAAAACCTCTTACTTCATGAAGGTTTAATACCGGATATTTACAGTAGAATAATATTGAAACAGCTACAATGTAATAGAGAAATTTTATTATTTAATGATTACTGACTAAAATTTGATGGGTTCGCTAGTCAACGTTTTAAAACCTTTCGAATTGGGCATAAAAAAAACTTGCCAACTAAGCCCATCAAATACGAAAAGTCATGAGTTTTCAAGATGCATGTATACAGTCTTGGCCAAATGTATTAGGCACCCCCAAAAACATGCCATAATTTTAAAACCAAGTAAAATTTAAAAAAAAACAAGTATGCAGAAATGTTGTAAATTTTTTTTTATTAAAGAAAATTTAATATTTTGTATGGCCACCCCTCGCTTTTATGACTGCTGCTATTCGTTTAGGCATAGAACTTACGAGCTTACGGCATTCGTCAGAACTTATTTTGAGCCATTCTTGCTCAAGAACCTTTTTGAGCATCTCTTTTGATGTTGCTGGGTATTGTCGGACTTTACGCTTTAAAATTCCCCATAGATGCTCAATTGGGTTCAGATCTGAGTACTGGGCAGGCCATGGAATCAGGTCAAGGGCATATTCAGCAAACCACTTCATTGAGAGGGCGGACTTGTGACAGGGTGCATTGTCCTGCTGGAACAACACGCCCCGAATATTTGTATCACCAAAAATATGCTGGAAAGATGCCATCAGCGTGTTTTCCATCAAATTAATGTATTTTTTTTTTGAGTCCATGCGACCCTCACAAATGACCATTTGTCCCACGCCGTCCGCAGCCATGCAACCCCAGATCATAACGCTTCCTCCTCCGTGTTTAACAGTTGGAACTACACATTCTGGGTTGTATTCCTCACCAACTCGCCGCCTCACAAAGGTTACACCAGGGTTTCCAAACAGCTGCAAAAATAAAAAACAATAACCTTTTTCAAAAGCTCAAAATAACTAAGTGGATGGCAATTTAAAACAGTTTTTAAAGTTTCCGAGTTCGGGGCTTCATTATAATGCTTACTTCAAAGTTTGATTCATCTGACCACAAAACGTTACTCCAATCTTCTTCAGTAAGGTTTTGGTATTTTTTTGCCGATTCTAGCCGCAACTTTCTGCTTTTTTCTGAGAGCCATGGCTTTTTCCTCGCCTTGCAACCTTTCAATCCAACTTCTACGAGTCTCCTTCTAACGGTTCTAGCCGAAATCTGTTTCCCACAATGTTGTGTTATGTCAGCAACTAGCTCATTTGATCTTTTTTTACGGTTTTTTTGTATAGAGGTTTGTATTAAGAACCGATATTCTCTTACCGTGGTTACTTTTTTCCTGCAGGATTTTGTACGATTTAGATGGGATACAGTCTTCCAAAACCGATCTTAGGCATTTTGCACGGCACAACGCGAACAATTCATTCTCCAAGAGAATAGAGCGTAAATATAGGGTGCCTAATACTTTTGGCCAAGGCTGTAGTTTCAAAATGACAATAAAGACACTTCGAATGAAAAATCTTCGCTTTGAATGTACATTAAGCTATACCGTTCTACCAAATTTCATCATTCAACAGCAATCGGAAGTGCTCCATATAAATTAAACATTTTCTCAGAAAGTGGGCGGATACCACGCCCCCTGAATGGAAAACCTCACTTTTTAGTTTTGGTCCTTTATATGCAATTTAAGCCGTACCGTTTTACCAAATTTCATTGTTCTACTGCAATCGGAAGTGTGCCATATAATTTAAATCAGTTCTGAGGAAGTGGGCGGATACCACGCCCCTGAATGGAAAACCTCAAATTTTATATTTTTTTGTATGCAATTTAAGCCCTACCGCCTTACCAAATTGCATCGTTTTACAGCAGTCGGAAGTGCTCCGTTCAACCAACACCAATTCGGATAAAGTGGGCGGATACCACGCCCCCTGAATAGAAAACCTTGAAATTTTCGATTTATTCCTCTGCTTGCATGACAAGACCTATCGTTGTGCAAAATTACAAGATTCTACGATGTCGGGAAGTGCTCCATAATTTTGACGATCTATCAGTCAGTCAGTCAGCTACGGTTTTTATGATTTTTGAGGCCTTATATCTCAGGAACCGCTTATGATAGAAAATTTTGAAATTTTGTGAGGCGTCTGTGCCTGACTTCATTGGTACTGAAGTTAGGGAGATGTCAAAAATCGCCTGAGTTTGTTCCTGTAAAAATTGTAGTGCCATTCATCCATAAATGAGCCAGTATATGAAAACTCTAAATAGCAAATATCAGTTTTTGTTATAATTTAATTACTAACAAAACCAGCAAGTATTACATGTTCAAAAACATCATCAAAATGACTCACCTTTATAAATTTCGCGGTTGTTTTAAAGACGGTTGTAAGAACTTTAGTGGTAACTTTCAATGAGCAAAGTCCAAAACAGCCATTCAGAATAACCGAATGCCGCTGCTTTATACTTTTTAAGTTTGTAAAATACTGGTACAAGTCTTTAAAATTCTGAGTATTTAGAAATCTAAAAGCAAGAGTACATCATGTCCTACTTTTTATTTGATATAGAATGAAAAGAGACCCTTTGAACTGTGCCAACTACAGGGGCATAAGTCTCCTGAACATTGCATACAAGATCCTTTTAACCGTATTATTTTAACGCTTGAAGGCTTAAGTCAACAACCTGCTAGGTCCATATCGGTACGACCTTAGACCAGTAAAGTCCACTATAGACCAAATATTCACATTACGGCAGATATTAGGAAAAAACCCAGGAGCTTCAAATCGAGATCTTTTCCACCTTTTCATCGATTTCAAAGGCGCGTATGATAGTATCTATAGGGACGAACTTAAAGAGTAATGTCTTTTTTTGACATCCCTGACAAACTTGTCCGTTTGGGCAGGATGACGATGGATAAATCACTATGCTCCATCAAGTTCGAAAAAGATCTCACAAATGAAATTGATACCAAAAAAGATTTTAGTCAAGGCGTTGATGTGTCTTTCGACTTCTTCAACATGATTCTTGAAATAATAGTGCAAAACTCACGTATCAACACTAGAGGCAAAATCTTTCAAAAGTTCGTCCAATTACGCGGATACGCCGACGACATTGACATATTACATAATTGAATTTATGAGCTTTGAGGCGGAAGTGAAGAAGATGTAGGTATTCAGCGGTCAATGAGAGTAAGGCCAAGTCATCAAAAAAGACACACAACACCCACGTCTTGAAGAGAACATCATACCATAGACAGCTATTATTTTGAGATAATTTAGGACTTTTACCTTTGTGCCGCTATTATTTCAGGCAAAAACACCAGCACTGAAATACGATGGGGAATAACTCTTGCCAAACGCTTCTTCTTTGGACCTTGTCGAAAGTGGATGTGAACGATTTAATACGAGTATGTTTCGAGATGAAAATTTTCCTTGTGATCTTTGGTCCCGCCTGCATAGATGGGCAGTGAAGGAGAAGGCTGTAGAGCGAAACCGACCAAGTCAAACGAATTAAGGCCCAACGACTGAGATGGCTGGCACATGTTGAGCGAATGGACCCAAATGCTCCGGCTCTGAAAGTCCTTAAATACAATCCCCAGGGACGGCGCAGGAGAAGAAGGTAGCTAGGCACCGAGCTTTTAAGAATAAACATATAATCCTAGAAAGTTGCATGTGTTATTTAATAATGTTTTTGAATAATGAATAAATTATCACTTTCCAAAGTTACCATGCTAATTTATTTTAATTTCTGAATAAAAAAACTGTTAATTTTTATTGGTCTTGGAGTTTAAACTGAACATTTCCTATCAATTAATAAACTGCTTTGTTCTTGTTCTAAAGAATTAATAGTTTATTTGATTTCAAGGAAGTGCATAATTTATTTGTTTACCTTTGCTTTAAGCAAAATTTTCTGTATAATAGACATTCGAAAGTGATTTTGAACTTTAAAACCAAACTTTTTTTTATTACTTCACTTCTTGCTAGTTTTCTAGTGAGTGGTTTTATTCGGTCTTAGTGAACAGAAAACTGTTTAACTTCTTTCGACGTAAGATGCTTTTGTGGCAAAGTTCGATATTATGAGTCAGAATTTAAAAATATCATTAACCAACACGGATGAAAAAAAAAACTAAAGATAATTTTTAGTTTTACTTTGAATATCTTGTATGTAATTTGAATAAAGTTCGATATTATGTACGTACATATATTAATGATATAGGTCAAAGTTAAAAGTCTCGAATTTTATTACGTCAAATGTAGTTTAAGAAGAATTTTTTTTATGGAGTTTACTCATTTATAGTTGAGTTAAATTATATTGACCAACACCAAGTTAATCGAACCATTAAATAATAATCCCCAACTGTTGCCGGACGAAAGACTGATTCGAGTTCAGGTTCGCAGAATCTCGCCAAGGCTGAACTCCTTCTCTTTTTTTAACTTTCTTTTATTATTATTATTTTTTTTCCTTTAAGGAGATTAATGAAATCAAGTCGACCGGATGAAAACCAGAAGTCGTAATAGGATTGACCACAACACCAGCTTTATTTACATAATAAGTGATTAACTTTTTTTTGTGCTCATTCAGAGGGAATAAAGGGGCTTGTTTACTTTACTCTTGATGTTTTGTGTAAATTTATTTATCAAGCTATTCGGGTTAATCAATTTAATTAATTTGCCACCTCTATCTAGTCCAAATACGCATCAAATATTTAAAATTTAAATCTAAGAAATTAATACTAAAACTGTATGAATTTTAATGTCAATGAATCATCTATGCTATTCATCTATATTGCTAGAGTGGGTTAATATAATCAGCTCGAGCTGATCACGTTCACTTTTTTCGACAAGTTATGCGTTTGTAAAAAAATCGAAGTTGAGGTTTTAAATTTTATACTGAGATGTTAGAGGAGACAAAAATGTCAATATTGCAATATTATATTCCTGTCTATCTGTCTTTTAGCTATGGGTTTGATTTGTTTTAAACATCGCAGCAATCTATATTTTTGATCTTGTCCATACATTTAGTTATACAACGGTTATTAAAATCTTTTTTTCTCGCGAACGGTTTCTACGATTTTGATAGATATTATTTTGTAAGTAACATATATCAGCAGAGCTTTTAAGTGCAATTTTACTCCAATATAATTTAAGTTGTACTTTAACTTTTTGAGCAGGATAGATTATATTTGTACTTGAAAATTTAAATAACTAGAATTTTTGAAGTTGTATAGTTTAGGTAAGGTTATCGTTGTTGTGAATATTTTTTGAGATTTATTAGTTGGTCCATTCTGATACCGTATAAATAAAGTAAGCTTTTTCCCCCACTCGTTGAACCTCCTTACGAACTTACGAGGCATGCATTATTAGATGCATATATTGGCCAGGTCGGTAGGTATCTATAGTAGAACTTTCGTAGATGGAGCCTACGTCCTTGAGTTAGAGCAGGACATATAACGAGAAGATGAGGAATCGATTCTTCCTCTTCATCGTCCATTTGCTTTATATGGCAACATAGGTAGTGTAGTTCCGTTTTTGGCGAGTTCATCAAATCAAAGGGTACGGTAGTGCCCAGCCAAGCTCTGGCACTACACCCTTTTAACAGGAACAAACTCAGGCGATTTTTGACCCCCCCCCCCCTAACTTCTGTACCAATGAAGTCATCGTACGTAGAATCTTGTAATTTTGCACAACGGTAGGTTTTCCATTCAGGGGCATGGTATCCGCCCACCAGGCACGAGGCGTGACTTTTTCGATAGCGGAAGCACTGAACATAAAACCAAAACTGAAAGACCTTTGAGATCCAACCTTTTAAATTCCACTTAATAATAATACACATAAAATAATATACATAAATAATATATTACAGTAAAGTCTGATTAAAAAAAAAAAGCTTGATACCTTGCGCAAAGATTTATCCTTTTTCTTTTAAGACAAAATTATCTAAGTACGATTTGATGAGAACTAAGCTACGAGTAGATAACCTTTCTTGTCCACATTTATTTCTAAAAAAATATTTAATTCTCTTAAAACATGAATATTATCTCTCTACAGATGCCATTATTACGGGATATTAAAAATCTTAAGATTCATTGAAGTTTTTTTTGATTTAAAATTCTCATAATTGAAAATAACCTTTAGTTTTATTTCTGCTGGAATGTCAAGAAACCTCAGATATGAATATAAGAAATACTATTTTTAACCACTTTGTTTATAATAACAAAAAATAAACAGAAAACAGGTGGATTGTATTTATCGCCACGAAAATAATTAAAAAACTACCACCTTTTAAATTCATATTTGTTTGTTTTCTGATAGTTATGATGTTATGAATGAATTGCACCTAAATTTGCACACACATTATGTTAAAATAAAACTCTTCTACCCCTTTTGTCCACGAAATTAAACTCATTATCAGTTTGAGACAATAAGCAACTCAATAGATACATTTTTGTTTTTCTATCTCTCTTGTAGGAAATTCTCGTAATGCATTCACTCAACTCATTCTTCACACATTGTGCAAAAGGCAAGAAACGAGACAAAATTATTTTGACTTTGGGTTGAGATCTAAGTTAAGTATGAGAAATAATGGAATGCCCAGCTGTTGTGCATTCTATATTGTTTGAGAATCATTTTTGTTTGAGCATTTTGTGAATATTGGTGAGTGATGTTGTAGGTATATTTTCAGTTGACTTGGAGTGGAAGGGTATTTTGAAATTGAGTTATGGAGGCGATAATAAGGAATGCTTAGCTGTTAAGCATTTTAGCAGAACTTTCATGAGATTGAGCATTATAAATAATGGAGTGATGTTGAGCATTCTCAGTTGGTTTGCAGTGTGGCATTTTAAGTTGTAATAACCAGAGAGATCTTGATTTCCTTTAGTAATTTTAGTAAAGATGATAATGTTGTCATAATGATGTTGGAATGTAATTTACAGAGTAAATGAAGATTCATTAATAGATACAATTAAAATAATAAAAATATTAATACAATTTGGAATTTTGAATTTAATTCCTTGCTAGGTACGATTTTTTCAAATGGTTCAACGGAAGCACTCATTCCACTCAATATATGGACGCTTCGTCCCTGCCGCCCACTTCCCCAGAACTGATGTAAATTATATGCTGTAGAATTATGAGATTTGGTAGAGCGGTAAAGCTTAATGTACATTCAAAGCGAAAAATAGAAAATCTAAGATTTTTCATTCGAAGTGTATTTTTATCGTCATTTTGAAACTATACATTCATCTTAAAAATTCATGACTTTTCTTATTTGATGGGCTTTGTTGGCAAGTTTCTTTTATGCTCAATTCTAAAGGTTTTAAAAACTTGACCAGTGAACCCATCAAATTTTAGTCAGTAATCATTAAATAATGAAATTTCTCTATTACATTATAGCTGTTACAATATTATTCTACTTTAAATATTCGCTATTAAACCTTCATGAAGTAAGAACTTGGCGTACTTTTAGATCTCAGTACTTTTCACGGCTGACTTGTTAGACAAAGGTTTTTATATAGAAGAACTTGGCTCTTTTAATGTATTTGGTCTGATTTACAATTTCCTGGATCGTCTCTATGGCCTGGCACCCAACATAGGTGAATGTCAAACTGCTGTGCCATCTCGGAGAAGATTGAAATGTTTTAGTAGAGACAGAATCCAGAACTTTAATAGCAACTTGGGTATCTGAGAAGATGCGGATATCACTACTTGATATCACATTTTCTTTAAGCCAAAACGAGACTTCTTTTATCGCCAAAACTTCCTCCTGTAAAACACTACAGTGATAAGAAAGAGGAAAGTAGAAACTTAAGTTTAGTATTTCTGAGTACACACCTGGACCATTTGATCGTCAAGTATAAAAATTAATTCGTTTTCTAGGAATGACAAGTCCTTCCAGATGGATCTGGAAGAGATGGTAACCTCAAAATTTGTATGGAACTATAATTGTAGAATGGTGTAGTATATGTTGCTTTAGTGTGCCATCTTTTATGTCGGTATGAAAACCTTGAGTTAGGCCAGGCGCGCACATTCAATTTTTAGTTTCGCAACTGTTAAGTTGCCAAAATGAAACATATGGGCTTATATGGGATACCGCGCACTTAGAGCAACTCGATTCGAGCAACTAAAAAGTTGGTATTTTGACACAAACTAAACGATTGCCTAAAATTAATTCGCAACAGTTGAGCTGTTTTCTATAAGCTCAAGAGAGAAAAGAGTGTGAGCGTGTGTTAAGAGTTGCCAGTGCGCGCTACTCTATCAACTGGTGATTAAACTATTTGATTTCGATCACAGTTGCCAGTGCGCGGCTAGCTTAGTTTGACATTTATCAACCGACTGACAGTAGACATACGAAATGTATTTTCGAAACGTCAATTCATTACGATTTTAAACATTAATTGCTTCACACCGAAACAACGCACGAAAATAGTGACGCATTACATTGACAATTTTAGTTTAGTTGCATAAATTCAACGTGCATCGTCAACAATTTCGTGAACAACAAGCAGCGTCTGACAACACTATTCGTCGTTTGATGTCAATTATTTTTGACAACGTGACAATGGGAGATTGTTGACGTGCCGTTAATCAACTCCCAATACATTCTAACGAACTGGTTGATGCGGTGAGAGAGAGTGTTACCAAGAACCAAATTAGTCGTTTCGTCACCGCGCTCAGCATTTCGAACTTAGAGCTGTTTTCTCAAAAATTAATTTTGTAAAATTTATTAAAAATTTATAAAAAAAAAAAGGTTTAGTGTGTGCCAATTTGAGTAAATATCAATTATAACACCAAATACATAAATGTTATTAAAGGAGCCAAACTCTTTTATAAACAAAAAACCGGTCAGCCAGTCGGGAAAAGCTATGAGATATTAGACTTCGCTAAGACTTCATAAACTTATTTTAATATAGGTACAGCTATATCGTGACAACGTAAAATTATGAGAGAAACTAGCAAGTTAATGATTACTGAACAAAATTTGCTATGTTTATTGGTCAAGTTTTCAAAATATTTTAAACTTGTTTAGAGCTATTATGTTTTATTTTTTCATATTTTATATTTTTTTGTTCTGACAGAGAACTAATTCTTGTACAGAAGATCAGTTAGTTAGGGTTTTTTCAGTCTTATATCTCGGGAACCACTATTGAATGTTTGAAATATAGTGAGATGTCTGTTTTTTTAGCGAAGTAGCTATTACGCATTTTAGTTTCTGACTTTATTGATACTGAAATTAGGAAGCAGTCAAAAGTATCAAATTTGCCAGAGTTTGAATCAGTAGATAATAGAACTTAGGTGGGCTTTACCATGCCATCACGTAATGACAGGTTTGACTTTGTTGAGTTCGTTCCCTTCATTAAGAATTTTGTAAGTGAAACAAAACTGCACGACTGGATCGCAAGTTTTAAGAGCTTGCTTTCCAGCCGAGGTTCTTTTTTTTTTATAATCTACCCGCGCTCAAGGGATTATGATTACCCTTTAAATGTTTCAACACAGCGAGGGCGTGAAGTTAATGAAGAGAAAGAAGGATAGGAAAGATGTGTGGCACGATGTTCTGAGACTAAAGGTGGTTGTCTCAGATTTTTTATCTCCAGGGATGGCGGCTGAACTAAAGCGGAGAAATGCCGTGTCTTATTTCTATGTCGCTTATAATTCACATTATTTTTATTCGTGTTCATCCTTGTTGGGCATACTAGTTTAACTAAATTACATGTTGTTAGTGTTATGCCTGAACAACATGTAAAGAGTAAGCCAGCAGCCCATTGATGACAATTTTTAGAACGTTTTTAATTGAATTAAAGCGACATAGACGACGGCAGGGATCGAACCTGTGATCATGAGGTTGACAGGCGAGCACACATCCATCGCGCCGCGGCCACCCCAGTCTCGCCAGGGTCGTCCTGAAGAAAACACGAAACTCCAGAGTAAAAGGTCTTCAAACCTTATTACAAAATCTTTATTGAAAATAACTCTTAAATCTATAACATACAATATTCTGCTACTAATATGTCACCTAATTCGGGTATTTAAATGTTTCACGGGCATCAACTTCTGAATTCTGGCCTGGCTGCCTCGCATCGGCTATACTGGTGGTTGATGATTCGGATCTGGTACTTAATTACGGGTATTTTGGCTTCTAGTAATTCGGTTTCAAACGGGTCCTTTTATTCGGATGTCGGGTTCATGACGGGATCCGTAGGTACAACTACAACGCCCCTGGTGGTACTAAATAGCAGGCTAAAAGCTCTGGTAGATCAACAGGTACAACGCCCCTGGTGGCACTAAACAGAAGGCTAAACGCTCTGGTAGATCAGCAGATACCGAAGCCCCTGGTAGCAATTAGGATATTAAACTTCGAACTCAGACCCCTTACCGCTGGTGGGGGAAGGCTTAATAAGAAATACCTAGACAATCTCACATACCTAACTTGTCTTTTCACGAAACCCCTTACCACTGGTAGGAGAAGCTCCGCAAAAGCAAGGAAAGCTAAATGACCAATTCGTCCGCACTTGTCTACGACTGGATTTCAAATAATTGATACAACCAATTTACTATGCCGCCTGACTTTGTGTATGATCGAAAGGGTGTTTTACGTTCACCCAAGTAGGTCCTCATCATGACTTTTCAGTAAACACTGAATGTGAACTATATAAGTGGTGAGCAAAAAATATCAAAGTAGTTGATTTTCCTGTGACGTCAAGTATCCATGGTGCTTGTGAATCGAATTTGGTTAACTACAATTTCACTAGTAATACCCAAACAATATGAAGAGGAGAAGCATGGAACACTTCGTTACAGAGCCTGTGATAACTCCCTTAGTAGTTCGAGCTTAAAATATAATATGAAGTCTTTAGCACATATGAATTTCAAATCGTTGTAGTGGTTTTTTAATACATTTCTTATATTCAAAATATTTTTTAAAATATTTACGAATTTTTTGGGAATTTTTTTAAATTACAAGCTAGATTTGGGTAACAATTTTTGAAAAAAGAAGAAATATTGTGTTTTAAAATTATGAAAAAAATTTTTGGAAGGTACCGTTATTTTGGAACTTAAAGAAATTGCTAGGCGAACAATTTAAAATAAAATGCACGACTGGATCGCACGAACTTGCTCTTATGTAAAAGTACTTTGGAATTTAAGATACATTTTTTAAATATAAAACATGGATTATTTAATGAGATAATAATGTTCAAATGCATAAAATTGCCGTCTGGTTTCCGGAAAAGTATGAATTTATGCAAATAAACCTTAAAAAATCATTTTATTATTAAATAAATTTTTTATATAAGAAATTTCTCTAAAATTTTACAAGAAAAAAATGTGGGATGCGAATTTTAAGTATTTAATAATATTGGTTTAAGGAAATAATTTCAAAAAATAATCGTTCATAGGTTTTGAAGATATTGATTAAAATTTTTTTTTTTAAACCAAAAAATATTTTTTAGAATATTTTAATATACAATATTATTTTAAACTTAAGGGGACTCCTGCTAAAATTTTGGGTTAAATTCCTTAGAGCCGTTAATGAGAAAGTCGAAAATAAAAAAAACGGGTCTATGGCAGGTACCCCTAGCAACATTTTGCCCCAAAATTTTTGTTGACCAAAATGTAGTCCATGTCCATAATATCACACCTAATTTTTTTTGCATTACGGGTGTATGGGGGGTACCCTTAGTTTTGGAGCTAAAAAAAAAATTTCAATTTCTCCTCTAGGGAATCACCGAAGACCCTTAACTACCGAGATTGAAAGAAATAGGTCCAGGGGTTTAGGCTGTAGTGAGAGATACAGACATTAGAGCTGTGTCAATCGGGATCGATTCGATTTTTTTGATCCGATCATCGAAAAGTATTGATGATCGAAATCAATCATTTTAATCGATCTCAATCTCAATCATTTACATGATTCTCGATTCTGGATTCTGGATTCTGGATTCTCGATTTTCTATTTCAATCTCAATCATTTCAATGAGTCTCGATTTTCGATATCAGTTGACTCGATTAATCATGATTTACTTGATTCCATTTCTTCCGATTCAATCAACGTGGATTATGAACGCCAAACGGACGGTGGACTGGAACTTCTGGGTTGAACTCGGCTTTAAACAACATGATTGATCGGGTTGGTCGTTGATGTTGTAGGCCGCAAAACCAATTGTTGGGTTGAACTGATGTTATTTGATGTATCAGGATCCGGTATGTTTAATGTGGATTTTTGGACGTTTCTTAATCCATCGGCATCGTAGCCATCCTTTGATGGAATTTGACAGTTTATGACTTGACGAATAGAGGACGAATTCAGTTATGACGTACAAGGTATATTTCGTACAAAATGTAAGCCGAAAGCCCTAAAATTGCACTTTTCCGGAGCAACAAATAAAATCTCATTTTTTTTGGTATTTTTAGACGTTTTTTAATCCATTGACATCGTAGCCATCTAGCGTTGCCAGACGTCCCGGTTTACCCGGGACATCCCGGATTTCAGACATAAATTCATCTGTCCCGCCGGGACAGCTTTTTTCCCGGGTCGGGACTCAAACTCTAATGCACTAATGCCTAATGTACCTAAATATCTTTCAGTGATAAGGAACAACCCCTACATTGCGATTTAACCCTAAAATTTCAATCAAATAAACCTAACTTAAGGAAATTTTTTTTTTGTAAACTGACTTCTGTCATTAAAATTGACAAAAGAGAAATATTTTCAAATGATAAAAGTCATTTAATTAGTAATTAATAAAAGAATTTATTTATTTTGATCTACACGCATTATATGATTTTTGCTTGCGACTTATAGGTAGATACTATAAGGCAAGTTATGCATTCGTAAAAAAATCTAACTCGAGATTTTGATTAAAGTTGACATTACGATGATAGCGAAGACGAAAAAGTGGGTCTCACAATTCTGTCTGTTTGTCTGTCTGTTCGACTACAGCCTAAACGGCTCTGCCGATTTTCGTTAAAATGTTATATCTACCAAGTTAAACGAAAATTTTTTCCCCCAATCGTTTTTTATTTTTTTTAAAGACCAAAAATAACGGTACCTGGCATTTTTCGAAATTTTATAAATATTTTTATTTCTCAAATTTCATTTAGTTAAAGCTAGGCAGGTAATGGTTAATGGCAATGGTACGACCGATTTCGATCATTTTCTTTATGTTAAGGCTCCCCAGCACTTTAAATATTATTGTGTATTCAAATTCTATAATTTATATAAAATTCTATAATTAAAAAAAAATTGAAATCAAGATATTAATGACTGTACCTACCACTGAACGATTTATTCGAATTTTGAATTTCTCATTAACGGAATAACGGATTTTAATAAAAGAGAAACTTCTTTAAAATTTAAAAAAACATTGTATTTTAAAACTCTAAAAAAATAGTTTTTAAAATTTTGAAAAAAAATCGATTTTTTTGAAAATTCGATACCTTAAAAACGGTTCAATATCTTTTTTAGTAAATTTAATTTTTATTCGAACAAAATCAAAAACTTCAAATTGACGTACCTACCAATATTTTATCTTAAAAATGATTTAAAAACTTTGTATATAAAAGCTTATATTTTTAAGAAACCACTACAACGAAGTATAATTTTGTTCTTGCTTTGATCAATATTTGTTTGAATCACATGGCATCCTGTGTTTAGCTAGTTGGAGCTTGTTTTAGGAGTTGTTTTAGTCATTTAAAAAATTAATTTTTCTCTAATAACATTCATTTTTAAAATTCTCAGTCTTTTACGTTACAGCAAGTTCGTGCGACCCAGTCGTGATTTTATTTATTTTGTCCCGGGCAATATGATGAAATCCCGGGAATTTTCGTTATTTAAGCCACTTGTCCCGCCGAGGTGCAAGAAAAATCTGGCAACCCTATAGCCATCCTTTGATGGAATTTGACAGTTTATGACTTGACGAATAGAGGACGAATTCAGTTATGACGTACAAAGTATATTTCGTACCAAATGTCAGCCGAAAGCCCTAAAATTGCACTTTTCCGGAGCAATTAATAAAATCTCTTTTTTTTTGGTATTTTTAGACGTTTTTAATCCATTGACATCGTAGCCATCCTTTGATGGAATTTGACAGTTTATGACTTGACGAATAGAGGACGAATTCAGTTATGACGTACAAAGTATATTTCGTACCAAATGTTTGCAGAAAGCCCTAAAATTGCTCTTTTCCGAAGCAACAAATAAAATCTCTTTTTCTTGAATTTTTTGACACTTTTTAATCCATGAAGTAGCCTCATCATAGAGTATTTTGTGAGAACTACTCGTATCAAAGCCACAAGTCAATCTATCATCGAAATCGAAATTAATATCGAATAGGAACGGTATTGAATCATTTCAGTGAAATGAAAATGATCGATTGATTGAAAAGATCTGATCATTTTCGTAATCGATTGTTGAACGATTCGATCATTTGAAATGAACGATTTACACAGCTCTAACAGACATACAGACACACTGAAACATGTTTTTTGTGTACTAAATTTTCCTCAAAATTTTTATAAAAAAAATTGATATGCAAATTGATAGTATTTAATAAAATACATTTTAAAACGTAATTTAAAAATTTAATCGTGTATCGGTTTTCAAGATATTGAATTTTCAAAAAAAAAATTGTATTATTTTTTTAAAAATCCAAAAACTACTTTTTCGAAAAAATTTTTAGTTTATATTTTTTCAAATGCAAAGCAGCTCCTGCATAAAAATTTTGGTTAAAATCGTTAGAGCCGTTGGTGAGAAATTCGAAAATCAAAAAAACCGTTCTATGAGAGGTACCCCTAATAACATTTCCCCCCAGATTTTTTTTTCACCAAAATATAGTCCTAGTCCATAATATCACACCTAATTTTTTTTATCAAAATCGTTAGAGCCGTTTTCGAGATAAATAAGATTTTGCATTACGGGTGTATGGGGGGTACCCTTAGTTTTGGAGATAAAAAAAAAGTTTCAATTTCTCCGGAATCACCGAAGACCCTTAACTGCCGAGATTGAAAGAAATAGGTCCAGTGGTTTAGGCTGTAGTGAGAGGTACAGACATACAGACACACTGAAACATGTTTTTTGTGTACTAAATTTTCCTTAAAATTTTTATAAAAAAAATTGATATGCAAATTGTTAGTATTTAATAAAATACATTTTAAAACGTAATTTAAAAATTAAATCGTGTATCGGTTTTCAAGATATTGAATTTTCAAAAAAAAAATTTTATTATTTTTATAAAAATCCAAAAACTATTTTTTCGAAAAAATTTTTAGTTTATAATTTTTCAAATGCAAAGCAGCTCCTGCATAAAAATTTTGGTTAAAATCGTTAGAGCCGTTGGTGAGAAATTCGAAAATCAAAAAAACCGTTCTATGACAGGTACCCCTAATAACATTTCCCCCCAAATTTTTTTTTCACCAAAATATTGTCCATATCCATAATATCACACTTAATTTTTTTATCAAAATCGTTAGAGCCGTTTTCGAGATAAATAAGATTTTGCATTACGGGTGTATGGGGGGTACCCTTAGTTTTGGAGCTAAAAAAAAAATTTCAATTTTTCCTCTAGGGAATCACCGAAGACTCTTAACAACAGAGATTGAAAGAAATAGGTCCAGTGGTTTAGGCTGTAGTGAGAGGTACAGACATACAGACACACTGAAACATGTTTTTTGTGTACTAAATTTTCCTTAAAATTTTCATAAGAAAAATTGATATGCAAATTATTAGTATTTAATAAAATACTTTTTAAAACGTAATTTAAAAATTTAATCGTGTATCGGTTTTCAAGATATTGAATTTTCAAAAAAAAAATTGTATTATTTTTTTAAAAATCCAAAAACTATTTTTTCGAAAAAATTTTTAGTTTATATTTTTTTAAATGTAAGGCAGCTCCTGCATAAAAATTTTGGTTAAAATCGTTAGAGCCGTTGGTGAGAAATTCGAAAATCAAAAAAACCGTTCTATGGCAGGTACCCCTAATAACATTTCCCCCCAAATTTTTTTTTCACCAAAATGTAGTCCATGTCCATAAAATCACACCTAATTTTTTTTTATCAAAATCGTTAGAGCCGTTTTCGAGATAAATAAGATTTTGTATTACGGGTGTACGGGGGGTACGCTTAGTTTTGGAGCTAAAAAAAAATTTCAATTTCTCCTCTAGGGAATCACCGAAGACCCTTAACTACCGAGTTTGAAGAAAATACCTCCGGTAGTTTAGGCTGTAGTTCGAGGTACAGACATACAGACATACAGACATACAGACATACAGACAGACAGACGGAATTGTCGGACCCACTTTTTTCGTCTTCGCTATCATCGTAATGTCAACTTTGATCAAAATCTCGAGTTCGATTTTTTTTCCAAATGCAGAACTTGCCCTATAGTACCTATATCGCAAGTAAAAATACTATCTACCACGTTTAAGGAAAATCGACCCAGACGTTTTGGCTGTAGTTGAACAGACATAAAATTAGGCAGACTGTATTGCGAGACCCACTTTTTTATCTTCTCTGTCATCATAATGTCTAGTTTGATCATAATCTTGCATTCATAACACAAGTCTGCAAAAAAAAAAAAATTGAGAGCTGTTTTGGTTTTTTGCGTAATTCTTATGATTTTGGGTGTGCTGAATCTGAAAATGACTTTCATTTTGTTATAGAACGTCACGTTTTCTGACAATGTGGGTATCTATGGTAACAATTTATTATCTTAAAATAAAAGACAAAAGACTACACATTTTTTTTTAAATTTATAATTGCGTAACAAAACTTATTTTTCTTATCTAAAATACATTTATTAGTAAGCACTAAACACATATCTTTTTCCCAGTGAGACTCCTTTTGGTACATTTGCGCTTGTGGGAACCATCTGGAATGTCTCTCTGAAGCCTCCAACAGTAGTCTGCCATCATTGAGACGCTCCATCTTCCCTGGTATCTTTTTTCCATCTCCTTATTATCTTGGGAAATCGTTCACCTTGCTCTTCACTCACATCTCCTAAATTATCTGGAAAGTAGTCGAGGTGGGAATGAAGAAAATGTACTTTTAAACTCATTAGACAACCTAAAGCTTTTAACATTTTTTTAACGATTTGTTTGTAGTTGGGGTCTTTGTTATTGCCTAAAAATTTCTCTATGACCTCTTCAAAGGTAATCCACTCTTCTTTTTGAGGATCTGTCATCGTTGTGATGAATTGTGGATCAGCCATAAGTCGTCTAATATCTGGTCCAACGAAAACACCTTCCTTCAACTTTGCCTCCGAGAGGCCTGAAAATTTTGATATTAAGTATTTGAAGCATTTTCCATCTCTTGGAAGTGACTTTACAAATTGCTTCATCAATCCCAGCTTTATGTGAAGCGGTGGTGGAAGAACTTTATAAGGAGGCACCAAAGTTTCATGCAGGACGTTCTTTTCGACAACTTTAGGTTTCCTCGGAGGCCAACACTTGCTCGGTCTCTACTATCCCATAGACACAAAAAGCAAGGGAATTTGGTTAACCCAGATTGTTGTCCAAGCAACATGCCCAAGATTTTGAAATCACCGCACACTTGCCAACCGTGGTTTTTATATTTTAATTTTGGGAAGATTTAAGTCTCTTACCAAATCATTAAGTCGCCCTGGGAAAACAATTTCGGACTGCTGCCATCTTCAAATTCAAAACTTGGCTTGTCATCGGGTTCAGGTACAGCACCATCTTAGTCAGAACTTGGAATCTCTTCCAAGGTAGCAGGACCCTTGGGCACTGGTATTTCGGTCCCATGAGGGATGGGACGAATATCTGATTGCAGATTGGGGTATGAAATTGACTGCTTTCGTTTTGAATTATATCCTTTCACATTACACGAACAAAAGTAACAATCATCACTTTCTTTTGCTCGCTCCATACCATAGGAATCGAATATGGGTAGGCTTTATTCTTGCTCTTAAGTCAATTTCGAAGGTCTTCAACACATCGTTTGCAGACTTTTTTAGGTGTCCAAACTTTATCCTGATCTCCAAGTTTCAAGCCAAAGTACGCGAAGTATACTGGTTTTACAAAGTCCGTAATATTAAGTTGTTGCTTTAATACTATATATTCGCCACAAATATAACAGAAACTGTCAGACGAATTCAAACACTTCCGCAAAGACGACATTGTACTACGAGTATATTGAACCAAGATCTGAAAAACAATGACGAGTTTATACGTTATTGTACTGCGCCACTTTCTACACTATCAGAGCGCGCACGTTCAGGTTACATGTTTATGTTTGTTGCTTAAGCTCAAACAGGACGTTCTTTATTTAGAAAGTAACGATAGTTATGGCCTGTAAACATTTAAAAACAGTAATCAAAATAAAATTGTGCCTATTATTTATGACTTTAAATCAGCCCAAAACACACATTTTTATAACAAAATTTTGACGTTCTGGAGTTTTTTGAGTATTTTTTTAGTTTTCAGGACACTTAAATACATAGAAATCAGTTGAAAACATCCAGACAGCATTTTTGTTGCAGACCTGTGTAATGCACCATGTTAAAAACTTTGTGGCAGCTTAGTTTGCGTAGGGGCCCCATGTCTGATGATGAATGATGTCAACTAAAGTTGCATTGCTTTGCTCGTAAACTCCTTTCTATCGTCCGTTCGTTGAACGATTTTCAACTTCGGCTTTACATTCACCAAAGCATCTAAGAGCAGAATTTTAAGCCTTCATTAAGTACACAAAAATCTTTCGTGTGGAATTATCTATGAAAGTTACAAAATATATACTTTCCTTTATAGATTTCACCTCCATGAGACCACACACGTCTGAGTGAAATAAGTCAAGAAAATTTGATAAACTTGACGCTTCTACACAGGATATTCAATTCTACGATGAATCTTAACACTATTTACTTATCTTCGTGCCGAATGTTGCCAAGATTACATTGCGCAACATATGCATTCTGATTTGTGGCAATATCCAATTTGTATATCGCATTTGAAAATCTTCCTGTAGCTATTACTTTTTTTGAAGAATTCATGACACAACAACCATTTTTGTCAAAGATCACGACGTTCTTATGATCCACAATCTTTTCTTAATGTATAGTAAGTTCACTTCTATTATGGGAACATAGAGAACGTCATGAACTGATGCAACAGTTTGTTTACATTTTAGACTAAGAGCCCACAGCAATTTTTGGGTGTGATTGATAACAAAAAATAATAAGCATAATAAGATAGGCCTTTTATAGTTATTTACAAATGTTATAGTCTTGACTACTGTAGTGGGAGCAATAGTGCATAACAGTGCATCAAGTATGCAGTTCTTTCCAAGTCCAAATAATTGTTATAACAACTTTGCCAAAATGTAGAGTTAAGCCCCCTGATTGAAAATATCGAGGTCCAAGACGTTTTACAGACAGCCTTCTGCCTTCCAGACGCGATAAGAATAGGCTACTTCTTGCACTAAGAAGGCCACCTTCAAAACGTCTTGGACCTCGATATTTGCAATCAGAGCACTTAGCTGTTCATTTTGAAGTTATGGCAAATTTTGTATCCCAATTTTTTAGACTTTGGAAAGAACTGCATACTTGATGCACCATAATGCACTATTGCGCCCACTGGAGTATGCAAGACGTTCACATTTATAAATAACTATAAAAGGCCTATCTAATTATGCTAATTATTTTTTGTTATCAATCACACCCAGAAATTGCTGTGGGCTCTCGGTCTATTTGGAAGTCAATACGTAAAAAGCTTCCATCCCATTCATCATTGACTACAAGCCCATCATCGTTTAACTTTTGAGCTGTCGAAATAATTTTTTTTAATATTCTACAGATAAGCATTCAACTAATGGGATAGGTTTTGCAGCTCTGTCCATACCTCCTTGGAAGTTGTAGAATCTCTTACGGATTCTTGTCGATAGCTAAGATCATCTTACATCGAGCAGTCTTGTCCTTAACAACATCCAAGGATTCATTGACAACAGACTCAATTCATTTCCAAGCATCTTCCAGCTCTACATGCGTCTTTATTGCAAGGCTCCATGTAGACTTATTTTCATAACAAGTCAGCTCTACATATGATGGACCCCAAACGAATTCAGATGCATCGATATATTTTTCTTTTTAAAGAATGAATTGTTCTCTCTATAAAATATAATTTGTAATGGTCTGGGCACATAACTTTTTACCAGGGTAAAAACCAACAACAACTTATTCCATTGAGAACATAGAATAGGATGAAAAATTTACTGCAAATATTTTCAGTAACCTCAAAAGCAAAACTTCAACACAATAATTAATAATTACAATTTTTTGATTTGAATTTTTAGCTACATTTCCTTTGGTCATCGATCACTTAGTGACGAAAAAAACATCGTCAAAGTCTTTATTATTGTAGCCCTGAATCATAAGAGTAAGTACTCGAAATATACTCGTAATCTGAGAAAATGTTTATGAGAATCTAAAAAGCCGAATTGTGTTCATAAAAAAAAAATATTTTTAACAAAAATTGGTCTTTTACTAGTTTCACAAATCTTTCTCCGATCTTGATCTTAAGTTCGATCCGGCATCATATAGCCATTGAGGAACCAGTAATTAATTGCAAACTTAACCTTATGTAGAGGTAACTTGATTCAATTGGAGCACATAAATTATTATGCTAAGTTTGTGTTCTTGTTTATTATTATGAATTTTTTGTTTCCCTTAAAAGCCACCGACCAGTGGTGCATCACTGCTTGAACAGGTTTTATAAAAATATAGTTAAATTTGGTTTCCAAGCACCTGCCTTTAACTTGATTCATCTTTTGCATAGCCTGATATTATAGTGTATACCTATGAATCTTGTTTTTTTTTAATTACGACACACCTTTCTTACTTTTAAGTATTTTTTTTTTTTTTGTTTTTGACTTTTGGCTTATTATCTTCTTTAGTATTGATTTTAGTTTTTAGTTTTTTTATTTTATTTTCGCCAAGTTAAGTTTTGATCCAAATAATTTTTTGATATAAATGTCTTTGCAGCATGTGGGAGATCATCAGTTCCTTAGTTCCTTAGTTCCTTGCGAGTGGTCTTAGTAAATCGATTCAAACTATTAAAATGGTTAGTATAAAAAAATAAATCGACTGTTTGTGACAAAAGTGCATATAATAATTTGATTGTTAAGTTTTTAAGAAAAAGTGAATTTTATTTATTTTTTTTTTGAAAAAGTTTAATAAATGAAATAATGCAATCGAGCATCTATAAACTCTATTCAACCAAGCAATCCTTATTCATCCGGGGTAGGCGGTTCATGTAAATGGCTGATTCTGCAATACTTCATGGAATATCATTCCAGTTTTCGATAACTTTTAAAATGATTTTCGATTTACGAAAAATTCGATAGTTTGTCTGGAACTGAAAATTTCAAACAGACCGTTCCAAAATATTCTAATTGATATTTAGTAATTCGGGAAACTTAAACAGTTAAGAATAGAATTTTCTGAAAAATTTAGAAAAGATTTTAGAAACTTTCAATCCGATTTTTCAGTTATTTCGTCAAAAATATTATTTTTGAAGTAGCGTGCATCGAGTCCATGGACGATCTTACAAAGTAAAAAATATTAAGTTATTCCCCTGGATTGTGTGCATTCTTTCAAATTTTGAGGACTAAATATAAAGTTCTCCCACAGAGAAGCAAACAAAAATCCGGAACGGGTTCAGCAAAAATTTACTTGAATAGAGTTGCCGTAAATAAATGCTACTTAAAAAAAAAAAAAAAATCACAACCAAAGTAAAACAAAATAATTAACAAAAATAAATACAAAATTTATTAAAATAAAATGCCTAGAATTGTACAATAAATATTTGTATTCTTGACATTTTATTTCATCTGAAATACATAAGTAAATCTGATAGAGACATTTTTTACTATCTGATAAGCGCTATCTTCTGTCAAAAACTGCAGAATTTTTAAAATAAATGTATACATACAACCAAAATTTCAAAAATTGTTGCGATAGTTTTCTAGAAAAATAATTATTTATATATTAACTTTCTCTAACATTGTAGACACTTACAAGATTACGTAAAGGTGGGACTACTGCACTAATTTTTAATTGTTAATAAGAATAAGTAAAAATTTATATAAACAAAAATGCCACACAATGTTTTTTTAATTTTTTAATTAACGTTTTCGAGAGTTTTTGTTCTCATTATATTATTATAATTTTAATAGTTTTGAGATTGCGTACGAGAATTAAGAAGCATTTTTACCTAATAAGAATTTTCTAACATTTTCCATTTTAGTATGCCAATTTTAAGCGTTTTGAGATTGTCTTACATTAAGAAAAAATGTTTTCAATACTTTTTTTTATAAACAAAAATGTATCAAAACTATTGAAGTCGTTAATGACGAGGTAAAAAGATAACATAAGATTTTAATATTATGGTTACCAAAATGTTGATCATACCTATAATTTCTTACAGAATATAAGTACATATTTATCAAAAGCCTTAGAGCCATTTTTGAGATAAATAAAGTTTTTTTAACGTGTTCGTTCAAGTTTGATTAATATGTATATCGAGTTCGATTTTTTTTACAATCCGAAATTTGTTTTATACATACTACCTAAATTTAGTGCAAGTAAAGTAAGTCAAATAAGTACGATTTTTAAACTGTTTCTGAATCTTGTTAGGCTAAAAATATAATTTTGCAAATTTTAACCGAATTTAGCATCATCGAATACATACAAGTATTTTATGTTTCAGAATCTTACTTATTTCATATCGCACTTTGACATTTTCAAATGCCAAAAAAAGGTTTGTTTCCTTATTTTTTTTTGCATGAACTGTCATTGTTTTATGCGTGTTGAAAAGCAATTTCATAAAGAATAGCATTTACATGATACAACTTAAAAGAATTTAAAATTAAGTAACTATTTATTTTATTATTTCAAAAAAGCCTAAATTTACAAAGATACATTATATAGTGATTAAAGTAACAAAATTTTAATAATTTTTAGAAGTTAAAATTACTTAGAACAACATTAAGTTTGCGTTTACACTCACAGTCCGAAATTTGATATACTGAATAGGTTAAAATAAAATGTGGCAAAATTCTTGATTTTATTAGATACTTTCTTATATGAAGATCTCATAATTCATAACTGATAGTAAATATTTCTTATGGTATCTGAGATTGCTCTACAGAAGTTCACAACTGTTATTTATTATAAATCCCAAATATTTTACTTCCTTCACATAATGTACATAATTACTTCATTATCGAGGACAACCGAAGGAAGATCTTAAGGATCGAGTTCATATCTTGAGCATTACCTAGCAATAAACTTAGCAAGATTAATTTTAATACATTTATTGTTAGACCAAACAAGGATCACGATTTAACCTAGCTATGCAATTTTAAGAAAAATGTACATTAACACATTATCAGCAGAAAAATAAACACATAAAAATAACAAAAAAAGGGTGGTCCCAACATCTACCCGTGAGGTATTTATATATTGCTGATCAGAGAACGAGAAATACCACCCACTGAGCCTTATCTTTGAGGTACATAGTTGCAAATTAGGAAATTGTTTAGTAGTATAAGTGGTATAAAGGAGAAAACGTTTTCCTTAACTATGCGGGTTCTTTTTCTGTTAGCATTCAAAATGTATTATTTTCACTGTACCAAACTCATTTTCAATTCCAAATGTAGATCTTTTAACCTAAATTAAAAAGTTCTAATTCAAAGAAGCACTTTAGAAATTCCTTGAGTAACTGGAAAACACGCAAGAAATAGAATGTATCGTCACGTACTTTTTGATTACAGTGATCGCACAGTATTTATAGCTCCAGTTGATTTTCAATGAAAAAAAATCATCTATATTTTTTTCTAAAAGATTATCATATATAAGTATCAGTGATTCTTAAAAGATTTCCTTAGAAATATGCTTTATTCTTCACACTTTAGTCATAATATTCCGGTATCAAAGTTTGTCAAGTATGAGATAATAACGAGTTAAGTTAATTCACAAACGGTTAGATTACTGCAGTTGTCTAAAATTAAAAATCTCTTACCAATATTTATGTACATATTTAATTCTTTTGGTTTTATCTTCTACAGAAATTCCTAGTCGTCTTCGCATTGGTTGGTTTGGCAGCTGCTGACGTCAGTCATTTATCTAGCAGCTATTTGCCACCTAGAGTTTCTTCTCCCGTAATCAACTACAACCAAGGTTCTGAAGCAATTATCTCAAGACCTATTGTAAGCACATACGCAACACAGCAAAAAATTATCCCTGAGGTTACCTACTCCCGTCAAATCAATGTTGCCCCAAGTGTTCAAGTAATTGGTGGCGGATACGATAGCGGCCTTATTGGAGGCGGTATTTCTGGTGGTGGTTATTCTGGAAGCAGTGGTCTTTCTGGATACGGTGGTTCTTACGGAAATGGTGGTCTTCTCAGTGCTTATGACTCTGGTCTTTCTGGAGGTAGCATCTATCAAGGAGGACTCGGTGGTTCTGGTTAC
The DNA here is from genome assembly GCA_963931855.1 of Philhelius festivus. NCBI lineage: Eukaryota > Metazoa > Arthropoda > Insecta > Diptera > Syrphidae > Philhelius > Philhelius festivus. The sequence continues at coordinate 30,489,480 of OZ007556.1, read as the reverse complement.
CAAAGTTCTGGACTTATTGGTGGAGGTCTTGTAGGAAGTGGACTCGGTGCAGGCAGCAACGTCATTCGCACAATCAGTGCTCCAGCCATTTCCAACGCATACGAATCTATCGATACCCAATACGGTAGCAACGGAGGTTATGTTTACCAGAAGAAGCATTAAGTGATTCTTTCGAATGTTCAGACATGAACCAATAGTTGTTAGATATTTTTTTAGAATATTTAAATAAAAAGTGAAGTTAAAATTAAATTGCGTAATGTGTTCTTATTTTTATTCTTCGGGAACTTTGGCTACAACATCACCAGGTTTAATATAATTATTCTGATGTAATATCCATGGTTGGTTAGGTTTGTCATCGTTGAATTTTTCTTTCGGATCACTTATCAGATTGCGGGCTACATCAGCACCAGGTTTTATCCAGGCATTCGATGGAATAAGAACGTTATGATTTGGCGGATGAAAACTCCAAAGGTGTACTGTCGAACCCAATGTTATTGAACGTAGACAGACGAGTAGAATGATGAAAACTTTCTGGAAGACAAATTTCTTAATAAACTGAGGTCAGCAAAATAAAAAGTACTTGCCATTTTTGTTTGAGTCCAGAAGCAACACTAAAAGTCCCTTGATCTTCCTTCTTTCTTTTATGCCCGATATTATTGAAAAAGTGCCTTTCACCGAAATGATGTCAATGGGAGTGGACCGGTTTGATTCAGAATGAGATTCGATCGAAGTTAATGCAGCTGTTAAGTTTTTTTTTATTACGATTCTCAAAAACAAACATTTTAGTGACGCAGAAAACACATTAATATTGGATTCTGATTTTTAATCGAGATACGAGGAAAAATGAAGTAAAGGAACCAAATATTCCAATTAATGACAGTCAGCAATCTGACAATTAGTAGTGATATTGCTTTCAAAGAATATCTCAATACATACGAGCATAAACCGTCTAGTAAATTTGTGCCCACTCCACTTGCATCTAAGGCGCTTTAAATTATGGTTTTAAACCATCACATCGGTTTAAACTCATACAAGAAGACATACAAACGGGTCTGGATTAGCTAAAGGGCCCCTGGGCCCAGAGAGGCAAATTTTGAGAGGCTGGAGATTTTGAATATTACTCACAAGAAATTCGTAAGCATGATATGGAAATATATGAGAACATGATATTAATTCTGGAAGCGCGTCGAAATTCTTCTTTGCTATATATTTACCCAAAATAAGCAAGTAATAGTTATATCAGATATCTTAATTTCATAAATGTATTATGTTCATATATGAATTATTTTTTTTAAATGGATTTTTTACAGAATTCAAATTTCGAAAATCATTTTTTTTGAAAGGGGTTTTAAAAAACAGAATTTTGGCTAAGACCCATGTATTTTTTTTTTTTTGTTTTGAAATCAATCTTGGCGCAAGTAAATTAGGGCTGGGAGGCTGGGACCAGCCAAGCTGATTCGTGATAGTTGACAGGCGTAAAAAGTCACAGTCAACTGATGAGTCCATGTGAGATCACCGGGACTAAAGGCCAAAAACAGCTATTTTGGAAAAACAAATATGTTCTGCGAACTGGAGTTCGATTCACCCATTTTCCACCTAATCTCCACTTAGCTAAACCGCTGAAATTTCGTAGTGGAGGTGGTGATTGCCAATCCTATTGGAAAACCATTTACATAGTTATGACTTTTTTAACACTTTTTAAAATTCATTAAAATTCGTTCTACCGATAAGCAGAAATTCAAAATTCGAAAAAATGGTTGTATGGTAGGTATAGTTTTTGAATTACATTTTACGTATATGTATGTATACATATAGATCGTAAAAATGAATCCAAAGAAAAAAATCTTATCAAAATTCTATGAACATTCCTTAACATTTGAATGGTACCGTTATTTTTAGCTAAAATACAACATTTTTTCTCTCTTCTTGTTGATTGTATTAAGAAAAGTCAAAGTGACAGATGTCAAAGTGAAACATGCCAACATGACAGAATTCAAAGTGACACGATGTCAAAGTGACAGATGTCAAAATGACAGATGTCAAAGTGACACATGTCAAAAGTGACAGATGTTAAAGTGAAAGATGTCAAAGTGACATACAGTGTCACAAAAGTAAGTAAGCGTCTCTTAGCTTAAAGTTCATTTCCTTCAAACAATCGATAGTAATGTTAAAAAAAAATTATAATTTTTCTGTAAGCTTATTGGCACTTTTCTGAAGATTGTTCTTTAAAATATTCAAATAGTCGAACCTAATTATCAAAGAATCCATAAACACTAAATTGCCGACACCAGATGCTGCTATACACCCCCACACCACAACGTTTCCACCACCGAGCTCAAGGCCGTAGCCAGACAATTTTTTCGGGGGGGGGGGGGGGGGTGTGTTTTTCGGAAAAACCAAATTCACCAATTAGTAATCAAAACTAGAGTAGCCCATTAGCCGAAACTCAACCATATCACACACAATTTCTTTTTTCAACATTTGAGCATATGAATATATCATGCTTCCGTTATAGTTCCGTTGAATAAGTACCTCAGCAGAAAAATTTACGACAAAGTATTATTTATATAAAAAATAATCGTTCAGTTCCAATTTAAGTTGTTATTTATAGGTACATAACATAAATATTAAATAGTATTATTACATATTTTTGCAAGACATAATTACAATGTGTAACAAAAGTAATAATACACCAAGAAATTTTGATTTACTGGGTCTAGTGTATACTTGCTATCAAATCAGAGTGAGTTTTGCCATATGTCAAAAGTGCCATATGTCAAAAGTGACAGATGTCAAATTGACATATGTCAAAGTGCCAGATGTCAAAATGACAGATGTCAAAATGACAGATAAAAGAATGACAGATGAAAAAGTGAAAGATGTCAAAGTGAGAGATGACAAAGTGGAAAATGTTAATGTGACAGATGTAAAAATGACAGATATCAAATTGAAAGTGAAAGATATGAAAGTGACAGATGTCAAAATGACAGATGTCAAATTGATAGATGTCGAAATGACATGCTAAAGTGACTAATGTCAAAGTGACAGATGTCAAAGTGACAGATGTCAAAGTCACGGATGTCAAAGTGACAGATGTCAAAATGACAGATGTCAAAGTGAAAGATGTCAAGGTGACAGATGTCAATGTGACAGATGTCAAAATGACAGATGTCAAAGTGACAGATATGAGAGTGACAGATAACAAAGTGACAGATGTCAAAAAATTACAGATGTCAAAACGACAGATGACAGATGACAATGTGACAGATGTCAAAGTGACAGATGTAAAAAATACAGACGTAAAAGTGACAGATGTCAATGTGACAGATGTCAAAGTGACAGATGTCAAAAATACAGATGTCAAAGTGACAAATGTCAAAGTGACAGATGTCAAAGTGACAGATGTCAAAGTGACAGATGTCAAAGTGACAGATGTCAAAGTGACAGATGTCAAAGTGACAGTGACAGATGTCAAAGTGACAGATGTCAAAATGACAGATGTCAAAGTGACAGATGTCAAAGTGACAGATGTCAAAGTGACAGATGCCAAAGTGACAGATGTCAAGGTGACAGAGGTCAAAGTGACAATGACAGATGTCAAAGTGACAGATGTCAAAGTGACAGATGTCAAAGTGACAGATGTCAAAGTGACAGATGTCAAATTGACAGATGCCAAAGTGACAGATGTCAAAGTGACAGTGACAGACGTTAAAGTGACAGATATCAAAGTGACAGATGTCAAAGTGACAGATGTCAAAGTGACAGATGTCAAAGTGACAAATGTCAAAGTGATAGATGTCAAAGTGACAGATGTCAAGGTGACAGATTTCAAAATGACAGATGTCAAAGGGACAGATGTCAAACTGACAGATGTCAAAGTGACAGATGTTGAAGTGACAGATGTCAAAGTGACAAATGTCAAAGTGATAGATGTCAAAGCGACAGATGTTAAAGTGATAGATGTTAAAATGACAGATGTTAAAATGACAGATATCAAAGTGACAGATGTCAAAGTGACAGATATGAAAGTGACAGATAACAAAGTGACAGATGTCAAAGTGACAGATGTCAAAGTGACAGATGTTAAGGTGACAGATGTCAAAGTGACAGATGTCAAAGTGGTAGATGTCAAAGCGACAGATGTTAAAGTGATAGATGTCAAAATGACAGATGTTAAAATGACAGATGTCAAAGTGACAGATGGCAAAATGACAGATGTCAAAGTGACAGATGTCAAAGTGACAGATGTCAAAGTGACAGATGCCAAAGTGACAGATGTCAAGGTGACAGATGTCAAAGTGACAAATGTCAAAGTGACAGATGTCAAAGTGACAGATGCCAAAGTGACAGATGTTGAAGTGACAGATGTCAAAGTGACAGATGTCAAAGTGATAGATGTCAAAGCGACAGATGTTAAGGTGATAGATGTCAAAATGACAGATGTTAGAATGACAGATATCAAAGTGACAGAAGTCAAAGTGACAGATATGAAAGTGACAGATAACAAAGTGACAGATGTCAAAGTGACAGGATGTCAAAAGGACAGATGTCAAAGTGACAGATATGAAAGTGACAGATAACAAAGTGACAGATGTTAAAGTGACCGATGTCAAAATTACATATGGCAAAGTGCCAGATGTCAAAGTGACAGATCTCAAAGGGACAGATGTCAAACTGACAGATGTCAAGGCTACAGATGTCAAACTGACAGATGTCGAAGTGACAGATGTCAAAATGACAGATTTTAACGTGACAGATGTCAAAGTGACAGATGTCAAAGTAACAGATGTCAAAGTGACAGATGTCAAAGTGACAGATGTACAAGTGACAGATGTCCAAGTGACAGATATCAAAGTGACAGTTTATAAGGTGACAGATGTCAAAGTGACAGATGTCAAATTGACAGATGTCAAAGTGACAGATGTTAAAGTGACAGATGTCAAAGTGACAGATGTTAAAGTGACAGATATCAAAGTGACAGATGTCAAAGTGACAGATGTCAAATTGACAGATGTCAAAGTGACAGATGTCAAACTGACAGATGTCAACCTAACAGATGTTAAAGTGACAGATGTCAAAGTGAGAGATGTCAAAGTGACAGATGTCAAAATGACAGATGTCAAAGTGACAGATGTCAAAGTGACAGATGTCAAACTGACAGATGTTAAACTGACATATGTCAAAGTGACAGATCCGAAAGTGACAGATGTCAAGGTGACAGATGTCAAAGTGTCAGATGTCAAAAATGATAGATTTCAAAAATGAAATGTTTCGAAATGACAAATGTCAAAGTGACAGATGTTAAAGTGACAGATGTCAAAGTGACAGATGTCAAAGTGACAGATGTCAAAGTGACAGATGTCAAGGTGACAGATGTCAAAAATGACAGATTTCAAAAATGAAATATTTCGAAATGACAAATGTCAAAGTGACAGATGTTAAAGTGACAGATGTCAAAGTGACAGATGTCAAACTGACAGATGTCAAACTGACAGATGTCAAACTAACAGATGTCAAACTGACAGATATCAAACTAACAGATGTTAAAGTGAAAGATGTCAAAGTGACAGATGTCAAAGTGACAGATGTCAAAGTGACAGATGTCAAAGTGACAGATGTCAAAGTGACAGAATCAAAGTGACAGATGTCAAGGTGACAGATGTCAAAAATGACAGATTTCAAAAATGAAATATTTCGAAATGACAAATGTCAAAGTGACAGATGTTAAAGTGACAGATGTCAAAGTGACAGATGTCAAAGTGACAGATGTCAAAGTGACAGATGTCAAAGTGACAGATGTCAAAGTGACAGATGTCAAGGTGACAGATGTCAAAGTGACAGATGTCAAAGTGACAGATGTCAAAGTGACAGATGTCAAAGTGACAGATGTCAAAGTGACAGATGTCAAGGTGATAGATGTCGAAGTGAGCGATGTCAAACTGACAGATGTCAAAATGACAGATCTCGAAGGGACAGATGTCAAACTGACAGATGTCAAAGTGACAGATGTTGAAGTGACAGATGTCAAAGTGACAGATGTCAAAGTGATAGATGTCAAAGCGACAGATGTTAAGGTGATAGATGTCAAAATGACAGATGTTAAAATGACAGATATCAAAGTGACAGATAACAAAGTGACAGATGTCAAAGTGACAGGATGTCAAAAGGACAGATGTCAAAGTGACAGATATGAAAGTGACAGATAACAAAGTGACAGATGTCAAAATTACATATGGCAAAGTGACAGATGTCAAAGTGATAGATGTCAAAGCGACAGATGTTAAGGTGATAGATGTCAAAATGACAGATGTTAAAATGACAGATATCAAAGTGACAGATAACAAAGTGACAGATGTCAAAGTGACAGGATGTCAAAAGGACAGATGTCAAAGTGACAGATATGAAAGTGACAGATAACAAAGTGACAGATGTCAAAGTGACAGATGTCAAAGTGACAGATGTCAAAGTGACAGATGTCAAAGTGACAGATGTCAAGGTGACAGATGTCAAAGTGACAGATGTCAAAGTGACAGATGTCAAAGTGACAGATGTCAAAGTGACAGATGTCAAAGTGACAGATGTCAAGGTGATAGATGTCGAAGTGAGCGATGTCAAACTGACAGATGTCAAAATGACAGATCTCGAAGGGACAGATGTCAAACTGACAGATGTCAAAGTGACAGATGTTGAAGTGACAGATGTCAAAGTGACAGATGTCAAAGTGATAGATGTCAAAGCGACAGATGTTAAGGTGATAGATGTCAAAATGACAGATGTTAAAATGACAGATATCAAAGTGACAGATAACAAAGTGACAGATGTCGAAGTGACAGATGTCAAAATGACAGATTTTAACGTGACAGATGTCAAAGTGACAGATGTCAAAGTAACAGATGTCAAAGTGTTAGATGTCAAAGTGACAGATGTACAAGTGACAGATGTCCAAGTGACAGATATCAAAGTGACAGTTTATAAGGTGACAGATGTCAAAGTGACAGATGTCAAAATGACAGATGTCAAAGTGACAGATCTTAAAATGACAGATGTCAAAGTGACAGATGTTAAAGTGACAGATATCAAAGTGACAGATGTCAAAGTGACAGATGTCAAATTGACAGATGTCAAAGTGACAGATGTCAAGGTGATAGATGTCGAAGTGAGCGATGTCAAACTGACAGATGTCTAACTGACAGATGTCTAACTGACAGATGTCAAACTGACAGATGTCAAACTGACAGATGTCAAACTAACAGATGTCCAAGTGACAGATGTCAAACTGATAGATGTCAAACTAACAGATGTTAAAGTGACAGATGTCAAAGTGACAGATGTCAAAGTGACAGATGTCAAGGTGACAGATGACAAAGTGACAGATGTCAAAATGACAGATGTCAAAGTGACAGATGTCAAAATGACAGATGTCAAAGTGACAGATGTCAAAGTGACAGATGTCAAAGCGACAGATGTCAAAGTGACAGATGTCAAAGTGACAGATGTCAAAGTGACAAATGTCAAGGTGACAGTTGTCAAAGTGTCAGATGTCAAAAATGACAGATTTCAAAAATGAAATATTTCGAAATGACAAATGTCAAAGTGACAGTTGTCAAAATGACAGATGTCAAAGTGACAGATGTCAAAGTGACAGATGTCAAAGCGACAGATGTCAAAGTGACAGATCCGAAAGTGACAGATGTCAAGGTGACAGATGTCGAAGTGACAGATATCAAAGTGACAGATGTCAAAATGACAGATGTCAAAGTGACAGATGTCAAAGTGACAGAATTCAAAGTGACAAGTGTTAAAGTGACAGATGTCAAAGTGACAGATGTCAAAGTGACAGATGTCAAAGTGACAGATGTCAAAGTGACAGATGTCAAAGAGACAGATGTCAAAGTGACAGATGTCAAAGTGACAGATGTCAAAGTGTCAGATGTCAAAAATGACAGATTTCAAAAATGAAATATTTCGAAATGACAGATGTCAAAGTGATGGACTGTTAACAAGATATTTTATTAAGTTTTTTGTTTACCAAAATGTTTTCCATGTATAAAATAGTATCACTTAATTTATGTAATCAAAACCATTAGTGGTTTTTTAGATACATTATACACAATTTTTCATAAGAGCTATATAGCAGGTACCTTTATTTTTAACGCCATAAAAAATCAATCTCCTTTAGGAATCACCGAAGAGCTTTAAATATTTAGTATGAAGAAAATCGCTTCAGCGGCTTAGGTTGTAGGATATGGTACATAAAGTATACACAGAAATACAGACAGGCGGAACCCAATTTTTTTTATCATAATGTCAACTTTCAACAAAAACTCGAGTTAGATTCTTGTCTCCAAATGCAAAACTTGGCCCATAGTACCTATAGGTATACATTATATCGCAAGTAAATCCAATTTTTAATTCAGACTCTAGTATCTAACATCCATAGAACCATTTTTTGCCTTATGACTTTCGCACTCTCGGCATAAAGGTCTTAAATTAAATTTTTTTTGCAGAAGCCTATGATGTAAAAAAAATAATATTTTTTCAGAATAGTTCGTGTGGTATTTAGTAAACAAGAATTGGCGTTTCGTCCAGACGATCTCACTTGATGTTACTCTAACTATAACAGCTTCACAATGTGTGGGTTTTTTAAATTCCTTATCGCAAAAATTGTCCACCAATTTTGAATACAAAATAAAATATACTATATAGTATGAAAAAATACTTTAATGATTTTTAACTATCATTCAAATACAAATTTGTCTATACTTTTTGCAATTTCGATAGGAAATTCTCGTTTCATTTATTTATAAATAGGTTTAAACGAGTTGAAAACTAATATAAACTTATACCTAGTTATAATTAAACAGAGTTTCGTTTTTTTTTTTTTTTAAACCATACTTAAATTATCTAGATGAAATTAATGTCGCTCACTGTACTAATTTGCTTAAATTGGAAACACTATTTAAATGGTTTGTGTATTTACTTAAAAAAAAAGCTTTAAATTTATGCATTAGTCGAAAAGCTGCATGGTTTGTTTAGCGGATAGTACACTTTGAATGAAAATTAATTATTCCATATTTGGACTATATTTATTTTTCAATTATTATCACTTTGAATAAATATTTAATAAACTCATTATATGGGTATAAGCTTTTAAAAGGCAGATTGACAGACACTAATTTAGTAGAATGCACAAACTTCGATATAAACTCTCCAGAATATCATAAACAGATTCATGTACGAGTAGCTTACACCGGTTTCGTGAAAGAAGGCATTTAGTAGAGTTAATAAGGAAGTGTCACTCAATAAACTTCATTCCCTCGGTTTTATTGGTTGTATACTTAAGTGGTTGAGTTCATATGTATATAATATACATATATGGGTCATTTTTTAAAAATTGACATTTTTTTTGATCGTTTGAAAAAATTTTTTTTTCAGTTTTTCTTGGGTTTTAGTTTCTAAATCTATAGTAAACAAGTAGAAAAGGAGTTCTCCGAGTTGCGCAAAAATAATTTCAAATATTTTCCATTTTACGAGTATTTTTTGATAAAAATTTAAATTTTAAATTTCGAATGTACTAAAAATGTTCTTTTCTTGCATAAAATAACAATAATCCACAAAATAAATAGTAACAATAAATAGTTGAAATTTTGTGGAAAGCAAAAAAATTTAATAGGATAATAAATAAAAAAAAGTTGTTTGTTTACGAAATGATTTTGTTTAAAAGCATGAAAGAGTCAAAAAAATATTTTTAAATAACGGCACATAACTTTCTTGGAACTTTTACGGTACCAAAATTAATAATAATATGAGCCATTATAAACTAAAAGAACATTTATTAATAAACAAATACGAAAATGGCCACGGAGATTACAGGCCACGGAGATTACAAAATCGACTATTTCTTAATTTTAATATAGTAAATGTAATTCAATGTCATCCAAATTATATTAAGTTCAAGTATGAGTAAATACCTTTCTTTTGGCGGTGGTTAGACTAAAAAATATTTATACGGTACAAAGATAACAAGGCCACGGAGATTACACTGAATTTTTACTCGGATGAAAAAATTATTTTGTATGCAAATTTTAAAGGAATTAACTGCAATAGCTAAATTATAATAAAACATGAAATTAAAGGTTTTTTGATGTACTATAAAATAATGCATCGTAAAAAATTATTAAAAATTGTTTAGTTGTGTGAAAAAGCGAAAATGTTTAATTAGGTTTTTTTTTTCCAAATCTTGTCACACTCGTTCAACTAAGTATTCGGACAACAAAACAATTTTTTTTTTTTTGGCATATCATAAAATTGAAGTTTGAGAGAAGGCCTTTCAAACGACAAGGCCCGAAATTAAATAAAAAATCATTTTCATCATTAAAAATATTAATAAAACTGATTAAGCATGAAAATCACATCCCAAAAAGGCCACGGAGATTACACATTATTAATTACCATGGCTATTCGTTACCATCAATCGATCTGCAAATTTTTTGTTATAATGCTGACATATAAACACAGTTCCATGCCAAATTTCAAGTCTTTAAATTGAAATGCAAAAAAAAATAGAAGCTATAACGCTAAAAATGTAATTTTTTTAAAACGACCCATATACGAGCCTAAGCAACTTGTGTCTGTTGGTGATATTTTTTCAAAAATGGTAGTATGTAGTTAGCTCTAGGTGTTCCCAAGGGTACCCATTTGGGTCCTAATCTTTTCTTACTTTTTGTAAATGATTTGCCAATTATTGTAAGATTGTGTCATTATTTAATGTTCGCGGATGATATTGCACAAAAAGAATTGGGCACAAAATCGAGCCCTGTGTTATACCCTTCTTCAAATGTGTAGGTTGTGACAGATTATTGTGTACAACGACACGTTGTGTGTGTCCCGTTTGTCAGAAAGCTGTGGATAAAAGGAGCTGCCAAATTCCAGAAATCAAAGTAATGTATAAATTTTTCACAGAGAACGGAATGATTGACTCTATCAAACGCTTTAGAAAAATCAAATAAGCACAAAGCCGTGAGTTTATATTGATCATACTGCAGTAATTTATATCATCCAAGATTTTTACCATCGTAGTAGGTGTTCAATATTATTTGCTTCGAAATAATTTTTCAAACACCTCGACCTCAGACAAACAAGGTAAAATACTAATCGACCGATAGTCTGAAGGTTCCTTTGGCAAGATTTGTTTAGGAAAAAGCGTTATCCTGGCTGCTTTCTATGGATTTGTAAATATTGAAGATGCAATACAGTAATTGTAAATATGAGTTGGTGGGCTAATTGCATATGGTAGAACAAGTTTTACACAACCAATTTTAGAAATTCCTTTTAGCTAATTGTACAATTGAAATGACTAGATTTCGAAAAAAAAAAAAACAATATTATGTTAGTCGCCAAGTTTAAAGCTCTCTTTTGTTCATTAGTTCGTCTTATACTTGAATATTGCTGTATTGTATTGAACTCTACTATCGCTAAGAACATCAATAGAATTGAAAAAAGTTCAAACAGAGTTTTTGCGATTTGCTCTTCGAAGGTTTCTTGAATCCTATAATACTGAACGGCACTCATAGGTTTTGAAATGTGTATTGCTATGCTACGCTTGCAATAGCTTCAAATAAGTCGTAATAAAATGTACCAGTGTCATGTTTGCTCGTGATGTTTTTTTGTTCTAACATTCACTGTGGGAATTTATTATTGCTTTTCAATTTGTATGCACCATGTATCAATACGATTAACACCCCTTTTATGTACGAAATATGTAAAGAAATGTAGTAAAATAAAATAAAAAATATTCAACCTTATAAAGGGTTTTCCAATAAGAGGTTTCATTTAGAATAGCCCGCTATTTGGGCAGCTGTCACTTTTGAAGCTGATATCTTTCGACACTCAAGTAAAAACTACGCTACTACTAAAAAGGGAACGACACACGCTTCAACAACACATTGAAATTGTTGAAATTCACTACAAAAATGGTGAAAATTTTGCAGTCACAGTGCGCAAAACTAGAGCACTTTTAGGTCGTCTTGAAGCACCTTTTCGACCGGCAATAGTGGTTAAATTTGATCTATTGAGACAAGTTAGTGATGTGAAAAATCGAAACCGTGTGTGTCGCTCCGCTCAAGAACAGCTGAGAATATTGCTTCTGTAGCCCGTAGTGTTGACGAAAACCCAGGTTTGTCCTCGTTGATGTTTGGAATTTGGCATTCCACAAACGACATTATACCGTATTTTGCATAAAGGCTTTTAAAGTTCAGTTAACACAAGACATCAAGCCGTTCAAACACCAGCAACATCATATCTTCGTTAATTGGGTCCTTGAAATGCATCAAAACGATCCGGATTTTCATCGAAAAATCATCTACAGTGATGATCATTTTCACCTCGGAGGCTACGTTGATAAGCAACGTTGTCGCATTTGGGGCTCGGAAAATCCAAGAATGATTGTTAAAAAACCACTCCATGCTCAACGTGTCACTGTTTGGTGCGGTTTTTGGGCTGGCGATGGCGGTGTGATTGGCGGTATGATTGGACGAAAATGAGTCTGACACAACTGTTACGGTGAATGGATTGCACTACCGAGCTATGATTAATGATTTTTTATGACCAAAATTGAAATATATTGATGTGGACGAGTTTTATTTTCAACAAACGTGCCACACAAGCAACGAAACAATTGGAATTTTGCAAGTAAATAAAGCTTCCTGACCGTGTTATTTCTCGAAGATGTGATCACGATTGGCCACCGAGATCTTGTGATTTAACACCCTTAGACTTAATTCTTTGGAGACACGTTAAAGACAAGGTCTATGCCAATGCTCCACAATCAATTCAAGATCTTGTTACCAAATCTCTAAACGCGAATTTGGATAAATTATAGTTTAAGTTTATGACGGCGGAACTACAATCCGCAAAACACAAAACAGATAGAATAATTATTTAATTAAACGAATTAATTAAATATACAAAAAAAATCGAAACGAGCCGGCGCGGCGTGCGAGAGAAAATAATCTAATGACAACTGTCACTCGAAGGTGGGCGCGTTTAGAGAATTCGCATCAGGGAGCATAAAAAAATGCTGCCACCTAGATAGCTCAGCGATGGGGTGGGTTCAGCGAAACGGTGGGCTGTATTAATTGGGGAATCGATAAAAAAAGATGTAAAAAATGAATTAAATTGAATTGTAAAGTAGGGTGTACCAAAATAAAATGGGCGCCAGTAATTTTTTTGTTTTAGTTCTGGACTAAGTAGGAAATTACAAACCTTGAACCAATTAGCTGAAAAAGAAGTATCTTTCCAGGAGAAATAAAAGAATATTTTAATTTACCTGAATAGGATTTTAAATAAGGTATAAAACCCAGAATTTTTTCTAAAACAAGCAAGAAATTTAACAAATGTAATTGGTAATTGGCAGATGGCCAATTTACAAAAAATATGGTTGAAAAGATGAAAGATGGAAAATTAAAACAAGAACAATGGTTTTGTGCCATAACGGGGCACGAAGAAAAATCACGTTAGGAAAAATTCCCGAACAACAACGGAATCTAAGAACGGTCGCGAGTCCCGCAATCTCGGGAAGACAAAAGACGAAACGAAAGCCTAAACGGGGTAAATCTAAGGCACTTAATAGCCTTCAAACAAAGCAAAACGAATGAAAATTCTCCTAAACACAATTGAACAACGACCAATGTATACTTAGCTTTTTTTTTTTGCAGCGGATCCTATCTCTTCTAGTCAGCCTCACCCTGGCTTTATCTCCTCGAACAAATGCTTCCTTGTTACCACAAAGCAAGGTTAAAATTTTAACTTTTCTCAGTATTCCCCAACATGGCGAACTTCTCTCATCCATTCGGCCACGACATATATGCCATCCTCTTCTGACCTTTGGTCCGTGTTGGTATTCTGTCGCGGATGCAACACCCGGCTTTTTCGCTGGTGTGCATGCCGCTGTCGAATCCAGCCACGCATATAGGTATGGTCTCTTTCACATTGGTGATTTGAACACCAACCTTGGCTTAATGGACGAGTTCAGTTCTAATCCGTCAATTTCAAATGGTCTAAAAGTTAAGCGAAAAATTATTAAAGATCGCGAATAAAGTCCCCAGCCCAACCGGCCCAACTCAAAAACTTGAAGAAAGCATTCTGTTAGATGGGATCCCATGCCATTTTCGCAACCAACATTATAAGACAGGATCCGATGTTTCACGCGAAATTTTACATATTTTAAACCTGTAGACTTTCGCGCAGACAATTAAGGATAAAGGGAAAAACATCGCAACGTGATTTTACTTGGTGAGCCAGACACTTAAAATTGAGCAGAAGGCCATACTAAATTTATGTTGGTGTGAACTTGAAATCACACATGCCGTTGAACATGGGTCAAAATCTTCATGTTTTACAATCCTGTGTGGACCATCTGTCGCACACCCACATATATCTTGTGGACCATCTGTGGCACACTGTGTGCCTGTGTATTTTTGCCGTTGTGACACATCCGTCACATATATGGAATTCGTGAAGTTATCGAGGACATATAGCCGCAAATGTGGCCTCGGTTGCAATTTGGCTGATAAAATTTTGAAATCCGTCTAGCATGTGTGGCAAGCAGCTGGATGGAGCGTTCACCTTATCAAAATCAAGCCTTTCATGTGGTCCTTGTCAAACATATACAAAATGTAGCCAAGCTAAAATTATGTCAACCATTTTAACCAAGAGGTACGCTGCTCCAGCTTAAAAATCAAAATATCTCTTCGAACTGTACATAACTTATCTGTTAAAATTTAGCGCACGAAATAATTGTCTTTCACTTTTATTTTCGAGCTAAATTTCAATTTGGAATGGAAGAATATTTATAAGAATATTTGGTGACGGAAGTCTTACAAGATTTTCAACAGCAAAAATCACTTTATTCATAATTTGTATTCATTCTTGTTCTTAAAAAACCATACTTTAAAACAAATTCTGTTTTCTCTGACATATTCTCCACAAGGTTCTTAAGTCAAAATTTAGCTTGGATTTTAGCTGATATTTGGAGAAAAATTTGAAAGATAAAATTTAGCGCGATCTGCGTACTAGAATTTACCCTACCGCCAGCAAAATGTTTACACATCAAAAATATCGACCTGGAAGATAAAGCGCACCTACTAAGAAGTGTTTCCATACAACTATGAAGAAGAAATTAAGTTTCTTTTTAACTTCCCATAGGGAGTTATTGTAATCGGTCCGATTTGTCAAATTGGAATTTTTGACATTTCTCGACGTTTCAAGGTCCCTAGAGGCTATATCAATCATTTTTAGAGAGATGTCTGTGTGTGTGTGTGTACGTACGTTCGTACGTTCGTACGTTCGTACGTTCTGGTACCATTTTTCGTCGTCGATATCTCAAGAACGAGTAAAGATATCGACTTCAAAGAAATTTTGTTTAATAGATAATAACTTCAAAAGAGGCTGAAAGGGCGTTTATTAAAATTCAGTGAGTAGTTTTTTCATTATAACGGTTTAAAAAAAAAAGTAAAAATTTTGGTTTGTTTCAAATATCTCACGAAAAAATAATGCTATTGATTTCAAATAAAATTTAGTGTACTCATTATAAGGTCATACAGATTTGGTATGAATTTGGAAAAAAATGAAGATACCGTTATTTTTTTAAATAAAAAAAACTGAAAAAAAATTTCATAACCCAGATATTCTAAGAACGGAAAACAATTTGAAACTCAAAATAATTTTATTTTACGAAAAATAATGTGTTTGACAACTGGTGAAAATTTCAAAAAAAATCAGCTTACAGTTTTTTTTACAAAAAATAAAATACTATATAAAATTCTATTGAAAATTGGTAAAAATTGTTTTTCGACTCAAATTTCTCGAGAACTAGTAGTGATATTGACTTCTAATTTAGTTTATTTTATACATAGTATAATTTTGTACAATTGGTAAAATGTTGACAAATATTAAATTAATAGTTTTTTTTTTTAAATAAAAAAACTATTAAAAATTCTAGTGAAAAAATTCTAGTCAAGTCGAATTTCTTGGGAATGAACACCGATAGTGCCTTCTAAAGTATGTTGTTTTATACATCGATACCTTCCCGTAAGAATGTATACTAAGCGACATTTCTAAAATTGTTCAGGAAACGAAAAAAACGAAGAAAGTTCTAGTTGAATCATAGTGTGCTAAGAGACAATTTCGGTTAAACTAAGTGACATCTAACAAAATTTTTTTTTGCTCACGACAATGAGATCTTTATTAATGTCGCTTAGCATAATTTTTTTGGCGGATAATACAAATTTCAGGGGGCAACATTATTTAAATGAGAAAACATGGCAGTTGATAAATTTTTTTATTTGTACTCTAGTTTCCTTTTCATGCATAATAGGTTGGCGAAACCCAGGCCAAAACATGGCCCTTAACATATAGTATATTTCCTTATCAAAAAGTCATTTTCGAAAAAAGTGTCGCTTAGTACATTCTTACGGGAAGGTATCGACATAATACAATTATTAACATATGGTTAAATTTTGACAAGTATCGAATTGACAGTTTTAACAAAAATATAAAAAAAATCTACTAAAAAGTGGTAATATTTGTTTTTCGACTAGAATATCTTGAGAACGAGCAATGATATTGACTTTGTCATTATTTAATTTTATACATAATACAATTTCTAACAAATGGTTTATATTTCACACATATCTAGTTTTAGAGCGGATATATTTTGTAAGTACCCTTCCATCAATAACCAAACCATATCTTTTATATTTTAATATTTCGTGTTTAAGTTTTTTTCAATTAAAATGTTTGGAACCGAAATAATAAAGTAATTTCTATAATATAATACATAATTTTATAATTTTATTATCAACTTAGTTTTTAGAAGAAAAATGTATGTACTGTACATACGTATATGAATAAGGTTGTTCAGTTGTACCCAAGTCCCACATATTCAAATTCCATTAATAGCTATGGTAAAATTGAAGAAAACGTCACAATATGTTTTTATCTTTTTGTCCATGAAAAAGATGTAAAATTCTACTCAACGTTTTCTTAGGTGTAGGAACACAGATATATTAAAAAACACGGAAATCTATAATTCAGTATATAATATGTACCTACCAACCTTCGTAATTATTACAAGAAATTTAAAATTTTAAATAGAAAAGTTTAAAATTAGTTAAACACATTTTCTGTAAAAAAAACATAAAATGAGCGACTAGTATCCTCATCATCAACAAAACAAAGCAAATTTCCTAATATCATCGTATGCCACAAGCATCATCGATTTTTAAAACAGAAGTCATTGTACCTATATCCAGTGCAGATCACAGCCTTTGAATCCGGAAAAACCGCAACAAAAATTACACTATGAAACCATCTACTTCGATCTTCCATCTACTGCTCTATATATGATCGAAGTTATGTATACAAAATATCATACCAATTACCACACAGATACAGCTAAAGTTTGTTTCGCTGAAAATTTGGTTATTTGAAAAAAACTAAATATAAACTTTTCAAGACCACAAATGGGAAGTTATCAGTGTGGGTCGCACCCAGCCTCTTTTTTTTTTTTTTGGTATTAAGGACAAACCTACTGATTTCATCATATAAAATATTTTCTTTTCATATCTGCAAAAAAAGGTATTGTGATTCAGAAAAGGTAAATGATTTGAAACAATAATGTTAGCATAAAAGTTACTCCTCACATGCTTATTTTTTCGCATGATATGTAGTATGCTTACGTGATAGTTCTCCGACATTATAGTTGAATCGCATGATATATTTCTCTCTTGATAGCCTTTCTTGCATGATAATTTTCTCGGCTATCAATTTTTCTAGCATAAAAGTCTTGTCGCCTGTATTGTATTTCTCCCGTGATAGATAATTATCTAGTGTGCTACTTTTTCCGAATATTTCGTATTTGAAAAAAAAAAAATTGGCTACCAAATAATTCATTATCAAAGCTTATAAAGACCAAAAAAAACTTGTCCTGTTATCAATGGTTCCCCCAAGAGATTCGTACAATTTTGATAAAATGTAGAACTCAAGATTATGTGAATACCCAATAAAAAAATTTTAAAAATCTGAACAAATTTTAAGAAAATGTTTGTAAATTGAAAAAATTAAATTTTACTTAAATACAATATTTTCTGTAGGCTTATTATTTTATTTTATAGCTCACAGAATTTTATTGAATTTGAATCTTTTAACATTTAAGGAATTTGCCAGCAAAATCTAAATGCGAAACATGTGTAATAACTTACCAAAAATATGGACTAATTGACAAAAAAAGAACCTCAATAAGTAAACTCTTTTATAAGACATTAAAACTTTTTAACAGATAAACAATATGAAATCATTGCCCTAAGGGACTAAACGTGCTCGTTGATCATCGTTGAAATTTGCCAAACCTCCGGGGTTATCATTATCGGATTCCTCCAGTAATATACTCGATGATCTTCCGGTATTCCCAGCCGAGTTGAGGCCTTGCGCCTGGAAAATGAAAACAATTTTTTCTTCTATCTGACATCTTTAACATACCTTTTGACAAACCTCTCTTTTCGTGTCCAGGATGAGTTCGGAGCCTTTCGAGCCGCGTAATAATCTCGGAATAGGTAGGTTAAATTGAAGTTTTTCCTCTCCGGCCTTATAGCCGGTTGCTCCTCCTCCTGCTGCTGGCGCAGTGTTTTGGAAACGTGACAATGGATTCTGGAAATGCATGTTGATATTGAAATTGCGATGTCCTTGTTTGCTGTTTGCATAAAAGTACCCAGCGAGGATGCCAGCAATCACTAGGATTCCCAACAAAGTATACCAAACAACTGCAGCTGTAGAAGCTGTTGAGGCTTCAGCATCGTTCTCATTGGCAAATAGGCTGGATGTTATTTCGTTGGATGATTTTTTGGAACATTTGTAGTACTCATCGACAATGGAACCATCCTGACACATGCACTCATACCCAAACGGACCCTGGACACAAAGTCCGGAGCATTTTTTATGATCACATACGTTGGTAACCAATTTCTGACGAGACGGACTATCCACCACGATGTCTTCAGCATTGAAAACGTTCAGATAGAAAGCTTGACAAGATGCATTACCATAAAGATGACAACGGACTGCTTCTTTGGCTCCTGTATTCACAATGAATGCAATATTTTCATGGACACTTAAGGCCGATGGATGAATTATTGCATTTTCCTTACGAACAACGGTCTTAATAGCCCGATCACTACCTCTTCGATAGTTCAAGGACTGCAAGGTCCTCGAATGAGCGTCTACAAAGTACAGCTCCTGCTTATAGATGTCAACTTCTAGGGCCGTTACCAAAGCTTGCTTTGTCGCGATAATTGCATGCTTGGATCCATCAAGTCCTGCAATGCAAATATGTGTCGTAGGAGCACTAAAACCCTGTGCCAGTACAGCTGCGTAAAAAAGTTTTCGCCCAACAGCGTCAACAGCAATAGCACGGACAACTTCGATTGGTGGGAGCTTGATAAGATCAGCACACACCTTCTGGCCGAAATCGCATACTTTTATTCCATAGTTATTGATTCGGCTTACAACGTATACATTCCCTGTAATCCAATCAACGGCCAGCTTAGTAGGGCTCTGGACGACAAGGCCTTGAGTGACTTCTTGTTTCTCGATATCAAATTGGAACAAACCATTTCCATCCTCGGTGGTGTAGAACAACCTCTTCCGTCCGATATCGACATCTAGTCCAGATATCTTGGTGTCGTTCACCGCCCACACAACCTTCAATGTTATCGGAGACTCACTCAGGCTACGGATTTCATTGTGAGTCGTGAAGAGTAGGGAATAGCGGCTGTCGAGGGATTTGCAACTAACCTTGTCGGGAGTCAGCATGAAACCACTATAACAAGTGCACCGGTAGCCTCCGTTTGTGTTCGCACACATCTGTGCGCATGGATTGGGCCCTTCAACGCATTCGTCCACGTCAATGCATTTCTTTTGATCCGCGTGCAACTTGTAGCCATCGTAACAGCTGCACTTAGCACCTAGCGGTGTTGGACGACATTTATGGTCACACGTTCCTCTCCCGCAGGCAGTTTCGCACATCTTTGTTTCGTCTTCACCTCTCTCACAATCATCCTTGCCATCACAGGTCCGAGACTCATCAATACACGTTCCATCCTTACAGTCAAACATACCGGGCTCACAGGCCTTCACAAATTGCGAGTGGGTGCTTGAATTATAGCGACCACAATTCAGCTCATCGCTTCCATCACGGCAGTCCTTGTCTCCATCGCAATGGAATTCGTTGCGTATGCACTCCAGGGTTGTCTTGCACTGGAACTCATAAACGCTGCATCCATGGCATCCAACTTCATCCTCGCCCCTTGGACATTCTGCGGTTCCATTGCACTTGGCCTTCATGTCCAAGCAAATCGTTGGATCCGATGAACATTGGAACTTTTTCGGTTTTCCCATAGTGTCAAACTCATCATCACCGCCTCCACAAGCAATCTTGGGCTTATCGTCTTTGCAAATCAGTTCGTCGGAGTTATCACCGCAATCATTGTGACCATCGCAGACCAGTTTTTCATCAATGCACTGACCGATGTTGCACTTATGCATGCCCTTCCCACAGGTCTTTACAACTGAAACCCGAAAAAAATATGTAGGTTAAGTTTGAAGGCTCACCTTCTTTTTGTCAAAACTCACCGCATTTATCGTGTTCGTCAGACCCGTCAATGCAGTCAACAAGGCCGTCACACTCCCAACTCTTAGCAATGCACGTACCAGACGCACATTGGAACATTTGACTGCCACAAGCTGGTTTCGTGCCTTCGCCTTCCTTATTGCAATGGGTTTCGTCTGACCTGTCGCCACAGTCATCGAAGCCATCGCAAATGCTACTAAGGTCTATGCAGCGTCCATTACCACAGGCAAATTGATGAGCATGGCATTTCTTCACTTCGTCTAGCAAAAATGAAAATTAGTCAAACTGTCCAAGGACTTTGAGAATTACAAACTTACCGAAGTCTTCACAGTGTTCTTCATCGCTGCCGTCTTTGCAATCTTTATGTTTGTTGCACCGAACCTCGTTCAGCACACATTGCAGGGAGTCATGACACGTGAATTCATCGAATGCGCAAATGACGTGGGCCTTCTTGCCTTTCAAGTCGCAAAATTCTTCGTCTGAACCATCAGGGCAGTCCTTATGACCATTGCATCGTCTTGAATTAGTCAAGCACTCGCCTGACTTACAACGGAACTCACAGTCCAGAGCTTCTATGCAAGTTTGGTTCCGCAAATCTTTAAACAAATATCCCGAGGGACACAAGCATTCCCGGGAGTTCTTACCTGACGATACACACACATGTGAACATCCACCATTGTCATGCAAGCAGGGATGATCGAAGATCGTCTGTTGATGACTCGATAGCAGTTGGATCTTATCCACCACTTTCATACTCGAAACCTCCAATTTGAATTTCTTCACTGAACCGAGGTTACTTTTGTGAGTCCAATAGATGTATGGAGACCGCAATGTTGTCCAGAAGATATCATCATCGATGAGAGCCATTGATATGGGTTGCACAAGTCGAGTTCGCAGGGGGAAGTTGTGCAATTCTTCGAACATTGAGAATTCGATCTTGCCACCCTCGGTGTCTACCCAGTACAAAGTGTGGGTATCATAGTCAGGGACTATTTGAATTGCGCCCATGCCTAGGATATCTTCAAATACGTGGGTATGGTCACCGTGGCCACCTAAAGTTTTTAAGTCTATGTGGACGTTTTTGGATGACCTTAAGGCGATGAACATTTTCCTATAAAATATAAAATTTTTCCTGAATATTCAATTTTCTTGGTATAGAAGTGTCAGGAAATCATGTTTATCGCTACCGAGAACATCCTACGTTCAGATTTCCTAAATATACTCAAGACTTACCCCTCATCTGAAAGAAGTCCAATTCCAATCGGGACTTCTACTCCGGAGAAAAAGTGTACGATCGCACGCTGCCTCGTTCTCATGGAATATGTTTCTACGGTGTGTCTTTCCGAATCGGTCCAATACAGGTTTTGAGCCAGTTGATCTTAAAGCATAATATTGTTGCACAATGCTTAAATCGAAACGTGTAAACTTACCAAAAGCCATTCCAGTGATATTTCCAATGTTTCCACTGATCAATGTTTTGATCTCTTTGGTCACTGTGTCAAATTCTGCAATCACCTTCTGGATCGTATCACCAACAAGCAATGTACCGTTAACAGTGTTATAGGTCATTTGATGAATAAACATGGGCAACGTATACTCCTGAATGACCTTGTGCCTGCCAAAGGTAGTATGTTCCATTTCCAGTATGATATTTTTTAAAGCCACGAAAAGTTTCTGCTTTTTCATCGTCTTTGTGCATCGGGTTCGATCTATTGCCAAGGACATTCCATCGGGGCAACCACAGGTTGCGGTGTTATTAGATGCTAAAAGACATAAATGCGAGCACCGGCGATCCTTGCACGGATGTGCCACCCTCGGCTGGTTGGCAGAATGATAGACATGGACTGCATATATTCGACGATCCTTACTTAAAACTTCATGACCTTTGCCGGTAAACTTGTGACAGGTATGAACACTTTTGGTGCCCCAATCGGACCAATACAAATTGTCTTCAAACACAGCGATCCCATAAGGATGTTTAAGGACATCAGACAATACCAGCCTTCTGTCCGATCCGTCCATCTTGGCGCTCTCGATAGTCATCAGTTTGGCGTCGACCCAGTAAAACCGTTCATTGGGAATGTCTAGAGTAATCCCATTGGGCCAGTGAATGTCCGATTTGATAAGAGCCACAGGATCAGCACCATCCATCGAAGCCTTCGCAATCATAGGCCTGATACCCCAATCGGTCCAATACATGTACCCCTTTTGAGGCCAGAGAGCGATTCCACGCGGCTGATGCACATCGATTACAACCAGGGGCATGCAATAGTGGCCATTATTCGAACACACTGCTATGTGCCTCAGGACATTATCGGAGAAGTAGATATTTCCAGTTAACCAATCAACGGCCAGGTCTTCGGGGGCATCAAGACCCGAAGTGAGTAGAATTTCCTGTTTCGAACCATCTTCACGTGCCTTGACAATACTCTCAGACTCATGGTGAATATCTGTCCAGTAGACATTCTGTCCATCGAATGCGATGCCAATTACCAGACTTAGATTACTAGCGACAGTATAGATATGCCTTGATTTCAAATAGATTCCAACGACGGTTTTCTGAGTTGTGTACAGAAGCAGGGGCTCACCGCTCTTAACTACACAAGTCTTATTGTCAGATTTTAGCTTGTACTTTTCTTCACAGTAGCACATATAGGAACCCACCGTATTGATGCAACCTTGACTACAAATGCCATAGGATTCACATTCATTTATGTCTTCGCAGGTATTGCGTTCGCTATTGTAGTGGTAGCCCGTTGGACAAATGCACTCTGCGCCCGTTGGAAGGGAATGACATTTACTGTCTGGGGGACATTTTTTGGAATCACAATTTGAACGAGAGTCTTTACATTTTCCATTTTCATCACTTTGATCATGACAATCGATCTTGTCATCGCAAACCTTAGCCAAGTCTATACAGGTATCATTGTCATGGCAGAGGAAGAGCTGTTGGTCTAATTTGCAATTCCAAACTGAATGAAGAAGAATTGAAATAAATATTGTAAGTTAAGTAATTAATGTCGCCGTTAAGTCAGGTTTGTGTTAGTTTTCTGTAAACAATTTGAGAACAAGAAACGTAAGAAACATTACTTATACATAGAAATTTCTGTCAGTCAAATGATGCAAGTTCTCTTCAAGTCACAAGTGATTCAATATGCATTAACGATATAAAATTTACTTGAAAAATTAAATACATAAAGATAAGACAATAGAAAAAGGATTAAGTTATTCCTAGGCCTAAACTAGGGAAAAATTTCCAGCATGCCTTGAACCTAAGCTTGTTACTTTCTTTGATTGGAAAAAATTATACAAAACTGCACAAACTTCTTTTAATATATTGGAGAGAATCCAGAACAGGGCTACCATGGAATCATTACCATCTGTTAATCATTGAAAACCGTCGGAATGTTACATGTCTTTCCTTGTTTTATCGCTTCTTTCACAAGCAATGATCACTCGAAGTAGACAGTTGCATTTCTCACCTCACTCAGTTCACCCGTGATACCCGTTTCAATGAGAATGCTCATCAGTTCATATTCATACTCGAGCATGATTTTAGACGTTCCGTCAAATACAGAAATTCGTCAGGATTATGGAATAATTTACCCGACACGATTGTCCCTTTCCATTTCAATTTGCAAACATTCAAGAGCAATGTTCATTGACTCGTGCTGGGTTTAACATTAGCTGTGTTTTATTTTCCCCGAGATCTGACCCGCATTGGATTTTGTTTTCAAAATAACATGTAAAACAACAAATACAAATAAAACTGGGCCTTGTGTTGTTTTTGTTATACATGTAATTTTGAAAGAAGATCCAATCTGGATCAGATCTCGGGTAAAATAAAACACAGCTATTATAAGGGTTTCCCAATGTGAATTATAAGCGACATAGAAATAAGACACGGCATTCTCCGCTTTAGTTCAGCCGCCATCCGTGGAGATAAAATATCTAAGACAACAACCTTCAGTCTCAGAACATCGTGTCACACATCTTTCCTATCCTTCTTTCTCTTCCTTAACTTCACGCCCGCGCTGTGTTCAAACATTTAAAGGGTAATTATCATCCCTTGAGCGCGTGTAGATTATAAAAAAAAAAAAAAACAGAACAGCTTGAATGATAACTTAAGCTTTTTTGTGGGAATGGTCCTCCTAGATATTAAGAATTATTGACAGGGTATATGGCATGAAAGGTGATGTACAATTTTGTCATTTCATTTGAACTTTCAATGACTTGTAATTGGTATTCTGATGATATCAAGTAAGTATATCCACTTGGATCATATTTTTATAAATACATATTATGTACATATATACCATTCTCATATAATATTAAAAAGCTATACAGAACTTAAATAAATAAAACTATTTTAAATTAAATAAAATGCACGACTGGATCGCACGAACTTGCTCTTATGTAAAAGTACTTTGGAATTTAAGATACATTTTATAAATATAAAACACGGATTTAATGAGAAAATAATGTTCAAGTGCATAAAATTGCCGTCTGGTTTCCGGAAAAGTATGAATTTATGCAAATAAACCTTAAAAAATCATTTTATTATTAAATAAATTTGTTATATAAGAAATTTCTCTAAAATTTTTCAAGAAAAAAATGTGGGATGCGAATTTTAAGTATTTAATAATATTGGTTTCGTTTTCGAGATAAATAAGATTTTGCATTACGGGTGTATGGGGGGTACCCTTAGTTTTGGAGCTAAAAAAAAAATTTGAATTTTTCCTCTAGGGAATCACCGAAGATCCCTAACTACCGAGATTGAAAGAAATAGGTCCAGGGGTTTAGGCTGTAGTGAGAGATACAGACATACAGACACACTGAAACATGTTTTTTGTGTACTAAATTTTCCTTAAAATTTTTATAAAAAAATTGATATGCAAATTGTTAGTATTTAATAAAATACATTTTAAAACGTAATTTAAAAATTTAATCGTGTATCGGTTTTCAAGATATTGAATTTTCAAAAAAAAAATTGTATTATTTTTTTAAAAATCCAAAAACTATTTTTTCGAAAAAAATTTTAGTTTATATTTTTTCAAATGCAAAGCAGCTCCTGCATAAAAATTTTGGTTAAAATCGTTAGAGCCGTTGGTGAGAAATTCGAAAATCAAAAAAACCGTTCTATGACAGGTACCCCTAATAACATTTCCCCCCAAATTTTTTTTTCACCAAAATATTGTCCATATCCATAATATCACACTTAATTTTTTTTATCAAAATCGTTAGAGCCGTTTTCGAGATAAATAAGATTTTGCATTACGGGTGTATGGGGGGTACCCTTAGTTTTGGAGCTAAAAAAAAATTTCAATTTTTCCTCTAGGGAATCGCCGAAGACTCTTAACTACCGAGATTGAAAGAAATAGGTCCAGTGGTTTAGGCTGTAGTGAGAGGTACAGACATACAGACACACTGAAACATGTTTTTTGTGTACTAAATTTTCCTTAAAATTTTTATAAAAAAAATTGATATGCAAATTGTTAGTATTTAATAAAATATATTTTTAAACGTAATTTAAAAATTTAATCGTGTATCGGTTTTCAAGATATTGAATTTTCAAAAAAAAATTGTATTATTTTTTTAAAAATCCAAAAACTATTTTTTCGAAAAAATTTTTAGCTTATAATTTTTCAAATGCAAAGCAGCTTCTGCATAAAAATTTTGGTTAAAACCGTTATAGCCGTTTGTGAGAAATTCGAAAATCAAAAAAACCGTTCTATGACAGGTACCCCTAATAACATTTCCCCCCAAATTTTTTTTCACCAAAATATAGTCCATGTTCATAATATCACACTTAATTTTTTTTATCAAAATCGTTAGAGCCGTTTTCGAGATAAATAAGATTTTGCATTACGGGTGTATGGGGGGTACCCTTAGTTTTGGAGCTAAAAAAAAAATTTCAATTTTTCCTCTAGGGAATCGCCGAAGACTCTTAACTACCGAGATTGAAAGAAATAGCTCCAGTGGTTAAGGCTGTAGTGAGAGGTACAGACATACAGACACACTGAAACATGTTTTTTGTGTACTAAATTTTCCTTAAAATTTTTATAAAAAAAATTGATATGCAAATTGTTAGTATTTAATAAAATACATTTTTAAACGTAATTTAAAAATTTAATCGTGTATCGGTTTTCAAGATATTGAATTTTCAAAAAAAAAATTGTATTATTTTTTTAAAAATCCAAAAACTAGTTTTTCGAAAAAATTTTTAGCTTATAATTTTTCAAATGCAAAGCAGCTCCTGCATAAAAATTTTGGTTAAAATCGTTAGAGCCGTTTGTGAGAAATTCGAAAATCAAAAAAACCGTTCTATGACAGGTACCCCTAATAACATTTCCCCCCAAATTTTTTTTTCACCAAAATATAGTCCATGTCCATAATATCACACTTAAGTTTTTTTATCAAAATTGTTAGAGCCGTTTTCGAGATAAATAAGATTTTGTATTACGGGTGTACGGGGGGTACCCTTAGTTTTGGAGCTAAAAAAAAAATTTCAATTACTCCTCTAGGGAATCACCGAAGACCCTTAACTACCGAGTTTGAAGAAAATAGGTCCAGTGGCTTAGGCTGTAGTTCGAGGTACAGACATACAGACATACAGACATACAGACAGACAGACGGAATTGTCGGACCCACTTTTTTCGTCTTCGCTATCATCGTAATGTCAACTTTGATCAAAATCTCGAGTTCGATTTTTTTTCCAAATGCAGAACTTGCCCTATAGTACCTATATCGCAAGTAAAAACCAATTTCAATGTATCCAGTTGAGACCTTATGCAACTAAAATAATCAGAAGTGGTCCAAGGTGACTGCCTTAAGATACACCTGAAATTTTTTCAATTTCATTTGACAGCACATTGCCAATATTGTTTACGGCCAACTTACTCGTAATAATTATTGATCCAATTATTATTTATTAATTAGGAAATTATTAATTCGGAATAACGGAGTTTAAATTTTATTTGTACTAATTGGACTTAAAAATTCGGTATAGAATATCAAAATATATGATTAGATTTTTTGTATTTGCACTAAATCTATATACGTTAAGATTAAATTGATTCCCTATCAAAGGGCACGGTAGTGCCCAGCCAAATTCTGGAACAAACTCAGGCGATTTTTGACCCCTCCCTATCTTCAGTACCAATGAAGTCAGAAACTTAAAACTCCGAATATTTGCTAAGCTAGTCAGGCACAGGAGCCTCACCAAATTTCAATTTTCTAGCATAAGCGGTTCCTGAGATATAAGGCCTCAAAAATCACAAAAACCGTAACTGACTGACTGACAGATCATCAAAATTATGGAGCAATTCCCGACATCGTAGAATCTTGTAATTTTGCACAACGGTAGGTCTTGTCATGCAAACAGAGGAAAAAATCGAAAATTTGAAATTTTCCATTCAGGGGGCGTGGTATCCGCCCACTTCTTCAGAACTGACGTAAATTATATATGGCAAACTTCCGATTTCAGTAGAACAATGAAATTTGGTAGAACAGTAGGGCTCAAATTGTATATAAAGGACCAAAAATAAAAATTGAGGTTTTCCATTCAGGGGGCGTGGAATACACCCACTTTCCGAGAAAAAGTTTGATTTATATGGAGCACTTTCGACTGCTGTAGAAAGATGAAATCAGACCAAAAACATAAATGTTAAAAAAAGAGCCAAGTTCTTCTATACAAAAACCTTTGTGTAACAAGTCAGCCGTGAAAAGTACTGAGATCTAAAAGTGCGCCAAGTTCTTACTTCATGAAGGTTTAATACCGAATATTTAAAGTAGAATAATGTTGAAACAGCTACAATGTAATAGAGAAATTTTATTATTTAATGATTACTGACTAAAATTTGATGAGCTCACTGGTCAAGTTTTTAAAACCTTTCGAATTGGGCATAAAAAAAACTTGCCAAGTGAGCCCATCAAATTTTAGTCAGTAATCATTAAATAATAAAATTTCTCTATTACATTGTAGCTGTTTCAACATTATTCTACTTTAAATATTCGGTATTAAACCTTCATGAAGTAAGAACTTGGCGCACTTTTAGATCTCAGTACTTTTCACGGCTGACTTGTTACACAAAGGTTTTTGTATAGAAGAACTTGGCTCTTTTTTAACATTTATGTTTTTGGTCTGATCTCACTCCTTTTTGCAAAGATTTTAATATTTTGCCATGTAAAAATCTCGAAAGATACGGAAAAATAGAAGGGTGGACTCTATCTTATAAAATCAACTTAGTTTATAGCTTCCAATTTTTGTATATTTTCTTTTTGTTATTGGTTGTTTTGATTTGCGCTCCAATTGTTTCTTCTTGTCCTGGCAAGATACCTAACACTAACATACCTACTTTAATGTTAAATACTAGTACCTACATCCGCTCAAAGCCATAAAAAAGAAATAATTGTTGAGGATGCGATGATGTTTTTGTTGCAATTTTAACTCCTTTTTTTAAATGAAGGTAGACCACCAATTAACAGCCTAATTAGTGGTTTTATTATAGTTCACATCACATTTAAGAGTTTTTTTATGTAAACTCATAATTTTTTCAGGTATGCAAATGTTTTGTTTTTTCATTCATGTTAACATTACTTAGAGTACCAAATCGGGTACTCTAGTTCTAAGAAAAGTTATGAAATTTCAAAATGCATGTATAGTTTCAAAATGACAATAAAAAGACACTTCGAATGAAAAATCTTAGATTTATTATTTTTCGCTTTGAATGTACATTAAGCTATACCCTTCCACCAAACTTCATCATTCTACAGCAGTCGGAAGTGCTCCATAAAAATCAAAATTTTTCTCAGAAAGTGGGCGGATACCACGCCCCTTGAATGGAAAACCTCAATTTTTATTGTTGGTCCTTCATATGCAATTTGAGCCCGATCGTTCTATTAAATTTCATTGTTCTACTGCAATCGGAAGTGTACCATATAATTTACATATCAGTTCTGAGAAAGTGGGTGGATACCACGCCCCTGAATGCAAAACCTCAAATTTTATATTTTTTTCTTTGTATGCAATTTAAGCCCTACCACATTACCAAATTTCATCGTTTTACAAAAGTCGGAAGTAAAAGTGGGTGTATTCCACGCCCCCTGAATGGAAAACCTCAATTTTTATTTTTGGTCCTTTATAAACAATTTGAGCCCTACCGTTCTACCAAATTTCATTGTTCTACTGCAATCGGAAGTTTGCCATATATAATTTACATCAGTTCTGAAGAAGTGGGCGGATACCACGCCCCTGAATGGAAAACCTCAAATTTTATATTTTTTTCTTTGTATGCAATTTAAGCCCTGTTACTTTACCAAATTTCATCGTTGTACAGCAGTCGAAAGTGCTCCATTCAATCAACACCAATTCGGCGAAAGTGGGCGGATACCACGCCCCCTGAAAGGAAAACCTCAATTTTTATTTTTGTTCCTTTATATGCAATTTGAGCTCTTTTGCTCTACCAAGTTTCATTGTTCTACTGCAATCGGAAGTTTGCCATATACAATTTACATCAGTTCTGAGGAAGTGGGCGGATACCACGCCCCTGAATGGAAAATCTCAAATTTTATATTTTTTTCTTAGTATGCAATTTAAGCCCTGCCACTTTACTAAATTTCATCGTCTCGCAGCAGTCGGAAGGACTCCATTCAACCAACACCAATTCGGAGAAAGTGGGCGGATACCACGCCCCCTGAAAGGAAAACTTTGGTGTTTATTTTTGGTTCTTTATATGCAATATAAGCCCTACCGGTTCACCAAATTTCATCGTTTTACAGCAGTCGGAAGTGCTCCATAATACGATGTCGGGAAGTGCTAAAATGCGGAGAAAATGGGCGGATACCACGCCCCCTGAATGGAAAATTTCAAATTTTCGATTTTTTCCTCTGCTTGCATGACAAGACCTACCTTTTTGCAAAATTTCAAGATTCTACGATGTCGGGAAGTGCTCCATAATTTTGATGATCTGTCAGTCAGTCAGTCAGTCAGTTACGGTTTTTGTGATTTTTAAGGCCTTATATCTCAGGAACCGCTTCTGCTAGAAAACTGAAATTTGGTGAGGCACCTGTGCCTGACTAGCTTAGCAAATATTCGGAGTTTTAAGTTTCTGACTTCATTGGTACTGAAGATAGGGAGGGGTCAAAAATCGCCTGAGTTTGTTCCTGTAAAAAGGGTGTAGTGCCAGAACTTGGCTGGGCACTACCGTGCCCTTTGATTTTATTATTTAATGATTACTGACTAAAATTTGATGAGCTCACTGGTCAAGTTTTTAAAACCTTTCGAATTGGGCATAAAAAAAACTTGCCAAGTGAGCCCATCAAATTTTAGTCAGTAATCATTAAATAATAAAATTTCTCTATTACATTGTAGTTGTTTCAACATTATTCTACTTTAAATATTCGGTATTAAACCTTCATGAAGTAAGAACTTGGCGCACTTTTAGATCTCAGTACTTTTCACGGCTGACTTATTACACAAAGGTTTTTGTATAGAAGAACTTGGCTCTTTTTTTAACATTTATGTTTTTGGTCTGGTAATATTTTAATCCGTTAAGCCGATAAGGAGAAAAATGGTTCTATGGGAAATACGAAATTATTATGTCTTTGTCGTTGGATGATAGATCCTAAAAATATAGTCAAAAAAAATGGAAATTCTATTTACCGTTTTTGAGAAATTTATTATTTTTGAAAACCATTGCTTAGCATTTGTATGGTGGGTACATGGTGGTTATTTTGGATAAAATAAAAAATTATTACAAATTACTATTAAGACTTTTTAGGATCGGTTTTGCCGTTCCTGAGAAAATCAAAAACCAAAAAATGCTTCCATAGGAGGTGACATTAGTGGCCATTTTTTTGGAAGGATTCAACTTTTTTTTCATTCAGTAAAATTTACGACCAACACGTGGAGACCTCTTGAATTACAAGAATATAATCCTGTATGTATGCTTAAAACTAGAACATTGTAAGATGCAATATGCAAAAATTTTAAACTAATCCTTAATTAACACATTTTACCAGAGAAACTTCTTTGGTTTTTGTCTTTATCGGCTGTACCCATTCAAATTATATTTTAATGTATCTGTGGGGCTTGCTACAAACATTATAAGTCCATTAAATAATTTGAGATTTTACATCCACTCTACAAGAAGCTAGGGCTTAAACGAGCTCATTGTTTTTCTTAAAATTTGAAATATTTATGAAAATATTCTTTGAAAAATTATTTTTTAAATTTTAAGAAAACCGACTTACCCCTTTTAGCTCAAAGTAATGGAGTAATGCTTATTATGTTATGGAGTTATCAATTTCTAGAAACCACCATAGATTTACATATATTAAAAAAAAATCAGAAGCCGCTCCACCAACTTTAAATTTCTTGTTAAAAAATTAATTTAATGATATTGAAAAATTTTCTCTAGAACCATACATGTTTAACATAGAAAATTTAAACTATCTTGCACATAACAGAAAGTTCATGAAACCTGTTCGTGCATTTTGTATTTTCAATCAAAACAGAAAAAGTTTATAGCCTTTGAATATAAGGTTTTTTTTTTTAAATGGGAAAAACGTTGAACTTTATTTTTCAAAGAATTACAAACAGAATAAAGTTTCCGCTCATTGTACTTTTCACATATTTACATTTTTTGATGTAAGAAATTGTCTTATTGAAGTTCAAACTTGGCCCAAAGAACATAAATTCAAGAAAAAACATTCACTATCATATATCAAAGAAACTATGAAAGCCTTATGCGAAGTCAAAAAAGTGTTTGGATACATAATTTGTAATAACTTCTGATTTGTAGACTTTTAACAGTTCCCAAAGTAAGAAATCCGTGGTGGACCTTTACGTTTAAATTTATGACCCTGAACATAAAAATAAAATTACTCTATCGAAGCAAAATAAAGCTGTACTAAATTGTACTTTTAATGTACATATTTGATAAAATTTTCTATAATTACTGAGAAACTTGAGATACCACTTCTAAGAAAGCAGAAAAAACCACACCACCTGGATGCATTGGACTCGGAAAAAGGAAGGAACTGTTGCTAATTTGATAAATTTTGAAATGAAAAAAAAAATAATTGAATCAAGATTGAAGATATTTTTAATGAGATTGGTATACGACGGGGGCAAAATATTTAATATGACAATTTTTCGAATAAACTGTAACCCTGGAATAACAATCAAATTCAAAGTTCAGCCAGAAACAAAAGTTGTGTGCTGTATAAGACCTATTTCATAAGGATCATATATTTTTTTAAAAAAGTTCTCAGGACGAAAGCCTTCAAATAAAATGAATTGTGCTGGATTAACACGACTGACAAAATGCCATTATTTGTACCATATTTTTACATTGACTTCCATTTTTTATGGCAACAAATCTGTACAAAATGACGAAAAATTTAACGATTTGTCAGTCATGTGAATTCGGCATTATTTCGTTCTTATGTTTTTATAATTTCTAAAACAGTGTCACAACAATATTTACGCGAAAATTGTCAATCATATGGAACCAAGGACGCATTCAGAAGCCCTTTATGCATAATTCTTTCACCTTATGATTAAAAACTAAATTCTTGTCCTAAATAAGTGAAAAGCACGTGTTAAAGCTCACTTTAAATTATTTAGTTACTCGTTAGTTTAAGTTTTATATCTGTTGTTAAAGTTGAACAAAAGCTCGACTTACCACAACCCTTTTCATCACTACCATCGCCACAATCATCAATTCCATCGCACACCCACAAATGACTCTCCAAACATTTTCTATTCTGACAAAAAAATCCCGAACACTCGTGTTCCGCCTTCAAGCATCCCGCTGTCTCATCCGTTCCATCATTGCAATCTTTCTTACCGTCACACATAAAATGCAACGGAATACAGCCTTTATCCTGGCACGTGTACTCGGTGTCGGTGCAGTTCTGCAAAGGCCCACTTGGCCTGCCCTCACATTGCCGCTCATCTCCGCCATCTGGACAATTTTCGTCACCGTTGCAAACAAATTCCGACGGAATACATGTTTTGCCATCGGAGCACTGATAAAAGTGTGGCGTCCGACACAGTTTAAAATCTAGAAAAACAAGGCATCAATAGGGCAATGATTTGAACCTTCTAGATCAGGCTTCTGCCGCAAAACCTACCACAATCTTTTTCATCCGAGTTATCTGAGCAGTCTCTGCGGGAATCGCAGACTTTTTCTAATGCAATACAAGTCCCATCCTTGCATTCAAATTCCCCATCTTCACAGAATTTGATCGATTCCACTTGATGAAGATGGCACATTGAAGCAATTATTAAGACCACTAACAAGTGGATCTTAGCCCTGGAAGTTCACACAAACAAGACACGTGGTATACAAAGTTGGTTTTATAATCCCTTATTAAAATGAAACTTACATTTTGAACACTAATAGAGGCTTTAAAAATGTTTTCCACTTTATAACCAGACACAATTTTACAACTTTTAACAAAAATTTAATTTTAAACAATGCGATTCAAAGGAAAAGCATGGAAACCAGAAGCAAACGGCCTCCTGATGGTAAGCCGAGCTGAAACTGTTTGCTTCCTTATGTAAAGATCAAACTATCAAGTGAACGGTAAAAAATTCTAGGTATATAGATAATGTGTTTTCTCTAAGATTTTTTTAGTTAATTTATTGTTAAACTCCGAAACATGTTGCAAGCAATATAACATTATACAGGTGGTAGAAGAGTACTGTTTATTATCTTAAGCAAATCTAAAGCACAGGGTGATTTAGAAGAATGAGATAAATTCAAACACAAGATTCTATTTATGTATATAAAAAGAAATGTATATATTTCTCGGCTTGAATCGTTGGACAAGGCATGCAATGATACTTTATTTATTAAAATGAATTTAATGAAACAAAATTTTTGAAATCGTAACTCTAGGGGGACAATTTCAAAAATTTACAATACTAATAATTATTTGTATATTTGCAGTACTTGAACTTGTATTTTGAAAATTATTTCTGTTCCATAAAATCTTCAAATGGACTAATATCTATAAGAGCATCCCATACTTCTAGCTAAAACTATATTTAAAAGTAGGGCGATTTTTTTAATCCTGCGTAAAATTAGCTAAGGACTTAATATGATCAAGATTGTGTGGAAATATTGACTCATTGGCAGTTATAATTTATTGGTATATTGACGAGTTAAAACAAATATTGAAAATAATGTTTTCAAGTTTTGATGAAAGTGAAGACGAAGACGATTAATATATGATATAAAGGCCTTTCCATTAAGCGTTTTCTATATTTGAGTTTAAACAAACAAATATTTTTGAGTGAGATATCATTAAATTTTGTATTTATTTAGAAGACCAATATATGCCATTATGTATAGAATATATATCATTATTCAAATGTTCACCTCGGCTTTGCTGTGGGGCGCGCATGTGAAACATCCAAATTTAGATATCATATCAGGCTGAATTTGACCAATAGCATTGATTACGCTGGCTTCCAGGACTAGCTTCGCAGTGGTGTTTCATTGGAATAGATCTGTGACTTTAGAAAACCCCACAAGAAGAAGTCTTACGCGGTGAAATCGCACGATCTCGGTGGCCAATTCACATCGCCTCCATGTGAATCAATCGTGCAAAATGTCCCACATGTCATCGGTGCCAATATCATCCAATTCGATCCAGAAGAAACTAGTTATCAGCAACCAATAGGGCTCGCCCTTGACGGTGATGGCCACGTCAACGTCGTTCTCAATAAAGGTATAGACCGATGATGCCGCCAGCCCAGAACATTTTGAAACTATACATGCATCTTGAAAATTCATGAAAAGGTAACATTGACGAAAAATTCTATCCAATAGCCGGTATGCCGATTGTTATTGGATTTAATGATGGAATTTTAACTAATAAAAATATATGCTCCAAGAGTTTACGAAGACCGCTTTACATTTTATGTTCTTTTGTGGCTCGAACTTGCATTTTCACTATTTTAGTGCATGACAAATTTTGTGAAATAGTTTTCTTTCTTCTTAGATGGATTATGGATGGAGGCCGCGTTCACGATCGATTTTACTAATTTAATTGTACGTTTTTGAATGATATTGTTTTTTTCCATATTAAAACCGAAAACGGCTCGAACTATTTAAACTTAGATATAAATTAATTTTACGTCAAAAATTATTTGTTGAAACTATGTATTTGCTCAAAGCCACTTCATATTATGTTTTATTTGATTCCGGATTGTATGAACAGATTGGTTGATAACACCACAAAACAGAAATTTGAATGATGATGGATTGCAGAGATTCAAACTTTCGTTAATGGAAATTGCATTCTATTTAGGTATTAAGAAAAAAATCCCCTTGTCAGTTTAAAGAGTGAATCCCATTAATGCTTGCTAAAAGTGTAGGAAAATGTTTTTGAAACACAAGAGTACAATTATATGATTCATTTTTACTTGTATCCTTCGTGACTCTAAAGAGCCATTTTTACTCGTTTTTCCAGTTCTGTCTCTTTGACTCTATTTTTCAAAAACTATCCAAAAGTTTTTTTTTTAATTTCTGTGCGTCTTTTTCCTCTTTTCATAACAATACGAGTATATACCTGCTTTACGTTATTCTCATATTTTGTTTGTACGGAAAACGAGTACATTCCAAAATAAATAAAATTGTTTAAGAACTGAACGCATTCAATTTATTTCATAAATAAATCCTCTGACTCCCACAAGTCGAACATAATAGCCGTGTTTTTTTGGAAAAGTTATCCGTAGTACAGTAGGATTTTATATGAATAACAAATACAACATCCGCTGTAGGATCACTGCCGATAAAAGGAGAAGTGAAATCCTGCTGCGGATAGAGATTTGACGTTTATTCGAGTATCGGCAGTGATCCTACTGCGGATGGTGTATTTGTTATTCATATAAAATCCTACTGTAGTACGGATAACTTTTCCAAAAAAACACGGCTAATGATGTAGCTATACTAGCAGTTCGAAGCACTGTTAAAGAAGAAAAGTAGGCAAGTATTAAACGGTGCCAGGGTTGTCAACAGGATATCCGCGAGCAAGGATAAGATGCGAAACTGAAAGTAATTCTCGAGTGGCATGTTAAGCAACCAAATTTGATACTCTGTCGTACCTACGTAGTCCAAAGATGTATCTAATGTAGTTGTTGAAGACGACATTGAGGAAAAAATTTCGCAACCATATATTAAAATGCGAAGAATTAAACTTTTCGCAAGCAATGCACTCGTCTTAATCAGCGTGTATGACTCGGAGACCCAGAGCATGCGTAACGTTCCGTATGCCTTGCCGACTACACCGTTAATGTACTTATCCCATGTTAGATTGCACGTTAAGGTTATCAGAGATTTCGAGCGGAATTCACACATTCAAC
Source organism: Philhelius festivus (assembly GCA_963931855.1). Lineage (NCBI taxonomy): Eukaryota > Metazoa > Arthropoda > Insecta > Diptera > Syrphidae > Philhelius > Philhelius festivus. Next base: position 30,452,416 of record OZ007556.1, on the reverse strand, counting down.
AGTTGTATTATTTAAAGTTATTTGAAGGAAATAGTTTAAATATAAAAATTTCTTAGATATTACCAAGCACTTAGATTTTGATGGTTTTAAGGCCAGTCCATTAGTCTTGGTCCAAAATTTTAGTTTTTCGAGGTCCTCATTCACGCGACAAACACCATCTTCAATGAGACCGATATCGCAGCCGAGATACATTTGTTCATCCGTCAGCATACTTATGTAACGAGCAGTTATCAATGACGGAGGGAATATTATTGAAGTAAAGCGAAAAAAGTAATGGACCAAGAATGGATCCTTGTGGAACTCCACTAGTGGTAGGGAGAAAATTGGATAAATTGTTAACTATTTCAACTGCTTACATTCCATCTACATCATCAGACGCGAAGTTATAAAGCTGGCGAAGTTTATCTGCAAGTTTTCCGTGTATAACTGTATCGAATACCTTTGGAAAATCTAGGAGAATTAAAAAATTTACTTTATATTCATCCAGTGCTTGACAAAGGCCTCAATTATATTTAACAATGCGGTGACACAGCTATGTTTCTCTCGAAACTCACTCTAACTTGCGCTTAGAAGATTAGAAGAAAACCGCCCATTTGATTTCTCAAGATCCTTTCAAAAACTTTTGAAAGGAAACCTATGATTGAAATGGGTCTGAATTCATTACATTTAGCATTTTTGGATATGTGTAAGACTTTTACTAATTTCCAATCGGTAGGAAATTCCTATGTTGTATTGGTTGATATTGAAAAAGCATTCGATCGGCAACCACGAGATCTAATATGGGTGGCCCTCAGGCAACGAGGAGTTCCAGAAACCTATGTGCGGATAATTATGGACATGTATGATGGAGCAGTTACTAAAGTAAGATGCGCAGCTGGAGTCACCGAAGAATTCGAAATCACAGTAGGTGTACACCAGGGAAGTGTCTTGAGTCCCCTGCTCTTTATTACAGTTCTTGATTACCTGCTTGAAGGCAAAGTGACGGATCCAAAAGTGCATCAATTATTCTTTGCTGACGATGGAGCCATCATAAGTGAAGACCCGATATCCCTACAACGAGCACTTGACGTATGGGTGGATGTTCTAGAAGGAAGTGGGTACCGCATAAGCGCGAAAAAGACAGAATACCTATGCTGCCCATTTTCTGATCCACACAGGCCTATTCCAGACATTTATTTGAATGGAGTAGTGCTTCCCAAGTGTGAAAAGTTTAAATATCTGGGGTCTATGATAAATAACGAAGCTACTTGTGATGACGATATCAATCATCGCGTAAGCGTAGGGTGGATGAAGTGGCGGGAAAATTCTGCTATCTTCTGTGACCGAAAAATGCCCCCTAAGCTGAAAGGAAAGCTCTACACTTCAGTTGTGCGTCCAGCACTCACATACGGTTCACAATGTTGGACAATGTACAAAAAGTATGAGAGTAAGCTAACGGCAGCTGAGATGAAGATGCTTCGTATGACAGCAGGAGTTACAAAGCTTGATCGAATTAGAAGTACGAAGATCCGAGGAAGCCTTCATGTTAAGAATACCATTTCCCAAAAAATTGAACACGACCGACTCAGTTGGTATTGCCATGTTCAAAGGAGAGATTCTGAGAACCCCGTCAAAAAGGCAATATCATACAACGTTCCAATTCGGAATAAAAAGAAAGGTAGGCATAAACACTCCTGGTACAAACAAATGCAAAAACACCAGCATTCAGTTGGCCTCAGAAATGGAACAATACAAAACCGGGAGGCTTGCCGCCGATTTCTGAGGTCAACCCGGCGAACCCCACAGGCGGATCACTAGTGTGAAGCAGATACGTGGGAGAGTTATGATCCCCTCGACGTCGAGATCATAACAGCGCCGAAGTAAAGGAAGAAGAAGAAGGAAATTCCTATGTTGTAATTATGCGTGATATACGGTAGAAGAATTGGAAGTTAACTTTAAAGAAGAGGGGTGCATTTCATCGAGACCTTACCGAAAGTATACTTCCAACGACTTCGACATTGCTTACCTCTGTGAACCAAAAATTATAAAAACTAAAATTATTCGAAGAGAAATTATATAGAATCTCAGGGTTAGAAGGATTAGGCATTGAAGAAGTGGAGACAAACTTCATATTCAATGAACTGCCGTCAACATTTTTAACATTTTTAACATGATAACAGTTTGCCAGAGAGAGAATACTCGAGTATTTGCTGAACGAATTTCCATCTTCAAATTTTTTGCGAGGTGAATTATAAATTTTTCTAACGTGATCGTCTTACGTTTTCACGAATTGTAAGCTGCTGCATTTTTGTTAGATATACTCGTAGTATCAATTTTGCGTGTGTTTTGCGAATATATAAACTTTTTTTTTGGGACATTATCAATGGTGCCACTTTTTGTTTGAAATCCTCAAAAATGAAGAAAGATAGCCCTGCTTGTAGCTACAAGTATATAAGTGCAAAATAAATTGATTAACAAAATAGGCCCCAGCTCTTCAAAAAATAATAATTGCTTATAAAAATTTAAAATTGAAAAAAAAATTATTAAATACGGATACTATACGATTCCATGCTTCAAACATAGGTCGTATCTATACTGTTGTCCCCAGTTATACTTATACTGTTTTTTTTATACTAAAAAATACAGAACTTTAAATTTTTTAAAGCCTTGAAACTCAAATTAAGTCATCACAATCTTATGTGATTTTCTTAAAGAAAATGTCGAGTTTTTGTTTTGGCTCATCTAAAATGGGTAGTTACCAGGAACGATTTATTTTTTTTTTTTTTTCAAATTTTCTCAAACCCGATACAAACGATTTTGAATAAACTTTAGAGCTTTTTATATTCTACGAAATTGTAATAAAAATACGAATCATAAAAGCGGAAAAAAACATTAAAATTTTGAATTGTTGTACTTAGTGTTTTTTAAATAAGTTTTAACATTTTTTTTAATAAGTTTTTATGTATCAAATTTTTGTTCCTCAAATTTAATATTTTTATTTTTGTGCAAGATCAAGATTAAATTACCAGCATTTTTGATAGGCTAAATAAGTTTTCGATACTTTTGGAATATTTTAGTAGATATATCTAAAAAATACAAGAAGGGCTTAGTTTAAAAAAATAAATAAAAACTCCATTAAAACCCATAGAAGTACGAAATTACAGTTTTATAGTAAATATTTATTATTTTTTTTATCAAATCAACGACTTATATTTAAAAACCTTACAATTTATAAAGAATCTAAAAAAATATCATCAGAATTTTGTTCAAAAACATTTTGAATTTATATTTTGACTAACGTAACAATTCTAGATACTAGAACTAAGACTACCTGATTCCTAAATAAAACCTTATAAAGGGCATACAAAAAAAATATTTAAAGAGACTTAATTAAATGATCCCGCTTTTCGAGTAAAACAGTTTTGGGCATACTACAGCTTGTAGCATTCCCATTCACCAAAGGTCTGCGATTTTTCTGCAACTCTGAGAGACACTCTCTAAAGCCAAGCAAAAATTCATCAGAATTTTCAATGTTAAATACCATTGGTGGTTTTAGCTTAATGACATTATCACGAGGTCCATCGGAGCTGACTAAAATCTTATGAACGTTCTTCATCCGGTTAACTACCCAGTGGGCTGCTTCGGTAGCTGCTTCACGGGTTCCCTTATTTTTAATTAGCTCAATTCCAATAAAAAGGCCAGTTCCACGTACGTCTCCAATGCAATCGTATTCATACTTGAGTGTTTCACATTTCTTTAAAAGGTATCCACCGACTTTCAAGGCGTTTTCTTGTAAATTCTCTTCATCAATGACTCCCATAACTGCATTTGCAATGGCACATGACACCGGATTACCTCCGTAAGTGTTAAAATAGGCTACGCCTGTAGCAGCAAACGAGTCAGCAATCTCCTGGGTTGTGACCACAGCTCCAACTGGGTGGCCATTTCCCATTGGCTTCGCTACAGTGACTATGTCTGGGACTACATCTTGCATTTCAAAAGCCCAATAATGTGAGCCAACACGTCCGAATCCAACTTGTACTTCGTCCAAGATACAAACGCCACCTGCAGCCCTAACAGCATTGAAAACCTTCCTAAAGTAACCATCTGGAGGGATAATTTGGCCTCCGCAGCTCTGTAAGCTTTCAGCAATAAAGCCTGCAACACCTTTACCCTCTGCTTTGAGACCTTCAAGGATAACATCAATGTCCCTTGCGTAAACTGAACCCATATCCTCGTTAGGATGATCCTTATCGACGTATTTTCCTCCATAAATATCTGGACAGGAAGCTACATGAACAAAATCAGGCTTCTTGTCACCACCGGGTTGGTTGAACTTATAAGGTGAAATCTCCATCACCGATTGAAGATGACCATGATAGGCACTAGAAATTCAAAAAAAAAGTAGACAATTAAAAGATATTTTTGAGAGAGTTATAATCTTTTTCAAACATACTGGTCCAAAGTTATGACATCCTTCCTCTTGGTATGGTTCCTAGCCAATCTCAATGCCAAATCATTAGCTTCGGATCCAGAGTTAACGAAGAAACATACTGTCAGCTCTGATGGTAATCGGTTTGTTAGATTCTTTGCACACTGTACCAATTCATCGTGTAAGAAGCGATTGTTAGTCGACAGTGATGCCATTTGAGAGCTTCCAGCCTTCACAACTTTTGGATGGCAATGACCAACTGAAAGAGAAAAAAATTAAAATTAATTCAAAGAATCTTTTAATGCTAACGTCTGTGCAAAGTCGTCTGGAAAGTTACTCTCCATTCTTTTTGCGATTAAAATAAGTTTGTTGAAGCATAAAAGGTATAGAAATGTTTTAAGGTATCAACTGAAAACTTGGCCCTTAGCATTTTAAGTCGGTTATAATTTTAATTATTTAATACCTAGACGAAATATAGTTCCAGCAGGATTATGCTACGTGCCACACACTGGATGCCAAGATTGACGTTCTGTATAAGCGATTTGAAGGTAAGATTATCTCTTACTTGAATGAAATATATGTATAAAATAAATTTGGTGAAGCAACAGCTCGAAGAGAACCAGGAGCTAGTGTCTTACAACTCTCAACCATTCCTGCATGTGTGTTACCAGAAATAGAGGGGACCTACAATATTGTGCCGATTTTGAACGGCTAATGAGCAGCACTTTTCATGACAAGAGATACTCTTGGAGGATTTGTCAATTTCTCGCAAGAGGCAGTACACCCCTGAAAAAGAAATTTTTGCAGCGGCTGATAATAATCGAACCCAAGACCTTCTGCATGACGGTCCAACGCACAAGCAAGGGGTACTCTTGCTTGAATTGAACATCATGAAAATCATGCGATTTGACCCTTCTAGACATTTCCTTATGGGATTTCCTGAAATTGAAGGTCTATTGGAATAAACCACATTCTACCGATACTCTTAAAGTGAACATAACACAGGCCATCGCTCAAATTCAGCCAGATCTATGCAGAAGAATCATTGAAAATTAGACCACTCGAATCCGTCCCACCGAAAGAAACCAAGGCAGGTATTTGAACGATATTATATTCTATATTCCATACATGGACCTTTAGTTAACAGTTAACACCTCACACAAAGCTTATTTTATTCCATTTTAAAATCTGTCCGCTTTCAATAAAAAACCCTTTATATTAAGAAAATATAAAATTAAGAAAACTCTTTTTTTTTCGGTTACCATGATTTCACCGAACTTCTTAAAGCTTTGACAACTAAAAACGTTTTCCATTAAGAGTTTCCTATCTTTATACTCGTATGTAGCTCTGACCGTGACGGTGATGGCCCGGTCCAGGGTTGCGACTTTTTGAATTAAAATAAAATGCACGACTGGATCGCACGAACTTGCTCTTACGTAAAAGTACTTTGGAATTAAAGATACATTTTATAAATATAAAACATGGATTTAATTAGATAATATTGTTCAAATGCATAAAATTGCCGTCTGGTTTCCGGAAAAGTATGAATTTATGCAAATAAACTTTAAAAAATCGTTTTATTATTAAATAAATTTTTTTATATAAGAAATTTCTCTAAAATTTTTCAAAAAAAAATGTGGGTTGCGAATTTTAAGTATTAAATAATATTGATTTTAGGAAATAATTTCAAAAAATAATCGTTCATAGGTTTTGAAGATATTGATTTAAATTTTTTTTTTAAACCCAACAAATATTTTTTCGAATATTTTTATATACAATATTATTTTAAACTTAAGAGGACTCCTGCTGAAAATTTTGGGTTAAAATCATTAGAGCCGTTAATGAGAAAGTCGAAAATAAAAAAAAAACGGGTCTATGGCAGGTACCCCTAATAAAATTTTGTCCCAAATTTTTTTTTACCAAAATGTAGCCTATGTTCATAATATCACACCTAATTTTTTTTTATCAAAATCGTAAGAGCCGTTTTCGAGATAAATAAGATTTTGCATTACGGGTGTATCGAGGGAACCGTTAGTTTTGGAGCTAAAAAAAAAATTTCAATTTCTCCTCTAGGGAATCACCGGGGACCCTTAAACACCGAGTTTGAAGAAAATAGCTCCGGTAGTTTAGGCTGTAGTTCGAGGTACAGACATACAGACAGACAGACGGAATTGTCGGACCCACTTTTTTCGTCTTCGCTATCATCGTAATGTCAATTTTGATCAAAATCTCGAGTTCGATTTTTTTTCCAAATGCAGAACTTACCCTATAGTACTCGTACCTACATTTATCGCAAGTAAAAATCATAAGTCATAAGTCTGTAGATAATTTGTGAATTAAAAAAATTTAATTCATAAGCTACTAAGTGACTTATGAATTAAAAAAAAATTATTCATAAGCTAGTTGGTAAATTGTAAATGTTTAAGCTTGTTTTGACTACAAAATTATTTAATTATTAACGAAGGTAGATTTCAAGCTTTTGTGTGTCATACAATTATCATGAAAGCTTATAAATTTTTCAAATAATAATTTTTTAATCAGAATTTATCCATTAGCTTATGAATTAATTTTTTTTTAATTCATAAGTCACTAGGTAAATTTTGAATTTATTTTTTTTTAATTCTTAAGTAACTTACGAGTACTTGCTCATGACTTAAATTTTTTTAATTCATAAGTCACTTGATAGGTTGTGAATTATTTTTTATTTAATTCATAAGTCAGTAACTAGTTGCTGAATTTCATTTTTCTTATAATTCAAAAGTCACCCACAAGCTTGTGAATTAAAGCCAAGTTCAAGCTAAAAAATGACTTAAGCTTTTGCAACCCTGGCCCGGCCAACGTCGTTCTCAAAGAAGTATGGACTGATAATGCTGCCATCTCAAAATTCACACCAAATAAGTGGATCTGATCGTCCCAAATTCGACAATTTTGCGTTATAATGAACCAATTCATCCAGAAATTGGCCTAGTCGAACATGATTTTTTGACTGAAATTGGGATCAATTTCCAACTACTTCAGAGCCCAGTTATCGAACGCACTTTTGTATTTGTCTATTGTCATTAACTCTTAAGTTCTACATAAGTTCTTACTGGTGCATGCCCAATTAATGGCGCAACATTTTTCAAGTAGTGGTCTCCCAAAGGTCGAGTTCTTGGAAAGTCACTGACTCGGATTTTTGAACACACTCCCACAAAGAGCAGAGATATTTTCGGCAGATCTTGCATTTAGTTGACGTTCATAAAATAATTTAATCATTTGCACATGTTGTTGAACGCTATAACTCTTCATGTTCATTTGGCAAGAAAGACCATTGACGATCACCTGCCAAAACTTTTTATTTAATTAAATATAAATATAAATAAATAAATAAATAAATATTCAATACTACTTGTATCATCCATCTAATGTTTACAAAATAATATTGAAATGTTTTTTTTTTTCGTCTGAATTAACCTTTGCCAATTTATTTTAGAAAAGATAAGACAACCTAGAATGATTAGAAAGTGCCCTAAATAAATACTTAAATTCATATATTCTTTTTTTAGGTTAACATTTTGTGTTCAACAAAAAAGAATGCCTCTAAACTTATCACCGAATAGACATATGTACTTGTACACATAATCATCACATCACGTTTCTTCCATATGTTTTGATCTTCACGTGTTCAAATCGAGGCTATGTGTTGTATGTTTACTGTTTGCACTTTAAAATTATTTATTATCAGAACCCGTTTAATTGTTAACAAATAAAATTAAATTATGGAAAATTTGCTGAGAAGGTAAATCTTCATATCTGAAAGTCTGAAGAACCTCTAATCAAATTAGATTGCGGAGTTTAATAATGTTTACCTTGGGCTGTTATCATATGTTTGTATTTTTTAATAGTGCTTAACAAGCTTGATCGTTAAGACCGATATCTGAGTTTGTTTATATAGTCCAGTCATTTTAGGCATTTTAAACCCCAATCTGCGGAAAAATTCCTAGTGAGCTGAATTTTTGTATACGCCTTTATTACGGCATTGTAATGAAGATGTGAAAAATCGACATTGATATCGTGCCGGCTAAAAAAGTTATAAGGGTCAAAAGGTCACAAAAATCAGTTTTTCGCAAATATCTCGCGATCTATTGCTCAGAGGTCAATAAAGGTCATTATGAAAATTGTTAGTCGTGAAATTGTCTACAAAAAATGTCTCTTGCATTTTTCTGTAAAATTAACCGTTTTCCGAGTAGAACGCTGAGAAAGCGAATATATTATGACAATGCACTCGTTTCCTCACCACCTTCGAGGTAGAATGCAGGGCGCGTTTTTTTTACATGTTTTCCCCCGTAGGCATAATCCATGATATGTAATCAGAGGTTTTTTTATTTACGAGTGATTAATTTTTTATTTGAATACAGAAAAATACAGAAAAATTAACTTTAGTATATAATTTTTTTTTATCATTCATTGTCGATATCTTCAGTTTTTGTGTCATTAACAATTGCATACCGCAATCTTCGATATTAAAAATTGTCTTCAGCTGTGAGCGGTTAACTTGCTGATTCTATTCAGCATTTACACCAGCGATCTAATAGGTAGTCTAACTCGGGAAATTGTGTATGCCGTCGACCTAATAGTGTACAGAACAGCTCCCAAAGTCGAGGTCATCAGAATTCTTTCGCACTGTGACTTCAACATTCAGATTCAAGATTCAGTGATATTGCGATGATATGGAAGTCAGTTTCTGAAATCTGAAACTATTCTGCTTAGGACTCGATCCATCAGTGTGCCACTTGATGATATTTGTTTCGAGGATCTCAATATAACTCCTATTGCAGCACTTCTGATGGCCTCATGTAGAGGGGATAGATAGAGGAGAACCTCTATAGCTGCGGTAGGGCAGGTTCTCATTGCCCCTGTAATACAGATACACGCGAGCCCTTAGACTTTTTCTAGAGCTTTCCTTGTTCTTGATAATTCGGTTCTCTTGTGCCATGCAACCGCCCCATATGTAATGATTCGTCTTACCATCATAGTGTATATCCAGCTAAGGATGTTTGGTTTGCATCTGCATGACTTGCCAGCAAGTCTCTTGGAAATTATTGGGGCTTTTGTGGCTTTCCCGACTATAGCTTTTAAGTGTTTGTTCAAAAGGAGTCTACTATCTGGTAGAATTTCTAGATATTTTACCCCTCTCTGCATTTCAATCACTTTACCAGCTAGATGGATAGGTTCCACATGTGGCAGTAGTTATTCCTTGTAAATGGTATGATTGTCGTCTTGGAGGGGTTTATTGATAATCCTACAGATAGACACCATTTCCGTGTAATTGTTAGTCCTCTTTGGATTACCTACGGCTATGATAGCAACATCATCAGCAAATCCAATGGAGAATATACCTTGGGAGGTAAGATTTTCTAAGAATTCATCCACTACAAGACTCTTCAACAAGGGTGATAATACACCACCCTGAGGACAGCCTCTTGTTGTGATTATTTTTTTTTTACATTTCGTCCTTGTTGTGATAGTATTTTTAGTGCCTAACATTTCCATCTAGTTATGGTGATGGGTACGCATTTCCTAACAAAAGTTGTGCCTACAGCCTCGTGGGATGTGTTGTCGAAGGCTCTATCTATGTCTAAGAACGCATCTAATATTCTATCTTTTTTCTATATTTTGGGAATAAATATTAGCTTTCCTGTTCTCCATATACTTGGTATATACCCAAACGCAATGCTACTACGAAGAATATTAGTGAAGAATATTGTTAATGACACAGAAACTGAAGATATCGACAATGAATGATAAAAAAAAAATTATATACTAATGTTAATTTTTCTGTATTTTTCTGTATTCAAATAAAAAATTATTCGCTCGTAAATAAAAAAACCTCTGATTACATATCATGGATTATGCCTACGGGGGAAAATATGTAAAAGAAACGCGCCCTGCATTCTAACTCGAAGGTGGTGAGGAAACGAGTGCATTGTCATAATATATTCGCTTTCTCAGCGTTCTACTCGGAAAACGGTTAATTTTACAGAAAAATGCAAGAGACATTTTTTGTAGACAATTTCACGACTAACAATTTTCATAATGACCTTTATTGACCTCTGAGCAATAGATCGCGAGATAATTGCGAAAAACTGATTTTTGTGACCTTTTGACCCCTATAACTTTTTTAGCCGGCACGATATCAATGTCGATTTTTCACATCTTCATTACAATGCCGTAATAAAGGCGTATACAAAAATTCAGCTCACTAGGAATTTTTCCGCAGATAAAACCTAAAATGACTGGACTAATAGGCTTATCATTTAGATTAACCGGGAAGGCAGCCACACACTTAATTAAAATCCATGAGAATTCTGGACGACACATTTTTTTCTGCAAATTTATTAGATATACATACATACATTTATGTTTGTACTTAACACATACAATGTTCAGTTATTCTGAATTTCTTACTAACGGTATTTCATGATGGAAAGGGATTTAACAAGTCTTTTAGCGTGTTGAGCCAAAAATAATTTCATGTCATTTCTTAGGGTTATATGAATACATACCAGAACAAACATTTAGAAATTTTAAATCCTTGGGGCGGTTTTTAAAAATAGGTTTTAGTTTTTAAGAACAAAATTTGATATTTAAGTTTTTATTATTTTGCAAATAAAAATAAAATTATAAAATAAATAACTAACCAGTTTTTGTAATATCAATTTTTAATAAATGTATATTTTAGATCTTCTGTATACAAAATGTAATTTAAATTTATAATGGCTACAAAAAGAAGTCTATGGTAGGTACTGTTAAGTTTAGCGCTAAATTTTCCTTATTTCAATTATAAATCGCAAAAATTGAGAAATACAAAAAAAAAATATCAAAATCCAAGGAGTCATTTTGGAAAACTTTTTTTTTTATTATTTTTATCATTTGTATGGTGTGTATTAATGGATAAAAGAACATTTTTTTACATCTTATATATAGTGTTAAAAAACTGCAACTAGTCAAGTTTTAAAACAATCGAGCTTTTGATTGTGAATTTTTTTTAATTCAAACTTTTACTAAATTAATTATTTGTTAGTTTTTTTCGTCAAAAAATTTGCTTAAATTTATAAAAATATTCGGAATTGATATATGTAGTTATTTTTGGTTTAAAAAAAAAAGGAAAAAAAAAATCACGACTGAATCACACAAAACTGCTCTTATGTTTAAAAAACGGTGCAGGGAAATAAGTCCACGGGAACTAAGTCCACTGAGGGACTAAGTTCTCGCTTGAGGTGGGAAATAAGTCCACGGGAACTAAGTCCACTGATGGACTCAGTTCTCACTTAATGGGAACGAAATCCACTTTACTAAAGTGGTCTTTGTTCCCATTAAGTGAGAACTAAGTCCACTTTCTTATGGGAAATTAGTACACACTCGAAAGTATAAAGTGGGAATGAATTTCCAACAACAAAAACTTATTGATTTTATGTTGGTTATTTTCCAGATTCTTTAACTGCTAAAGAAACTTTGTATACACCCAACCTCGCACTTACCCCAAATCCTATAGTGTGCCCAAGCAGGGGGGTTGCATACCTCACTGTTTATACGTGTCGTTCCCATGGCTTAACATGTGAATTTATTTCACATTCAAAGGGAACTAAAACCCACAGTTTTTTGTAACGAATTTCCCACTTTGCATGGGAACAAAGACCACTTTAGTAAAGTGGATTTCGTTCCCATTAAGTGAGAACTAAGTCCCTCATTGGACTTAGTTCCTGGGGACTTATTTCCCACCTAAAGTGAGAACTTAGTCCCTCAGTGGACTTAGTTCCTGGGGACTTATTTCCCTGCACCTTAAAAAACTTATGGCCAATTTCATAAACAAACAATAAAAGGACTTTTATCAACAATTCTCTTAAATTTTATCAGAACCTTAAATCTTTTTTGTTTCACAAATCTGTAAGAGGGAAATTTTTGTTAACATTGAGTTCTCTACACATCCCTGGAGAACTAAATTTGTTTTTTTTCTATTTTATAAGCGAAATGTATGAGAAATAAAATGCCCGACTGGGTCGCACGAACATGCTCCTATGTAATCGAACAGGAATTTTAAAAACGAATGTTATTTGAGAAAATTGTTCATAAGCATAAAATTAAATTTTTAAATTCTTTTAGTAGTGAGAGACAAGAACAGAATGCTATCCAAATATGAATTTATGCAAGAACAAAAATTATAAGTCGTTGTAGTGGTTTCTTAAAAAATCGCTTTTATATAAAAAGTTTTTAAGAAATTAAAAAACAAAATTTGGTACGCCAATTTAAAGTTTTTATTATTGTTCGAATAAAAATTAAGTTTACAAAAAAAATATTGAGCCGTTTCTGAGATATCGAATTTTCAAAAAAAGAAAAAAAAAATATTTTTTTTTCAAAAATTCAAAAAATATTTATTTTAAAGTTTTGAAATGCAATGTGTTCTAGACTTTTTAGAAGCTTCTCTATAAAAAATTTCATTAAGATCCGTTGTGTGGATAATGAGAAATTCAAAATTCGAAAAAATGGTTCTATGGTAGGTACAAGCTGTAATATCTTAATTTCAAAATTTTTTTTAATAAATCAAAGATCGTAAAAATTAATTGAAAGAAAAAAAATTTATCAAAATTCTAAGCACCGTTTTCGAGAAAAATACGATTTTTGAAAACCATTTTTTTTTTAATTTTTTAGCATTTGTAAGGTAGGATTATTTTTAGGTAAAATAATTGTTTTTTTCTCGCATCTTGTAGATTATATTGAAAAACTTTTATTTATAAAGTTTTAAAAAAATCTAGCATGCGGTTTTCAAAATATTGAGTTATGAAAAAAAAAATTGAAGCTTTTTTTAAAAATCCAAACATTTTTTTTTTTGAAAATTTGAGTACACAATTCTATTTACGTTTTTGGGGAACTTTATCAAAAAAAATTATCAAAATCAGTTTTACCGTTTTTGAGAAAATCAAAAACGAATAAAATGGTTCCATGGGGGGTACCCTCAATAAGCATTTTTCGGAAAATTTTTTTCAACCGGGCTTGGCACGAATAACCGATTTTTAAAATGTCGATTTAAAAAAATCGATCGTCAAAATGTCGATTTTCAAAAAGTCGATTGATAAAAATGTCGACTGATCAAAATGTCGACTATCAAAAATTCGATTTTAAAAATGTCGACAGTGGCAAAGTGAATGATGTTCACATGCATGTGGCGCCGCCACTGTCGATCATAGTTGTGTTTATTTTTTGTTTAAATAACAACTTATGAAAGAAACATTTTTTTGGGTTGGGTACGATATCCCGCTTTTTAAAATCCCGTCTCTTATAATCCCGTTTTTTATAATCCCCTTTCTTATTACGACGCATAAGCAGTGAGCTATGTAACCCCCCTGCTTGGGCACACTATAGGATTTGGGGTAGGTACGAGGTTGGGTGTATGCAAAGTTTCTTTAGCATTTAAAGAATCGATACGCTCCCTTTTTTTTAATTTATAAAATTGAATTAATAATAAAATTTAGTTAACATATTAAAAGAGAGCATTCTTGGACAAAAGTCGACATTTTCACCGACAAGTTTTCAGTCGAAATTTTAATAGTCGAGATTTTAAAATGTCGACTTTTTTTTGTCGATCAAACTTCAGTCGACATTTTAACAGTCGATGAAATTTATATTTGTCCAGTCGACATTTTTTTTGTCGACATTTCGTACTCTTCCCTTTTCAATCAATACCAATATTTTTATTTTTGAAATCTGTCGAACAGTTTTTGAGAAAAAAAAATGTTTATAAAATTTCGAAAAAAATCGTATGGCAGGTACCGTTATTTTTGGTCTTAAGAAATCAAATCAACAAGGATGAAAAACGAATAAAATAATGCGAATTATAAGGGACATAGAAATAAGACACGGCAATTCTCCGCTTTAGTTCAGCCGCCATCCCTGGAGATAAAAAATCTGAGACAACCACCTTCAGTCTCAGAACGTCGTGCCACACATCTTTCCTATCCTTCTTTCTCTTCCGTAACTTCACGCCCACGCTGTGTGAAAACATTTAAAGGGTAATCATAATCCCTTGAGCGTGAGTAGATTTATAAAAAAAAAAAAAAAAAATCCAGGGGGAAAAAATTAAAACCCATATCTACCAAGTTTGAAGAAAATCGGCCGAGCCGTTTAGCTGCAATCGAACGGACAGACAGACAGAATTGCGAGACCCACGTTTTTGGTCTTCGCTATCATCGTAATGTCAAATTTGATCAAAATCTTGAGTTCGATTTTTTTTCCGAATGCATAACTTGCCTTATAGTACCTATAAGTCGCAAGTAAAAATTATAAGTCGTTGTAGTGGTTTCTTTAAAAAAATAAGCTTTTATATATAACATTTTTAAAACACATTTAAGAAAAAAATTCGGTAAGCCAACTTTAAGTTTTTATTACTGTACGAATGAAAATTAAGTTTCAAAAAAAAATATCGAGCCGTTTTTGAGATATCGAATTTTCCAAAAAAAAGAAGACTTTTTCGCAATTAAAAAAATATTTTTTTTTTTAGTTTTGAAATGCAATGTTATTTAAACATTTTATTTAGAAACATTTCTATAAAAAATTTCATTAAAATCCGTTATGTCGATGGTAAGATATTCAAAATTAGATAAAATGGTTTTTTGGTAGGTACAAGCTGTAATATCTTAATTTAAAAATGTTTCTTATTAAATTTAAGATCATAAAAATTGATTGAAAGAAAAAAATTTTATCAAAATTCTAGGCGCCGTTTTCGAGAAAAATACGATTTTGGAAAACCATTTTTTAACATTTGTTTGGTGGGTACCTTTTATTTTAGGTAAAATACAATTTTTTCTTCACAAAAATTTTTATTTTTTTTTTTTTAAATCCAAAATTTTTTTTTTAAATAAAAAGTATTATCAAAATCGGTGCTACCGTTTTTGAGAAAATCAAAAACAAAAAAAAATTGTTCAATGGGGATAACCCTCAATAACCATTTTTCGAAAAATTCACCCATTACCAAGCTTTAACTAAATAAAATTTTTTTGTATTTTTATTTTTTAAATCTGTCGAACAGTTTTTTACTTGCGATATAGGTACTATAGGGTAAGTTCTGCATTTGGAAAAAAAATCGAACTCGAGATTTTGATCAAAGTTGACATTACGATGATAGCGAAGACGAAAAAAGTGGGTCCGACAATTCCGTCTGTCTGTCTGTATGTCTGTATGTCTGTACCTCGAACTACAGCCTAAACTACCGGAGGTATTTTCTTCAAACTCGGTAGTTAAGGGTCTTCGGTGATTCCCTAGAGGAGAAATTGAAATTTTTTTTTTAGCTCCAAAACTAAGGGTACCCCCCGTACACCCGTAATACAAAATCTTATTTATCTCGAAAACGGCTCTAACGATTTTGATAAAAAAAATTAGGTGTGATATTATGGACATGGACTATATTTTGGTGAAAAAAAAAATTTGGGGGGAAATGTTATTAGGGGTACCTGTCATAGAACGGTTTTTTTGATTTTCGAATTTCTCACAAACGGCTCTAACGATTTTAACCAAAATTTTTAGCAGGAGTCCCCTTAAGTTTAAAATAATATTGTATATAAAAATATTCGAAAAAATATGTTTTGGGTTTAAAAAAAAAAAAAAAAATTAAATCAATATCTTCAAAACCTATGAACGATTATTTTTTGAAATTATTTCCTAAAACCAATATTATTAAATACTTAAAATCCGCATCCTACATTTTTTTCTTGAAAAATTTTAGAGAAATTTCTTATATAAAAAATGTATTTAATAATAAAATGATTTTTTAAGGTTTATTTGCATAAATTCATACTTTTCCGGAAACCAGACTGCAATTTTATGCATTTGAACATTATTATCTCACATTAAATCCATGTTTTATATTTATAAAATATATCTTAAATTCCAAAGTACTTTTCCATAAGAGCAAGTTCGTGCGATCCAGTCGTGCATTTTATTTTATTTATATTTTATTTATAAAATTTCGAAAAGAAACGTGTGAGGGGAAAAAATGCATTGTTGGGTTTATTTCGGTTAGTCTTAGGTTCCAAATGACCACCAAACAAATCCCCAACAACTGATCCACAGGTTCTTTAGAAAGTCGGAACCTCATTTTCAAATCAATATCGTCCCTCGGAGAATAGATTCCTGTGAACCCGGACCAGAATACTCTTACACGGCAGATTACTTTATGTTGCTCTTCATCTTCGCATGAAAACGTACAATTTATTATTCTAAATAAAAAGCAAAATATTATTATAAGCATGCAAAGTCGAAATTTGTTTACTTATTCATTTTTCATTCCCAAAATTTGAAAATTAAAATAACAAAAAAAATGTCGACTGCTATATTCACTTTCTAACTGCATCTGATGACATATTTCAATTACACCTTTTAAATTTAATAAGCCAAAAACAGACATTAAGTTTATAAGGGTGCTTAAAAGCTTGTTTTATTAAAAAGGACTTGGTGAAACCAAAAAATCCCACTTTAGAAGCCTGTTAAATGTTCAAAAGTCCTTCGTGAAATTTGCCATTTAAATTTAAAAAATGGATGTACAAAATTAGTTTTTAAGAGGCTTAATTAATTTTTCTAGCAGTTGGGGCTAAACACAGGATGACATTATCTAATAAGATTTTATACAAGAATAACAATTTTGGTGTGCCAAATTTAAGTAGATTTTCTTTTTTTTTCCAAAAAATCTTTTTTTTTTTAGCTTCTTGAAGCTTCGAATAATTAAAAACGAAAAAATATAAAAAATGTATAGTCTTTATTTTAGCGTTCATGCTGCAAATTTTATTTGTGTTGATAATCATTGACTGTATACAAAATTTCATTTAAATCCGTTATATCGATAATGAGTAAACAAAACATCAAACAATGGTTTTATGGAAGATACTGTCACTTACATATATCTTAATAAAACAATTTTTTTTTTATTTATATGGGTGATTCTACAAACAATGGAATAAAATGATACAGATTTCGGCACGACATTTTTGGAAGCCAAAAGTCGTAAGAGTTGTTCTAGTTGATCAATAGAACGTCTCTTTACGTTGTGGAAAGCGGCCAGTTAAAAAAAAAATAAAAATGACGATTTTAACGACATTTTTTGAAAAAAGGATGTTCAGGGGACTGAGTTTTTTTTAAAAAGACTGAATAAATCTTTATTTTTTTTATTTTTTCTTAAATATGACTTAGGTATACATTTAAATAAAGAAATTAAATATTCCCAATGAAGTTCGAAGTTTAATATAACCAAAAATTTCTCAGGTTTCTGAATAAAATATCATTTGTTCATTTATTAGTCAGGGGACTGAGGTTTTTAATGGTTTTTGCGCAAAAAAGATATTAAGGCTTAACTTAAAAAAAAAAAAAAAACAAAAAAATAAATATAATACTATAGTATTATTAAACCTATACTATTGCTAACAAAGATGCCTACTTATATAGAAATTTGTCTCGTAAAAACTCACCAGAGGACTGATAAACTAAACGGACAATCCACGACTTCTTGCACAAATGTCTTTTTCACAATACTAACATAAGAAACAGGATCGAGTTGCACCACGATTTTATTGTAAGGAGACTCGGTACTTTTGCCAGAACTAGAAACTCGATCGATATCCTAGTTATTGATATTTTCGACTGTTTCAATATTCCAGGGGACTGATATGAAATGCGGAGGACAAAGTTTAATTAAGTTTTTTTGTAATAAAATCAGTTACTAAAAAATATTTATCTAACTCGTAGCAAAGATGTATTATTTGGCGTAACTTCGGTGGAATTCATCATAGTATGAGACCTGAAATAAGAGAACGGTAATAATTTTTCTTTGCGAAAACGCACTGGGGACACGTCAGGGGACTGAGAATCAGACACTTTGAAGAATTTTTTGAGTAAAATAAAAGAATGTCACCCTAATAATATTGTTAGGCCAGGTAGATATCAATAGGATTTTATAAAAAAAAATCAGATTAAATAATTAAACGGATTTTAAAACATTTCTTGGGCCGCCGAAAATTCCATCGTTTGTAGAATCACCCATATAGATCTTAATAACTAAGCGAAACAGAGAAATTTTTAGCCTTTTTCGAGAAAAAAAAAAGATTTTTGAGAACCATATTTTCATCATTTGTATGGTGCTTACTTTTTTTTTTTTGGATTAACTTAAAATTCTTTTCATAAATCTTATAGATATTACTAAAAAAAACGTTTAGTTGATATGTTTTAAAAAAATCGAACATGTGTTTTTCAAAATATTAAGTTTTCCAAAAAAAAATTAATTTTCTTAATCCAAACAAATGTTTTTTTAAAAATTTTAACACAATATGCTATTCAAACTTGTTAAGAGCTTTTGAATAAAAAAAAAGAGTTAACAGTTTTTGAAAGAACGTTTGGTCTTACAAAAAACCTGCCAGGGAAAAATATGAAATAAAGTGTTTTTCCAACCTGCATATGTTAAATGTTGTAGGTAAGGACTGCTAAATACTTTTATTTAGCTTTAGTTTGTAGTTACAGCAATTATTTTTTAAATTACAACTCAACGTATAAAATGAACATTTTTGCATAGTACTTGTCGTTCTAAAAACAAAACTTAAAAACAGCCCTAAATCACTATAAACCATGCACTGCGGTTCCGTTTAGTGTGCACAAGTAATTGCTTGCCTCATTGTGAGATGCTTTAAAAGTGATAAAATGTTAGGCATTTCGTTTCGGTTAAATTTCAAAAAGCCATAAATTTATAAAGAGTAGATTATTATTAATGAAATTACCAAAAATTAAAAATAATCTCATAATAAATTAATCAAAATAATAGCTTGAGTTTGTTTTTTTAATTGAGGAATATCACCTAGCTGGATATAATAAGGGGATAGGTTTTGGAATAAAATTAATATTTTTACTACTTCCTATAACATTAAAATTAATAAACTTATCTAATGGAATTCAAGCCAGTTTTAAAGTTAGCAAACGATATTTGTATATTTAACTTACCTACCATTAAATAATTAGAGTGGAATTACAACTATATAATTTGTACCGTGGCCTAACAAATTTAAATCAACTTTATAATCTCTTAGATGTTGTAACGATAACACAAATTGTAAACAAATTGTGTAACAAAAACATTATCAGAATGTAAACATAAATGTCAAATTGTAGTTGAAATATCCAATTGAAAAAAAAAACCTGTCTTAAATCGGTGCAGGTTTTATTAGCTTGCATTCTAAAAGTGATACGACCTTCACCTCAAGATGATGCTACTCGTATTGCTTAATTTAGCGAAACTTCTAAACAACTACATCGTGCTACTGAGAACAGGGGCTGAATTAACAATTCGATACTCTTGGACAATGTTGAATATACCGCCATTATTCTACTGCAATATGAAAAAAATGGAGGGCCAAAATTTAAGACGAATTAGTACGTTTTTAAAGTTAATTTAGTATGATGCTACGTCAACAAGACGACTTTACAAATTTTAATCGTATATAAGATCAAACTTTCGTCATCTACACTGACATTCACAAACGTCAAAAAAGTATTGCTTGTATAGTTTTTGTTACGGAATGTGAATGCTTTATGTATTTTATGTCAATAAAATTAAGAAAAGGTTGGTAAACTTTCTTGAAATCAGTAAACTCTTAAGTAGTATCATGCTAATATTAGACGAACATACAGATTATTGGTTCTCTCTTGTCTTTAAGTCGTAGTCGATGGGTACATTTACGACAGCTGCACTGCTCATCCAACTTTCAGTTTCATGTATTTTGAAAATCAAATTGACAAATGACAAGTCAAAGATATTAAAACTTTCTAGTGTATTTTTGTTTCGAAGGCGAAATCTCAAATGTGGAAAATAATAATTATTCAAAATGAATCAAAGAAATTCCTCAAAACTACAAAAGAGACATTTTTTCTTTGCCTTAAAAAAACTTACCGCCCTAGTTAAATAACTAAGATTACTTTATGACAAGTCCGCTGCTGTTTGCGTGTTTTCAATTGGCATCAACAAGTTGATAAGAAAATAAGACTAAACCTATAAATATCACACAAACAAAGCGTTCGAGTTGATCGCACCATGCCTTAGCGTAAGGCGTGTCCACGTGAAACTCATGTCTGACATGTGAAATGTGCGAACTAACAACCAAGTCTTTATTTACTTCAACTTAATTGCCTACTCAAAACTGGTCTAGTTAAACGAGTAAGTCTAATAAATTATTATTGTTTTAATAGCTGGAAAGTAGTTGATAAGGCTATCAATTTGGTTCGTAGGTACCTATATCTATAAAATGCGTATCACTTCCCGACAACATAATTGTGTCTCCACTTCAGTATAATTTTTTATCTGGGGGCACGGCTCGGGACGTAAAGTTGTTCTTCTGTAATCTCTATCACGTGAAGCTCACGAGAGGAATATTTTTAATGATTCTGATTCAAGTGGAATTGTATTTTTAATTTTTCAATGAGATCAATATTTGGACTGATATGCGTAGACTATATCACGTTTTCAATTTCAATGACCTATAACTAAGTAAATAATCATCTTCACAATATGATTGCGCATTTATTTTTGATGCAATTAATTAATTGCATTAATATTGGTTTTGCGATTGGAAAGGTTTGTTTTTATAAAATCAAATAATAACGTGCGATACGTGTTGTTTTTGATTTGTTAAACTTAACGTACGTAGGTAGGTATTAAAGATGACAGAATTTATTTCAATCTGACGTAGGAATATCATCTGATAATATGTTTGCATTAAAATTTGACAAAATTAAAGAAAACGGTGGTCCAAGAGATCTTGATTTCCATTTATGGTACATTTCCACCAAAAGAATGTGGGAGCAATGTGTACCGTTTTCACTTGCGATATAAGTAGGTACTATAGGGTATGTTTTCATTTGGAATAAAGAGGAACTGGAGGTTTTGATCAAACTTGACATTATGATGACAGAGAACACGAAAAAAGTGTTTCCGCGTAGTTTTGTCTATATTTCTGTATGTCTGCACCTCCACCAACAGCCTAAACCACTGAAGATTTTTTTCGAACTTGGTACTGCCGTGGTTCTCTAGAGAAGAAATAGAATTTTTGTTAGTTCCAAGACTACCGGTACCTGTCATATGATTTATTTTTGCCGTTATGAAAAATCTTATTTATCTCAAAAACGGCGCTAACGATTTCGACAAAAAACATTGTTTCTTTGGTCACCTTGGTCTATATTCATAAAATTCCAAAAAAAATTACTAAAGGTTCCTGTCATAGAAAGAGCGTATTCAAATATTGAAATAATATTGTATTTATAAAAGTTTTTGAAAAAATAATTATTCGATTTTTAAAAAAAAAAATCCAATTTTTTTTTGAAAATATCTCGAAAACGGGTGAAAATTTATTTTTGAAATTATTTTTTTATTTTATATTATTAAATACGATTGGTATATCGATTTTTTTTAAGTTTCAAAGGAATTTCATTGATAAACAAATTATTTGCAATATTAAACTTCTTTAACGATTTTTAAATTTAAATTTTGTTTGCATAAATTCATACTTTCTCCAGAAATGAGTCGGCATTCTACTTTAGGAGATTTTTAAGTAAAACAAACAACGAATTTTATCCATTTTTCTCTAATTACATCCATATATTTTTAATGTAAACTTTTTTTTTAATTCCAAAGTGCAGTCTTTATTATTTGTTTAGTAATGGCTTTTTGATTTATTTTTGCTTCAAATGAACTAAAAAATTCGGCGAAATGAAAGCTCGTGCCAAAACTAAGGGCTTGCTATTTACAACTTTTACCCATTTCTTCGCATGTATTGCTTAAATTCTGAACTTTTTTTGATGGAAACGTAGTATTAGGCTCTAATAGAGATTATAAATGACCCAGATGGGAAACTTTCGTATGTTTCACCATCCTAAGCGAGAATGTTTAAATTTGTGATTTATTTTAGCGTCAATGAATAGATTTGAATTGGAACAACAACATAACGACGTACATTCAATTTTGTATGTTAAAAAAATGACGTCTTCAGTGGTTGGGTACGAAATCCCGCATCACAAGATCCCGATTCACAAAATCCCGCATCACAAAATCCCGATTCACAAAATTTCGAATCACGAAATCCCGAATCACAAAATCCCGCCGTTTCAATACTAAATTGACAGCACAGCACAGTATGGATTTTCATTTCCATAGTAATGGTGGGCCGTACCAACAATCAAATTGAGAGACGACTTTAATATTTGAGCGAAATGGACCATTATTTAAAGAGCTCTATAAAGTTAACCATACATGTTATGAACTCAATATTTATGTGAACTCTAAATTATGAACCATTTATTGTACGGAACCTACAAAATAAAATGCAGCATATATGGTCAGTTATATAGAGTCCATTAAATAATGCTTCATTTCGCTCAAGTATTAAAGTCGTCTTTTAATTTGATTGTTGGTAAAGCCCGGTGACTCGAATCCATGAGAAGCAACGAGAACGAAGTTTTCTACTATTGAACTGGAATATTCAATACGAGGAAGACCGCTCTGATTTCGGAAGTTTTTAACGAGCTCTGATTGGCTTAAAGCTGAAGACAAGTCCAAAAAAAGTATAAGTATGCATTTTTGAAAGTATCTTGAGTCAATAAAAATAAAAAATTACAAAAAAATGTCCAAGCAAGTTTAAAAAAAAAAATCATGTGATACATCACTCCCTACATCACAAATACGCAATTTTTAACTCGCTAACATACTTAGTTTAGCCAGAAATCACGTTTGAAAATGTCAAAATGTTGGGGGGTCTACGAAGCTCCGTTTGACCACAAATCGCGTTTAAGGTTAAACATTTGTTTTTCGTTTCGTGCCATACGTGGATTGAAAGGTGGCACTCCCTAGATCACGAATATGCAGTTTTTAACTCGCTAAGATGTCTACACTGAAAATAAAATCTAGGTATATATGATAAAAATCAAGGTTGATTTGACAACAATTTTGTCAAGATACGTCCAACAAAAAGTTTTATCAAATTGACAAAAATTATAGAATTTTGTTGAGGTAACAAAAAATATTTTGTTGTATCCACAAAATTATTTTGTTATGCTAACAGATAAATTTGTTGAAATAACAAAAATATTTTGTCAATATGACAAAATTTCGTAGAACTTACAAAATTAATTTGTCATATTAACAATTCTTTTTTTGTATTAACAATTTTTTTGTTAGTGTTAATTTTTTTTATTATTATCGGATAAACAAAATTTTTTTGTTAAATTAACAAAAATGTTTGGTTAAATTAACAAAAATATTTTGTTAAATTAACAAAATTGTTTGTTTAATTAACAAAATTGTTTTGTTACATTAACAAAATATTTTGTTAAATTAACAAAAATTTCTTTTTATATTTGGTTAAATTAACAAAATATTTTGTCAATTTTACAAATTTCTCTTGTTGAATCCACAAAAAAACAAAATTAATTTTGTCAAAATATTTTTTTTTTGGGATTTAAGTCCACAAAAATTGGCGTTTCGTCCCTACGATTTCACATGCATCCATCTGTGAGGGCGTATGGACAATACGCAATTTTTGTTAAGTTCTATATCATACACAAAATAAATTTATTGGTTTCCTTACAAGTTTTATCTATCTGATAATATTATTTTATCAATATTACAAAATAATTCAACCCCAAAACAAAATATTTGTCATTTTAACAAAAATGTTTTCATTTTTTGTTAAATTGACAAACAAAAATTAACAAAAACTTTATGATATTGACAAACATTTACAAAACAGATTTTTTGTAGATACAACAAACATTTTGTTAACAACACAAAAAAGTTTGTCGATGTGACAAAAATCTCTGTTTTATTTTGTTATATTAACAAAACTTGGTTTGTTAAACTGACAATATTATTTGCAGTGCATATTTTGTTAAACTGACAAAAAATCATGCTGGATTATAAAAATTTTGTGAAATCAACAAAATCTTTCTTTCGTATTGACAAAAATTCTATCAAAACGATAAAATTGTTTTGTTAAAGGTCAACAAAACGTTTTTGTCAATATTACCTAGGAATTTAT
Source organism: Philhelius festivus (assembly GCA_963931855.1). NCBI lineage: Eukaryota > Metazoa > Arthropoda > Insecta > Diptera > Syrphidae > Philhelius > Philhelius festivus. Next base: position 30,427,915 of record OZ007556.1, on the reverse strand, counting down.
TTTCAGTGTAGTTTAGCCAGAAATCACGTTCGAAAATGTCAACTTTGGGGGGTCTACGAAGCTCTGTTTGGCCGCAAATCGCGTTTAAAGATAAAAATTTGTTTTTCGTACATTTTAATAGGCAGGATGATGTAGTAACAGTTTTCTTGGGCAACAGTATATCTATTGGGTGGGCCGCTTCGCGGGTTTTCAGGATTTTAACTCCCTTTTTCGGAGACACATCCGCTCATCCACTTAGGGTATGTAAAGTCGCCAGGCAGGCGCCAATGAAAACAGTTTTTTTGATTAAAAGTAGGTACCTTGGGTGGCAAATTTTTGTCGAAAAATATTTTTGAAAAAAAGTGTTCAGAGAAAAATGTATGAAAAATCCAAATTTCTTCAAAAAAATTATTGAAAAAAAAATAATTGGCCAAACCATTGAAATTTGAAAATTATCTTATCTCTTTAAAGATGGAAGAGGTCTTAATTCCTCGGAGTTGTAAAAAGAACTGAATTTTTCCCGAACCAACAGTTCCTTAAATACTTTCCATTTATATATTATGATTTTTTTGTTTTGCTGAATTATATTACTTTTATATTTTATTTTACCTTTTGTTTTTCTTCATTTAATTTAAGAATAAATCAAAATAAAATATTTTATTAATAGTACTAAAATAGTATTGAAAATCCCGCCAAATATTTCCAAAAATATCTGTCGGCGGGTTTTCTATTTTTATTTTCGGCGGGATTTCGTGATTCGGGATTTTAAGTTTTATTTGATTTATTGCATTGATTAATATTCCATTCGAGATTTCTTTATATTTGAGGGATAGGGCTCTTCATGTTGTTGATTTAAATTTACCCAGCTGAAGCGATAAATTGAAAGATTTTATATTTCGTTTATTTGAGGTTAAACCTCCAAAAGATTTGTTTCAGTTTTTATATTTATTAAAAGTGACATTTCAAAACAAAATTAACCAAATTAATCGCGTTTAGCTTATATTTCTTCTTTCATCTACATTCGCCTTTGAGAAGCAAAATACGGAATATATTAAAGGGGTTCACTAAGCTCTATCAACCAGCCGAACACAAGACTGGAAATCCTCCAATCACAGTCAAAAGACATAAAAAGGGTCACGGAAGACAATGAAAGAACGAACGAAAACGAATGAAAGATGTAGGTACGTGTTTCTTGAAGGAGCAGCAGTAACGGAGAATGGGCACCTCCCCTATAGACCAGCGATTTCCACTCCTACGGTTAGCACAAGCATCAGTGAGTTGATGGGGCCACCTTTCCCTTAGATTGGTAAAATCTTCTTGAGGAAAGGAACAGCTCCGTCGACTTATTCAGCAGTACTGACCAAACAAACGGACATATACACTAACCACTGTCGTATCAAACTCATCTTCCACACGTTGCAAGGAGCCACATGCTTCTACGGGTCTGGTGGGTAAATGATAAGGGGGAAAGGATCTCTCCCTAAAAAGGGCTTCTACTTACTCAGAATTTTTCTCATCTGACGGTTGGCCTTTTGAAATGAGAGCCAAAGTCTCTATGAAACTTAATTCCCAATATTCAATAATTCCCAAGGGAAACTTTCGACATTATTCAAGTTGACAATTTTGAAAGTTGGGAAAAATTCCGAGGGAAATTTTACTCACGATAGCTCCGTATGTGACAACAGACATTTCTTCACTGTCTTAGAAGTACATTTCGAAATTTCAGACTATAGCTAGCTGAAACTCATCAACACAGATGTTTCAATACATGATTTCAGAACAATCCCTAAGGTATCACAACACAACGGATCTACATTGATCTAATAGTGACGGTAACAAGAGCAACTGTTAGCCCATTAACTTACAGCCCGATTCTCCCTTAAGTCAGTGATGCCTCACAAGTCACAAGAATAGGTGAAATTGATTTTGTGACTTTTTCGAATTCTGCCACTCAGTCACAACTTGTGAGAGTCACAAAAACAATCGAAACTGTGATCTCCTTCAAGGCAGGTCACAACTCATAAATTTTTAGTTTCTTGGATTGACATTCAATATATTTTGTAAGAAAATTTTCTAGATTTGTGAATAATTGTGAGTACACAAAAATGGAAGTGGACTTTTTGTTCTAGTGAATATTTTTGCTGATAAGAAAAAGCCAAAACACTGTTAGGGGTTTCAAAAGGACACAACCAACAAGGCAAAGAAACATGGTGGTGGAATGATGAAGCTAAATCAGTTATAAGTAAAAAGAAAATGGCTTTCAAGGCTTGGTCGAAGTGCCCCTCTAATGATACAGAGCAAAAGTCACGCCTCGAAGTGGAATATAGAAACTGCAAGAAAGAAGCGAAGAAGAAGTGCGCCCAAATTCAAGCAAAGAATACAGAAAACCTGTATCGGGAGCTGGATGAAATTTCTACCCCGACAGCTGGTGCTATTCAAGAGCTACGGCAAAACACGAATAAGGGCGCAACTATCTTCAAAATAGCCGCTCAAAGAAGAAGAAATGCCCAGGAGATTTGTTCGCCAAAGTTCATTAACAATGCTCAAGGCCAACTTCTTGTGGAAGACAACGAAATTCTTCACAGGTGGCGACAGTATTGTGACGGACTTCTAAACGAACAATTTCCAAGGCAGTACTTTCCAATAGCTTCACCTAACTTAAGCGAAGTATCCGACGTCACAGTCGAAGAAGTTAGTGAGGCGGTAAAATACTCCAAAAAGGGAAAAGCTGTTGGCCCAGACGAAATACCCTCAGAGTTTTGGAAAAAGATGGGAGACATCGGGTTTAGATGGCTCATGATTCTTGTCTCCAAACTTATACGAGGTGATCGCATGCCTAATCAATGGAGGGAAAGTTACCTTCTTCCAATTTATAAAGGAAAGGGTGATACTCGAAGCTGTGATAATTACCGTTCGATTAAGCTGATGTCACACACCATGAAGATCGTTGAGCGAGTCTTGGGTAGCCTACTGCGAAAAATAATTAGGCTATCTGATGACCAGTGCGGGTTTGTCGGGGGTAAGTCAACCACGGATGCAATCCAGAGTATAAGAATAATTATGGAAAAACATCGGGATTCTTTGGAGGATTTGCATGTCGTATTGGTTGATTTTGAAAAAGCATTCGATCGGCAACCACGAGATCTAATATGGGTGGCCCTCAGGCAACGAGGAGTTCCAGAAACCTATGTGCGGATAATTATGGACATGTATGATGGAGCAGTTACTAAAGTAAGATGCGCAGCTGGAGTCACCGAAGAATTCGAAATCACAGTAGGTGTACACCAGGGAAGTGTCTTGAGTCCCCTGCTCTTTATTACAGTTCTTGATTACCTGCTTGAAGGCAAAGTGACGGATCCAAAAGTGCATCAGTTATTCTTTGCTGACGATGGAGCCATCATAAGTGAAGACCCGATATCCCTACAACGAGCACTTGACGTATGGGTGGATGTTCTAGAAGGAAGTGGGTACCGCATAAGCGCGAAAAAGACAGAATACCTATGCTGCCCATTTTCTGATCCACACAGGCCTATTCCAGACATTTATTTGAATGGAGTAGTGCTTCCCAAGTGTGAAAAGTTTAAATATCTGGGGTCTATGATAAATAACGAAGCTACTTGTGATGACGATATCAATCATCGCGTAAGCGTAGGGTGGATGAAGTGGCGGGAAAATTCTGCTATCTTCTGTGACCGAAAAATGCCCCCTAAACTGAAAGGAAAGCTCTACACTTCAGTTGTGCGTCCAGCACTCACATACGGTTCACAATGTTGGACAATGTACAAAAAGTATGAGAGTAAGCTAACGGCAGCTGAGATGAAGATGCTTCGTATGACAGCAGGAGTTACAAAGCTTGATCGAATTAGAAGTACGAAGATCCGAGGAAGCCTTCATGTTAAGAATACCATTTCCCAAAAAATTGAACACGACCGACTCAGTTGGTATTGCCATGTTCAAAGGAGAGATCCTGAGAACCCCGTCAAAAAGGCAATATCATACAACGTTCCAATTCGAAATAAAAAGAAAGGTAGGCCTAAACACTCCTGGTACAAACAAATGCAAAAACACCAGCATTCAGTTGGCCTCAGAAATGGAACAATACAAAACCGGGAGGCTTGCCGCCGATTTCTGAGGTCAACCCGGCGAACCCCACAGGCGGATCACTAGTGTGAAGCAGATACGTGGGAGAGTTATGATCCCCTCGACATCGAGATCATAACAGCGCCGAAGAAAAAGGAAGAAGAAGAAGAAGAATATTTTTGCTGATCTTTCCCACGAAAATGAAAAGTAACATTTTTACATAATCAACATTTTTTTTAAGAAACTAATCGTACGAGTATCAAGAAGTTTGCAGCGCCGACACGCACGCCGACGGCTTTTAAAAACTTTGAGAGATACAAATGATCCATTCCCTCTCCAAAACAATACATTTATAAGGTAATTTCTTCGTTTTGAATAATGCTGTTGTGAGTTTCGTTGTGAGTTTTCTTGTGACGATTAGGGGGAGAATACCAAAATGTTATCGAATCACAACAATCCACACAAGGAATAGTCACAAGAGCTTGTGATTTGTTACTCCCAAGGGGGATAATAGGGCTGTTAACCTAACCTAAAGGGGTTCACTGTGCCCTTAATACGATTAACACATTACAAGCTTTAAGGTGGCTTAAAAGTTGGTTTTAGATGCAACTACTGAGCAATGAAAGCCCATCTGTTTCCCCTATGCAAGTGTCGCACATTATAATAGCGGCAATGAGGGTAGATTCCGCTTTAATGACAGGAAACACAATCGAGTTTTTAAAGTATTCATTTCTACACGGTTTTTGTTTCCTTATTGGACAATGCTGTCAAGATCAGAGTTTTATAAGCTTAACATACGTTGTCATTGAAGTTAAACAAGGAGATGAATCTAAAAACAAGTATGAAAAACTGAGACAACTGTCGTCTGCTAAACAATTTAGTGGATTATAAGGTTCAGATAAAAGATCATTATTGAATATCAAAAAGAGAGTCGAAGACAAAATGGTTGCCCTGTGGATTAGCGTTTATTTATGACTATCAGACTTGAAACCATCTAATACGACTTGTATTGAGGGTCCGAAAGACAATCTCTAATTCAATAGGGAAGAGTTACATCAATACCAAATGCTAGCATTTTTGATAACAGAGCTTGATTTCAAACTCTATCCAATGCTTTTGGAATAACAAGCGAAATAATCTTACTTTCTCCAAAACAATGTTAAAATTTGGTCCACTGTTCGGTGAGATTTACCTTTAAGTCACCAGTTTACCTATTGCTAGAAAAGCCGGTCATTGAGAAGCTTTCGTTCTTCAAGATATTCCTTGAGCTGATATTTTAGCAACGTTTTGTAGAGGGATACTATCCAGCCAGTGGCCTTGCGCATATCGAGATCTTTGAGCACTCTTGGAGCTGTACGAGTCTGAAAGAAGATTTGACACAAGAGGAGTCATGACACTTTCAGTGTAAAATTATCAGAAAACTACGCTGAAAGCAAATTGGTTCCTTCTTGTGAGCTGACATAAGGAGTGTCCTTGAAGACAAGCGTGGGAACCGAAGACGCAGTAGTATTTCGTATATTTTCACAAATGACCAACAATTTTTCGATTTTGGGACATTGTAGTATTTTATTCCTTAATTTTTACTCATATTCAGGTGTTCGAGTTGGCTCATCCACAAGCTATGTTAGGTGGTTTAACACAGCGAAGATTTGAACATACGTGTTGTCTGACCAGAGAAGTCGTGCCAAAATGAATTATGTACATTGAAATCGCCCGCAATGACTATTTCACTGTGAGGATAGGAAAGTGAAAAACAATTCTTTGGGTGGAGTCAGACAGAGCATCAAATTCGTTGAATTTCTGTTCAGGTTTGGGCTCAGACGAATCAAACAAGTATGAAGAACGCTTTTATGGACCATGAGTTATAATCACATGAAATACAGAAGTCGGTACTAAACAAACTCTTATAACAACACGTGCTCGGTGCTCGTTCTGGCAAAAAATTTCTTATTCGTATACATGTCCTTATCTTTCAGCAAGATCTCAAATGACTGTTAAGGGAATTCAAGAAGAAATTGACTTGAACTTTTTTGAATGTTGATCTAGTAGACAATAAGTACACAAGAAATTACGTACGAGTATGTTTAGTCTTAATCAAACAAGATGTATAATTTAAGGTTAAATCAGACATTTTATGATAGTTTTGTTGGGTACCGGTTCTATAATTAAGATATCCAAAGGTAGGTTAAGCTTACCTAAGACATTTTATATTAAATTTGCAAATTGATATTTGTCTACTTGTGGCGTCGCCATTGTTTATTATTAGTTAAGTAACTACAAACATTTAAACCATAAAGAAATATTTATCATTGTAAATGATTAAATTAGCGCGTTTTCTTGTGAGTATACTTTTTACTATCTGAAATAAAACAATACAAAAAACAAAGATAATCTGGTAAAAGATCTAATCAACTTTCAGTTGACATTGACAATTAGAACCATTTAAAATCCTTGCCTAAGGAAAAAAATGCTAACAGAATTGCATATAAATATAATTAAATGTAGTATAGGTACGGAAAAAATTTAAGGTTTTTTCTGGAACTTTCAACCTGCGATTTAGAAATTTCGTTCGCTTGAAATTTTTTAGGGGCTCGGTTTTGACTGCTTATTTGTAATAATCGGGGTGATAACTAGAGTAAGCGAATATTTTTTGAAGACCATCGAAATTTGCTACTGATTCTAAAGATTGCCAGAATGTTTTAGAAATCTTCCCATTTATTGGAAAATATAGATCTTCTTTCATGCTGAATTGACAACATTTTTGAAAGATCTCGCCTGGCCTGGGAAGTAACTAATCCCTTATTCTGAAAAGATACTCTTCCACTTTTCCCTAAGAAGTCGAATCTTCTTAAGCCGTTAGCTATCTGCCAATTATACAAAAACCTTTGATTTTCCATGACATCAAGTTGTTTTACTTAAACTTGCAAGACGATGAATCTTCTGTACTACAACTAGAAGTGTCAAATCATCCAAGAGAATACCTCTCATTACTTTGGAGTATCACTCATCATCAGGAAGAGATAACACTGGGCTCTTTCGAAAGAAAAATACTTCTACGGGTATTTGGTTCTGTTGGTGAGGAGAGCGAATAAGCGAGAAAATATAACCGGGAACTCGATCAGCTGAACTAAGATGTTGATGTAGTCCATAATGCCAAAAAACGTCGACAATAATGCTCCCGCTAAGAGAATCTTCGAATTCTAGCCCCCACCTCTGCTTTAAAGACCAAGCCATCGCGGATGCCAGAGCACTTGGCCTAGACTACTGGAAGCAGCTTGCTCGTGATCGCAGAAGATGGGAAGCCGTCGTGAATGATATATTGAAGAAGTAACTTATCTTTCAAGAAAGTGCTGCTCATCTTAGCCGTTCGGAATTCCTCCATTCCTGGTAATGGTAACATGCACACAGGAATGGTTGAGAGTTGTAAGCCGCAATTAAAGTTATTTATTCTATTATAGTCGTGATTCTAGGATTACACGCTCCATCAGTTTACCCTTGAAGTAATTGCCCAACCGTCAACAAAGTAAATTACTTCCATATATAGATAGAGATTATTTCTTTAGCCGTACTACACGAATGTTTAAGGAGCTTTGATCTTATCTCTACTAGTAAACGTGGTATGTCAATCATTTGAATTATAGTACGTCCATCCATAAATATAAGAAATCAATTAGGACATCATTGAAACTTGGGCGTTATCAACTATCCTCGATTGTTTCAACATTTATTAGTGATAATGTATTAAATTATAATTTAATTTATTGCAATAAATGCTATTTATTTAACTGCTACCTTGAAATAAATAAATTTAGGTCAATGAACCTAATATGTTATATATATAATATTTTCTTGAACGAAATTGTTGTTCTATAATGCAAACTCCAATTTTAATCAAATTAAGATAAGAACTTACCATGTGCAACATTATTGATACAATCCAAATAGCGAGTGCCTTGTTCGTCAAACATATATTGACCTTGGCCACGTACTATCTTAAGTGGGTCTGTTCTATAGAATAGCTGGCATGCTTTGCTAAAATTAAAAAAAAAAAAAAAAGAAAACCAAATTATTAAAATTAGAATTTTATATACATAGCTTATCTTTTAATAGCAAAATAATAAATCATAAAAAAACATGAGATTAATATTATAAGACATTGAAAAAAAAAATCAAGGCCATATGATGGCCTTAATTTTGATAATAATAATGATAACTTTAACGCAAATTAAAGCTAAAAAATTGCATGTAAAAATAAAACAAAGAGCTAACCTTTATCTTCTTCTAAAACAGGAGCGATGAGTTCATATAAGAAACAAAATAATAAATTGTTTAAATAAAATAAATGTTATAATTGTACATGACGAGACGTGTAATCAAACAAGGTATATTATAAGTTATAGACCTATATAAAAAGTCTATATGAAAGAAGAAATTATTTGTTACTAAGACTGGTTATAAAAGAATATCAATTTAAAGTAGAGAAAAAGTGGGTAAATTAGACTGTGTATAGAAAAACGAAAGGCTCTAAGAAAATTATTTATTTGTTCCAATCTATAGGTTTTTTAAATACAAAAAGTTATTTATTTGCTTATTTCATCTACTAGCAAAGCCTTGCAGATTAAAATATAATTAAAATAAATTAAAGTCCATACTTTGACAAAGTTCATTAAATTTTAAATAGCCCTCGATATTGGCTCATTTTGACCGTAATTTGTCTGTCTTTCTCTTATAATGGGTGATTTTTTTTTTATTTTCTTTCTGGCAACACTGGGCTTTGACAGCTCACGCACGTTCCGTGTTTTTTGTTACTGTCAAACATCTTCAGTTTGGACTATGATTTAACCATGAATCGTCGTACAAACGAACAAGGCTTGCAAACTATTGAATTTTATTATCAAAATGAGTGCTCTGTTAAGAAAGTTCATCGCACGCTTCTTCCATTTTATTGTCAGTTTAATCGACCTACTGAGGGGGCTATTGTGACTAAATTTCCACCAAATTAACATTGTCGGACATTAAACCACCAACACGCTTACGTAGAATGCGAACTGAGGGAAATATCACAGCTGTATCGGCCAGTGTTAGTGATGACCGTGAATTATCGATTCGGCGCCGTTCGTAGCAATTGGGCCTCTGTTACTCCACTACGTGGAAAATTTTGCGGAAGAATTTAGATGTGAAGTCTTCCAAAATACAGCTGGTGCAAGAATTGAAGCCGAACGACCTACCACAACGCCGAATTTTTGGTGAATGGGCTCTTGAAAAGTTGGTCACTTTTTTATCGAAAAATTGTGTTCAACGAGGAAGCTCATTTCTGGTTGAATGGATACCTGAACAAGCAAAACTACCGTATTTAGAGTGAAGAGTAGCCAGGAGCATTGCAAGAGCAAGTGCGGGTTATGGGCTGGCGGAATCATTAGACCGATGCGAATCGCAACGTTACTGTGAATGGTGAGCGCTACCGTGCGATGATAACAAACTTTTTTTTGCGCAAAATCGAAGAGATTGACATGTGGTTTCAACAAGACGGTGCCACATGCCACACAGCATGCGTAACATGGACCGATTGAGAGGCGAGTTCGGTGAACAGTTTATTTCACGTTTGGGGCCGGTCAATTGGCCGCCTAGATCGTGCGATTAAACGCCTCTAGAGTCTAGACTATTTTTGTGGAGCTATGTTAAGGCTCATGTCTATAGCGACAAGCCCGCTTCGATTGACGCACTTGAAGCATTTATTCGTGAAATACCGGTCGAAATGTTAGAAAGAGTATGCCAGAATTGGACTAATCGGCCCAGCCGCATCCAACATTTGCATGAAATAATTTTCAAACATTATTTTATATCGATTGTACTATCGCTTCAAATAAGGATTTCATGCATTTATCTGAATTTTATGTGTTTTTTTTTAATTTCCGATAGCTCTTAAAAAATCACTCATTAAAAGTCTAGAAGGAGCCTAAATTTGTATCATACTCGTAATATCAAAAGAGCAGAACTTTTTTATATGATAGCATAGCAAAACTCTTAGAAACAAGGCATCATTTGCAGGTCTTCTTTTTTGTAGTGGCAGGATTTCTAAAAGTTTACATCTTGCAACATAAGATGGTAAAAGATTCCATTTCATTTCAAAAAAACTAATATATCTTGTAAGCTTTCTTTGAACATTTTCAATGCGATGCAAAAGAATTTGATAAGCTGGATTCCAAATTATATGGTCGTATTCAAGACTGAATCTTACTTACGATGTATGTAATGTTAAAAGTGTGTGAGGGTCAGTGAAATTTTTGGAATTTCTTTTAATGAAACTTACAATAGAATTTGCCTTTGATATTTTATGGTCAATATATGTAAATTGAAAGAAAGCTCAGAAATGCCAAGATCTTTAATATTTTCTTCTTCTTCTCTTCCGGGCTTTCCCCAAGGGAATAATAATATAAAATAATATTATAACCCTTACAAAAAGTAATTACATTACATTTGGTTATATTTATTCAAACAGTTACTTAAGCACCAATTTGTTAAAGTGGATTTAATTTTCAAAAACAGTATCAGGTTGTCAGCAAATATCAGACAAAAACAAAACTTAAACACAGATACTACGTAATTCATAAAAATAATAAATAGAAATGGTCCAAGATGGCCGCCTTGAGTTATTAATGAAAAAACAGCAAATTACCTACCTACCTACGAATTAGAGCTGTGCCAATCGTTCATTTTTAAAGATCGAATCAATCATTGATTGATTGGTTCAAAGATTCGGTCTTTTCAATCAATCGCTCATTCAATCATTTTTTATCCATCCGTTTCGTTCCGACGAGATAGAGACCGACACGAAATATTTTCAATCATTCATTCAACTAAAATATTTTTTTTTCCAATCGTTTCGTTCAGACCGAGACCGAAACAATGTGAAAATGAAAGAAAGTTTATCTTTTTTTTACTTCGTTGCTTTGTTCACGCCATCTTCCATTTTATATAAAATGAGGAATATACATTCATGTCCATTCCTATTTTGTATGTGAAATGATTGAGAACAAGTTGAGTGAACGAAACATACATTTTGTTCGTTCGTTTCGTTCATCGGTTTCAGTGGCAAGAGATTGACATTAGGATTGATTGATTTGGTCTATTTTGATTGCAATCGATCAATCTTTTCGGTGAACGGGTCATAAAGACCGAATCAATTGCGATTTTGAAAATTTGAATTGAGAAAGATGTTTTCCATTCATCGCCCGAAGCATTGTTTCAAAATTATTGCAGGAATATCATATACTTCTGGTTTTAAATTTGGCTTTAAATTTAAAAGTGCTGTTTCAACTTCAGACAATTCCAACTGCAGTGAACCACGAGGCAAATCAAAAAACATAAAATCAAAATCAGAAAAATCGTTCAAAAAGGAAAAAAAATTGCTCTGTTTCGTTGATGAACGTGGTTTTCAGTGAGACATTTCATGAAATTCCCGTAAATGTTTTTAAAAATTTTCGAAACCAAATCTATGTACATATATCATTCACAAATTAATTTTATCGAAAAGAAATCAATTAAATCTTAACAATAATTGATTTAACTCGCAAACAAACAGATTTAACTCAAATGCAAATCGACTTAAACTATAACCAATTTAAAGTGATTTTCGTTTAATCTATTTACATTTTGGTTAAATCTAATGGTGTTAGGGATAAATATGTTTGTTTTTAGGTTAAATTCATTGAGATCTTTGGTTAAATAAATTCTTTTACGTTAGACACAAAGCACTTAAGTCAGAAATCGCTTACAAAGACTTCTAATTTATTTCCTATAATAGACTAAATAATTACGCAAGTTTAAGAAAAAAACCTTACTTAAGCCTATAATCATATAACTAAAAATGCAATATTGTGACTTAATACCTATAATTGCCTACTGAAATAAATCAGCCATATAGAAGGCCTTGCACTATTTAATTGGACTTTTTGAATTATTGATTCAGAATACCTTTTTTGGCTTTTAGTCCAAAAAAAATAGGCTTTTCGTTCCGGCGAACCCACTTGAACTCACCAATTTACTAGTGAGAGACTTGTCAAAATGCAAAAATTAGTTTAAAATGAACTGAATTTACTAAAAATTGCATATTGATAAGACCCTCACTAGTCAATGATTAGTCCAAGTGCGATCGCCGGAACAAACTGCCAATATTGAAACAATTAAACATGGCTCCTTTAACAATTCTATGCATTAAACTTGCCCGTCCTTAAAGATTAAAGGGCAACATTTTAAACGACCTTATATTAAGGGCTTAGCAATTTACTAATTCGCAATTTGTTAAACTTTTAGTAATTTACTAGCTCTTCGAAAATTTTAAACCTTTTTTTTTTCGTTTTACTAACTAGTAAATTACTAATTGCCTTTTATTAAAACCGGTGCCTCTGAACACGTCCAAACAATGACAGTTCGTGAAAAAATACAAAGTAAACAGAACTAAATCTGAGGAACGGACCTAATAATTTGATTATTCAGAAGTCAAAGTGACAACCTGCAATTTATTTTGTAATTCGTATATTTGTGGCATCCCATCAATTTAGTTTATGTTTCATTATAAAGTTTACTTCAAAACATCTGCCTGATGGATATTTCTCCCAAAATAGTGTAATGTAACTAGTACTTTTAATTCTGGTGAAATTGGAAGCCCACAGTATGTAATTCGGTCTTGGATTTTCAGGTTTCCAACCAAGAACCGAACTGGACATAAAACATCGCACTTTTATGAACAAAGCTGAGTCTTCCAATATTCGTAGATATATTGAAATCTTCGTCTTCCAAAAACATTTTATATTATTTTATTTACTTTTAAAATCAATTAGCTCACGAATCATACAAATAACACAATTTAACTCTTTCAAAATAAATTGCCAAGAATTTTTTTTTTCGAGAAAAATGACGGAAGTCATATGGATTTAGAGAATTACTAAAAGTTAAAGTAGCCAGTTTGTGATTTTAGCTTTAGTAAAATGTTAAGAGATAGTAATACATATGTTAAAATCGTTAAATTAGCAAAATCCTTAGTAATTTACTAAAATGGCTTTAACATATTACTAAATCGTTTAAAATTTTGCGCCTAAGTTTTATAAATTCGTAAAATATTGTACACAATTTTGACGCATTTTTGCCGAAATACAGCCTGATTTACTGGGAAGAGTGTGCGAATATTGGACCTCCAGATTATGCTATATACTCGCCAGCTGGGGTGGGCACATGCCAGAAATCTAACTCAAACATTAATGGCAAGAAATTATCTTTGAAATAAAGCCAATTTTACGGATGCTAAAAACATTTTTCTTTGTTTAATTTTAAAATTAAATTAAAGTTATCCGCGTCTAAAAAGAAATCCTTTATAAATAGAAACTCAAAAGTCTTACATATCAACTTTATTTTAGGAAGAGTTGTATAAATCTTCGTTGTGATATTTTCTATTCTTACGTTTAAATAGAGTTTTTCTAGATTAAATTTTCTTTAATCGTATTCATATAAGTATAAGATTAAGTTATGTAAGAATATCTTCATAGTAGATAGTAAAAACTAAAAGACTTATGCTTAATTTTAATCACTCATTTTGAAAAATAATCTGAGATTTAACTTTGTCGCACTAAATTAAACAAATGTGACAATTATGCATCAAATCAAAAAATCATAAATATCAAAAAAATAAAAATTAAAAATAGTCTACTTAGTTGTCTAATTTGTAACCCTGAGATGTTTACTTGTTATCTAATAAATAAATTAATTAAGAAATTCAAAGAGTTAGAATTACTATCGAGAAGTTTGATATTTCTCAAAAAATATGAATTATTAAGAAGTAATGGTACAGTCGATGAAGTGTTCGACTAGCAAGTTGGATTTGTGATGCAGTCAGGAATTCTATATACAGACAGCTTGTGCGGTTTGAAGATATAAGCGCAAAATTTGAATCGAATTAGTACGTTGCTAGAACTGTTTTAGTAAGATACTAGGTTAAAACGACGGTTTTCAAAAATTTTAATCGAATTTAGCGGCATACTTTCTCTATCATTTCATGATCATGATTCTTTGACATTGACAAACGTCAAGAAGTTATGTATACTGAGTGTTTTGCACGAATTGTCATTGTTTTATTTGTGTTCAGAAGCAATTTATTGAAAAAATAGCCTTGGCACGATACAAGTTAGAAAATGTTTAAAATTAAGAAAAAGTTAGAAAACTTAAAACTTAGAAAAACTTAAAGTATTGTCATACAAAAACCTTAACAATAGGCTGTTTAAAATTTTGTGCCATAATATTACCTTTTCCTGTATCCCTAGTTGTAGCAAATTATTAATTTATTTCTATTTCGTTACTTGCTAGTCTTTAGACCTTACAGACTTAAGGTCAAAATTATTATTACAAACATAAATTTACCTACATATTTATATATTTGAACTGCAAATTTACTAAACTTTACTAAATTTTACTTCAAAGTTTTTCGTTTTGGATTCTTGATTTACCCTAAAACTATATATGCAGTAAAAATTAAGTTTAAATAGGAACCAGTGGTAACTCATTTTTAAAATAAGCTAAATTACAATTTAATTATAATAAATTAATAAATTCGCAAAGGTGAAAAGTCTAATTAAATTTTTAAAAGTGTTATATAAAATACAATGTTTTACTCTAACTTCTCAAACACCCGCTAATCAATCCCTCAACAAATATATATAAACAAATTAACATATAAATACTCTGATGCATCTCATATTCAACAAAACAACATTAACCTTGCAGCAATGAAAGTTTACCCTTGAGAGGAAAATAAAAAAGTTCAAGGCCAATATCATAGAAATCGTATACCTTTATACCTAAATAAATATTCAAGGATGCTCTAGGTAGGACTTACAAGTTGAAAATGTTCTTTTTTGTACTCACCCAATGTGCTTGTTTCGTAGCTTAATTGTGTCCGACTTGCACATCTGTTCGATGGCCGGGCTTTCGGTGAATTCTTGTGCGTATGGCATGTTTTATTTTTTTTTTTATAAATAAACAAAAAACACTTGAAAACAAATTTAAACTTATTTATTTTACACCTTTTCTAAAGGAATGTTAACGATGTACTGATCAGCAATGCCAATAATTATCAACTGCCTTGTCAACCTGATTGTGTTGCAAGTGGATTTAAATTGTAGATTAGATACGTCTAGGACCTGTTTCACTAGCCAATATAGGGTAGGGTAGTTGACACTGGCTCTCTGCGGACGACTAGATGCCTCTGGGGTGAAGAAGACTATTTAAATGTCGAAGTGTTGGCATTGTTCTATGGTTTTTATCGCAGTACTGCCGTTGAATGTGTGCGCTACTTACTTGCGTGTACGTGTATTGTATTGTGCACACGAAAAACTCTAAGGGTTGTTTTTCTTTTGGTTGGTGTTCTGAAGAAAGCTTTCTGTTAGTTACAAGATGTAGGCACAGATTTCGAAAGTGTTGCCATGGAAGAAACATTTTCCTACTAAAAATATATGCAAATTTGTGTTTTATGAAATGGCTCTGTACAAAAACGATAATGTCTACTGTTTCATGGAAGACAATTTACTCTCTCGATCATTGATTGTATGATGGTACCTAACCTATGTGTAAAAAACGACATTTCATTTCGTTTTCGTTGTTCAATTCCAAAGAGCAAAGAAAAATCACGTTTTACACCAGCTGCGTGCTAGGCTTCGTTGTTTAATGGTTTCCAATATTTAAAAGTTAAATTGAAATTTAAAAAATATTAAATATATTAAGAATAAAAGTCATATCCAATTTTGAGGCAAATTATTTAAAGGATTGTTCAATTGGCGCGGGTACTATTTGGCGACATGTGGTGGCCATGTTGTTTTCGTAACATCTGTCAAATCAATAGTTTATTATTTAGTTATTGAGGCGATGGCCCCATGTCGAGCTACACGTTTGAACAGCACGTTCATTATTATTATATTACACTATAAATTGGTTTGCTAACCAATCACCCAACATTTGTTCGTCAAAGGAACCCAAAATAGGCCGAATAGGTACTTCATCACGGTCAGTGAATGAGTAGAGTAGTCGAGTTCTAGCCATGCGCAAGAACTTGGCCTTTTACAGACTTCAACTTGACTTGTACACCCGTATACAAGATCCAAGTGACACAGGTGCTTAAGGTTCATCACAAAAGACAACCCCGCCGTTTGTTCGCTAACTGGGCTTCGGAACGTTTGGAAGAGGTGCCCAATTTTGGCCGAAAAATCATCTTTAGCATCTAGGCGCATTTTTGGATATAAATGGCACAATTGCCGTATATGGGACTACACCAACCCGCACGATGCTGAGGGTCATTGAAAGGTAAGATGTCAAGGTGGGCATTTGAACGATGTCATATCCCATACATAATGGCATATTTAAATTACATATAAACAAATAATGACTGCACGCATCGATGGATACAGCTCTGTACCCGGAACACATTTGAATACTCTTTGAAATGTATGGTTCATAGTTCTGTCAAAAAATTACAATCAATATTTCAGTTTCAGTTACTGTCACTAACACCAGAAACAAAACGTTTTAGATATGTATTTTTATTTGATCTTGTGATTGCAATGAAGCTGCGCATCCAAATTCGAAACAAAGACATCGGAACAATGGGTTATATGCAGCCCTTGAGTGAATCTACTCATAAAAGTATCTGTGTAATTCAATTTCGTTGTATCAAAAAGTTGCACATTTGTTTCAGCCATAATAAAATCCTTCATTTTCCAAAAAAACATTTCGGATTAAAAGGATCTTTCGAATTTACAAATATCCCTTTTCAGAACTTAGACTGATGTTACCTTTTTCAAAATGCTACTTACAAAATATACAAAACATGCTACTATTAAAATGACAGCACTGTCTTAAGCTTTTGTCATAAGCTTATAAATGTTGCTCGTGATAAGAATATAAAGTTAAAAGTTTTGTAGCTTTGTGTTAAGAAAAGTTGTTAAATCTTATAGAACTTTGTGTTGTCTCGAATCATATAATAAAACGGCAAACATGTTTTTTGTGGTACACTTTTCTCCAAAAGTATTTAACCGATTTCGATAAATTTTATATGGTTGGAAAGCCACAGTTACGGAGATGTGCAGAATATACTTGAGACACGCATTTACACACTGTGGGTCATTTTTGTTTTTGCACTGTCGAACACTTTGCATATTACATAAAATAAAATTTAATTTAATAAATTTGCTTGAAAACACTGCCAATAATATAAATAATAAATAAATTGGCACTCGAATTTCGAGAGCTGGGTCGGCTAGTAAATATAAATTAATGAGCTTAAGACTACCTAAAGCTATAGCATGTAATTGATTGATTCGGCAAAATATTAGTCCAAGTAAATTTTGATGTTTTATTCCGTTACACATTGTTTACTTGCGATATATGTAAAAACATACAGGGTGTCCAGTAAATAAAACGATTTTCCTCAAATACCTGAATACTACTAATACCCCGAATAAATGAATCTTATTGATTTTGTTTTATAATATTCTAGAATAACTGTGCTAATAAATTGATGGTCAGATCTTACTTAAATTTTTGTACTTCTTGTTTAATTAGAAATTTTTAAATTATTTTTGTCAATACGAAAATGTTTACATACATTTTTACATAATTACAAATGTATTTAAAAGCTTGTCTTTTAAAACTTGAACTTTGAAAAATGGTACAATACATGCGTTTGTCTAAAATAATATCCCATAAAATTAATAGCTAATCTTCTACCAGGAGTTTTTTTATTAGCCCAGGAAAATTAGACAACAAATGACAAGGCTCCAAAAAACCTGTGACAGACCTAAATTTTGATGGAGAGCTTTATTTACTTTTTTTTTATAATTAGCACACACTCACAGGATTTTTTGTATACCCTTAATATGCCAGAGACACAGTGTGAGCATTAGGAAAAAAGGCAGGGGTTAGAAAGGAGGTGTCGGTGTACATTGGTTTTGAATTCTTGAACATTGCAGTGACTGGGAAAGGCAGAGCGTGGTAAGGAATTCCACATTCGCGTAGTACGGCTGAAAAACGAATCTCTGTACTTCACAGTACGACCGAAGTTGGGCTCGAGGGTAAACTGATGGGCATTCCTAGAAGTGTGGGTATTACGGTTGAATTGTTTAAGGGGAGGAATGCAGCTGGCTATTTCACTAAAGCATAGTCCGTTAAAATAACGGTAAAAAAGGGTGAGGCATGAAACATTACGACGATGTTGGAGTGACGTAAATGAGTCAATGATGTTATTGTCACCAATCAGTTTAAACGCTCTTCTTTGAACACTGTCCAAGAGACTTAAGTAAGTTACTGGAGCACCAGCCCATAGATGGGAGTTATACTCAAGTTTAAACGCTCTTCTTTGAACACTGTCCAAGAGACTTAAGTAAGTTACTGGAGCACCAGCCCATAGATGGGAGTTATACTCAAGTTTTGGGCGTATAAAGGTTTTATAGATTGTAGCCAGATCAGAGGGAGAGAAAAATTTCTTGCACCGTCTCAGTATATCGTAAGAATTTCCTGAATAATACCCTTAATTTGAACGGGGGCTAAAGTTCTTTTTGAGCTTACAAAAGAAAAGCCATATCGTCTTCCCAGAATTTCCATAAAAACTAACAACGGAAAAGGAAATGAACGGTCAACACAATCCAAATACACAAAAAATAATGAAATACCAATAGTTGAATAATATAACTGTTCTTTTTTATATCAAAAAAATATTATTTATTAGATATAACTATTATTATTGTGATATTATTGAATATGGACCTTAAACCCCCTTAAGGATATAGAATCTATAAAAAAATAAACTTGAACAAATAACTTATTTTGTTTTGTTTTTGGTGTTGTAGTTAAATAAAATACTTCCAATATACAATAACACATATAGTAAATATATACAAATTAATTTTTTGTAATAATTTGTTTTGTTAAGTAAAATCATATTTCATTGAACTAATTTTAATTTTTTTTTTTTACAAAAAAATAATAACTAAAGTAACTTGACAAACATATTTTTAGTGCTAAGTTTTTTTGTTATAAAATAACAGGAATTTTATAAAACCATGTATAAAAATATATATATATATAAATGAAGATAAAAATAATTTGTTATGTTAAATTAATTTAAAAAGTGTTTTATAAAATATGTAAATATGTGTGAAAGAATTTCAGTTTTTGGTTGAAGTTAGGTAATTAAAAATAAAATAAAATAAAAAAATTTCAAACATATAGATTTATGTATAACAAAAAAAAAACATTATTTTGAAATCTACTTCGATTTTTCACAATCTAGTTCACTTTTTCTTCAAATCTACTTCGACTTTTTTTCCGGAAGTGGTAGGTAACACTGCTGCTTAGTAATTTAACAGCCAAAATGTCTCATAATACAACCAACTACTGTAAATTTCCTGTGCGCTCTCTTAAGTTATATAAAGTAAAGCTTGTTAGATGATGTTAGTTAATAAGCGCAAGTACAGTGGAGTTGTAGGTTGAATTACCTGAACACGTTTAAATTTATACACAAATAGCAATTTCAGTAAAAAAATTAAAGAAATTAATTTACAAAATATTTAAACTGCGTTTTTTTAGTAATAAAAAAGTAATGACGTTAAGTTTAATAAAATAAAATAAATTTAATAAAATAAATAAATTTAATTTTTTAAATTGATTAGTCCAAAACGTATAGCATACAAAACGAAAAAACTTTATTAATTTTTTTTTGACTAAATCTACTATATGTACTACTATATATACTACTACCCATTATTAAATGGACATCTAGTACCCATACATTTATATACCCATACATTTATATACAATATACAGTGTGGGCCAAATACAAGTTTCTTTTTAAAAATGGAATAAAATGAACAAAATCAACTTTTTTCCATTTATTGTAGTAAGAACAAACATTCCTAATAATTATGGAACACAACGTTGTCGTTCAAGTGGCTGGCTTCGCAGTAGTACATTCTGTCACTCCAAGCTAATAATCCGAGATCTTTGTGCAGAATTCTTCTCAGGCTAGTGCGTGAAATGTTGAGCTATTGAGATCGATGACGAATTAATATTCGTGAATTGAGTCTCACACTATCGGCTACAGCAGCCGCATTCTCTACTGTGCGCACGGTATGACGACGGTCACCATGAGTGTTGTCCACTAGCATACCAGTCTGACGAACTTTTTGCACGAACATTCGTCCAGCAGGCGCGGCGGATGCTTCATTTAGGCCAAAACTTATTTAAAAAAAAAAACGCACTGTTTGGGCTACATAGCACTCACTTTGGAAATAAGTTTTCGATATTTCCCAACGTTGTTCAAGCGTAAAGCGACTCATTTCCTTCCGCGGAGGTATGAAGCTGACTTTCTATTAAGATTTCGAGTGGAAAACAGCTGTCGGTGTCAAAATAACCTATGATTTAAAAAGAAACCACTAGACGCCCCACTTTGTATTATATGGCAAGTTATGCGTTCTTAAGAAGTCCAACTCGATATTTTGACCAAAATTGTTTTTAAAAACAATACATGCGTCAAAAATGTCAATAGCAAGAGAACGTCTGACAATATGCAAGATTCAACTTTCAAAACCCCAAAACGAGATTTGTATGGAAAAGTATTACTTTCGATAACGCAGTTAACTAAAGTCATTATGTTCGAAGTTGACGTTGATCCAGATCTTTCTGAGTAGGAGGACTGCATATTGAACTATAGCAATATCTGCGTCAAAAATGACGATCATTTGACGATCAAAGTGACGTTGATTTGACGTTTTCGAAAACATTTGATGATAGGAAAAACGAAAATTGTGGGTTTTGCAATTTTTTTCGTCTGTTCAATTTTTTTGTAAGCTTGAAAGATAATATTTCTTAATTATTAGTGGTTTTTTAATTCTTTTTTTTTTTTCAAGAACAAAAATAGCTGTACCGTACAATTTTTTATTAATTTTGTATTAATTTTAATTTTAATTTAATTTTTACGATCTATTATAAAATTTTAAATTATTAAATTACTAGCATTTTTTTTATTTTTAACTTTCTCACTATAGGCATAACAGATTTAAATAAATTTTTGTAATTTTTGTATAAAGAGCTAAATTTTCATTTGCACATAATTTTTTTAAACTTTAGAACTTGCCACAACGATTTAAAATGTTTGTTTTAACTCGTACATAAATTCATATTTTCCTCGTATCTTTTTTTATATTTGTTGGAATTGGTGATCTGGTGTTTTAAATGTAATAAATGAATTTTTAAATGACAGGCTTACAGATCCGTAGTTTCCGAATGCAAATAAAACTATTTCATTCCTTCTCGACGTTTCGTTGTTTTTTTTTTTTCAACTTTTTCAAGAGACATGTCTTTATTTTATTTTGCATTGATGTTAATTATTTTTATGAAAATATCACTTCTACATTGAACATTGAATAATCAAAGCCAGAAAAATAAGTAAATAAATATAAATTTTTCTTTTTTAATAATTAATTTTTTTTAAATCCAGATTTTTTAATTATAAGAAGAGTTTTTGTGCAAACCAGTTGTGCACTTTATTTATTTTTAAATTGAATTGATAATATAGTGCACGACTTTAAACTTATATAAAAATGTATGTCATATCTTTGTATATAAAACTTATAGTACTATCAAGAAGACGAAAGATAGTAGCGACATCTTAGGTATAGGGACAGTACTTTCAAGATTTGTCTCTGCTAAACTTAATAATAAAATATTCTCTTTTTTACTACTTGTTTTGTATCTTATCCTACTCTCCACTGTAAAATCTAGGGCTAATTTCAGCGCCACCACCAGGCTAGAGTTAACAATACAAAATCACTATGAGTTATAATACAAAGATCATATTATAAATCGTATTTTAAAATTTTCTTTAAAAGTTTTTCCATAAAAAATAAGAAGATATTTTTTTGTAACTTTCTACTATTCATATTTTCTGTAAACTTTCATTAAACAAATTTACCAAATTTTGATCAGACTAGTTATCTTTGACCTCCATATCACCAGAGAAAACAATCTTTAAAGTTTTTCTCATTCGCATAACACACAAATTGCTGAACGATTTCCCAATTTACCAAAAATTATATCGCTCTTTAAAATTTGAAATAAATATTTTTTGTCTATGAACAAATCAAATCAAATCAAAAAATAATGTCTTTTTTGTCTACTTAAAGAGTTTTTCACTGGATTTTCTCTCTGATTTATCCATTTATTTATAGACAAGTCAATTAGACCTTCAAAACTAAGCTATTAAGTCATTTTATTTTTTGTTCTAAAACTCCAGCTCATGATTCTGAAACTATTTTTTTCGCATGGCGTTTCGCATTACCGTTCTTTAGCTATCACTCACTGCAAATTAGGTCTATTGACAAATGTCGGAAATTAAAAGTGAATACAGTTCCTGGGAACTTAAAAAATTGCTGGGGTCACTATTGTAACCAGTCCATAATCCAAATCTGAAAACCATACACCGTCAGAAACAACAGCAATATATTTCTATAGACTAATCGTTAAATCATGAAAGTCTTCGCAGAACAATATAAATATGATTTTCAATATTACTTTCTGGTGTGCATTTTTGAGAACCTAGTGTAGATCAACAACCCTGCCAGAGTTCATTTTCGAGGTCGACTAAGGAAGAATATAGGCACAGGCGATATCATTAAAACAAAAAATCTACCTGAAAACCAATTAAGCAAATTAATGGAAAAGTACCAAGATCATTTTGATCACTGCTATTTTAGGAATGTTCACATGCCTTCATAAATACTTTACATTTAAAAAATAAAGTCTATATCAAATTAAGGTAGTAATTACATTATTGCTTTTCACTTTTGTTTGTTCACCTTTATAGATATTGGGAAATACCAACTTGTCGCAGACATCAATTAGCGAAAGGAACCAAATATGAGGAGTTGGTGTAAAACCAAAATTTCGCAACATTCCGACATTTTTCTAGAGCCATCATATTCAAAAAAAATTATTTGATACATTGAGGAAAACGATTTGGGTTACTCCAATTCAAATTACTTAATGCGGCAGGCATTCATAGGTCGAGTGTTAAGTCATGATGTCGTGGGAATTAAATTATACACTCAGGTTTTATATAGTTTTATATTGTTTAAATGTAATTTGATTTTTGTGATATATAATTTCAAAGTTTTGGATTTTTTCGTACAAAAATAGTCATTGATTGAAATTTGGCGCATTCAAAAAGACTTTTTTATGAGAACGCCGTTAAGATAAAAATTTTTGACAATTTTGAAGGTTAAATAATTTACATAATATCATCATCGATACCCTTAACGATTTAACTAACGGAATAATTATATTAATTGCAAATATAAGGAGTAGTGGACCTATATGACTACCTTGAACTATACCAGAGCTCGAAGAGTTGATGGCCCTGAAAAGAATCAAATACTATAAAATGTTAAAGGGCTTACTGAAGTCTGTATAGATATAGTTAACCTTATTTATTTTCTCAATAGTTTTATTTCTTAACGAATTCAAGAAGAGAAAGTCAACTTAATTCGTGAGTTAAGCTTCTAGTAAAAAGGTTTTACATAATTTCGAACAATATGTTCTTCGATACCTTGGGTAGGTTGGCGTTCAGAAAATAAACCAAATTTTTGTCTGCTAAGTTTTCAAGATTCACACTGGATCTGCTAAGTATTTGTTAGTTAAAAAAAGACTATATTCTGAAAGATCAATGGAAGCAGCTGTAATTATCGGAGGAAAATGGAAACAAGAACCATTCTTCACAGGACTAAAAGCAGGACGCATGCATATTTTTTAGATGCATTGGCCCAATACTTTAAACAGACTAGTGTTAAAATATTATTATAACTTAAAAATTTAACCATTTGCTTATTTTAAATCAATTTACTAGCGTTTTCTAAGCCTTAAATCACACTATTGTGTCATATCTGTACATTTCTCGTGTCAAGAAAATCTAGCTAAGACAAAATCTCTAAGAGAACCGTCTGCAATACGAGAAAACCAACTGGGACGGTCTCAACGATTTCTTCAACGTGGACTCCTGCGCAGCTATTGAATCAAATTTAATTCTTTTCGGAATGAGAAATTCTATGCCGAATAGGGAAAAATCTATAAAACCGAAGGAGTATTCTTGGTTTAGCTCGAGTGCTAAGGAGGTTATAACAATTAAGTTTCCGCCAAACCCTTTGAGGAAATCTGGAATAAGTTCGAGCAAACTAGAAGGTGATTTAATGATCATTCGTTCGTAAAGATCCTCGGACATGTTACGTCTGTCGTCTGTGTGGTTCCCCTTGCAGGGCATAGGGTCTCCACTACTCCTACGCGCCATCGTGTACGGTTTCTGGAGATGTACTTCAGCTCTCTCCAACTTTTCCCCAGTTGTGCTGATTCCTCTTCGACCGTTCTTCGCCAAGTACTTCTGAGTCGGCCCACTCCTTTGCCTCGCTGCGTGAGAGGGTTCCATTGCATCGCTTGACTCGTAATGCACTCGTGGCCTTTTCGAAGCGTATGCCCAATCCATTGCCACTTACGTTTTCGTTTTTTAGAGTCGATGGGTTCCAGACCTGTCCTCCCATGAAGTTCATCATTGGAGATACGGTTAGGCCAGAAAATCCGCAAGATGTTTCGCAGACATCTATTTACGAACGTTTGCAGCTTTCTTGTGACAGTGGGTGTTACTTACTAAGTATTGCATCCATAAAGAAGCACGGATTCTACATTGGAGCGGAACAGTCGTAGCTTGGTCTTTAGGCTTATAGAGTTGTTTCTCCATATTTTGGACAGCATTCCGAACGCAGCCTTTGCTTTCCCGATTCGGCTGGTTATATCTAGTTCGGTTCCGCCATCAGTAGAGACAATACTCCCAAGGTATTGAAAACTCTCTACCGTCTCTACTGGTTGTCCAGAAATATCTATTTGAGTAGATGAGGAAGTTCCAAGGCTGATCCTTTTAGTTTTTGCCGTTTTGATCTTAAGCCCGACGGTTTCGGCTTCTCTCCCCACCCTTGTTGTCATTTGATGCATTTGATGGAGATCCATGTTCCTATGAGAGAGTAAGCACACGCCATCCGTGTAGTCCAGATGTTTCAGGTGTGATAGCAGATTCCACTGAATTTCTCCATTTAAAGTCGAAAAAGCTGCATGCAGCACATCACTTATTACCAACAGGAACAGTATTGGTTACAGTATACAACCTTGTCTAACGCCACTTTGGATTTCAAACTCCTCTGACAACCTTCCTTTATGCAGAACGTGACATTTGGATCCTTCATATGTAGCCTTGATTATAGCGATCAATTTATCCGGGATGCCCATCCTGCGCAAGGCAAGCCAAATAAATTCTCTATTGACACTGTCAAACACCTTTTCGAAATCGATGAACAGCAGGTGAAGTGGTGATCGATATTCAACGCACTGTTCGATGATGATCCGCAAGGTGATGATGTGATCCACGCAGGAAGATCCAGTGCGGAAACCTGCTTGTTCGGCGTCAAGTGTGTCTTCTAGGTGGTCTTTTATTCGACCTAGGACGATTCTTTCTATAACCTTCGCTACAGCAGGCAGCACGCAGATTCCTCTCCAGTTTTCGCACTTCGTAAGGTCTCATTTCTTTGGAAGCTTGACAATCATCCACTTTTCCACTCCTCAGGAAAACTTTTTATTTCCCATTTTACATGTCCAACATTGCCGAAAAAATACTGATAAATTATCAGCTCAAGAACTATCTTGAACAACAAAATCTTCTAAATGACCGTCATGATGGCTTTTGTAGCAGTGACCTAATGGTATATCTCACAGAACAGTGGCACAAATCTTGACATCGTTTTGGAGAAAGTAATATCATTGCACTTTATATTTCAAGAGCAATTGATAGAATTTGGCATGAAGCTTTCTCATAGAAAACCTCTTCTTCGTTGAATCAGAAATTACCTTTCAAACTGCTCGATACAAGTTGTATTGGACGGTTTTAAGTCTGAAAGTCATAAAATAAATCCTCCGTTTTGTCTCCAACTCTCTCATATTCATCAATGATCTTTTATCTGAAACTTCTTATCCATTACATTGTTTTGCTGACTCTCAGCTCCTCATATTCGTTTCACGTCTTTGTCCTTCAGATGTCAACTTAGAACGGCAGCGTATGATAATCTCATTCTGATCTTGATAGCATTGCCAAATGGAGAATCATAAAGTGCGTAGGATGTTTAATACTTCAAAAACTCTGCCGTTAAATCGGAACCCATCTCCCATGTCAGCGCTATCCATGAGCGCGACACTTTCATTGAGGAAGCCGACAAGCTGTCAATTCTCGTTATGTGCGTCAAAGAACACCATTGTTTGGAGTGACCACCTAATCGATGTCACCAAAATCGCTGCAAATTATTTACGTTTCCTTGCCTTGAGTCTCTTCGATAGAATCCGTCAAAGAGCTTTATGATAGGTGATAAAACTAGTTAAAGAAACATTTGCATAAGTAGTATCCGGAAACAATCTTCAAGTACGCCGTTTATGACAACTTAAAGAAAGAAATTCACTTTACAGAAAACTAGTTTGCAATTGCTTATAATATATTTTCCAAGAAAAAAAATAAAAATGAAATAAATAAGAGACCACTAAGCCTAGTGACTTACAAATCTCAACCATTCGTATGCGCAGGATATGAGGAATGGGGAGTACCAAATAATAGGTTTCATCGAGTTTACCTACTTCTCCCCGCGCATATATACTTCCATCTCACATGAACTCTATACAATAGTTCAACTGCCCTATGTTACTAAAACTAGTTTGAAATAAAAAAAAGTGATAATGGACAGATTCGATTTCCAATGCTAATGTAACTATTTTGAATGAAGAGAAGAGCACCAGATCAATGACGACAAATTTATTGCACAGTGACTCGCGCGAAATTTGATACAATTTTTCGTAGTTATTTATTTAGTATAATTTATTTATTTGTTTATAATTATTTATTAGTGATTCATTTGGTTTAATTCACGGTATGGTTATGCTATACTTGTAGATATAGGTATACCTACTTACAACTTTTAACTTTTTTACACGAAAAAATAAGAATGACCCCTTGAAATCGGCTGCACATTACAGCTATCAGGTCAGGTAGTTGAGATTTTGTATTGCTTTCGTGCAGTAACTCCATATTTTTAATGTTTAAAAAATTACAAGAAAGACATCTTAAAAGACAACAATTTATAAGAAAATATGTTTTATTGCACACGTTCATTGAGATCAAATAAGTTTTAAAAAGTGAACTTTTTCTTTAAAAAAATATGTTTGTTTTGTTTTGATTTTGGAGTTGTCTGCTTCGTCTAGCATGTTTTTGGTAAAAATCAATGGCGGTTTCTCTTTCACTATCGTACACAGAAATTAATCACGCAAAATGTCAAGTCACATAACAGAAGTCTAGAATTGTCTTTATTTAGGTTTATTTAAGAATTGCGTTAAATATAATCTAACATAGAGTATTTTTTAGTTATGTACAACGTTGAATAAAAAACAAACATCGTGGATGCTGTTATTGAAAATTTGTGAACCTTTACTGCACATAAATAATATAAACATTGAAACTTAGCAACGTTAAAGAATAATTGCTATACATTTAAAAAGATGAATTCAGTAGGTAAAATTATCAGGTTCCATTTAACTAATTAATTTGGAAATCGTCGATCTTGAGAAAAGTGAACTTTTGAATGTTGTTAAGCTTAATTTTAAAACATTTCTTTCAAAAATAATATAAAAGAAAGGATATCTCACTTAAAGAAATAAAATGCACGACTGGATCGCACGAACTTGCTCTTATGTAAAAGTACTTTGGAATTTAAGATACATTTTATAAATATAAAACATGAATTTAAAATGAAATTGCCGTCTGATTTCTAGAAAATTATGAATTTATGCAAACAAACTTTAAAAAATCGTTTTATTATTAAATAAATAAATTTTTTATATAAGAAATTTCTTTAAAATTTTTAAAGAAAAAATGTGGGATGCGAATTTTAAGTATTTAATAATATTGATTTTTGGAAATAATTTCAAAAAATAATCGTTCATAGGTTTTGAAGATATTGATTTTTCAAAAAAAAATTTTTTTCAAAAAAACCCAACAAATAATTTTTTAAATTTTTCGCATATTTTTATATACAATATTATTTTAAACTTAGAGGGACTCCTGCTGAAAATTTTTGGTTAAAATCGTTAGAGCCGTTAATGAGAAAGTCGAAAATCAAAAAAACGGTTCTATGAAAGGTACCGTTAATAACATTTTGCCCCAAATTTTTTTTTACCAAAACGTAGTCCATGTCCATAATATCACACTTAATTTTTTTTTATCAAAATCGTTAGAGCCGTTTTCGAGATAAATAAGATTTTGCATTACGGGTGTATGGGGGGTACCGTTAGTTTTAGAGCTAAAAAAAAAATTTCAATTTCCCCTCTAGGGAATCACCGAAGAACCATAACTACCGAGTTTGAAGAAAATAGGTCCAGTGGCTTAGGCTCTAGATCGAGGTACAGACATACAGACATACAGACAAACAGACATACAGACAGACAGACAGACAGACGGAATTGCCGGACCCACTTTATTCGTCTTCGCTATCATCGTAATGTCAACTTTGATCAAAATCTCGAGTTCGATTTTTTTCCAAATGCAGAACTTGTTCTATAGTATGTATGTACCTATATCGCAAGTTGGCAAGTTTTGTCAGACAAATTAATATGTACTTTGTTTTCGTGGAGCTCACATAAGAGAAGTGTGGGCAGTATATATTATTGCGTATCAAATACTCACAAACAGCGTCGTATCTCGATTTCAATTTAGAACATCTTCGTTGGATTATTTACGAGTACTTTACACTTTTTACTTGCGACTTATAGGTACTATAAAGCAAGTTATGCATTCGTTAAAAAAATTTAACTCGAGATTTTAATCAAAGGTGGGTTGGCACGACTGGAGATCACCGGTGCCGTAAAAGAGAGATCAAATACAAAACTGGAGCATGCACACGTCGATACTTACAACGGATTTTGTGAATTCAAGCATTATGGAAGTACTCGTCCAAAATGACACTACCCCGCCAGGCACTACCATTGTTACACATGGTACCGATCCTGGACCGAGCAGCAATGCTCGGGTCAGAGCTAGACGGATTCCGGGGGCTAGCAAAGTAATGCCGCAGATTATACAAAATCTGAGAGTTGCGAGTTGGAACGTTGGCAGTATGACAGGTCGAAGCTTCGAGTTGGAAGAGATGATGAAAAGAAGGCGAGTGGACATCTTATGTGTTCAAGAAACAAAATGGCGAAACACGGGAAACAGGGCCCGTTTCTTGGATACGAGGACAAAAAACTATAAGATGTTCTACTATGGAACGGAAAAGGGTAAAAACGGAATCGGAATCATCCTTGCAAAACATCTATTAGGCAGCGTATTGACCATTTCGAAATCCAGCGACCGTTTGATGTCCCTTAAATTGGTGATTAAAGGAAAGTTGTGGAATATTGTCACTGCATATGCTCCCCAAATTGGATGTGAGCAGGTGCAAAAAGATGCATTTTGGCTAGACTTTCACAATCTACTTAAGGACATCCCAAAGGAAGAGTTTTTGTTCGTGGGCGGAGATTTGAACGGACATGTCGGGAAGACAAACGAAGACTATGAAGATTGCCATGGAGGCCTCGGATACGGCACCAGGAACCCTCCTGGTGAAGACATCCTGAGCATGTGCAAAACATACGGTCTTATCGTACTAAATACCATGTTCGTCAAACAAAGCCGACACCTGGTCACTTACAGCAGTGGTGGAAATGAAACCCAGATTGATTACCATTTGGTATCTAGTTTCATGAAACCCAGGGTAAAAGATTGCAAAGTGATACTAGGAGAAGCGATCGCCCACCAACACCGTCTCCTACTGACAGAATTTTTTATGGAGACAGTGAACGACAACAAACATACAAAAACTTTTGGGAAGATCAAATGGTATAATCTGGATAAGGAAAAAGGCGAAGCTTTCATTTCGAATATGCAAAACGTTCTGTATAACAACACCGATATAGTTCGAAATGAAGAGAGTACAGCACAAAGTATGTGGGATCTCCTACAGAGAACTTGCAAAGAAAAAGCCAAAACACTGTTAGGGGTTTCAAAAGGACACAACCAACAAGGCAAAGAAACATGGTGGTGGAATGATGAAGCTAAATCAGTTATAAGTAAAAAGAAAATGGCTTTCAAGGCTTGGTCGAAGTGCCCCTCTAATGATACAGAGCAAAAGTCACGCCTCGAAGTGGAATATAGAAACTGCAAGAAAGAAGCGAAGAAGAAGTGCGCCCAAATTCAAGCAAAGAATACAGAAAACCTGTATCGGGAGCTGGATAAAATTTCTACCCCGACAGCTGGTGCTATTCAAGAGCTACGGCAAAACACGAATAAGGGCGCAACTATCTTCAAAATAGCCGCTCAAAGAAGAAGAAATGCCCAGGAGATTTGTTCGCCAAAGTTCATTAACAATGCTCAAGGCCAACTACTTGTGGAAGACAACGAAATTCTTCACAGGTGGCGACAGTATTGTGACGGACTTCTAAACGAACAATTTCCAAGGCTATACTTTCCAATAGCTTCACCTAACTTAAGCGAAGTATCCGACGTCACAGTCGAAGAAGTTAGTGAGGCGGTAAAATACTCCAAAAAGGGAAAAGCTGTTGGCCCAGACGAAATACCCTCAGAGTTTTGGAAAAAGATGGGAGACATCGGGTTTAGATGGCTCATGATTCTTGTCTCCAAACTTATACGAGGTGATCGCATGCCTAATCAATGGAGGGAAAGTTACCTTCTTCCAATTTATAAAGGAAAGGGTGATACTCGAAGCTGTGATAATTACCGTTCGATTAAGCTGATGTCACACACCATGAAGATCGTTGAGCGAGTCTTGGGTAGCCGACTGCGAAAAATAATTAGGCTATCTGATGACCAGTGCGGGTTTGTCGGGGGTAAGTCAACCACGGATGCAATCCAGAGTATAAGAATAATTATGGAAAAACATCGGGATTCTTTGGAGGATTTGCATGTCGTATTGGTTGATTTTGAAAAAGCATTCGATCGGCAACCACGAGATCTAATATGGGTGGCCCTCAGGCAACGAGGAGTTCCAGAAACCTATGTGCGGATAATTATGGACATGTATGATGGAGCAGTTACTAAAGTAAGATGCGCAGCTGGAGTCACCGAAGAATTCGAAATCACAGTAGGTGTACACCAGGGAAGTGTCTTGAGTCCCCTGCTCTTTATTACAGTTCTTGATTACCTGCTTGAAGGCAAAGTGACGGATCCAAAAGTGCATCAGTTATTCTTTGCTGACGATGGAGCCATCATAAGTGAAGACCCGATATCCCTACAACGAGCACTTGACGTATGGGTGGATGTTCTAGAAGGAAGTGGGTACCGCATAAGCGCGAAAAAGACAGAATACCTATGCTGCCCATTTTCTGATCCACACAGGCCTATTCCAGACATTTATTTGAATGGAGTAGTGCTTCCCAAGTGTGAAAAGTTTAAATATCTGGGGTCTATGATAAATAACGAAGCTACTTGTGATGACGATATCAATCATCGCGTAAGCGTAGGGTGGATGAAGTGGCGGGAAAATTCTGCTATCTTCTGTGACCGAAAAATGCCCCCTAAGCTGAAAGGAAAGCTCTACACTTCAGTTGTGCGTCCAGCACTCACATACGGTTCACAATGTTGGACAATGTACAAAAAGTATGAGAGTAAGCTAACGGCAGCTGAGATGAAGATGCTTCGTATGACAGCAGGAGTTACAAAGCTTGATCGAATTAGAAGTACGAAGATCCGAGGAAGCCTTCATGTTAAGAATACCATTTCCCAAAAAATTGAACACGACCGACTCAGTTGGTATTGCCATGTTCAAAGGAGAGATCCTGAGAACCCCGTCAAAAAGGCAATATCATACAACGTTCCAATTCGGAATAAAAAGAAAGGTAGGCCTAAACACTCCTGGTACAAACAAATGCAAAAACACCAGCATTCAGTTGGCCTCAGAAATGGAACAATACAAAACCGGGAGGCTTGCCACCGATTTCTGAGGTCAACCCGGCGAACCCCACAGGCGGATCACTAGTGTAAAGCAGATACGTGGGAGAGTTATGATCCCCTCGACATCGAGATCATAACAGCGCCGAAGAAAAGGAAGAAGAAGAAGAAGAGATTTTAATCAAAGTTGACATTACGATGATAGCGAAGATAAAAAAGCGGGTTTCGCGAGGGATGCTCATGGAAAAAAAACATCGATGTTTTATTCGATGTAATACATCGTAACCTTACATCGATGTTTGTCGATGCATCGCAAAAAAACATCGATGTTTTCGATGTATCGAATGAAAAAATAAAATATTTTTTTTTTAATGAGTTTTATTCAAAATAAGATGCTTGTGAATGCTTGAAGTTGCATATTTTCCCAAACTTGGCACTATTATTGAGAGATTTGACATCTAGAAGACACAATCTTAAATAAAATTTTGGTTTAATTTAATTATAATATGGGCGTTATTATTTTGAAATTAAAAATCCTTTCTTGTTTTAAGCTTTGCATAAATAAAATTTTATTTACGCGCTTTCCTTGAATCCTATTACGTTGCTGGTTTAAAACTTGTGAAGCTTTTGAAAAAAACTCTTTCTGATGGCACTGAGCTTGCTACCAAAGTCAAGTATTTGTACGCAATTTTGTAAAACTTTGGGAATTGTTGTTTGTAATCGGACCATGTTTCCAAAGGGTTTTCACTGAAACAACCATCAACAGGTGCCTTCAAGTACACGGAAAGCTCATCACAAACACTTCTTCATTTTTGATGGTTTTCCAGTTTTTGTGAACTAGTTGGTGATGGTCACTCCAAAGGCTGAAATCTTCGGATATTTTGTCCGAACTATCAGTCAGATTCCATTTGATCTTTATTTAGTAGATCTTTCTTCATTAATTCTTTAATTTTTTGAATAGCATGAGCACAAGCAAGCGTGTCTTCAAAATGAAGTTTCTTGAACCGCGGATCCAGCAAGGTGGCGATAGCTAATGATGAAACTTGTTCTATGAGGCCCATCCGTTTGTTAATTTCTGTCAGAATAAGCTTTTGCACTTGCAGTACTAACGGTTCATCGATCACAAGCGATTCGGTTAGGTACTGTGACTGGGAGTAGTGTGTGTATTGTACGATGTTGCTTTCAATATGGATCGAATGAAATACACCATCACACTGATACATAAATTGAAAGAGAAGAGAGCATGTGAAATAAATTTAACTGTAGATTTGGCACTTTGAGTGAGTTTTTTCAATGCTTGCTTCATTCGATGCATCGAATAAAAAAACATCGATGTATCGGTAAACATCGAAAGGGTGCGAAACATCGGATTTATTCGATACATCGAATAGTAAACATCGATGTTTTCGATATATCGATGTTTTTTGAGCAACCCTTTCGCCAAAAAGTTTTTTCGACTACAGCGTAAACGGCTCGCCCGATTTTCTTTACACTTGGTAGATAGTATTTTATTTTTTTCCTCCACACGCTTTTTTCTTTTTTTTTAAGACCAAAAAAACTCAATATTTTAAAAACTCCATGCTAGATTTTTCTCAAACTTCATAAATGGGTCGTTTTAAAAAAAATTACATTTTTAGCGTTATAGCTTCTCTTTTTTTTGCATTTCAATTTAAAGACTTGAAATTTGGCATGGAACTGTGTTTATATGTCAGCATTATAAGAAAAAAATTGCAGATCGATTAATGGTAACGAATAGCCATGGTAAATAATAATGTGTAATCTCCGTGGCCTTTTTGGGATGTGATTTTGATGCTTTACCAGTTTTATTAATATTTTTAATGATGAAAATGATTTTTTTTTTAATTTTGGACCTTGTCGTTTGAAAGGCCTTCTCTTAAACTTCAATTTTATGATATGCAAAAAAAAAAATTTTTTTTTGTTGTCCCAATACTTATTTGAATGAGTGTGACAAGATT
Organism: Philhelius festivus; assembly: GCA_963931855.1. NCBI lineage: Eukaryota > Metazoa > Arthropoda > Insecta > Diptera > Syrphidae > Philhelius > Philhelius festivus. The sequence goes on along the minus strand of OZ007556.1, from coordinate 30,393,775 downwards.
TTGAAAAAAAAAGCATAATTAAAAATTTTCGCTTTTTCACACAAATAAACAATTTTTAATAATTTTTTACGATGCATCATCTTATAGTACGTCAAAAAACCTTCAATTTTATGTTTTATTATAATTTAGTTATTGCATTTAATTCCTTTAAAATTTACATACAAAATAATTTTTTCATCCGAGTAAAAATTCAGTGTAATCTCCGTGGCCTTGTTATCTTTGTACCATATTAATACTTTTTAGTCTAACCATAGCCAAAAGAAAGGTATTTACTCGTAATAATAATTGAACCTAATATAATTTGGATGACATTGAATTACATTGACTATATTAAAATTAAGAAATAGTCGATTTTGTAATCTCCGTGGCCATTTTCGTATTTGTTTTTTAATAAATGTTCTTTTAGTTTATAATGGCTCATACTATTTTTAATTTTTTTATATTCTAGATAAATATACTGAATTTCATCATTCCTTACAGTATTGGTACCGTAAAAGTTCCAAGAAAGTTATGTGCCGTTATTTAAAAATATTTTTTTGACTCTTTCATGCTTTTAAACAAAATCATTTCGTAAACAAACAACTTTTTTTTATTAATTATCCTATTAAATTTAGTTGCTTTCCCCAAAATTTCAACTATTTATTGTTACTATTTATTTTGTGGATTATTGTTATTTTATGCCAGAAAAGAACATTTTTAATACATTCGAACTTTTCATTTTTAATTTTTATCGAAAAATACACGTTAAATGATAAATATTTGAAATTATTTTTGCGCAACTCGGAGAATTCCTTTTCTACTTGTTTACTATAGATTTAGAAACTAAAACCCAAGAAAAACTGAAAAAATTTTTTTTTCAAACGATCAATAAAAAATGTCAATTTTTAAAAAATGACCCAAATAAAAGTTTCTCAAATTAATCTACAAGATGTGAGAAAAAATTTCATTTTACCTTAAAATAACGGTACCCACCATACAAATATTAACAAATGGTTTTTAAATATCGTGTTTTTCTCGAAAACGGCACCTAGAGTTTTGATAAAATTTTTTTCTTGCGATTACTTTGTACGATCTATAATCTAGCAAAAAAAATGAAATTAAAATATTTTTAATTAAATTTTGTATTAAAAAGCTCCTAAAAAGTTTGAAAAACATTGCATTTCAAAACTTTAAGAAAAATATTGTTTTAGTGTCTCAAAAAAAAATTGTTTTTTTGTTTTGAAAATTTGATATCTCAAAAACGATTCAATATTTTTTTTTGGAAATTTGATTTTTATTTGTACAATAATAAAAACTTTAAGTTGGCGTAGATACCAAATTTTTTTCTTAAAAATGTTTTAAGAATTTTGTTTATAAAAGCTTATTTTTTTAAGAAACCACTACAATAACTTATAATTTTTGTTCTAGCATAATTTCATATATGCATAGCATTCTGTTTTTATCTCTTACTACTCAAAGAGTTTAAAAAATAAATTGTATCCTTATGAACAGTTTTCTCTAATAACATTCGTTTTTTAAAATTGCTAGTCTATTACATAGGAGCAAGTTCATAAGACCCAGTCGTGCATTTTAGTTTAGTTAGTTTTAGTTTTATTGACTTCAAAGTTAATACAAAATATTAATTTTTTCTCAATTGTAAGATGACATAAGTCTTTGATGGTTTGGCCGAAGGCCGTCTACCAGACTGACATTTTTGTTATAATTTATACATAAGAAAAATCTAATATACATATACATTTTTTTGTTCATAATATATTCTTTATCATTTAAAACATTAAAACCATTAAAAATTTTCCTCAACTATATTTGTTCTGTAACGAAGAGCGATCAATGAGTACTCATAAAGAACGTCCCAGCCTCTTTCTCCATTCAAAATGTTGATCGTTTCCTCTAAGCTAAGAATTTCTACCCCAAAACAGCGATTTCGAAACTCTTTGAGAATTGGACACACACCCAGGAAATGGAATACATCTTCGCGTTCTTTGCGGTTGCATAGATCGCACAGAATTGGAAGATCTGGTCGATGAGGAATATAGTTTAACCCGATGAGTTCACCTCTTACTTTAAATAACAGGCTTATTTGTTGAACAGGGTTCTTAGTTAAAAAATAGGTCTTGTGGTTCAAGAAGTGGTTCACTTTACTGTAGTACGCTCTGTAAATGGACGCTTTAGCTTCGTTCTCAAATTTTTCATACATCCTATTTCCGGTTTTTTTCAGCAAATCATCAAATTTCACCTTGAGTACATCGATATTTTCGTCGGCTGATATTGACAATGTAGATGAACATTCGATTGCCAATTTCTTCCACTCTTTTACACACGTTCCTTCGGAATTGATAGCTTGTGTGAGTACTAGTCGCGGAATTCTTTCGTCGCCCATCGCCATAACTCTTGCCACGTAATTGAAATGTAATTTAAGTGTGTCCAAAAAGAGTGGTCCTATTCCTGTTTCGAGATATAGCATATAATTGGGCGATGTACTCGGCAGCCTGAAGGTACTTTTAATAAAAAATCTGAGAAACTTTTCGACAGGTTCAAACGAACGATATCCCCATGCTTGTGCTCCGTAAAACAGAATCGCGATTGAGGTAGCTCGAAAGACTTTGTATTTAGCTATGTGAGAAACGTTATTTCTTAGAGTGCAGCTTCTCCACACAGAACACATAGCACGCTTTGCTTCAGATAATTTGGATTGCAGATGCTTTCCTAGGTTCAAGTTAGAAGTAATCAAGACTCCCAGATACTTATACTCCTTTACAATTTCTATCGGTTCTTCCTCAAACGTCCACTTCTCCCTTCTGGAATATCTCCCACCACCGTTTCTGAATATCATCATTTTTGACTTAGAAAGATTTACCGCTAGATTCCATGTTTTGCAATATAGTTGTAGCCTATTTATCATTAGCTGCATCCCGTCTATAGTTTCAGCTAGAAACACTATATCGTCTGCGAACATTAGTCCTGGGATATTCTTTCCCCTTATAGCAATACCACCTTTCACCGAATCAGTTATGTCATTTATGTATAAAATAAAGAGAAGAGTACTTAAAACGCATCCTTGCTTAACGCCCATTGACGTACCAAACTCATCCGAAAGGGAATTTCCATCCCAAACTCGTGCAACATTTTCTTCGTACATGGCTCTAATGATAGATATAACTTTAGTTGAGATTCCATATTTAAAAAGCTTGTAAAAAAGTGCTTCCCGGGGAATTGAATCGAACGCTGCCCGAAAATCCACAAAAAAAAGCGTAAAGTTTTTTTCCTTTATTTTTATAAATGTCAGCAATATTTATTAATGAAAAAATCTGGTCCACTGTCGAGTAATTTTTCCTGAATCCAGCTTGAAATTCGTTTAAAATTTTCTCAGATTCAACCCACTCGCTGAGTCTATTATACAATACTGAGCCAAAGAGCTTTGCTGCTGTATTTAAAAATGATATACCTCTATAATTTGTTGGATCTTCAACATTACCTTTTTTATGTAGCGGAAGGATAATCGCCTTTCGGAAACTCACAGGGACGTCAGCGGTGTCGAATATTCTGTTATACTCCAAAGTAAGATGTCCTAAGAATTCTGGTGTGAGATTTTTAAAATATTCAAACGGTATTCTATCTTCCCCTGGTGCTTTATTTTTTTTAGCGTTTTCAATAACCATTACTACCTCATTTTGGGAAATAGGCGCATCCAGATACTCATCAATTATTAAAGGTGGAGCATATTGAAACGATGGAGCTATTTGAGTTGTGTTAGGCAAACTTGTAAAATGGATTTTTAATTGTTCGATGTGCAGTACTGTAACAGTTGAAATCCTTTTTCCACTTACAAGCCTAACTGCTTTCCAGAACTCCATTGAGTTTTTCGCTTTGTTTAGAATTTCGATGTTGTTCTCGTCAAAATTTCGTTTTTTAGCATTACAGAGCTTTTTGAAATTTTTGTTCGCTGTTGCATAGAGGATTCTAAAATGTATGTTGTTAGTCGATCTAAATAATTTCAAGTACGCAAAAGATAAGTTTCTAGCTCTCATACAATTGTTGTCGAACCACTTTTGATTATTTCTCAAAACCTTCTTTCCCGATGTTTCTTGTGGTGCTGCTATTTTGATAACATTCGTTAACGTGTGCATATCCAGATTAGTTGAAGCTTTCAGACTTATTTGAGTTTCGAGCTGTCTGTTAAGATTTCTTTGGAATTGTTCTCTATAGCTGTCTTTCCAACGTAGCTTTGGAGGAAGCATAAGGTCTGGTTCATTTGTTTCAATACGAGATGTTCTTATTCTAAAGGATACTTCTAATGGCATGTGATCCGAGAATGTCTTTACTCCTACTCTAAACTCATCAAATATGTAGAACCAATCTCCAGACAGAAAACAATAATCGATTACTGAACAAGCTGTTCCGCGGATGAAAGTGAATTCACCATTACGATCACCTTCACAGCTTCCATTTAGTACCCGACAGTCCAAGGCGTCTGCCAGCTCTACAATTTTGGTCCCTTTTGAATCGCACACCTCGTCCTTTGATTGTCGATCGCAATGAATAAGGGAAGTGACTACTCCCCTATTAAAATTATTTTGTGTTATGCCCATTCTTCCGTTAAAATCACCGATTAACATCAGATTTGCTGGTCCTAGCACATTTACAAGGTCTCTTAATTTGTCAAAATCGCGCTGCCAATGACTGCAGTTCAAATAAGTTGGAACAACGTATAGCATACTCTCTTCTATTTTGATTTCAATCAATCGGGTTTGGTCAATATTCTTAAACTTGATTACAGCATCTTTTAAAAGCTTTTTATATCCAAACAGTTCACCACCACTTCCTCTACCAAATATGTTAGTTTTAACTGCTGATATGCATTCAATTTCGTAGTTCATAAAAATATTCTTAAAACTAGTTTTATCGTAATCAATAATATAAGTTTCAAATAAAATACATATATCAAATTGCTTTATATAATTAAAAAACTCAGTAAATAAGCTTTTGTTTTTAAGCCCGGCGACATTATAACTTAAGATTTTAAGCGTTGAAAAATTAAAGTTCGCCTGGCAGACGGATTCTTCTCAGTTAGATGATGTACTGTGTGAACAACCATCCACAATTTGTACAGCGGCTCTCGATTCCACTGTGGGTGCACCTCTTGTATATTGGACTTTGACGTTTCTATCAGTCGCTGACATTGACATTTCATTATTAATGTTTATCTTTTCAGAATGTAATTTATTTAATAATATATATAAAGAATGGGGAATCTCCCCGATGAATTGCTTTATTATGGCCAAACTGTCCTTATTGCTTCCATTCTTGAGACCATGCGATGAATCCCATGTAAAAACCGCATCTTCCACGTACAACCTATCGTCTCTTACGAAGATTTTCATTTTAGGTTTCACCTCGCGGAGCACCTTCATTATGGAAACCAATTTGCTTCTTCTTTGGCGGGCATTATGTGGTAAATCTTTGTGTACACTTATTTTTGTTCCCTTAAGTTTCTTCGCGTTTCGTAACGTCGTGCATTTAATTTTCTAAACAATTCGGTGTCGTTGCAACGTTTTTCATTTTTCTTATTTTCTTACAACTGACCAAAACATACAAAATTAATTTAAGAGCAAGCAGCTGCAGCATCATTTAATGTTCACCACGACTTATGAAAAAACTGTCAGAAGTTGTCAGATACCATAACCAACGACATCTGTTCATTTCCATTTCCAAGGTGTGTAACAATGTCCTAGATGCCATAGGGGGGTTCACTTTCTTAAATATGTTTGACAAATACGGTGTTTGATTGACTTAAATTTGAAAATGTGAACAATCTATCAAATGGATTGTCAAACACGCTTGATAATTATCAAAATATTTTGATATTTTGCTGGCTTGGCAAGCATATTTGAGAATGTGAATGAATACTTGCCAAGCCATAAGCAAATTTTATTTTCCATGAAGTACCCAAGCTGTGCACATCGTAAGATAACATATCAAAATAAGTTTTATATGCAATAGCGGTAATTCAAGTGGATTTTTTAAATTAGCATTTAAAATCAAGTAAATTTCCTCATCTAAAATTTCATCTTTGCTCTAAATTGATCGGCTATGGCCAAATTCTGATGAGAAGTGATGTTTGACAGCACATTTGACGAATGTGAACGCTAATGTTTTCCATCCATCAAATATTCATCATGCCGTGCCTGTCAAACAAATTTAATATGTGAACGCCCCTAATAAATAAAAATAAAATAAAAATTGTGTATTCAGGTGTTCAGACGGTTATCAGAGAACAACGGCAACGTCAACCAAGCTGTTCTTCTTGAAGTACGGCAATTGAAAGAACAACTTAACCAAATCTCTGCTAGCTGTGAATTCCTTGGAAGAAAATACGACGATATTAATGCTAACATGATCAAAAACAACAACTTGATTGAACAATTCACAAAAGAAATAAACGAACTTAAGGAGACAAATAAAAAGAAAGATATAATAATCGACAATTTGCAAACACAAATTAACAACCTTGAACAACAATCACTAAATAATAACATTGACATAAAAAACATTCCACTGACTCCACAAGAAAATCTTATTGAGATTGTTAAAGGACTCGGCAAAACAATTAAATGTGAAGTCAACACAACCGATATTACAGATGTCTACCGAACAAACACAAAAAACCCAGAAAAATTTAACATAATTGTAAAATTTATTTCTAATTCGTACAAAACTAAATTTATAAAACAAGCGAGAGCCACTCGTCCAATTAAACTTTCAACAATTAGAAGCAACACATCCAACTTCGCTTTAAACTCGATGCCAACTGAGTATGATTCAACAATTTATGTAAATAATCAGCTTACAAAAAATAATAAACATCTTTTGTGGTTAACCAAAGAAAAAGCGAAGGCAGAAAATTGGAAATATGTGTGGGAGAGTGCAGGGAAAATTTTAGCACGTAGAAATGATAACACACAGTCAATTATGATACACACAGAAAAAGACGTATGTAATATAACGCGATCGCAATAGTGTTGTGAGAGCAGGGAGAATTAAATAAATAGAAATTTAAAATTATAAATAAAAAATGACCAGCACAAAAGAATGCAACGAAAATTTAGATAACACAGAAGTATGCAACGAAATATCGATTAACACAAATTGTAAAGTGATGTATGGTTTTAAAGACATTGACTTAAATGAATTAAAAAAATACAATAATTTTTATTTGTGTTTCAATATAAGATCCATGCGCTTACATTGGAATACTTTTTGTACAAATATAAACCATTTTATCAACGAACTAAAAATAATTATACTGGTAGAAACAAACATAAACGACGAAGAAAAAGGATTTTATCAACTAGAAGGATTCGAACAGGAGGTGTTAAATCGAAATCAAAATAGAGGTGGAGGTATTATGATGTTTATAAAAAGTAACTTATCTCATAGAATTATACATTCAATAACAACATCGTACGAAAATATTCAAATACAGTATTTAGAAGATAACTTAACTACATCCGTTATTGGAATTTATAGACCACCAGGTTTCAGCAAGGCGATATTTTGTAAAGAGTTATCAGATCAAATAGGGCAAATTAAAAAAAACGAAAATGTAATTGTTATGGGAAATATGAATATTAACCTAAGGGACAACAACTCGAATTATGTGAAGGACTATTTGGAAATGATCGCATCAAAAGGATTAATGAACGTAATATCTAAATACACACGAATTGATCCTAGAAATGGAACTAAAACTTTAATCGACCATATTCTACTTAACAAAGTTAACAGCGTAATAAATGTAGCTGTAATTGATAATGATATCACCGATCATCGAGCAATTATCTTTTATGAAAAGTATGAAAAAATTAAGTTTAACAAAATTCCAATTTCTTCATGCATCTCTAGCTCAAGAGTTAACCAGCTTATTAGGGAAGAAAATTGGAGAGAGATATTGGATGAAGAAGATGCAGAGAGGATGTACAATAGATTACTTCAAAAATTTGACAATATATACAAAAAATCAACATACCAGCGAAAGACAGTTAAAAAAAGACAAAACAACCCATGGATAACGACAACATTAATAGAAGAATGTAAAAAAAGGGATATTCTATACAGAAGATGGAAAAATAATCTGAGAAATTTGGCGTATGAAAAAGAGTATAAAACCCTACGTAACGAAATCAATAAACACATAGCAGTACAAAAATCAAACTATTACAAGAACAAGTTTATACAATTTAAGACTGATTCGAGGAAAACATGGGGTCTCATTAACGAAATACTAGGAAGAAAGAAAACGAATATCGACGAAACATTGGAAAAAAATTTTAAAACAGAGATGACAACACTATCAATGGAATTGGCTGAGTTTTTCTCTTCTCAGACAGAAAAAATAAATCATAAGTGCAATATAAAAACGTCAAACAACATCAATGACACAGTGGAAAGTTCAATATTTGCATATGCAACTAACGTCACTGAGATTGAAAGCATTCTCAATACACTTGGAGAAAATAAGGCTCCAGGATTTGATGGAATAAGAGCAATTGATATAAAGAGCTATACGGATGTCTTTGCTCCTATTCTATGCAAATTAATTAATTTGAGTATAACCCAATCAAAAATTCCAACTACCTTGAAAACAGCAGTTGTAAGGCCGATTTACAAAGGAGGAGTAAAGGACCAACTAAAAAACTATAGGCCTATATCAATTCTTTCAGTTATTGAAAAATGTTTAGAAGGTGTGATTGCCAACAGGTTGCAAGGTTTTGTTGACAAACATGCACTGATTCATAGAAGCCAGTACGGTTTTCAGAAGGGTAAAAATACAGGAAAGTTACTTGGTGAGTTTGCGAACTGTGTCAACGAAAGTTTAGATAAGAGACATCACGTATTAGTAATCTTCATGGACTTCAGTAAGGCGTTCGACACATTAAATCACTCAAATCTTATTGAAGCTCTAAGAAGAATTGGAATTCGTGGCTCTATGGCTGATTGGCTGACAGAATATCTTCATAACAGAACATTTTGTGTTAAAATCAAAGATGCTGTGAGTGAGAAAAAGGTGATGAGATATGGAGTTCCGCAGGGATCTAAACTGGGTCCAATTTTGTTTGTCTTATACACTAACGAATTGCTACGACTTTTCAAACAGAGTATTCCCTTCGCTTTTGCTGATGATACGGCTATTGTCGTTCGCCACAATTCTCTTGATACGGCAACAAGATAATTCAAGAAGAATTCAACATGGCAGTTAGGTGGTGTCACGACAACGGCTTGGTAATTAATGCATCAAAAACAAAAATGATGCATATCAGAAGTCCGCAGTTCAAGCAGACAAATGAAAGGATTTATTTACAGAATGATGACTGCCCTAAAACGCAAAGAGAATGCATCGAATTAGTAAGCCACTACAAGTATCTGGGAATAGTAATAGACAGTCACTTTTTATGGGATTCACACATAGACAAATTGAGGATGGACCTTAAGAAAGCGATGTTTGCACTATCTCATCTAAAATACCACACTAACCACGATGTTTTAAAACAAGTTTATTACTCATTGATGGAATCTAAGATACGATATGGAATACTTGCTTGGGGTAATGCAGCTAAAACCCACATTATCAAAATTCAAAAACTCCAAAATGCAGCTATAAAACAAATTAACAACAACTATCGACAAACATATGACACACTTTTTAAGCCACTACAAGTTGAAGATATTTTTAAGATGACGACCATAATAGAATACTTTGATGACAACCGATTTAAACAACCAATCCAACACCAACTCAACACTAGAAGACGTGCACAAGGAATGTTACAGATACCAAGAAACTACAACAACTACGGAAGACGTAAGCTTCAACACATTGTACCAAGTATAATCAACGGACTACCGAGAGAAATTGTCATGATTCAAAACTTCAAAAAAAGAAAAAAAGAACTAAAAAAATTTTTCATTAATTGTACAAATTAAAATTTTATTTATATTTTTTTATAATTCATACTTATTTAAACAAAAAAAAAAAAAAATTGGAACTTTAAAATTGCATTTTATATAAAATCGTAACCTTTGCTTACTTTTATTTAATATAATTGAAAAATAATCTTCTGCAGACAAGCTTCGGCTTCGCAGATACTATTGTAAAAACATATTAGGAAAAATAAATGTATATAATAATAATAATAATAATAATAAAACAATTTACAAATGGTAAAAAAAAAAAAAAAAAAAAAAAAAAAAAAAAAAAAAAAAAAAAAGATACCTACAAATTTCATTATCAGATGGCAGTCCAACAATTGTTTGAAAATGACGTGGATATGTAAATAATGACAAAATTGGCAAACAAAATTGTTTGTTCTCACTGTTTTAACATAATTTGGAAATATTTTCTACTGAAACACACATCTGTCAATCGTCTGTACTTTTCTTTAGAAACAAAATTTTCCGATTTTGGATATTAACATTTACTACACATTAGATTAAACAACACCTGCACAATTAATTCACAAAATAATATTGAGTTTGAGGAGCAAATGTTTATATTTGTGAATCTGTTCCATTAAAAAAGTATTGAGTAAGCACGTAAAAATACAAACGCTTTTGTTTGGGGTTTAATTTCAGTGTTAAATGCCAATTGCCACTCTGATATTTGTGTTTTTAAGATGTTCACAACTGGTGATGATTGAGTGGAAGCTGTAGAACACAAGCAAGTTCGTGCGATCCAGTCGTGCATTTTATTTGATTTTCATTTTAAATCTGTGGAACAGTTTTTGAGAAAAAAAAATATTTATAAAATTTCGAAAAAAAATCGTATGGCAGGTACCGTTCTATTTGGTCTTAAAAAAAAAAGAAAAAAACGTGTGGGGAAGAAATATCAAAACCCATACCTCCCAAATTTGAAGAAAATCGGCCGAGCCGTTTAGGCTGTAGTCGAACCGACAGACAGACAGACAGACAGAATTGCGAGACCCACTTTTTTAGTCTTCCCTATCATCGTAATGTCAACTTTGATCAAAATCTCGAGTTCGATTTTTTTTACGAATGCATAACTTGCCTTATAGTACCTATAAGTCGCAAGTAAAAATTTCATTTAGTTAAAGCTAGATAATGCTTGAAAAAAATTTTCCGAACAATGGTTATTAATCGTAACCCCCCCTAGAACATTTTTTTTGTTTTTGATTTTTTCTAAAAATGTACAACTGATTTTGATCATTTTTTTTATGCTAAAGCTTCCCATAAGTTTGAATAGTTTTGTGCATAAAAATTTTTTATGACAACTCAATTTTTCGAAAACCCTAAACTCCATTATCGACATAATGGATTTTAATAAAATTTTGGAAAATTTGAATACAAAATAATATTGAAACTGCTGGAGAGCCTTAACATAAAAAAAATATCAAAATCGGTGGTACCGTTTTTAAGAAAATCAAAAACAAACAAAAAATGGTACCAAAAATAACTATTTTTTGGAATTTTTTTTCAAGTATTACCTAGCTTTAAATAATTGAAATTTTTTTATTTTTTTTTTTTTTAAATCTGTGGGACAGTTTTAGAGAAAAAATATTTATAAAATTATGAAAAAAATTCGTATGGCAGGTACCGTTATTTTTGATCTAAAAAAAACGTGTGGGGGGAAGAAATTTAAAACCATATCTACCAAGTTTTGAAGAAAATCGACCCAGCCGTTTAGGCTGTAGTGGAACAGACAGACAGACAGATTTGTGAGACCCACTTTTTTCGTCTTCGCTATCATCGTAATGTCAACTTTGATTGAAATCTCGAGTTCGATTTTTTTTCCGAATGCATAACTTGCCTTATAATGTAGTATGAGTACTTATAAGTCGCAAGTAAAAACGGTCAATAATTTTTTTTTTTAAATTTAATTTTTATTCGTACAATATTAAAAACCTTAAGTTGGTTTACCAAATTGCTTAAAAATGTGTTAAAAATTTTGTCTATAAAAGATAATTTTTTTTAAGAAACCATTACAATGACTTATAATTTTTTTTCTTGCATAAACTATAATCCAACAAAAATTGTCAGTACAGGCCTTACGGTAGAGCTTTTGAGAACATATTTTAAGAAGATGAGTATGTTGAGTGTTGTCGTATTACTTTTCAACTTAAAAAACAACGCGCCTATTATCTTACCGCTTAGCGTTGTGGGAAAAGGTAAATTGAATATTGTTTTCAGTCGTTTTGAATCGGCAGACGGTAGCCCTATGCGTTTTTTACTCTCATTTGCGGCGATTTATAATGAAAACTACGGAATCCCTGTGAGAGCTTTAAAAGGCGACACACTTATGCATGGCAATGCAACCGGAATGAGAGACAAACGTCCTATCTTCCCTGTACTGACAATTTTTGTTGGACAGAATATAATATTTAATTGAATTAAATAGCATCCTGTTATTAGCTCCAACTACTAAAAGAGTTGTTTTAGTCATTTAAACACTGAATTTTCTGGTTATGAACACTTTTCTCTAGTAACATTAATTTTTGAAATTTTTAGTGCAAGTTCGTGCGACCCGCGGCTCCTTATACACCCCCTAATGATTGATAGAAAAAAGTCTCTATCTAGTTTTTACAATTTCAAATCTACTTTCCAACTGAGCTATCAGTCCTTGCAGGAAATAATCTACAACCCTCTGCTGACCCCAAGATTGCGAAGCAACGTTGTACGTAGTACGCACTGAAATGAAGTAAAGTATTTTAGTCTTTTAAAAAAAGGTTTTTAAAGAATATAATAATTCAAGATGAAACATAAATTCTATAACAAATAAGCTTTTTGTTTTGTTTGTTTTGTGTTTGTGCATTTTTCTTCTTCTACGATAATTTTTAGATTAACTGTACCTGCTTTGAATCAACTTGTATTTTGTATCTTCAACGATTGAGACTTGTAGCCAGTTCAAACGGAGATCTCATTTAATGTAGTTTTGTTCATTCAAATTCTTGCTGTTTCAAATCGTGTTATTAATAAATAATTAAAAATTGTCCTTATACTTGTTATGTTGTTAATCTAATTGATTTGTCATTAAGAACTTTAACTCATTGTGTGTACAAATATGTCAGAAAACCATGGCTTTGAAGAATCCAAAGGTTGGTTCAGGTCAATTTTTATGTTTTTGTTTATATTTAGTTTAACTTTTAATACATACTTGTGTGTTGCATCTCATAGATAACTACTCGTAAAGCTTTTCCGAAATGCATTAGTTAATGTTTCATTGAAAATTGTGGATTTGTGAGCTTTTAAGTGCGCCGTGCATAATATGGTAAACGATACACCGGTTCTTGTTATTTATAACCTGCGGACTCTAGGCAGGTATCGCCTAAGTCTAAGGCAATCGCTCGATTTAACGATTGTCGTTTTGACGATTGGTCTCTGATAGAAACAGCTTTAACGACGATAAACAAAAATAGTCGAAATGCAACGTAATGCCTATTCAAAACAGAGAAGTGCATTGAGTGGAATAAATTACATAATTCATAAGTTTCTGATTTTTTTACAATATTTTTAAGTTGAGCTGCTAAATTTAAACCTAAGGATAAATAAATAATGTGCCGACAAACCCACGTTTGGTTAGTTTATTAGTTTTTATTTCATAATAGTAATAAAATAACAACAATTAATAACAAGCGAGATAGCTTCGTAGAAGTTAATAGAATATTTCTAAAGTTCATCAGTTCTTTTTTTTAAATTAATACCATAAAACGTATTTACTTTTATCAAAATACGAGTGAAATTGTAAATACATGTATGTGATGAATTAAAAAGCAGAATGGGTATGAGTTAACGGAAATCGTTCATGAAAAACAACTTGGTCGCACGAACTTACTGTTATCTTTGAGAGAATCTTAGAATTTTAAAATGTTCAATGTTAAATTGTTGTTTATCCTTTAGTTGTTTCAGTTTAAAATTAATTGTTATTTGATTTCTTAAGCAAATGTGAATTTATACAAGTACACAAATTTTAAAAGGTTTTTGCGATTATAAAAAAAAATAAAATTTTAAATTATAAAAATATAAGGGTTTCAAAATATTAAACAAAATGGCTTAACCAATTTTAAGTTTTTATTATTTTACAAATGAATTAAGATTTCACAAAAAAATATAAAAGGGGTTTCAATAAGCTGGGGTATATTTTGGAGGCTTGTGTGCGGCAATGTTGTTTCGGTGATATTTGTCAATACTGTTGTTCAGTTTATTATGGCAAATCACAATGTCAAGTTAGACCTTTTAACAGCACCACCAAATGAAAAAACTTTATTATCAAAACGTTAGACGTGGTAGCCCTTCACATTTAACTCTTCAACAAATTTGAGACGACCGGGTTCGTAATCAATCAGCCAACATTTACTCGTACGTGAAAGGAATACTTTTCAAAAGCATTTTCGTTTATGGCAGTGCAACAGGCCAAAGTTTTGAATATAACTATACATCTCTTTTTTACCACTTTATTAACACCATTTATGTATATGCAAAGACAGGGAAGCCTATTTGCTAAATGAAAAAAATTCAAAAAAAAACGTATCCACGCATGTAATTGTGATGAGTTATGCGTGAAGGTATTACATAGACGCTGTTCACATTGGACTTACTCAACCGATTTATTTTGACGTAGGGACACCCTGTCGTGTTCAGACACAAAAGTAGTGTGAACACTCCAGACTCACTTTGACGTCTTGTAGTTGTCATAATTGTTGCCATTTGCTATGCCACTACAAATATACAGTGAATTACAAAAGTAACTAAGCACCTCTTAGTTTAAAGATCATTTCCTTCAAACAATCGATAGTAATGTGAAAAAAAAAACTTAATATTTTTGTCCATAATTGATATGTATTTTGAACTAAAAAGTAACATTTCAAATAAACCAACTGTGTTCTAAAATTCTGCTTGTTTAGATTCATGGGTTTTTTCAAAGAAGAGTCGCTTTTGGCGATTTATTTTACTTATGTAAGGTTTCTTTCTAATACTTCGACCATGATAACCGGATTGGTAGAGCAATCGTCGAATAGTTTGAGGGTTATATGACTTACCTGTTTTATTTGGTTATTTCTGCTGATATCTTTGATGGGCTTACTTTGGGATTCCTCTTCACTTTCCTAACAATAATACGGCATTCCTGCTTGTCATTGTCATTGATCGATGGTCATTTTGCAAACTTCCAATGTTATTTTGTTTGGTTATTATTTTGTGTATAGCAGATGGACTTTTGTTAACAATTTTACCATTCTCGCACTTCGATTTATTTTCCAAATAGTGTTTGAAGTAGTAGGAATAAGGATACTTGAGACTGGGAACTTTTTTTACGACTTTTTTCATGGTTTTATGGTTTTTAATGGCTTTTTGGGTTTTAATGGCTTTTTAAACGTTTTGTTTTTCTTTGTCGGCATGAGCGGCCCTTTTTATATTGGTTTTTGTTGGCTGTGTTTTTTTTTATTGCTTTTTAAATGTTTGGTTTTTGTGTTGGAAAAAAAATATATTGGTTTTTGTTGGCTGTGTTTTTTTATTGCTTTTTAAATGTTTGGTTTTTGTGTTGGAAAAAAAAGAAAGTATTTTGACATTGTCATTGAGGATCGGTATTGGAAAATATCAGTCAAGTGCATTTTTTAAAATGTACTGTTGCCCGTTGATGTTTTTCAAGTATCTCGTTGCAGATAGGGATAAATATACATCTGTTTGTCATCAGATATACGGACTTTTTACATGAGGACTTTGACCTAGTGCGATAGGATTTGGTGGTGGTTGTTTTTAACACGTCGTACTGTTGCTGTCCGGTTGTGTGTTTCAAGTGTCGTTGTAGCTAGGAACATATTATTTGTATAGATATTTTTGTTTGTCATCAGGTATGCTGACTGTGTTTAGATGAGTGCATCGGTCCAGTCGGATATTTTTAATAGATTTTTTATTGTTTTGTTTTTTCTCTGCGGTACGAGGCTGCTGGTTTTTTTGTTGATTTGTTTCGGGGGTGGGTGAATTATGGATTGGTTAAAGAAGATGTGGTGCATTATGAAAGAAAGAGATCTTTTTGTGGAGTTTTAATTGGTTTTTGTATATTGAGGATCGGTATTAGGTAATATATGTCAAGTGAATTTTATGCACTAATGTTGAAGCTAGAAACATATGTGTTTTATTTTATGACTTTTTAGATGAGGGCATCGATCGAGTGCGTTAGAATTTGGTGGTGGTTGAGGGTTAAAATTGATATCAATTTTGTGGTGTGTACTAGCGAGAAGTGTGTGTGTTGGAGTTTGAATTTAAATGAGTAACGATGAGAAGGGATATGTTTTTGTTTCTATTTTTGTTTTAATGGTGTGCCTTGGGATGATGTATTGTTTGATGTTTGAATTAAAAGATTGGTGGTTGCTTGTGCGCAGATGGGCGCACGGTGGTGTGTTGTGGTCTACGGTTGCTATTTTTAAATGAAATGAGTATGAATATATCTTAAATAAAAGTAAATTGAAATCATTGTAATAAAATAAAGCTTTTTATTTTAATAATATACATAAAAGATGGTTTTTATTTATTTTCTTTTGAAATAGGTATCCATGAATTGTGATCGGATGTAAAACCAAGCCATTTTACAAATAATTGATCTTTTTTCCTTCGCAGCACTTTTTCGATCAGATAAGTATCGGGAAACTTAGATTTTTGTAGTTCAAGCTCATAGAACCCGCCTTTTATGGGGTTTCCCTGATAGTCTTCTAACAGATATGTAACTGGATTTGTATGTTGAACTTTGGTTATTTTAAAGATTTCTGTTGTCCAATTCGGTGTGTATCCTTTATCAAATACATGCTTGTATTTACTAATTCTTACAAAATCTCCCACCTTGAATTTTGGAGTAATATGAATTTTGATGTGATCATATATAGTTGAAAGTATTTGCTTTTCATTTGTAGCATTGACTTTGGACGGCTTCATTTTAATAGTGCGATGTTTTGAATTGTTGTACTTTTTAGTTAGTGTATCTATCATATTTATCCAACAGTATGAACCATTAGCACTGAACTCTTTCCACATAAGGTTTTTCAAAGTGCGATTAAATCGTTCGACAATCGAAGCTTTAAGAGGTGAAAATGTTGAATAATGATTGATGTGAAGTTTTTTCATAAGACTTTGAAAAGTAGTGTTGAAAAATTCTTTCCCGTCATCTGTTTGTAAATTGTTGGGAATGCGGCCTTTATTTAATATATTTTCCATAGCTTCAGTGACACTCGATCCGGTTTTATTTTTAATAGGAGCTGTCCAAGCAAATTTAGAAAATGTATCAATTACCGTAAGAAGATATCGATTATTTTCATTATCTGCTGAATATGCCCCCATTTCTACTAGATCAGCTTGCCATAAATCATCAAGCCCCTTGATAATGACTCGCCTTTTTTGGAAATTTCTTCTTGCTGACTTATGCAGTTCTTCGACAACGTCTCTTTTACTCATCTTTTCACAGAATGATTAAAACAACAAAACATTTTACCTTTTTATTAGTTTATTCATTTAAGATTTGTTTATAAAAATTTACAATTCTCTTAATTTTATTAATTTTTATTTTAATTTGAAAACATGCACAAGTATCTGGTCCTTCATAGCACAAGTTTGGTGACCAGTTTGAAGTACAGTTCAGGAAATGAAATTTATTTGGTGACATAATATAATCATCCTTTTCGAATCTCTTTACAAACAAAATACAATTCATAGCTTCTGAAAAGTGTGCCTCATGTATGATATGTTGGTTGGATTTTAAAAAGGCTAGAAGATCATCAATGACTAATTTAATTTTAAAATAAGACATGTTTTTCGTTTGAATTATGAATGGAAACTGAATTCAAAATAAAGTAAATAAGAAACATTATTTTTAAAAATATTTATTTTAATCTTTCATACAACGACATTATTTTTTTAATTCTTATCAACCTATTTTCAACCATATAGCATGCACATGTATCTGGTCCTTCTTTGCATAAATTTGAAGACCAAGGACAGGTAGGAAAATGGCAACCATAATCAGATGTTGTCGAAGATACATTGATAAATCGTTTCAAGAAGACCATGCAGTTCAAAAGTTCCGTATGATGTTCGTCTAGTAAGATGTTCTTATTTTTAATAACGAATTTTAAGATTTGATCAAAAATCAATGTGGGGTTTATTTTGGGCATCGCGATTTAATGACTGTTCACCTAGGTATTTAAGTAAAGACTAAATTGATTTTAAGTAGACATTAGACATGATATGTTTTCCCTTGTTAAAGTATTTTTCAATTTCGATTTGAAAGCTTTGTCTTAATTGACCAGTTTGCTGATCAACATAGCTTTTGGAAGCAGCGTCTCCTTGTTCTTCGGGTTCCTGAATGTTTTTTAATCGTTTTCCATTTATGTTGTAATCACCGTTTTCTGTTTTGAGAAATCCCTCGCCAGGTGGTCCAGGCAATCCTGACTCGCCCTGCGGTCCCGGCTCTCCTTGTTTGCCTCTTGGACCCCTAGGTGGGGTCCTATATGAATAACGACCAAATTTATCAACACTCATTTTTTTTATTCGATAATATCGGCTTCTTTAAGTTCTTCAATAATTGAAACAATTTCGTTAGAATGATTGTTATTTCCAGCTTGTTGTGAAGCAATGAGAAGTCTCATTCGATCTACAAGCTCATTAGGGTTATCCCAAAATATATAGTCCTTTTTCAGTTTTGATAATTGCATCAATCCATTTCCCGATTGTGGTGTTGATAGTGAATGTGTTGGATTATTAGAAGTATTTGTATTGAATCCTAATAATTTCTTAATTATTTTCGTATACTTATGACCCCGATTGCCACGTATTTGTCCGTGTGAATCATGACCAACCCTATGTGTATTTGTTTCATATAATATGGTCTTATAATTTTTTAAATCTTCATCAGTGTAAATGCTTTTATCTGGTATTTTCTTAAATATAAGCTCATACAAACCATTTGTTCCTTCAAAGGTTTTATTTTTTATTTGTATATCTTTTCCAAGAATGATTAATTCACCATTTCCAATGTACCACTTCTCATCTTTTGAATATACCCCATACGTTTTATCAAGCGTGTTTGAATTATTTATAAACAAATCTACGTATTTTTTAGGTGTATCATGGAATTCTTCTTGTAATATGAGCTCTGAAAAGTTACGGTGGTTAAGGCTTTTCTTTGGTCGTTTTGGGGTGATGCTATCAGTTAATTCAGGTGAACTGTTAATAAAAGTGTTTGGTGTGATGAATTCATCTCTTAAATATTTTTCCTTTGCTGGGCTTTCAAATTCATTTTCTTGTACTTGTTGTTGTTTAAATTTGCGTTTTGTTTTGTTAATAGGACTTTCAATAAAGTAATTTTGATTTTGTTCTTCTTGTTTTGTGTTTGATTTTTTCACTAACTCATTTAGGGGTCTGGTAATGGGTCTTAGAGTTTCCTCAATTTCGGTTTCGTAAGCTTCTCTACCAGTCCTTAGAGCTTTGTATTTCTTTCGCAGAGCATCGGTGGTTTTAATAAGCTCCTTTGTTAGTTTTTCGTCTATGTTAATCATATTCTAAGATTTATTTCTTCATACAAATGCAGTTGAAAAATAAGACTCGAAGTTGTTGGAAAAGCCTTTCGATGGTTTTCAAACTGAATTTTATATTGTAGTTACTGGTCTTAACTGTTAAATACTGCGTCTCAAACTGGTTTGAACCGCTTTTTACTGCTATAATCTGCTCACTGAACTGCTCTGTACTGCTCTTATAGAACATAACTGTTCATATGATGCAAAAATCAAAAATTTTGTCTATTTTATAACTTGAGGAAGCAGTCAAAGCCTTTTCTATAACGACCTTCATTCAAAGGGCTGTCCTTATCAATTACCAAAAAACCATAATTTGTGTTCCAGCATTCTGCACATACCTTTTGAAACATTTTAAATGTCATATCCGAATTGACATGATCATTATAAACGTGTTTTAAATTCATATCGTCCTGTTTGAAGATGATTAGAAAATTCGCATTGTCTCGAATTAAGTGTTTCGGTATTCTTGTATATGTTTGGCACAAATAAAAACTATCGATGTGATGATGTCGTCCCATACTAAAATACACTCGAATTGTGTCTTGTTTTTCACAGGCAATATCGTCAAAGATGAATATAGAATTTGGCTTAGCGTCTTCGGGTTGAATAACATCACTGTTATTGGAAAATGTAAAAAAACCCATATTTTTCACTGGTTTTATGGCTTTTCGCAAAAACTCATACTTCGGTTGATGTAGAGATTTAGAATATATATAGATATTTTCAAATTTCAAGCCGTTTGGGTGTAGGAGTAAACTCATCATAACATTTGTTTTTCCACAGTTTGAGGGACCAGTAATTAACCCCCTTATACTATACGGAAACAGTTTACCATGTTTTTTTGTTTCAATATTGCTAGCCAATTCCATATTTTTTACTGGTAATTGGTATTGTTGTTTAACGAATCGCATATTGATAAAAACTAAATAATAACTTTTATATGCGAAGTTTATATTCGAAACCCGTCATATCGTTTTCATCTCTCGCAACGTAAAGATGATCATATAAAATGATTGATTATTTAAAAAATTGCAACAGTCAGCGAAACATTGTGAAAGGGGAAGGTTTATTAAACACTGTAATAAACAAACTACCACTCGAACTACATCTACCTGGTTATCAATACTGTGGACCTGGAACAAAACTTCAAGAACGTTTAGCTCGAAGGGATCCGGGGATTAATTTGCTTGATCAAGCGTGCAAACAGCATGATATATCTTATTCTAAATTTACAAATACAAGTGATCGGCATATAGCTGATAAGATTTTATCTGAAAAAGCTTGGCAACGAGTAAAATCCAAGGACGCTAGTATAGCTGAACGTGCAAATGCACTATTGGTTACCAATCTTATGAAAGCAAAAGTAAAATTAGGCATGGGGTGCTCTAAGAATACAGACAAAAAGGCTAGAAATCAGCTAAAAACGAGTTGTTCAGAGCATAAAAACGGTGTTAAGAAGTCTAAAAAAGATAGCAAGACTAAACAAGTCTCATTGAGGAAAGTAATTAAGATTATTGGAAATAATCTCAAACGTAAAAAACCATTCAACATAGAAAATGCAATTAAAATAGCATTATCATCGGCTAAGAAAACTGTTAGAAAAAACAATAATAACATTAAGGCACCGCGAGTTATTTCAGTACCAAAACTTGGTGGAGTACTTCCTTTCCTCGTTCCTTTATTTGCTGGACTTTCGGCTCTTGGAGCTTTAACAGGAGGCGCTGCAGGAGTAGCCAAAGCTGTCAATAATATTAGTATTGCTAAAAAAGATCTGGAGGAGAAAAAACGTCATAATGAAAAAATGGAATCGATTGCAGTTGGACATGGCTTACACCTTAAACCTTATAAAAAAGGACTGGGGCTTTATTTAAATCCACAGGCAAAAAACTTCTAGGTTCGCTACCCAATCGTGCATTAAATGAAATAGACTTGAAAAATTTTGCAACCAATTTAATTCCAAATTTTCGAGGAGTTTTCATGCGTGATAATTTACCAACGACTGGACCTTTAAAAAATGAGTGTGGGATTGTCAATCTTGATTGCTCAACAGGTCCTGGGACACACTGGGTAGCGTATAATAAAAGAGGTAGCCAAACTGAATATTTTGATAGCTTTGGAAATCTTCAACCTCCTATTGAAATAATAAATTATTTGGGTGAAAAACTTAATTATAATTATTCTAATTATCAAAGTTATGACTCTTTTAATTGTGGTCATTTATGTTTAAGATTTTTATATGATTGTTATTTTAAATAAATAAACAGTTTTATTTAAAAATGGTTTCATTGTTTTTCTTATCATCATGGCGTTGACACTTACGCTAAGCGGAAGAAGTTCCCATCTATCTGCTGAATACTTTCCACCTTTGAACCTGGATCAGTATTACGTTTGTGGATTGATTGATTTTCAAACCTACAACTCTATACCGAATGTAGATGAGCGTAACAATTTGTTCCATATAGGGGAATATGAAATTGAAATACCAACTGGGACTTATGAAATTGATGACATTGCAAAATTTATTTCCGAAGAATTATTATTGCGAAATTCTACGGTTGTAGTTAGAATAGAAGCAAATAATAACACAATGATGTCTGAAATCGAAAGCAACGAGAAAATATATTTTAATAAGGATAGAACTATTGGAAAATTACTGGGTTTCAGTAAATGTATTCTTGACTCCGGTGTGTTACATTTGTCGGATTTACCTGTTGATATAAATAAGATGAATATAATACGAGTTGAGTGTAATATCATTACTGGCTCCTATTTTAACAATAGTCCTGTACATACTATACATGAATTTTCTCCAGAAACTGGGGCAGGGTATAAAATTATAGAAGTTCCCAGAAATGTCATCTATTTACCTGTGAACGTCAAACGAATAAGCAGTCTAACATTAAAACTCGTGGACCAAGACGGTGACTTGATAAACTTCAGGGGAGAAAGAATAACTGTGCGATTGCATTTAACCCCAAAATCACAATAATGTTGATCTATAATAGTTATTATAAAATAGATACCAAAGGATATCATTCATTTAGTCCTAATACAACAGCAACACTATCAAGACCAGAACTTTCATCTGAAAACAAAACCTATCTTCTTGCATTAGGATTTAAACTAAAATAATAAGCAATATGAACGAAATATTAAATATTACTCATGGACCGAGCTATGATAACAGCATATCTAAGTTTGAGTACCATAGTTACTCGCCATTCCTCCAGTCCTTCAATCCAAGTGATGAAATTCGTATCCCTATACAACAACAGGACTTGTGCATTTTACCCTGTGAAAGCTACATTTATATAGAGGGAAGTCTAACAAAATCAGATGGAGAGCCTTCTTCTACTGGGAAATTAGCAAATAATGCTATGGCATTTCTTTTTGAAGAAATACATTATGAGCTAAATGGAGTGGACATTGAGAGCAACAAAAACGTTGGCATTACAACATCAATGAAAAATTATATATCATTGAATGAGAATGAAAGTAAAAGCTTAGAAAATGCTTCATGGACTGGAAACTCCACCGTTACACCTGTATCAGGTACTTTTAATTTTTGCATACCACTAAAAAATCTGTTGGGATTTGCTGAAGACTATAAAAAGATTATAGTAAATGCAAGACATGAATTGATTCTAATTCGTACTCGAAGTAATGAGAATGCCTACTATTCTGACGAAGAATTAAAACTTTCAATTTTTAAGTTGCAATGGAGAGTTCCACATATAACATTATCCGATTCAAATAAACTTACATTATTGAAACAAATTCAGTTAAATCCAATTCAAATTCATTTTCGAAATTGGGAAATGTACGAATACCCAACACTACCAACTAACACTGATCATGTATGGACAGTTAAAACTTCAAGTCAACTTGAGAAGCCAAGATATGTTATTATTGCTCTACAAACCGATAAAAAAAACCAACGAACCAAGGATGCCAGCAAATTCGACCATTGCGAAGTTAGCAATATAAAGGTGCATTTAAACTCTGAATCTTACCCTCGTGAAGATTTAAATCTTAAATATGAACTAGACCGGTATGCCATTCTCTATGAAATGTACAGTAAATTTCAACACTCATATTATCAGAAACAATCACAACCACTTTTATCTCGACAAGACTTTAAGGATATCGCCCCAATAATGGTGATTGATTGTTCCCGTCAAAATGAATCAATTAAAACAGGACCAGTAGATGTAAAAATTGAGCTTAAGACAACAATTCCAGTTCCAGCTTCAACAACTATGTATTGCCTTATACTTCATGATCGTATAATTAAGTATAATCCCTTAACAGGAGAAGTTAACAAACTCACTTAATTTAATTGTCATCATTATTGTAAGCTTGTCAGTAGAAAAAGTGAGTTTATCAAGAACGTATCTTAAATATGAATACCTATATTGTAGACTTTCAAGGATTTGGAGTATTTAACAATGGCTTCATTTTGAAAGAAATCGCTGTATTTCATAATGACCACCATCATCATTTCATTGTTAATTCTCCATTTAATTTAAATCTTCTGTCCACACCACTTAGAAGGCAGGCAAGTTGGTTATATCAAAATTATCATGGATTAACCTGGAATAGTGGGTTTACAAATTTTTCTCGAGTAAAGATATTTCTTCGAGAACAAATCCAAAGTGGAGTTGTTTACGTTAAAGGAACTGAAAAATCGCAATGGCTTAGAGAATTACTCAATAGCGAAAACATAGAAGTCATTAACCTAGAAGATATCTACAGCTGTCCAAGTTTAAAGGAACTCCGAAGAATTTTTCCTAATCAAATAAAATGCCTAAGCCATGGAAAATGTTGCGCCCTTCAAAATGTTTATCTTTTAAGCAAGTTCATAAGACAAGTAAACCTGTTGTAAAATAAATACAATTAATAAATAAAACAACAAATCTTGTGTATATGTATGTATATATTTTTTTTATTTCATCAACTAGAATAATGTCTTTTAAAACCGTACGGTACGGAACTATGATCTTCGAGAAAACGACGTTTTTCTGCTTTGGGTTTATATGTCTTAACCTCTTCCACAGTAATCACTTGATGTTCTCTGGTTCGTCTTATGTTATTAGACTTAATAACTATGCTGTCATCATATTCTGCAGAAAAGTTTAATACCGCTTCTTTTATTGAATCAAAATTAATTTTTTGGGATGATTCATAGTTCAGGAAGATGCCCTTTACCTTACACACAATGTGTTCACTATTATCCTTAGTGCTGTAGACTTTATAGGCGTAATTTTTTGGCCCGCCACTAACAAATTCAGTGATGTAGCTCCCTTGACCATAGCTCTCTAATTCGTCAGTCATATCACCTATAAATTCTCCAGTAGGAGGATCCGGTTCTCCTTGACAGCTTACATAGATAACGGAATCAGTATCATAGTAGAGAACTTTTTCTTTAAGTTTTTCCAAGTAAGTGTACAATTTAAGACGGGCTTGTGTTGTTGTATATGCGGCAATACAAACATTTACCGTGGGGAGGGAGTCAGCAGCTTCTTCTTTTAACTCAAAATTAACCACAATATTGTCTTCATTGATTGGTAAAATATGCAAGACTTCAATAGAAGGATGAGTTAGCAGAAGATACAGATCTGAAGGTTTGTTCAAGATACAAGTTTTAGTATGATTTTCCCGTTGTCCGAATTTACCCCAAAAAGAATTCAAAATAAGTTTGGCTAGTGATCTTTTCCCAGGATTGTTTTCTATTTCAGAAAACTCTAGCTCTATATTTTCCTTTTCTAGAAAATCAGCAACATATTTGTTTTTATCTTCTTCAGATGTGCATGTACTCGGCCATCCTGATGCTTCTTGTTTTATTTTTAGGTATGTATTCATCATACGAGTAAATAGACCATCGGAACTCGTATCTGGATTATACTGAGTAACATCATATTCCCAAATTTCAAAAACAGCAAGTAGCTTATACCCCATTTCAACTGCTTTCACAACTTCTTCGATTACCCAGGTTCCAAGTAATGCTCTTTCGTCATCAGAATGAGTGCAGATTTGTTCTTGAGTTTTTTTACTACTGCAAGTTCTACATAAGGAAAACATCAGCTTATTATTTTGCTTCATAGGTAAGACCGGATGAAATAAATTTTCTGGCGGAAGAATTTTGCATTTTACGAGTCCATTTATACCCTCGAGTTCCAAAGCAGAGCAAATATCATCGTTAGCAGTGTGAATTTTTGGGTGACCAACAGGGAATTTTCCATTTTTGCAAACCCAGGGGTAAAGGGAACATACGTCTATGTATTTTATTTTTTCCCCCTCCTTACATTTATAGTAATTAAATGTATTTCCTGTCCGTCCACCATAAAAAGCATCTCGAGGATTCAAAGGTGTGTTCTGTATTAATGGATGATCATCCAAGAAATTGAGTTCTTCATTATTTAGGAATTTTTGTTGAGTCTGAAATTCACAGTGCCACATTTCAATTACTTCGTAATCAAATGACCTTAATCGTGTTGTTTTGGCTAACGTTTTCTCATATCTTTGATTCAGGGTGTCGTATTTGTCTTCTGATAAAGGCTCGTCTCGTTTATGTTTTAAACAAGTAGGATGACCGTGATAAAAACAACCATGGAACTCGAAAATCTGTTTCGTTTCTTCACAAAAACCATCGACTTTAATCCCATTTACTACCGGTTCTCTCCCTTTAGCGGCATGCTTTATTTCAATTTTTCGCTTCTTTTGCTCCCAAATCAACCATTTGATTGCAACTGTTGATTGATTATCTGTGCACCTATACC
This sequence comes from Philhelius festivus, assembly GCA_963931855.1. Classification (NCBI taxonomy): domain Eukaryota; kingdom Metazoa; phylum Arthropoda; class Insecta; order Diptera; family Syrphidae; genus Philhelius; species Philhelius festivus. Next base: position 30,367,428 of record OZ007556.1, on the reverse strand, counting down.
CGTTTTTAGGTATAAGCCCAATTGTATTTGGTTGCAGAAAGTTCCGTCTGAACACGAGGTTACAAGCTGATGCTATTGTTGTTCCTTCCAAAAATGGTTCAACATTGCTTTGATCGAGGAACAATTGTCTAAACTTTAAACAAGTCTCAGCCAAAATTTTAACATCGCTAATGCAATATTCTACTAGTTCACGCTCCATGTCAAAGCTATCGTTTTGATGTTCCGCATACCATTTTAAAAAGTCGTCACGATCTTCAGCTTTCATGGAATCCGGACTGTAGTATTCTATTGCAGGTAGCTTCCCGATGTATTTAGCATTTTCCTTTATATTGAAAAAATGCGGAAAATAACCTTTTTTTAAAACAGGTGAAAGTTGGAATGCTTTGGGGAGTTTTGAAAGTGCCATCGGAAAGTAGTTTAATGAATCTAAGAACTTTATATTTGCAATTTCCATTAATATAATTTTACTTCCTCGCATGATTAATATTGGGGTCAATTTTGTATGTTCCAATATGTAATTTAACACAAATTGGTGATCGTAGGATTGCCCATTATGTGCTATCACAACTACTTTTTTAAACTTTTGCCGAACATGAAGTATGTGTTTCAGAAATTGAGCTACAACACTTTCGTCTTCTTTTTCCTTAATTATGTTTAGTGATAGATTACACTTTTGACAGAAGTACAAATTTGGAACATGTAAACAGTGATCACACTTTTGTTGAAAAACACATAAATTGGGTTCATGCAATTTTATCGGAGTAGCTAATGCTTCGCTTGCAATCGTTATCAATTTTTCGCCTATTACTCTCTCTTGGCGACTCTCCAAATCATAAAAGATGTACAGGATGCCTTTACATGCTGGTGTTTTGTTATCTGGCTGAATGAAGCACATGTGATCTTTTGCTACATGTTTACTACACATCTTGCAGAAATATTCATCGCAGATATGTTGGCGACTTCCTCCGTATGTTTTGAGGCATAAAAGACATTTTTGCATTTTTTCACAAATTGAATTTTTACCTGTTGAATTGCTCGCTTTGTGATTGTCGAAACAGTTTTTTCCTCTAAAATTTCGATTGCAATCTTCACATATGATTTCTTTTTCATTTCTGAGGCAGCTTGGTGTGTTTTGACATTGTGGGCAGGATCGTTTACATCTATGCTGACTTTTTGAATTGTATGGGACATGGCAATCTTCACAATAATATCCACAACAAAATGCAGCAGTTAACGATGTTATAACATTAAAATGATTGTTATAATAAAGCAAATTAATACTCTTCTTTTCTTCAGCATCTTGAGCGGGAAATCCTTCAAATATCACCTTTTGTCCCTTTGACCCATACTCGTACACAGTCACATTATATTCCTTTAAATGATTTTGGAATATTTTCAGCTCCGGAATTCCACAACCTTCAGTCGGTACACTTATGTGTGCATCATTTATGAGTTGAAGGGCTCTTTGGGATTGAATTTTCCCAATGTCTCGTCTGATTTTTGCCTTTAGGTTGTTTTCCTTATCTGCATACACTTTGCCCACAACTAAAGCGCGAGGCAAGCATAAATTGTCATTGTTTTTTATGCTGATTATGCCTCGGCGATTAATGCATTCCTCAGTGAATGTATTATATTTCCCACTTTGGACTTTTCCTGTTCCTGAAGGGAGCTTAACCGACGTTATGGTCAAAGAAAAATCATCCGTGCTCAAACCTTCCGAATTGCTCTGAAAGATCTTAGCAATCATCTCCCATACGTCGCTAAATTTCACATTTGCACAATCTTTAAAGTTGATCCACCCATTTCCTCGTTCAGCACTGAAACTCTTCCCGCAAAAAGTAATTCCTACTTTATCTGCAGGGCTGACGTCCTTTAGCGCATGTTTAAACATGTCGTTGACTGCTTCCCTGATCCATGACGTTGGTTCTTCCCTCTCGGGAATGGGTTTAATTCTGAATTGAATTTTTCTACCCATTAGGTCGAACCGCTTAATTTTTGTCTCCAACTCGCTGATTATCTGGATTCGCTAGAAAAGTAACAAACAGAAAAAACAACATAATCTTGAGAAAAACCAAAACCAAACAAAAAAAATAATAAAAAACAATTCAATTCAATTTTTTTTTATTTATTTTAAGGTATTAAAAACATATTTTTTCTATTCTATACGTTTCAATGAGAAAACTAATAGATAGAGAAACGCATATCATATGCATTTAGCATATAGCAAAACCAAGAGGAAAATGAACGACAATAAGAACAAAAAAAAAATGTTTTGAAGTTAGAATCAAGAAAAATTTTATTTAATATAAGGAGTTATAAAAAATATGCTTTTGACTGAGAGGAATTGAAAATTCCTCTTTATTTTTTGTTTTGCTGCCGGTAGGAAGTTTTACCTCCACTTTTTCTTTCGGTTGTTGTTGTTGTTGCTGCTGCTGCTGCTGCTGTTGTTGTTGTTGTTGAAGTTGTGGTTGATGCTGCTGTTGCTGATGTTGTTGTTGTTGTTGCTGCTGTTGTTGCTGGATTTTCTCGTGAAAATCCAACTTGAATGATTGGTCCCAGGGCTCGACGACCTCTAACGCCAAATTGGGGAGCTCCGCGATGTCATCGTCGTCAAATTGCCCAGCACATCTTTTTGGCAAGAAGACCGATGAGTTTTCTAACTCCAGCAAAATTTGCTGACCGTAGCGCGTTGTGCATCGTTTTGCTTTAACAATATTATAACGCTTTTTTAGCGTTAAATTTTTAAGGCTGGTCAATGGTTTATTAATTTGCTTGTCAGCAAAAACATTAGCGTTAGCGCGTATTTTTTTTAATAAGGAAGACATTTTTTTTTTTTAAATTTACGTATAATTATTTTTAAACTGACGTTCACTTTTTGTGTTGGAATACAACTGAATTAAAAACTAAAGAAAGACCTAGTTTTATACTCTTGAGTGCATTTTTCTACAAATATGTATTTCATGATGGTCATTGGGAACGGGATTTTTTTTTTATGATGAGCTTGGTTTTTTTTTATGATTATAAATTCCTATTCCTAAAGTATTAAACCTCCTCTTTGTTAAGAGGAACGTGCCTTTTCTAAAAATTATTTTGTGTCAAGTGTTGAATTCCCCAATTAATGTCCCCCATTTTTTTTTCCTTGTTTCGGTAATTAAATCTTCTCAATTTTATTATGAAATTAAAAGTGTTGAGAATATCAGCTTACTTGCTTGTTGCTTCATGGTGAAAAAATTCATGATATGGAATTTTTCTTATTCATCTTTAGACTTTAGAAAATCAAATAAAATTTTTAATTTATTGGATGATTGACTTCAAGTAATTTCAAATTATTTCCATTGGAGTTTCATAAGTGAAGTTATTGATTGTAGTCGTATTTCGCCAAGTGACCAAATACATATACTTCTCTTAATTGATTGCTTTTCTATGGCGTACATTCCTTATATTAATAATTTCGAGACTTAACGATAAGGGCAGTTATAAATGAAAAACTCAAGTGTTGGGTATATCGGCTTGCTTGCTATTATTTCTCATGTGGAGTTTTCTTACTCATCTTCCTCATTATCAATGGGCTTGATGATTATGGCAATCTGATCTAGTCGGTATGGGGCATATTGGACAGACAATGGAAATAATCGCGTGTAACTGTTCTTTGCTTAAAAACTTCATTATGGGACGACATCATCACATCAATAGTTTTTCTTACACTCAAAATAGCGAGCGGAACCATACAACACGTTATGGCGCACAAGCAACATCATCTCCTAATTTTAACATCATATAAGTAGTACACGCTATACAAAAATATAGAAACGAACACGTATAACAAAACTAATCACACCTCATTACCCTTATCATTATATTCCTTCAAAAAAAAAAGAAAAAAACACCACATAATTCATATCAATTTTAACCCTCAACCACCACCAAATTCTAACGAACTCGATCGATGCCCTCATCTAAAAAGTCATAAAATAAAACACATATGTTTCTAGCTTCAACATTAGTGCATAAGATTCACTTGACATATATTATATTGAGGATCGGTATCCTCAATATACAAAAACCAATTAAAACTCCACAAAAGATCTCTTTCTTGCATAATGCACCACATCTTCTTTAACCAAGCCATAATTCACCCACCCCTGAAACAAATCAACAAAAGAAAACCAGCCAGCCTCGTACCGCAGAGAAAAAACAAAAACAATAAAAACGACTGGACCGATGCCCTCATCTAAACACAGTCCAGTCAGCATACCTGATGACAAACAAAAATATCTATACAAATAATATACAAAAGATCTCTTTCTTTCATCATGCACCACATCTTCTTTAACCAATCCATAATTCACCCACCCCCGAAACAAATCAACAAAAAACCAGCAGCCTCGTACCGCAGAGAAAAAACAAAACAATAAAAAATCTATTAAAAATATCCGACTGGACCGATGCCCTCATCTAAACACAGTCAGCATACCTGATGACAAACAAAAATATCTATACAAATAATATGTTCCTAGCTACAACGACACTTGAAACACACAACCGGACAGCAACAGTACGACGTGTTAAAAACAACCACCACCAAATCCTATCGCACTAGGTCAAAGTCCTCATGTAAAAAGTCCGTATATCTGATGACAAACAGATGTATATTTATCCCTATCTGCAACGAGATACTTGAAAAACATCAACGGGCAACAGTACATTTTAAAAAATGCACTTGACTGATATTTTCCAATACCGATCCTCAATGACAATGTCAAAATACTTTCTTTTTTTTCCAACACAAAAACCAAACATTTAAAAAGCAATAAAAAAACACAGCCAACAAAAACCAATATAAAAAGGGTCATACAAAAAAGAAAAACTGAACCGAATTGTGCGCCGCTCATGCCGACAAAGAAAAACAAAACGTTTAAAAAGCCATTAAAACCCAAAAAGCCATTAAAAACCATAAAACCATGAAAAAAGTCGTAAAAAAAGTTCCCAGTCTCAAGTATCCTTATTCCTACTACTGTTTGATTATATTTTTTTTTAATGAGTGCTTACTTACTTTTGTGATACACTGTATCTTCGTGTGTCATATTATGTCACCAAGCCAAATGTCAAAAAAAAATCCATTAATTTTCCATTTGTTTTAAAAATCCTGCCTCACTTTGCCGTCTCTCTCTTACCATGAAGTGCGAACGAGAAAAAACACAGAGACATCAAAATAAGTCGGCGGAGTGAGTCCAATGTGAACACCGTCTTACAATATTGTAAGATCTTTCCTTTCCATCCGCCATTGTGAATTTTATGATCATGTTTCCCCAATACATTACGATCAAAAGCAGTTACAATAGACAATTATGTAATCGATTTGATCTTGAATGTATTTTCGTTCTTCTCTGCTCAATTCTTTGGATTCTTTTTTAAGTTGGAAACACACAGGTCTTCAGTACCTAGTAAATCCAGGGCGAAGATTCTGTTATACAATTTATTCGGGTACGTCAGAATTTTCTTGTTTAAAAAATTGAAGGGATACATACGAAGTTATGAACATTTTACTACCACTTCTTTATTACTTGATACTGTCCTTTAGACAATTTAGCCTTAACTAATATTTTCAAAGCATCAGCTATGTTTACCACTTGCAATATCAGTTGTTTGGCTTTTTTTTTTTAAGCAAAAGATATATTTGGATCTATTGAAGCAAGGCTTGCAATACGTCTTCTTTTTGTTCGAGATGCTTGCCTTGCGATCTACTACATTTCAGAGCAAAAAATTGGTTGGGATTTATCTGTCCTGTTATAAGAGACAACGTTTTCAAATATAATAATAAATAACTTTAACTTTGAGAATTCACCTTTTATCCAGGGGAGAAACCACTGTGCGCCGCGATCCGTGAAACACCCGTCAAAGTTGATGACTGGGCTTCTTCGGAGGTGTCATTGCATCCTCAAAAAGTGGCGGTCACCGTCAATGGTGATGATAACCAATTTTTAATGGCCCAAATTGATCCACAGAGACCTAGACGACATGTCGCGACAGGTGGTTCCAGTAAGACAGCCCTACTTGCCAAACAGCTGACGCCAATGTTTCTGTGATGGTAGGAAGTCGGAGTAATGTCTTAATTTTAAATTTTCTTTCATTGAATGATAGATTTTAACCGTTTTCGAAAAAAAATGATTTTCGAAAATCATTTTTGGTAGATGCCAGGTTTCAAAAAAATCACTGAAGTTCAAGTCGAAACAATTAATGTTACAATCAATACTCCGAAGCATGCGAGTAAAACTTTCTTTGGGGCCCTATGAAGTACGGTGGGTGGGCACAGAGAAAAGACGAGGATTTTAAAGAGTGGTGGCAGTAGAACCTGAAAGTAGTCTTCGTTCTTCCAGCGTATTCAAGTTAATTAATAGAAATCGGTCTCTATATGGAGGTAGAATTAAAGGGTTATTCAAAGACAGACCACGAAGGGAAAACCGTTGGAAACGATGTTGATTTCGATTCTAGATATATGAATTTGTTGATAAGGGGAGCATCCTTGGGAGGCGTATTCAAGAAGGGGTGAACAAAGCTTATGTTTGCAAAAGGATTAGGTTACGTAGGGGTCAGAGAATTCTTTTGACCATCACTTCACAAAGCCTCAAGCTGAGTCAATATTTGCGTGTGAAATATGAGCTATCTATCACATAAAACACCAAGGTCGAGGAGGAGGAGATTGGATACGTTTTCATTTTTAAGTGAAAAGTGATTGAATCTCAATATTTAGGTCTAAACAATTTTTCAGGCATTAGACAGAGAAAAACTGTCGAGATCAAGTTGAAGAAGAGTAAAATCATATGTCGAAAAAGTCGTCTTGAAAAACTTGGGGCATAGTAGGCGTTGAGTGAGATATCGGAATATTTGATGAACATTTAAATCGTTAATATAGTAATAATAAAGAGATGACCTAAAAGGCTGCCTTGTGGGACCCCGGAGGCAGCTGAGAAATCACTGGAGAAGGTGGATCTGAACCGAACTTTGTAGTAAAGGGTTTTCAAGTAAGAATAAATCCATCTTTAGAAGGGTTAAAGCCCAAAAGTGACCGTTTGAATAGAATAAGCTTCTATGAAATTTTGTCCAAGTTCTTACTGAAATCGGTTGAAACAACGTCAACTTCCTTTTCGTTCGTTTTGACTGAAGGGCTAAATGATACAAATTCAACGAGGTTAGTCGTTTGCTTAGGAGAAATAAAATACTCACAATGAAAATTTAAAAGTTTGTACTAAAAGATATATGTGAAAGTTTAGCAATTGGATGATAGTTTATAATTTCACACTTTGGGCCTTTTTATGATTTCTGGTTATGAAAGAGATCTTCCATAACTGAGATAATTTTCCTTGAGACAGGGATAAACTGCAGATTTTTGAGAAAATACAGTGTTGAAGAGTATTTTTTGAGAAATATGGCGAGGATACAATCTGGGCTGCGAATAAGCCCAGGTTTAAGGGAGTCGTCGGTATACGATTGTTTAAAATAAATGCCAATGACAAGTTTGATCGAAATCTCGAGTTCGATTTTTTGTTCGAGTGCATAAATTACCACATTATATTTACATATGTGTGGGCTTGTGAGTAATCGTTATTTTTTTGGAATTGTTCAATGACCACTGAAAGGCACTCATATACTTACGTATATGCAATACTCAAGCACGGCCTGTTTGGTCAATTAATACAACCAAAACTCAATAAAAAAGTTCTTTAAGATGATTTTACAAATTCACCATTAAAAATTAATTCGTTCTAGGAATAAGTTTTAAAAGCACAGTAAATTTAATTTTCCTATTTGATATTTTAGACTGTTGGATGATTAAGCTATATATTCTCTTTTTGTAATTCCTATTTTCAAGCATTTTTTACGCATTAAATTTAAGGAGTAAATTCACTACTTAAAGCTCAAAATTAGTAACATTGGACTACTTTCGAGTAAGAGCCATCAAAGTTTATAAATATTTTTCCCCAAAACCCTACGGTAGGATTTTTTAAAAATTAAATGCTACATATGTATTTATATACTAAACAAAATTTCGTAAGTGAATCATGTTTAAATTAGGTCAATATTCAAATTTTAAAAGTTATCTTTATAGCTCTGATTTTTTATTAGATAACAATGCTTAAGTAACACTCTTATATAGATAGTTTTGTTTACTAATTTTTCAGTCATCGAAGTAAACAATCTGATTCGACAACTCAAATAATACTTTAGTTATATTATTTATTTATTTATAAACTTCACCTTGAACCCCGATACGCGTACATATGTACATGTGTGCATTCGTGTTCTATATTTGGTAATGTAATATTTACGATCGTTGTATTCACGTATAAAAATTCAACTGAGCAAATATTATTTTATGAAGTTTTTCTAATCGGAATTGCAAAGCAAACTTGGCAGGACACCTGGGTAGCAAATAAGTATTCAATAATTTGTACGTACAGACAACTTTAACGGGATTTCCTCGATTTTTAGACCCAAGCTTTTGAACTTCATGTAAAGCGGAGCTCACGAATTCCGCCATCAATTACTGAGTCAATTGGACCTTGTAATCGAATAATCTGAGATCTTTGTGCAGAATTCTCCTCAGGCTAGTGCGTGATATGTTCGACTGTTGGGCCTTGTGAATAAAAAAAAAGCTAAAGCTGAAACTTGGATTTTTAAGTAAAAGCTTGATTTTTAGTGAATAAAAATAAGCTTAAGCTAGCTAGTTAAAGATGTTTTCTAGTAATAGCTATTTAAAAATAGCCAAAGCTAAATTCATTTAGTTTTAGCTTGTTTTCCTATAGCTTAAGTTTCAATTTGTGTGAATAAAAATAGCTTAAACTAGAATATTATAGTTAAAGCTACAAAAATTTCAAGATTTTTTCGACCTGTCTAGAAAGCTTTGACTAGGTCTTATTTTCAGTATTAACTTGTGCGAGTTGTTAATTAAACATAAGGGAATATCTCAAAAAATAGGACTGTGAACGTATAGACCCATAAACTGACATACGAAATGTTAAAAACATTTTTTAGCCGAAACCAATACTTGCCCTGTAGAACAGATAACAAATTGAGGCAAAAAAACCTTCCTTTCGGTCATACATGTACCAGTTTTAGCTAAAGCTAACTAGCCGAAACATGTGAATAAAAAAACGAACACCTTAAATTACGAAGCTTAAGCTAGAATTTTCCAGCATAAGCTATTTAGCGTTATCATTTTTTTATTCACATAAAACAAAGCTTAAGCTAGTAGTGTCTAGCTTTAGCTGCTATAGTAAAAGCTATGACTAGTTGGCTTTAGCTTCCTCCAAAAAAAGCTTTAACTTTTTTTTTATTCACAAGACCCGTTGTTTCGTGAATTTTTCTCACACTCTCGGCTACAGCAGCCACATTCTCGTCTCTGCGCACCATACGACGACGGGTATCATGAGTGTTGTCCACTAGCATACCAGTCTCATGAACATAACGTACAGAAAGCGCGGTGGGTGCTTCATTTCGGCTAAGGCTTCTTTTCAAAAAACGCACGGTTTCGGCTGCACAGCACTCACTTTGGAAATAAGTTTTCAATATTTTCCAACGTTGTTCAAGCGTAAAGTGACTCACCTCGTTCCGCGGAAGTATGATACTGATTTTCTGTAAAGATTTCGAGCGGGAAATAGCTGTCAGTATCAAAATAACTTAGATTGAAAAAAAAAACTATTAGTGGGCCACCCTATACTATTGCCATTCTTAAGGTGCCGCCCCAATTGTTCGTCTTCCTGAGATTACTATAAGTTTTATACACAAAGATAGTATCTAAAAAATGTTCCATTTTCCAAAAACAAGGCTACCCAAAATACAAATATAAAAAGAAACGAATTTTCTCAAACACGCCTCCTTGAATTTTTATAAAAATAATAATAATAACTTAGAATGGTCCTACTAAATTTCTACGTATAAGAACTTATACATTTTCCCAGTATGTGTTCTGGTGTTTCCTCATGCATGTTGCAGAATCTGGAAGTGGCACTGCTTACCACAACAAGTAAATTAAGGTGTCTTTTAGGTTTACAGTGTCCTGTTAGAATACCTGTTATTATTTGTTAGAGTATTTGTAATACTGTATAACAGTTTACAACACAAACATTATGTTCTTTTAAATAAAGTCAGTCTTTACTCAACTCACAAACTATACGGATCATTTCTTAATATGGTGTCAGATGTGAATATTTAAAAAAAAAAAAAAAAAAAAATACAATGTCGGAAGATAAAGTTAATATTATCAATAATAATATCGGTGTGGACAGTGGTTCTTTGCGTGCACTCGACTTAAAATCCACAAATTTGGCATCGGCGTGGAAAATTTGGAAAAAACAATTTAAAATATTTCTTGCTGCGAGTGATCTTTTGGATGCAACAGATTTTAGAAAGAACTCACTTCTGCTCCATCATATTGGAACAGATTCTTTTGAAATCTTTGATTCTTTCGATGTGAATGAGGAAAAAATAAAGCATGAAGATTTAATAAGAAAGTTTGACACATATTTCTTGCCTAAGTGTAATATAATAATGGAACGGTTTAATTTTTTTTCACGACGTCAGAACTCAACAGAGTCAATTGATGAATTCTTAACGGCACTTAAAAATTTAAGCAAAACCTGTACATTTGGTGAACTCAAGGATGAATTGGTCAGAGACTTATTCATATGCGGATTAAATCAAAGCCATCAATTTATCCGCGAAAAACTGTTAAATGAATCTACGAAAAATCTCGATGAAATTATGCAAATGGCTAAATCGTTGAAAATCGCAAAGCAACAATCAAACGAGTTCATCCAGGGGAATAATGCTGAAGAGAACAGTGAGAGCATCAAAAATGAATTCGTTGGCAGTATTCGAGAAAAGGGGAGACAACAGAACTCAAGCAACCACAAAACAAGAGACAACAATAGTTATTATGGTCGACCTAAAAGCCAAATTCAGCAAGAGTCAAACTATTCAAGAAGTGCGTCTATGTCTAATAAAAATCAAAAACCTAATTATATATGTGGAAGGTGCGGTGAACGGCATTATGGGAAATGTTCAGCGTGGGGAGCAACATGTCATCAGTGTAAAGGAAAAAATCACTTTGCAAAAATGTGTATGACAAATAAGATGAGAAAAAGAGTCGGAAACATAGAAGCAGAAGAAGCATCTTCATTATCATTATCATCTGAAGAAGAAGACCTTTTTATTGGAAAAATAACTACATCTACAGCATGCAGTAGAACGAATACGTGGAATGTACAAATAAAAATAAATAACAAAATTGTAGTAGCACAAATTGATACAGGTGCCGAAGGCAATATAATGTCAATTATAAAATTTGAAATGTTAAATTTGGATAAAAAATTAATTAAAAGAACTAATATTAATCTGTTAACATTTTCAGGAGAAAAACTTAAAGTTATTGGAATATGTAAATTGATGTGTAATTTTGGAAACAATGATATTTGTCTTGATTTTTATATACTTGATATGAACTGCAAAACTGTAATTGGTTTAGATTCGTCTATAAAATTGAATTTAGTTTGTACTAAAAATATAAATATTGTGAATGGTGCTAAATATCAAGGAATAAAAGGTTCAGAAGAAACAATTTTAGAACAGTATAAAGAGGTTTTTAATGGGTTGGGTTGTTTAAAAAGCAAGTGTAGTTTATTGTTAAAAGAAAATGTTTCACCGGTTGTAGAGCCTCCACGAAAAATACCATTCGATTTAAAAAACGAGCTCAAGGCAGAACTACTCCGTATGGAAAAGCTTGGCGTGATAATTAAAGAAAATCAACCAACACAGTGGGTTAACTCAATTGTTTTAGTGAGAAAAACTAATGGAAGTCTTCGAGTTTGTTTGGACCCAAGGCACTTGAATAAGGTAATAATGCGTCCTCATTTTCCTTTTACAGATATTGATGAAGTAAAATCTCGGTTGTCCAATGCAAAATATTTTAGTAGTTTAGATGCCAATAGTGGCTTCTGGATGATTCCTTTGGAAAAAGAATCTTCAAAGCTTTGTACGTTTAACACGCCATTTGGTAGGTATAGGTTTAAGAGATTACCCTTTGGAGTCAATGCGGCTCCCGAAATTTTTCATGGCGAAATGATAAAATATTTTTCGCATATTCCAAATGTTATTATTTACATAGATGACTTTTTAATTTATGGTGCTTCGAAAGAAGAACATGATAAAAATTTAAAAATGGTTCTAGAAAAAGCTCAAGAAATCGGACTTAAATTTAATAAAACGAAATCTTGTATAGCAGTAAAAGAAATCAAATATATAGGTCACGTTTTTAATGAACATGGAATCCGTCCTGATAAAAGTAAAATTGAAGCTATAATGGGAATGCCACGTCCTAACTCTGTCAAAGAACTTCAACGATTCTTAGGAATGGTGAATTATTTGGGTTCATTTATTAAAGAGCTAGCAATCAATAATGAAAACCTAAGACAATTATTAAAAAAGGAAGTTGAATGGCATTGGGACGATAGGCATGAAAATGAGTTCCTAAATCTTAAAGAAATGATTTCAAAAACACCTGTTCTAGCTTATTTTGATTATACAAAAGCAATCAAGCTTTCTGTTGATGCGTCAAAATCCGCAGTTGGGGGTGTCATACAGCAGGACAATAAGCCAATTGCGTATGCATCAGCCACTTTAACCATTAGCCAACAAAATTATGCGCAAATTGAAAAAGAATTATTTGCCATTCTCTTTGGTTGTACTCGTTTTCACAAATATCTTTTTGGAAGGGAAGTTTTGGTGGAAACAGACCATAAACCACTTATACCATTATTTGAAAAGCCTCTATACCAGGTGCCTTTGCGCCTGCAAAGGATGATGCTCAAATTACAAGCGTATAATTTAAAAGTTTCTTATAAGCCTGGAAAAGAGATGGTTATTGCTGACACTTTGTCACGAGCAGCCTTAAAAACAAAAGCATTACCACAATTTGATCAGGAAACCGAAATACATTGCAATCTTATTACCTCATTATTGCCTATTAGTGAAGAAAAAGTAAATCAAATTCGAGAAGAAACAAAATTAGACAAAACTTTACTTAAGCTAGAGCAATATTACAGAGATGGGTGGCCAGACGTCAAAAAGAAAGTAGATTGCTTAGTTACGCCCTATTATAAAATTAAGAATGAAATTAATGTAAATAATGGTATAGTATTTATGAACAATCGGATTGTTATTCCTGAATCAATGCGTGCGGAGACGTTGGGACTCATACATGAAGGGCATATGGGCTTTACAAAATGTATGAGTCTAGCAAAATCATTAGTTTATTGGCCCAACATGAGTGCAGAAATAAAAAATTTAGTAGATAATTGCGAAATTTGTTTAAAATATAGAGTTTCTAATCCCAAGGAACCGTTAATGCCTCATGAGATAATACCCTTTCCGTGGCATAAGATTGGAATAGATCTTTTTGAATTTGAAAAGAAAATGTACATGCTTGTTGTGGATTATTACTCAAAGTTTATAGAGATTGCTCTTTTAAGATCTGGCTACTCAAGTAAAATAATAATAGTTGAACTTAAGTCTATACTTTCTAGACATGGTATTCCGAAAATCATTGTAAGTGATAATGGACCACCTTTTTCATCATCAGAATTCAATTCTTTTTGTAAAAATTGGAATATTGAGCATAAGACAAGTAGTCCCTACACACCCAGATCAAATGGTCTCGCTGAAAGATCAGTTCAAACCGTAAAACGATTGTTAAAGAAGAGCTTTGAAAGCGGTTCTGATCCGTATATAGCATTGTTAAATTATAGGGCTACTCCAAACTTTACATCATATTCACCCGCAGAATTACTGATGAATCGAAAACTTAAAACCAAAATTCCAACCCATATTGAAAATTTAAAGCCAATACAAGTCGATGAACAAAAGATTAATTTGGCTTTTAAAAACAATTATGAAACTATGAAAACATATTATAACCGCTCAACAAAACCTCTGAAAGATTTGAAAGACGGTGAAAATGTTTATTACCAGAAATTCCCCAAATCAGTTTGGTACCCAGGTGTTGTTTTAGAAAAGTGCTCTGAGCCTAGATCGTATTTAATTCAAGATAAATACAATCAAATATATCGACGTAACAGACAACAATTAAGAAAACCATCCAAGACGCGCAACAAAGTATACGAAAGTAGTCCATCGAGTGATAGTTCAGCTTTGAGCCCGGAAGGTAGTGATAGTAATATCAATAATCAAAATCTAGTTTTTGATTCAAAGAATAACAAAATTGCTACTTCTAGATTTGGAAGAAAACTTCGGCAACCTAACCGGCTGACATATGAAAACTAAAAATACATTTGTTTTTATTTAAATGTTTTATTATAATATTGTTACATATTTAATTAATTATATTGAATTCTAAAATGAATTACATATACTATCAATAACGAAAAACTAGTTTAAAACTTGATATTACACCATACTTAATTCAGATTAAACATATATTATAATTAGCTATTAATTTTATAAATATTAGAAAATTGAAGATGTTAGAGTATTTGTAATACTGTATAACAGTTTACAACACAAACATTATGTTCTTTTAAATAAAGTCAGTCTTTACTCAACTCACAAACTATACGGATCATTTCTTAATATTATTCTTAGGTTATTCCTGCTTAAGTTGATGCAGTTTTCGAAACGTTGCCGGTTGTAATTGCCCAGCAGTAATTTCGCCTGTCTCAGCTTAGGGAGTTCATTCCAGTTTTTGAATCTGTTTGCCTCCTCTTCTTGTTTAATTTTGGTTTTGATGACATTTTCTCCTATTCCGCAACAGGGTTCAGGCCCTGTTAGGGGGGTTGAAGCGCCTATTTTTGCTAGGGAATCTGCCTTTTCGTTACCATGAACACCAACGTGACCAGGTACCCAGTAAAGTGTGACCCTGTTTTGGTTACCAAGTTCATTTCGCCTGCCTTGAGTGCTGCTTGACTATCTGACAAAATGGCAATGTTCTTGTTACGATAATTCTTTTCGAGATTGCGATCCACGCATTTCCCTATGGCGTTTACCTCCGCTTAGAAGATGCTGGTGGACTGCCCCATCGGTATGGAAAGGTTGGTTTTTGGCCCAAAGATTCCTGCACCAGTCCCTTCGCTTGTTCTATCAGTGTACCATTTGATGGTATTTGTTTCCAGTGTATAGTTTGTTTCCTCTCCTACAGTCTTCCTTGTTACTGAGCTCTCGAAATTATGTTTTTGATCATTCCATCTCTTGGGATGTCAAAAAGGTTTGTTATTGTGGACCTGTCAATTAAGTCCGTTTCTCTGAGACCAATGATTTTGCCAGTTCCTTCCTTTTAGAACCTCATGATACCTTCCACTCCAGCACTTCTAATGACCTGGTGTAGAGGGGATAGATGGAAGATAACCTCCATAGCTGCGGTAGGGCATGTTCTCATTGCTCCCGTAATACAGATACATGCGAGGCTTGGACTTTTTCTAAGGTTTTCCTAGTTGTTGTTGATTCGGTTTTCTTGTGCCATGCAACTGCACTATAGGTACTGATGGGTCTTACCATCATAGTGTAAATCCACCTGAGAATGTTCGGTTTGCATCCCCATGGCTTGCCCGTAAGTCTTTTTCAAATCATTAGAGCATTTGTGGCTTTTCCGGTTACAGGATTTAAGTGCTTGTTCCAGAGGAGTTTATACTATCTAGTATAATTCCTAGATATTTTACCACCCTCTGCGTTTCAATTACTTCACCAGCGAAACGGATAGGTTTCATATGTGGTAAAAGTCTCTTCCTGGTAAATGGTATGGTTGTTGTCTTGGATGGGTTTATTGAAAGCCCTACAGACATACACCATTTTCTTGTAATTGTTAGTCCTCATTGGATAATATCGCAAAGAGTTTCTTCAAACTTATCTACTGCAATAATAGCGATATCATCGGCAAAGCCAATGCAGCATATACCTTGGGAGGTAAGATTTTCTAACAATTCATCTACTACAAGACTCCACAACAAGGGTAATAGTACACCGCCCTGGGGACAGCCTCTTGTTGTGATTACTTTTTTTACATGTTGTCCTTCTTGTGCCTTTGCATTTCTAGTGCCTAATATTTCTTTTATCCATCTGGTTATGGTGATGGGTACGCATTTCCTACATCATCCACATATGTATAGTTATCTGAAGCCGCCTGAAGTTTTAACTGGTAATATTAACATTATCGACCCTGTTTTCAATTAGAATTTTATATAAATATTTTCTTTATTTCATCTCGTATTCCAATAATTTAGTAATTTACATTTCAAGATTTTAAAATTAATGATCTCTTATTTTAAATTGATATTGAAAAAAATGTATTAATCATCCTCCGGTTTCAAGGTACATATACTGGTACATATGTATATAAGCTCATTGATGATCACTTTAAATTTATTCGTCTTAAAATTTTACGGTTTAACCTGATTTAAGGTATTTTTTTTTATATTTTAAAGCCTCAAGATAATGGCAAATTCTGATCGAACAGTCAAAGCATCGTATGTTCGAGGTGGCGCAAAATTAATCACCTAATCGGAAGATGTTATAATTTTTGCAAATGGCGTCATACGTCAAACATATTTGACATTAGGTTTGTTCGTTGAGCCCTGAAGTCACCCTGGGTCGCCCTAAAGCTTTTTTTGAAAACCTGAAGTCACCCTGGTGAGTAAATTCTGTGTTTTTTTAGACCTGGGTCGCCCTGAACTCGCCCTGAAGTAGATCTAGGTATTTTGCTACAACGACCAAACTGTCAAAAGTCATATGAAATTTTATATGTATTTCTTTTGTTGTCGTTTGGCGATTCGCATATTGCATGTTGTTGCCTGTGTTTGCAATTAAATGTTTGTTGTACTCATCAGATGAAACACTCAGCAACAAAGCATTTTCGTTCATTTTTAAAACTAATTTATAACAAATTTAAAGTTTTTTCTTGCTTTTAGTTGTCAACAAAACAGTTGACAGCCCTTGGGTGTCCTTTGAAAACCGAAAACCCCAGTTTTTGTTGACAACTCTGAGGGTTGTCAAGAAAACCTGGGTCAACCCTGGGTAAAGTTGAACGAACGAACCTATTATTGTAAACGAGACAGCTGCAGTATACAAACAGACAAACTATGGGGCGCTACGATTTTGTGTCAAAAATCATTATGAGCCACCAGGCGCGTTTCCACTTAACTGTCCACTGTTACCGATGAACGTTACAGACCCGTGATAAACGACTTTTTACTGCCGAAATTGGATGAGCGATACTTGGTGAACTTGTGGTTTCAACAAGACGGTGCAACTGCACACACAGCACGAGCCACAATGGATATTGTAAAGAAAGCATTTCCTGGTCGCGTAATCTCCCGTTTTTGCCATTTGGCATGGCCAGCAAGATCGTTCGTTTTAACCCTGTCAGACTTCTTTTTTTGGGGCTACTTGAAATCGCGGGTTTTCAATCACAGCTCTTAAGGAGAATACTCGACGGAAATGCGAACATTTATCACCACAAAACGGACACAAATGTGTTTCAACACTGGCAGGAGCCACTTGACGGATGGATAGCATAAAGCCGAATTGCCAAGCTCCAAATTTGTATGAATAAAATATGAAAATAACGCTGTTTATTTAGATATTTATTAAATATCAAACTTTAAAAATCACTTGAACACCCTTTAGGTTAGAAAAGTTGTCATTCAAATGTTAACTTATGTTTGTTTTTGTGTAAATACCAGTTTTTATAAAACAGCTAAAAGTATATACAATAAGTATACAAAAAGTATTTATGTACATATATAATTAAATACTTTCGATATTTGTATCTGAAGTTTTTCTTACATTAACCAGTTGGATGAATTTGCATAATTACTTGTTTCTACCTGACTTAACATTGTTTACATTGTTTTATAGAAAGTAAGCTTATTGCGATTGATTTTTCTAAAGCATTTTATAGAGTTTTGCAGCAGGCTTTCTTATCGAAAATGCGTGCTTTTGGTATCAACGCAAACCCTTATTCTTTGGATTAGAAATTACCATCTAGATCGTTCAGTATAGGTTTTATTGGACGGTTTAAAGTCTGATCTTCATAAAATAAATGCTGCTGTTCCCCAGGGCTTCGTTTGATTTTCACTTATCATTTCAATGTGTAAACATTCGAGACCAAAGTTCATCGACACCTCGCCCTAATTTACCCATCGATTGTGCTGTGTTGAACATTGTAAGGATCTGTCAATAAATCGTGAGCCTCAATGAATTATAAAAACAACAAAAAATCCCACTTGCTCGACTGAGGTCTGCCCATTACAGAAGTCATGGAGGCTCGTCTCAGAGCCACTTTGTCGTGTTAAGATAAGAGATCAAGTCTTTGATCTTCAGTTCAGACAATTCGTTAGGGGCCAGTTATAGCTATCATTTAAAATTTTCATTGCCATTTTCAAGACGAATAAACAAATTGTAATGGCTTTAATTGGTACCAAAATGAAGGTAATGAGTAGTAGAGTTTTTTTACTCTATAAAATACAAAATTCTGATTTAAACTTTCCACTTTTAATATTTCACTGATAGAAATCAATTTCAATGAACAGCTGAAAACAATCGTTTCACTGAATGTGTTCGATTCTCTTTCTATTCTCAAATGTCAGTTTTCCTTTCAATGATCAACTCTAACCTCAAATGCATAGAATTGGTTGTAATCAGGTACTGACAAGTGACAGGATCTTTTACTGAAACCAATTTTTCAATGATTGCTATAACTGGCTTGTCAAAAGAATAAAGTCAGCATTCCAACGATTTGTTCCAATGATATCTCACTGTAATTCGGAACCCAGATAAGAGTGACATTTAGGTTAATGTTCAAGGTCGATAGCTCATCCAATTGCTGGACCAATTTAGAAGATGAAAAGGCCGAATCAATGGCCTTAACAGCTGACACGATGTCTGTAAAAATGGACGTATTTCAGTTTTAGTTTGGATCTAGCTTATAAGTATTTTATATCCTTCTCTTGGGACAATAGTTAGTGCGTTGGATCCCATGCACTCATGCAAAGGGTCTTGGGGTCTTCGATTCTCAGGCGCAAAAAAGTTTTCCAGGGATGTACCACCTCTTGCGAGGAATGGACAAATCCTCCAAGAGTATCTCTTGTCATTAAAACTAGTGATCATTAGCGGTTCGGTATCGGCAAAAAATTTAAGATCCCCTCCATTTCTCCAAACACGCACACAGAAATGGTTTAAAGTTGTAAGTCAATTGATTTAGACTCTCTATGAGCCTTCATGCCCACTTATTTACATTTAATTTTCTCTTATTGCCAGTACTTCAGCTTGAATCAGGTAGCGAAAAATACCTAGAGAAAATTTAAGGACTCACAGAAATTCCTGAACCAACACTAACCTCCATCTTTTGGGCCATCAGTAATGATCGTTGTGTCGAAGACTCTCATCACAACGTTATCCTCCCAGTACTTTCTAGATGGAAGAATAACTTTAAAATCTTTGCTGATGCCCTAAGTAGGGGTGCAGAAGTCAGTGCATGTTGAAAAACTTTTAGCTGAAATAAGCTTTACAATATTGCTGTGTTCGTAACATTTGACATGCATTGGAATCAGCCTCTCAGCTCCTGTCTGCTTTGCTTGATGCTCTTGAGTGGCAACCAAATACTAGTCTTTGGTTGCATAGGAATATCCTTGGCTGGGATAAGCTTGAGTTTCATGTCCCCAGTCATTGCTAATCTTAGCGATGCTAGATCTAAGGAAATCCCTGGAAAACACGTCTACACATTTTATCACCTTGCACTTTATCGCTTAAGAACCTTACCAGAGCCATAACTAGTGTAGGGACCCTTGCTTGTCGAAATTTTACATATGTGAAAATACCATCTCCGAAAGTTTGGTCTCGATTGAGTTCCACACAGCCAGCAGACTGCTTTTGTTTTTAAGGAGCTCTTCTACAACCGATATCTGCAGATCATCTCTGATAATCTAACTTAGATTACGCGTCTGTGCTGCTCTGGAAGATAAGACCCCATCAATCTTTTTAAGACCGTCAGGCTTAATTTTTTCGATGAAACAATGGACTCTTCACTAGACCTATTATGCTTCATGGCCTTTTCTTGCACAGCCAGCAAACTGTTGTACATACTCATCAACAATCTTCTAGTACTTCATTTTATCAGCGAGAATGAATCAAGTATAGTTCCAGCTTCCTCGTTCTTAGCAATCTTGAGGAGGCTTTTTTAAACTGTTACTTGAAACGAAACCCCGATGATCTCTTCTTATTTCCTCTCGAAACTTTGCTATGACTGTCATTGCTGGTCGAGGGTTTGAAGGGTATATTTTTCGGTCAGAGCACTGGTGTACTATGGCTGGTACCGTTTGTGCAGTGTAGGTTGCCCTATATGACAGTCTGCTGACTGGAGGCCAAAAGTACATCATCTAAGTTGGCGGATGGTCCAAAACCTGTTGCTTAACAATCATCCATAGAAGTTTAAGCAAAATATAAATTCAAACGAGTAGGTCGGAAAGGAAAGGTCGCATTACTGCGGCTTGAACTATTGAAAAGTTAAGGAACTTATAGCAATTCAACCTGACCTTAGCTGATCTCCATCGTTACAACGCACAAGATAACTGCGGTGATCATTACCGCTGGGCACGCCCTTTTATTCACATATCTATTAGGTGTAACATTCCGCTATCTGGGAATTACCACAAATCAACTGATTGGTATAACATGCTTAACAAATAACCGTATTGCTGATCACATTGATCTAATTTGATAATTAAGACCAAAAATGCTTATTTTTCAGAAATTCCTGAAGTGGTTCTTCAAAAGGATAAGACCCTATCACATTTTACAGCAGCTCAAGATGAAAAAATCTACACCTTTGATGAAGCTATCTCACTAACAAAAGTCGGAATATTTCATTATTTTCTTCAGATAGTCTGTGGAATGTGTTTGATGACAGCTGTTGTAGAAATTATGGGCATTAGCATAGTTATGCCGTTCATAAGCCGTGATATTCCTTCAACCGCTGCTGAGAAAGGACTTCTAACATCGGCCGGATTTCTGGGAGTTGTTATGAGCTCACATGCTGTCGGATTTCTATCTGATACTTGGGGGCGTGCCAAGATGCTGCGTTCAACTTTGTCCATAAGTTTTATTACGAGTATAGCGTCTGTATTTTCTTTCAACATCTGGATGCTTATAGTGCTGAGATTTTTGACTGGATTCATTATGTCAGCATGTCAGGGCAGTGTTTATAATTTTGTGGGGGAATTTCACAGCAGTAAAACACGAGCCAAATATGTCACAATGTTGTCAGTCTTTGCCCAACTTGCAATGATATTTATGCCTGGTGAGTTGTTATTTAATATCAGAGTTTTTTTTTGTGTTGATAAGATCCAGCTATGTTCTGTTTCTCGTTGGAATGATAATAGTTGTTGTTAGTTGGATCAGCCTTTATTCCTCGCGAAGAGAAGAACAAGGCTGACTTTTACTTAAATTTATCAAATTTATAATTTTGTTTCTCTCCATAGCTGTTGCAATGGGTATTCTTCCACTGAATCTAAACACCACAGTTTTAGGCTTACGATTCCAATCATGGCGATTGGTTATGCTGGTTTTTTCTTTCATGCGAACATTTGCATTGATCGGACTTTTCTTATTACCAGAGACTCCGAAATATGTTCTTGTTCAAGGAAACCACCAGGAAGCACTTAGAATCTTACGAATGATTTATTCAAAGAATACAAGAAAACCAGGGTTTGAATACCCAGTACATCGAATTGCTCCAGAAGAGACAGGAGATAACTTAAAAAATGTTTGTGGTGTAAAAGATGCTATTGGACTTATTTGGAATCAAACAGCTCCACTGTTCAACAAAAGCAGAATATTGCATACGCTTAACATTAGTGCCATGATGTTCTTGTTGAGTGCTATTTCGCATGGAGCGTATATGTGGTAAGGAATTTTTTTTTATAATCGATTTATACAAATGTTTCGGAAAAACTTGCTTGCCAACTTACTTACTTTACTTTTGATAGCGGTTACAGACACAGGATAGTTTACGGCCCTAACCAATAAGCCCCTCCAACCAGCTCAGTCCCTAACTGCCTCCAGTTACGGACTCCAAGTTGAGGTGGTTCTCCACTTGTGTGTGCCACCTAATTTGATTTTTTTTGTTTGGTGGGGGCAGTACCCACATTTATTTAGCTTAATACAAGCTTCATACTTTAATCTAACATAACTTAAAACTATGAAACTTACGTACATGATTGGATTGAGTTTCGGAGAAAGTGTTTTAGGCAGGGAACTCTAAGGTAAAAGTCAAAATAGTTTTCATTCGAATTAACCCTCCGCAACATACGCGTAATCGGTTCGTTGGAGCCATAGCAGGTACGGTGGGTAGGGTAGGGAGATAGAAGAGGCGAGGATTTCTAAGGTTACGAGGGTTTGTGCTGAAAAAGATAGAGTTGTAACGAGTTTGACAGTCAACGGAACCTGAGAGAAGCCGATGAATGAAGAGAATCTCTGCTACTCGTATATGTCTACGTTCTTGCAGTGTATTCAGGTTAATTAGTTGAAGGCGGTTTTGGTGGGGGGGGGGGATCAAGGGATTATTCCAAGGCAGACCGCGAAGGGCAAATCTTAGGAAGCGACGTTGAATGCTCTCGATTCTAGAGATGTGGATTTGTTGATATGGGGACCAAACTTGACAGACGTACTTAAGTAGAGGACAACAAACGTTATGTAAAGGGATCGGGTGACGTAGGGGTCGGAGAATCCTTTAGACCACCGTTTAACAAAACCAAGTAATAAGTTGGCTTTTAAAATAATATTGTCGATAAGTGTCAAGAAGTTGAGCTCTCGGTCGCATAACACGAGTATTCCTAGGACGCGGATCGATTCAACAGTTGATATGGGTTGGTTATGGAGAAGGTAGAGACGTGGAGGAGATTTTATACGTTTACGTGAAAAAGTGATTGATTGGAATTTGGCAGTTTTTAAGGCACCAGACTGAGAAACTTTCGAGATCTTGTTGGATAAAGGAAGAGTCATGTGTCGAAGAAATTGTTAGGGAATACCATACAAATTCAACAAGGTTAGTGGTTGTAGACCTACATTTAAGAAAGCCTTATTGTCTTGTAGAGATCAGAGACTTACAGCGGAAACTTAAAATTTCGTACAAAATACTTTCAAATATTTTAGGGATATGTGAAATTTTGGCAATTTGGAAATTTAAATAACGTTGGTAAAGGGAGTTGTATAGCTCGGTAAAGTGAAGTTAGGAACCAAGGTAGTTTGAATAGTCGGAGGGAGATTTAGTGCGAAGGAAAATTGCGAACAAATTGTTTCTCTTACTACGCAAAGAGCGAAGCTTGCAAACGATGATTTATGGCGACAAAAGGGGACATGGAGTGATATAGAATTTAATATTTCTAAGGTAGGGTCTTCCCTGCTAGGGGTAGGTTCCGAGACTCATTGCGGTGTGGTGCGTCGATATACATACTGTCGTTGTGTCTCAGACATCTCAGCCGCTGTATTTTCAGCTTTTTGACCAGGTCGACATAGCTGTAAAGCCCGTAATGCTCTTTGTTGACTCTTCTCCTCGATACCCCATCGATACATACTGGACCGATAATTATTCCTTTCAAAGCACACAGATTCTCATCCCCTTTTGACAGGGTCCATGCTTCTGCCCTATACAACAGGACCGGGATAATTAGGGTCTTATATAATGTCGGACCTTATTCGGAATTCCCCCCCCCCCCCCACCAAAATGAACTTTTTTTTTAACAAATCGATAAAAAAGTGTTTGCTGTTGATAAAAAACATCAAATTATGGAGGAGAAACACTTTATGGTAAAAAAGTGAAGTATAAGCGGACCACCCACAGTACTAAAACTAAAACTACTTTTTTATTATGGGATATTTGCTTTTTTTGCTTGCTTACGCATTACAGCGTATAAACAGTGAGATATGTATGGGGGGCATGCTGCCCCCCCGCAACCCCCCTGCTTGGGCACACTATAGGATTTGGGGTAGGTGCGAGGTTGGGTGTATGCAAGGTTTCTTTTGCATTTACAGAATCTGGATTTAAAGAAACTTTTATTTTACCCTATGGCCTATAATCATTTTTTATACTTCACTTTTTTACCATAAAAAAGTGTTTCTCCTCCATAATTTGATATTTTTTATCAACAGCACACTTTTTTTTATTGATTCATTAAAAAAAAGTGCATTTTGGGGGGGGGGGAATTCCGAATAAGAACCATAATGTCTTCTAGGTTCATTTACTTACTACTGCCCCATACAACAGGACCGGGATGATTAAGATCTTCTTATATAAGGTTCATTTAGAGAAGGCTTTACTACCTCAATACCTTCTTAGCCAGAAAAAACAGCGATTGGCGAGAGTGATTTTTCGTTTGATCTCTGCACTGATGTCATTTAGCGAGGTAATTATGGAGCCCAGGTAGACGAAGTCCTTGACGACTTCGAAATTGTACCTATCCATCGTGACGCTTTGCCCGAGTCGAGGATGTTGAGATTCCTTTCTCGATGATCGATATACTTCGTCTTGTGCTCATTAACAGCCAAAGCCCTTTTTGGCACCTCCGATGCAATACTTACAAACGCGCCAATAACATGATCTCGTCATCAATGAGTTCAGTGGTGTTCTTATACCGACTTTGACGGAGCAGCAAAATTTCCCTATCGTTGCAACATGGCTCTGTATATTTCGTCTCTGTCTTTGATATCATATGCGACTTTAAGATCGATAAAGAAGTGGTGTGTGTATCGATCTGAGATTCCTGGGTTTTTAGCAAAATCTATCGGAGTATGAATATTCGGTCGATGGTTGATTTGCCGGGCCTAAAACCACACTGATAGAGACCGATCAGATCGATGACAAGACAAACAGTTTTAAGTGTTCTCACAGTACAGATGACAGGATTTTGTGTGCGACCGACGTTGAGGAGACTAAAACTAGGAACGCACTTGCGATTTCAATCGCGCGGTTTTTAGTCGCAAAAATAGAACACATGAGTTTAAATGCGAATGCAAAATCGTAGCGATTATAAAAATGAAACAAGTTCAATTTTTTCAAGCGATTTTTCTGTCGCTATTTATTTGTAGCAAATGCGTGCACTCACATTAGAAGTAGTG
Organism: Philhelius festivus; assembly: GCA_963931855.1. Lineage (NCBI taxonomy): Eukaryota > Metazoa > Arthropoda > Insecta > Diptera > Syrphidae > Philhelius > Philhelius festivus. The sequence goes on along the minus strand of OZ007556.1, from coordinate 30,342,255 downwards.
TGTTTCATTTTTTGCGTTTAGATAATCGCGCGCAAAAAAATCACAAGTGCGTGCATGGCAATAATTTTAAGCGACTACGACTTTTTAATCGCCTCGACGAAAAATCGCAAGTGCGGTACTAGCCTAATTCTTCTATAACTGGCACAAAATACCAAGGATCCATTCATTGGACTTACTTTCATCGGACCAAATTTTGAAAAAAAAAGTTAGTATATACTCCCTACCAAGTCATCTCCCCCTGCTTTGCATTTCGACTGGCAAGCCATCAGCACCATAGTTTTGTACGCTTTTAGCATGCTCGCTTGAATGTCAACACAATAATCACATATTCCTCAAATCATTTCGTTTATTGTTTCCAACGTGAAATATATAATATTTCGAATGAATTTTAATTTCACATCGCATAAACTAGTCATTAGGTTGTAAAAAATTTTATTTGTCATTAAAATAAATTTCAAACTTCCACGTGGATGATTTTCTAAACGCATATACATACAAAAATACACATTTTTTTATAAATTTATTATTTTTTTTGTTTTACTTTATTTTTTCAACCAGGTTCCCAACAATTTTAAAACAACAAATTGTAAATGTGGGAAGTGGTCTCACAACTTGTGAAATAATGCAGTTAGCATCCAACGATTCAGTTACTCGTACTATGGGAGAAATTTCTTCGGAAGCAGTAATTGACACAGCGATGTTTAAAATTTTAATCGTAATTGGATCCGTATTTTCTGTGACATATTTTTTATTCTCATTCATCATAAACTCTATCGGAAAAAGGAAATTTTTATGTAAGTAAAATGAAAAAAAAAAAATACTAAAATAACCAAAATTAAAAGAAAACTTAAACTAGAACTAAACCTAGAGCTGGAACTAGCACTAGCTCTAGAATTAGAGTTAGAATTAGAACTAGTACTAGATTAGATTTTAGAACTAGAACTAGAATTTTTTTTTAGAATTTAGAATTTTTTCAGATCTTATAAAGACTTAACAATTTTCAATAAGTTCCTGCGAAGCGTAAAGGTTTGTCTGCGTTTTTGTAGCGTTGCCCCAAGCAAGAAAACCATACCGTAGTTTAAACTCCACTAGGGCATAGTACACTCGTTCGTGCGTATAAAGCTTTTCTTAGATCCATCCTAAGTTTATCGATATATTTGTCCCACAAAAAATGACAATCAATTATAACTACGAGATATTTGTAGCGTTCTACTAATTCAATAGTTTTGTTTGCTGCATTAGGACATGTATAGTTAGTCAAATATATTCTGCTCTGACTGGATTTGAATTGTGAATTTCGAATATGCATCATTTTGGTTTTTGATGCATTGATCAGTTGTCGTGGCACCATTTAACTGCAGCATTAAACTCGTCTTGTGATATTTCCATTGCTGTATCCAGAGACCTGTGACGAACCACAATTTATGTATCATAAGCAAAGGCAAACGGATTACTACGTTTAGAAACGCAAATAAACTCATTCGTGTGAAGGATGAATAAAATCGGTCTTAGCTTTGAACCCTGAGGAACTCCATATTGACTTCGAAACGTCCTTTTTCTCACATAACATTCCTAATTTTTACACAAAAAAGCCTGTTGTATAGGTAATCCTTTAGCCAATCAGCCACCTATTCGCCCAATAGAATTGTGCCAATCGTTCATTTTGAAAGATCGAATCAATCATTGATTGATTGGTTCAAGGATTCGATCTTTTCAATCAATCGTTCATTCAATAAAAATCATTTTTTATTCAGCCATTTTGTTTCGAACGAGATAGAGACCGATACGAAATGTTTTCAATCGTTCGTTCAACTAAAATCTTTTTTTCCAATCGTTTCGTTCTGACCGAGACCGAAACAATGCGAAAATGAACGAAAGTTTTGCTTTTTTCGACTTAGTTCATACCATCTTCCATAGTATGAAGAGTATACCTATACATTCTGTTTCATTTCCATTCCTATTTGGTATTGTTACCCCGGTTACAAGAGAAGATTGAGGAATCGAATCGAATCCGAATTGAGATTTCGATCCAGGTATATGGTGGCACTGGATCGAGAGATCGAATTGAAATGGGATCGAAATGACAATATGGTTTTGTACATGCACTCGATTCTTCGATTCCTCGATTCTGGTATACATGCATATTTTCGATTCGATTCAGCTCGTTTAGTGGGATCGGATCGAGAAATCCTATTTCAATCCGATCCAGGTATACATGGAGCTAAATCCTGATTCAATTCCGATTCAATTCTCCATATAAACGTAGTATGTAATGATTGAGAACAAGTTGAATGAACGAAACATAACTTCTTTTTTTGTTCGTTTCGTTTATCGGTTTCAGTGGCAAGAGATAGACATTAGGATTGATTGATTTGATTGCAATCAATCAATGGACACAGCTCTATCGCCCAAGCATCGTCATCAAGTTCGAATGGTTGAGAGTATGAAAAGCTTTACTGAAATCCATAAACAGGACAAGGATATGGTAGCTTTTATTTAAACTTTTTTGACACAATTGGTAAATTCAGGTGAATTTTTTGAAAAAACCTAATATTTCATGTAAAAGAGAGTTTTTGTCAATAAATGTCTGTAGTCTTTTTGAAATAATCTCTTCCAGACACTTTTTTATTACTGGAAGTATAGAAATTGCTTAGCTGATTTTTAACTTAACTCCCATAGATTGGTCTCACCAATGCAGTTTTTAATATCAACGGAATTTTAGACTGTGTCAAGCACAGATTTATCAGTTTACACAGGATGGGAGCAAAAATGTTTATGTGTCTTATTTAACATCGAATTTAAGGTTGGTTTTTTGAGCCGTTATAATTTTATTTCGGAAGGTCTTATGTTCCAATTTGTAGCTTCTGTTTTTTCCATTATTTTTCCATCTTCTATATAGTTCATCCCTTTTTTTTTTTGCATTCGGCGATGAGAAACTAGAACTTGAATTAGAACTTAAAAAGGTGAATTATCGACGAATTTCTCTGTATTCTATTCAAAAAAAAATTTTATGTAAAGGGTGTTTCTTTAGAAGGCGAAGAACTTTAATTTGGAATAAAACATGAAATTGGCTTTATTTGAAAGACTTTTTAATCTTGAATTTTGTGTCTAAGTGCTTAATTGCCTCTGCTTTATCGGCTTAGACATGCGGCTTTACATATCCTGAAAGAAAGTAATCTATGGGATGAATATTATCATTCAGAATAAACGTATTGGGAAAACGATCCATAATTTCTCGAATGTTTATTGAATTGAGAAAAAAACTAAGAATTGGCAAACGATACTCCGGCGTGAGTATATTTTTGATGAATTGCCCAAAGTAACCTCAAAATATGAGGAAACTGTCAGCTGTCACAGAAAACAGTGCTGCCAATTAAAAGTTCTCCACCTCTCTAAAAAAACCGTTATTATGATATTAGTTAGCTCAGGTGTGATTCATTTCGCTGTTTCCTACAAACATTCGAACGTGCGTCGGCGTCGCACAGTGTGGCAATCGATGGTAAAACTTAGCCAAAAGAAACTTAAAAAAGATTTGTAATCCTTCCTTTGTTTTTCTTTTAATTACAAATATTTACTATTATTCTTTTAAAATTTTAAAGTCAGAAAAAAAGTCGTTTAAATTATCAATTTTTTTTCAGTTGCCTTGATCACTATTCCGGGATTGAGCTGTTTGGGCGTACAATTTATGACAAGTATTCCATGGGCAGTTGTAATGTTGACAATAATGATGACCTTGACAAATTCTATTGGAATCGTTGGGACGATGGCTTTCGAATTTTTCCCAACAAATATTAGTGGCATGGGAATGAGTTTGGTAATGATGATTGCGCGCATTGGTTCAGCGACAGGGAGTAGTATCTTCGGATCAATGATCTTTGTTAATTGTAATATGTTATTTTATATTGCGTTTGCTTTATGTATGCTTATGCTAGTTTTATCAATTTTACTGCCAGGAAAAAAGCAGAAGATAGCCAATAGTAATTAAGCTGTTCTATAGGACATAAGAATAATAAATAAATTTTTAAGTTTTATTAAAAGAAATATATTCAAAAACTGTTATAATAAAAAAAAGAAACGAGATTTTGATCAGACTTGTAATTACGATAAGGATATAAAGAAAGGCCACGCAATTGCTTTAAAAAAAGGGGAATCCAAGGCAGTCAATTCCGCGCCGCGCACAAGAACACGGCTTTTCGCAGACCATAACTTGGCGAATTTTGCGTCATGCCTTAGACCCATCCCCCGCCTAAGTAGTAGAACAAGAACAGGCAAATAGACAAGCAAATAGAAAGCCCAACAGAATCGCGAAAGCCACTTTTTTAGTCTTCGTTTAATCAAGATTTATGATTGATCAATGATTTTTTTATGCTTCATTTGTGGAAAGTGGAAATGTTCCAAGGAGCCACCGTGTAGTTTTCCTTAAACATCGACAACCTTATTTACTAACTCGTTTTAGCGATGGAGTAAAGTTACTTCGACTTTACAACGGCTCTAAACCTGAAAACCTTATTTGTAATGAAAATAGGCGAGGAATAGCGGTGGAATAAGCTAAAACTGGTTCATAGGAGGTTTAAGGGGCCAGTTATAGCTCATCAGAAAAGTCCATCAGAAACATTAGAACAATCGAAATCTGAAACATTTTTCTGATGGCCGGTTATAGCTACCAATAATTTTACGTCAGAAAACAAATAATTTTTTCTTGTCATATCATCAGAAAAAATTTTTCTCATCAGAAAAAAATTTTCTGATGCATTCGGAACAGAAAAAATCGGAACACAAAAGAAAAACGAAATGGAATATATTTTGAGTTTTGGCAATCAGCTGTTCAGAAAAATTATATTCCATCAGAAAAAATATTTAAATCCATTTTCTGAGTAAATTTAGCAACAAAATGTTGTAATTCTTTTTGTAAAAATTAGTCCAAGCAAGTATTCGTCTGTCTAATTGCATTAAAATTTTACTCAAAATCGAGTCGTAATATGGTCAAATTTGGAAGACAAAATTTTTTCTGATGGAATTTTCTGATGAGCTATAACTGCCCCCAAGGCCGTTTTAGTATCTAAATGTCATTTTGAGATGACATCTTGTGAAATTTACAAAAATGAGTATAAGCAATTTTTTTTTCGTTTCTTACTAAGACAAAAAGGATAGATATTTTGCAATAATAAATTATTTATATTTTCCAAACGCTGTAACAGTTTTACGGTATTGGGAACGCAATGTGGTTTGGTTGGTACATTCATTTATTGGATTTGAACTTTATACAATCCAATTTTAAATGTATCCAATTTCCAATATGCATACAATGATAATATAATGAATAATAATAGAAATCAGCTGGGATTTGATTTTGGTGTATAATAACCAGAGTTTTAGATTTGTCACTTTTTTCCCAGTATATTCCCAGTTCATTTGAATAAGGAAGGCGTAGCTAAAACGGCTAAGAAAATAATTTTAAATAAGGATTTGTTTGACGTGGCGTAAACTCGAAGTAAGTGCTTCGGCTCGGTTTAACTATTCCGAGGTTGAACCCAGTATTAGTGAAAAATAATAAATAAGGCTGTTGTTAACACGGTTGTTAACACGCTCATTGAAATTTGCAGCGAAACGTTCGTTTGAGTACAGTATTTTATATATCACAAAATTTAAAAATGCGTTTAATAGAATATAATTTTCGAGACCGAAAGTGTTCCAGAAAACTTTAAAAAAATGTTGATTTTACTCCCTTTTTACAAAAAAGAATCTTACGATAACCCTACAAACTACCAAGGAAGGGAATATCGTTCCTGAACTCTTCGGTCAAATCGTTTAGTAAGCTAATTTTTAATAGGCTGGATAGACAATACTTGACTATTGATTGAATTTCAAGGTGGATATAAGGAGAGCTATTCGCTCAAAGATCAAAAATTTACTTCACTGATAAACATCGTAGAGAGCCCCAAAAGAACGAACAAGAAGCTGTATGCATTCTGTGTAGACTTTCGGCTACGTTTGATTCAATTTGACGTGAAGAACCTTCTTAAAAACTCTTTAAGTACAAAATTTCGACCTAAATTGTCGTTTTATTGAAACCAATGTAGCGTATATTTGGCATAGGTTGGTTACTTCTAAAGACTTCACAACACAAATGGGAGTCAAGCAAGGCTCTGCCTTGAGCACATTTCTGTTTGTATTATTTATAAATGAATTATAAATTAATGATTTTGACGTCGATTTCCTCTTAACTGGGCAAACATTCTGGTGCTAAGCTACTAAAACTCAAACAGACTGGAACCACAGGAGACCATGCAGGACGTGGCCGCCACCGGAATAGTTGTTCGGCCGAGAATATCGCGGCTGTGGCTGGGCTGCCGATGTCGCTGAGAACGAAGAAACATCAACCAGACGACGCACGAACGGGAAACACAATTGGACATCTCCAGACGGACCCTACAGTGAATTTTAGTAAAGTGCACCAGCTTATGCCTGCTCACCATACGTTGCGAATGAATTACTGTCAAGTCATCATCAATCTCAACAACGAAGAGCACGATTTATTGTCAAAAATCATCATGAGCGACGAGGCGCATTTTCACTTAAGCGGTCATATGCAAAATCTTCGTTTCTGGGGCACTGAAAATCCGCATGCACGAAGAGCCATTATATCCACTCAAAAGCACTGTGTGGGGCGACGCGACGTTCGGGAGGAGTAATACGGTCACTGTTATAGCGAACGCCAGGATAAACGATATATTATACCGGAATTTGATGCGCAGGGATTGGTGAATATTTGGTTTCAACAAGACAGTGCAACCGCACGCACAGCACGATGGATATCGGAAGAAAGCGTTTCCTGGTCGCGTAAATCTCCCGTTTTGGAGATTTAGCAGCCAGGAAGATCGCCCGATTTAACCATCTCGGACTTCTTTCTTTCGGCCTACTTGTATTTAGGGTGGGTTTATGCCAACAAGCCTGAGACAATCGCAGTCCTTAAGAAGAATATTCGACAGGAATGAAATATCACCCAAGATCTTGCGGAAAGTCATTGAAAATGCGATAAAACGGGCACAAATGTTTTTCAGCACTGGCGGCAACCCACTTGACGGATCTTTTCCACTTAACAGAAAAAACCGTAAGAGTCCAAATAAAGATTTCCACCACTCAAAATCATTTATTTAGCAAAAAACTAATTCAAAAACAGAATTGGATGATTTATTTTGAAACCTAGATTATATTTATGTACACAACTAACACGAAATTTTATTAGATATACCAAACTTTTTTCTGAAAATTAGTTTTTTTTTTAAACTTCTGTAAGTTTAACATACGGCTAAAGCAATGTACACATAATAATTTAAAACACCTCATTTTTATCATCTCCGTCTCCTTGGTATTTAATTTTTGGAATTAAGAAAGTTAAGAAGCCCGATACAATCAGACCACTTCCTGCAATGTAAAATGTCATTTCGCAATTATTAGCCAACAGAAGTCCGGCGATATTTGCTCCAGCAACACCACCTAACCGACCAAACATCAATGAGATACACATCGCCATCCCCCTGAAAAAAAATATATTAATTAAAATCATTTTTGCTGTCGATGTTTAAAAATCAACCTTAAATGTGTCGGATACAGTTCGATTGTTATTCCACTCAAAACTTGAATTCCAGCTCCCGATATGAAAAACATATTGAACACAATTAAGGCTAAAGTTGTATTGTATATAAAATTTGTCATCACTCCGCAAGTTCCAAACACAAATAGAATAACAACTAGAATAAGAAAAAAATAGGTAATTATTTTGAATGAACTACAAACATTAGAAACGAGCTTACATAGAATATAATTCTTTTGAACTTTTCGAGCCAAGACCCCAATGACAACAAATCCCAGACCGTAAAAGAACTCCATCATAAAAGAATATATAAAAGTTCGGTTTTGAAGATGTTCAGTGCAGTGCTTGAATGGAAAATTGTGTTAAAAAAATTATTCATAATTTTATCATTTTTTAAATTACATTATCTTCAATATTGCGTTCAGCCTGATTAGCATGAACAGCATCACAAATTCTAGACGCATTTCTTGAATTATGACTCATGAAGCCCACCATTGTGTCGGTAATGAAAGGATACCACATAAACATTCCATGAATAGTAACGTACATCCAAAATTGAATAGTACAAATAAGTATGGTAGAGAGAAGGAAGGTCTTTTCAAAAAGCGGCATTGTCTGTTTCCATAATGTATGTACGAATGCGCTTAAAAGACTAGAACCTTTTAATGAAAGTTCATTTAAATTCTGTAATGTTGTGTCTTTTTCAGGAATTATGTCGTCGATCTGTAGAAATATTTCTGAACTATAATTGATAGAATTGATAAAACCACTTTTATTTTACTTGTAAATCTCCACTCCTTACATTCCATGCATGTATTTTCTTAAGGACTTTAATAGCTTCCGTTTTTTTACCTATGGATAGAAGAAATTTTGGACTTTCTGGATACAGAAGTAAGATAAGACCAGCTATAGTTCCTGGACATCCACAAACTAATATTAAAAGTCTCCATGGTTTGTAGACTATTCCGAGAAAAGGCAGCGGTAATGACCAACTCTGATTGATGACAATCCAACTCACTATAGGCAAAATCATGGCTCCGACAGAAAATATACCCGAAGTTGCCATTATTACTCTTGTCCTTGTGCGGTCAATATGAAATTCACCAATGTAAACAAGGAATGTTCCAAATGATGCAGAAACACTTCAAGTAAGACAAAGAAAAAATACCATTTCAGCTTTGGAAAATTCAAGACATTATCTTAGATACTTACAAAAATCCGTTGATAAATCTCAAAACAATTAGCAACCAAAATCGATTTGAAAAACTTGACAATATAGAAACTGCTGAACTTATCAACAGAGTAGGCATTATAACTGCTCGTCTTCCTTTTGTGTCTGCCAAAAATCCCCAAAGGTGTGAACTGACAATAATTCCAATATATCCGACACTACTCAAAAGACCCTTGTCTTGATTTGTCAGCTTGAGGTCACATTCCGCAATCGGAACTATAAAACCGACTGAAGCAGTTTCATATAAGGTACAAGACATCACTAAACCTCCGAGAAAGATTATAGAATAGTTAAATATTCCGAAACCTGAAATTTATTTGTATGAGTTAAATGTTCAATTTGTTTACAATTAATTGTTATAGCCATAGATACAGTTCAACTACGTTTGGAAATCACAAGGACTAACATTTTTTGATTTGATTGTTCCTCAGAGTCTAAGCCTCAAACAAAAATGTCGTATTTTTCCCTCCAACCAATAGGAATAGATACATGTAAATTGACTTAAGAAATAATAGGCTTAAAATAAGGGATAAATGCTAGGAGTAATATGCCATAGTTTTTTAGTGCTTTAGACTTTGAGGAATAAGAAAATGCAAAATGTTACAAATTTGGATGATGTTACACCCCGAATTTTTGTTTAGTTTGACTGTACTATTTTAAAGAATTGGTTTTAGAAAACTTACCTGTATTTTCCAAGGCTTCAGAGAAATGAATTGGATCATTTTTGTTCTTCATTGTGAACTAGAACAACTATATTAAACAAATATACGATATTAAAGAAATACAAGAATTAAAAGCTTATACAGGGTGTCCCGTAATTCGTGTGCCATACTTTGGGATGTGATTCTTGGTCATATTCTAAGAAAAAAATTGTTCTACAGTAAAGTCTGTTTTTTCAACTTTGAAATCAATTTTTTTAGGATTTAAAAAAGGCTAACTTTGGTGTAACCTGACCCATCTTAAGGTCAATTTCTCTGTCAGTATTAATGGTAGGGACCTAATTTTTATTAAAAAAATACTAACCTTAAACTACGTTTAAATTGAGCTGATATGTGTTTAAGGTTGACAGATATTTAATTTTAAATGGTGTACAATTTTTCTTGCCCGAGCAAAATTTTTACTTTGAGGTACATTTTTTCCAAAAAATGCGTAACAAACATAAAGTTTTCTTATTTTTACTTGATGAACAAAACAATAATAAAAAAACTCATTAATAGTGCACGCAAGAACGCATATATTTTATGATACTTGGGAAAACATAAAACAGGTAAAAAATCGAATTTTGGGTTTTTTATCTACTTTTATTGCAGCACTTGGCAATTGGAGTGGTTTTCCAAGAATTGATAGTTTTTAGGTAATTTTTAAGACTGTGCAATCATGAAAAGGGTTAAAAGTATACTTATGCCTACTTGACTTGCTGTCAAAGCCCCAATTACTTTACCTCTTCTCAGGGAGAGTTAAATTTTGGGTATGAATGTTTAATGGTAAATTAACTAAAAAAGTGGTAGGGGAGAGTGGGGTACATTTGAACACGGGGCACATTTGAACAATGCTTATAAAATTTTACTTTATTACTCTTTTTTAAAAGTAATTTAAAATTTTAGCCTGTCAATACCATATCCACAAACGTCATTGACTTTCCTTGAATATCTCAGTTGTCTCTCGGACTTAGAGGTGAAGGGTACTTTTGCTAGAGGAAGTGTTTTGTTTTCGTTTTTTACTTGTAAGAGTTTAAACAAAAATTACTGCGCGATTTTAAAACAGGAACACATTTTTTTGGAGGAAAAATTAATTTTAAACCTAATTGCGGTAAGTTTCTTACTAGATATATTTCAGTTATATATTTATAATAAATTTTATGTCACTGGAACAGTTGGGGCAGATTTGAACAAGCGTGTTGGGGCACTTTTGAACATGTTCAAAACTGCCATGATTAGTTTTTTTTTTTAACATATTTAAGACATTTAAGAGAAAATTTAATCAGCTTAAAGCAATTAATTATTATTGGTTTCAGGAAAAAAATGTTTTTGTCATATCGACCAACAGTCCCTGCGTCTACACGTTCTCTGTCTCATTTTTGAGCTATTGAATAATGAAAGTAAGGCCTAGTTAAAGCTTTCTAGGTCGAAAAAATCTTGAAATTTTTATAGCTTTAACAATAATATTCTAGTTTAAGCTACTTTTATTCACACAAATTGAAGCTTAGGCTTGGAAAACAAGTTAAAACTAAATGAACTTAGCGTTGGCTATTTTAAAATAGCTACTACTAGAAAACATCTTTAACAAGCTAGCTTAAGCTTATTCTTATTCACTAAAAATCCAGCTTTTACTTAAAAATCCAAGTTTAAGATTTAGTTTTTTTTTTCTTATTAATCTTTGTGGATTTTTGTTTTTGTTTTTTCTACAAATACATGAATATGATATAACAAAAGTATTAATTTTGAGTTTTATTGATAAGTTCTTATTAAAAATGAATATAAAAATAAAATTTAAAAGTTCTTTTATTCAGTAAAAAAAAATTATATCACTGTTCAAAAGTGCCCCTTCCAATTTCAAAACTGCCCTATACATGGGGCACTTTTGAACATAAGAACCTGTATTGATTGGAGATAAAAATTCAATATAAATATTTCGTTAAATACCAAATATTTCGTTAAATACCAAATATTTTTCTAAATTGAAAGTCAATACTACTGTTCCATGTGAGTAAAATATCAGGCCTATTGCTCGAATATTTTAGGTTTTATCAGTCTGGAAGGCAAAAAGTTTTCAAATGTGCCCCACTCTCCCCTATACAAGAATAGAAAAACAGATTCATTCATCAGATTATCAAGTTAAATCACGATTTCAGTTGGATAAGACCGCTTTTTGGAATGCCTTTATTTACGAGAGAAGAATACGCAGACATTTTATTCGTTTATGGGTTGTGCAATGGAACTTCAAGAAGAGCACAACGAAGATACTAGTAACTTTATCCTAACAGACGACTTCCTTCTCGAAATGTTTTTGGAAACACCTTTCGAAGGCTTCGAAAAACTAAATCAGTTTCAACTGCAGGACCTAACGCGGGGGCTGCAAGCGCAAGAAGAGTTTCGGTCGATGAAACAATACTGGCAGCTGTTGAAATCGATCCTTCCATCAGCATAAGACGCTTGGCTCTACAGTTTAATAGTTGTGTTTAGTTTTTTTTACATTTTCATTAGGCGAAGATAAAAAAAACGATGCCTGGGGCAAACAATTCACATGTTAAATGCAACAACAACTAAGCGACTATGGGCATCAGCGATGCCCCGCGAATTTTCGGGGCATAATTTTTATCGAGGCTTAAAACTGTGCTACCAAAGCGATGAATTGTATATAAACGTCAGATAAAAGAAAACAAGAAGATAATTGTTTTTTTATTCAGTTGACGTTGACAGCTGCGCCCAAAATATCTAGTTTCCAATATCTAGTTCCAAATATCTAGTTTCAAATATCTAGTTTCAAATATCTAATTTCCAATAGTACCGATCAAAAATATCTTACAATCGGTGGAAGGATCAACTTTTTCCATCCCGGTGCAACAATGGGACGCAATGAAGGTGGAATTTACCCACAACCCAAAGCCACATTCGTCAAAGAAGTGTAAGTTTTCTGAAAAAATTAGTTAATTTGTGAAAGACGTTGAATACGAAGTATTTCTTATTCTATGGTGAAAGATAGCGACGAAGGATGGAAATGTCAAAAATGTTCGATAGAAGATATAAGAAAGAGAAAGAGATGAGATTTGTTTTGTTTTAAAATGTCATTCCACAGCACAGTGCTGCCAAGTTTTTTTTATGCCCCGATGCGTTTTATTTACCGTCGCCTATTAAAGCTGTAAAAAAAACACACCTAATGTTTCCAAACACAGAATTTCCAGTATACTGCACGGAAATAATATGTATCCATATCACCATACACCTGTGCATGAACTGCTTCCCAATGATTTTGAAAAGAGACTCGAATTTCGTAACTGGTTGCTAGAGAGAAGCTTGGCTGACAGCCAGTTTTTTTGTCTTTGGACAGACAAATCTCAGTTCACAAGAGATGGATGGCATGGGTTTCGAGCAATCCACATTCAAGACGGCAAAGATCATTTCAGCACAGATTCAGTGTCCATATGTGGGTAGGTGTAATTGAAAATAAATTAATCAGGTCTTTCAAATTACCACCCCGACTTAATTCTACTATCTGGAGTTTTTACAAAATAATCTACCAGACCTATTCGAGGGTGTTCCACTACTTCAACTAGCTTCATCCTATTTCCAACAAGATGGTGCTCCGACCCACTATGGTCGTGAAGTAAAGGATTGGCTGGATGAAGAATACGGTGATCGATGGATAGGCAGAAATGCACCAATTCACTGGCCTGCAAGATCTCCCGATCTCACTGTACTGGATTTTTGTGTATGGGGACGAATGAAAGAAATCGTTTTCTCATCTGAAATAACAATTTTAACTGAATTAGAACAACGTATTTCCGAAGGATCACTAAAAGTAAGACAAGAGTTATCAAGAATAAACATTCAAAATGAAATCCAAAAACGGACTCTATGCATGCATTTAAAACGCAGGAGGGCACTTTGAGCACTTATTATTTGTGAGTACAAAAAATAAAAAATTCCTTAAGACAACACAAATTATTGCTTCATTCAAACCCTTTACATCTCAGGGCAAAAAATCATTTTTTTTGTAATTTTACTTGTTTTAGATTTTCCCAAGTATCATAAAATATATGGGTTTTTGGGTGCACTTATTAATTAGTTTTTTTTATTATTGTTTTGTTCATCAGGTAAAAATAAGAAAACTTAATGTTTATTACGCATTTTTTGGAAAAAATTGACCTCAAAGTCAAAATTTTGCTCGGGCGAGAAAAAATTTCTTAGAATATGACCAAGAATCACATCCCGAAGTACGGCACACGAATTACCGGACAACCTGTATAACATCGAAGAAAAAAACTAAGAAAATATACACATTTATGCTGAATCGTTTACCGCGATATGTATTAAGGCATTTTATCTCAAAAAAATGATTCTGGAATATGAAAATATTAGATTTAAAAAATAAATTTAAATATTTTATTTTAACAATTCAAATCTAAAATATAATATATAAAAGTTTTAACCATTTCTTTTAGCTATTGAAAAGACAATCGTCCACCACAATCGTCAATAACCACTTAAATTCGGTTGGGCATACTATCAATCAAGTTCTTTCAAGTTTCTATGTTTTCTAATATGGTACTGCCTTTGGCTCTGAGTTCGCCAATGTTACTTATTTCAACAGCAAGAGATCTCGATGAAGATTCCCATTGCATAGGTTCAGATCCGGGTATTGCGTCGGCTATGATAAAATGGTTAAATTGTTCGTATTTATTTATTTTAACTGTGTGCTTGGGATCATTGTCTTGCTGAAAGACAATGTCCTTTACATCAACACCGTAGAAACGCCCAACTTCTTTTGTCATCATTCAACCACAAAACATAAAGGTCTCGCCACTGAATTTTAAAGTGGACTCAACATGACAAAGCTGTAATGTTTCCCCAGGAGTTGTGCATACCCACTCTCGCCCATCTGAGCCTAAACGGTTGATTTTGCTCTTATTGGATGAGATCACTTTCGCCAATCTTCAGGTTATTAACTGGAATATTTTCTGGCAAATAAGTTTCGCTGTCGTTCTGAAGGAATACCTATTTTATTTTGGATCTTCGTCAAAAAATCTGTTCCCGTTCCTCTGCGTGCAAAATTTGAGCCGCATTTTAAATGTCAGTGCTCTCAAGCCTCATCTGCACTATCTTGCGGTTTTGAACTGCAGATACAATCTTTTTTTTTTCTTTTTTCTTAAGACCAAAAATAACGGTACCTACCATACGATTTTTTTTCGAAATTTTATAAATAGTTTTTTTTTTTTCTCAAAAACATTTAACAAAAATTGCGTATTGACAAGGTCCTCACAGTCAACTGATGAGTCCATGTGAGATCGCCGGGACGAAACGCCTATTTTTGTGGACTAAAGGCAAAAAAAAAGCTACTTTGAATCATTTTATTCTCAAAAATGGACAGATTTTATTACAAAATGTTCAAAAATTTTATTTTGTTTAGGCTAGCTAATTGTTAAAAAAAAATCTGAAAATGCTTATTGATGGTACCGCCCATGGAACGTTTTTTTTTTTGGTTTTTGATTTTCTCAAAAACAGTTCAACCGATTTTGATTTTTTATGCTAAGACTCCCCAAAAGTTTGAATAGTAATGTGTATTCAAATTAATAAAAAAAACTGTATTTAAATCTCAATATTTCGAAAACCTTATACTTGATTTTTGTTTTAAACTTCATAATTAAAAGTTTTTTATTACGATCTACAAGATTTGAGAAAAAAAAATTATTTTACGCAAAATAACGGTACCCACCATACAAATTTTAAAATATGGTTTTCGAAAATCATATTTTTCTCGAAAACGATGCCTAGAATTTTGATAAAACATTTTTTCTTTCGATTTATCTTTATACCTAATCTTTAATTCAATAAAAAAAAATTTGAAATTAAGATATTACTGACTGAATACCTGACTGTAGAACCATTTTTTAAAATTTTGAATTTCTCATTTTCCTAATAACTAATCGAAAATAAAATGCATCAAAATTTAAGGTTCCGTTTTTGAGTAAAATACGATTTTCGAAAACCTTTTTTTAACATTTGTATGGTGGGTATTGTTATTTTTAGATAAATTGAAATTTATTTCTCCATATCTTGATGATTGTATTAAAAAGCTTTTTACTGTCAAGTTTTAAAAAATCGAAAACTTTATTTTCGAAATATTGAGATTGAAAAAAAAAAAAAACTTAAATTATTTTTTTAAAAATCCCCCAAATTTTAAAATATGAAAATTTGAATACACAATACTACATATATATTCAACATTTTGGTGAGCTTTAGCATACAAAATTTGATCAAAATCGTTTGTTCCGTTTTAGAACGATAAAAATGGTTCTAGGAGCACCATTAATATCTATTTTTTTTTTAATTTTGGAATTTCTCATTAATAGCTATATCAATTTCGATAAGAATTTGTATACAGGAGCTCCTTGGGATTTGAAATAATATTCTATATACAAATTTAACATCTATTATTGCATTAAAAAAAATAAATTGTTTAACTTTGATATTTTGACTTTTGGCCTATGGGACAAACCACTGTGCGTCGAACGTTGCATAGCCTTTAAACGAATTATTTAAAAATATAAGTGTAATGGGTTCTTCAACAAGCTAAGTTGTCGAATTTGGGACTATGACAATTTACACAAGGTTCACCAAAATACATCCAGAGAAAGTCATTGCCTGGTGTGAATTTCGGGCTGGCGGCGTCATTGGCCCTTCCTTTTTCGAAAACGACCTTGGTGAGGCGTTCACCTTCAATGACGGGCGCTACAGAGCGATGATAACCAGTTTCTTATGGCCCAAACTGATCCATATAAACCTAGACGACATGTGATTGCAGCAGGACGGCGCATGAACGAAATTCAAATTCAGCCAGATTTTTGAGGAAGAGTTATTAAAAAATTGCACCACTCGAATTCGCGCCACCGTAAGAAGCAGAGGCGATCATTTGCACAATGTCATATTTCATACATAATGGCATACATGAGCTTTTCAAATGAAAAAAAAAAGAAAGAGTTTTGTTAATACCTTATCGGTGAATTTTTATATGGTTGTCTTATTTAAACAATTGGGTATGTTTATTTTACTGTTTCAAATTAACTCAACTGTGCCTCTTCTTAATATTTAATCACATTTGTACGTAAGCTTCTTAAATTGTCGTATCGGGGATGACAATTAAGATAAGGGTATCAGTGAACTTTGTCGCTATTTTGTTAACTGACTTTTTCTTCTCTAAATTAGATGAACTGAAAGTGAGATAGCACTGCTTGCAAAACGGCACCAGGGACATCTCCGCTGCAGCACACACATTTGTGAATTTCCGAGGTATTTCGATTTAACTACATTTGACTTCTTTGTACGTGGTTATTAATAACGCAACACGATATTTAATAATTATTTTATTTAACAAAAACTTCAACACTTTCAGATCAACTTAGATCAAGGGCGATGTAAAAATATCAAAGCTAAGGCTCCAAGGCTTGGAAGCTTAGAAACAAGTGTTATAAATATAATAGAATCGCGATATTGCAGCGGAGGAATTGTTTTTAAATTTTGTTTCAAATGTATTCAATCCTATTTTTTTGCCGAAGGAACTATTTAATTAATAATTAAGTAAATATTCACATGAATCTATTAATATCCTAAATTAGTATTTGGAAAATTTTCTTACAAAATTTCAGCTAGTGATTTAGTACAATAAGGCGTTTAGAAATATAAAAACAACAAACAGAATATAGCAGTACCGCACTGTCTAAAGTGTTATCTTTAATATGCAACACCATGTCGACGACTTGATTCGCAAAAATAGATAAAAGATAAATGCCAATAATTTCACCTCGATTAGAGTGCTCTCAAATTATATACAAGATGCGGGATTATTTTATAGACTTTTGAAACGATATCTGATTCGCTCTCCTTCTCGCCAACTATTGAAAAACAAACATTCTAAATATCTCATCCTATGCCTTGAAATGTTTATGAATCATCGTAAATGTTTATAAATTTTGATAAAAAGGTTAAACAGGTTATTTTATTTATTATAAACTTGTATTGAAATTGTATATTAGTATACATTTAATAACATAGTTAAGTTATTTGAAATTTACGCTTCGATACATTATCATATAAATTATTTTTTTAATTATTTTATTAATTAAATGTGTAGGTACGGTGAATATTAGTTAAAAAAAATAATCGGGATTCCGAAAATTCTTCTTTATGATATTGATCTCGAGGGTATCACAACTCTCACACTGTATGTAGTTTGTCTTTAGTGATTCGTCTGTGATGGTCGACGAGTTAACCACAGAAAACGGCTGTAAGGATCTCGGTTTTGGATTGATCCATGCCTATCAATCTATTAAAATTTAGCATTTAGTATTATTGTTGTTGTTGTATTTGCTCATACCAGGAGTCTTAGACCTGCCTTTCGCTTTATCTGATCGCGATTGACAGTAGATCTGAGGCAATAGTGTATTTGTGTTTTTTTTTTTTTTTTTGAGAACGCATATTTCACATAGGTATAGGCTTCCTC
This sequence comes from Philhelius festivus, assembly GCA_963931855.1. NCBI lineage: Eukaryota > Metazoa > Arthropoda > Insecta > Diptera > Syrphidae > Philhelius > Philhelius festivus. Next base: position 30,324,214 of record OZ007556.1, on the reverse strand, counting down.
GAATTTTCATACTTCTCATTCGATCAAGCTTTATTCCTTCGGCTGTAAGTGTATGTGATTGTCTTACCTACAACTCTAGCTGTCTTTAGGATATTGGGGGCATTTTTCGATCACATAAGTTGGCAAAGATTTACCACCACTTCATACATTCTACGCTTATTCGTTGGTTATGGTGTCTTCATCACAAGTTGCCTCCACACTTTGGAAGCGCTTTACACAATTCAGACAAATGTCCAGAATAAGCATGTAAAGTGGATCAGACCAAAAACATAAATTTAAAAAAAAGAGCCAAGTTCTTCTATACAAAAACCTTTGTGTAACAGGTCAGCCGTGAAAAAAACTGAGATCTAAAAGTACGCCAAGTTCTTACTTCATGAAGGTTTAATACCCAATATTTAAAGTGGAATAATATTGAAACAGCTACAGTGTAATAGAGAAATTTTATTATTTAATGATTACTGACTGAAATTTAATGGGCTTACTTGGCAAGTTTTTTTCATGCCCAATCTGAAAGGTTTTAAAAACTTGACCAGTGAACCGATCAAATTTTAGTCAGTAATCAATTTTTTATTTTTGGTCCTTTACATGCAATTTGAGCCCTACCGTTCTACCGAATTTCATTGATCTACTGCAATCGAAAGTGTGCCATATAATTTACATCAGTTCTCAGGAAGTGGGCGCATACCACGCCCCTGAATGGAAAACCTCAAATTTTATATTTTTTTCTTTGTATGCAATTTAAGCCCTACCGTTTCACCAAATTTCATCGTTTTACAGCATTCGGAAGTGCTCCATTCAACCAACACCAATTCGGAGAAAGTGGGTGGATACCGCGCCCCCTGTATGGAAAACCTCAATTTTGTCCTCTGCTTGCATGACAAGACCTACCGTTGTGCAAAATTACAAGATTCTACGATGTCGGGAAGTGTTCCATAATTTTGATGATCTGTCAGTCAGTGAGTCAGTCAGTTACGGTTTTTGTGATTTTGCTAGTTAATTGAAATTTGGTGAGGCGCCTGTACCTGACTAGTCTAGGAAATATTCGGAATTTTAAGTTTCTTAGTTCTGATTTCATTGCTACTGATGATAGGGAGGGGTCAAAATCGCCTGAGTTTGTTCCTGTAAAAAAGGTGTAGTGCCTTAGATTAGAAAACGGGCAGCAAAAGTATTCATCTTTTTTGAACTAATGCGCTACAAATTTCCCTTCAAAACATGCATCCATACGTCAAGTGCTTATTCAAGTGATATATAGGATTCCACCTTATGATGCATCCATTCTCCGCTTACTAAACTTACTAAAGGACTTGGGTGTCCATGGCTTTATATTCAATCAGGTATTCTAGGACTGTCGTAAAGATAAGAGAACTGAACACGGGCGCTTCCCTAGTTGTATATATGTGATTTGGAATTATTCGGTGACTCCAGAAGGACATCTTGCTTTTCCGAAAATAAATAATTTAAGTTATTAAGATCTACATTAGGTGCGTTTTATTATTCACAAATCTATCTGGATCCGGATCTGGATAAGGTTTTAACATGTATTACAAAAACAATTTGGGATCCTGTTTTCCATCGGTATCTATTTCAAAGATCCAAAAATTACACTGGCGAATAGATGGCTTTTTATGGTAAGGTAGTGTAAGCTATAGTGTAAAGAAAAAAGACAAGATATAATTTAAAATTTCCAAACCCAAGGATAAAAAGAGACAGGCTTATAACACTGCTGTCAGTAAGATCCGTGTCGTTTTATTTTCAAGGAATGATCCAGATCCGGATTCAGATAGATAATAAAACGCACCTATTAATCCTGAACTCTGACATAATAACATAATAAAATAGCTGGAGTTCATAACGTTTGGAAGAGTAAATTATATTGGCGCAACATTTTAAATAGTATTAGTATGATAATACTTAACAATTTGCTAACTTTAAAGTAGTTGACTTACTTATTCTTAATTTTAGTATCATACTAAGACAATTTCCTTAATAAATTGCATCTGAACACACCCCAAAACAATGACAGTTCGTGCAAAAAATTAAGTAAACAGACTTGTTTTGAGGTTTTTAAACGTCAAAGAGTCAGATGAAATTAGCACGATACTAAGAAAATAAAATAGGCATTCGATGATTTTAACTTTACTAAAAGGGTAAAGAAAATAATAACGCTTTATTCGGCTAAAATTTGCAAAATCATTGTTTTAACATAGTTTCATATTAAACAAGCTTTAACATCGTACTAATTCAACTAAAATTTCGCCCAATTATTTTCAAGACACAATTTAGTTCGCATCAATTAAAAAAATTATCAGTTTAATTTTATGATATTAGCAAATTTTGCAAAGGAGCCTATGGTGTTATACGTCCACAGGGTGCGCAACATAACTTTTTTTCTAAAAGTAATTCATTCAGGATACAGTGATCGAGCCATTTCGACAGGCATAGTTCTACAGTTTTCAAATTATTCTAAGGCAGGGGATCATTGAAGAGGTCAAGCAGTTTAATTATCTGGATAGTTGTGTAGCAATTGATGGTGGAACAGACCTGGATGTTAACATCAGAATAAGTAAGGTCCGACGTGCATTTGGAATCCTCACTTCTATGTGGAACACTAGTAAAATATCACTATGTCCCAAGTTGAAACTCTTCGAACCCAATGTAAAATCTGTGCTTTTATACGCCTGTGAAATATGGAAATGCTCTGCTTACAACTTGAGCAGGTTACAGGCTTTCGTTGACCGATGTCTACGAAAATGGCAGTGGATTGGCCATACGTTGAGGAAACCTGACAATAACATCTCGAAGCAATCTTTTGAATGGAATCCTCAGGGTGCCAGACGTGTTGGAAGAACAAGAACAAGCTGGAATTCAACTGTAATGGTAGAAGCAAGGTCTCGGGATATTCGTACATGGCCATAGCTAAAACGCTTGCGTTAGGTAAATCGTGAGAGATGGAGAGTTTTGTTGCTGCCCTATGCTCAAGATGGAGTTGAAGTGTACTCAAGTAACCTTAAACCATATAATAATTGCCATAGCATAGATATGGTCCATGGTCGAAAAACCTGGGTTTGGGTTAAGGATTTAGGTCGAGGAACAGACAGATAGACGTACAGGCATACAGGTCTACAGACATACAAGAAAATCAATATTTTTTGGAAACCGCTAAAACGACTTATAATTTTTGTTGCAGCATAAATTGTATACTTATAAACAGTTTTCTTTAATAACATTGAACAAAATTTTAGTTGAATTAGAACGATGTTAAAGCTGTTTTGGTATGAAAATAGGCTAAAACAATGATATTGCAAATTTTAATCGAATATACCACAGCATCATACCCTTTAATTAAAGTTAAAATCATCGAATATCTAGTTTTTGTTTTTAGTATCGTGCTAACTTCATATAACTCTTTGACATCAAAAAGGTCTGTTTGCTTATGTCATTTTCCATTGGTCGTCCAAAAGCGTTTGGAAGCGTTCAGAAGTCTTCTCAAACCATTCCATTGGTAAGAAATACTCTTCTGAGAAAAGAATTTCGCTTCTCGATTTCAAGTCAGAATCCAGTCAAGAAGCACTAATACACATACCCAAATGTCAAAAGCAACTATCGCAGATTTTCACCAACACGACGATTAACTAATACAAAGGCAAAATTTCAAAGTTGAGTAGAAGAAGTGAGCGCCGTTCCATTGAATTTCAGAATGAGTGGATCCTTGAGTGAAACCAATGGAAAACGACATTAGTTTTTTGCACGAACTGTCATTGTTTGGGGTGTGTTCAGAAGAATTTTACTAAGAAAATTTCTTTAGTACTAGCTTTGTATATAAAACTTATAGTAATATCAAGAAGACGTAAGATTGTGGCGACATCTTAAGGGTAGGGACTGCAATTTCTAGATTTGTCTTTGCTAAATTTAATAATAAAATATTCTCTTTTTTACTACTTGTTTTGTATGTTATCCTACTCTCCACTGTTAAAGCGTGCGCTAATTTCTGCGCTCCATGATAATACAATAGGTTATATATACAAAGGTACTAGTATTGTATTGTATTGTAGAAAATGTTTAAAATTAAAAATGAGCTAGTAAACTTCTTGAAAGTTAGCAAATTGTTAAGTAATATCATACTAATACCCTAATAATAGTGATTAGGAATGCAAACAAAATAATTTTTACGCAAAAAATTTAAATTCGTTACAATTATAACTAATTTATTGAATTCCAAAATCAAGATAAAAATTAAATTATACAATGATTAGGGAGGTATAATACACCCCTTTGCTTCGATTTTGACCATCTGGTTTGGTGGTTGCTAAATAAGTGAAAACTTAAGTAGATGGTATTCCATGAATCCACAGTTTTGCAAAAACCAGTATTTTGCACTCGTCAGCAAAATCTGCTTTGACCATTGCGGTTGTTTTCTTACAACGGTCTTAACAACAAGAACAAGTGTCAATACAGCATTATGACAAAAAAAATTAATTTAGGAAAAACAATATATATGTATGTAGTTAACATAATCGAAACATAGGGTAGTGCGAAAATCTTTGGAAAAATTGAAATAAATAAAATAGGTTTAAATTTACTTTAAGTAGAATGATTCAAATAATGAAAAATAAATAAGCTAAGTTTAAGGAAAACAAATATTCGAACAAAAATAAATATGTGGCAGCTTCGTTCCTTAACAGGTTGTTTAAAATTTTGCAACATTCATTTTGAAAATTCTTAGTCTATTACATAAAAGTCATGCCTTTAATTAACTAGTCTTTCGACGGAGAAGATGAAGTTCTAGAAAATCTTATATGTAAAGTTGCACGAATTACTTTTGTAAAATGAAATGTAACGCTTGAGTCAGCTCATAAAAGATTTAAATCAGTTAAAAAAAGAATGCCCTCAAAAACTGTTTGATGACATCAATCAGATTTCTTCTTCTTCTTAAAGTTAAAGTACTTCGGTGAATAAATTTAGTTTTAATCCAATTTCATTCACATGTACTATGTAAATATTTAAATAATAAAACAAAAACAATTATATCTCAGTTTCTTTTTTTTATTTTTCGTTAATTTTGTATGTATAATTATATTTAGTATGTATATATATATGTATATATATATAATTTATATTTATAGATTTTTTTATTCGAAAAAGTTACACCAAAAACAATAATTACATATACATATTATATGTTATATATATATGTGTATTTGTATACACAAGTGTATAGAATGTATAATATATTTTTTTATAATTTATCTGTATATATGTATAGTATTTATAGAAAGGGAGAGTATTCTAATTGGGTGTATTTTAAATAATATGTTCAATCATTATATGTTTCATTTTTTTTATGAAGAACACCATTTTTAAATTTTCATATTATAATTATTTGCTTAAGATTAGATTTATACACACATAAATCTTTTTTTTTGAATCTATGTTAAGTAAATTAGGTTAATATATTGTTCTTAAAAATGAAATAAACATATTATATTTTTACTTTTTTTTCTAAAATTTTTAATTTAAGAGTGTTTTAATATTTACAATTGTTTTAATGTGTTGTTTGTCTACATTTTTTTCTTTCCTAAGCAATGACTAGATTTCACTTTCGTTACTTCAATTTTTTATATATATTTTTTTTTTATTTCGTTAGATTTTTAAAAATTCTTATGTTTTTTTACGATTGCGTTGTATATAGTTCTCTCATTATTCTTTTTAAATATTTAAAGTTTATTTTATAATAAATACTTATAATATAGGCATGCATATACAATTTTAACAAAATTAATACAAAAAATATTATTAAATTATTATAAGTTAAATAAATATTTGATTTTATAAAATTAAATTGTGAACCAAAACGAAATAATTCAATAAGTAACTAAAGAATCTATTACAAGATTCTTAAAAATAAACACATAAATTCTGTAGATTTAATTAAAGTTAAAAAAATCATATTTATATGTATAAGATTAATTGCAACTACGATCATAAAAACATATTTTACATTATATTTCTATTTCTTCTAATTTATGACAAGAGTGCTATTAAAAGAGTTTAAAGAATTTAATTGCAATTTCTTCCAGATAATAATTTTATAATTTGAATTTATCTATTTTAAATTTTACAAACTACATTCATATACAATTACAAAATATATTTACAACGATTTCCCTTAAATTTCTATTGATTACTTTTTTTTTTTGTTACAATAAAATTGTGTTAAAAATTTCAACTTTTCTACATCAAGTTCCATATTGGACGCACGTGTTTTTCGTCTTACCTATATTAATATGTATAAAATGTACAATAACTTTATTCTACTAATTTATTTCCAATTCGGGCTTATTTAATTTCATTAAAAGTTTTTTTTTTTAATGTACAGAGTAGTTACAAATGTATTAACTCTCAACGACGATGGCAAAAACTGAAAGAAAAATTGTTTTTTTTTTTTTAATTTTTTTTTTATAATATAGCTGACTTATATTATTTAATTCCATATAACGTTGGCGTATTTTTAAATTTATCTCTCTTTTGTTTGTACAATACTTTTATTATTATAGATTCTTTATTGCATTATTTATTTGAATTTTAATTATAATCAATAGATATTGCATTATTTGCATTTTTTATTAATTTACAATATTCAAAATTAAAAAAAAAAAATAATTTCTGTTTGCTAGAAATGAAAAGTCAATCTTTTTGTGAACAAGAATAGTGTCTTCAAATGAGGAAATCGACATTAAGGATGTTGTATTTAAAAAGTCGGAGCCTTGTGTTAACATCCAAGGACACAAAAGAAGCATTATTCGTGTTCTTTTGGTATTCTATATTTACTCGTAGTTTTAATTACACAAAAGCGGGAAAAGTTCAACAAAAAAAAAAACAAATTTTAAATAAAAGTGACAGGTTTTTCGTGAATTGCGTGAGTCAAGTGACAGCGAAATTTACATCACAATAAGTGATGGGGTTTGTTCGTAGACTATAGTCAAAGTAAAATTTCGTCGTTTGCGACAAGTGTAGCAGATTACGTAGTAGGTGATCACTTTTGCGGAACAAATATCTCCGAAAAAGATAAAAATGCTTCTGCAATTAACTTCAAAATCTTGAATATTCAATCGTAATGATCATAATTGTAGTTTGTACTGAAATTTCCATTCAATTCATCCAGTTGACTGCTATTAAAGTTTCTAAGCTTTCTTTAACGTATCTTATTTGCGTTTCTCCTTTTTTAAATCAAGGCAGAGAGTATTGAGCAGAGTACACTCAGAGTTCTACGATACGATTTATTAAATACACTTTATCCAAGATATAATCTTACTCTTATTCTATATAAAGGGTGCTCTTTTTTTTTTTAATTTGGCAGCATTGCATCTTTTAAAAGTGAATTTGACAGATGATTTGTGCTCAATCGCCATTTCATCATCAATAGATTTACGTAAGAACACTTGCAAACTGTACATTGCTATTCAATTGTTTCAAGTTAAATTGTATATAGCTGAAGATATATCTATTTCACGGCTGATAATAGATACTATGAAAAATTTAACGTTACAATCGTAACTTTTCTTCGATAATAGATTTTTCCGAACGAATACAATGATAATAGCGAATAGCGTATTGCTTATAGCTTATAGCGTATAGCTTATGGCTTTTAGCGTATAGCTAGGAATAGGGCATTAAAATAGATACAATATATTCAATATCAAAACGGGTACAAAAGCAAGCGGGGCGCTCCAGATCAACGACTCATTTTGACTGGGGTAACCCCGAAATACGTTTGACCCTTAGGAAAACTTTATGCATGTCTTTGCACAGTTTTATAATAGTATTATAGGAACTATATTCCACTATAAGAGTCCGACAACATGATTATAGTGTCTTGACTTAAACTGTCCAATAATGATTCTATAAATATATAGATAATTGTCATACACATTCGCATATACATATAAGAATTCTACTATATTAAACTTTACAAGCGATGTAGGAATGAAGCATCGGATACTATATTAATCCTTTTATAACAGTTTCTTGCGTTCACTATTAGAGTATAAACTACCCTGTGATTTTATAGCATGATTGAAGAAAAATTGAGTTGTTACACTCTTATAGTGGTGATAAAAAGTGCTCCAGAGAATATCTAGCTGATGAATTATATCAAGTTTTACTCCTATAAGCTAAGAATAATTCTCAGATTTAAAAAATGGGAAGCAATTTTCTTAGTTGGGGGGCTCCATAAATATCGCACGCAGAGGAAAATAAATATCACTTTCAATTGTGGGATTCAACAATCCTTCCTGAAAGATCCTTAGCATTTTCCTTTGGAAAACTTGAATAATCTCCATCGCTTCCTTGTAAATCGTGCGACAAACTGTAAAGCTGTGGCTGGTATCACTAGTTTAAGGGCATGCCTTGTTAGTAATAATAGGCCCCATTTTGTTCAAAACATGAGAAAGAAATAAATAACAAGGTGATACAAATACTGATAATTTTTATTTTCACTGGAAGCAATATACCATTCGCAAATTTATTTAACCAAATAACAAATCAATTTAACCTAATCTCAAATAGATTAAACCCTCACGCAAATAAATTTAATCCAAACGCAATTCTATTTAAACTACTACCAAATCAATTTTGAAAGTTATTAGTTTAAATGATTTACTAAAAGTTTAAACCGATATGCGTTTGAGTTAAAACTATTTGCGTTTGGGTTTAATTGATTTGCAAGGGGTATAACTAACTATGTAAATCTTTTATCTGATGTGGTATTATTTGAAGAAGCTGGCTTTTTGACACCCTGGTTTATTCAGGATAAAGTGCAAATATAAAAAGGAACACGCCCAACGTAGATATATTTATCTACATAATAAGGAAGTTATATTTTTGTATTCTTAAACCATTACACCTAGTTTAGTGCGAAAAAAATGTTGCTAAGAATAATATGTTTTGTACAGAATTTTGCAACGTTTTCTTTTTCATTTCACTTGGGGTTAGTAAGAGGTTTTCGGTTTTTGAAAAATATTGCGGAATAGATAAAAATAAATATTGGGGCCTAATCAAAAGAATATATGCACCATGAAAATAAAACTTCAGACATTAAACCTTTCGAGATTGAATTTGTTTTTAAACTTCTATACAAAACTTAAATAGATAGCTTTAATCGTAGACAAATAAATAAATAATATTAACTAAAAATGTACCCAAATTAATACATATTATTACTTTCATTTCTACTATACGTATATTTCTTAAATTATCTTAAAAATATTTCACATCTACAAAAATTGAATAAAATATGTATTATGCAATGTAACTCTTGAAGGTTTTTTTTTTTTTTTGATAATTTTCCTTTTTATATCTGAACTTTCATACAGGATTAATTTATTATTAAACATAACTGAATTTACGAATTTTCTAGTTTTCAAGAAATGTATATATTTATATATGTTTAATAACCTACTATAAAATCTTTTTCTATGCCTATTATTTTTAGTTCCGTATCGATAATTTATGTAAACTAAAAAGATTCTATGTTTAAATAACGTTCTTAATTTAATATATTTTTTTCGCTGAGTTATATTCTTTTTTCTTATTATAATTATTTACACATTTGTTCTTAAAATATTTTCAAAACATTTATTTACAACTCTTTTCGATTTTTAAGGTATTATTTTAACTATGGGTTGTTAATATACTTTAATCTACACAAGAAAAAAAACAGGAACAATAATGTTACCTGTTGTTTTAAAAAATTGCTTTTTATTTCAATAAGACATTTTTGTAGCCTATTTTGTATGTATTTATAATATTTACATTGATAAATTTTTTTGTGGAGAGTTAATATCATAAATAAGATAGATACTACTTATTGCTTTTTTATCAACTTTCAAAAAATTAAATACACTAAGGTACCTAACTAAATCATATAATACCTCAAGATTTGAGGCCAATGTTTTTCTTTTTAATTTTCGAAATTAAAATTCACATTCAAACAGTAGTACTTGGCAGTTTGTTTGTTTTTTTTTTAACAATATGGGATGATTCAAATATTTGTATTAAGGTACGATCACTGTGAATCGTATATGTGTTTGATCTAATGTCACCTTGAACCAATCATAAAAACGCACTATAATACAAATACAAACTCAGTTTTGTATCTCTTCGCTGTTGCCAAGTTTCACAAAAAAAAAAAAAGCACAGATCAAAACAATTTTTGTTTCAAATATTTTATAATGGATATAGTGGATTGAAAAACTCAAACTTAGTATCAATATGAATTCGTTTTAAATCATCTTAGTAGTTTTAATATCCTTTCCTTAGTTAGGACTTTCTAGTAATATTTATAACAAGAGCGGTACGTTTTCTAGCACAAGTACAAGCACCAGTACTTGGACATGTACATATTTGCACTTCAGTACTCAGATAGTGGTACTTAAAAAAAGCAAAGTACAAGTATTTTTAAGTACTTCGTCGCAAAGCATTTCTTACTAATGAACCAAAGTACCTGACCAATAGGTTCTTTAAAATTCTTGATGTGTACTTGCAAGTATCAATTCTTCCAAACAAGCAGAGAGTATTTGAAACTACTGGCCAAGTGCTTGAAATGTAGGCCAAGTACTTGAAAGTACTGATGCTTGGTTTAGTATTTGTAACCAAATAATTGAAAGATACTGCTACTTGCATTTATTTAAGTACCAGTACTAGGGTACTTAGGTAAAAACTAACAGGGCCCGTATTACAGATTACGAAACGAAAGGCAAAAAAACGATACCCTAGAAAACGATAGTCAACACATGGACCGATTTTGGTTTACGATAATGGATGCATCAAAATATTGCCTGATAAAATAAAAAAAAATCTATTTTTTCAAGCGCATCCAACTTCATTCTTTCAATATTTCTGTCAAAAATAGTACATGTGTCAAAACAATGAAATACGAGTGCCAAAAGCAGTCGTAAGAGAAAACGATTATCGTTTTAAAAAACGAGTATCGTAAAACGTAATCGCAAATTAACGATAACGAGGGATTTTAAACGATAATCGTAATTCGTAATACGGGCCCAGTACCTACATAATGTACCTAGTACTTGTACTTGAAACAAAGGCCTGTAATACTTAAAGGCGTGGAAGTGGATACAACGATTCAGATTTTTACTACAGCATGAGACTAGCTCTATTGATATTAGACGCTTTTCGTAGTTTATTATGTCAATAAAATAATAAAATCGGAATTCACCTTCGCATTAATTAAATTTTATTTTTTTTTTTTAATCAAGCTTCAAGAGAGACCGCGTAATAGTCGACTAATAAGGATTGATCATTGTTAGTGCATTTTCATGTATTTCAGCATTAAATAAAAAAAATGTCATCAGATGACCCACATTCGAAAGAGAATGATGAGGTTCAAACTTTTGAAACTCCTTAAAAAGCGATTATTTCTCTGATATTTTTAACAGAATTCTTACAATCGAAATAAATTTGTCCAGTTTATAAGTTTGAGTCCTCGCAAATTCTTCTCCGTCATTTGGAAAAAGCGTAGTAGAAATAATCATAAATAGAACTTCTTATTTATTTTATACAACAGATTATGCCTGCAGTGTATACAAATAAATACTTAAAAAATAGGAAAAAGATACAATAACATTGCTGTACTTTTTCTAAACGATTGAAACGAACTTAAAGTTTTTGCGGTAATTCCCTAGGCGGATATTGAAATTGGTTTTTTTTTTTTGTTGTATTTAAAATAAAAACAGGGGAACCTGTCATATAGCAATTAAGACATAATAATTATCTGAAAAAAAGCTCTAACGATTTGGATAAAACAAAATTGTATATATTACTCGTATATTTATGGCCTACATTTTAGTAAACAAAAAACTCAAAAACTGTCGTTATCGAAACCATAGAAGCATTTACATATATTTATAATTTTCTACTTTCTAGTTAAAAGATGAACAGATATCGATTCAATTCGCAATAATTGCATATCAAAATCCAAAAAATTTAAAAAAAAATTATTTTTTTTCAAAATTATGTATTTCAAAAATTGGTTAGTGACTTTTTTTGAAATTAAAGTATGTTTAGGTGAAACGTAAGTAAACACTTGAAATTGACATATTAAATTAATTTTTTATATTTTAAATGAGTTTTATTTATAAAGATTTAATCTTTATGAAAACTGTGTCAACAATTTTTGAGTTTTAGAAATTTAAAGAACAAATTTCAAGCTTTCAAGTTAAACACTCCTGGACAAAATTAAGGGAACGACTTTTATTTTTTACTTTAATGTTAAATATAAACTGGTGTAATGGTTTTTTATGTGTTTTATTATGTTTTATTCATCAAAATGTATGTATACTTAGCTAAAGATGTCAGATTTAAAACCCTTTGGCTAACGGAAACGTAATTAAAGAACTAAAGTTGTAGCCATTGTAATTTTGATCGTTAAATGCATATGCAAAAGTTTCGATTGTTTTAGGATTTTGTTCGGATTATTTTAACCTAATTTGGTTTTAAAATATTGGTATCAATAAAAGTGTTTGTCTTTTATAAAACCTACTCGCATTTTCATGAGATAAGATTCTGATAAAAATATAACTTAGACGCATAAAGGGGCGCTTAAACATACGAGTAACTATGCGATTCCATATTGTATGGATTTGTTTCATAATTTCACACAATTTCTGGTTGTTGGTCCGTAACAAGGCAAAGGATTACATTTTTTTAAAGTTAATACAACACCATACTCGTAGCACTCACAAAAAATCACAAGATGTCATCATTACTCTAATTTTGAAAAAATGGTGTAAGTTTGTTAGTCCAATTTCCCCTTGGATCTTCATATGTCTCTGTCGGTCAAGATACATACACAATATAAGAGTAATAGATAAGTAAAATTTGTCGATGCGTTAGACTTTTACCGCATCGAACAATAAGTACATGGCCTTGAACGAACAATCAAGTAAATATTATAAATTATTTTATGACACCCAGCTTTAAGTCTTTTTCCATTATACATACAGAAAGCTTCTGTTTTCATTTTTTAAATCAACTCCAAAAGCATTTTCACACTTTTCACAAGATAAACGATTTTTTTTAAAGGTTAAGAAGATTTATGACCGGCCAATAGAAAACCCAATTTCAGTTTAGGCAGATCGACGTTATTACAAAAATTTTCAAAAACTATCGAAATGCAATCTTTTTGTTTTAACAATAAGAAAATTCGAACTTTTTATTTACAGCCTTATTATGAGTATCCATTTGATAGTCGACAATTTATCAATTAGTTGATAATTTGGTATTATGGTTATCAACTGGTAATTTTAGACCGATTGTGAATATCTACCTATGAAAAGGTTCATTGTGAATGAGTTTTGTTTATTTTGTTCGTCTATCAAAAAAATCATTCACAGTAATGATAAAATCTAATAAAATTCACAGTCGATAAAAAATGTTGATAGTTGATAGTCATAATACCAACTCATTCAATTTGTTGATATGTATCAAGTATCTAGTTGATAGCTATAATAGGGCTGTTAATTAAGTCCATTTGGACGTTGGACGAAAATTTCCAGTTTTGTGGTTATGACAACAATGTACATAAAAAACTTTTTCATTCGTACTAAACAAAACATTTTAGGTTTCCTCCTATCCTGCACACACGCACACAGAAATTCTTGTAAATTCTGATTGATTGAGGCCTGGTTCTCTACGAGCCACCAAATTTATCAATATTAATTTAATAATTATACCGACTTAAGTTTTCAAAATTTAATTTCCATTCTAGTCCTTCCTTTCATGTATATTCGAATCATCAGTTGTTTAATTGCAATTTACTTTTTGTTTTTATTGCCGATTCAAAAGAATGTGGTTGCCGACCCAAAGTACCCAATGGGAGTTAAGTGGAATCACAAATAACAATTTACTTCGACAAATCTAAATATTTGTTCAAATAATTCGGAATGTTTGCCCTTAGTACACAGGCTTGTTTGGTTTTCCATTCGAAAAAAAAAAGAAAATAATTCCTCAAATATTTAAAAGCAAATCAAACACTACTTCAAAACTGTGTTTATAAACATTCCTTTTGTTTTGGTTTTATGACCTGATAAGCTAAGATAGAGTTAACTTAACGTTCAACATGAATTTATTTTTAAAGTCGTCCATTTAAAATTGCCAAAAAGATTTAAAATTTTAGAAAATTTTACTCCACCAAATTGCACAAAAAAAAGTAAGTTTATGACTATAGATTTCTAACACATAAAACGCTTATTAAATGAGTGAAAAGAAAGGTCTGCATACACAAACTATAGGGTCATCCACTTCGTGGTCTGGAGTTTTATCGAATTAGTCCATACATCTTCGAAAATGAGATAGGTGCAATCATCACATCTAATTCTCAGACAAATTTTAACCGATTTTTTGTAATCGAAGATGTGGAAAAATGTCTGGATTTGATTGTAACAACACTCTGCCACATCTCACACGACCCCTTTTGGCTTTATTATAAGAAAAATTTCCTGAACGATGTGATTTGTGACCTTTGGATTTTTGGCGTGTGGATGTGCAAAATATTGTGTTTATGTAAACAATCTGAAAAATTTTGATGCTTTGAAACGAAAATGTATTTTTCAAGTATCAAATATCAAAATTATGATAGTGTAATTTCTCGATATTTTTCCGAAAAGTCATCGACAATTACCTTGTCAGAGTCGAGTCTTGAAAATACTCCCATGGAGCAAATTTGTAAGACGTTTTATCCCATTCATACTGGCATCATTTAAACAATATATTTGCTCGAAATCTAAATCATTAATCTGTTCCTACCCTATATATTAATGTGTGGACCCTATATAAACTTGAATCTCAAAAAGAGAAACACAAATCAAGAAAAAATATAAAGCAAAATAAAAATCAAGTTTTGTTCTCCTCCAGTGTGGCTCTTTTTTTTTTTATTAATAACTTAAAACTATAATGAAAAATATGAAAAAAATATATATATGTATGTGTATAAAAATTACAAATATGTAAAACAAAAAATGAAATGAATATTAAATTATATAAATGAATCCGTATGTAGTAATTTAAAATATGTATGTATAATTGTATATTTTTAACGAAAAAAAAAATGTTTATAAATAATATTTTCTTAATAGTAAGTGTATAATATTTATTAATAAAAAACTATGTTTAACTAAAACACGTTAAAATTATCAGTTAAGAAAAAAAATATATATAATAATCATATATATTCTTATTTAAAAAAAAAAACACAAAACTAAATATTTTGCAACTAAATAAAAATATTTGAAAAAAAGAATTCCGTTAAACTAGAAAAAATATTTTACTACTTTTGAACACATTTTTTGTTTCATTCCTAATAAATTTTAAAGTATAATTCTTAAAGATAAAAAAATAAAATATAATTAGTACAAATTAATATACATAATTAAACCTTTATTTTTATTTTTTTTATTTTTTTATTTATTTATTTAGGAAGGAAAATTCAGTCTAACGAACATAAAAAACACACATAAAATTAATAAAATATAACGAAATATTATAATTTGTAAGTTAAAAATGTTTAAGAAGCTGTTTGCTTCGAGACTGTACAGATTTTATGAAATTCATGTTTATCGACTTATTTTTAAGACGTTCTAATCTACTACTAAAAAATAATCCAACAAGACAACTCAAATGCGATCATTGTCCCAAATTCAACTGTGCATGATTTTTAACGTGCGAATTCAAAACAGAGTAATTCAAAAGTTATAAGCCGTCAATGTAATTCAAAGTTCAAGTAATTTATTACAAAATTAAAAGTAGAAAATATCTACAAAAAACAATTCAAACGCAGGTATTAGAAGAAATTTGAATTAATTTAAAAAAGTATTAAATTTAAATTTTAAAACTGAAATCGTTTAGTTTAGTACTAAAATAAAATACTAATGCATATTTGCTTTTTTTTTTTAAATTCGGTACACAAACCAAAGTTTAAGTATTTTCGAAATAAGAATACAAAGAAAAAAGAACGTACTTAATTAAATACTTAATCTTAAAATTTTACATTTTTAGATTTTATTTAGTTCATAGAATAAAAAAGAATTATCGCCTGATGCCTTAATCAAAAGCATAAAAAATAAATTTTTTTTTTTGAAAATTGTGGGTTTTTGGTTTAAACAAAATTGATAAATAAATAGCTTCTCATAAATACCAATGAAATCATGATTATGAAAGATAGGTAGGAATTCAAATTTGTGAAACATTTGAATATAAACTGTTTTTTGTTTTACCTCATCAACTCTCGCCACTTTTAGGGGGATCATTTTTGTGTTGGAAATACCGGTGGTGACGTATGATTCAAACTATGTACAATATGTGACGGATGTTGATGGGAATGCTGCTGCAAATGATGTTGCAGTTGATGATGATCTTGAAGTTGCGACTGCGATTGTTGTGACGACGGCGCTGGAGGAGGATGCGCTGTCAGGCAATTTACTGTGAAATTACTAAAATCAACGACAATTGGAGCAGCTGCAATCACGTTGAGATTTTGGTTAGGCGCTGGACCCCCCGTTGCAGCAATTGTTAGCATTGCAGCTGGGTAAACCTGTTGTTGGGGAGTTGGTGGCTGCTGTTGCACTGTCGACGCGTTGGGCGGTGGCATACTTATCGGTATATGGGGTACTGAACTCTGGCTGTGGTGAGACTTTTGTGAAGATGAAGCAGCAACAGGTGGAGGTTGCTGCGTCAAAAGCTCTAAAGTTGTATGGTGCATCTGATGCGGCTGCTGTAAGTGATGATGATGTGGTATTTGATGTGGGACAGGTTGATGCTGATGGAGATGATGGAATTGTTGAGCAACTTGTTGATGGAGATGCTGCTGGGGTGCAAGAATTTGCTGTCGATGCTGTTGGTGCTGATGTTGTTGTTGTAGTTGTTGTTGTTCTTGTAGCTGCTGTTTTGAGTGGTGATGATGGTGGTGATGATGGTGATGATGACCACCTGATGAAGATGGAAGAGTTAAAGAGCTAAGACTGCTATTACTCGCCGATGAAGTGGGTGTTGTGGCAGCACCTAATGGTGTCGAAGACGAAGCTAATCCGAATTGGTGCTGGTTTTTATGGTGATGATGATGATGGTTCTGAAGATGTTGCAGATGAAAAGAACTATTCGAAGCAGTCGAAGCAGATGATTGAGTTTGATTGAGGCTTGGCGAAGCAGATGGTGGAGCTGTTGGCCGTGATATTATTGGAGCTACCATTACCGAAGTTGCTGGTGAATCTGACGGGGACGGTGTCGATGATGACGATCGGTCATGGCTAATTGTAGGCGTAGATGTTGATTCTGATTCGGCGAGTAGTGAAGAAAGGGATGATGCATTGCTTTTAAGAGTGAGTACTTCGGAACTTGCCGATTCAAGTCTTTGTCATTTAGAATTGGTTTGGAGAGCGGTATTAATTTGTGTCCAAAGATCTTTTTTGCACGACTTGGATCTGAAAAAAGCAAAACCGTTACCTTTATTTTTCCACTCAGAATTTCTTAAATATTAAATGCAAAAAAATAATAAAGTTGTACCAATTAATCTAGGCAAATATTTGAAAACTGGTTTAACTAATTTTATTAAATTGCATTCCATTATTAAATGAACAAAATTCAATCAATCAAATCGAAATCGGATGACCTTAATTAATTGAAACGTATACAACAAAAAATCAAAGAAAAAATCTATTTGGACTTTATCGGCTTTAGTCAGCTTCCTTTTATAAAAAATAGTGTTTACAAAAAAATACCTTTTAATGGACTGCAACCAATCTTTAAACTGCGCACTGCCTTCGGGAGTTATCTGGAACGCCGCACGTGCTGCTAATATAATACTGGCGAAATCTTCGTAATCTGCCTGAGTAAGATGATACAGTTTCTGGTGAATGCATTGAATATACCTTGGAAAAGAAAAATAATTCCAAATTAATTTTAACATTCAAAATTATTAAATCATTTTGACTCACATCTGTTGACACTTTTGAACTAGCGGTGTCAATGCAGATCGTAAATGTTGCATCACCAGTTGATGGTTGTTTCGACCTAAATAATGTGCTGATTCGATTGCGACATCGTGCAGTACAAAAGGGCTAACGATGGAATTGACGGCACAAACACAAAACTGATGTAAATACTGGGTGCCCAGTTTCTTTGATATGCGCAGCAACCATTTAACGTCTTCGCCATAAGGGGGATTGCGAGCGTATTTTGCCTGCGGACGATCATCGTGAACCCTACGTGCCAGTGTTTCCATTGCCAGCATTCCCACGTTATAGGCGGCGAGCAAATAACGTAGTTGTGTAGGACTGAAAAAGAAATCAAGTTATAATTTCATAGATTATAAAGAGGATATGCTTCAACTTACGTAAACTGATGTGGATGCCTCTGCCGGACTTGCGGCTGAGCTTGTTGTGCAAACGGATATGGCTGTTGCCTCATTCCATTAGCTTGCTGAGATGCTTGTGGGGGGGCTATCGCCATGGTTTGTCCATAGTACTGTGGCGGCAGTTGCTGGGTAGGTGGTGGAGCACCTGTGTTTACTTGTACTGGCATTTGCACTGCAGCGTATTGCTGTGCTCCAGGAGCGCCTGGATAACCTCCACCCTGTGTAACCTGTGGATGCGTTTGCATAGGCTGGAACGCGCCTGGTTGAACCCCATACGCAGTTGGTGGCGGACCTGCTTGAGAAGGTGGCGCCTGTGGGTATGGTTGGTAGGCCTGTGGTGGAGGTGCAGTGGAGATGTACATTTGCATTTGATTTGGAGGATACGTCAGATTGTGGTGATGGTATATGCCTTGGCAGAAGCTGTAGGGCGGATAGGGCGTAATACCAATTGGAGCCAGTGTCGTCACTCCTTGTTGGAATTGGGGAGGAGCCGTTGTCACTACCACTTGTTGATTTTGTGTTGGTTGTGGTGGTGGAGGCTGCTGCATCTGAGCCTCCGCCGATTCAATTAACGCACTCAGACTTACCGAGTGGTCAATGTCATTTACATCATGGTCTTGTTCGCTATTCGGAGTGTTTCGCAAATAAAGTTCATACCAGTAGTGAGCGACTTGGAAAAGAACTTCTGGATAGACGCCTCCACCCTTAGCTGCGTTTTCGACAGTAATGCAGGCTCGTTCAAGCATTTGATCACTTTGTTCTTTACACTGCAGTATCGCACTCTGAATCTCATTTGGATTAAGTGCAGCAGAATGAGGCAGAACTGATAGTGCCAGCTCGGCTGCTGGATATATCATGTTGTTATCCCAGCCTCGTGAAGCCCGATCTGCCATTCCTGCAGCTTCTGGTGGCGTAAGGTGACCCTCCCAAGTATCTATGAGGAATGATATCGCAGGTGAACCAATCTCCATCGCTTGTCCAATGATCCACGACACATGCGAAGAGTACGTACGTGACAACCAATTCGGGCTGACGCAATTGTGCAAACCAAGGGCATACAGTCCCAATTGGAAGGCACACATGTGCAACGCACGGTGTGGCCCATGATGATTGTGATTTGTAGTTGCCTGTGTAAACAGGGATGTTGAGCTTGTCCCTCCAGCTTTGGTTAGCACATTCTTGGCCAATTCAAACATGAAATGTGCACTCGCCTCTGATGGCTGGTTTGGTATTGAAGGATATGCTCTCTTGCCTTTGTATCGTAGGTCCTTGTTTCGATTGCTGGGACCAGGCACAGAACTTCCAATATTACCATTTCCTCCCATTGTCTGACTTGGCGAGGCTCCAGCCATGTTCCCTTGGCCAGAACTCACATTGAGTGATCCCATTCCCGCTTCTAACTCCGCACTGGTACTGCTATGTGGTCGACTGTTATCCGACGACGGGAATCCACAGGAATCCGCAAAATTAGATGTAGTTGCAACATGCGCATTAAATTGCTCCTGCTCGTCACGACGAGCTTGCGAAGCTGGAGTTCGCACAGGTGGGTTGTTCGAATAGTACGCAGGCAACAGAGGACTTTTAAGTAAAGTATGTATGTCTCGATCTAAGAGTTTATCCATAATTTTTGCGATTTTTCGTGGTTCATCCTTATAATAAGAAAGTAATGTTAACGCTAAATCACCTCTTTGTCGTCGTGTTCCTTCACAGAGCAATGGATGCTCTGCCTCAGAGACATTAGCTTTAAGCCCCAAAGCAGCAACAGCTGCCTCAAATCCTAAATTCTCGTCCGTAGGTGTCCGGTATGCTATACTCATAACTTTGTTACGGTTTTCTTTGCCCATAACCGAGGGCATTACCAAAGCATCAAAGATAAAACTAGCTAGGTTTATCGGAAGCAAGGCCTCTCCTCTAGACTTCAGAGTTCCATTTTTCAATTGTTCGGCACGTTCACGAATAACCCGCAGCTTAGGTTGATTTAAGTGAATTTTCTTCAACAAAGCCAACAAATCCGCTTCCTGATTTGCCAATTTTACTTCAAGTGGCTTAGTACTGGCCGGAGGTCGTGGCATTTCCAGCGCAAATAAGCAAATTCTGAATGCATTATGATAATGCTCTGAATTTTCCGATAGAACCGTGCATAGAAATGCACATTTGGAGAGTGTTGACGATGCTAGTACGCTTAGCTGATGCGAAATTGGATTGATACTGTGCTTCTTCCCTTTGCGTTTAGGTGGTGGTGGAAGTTCCACCATTAAATTCGGGTGATTCGCTAACATTTCCTCTGCCAAACGAACTGCTAAAATGCACGCTTCCCTTCCATGACCATGTGCATGTAGACCTTCTGCCCGAGCCAGTAGAATATCCCAAGCATCCTCTGTGGGTCGCACATTTGAGAATATTTCCGGTTTTTCTGTTGAAAGTGGAGTTTGTATATTCTTACTGCATCCTGCAACTGGACTACATTCTGCAACTGCTACTGAAGGTACAAATACCGATGGGGGTTGAGAAACTTTTATTGGTTGACACTCGGGGGTTATAAACTCATCGCTCGAACTTGAAAACGATTCATCTTTAGACACCCGGCGGGGTTCGACAACTGCATCTTCAATTACGACTGCTTCTGCAACTGGAATATCTACCGATTGAGATGTGCAAGGCGCAGCTAGTGGCATTCCAGTTTTTGTCGCCAACATAGATGAAGTCGAAGACGTAGAAGAGGAAGGTGATAAAGTTGCTCTTGTCCCAACACTACCACTCGCGCTTTCGACGAAATTTCCAAGAAATTTCAACTCCTCGCCATTTAAGTTGTCAGCTTCTAACGGTGATGACAATTCTAAACTATTTTGTGAATCTGTTTCGCTTGTGTTCTGAGTTTTAACCTGAACAGCTGCAGACGGTTGCAGTGTCTGGCCACCTTCATTGTTACCGCTACTGTCACCGCCAAAATCCTCATTCTCACAAAAGCCTTCACTACTCGCACTAGAGCGATTACCATCTCCTGGCTTAGCTGCTCCACCAACAACACCACCCAAAGAAACACCAACACCTCCACTGCCGCTGGCAATACCCGGCAGAACGCCTCCTGAAACCAAAGCTGCCTGATGATGAACTCGTACGGGAACACTTTCACTACTGGAGTTACTCGAGTTGTTGCTACTCGAAATGTAAAATCGATCACGAAATGGTCGATCATAACGATTTTTGTTATGCACAAGATGCAACCCATGATGATCGGTCGAGGTGCTAATGTAATTGTAGTGTTTGTTATTGGCCATGACCGCTTGTGTCGCATTCAATTGATGACTGTTAGTAGATGGTTCACTCTTTGAGTCGGTATGTTTGAAACATGTGAACGGCGAATAGTATATGGGATTAGTTTCCTGAGTATGTGTTATGCCAGGGATGGGGTACTCTTCCCAATCAAGGTAACACGCCTCAATAGCAGGCTTGAATCCAACAAAAAGCTCTGCATCGGTTCTGCGTGAAGTAAATCTTTGTGAATAATTATTATCGAAATTAAATAAAGCAAAATAGAAACATATTCTTTGTAGCTTGGCTACAATCTCTACTAACTACTCACCTTGAATTCTGTTGATGTTTGCTGCTGTATGACGAAGGCAGCATTCGGCACTTAACGACCCGATCGAGGATCTTCAAATGCCAAGCCGTAAATTGAGCGTGCAGCATATCTCGTTCGTCTGGAGCTAGTCCGGGGTTTAAAGCCGCTAGACGCCAAAGTACAACAATTTCATCACAAAGCGACGAACAGGCATGCTGCGATGCATTCGAATTACTATGAGTGTTGCTGTGCTTGCCACCATTATATCCATGAGATCCCATCATCATTGAAAGCTTTGTTTGAAACCACCAAATCAGAATTTGATCACATGCCATACACTCCTCTGTTATGATCTCAAGAAGACGAACTGCGTTACGATCGCAGCGACGATACATTTCACGAACGATTGACAATAGATTCCACATGCCTTCGGGTTCTCTTCCGCGCAATGGACGCAAAAGAGAACTCCATTCAGCAGCGGCCGGTGGGGCGGAGTTTGTTAAATAATTTACATCACTATAAGAGAAATATTATATACAGAGTTGACGACACACAAAGGCCAATTTTTTTAAATACATACCTAAATACAATTGGCGCCGGTAGGCAGAACTTAATTAATATGCGGTTGATATTCTCATGTAAAGTTTTTTCGTCCAGATACCAGCTGGTTTGATCGTTCGCTGACGCACCAGCTGTCGGATCTGGGGCTCCACATACTGTATTAATCGCCGTAGGTTGGGCGCTCAGCAATTCATCGAGTAGACGCTGTGCCGTTGGCAAAATCTGTTGTGGCAGTTCACTTATAAGATACTGAGCAAATTTTTGCAATTGATCTCGTTGCAACCGGGTGAGGGATTCTGAGACCGGAGCCCTCAAACAAACCTCGTTGGGCTGTCAGGTAAAAGAAATTCGTTTGTATAAACTTAAATAGATTCATTATGATTTATAATTACACAATGTATTCGGTGCAGACATACGGCGACTACATGAGAACACCAATATGCTGATGATGTACACGTGCAATTGCATGAAGATATCCGCCTCCGATCGAAAGTAACTGCAACATTGAAATGACTTCTTATTTGGCTTTGGCCAATAACAGTTGCTGATAGATGAAAACCTAAAAAAGAAATTGACAATAACATTTGGGATTTGGAATAAATTTCAAAAAAAAGCTTTACCTATTTGCAATGGATCCTTAACTGCACGGTTTTTGAATAACTGATCACCACGATGGAATTCATCAGCAGAACTATTTGCTAAACAGGAGTACAACCGAATGTCCTCCTCGTTGTCGGGAAAACTCCAAAATGCTATACGTAATTGAAGTTGTTCTGGAACCGGTGGATAAACATGTTCAACCAGTTCGAATGGTATATACGAAGCAACGCACTTCGCAGCGAGCTCCGTTAAAGACGAAACATCTGCAAAGAAATAGGAGTACATATTAGATAAGTAAAAAATATCGTGATTGTGTGTTTAATAAGAATTTAATGTAGAAATGAAATAAATAAAATCATAACCTGCAAAACAGTATGGTCTTGTTAAAAAAAAACTGATAAGTATACAAATGAAAAAATAAATAAAAAACGACAGCTGGAAGAGAACTGGGCCTAGTGACTTATGTACACGAGCAAGTTTTTCTATCTGGGTGTTGTAACTTGGCATAAATGCGAAGTTGATCATGAATGCATTTCAAATTTCGTGAAGACTATAAGAAGACCAGAAATCAGATTTGGGAATTTCAAATCTTAAAGAATCTATCTGGAGTTTCGAGTAGCGATTTTTGAGTAAGGTTTTTAGTATGTTATATGCAATAGTCATACTCACCAGTTTATGGTATATAATTCACTTTTCCGGCACATTGTTATTATTGTGAAAACAATTTAAACAGTTTTACAAAAACTATGGTCTTTCAATGGGTCTATTGTATACTTAATTTTGTGACTGATTATACACATACTTACGTATCGAGTTATTTTTTGTCTCCCTTTTTGTACCAAATAAATAAATCGGTATAATAAAACCTAGCCTTAGATTTTATTTTTGTTTAATTCAAATTAACTATCATTTATGTTTAGAAATTCACCTTAGCAAATCTTTGAAAAGATAAAATATTTTTGAAATAGCCTAAACTTGTATTTCTATTTTATTATAAATATTCTATTAAACTGGAATGAACCTAGACTTGGTGCTTTTCCAAATGACCTACTTAAATTTTTATTTTTATTTTTAATTTAACTATTTTGATATCACCAGAATCTAGTTTGAATATAACGTTTTAATCGCAGAGATATCGAAGAACAATCAACATTAAGATATTAAGATTTATTAAGACAAATCGTAAGTTGAAAATAAGATGATACAGCGGAAGCTGTATATTTTTTAGTGCATTTTTTATTTACGCTCTTAACATGAATACAAATGGATTTTCTTTTTTAAGGCCATGTGCTGCAATTATGGGCTTGTAAGGTTTCGGAAAGTAACGGACTAAGGTTTTGTTTTTTTTTTTTATTATTATTTTGCGCGCATTATTATGATTATTCCTACCCTTTAAATATTTGAGCACAATGCGAGTGAGCATTGGTTTTGAATGTCTGAATATCATGATGAGAGGGAAACATAGAATTAGATAAAGCAGTTCCTCATTTGACAATGCTATTGAGATCAGAATTTAATGTTCTTATCATTGGACATACATCTGAAAATTAATATGAGAAGTTGAAGTTTCAGATAAAATCATTGATAAATATGAGAAAGAGAGTCGGAGACAAAACGGCGCCCTGTGGCACATCACCATTTGTTTTAGGAATAACAGTCTTAAAACCGTCCAACACAACACAACACAAAACTTGTATTGAGCGGTTCGAAAGTTAGTTTCATCAATACCAAATGCACGCATTTTCGATAAGAGAGCTTGATACTAAACTTAAATATCAAGTGCAATAATATTACTTTCAAAACTATGTAAGGATTTGTGCCACCGTTGATTGAGATATGCCAGTTAACCTTTTGCTGCAAAAGGTCATTGAGAAGCTTTCGTTATTCAAGATATTTCTTGAGCTGATAATTTATCACTATCAGCATTTATATGACCTTAGAAAGAAGGGATGTATGTAAGTGCAATTGGTCGATAATTAGAGGGAGGAGAAGATTTTTAGGTATAGGCTATACAAATGCTGTTTTTCATCCACTCGGAAAGAGTGTAGTAGAGTAAAACAGATGGAAAAGCTTACGCAATAGTTTTGCTATTGTAGTATTTATTGCCTTAATTTTCGGTCATGCAAAAATTTGGTTCTGTGAATATGATCATTACAGGTCTTTCTACCTTGTTTGAACTTATTCCCGTTTTCCTGAGTATGGCATCGGAAACTTGCTTCGGAAACGTAAAGCTACTCTTTTCGTTCCGCGCAGGTATGATACTGACTTTCTGTCAAGATTTCGAGCGGGAAACAGCTATCAGTGTCAAAATAACCTATGATTTAAAATGAATCCACTGGCTCACTATGTATATTTGTCTAGAAGATATATATTTTTTAGTATGAGGGCTCCGAGCAAAAATCAGATTGTTAGTATGGATAATCAGAATTCAACAATTTAAATCGAAATTCCGTCTCTTTTATTTCTTTTTTTCACAATATTGATATCAAATTAATTAACAAATTTGAAACGGAGGTCTGAAGATGGAGCGCCATCAAAACTGATTATCTGAAAGTGAATATAATGTGAGTCAACTTCTTTTAAATTCGGTTTCATTTTCGTTCTTACCTAAATTTTTAAAAATGTGAAACCAATCCGTACACTGTAGAAGAATATACAAATATGTATATATATGTTTAATGGCTAAGATATATTATGACATTCAAAGAAGTGTGTAACGTGTAAGTTACATTAAAGGTTTTATTTAAGCCAAATCACTGGCCTCTTTTGCATGAAGTGTTCAAATGCGTACAAGTGATAGAAATAAAAACTCCCTGCAAGAAAAAGTCACAACGAGGACAAACAAAAGAGGAAAAAACGTGCGATATAATATAAACGAAAACAAAGCAGTCAGGTGAGAAAGACTGGGTGTGTTAATATATGGATTACACTCGAACCAGACTTTAAGGCGACTGTTGCATAAATTTTATTTTCTAGTAAACTGAGTATGGGTAAATTGTATGTATTTGCATGTCCATCCATTCAATGCCCATGTTTGCGGATCCAGAAGAAGAAGTAAAATGAGTAAAAGCGGAGAATATGAATAATTATTATGAACAACTACAAGTGTAACAGGCCTGGCTGTCGCAATTACCGCCAGACTATGACGAAGGAAGGAATGGGTCGGGCTAAAAGGCTTTTACAATGTTTCAAACTGAAAACATTTAGCTATTATGATGGCTTCACTGTCAACCGTGTGAAGGAGAGTGAAGTTGTCGCAAGTGGGTAGGTCAAGCCTAATGCCAAAAGGTTTTATGTCTGCTGTAATAGATACCACAACGTATATTATTTATTTTTAAATAATAATAATGAAAAATAATAAGAAAACAAAAATCAGATGTCTTTATTTTAACTTCAGAGGCATGTTTGTGTGTACATATGTACTGTACGTACATACATTGTGTTCATATTATGTGGGTTTAAAAAAAAAAGAAAGAAGCGATAGTATAAGGTTGTATTCTCACATATACTAGGTCCTTCAGTCTGATTTAATTTGACTACTGTATATCCGAGAACGTTCATCAAAGAATTTTTAATCACAAGGATTTGGGAGTTTTATTCGACTCCAGAGTGTATTTCAGAATGCATGTTGATTATATCGTGTTCAGAGGCAATTCTATGCTTGGATTTTTGTTATGGAATTCAAAGGAATTTAAGTTTTCTTAATTAAATCACTTTTTGTTAGTTTTGTTTGGACCGATTGTGGCATACTGCTCTGTACTTTTGGTCTCCTTAGTACAGAAATGCTTCCAATAGAATTGAAAGAATTCAGAGAAGATGGATCCTGCATATAAAGATCGGTTTGCGTTGATTGATATAAAACTTCTTGAAACTAGGGGAATCTATTACTTGGTCTCACTTGCAAGAGTTGTAATAATAGGTCATATTGATTGTGCTCCTTTATTGGAATTGGAACCGGTACGTTTTCTTTTACCAAAAAGCTAATAATTTTTTCTTCATTTCACATCATTCCACAAATTACCGCCGAAGAAGGCCTAAATGAAGTTTGTATCATTGGTACTAACCACGCAATTACCATTAACATGGGTCAGGGTGCATCATAGTAAGACTTTTCTTAAATCCCCGATATATGATATAAAAATTAGAGATAGCCCCTTACTCTAAAACGATTGTCTTAGAATATACCCAAGAATCACGCTCTAAAATATTATGCACGAACTAAGGGACACCCTGTTAATACAGGATAGTTTTTTCTTTTGAAATTCCAACTACATGCTCATATAATTGTGTTAGTTTATTTTTCACTTCTTTAGTAGATAGGTATTTTTAAATCCGTTTAAATTTATTAAGTTGTGTTATAAAATATATTTATTCCATGTATTTAGTCCACTCTTTAGAATTAAAGCGCGTAGGCGGTCAAGACAAGAAAAAATCATATCGGAGGCAATTCAAAACTTGACTCAAAAAGGTAAAAAATATCAAATAACAACGGCAGTAGGGTAGGTGTACCAGTAGTCACTATAATCCGCCCAGTTTCATTTGAGAGAGTGCAATATTATAATTATGATTAGTTTCAGTGTCTGGCCACTATTTTGCGTCATTATTTGATTAAAAAACGTTTATGAATTCTGTGGCATGGAGTTTATGTATCCCGCTACGGGAATTGTAAGGTTATTTTAATTTTTTTCCAGGACTAATTTGTATAGGTACTATCTAATGAGTAGTTTGCAATAGATGAACAACACAAAAATGCCCAGTTTCAAAGTTTGGCACGATTAAGACTCAATATTTTGAGAATATCAACGAGGATTGACTTTTGATGATTTATTTATAATAAGAAAAAGTTATAATATTAAATGTTAAGTTTCCATTATTTTTATGATTTAAAATTTAAATGACCGGGTACTGGGACAAATTGATAAGATTAGTTTGGATTTCACTCTGCGATGTTGAACTGGATGTCATTGGTAGAAACCAAAGAAAATAATCGATGATAAATGTTCAATGCCAACTTGCTGGTCTTCAGGAGTGCCTCAAGGCAGCCATCTTGGAGCATTGATATTTATTATCTTTATCAATAATATAGTATCTGTGTATAAGTTTTGTTTTTGATTGATATTTTCTGACGATCTCAAGCTCTGTTTGAAAATTAAATCTATGGACGATTGCTTACTTATTTAACACGACATAAATCAACTGTAAAATTGGTGTTTAAGTAACTGTTTGAATTTAAATATAGCCAAATGTAATGTAATAACTCTAAAAGTTATAAAATTATTTTATATAATTATTCCCTTCACGAAAGCTTTCTGGGAAGAGTAGATAAAATTAGAGATCTTGATGTTATTATTGTTTATTAGCTTTCTTTTAATTTACATATTGACCATATTGTATCAAAGGAAAATTCTATTGTAGGTTTGATTAAAAAGAATTCTAAAGATTTCACTGACCTTCACACACTTTTAACATTATATGGAGGGCTCACAGCTGTACCGAACCAAGTCAAAAAAAAAAAAAAAATCCAAAACTAATGCCAAAATCTCCACAAAGTTGACCTTTATTCAGTGCAGTAATGAACTAATTCAAAAATTGTTTTGTTCCTTAGTTAACGGTAAAAGAACCAAGTCAGTGCCTCTCATTTTCGATTTATTTCAAAGCATAAACGAACCAAGTCAGTATTATTCAGTTTTCCTCAATTTTATAGTCGAACAGACGTGGGGATAATGTTTGTTTCGTATTTTTCATCTCGTTCTGCATGCTGCCACCCTGAAACCTCCCTACTAGGGTACACTATAGGATTTGGGGTATTTGCGAGGTTGGGTGTATATTTACTTACTTACTTAGGTCCTCAGACCTTTTATGTCCATGGGGAACCCCTAGTGGGGCATAGGGCATCCACAACGTCAGCTCGTCATCGTGTTCGGTTCCTGGATATTAGTCGCAAATCCCTCCAACTCTTGCCTAGTTGGGCTGCTCCGTCGTCCAGCTCTTTTTCCTTCTTTAGTGAGTGGATTCCACTGCATTTCATGCGCCGCAATACAGTTGTCGCCTTTTCGAAGCGTGTGTCCGATCCACTGCCACTTTTGACGTCGTATAATAGAGTGAATAGGTTCCTGATCCGTTTTCCTAAGGAGCTCTTCGTTTGATATACGATTGGGCCAGAAAATCCTAAGGATGTTTCGTAGACATCTATCTATTAATGAACGTTTGCAGCTTCGTAGTGACACCTCCTGTTACTTTCCAATTGCTGCAACCGTAAAGTAAAACGGATTCGACGTTGGAGGAGATCGTTTATCACCAACAGAAATAATATTGGTAACAGAATTCAGCCCTGCCTGCGTAAACCTGCTTGTTCGTCATGGAGTGTGCCTTCTAGATGTTCCCTGATGCGTTCCAGTACTATTTTCGCTAATATCTTGACAACGGCAGGCAGAACACAAATCCCCCTTCCAGTTTTCGGAGTTGGGTGTATGCATTTGAAAAATCTGGATTTAAAGAAACTTTGAATTTATCCTATTTATCCAATATCAACAGCTGTATTCTAAATAAACATATATGTGGCCAATTCACTTCATTTCACAATTTTGAAAAAAAAATGGTCAACTCTTTTTTTATTTTTGTTTATTTAAATTTATGCGAAAAATGCGAAATAAACCGTTAGCGAGATAACCTTGACCGTTGCTGGACATAATTTCTCATAGCTCAAAATCAGGTGGCTTCGATTCGATCGCAATTATTCACCTTTTTTTCAAATTTAAGCAAACACATTATAAAGAAGTTGAGTTTTATGAAGTTTATTTAGGAAAAGCAAAGTAAGGGAGGAACCTACAATCCCAATTTTGAACAAAATTGCCTCTATCCAACTCGTCGTAAAATTACGTCAGATAAAAGAAGGGATATGATGGATTTAGTTAAATTTATTCCATCCATCCTACCCAGGACCAGCCCCAAAGTCATGAAGACGATGAAATTTTTTATCACTAATAACTGTTGTTTTTTTTTTTAAATAATCTTTACTTTGTAATACATTTCTGTTAAGTTTTTGAAATAAATTCATTATTTGTTTTTCCTCCTTTTTTAAATTATACCAATTTTTATTTTCCTTACTGACAATTTTTCATAATTTTTCGAGGCAATAATGAACCAAGTCACATTTTTTTTAATTTTTCTTAAATATTGGGTACATTTTTCAATTCTTCTTTTTCATTTTTGGTCAAAAGAAAACTGGGGAAATAAACTTTCCAAATGTCTTTACTTTGAGTTAAATATGTATTTCAGTAATTAATGGCAGTTTATTTACCTAACCTCGTAATATCTTCGAAATCACTTTTTCTGACTTGGTTCGGTTCAGCTGTGAGCCCTCCATATGTACACGGTCTTCAAAATAATGGGTAATCACTTTGACAAGGCAAACAAACGATTTTTTTCTAATAATTTGTTCTACTGTGCGAGTTTGTTCTATTTGTTCTAGTGTGCTAGTCAAATTAGAACCGTTATTAGCACTAACGGGGCTATCTTACATCGCTGATAAATGATTCACAAACAATTATTTCCAATCATGTTAACATAACGAACCCCATTCTGCATATTCATTCAGATTTATGCGACAAAGTCATCGAAAATTGAAATTCCTGAATACGTCCCACCAATAATCAAAATTCCTGAGACCATGACAAGATTGTATTTCATGCTAAGAAAAAATTTAAATAATTTGTTTTCTTTCAGATCTTTATGATCGCGATGGTATCTTGACATTGACATGGATAACGATACCTTTAAATAAGATTCCAATGGCTTCAGATATATTTTTCATATAAGTTTCCTTTTTTCGAATTTTATTATTAGAATTTTCTGACATTCTCTTATAAACATTTTTCTTTTTTGCGTAAAGTAAATGTACATTCGAATGTAATAAGAAAGCTTTAGTCGATTTTTCAATCACTCGTCTGAAGCGAACCTAGCTTCAATAGGGTTTTATACACCCATGTTCTGTATTCCGAGTGAAAGTGAATTGAAAACGAATTTCAATTTCACTTAAAATGAAAAGGCATGTTCTACATTCCGAGTGAATTCAATTCACTCCGAATTTATTTGTGAAATGTCAAAATCAGCTGAAAGACAATTTGCATCATTTATTAAAACATTGCTTCTTGTGCATAACGAAAATAGATTCACTATTATTATTCATAAGTGGTAGAAGGGACGAAAATCAATGATAGAGAGTTTGTGGAAAAGTTTTACGTAGTAAAGCCATAATTTTAGATCTTCCAGAAGCAGCGTAA
The DNA here is from genome assembly GCA_963931855.1 of Philhelius festivus. Lineage (NCBI taxonomy): Eukaryota > Metazoa > Arthropoda > Insecta > Diptera > Syrphidae > Philhelius > Philhelius festivus. The sequence goes on along the minus strand of OZ007556.1, from coordinate 30,292,788 downwards.
GTAAAAAATGGGGTATGAATTAACATGGTCATATTTGAATTATTTGTAGTTTCAAAAGAAGCTTCAGACTAAGCGAAGAGACATTTGTTTACATTTTTGAAATAAATCGCTAAATAAAATCGACTTCAATTCCCTTAACACAAAATTTCTTCCTTCTTATTTCATAAACTGCAACAAAACTTTTTCTTGTCGGGAGCTCTTTTGTATTTTCTTGTAAACAACAATTTATCAATCAATCAAAATTTCAAATCTTTATTTACACGTTTATCAATTTCACTAAATAAAACTAAGTGAATTGAATTCACCGTAAAACGCTATGTATTCGAAATGTAGAACACGAATTTTCATCTCCGAAAACTCAATTCACAAACTTCATTTCGGGTGGAATTCAGAACACCAACATTTCACATTCGGAATGAACAAATCACAAAAGTCATTTTATGCGGAATGCAGAACATCAAAATTCACTTTTGTTGCTCGAATTCACAATAAGTGAAATGCAGAACATGGGTGATAGAATAGGATTTCCGTTTTCTCGACACTCCACTATCCGACTGGATAGATCTACTTCTAATACAACAAAAATATACATATTCAGTCCTATCACGAATTTCAACGTAATTGGAAATTTTACGAATCCCGAGAAAATGCTATCATCAAATCCCTTCGTAAGAGCCATTTGAATGAGGTTTTCCTCTACGATGAATTCTGTGATAGTTTGTTTCGGAATTCGTAACAACCTTTCGATAACGATGGAATTCTTGATAGGGCTGATTAAATAAAAGAATTTTTATTGATATCATTCAAAGAAAGGAATTAGTTTCTGTTTGTTAAAAATTTGTGAACCCTTCAAAACTTTAGTAAAATTTGAAAACCAACAATCAGAATTATAAAATATTATTCTTAATACAGTACGGTAATACATTATGTACATACGTACACAAAATTATTAAAATCGGAACTGTATTTTATGAGTTTGGAGTAAAACTGGTGTAAACTATGTAAACTGAAATTATGTTCATAGTTTATAGGTATATTTTGATCACTTTAACTCAATTTAATTCATTTACAATTTCATGAATTATATAAGCATTTTACAGGTTGTTATTACCATCATTACTATAATGCTAGTTGCCACCTCACAATATTTCTTTCAATTAAATTGTATTTAGTTAAAAATAAAAAAAAAAAAAACTTCACAGGTTCTACCGAGATTTGAACTCGGATCGCTGGATTCAAAGTCCAGAGTGCTAACCATTACACCATAGAACCTTATGGCAACGGACAGCCAAAACTAAAACATCACACATGGTCTCATCTGTTTCATGTACATTATTTACCAACTTTCACTTTCTGTGTTTTCAAAATCTGAAGTTGTTTTAAAATTAACTAGATAAACTATTTATTTGACGTTTTATAAATAATGCAATTAAATTTAAGAGGGTCAATTGCTCGAGACGCTGTTAGACATTACATAATAATATTGATGGTGCCTTATTGTTGATTCAATTCCTTCAAAATACATATATGTATGTATGTATGTACTTTTTAAATCATATCACGAAAAAGTATGTACATAAATGTACATAATGTAAGTGCAGGTTGGTACCTATATTGTTTTGTTTTTCTTTGTAATTCTTGCTCATTTTTTTTTTCTTTTTAGTCATTACATTTTGCTGCGTTAGATTTTTTCACGCAATAATTTTTGCTTTGCTTTGGAACGAGAATTGCTTTGTTGATTGTAAAGCAGCTGCACAAAAGAGGAATTGAGTATACGGGCGAATAATGGCAATAAAAAAATTCAAAACAAAGAAAAATTCGTGCGCATATTTCCTTTCACTTAATAGGATGACACCCCACAAAGTTTATATTTTTTGTAACATGAAGGTAATATATGTACAGTGCGGTTCACTGAGTTAGATACAAATGGAAATTATTTTTTTTATTGTGTGGTGTTCTTCTATTACTCTTTAATTAATATTTTTTTTATTCTGTTTAGCTATCAAAGGCAAATGAATGTTAACGTGTTTCCACAAAAAAAAAGATTAATTTATTCTATGGTTTTTATAATGAATTAGGTGCGCGAGTTACGAATAACTTGCAACATGGAACACGCATTAGACTCGATGAAGAGTGTGAAAAAGTATTAGAGATGTATTTCTCAACGTAGATCATGTTAACTTAACTACCTACAAAATTATTAGGACCCTAATCGGAATTTTTTTTACACTTCACTTTTTTACCATAAAAGTGTTTCTCCTCCATAATTTGATGTTTTTTATCAACAGCACACTTTTTTTTATCGGTTCATTAAAAAAAAGTGCATTTTGGTGGGGGGGGGGGGGGAATTTCGAATAAGGACCAATTATTATTTTGATTTAAAAAGTTACAGCCGTATCTATAAGATTTTCTCAAACTGTACTTTAGAGGTTATTTAGTTAAGCATACTTAAATATTCAATTTGTCTTTGAATTGCATTGGTTCTTAATTAAACGATAGTTGTGTGACGTAACGTAAACGAATCTACGAATCTAATACAAGAACCAAATGCTACTTTAGGTTTGTTCGTTGTTCGTTTTCACCAAAGGTAAATCCGGGATTTAAGTGGATTTACCATAAATCTCCTTTAAATCTCGTAGATTTACCATACAAATATAAATCACCTCAAATGAAGATTTAAAATAAATCTCCTTGAAATCTTCTCGCAATCAGAAGATTTGCAAAACAAACAAACCTTATTTTGTAGAACGCACCATGTAAACCCACTTTCTTCATTGACAATCAACACAAAATAGAAATATCTGTTTTTTTCCTGTTTACTACCCAATTGCAATTTTTTGTCTCTTGTCCAAATTGACAATTGAATGACAAGACAAGAGTGAAAACGTCAAATAAATCTCAGTTTCTTTGGTGAAAACACTTCAAGATTTATTTTAACTCTCTAGCGTATTTACTCTTGGTGAAAACGTAGTATAAATCGTTTTTTGAAAAACCTGAAGTCAACCCAGTGAGTAAATTCTGTGTTTTTTGAGACTTGGGGTCGCCCTAGGTATTTTGCAGTGGCGAGTTTAGGTAACGACCAAACTTTCAAAGGTCACATGAGATTTCATATATATTTCTTTTGTTGTCGTTTGTCGATTTGCGTAATGATTGTTTTTTCTTGGGCAATTAAATGTTTGTTGTACTCATCAGATGAAATATTCAGCAACAACGCAAAATTGTTTTGTTCATTTTTAAAACTAATTTATAACAAATTTAAAGTTTTATCAGAACGCAGCAACAAAGCAATTGACTGCCCTTGGGTATTTTTTGAACACCGAAAACCCCAGTTTTTTTTGACAACTCTGAGGGTTGTCAAGAAAACCTGGGTCAACCCTGGGTAAAGTTGAACGAAAGAACCTTTTATTTTAAACGAAACAGCTGTTTTGTAACAGTTTGAATTAGTATAAAACTTTTGGAAGAAACATATTAAATTCTGTAAAATTTAGAGAAGAACTATGGAACACACACTCACCTCCGTCGCCAGAAACTAAAGAAAAAGATCTGATAATTGGGATGCTTTCGACAAGGTAACGTCTTTATTTTAAAATATGCCATAATAAATTTTAAAAAAGAATCATTTTCATGCATAGATTCTCTTCCAACAGCTTACTGAAGAGAAAATTTTGATAATTGAGGACAAGTGTCGATACAAACACTTCAAAGGCTAAACAAGAAGTGTGGAAGAAAATTCTCTGCTTGCACATATCGCTCATTTGATACAAGAGCGTAACAACTCAAAATTGATTTCTTTGGAACGAATGCTATTAAAACTTTTTTTTCTCATAAAAAATTATGGAAAAAGGACTGTGGTGCAGAAAAACAAAAGTGTTGTGTGAAATTAAAGAGATATATCAAAGTATGATGCTCTAAAAAAGTAAATGACAATTAATTTTATTAAAATTGTTGCAGCTAACTCAAAATTTTGAATTTTTGAGTTACGACTTTCTTGTAGCAAATAAGCGATATATTTTAATCAATAAAAAATGTATATATTTTAATGCTTTAATTTTATAATTCTGAAATATCACAACAGACAACACAAACTCACAATTTGAAACTTCAAACTTTAAAAGATGATAGTTGATATGTCAACATAAAATTAAAAATGTCTTTAAGTGACTTTTAAGCGTGGTGGATGGCGTTTAAGTTAAGAAATCTTCAAATAACGTTATTTAAATGCGAAAAATTGATTATAAATACCGATTTTATACTTAAGAGCTATTTGGAGGTATTTTAAAGCTAAGCACTCTTTAAATTTTATTTATAGATTCGGCTGTTAATCTTCAGCGTTATTTGAGGAAAAAACATGATTTTTAGAACTATTTTCTTGAGTAAAGTATTCGTCTTGGGCTCGTAATTCACGCCAAATAAATACAGCAAAGGATTTCTCTAAGCAATAAATTTACTTCCTCAAAATATAATATATTTTTGGAATCTTTGTTTAAACTTTGATTCAAACTCTATTTAAAAATATTAGTTCGATTATGTTGATTGAATTTTAGAACAAGTTTTGGATTCGTAAAAAAATAAAAGTGAAGACATTAATTAAACATATTACTTTAACAGAGAACACAAAAGAAGTGTTTCCCAAATCTGTCTCTTTCTCCCTTTTGTTTAATTTATTGTTTAAGTAAATTGAAATCGAAATTTTATGGCGCAATTCCTAAAACAAGTAGATATATTTTATGGTTTTAACTAATAAACTTAATGCAGCTGTCTAGATTTTCCTGAATTAGAAATTTTTGTGTAAATTATTTCATCTATTTCATTAAGAAATTCAAGTTGTATACACCCAAATAAATGGCACTTCGTCCGAGTGTGACACTAAACAAAATAAAATTATTCTTTTACGTTTAAATATAAAGCTGATTAATATCGCCTATTACGAGTATTTACGAGTATTTCTAATAATGTAGGTACATGAATATTTTTTATATAAAAACCTTCAAATTATGAGTTGATGAGTTAACTTCACTAGAATTTTGCGAGGTTTTTAATATTTATACCTAACTAGCTGTTCGTGATCGGTGTGAATTTCATATTCCCATATCTAAAGTGGTTTAGGTCGTGCGTTGTCTGTGAGTCAGTCAATCAGTCAGTTGATCAAGAAAGGAATCATCCAACCGACTATATTCTTGAATTTATGTGAGTTGGAAAAAACTATTTCAGAACGATCATGAGTTTAGTGAAATGAAATAAATCGGTAATTTTGAGAATCTTTTGTTGCTATTCATCGCAACGCTTGGTGAGAGATATTTTTGTCTTTCCGTCCCGAGCCAAATTGAATGTCGCCCATTGTTATCCGACCCTCGAGCACCCGCCATGTAAGTGAAAATCAAAAAACACGGCAATTCAAGGCTTCTAACTATTGGTGTTGCGATTTATAAATCGTCATAGCGAATGCAAGGCCGAAAACGCATTAAACTCTCGCTTTACCCCTCGACTGATTGTTGGCAATTTTGGACATCTCTTTCATCATAATCCAAACAACGAATACCTAGAACCAATTTATTCGTTTTTAGTCGATTTTTAGAAGAAGTCAATTTTGCTATTTTCGGGTTTATACATATATATCTCAGATTAACAAAGGTCTGCAATCACAAAGTGAAAGCACATGTTTTTAAAATGCAATCATTTAGATGCTTTTGAATTCAACAAAAAGATTTTTAAAACAAACTTTAAAATAAAAAACTAAACAAAATATTTACAAACAAATATTTTGTATTTAATTTCGTAGATACAGTGTGGGCCATCTAGTGGTTTCTTTTTAAATTATAGTTTATTTTGACACTAACAGCTATTTCCCGCTGGAAATCTGGACAAAAAGTCAGTATTATACCTCCGCGGAACGAAATCAGTCGCTTTACGCTTGAACAACCTTGAAAATATAAAAAAACTTATTTCCAAAGTGAGTGGGGAGTAGCCCAAACATTGCGTTGTTTGAAAAGTAGTTTTGGCCGAAATGAAGAACCAACCGCGCCTGCTGTACGCAAGTTCGTTAGACTGGAGGCTCAATTCACGAACATCAACTCGACATCGATGTGAACATTTCCCGCACTAGCCTGAGGATAATTCTGCACAAAGATCTCGAATTATTCGCTTGGAGTGAGAGAATACGCTATGGCGAAGCCAACTGAGGCAGCCACTTAAGCTCATAATTAATGGGAATGTTTTCTCTTACTAATAAAGCCATAATACATTGTAAATATTTAATTTTGTTCATTTTATTCCATTTTTGAAAAGAACTTTGTATTTGGCCCACCCTTTATTCATTTGTTAGAAAACTAAATCCATTTATTTTTCCAAAAAATATATTTATGTATATTTTCTAACAAATATGTTTTAAGAATTAATGAACCATATTCGTCTTTCCATTTTTGGTGATAACCTTAAAATTAACGAAGTGATCGTCTTCTAGATCGAATAACAATCAAATATTTATATCTTCGTTTCCGTTAATATATTATTTATTAAACCAAACGTTTAATACAGAGCTTTCTTTACTGTCTTTATCTAAGTCAATATTTAAGTGCTCCTAACCAAATGAACCGCAATGTAAATATTTTGTTCGACGAAAAATTTGCATTAATAATTTTAAAATGAACAGAGGTCAAAAAAACTGTTGAAAGAAATTTAATTCTAAATTAAAATATAATTTTTTCAGAACCTTGACAAACAATTTTGAATGCGGGCATCATTTAATCAAGATTCCTTGTTTAATGAACTGACTTTTTTAGTAAGATAAAGATTCAATTTTTGAAGGCTGCAGTTGTTAAACTGAGATTAGAAAACTGATATGTGGACAAAGGAGCATAAACCGATTGGCTTTTGATTTTTTATATTGAATTACCAACACCTGTACTTTCCATTTCAATTCTTCCTCGAGTAACACTGCTGCTACCTTCTTGCATGAGATTCGACAATTATTCTTATTTTTTGAAAAAGAAAACTTTAGAATAATTTCAAAAAGTCGTTATTCGTAACAATTACTTTTATTCGCTGTAGGTATTGTGTTCTTTTTTTAGAACCTTCATCAATCGAACACAATCAACAAAAAAGAAAACAGCACGATTAGTCAGTTTGTTTTGTGGTGCTGACGATGAAAATTTTTTAAAACTAGTTTTTTTTTTTGTTTCATTTATACTCTTTTCGTTTTACCATTACCTTTGGTTTTTCGTGAGTTATAAGAACAGAAATTTTAACAAAGGAAAAACGACAGGGGAGGATGGGACACAAAGCTAAACACACAGCGAGGTTGTTGGTCTTACAATTTTGTTTGTTGCTGTTGTTTTGTTTACAATCCGAACCAACATGAATATAAAGTCAAAGAACCTTGTCAAGGATTTGACTCTTCTTCTTTGAGAAACGCAAAAAAGTAATCGACATTGGGGTTGTGAAGTGTTTCAAGTTATTCTTTGTTTCATTCGTTCCTTCCTTCCATTTAACAAACATGGTCATGGGTTGTATTTGGATTGTATCAGTGCGTTCATATTTCGGTAATTATGTACTTACTGACAATTAATGAAAAGGACATCCTCTTTTCGAAAGCGAACAGACGGACACTTATATGCTATTGATTAATAAATTATATTTATACATAAATTTATAATTGCAGCCATCGATGAGGAATTTTTGTGAATAAACTAGCAGACCAGTGTTTTCGTACCTAGTGAAGAATGCTAAATAAATAAATATATACCAATAATACGATGTAAATCTTCAAACTCGAAACCTACCAAAAATTACCGTAAGGTCGTATATTATTTATTAATATTGAAAAAAAATTTAAAAGTTAACAACGTTAGAATTTATGGAGAAAGAATGGACAGCTGTACCTTATATCATTGCTGAACTTCATTTAGAAAAAAAACTGACGATCGGTTCGTCTTTAACATTTTTAGAAATTGTGTTTGAAATAGATGTTGAATTTCAAAAATAAATATTTAATAAATATATATATTTATTATGTAGATATTGAAAATATTGAATTAATCAAAAAATCAATTCATTGTAATATTTTAGATTTTTTCGGAAATGTACCGCGTTATTTATTACAAATATTTATTTATTTCTTCTTCTTCCGACTTTTCGAAGAAATTGCACTCTTCATGGTCACGGGATTAGACTGACGTTTGGTTGATGTTGTTGGTTACTTTTTTTTTCTTAAAATGTACCGGTGTGTTGTTGTTGGTACATTCACAGGGGATGGCAAATTATTTGGCTGTTGTTGAATTGTGTTTGCATAAGCTTGGGGGCATACAAAGCTCACAACATCAGATGTTTCTGTAGGTTTTTAGTATTTTTGAACAAAAATCTCAATAAAAAAAATATGACCTTGATTAAAGCATTTTTGTTGTCACAAGTTTTCATAACGCCAAATTTTGGAAGCTATGTTCAGTTTGTTATCTTTGGTACATCCAAAATCGTGAAATTCTTCATTTTGGTGTGTTGCAAAAATGTAATTTATTCAAGTTCATGCTAATATTGATTTCAGTTTGTGGTGGTGTATATCTTGGGTAAAAAGCCAATTTCATTTATTTTTTTCTGTTTTATTTCAAATCCTTTATACGCAATCACTGCTGAACTTCTAAAGCTACCAACATATCAGGTACAAGGACGAAGCTTTATGCAGACGACTCAATCACATACGCCACCGATTTTTCACCAGAAATTGCTGCCAGGAGTGCAAGGGCACATTAAAAACATACGGGAATACTATGTCAAATGGGGACTGAGGATAAACAGCGAAAAGACTGAACTCATCTGCTTCCGAACACTAGTGACTATCATTCGAAGAGGAGCGTTTGCAACACCCTGTGATGCACTCAAAATAAAGTTTCCGGACAACACTGAAGTGACAGTCAAATCATCAACTTTTCAAACAAATTCAAATTCAAAAGGCAAGCAGACTTGATTGAAGAGAGCCAACTATTCTCTGCACCTGGTCCATCCGCTTCTCAGGAGGCGAAATGGCCTAAGTAAGAAAACCAAGCTGCTTGTGTACAAACAGCTTATCCGACTCGTTCTGACCTACGATTTTTCCATCTATTTTACTATTTCACCTACAACAATGAAAAAGATGAAGCTTTTTGAAAGCAAGATGCTCCGCATTTGCACTGGACTATACCCTAACCCACTGACGAAGAAATATATACCAGCAAGGAATCTGTATAAAAAAGCAAAGTTAATACCAATAGACAAGTATTTACTACAGCTCTCCGGAAAAATCATCAGGAACCAGGAAGATCATCTCAACACAGAAGTGCAACAACTCCTCCAGCATGAACTAGAGCCTAGTGACAAGTGTCTATATGCCCGAGCCTTCACTGACGATCAATTTGAAGAGATCATCCATAACGACGACGCACCCTTTTACGAGAAGAACAACAATCAATACTACAGGGGATAAAACGCGCACTCATAAAAAATTATTATTTAGTTAATATTAAAAATAATAAATTAGATTAAGAAAACATTAATATGATATTGTAAGCAAATAGCATTATGTAAAGCCAAATGAAGAACGTTGGGCCACTATTGTTGATCCAACATGATTTAATTTAGAAATAAGTTAGTTTTAATAAGTCAAATTGTATACCTATATAAAACAAATTGGAAAATAAAATTCTTAATCTAATCTACTAAAGCTATTCACCTATGTATATGTTTGTGTGGTGTTTCAAATTGTTTTATTATAGTTAAGCATTATCAGAAAAACAAGACTATTTATAAATTTACAAACATCAACATTTCAGTATTATGTAGGTACACATTTTATTGTGGTGCAGTTGTTAAGAACCAAGTTTGCAGACATCTAATACTTAATACATATATCTATGTATACATACATACTCGTTAATACATATATATGTACCTACATAATTTCGAAGAAACTTTAGGGTTTAAGTTTTAAAAAATTGACATGATGGCGATGCAGTTGTTGAAAATGAATCCAACATTCATTTTGGTATTTTGGGACCTACTTTCCATTTTCTTCTCGATGACATTTTGATTATTTATGAATCACTCCGTCCCAATCAAAATTGAAGAGATTGTGTTTTATATTTCTTTTTTGAATTGTTTGATATGCAGAAAATTGTGCATAGTTACATGCAATTAGTTTAAATATTTATTAGCTGTTTTTTAGTGAAACTTATAACCGGAACAAGAATTAAAAGAGAATATGTTCACTTTTAAACTCACTTTTTTTTTCAAAGTTAGTTATCATGATAAATTTATTGACATTGATGTACCTACCACCTATATGTCACAAACAAAAAAAAAAGAATATTTTTCTAAAGGGTGGTTAAATTTTAAAGGCCGATGCTGAATTTGAACCACACCTAAACGTCGTTTTTTCTGCATTTCATTTGACATTTATCAATTTCAGACTAACTCAATTTGAACCATGGAAAGATACACAATCGAGCAACGCGTTAAAGTTATTCAGGCTTATTATGAATATGGGCGTTCAAATCAAAATGCATATCGTGCACTTCGTGGTTTTTTCGGTCAATTTAATCGTCCAAATGTGCGTACAATCGGAAAAATCGTGCAAAAATTTGAACAAACCAGGTCTCTAGGAGATGTGAAAACACCAGTGCATGCTCGTACTGCAGAAAATATTGCTGCTATTCGCGATAGTGTGGCTAAAGAGCCGTCCACCTCGTCGTCGTGCCCAACAATTGCACCTCTCACGCTCGTCGTTGATGAACATTATGCATAAAGACTTACAAGGTGCAATTGACTCAAGAACTAAAGCCTCTTCACCATTTCAAGCGTCGTCAATTGTCAGAATGGTGGCAAAAAATGGCAACAGTGGATGATCAATTTTCCAAGAAAATCATCTTCAGTGATGAGGCACATTTTCACCTCAGTGGATTCGTCAATAAGCAGAATTGCCGCATTTTCGGCGAATGATAATGCAAGAGTGATTGTCGAAAAACAAATGCACCCACAAAGAGTGACTGTTTGGTGCGGTTTATAGGCTGGCGGCATCATCGGGCCGTATTTTTTACAAAATGAGGCCCGTCAGGCAGTTACTGTGAATAGTTTTCGCTATCGTGAGATGATAACGAACTTTTTATGGGCCGAATTGGAAGATATGGATGTGGACGATATGTGTTTTCAACGGGACGGTGCCACTTGCCACACTGCTAACGAAACAATGGATCCTTTGCGAAAATTCAATGGGGGTGTTATCTCACGTGGTGGCGATGTCAATTGGCCGCCAAGATCATGTGATTTGACACCGTTGGGCTTCTTTCTTTGGGGTTATTTGAAAGAAAAGGTGTACGTCGATAAACCACCAACAATTCAAGAGCTAAAGGATGAGATAATTCGGCACAAATTATGCCTCAGCGTCATAGAAAATTTGGATCATCGGTTGGTGGTGTGCCGTCGATGTCGCGGCGGCCATTTGGTCGATATTTTGTTCCATAGATAATTGAACCATACCAATATTATCATAATGAAAAGAAATGACAATAATTTCTTAAATAATTTGTGTTTTATTCAAAATCAACATTGGCCCTTAAAATTTAACCACCCTTTACTTGTGAATTAATGAACTTTCAATATTTCAAAAACTTAAATTAACTTTATGTTTACCCTGTTTGCTGACCTGAATTATACTCACTTTTAATTTTGTTGTTGTTTGCGTGTTAAAATTTCCTTTTCACTTTTTCAAAAAGAGTACATACATATATAGGTACTCGTACCAAAATTGTGCAATTTTGTTGGGACTTTAGACGTTTATTCATTCTCATTGCTCTTAATCAAAGAAAGCCTAATACTGGTATATCTTATATTTTGCAATAAAATTTGTATGTAATTCAAATAGCTTTACCCCCATATATACCAATGTACACATACCTAATATAAAAACAAACATATAGGAATGCTTGTAAATTATGTATCACTAGGCCCGGGTTTTTTCCACAAAAAAATATGAAATTTTGATCAATACTAAAAAACTAATTAAACTGTCGTAGCTGGTAGCAGCCCATTTTGACACTTTTACCAAAAATTCATTCAGCCAATTTTATTTCTTGACCAAAAATACCAATTTTTACTAAATTTACTTTAAAGTCTGTCACATACAAAATACAAAATTGGTAAAAAATTTTCAGTTTTGAGAAGCAAACGAACGAATTAAAAAAAAATAATTGCATACCTTCTTCGTTTGCTCTTTTTGAACTCCCAGCCTGATTGAACATCGTGGAACTCCAACTGCCTCCATTTGTGAATGGCCGCTTCCAGCCGCGCCAATTATTACACACCGACTCTGGTTCAGAGCTCCAGCTGCATAAGGAATCTTCTTCAAAACGATCCGAATCGTCGAAGCTAAAACGATCGATGTCCTCTTGATTCCAGTCGCCGACAGGTTGTTGATGGTCATTGTTGTTGGGATTATTTGCCCTTTGACCTCCATTTATCCTATTTTGGCCGCCGCCACCACTGCCTACATGAGCTGCAGGACCAGCTCCACCAGGATTAGCATGTCCAGCTCCACCTCCTCCATTACCACCAACGTTATTGCCTACACCGTTCGCCAGTTTAACAGCAAAATGCTAACAACAGTCTTGAAGATTGAATGAACGAAGAGTAGATGGGAGGGCGGAAAACCAAAGACGACACGGTGGACGAAAATTATAACCGAAAATCTTGTTGTTGCTTTTAAGGTAAACCAAATGTAATCCACAACCACCACTACAGCACAGTTGCGAGTCGCGCTGCTGAACCTGAAGACAAAGGATATACTTCGCTCCCTTTCCACTCCAGACTACGAAAACGAGAGAAGAAATACCACTGCGACGGGATGGTATTTTCCTTTTATTGGGGCTTTGAATTTTCACTTTTCCCCAGAACGGTGTCGTCGGTGTCGCATTTCCAGCAGCAGAGGGACCAGGGAGGAAGTTGCAAGAAGGTAAACGTTGTCGTTTCTCTTGTTCCTCCTTACTTACTTTTCCTTCTTCGCCTTCGCCTTCGCGCCACTTCAATGTGTGCGTTGATTTACCTTGCTTGTGTGCATGTGCGTGCGCCTGAGTGTTTCCAATCGATGTATGTACACAAGAAATGGCTTTTCTTCTTCTGCTTCTGCTGCTCTCAGAAATCTTCTTTTTTCTTCTTTGATGGAAACACAAAAAATGCTTTGATCAGCTGGCGAAGGGACAACTATCTTCGGATAAAGGAGTTGGCTTCGCTAATCAAAAGAAAAAACAATGAACCAAGAGTTCAATTTGAGGTCCAGGTCGAATAAAGAAAACCAAGAAAAGTTTTGTTCGAAAAGCAAGAGCAAACGGCACAGCTCAGCGTCCAGCGATTTAGATTCTTTTTTATGTCGAGAGCTGGAGAACGGCAGGTCCTTCTGTTCTTGATTCACAAATAAAACAAAATCTACTTTTTTCGTCACTACTTCACCTTAATTCTTTGCTTCAGTCCTAAAAGTCCTTTCTTTGTTTTCAATCACCACCATGGCAGCCAGTCAAAGGGGTACCACGGAAATTCGTCGCGATCTTTGGGTCGAGGGGTTTTTTTATGAGCATTTTCACACTAGTTATTTTTTTTTTTTGGGGATTTTCTGCTTTTTGGTCACACTTTGTGGTGGAAACAAGGAATAAAGATCACACTTCACTTCTATACGACGGGGGGTCTTTTTTTCCGATGATTGTCTTTTTTTTTCTTCGAGGGAAAGGAGCTAGCAATGGAAAAAAATTTTTGCTTTGTTAAGTTTTCGATTATTCGCTGTTATTCACGCAAAGGTCGAAAGTAAAGTATTCTAAATGAAAGTCTGAAATTTGAATTTTTAAAAGAATTTTACAATCTTTCACACGTTCAATAACGAATATACGAAAAATTAAAGTTATATGTACTTGGGCACCCCGTTTGAAGAAGATAACAACAAATATGGCGACTCACAAAAGCAGAATGATGTGAAAATGGGACTTTGTGAAGAATTCATTTTTTCCTGTTTTTTTTTTTTTTTTTTGTTTTCTATTGAGTTGATGGAAGTGAAACTGGAATGGAATTTTGGGGCACGTTCAAAGAGGTAGAAAAACACGATAGGTGCGCCGCCTGTAGAGCTAATTGCTTACTACTTCGGAAAGAGTTGTGGAGAGTTGATAATTTATAAAGCCTAGTACGCAGATCGAGACAAGACAAATTTTATCTCTACAATTTGTATCTCTACAAAACTTTTCCAAATCTCGCGCAAAAGTTTGAAGTTGGAGAGAAGAAATCTAATTTAATGTGTTTTTTAGTGTATCCATTGTATATATATTTTTATAGTACTATCATGAATAGGAACGCGACTAGGCGAACCTAGCGGCACCATAATTACTAAACTGTGACTAGCAGAGGTGCCTACTCCAATGTACATAGTATGTGCCTTTGTTCTCCTAGTTTATATGCAGTTCCTATTGCTGTCATGTATTAAATGTCTATCTGTTAAAACTCTGCCATAGGCACCTCTGCTAATTTAGTAATTATGGTGCCGCTTGGTTCGCCTAGTCGCGTTCCTATTCATGATAGTACTATAAAAATATATATACAATGTCACAAAAGCAGAATGATGTGAAAATGGGACTTTGTGAAGAATTCATTTTTTCCTGTTTTTTTTTTTTTTTTTTGTTTTTTATTGAGTTGATGGAAGTGAAACTGGAATGGAATCTTGGGGCACGTTCAAAGAGGTAGAAAAACACGATAGGTGCGCCGCCTGTAGAGCTAATTGCTTACTACTTCGGAAAGAGTTGTGGAGAGTTGATAATTTATAAAGCCTAGTACGCAGATCGAGACAAGACAAATTTTATCTCTACAATTTGTATCTCTACAAAACTTTTCCAAATCTCGCGCAAAAGTTTGAAGTTGGAGAGAAGAAATCTAATTTAATGTGTTTTTTAGTGTATCCATTGTATATATATTTGAATAGTACTATCATGAATAGGAACGCGACTAGGCGAACCAAGCGGCACCATAATTACTAAATTAGCAGAGATGCCTATGGCAGAGTTTTAGCAGATAGACATTTAATACATGACAGTGACAGCAATAGGAATACTGTATATAAAGTAGGAGAACAAAGGCACATACTATGTACATTGGAGTAGAATGTAGGTGTGTGTGGGGATTTGGTAGTTGTTATTTTCTGTAGGCAAATATTTTCAAGGTCAATACTTTCAATACTTTTTTTGGCGATTACGTATTTTTTGGGATAGAAGAAAATTATTTCTGTGCATATTGTCGTCTGAGTTATATCTTGTTCAAAAGAGCATTTTTGGCGAAATTTAGTTGGAAATGCAGTTTTTATAAATCAAACATGCTCTTTCGAATGGCATACTCCATTTCTTTCTATCTCTTTTAGTTTTTAAGTTATGAAGAACTATTATGTTCAATAAACCACTTTATTAAACATTTGAGTTCGACTACAGCTAAACGGCTCGGCCGATTTTCATCAAACTTGGTAGATGTTTTTTTCTTTGGAATTTTTTTCGAAATTTCATAAATATTTTTTTTTTCTCAAAAACTGTCCCACAGATTTAAAAAAAAAATCATTTAGTTAAAGCTAGGCA
Source organism: Philhelius festivus (assembly GCA_963931855.1). Lineage (NCBI taxonomy): Eukaryota > Metazoa > Arthropoda > Insecta > Diptera > Syrphidae > Philhelius > Philhelius festivus. Next base: position 30,277,177 of record OZ007556.1, on the reverse strand, counting down.
TTGTATATATATACAATGAGCTAGGTAATGGTTGAAAAAAATTTTACAAAAAATTGTTATTTTTGGTACCCCCCTTGGGACTATTTTTTTTGTTTTCGATTTTCTCAAAAACTGTACGACGGATTTTGATCATTTTTTTTTTGCTAAAGGTCCCTAATAGTTTGAATATTATTGTGTATTCAAATTTTCAAAAAATAATTTTTTGTATTTTTAAAAACAATTTCAAATTTTTTTTTTTGAAAACTCAATATTTCCTCAAAACTATCTTCCAAGAACAAAAATTATAATTCGTGTTGTTTTCTTAAAAATATAAGCTTTTATATACAAAAATTAATAAAAAGAAACAAATTTCAGCCTCGGAACAGTTTTCGAGAAAAATGCGATTTTCGAAAACCCTTTTTTGAAAAAATATCAAGTAACTTACGAAAAAAAAAATATTTTCACGCGTATACAAATTTTCCTTTTTCCAAAAAATGTTCATACTTTTTTGAAAATTTTAATATTATCAAAAGTCTTATATATTTGTAACATTTTTTTTTTTTAATTTTTGAAAAAAAGTCATTCTTTTTGGAAAATTCGATATTTCAAAAACCGGCGCAATGTTTTTTTCGAAATTTAATTTCCATTCGTACAGTAATCAAACTTAAAGCTAGCGCACGATTTGAGGAGATTTTACTTAAAAACAATATTTTTTTGTTCCACGCTTAAAATACGTTTTAAGCGTTTTCGCGTTTTTCATACGTGGATTGAAAGGTGGCACTCCCTAGATCACGAATATGTAATTTTTAATTCTGTAGGATGAATAGTTTAGCCAGAAATCACGTTTAAAAATGTCAACTTTGAGGGGTCTACGAGGCTCCGTTTAGCCGCAAATCGCGTTTAAAGGTAAAAATTCGTTTTTTGATATCATTTTTTCAAACGGCTCAATATTTTATTTCGAAACTTAATTTCATTCGTACAATAATAAAACTTAAGGTTGGCGTACAAAATTATGTAATTGCAAGTTTTGCATGTGGAAAAAATTTAACTCGAGATTTTGATCAAATTTGACTTTACAATGATAGAGAACACGAAAAAATATTTTTGTATCTAAAAAAATTGTTTTTGAAAAATCAATGTCTTGAAAAATTTTACTATACACATAAAAAGTATTAAAAATTTTCTATATTTTTTGTTATTTTGGTTACCATAACGCAATAAAGCCAATTTGAAATTATTTAGTTTTCAAAAACGAAATAAAACCATTTGAGTTTATTAAGTTCAAATTCCTCTAGATCTTATTACAAAGTCCATAAAATGGCAACCTCGGTAATTAATCGTATCAGAATTCAAACAAACCAGATTGCATGAGTAATAAAACAAAATTCACAAAAACTCTCATACACTCTCAATACTATTTGCTTGTATTCATCTCGCGCATGGCATATAAAACTTTATATAACTACCTACAGTTGATTCTGACAGCAAAAAGAAACGCAGATAAGACTTTCTCCCTTACACTCTTTATTGTTGTTAGAATAAATATATCTCTACCTCATCTCTTTTTTTGCTTATATTTTCTCCTTCCACGTCAACTCTGTACTGCTTAACATAGCCACACTTACGATTTTGCGGCACAATAAGTTAACTTAAAATGGTGTTCCATGAGAGTACTATTCAAATATATATACAATGGTACTATTCAAATATATATACAATGTCACAAAAGCAGAATGATGTGAAAATGGGACTTTATGAAGAATTCATTTTTTCCTGTTTTTTTTTTTTTTTTTTGTTTTCTATTGAGTTGATGGAAGTGAAACTGGAATGGAATTTTGGGGCACGTTCAAAGAGGTAGAAAAACACGATAGGTGCGCCGCCTGTAGAGCTAATTGCTTACTACTTCGGAAAGAGTTGTGGAGAGTTGATAATTTATAAAGCCTAGTACGCAGATCGAGACAAGACAAATTTTATCTCTACAATTTGTATCTCTACAAAACTTTTCCAAATCTTGCGCAAAAGTTTGAAGTTGGAGAGAAGAAATCTAATTTAATGTGTTTTTTAGTGTATCCATTGTATATATATTTTTATAGTACTATCATGAATAGGAACGCGACTAGGCGAACCTAGCGGCACCATAATTACTAAACTGTGACTAGCAGAGGTGCCTACTCCAATGTACATAGTATGTGCCTTTGTTCTCCTAGTTTATATACAGTTCCTATTGCTGTCATGTATTAAATGTCTATCTGTTAAAACTCTGCCATAGGCACCTCTGCTAATTTAGTAATTATGGTGCCGCTTGGTTCGCCTAGTCGCGTTCCTATTCATGATAGTACTATAAAAATATATATACAATGTCACAAAAGCAGAATGATGTGAAAATGGGACTTTGTGAAGAATTCATTTTTTCCTGTTTTTTTTTTTTTTTTGTTTTTTATTGAGTTGATGGAAGTGAAACTGGAATGGAATCTTGGGGCACGTTCAAAGAGGTAGAAAAACACGATAGGTGCGCCGCCTGTAGAGCTAATTGCTTACTACTTCGGAAAGAGTTGTGGAGAGTTGATAATTTATAAAGCCTAGTACGCAGATCGAGACAAGACAAATTTTATCTCTACAATTTGTATCTCTACAAAACTTTTCCAAATCTCGCGCAAAAGTTTGAAGTTGGAGAGAAGAAATCTAATTTAATGTGTTTTTTAGTGTATCCATTGTATATATATTTTTATAGTACTATCATGAATAGGAACGCAACTAGGCGAACCTAGCGGCACCATAATTACTAAACTGTGACTAGCAGAGGTGCCTACTCCAATGTACATAGTATGTGCCTTTGTTCTCCTATTTTATATACAGTTCCTATTGCTGTCATGTATTAACAGCCATATTTATAAACTCATTATAGTGAGTACATAAGGCTATGCAACCCTTATAATGCCTCTAAACGCAAAATCGTTATTTATAAAACTTATGTGACGTTGAATAGAGGCATTATAAGCTAAACGCGTTTGGAGGTTGAATAGTGCCTACATAAGGATATTTTAGTATTGAACTGTCACATTCACTTTGACATCACATTGAATTATAAAGATTATCAACAAAATAAAATGACTTACTTGATATTGAAACTAAAGCTTTGTTGTTTTTATTTATTGAAACTAAAATGTTATACTAATATATTAAAAACAAATTGAATTGAAAATTGTTTAGAATTAAATAGATAAATATTCTTGTTGGTGATCTCTCTCCACGGATCCTTCTTCATCCGGTGTGTTAGTGTTGCAGTTTTTATTTTACATTATTGAATTGTATCCTCAATAACTTGTTTGAGGAGTATTCCAGCTAGGATAAAACAAACAACAGTTTGATTTCCAATAGATATGTGCTAGAGATAATTATGTACATACCTTATCTGATAATTCAAAGTAAATTGTTCGAATTCTTTTAGCTTTTGGTAGTTCCATTTTTGTTTATTAAATTCGATTTACAGACAGGATGTTTTTTCTTTGTTTTTTGACGAACAGCTGAGTGTTATGAAGGCTAAATGTAATAGATTCTAACTTTTTGGTACTTTATTTGACACAAGCTCATTACAACTATGCAGGGTAGGCAAATGTTTTATAAATATGAATTTGCATAGTGGATGAATAAGTCCTTATGCAGTGCATAACTATTCACGCGTTCAGCGAATTCTAATAAATAAGGCTGTAAATGTCTATCTGTTAAAACTCTGCCATAGGCACCTCTGCTAATTTAGTAATTATGGTGCCGCTTGGTTCGCCTAGTCGCGTTCCTATTCATGATAGTACTTTAAAAATATATATACAATGTCACAAAAGCAGAATGATGTGAAAATGGGACTTTGTGAAGAATTCATTTTTTTTTTTTTTTTTTTTTTTTTTTGTTTTCTATTGAGTTGATGGAAGTGAAACTGGAATGGAATCTTGGGGCACGTTCAAAGAGTTAGAAAAACACGATAAGTGCGCTGCCTGTAGAGCTAATTGCTTACTACTTCGGAAAGAGTTGTGGAGAGTTGATAATTTATAAAGCCTTGTACGCAGATCGAGACAAGACAAATTTTATCTCTACAATTTGTATCTCTACAAAACTTTTCCAAATCTCGCGCAAAAGTTTAAAGTTGGAGAGAAGAAATCTAATTTAATGTGTTTTTTAGTGTATCCATTGTATATATATTTTTATAGTACTATCATGAATAGGAACGCGACTAGGCGAACCTAGCGGCACCATAATTACTAAACTGTGACTAGCAGAGGTGCCTATGGCAGAGTTTTAACAGATAGACATTTAATACATAACAGCAATAGGAATACTGTATATAAAATAGGAGAACAAAGACACATACTATGTACATTGGAGTAGGATGTAGGTGTGTGTGGGGATTTGGTAGTTGTTATTTTCTGTAGGCAAATATTTTCAAGGTGAGGTTTCAATACTTTTTTTTTGCGGTTACGTATTTTTTGGGGATAGAAGAAAATTATTTCTGTGCATATTGTCGTCTGAGTTATATCTTGTTCAAAAGAGCATTTTTGGCGAAATTTAGTTAGAAATGCAGTTTTTATAAAACAAACATGCTCTTTCGAATGGCGTACTCCATTTCTTTCTACCTCTTTTAGTTTTTAAGTTATGAAGAACTATTATGTTCAATAAACCACTTTATTAAACATTTGAGTTCGACTACAGCTAAACGGCTCGGCCGATTTTCTTCAAACTTGGTAGATATGGGTTTTAATTTTTTCCCCCCGGATGTTTTTTTCTTTGCAATTTTTTTTCGAAATTTCATAAATATTTTTTTTCTCAAAAACTGTCCCACAGATTTAAAAAAAAAACAAAAAATTTCATTTAGTTAAAGCTAGGTAATGGTTGAAAAAAATTTTACAAAAAATTGTTATTTTTGGTACCCCCCTTGGGACCTTTTTTTTGTTTTTGATTTTCTCAAAAACGGTACGAAATATTTTGATCATTTTTTTTTGCTAAAGGTTTTTTAATATAATATACAAAGTATAAGAACAAAAAATTTATTTTACCTAAAACTAACAGTATCCTCCAAAAACAAAAATTAAAAGTCGTAGTGGTTTCTTAAAGAAAAATACGATTTTCGAAAACCCTTTTTTGAAAAAATATCAAGTAATACGAAAAAAAAATATTTTCACGCCTATACAAATTTTCCTTTTTCCAAAAAATGTTCATACTTTTTTGAAAATTTTAATATTATCAAAAGTCATATATTTATAATATTTTTTTTTAATTTTTGGAAAAAAAGTCATTCTTTTTGGAAAATTCGATATCTCAAAAACCGGCGCAATTTTTTTTTCGAAATTTAATTTCCATTCGTACAGTAATAAAACTTAAAGCTAGTGCACGATTTGAGGAGATTTTACTTAAAAAAAATATTTTTTTGTTCCACGCTTAAAATACGTTTTAAGCGTTTTCGTTTTTTCATACGTGGATTGAAAGGTGGCACTCCCTAGATCACGAATATGTAATTTTTAATTCTGTAGGATGAATAGTTTGGCCAGAAATCACGTTTGAAAATGTCAACTTTGAGGGGTCTACGAGGCTCCGTTTAGCCGCAAATCGCGTTTTAAGATAAAAATTCGTTTTTCGATACCATTTTTTCAAATTTTGACATTTGACAATTTTCTCATTATCGAAATAAAAATTTTAAAGAAATTTCTTATATTCAAAATTAGTTTAATAATCAATAATCAATTTTCTATATTTTTTGCAAACAAAGTTTATATGAATAAATTTTAAAAACTGGTCTATAACTATATCAATTCTTTTTATATTTAATTATATAAATACCTATCAACGCATAACAATAATTTTTCGTTTTTGTACCTAATCAAAATTATTATTTTAATTTCATACAATTTTCTATGGGTATGTACCTACATGCTATGCAAAAGCTATTTTCTTTAATAAAAATATAGGTACGTACCTATAATATTTTCTTAAAGAAAAAGTTTTCTAACTGGGTATGTACATATCTATATTAATTACAAAAAAAAAATACAATTGCCACTATCTAACTACCCACTGCATATAATTATTATAAAATTATTATTATAAAATTATTTTGGTTACCATAACGAAATAAAGCCAATTTGAAATTATTTAGTTTTCAAAAACGAAATAAAACCATTTGAGTTTATTAAGTTCAAATTCCTCTAGATCTTATTACAAAGTCGATAAAATGGCAACCTCGGTAATTAAACGTATCAGAATTTAAACAAACCAGATTGCATGAGTAATAAAACAAAATTCACAAAATCTCTCATACACTCTCAATACTTTTTGCTTGTATTCATATCGCGCCTGGCATATACAACTTTATATACCTACCTACAATTGATTCTGACAGCAAAAAGAAACGCAGATAATATTTTCTCCCTTACCCTCTTTATTGTTGTCAGAATAATCACTACCGCATCTCTTTATATTTTCTCCTTCCACGTCAACTCTGCACTACTTAACATAGCCACACTTACGATTCTGGGGCACAATAAGTTAACTTTTTTTCGTGTTCCATGATAGCACTATGTATAACAATTTATATACAATGCTAATAAAGCCTAGTACGCAGATCGAGACAAGACAAATTTTATTTCTACAATTTTAATCTCTACAAAACGTTTCCAAATCTCGCGCAAAAGTTTGAAGTTGGAGAATTAAAAAATAATTTAATGTGTTTTGTAGTATATCTCTGCTGCTTATATACTGCTTTTAAACGAAGCAATATTACCTTGCGATTTTTAAGCCCGTAGGAGAGAGACGTGTGTGGTGGCGGGGGTACACAAAATTGCTAGGGTTGGAAAAATTGCAGAGTTATCGTTCTTTCTTCTTTGTGGTTTTCTTTACTTGTCAGGTATGTTTCATTTCTATTTGGCGTTCGCTCAGTGAACTTCGATCTACTCACTAGAGTAAAGAGTGCGGAGAGATGACTCCTTTTCAATAGAAGAAAAGTTAACTTTCATTAAAAATCGCTGTGTTTAAAAGCATTCATGCAATCGAAAGGAAGTCAAAAGAGAATCAAAGATTAAAAATCGCTTTCGTGTAAAAGCAGTCTTACAAAAGTCGTTCATACCTTTTTGGAATCTCCTGTCGATGCTTTCAAAGAAGCATCAGCACCTTTTACATAAAACCAGTTTTGACAAAAATCACTTTCGGAAATACGGTGGCTGTCAAAATTTGTCCCGCAAAATAATACTTGTATCATTCTTTTTCCTGGCAAAATTTAGTGGAGACATTTTGTACTGCAATTCACAATAGTATGAATTTTGCGCGCGAACTACGTACTGCTCGGAAAAATATCCGAGACAAAATTTGTCCCAGGAAAAAAAATGTATGGGAGACAAAATTTTTCCCGATCTGCGTACTAGGCTTAATATGAGAAATAATTCCAAATCCTGGAAGAATTAAAATATAAACTTCTGGGTGAACAAAAAATCAAAATAAATGTTGATATAAAATTGTATCATTCTTCATACAAGCATTATTTTGCGAGACAAATTTTGACAGCCACCATATTTCCGAAAGTAATTTTTGTCAAAACTGGTTTTGAGTAAAAGGTGCTGATGCTTCTCTTGAAAGTATCGAGAGGAGATTCCAAAAAGGGATGAATGACTTTCGTAAGACAACCCGTTCCAGAGATACACTACAAAACACATTAAATTATTTTTTATTTCTGCAACTTCGAACTTTTGCGCGAGATTTGGAAAAGTTTTGTAGAGATAAAATTTGTCTTGTCTCGATCTGCGTACTAGGCTTAGCAACCAAGCAGTTGCGAAATTAAAAATTGAATGTGCGCGCCTAGCCTAAAGTCATAATCTAAATATGTTCACATTTATCAAACAATATAAGCACTACCTTACAAATTTCCACACATTCTAGCAGAAATGATGGATTTAGAAGATTATTGCAGTTATTTGACAGTTTTGACAACAACAAGCTGCCATACTTTCTTTTCTGTATATCCGGTTCAAGTGATTGGGTTGTGTTTTCTAAAAGGTCTTTATAAATTTACTAATAATTCCATTAAATTAATCACAATTTCCTAAAATATATGTGCCAAACTAAGCTTGAATATTAGTGGCATTTAAATTTCACAAAATGTGCATCAATTTCAGTTTATTTGCAATCGATGTTAATGAATTAAAAAAACATTGCGCTCATCTCATCACACAAATACAAACATTTCTGACAATATGAACTAAACCTTGCTAATTTACAGAATTCAATCAATATGCCACCAAGGAAGAACAAAGTTCAAAAGGAGGAAGTCCAGGTTTCCCTAGGACCACAAGTGCGCGATGGTGAGCTCGTATTTGGTGTTGCTCACATCTACGCCAGTTTCAACGACACCTTCGTACATGTTACTGATTTGTCCGGCCGTGAAACCATCGCCCGTGTTACCGGTGGAATGAAAGTCAAGGCTGATCGTGATGAAGCTTCACCCTACGCTGCTATGTTGGCTGCCCAAGTAAGATGCAAATATTTGTTTTTGATTCCTATGGTTTTTATAAACATTTCTTATTTTTTTTCGCAGGATGTTGCTGAGAAGTGCAAAACCCTTGGAATCACTGCCCTGCACATCAAGCTCCGCGCCACTGGTGGCAACAAGACAAAGACCCCAGGACCAGGTGCCCAATCAGCACTTCGTGCTCTGGCTCGTTCTTCAATGAAGATTGGCCGCATCGAGGATGTGACTCCAATCCCATCAGATTCCACACGTAGGAAGGGAGGTCGTCGTGGTCGCCGTTTGTAGATTGATAGATATACCGGATTTGTTTTGTGCTTCTTTTGGAATTAGATTATTCCATAATTGTGACAAAACTGATTTTTTATTGATATAAACAAAAAACCCTTAAAGAAGATTGCACGAATTCTTTTTATTTCAAAGGCGCCGCTCAATACGGGACTATTATGCGTATTACATTGGAAAGTGAAAGACAGTGCAGAGATTTTCAGTTGTGAATTTGGCAGGTGTTAAGCGGGCATGGAAAGAGTTCAGTTCTCATTTTCGGTTCCGATATATGACTTCTACTTGTATTGACATTCACCCTTATTCCGATAGTCGTTTTACTAAAACGACAAGGCTCTAGAAACGAAAATTGGAATTTTATTGAAACGACTATCGTTATAATGCTTAGTAAAGTAAAGAATTATAGAGAACGCTGCCCTTTTCGTATTATTTAAACACAAAAATGTGGTCTCTGGAGCCTTCTCGTTTTAAAGGCGTTTTATTAAAAAGACTATCGGAATAAGGGTGATTATGTCCACTACTATGGTTACAACTTACCGAAGCATCGGGTTGCAAAAGCGAAAGTTTCTAAATTTATTTTTCGTCGTAAACTGGTTTGTATGGATCACTTCCCAAGTTTTAGCAATTTCACGATGACTTACCCGGTCGCGTATTGCCAAACTGTATATCAGCACAGATCTCCTTAGTCTGTGCTCAGTCATTTTCTGCTCACCGAATTTGAAAGTATTGTAGCGCAAACTGTATGCTACCACAGAGCGCTCTGTGGTCACATGCAGTTTGCTTGTAAAATATTAAAAAAGCTGAAGCAAACTATAAACTATTTCAGATCGAGCAAAGTACCTGTGATTACAGAGCCATCGTTCACGTTGGTGTGGTTATTGAGTGTGGTGTGTGGTGCCGTGACATAAAGCCAAGTGACAAAAGGCCAAATTTGTTTGTGACTTAAGGCCAAACATAAAATGTTTTGTCTTGAGCAACAGTACCTTGGGTGGCCCGCTTCGCGGGTTTTCAGGATTTTAACTCCCTTTTCGGGGCTCACACCCGCTCACGCAACTCCGTTGCTCCGCTTAGGGTATGTTCAGTCGCCAGGCAGGCGCCTGTAGCAACAGTTTTGTATTTTACATTAATTGGAGTAAACAACTAACAGTTATGTACTGCTGCTCAGGAAAACTGTTGCTACAGGCGCCTGCCTGGCGACTGAACATACCCTAAGCGGAGCAACGGAGTTGCGTGAGTGGGTGTGAGCCCCGAAAAGGGAGTTAAAATCCTGAAAACCCGCGAAGCGGGCCACAAAAGGTACTGTTGCTCAAGACAAAACATTTTATGTTTGGCCCTAAGTCACAAACAAATTTGTCACTTGGCCTTATGTCACGGCACCACACACCACACTCAATAACCACACCAACGTGAACGATGGCTCTGTAATCACAGGTACTTTGCTCTTAGTTTCCTGAGCAAAATGTATACCAACACAGAAAAATCTGCTTTTGATCTGACACAGTATATAGTATGAGCATTCTGTAGTCTATTATAGAGCGTCGGAGCTCTGTACTGATATACAGTTTGGCAATACGCTACCCGGTCATGGAAAGAGAAAACTAGCAGAATCTTCGTTTTAATTTAAAGAATTATTTGACCTGTAGTCAAATCTATAATACATCGGAGAAGTTCGATTTATCTAAATAAATTTTTCAAGAAAACGGGCGGTTAGTACATCCTGAAATCTTTCTGAAGATGATTATTATCGTAACGTTATCCGTTTCGTACAGGGAAATATAACAAGGATTACCAACAGAATTACGTTCATTCGCAATGCTATCCTAGTCTTAGTTCCTATTTGTCTCTTCGGATTCGGACTGAGAATGCTGTTGAAAATTCGGGCAATGCCTGGAATTATTTGCATTTACAATTCATTTTTTGTCTGCATAATCATGTAGTCGTAGTACGTTTTGGCTTAATGATTATTGAGGTGGACTGCCTGCATTCAGAGTGTCTTGGGTTCGATTCTCATCCGCATCTTTCAAATTCATTGTACTAAATCTAATCCTAAATAAGGAATAGCCGATAATAAATTAGGAGTACCTCCCGCCACCATTTCTAAATAATACAAACAGTAACGAACTCTGGATGCATCCCTGTTTAGGCCCTTCGTTGTAGCGAACTCTTCCGAAGCAAAGTTTCCGTCCTATACCATTGCTGTTATTTTCGTACAAGGCTCTTAAAATGTGTAGTTTTTGTAAGTTGTCTTTGTTTTACATTTTTCTCAATATCAAAGCATCATAAACGCAATTTAAACGCAATTTAAATTTTACTTGCATTGCTTGTTTTTTGGATTCTATACCTTAGAGCGGTTTGCACAAAGCTACATAGCCGATCCATTTAAAATTTTCATAGCTTCATTTAAGATAAGGACGCTTTATCCGCAATGTGGTCTTCGTATTGATGCTAGTATAGGATAGGGCATATTCCTAAGAAGTGAAGGTTGTTTTTGTTGAATACACGAACGGACCTAAGGATCGCTGAGCGATGAACACGGCCAATTGATTTGAAATTATTGTAGTCAACGTACTTCTACTTCACTCTGAAAAGCCAAGCCGCCGCTCATCATCCTAAATTTGCTTGTATCAAAACTTTTATTATACTTACTCTTAACTTGTTAAAATACTTTTATTATATTAATAAATATAACTTTCACTTATTGCTAACAGGTTATGGGCCCAGGCAACTGGTTTAATTGAGTGTTAAGAGTATTGTTTGTTTTTTCCGCTTTAATTGATAATTAAAAGTGAAGAAGTTTTTTTTGATCGAAACTGGCAAAATGGTGGACGACAGAGTCTGCATTCCCAAATTGAATAGCACGAATTGGCAAATCTGGAAAATTCGTGTAGAAAGTTTTCTTGCCCGAGAGGATTTATTGAGGTTTGTGGAAGAGAATGTTCCTAATGATAAGGATATGACTACCGTTTGGAAGACAGGTGATCGTAAGACCAAAGGTACTATAATTCTCTTTCTGGGAGACAACCAGCTTTCCTTGGTGAAGAACTGCGTATATGCAAAAGATGTGTGGGATACCCTTCGTAATCATCACGAAAAAATTTCTCGATCTACCCGTGTAGCTCTCCTCAAGAAGTTGTGCTGTATAAGACTTCAGGAGAATGGGAATGTGGAAAAGCATCTGTTCGAGATTGAAGAGATTTTCGACCGCTTAGCTGCAGCTGGACATGTATTGGACAAAGATACACAAATATGTATGATACTGCAAAGCCTTCCGGATTCGTTCGAGACATTGGTTTCAGCTTTAGATAGTCTCTCGGACAAGGATGTAACAATCGAATTCATTAAACAAAAACTAATCGATGAATACCACCGTCGAATCAATAGAATTGATTCATCGAAGAACGAAAATGCCATGAGGACAGACTTCAAACGAGCAGTAGACAAGAGAACTTGTTTTTATTGCAAAAAGACGGGGCACATTCGATCGAGCTGCCGTAAATACTTATCATCGAAAAACAAAGTTCACCTTAAGTCTGCTGAAGAAACTAACATTGCTTTTGTAGCTGGGAGCGACAAATCTGTTTCTTGGTTGATCGACAGCGGTGCCAGTTCACATATGACGTGCGATAAAAGTTTTTTTGTTTCCTTCACAGAGTTGGATGACTCGCACATTACTTTGGCTGATGGAAAACAAACAGCAACTGCTGGCCGTGGTGAAGGTGTTCTGTGGGGCATAGATGGAAGTCGAAATCGAGTCAAGATTACACTTCACGATGTTCTGTTTGTACCAGAACTAGAAGGGAGTCTTATATCCGTCAGCAGGTTGATAGACAAGGGTCTGAACGTGAAATTCGACCAGAATGGATGTAGGATTTTGAATTCGGATGGAAAAGCCGTTGCGCTGGGAATCCGAAGCGGAAATCTATATAAGTTAAAAATCCAAGAAAAATGTTCGATAGCATCTGAGGCACATCGAGAAACCTGTGAACATCAATGGCATAGACGATTTGGTCATCGAGATCCAGCCGTACTGAAGCGCATGCTGAATGAAAATTTGGTCAAAGGCCTCAAAATTAAAAAATGTAGTGCGAATAATATTTGCCAGTGCTGCCTAGAAGGAAAACTTAGTCGGAAACCATTTCCTGAAGTTTTAGAAAGAAAAGCTAAGAAAATTCTCGATATTGTTCACACCGATTTGTGTGGTCCTATTAATACGCCGACTCCATCTGGTAATAAGTATATAATGACAATGGTGGATGATTTCAGTAGGTAGGTATGCTGTAATTTATCTTTTGAAAAACAAGTCGGAAGCAGCGGAACGCATCGAAGAATATGTTCGCCAGGTAGAAAATAGCTTCGGTAGGAAGCCTAAAGTTATCCGATCTGATGGAGGAGGAGAATATGACAACAAAAGGTTACGTAATTTTTATCTCAAAGAAGGCATCAAAGCGCAGTTTACAACACCATACTCGCCCCAGCAGAATGGTGTTGCAGAGCGCAAAAATAGATCGCTCATTGAAATGGTTACATGTATGCTTCTGGATGCTGGCTTGCCGAAGCGCTATTGGGGTGAAGCTGTACTCACAGCTGCTTATGTACAGAATCGAATGCCATCAAGATCTGTTTCAAAGACACCTTTCGAGATATGGAATAAGACCAAACCATCGTTGCAACACCTAAGAATCTTTGGGTGTGAAGCGTATGTGTACGTTCCTAGTGTCAATCGTCAAAAATTGGATAGCAAATCCAAAAAGCTAATTTTTGTTGGATACTCTGATCAACATAAAGGGTATCGGTTCGTAGATTGTAAAACCGACAAGATAACAATAAGTCGTGATGCTCGTTTTCTGGAATTAAGGGAGAAAGTTGCTGCCAAGATCCCAGGTCCAGATGCTGTTAAGTTATTTGATGAAGTCCAAATGAGCATTACTCCTAGGTATATTATTCCTGATGTTGAAGAGGTACAACCAGCTGAAGCTCAAGCTGACGATAGTGAAGATGAATTTTTCGGGTTTGACGAGCCAATTTCTGCAAATCAGGAGGAGCAGATTCCAACCAGACGTTCTGCACGATACACCCAAGGTAAGCTACCCGTACATCTCAATGATTATGTTCTCGATTTTGCATCAATTGTTTTGGATGAGCCAAAAGACTACAAAGAAGCTGTGAAGATTCCAGAATGGAAAAATTCTATGGACGAGGAGATGGCAGCCCACCGACATAATGAAACTTGGACACTAACGTCTTTGCCCTCAGGGCGGAGAGCAATTGGTTCAAAATGGGTGTTTAAAACCAAATGGAACGAAAAGAACGAGGTATCAAGATATAAAGCCCGTATTGTAGCGCAAGGATATACACAGAGATACGGTGTAGATTATGATGAGGTATTCGCTCCAGTCACGAGAATCACGACATTGAGGACGTTTTTGGCAGTAGCTGCAAAACGACAAATGTATGTGAAGCACTTCGACGTCAAGACGGCGTATTTAAATGGAATTGTCGAAGAGGAAATCTTCATGAAGCAACCACCGGGTTATGAAGTAGCTGGAAAAGAAAATTTGGTTTGCCACCTGAAGAAGAGTATATATGGCCTAAAACAGTCTGCACGTTGTTGGAACCAGACATTGGATGAGTCTTTACGAAAATTAAATTTTGTGGTATCAAATGCAGATCCATGTTTGTATATGAAGAAATACGAGAATAAGACTTTATATCTTCTGGTTTATGTTGATGACATTCTGGCTGGATGTGTGGATGAAAGTAAAATAGATCAATTTTACTCAGATATAAAAAGAAAATTTGAGATAACATGTTTCGGAAATGTTCATCATTTTCTTGGGATGGAAATTGAAAAATCAGATACTTCATTTTATGTTTCTCTGAAGAACTATAGCAAGAAAATAATATCAAAATTTCGGATGAGTTTTGCTAAGCCTGCAAAGACACCAATGGACCCGGGTTACTTGAAGATAGATGACTCTAGTAAACCATTTCACGATGCAACGTTGTACCAAAGCCTTGTTGGAGCACTACTTTATTTGGCAGTTAATGCAAGGCCAGACATTGCAGTCAGCACTGCCATTTTAGGAAGAAAATTTAAAAATCCTTCGGAAGCTGATTGGACAGCCGCAAAAAGAGTTCTACGTTATATTTCAGGCACGATTGATTACAAACTATGTCTTGGTGAGGCCTGTGAGTGGAAACTTTTTGGGTACTCAGATGCGGACTGGGCAGGAGACCAAGAAAGTCGAAAGTCAACATCCGGCAATGTGTTCTTATTCGGAGGGCCTATTTCTTGGACGAGCCGTCGACAAGATTGTGTTTCTCTTTCATCGATGGAGGCTGAGTATGTGGCACTTAGCGAAGCCTGTCAAGAAGTTGTATGGTTGCGACGTTTATTGAACGATTTTGGTGAAATTCAACATGAAGCTACGCTGATGAATGTGGACAATCAAAGCTGCATATCTTTTGTTAACACCGAACGGCTTAGCCGACGTTCGAAGCATATTGAAACGAGAGAGCGCTATGTTCGAGATCTATGTCACAATAACGAAGTTTATCTACAATATTGTCCTACGGATTCGATGCTTGCAGATATTTGTACAAAACCGCTAGGTCCTGTAAAGCAGTTAGGTTTCTGCAAACAATTGAAACTTTTCTAATAATTATGTTCATCGAGGAGGAGTGTTGAATACACGAACGGACCTAAGGATCGCTGAGCGATGAACACGGCCAATTGATTTGAAATTATTGTAGTCAACGTACTTCTACTTCACTCTGAAAAGCCAAGCCGCCGCTCATCATCCTAAATTTGCTTGTATCAAAACTTTTATTATACTTACTCTTAACTTGTTAAAATACTTTTATTATATTAATAAATATAACTTTCACTTATTGCTAACAGTTTTTCGTGGCTGTGTTGCAGAGAGTTCACTCCGCATTGTCTTCAGGACCATATGGATGGTACTGACGGTATTGAGTACTGATCATGGAAATAGTTTTTTTCGTCAAGGTTGTGTTGCAGAATTTTATACATATTTCTGGACTCGGTGTGTTTCTATATGAAGGTTTTTATAATACAAATTCTATATACTACTGAAATAAATCAGCCAAGTAGAAGACTTAGCACTATTAATGGACTTGTTGAATTATTGATTCAAAATAGCTTTTTTGGCCTTTAGTCCACAAAAATTGGCGTTTCATGTGAGATCACCCGGACGAAACGCCAATTTTTGTGGACTAAAGGCCAAGAAAGCTCGGTGTGTTCCTTTAAAACAATATCTCTCCTCCAGTCTCTCTCAGTGTCATGTAACAGCTCCAAACGTGATCATTCCGGAAAAGCTGCAGAAGTTGTTTCCATTTACATTTGGCAGTCGATGGTTTGGGAGGGCTATCACTTTAAGAATGTTATCAATATGTATCTGCAGAGAAAAGATATAAAGCTGCGAAACTTCAGTTCCAAATGCATCAACCACCTCTTCATATTGAAGAAAGTCCCATACTTGCCCTGCATAGCACATAATCGACCTCATCACTGCTTAGAAAAACTTAAATTTTGCGCTTATGTCCATATGTTTCTTTCCAGTTACAGTTGATTGCTTTTTTCGATTCAACTAGTTTTCTATTATTTGCTATTATTTTTTTTTAACGAAAGCGGTGGGGAAATGATAATTTCGAGGTGTTTAAACTCCTTTACCAAATTAACTCCTTTCCCAAATCAGGTCCAATTTTCATCTCTAGCGTATTTGTCTGTTCCGTTCGGGAAGATCAGTACTTTTGATTTGATTTTGGTATTGATTGAGAGGCTCTAGAGACCGCAACATGTCTGCAGCTTATTTATCATTATTATTTGCTACATTTTTGGGGACTCTTCTTATATGACGATATCGTCCGCATACATTAATGCTTTGATGTTCACACCAGCAACCTTTTTGACCCCGGAAAGAGCTGATGGAATTTTTTCCAGGAAAAGTAGGAACAGGAGTGGGCTTAGTATGTAGACTTGTATGACTCCAATACACGTTTGAAATCAATTTGAACCTTTGCTGCAATCCCACACTGCTCTCATATTGTTTTTATAGAGCCGTTTTTAGTACAGTTAGTTTTTTTGACGCGATTCCTAGGCAGCTTGCTCATTCTGTCGCTTGAGTCGAAAGCCAACAGATACCAACTGTATCTTTTTTGAATGCTTTAGCATTAATACTTAATAAACCACCTCTAACTTTAAAAATTAAGCTCACCAGGTGAGGAGAGTTTTCTTCAATAAAGTAAGTGTAATATTATAGTTCTAATGAGGATTATTATGTTCCTTAACTTCTAGTTCTATCAACAAAATTTTATGAAGATACCTGAAAGATGTGTTAGACAGGTCAGTTTTAATATTTAGTATTTGACCTAAATTAAGCCAGTCTAAAACCCAAAAAGTTTTATGGACGATTGATTATTGCCCTAGTATTCGCGGTAATCTACTTCTGGGGTATTCAAGTACATTATCGTTAACCGTCATCGTTTTCTTTTCATTACTGGAATTATAGGAATGCAAATCAATTAACCCTTTATCAGATGTACTGTTAAGCACAAAGATTCTTTATTAAGCCGCACAACACGAATGTGAAGTGATCTACCCAGCTCTATTTTTCCCTTTCATTGTGATGAACGGAAATTCAAAACCAATTTTCATGAACACCTCAGTTTTAATTATCTCGCACTTTGTTCTCTAAAATATAAAGGGTATTTATATCCCCTCGAGTATGCGTAAGATATATGAGTAAAATAAATGTTTTGGTTTACTCTGATTTTTTTTTTAATTTTTCGATTAGTTTCGCTTTCGATAAAATTGCCATAATTTATTTGTGATTGTGAATTTCCGGTAAATTTTTGCTTTTTTACTTTTAACTTGTTTTCTGAATTGAAATTATGATTATTAATATTAATTAATTTAAATATAGCTACATATGTAGAAAAACGAAATGAACTTGAAAGTCGGAAGTTATTGAAAGACAAAATGAAATAAAGAAGATCGACGAAATACAAATTTGAAAACATCGAAGCGAAGTGAATGTAAGAATGTACATATCTCTTGTTATCGAATTAGAATACATTGGTATTTCTTATTTTAGAGCAAATAATTATAAATTGAGTACAGCCTATCGTTTTAAAAAGATCTTCATCATTCAGAAGCCTGCTGTTTATTTCCACATTAGCCATAGTATCCGGTTGCATAATGATTTAGTAAATCAAGTTCTAAGACAAATGGAAGTAAATTTAAATGTCTAAGGCCTAGAAACATGAAGACCTTAAGATTAGTAAGTTGTTTTGAGCTCGGGGTCTCTTGTATAACGGAAGGCAGAAGTTACAAAGACTTCTCAAAATGTACTTTTCGTTGTGGTATTCCATATTCGTCTGTGTGTCTATCATAATAGGCATAATAATTTTAAGTTCACATTAAGCCGTCTTAAGAATGTCAACATTTCGACTAATTTCACATTTTAAATATCGTTGTTAGGATTGTGAATGATGTAGCTTGTTGTAGGGTTCTGATTAGTCTCAATCTAATATCCAATCGAAGCTCTAATGGGCCAACGAAAGCCAAGCAATACACCAATCAATCATTTCCGGGTTGTTTACTTGGGGTGGAATCGGCCAAGGTGATAGTTGATTATCAATTTTTTGATTGTCATTTTGACTATGTATGTCTCTATCATATCAATAAAGAAATAAAGAGAGAGCGATTGTCAAAGAGACAATCAAATAATTTAGTGATCACTTTACTCTTACGCGATACGGGCCCTGGTTTGCTGCCTTATGAGGAATTTCTAGGAAAATCATAAACGCGGAATGTGATGTTGAGCATCATTCTGGAACCAATTTTTCAAATATTCGATACTATTACGGAGGGAGCACGAATTTTTTGACACAGTACAAAAGGGTGGTTGATTACGAGTAAATCCAGGTTAAAAAGTTAAAAAAAACCTTAATGCCAAGTGCAAAAAATTATGTTCTAGGCTAGTGGTCGGTTTTTGTTTTTGAGAACCATAAAAAGAAAACGAATCCAATTTTAGATCAAAGCTGTTCCTTTATTATTAACACTGCGCATAGGTAAAGCATAAATAATTCGAACTATAAAAAAAACCAAGTCAGCTAAAAGAAACAGTAGAATATAAGAAATTTAAATTACAACTCAAAATAAATTAAAAAAAATAAAATTTACTTGCATACAAATAAATTTTCAAACTCGACTTATGCATCAAAAAACAAATCTAGGCCTCGATTTGACCAACTTTTACAAAGACTTTCGATGACAATGCGTGTTTTTGAGGTTCCTTCTTCTCGGGAGTATTTGTAACTGTGTTGACATACGTGTATTGCATAAGGAAGCCGAGAGTAACATCATCGCCTGGTTTGAGTCCTTCATGAGGTGTGAAGTTCAATTTAATTGTAACTTTGTTTGACTTTCTCCAAGTGATGAATCTTTAGAAAGAAAATAATAGATAGATTAAATATTTCCTTCCCTCGTGACCTTCTTTTTAACTTAAACTTGACTAATTGGTGGGCTGTCGATTTTATATATTATAAGTATATATTTTATATATTATAAGTACGTAAATACTTGCGAAAAGACATGAGCATGAAAAGACCCAAAGCCAATCAATAAGTCATGTTTAAATGAAAATTCTTAATGAGTTTATTTTAATATTTTACTTTGGCTCCTCTCGTTGAACTTGGACTTCTTCGTCAAATTCCGTTGAATCATCGCGCTGATTCAAAACGAACGAAGAATCCAACATTTCGAGAGTGGCGTTTGTGGGGTTCTTAACACAACGTGGCTCTTCAGTTAACGATGTCTGCCTTGATAGACTTGTATTCAGTGATGGAGTCGATGTTGCTGCAGTCACGGCCACCTGTTGTTCAAAATTCTTCCTCATAACTTCGATCATTCGGAGTTCCTCTTCCTCAGTTGGCAGCTCCATAATCGTTATGGTCATGTCGTGCATCGTTGGGTTTGTCAACTTGAGAATCAATTGGGTGGAAATGCCTGTTTTCAATGGCTTCTCACAGCGCACAAGAAGAACATCGGGCACATGGTAGTTGGCGAACAATTGAATGCGATACTTGATCGATCCCGGATGATACTCCGGCTTGATGACGTTATGCTCACACTGACGACACCGCAACGATCTTTTGATCCACAAACACTTCCGCTGCGGATAGAGATTGTTTACTGTGAATGGTTGATCGGCAGGTTGACCATGACGCTGCTGAATTGTTGTGACTGAGAAGTATTCAAGTTATCATTAGAAGAGAAATAAATATTTTAATTGAAGATAATTTACTATTTTTTAGGTTTATTTTTTGAGTAAAAATCGATGGATTCAATTCACCGACATCATCAGTGGCTGCCGAGGGGCTGATTTGAATCTGTTTGGCTTTTTGAGGATTCTTGTCGGGCCAGCCCATTTGCCGACGAATTATTGCTACCGTTAAACCAGTGCGATCCTAAAGGAAAGTGGGCGAATTATGTGGGGATTTAATTTAAATTCATCGAACTTACAGTCAACGTAGGAAATTTGTGCGATTTGGGGGTTTTCCTCCGATTATATTCCTGTTTTTCCTGCTTCTCTTGCAAAACTACCGACTGGTAGTACTCTAGAAGAGCATCGAAACGTGTCTGGTGTGCATACTCATTGTCTGGCCATGCACCAGTTGCTACAGATTGATCAGGAATTCCAACATCTCTGGAAGTCCATCTGCATGCCAAGCACGATAGATAATACATCTTCTTGGTCATTACTTTTTGTTCAGGTTCTCCTTCTTTAGGAGGATCATCGGTTTTTCTGGGGGTCAGATGTAGGATTCAAACATATTTTTATATATAGCCATCGATAAACTTACCTTGGTACAACAACAGTAGTTGCTCGGGCCGATAGAGTATGCTGACAACAGGGACAGTTGAAACAACTAGTGCATCGATTTTTCATACGTCTTGCTTCCGAAGAGGGTATATTCTCTAAGCAGTTCGAGCAAAAATTTGAATCCACCTATAACAGTCCCACACCAAATAATGTTTTCTTTAAATGGTAAAGGAAAAGTAAAGATTACTCACTTCGTGGCAGACACAAAATCCACACCTTAATTTTAAGCAATGCCTGCAGAAATATAGCTTCATAATTGGATTTAATATTCCACAAGAGCAAGCAAATTTAACTACACTATCTTGCATGAAATTTGCCATGGTGGAAATGGGAAAATTTCGATGAAAATCACAAGAAAAATTTAATGAAAAATTAACAAAACTCGTCTTTTGCTGAGGCTGATCACCGATGACAATGACAACATAAAAACTGACATTTCGGTTGAATGGGAAATTATGCACAAAAAAAAGGAAATTTAAGAAACATACTAGATGAATTTATCAATCTTAAGGCCGAGACTAGAAGAAGTTTTCGTTAAAAATATAATTGCATAATTTCTCAATAAATACAGTTGTAATCTGTGTGTTGTAA
Organism: Philhelius festivus; assembly: GCA_963931855.1. Classification (NCBI taxonomy): domain Eukaryota; kingdom Metazoa; phylum Arthropoda; class Insecta; order Diptera; family Syrphidae; genus Philhelius; species Philhelius festivus. Next base: position 30,255,913 of record OZ007556.1, on the reverse strand, counting down.
AATGAACATTAAAGAACTACTTACTGAAGATTAAATTAAATGTGAAAGAGTACTTATAATATCAAAAAAAAAAAAAAAAAAACCGAGAAGCAAAAGAGATACGTTTTATAGTTATATCATTTCTGATTTTTTTTTTAACAAATCATATTTTTTATTTAAAGTGGATTTACATGTGTTTGCATCTGTATGTATGTCGAAACCCGAAAGTGGGAGAGAATACACAAGTGGTAACTCTTTTTCACTTCCTATAAACTGCTATAACTTGTAGGCCTGTTAATACGAAACTATGTAATGAAAATTTAACTTACCTCCATTTTCTTCCACTTCGATTTAATGTTTTTTTTTTCATATCATGCATCCGTCAACAAAAATTATAGAAAAATGTGAACTTGCAAATTTAGAAAATGCAGATGAAGATGCTATAATAAAGATAAACATGTTTATCTTTACTATAATCTTGACTTCTGCATTTCTCGAATTTCCTATAAAGCAGAAATGCAGTTCTCTATCTAACAAATATGAATTCTATATTTGGCATGTAAATCCACCATTATTGGATGTTCGGGCTCATTATAAGTGAATAAAGTAAGAGTAAATGAAAACAAAAAATTAAATACCTATAAAAAACACAATCCACATTTTGTATATCAAGTATATTTTGCAAGTGAAAAATAAAATTCTTAAGAACTTCACTTAAGCCGGAACCATATCTATCTCATTAGGTGTGTCGGATCTCTGTCGATCCAATGCGTTTTATATACTAAGAACCAAATTTGTGAAGTGTGTTGTGGAGAAATCACTTCTGTTTCGATTGCGCCATACCACAATGTTGAGTAAATGAAATGAAACAAATACTCAGATGTAAAACAGATATTTAACTATTTGTAAGAAAGAGAAAACTATATACTATTTGAAAAAATTCTAAAGATAATAATTTTGAGTTCTTAAAAGTTCTGTTTTCATGCTAATTAAAAAAGCGTATTTAAAAAAATTATTTGTGTTTGAATTGTCCGAACATTTAATAGAATTGGTGAGACAAAATGTTGACCTTTAGGTTAGGTGCGCACATTCAATTTTTAGTTTTGCAACTGCGTGGTTCGAGCAACTAAAAAGTTTGTGTTTTAATACAAACTAAATGATTGCCTAAAATGTAACATATAATTATATGCACCTGCCCGGACATTCAACCAAATAGTTGTGCAACTAGAAATTAAATATACGCGCCTAGCCTTAGGCTAGCCGCGCACTAGCAATTTTTAGTTGCGAAACTGCTTGGTTCGAGCAACTAAAAAGTTTGTGTTTTGACACAAACTAAACGATTGCCTAAAATAAGTTCGCCATTTTATTGAACATATAATTATCTGCAAATTCACCGACATTCAACCAAACAGTTCATCTGTTTTCTATAAGTAACCAAACAGTTTCGCAACTAAAAATTGCTAGTGCGCGGCTAGCCTTAGTGGCATAATTTACAATATGATGGCGATACAATATTAGTTACACTCAATCAAGATTGAATTTTCCATACGCTCCTAACAGAACAAAGTTGTTTAATCTTTCAAGAACATTAGCTTCTCTTTATCATACACTGAAAAAACGCCAGGGACAAAGTGTGGTATGGAGCAAAGCTAAATAAGTGTGGTTTCAAATAAATGTATGTAGCTTGCAACGCATTCTGGTTTTTTCGCTTTTTTACGTATTAAAATTTAAATCAAAAAAAATTAAATTAGGCAGTCAACCTTAAAGATAAATCTATTACATTCAGAAAAAAAATTCAGCTCTTTGTGTTGTTGGTACTTTGCCCTTGGGTACTTAAACAAGTGGGAGAGAGTGAGAAGTAACTTTTGGTTAGGTCTATTGCGCTGAATAAACAGTAAACCGCTTCAAAAAAGTGACAGCTGAGTTCGGTTTGAATACAAATTCAAAGGACAAATCAGTAAATTTTGTGGAAAGAAAGAACTTTGAAAAAAAAGAAAACAATTTGCTGTTCGGAAAGTGCATGTATTTCTTGTAATCGTATTCGGTGAAATATTTTTGTTTAAAATGTCTGATGACTTAAATACAGTCACAAATCTCATTGACCTAAGTGCCGACGATGATCCTTGTTCACCACTCCAAGCTTCCCATCCGTCCAATTGTTCAACATTCACTCCGCCTCTACCTTTAATACCACCTTCTGATTGTGATGGTCGTGAGAGCCTTGAAAACAATCCTTTTGACTGCATCCAAAAACAAGCCAACCGTCCAGATGATCCCTTTGAGTTATTATCAAGGGAAGCATCCTACCAGCCACATTGCTCAGAAACCCTTTCGACCGTGAATCAGACCGAGGTCCGTATAGGAAATCTACTCTGCATGAGTGATGATAGTATAAAAGCAGACGAAGACACTAGCCAACCAGTTATGGCGCCATTTCCAGAGTTTAGTGCTCTCCAATTGCCTTCGTCGCGATTCTTGGAACCTATTAGTTCAGTGTCCAGCATAGGGTCGACCGTTTACTCTTCCCCTTGCGACGATAGTGCATTCACGTCCCGTAACGAAAGTTCGAAAACAATCAACAAAGCCTTCATCACGGACAACACTATTTCCAGCTTCTCCGAAGACAGTCGGGCGCAAAGTGTTATGAACAAAGGATTCTTTGAATCGTGCAGTTCATTTGACCATTCATCTGCGAAATCGACTCCAGAGAATACAACACAACCTCCAGTGGAGAATTCGGATAGTTCAGGCAAGGGGCGATCTCAGAAACCTACGGACGCCCGAAAGCGGCTTCTTAAACTTAGTCTGTCTAATTCCACAACAAATTCACCTTTGTGCCGGCGCCCATTAGATGATGACAATAGCAGTCCACTTTCGTCAGTATTTTCCGAAGCCGAAAACCTTGCCGACCATTTTGCTTCCCGATGTGGTTTCGATTCGGGCAAGTCCTTCGATGATTCTTGCGATGATCTCATGTCAATCAAACCTAATTGGATTGATTCCGAAACCGACATCGATAGTGATTTGGAAATGATGAAGATTCCTATTCTACAGGAGATGAAATCACCCGTTGTGAACAGCAAAGCAATCCCTTGGCAGAAGGAAGAAGAAATTGAAGAACCTATTACACAGCCTGTTAGTACGAATAACTCTCCTGACTTGGAAGCGTTAAAGGAGAAAGTCCAACAGCACAAAGCAGAGAAAAATAATAATTACGAAATAAAAACTTTGATCGATAATCTGAAGCAGGTAATCAAGGATTGTGGGAACGATGCAAAGAAATCCGAAGCGAATAATTTGCTGGAGTGCCTGAGCAACTTGATGAATGACAAGAATAGTTCCGGTATGAGACAACTTTATTTTGTTTTTATTTTCATTGTCAATTAAATATTTATTATCATTTTAAATAATTTTATTCTTTTAATTAAAAAAATAATATCCTTAAACATACACACTGCGAGAAAATTTTGCATACAAACTATAGCAAGATATACATATGCAAGTACATTATGTCTGTCTGTCTTGCTAATTATTGTTTTTTTTTATATAATTTGCGCGCACTTAAGGAATTTTTGACTACCCTTAAAATGTTTGAGCACAGTGCGAGCGATTAGGAAACTATGATCTTATGGAGGGGACCTACAGTTTTCTGCCGATCCCGAATGACTAATGAGCAGTATTTTTCATGGCAAGATAAACTGTTATAGGATTTGTCAATTCCTTGTTGCTTGGCAATTGGAGTACAATAGAGTAGGGTATTGGACATTATGAACTGGATTTCAGGACTGGGATGGGTAGGTAGGATAGAATAACTAGTGCGTGGGCAGTGGCATGCTGGCCACGCACAACTTAACTCGCCGCCCCCGCAACTAGCCCTCACCTCCGACAAAATTCTTTCATGCCACTTTATTTTTCTTAGACTTGGCCATCTACACCGCTGATGCTAATTGCAGACTGGCCATTTTCCTCCCAACCTGGAACTCAGTCGACCTTGAAACTTCGAGCTCCGCTAACAATTCACGTCTTGGCTGGAGCCCGAACTCAAAATTCAGAGTATTAGTACGTCGTTATTTTATCTGTATGTAATTCCTTCCGGTTTTAGATTAGGAGAGTTTCTGGTGGTTACACTTGGTATGATCTCGTGGTAAGATACATATATGATATATGTATATATGTATTTACATATATACTTTTCGCAATTATAAATTTTACTTGGATGCTAGTCAAAAAAAAAACGGCTTCTGTCCGCATCGGTCGCTACTCTTTGATTCTCGCCTTTGTTCTTCAAACTTTAAAATCTTGAGTAATTGGCCTGGCCGGTGGCAGAATAACCTCTTCCACTCAAACCCTTTGTTCTTGGCTGCGACTGCAAACTTGAAACTGAAACCTGAGAATACTTTTGTATGGTTCTACCTCTCACTAAAGCCCCTTTTAGACGATCAGTTGTTTCTTCAGTTATCAGTTCAGTTAAAAAAGGCAGTGTATTTAGACGATCAGTTGTTCCTTCAGTTATCAGTTCAGTTGTCAGTTCAGTTAAAAAAGGCAGTGTATTTAGACGTTAGTCCAGTGTTCAGTTGAGCTTTCATTTTACTTGTGAGCATTCGAAAATCAAAGGAAATACATTGCGTAATGGACGATGAAAGCCTTATTGCAATAGCTATAGTTTTGTCGCTTAATAAATCACCGCAAACTAAAATTGAAATGACGACTTAACTGACAACTGAACTGAAAAGTATTTACACATCAGTTTAACTGATAACTGAACTGAAAACTTATGGGAATTTCATCAGTTTCAGTCTCAGTTAAACGCTTCAGTTTTTGTATTTAGACATCAGTTTAACTGAAAGCTTAACTGATAGCTCAACTGAAACTGAAACTGAAATGATCGTCTAAAAAAAAAAAAACTTTAGAACGAGTTTTATAAACTTCACTGCTTTTTAAAGATCAATTCGGACAAAGTTTTGAATTAAAATAATAACTTCTGAGCGAAAAATTCTTTGGCTTTAACATAAAATAATTTTCAACGGAGTTGTGCTCATTAACGTGTATGGATGACTGACTAACTAGCCCATGAGCTTATTTTCTATTCCTAGCTACAAGACACATGACTTTATTTTCTATTTCTAGCTACAACATTCTAACGGTTCCTATTCTGATTCGTACATTGACCAAACATAAGTTTATGGCTCATACGAGTATTTTTTTTTTTTTTTTTTTTATAATCTACCCGCGCTCAAGGGATTAGATAACCCTTTAAATGTTTCAACACAGAGCGGGCGTGAAGTTAAGAAGAGAAAGAAAGATAGGAAAGATGTGTGGCACGATGTTCTGAGACTGAAGGTTGTTGTCCCAGATATTTTATCTCCAGGGATGGCGGCTGAACTAAAGCGGAGAATACCGTGTCTTATTTCTAAGTCGCTTATAATTCACATTATTTTATTCGTGTTCATCCTTGTTGGGCATACTAGTTTAACTTAATTACATGTTGTTAGTGTTATGCCTGAACAACATGTAATGAGTAAACCAGCAACCCATTGATGACAATTTTAGAAGGTTTTTAATGGAATTAAAGCGACATAGACGACGGCAGGGATCGAACCTGTCATCATGAGGTTCACAGGCGAGCACACATCCATTGCGCCATGGCCACCCCAATTGCATACATACATCGAACAAGGAACTGCTTTGACAAAGAAAATGCTAATGCTAAAAAATCAAAATATATTCGGCATTCACTAAAAAAAATGATTTCCTTTGGTAAAATACCTTTCGACCTTCTCTCAATCGATCTTGCAACGCATAAAATCTATTTGGTTAGCTTGCGAAGAAAAAGTAAGAAAACGAAGTAAAATATCTAGAAATGATACTAGATAGTAAAATCCTTTGGAATAAACACGTACGTACGTACGTACGTATCGTCGGGAAAGCCACAAAAGCCCTTATGATATGGAAGAGACTATAGAAGAAAGTGATTTATCCTCTCTGAAGGTACTCCAAATAATCAAATGCATCAAAGGATTACATTTGGAGGAAGAGCTGTAGGGTTAGCAAAGGCACTGAAAAACTGGGCCTAAGAAATGTCATTATATATACAACGATTATTTGATGGTTTTATAGTTATAGACTGTCAATATAACTTTGCTACAGAAATAAGAATATAATTTCCTTAAAGGTGTTTCGTTATTTTCTAAGTAAAGTTTTTCGTGGGAAAGTTAAGTGACATCTGATGTATAATTCAATTGTTTGAATGCCTTGATAGATTTCAGATGCAAGATGTTTAATGAACACAACACCTACAGTTTGTATTCTGAGTGTGTTTAATGTTAAATACAGACAAGTTGTTTTGGCCCTAAGTGAAACACATGTTGGTGGGAATACTGATCTTTCATAATTTCTCTTACCTGATTTTAACTTGATGCCATCTCACTTTATCCATCTCACTTTATCCATCACTTTAGCCTTTGTCAGTGCTAATACGAACTTTCACTGCATGAAGCTCAAAACTACTGTTCGCAAGCACATCATTCATTATTGTTTTATTAATAGGAGTCCAAATCTTGACAGCAATTGAACTAACCCTCACATCGAAGTCGTTATTGCGGGCGACTTCAATGTACACAATTCAAGTGTGCCTCGCTATTCACAAATAGTATCACTTGAAAAGACTGCCCTGAGCTTTCCAATTCCGAACACAAGCAATAATCTTATGGTTTCAAATCCGGACCTTCTGAGAGCCAATCTTTTACTGCTGGGCTATCACTCCTGAAGATCCGGCGACTCATTGTATTCTCGTGATTCCTACTGATTTTAGGAACTATAAAATATGTGCGAACTCATCCAAAGCGTCTATTAATTGCTTATTGGTGCCAATGGTAAAAAAAAGGTTTTAATTCTAATAGATGTCTTATGCTGTGCTTGCTTGACATTTTGTAACAGAATTTATGACAGGAAAAGGTATGTACGAGAATTTAAGATTATTTATTTCTCACCACCAAACAATTTATTTAAAAAAAAATTGTTGGCAGTCGAAAGCTTAAATTTGGTTTTGGTCTTGCTATGGTTTATGCAACGTTGTGTAAAATTTTTTCACAGAGTGTTAATAGTAGACCCCAATCACGCTACTTCTAATCCTTTTCAACAAGGTCTCCCTTGTCCCTAGATCCTGCGATCTGAGATTGCAGATAGAGCAAATAAAAAAAGTTAATTGAAAAACCCAATATTGAAAATTTCTTTATATGTACATAAATAGAGATTCAATTTATTCTGTATTGCATTGGTTTATTTTGTATTTGTATTTTCCATTTTTTTAGGAACCAATGAAAATATGGACAACTTAACACCTCCCCCACAAGCTATTATACGACAAGGAACATTTGACATGGAATTAAAAGAAAATGAAGGTGAAGATCACGATAAAAAAGAAGAGGAACAACAACAACCATCAGATGTTCAACTTGAAGAGGAAGCTCACATAGATCAAAATATTTCAACAGGAACTCATTCTGTCCATTCTGTTGAGTCACCAGAACCTGATCAATCGCAAGTGTCTGACATTGTTGAACAAATCGGTCGTTTGTTAGGTAGCCAAAATGTAAATGTTGTTCAAGCAAATATCGGTACAACTACTTCAAATGGACCCATAAATCCCACTTATATTGTGGTGATGAATACGCCAATCCCTTCCAAGCAACGTCCTTCTATCAACCCAGTGGAATATCAAAACGATGGATCGCCTGATCTAACACAGAGTCAAATGCGAAGACGTAGCCAGTCTCTAAGCATACATGACAAAGAAAAGTCAATTGCTGGTACTGTGCCACCAAGTCCACTACGCAGCGACTGTAAGACACCTATGCGTGCCCCAATGATGCGAAGAAATTCATTTTCTAGTACAAACCCTAGTACTCCAAGCGTGCAGATGAATGTTCGATCAGTTTATGGCCCGGGGTATACCAATGAAGCTGCCTCAAAACAGAGCCAGATTCAAAGAAGATCAATGGCTCTAGAGACTCATCATGAAAAGCAGCAAAATGCTGCACAACAGCAACCTGCCATTGGCGTCGGGTCCACCAATTTCAATGCCAAGAAACTTAAATTCAAACAGTCGACAGAATCAATTTACAAAGCTAGTGGTCCAATGAAGGCGACAATTCCAGTGAAAAAGGTCGCGCCCATGATTGTAACCACGAATGTAGACTCACCCACTGAAGAACAGGCGAATAGATTTAAATCAGTGACAAGTACACCGAATCTGCAACTAAATCCGTCCAAGTATTATCCTAGTGCTTGCTCAACTCCAATGATTGAAGCATCGCCAATTAAGAGAAGTGGAATAACAAAGTCAAGATATTCGTTTATTGCAGCCACGCCAACACCGAAACATTCAAATCTTGGCCCGTCATCAAGTCAGGCACGACGAAGAACTATGAACGAATTGCGATCTCCTAAGAAAGTGGGTGATAAACCAAGCACATCGGGAATAATGAAACCAGGGACTGTCAAGACAGTTAAGCTGCCACAGAATTTTTCCAAGGCTTTGAATAAGATGGCACCAACATCGTCAAAAGGAGTAAGAAGATAGAAAATTTTAGTTTTTGTTTAGACACAAATCATTTTGGTTTTTGTTTATTTGAAGGTCCTACGACTGACCAAACCCTCACCTCCAACAAGTGCAGTCGATAAAAATAAAGAAAACAAGCTACCAAGACCTAGTCGTTGAAAGGAAAACAAAACGGAACCATCTTTTGGATAACTTTGATAACTTGTTGTAATCTTATAGTCTGCTATACATAGAACTATATGCGTATTTGTTGATATTTTTTCTAACAAAAGTGAAAAGTTTAAATTCTGTCTCAAATAAGTGAGCAAGGTACAAGGTATTTTGTTGATTATTTGTCTCACTCTCTATCCTCATTATTTGTTTTCTTTCTATTTATCTGTTTTTTCTTATTTAATTCTTCTTTGGGAAATAAAACTGAAAACATTTTTTTTCAAGAATTTATACTCTTATTTACTTTTACAAAGTTAAATGCATATTATCGTCACACACTTTATCCTATTCTAATAAACTCTTTTAGAAAACAAATAGAATACATTGAATGATGTATTCTTAAACGAATTTTTACATAAACTACTAGGAATAATCTTAATTGTTTCCACTTACTGCCCACTATCTATAAAAAATTACAAAATAGTTTAGTTTACTAAACTACAAAAAAACTTAAAGTACAACTATTATGTAGCCTAAAAAGTTTGGATGTAGTGCCATCATTCAAGAATTGAAAAGAAACAAAATTTTATATTTCCTGCAGCATGGAACACCATGTCCAATGACTCCACTAAGTTCAAATATGGCCAAACGCTCGCCAAACCCAGTAGATAGCAGCAAGGCAGAGTCTTAATACCAAAAGATCACAAATTAACGTTGAACGGCGTGAAGTTCGATAAGTTTAGTGAAAAAACACCTTATTAACATCGCTTGAGTCGGTACAAGTATGATCACATTTTACATTAAGCAAAATAATACAAATTAAAACAAACACGACACTAACCTTGAATGCATTTCATGCAATGACGATTAAATCATCGTTTCAGCATCAAAAATTAAAAACTGTTTTCTTATCTGCTGGAGCATATCATTGTGTTGTTAGCTATGATCATTATGTTGTGATACACAATATTAATCAGGCAAGATTCTATATTGCCACTGTCTAAGTTTAGTGCATAAGGGTCCTTTTGTACGAAAAAAGATTAATACGTATCTAATCTTCTATGATCGTTTACTTGTTTAAGAAGAGTTAAGGTCTGAATGTTTATATTTTCGCGTGCACTATTTAACACATGAGATGCGATTGCACATTGAGGCGAATGTACATCATATGTTCCTTGAACCGAGTCTCAATACTACGTTTCGTTTGTCCATAGAATTTTGTCTACAAGCACCGCATTCAATTTGGTAAACGCCCGAGATTCCTCAAATTTAGTATCTTGTCTTAAATTTTTAATTTTTTGGTCGTTTTTATAAACAATGTCTAATTGATGCTCATTAAACACTTTATTTAATTTGTTGGTAATTTGAGATACAAAAGACAGTGCTACCCTTTTATTTTGACTTATTTCATTTTTGAGAAGAAGGTTGTCATATTAAAATTGTTCACTTTTTGCAAGTGTTTATAAACAAGTTTATACACGGTTTGTTCACGCGAGCTGTTGTTTTTATGTGCTAGTGCTCTTTTTTTGAAATTTATATCGATAAGGGTAGACGACATAATCTAGGATTCTTCTAATGATACGCGGCTAATTTATTTTGGATTGAATAAAACGAATCGCTAGTGCTTGTTGATTTGTGAAACGTTCAACCCAATTTTATTTTTCACTTATTGACATTCCAAATCTAAGAAAGCTAATATTCTATCTTATTCGATTTTATGTGTGAATTTTATTGAATCGAATTGGCTATTCAAAATGTCTAATGTTCTTTGAACATCATCTTTATGCACCACCGAAAACACGTCATTCACATAGCGATTCCAAACTCGCGGTAGCAGTGTATTTCAAGGCTTTTCGCCGAGCTATGTAAGTGCTTAAATTAATGTTGATCGACGTTTCGGGTTTTGCTCCCAAATCAAAATCCTTTAAATATTGTTGTAAATGGATGAACTTCTGGACTAATTCTATTTTTTCTATTGTACACGTTGAAATATAGTCAATTTCTTCAATAAGTTGTAATCCGTTTTTATCAAGAGTTTCCCAATTGGAGTTGCTTCAAACTTCAAACATTAATCTCATTTTCTGTAAAACTATAATTTTTAAACCAAGCCATTTCTTGTATAATGCTTTAAGAAGATTTTAGAATACAAATTACAGAACCCCTTCTTTAAATTTGGGTCCCATCCTCTTGTCACATTTTTATTATCCTCCTGCATTGTGACTTTTATATCAGATAATTTAATAATTCTAGGTTTTATTTGTATAAACTAATGTCGATTTCCTTTACACACTAGGGATTTCGATCCCGGATCAATGTGCGTATTTCATACATATGTAAATCTCTCTTCAAATATGGAGGATTTGATCCCTATCGAAGAAAAGTCGATTTTTTTTGTTGCGAAGGAACGTAAAATCTGGCGAGTGATCAAAATCTCCACATAGAAATTGATTTCTCATGTGTAAAGGAAATCGACATAAACTTAACTACAGCCATTTAATATACTTCAATCTTACATTGTCTGAACTATTAAATTTGTGATCGCAATTAAAGTCTTTTATTCCGGATTTTCTTCGGTGTTGTGAATCTATAAATATTCCGCATGTGCAATGTGATATACCAAAGAGTTTACAACATATTGTTTCACAAATTGGAAAAATGTCTTCTTCTTCAAAGTTTGTGAGTTTGCAAAATTAAAGGATCAACCTAATAATATGAACACATTTAATAGTTTTTAATTTAAATTTATTTAAAATGTTTTTTGATTTTTGTTCTAATCAACTATATTACTAAAAAATTATAATTATTTCTTAACTTATTCTAAAATCAGTCTATGGCCTTATTCTTCAAGGCCAGCTTCTTCATCTCCTTTTTGATTTTGCTGTTTTGGTATAAGGAACGCCAAAAAACCACAGAGTATCAAAGCGGTTGTTGATATATAAAACGTTGATTCACAATGTTCGGCAAGTAAAAGGCCTACGATATTTGCACCAACAACACTACCTAGACGACCGAACATCAATGAAATGCATATCGCCATTCCTCTAAAAATTAAAAAAAATATTTAAATGGAAAAGTATGTAAAACAAAAATTATTACTTATAGGAACTCACCTCAAATGTGTTGGATATAGTTCTACAGTTGCCGCACCCAGCACATTTATTCCAACTCCTGCCAAAAACAGAAGTACATATAGATACACAGAAATAGAAGGATTTTCAACGTGAATTGATGCAATCCCACAAGATGCAAAGAATACCAAAACAACAACTGAAATAGAATTAAAAAATATGATGAGGAAAATTTGCTTGGGCTCCACTTTGTAATAGTAAAAACATACATAAAATAGGAATCTTTCCCACTCTGTTTATAATCACACCAATCACAGCAAACCCAGTTGCATAGAGTATCTCCATTACCAATGAATACATAAAGGTGTTATCCTCGAGGCTGCTTTGGCATTGGATTGTCTACAAAATGTCTTCTTAATTTTAGGCCCAATAGGAAAAATTAAAATATATTTACCCCATTTTCATTATAAATTGCAGCATGTTTGGCATAGACTACCTCGCAGATCAGAGTCTTATTGCCAGGATGGTCTTTCATAAACTCTACCATACTGTTTGCTATGTGTGGAAACCACATATACATTCCATTTGTAGTTACATACAGCCAGAATTGAATGGTGCAAATGATCACAGTTATACGGCAGTATTTCTTTTCAAAAAGTGGTACTGTTTGGGCCCACATTGTGCTCAAAAAGGCAGTTACGATATTAGATTGTTTATCTGAGCTTCCGTCTTTTCTTATGGTTGTGTCTTTCTCTGGAATAATTCCATTGAGCTGCAAGAGAAAATTAATTATATTTTGAATTCTTTGATATAATTATTCGAAATGTATGTACCTCAAATTCACTATCATCTCCCACATTCCATCTGTACATTCTCTTTAAAACTTCGATAGCTTCCTTGTCCTTGCCCACAGAAAGTAAAAACTTGGGACTTTCCGGCAAGAAAAGTAAAAACAATCCACATAAAAATCCAGGTATACCACAAACGATCATGAATAATCGCCATGGCTTGTAGGTTATTCCCAAAAATGATATTGGTAATGTCCAAACTTGGTTAATCACTAGCCAAGCAATCAATGGCAAGATCATAGCTCCGAGAGCAAATATAAATGAAGATCCCATCATAGCCCGCGCCCTTGAGCGATCAGTGTGGAATTCTCCCAAATAAGCGTATATAGTTGCTGATCCTCCAGAAACACTAAAAGGATTTACACAGTTATCATTAATCTGTACAGACTTGCATAAAACTAAAAAAAAAATCAATTTACAAGAATCCATTAATGAGCCGCAAAAGCACCAATAGCCAAAATGTATGAGAAAACGATGATAGCACAGTGAATACAAATGCCATTAATAAAGTAGGCAGGATAACCTTTCTCCTGCCTTTGGTATCGGCCAAGAAACCCCATAAATGCGAACTTAAAATAATCCCAGCAAAACCGATAGCACTCAAAATTCCTTTATCTTGGTTTGTGAGTTGAAGATCACATTGTGAAATGGGTAGGATGAAACCGATTGATGCTGTTTCAAGCAGAACATTAGCCAGAACTAAGCCAGCTATGATTATCAGGAAGTAATTGAATTTTCCAAACTCTAAAAAAAAATACTAGTTATATTTATCGTGTTTTAAATGGTTTTGAAACTTACTTGTCTTTTCTAAGGCTTCTGTGAACGGGATGACCCCTTTTTCTGGCTTTTGTCCATTTTGAATTGTTAGTACTAGAAATAAATATTTAAAATTTAGAGAAATTAGATATGATTGTTGTTTGAAAGAGGAAATAAAAAACAAATATTTGATAGAACGAACCTATCCTTACAGTAAGTTGTACATGGATTTGTAAGTTGAATGTGAACAATTTTCATCAAAGAGAAATTAAGTTGCAAAATTATTTCTTTTGACCCATTTCGGACATCCTATAGTAAACCCGTATGAGAATTACAATCTCATTGTATTCAAACATTTTCTATACAAAATTATAACTGTATACATAGTATAAATGTAACCAATAAAAACCATTTATTTGTTAATCAGCACTATCACGAATTCCATCGTAACCGGAAACTTGTTACGAATCCCGAAAATAACTATCACAAAATCCACCGTAGTGGAAAATCTCATACAAATTGTCATTACGAACGGATTTGGTTATAGCTTTTTTCGGGATTCGTAAAAGTTTCCGATTACGATGGAATTCGTGATAGGGCTGAATAAAATAAATTTGGAGGGTCAGGGTCGATCCTAGTGATAACTCTCAAAAAATCCTGTGCATTTTGTTAGTCGACAGAAATAGGTGGGACCGACAATCCACACGGCTAAGATGAGAGGCACATAGTCATGACAAGATGTACTATATAAGGATAGATGGAATTTCAGGACAAATTCTGTTTGTTTTTTCAATCATCGTTATATGATTTGATAAAAAAAAAATTTTGTTGGTGTTGGATTCAATACACAACCTACCTTTATTTTAAGTTGCAAGCAAATTTTTGTATATTTTCGTTCAATTTAAAAAATATCCCTGTAAAAGAGGAGATCACCATGAAAGGACAACACAAAACATTCAACAACAACATTGATTAACTCTTAATTTATTTCAAATTAAAATGATTAACATAAAGTTTGACAGTATGAAACTTCTATACGCAAGATGGCCATATTTGAGATCAGTTTTTTAGCAGATTTTTTAATCCAGGTCAGAAGTTGTCGGTGTGGAGTTGCCCGATTTCCAAAAGATTTATATGCTTCACCATAATTATTCATAAAAATATAAAAATATTAAGTTAAAGAAATGTTTTAAATGGGTTGATTTTTAAAAATAAATAAAAGAAATTTTTTTTCTATAACAAAACAGTAGTACCCTGCGATTTTTCATAAATTATTCAATTTTGTGGAAAGTGGTTATTCCTGAGAAAATATACAAAAATGACGAGCTGTATGGGTTATATTTTGCTTAGTTTGTGAAGTAGGTATTTCTTTTAGGAACCTTTTCATTAAATAAATTATCTTCCTTTTTTGTATGCAATTTCACGAAGAAAATGATAACTTTTTTTGCTGAGATCTTACATTAAGGGCGACAATTATCGAGTTAAGTTTATAAGAAAAGCAAAAGAGAAATAAAGAATAAAAAACTCACTTCCGTCTTGTAATGAGGCGCTACAACTTGACTGGAAGGGTCGTCTCGTAAAAGGAAGCTTCTTTAAAATATTTAATTAAACATCCATTTAATTTTTTTTACTTTCGACTTATAGGTATTATAAGGCAAGTTACGCATTCGTAAAAAAATCGAACTCGAGATTTTGATCAAAGTTGACATTAGGATGATAGCGAAGACAAAAAAAGTGGGTCTCGGAATTCTGTCTGTCTGTTCGACTAAGGCCTAAACGGTTCCGACGATTTTCGTTAAACTTGGTAGATATCAGATTTTTTTCTTGATTTTTTAAGACCTAAAATAATAGTACCTGCCATGCGAAGTTTCTTAATACAATCTACAAGATGTGAGAAAAAAATTGTATTTTACCTAAAATTTTTTTCTTTCGATTAATTTACAATCTATAAAATTTAATAAAACAAAATTTTGAAATTATGATATTACTGACTGTACCTACTAAAGAACCATTTTTTTTTTAATTTTGGATTTCTCACAATCGACATAACAGATTTCAATGATTTTTTTTTATAGAGAAGCTTATAAAAATTTTAAAAAACATTGCATATCAAAACTTACAAAAAAAATATTTTTTTAATCTTTGAAAAAAAAATCATTTTTTTTTTGGAAAATTCGATATCTCAAAACGGCTCAATATTTTTTTTGTAAATTTAATTTTTATTCGTACAGTAATGAAAACTTTGCGTTTGCGTACCAAATTTTTTTCTTAAAAATGTTTTAAAAAAATTTTATATAAAAGTTTATTTTTTTTAAGAAATCACTACAACGACTTACAAGTTTTGTTTTTACATAAACTAATATTTGCTCAAATCGCATAGCATTCTGTTTTTTAGCTCCATTTACTAAAGGAGTTGTTTAAGTAATTTAAAATAAAATGCACGACTGGATCGCACGAACTTGCTCTTATGTAAAAGTACTTTGGAATTTAAGATACATTTTATAAATATAAAACATGGATTTAATGAGATAATAATGTTCAAATGCATAAAATTGACGTCTGGTTACCGGAAAAGTATGAATTTATGCAAATAAACTTTAAAAAATCGTTTTATTATTAAATAAACTTTTTATATAAGAAATTTCTCTAAAATTTTTGAAGAAAAAAATGTAGGATGCGAATTTTAAATATTAAATAATATTGATTTTAGAAAATAATTTAAAAAAATAATCGTTCATAGGTTTTGAAGATATCTATTGATTTAAAAAAAAAAAATTTTTCAAAAAAACCCAAAAAATATTTTTTCGAATATTTTTATATACAATATTATTTTAAACTTAAGGGGACTCCTGCTGAAAATTTTGGGTTAAAATCCTTAGAGCCGTTAATGAGAAAGTCGAAAATAAAAAAAAAACGGTCTATGGCAGGTACCCCTAATAACATTTTGCCCCAAAATTTTGTTTGACCAAAATGTAGCCTATGTTCATAATATCAAAATAAATCAAAATCGTTAGAGCCGTTTTCGAGATAAATAAGATTTTGCATTACGGGTGTATGGGGGGTACCGTTAGTTATGGAGCTAAAAAAAAATTTCAATTTCTCCTCTAGGGAATCTCCGAAGACCCTTGACTACTGAGATTGAAAGAAATAGGTCCAGTGGTTTAGGCTGTAGTGAGAGGTACAGACATACAGACACACTGAAACATGTTTTTTGTGTAGGTACTAAATTTTCCTTAAAATTTTTATAAAAAAAGTTGTTACGCAAATTGTTAGTATTTAATAAAATACATTTTAAAACGTAATTTAAAAATTTAATCGTGTATCGGTTTTCAAGATATTGAATTTTCAAAAAAAAAAATTGCATTATTTTTTAAAAATCCAAAAACTATATTTTCAAAAAAATTTTTGGTTTATATTTTTTCAAATGCTCCTGCATAAAAATTTTGGTCAAAATCGTTAGAGCCATTGGTGAGAAATTCGAAAATCAAAACAACCGTTCTATGACAGGTACCCCTAATAACATTTCCCCCAATTTTTTTTTGACCAAAATATAGTCCATGTTCATAGTATTACACCTAATTTTTTTTATCAAAATCGTTAGGGCCGTTTTCGAGATAAATAAGATTTTGCATTACGGGTGTATGGGGGGTACCGTTAGTTTTGGAGCTAAAAAAAAAAATTCAATTTTTCCTCTAGGGAATCACCGAAGACCCTTAACTACCGAGTTTGAAGAAAATACCTCCAGTAGTTTAGGCTGTAGTTCGAGGTACAGACATACAGACAGACGGAATTGTCGCACCCACTTTTTTCGTCTTCGCTATCATCGTAATGTCAACTTTGATCAAAATCTCGAGATCATTTTTTTTCCAAATGCAGAACTTGCCCTATAGTACCTATATGCAAGTAAAAATTAATTTTATGCTTATGAACAGTTTTTTCCTAATAACATTCATTTTTGAAATTCTTAGTCTTTTACATAAGAACACGTTCGTGCACGACTTCCAGTGGAAACGAAGCTACTGTCTTCAGCAAATCACCTTTGAAAAACATTTTTTTGTTAGGGACAGAACTTATGGCAGGACTATGTACTATCACGCCGAAGATCTGCGATTGATTCCCAGACAATGCCATAAAAAAGTTTATTTTTCTTAAGGGATATTGACTCTAAGGGTATCTCATATCTTAAAAAGATCTTCTCATCTTAGTCTTTCATAATCTGTAAAAAATCGCAGATCCCCTCTATGCCTGTCGACGACAAGCAAACAGGAATGCATAATATACGAGTATGTTTAGGACTTGTTAGTCTAGGCTATTGTAAACTACTAGTTGTTTCGCCTAAAACTTTTTAAACTATATTTTCGGCTTACTGCAGAAAAGTTTCTAAGGATTTAAATAAAATTAAATGACTTATGTTATTGCAAGTAGGAAAGTAAGATATAGATTTTGGTAAGCGATGCCGATAAATATTCACTTTGTGTCCTTATCTTTAAATATCAATGTCAAGATTTTGTATCATAAGATGCAATTCTATGATGATAATAAATTTTAATTTAATAGTTAAACACTTTACACACGTAAAACAAAGTAAATTAGATAACTCCATAATAAAGATGAGCAAGGGTATATACTCGTATTATACGAACAAATAACCAACCAAAAAATGCTACTTCATATGAAATAACCACATTATTATACGTAAGCCAATGAAGGCAGTTTGGCAGTTTATCCGTACATTATTTATTTTTTACCATTTTTTTTCACTCAAAAACAATATTTTTAAATTTAAACACAACAAAATATTTACCCATTATTATAGATTTTTTTTAAGTAATTTGGGTTTTATTTTAAATAGTTTTGTTTTTGTTTAACCAGCAATCGAAGTAAGCTAGATTAACCCATTGCTTCTTCACTCACTCACTCTCAACAACTATTTAAAAGTTGCCTCTGCAACAGGTTTTTATATTCTGTACCATTGCAAATGTATCTTCAATTTTATTCCAACCAACAAATATCTATATCTAAGTCAAGTGTATCCATTCGTTAGATATATGTATGTACGCATATGCACTTCTAACCGATATAGTTTCGTAACACAGTGTGTTTTTCATATTAACTTTTTAATAAAATTCTATAAATCACTCTTAGGCTTAGTTTAAATATTTGATGATTGGTGCAGAGGATTTACTTGTTGTTGAGAATGTTTAAAATATAAAATAATTAAATCCATCTACATATGTACGTAGTTAAGGTTTAAAAATAAATTTTATTGTGAGCTGAACAAATAGAACTTTATTTTCGGAAAGTTATAAGACATAATTAGCTTTAAGTGCTCGGAAATACCTTCACAGATCACCGTAGCAATATTTTGTTGTTCGCAAATACGACAAAAGTATGTAAGAATATTGCAGTTATACATATATATAAATTTATAAATACATATGTACATATATCTACGTATCTCCTCTTGAAATTAGGATCTTCAGTATTACACTGGTCCCCGTTTTCCTTTTTACTTGCGACTTATAGGTAGATACTATAAGGCAAGTTATGCATTCGGGAAAAAAATCGAACTCAAGATTTTGATCAAAGATGAAATTTCTGGCCGAGTAAAGCATCCACATTCGTCTAGTGCGGGTAAAGAAAGAATCTCTGAGTTGGGCTCAAGGGTAAACTATAAGGCATTGCAACAAAATTACGGTAAAATAATGTAATGTAATGTAAATATTGTGGCGGCACTCGAGAGATGTAAAGGTTTCTGTTATACTTCTATCACATGTAATAGACCGAGAGCCCACAGCAATTTTTGGGTGTGATTGATAACAAAAAATAATTAGCATAATTAGATAGGCCTTTTATAGTTATTTATGAATGTGAACGTCTTGCATACTCTAGTGGGCGCAATAGTGCATTATAGTGCATCAAGTATGCAGTTCTTTCCAAATTCTAAAAAATTGGGATACAAAATTTGTCATAACTTTAAAATGAACAGCTAAGTGCCCTGATTGCAAATATCGAGGTCCAAGACACTTTGAAGGTGGCCTTCTTAGTGCAAGAAGTAGCCTATTGTTATCGCGTCTGGCAGGCAGAAGGCTGTCTGTAAAACGTCTTGGACCTCGATATTTTCAATCAGGGGGCTTAACTCTACATTTTGGCAAAGTTGTTATCACAATTATTTGGACTTGGAAAGAACTGCATACTTGATGCACTATTATGCACTATTGCTCCCACTAGAGTATGCAAGACTTTCACATTTGTAAATAACTATAAAAGGCCTATCTAATTATGCTATTTATTTTTTGTTATCAATCACACCCAAAAATTGCTGTGGGCTCTTAGTCTATAATTTTTAAAGCTCTTTTTTGAATTCTATTCAAGACACTTAAGTGGGTTAATAGAGCACCTGCTCAAGCTTCGAACTTTATTGATTACAGCCAGATGAGAAGGGGGTGAAAAACTTCTTGCATTGTCGAAGGAAACCTAAATTCTTATTAAGACGGGATTTTGGCAACAGTTTGAATAACTTTTCTTTCCTTTGATGTATGATGAAATGCTGATCTGAAATTCTTGTTTTTAAAGACATTTTTTTCTGCATAAACGTAAAGTGGAGCGGTAACTTGAACTGTCGAATTTTCAAAAACGATAATGAACCGCTCTAAAAATTATCAAAAATACAAAAAGTGCCAAATGGTAATCACAAGCCTGGCATGATGTTTGGCTTTCATTCCTTTACTCTCATGTTGATATTTTTGGCAACTGCGAACTTTTCGGCACACAATTTTTAAGCGCACAAAATCAAAGGAATTGCTTACATTCTTGCGAAAGCTCTCTTCCGTGGAAACTTTCGAATTCTTAGAAATTCACAATTAAAAAAAATAGGCTCAATTTTGACAGCTTATTTTTTAGACAAAAAAAAATTAAAACGAATTTAAAGTTGACATCTTTTCCCCACCTATCATTATATTCTTTGAAAATAAAATATGATCTTAATACAAAAATTACATCCAAATTTGAATAGCTTTGTGTCACTCAGCCACCCTTGGCGCTCCCGGGTACGGCCCTGGAAGCCATCTATTTTGATAAAATGTACAATTAAGACTTCTTATGAGCCATTAAAAATGTCCTCTTTAATTTTTAATATTTAATATGTTCACTCCGACTGGGCTAAATCCAAATTCGATTATTGTAATGTTTGGCTGTTAAAATATGATAACGAATAATCTATTTTTGTGTTTAAGTTAATAACACCTTACAAAAGATTACTGCAGTTTCAGGTCGAAAACATGTTTTGCTTTTCATGGTTTTCACGCTTACACCGTGGTTACACCTATGACGCGGCGGCCGGCGCACTATGGGACCAAATGATGAAATCCATCTCAAAAATGGTTTTGGTGAATTTCGTAATTTGAAAAATCTAATGATGGGATTATATACTAGAAATAGGGTTCTTCCAAACACAGTAAATTTTTTGTATCTTACTTTTGTTCTAGGTACCTAAAATTACCGTTAAAAATGACATTTCGATATTTTTATTTTTTAGAATTATTAGAAGTGAGAGTTTGAAGTCAATTATTTCGTATTTTTCTGGACAGAATGTATAAGTATTATACCTTTTTGAAAAGTCCAAACCCTCTTCTTTACAAAACAGTTATATTTTTTTTAATTAAGTTCACCAGTAAATTAATAAACAAAAATGAGTAAGGTGCAGTATCTTTTTCATTTTTTTGTTTTCAATTAGAGTTTTCTCTGTTAGCTCCGGCTGCCTCCGTTTAGTTAATGGCTGTTTTGTATTCTTAAAATATTCTAAATTTGGAAGAAAAAATAAAAACTTTCGCATTTTCATGCATTTTTGTTTAAGAAGAAAAAACGTATGATGCGAAAGAAAAATAAGTTTTTAGAATAAAAATTCGTATTCTTATAACTTTATTGTTAAGTGATGAAAAAAATTAAAATGTGGCAAAAATGTGGTACCTTTATTGATGCACATAAATATGTATTTCAAAAAGTTTTAGACCATTATTTTATTACTTTTAGCTCAAAATTAAAAAAAAAAATGTTATTTTTTGTCAAAAATTCAAAAAAATAACTGTTAAAACATGTGCAACACATTTTCATAAACATCATATAAGTGACTATGTTTCCACAAAATTTATAAGTTTTTATCAGTTATTTCCAATATTATTAAAATTCAAACAGCAACGATGGTAATACAGCCAGAAGGTTTTTTCAAAATTACCAATGCTCTGCTGAGATAACGGGTATTGATGAAGAATTAATAAAAAAAAATTATATTATCTTACAAACTATGTCTTCAGGACTCCCTATTGATCAAACACACATCTTTCCTATCCTTCTTTCTCTTCATTAACATCACGCCCGCGATGTGTTGAAACATTTAAAGGGTAATCATAATCCCTTGAGCGCGGGTTAATTATAAAAAAAAAAAAACAAAATTTGGCCAGTATACTCGTACCCTTGCGACAGCTCAATTATATGTTAGCAAATACAATTGGTACCACATGCCATCTTCGGTGCACAAAATTTTAATACATGGTTCAAAAATCATAGAACACATTGCAATTTTGCCAATCGGGCAGTTATCAGAAGATGCTCAGGAAGCACAAAACAAGGACTATAAAAGGTTTAGATTGCATAATGCAAGGAAATGTTCAAGATCAGCTACGAACAAAGATGTTCTACACACGTTATTATATACATACATATTATACATACATCTGATCCGTATAAATCTAGTCTGGGAAAACCAAGAACAAAAAATGATACCAAAGAATTGTTTGATAAGGCTAAAGAACTAATAAGATACTTTTGAATTAGGTTTTTTTTTTGTCTTAAGGGTGAAACACTTTCATATATCAAAAAGGGGCGTGGCAGTTCACGGATTTTACTTTTCATAAATACATACTTTTCATAAATTAATTTCTACATATAAAACTTAATCAAAAAAAGGCCTGCTTTTAATGAACTTTAAGCTGAAAATAAAAAAAAGGGGCGTGAAAGTGGGCGGGAAAGTGGGCAGAAAAAATATGCATCTGATGTCTTGAGTTTAAAAAACCTCAAACAAAAATGTTCGGCTTCCTGGTAACTAAAAATAAGAAAATAACAAAAATCAAAAAAATATGGGCGTGGTAGTGGGCGGATTTCACAAAAACTACTATCAGATGTTTTCACCGGTAAAAGAAAAAAACTGTACAAATTTCATCCAAATTGTTGCAATAATTCTTGCTCCAATAAATTTTGACCATATAAATTAAACAAAATCTACAAATTTGTTATTTTATTTTATTTAAAAAAAAGAAAATAATTTATTTCTATATAAAACGTTTTAATATTTTAAATTCTTGGTTATACAAGTATAAGTGTGCAAAATTTCAAAAAAAAATATTGAGAAACGAAAAAGTTATGGATTTTTGAGATGGTTTACACCATTTGGTCCCATAGTGCGGCGGCAGCGTGATCCCGATGCCGTTGATATAGACATTGTTTAATAAGTTCTTAAAGACATACAAGTCTGTTTACTTTTCCTTTCCAGCCAAAGTTGTTGTTGCCGGGTAAAGTTGTTTTTCTTACATTATTTTCTGCGGTATATACATACGTAGAAGTATGTTGGAAAATTGATACGAAAATTGTGGTTACCAATTAACTGTAACACAGAACCAGAAAATCTTGACTCAAATAAACTCTTTTCATAAGAAATTAGATACGAGTACCTACCTATATTGTAGGCCTGTAGGGTGGGCCAAATACAAGTTTCTTTTAAAAACGCAATAAAATGAACAAAATTAAATGTTTTCCATGTATTATGGCTTTATTAGTAAAGGCAAACATTCCCATTAATTATGGAACACAACGTCATTCAAGCGGATTGTTGTGCGCCTTCAATTGCTGAGGTAATTGGAACTTGTTAGCAAATCCAAGATCTTCCTCAGGCTAGTGCGTGAAATGTTAAGCTGTTGAGTCGAGGACGTGAATCGATTCTAACACCCTCGGCTACAGCAGCCTGTACGCACTGTACGACGACGGGGACCATGAGTGTTGTCCACTAGCGTACCAGTCTCACGAACTTTTTGCAAAAATTTGCGTACAGCAGGTGCGAGGGTTGCTTCATTTCGGCCTAAACTTCTTTTCAAAAAACGCACTGTTTGGGCTACAGAGCAGTCACTTTAGAAATACGTTTTCAATATTTCCCAACATAGTCCAGTCAAAGCGTCATTTGACCTTGCACGCAGAGGCATGGTCTATTTTTTTTATGGATCGATAGGTGCGTATGAGAAAAGCTTAAAACCAAATTTGCACCACATGACAACTTTTTTTTACCAAAGTTATTGGTAAAAATGTGTTTTGTGTCATTTTTTGGTCATTTGAGAATATCTCGGCTCCACTATCTCCTACAAACAAAACTTAAACATGTATTTATTCCTAATAACATTATCTATTATGTTATGTGTTGTTCTGTGTAGTTGTTTCATTTTTCAATTGCAATACAATTATGTACTAAATGAAAAAGATGTATCAATACAAAATTGAACTTGGGGTTTAAATGAAATGTGACATAAAACATTACCATGTTGATAGAGAAAACGAAGGATAGTCTGAATGTTTCGGTGTTTACTTGTAACGAACTCAGAAGACGCTAAGGTTAGGAAAATCACTACAATAATTCGAACTCTTAAATGTGGTATAGGTATAGCTACCTGTCATATAATCAGTGCCGCCGCTGGGTGTTCGTGTGCCCTTGTGCAAGAACCTTAAATTGCCGCCCCATGTCTCGGGTGCACGGGGGTATTTACGTTGAATAAGTGAAAGTTTTATTTATTCTCCATTTCGCAGTTGAAAAATTTAAGCAAACGTGCATTGTTGTTGTCACGTTCCAAGCTACACCAAATTCTTATACAATGAACGTAGTCATTATAGCATATACGAGTATTTACAGTTTTTGCATCCTTTTAAGATTATTTGCTCTTTTTACTTGAGACTTATAGGTACTACTATAAGGCAAGTTATATGCATTCGTAAAAAAATCGAACTCGAGATTTTGACCAAAGTTGACATTACGATGATGGCGAAGACGAAAAAATCTCGAAATTTTGTCCCCACACGTTTATTTTTCTTCTTTTTTTTAAGACCAAAAATAACTGTACCTGCAATATACGATTTTTTTTTCGAAATTTTATTAATTTTTTTTTAAAACAATGTCCATAAGATTTAATACTAAGTTCTAACTCTTCAGTATTGCTTTTAAATCTTCTAGAATTACATTGGATTCAATTTATTTCAAAAACAAAATTAAATTTACAAAGATACATTAAGACAAAATCTTTTAGAGTATCAATCAATTTAAGTAACTTAACATTTCTTAATAATTCAAAATATGAAAAAAAAAACAGTAATAATTCCTAAAGCGAGAAAAAAAAAATGTAATTATGCAAACTAAAGATACAAACAGTTAGAGAAAAAAAATAAATATAAATATACATATTACATATGTATATCAAAAAGAATGTATAGAGAACAAAAATATAGAAGGCTAGACCTATAACAAGCTTAAGATTGATTTGAATAGTGCAAAAATAGTTTCCTCTTAAAATCTGTAGGCATGGTAGTTCTTTGCAATTCATTTGGAAGTAAATTCCACAAACGAATTGCAGAAACGTAAAATGAACGTTCTGCAACGCTGAGTGAAAAACGAGGCATAATAAGTTTAAGACCTCTTTGTTGTGAATGGGCAAAATTGATGGTTTCACTTAGGTAACTAGGACATCTATTATGGATGACACTGGAGTTTCAAAACAAGTTTGAATTTTAAGTACTCGTCAAGACTCATTCTAAAGAGAATGTGTCGTAAATGAGACAATACTCAAATTGTGACTGCTTTTCTTTAAGGATTGATCCGGTTTCCCAAAAGTCAGTTGATACTGTCGCAGAACTAAAAAGGCAAGAGGCAGCTATAGGAAGTAGTCTCCTTATAAACAAAGAATTAAGCTTCCTTTTTAATATTAAATATTAGTTTACTATACTTCCTTCTTTAAAAGCGTTTGGAAATATAACAGCGAGCCCAGCAACGTATATTTTAGAAGAGTACTCCCGCACCCAATGCTTTAAAGGATTTTTCTAAAAGGGCATTAGTGACAACGGGTTTGGAATACCTACGCTCCATATGTGTTAATTAACCATACAAAGAGGTAAAACTAACTTGTGCAAAAGAAATAATTTCCATGTTTCCATGCTATGAAAATTGGAGATAGCAAAATTGGAAGGTTGCCTAAGTACTCGTACATATTTATTTATATAATTGGATGGTTAATTTATTCAATTGAACCCTATTGTTTGCCCTGTAATACTTGACAGTTAAAAGTTTTTTAATACATATTATCTAGAAGATGTGAGAAACAAAATTTTATTTTAAGTACAAATAACCATAAAAATACCCACCATACAAAATTTAAAAAATGTTTTTTGAAATTCGTATTTTTCTAGAAAACTGCGCCTTGAACATTGATAATTTTTTTTTCTTTCTATAGTAATTTAAACCATGTACAATTCAATACAAAAATTTGTTTAATAAAGTTTTACTGACTACCTATCATACTATCATAGGACCATTTTTTCGAATTTTGAATTTATCATTATAGACATATTGGATTTTAATTAATTTTTTTTTGTAGAGGAGCTTCCAAAAATTTTGAAAAATATTGGATTTTTTGAGTTTTTGAAAAAAAAAATCAATTTTTTCTTAAAAATATTTTAAGAATTTTGTATATAAAAGCTTACTTTTTTTTTGAAAAACCTCTACAACGACTTATAATTTTTGTTCTTGCATAAACTTATACTTGGTTGAATCACATGGCATCCTGTTTTTAGCTCCAACTACAAAAAGAGTTGTTTTAGTCATTTAAAAAATGAATTTTATGTTTATGAACATTTTTCTCTAGTAATATTAATTTTCCAAATTTTCATTCTTTCACATAAGAGAAGTTCATGCGTGCATTTAATTTTTAGTTAATTATACACCGTTAAAATTAAGTGAAAGAAAAACAATGTTGACAAAATTCTGGAATTCACATTTCACAATACTATTCAAACTTTTAAGGAGCTTTTAAGAAAATCAAAACAAAAAAAAAAAAAAAAAATGGTTCTATGCAGGGTACCATTAATAAACACTTTTTGGAATTTTTTTCTTTCATTAGCAAGTTTTTCTTAATGAAATTTTTTGAATTTTTTTAATCTTTCGAGAAAAAAAAATTATAAAATTTCAAAAAAAAAAAATTGTTATGAAAGTTATTACTTTTATTAGTCAAGTTATTGAATAAAAGCCTGCTAATGCCAATTGAGCCAATTCATTAGGAATATGAACAATAATGGTCTAAGTCTACCTTGAAACTTAAATAAGTTAATGTAGCTGTGTTTTTAAAATTAAAGGCA
Organism: Philhelius festivus; assembly: GCA_963931855.1. NCBI lineage: Eukaryota > Metazoa > Arthropoda > Insecta > Diptera > Syrphidae > Philhelius > Philhelius festivus. Next base: position 30,229,115 of record OZ007556.1, on the reverse strand, counting down.
CATTTAAAAAAAATTCAAAATAAGAGCTTTTTCCCTCCATTTTATTGTCTTCTTTTTTGATTACAAAACTTGAATACTTCAGCCGGGATAGCTGATCAAAAATAACCAAACAAGGATTCAGACTTGTAAATGCTATTCTGGAAACCTCAAATTTTGAAACAAATTCATCCTAAAAACACAGTTAACTATTGGAAAAAAAACTAATTCTCCAGTTCTGGCTTACATCAAAAAGTATGTGACTAGAACAAGATTCAAATAAGATAGTGTTCGTTTTGGAGTTAAACAAAAAATTACTGCCTACTTTTAAGCTACTATTCTTAATTATTTGTGTGTGCTAGTTAGATAGAGACATTTTTTATATTTATTTATTACAAAAAATTCAATAGATATGCATTTTCCGCAAGTGTACATTTATTTATTTCTGTATAGGTAAGTAGCTATCTATCTTGAATTTTGTTTGCAATTTTCATTTGTGGTTAGATTTGATTTGATAAGAAAAATATAAATGTTATATCTACAGTCTAGACCTACCTCATTCTTATTCTGAAAGTTTGTCCTTCTTCACGCAATTACACGAGGCATTTCTATTTGTTTGTTAACCTCTTTCAACCAAAAAGATTTCTTTATTTGTATTTATGTATTAATAAATAATGTATGCAGTCATATTTTTTGTTTAGTTTTTTTAAAATTAGACTTTTATAAGATATTTTATAAAAATTGAATTTATCAAAGACGTAAAATTTGTTGGTACATATTTCAGATTTTACTAGTATGTATATTATAAAGGGTGTTTTTTCTTAGAGACGGATAACTTCAATTTGAAAAAAAAAACAGAAAATTATTTCAGGCATGTAGCCACCGAGGTTGGCCCAAAGAGAAAACCAAAGTTTATATTATTAATTAATACATTTTGCTCACGATTGTTGTTGTTTTTACTTGCAACTTATAGGTACTATAAGGCAAGTTATGCATTCGTACAAAAAATCGAACTCGAGATTGTGATCAAAGTTGACATTACGATGATAGCGAAGACGAAAATAGTAGGTCTCACAATTCTGTCTGTCTGTCAGTTTAACTACAGCCTAATTTTTAATTTTTTCTCATCACACGTCTTTTTTTTAAGACCAAAAATAACGGTACCTGACATAAGAATTTTTTTTCGAAATCTTATAAATATTTTTTGTCTCAAAAACTGTCCCACAGATTTAAAAAAAAAATTCATTTAGGTTAAGCTAGGTAATACATACATAGTTGAAAAAATTACAAATTACGAAGAAAGAGAGAGAGAGAGAGAGAAAAGTATTTCTGTTGCCACTGAGAAGTGCTTTTCTACGAACAGTGTAGCCATACCCACGACAAATAAAGAAATAACACCTACTTACGCCTACAAAGTTCAACTGTTGGGCATGAGGACGAATTGACATATTTCAATCATCATTAACACTACGATGCAATCGCTTGTTCTGTGTGCACTGTTCGACGCAGGTCTTTGAGATAGTTTCTCGGATTAATCGCTCTGATGGAAAACATGAGCACCATTAAACGCCGCCGCACGCAACGCAGGATGTATTTCTTAAATTAAACCATGTTTTTCAAAATAAATTTGAACAATTTGTTAATATTGATCTTCGCAAAACTAAACTTAGCTCAAAACAACTGAAAGCTTTCAAATCCACTGTCACAGAAAATAGCGTTGCCAATTGAAAGCCTTCCACCTCTTAAAAAAACACCTTTTATAAATATGGCAATTTCGATAAATAACGACGACCTACAAGCAACTGCAAAAATTCATTGAAAGGTTAACTTAATTACTACTACTACTACTATGAGGAAATCATTGAAATTGTAGGGTGCTCATGTTTAGCTTCTTTATATTATTAAATAATAAATCTAATTTATAAATCTAAAAACTCGTCGATATAGACTTATTATCTTTAAGTCAAGAGCCATAAATCATTGCAGTGTTTTCATTCATAAATATTGAATTTATTTTGTATTTAAAAATATAAAATTTAAAAAACAAATTGTAGGAACTGAGTAAAAGAAAAAAACACGGCTTATGTTAATAAAATATATTATAAATGGAAGAGTGAGAAAAAACTACACAATAGATTTTTTTATATACAGGGTGTACCACAGTCACCGCCCCAAATGAAAACCATGGATTCCTGAGGTCATTTTAAGTCGAAAAACTTAAGAGGTCATTTTCTCGTTTTCGTCCCGTTTTCGAGTTATAACGGATTTTATGATTTTTCCCTTAACTGGCTTTATCTTTGCCAAACTACGTCCGATTCGTAAAATTTTTTTTATAACCAATCAAGAATTTATTACAGTTTTAGTTTGTCCAGAGACTTTTTTTTCTGCGGACATCCGTTTCTCGTCAATTTTGCATCAAACCCAATTTTTTCGTTTTTAAGTAGTTTTTTCACTTTGATATCATTTTATTTAAAAAAACACGTTAATGAGTATTAATTTTTTCACTTATTATTAAAGCCCAGTTTATTTTCTTAAAAAACTAATTTTTTTCCTTAAAAAGAATACTAAATGTAATTAATAAAAAATAAACAAACTGAGTGAATTTAAAAAAACAAAATTTTTAAATACAAAATTAACTTTTTCTGAGCTATTGTGGTTAAGAAAAGGACAAATAGATAAAGTTAGTTAGTAAGACCGTTAACTTATGTAAGCAGTAAAGATTTGCATTATGATTTGAAGGTTGTAAATGTCTTTCTCGTGTGATCTAGTGTCCGCGTCGTGTTCTTTCACTTGATACTCCATTTTGGATTTGTTATTCAAGTTGTAGTTTTTTTCAATTATTTGCGAACAAGAACAATCAAGAATATCTGGAAATGTTATTAATATACCCTGAAATGGGATGATTAACTTTATCTATTTGTCCTTTTCTTAACCACAATAGCTCAGAAAAAGTTAATTTTGTATTTAAAAATTTTGTTTTTTTAAATTCACTCAGTTTGTTTATTTTTTATTAATTAGTATTCTTTTTAAGGAAAAAAATTAGTTTTTTAAGAAAATAAACTGGGCTTTAATAATAAGTGAAAAAAATTAATACTCATTAACGTGTTTTTTTAAATAAAATGATATCAAAGTGAAAAAACTACTTAAAAACTAAAAAATTGGGTTTGATGCAAAATTGCGGAGAAACGGTTGTCCGCAGAAAAAAAAGTCTCTGGACAAACTAAAACTGTAATAAATTCTTGATTGGTTATAAAAAAAATTTTACGAATCGGACGTAGTTTGGCAAAGATAAAGCCAGTTAAGGGAAAAATCATAAAATCCGTTATAACTCGAAAACGGGACGAAAACGAGAAAATGACCTCTTAAGTTTTTCGACTTAGAATGACCTCAGGAATCCATGGTTTTCATTTGGGACGGTGACTGTGGGACACCCTGTATATAATGTAAGTACTAAAGATTGTATGAAAATGTATTCATCGCAAAAAATGGAAATGTAATGAAAAATGAATACAAATAACATTTAGTGCATTAATTCAATAGAATATGTACTGCGTTGCGTACACTCTCTCTTTTAAACAAACTGATTAAGTATCCAACTCTTTTATTTCTTGCACTAGTATTGCGAATTGGTTTAAAATATATTACTCAAAAATATATAGTGAGCACAAGAAACTATTGTACTCATTACATACAATTATTATGTGAGTATAGTGTCCTTGTACTCACAATATGATTTTTCCAATAAGGCCATAGTATTCACTATTGGATACATTTTTACTTGCGATATACATAGGTACTATAGGGCAAGTTCTCCACTTGAAAAAAAAAATCGAACTCGAGATTTTGATCAAAGTTGACATAACGATGATAGCGAAGACGAATAAAGTGGGTCTGACAATTCCGTCTGTATGTCTGTACCTCGATCTAGAGCCTAAGCCACTGGAACTATTTTCTTCAAACTCAGTAGTTAACGGTCTTCGGTGATTCCCTAGAGGATAAATTGAAAATTTTTTTTTAGCTCTAAAACAAACGGTATCCCCATACACCCGTAATGCAAAATCTTATTTATCTCGAAAACGGCTCTAACGATTTTGACAAAAAAAAATTAAGTATTATAGACATGGACTACATTTCGGTCAAAAAAAGTTTTGGGGCAAAATGTTACTAACGGTACCTGTCATAGAACAGATTTTTTGATTTTCGACTTTCCCATTAACGGCTATAAGGATTTTAACCAAAAATTTTCAGCAGGAGTCCCCTTAAGCTTAAAATAATATTGTATATAAAAATATTCGTAAAATATTTGTTGGGTTTTTTTGAAAAAAAAATTTGTTTTTGGAAAATCAATATCTTCAAAACCTATGAACTATTATTTTTTTAAATTATTTATTACTTAAAATTCGCATCCCACATTTTTTTCTTGAAAAATTTTAAAGAAATTTCTTACATAAAAAATTTATTTAATAATAAAACGATTTTTTAAAGTTTGTTTGCATAAATTCATACTTTTCTAGAAATCAGACGGCAATTTTATGCATTTGAACATTATTATCTCATTAAATCCATGTTTTATATTTATAAAATGTATTTTAAATTCCAAAGTACTTTTACATAAGAGCAAGTTCTTGCGATCCAGTCGTGAATTTTATTATTTAATGATACCGTATTGAACTCCCTAGTCGTTATATATTTAGAAACGTCAATCTTCTTGGGTGCTCATTACATAACATTTAAACTAAGAAAAGAACTGTTTAGTACTTCAAGAAATATATTGGCCTTCATATCTCTTCATATTCATGTTTTACACATTCAGTAAGAACATGACTTTAAATCCTAGTTTGAGTTTTATGATATTTAGTCACTACTATCACTTCAACAAAATAAAAAAAAAGAGTTAGGAATTTAAATCATTATTAGAAATGCAAACAACAGGTGAACCTTTACAATAATGTGGACTAATTTGACGAAGCTATTTTTTTTTAATCACAGGTAGACGTGCACGCCATATTTAAGTTTTTTCTTACGTCAAACATGATTTCTTAATTATTAATGGTTTCCTTCGGCAAAATTTCAAAACGATAATACATTTAATATGTCTTCTCTTCGCATGTAACAGTGAGATATGAATTTTAGGTAGGAATGTTTTAATAGGGAACTGTGACCTCTGCTCCCTAGATGACGCACGAAATTTTTAATTTTGAAAAAGGTTCCTGGCTAATTGATACTTTTATAACGTTAGATCAGCCATTCACTTCTAAACACAATATAGAGATATACAATTATAAAACCAGTAGCGTATCTTTCCCTTAGGGGCCTATGGTGCAAGCATTGTTTTTCCTATAAAATAAACTAAGATACTTGCATCAGCATATTAGATAGCATAAAAGCAAAATAATATAGGTACTTAACATAAGTAGTTTTAAACTCCAGACGAGTTTTTATTCCCCATTTAGTAATGTTGTAAAGATCGGAGTTGTAAATGCGGTACAGTTGTAATTCGACTTTCGAAGAAGATGAACGTAAATTTGAGAATGAGTTTGAAAGGCTGAGGGTAGAGTCGTTGGCAATGAAGTGGATTATAAGTTTTAGAAAAGAGATCATTTATAAAAAATGAGAAAGAGAATAGGAGACAAAACGCAGACCTGAGGAACACCAGCATGGGCACAATTGATATTTAGGTCACAGTACAAACCCCCCAATATTCATTTCCAATCCACCTAATGTATTGAACGATACAGAATGTAATTTCTAATCCAAGGAATAATGTTTTCATTTCAAACAACACGCACGCATTTTCAATAAGAGAGCCTGGTGCCAAACTCTATAAAATGCCTTTTAGAAATATCAACCGCAATAAACTTTCTTTCTCCAAAACAATGACAAGAGCTGTTCCACTCTTCGGTGGGATATGCCATCAGATCACCAGTGGAACGATTTCTGCGAAAGCCATATTGGCGATTATTAGAAAATTTTAATCTTCGGGATATTTATTGATACGGCAGTGGCTACGCTCCTGTATACAACTTTACTCTTATAAGAGCGAAGGAGAATAAATCAAAACATTATTTAATTTAAGTAATACATACCCGTACATTATATACATATATAATATTATATATGTTTATAATATCTCGATATTTCTACCTATATATAATTAAAATGACAACAAAGAAGCTATTAGTAATTATCGTCATTAAAACAACCTCTATTCTCGGAATGTGCAATTATCCACTCATTTAAAATATTTAATTCCTTTCTGTCCCAATAAACTTAGTATAATATTAATTGCTTCCTGTCGAACTTCAATGATTTATCAACTTAAATCTCGTTCCACAACTTCATCAAATTGATATACTATGTTTTAAATTCAATCCCCGACGAAATTAAAGAATTATTAGTAATGAGTTTGACCCACCATGGTTCTATAATGTAAAAAAACAATCGATATTATCATAAAATGAATTCTTTCTTAGTACAATTTTTCAAATCAAGATTTAACACATTATCACTTGCGATATTGTTACTTAAGGGCAAGTTTTACATTTGAGGAAAATTGAGTTTTAGACTTTGATTAAACTTAGAAAAAGTGAGTCTCGCAATTCGGCCTGGAAGGCTATAAGTCTTAACCTCGAGCTACGTTCTTAACCGCTGAAGCAATTTCCTTAAAACTTGGTACATAAAATTTTTAGGTAATTTTTTAGAAAGAAAATTGACTTTTTTAAGCTTCAAAAATAACTGTACCTGCCTCTCAACCGTTAAGAAAAAGTTTATATAAATATCCCAAGTAACATCGTTGGAGCTAAATGTTATTTAAATGTTCTTTTACAGCTCTTGAGAGAATTAAATGTAAAGCCCTATCTCTATTTCAAAATTGATTGCAGCTCTTGGTGAACGAATTTAAAAATCTATCTCTATAAAAGAGTTTCTGAACAATATTTAGCTCTGTTACGTTTAAAAGCTTTCTGTTCGGTTTACACATAATGCTCCATAATAATGTATTTATCAGCTGTGAGAAAGCATATATGCATTTTGATACAATACCCTGAAAAATAGCTCTTTAACAGCAAAAGATTTTTTTTAAGGTGTTCTTAAAGAGCTTATATTCATGCGTGTTTAAGAAAATGGTGAAGAAAATTATTAACAGTGCTGTGACTGCATTTTCAAAAGAATAAAGAAAAACAGAAGCTTTATTTAAAAAATTACACAAGAAAAATTAATTTTTTCCCAAGCTAAAAATTAAAATAAAAAGAAATTAAGTTACAAAAAAAAATAGAAGGGCGTTGTAATATTTCGAAGTACAAAATCAACATTCCTGATAAAAATGAAATCGCATTTAGAAATCACCCTACGTTGAACGTTTTTACGTTTACCTATAATAGTTCTATGTAAATAAAAAGAAGTTCTGAGACAAATGTTGATGCTAAGATAATTTACCAATACAAATATAATAATAATTTATTTATGTGTTAAATAGTATGATTTGTATTTACTAATGCGAATAAAAAATAATGTTTATAACTCTAATTAAAAGCATGCAGCTCTATGGCACTTTTAGCGCATATTAAAGCTTTTAGCTGACAAAACATACATAGAAGTACTATTAAGGAGCTCAAAAGTGCTCTCAATGAATTAGCTGCAAGTGAGCTCCATGTTTTCTCTAAAGGCACATCTAGAGCGTGTCTTTGAATAAACGAGCTTTAAGATTAGATCTGAAAGTGATTTCCGAATTGTGATTTCGATATTGAGACTAGTATGCTCGTCGTCGTAAGGTGCGCACAGATGAGAATGTGGTTGTTGTAGACGAACGAGAGTGTGGGACAGAGTATATCTAATAATGAGTAGGGACACTCTCCACGTGTTTCTAATCAGTAAATTTTTTTTAAGTACACAGAAACGAGAAATAGATGAAAATAAGAAGTGTGATGGTGAAAGAGAGATAAGAATTCAACTCGTCGCGCCTTTGAAAATACATTATGAAAAAAATGTAAACAATTCCAAATCCACTCCTCCTAGTGTGACCAACTTCTTTAAAAAAAATACTTAAGAAGTAAAAATACTGTTGCTACTACTCAACCAAAAATGGCTTCGTTTTATTTTTTGAGAATACCAAACAAATATCAAATGAATATTTCAATATTTAAATATGAAATACAAATTTAAGATTCATTTATATGGTCTATATCATTAAAAAAAAATAATCGACAGAAATAAATCCAGTATCACGAAAAAACAAGAATATGGTCACTCAAAAGAAGAGAACGGCACAGAGAACAAATACGCACACAAGCAACCAACCTATCGCGCCTTTAAAAAAACCTTATGAAAAAATATTGCATTTATAATCTTACGAATGAGATTGTTTGTGGTTGTGCTTGAAAAAAATATTGTGGGTTTTTCTTACATTAGTGAATTGTCGTAAGGATTAAAATTAATACTTTGGAACTTCTCACGCTTATTGTTTGTTTTTGTTCTTGTTTTTATTTGTGATAGTAGGACTTGCATATGTGTAGAGAGTGTCCCTACTCATTATTAGATATACTCTGGTGTGGGACAACAGCTCAACATTTCACCCACTAGCCAATTTTACCAATTGACCTCAGCCGAGGCAGCCATTAAACGACGTTGTAATCCATAATTAATGGAAATGTTTGCTCGTACTAATAAAGCCATAATACATGGAAAACAAATTAATTTTGTTCACTTTATTGCATTTTTAAAAAGAAACTTGTATTCGGCATTTAGTGATTTAGTCGTGCATTTATTTATTTATTTATTAAAATCCAAAACTCTTAGGCTGGTATTCACCAAGCGCTCATAACTTTATGAGCGCTCATACATAACTCAAAAAATCCCACATCGTTAGGTCATCATGAAAGGGAAAAGTTAATGAGGGAGGATTTTTAAGTTAATGATTATGAGCGCTCATAAAGTTATGAGCGTTCGGTGTATACCAGCGGCCTTAATATTCATGCCAATCTTCTGCGAGAAGAATAAAATTATAAACAACGCGAAAAAGTGAATTCAACAACAAGGTCAATAAACTTGACGGACAAACTGTGATTTGTTTATATTTGTTCAACGTTTTATGATACCCCGTAACAGCTTATTTGAATAATAAAAGCCCAGACTGAGCTTTCAATTTTTGTCTTTCTTTTTGTGTTTTCTTCTTCTACCAAATTCATTGTACTAAGGGTAAACTAAACTACCGGCACCGTTTGTGTTGATAGTGCTTTTTTTAGTCTGCGGTGCTTTTCTGGAAAATTAAAATGCTTTTTCAACTCTCAATTATTTAGATGAAAACAATAAAATTCACTACTCTAGATACGTAGATGACACATTCGTAATCTTCGACGGTACTCATAGGCAAATTGAAATTTTAAAAAAATACATCAACAACATAAATGACAAAATAAAATTCACAGCCGAAATAGAAAACAACAATGCAATTAATTTCCTCGACCTAACAATATACAAAAACAACAATAAACTCAACTATAAAATCTACAGAAAACCAACAACAACTGATATCACTATAAACAAGAATTCCCATCACCCACATGCACAAAAAATGGCTGCTTTCAACGCATTTATTAACAGACTTTTTAGTGTACCGATGAAAAAAGAAGATTATGAAGACGAAATAGACACAATTAAACACATCGCAATAGTAAACGGATACACAGCTGAAATGATAGACAAATTAATATACAAAAAGAAAATTAAAATAAAAAACAAAAACAGAACCAACAACACAAACGCCACCGATAATAAATATATAGCAATAGAATACACAAACCTACTCCCACAAATATTAAAATACGAATTTAAAAAACTAAACATAAATATTTCATTTAAAACAAAAATCAACATAGAAAAAATACTTAAACAAAAAACTCAAAAAGAAATTAAAACATGCTCCGGAATATACAAAATAAAATGCAATGACTGTGACAACTTTTACATTGGACAAACAGGTAGAACTTTTTACGACAGATTTCTAGAACACAAACCAAAAACAAATACAAAATCGACGTTTGCACTACATTTAATAGACAACAAGCACAACTATACGGACTTTGAGACTAACTTAACGCCAATGCACATTTGTAAAAAAAGGAACAACAATGGATGCACTCGAGGAGTTCGAAATTTACAAGGCAAACAAATTAGAACGAGACAAAATAATGAACGACAAACTAACCATAAAGAACAACACACTGTTTGACACTGCCATAAAATATCAAACTCCACATCTATGAATAAAAGAGAAAAAGAAATGAAAAGCTCAACCAAAAAAGACACCAAATAGCAAACACCAACATTGGCAAACAACACCATAGTACGACAGCATTAGCCCGATGATGGATTATTAAATCCGAAACGCGTCGCTATTTTATAATATTCAAATTGTTGCAATAAAATTAAACTTAAACATAAACTTAATAAATAAAACAATAAGTTTTTCTTTTATAAAAACTAATTTTATTTGTTTTAATTTTACATTTAAATCAATATTTACAACTGGATTGCAACTTGGTATTTATTATACAAAAAAATTAAAAAAGCAGATAAACTTTGGTAGAATCTTTAAAAATGAAAATAAAATTTCATTTGTACGAAAACAATGGATTTACCAATGAATACATTCAGCAGAATATGCTTTTAGGCATGTTCAATTTGTAAAATCATTGACTCTATGAAGTAAAAAGAATAGAAGAAGAATAGAGGCATTATAAGCTAAACACGTTTGGAGGTTCAATAGTGCCTATATAAGGACATTTTAGTATTGAACTGTCACATTCACTTTGACATCACATTAAATTATAGTGACAATCAAAAAAATAAAATAACTTTTACTGGTTATTGAAACTAAAACTTCATGTTACTTTTTTTTTATTGAAACTAAAATGTAATACTTTTATATTAAAAACAAATTGTATTTGCAGCTAGAATAAAATGAATAACAATTTGATTACCAGTATTGTGCAAGAGATATACGAGTAATATACCTTATCTGATGAATCAACGTTAATTGATCGAATTATTTTAGCTTTTGTGAGTTTTGTTTATTAAATTCGGCCACAGACAATTTTTTTTTTTGACAAACTGCTGAGTGTTATGAAGGCTTAGTGTAATAGATTCTTACTTTTTGGTACTTTATTTGACACAAGTTCATTTAACTATGATCGGTAGAAAAATGTTTTATAAATACGAATTTGTATAGTGTATGAATAAGTCTTTATGCATTGCATAACTATTCACCCGTTTAGCGAATTCTAATAAATATGGCTGATATTGATATTGATCTACTAAATTAACGAAATGAGTGCAACTAAATTTCGGGTAAATGGTCGGTGGAAACGTATAAAAAGCGGTGTGAAAATAACAAATAAATAACTTATAATTCGGTAAAACTCGCGCACCATTTTGTAGGGCTGCATTCACAAGGACGCAGCGAACCAAACAAATTGAAAAAAAAGTCTTCTAGAAAAATATATTTGTACGGTAATTTTGTTATTGAAAAACTCTCCCGCATAGACAATACAAGGTCAGCTACCCAGGAACGCTCTATTACTATAATTAAATCTTTAAAAATCACCAAATCATGTAAGTGCACATTGCTGACCAGCGTTCCGATGATTTATTGCAATTAGCGAAAAAAAATATAAACTGAAGTTTTCTTGACATAAAAGAAAATGGTTGTAGTTAAAGTAGTATTACGTTAAAGCTGTTTTAGAATAAAACTACGCTAAAACTACGATTTTGTAATTTTAAACAAATACCCTTTTATTAAAGTTAAAATCATCATGCTAACTAACTTCATAACTTTGGGTATGTCACAAGCAATTTATTAAAAAAAAATATTTAGCCTTCGCACGATACTCGTACTAATTACAAAATCTTTAAAATTAAGAAAGAATTAGTAATGTACTGATACCTTAATATTAGGCTGTTTAAAATTTTGCACCAATATGTATACAATTTAAGTAATGCCACTTAAATATTTATAATATATTGAATGTATGCAATTGTGAATTTGAAAATTTTATTTTAGCTTAGTTTCCTTGTTGCATCTCAAGAGAGAATTTGTTGTGATAAAATTATTTGTGTTCATACATATATTTCTTTATTGTGATTTTAAAAATACAAATAGTTTTCAACCCCTTCCATAACGATTCTTAATTTAAATAATACAGAAATTTTGCAAAACAAAAACAATCATCAAAATAGCAATCTACATATATGTTTTATCAGCAGTGTGTGTTTTGCCAGGTGTGAAGAGCCAGGTCAGAAAATATGTACTTGCAAATAATATCAAAACTAAAAGTACATAAATACAATTTAGGTCACCAATCAGAGTGAATATTAGGTGAATTTAAATTTTTGAAATAAGGAGAGTTTATATGGCGCGTAGACCAATTATAGAAAGATGTGAAATGTGACATACAGTGTTATACTTTATTGATTTATTATATGGTCGAAAACCATTTTTTAGCAATCGTATTGTGCCTACCGTTATTTTCTAATTAAATATAATTTTGTGCATAGAAGTGGGAGGGGTAGGTAGAAAGTATTAAAGTAGGTGTTGTTAATTGTCATGATTAAAAAAATCAAACATGGGCATTTTTTCAAACATAGAGCTTTAAAAGAGTTGTTCAACCATTAGCTAGGTTTTACTAAATGAATTTTTTTTGAATTCTTAATATCTGTGTAACAGCTCTTGAGAACATTTTTACTTGCGACTTATAGGCACGGTTGCCACTTGAAAAAAAAAATTGTGTCCAAAGTTGAAAATAAAAATGACCAAATGTAGTTAAAAATGACCAAAATAAAAAAAAAGAAACACAGAACAATTAATTCATCGCATTTGTTAGAGCATATGTTCTAATGTATATTATACAGCTTACACGTTATTTTTAATTTATTAAAAAAACAAAAACATACAAAATTAGGTACAAAAATTCACAAAGCACCTTATATACAAAACATGAATATTAACTTCTCACAGCTATTTGAAATAAGATCACGATTGCCCAAAATTTTAGTTGAATTAGTACGATGTTAAGGCTGTTTTAGTATAAATCTAGGTAAAACCAACGAATTTGCAAAATTCACTCGAATTTAGCATCATACTTTCTCTACCCTTTTATTAAATATCTATTTTATTTTTTTAGTATCGTGCTTACTTCATCAAAACAGGTCTGTTTGTTTAGTTCTTTGCATGAACTGCCATTACTTTAGTGTTAAGTAGCAATTTATTAAAAAAATAGCCTTATATGTATACTGGTTAGAAAATGTTTAAAATAAAGAAAGAGATATAGTAATCTACTTAAAAGTTAGCAAATTGTTAAGAAGTATCATCACCCTATTACTAAGCTGTTTAAAATTTTGCGCGATATATTTTTGTATGAAGATCAATTATTATTGCCACATAATAACTATAAAAATAAATAATATGTTTTCACAAACGCTATTTTAAAACAAATTTTTTGCAGACCTAACATCATTACAAATTTTTTGATCTTCAGGCTCTTTGGCTAGCATTATAGTATTAATGGTTACAAAATTGAGTCCAATTCTTAATTTGGTTTTTATTAAACTTAATTCGTAAAATTTTCGCTCGCAAAATACCCAATATTTTGTGCAATGGGACTGCGCAACATTTTTAGAAATTCTTTAAATTGGTTGATGCGGTTGGCACTATAAGCAAAAAATGTATGTATTATGTTGCGACACTTTTTTCCAACTTCAGTAGGAACTTTTTGCAATAATATGCAAAGCGAAGATGCGTGAATGACAACTGCATTAAAGTGCGTATTCGACTATAGTCGTAGGAACAGTCGTATGCGATGTTTTTCGTTTCCCAATATTAGTATAGTACAAGTGAAGTCGGATGTTCGACTCCTAGAATAACAACATACGACTTTAGTCGAATACGAGTCATAAATACGAGTTTCAGAATATGGGTGATTGCTTTTCAATTTGGCTTGATGGTCATAAACCTCACCAACCATAACACTAGCCTCGTCAGTTAAAAGACCAATTAAATTTTCAAATAGTATATTTTATTTTTACCCAGCGAAAAAGCAACATTGCGCAAAATTAACGCACAGTTTTAAGTTTTCCAGCTATCTATCATTAAATTCGCAAGTGATGGAAATGAACGCATTCAGTTTTTGTGCATTCAGTGATCGTGCTGGGGTATTGTTGGTCAATTAAACACATTAATGCACTGTTTATATCATACGCTAATAAAACTGCTTTTGGTATACATTTCATTTTTAAGAACATAGAAAGTAAAAAAAAGTTTTTTTTTTCAATTCGTTGAAAAAATGACCAAATGGAATAAAAAATGACCATGTGACCAAGTGAAAAAATTATGACCAGATTTGGTCATAAATGACCAAACTGGCAACCGTGCTTATAGGTACTATAAGGCAAGTTATGCATTCGTAAAAAAATCGAACTCGAGATTTTGATCAAAGTTGACATTACGATGATAGCGAAGACCAAAAAAGTGGGTCTCATAATTTTGTCTGTCTGTCTGTCGGTTCGACTACAGCATAAACGGCTCGGCCGATTTTCTTCAAACTTGGTAGATATGGGTTTTAATTTTTTCCCCCCGGACGTTTTTATCTGTTTTTTTTTAAGACCAAAAATAACAGTACCTGCCATACGATTTTTTTTCGAAATTTTGTAAATATTTTTTTTTCTCAAAAATTGTCCCACAGAATTTTTTGAAACAAATTTGAAAAATTTCATTTGCTTAAAACTAGTTAATGGTTGAAAAAAATTTTACAAAAAATTGTTATTTTTGGTAGCCACCCTGGGTCCATTTTTTTTGTTTTTGATTTTCTCGAAAACGGTAAAGCCGATTTAAAATTATTTTTTTATACCAAAGCTTTTCCAAAGTTTGAATATTATTGCATATTCAAATTTTCAATTTTTAATTTTTTGAATTTAAAAAAAAAATTCAAAATTTTTTTTTGGAAACTCAATATTTCGAAAACCCCATGCTCGATTTTTTTTCAAACTTGGCAAATAAAAGTTTCTTAACATAATCTACAAGATTTGAGAAAAAAAAATTTGTTTTATCTAAAACTAACGGTACCTTCCGTACATATTTTAAAAAATGGTTTTCGAAAATCGCATTTTTCTCGAAAACGGTTCCGAGAATTTTTCTAAAATTTTTTTTCTTTTGATTAATCCTTTCGATCTATAATTTAATAAAAAAAATTTTAAATCTAGATATTACTGACTGTACCTACCATAGAACGATTTTTTCGAATTTTGAATTTCTCATTATCGACATAACGAATTTTAATGAAATTTTTCATAAAAAAGCTCCTAAAAAGTTAAAAGAAAAAATATTTTTTGAATTTTTAGAAAAAAAAGTCTTTTTTTTTTGAAAAATTCGATATCTCAAGAACGGCTTAGTATTTTTTTTGGAAATTAGACTTTTATTCGTACAATAATAAAAACCAAAAGTTTTTCTTAAAAATGTTTTAAAAATTTTGTACATAAAAGCTTATTTTTTTAAGGAACCACTACAACGACTTATAATTTTTGTTCCTGCATAAATTCATATTTGCATAGCATTCTGTTTTTATCTCTTACTACTAAAAGAATTTAAAAAATTCATTTTATCCTTATGAACAGTTTTCTCTAACAACATCCATTTTTAAAATTCCTAGTCTATTACATAGGAGCAAGTTCGTGCGACCCAGTCGTGCATTTATTTTTTCTAAAATTTTGAAAACAAAAAAAATATTGTAGTGTAGGTAACGTTATTTTTTATCTTAAGAAAAAAACGTGTGGGGGGAAGATTTAAAAATGGTATCTACGAAATTTAAAGGAAATCGGCAGAACCATTTAGGCTGTAGTCGGACAGACAGTGTAGAAAGAATTGCAAGACTCACTTTTTCGCCTCCCTCGTCGCTCAAAGAGAACGAATACACCCTTGCTGCTTTTTTTGGAAATTAAAAGAGCTTTTAAAAATGTCTAAAACAAGGCGGTGGAAAAAGCGCTCATTAATCTAAATGGGAAAAAAAAAACAGAGTATCTACTGAATCTTAGCAGAACTCAATTGTCTCTATTGGTTGGAATCCTTACGGGTCACAACTCAATGGGCACCCACATGAGCATAATGGGCATCAGCACATCTGATCTCGAGTTCGATTCAAGAAAGTTTTTTTCAGGGGTGTACTGCCTCTTTCGAGGAATTGATAAATTCTCCAAGATTTTCTCTTGTCATGGAAAGTGCTGCTCATTAGCCGTTTGGAATCGGCAGAACATTGTAGGTCCCCTCCATTCCTGGTAACACGTACACAGGAATGGTTGAGAGTTGTAAGTCTCTAAGGTCCTGGTTCACTCCGAGCTGTTGCACCACCAAATTTATTTTTTATTTATTTACATATGATCTATGCATAGAATGTCAGGACGAAGATGTGCAAGAGAGCTCATCGCACTTCCTTTGTGAATGCCCCAGCCTAGCCAGAACAAGAAAAGGCGCCCTCAGAGAATACTTTTTCGACGAACTGGGCGACGACTCATTTTTGCCTAAAAGAGCATCCTTGACTTCATTCGGATGAGAGGCACCCCATACATAAAACGTCCACTAATTACTTCCCATTCCTACAATACCCACAGCCTGGGGAGCACAATAGATCCATTGAGATCCGAGGGAGGTGATACGGCTTGCCCCATCATCACTTCACATAACCTAACATAAATGTGAATAACGCCATCATTAGATGGATATTGGGCATGTTAAAAAACAGACGGATCAACTAAGAACTACGAGGAATACTATAATACTATAATATGGGGTTCTTTCTCCTCTTCTCTGGATAGAAGTGATGAATGCAGTTCTAATTAGACTTATGGCTAAAACACATGTGCAGCATTTTCCCTGCAGCGAAATTTAATTACACAGGTTCTTATGGGAGCAGAATCATTGAAAGTCTGCATGCAGCGCTGCGCTGCACCATGTCTCTATTCCTAAATTTGCTGCCTAGTTTCATTGCAGCCATAATTGTAAAACAAAAATTTCCAAATAATTGCTATTTGGCATTACTGATATTGACAGATTGTTGACATTGTCTGTCATATATTTGCAAAAAAAAAGTTTGTTTTTGTCTTTGGTGGAAAACTTGTTATTGATACAATAATGGAAGAAAAAATAAAACAAATTCATTTATGACAAAACAAATCCGTACAATGAACAAGAAGTGAAAAGAATTTTGTTTTGTTTTTCATTTGTGCTTTGTATCTTCTTTTGCTTTTTCTACTTATCACCAGGAACAATTTTTGAAAGTATAGGTGCAATTCTCTTTCGTTTTCTGATTAATTAAATTTGTCCACGGCCTTGAAGTTTTGGTCTGGAACAAATTATATTCATTTAAAAACTTGAGGTATTTCTCATACACGGCAATCAAAATCAAAATTTTATCCTTGTTTGTTGAAATATCCATTTAATTTAAAATAAACTTATAAAACTTTAAGTACAAAACAATTTAAGCAAACAAAAAGAATGAAAATTTGGCAGATGTCATTTTTATTTTAAAGTTAGGAAGTATGCACATGTGTTCTGGCTGCAGCGCTGCATGCATCGCTGCGTGCAGACTTGCTGCACATCTGTTTTAGCCATTAAACAGTACAAAATTTCAAAAGTTTTAATTTTTCCAAATAGATTCATAGCTTTTCAAAATTTAAAGAAATGCTTTAAAAATAAAAAAAATAAAAAAAATAAAAAAAAAAAAACAAAAGAATGCAAATCGGTGTATAACTTAATAACTTGGAAGAAATAATAAAAATTGGGATGACATCCATACATTTTCGCAATTCATCGTTAGTTTTTTTTTCTTTATCAATTTAATTGAATTTATGAAGCTGATTGCAAATAAATTATCAAAAACCGTAAAATTATCAATATATTTATAAACAATATTCATTCATATCTATTATCTGGATTTGTGGAAGGTCGTGGTCGCACGACACTTAAACACCCCTTTAAATGCGATCCAGTATGTATGCTTAGATCTAGATTAAACGAGTAGATATTTACTAGGAAGTACTTGACTTTTATCAATCAAATTATTTAAATTGATCGACACTGAAACAATTATTTATCTATCGATATGCGGCAAGACAGTTTTTCTTTGTATATAAAAGTAGATGTGATGTTTATTATACACATTAATAATTTTGTATTGGTGAAAAATAAAACAAATTTATTTACAATTATAACGTGTAGTTATGAACACATCAATTGTTTATACCTTAAATGTTGTGTCTAACATTTGGAACGAATTTAATTCCTTTGGATGATGTTGGATTAAAATGAAATGCAATTTCATACACTGAAAGAAATTCTATCATATTAGATAAAAATTACACGATGATTTAGCCTTATATGTTTGTGAGATAACGAAATTTGAAACACGAAAAAACGTTAGGCTTATATAAACCCTACACACAAATTTTAAGACTAACATTACTCGTACAGAACGGCAAATAATTACGGTACATACCGTTATGAAATATGTATTCTACGTACTTCACTATTTTTCTGGAAAACAGTTCTTACAATTTTGATAAAAAAAATAAGTTTATTTTTACAAGCTATGGGTTATAGCTATGTATGTATTTACCAGTTGGTCAAATTTGTTTTCCGAAAAATGGTAAGGCACTAACGGTACTTAATTTTTTTGAACTTCGAATTTTTCGGAATTTATAATATGATTAGTAAGTAGCATATAAAATTCTCAAAAAAAGGCTAAACAATAAAAAAAATGTTTTTGAAATGGAATGGATATCTAGAAGATTTAACCAGTTGAGAATGTCCATAATTTCACCAATATCAATTCCATCCACAGTTTCAAAGGAATTATGGTATCAAAATAGCTTCAGCGTAATTTGGGCTGCAGGGCTTGACTGCCAATGGGCGCCATTTTTAATTATGTGCGTCGTTAGAAGAGCACAAAACTAATATTAAACGAGAGATGGCGGCAGCTTCCGTTCAAAAGCTGTGTTCAACTAATCGACCACTGTAAACGTGCTCATGGAAGACAAACATTATGTAAGACGTCAAATTCTATACATAAATGTTTTGATTTGAACTTCAAACCAATAATACAATTTTCGAGATGTTTATCTCAAATGGTTGATTTTCGATTTTCTAAAAAAGAGTTCAACCGATTCTATTTTTTGTTCTTGCTTCAGTTTTCGTACAAAGCTAGGAATTAAATTCCACCGTCTGACCGCGTCCTGTCGTTCTTTTAGGCTGGGGACTTAAGCCAATTTGCGTTTTTGCTATAATTTCAATCAAGGCTAGGGAAATTTATCCCACTTTCTGCCGCCAATTTGTTTTGTCCCAAACATTTTCTTTGAACTGAGGCCCGGGATTTAATCTCACCTACTATTTTGGCTTAGCATTCAATCAAGGCTAGGGATTTAATCCCACTGTCTGCCCCTTATATGAAATACCGTGTTAGTTATTTAGGAATATGATAAATTTATAATTATACGAAATAACTTGTTATCTTAGATTAAGTTAAACTAAATAAAAGTTGGACATTACTAAAGTTCTAAGCTTTCTAAACCCGAGTTTTGGCCTTTCTTCGGATTGACCCTGGCCCGCTGACGCTACCTCAGCCTTGACAAACAAAGAAATCTTCCATTTTGCGCAAAAAAAAAGTTTGTTATCTTTGCACGGTAGCGCTCACCATTCACAGTATCGTTGCTATTCGCATCATCTTTGAAGAAATACGGCCCAATGATTCTGCCAGACCATAATCCGCACCAAACAGTAACTTTTTCTGGATGCATTGGTAGCTCTTGCAATGCTAGTGGCTACTCTTCACACTTCAAATACGGCAGTTTTGCTTGTTCACGTATCCATTCAACCAAAAATGAGCTTCGTCGCTGAACACAATTTTTCGATAAAAAAGTGGATCTTCGGCCAACTTTTCAAGAGCCCATTCACCGAAAATTCGGCGTTGTGGTAGGTCGTTCGGCTTCAATTCTTGCACCAGCTGTATTTTGAAAGGCTTCACACCTAAATCCTTCCACAAAATTTCCCACGTAGTAGAGTAACAGAGGCCCAATTGCTCCGAACGGCGCTGAATCGATAATTCACGGTCATCACTAACACTGGTCGATACAGCTGCGAAATTTTCCTCAGTTCGCACTCTACGTAAGAGTGTTGGTGGTTTAATGTCCAACAATTCAAATTTCGTGCGAAATTTAGTCACAATAGCCCGAATAGGTCGATTAAACTGACCATAAAATGGAAAAAGCGCGCCATGAAATATCTTAACAGAGCACGCATTTTGATAATAAAATTCAATAATTTGCAAGCGTCGTTTGTTTGTAAAATTTGGTTAAATTATAGACCAAACTGAAGATTTTTGACAGCGACACAAAACACAAAACGTGCGTGAGCTGTCAAAACCAGGGTTGCCAAAAAGGAAATAGCAAAAAATCACCCATTATAAAGTATGCAATTCAATCAGCCCTAGTCTACATCTAGGAATTGAAACAAAAATCTCTTCAAAAGAGAAACTTCAATGTTAACCCTCTATAGAGATAATTTCTATAAAAATGTACATAATTGCTTATTATTTTATCTTTTGCAATTATTTTCAGATAGAAGTGTACAGATTTTGAACCTTGACACAATTAAATAGTCAACAAAAATCTTATAAATCTTTTGTGGAATTTGGAATTCTAAATCCACCCATTTTTTTTTTTTGAAGATTGACAGACGATTAGAAAAAAACAGTATAAATGTTTACATACATTTGATTTTGACAGTGTTTTCCAAAAGATCCTGATCCTCTCCGGCCATTTTTGATAAACAAAAAATCCCCTTTACAGTGGAAAAAAATATATCTACACACTTAGCCTTTTTTGTACTAAAGGATTTTTTGTTTCTTATAAACAAAAAATTATGAAAAATAGAAAACTATTTTAGGAACACATTTTTATGATGTTATGATGTTAATTTCAAAAACCAGAAGAAAAATAGGACAAAGATTAACAACAAAAATGAAAGAAAAAAATTCACTACAATATTTATCACAATCACAACAATCCGATTTCGCGAATGGCACCGGTTACAGTAAGAAAACTAAAATTCACAATAGAAAATGAAAGTAAATTTTGATATGCGATATTATATATGGATGATGATTCCACGGGAAGCCAAAAGTTTGCACTGACTGAATGAAAGGTTCAATCGGGCCTGTTAACTGTATATTGGCGCCTTACCAATGCACATCACTTAACGAACTTTTTTACATGCATCGCAAAAAGGGGACAGCCTTGTTGTGTGCTTTTTTGCCTTGTATATAATATACATTCTGTCGATTTGAGTAAACACGTGGTTGATGCTTCTATTGTTGCTTCTGTTTGTGCACTAAGCTTAGTGCTTCATCGCTGTTGTTTTGCCCCACTTGGAGGCATAGTGGCCTCCGTAAAAAACTTCAACAGCAATTCTGATGTACAAATGAAATGCGAAATACATAAAGATGTTGTTGAAAAGAGAGAGTGCTGTGCTGTGAGAGTACGCAACTCAGCTTTTATTTGCTAGAATGACGTAGCAGCAAGCAGCCAGACATACCGATAGATGGAGTATCTCGTATCTATGTATCTATTCGTATGGTAGACTATAATTTTCTGCTTGGATTGCAATGCAAATGCAGATGCAGAATGGATATTTCGATTTCAATTTGTTTTCATAATAATCGATGAGAATATGAAGCTCGTAATATTTTTTGTATGCTTAAATAATATTATTGTGTTTGAATTTGCTTATTTGTATTAAGTTTCATTTTAATTTAAATTAGTGTGAGATTTATTTAGGTGTTTTGTAGAAACACGACGTATATTTTATTGTTCAACGTGGCGTATGAGTAACTTTTTTTCTCAATAATGTGTGTCTAGAAGATAACTAAATTCCAAGAAATTTCGTTGATACTGATTGTACATACAATGTAACATAAACACATAGATATATTTAACTATAATTAAAAGCTTTTTAATATTTTAAAATCTTAGAAAAACAAACGTGAGGAAATTTCTAACTGATGAAGAATTAGAATACTGTGCAATAGTCATTAAATAAGAGTTAGTCAAATGAAAGAGTTTTTTTTTTATCTATGGAAATCTTCAACAGACACTTGGTAATATTCGGTACTAAGGAGTGTGGGACTCTTAGATCAACAAATGAATTGTCGTTCTTATTTTAAAATCACTTTAAGGGAAGTTTAAACTTTTAATACTTTCCCATAGCTTTTAGACCACAAATTAAGGGGGCTTGGTTTCTCTAAGTTTCTGAACATGGTCTCTTATATTTAAGACGGTTTTCATCTCGGAGTTGGTATGACTTCGTCGTCACTGATTGTGTGATACAGCGTGTTTTTTAAACTCTTCTGAGACCATTTCTATTTTAAGGTCACGATGTAAATAGCTGTTTTGTTTGTACCTAGGATCATTTATTATTCCACAAAAGACTTTGTTTTGGAATTTTTGGATGCTTTGAGAATTCGTTTTCTTTGTACAGCCCCATAGGTGGATAACATATGTATGTATGTACGTCCATACGGGTTTCAGCACTTATTTGTATAACATTATTTTGTTCTTGATATATAGGCTAGAAATCTGTTCTAGTAACCAGTACCTACATTTTTCTGTAGCCAAGTTTTTTTTTAAGTGCTCTTTCCATTTTAGACATCCAAAGTCATTCCAAGGTATTTGGAATTATTGTCATTAGGTACACCTTTACCGTTGATAAAAATTGGAACATTATCTAGTTTTTTGTTTGTATAAAGGATATATGCGTCGATTTTGTTTCATTTAAATTGATACGCCGCATCGTTGCTTCCATTCAATCTCTAAGTTTATCGACTGCATTTTGCAGTTTTTCTGTACCCTTCGTAACAGATATCGCAGTATCATCAATAAAGGTAGCCCTGATAGTGTTGTTATTGTTCACTGTAATATCCCTGGTCTATAAAAAAATGCATGCTTATTGGTCCTATTACACTTTCTTGGCGGACACCGGCTTCAATTTTCTTTAGTTCCGATTAATTTTGGCGTACCGTTTGAGTGGGTTCGTAACGTAGGATTTCAGTTTTTCATAGTACTGCCTGGGAAGGTCCCTATGCAGTTTGTACTCAAGTCCCAAATGCCAAATCTTATCAAATGCTTTAGCTAAGAATATACATACTTGTTTTTCTCCAAGTGCTTTTTCTACAATATCCGTAATTTGTTGTACTTGGTCTATTGTCGAATATCAATTTCTAAGTCCAAGCTGATGGTTCGGGATAGGTATTCTTTCTTCTATTATTTTGCTTAGCTTTTTCAGGATCATGTTTCTCGAAAACATTTGCCATAACAATGACTTCTGAAATTCCAATGAGTGGCACATACATATGTAAACTAAAGACATACGCTTTTTATAAATTGGAGTTTTTTGAAGGCTTTTGGAGGCATTTCTTTCAAAACCATACCGCTTAGGGTATGTTCAATCGTCAATTAACAGTTTTCTTGACCAAAAGCATTTTGGGTGGTACCTTGTGCGGCACCACCTGTCTAGAGACTGAACATACCCTAAACGTATCAAAGGAGTTGCCTGAAAAGTACATAGGACCCAAAAAGGGTGTTAAGTTTCTTGGAACCCGCGCAGCAGGTCAGGCGGGAACTCTTGATCAATAAATTATTTGCTTAGCTACATTTTTAAATTTAAATTATATTTGCTCTTATACAAAAAATAAGATGCAAAATATGATATTTGACACAAAAATATATAAAAATGGTAAAAAAGTCTCAAATGAATGAATAATCACCCTAATTTAAAAAAAATTTTATCGATATTTGTTGTTTTTGTTTTTAATGCAAAATTTTGGTTTCATTTTTCCTTGAGGCCATATTTTATGTAGCTCTTTTGATTTAAACTTCAGTTCAACAATTGATTCGGTTAAACTATGAACTGAGTTCAATCTGTACTTTAAATTAAACAAGTGTTCTACCATTTAAACCTCAGATCAACATTTGGAATCACTCGACAACACAGTCACAACAAATCCGATTATCGGTAATTGGAGCCACACTTGAACTTGAAATTGAGTGCAACGGATTCGCAGCCGTGGTTTTATTCTTTTTATTGCGCTTTATCAGTCTTTTTGTTTTCCATTATGTGGTTAGTTTTCATCACCAGCCAGCTAAACGGTTATTACCTCTTTTTTTGTGGACAATTTTTGATGTATTGTACTCGTATTATTGTATTTCTTCAATTTTTTTAACTTCCCATAGGGAGTTATTGTAATCGGTCTGATTTGGCAAATTGGAATTTTTGACATTTCTCGACGTTTCAAGGTCCCTAGCGGCTATATCAATCATTTTTTAAAATTTTATTCGTGTCAGTATTCACAACGGTAATTTTTAGTGTAATAATAAGATAATATTAAGAAACACAAATTTAAAGTTAATTAAATCTCAATAAAAATTACTACTACTACATACTACAATGTGAAACAAAACAAACTTTTCCTGAATTGTCAACAAGTCTGCAGACTAGTTAGTGAAAGGATAAAATTGTTTCTTAATAGCATTTTGTTAAAGCTCGGCACTTTGTTTTAACCTTCCAGTTAACTAATAGTCGATATAAGCGTTTGATTATAATCAAATTATTATAATCAAAATATTAGTAAGGCCCAATATGTCTATGTGAACCAGGGTTGCGAATTTTTGAATTAAAAAATCCTTAAGTCATAAGTCTATAGATGACTTGTGAATTAAAAAACTTTAATTCGTAAGATATTTGGTGACTTATGAATTAAAAAAAAATTAATTCACAACCCCCAAAGTGACTTATGAATTAAAAAAATTTAAATCCTAAGCTACTAAGTGACTTATGAATTAAAAAAAAATTGTATTCACCACCTACCAAGTGACTTATGAATTAAAAAAAATTAAGTCATCAGGGAGTAAGTGACTTATGAATTAAAAAAAATTTAAGTCATGAGCAACAAAGTGACTTATGAATTAAAAAAAATTTAATTCACCACCTACTAAGTGACTTGTGAATTAAAAAAAATCAAGTCATCAGGGAGTAAGTGACTTATGAATTAAAAAAAAATTAATTCACAAGTCAGTTGGTGACTTGTGAATTAAAAAAAATTTAATTCATAAGTTAGTTGGTAGATTGAAAATTTTTAAGCTTGTTTTGACTACATAATTATTTAATTATTAACGAAAGCTTTCAAATCTGGTTTTTAAATCATAAGATTATCACGCTAGATTATAAATTATCCATTTCATAATTTTTCTAATCAGCATTTATCCATTAACTTATGAATTAAATTTTTTTTAATTCATAAGTCACTAAGTTGGTTTTGAATTAAATTTTTTTAATTCATAAGTCACTTACTTGCTGATGATTTGAATTTTTTTAATTCATAAGTCACTAACTTGCTCATGACTTGAATTTTTTTAATTCCTAAGTCACTTAGTAGCTTGGGAATTAAAATTTTTTAATTCATTAGTCACTTACTTGCCCATGACTTAAATTTTTTTAATTCATAAGTCACTTAGTAGGCTCTGAATTAATTTTTTTTAATTCATAAGTCACTAAGAAGCTTATGATTTAATTTTTTTTAATTCACAAGTCACCAACTGACTTGTGAATTAATTTTTTTTTAATTCATAAGTCAGTTCGTAGCTGCTGAATTATATTTTTTTTAATTCATAAGTCACTCACTAGCTTGTGAATTAAAGCCAAGCTTAAGCTAACAAGTGACTTAAGCTTTTGCAACCCTGATGTGAACATCGAGGAATGAAGAACAAAAGCTGCATGCGCTTCTCAGAAGGATGAAAAGTACACAATCGAGGAAATCAAAGGTTGTCCTAGTTTTCCCGAATCAAGGCTTGCAAGATTATTCAAGAAAACTTCGTTGTAGAATCGCAGTCCGAAATGAAGATATGGAAAAATTATTTTCATTATGATGAAGCAATGATGAATTGATTTAAATTGTATCTTTTAACCTCGATAAAGTAGACCAAGAAACTTGCCACTTAATCTTGACTAAGTGTACATAGTTACGCCTAAACTGAAATTCAATATAAACGCTTGAGCTGATGGGCTCTTCAAAGCAGATCTACCAAATACTGTGTGATGAAAGCAAACCTGATGAAATGAACATCAGCATTGTTTGCCCTATTCCCATGAAAGTAGACCGTCTAAACTACACCAATTTCAAAAACATCAGAATCTTTAACATTACTTTTGTAACTACCATATGTATATGTCTTTTGTCTACCATATGTATCATGTGAATGCTTGAAGTCATGATAGCGATAGGTCAATATCACTGAAGGTCAGAAAAGTCTACTATCGATCAAATACAAGTATTCATATTAAGAAAGATTTTGAAAAAAGCTTAGATAACAGAGCTTGCACGGTAGTATCTTAAGGGTTTTCCATTTTTTGACCAGGGTTGCGAATTTTTGAATTAAAAAATCCTTAAGTCATAAGTCTATAGATGACTTGTGAATTAAAAAACTTTAATTCGTAAGATATTTGGTGACTTATGAATTAAAAAAAAATTAATTCACAACCCCCAAAGTGACTTATGAATTAAAAAAATTTAAATCCTAAGCTACTAAGTGACTTATGAATTAAAAAAAAATTGTATTCACCACCTACCAAGTGACTTATGAATTAAAAAAAATTAAGTCATCAGGGAGTAAGTGACTTATGAATTAAAAAAAATTTAAGTCATGAGCAACAAAGTGACTTATGAATTAAAAAAAATTTAATTCACCACCTACTAAGTGACTTGTGAATTAAAAAAAATCAAGTCATCAGGGAGTAAGTGACTTATGAATTAAAAAAAAATTAATTCACAAGTCAGTTGGTGACTTGTGAATTAAAAAAAATTTAATTCATAAGTTAGTTGGTAGATTGAAAATTTTTAAGCTTGTCTTGACTACATAATTATTTAATTATTAACGAAAGCTTTCAAATCTGGTTTTTAAATCATAAGATTATCACGCTAGATTATAAATTATCCATTTCATAATTTTTCTAATCAGCATTTATCCATTAACTTATGAATTAAATTTTTTTTAATTCATAAGTCACTAAGTTGGTTTTGAATTAAATTTTTTTAATTCATAAGTCACTTACTTGCTGATGATTTGAATTTTTTTAATTCATAAGTCACTAACTTGCTCATGACTTGAATTTTTTTAATTCATAAGTCACTTAGTAGCTTGGGAATTAAAATTTTTTAATTCATTAGTCACTTACTTGCCCATGACTTAAATTTTTTTAATTCATAAGTCACTTAGTAGGCTCTGAATTAATTTTTTTTAATTCATAAGTCACTAAGAAGCTTATGATTTAATTTTTTTTAATTCACAAGTCACCAACTGACTTGTGAATTAATTTTTTTTAATTCATAAGTCAGTTCGTAGCTGCTGAATTATATTTTTTTTAATTCATAAGTCACTCACTAGCTTGTGAATTAAAGCCAAGCTTAAGCTAACAAGTGACTTAAGCTTTTGCAACCCTGATGTGAACATCGAGGAATGAAGAACAAAAGCTGCATGCGCTTCTCAGAAGGATGAAAAGTACACAATCGAGGAAATCAAAGGTTGTCCTAGTTTTCCCGAATCAAGGCTTGCAAGATTATTCAAGAAAACTTCGTTGTAGAATCGCAGTCCGAAATGAAGATATGGAAAAATTATTTTCATTATGATGAAGCAATGATGAATTGATTTAAATTGTATCTTTTAACCTCGATAAAGTAGACCAAGAAACTTGCCACTTAATCTTGACTAAGTGTACATAGTTACGCCTAAACTGAAATTCAATATAAACGCTTGAGCTGATGGGCTCTTCAAAGCAGATCTACCAAATACTGTGTGATGAAAGCAAACCTGATGAAATGAACATCAGCATTGTTTGCCCTATTCCCATGAAAGTAGACCGTCTAAACTACACCAATTTCAAAAACATCAGAATCTTTAACATTACTTTTGTAACTACCATATGTATATGTCTTTTGTCTACCATATGTATCATGTGAATGCTTGAAGTCATGATAGCGATAGGTCAATATCACTGAAGGTCAGAAAAGTCTACTATCGATCAAATACAAGTATTCATATTAAGAAAGATTTTGAAAAAAGCTTAGATAACAGAGCTTGCACGGTAGTATCTTAAGGGTTTTCCATTTTTTGACCAGGGTTGCGAATTTTTGAATTAAAAAATCCTTAAGTCATAAGTCTATAGATGACTTGTGAATTAAAAAAATTTAATTCGTAAGATATTTGGTGACTTATGAATTAAAAAAATTTAAATCCTAAGCTACTAAGTGACTTATGAATTAAAAAAAATTGTATTCACCACCTACCAAGTGACTTATGAATTAAAAAAAATTAAGTCATCAGGGAGTAAGTGACTTATGAATTAAAAAAAATTTAAGTCATGAGCAACAAAGTGACTTATGAATTAAAAAAAAATTAATTCACCACCTACTAAGTGACTTGTGAATTAAAAAAAATCAAGTCATCAGGGAGTAAGTGACTTATGAATTAAAAAAAAATTAATTCACAAGTCAGTTGGTGACTTGTGAATTAAAAAAAATTTAATTCATAAGTTAGTTGGTAGATTGAAAATTTTTAAGCTTGTTTTGACTACATAATTATTTAATTATTAACGAAAGCTTTCAAATCTAGTTTTTAAATCATAAGATTATCACGCTAGCTTTTAAATTATCCATTTCATAATTTTTCTAATCAGCATTTATCCATTAACTTATGAATTAAATTTTTTTTAATTCATAAGTCACTAAGTTGGTTTTGAATTAAATTTTTTTAATTCATAAGTCACTTACTTGCTGATGATTTGAATTTTTTTAATTCATAAGTCACTAACTTGCTCATGACTTGAATTTTTACTTGCGATATAGGTACTATAGGGCAAGTTCTGCATTTGGAAAAAAAATCGAACTCGAGATTTTGATCAAAGTTGACATTACGATGATAGCGAAGACGAAAAAAGTGGGTCCGGCAATTCCGTCTGTCTGTCTGTATGTCTGTATGTCTGTACCTCGAACTACAGCCTAAACTACCGGTGGTATTTTCTTCAAACTCGGTAGTTAAGGGTCTTCGGTGATTCCCTAGAGGAAAAATTGAAATTTTTTGTTTAGCTCCAAAACTAAGGGTACCCCCCATACACCCGTAATGCAAAATCTTATTTATCTCGAAAACGGCTCTAACGATTTTGATAAAAAAAATTAAGTGTGATATTATGGACATGGACTATATTTTGGTGAAAAAAAAATTTGGGGGGAATTGCTATTAGGGGTACCTGTCATAGAACGGTTTTTTTGATTTTCGAATTTCTCACCAACGGCTCTAACGATTTTAACCAAAATTTTTATGCAGGAGATGCTTTGCATTTGAAAAAATATAAACTAAAAATTTTTTCGAAAAAATAGTTTTTGGATTTTTAAAAAAATAATACATATTTTTTTTTGAAAATTCAATATCTTGAAAACCGATACACGATTAAATTTTTAAATTTCGTTTTAAAATGTATTTTATTAAATACTAACAATTTGCATATCAATTTTTTTTATAAAAATTTTAAGGAAAATTTAGTACACAAAAAACATATTTCAGTGTGTCTGTATGTCTGTACCTCTCACTACAGCCTAAACCACTGGACCTATTTCTTCCAATCTCGGTAGTTAAGAGTCTTCGGTGATTCCCTAGAGGCGAAATTGAAACTTTTTTTTTAGCTCCAAAACTAAGGGTACCCCCCATACACCCGTAATGCAAAATCTTATTTATCTCGAAAACGGCTCTAACGATTTTGATAAAAAAAATTAATTGTGATATTATGGACATGGACTACATTTTGGTCAAAAAAAATTTTGGGGCAAAATGTTATTAGGGGTACCTGCCATAGACCCGTTTTTTTGATTTTCGACTTTCTCATTAACGGCTCTAAGGATTTTAACCCAAATTTTTTAGCACGAATCCCCTTAAGTTTAAAATAATATTGTATATAAAAATATTCGAAAAAATATTTATTGTGTTTAAAAAAAAATTTAAATCAATATCTTCAAAACCTATGAACGATTATTTTTTGAAATTATTTCCTAAAACCAATATTATTAAATACTTAAAATTCGCATCCCACATTTTTTTCTTGAAAAATTTTAGAGAAATTTCTTATATAAAAATTTTGTTTAATAATAAAACGATTTTTTAAAGTTTATTTGCATAAATTCATACTTTTCCGGAAACCAGACGGCAATTTTATGCATTTGAACATTATTATCTCATTAAATCCATGTTTTATATTTATAAAATGTATCTTAAATTCCAAAGTAATTTTACATAAGAGCAAGTTCGTGCGATCCAGTCGTGCATTTTATTTTAATTCCTAAGTCACTTAGTAGCTTGGGAATTAAAATTTTTTAATTCATAAGTCACTTACTTGCCCATGACTTAAATTTTTTTAATTCATAAGTCACTTAGTAGGCTCTGAATTATTTTTTTTTAATTCATAAGTCACTAAGAAGCTTATGATTTAATTTTTTTTAATTCACAAGTCACCAACTGACTTGTGAATTAATTTTTTTTTAATTCATAAGTCAGTTCGTAGCTGCTGAATTATATTTTTTTTAATTCATAAGTCACTCACTAGCTTGTGAATTAAAGCCAAGCTTAAGCTAACAAGTGACTTAAGCTTTTGCAACCCTGTTTTTGACAGGTGTTTGTGGCGATATTGTTGAACCTACATCTGTAAAATTGGCTGTCATTTATTAAGCCTGTCATGGCAAATCAACATGGAGTTATAGCAATCAACAACATTTGTGGAAATGATTGAATTGTCTTATGAAACTGGGTCATCTGTTCGATTGACATTTCGCACGCTTCGCTCATTTTGTGGTCGTCATTATCACTCTTCCGAAAGGACTATCCGTAACCTGGTGGATAAATTCGAGTCGATCGATTCAGTAAGCAATCCACCAACATTTTTAAAATATTATTACTATTAATAAAATTGACCTTACAGATTTGTTTTTCAAGTTGATTAATTTCATATAACTTCTAGGGTCAACCTTAGGAAAGTTGGAGAGGATTTGTAAGCAGATACTGATGCACATTGGATTAAAAAGTCTGAAAATCGTAATGGGAAGGAAATATTGAGCCGCATAAAGAATTCAACATTCGTGTAGTACGGTTAAAGAAAGAATATCTGAATCACAAAGCTGTGCTCAAAGGTCTACTGATGGGTATTCCCTGAAGCGGGAGTATAACGGTTAAATTTCAAATAAAGATTGCTTTTAAAAATATAGGTAAAATAATGATAGAAAACCAAGTGGTAGGTTTTCTATCATTATTTTAAAGCTCATTTTTTATTCTATCCAAGAGACTCAAATGGGTTATCACAACAACTACCCAAATACTGGAATTGTACTCAAGCTTTGTGAATATAGACTTTGTAGATACCAGCCAGAACAGAAGGAGCTAAGCGTTTCTTGCAACGTTGAAGGATGCTATCATTCCACACAAGGTGGTCTGTAATGCAGATACCGAGAACTGAAAGCTATTCGGATTCCGCTTTAACGACAGAAAAAAGCATTGAGTTTTTGAAGCATTGAATTCTACATGGCTTTTGGTTGCTCATTAAAAAATGCTTTCAAGATCTGAATTTATGAGCTTATCATAAGCATCTGTTCTAAATCAACATCCAAGGGAAAAGGACTTGAATCTGAAAACAAATATAATTACCTGAGAGTATTGTCGTTAGCAAACCAATTTATTAAATTAGAAGTTTTTGAAAAAAGTTCATCGATGAATAATAGAAAGAGAGTCGGAGAAAAAACGGACCCCTGGGGCACACTAGCATTTATTTTATGAATAGCAATTAGACTGGAAACAATTTAATACAACTTGTATAGAGCGGTTCGAAAGGCAATTTCTAATCCACCGAAGAAGGGATTCATCAATACCAAATGCACGCATTTTCGATAAGATAAAATTCTGTTTTGCATGCACTCCGAAAGAGATCATTATAAGAGGAAAAGTGGAATCGCGTAGGCAATTATTTTGACAGCATGCAAGAACACCTCTTTCGAACAATGGGAGGGATACTATCCAGGCCAGCGGATTTGTGTGTATCGAGATCTCTCAATACTCTATACAAGTGCGAAAAAAGATTTGCCCAATAAAACCGTTTACACTCTCAAGTACAGTAAGAGCCATGACATTCCCTGCTTCATCAGTGGCGATTCCTCTCAGTTAGCAGGTTTATCGCCGCTAAGCCAAGAATTTAAATGAATAAATACTATGATAAACATTTTATTTTGAAAACGCAACTTTCAAATCATACTTTCCTAAACACAACACAAAACTACCATCCAAAAAGTATACCTTAGCGTGAAAATTTGCGCTACCAAATTCCCTGCAATTTATGCAATACAAAAGCGTTTGACTTAAACATGTCCTTGTATCTATGTACCTAAGGGTGGTCCTCATGTTGATTTTTTAAATTTTAGTGCTTTAAATTTAGAGGCCAAAATTAATGTGTTACGTCTTTGACCCGAGGAAACTACATTGAGTTTTTAAATGTATTGAAACAATACGAAACGGCAACTGGTTTTAAAGGTACCTAAATGGCGAAATGATTTGATCAAAGCGGTTACTGAGCTTACAGCCATACATCAACAAAAATTAAACAGTCAGATTTTGCTATTATGCTTGCTGAGGCTTCTGACTCAATTATCCGTTGTGTTTCGGTATTACTTTAATAAGAAAATCCATAAAACTTTCGTTGGACTTATTGATGTAAGCTCTAGGCTAGCAGCAGAAGATTTGTTTCAATTAGTTACAGGAAAAATTTGACATTAAATATAAAGTCATAGAACAGACTTAAGATGGGGCTTCCGTTATGAGTGGTCATTTGAATGGAATTCAAATAAAAGTTGAGAATGTATGTCCCAATGCTGAATTTGTCGACTGTTATGCACACGTCTTAAATTTGGTGCTGTCTCATGTTAACCAACATAAGAGAGTGCAAGATTTTTTTAGCACTTTGAATGATATTGCAACGGTCGCATGCTCTGAACGAATTTTTAAAAAGAAAAACGATATGTCAATGTATTCTAGTCTTACACCGAAAACATTCTACAATATTTTAAAAGTATGTACATATATATAAAATGATGAAAAAATACGTGCGAAAGCAATGATCGAAAGGCTGCATCGGCTGACTGCAAATTCCTGAACAGCTTTGAAACTGTTTTTCATTTGAGTTTGTTTTCAAAATTTTTTTCACACAGGTATGCCTGCTTTTAAATGCACTTTAAAACGCCAATTTAGACATTATATTTTGTATAAGCCAAATAAAAAAGCTAAATGAATTTCTTAAATTTCAAAGAAACGAAAGTTTTCAGGAAATTTGGAAATCAACCTTGCAGGCTGTTTAAGACATGCTAAAAAACGAAAAGCTCGAAATGATCAATTTGATATAAATGAAACAAAATACAGGAGCTTATTCTCTGACAAAGTAGATAATTTAAGCATGCAGATATCAGAAAGGTTTACATTATTTGAAAAACTGAAATAAATATCGCAAAAAAAAACAATTTTTTTCCTAAAAATGTAATTAAAAATCTAATTACAAGCTGACCAAACGCTATAGAGTGCTTCTTTTCTGCATCGAAGAGGATAAAAACTCGCCTTCGAATTACTCAAGGTGTCTATCGAAAAGGCTCTTTTGAAAGAGTTTAAAGAAAGTGACGAAGTATTCAATTAATCAAGTCATCGAAAATTTTGCTCCCGGTGAACGACAAACCGAATTTATGTATCGATACATTTTTAAACCTTTTATCTGATATTTTTAACTTATGAAATATTGTTTGTGTTTTTTGTCCTTCGTAAAAATTAAAAAAAAAATTTAAACTTCCTCATACCACGGAGCTAAACCAATACTAAATATCAGGAATCGCCACTGTGCTTCATGTGAGCTGACATAAGGAGTGTCATTAAAGACGAGTTTTGGAACCGAAATCGAAGTAGTATTTCGTAAATTTTTTACAAATAACCAACAAATTTGTACTACGCTTAAGATATTGTAGTATTTTATTATTTTAAAATAATTCTTTGAAGCCATTTTTTTTTCTTTAATTTCGAAGAATTGTAAGCTCTTTCGAAAACCTTAAATATTTAAACAATTTTGGGGAACTTTATTATTTTTATAAGATCAATTTAGGATTCACTTTACCTGAGGCTGGTTTTATTTTGAATACTAGGAATACTCAATTTATTAGAGAGGAGTTGAAAATTTAGGAAATCAATAAAAGCAGTCTTTAGATTAACTGTTACTGAGCGAATGACTACGCAATTCATGAACTATATCTAGAAGTGGATACTACTCGTATCATATACTAGCAGAAGTGAAAATCGAGCTTTCGATTCAAAGAATTCTTAAAACAGCTAACTTGCTCTAATTCTGTAGAGATAATATTTTCCAATAATTCAACCTCCTATTGAGATGAAGTCAAGGATCGTTCAAAGAAAAAAAATGTCTTCTAATGGTGTTCAATTATATTTGGAAGGTTAATATCGGCTAATAAAACAATATGGAATCTATGTCAAGTTTTATGAAGGTAAGGATTTTTTTTTTGTGTCATATTTTTTTACCACAACTATATGTCGAATGAAAATCTTAGACTACCACATATTCCTTTACGTTAAACACTTTCAAAATTTTCTCTTTTTTGATATGTAATTTGCCTTACACAGTTCACATTACCACCTATAAAATACAAGTTAATTCACACATTAGATTTTGCCAAAAACAAATGTTTAGATTTCAAAGAATCTGTTAATTAACTTGGGTAATCCGTCCGCCAATTAATTCAGTAAAGTGATTTATGCTAGTATGTAAAATGCATACCAAATTTGTCGCGCCAGAACTTCGCAAAGTTAGTTAACAGTTTATCACTCGTGTTAATTGTGTAAAGAAGAACTAATGATTATGGCTTTTACTTGTTGCTCATTCACTTTAAGACAAATAAAAATATTTTCAATCATGAAATCTTTCGTAAGAAAGAATTATTTTCTGAAAAAAACTTCAATTAGAATTTTTTTTACAACTTCAATAAAACTAATTTTTCCGTAAATTTTCAAATTGTTAATTTAAATAAATTCGCAATGGATCGATTTGGTGTACCAAAGAAAATTAATCGTCATGTCATCAAAGCTATTTACCAATTAGCTGATCAAGAATCTGAAAGATCGGATCTCTTAAATATTTGTGATATGGTAGAATTAGGCATGAAAAATAATGTACCGGTTGGAAATCTTCTAAGTGTAGTAAGACAATCGCTATTAAATTTGTACAATTTGGGTGTTATTAAGAAGCAAGGAAATAATTACTATACAACTTCTGAAAATGTAGCATCTCTTCCGCAGTATCACCCAAAAACTGTTGATTCAGGGATATTTGAAAGAGAGGTGAATTTTTCTAAGATAAAATAAGAGAAAGTGTGTAATTAATATACATATCTATGTATTTACAGATTTGGGCTGGAGAAATAAGTACTTTGAATCGAAATAACAAAAGAAAACGTCTGCTCAGTAAGGGCTCGATAACAGGGCCTCTTCCAGGGAGTTCGAAAAAACGTCTTCGTAGAAATAAACCACTTTCCCGAAAAGGCAAGCCGGTGAATTTGCCTAAGGTTCGAAAACATGCTGATTTTCAACTGAGCCATTCTGATGGAGAATTGGAACAAGATTTGTGGCCATGTTCTAGTAATGAAAATGTAATGGACTCTGAAGATGAGGTTAGTATATTAGGAGTTTGATTGCGTTATCATAACATAGACTATTAAATCTGAGAAAAGCTTGACCTATGAAGCATCTCCAATCGGAGAAGGTGTCAATTCCACCTTCGAACACTAGCTGCGTCACTGTCTTTCCATGCTCTGCAGGCAATCTCTCGGAGGTGGACTCAATAATTTTCCTGGATCAGTTGTTGGACCTTTAATCTTTTAGTCACTTAAAAAAACATTTCCTTTCCTTCACCTCCACTTACCATATATGCAGTTGGGACAGATAATTTCCCAATCATACAACCCTAAAGTCGTTTATGATCCAAAATGATAAAGTTCAAGCCTATGCATTCTTCCTCGTAGAGCAGGACTTCTTAATTATTATTACTTTAGTTGTTGCACAGAGCTATGACTCAGTTGCCTTCTTACCACATAGAAACAGGTTTTGGCAGAAGTCTTAGAGCGGGTGTAAGGTAATAGGGGATTCTATTGGTGAAGCTTCCATAGAGACCCTATAGATATAGGTGGTTTTGATAAAAATGGTTTGGGGTATCGTTTTGAAGGAAGTTTCCGGGTTTTCTTGACGTAGGGCCAAATCGATTCTGATCTATCACATTATAGACAAACAGAAAAGATCTTGTTATTCAAGTTAAGAAGAAGACCGTGATGCTTCTGCAGGTGACGCAGTATAGAGGACTTTAATGAAAACTTTTAAATTTAAAATGTACTGCAACCTTAGATCTATTGTGCCTCCGTCTACAGCTGAATGGATTGCTTATTCTGCAGCTCTTCCTCCAAAATTGTTTCTTTGAGAAACGTAGGAAGTTTTCTCAGGAGGATGACAGAATCATTCCAAGAACACAAAGGTCTCCCCTCAGCTTGCAGTGATCATTAAAGAAACCATTAATTATTCTAAGGTTTAGCTTGAACAAAATATATTATGGTGTTTTTGATTGTATCTCCCAAAAATCAATTTGGCCATATCTTTGATCTTATGGCCTCCTTTTTTATTTTGATTTTATTTTTAATCAAATTTGTTTCTTGTTTGAAAGTAAGGCCCCATTAGGGATGTCATTGCTCCTATTTTTACCAAACAGTCTGCCTCTTCAATAATCATGCTCCTTTGTACGTGTCCCAGCTCCCAATGAAATGTTACATTATTATTCTTGCCGAGATTGTTCAGCATGACCAAAAACTCTGATACTAGTTGAGAACTAATGGCATAAGAGTTTAACGCTTTGAGTTACACTTGGCTGTCCAAAAATATGTCAATTTGAGTAGTCTCTTTCTCTAAGTCCTATGCATTTAAGGCTTCGGAAAAACAAAGATTCATGCCCTTCTCCGACTATTACCATTAAATATGAAATTATGAACTTAAGCTACTTTCCATGCTTACCACATTGAAGAAATTGGAGAGCTTCCTATTACAGCAGCATACTCATATTACTGATCAGCTCACTCAAGTCTTGTGATCTTAGATTTACATTTTGGCTAAGAAGAGTCCTTTGTTGTCTATTGAAGAGTATAATATTGCTTACTTTTAAACAGATTTATTTGTTCTCATTTTTAGACAGAAAATAAAATTACTATTTCAAGTACGGAATTGAAACCTCAATTCTCTTCTCAAATTTTAAAAATTCCAACAATGGAAGAAATTCAATTGGAAAACACGAATGAAAACTCTGAGAATTTACTGCCGGCACTTGATAATAGTAGCCATCTACTACAAAACCATCAATTAAATCAACTTGACGATACTTTGATAAATGATCGGATCGAAAAATTTGAGATGTTAAATGAAAACAAATCACAATTAGATGTAGACAAAAATGACGACTTACAAGAAAATTGCTTTGTTTTAATAAAGAAAGAAGATAGCATGTCAAATGACACAGATATGAATGATAAATCTACTGAGTAAACCAGTTATTCAAAAGGTATTTGCTGACATTAATCCAGACGGCAAGATTTGATTGAAATTTGGTGACAGACAATTGTATTTATAGTATGTACGTATGTTTTTTGTTTTTATGGCTTGTGAGATTATGACAAATTATTTCAAGTGTAATAAATTCGCATGTAAATTGTTGCAATCTTTTTTTTGACTTTCTTAAAATTAAAATAGGTATAAGTGATAAATGCTTCCAGTTAGACCAACTTCATTCATTATAAATAATCCTGAAAAAGTACTAAACCACTTGCATTGGTCTGGTATACTTATATATTCTAATTATGTAAGTATAAGAATTATTTTTTAAGATATAAACTTTATATTAATAATTTAAAACATAAAAATTAATAAATTTGACTTGCGACTTATAGGTTTTTTTATAGGTACTATAAGGCAAGTTATGGATTCGTAAAAAATCGAACTCGAGATTTTGGTCAAAGTTGACATTACGATGATAGCGAAGAAGAAAGAAGTGGGTATCGCAATTCTGTCTGTCTGTCTGTCTATCTTTTCGACTACCGCCTAAGCGACTCGGCTGATTTTCTTTAAAATTGGTAGATAGTATTT
This sequence comes from Philhelius festivus, assembly GCA_963931855.1. Classification (NCBI taxonomy): domain Eukaryota; kingdom Metazoa; phylum Arthropoda; class Insecta; order Diptera; family Syrphidae; genus Philhelius; species Philhelius festivus. Next base: position 30,190,754 of record OZ007556.1, on the reverse strand, counting down.
TTAATTTTTCTCCCTACACGCTTTTTTCTATTTTCTTAAGAGCAAAATAACGGTAGGTACCAGACATACGATTTCTTTTTCGAAATTTTATAAATATTTTTTTTTCTCAAAAACTGTTCAAGAGATTTAAAAAAACGCTAGGTAATGGGGTTTAGTACTCAGTGCCTGTTAAAAAAAGGTCTGCTTGCACTAGGTTTGTGATATTGATAACGAAAGTCTAAATTCGGTTTTATATCGTTTCCTAAAAAAACGCAGTAATATAATATTTTAATACTTGGTCTCAGTGGCGTAGATAGGGGGGGGATCAGGGGGATATATCCCCCCCCATTGGGATCGATAATTGTTCAACATAACCAGTCATGAACCAAATACGTTAAAGAAACGCACTCTGAATTTTTTTTTACGTCTCACCAATTGATAATAGGTACCTAAATGTGGAAGAAAAAGCGCTTCCATCCAGCTATATGTATTTTATTAAAGATATTAGCTACACTGCCGGTTTCAACTTCAACTCCGAAAAAACTTTCTCCAGTCAGTAAAGAGAATAAAAACAATACAAAGATGAATGACCAACGAAGTGAGATTATTAAAAATAATGTCTATTTTAATAACAGTGTGATAAGCTTTGGATGTTTACTTATTTGCAGGATCGTTTGAATGGTTTGGCTGCTCTAGCTATTCATCGCGAAATATCTATAGTTGCCTTTATATTAATAGTTCTTAGTCGTCTGAAATAATAACACGTCTTCACTGTTTCGCTTCCAAATTACAACTGACTTTATTTCTTCTATATTTCTTAAGACTAAACAGAGATGTATATTTTAACAAAGAGGAAAAGAGGATAATATGTACAATGGAAATAAGGGGAAATTATATAAACAGAAATAACGATCGGTTTATGACAATGTAGTTGTGTGGACAATCATATTTAAATAACTAAACGATACAATACAATGACAATAGGATAGCATGCAGTATCTCACACTCACATAGTAATACATAGTAATAACTACTACATATCTATACTAGCAGACGAGATTATAAGTGTTTTATCTAAAAAGAACAGAAAACTGGATTTTATTTTGTGATTTATTTTTTAAATTAATATTATTTTACTTACTACAGTGCCTTGCATAAGTTAGACCGCACCTGTAAAAATGTGTTTTGTAGAAAATTAAAATGGGAATGAGACCCTACTATTTTTTTATTGAATGGCATCACTAACTAAGTAAATTGAGACAAAAAAAAGTTCAGTTAAAACAGATTTTTTTTTGTATTGCAAAAGTATAACCGCTTTTTTATTTTGATTTGTTTTTGTTTTTACTTTAATTAAATTTTTTCGGCTAAATTAGTAAAGGACATTGCTGCCCCTATTTTCGACCAATCTTAAAATTGTTTTCGACATACTGTTGACAAGGTTATTTAATATGGAATCGTCTATACAGTCTATACATTCTTCCACAATCGCCTCTGGCAGCTCAGCAACACTATATAATTGCCTATTATGGGCATAAATTTTGCGGGTCAAAATTCTCCAAAGATTTTCAATAGGGTTACAATCTGGAGAACGTGCCGGGAACACCATAAAATGTATGTTATTCTATTCGTACCATCCCAAACTTTGAGGACTAACGTGAATTGGGGCATTATCATGCTGGAAGACATACCGAACTCGACGAAATCGTGTTAAGTAGGGTACCAAATTATCCTGAAGCACCTGGGTGCAAGCTGACCTGTTCATCTTTGCAGAGGTGAAGGCAAGTGCAACCTTACCACGGTCGCAGAAGGCCCCCCAAAACTTACAACTGCCACCGCCAAAGTTCCTCTTGAAAACAAACTTTTTTCCTTTCTCAGATCGTGCCAACTGCCAATATCCGTTAAAACCACCTGACCCATCAAGATTAAACTTTTTTTCGCCACTGAAAATAATCTAAAATAATCTAAAAAAAAACATTCATTGAATTATGCCATTTAGAATAACAAGAGTTAAGTGTAAATTAATGGAATGTTACTTATGGTTTTCCAATTCCGTTTCATGTTTTGCTGGGCAAATTCTTACTTTTTTTTTGTAGACTGTTGTCAAATTTCGAGCTGGCAGCAGTTTGCACCGAGCAATCACTTTACTGCTTTTTAAGGCACGAAAAACCGTTCAAACTGAAATTCCTAAGCCCAATTTGTCACGAACGTCTGGCAAAGAATGCGCCGAATTGGCTGCAGCATTTATTAAACGCCCCTTATCTCGACGTGTCAGTTTCTGCAGATGCCCGGGTCTTATTTTTGTCTCATAAGATTCTGGATCTTGTAAGAAATTTCGGACGACACGATCGGATCTTTAAATTTTCCTACCAATAGCCCTTAAGCTTAGGCCAGTTAACCGAAAAGCTTGAATTTTGACTTTTTCCGTATCGCTTAAATGTTTACCACGCGGCATTGTTTCTTGTCATTTCGAAGCACATAACTGAATGAAGCTTCAGAGAGGTTTGCATTGTGCGGTTATACTTTTGCAATATATAAAAATCTGTTTTTAATTTTTAAACACCAGAAGAGAAAATAACGGAACTTTTTTTCTTCTCAATTTACTTGATTAGTGATGCCATTCAATAAAAAAAAATAGTGAAGTGTCATTCTCATTTTAATTTTCTACAAAACGCAGTTTTACAGGTGCGGTTATACGATTTCAAGGCACTGTATATCAATATTTATTCTAGATCATATTCAAATTAATGCGTATAATATATTATCTTTAAAAAATATAATTTTTTTATGGCATACATAATGAATTCAATGAAGTCTTGTTATTTGTTTTTTTTTTTAATTATTAAAACTTAAAAAAAATGAGCTAGAACTAGATCTATCCCCCCCCATAGCGAAAAGCTATCTACGCCACTGCTTGGTCTTATATTTCATTTGATGTTATTTAAATTCACCCAGGCACAAAAATATCCCAAACATACATATATGCATATACAACGGCTATCTTTCTCATATCTGCCTCAATTATTAATCGCGCAAAAATAACCCAAACATAAAAATTAGTAAATAAATATAAATATAATATAAATATAATATAAAATCATGATTTGATTTGAGCTGTAAAGAGGTTATCAAGGAAAAAAAAGGTAGCTTCCGGTGTTTTAGAGCCAACCCAACTGAGGAAAACCGGAAAAAGTTCAAACAAGCCAGGAAGGCCTGCAACACCCATATTCGACGGACCAAATTTTTACATGATCAAAAATCAAGGCAAAAAATACTGCAATGCCCCAAAGGCTGTAAGAATTTTTGGTCATTTGTAAAAAATATGGAGAATTCTTCCTCTTCCTCGGTTCCTACGCTTGTTGCCAATGACACTCCTTTCGTTAGCTCTATTGATAAAGCTAACTTGTTTGTAAGGCAGCTCGCCGTAAATTCCACCTTGCCGGATAGTGTCATGATTCCCCCAGTTCTTGAGCGAGTTAATGATTCTATTCTATGGGACAAATCTTTTTTCGTACTCGTACCGTGTCGAGAGTCCTAAAAGATCTGAATATACATAAATCCGCTGGTCCGGATGGTATCCCCGCTGAAAAGGTGTTCTTCCACGCTAGCAAAACCCCTGCGTAAGCTTTTCCATCTATCCTATTCTTCTGGGCTCGTTCCGAGCAGTTGGAAAACAGCATTTATTCAGCCAATTCCGAAAAAGGCGACTCTTCTTCTCCATCAAATTATCGACCGATTGCACTAACGTCCCTTCTTTCCAAGGTCATGGAAACGCTGATTAATTATCAGCTTAAGAAATATCTTGAAGAACGAAAGCTTCTTAATGACCGGCAGTATGACTTTCGTAGCAATAGGTCCACTGGTGATCTGATGGTATATCTCACTGAAGAGTGAGAAAATAAGATTATTGCACTTGATATTTCAAAGGCATTTGATAAAGTTTGGCATCTTGCTCTTTTATCGAAAATGCATGCTTTCGGTGTCGACGAATCCATTCTTCTTTGGATTAGAAATTTTCTTTCGAACCGTTCAATACAAGTTGTACTAGACAGATTCAAGTCTGAAACCCACAATATAAATGCTGGTGTGCCCCAGGGCTCCGTTTTGTCCCCGACCCTCTTCCTCATTTTTATTAATTATCTCCTGTCTATAACTTCTAATCCAATTAATTGTTTCGCTGACAATATTACTCTTAGCTTTTCATATTCGTTTTCAGACTCACATCCCTCCTCTTCGGATGTGGAACTGCAACGACAAAATATGATAAGCTCATTAAATTACGACCTAAACAGCATTGTACAATGGCGAATAAGAAACCGGTCGAATTTAATGCTTCGAAAACCCAATGCTGTCTTATATCGTTAAAGCGAGATACACCCCCTTGCCACTGTCTATGAGTGACACTTGCATCAGTGAAACTGAACATCTCGATATTCTCGGTATGTGCATCACGAACCACCTCTTGTGGAACACTCACATACGCGATGTTGCCAAAAATGCCTCAAGATGTTTGGGTTTTCTGAAACGGTGCAAGAAATTTTTCTCTCCTTCTGATCTGGCTACAATCTATAAAACCTTTATACGCCCAAAACTTGAGTATAAGTCCCATCTATGGGCTGGTGCTCCAGTAACTTACTTAAGTCTCCTGGTCAGTATTCAAAGAAGAGCTTTTAAAATGATTGGTGACAATAACATCATTGACTCATTTACGTCACTCCAACATCGTCGTAATGTTTCTTGCCTCACCCTTTTTTACCGTTATTTTAACGGACTATGCTCAAGTGAAATAGCCAGCTGCATTCCTCCCCTTAAACAATTCAACCGTAATAGCCGCACTTCTAGGAATGCCCATCAGTTTACCCTCGAGACTCGAGCCCAACTTCGGTCGTACTGTGAAGTACAGAGATTCGTTTTTTAGCCGTACTACGCTAATGTGGAATTCCTTACCACGCTCTGCCTTTCCCAGTCACTGCAATATTCAAGAATTCAAAACCAATGTACACCGACACCTCCTTTCCAACCCCTCCCTTTTCTTCCTAATGCTCACACTGTGTCTCTGACACATTAAGGGTATACAAAAAACCTTTGAGTGTGTGCTAATTATAAAAAAAAAAAAAAAAAAAAAAAAATACACCCATTTAAATTATTCAATTAATTCAAAATACATATATCCAATTATTAAATAAGTAGGTATAGATACTTATTTCAATCAAATTGATTCATTAATCAAGTTAAAAATGTGTTATCAATTAAAAATGTTCTACCATCACTTTTGTAGATATGCACTTTTGCATTTGCATAATAACGAAGAATGTATGACGTTTAAAAATGACGTTGTTCCGTCACACTATTTCTCTTACGATACCGACAAATTATGGGGCCGTTCTTACGGTATTTCTACGCACAATTTGACACTTATAATATGTGTCACTATGTGACTGTGGCTTTATTTGTTTTCCTTCAACAAACTATCTGAATGTAATAAAACATACACACAATATCAACTTACACAGAAACAAAGCGTAATACAACAAGCAATTTGCAGATTATTTTAGTTTTAACCGGTGTTTGTTTTGTTCATGCGTTCACATTTTTCTTCTATCTTCTGTTGGCTTACTCTGAAAGCTCTGAATTTTTTTTCCACCACCCTACCCCAAGATTTAATGAATGCCAACAAAACATGGGGAAGTCTGTCGCGGAACGGTAGTGTGGAAGCTTATGTAAAGAATATTTAACGAAATCAAGCCCTCTCTGAGAATTATTTGTATTCTATATAGGAAAACTAAAAAACATCAACTCTTAAGGCGCACCCCGTGAGCCGTGACCATGTCATTGCATACTCTCTAATTCTTAAACACACTCGTATGTCATGACATAAAGTAGCAACGAGTGATGTCAGTTGTTGATGTCCTTGACCAGAACTAAAAATAAATCCATCCTTAGGAAAATAATGAGCATGATACTAGTTTTGACGGAAATCCATGCGTAATGATGAAAGCTAGTGTGTTTCCTTTTGGGAAATTTGTATTTAAATGCATGCCGTTGGAAGATGGCCAAACTATTTCATTTTGTTGACTTTGAAAGTTGTTATTGCCAAAATTAAAAAAAATACGCTGGCCATGGCTAGGGTATTGCACATTTGTGTGGTTGAGGCAGTGTTGACAGATGTTGGATTTATTTTTCCTCATTTAAATTTCAAAAATTGTCTATATGTCTGTATTTATATGTACAATTGTACATATGTCTGTACCTCTCACCACACTCAAAACCACTGGAGATGTTTTTTCAAACTCGAAACTTGTCGGTCTTCCGTGATTCCCTATAGGAGAAATTGAATTTTTTTTTAGCTCCAAAATTGACCCATATACCCGTAATGCAAAATCATATTTATCTCGAAAACGGCTCTAACGATTTCGATATACAAAATAAAATGCACGACTGGGTCACACGAACTTGCTCCTATGTAATAGACTAGGAATTTTAAAAACGAATGTTATTAGAGAAAACATTTCATAAGAAGAAAATTATTTTTTAAATTCTTTTAGTAGTAAGAGACAAAAACAGAATGCTATCCAAATATGAATTGTAGTGGTTTCTTAAAAAAAAGCTTTTAAATACAAACTTTTTAAAAGCATTTTAAGAGAAAATATTGGTACGCCAATTTAAAGTTTTTATTATTGTTCGAATAAAAATTAAATTTACAAAAAAAATATTGAGCCGTTTTTGAGATATCGAATTTTCAAAAAAAGAAAAAATTGATTTTTGTTTTTTCAAAATTCAAAAAATATTTATTTTAAAGTTTTGAAATGCAATGTGTTTTAGACTTTTTAGAAGCTTCTCCATAAAATTTTTCATTAAGATCCGTTTTGTGGATAATAAGAAATTCAAAATTCTAAAAAATGGTTCTATGGTAGGTACAAGCTGTAATATCTTAATTTCAAAATTATTTATATTAAATTAAAGATCGTAAAAATAAATTGAAAACAAAAATGTTATCAAAATTCTAGGCGCCGTTTTCGAGAAAAATACGATTTTTGAAAACCATTTTTTAAAATTTTTTAGCATTTGTATGAAAGGTAGGTACCTTTATTTTTAGGTAAAATAAAATTTTTTTCTCACATCTTGTAGATTATATTGAGAAACTTTTATTTATCAAGTTTAAAAAAAAATCTATCATGGGGTTTTCGAAATATTGAGTTTTGAAAAAACCTCAATAACCATTTTTCGGAAAATTTTTTCAACCAATACCTGGCTTTAATTAAATGATTATTTTTTTTTTTTGATTTTTAAAATCTGTCGAAGTTTTTTAGAAAAAAAAATGTTTATAAAATTTCGAAAAAAATTCGTATGGCAGGTACCGTTATTTTTGGTCTTAATAAAAAAAAAAGAAAAAAACGTGTGGGGGGGAAAAATTAAAAATGATGTCTACCAAGTTTAAAGAAAATGGGTCGAACAGACAGACAGACAGAATAATTGCGAGTCCCACTTTTTTAGTCTTCGCTATCATCGTAATAACAACTTTGATCAAAATCTCGAGTTCCATTTTTTTTACGAATGCATAACTTGTCTTATAGTACCTTTAAGTCACAAGTAAAAATTTAAATTCACAAATGGCGTTTAAAGACAAATTTAAATGGATTTTTTTATTTTCTTACGCCTCAAAAATATTCTTAATAAGAATTCCAATCAATTAACTATGTATTATATTAATTGTTGAATAAAAATCTACTGGTCCAATATACTGAATTTTTTAAAAGATCTACTGCACAATTTTTTTCGTAGTGGGAACGCTGTTGATAACGCACCTAATTTTTGTTGATTCTTTCGAAACCTAACAGAGAAATCATCAGTTATAGCATAATTTCATTCTGAATAATAATCCAAGCTTGGTTTTGTTTTAATTCAAAAACACTATTTTTTTTTTTTTTTTATAATCAACTCACGCTCAAGGGAATATGATTACCCTTTTAAATGTTTTTAACACAGCGTGGGCGTGAAGTTACGGAAGAGAAAGAAGGATAGGAAAGATGTGTGGCACGATGTTCTGAGACTGAAGGTGGTTGTCTCAGATTTTTTATCTCCAGGGATGGCGGCTGAACTAAAGCGGAGAATTGCCGTGTCTTATTTGTATGTCCCTTATAATTCGCATTATTTTATTCGTTTTTTCATCCTTGTTGGGCATACTATATTAACTCAATTACATGTTGTTAGTGTTATGCCTAAACAACATGTAATGAGTAAGCAGACAACCCATTGATGACAATTTTTTTGAAGGTTTTAATGGAATTAAAGACGACATAGACGACGGCAGGGATCGAACCTGTGATACTGAGGTTGACAGGCGAGCACACAACCATCGCGCCACGGCCACCCCCTAAATTTGCCCTTAACAACATAAATTAATTGTTTCCACTGCCAGTTGTATTGGTAAAATAAGATAGAACACTATTTACATGACAAACTATTTTATATGATAAATTATTCCCAATTACAGGCACCACCGTATAAAAAACTACAAACTATTCATTGCAGGATATTGAATGTTCTATTTTTGAACCAGTTTTACTAAAATCGTTTAGTACCTGGTGGAATTATATAGCTGTAGAGTTAATTGATCAGCGACAATTATTATTTATAAGCTAAGGGTAAATATAGGAAGCACATTTCTATACGGGCTTTAATTAGGTAATACATGTTTTTATTTCCTCATCGAAATGATCAATGAGCGTACTTTTTTGCTGATTCGAACTACTTGAAACTAGAATGACAATCATCTTACCATTACTTTATTAGAAGAAGCTAACTACATAATTATAAAAATTATAGGAAAAGTACAAATGATGATTTTGAAATTGTCTCTTTGTGACTACCGCTAACGTATTTAAAAATCGATTTATCTTACTATATACAATAATTATTATCAACCAATATTTTGTCTTTAATTTTTCGTGCACTGAAAGGATTATGACTACCCTTAAAATGTTTGAGCACAGTTCGAGCGTTTAGAAAAGTTCGAGAGGATTTAAAAGAAGATACCGTTGTGAATATTCCACATTTGTGTTATACGGCTATAGAAATAATCTCTGAATTTACAAAACATCCGATTTTGGACTCAAGGGTAAACTGTTGGGCATTCCCTGAAGGGCGAGTATTAAGATTGAATTGCTTAGATATAAAAATAACTGTAAAATAATGAGAGACGGTGCTCGATAGACGCAATTGTTTCTGTTATATTTATCAGACCAAAAACGTAAATGTTAAAAAAAAGAGCCAAGTTCTTCTATACAAAACCCTTTGTGTAACAAGTCAGTCGTGAAAAGTACAGAGATCTAAAAGTAGGTACGCCAAGTTCTTACTTTATAAAGGTTTAATACCGAATATTTAAAGTAGAATAATATTGAAACAGCTATAGAGAAATTTTATTATTTAATGATTACTGACTAAAATTTGATGGGCTTACTGGTCAAGTTTTTAAAACCTTTTCAATTGGGCACAAAAAAAACTTGCCAAGTAAGCCCATCAAATTTTAGTCAGTAATTAAACATTTTCTCAAAAAGTAAGCGAATACCACACCTCCTGAATGGAAAACCTTAAATTTTATTTTTGGTCCTTTATATGCAATTTGAGCCCTACCGTTCTACCAAATTTCATTGTGTTACTGCAATCGGAAGTTTACCATATATAATTTACATCAACTCTGAGGAAGTGGGCGGATGCCACGCCCCTAACGGAAAACCTCAAATTTTATATTTTTTCTTTGTATGCATTTTAAGTTCCACCGTTTTACCAAATTTCATCGTTTTACAGCAGTCGGAAGTGCTCCATTCAACCAAAACCAATTTGTAGAAAGTGGGCGGATACCACGACCCCTGAATGGAAACCCTCAAATTTTCGATTTATTTCTCTGCTTGCATGACAAGACCTACCGTTGTGCGAAATTACAAGATTCTACGATGTCGGGAAGTGCTCCATAATTTTGATGATCTGTCAGTCAGTCAGTTACGGTTTTTATGATTTTTGAGGCCTAATATCTCAGGAACCGCTTATGCTAGAAAATTTAAATTTGGTGGGGCGCCTGTGCCTGACCAGCTTAGCAAATATTCGGAATTTTAAGTTTTTCACTTCATTGGTACTGAAGATAGGGAGGCGTCAAAGCCGCTGAGTTTGTTCCTGTAAAAAGGGTGTAGTGCCAGAACTTGGCTGAGCACAACCGATCCCTTTGATATCAACTTTCATTTAAGACCTCTTTTTTGGATTCTATCCAAGAGACTCAAGTGGATTTTTGGAGCAACTGTCCAAAAAAATGCCTTGGGTATTTGAAGTTGCAAATATTTCTTACAAAACTTAATGCATCGTAAAAGATTGACAGTTAGGTAGTTTTTTTTTCAAAAGTGTGTTTTTTTTTAAAGAGTGTCCCATTTTAATGAAATAAAATGGATTTTTCGCGTAAATAAATATAATATGGAAAAACAAAATTTCTATAATATATATATAATATAATATGGAAAAACAAAATAATATAATATGGAAAAACAAAATTTCTATTTTTAAATGTCACAACTCCTTCCGACGCCGTTTCTATTTCGACAAATATCCTTATCACCGCTGAACTTCGAATGATGAATATCGTTACTCGCCTTTCCATTATATCTTTTTCCTATCTTAAAAATCTATTCCGCACCTCTTTTCTCTGCATTCTCTTTTTTCCTTACTTCTAATCTATATCGCCCAATCACAAACATAACTACAACCCTTATTGTATTTCCTATGTTTCTGTCAACATTCAAAATACTTTTTGCGCCAGTCAATTTACTCGCGATCCACCCTTTTCTTTAATGTCTATTCTTTCTTCCATATTTCCTTCCTCTTTTAATCAGGACCTGCCTCTTTTGTTTATTTGTTTCTCGAACTATCATCATCCTTATACCTCTCATCAGTGTTTGTATTTCAATATATGTAAGAAACTGGTCCCTAACTGTAAATCTACTATCCTTTAATTGCTTTTCATTAAGTGGCAGCTGCTACATGCAGCTGCCCTATACAGATATTCTGCGCAGCTGCCTGATTCTTTCTTCTTAATAAAGAACCGTTTTTCTATATGGCAGCTGGCACGCAGCTGCAATACAGCTGCCTTCTTTTTATATGCATTATTTGTAAAGGATCGTCTGACTGTCGCCTATTTTTTCTATATTAACTTCTATATGAATACCTATAGATATATTGGAAAGGTTTTGACGATTTCACCCGTCGAAAGGAGAAGAACTTATTTAGCAGGTATCTTGTTCTTAATTCTGTCGCCGCTGCCTCTATAACTACGATCGGTTTTTATCTTCGTTACAAATGGTGAAAATAGTTTATTTCTTAAAAAAGACCTCGTTTTTACTATAGTTTCGCTAGTTTCGAAAAAATGCTAAAAAAAAACGGAAACATTTTTTTTTCTTGAGAAAGTTACTATCGGCTTACCTAAGTTTAAGGTTATTTTCCAATTGAATCTGCCCTTTTGCATCCACCTGCGATTTTTTGTTCACCATTTTATTTTTCTGCAAAAAACTATTTCAAATTGACATTTTCTAGTTATGGTCAACTTTTTTCATATTCTAAAATATTGTGTGTCGATCTCACTTGGACTTATATAAGTTCTCTAGTGAGGGCCTTGTCAATATAACTAAATAACCATTGTAAACTTTTGAATAAATAATTTAGGAAGTCTATTGGGTGATAATTTAGCACTACATAATTATATAAAATTTGTATTATAAAAAAAATATTATAGAATGATTAGCTCCGGGCAAATTCTTTCAGCCTGAATGATTAAGAATTTTAACTTTTTTGGCTAAATTCACACAGGTTTATTTCAATAAATCAGATGTAATTTGAAGCGAAATTAACAAAATAAATCGCCAATTTATTTACTTCAATTCTGAGTTCAAGAAATTGGCATTGTGTGAAAGAAAAACATAAGTGTTCTTGGATCATTATTACTTGGAAAACCGTAAATAATACATACTTACATACATATTACTTTTTTTTTATTTTTAAGAAATTCAGATTTCTTTATTGCAAAAATTTTTATTTTGAATAAAAAACTAACTTATTCTTTTTACCGATTACAGCTTAAGAGTATGTAACAAAATGAAAACATTTTTTTTTTGTGAACTGCAAACGAAAAGAAAATCATAACCTAATTATTTAAATTCTCAGGTAAGATATCAGACTTTAAAATACAAATTTTCATAAGAATGTTTAATTTATCAGTTCCCAGTCATCGATATGAGACTTATACGTCGAGGTGACTCCGAACCTCCCTTAACTGGTTTCGGAATGAAAAATCCTAAAAATCCAGCAATTATCAATGAGATTCCTGTTGCCAAAAATGCACTCTCGCAGTGATGGCTAATCAACAACCCCACAATATTGGCTCCAACCACACTGCCCAAACGACCCATCATCAAGGATATGCACACTGCCATTGCTCTGTGGGAAGATATTTAGGAAATAATAATATTTTTTGAATAGTTTAAGTAATATTTATATATAAAATATCTCACCTTAACCTTGTTGGATACAGATCTACTGTTGCAGCACTGAGCACATTAATTCCCAAGCCACATAGGAGCAAAATGAGATACAGGTAGATGGCTACCATAGGTAGATTGACGTAAATGGTGATGATTCCACAAATACCACAACTTCCAAGTGTCACAACTGATATATACAAATATATAAAATAAATATAAGAAAAGATTAATTTAGATACAAAAAAAAATCGAACAATTTCAAAAACTTAATTTTTACATTTTTACACATTTTTACATTCAAAAAGAAATGCCAAAATAGTCTAAGAAACCTGTGAGGCATGTCGTCTCTTTCTAAATTTTGACAAAATCGTTTGGTCACCCCTTAGTCCTGACAAACTGAGAATTACAAATTATTTCTTAAAAAAGCTCAAATGATAAAAGATGGCAGATAAATCCAAACGTGGCTTCGAAGATCCAAAAGATCTATTAATAGATTTTCTGGAAGAAAGGCGAGATATGGCCAACCTATTGTCTTTTCTTTTACATAACTTCAAAACCTGCACAAGTTGATACAACTTTGTAGTACTGTACTTACACAAAATCCAAACCTTCCCCACGTTTTTGATGACAGCCCCTATTACAGCAAATCCCACTGCGTATAGCAATTCTAACGTTAGCGAATGCTGGTATGTTGAAATTTCCAATTTTTCATTGCAGACTTCTTGAGTTTGATGGGATTCCTGTTCGAACAGTATTGCCTGTTTATTATACACAACATCACAGATGTAAGTTCTATTATTGGGATTTTCTTTTATAAATTCCACAACACTGTTTAAGATATGCGGAAACCACATGTACATTCCATTCGATGTTACAAATATCCAAAACTGAATTGAACATATCAAAACAGTTGTTCGCATGTATTCCCGATTGAAAAGCGGTTGAGTTTGTGCCCACATTGACTTAAAAAGTGCTACACATGGACTTGTTGCGGGTAGAACTATTTTGGGTTTCATAGAAGAGTCAATATCTTCTAAAACACGGGAATACTGAAAGAAAGAAAAATTCTTTTGTTATATTCGAAACGAATCAAGTAAATACTTCACGGTTGCGTTTCACGTTTACTTCAAAGGAAATGTCAATGTGGTAACATTCGAATGACCTATTACGAAACAAAATACGCCTGATTGAAATGAAAGTGACACGCATCAGTGAAAAGATTGAAAGAAATCTCGATTATTGGAATTCTTACGGGAAACTCATCCTTTGCTCTTCCAGTGTTCCACTTAAACATTGTCTTAAGAATATCCAATGACACTTCATCCTTCCCTTGAGATAGCAAAAATTTTGGACTCTCTGGAATCTTGAATAAACACAAGCCACAAATAAAACCTGGAATTCCACAAACCACCATAAAGAGTCTCCACGGCTTATAGGTTATGGCAAGTAATGGAATTTCGAGCCGCCATTCCTGGTTGATGACAAGCCATGCTAAAGCTGGCATTATCATTGCACCCACTCCGAAAATGAATGCAGCACCCATAATAGCTCTAGAACGAGTCTTTTCAGTGTGAAACTCTCCCAAATAGGCGTAAACAGTTGCAGAACCACCAGATATGCTAAGAAATACAAAATAATTCAGTTATTACTTAAAAATTGTTAATATGCAAAATTGTACCAAAATCCATTGAGATATCTCAATATACACAGAGCCCAAAAGTTATTTGTAAAACTTGAAAGGACTGTAAACCCAAATCCTATAAGCAAGGTTGGTCGAATAATTTGTCTTCTCCCTGTTGTATCAGCTAGAAATCCCCACAGATGTGAAGTTGTGATTATCCCCACAAATCCAATGGCGCTCAAAACTCCGCGTTCTTTGATGGTTAGGTGAAGATCGCATTGTGAAACAGGCAATACAAAACTTATCCCCAGGGTTTCGAGTAAGACATTCGAAAGAATCAAGCCGGAGATCAGGATAACAAAATAGTTGAATTTGCCGAATTCTTAAAAAAAAAATGAAAACCTTATAGTGTGATAGAAAAACGAAAGGGTTAAGATAAATTTGAACTTCTAACAATACAAAACGTGAAATGAAAATTATTTGTATCTAAAATAAATGCATTAATAACTTAATAAAATTTTACAATATGTCTAGTCTACTGACGTGTCTATCTGTCAAGGTCTTGTCTAGTTTGAACGATTAGGTTGAAAGTTGTTTGTCAACAACAAATACGTTTCACGAGTTCTAAATTTGTTTTAAAATTTTTAATCTACTGTCTTATCATTGTTTAAAAGATTAATCAAAATTGCCAGTGTTTTTACATGCAAGAGATTATTGCTTTTACGTTAAGAAAAAAAAATCTAGATATATGTATGTTACATAACTTAAAGACTATTCTAAGTAGAAGCCGTAAATCCATGTGAGTTTTGGCTGCTTGGGTGACTTTAGCTTTTGAATGAATTCTTTATTCAAAATATAGTTTAAACATGAAGGAATTGTCTAATGTGATAAATAGTATCGGAATAAAAGACCCTTTTAATAAAAGAACAAACAAATTATTTATTTAAGAAAACGTTCCTTTAGCTTCAGCTTCTCATATAATAATAAACACAAATTAATTTTCTCATTGATTAATTGATATCATAAAACTACTTAAATTAATACAAAGGTTTTGTTCAGTGATTTATTTATCTAGTTTTAACACATCCTCCATAAATACAATACAAAAGTACCTATGTATATTGAAAAGAGTTATATTTGGTCGATACCCATTTTTTTTTTGGTAGCATCTAATTTTAAGTCACCTTCTAAGAAACGTTCACGAACATAAAAATGTTGAACCTCAATATGCTTCGTTTTTTGTGCACTCGGGTTCTTTCCTATAGTTTTACAGCACTTGCATTATCGACATATAACGTAGGTGTCAGTTCTGTATGTCCTGTGCGTTCTTTCAAAAGACGTTCAAGCCACATAGCTTCCTTAGCACCTTCACTGGCAGTCATAATTTTCGATTCCGTCTTTAATAAGACCTCATGCGTTAAAGTTAACTCGTCCATGATACAGGAGCACCAGCAAACAATGAAATTACTCCAGTAGTTGACCGTCTGGTTTTGAGATCACCGGCAGTATCAGCATCACTATTAATAGCCAGTTGTTCTTTGATCTTCTATAGGAATGAACTATATACATAGAGCAATGTCTAGTTTTGGCATCCTTGACAAATTGTCCGTTTGTGCAGGATGACGATGGAGAACGCACGATGCTTCAATAAGGTCGAAAAAGATTTCACCGATGCATTTCATGTCAAAAAAGGTCTTAGGTAAGGTGATGCTCTGTGGTGCGACTTCTTCAACATCTTTCTTGAAAGAATAGTGCAAAACTCACGGGTCAACACAAGCGGCACAAACTTTCAAAAGTCCGTCCAATTACTCGAATACGCAGAAGAACAAAGCGTGTTTTCATTGGCGCATTTGTAAGCATTGAGACGGAAGCGAAGAAGGTGGTTTTACTGATAAATGAAGGCAAGATCAATTATATGTTGTCATCAAGAAAGGATACACAACACCGACGTCTTGGACAGAACGTCATTATAGACAAATATAACTTTGAGATAGTCATTATATACCTAAGCGCGGCAATAAACTCAGACAATAACCCAAGCGCTGAAAGCAAATGGAAAACAACTCTGGCCAATCGCTGCTTCTTTGGACTAAGAAGGCAATTGAGTAGCAAAGTACTGTCTCGAGCAACTTAAGTGTCCCTCTATAAAACTCTCATCATCCCAGTCCTTGTCTATGGTACAGAAACATGGACTTTGTCGAAATTCTTCGTGTGTGGAGGAGAAGATATAACCATGAACTGTACGGGCTGTACAGTGAAACTGACCTAGTCAAACGAATCAACAACAAAAACCCCGGACTGTAGCGCCACCTCAAGTAAGCAAGTAAGAATTCTTTGCTCTACCCTTGGTATCTTATAGATGAATCTGTAGTACTACAGATGTAACGAAAAATTCTATTAAATTTTGAATTTTCTTCCTCCAGACTATCCAGCTATAGTCATTCTGAAACGATCTAAAATTCTTTTTTTATAATTTTTTTGGCTTACCTTAGTTGAGCCATCATGCCTATGAAACTTGCTGAAATCATCTTTGAAGAAAACATAGTATATATATATATATTTTTTTAGCAGGAATCGTATCTAAAATTGTCAAATTTCTGTCCACAATGTTCTACCGTTTAGAATCCGTTTAGAAGGTGTATTTTCCTAATGCTTGGCTAGTTCATCATTGAGATCTACAACCAGCTTTTGCATGTTTTCTTGCTGCTTGAAAAAAAAGTGTCTATCAACATTTTGAGCCCTTGGATGCTAATTCCTTCAAAACAAACACATAAGTTATATCAAATGTCCTGGGAATATTCATATACATAAATGTATGTACATAATAAAACAAATTTGGCCATGGGTGAGCTAAGTTATGTAGCAATCAGACCAGCAGCTTTTGCATCTTGTATCAACCAATCGTTATATTCCTTCTTTTCTTCGGCTTCAGGAGAAGATGTGATTCTAGGGAATACTTTCTCTTCGGTAACAATTCCTTTGAGATCATACGCACGAAAAGCATACCATATATTGCCATTTCCATTTCGGCCAAACGCTAGAACCTTGAAGCATGTCCCAAAAATCTTTAATTCATTGGAAGCCATTTTCTTATAATGCAGTTCACACGAGACTGGGCACACAACCTGATATCTAAATATTATTTGAATGAAAGATGGTTTTAATAAAAGAACAAACAAACTATTTATTTAGTGAGATAAAACAGCAAAAATTGATGTGTTCCTGAGGCTTTTTAAAATAGTCTAGGATAGTTTGCATAGAAACGATAAGAAAATTTAAAATCCGGCTTTCGTGGAATTGAAATCTTTCCATGCAATAGACAACAACTTCTAGAATAGAAAAAAAATCTTGACAAAACATCTTCAAAAACACTTTAACTTCCAGCAAAACTTCCACACTTTGGAAAAGAAGAGACTGGTTTTTTTTCAATATTTTATATTAAAAGTTATAAATAAACAAGAGAGAGCAAACCAATAGCGGGAGATTGAACTACTTAAAATCAGTTAAAAGTCCAAAGTCCATGAACAAAAAATTGTTTGCTAAAGTTTTCAAATGAGCT
The DNA here is from genome assembly GCA_963931855.1 of Philhelius festivus. Taxonomy (NCBI): domain Eukaryota; kingdom Metazoa; phylum Arthropoda; class Insecta; order Diptera; family Syrphidae; genus Philhelius; species Philhelius festivus. The sequence continues at coordinate 30,173,080 of OZ007556.1, read as the reverse complement.
TTCGGTGAGAGTGCTATCATAAGTTTTATAGGTGCTTGAATGTGCTTAGTTGCTCTTATATCTAGAGGTGTCTAGAGAGTGCAAAGAGTAAAGAAAAAAGGTGTCGGGTAGAACTTCCGCTTGATCTTCATGACACATTATTAAATCTGAATTGATCTTCAAGTTTTTTCAACCCATGTCTTCAAGTTTTTTTGTGTTTCTGTTTCCGCTTTTATATCCCAAATGCATTTATGTGGTTGGGCCAATTGCTAACGTCAATGGAAATTTTTAATTAAAAATTTATCTATCACGAAAGAAACAATCTTAATAGCTTCATATCAAAGTTTTCCAATCATCTCCACCAAAACCCCTGAATAGTTTTTGTGGCTTAGCAAAAAGTCACGATCAACAATTTGAATAACACAATCATTTCTATCTAACTAAAGTCTAACGATATCAAATCATTGTCTGTCCGTCCAATCAACACTTAAACAAAATAAATAATTGAAGTCACTGCTATTCAATTCACTGTCTTATTAGTTCAATGAAAGAGTATTATTTTTAAGTTTCATCGTTAGATGCCCAGCTTCTGCCTCGGCCAGCAGACGCCAAGCAATCTATTAATAAACTTAATTGAAGTAGCGCGACGCTAAAAAATTAACATACTCGTATACTCGTATATGAATGTAGTTTGACTTACTTGTGGCTTGCAAGGCGTTCTCGAAGTATTCTGAGCCCTTTGCCGGTTGGGGTTGCCCAGCGATGACATCAGTTCCCAATGTTATTGTTCTACTACCAGTCTCAATTGTCGAAACTGTTGCATTTGTGTCTGGAAAGGAGAAAGATGAGTTTCATAAGGCTATAAGATTTCAGCTTTAATAAAGAGATCAATAAACAAATTACGAACAATATAAATTAATAACTCATAACGTGACAAATCGATTGGCCCAAGTTTAATTAAGTACTCGTAAATAACCTTTGTTCCAGTGAACACTGGAACAAAACATCTCACTGTCAAGAATCAAGATACTAATACACCAATGAATTGTATCAATTGAGTGTCAATTTGGTTAGGTATCTTTATTATTATGATCTTTAGAGGGATGTTCTATTTGATAACCTTCTTTAGATTAAAATAAAATTATGGGCACACGCCAAGAAATTTAATTAATTACTTGGAATTAAACATTCATTAAGATTGATCTTTGGGGCCAATTTTAATGTGTTTCTTCCAAAACAATGTTTGATGTGAAATGTTAGTGATTTACTAAAAATCAGTGAGTTTTAATTAGTCAGGTCATTGCTATAATCAGATGTGCCAAATTAACACTGAATAATGACTAAATTCGATTAGAAATGATAAATGATCTTCTATAAGCCCGCTGAAATTGTGTATCTTTTGAAAATATGTACCTACCAAAAAAAAAATATAGGCATTGACAGCACTATTATGCTAGTCGAATCACCTTGATATTTCACTCAATTTGATTTAAACTAATTTCATAATTCAATAATTAAGAATGTTCATCAACTCGTTTTCGAATTGAATAAACAGTGAAATACAAATATTTATTTTGAAAATTGTGAAATCCTCCTGTGAAGCCGTCAACGAGAAAGTCGACAATAAATAATATGCACGACTAGATCGCAAAAATCGGTCAAAACCAGGTACCGCTTATAACATTTTTTCCTAAAATTAGTTTTCACCAAAATTTAATCCATGCCCATAATAGCACACATTTTTTTGTTATCGAAATCTTTAGAGTCATTTTCTAGATAAAAAAGATTTTGTATAAAGGCTGTATGGAAGGTACCGTTAGTTTTGGTACTAAAAAAACTCGTAACTACAGTAATACACAGACAATTTTTTTTTTAAATTGGCTTAGCTGTTTTCGAAAAATATAAATATAGTAACGTAATATTTTGGAACCACGCTAGAGTCTAAAGCTAAACGGGTAGAGCGATTTGCTTCGAATTTCGTACAGTGATAGAAGATAAATATAGAATTCTTGTTTTTGTTTTGATTTTTTTTTTTTTAATTTTCTCAAAAACAGCATGACCGGTTTTGATTAAACTTCGTTCATGTGATGTCCTAATTTGCATTTTTAACTTTCAGCCCACAAATCCAGCATAACAAAAATAGTATTTTGATGTTTTTTGACAAATTGATCTTAATTTTGAATTATTCTCGTGTATTTCCCTTCCCTTTTTCGAGAAGTTGACTTTGACTTAACATCAATCACCTCGAAAATTTGGTTTTATAATTTCCATACACATCCACCGAATATTACGATCTACTTTTTGTCATTTTTGTCGATTAAATTTAATTTGATTCGTATAAAATGCATAGCTGAATCGCCGCAAGTACCTGCTCTTATAAATAAGCTCCTTGGAATTTAAAAATTGTTTATATTAAAACATGGATGTAGTTAAGGAAAAACTTATCAAATAAAAATGTTTACATTGCTCACATATCTTCTAAAATTGTTTGAAGTCAAAAAATGTTATTCCATTTGATTTCTGGAAAAAAAATTCTTAGAAGAGTTAATTTAGTAATTAATTTTTTACATGCATACGTAAATACATACAAAATTTCTTTAAATTTCAATACTGTGTGAATAAAAATTGATTTCTTTTTTTCAAAAATTCAAACAAATATTTTTTTTTTAAGTTTTGAAATGCAATGTTTTTTCTTACATCTTGTAGATTGTATTAAAAAACTTTGAACTGTCAAATTTTAAAAAATTAGAGCATGGAGTTTTCAAAGTATTGAAAGAAAATTTGAATATAGTATCCAGGCTTTTGGGAACCTTTAGGATACAAAAAAAAATTATGAAAACCGGTTGCACTGATTTTGATAAAATCAAAAATAAAAAAAATGTGTATTCGAATTTTTTTTCACAAAAAAAACAACAGAAAAAAATGTGGGAGAAGTCTAATGAAAATCGGCCAAGCCGTTTAGGGTTTAGGCTGTAGTCGAACAGACAGATAAGCAATTAAGAGACCCACTTTTTTCGTCTTCTCTAACATTATGATGTTAAGTTTGATCAAAACCTCGAGTTCGATTTTTTAAGAATGAATAACGTGCCATATATGTATGTCACAAGTAAAAAAATGGTTATTATGGTTTTTTTTCCATATAATCACTTATATTTTGCATAAAACCAACAAAAAAAAACAAAATGACACAACACACAAATGTAAAATAATAGAATCTACTTACCATACAAATGATAAAAAACATTTAAGACAAATATAATTTCTTTCAAAACTTGCTCAATGGTAACTTAGAACTTATTTCTGTGTCGCCTACTTTCTAATTATCAAAACTATAAAAAAATTCGAAAAAAAATATTTTTTAAAATTTTATATTTAAAAAATTAAAATTGGCTACCAAAATTGAATAGTTATTTAAAAGAAATAGATCTAACAATTTAAAATGTCTTATCTTTACATAAAATCACATGGTATTCATATTTAGCACAAACTATATTGTTTCAAAATAGCCACGGGCAATATCTTCCAATGTTAATGATTACAATTTTAATTTTGGTTGGGTATAGTTCACATTGGATTTTTGTCAAAAAATCGATGTAAGATGAACTGAATTTAACAAAAATTGCGTATTGACAAGATCCCCACAGTCAACTGATGAGTCCATGTGAGATCGCCAATTTTGGACTAAAGGCCAAAAAAGCTATTTTGAATCAATAATTCAACAAGTCCATTAATAGTGCTAAGTCTTCTACTTGGCTGATTTATTTCAGTAGTATATAGAATTTGTATTATAAAACCTTCATATAGGACATTTTTTAACATTCTTAGTGTCTTCAACATAAGGACAAGTTTGTGTGGTTCAGTCGCGCATTTTTATTTGTTGGTGTTATCATTTCAATGATCACTAGATTGTATGAGTTATTTTAACTGTAATTAATCGAATTTTCCCAAAATATACTCTACCCACTTCACTACTTCGTATACATGTGAGGTCCTATTTATTTGCAATATATGTTGTTAAAAAATAGAATTTGGATGTTTTCTGCTCGAACTGTATCGTCTTTGAAAAGGCTTCAACAATTTTATCACAATATTGTAAAAGCAAACTGGTATTAGAATGTCTAATTAAATCATGTTAGTAATGTATTTAACAATTTAAAAAAAAATTACAAATTGATATAAATTATTTTAAATAATTTTCTGAAAAAAATGTTAATATTGGCGAAACACATCAACTTACATACCCTATAAACAAATTACCCGATGTTCCTTGTTTAAACATACTTTTAGGTGTTTAAAATGTATGATATATTTATGGGCGAAATCTTGATAGACTCAAACAACTCTTAGCACTTTGTATAAAAACAAAAAAATACATTTATACATTTATGTATTTCAGTATGGTGTTATGTTTTATTTAAGAGCAATTTAAAACTTTAAAAGCGTGAGCTTAAAAACGGAAAACACAATGATATCAGAAATGAAAAGCTTTCCGATATTGATTGTCCTCAGAAGAAATTGATTTTTGCAAAAAAAAACATGTTTCCTTTATGTGAATTCTTAAAAAAATGACTTGATACCCAGTTTAAGTGTATATACTTTATATTTATATAAAACAAACTTTACTCGTGTTGTCCTTTTTATAAGAATCTTTGAAAAAGTGGGTGAATACCACGCCTCTGAATGGAAAATTCCAAATTTTCATTTTTTGCCTTTGTATGCACGGTGTCGATGTCGGGAAGAAAATTTGATTATCTGTCAATGAGTCAGTCAGTAACGGTTTTAGCGATTTTTGAAGTCCTATATCTCAGAAACCACTAGTCTTAAAGATTTCAAATTTAGTGAGGTACTTATGTTTGATCAGCTCACTGTGAATTTGAAGTTTCTGACTCTATTGGTACTGAAGTTAGAAGGGGGTCGAAAATCGCCTGAGTTTGTTCCTGTAAAAAGGGTGTAGTTCCGGAAATTCAGCTGGATACTAAAATGCCCTTTGATTCATCTGTTGTACAGTTACACTAATATAGTCATCATAACAGAAGAGATAATAAATATTTCAAACTAATGGAGAAAAGTGTTTTGATGTTTTTCGACAAGTTTTTTGAAGACTTCGCTATTTAAGAGTATAATATGTTCCCACCGAACCGACATTTCAAATTAGTCTATCAAGATTTCATTGAGATTTTGTTGAAATCGACTGTTCTCATTGAGATTTCGTCAAAATCTCCATGAAATCTTGTTTCATCAATTTCAAATTTCAAAAGTTTTCGGTCCAAATCTTTTATTTCTTTTTGTGAGAACACAGTATAAATAGCCATAAATCTGGTATTTCTGAGATTTTTGAAATGGTGATATTTCCTAAATGATATGTTGTAGCAAAAAGTTAAAGAAATTTAGGTGTTCTACAAACTTTGCCATAACTTCTTTCAATATCATTCACAGTTTAAAAATTATAAGCGAAAAACCGATACTTTCGACACTTGACATTAAAAACTATACTTATACTCTTATCGGTATGCTGAGGACTTCGTGATTAAGGTACGGTACGTTCCTATGTTAGTGATTTTTCGGGAAAATAAATATCTATTTCTTAGTATTCGTATGACTTGTTAAATTCCATATTTTGCGCGTATGTACATATATATATAGATTATACTTATGAGATTTAACCATAACAGACATACTAAAACGAAAAAAAAAAAATATTTAAATATTATTAATTCCAAAAACTTACTTAGTCTAAAAGATATTTTTGGGCTGTATCTGTTTGCCTTTCGACTTAGTCCAAGAGCCGACGGCAAATTTTTAGTTTGGAGGTATAACTTAAATACGAGTATGAGCGTTTATAAAATCGAACAAAAAGAAGCCGTTAAGGCTCTCTTCAAAAACTTATACATATCTTGAGTCATATCATTCGAAACGTCAAGAATATGATTTTTAGCTCGTTAAGAAGCGAAACAAACACTTAACTTAAATACTTTATTTTCCTTATTCCTGATTTAAATGTGTTCGATAGAATCCAAAACAGAGTTTTAAAACTTTTAGGAGAAACATCAATTGATCGTTACGAAAAGTTTTGTTTCTCTTTAACATTTTTAGGTTTCTTTTCACACAAGACATCATTTATGAAGATAAGAAATAATATAAGAGACAAAACGGAGCCTTGAGACACACTAATATTTGATTTTTTTAAAAATATTTTATAAATATCAGACCGTCAGAATCACTCACAAGCAGGTTTCCGCACTGGATCTTCGATCGATTTCGAAAAGGCGATTGACAGTGTCGATAGAGAATTTATTTGGCTTGCCTTACGCAGGAGGGGCATCCCGGATAAATTGATCGCTATAATCAAGGCTACATAATGGAGGATCCAAATGTTACGTTCTACATAAAGGAAGGTTGTCAGAGGAGTTTGAAATCCAAAGTGGCGTTAGACAATTTGTATACTGTCACCAATACTGTTCCTGTTGGTAATAAATGATGTGCTGCATGCAGCCTTGTCGACTTTAAATGGAGGAATTCAGTGGAATCTGATATCACATTTGAAACATCTGGACTACGCGGATGACGTGTGCTTACTCTCTCATAGGATCATGGATCTCCATCAAATGACAACAAGGGTGGAGAGGGAAGCCGAAACCATCGGGCTTAAGATCAAAATGGCAAAAACTAAAGGATCAGCCTTGGAACTTCCTCATCTACTCAAATAGATATTTCTGGACAACCAGTAGAGACGGTAGAGAGTTTTCAATACCTTGGGAGTATTGTCTCTACCGATGGCGGGACCGAACTAGATATAACCAGCCGAATCGGGAAAGCAAAGGCTGCGTTCGGACAGGTCAGGAACCCATCGACTCTATAATACGAAAACGTAAGTGGCAGTGGATTGGACATACGCTTCGCAAAGGCCACGAGTGCATTGCGAGTCAAGCGATGCAATTGAACCCTCTCACGCAGCGAGGCAGAGGAGTTGGCCGACCCAGAAGTACTTGGCGAAGAACGGTCGAAGAGGCATCAGCACAACTGGGGAAGAGTTGGAGAGAGCTGAGGTATATCTCCAGAAATCGCACACGATAGTGCGTAGGAGTAGTGGAGGCCCTATGCCCCGCAAGGGGAACCACATGGATGTAACAGGTCCGAGGACCTAAGTAAGTAAGTAGAATCACTTAGAAAAGTAGAGACTCATCTATACCAAATGCACGTATTTCCGATGCGAGAGATCCGTGCCAAATCTATCAGATGCTTTAGAAATATCAAGTGCAATAACCTTTGTTTCCCGAAAAAATGTAAGTTGCAGTGGTTCCACTTTTCGGTAAGATATGGCTACAGATCACTAGTGGATATATTGTTTTGAAAGCCGTTCTTTTGATCCACGTTTTTATGCCCTTGGAAAGAAGGGGATTTTAAGTGATCGGCTGGACAAATGTCGTTTTTCATCTACTCGAAAAGAGTCCCAAAGGGTAGAAGGTATGGAAAATATTTCGCAATTTTGCCAGCATAGAAGAACACCCCTTCGGAACTTAAGAAGACCATCGGATTTTAAGGACTCTTGCGACTGTGCAAGTACGAAAGAAGATTTATTCCAAAGATCTATTTACGCTTTCAAATATTAAAGTAGGAATGATAAAAGTTTGTTGAAGCCGATTATTTAGAAGAATTTCATATATTTTCCAAAAAGAAGGCCAACATTTTTGAGTACCTTTGGGGCAGTATTTTTTGCCGTAGATTTTTGTCGTAATTAAGAAACAATATGTGATTAACTCATAAAAATTTTTACAAAGCACAATACTTCTGAAGCTTCTTTGTCATGAATTACATCCCATTTGGGTTTTTTGTCAATAGGTACCAATACATCCAGCAAATAGATAGTCCTAAGAAAGCAATCATGCTTAAATCGTTTTTCATAGTTTTAATTCGTGAGGAATATGAATTTCATCTGGGGCTTTGTTCGAACTGCAATGGTAAGTGCCCTTTTTTATCACTTTCGAAAAGTCCGTTAAGAAATGGAAGCTAAATGGTTTCACACATTTCAATCAGTTTTTCCACGTTTTTAGCAATTTGTTTGTCTATTGCAACTCGTATTTCTACTATTGACTAAGGTAGAACTCGACATATACTCGTAGTATATTATTTGTGTATCGAAATCCAACAAAAAGTTATCCAAATTCGTAAAGCATAAAGCAATTTATTGCAATGGAAACCACAAACATTTTTCTTCTTTCAGTTTTTAAAAGAATGTGAGTCAAAAAATTTAAGCCTAATTCCTCAGGTGTGCAATTGTGGATGGTATTTCTTTGCGATAACAGTAGAAAAGTAGATGATCTTTTTCAATATGGAATTCAACTTAATTTTTGTCTAAGCAATGTTAACGGAAATCATTGTAAACAGTTTCCCGATGATAAACCAACCCAAATGTGATGAGATCAATTCAAAAAAATGTGACTCGAATATATTTATGTCAAAGCAAGAAGATAAATAACACTAAATCCACAAATTTATATTGTACATAAATCAATTAAGTTTCATTTTAATATTATTTTCCTTCAAGTTAAACATTATTGCAATAGTCAAAATATGAACGACGGAATTGGTGTCTACAATTCATATATGTATATAGATATACAGACAGACTCTATCATCTCAGTGATAAGTTTTATTAAGTCCACAACATGTTTTTCTACAAGAAAAAAATAATACTTGCTGTATAGAACAAGTGAAAAAGAAAACCAACATGTGCTGCCAATCCAATGTCATGTTTCTATCCTTTGATAAGAATTCAAAGTTTTTTTTACAATACATTTCTGGATCGAATTCCAATTATTAATCACACTTTGTAATATTCTCCAAAAGAATTTTGATAATTCGAAGTGCCTCATAAGCAGCTTCGGAGAGGATGTCATGGTTTGAAACAGGCCAGGCGCGTAGTCAGGCCTTAAGCGTTTTTCTGTACCTTTTACCATTTGATTTACACATTATCTTACAGTGCATTAAAGCTAAAGGAATCGAACTCTTGGATTGCCAAACACTATAGCTACAGCAATATTAAGGAGTTCGTTCCAATAGAATTCTTTTCGACTCCCACTGACTACTGCACACCTAAAATGGGCATCAGTAAAGATTCTAAGGTTATGTTCCCATCAAGAAAGGACTGTTATGATCCCTTCGACACAACTATCTTTACTGATGGTTCAAACATGGAGTGTGGTGTTGGTTCAGGAATCTTCTCTGTGACTTTAGATATAACTAAGCCGTTTATTCTACCCGACTTTGCTAGTGTTTTAAAGCTGAATTACTGCCTATTAGAGAAGCATGTAAGGTAAGGTACTCAAACAAGATCCAAACCAGAACCAGAATATGCCTATTATCACAGTCATTCAGCTATTAAAGCAATTAATTCTAGTAAATCATTACTCCAAATTCGTCCAGCAATTCCGGGATAAACTTGCTAGCCTCAATATTAACCACAATATTACTCTACTCGTATATCTGGGTTCCGGGTTATTGTGATATTAATGGGAATGAACGGGACGACGAACTGGTAAGGCAAGGATCAGCCCTTTAGAGCTCACTTGCGGAAAGTGTCAACATTCCGCTTGGAGTTTTGAAGGGCAAAATTTTCTCAATTTTTCTTAGCGAATCAAACCATAGGTAGAGCAGTAATATCTAACTGCATTATATCTAGAAAGATTTGACCAACCTAGAATATATCCCGAACACTTGATCTGATATGCAGACGCAGGCAAGACTTAGCCAGGGTCGTAGCTTCCTGTAGCAGACACTGGCCAATAGGAGATCATGTAGCGAAGCGAGGCATTCCTCATAATACTAACTGTCATAGCTGTGGAGACCATCGGTAAAAGGAAACAGTCCTCTATTTCCTCTGCAAATGTCCTGCTCTGGCAAAATTTAAAGCATAATCATTAGGAAGAGCATTTTTGACGACGTTGACGAACTTTTGGAAATGAAGATTACATATTCGATCTCTTTTCTTAACGCCACGAAAAGGCTCTAGGAGGAACATCCGTTACTTCTGTGGCGGTCCTTCCCTTTGACTCCTTAGATCTCGAGCCAGCGGACTTGGGTCTTTGACGGAGGCTTACTGTAGGGGAGGGGGGCGAATTTTAAATCGATCATCGGATTGGGTGCTGCTTCAGCACCAGCCAACAAGCTGCCTTGCTTGACGCAGTGTAGATGGTATGGGTTGAGTGTGGTGGTCTGGCTAAGTGAGTGATGCAAATTCCGAATGATTGTGCAGAAGCAAACACACCGTAAGAGACATAAGAATCTACTAGATCCTTTCATGTTTTTGAACTTAATTCCAAAGTGGATGACTCAGTGAGAATACCCACAATTTCCCATATCAATCCCCTCCAAAGGTTCCTACGATTTACGGTATCAAATCGTACTAACTTACATTCATTAGTTAAAAAAAAAATAAAGTTAGAAAAAAAGTTTTGTATTTGTTAAGTTCACAGAATTGCTCGTATAACTTTCAAGCAGGAACCTCCCGAACTAAGTCCTAGATACTGGCCTGGTTTAAAGGGGCACACTTTGCTTGTCTATCTTTGGTAGACCGTAAATGCATGGAATCTTTTCGGTCGTCTTCTTGTCTTCTTTATAATCAGTAATTTTTTTGCTGTTAAGTGTTGTTTAATGGTTATTCGACAGACTTGTTGTTGAAATCCGTCTATATAACGTAGAATAGTCACCCAAAAGGTCAATCATTTCCACTTCATACCCGCTTCTATTTATGGCAACAATGACATTGCCCTTGTCCATCTGGTGCAATGATAATATTTTCATTTAGAGAAATACTTTTGTTTCATTACGTTTCTTTTGGCATAAAAAAAACATAGCTAATATGTTTTAAGAAAATCGATATGAAATGATGACATTCACTTTTGCTGTAGTAATTTGTTCTGATGCAAAAATCTCTACTTAACATTTAGTAATTCGGTGTTGGATTTTTCTCTAGCAGATTTGGAAAAAATTAGATTTGCCGACATTGTTAGGTAGTTTTTGAATTAAAAAAAATACATATAGATTTATACAACGGAATTCTGTTAACATGTTTATTCTAATACAAATTGTTACATCAGGTACACGATAAATGCAAAAATATTAACTAAATTAATATCACACATATGACAAAAATATATTAAGCACGTGTAAAAGCAAACTGAGCTAATGATTTCCACATAATTAATTATCACATTTAGGTATCTATAATAAGTTTTGTGATAGGCACGTATAGGAGATCAGACAAATACGGCTTCTAGCTCAGAAAAAAATTAACAAATTTGCCATTTTTTGCTGCGTATTTAATTTCGAATAATATCGTCAATTTGAAATCTAACTGCCAATACATTGCACAGGAAATAGTGAGGTTTGGTTTATTTATAAGGAAATGGTATTTTTTTTAATACTAAGCCATTCTGATATTAGGCGCGTTTTGTTAAAACCAGCAGGGCAGCAATTGAAAGTGAATAAAACGCTTATGCTCACTTTTGTATTCACTTTTTTTTTTAATTTTAAAATCAGTGTCACGTGTCACATTTTACAAAAAAAATTGTATACAAACGCCATCTAAACTCTCAACATTTCAACAATTTTAATTCATTCTATGTTCACTTTGATTGCTGAGATAAATTGTATTAATTTTAATTTTATGTTGCGTGTTAGAATTTGCTCACCTTGAAAATATATAGTTTTAACAAATAACATAAAGGAAATAAATTTGGATGAAAGTTTTAAAATTGAGTTCATAAGGCACTGATTCTTTTCTAATTAAGTTAACTGCGGATAAGTTTCAAACAGCCAGTCTAGTGTTTACGCAATAGACCTAAACTGAATGTTAATAACTAATAACCAACGTTAAAGTATCTCCAATGAAAAAATTTGGGAAATTTTATAACGAAGAATGCCCCCTCAAAAAAAGAGAAATTTAGTTCTAGAAACAATGAAATTTCTCATGGTTAAAATAAAATAAATTTAGTGGTGAACACTTCGAAGAGAACCAGGATCTAGTGACTTACAACTATCAACCATTCCTGTGTGCGTGTTGCCAGGAATGGAGGGGACCTAAAATTTCCAGCGCACTAACCATTATGCCAGTGGATTAAATAAGAGGGGTTTTCGAGGTGGTCTTTTGTTCGCTTCAGGATTTTTGCTATTACTTTAGCAACTGCATGCAACGCGCAAATTCTTCTGCAGTTTACGCACTGCGTAAGACTTTTCTTTTGGAGCTTGACTATCAATCCTTTTTTACACTCTTCAGGAAAACTCTCTGTTTCCGTCTTCCGACTCGATAGCCAATGCATGGATATAATTACTCTTATAACGTTGCACGCTACGGTTTCTAAATATATGGCAGTTATCAACGAGTATTATCTGAATGATTTTGAAGCTTAATTGGATCACTTTCAGAATTATTTGCTATATAAAATATACTGAGAGGAAACTTAAACACTGTAAGCTTTAAATTGGACGTTTAAGGTATTTAACTTTTGCTGAACTTTATTGTAAAAAAAAGTTTCAGCTTAAAATGTTTAATGAACAACTTTTAGTGCCATATTTATTTCATTCCATATCAATTTTTTATATCAATAAAAACTACCTTAATTTATAAGAGATTCTTTAATTAATATTGGTCCAGGCAAGTATCACTTCATAAATGCAAACAAATATTTTTTTAGCGGTTTTTTGAGACAAATATACCTGTGAATGTGCGCCGATAAATGTGTGTAGGTGCTTTTTAGTTTTTTACTTGCGATATACGTAGATACTATTATGGCAAAAGTTTTGCATTTGGAAATCAAATCGAACTCGAGTTTGTGATCAAACTTGGCATTACGATAATAGAGAACACGAAAAAATAGATCTTGCAATGTCGTCTGTCTGACTGTATATGTGTGAAGCTCGATCAGGCTGTAGCCTGTAGGTCGCTTTAGCGATTTTCTTCAAACTTGGCGCTTGGTTTTGAAAAACCTTGTTTTTTTCGAAAACGGTTGTAACTATTTTTATGAAAATAAATGCACGTCTGGACTGCACGTACTTGTTTATGTACAAGTACTTTGGAATTTGAAAATTGTAATTATATTATTATATTGTAAACATAGATGTAAATGGAGAAAAATGGATAAAACTTGTTATTTATTTTGCTAAAACATCCCTAAAATAGTATTAGGTTAAGAAATTAAAGTTCCGTTTGATTTACATATATGTATACATATACAGGGTGATTGGCATAAGGTGTGACAAAAAGCTAGAGCGTGTAGGTTGGACTTAGACAAAAAAAAAATCGTATGGGAGGGGGGTATCTATTTCCCCCCGTTTAGGCGGGAGGGGCAATTTAAGAAAAAAATCACTTAAAACAGAAAAAAAATTATTAAAAAATAACGGTGATACCTACAGAGTAATGCTATAGTATTTTGAAAAGCCAGAAATACATTCTTTAATTTTGTTTTTAAATAAAGTTGTTCGAGTGCATAGTTTTTGAAAAATTATTTTTCAAAATCAAAATTTTGAAAAAAAAAAATGAAAAAATTTTTTTTAAACAATTTTTTTTCAAAATTTTACGTAATTAAGTATTATTTTTTTATTCAATATTCAATGCTCTTATTAATTTTTGATCAAACACAAAAAACCGGATGTCCAAATGTTTTGTAGTTTTTGAGAAAATAAAAAATAACAAAAACTACTTTTGTTCTAAGAAAAGCCTTTTATTTTAGTTTTTATACGTTTTTGGATTCTTAGGTGAATTTACGATGGAAAGGATTAACTTTCTTTTTAATTTTTTTTTAATTATCGTCTTATAAACATACAATAATGTGACAAAGTACTGGATTAACCATATTTCACACATTTTTTCATTCAGAACACCTGCGTGAGAGCATTGGTTTAAAATTGACCTGCCACTTTTTTATTATGATGGGGTCGGCTTGGCGTAGGTGCATTTACGAAAAAAAGGATTAACTTTTTTTGTAAAATTTTTTTATTATCAGTCTTATAAGCATACAATAAAGTGACAAAGTACTGGATTAACACATTTTTTCATTGAGAACACCTGCGTGAGAGCATGGATTAATATTAACCTGCGAATGTTTTTTAAATAATTTTTTGTAATAAGCTATAGTTAAAAAATAGTTAAAAATTTAAATAAACAGTAATTACGTATTTTATCTAAATATGCATGTATTTCTTATTTTAATTGATTTCAAGATTCAGGAACATTCTTGTTCTTATTTCGCAATTGCACTTTTCTGTCACTAGTTAGGACGTGTAACGTTGCATTATTTAAAAAACATTCGCAGGTCAATATTAATCCAATTCTCTCACGCAGGTGTTCTCAATGAAAAAATGTGTGAAATATGGTTAATCCAGTACTTTGTCACATTATTGTATGTTTATAAGACGATAATTAAAAAAAAATTAAAAGGAAAGTTAATCCTTTCAATCGTAAATTCACCTAAGAATCCAAAAACGTATAAAAACTAAAATAAAAGGCTATTCTTAGAACAAAAGTAGTTTTTGTTATTTTTGATTTTCTCAAAAACTACAAAACATTTTGACATCCGGTTTTTTGTGTTTGATCAAAAATTAATAAGAGCATTGAATATTGAATAAAAAAATAATACTTAATTACGTAAAATTTTGAAAAAAAATTGTTTAAAAAAAATTTTTTCATTTTTTTTTCAAAATTTTGATTTTGAAAATTAATTTTTCTAAAACTGTTCACTCGAACAACTTTATTTAAAAACAAAATTAAAGAATGTATTTCTGGCTTTTCAAAATGCTATAGCATTACTCTGTAGGTATCACCGTTATTTTTTAATAATTTTTTTTTCTGTTTTAAGTGATTTTTTTCTTAAATTGCCCCTCCCGCCTAAACGGGGGGAAATAGACCCCCCCCTCCCATACGATTTTTTTCTTGTCTAAGTCCAACCTACACGCTCTAGCTTTTTGTCACACCTTATGCCAATCACCCTGTATATGAATTTATGTAAACAAAATTAAAAAAAAAAAACATATTTTCTAAAATCCAAACAAAATATGTTTAAGTTTAAATATTCAATAATTTTCATTTTTTAGGAACTTCTGTATCAGAAATTTCGTTAAAATCTATCATGCCGAAAATGATATAAATTCTATGGTAGGTACAGTCAATAATATCTTTATTTTTATTTATCAAACTATAAATTGTGAAAACTAAACGAAGAAAAACAGTTTTTAACAAAACTCTCGGTGCTGTTTTTAAGAACAAACCGAATTTCAAAAACATTTTTTTTTTAATTTTAGTGTTGGTGTCTTTATTTTTAGGTAAAATAATAAAAATAATATATAATAAATTTCTGATTGCCAAGATTTTAAAAAATCAAGCATGAGGTTTTCGAAATATGTATGTATATACTTTTTAAGGCTCGAGTACGATTACTTACACTGAAAATAAAATCTAGGTATATATGATAAAAATCTAGGTTGATTTAACAAAAATTTTGTTAATATACGTCCAACAAAAAGTTTTGTCAAATTAACAAAAATTATAGAATTTTGTTGAGGTAACAAAAAATATTTTGTTGTATCCACAAAATTATTTTGTTATGCTAACAAATAAATTTGTTGAAATAACAAAAATATTTTGTCAATTCAACAAAATATTTTGTCAATTTTACAAATTTCTTTTGTTGAATCCACAAAAAACAAAATTAATTTTGTCAAATTTTTTTTTTGGGATTTTTAAGTCCACAAAAATTGGCGTTTCGTCCCTACGATCTCACATGCAACCATCTGTGAGGGCGTATGGACAATACGCAATTTTTGTTAAGTTCAGTTAATCTTACATCGATTTTTCGACAAAAACCAAGTGTGAACTATATCATACACAAAAGAAATTTTTTTGTTTCCTTACAAAATAGTTTTATCTATCTGATAATATTATTTTATCAATATTACAAAATAATTCAACCCCAAAACAAAATATTTGTCATTTTAACAAAAATGTTTTCATTTTTTGTTAAATTGACAAAAACAAATTAACAAAAACTTTGTGATATTGACAAACATTTACAAAACAGATTTTTTTGTAGATACAACAAACATTTTGTTAACATCACAAAAAAGTTTGTCGTTGTGACAAAAATCTCTGTTTTATTTTGTTATATTAACAAAACTTGGTTTGTTAAACTGACAATATTATTTGTAGTGCATATTTTGTTAAACTGAAAAAAAATCATGCTGGATTATAAAAAATTTGTGAAATCAACAAAATCATTCTTTCGTATTGACAAAAATTTTATCAAAACGATAAAATTGTTTTGTTAAAGGTCAACAAAACGTTTTTGTCAATATTACCTAGGAATTTATTTTCAGTGTAGGCTCCAAAATTGATAAACTTTTCAAACGTTTTAGTAATTTTCAATTTTCTGAAAAGCTAGAAGACATAAAACCATTCGGTTTGTATGCACATTTTTCAAAAACTATTAACATAAATAATTTAATGTTAGATTTAGGATTAAAAAACAGATTTTCTGTCTTTCAAAAACGGTGTAGTACTTCATTGTAAGTGTTGCCGTTGTTTTTCAATATTTTTTTTCTCATTTTAAGTATTTTTTTTTTTTTTTTTCAAAAAACTTTTTTTTTTAATTCAAAAAATATTTTTTTTTTAAGTTTTGAAATGCAGTGTTTTGTTACCTTTTTTTTGTATTGATTTATGTTTTGTTACCTTTTTTTTGTATTGATTTATAGATCGTAAAGTTGCAAGTAAAAATTATGAGTACTATTAGGATCATCTTTATTTCTCATCAAATGCTCTGCGCATTTCCGTCAAAATATTTATACAGGAGCGTCTTTAAATTTTGAATAATAGTGTATATAAAAAATTTTTTCGATTTAAAAAAAAATATTCAAGATTTTTTTCGAAAATTCAATACATATTTGGAGAACATAAAATAAAAATTAGCATACCAAATTTTTTGTTAGAATAGTTTTAAAGAACGAATTAATACGACTTTATAACGATTTTTTAAATTTTGTTTGAATACTCGTATTATTATTATTTTTTTTATTTTTGAGCTAAAACTTTTTTTTATGATTTTGAACATTTTTCTCTAGTTAATGAACGTTGAACGAATTATTAACAAATGAAAATGTCAAAGTCTGATTTCTCAGTTTGTATTTTTTAGTCCTTAGAATAAATGAAATTGAAAATTCATTGAATTTGTTAATTATTATGTAATTAAGAAATTCATAGTTTTTGTTTATTTTGCAATAATTTCGATCGAACAAACTGGATAATTATTTACACAAGAAATTTGAATTAAGCGCACGTTAGAAGGGACAAAATAATTTTCTTAATAAGAAACTTGTATTCGAATCACTACTCAAATTTTGATATAATATGTTATTCTCATTGAAAAATAAAACTGTACCACCATCATTTTGTATCACTAAATCCTTTTAAAACTTTAAACCTTTCATTTATATGAAGAAAAGAAGGCCCACAAAAATACCAATTTTAAATTGACAATATTTTTTTAGTTGTAATATTTTACTGATTTCTAATTATTATTAGTATTTTTAACTTTAAAGCATAATCAATATACTCTTCTTTAAGAAACTCTTAAACTTTTTTCACTTGAATCTTATTTTGGAATATACAAAGTTCTTTTGCTTCAACACACCTTGATTTTCACCTATTTTCTCGCGATATTCGCACATTTTTTGTATTTTCTTTTATTTATACGTATGTAATTCGCAATATAGTTTTTGAAATTTTTGTTTGTCTATTAAAGCAAATAAAACTTAATAAAAATGAATTTACATTTCCACACACAGCAAAAAGTGAGCCCTTTTCAAAAAAGTAAAACTACCATCTCGGGAATCTGCCTTGAAACTGATCACAATTTGTAACAGTGTCAATGTTTTATACCCCAATAATTGGAAGTATCAACACAATCACACATTATCACCAATAGGGGATGAAAGAAACAGGTGGCAGATCTGTTCCTCAACTGGCTATTTCAGAGAAATTTGCATGTCCATTGGGTGAGAACTAATAATAAGTATTGGAAGAGCTCCGCTCTCAAGCTCATGACCTTTTCGTGTGTCTTCAAAAATCGGATCTAAATATCAAGTAAGACCAGATACGATTCAATTCAATGAGCTACATTTATAACAATCAACCCCATCCCAAAGTGAGTGTACTATGTAATGTATAAAAAAAACATTCTAACAGTGAGAATAAACAGAAATTCAGTTCACTCTAATAATTGTTCAAACAATCATCTATATCTAAACAAAATGTGGGAGTGGTGTCAATATTTACTTAGCGAAAACCATCTTCGCCGATCCAACAAGCAGAAACGAATTCAAATTCGACTTAATCCCCGCGTTTATGCAATAAACTTAAAACAAAAGTCAAGACAAGGCTTTAATTTACACCCCAACTTCCTATGCATGTAGACGAACAAAAGTCAGAACCAAAACCAACTGTAGCTTAAGGAATCTTCTTGATAATTCAGTAGTGGTATAAGTTGTATTCTTCAGTGTATTGGATTGATATCATACTTGTATAAGTGAAAAAAAAAAGAAAACAAAATCTATGAGGCTGTTTAATTATCTTGCTGGTTGGCGATTTTGTGGGGACTTTCTTTGTTACTAGGAGCGTCTTGTCATTTGAGGAGACATCTGGGCTTTACTCGGAATTGTATTTAATTGAAATTTGAATAGCTGGGGCTTGCAATAAGATTGCTCTTCATCTAAACGATTTGTTTATTTTATAGTTTTGTAAGCGAATTATGAAAGTTCGATGATGGGTTAAGAGCTTGGGAAAATGAAACTTGTTCTACAGTTATGATATCAAGATTTTTTCATGTATTTATTTAACAAGTTGATTATGGAATGGTCAACCTTAATTTAAGCTTCTGTACTGCTTTTATATTAAATCAAAATCAATCAAAAAGTGCAACATAGAATTTGGATAACTTATTCGGAGTTTCGGTAAATATTTCGACATCTTGTCATTTTTCATCATAAAACAAGTTTTTGGCACTAAATTACTTAAGTTTGGCAGAAGTAATGGTATTACGCCAGCCATCTTTGGTAGGGAGTAGATAGTAGAGTCTTACATTTTTTGGAGTTCATCAAGATGTTATGATGCCTTTGAAACAACTTGTACTGAGAACTGTCAAAATAGTTTCCTTAATTTAATAAATTAACACAAAATCTTTAAAATTCCAACATACTGTATTTATATACGACTGAGATATTACTAAATTATGTACCATTTTTCAAACATCCATGAGTCTTAAGTATTGCCTATTGTTACAATAAATTATTGAAATATGTCAATAATAACAACCATTTTTATGATGGCTGAAAGTAGTCTGCCATTTAACAGCCGTGAAAATCTAGTATTGATAGTTTATCTTCACCATTTTGCAATTTATAACAGACCACAACAAATATTGAGCAGAGTATTTCATTTCTGGAACATTTTCATAATATCAATATACCTAGACCTACTCGCCATTGGGCGAAATTCCACAATTTAAAATCTATATATTTCAATCTGTAACAAAAAACTAACAAGCGTAACACCTCCATTTAAATATCATAGCTTTAAAGGCCTGAAAAGTCTTCGGATCCAACCCTGGAGGAAGGCAGGTGACGCACAGAAGTGGGAAAGGACCTCAACCAACTTGACGCGGAAAACTGGAGACAGCTAGCTAGGAACCGAGCTAGATGGAGAAGCTTGTTAGTTGAGGCCCTGGTCCAGTGGCGTAGCATGCCATCTAGGCGCCCGGGGCGGGAGACCCATTTTGCCGCCCCCATTCAATACTAAATTAAAATTAAATTTCGAGACATCATTTCACAGGCAATAAGGTATTTTTTATTGAAGGTAAAATAGGATCAGGCTCGTGAGACAAAGCTGCATCTGCGGATTCATCGCCATGCGTTTTTTCCTGCGATTTCTTCTCGTTTTGAGTTCGATTCCAAGTTTTTCACAGAGAGTCTTAGAAAAGTCGATTGCGGCTTGGACGAAACGGTCTCTGCTCTCCATTTAGAGAGCTTTGAAAGCGCAGTTTCTGAGCACACTTATCAACACTCAGTCCACTTTGCTGCAGGTAAATCTGTACTTCATCTTTTTCAGGTAGCTCTGCAGCTCAAAAGCCAAGAAAAGTGAAGAAGTTGAATGACTGCATGGCTGTCAGAAGAAGACTGGCTCCCAATCCGTCAATTCTTCCAGTACCTCAAGAACTTGCACAAACTTATTCTTAAACGTCTATACAGCTTCATATCTTTGGCAAGACGAGGTTCACTTCTTCTGCAGGCTTGTGACTAGATGCTTGAGGTACTTCTGCTGAGTCGACTTCGTCTTGACCCTGCTCTGTGGTGGGACCAGAACGACTTCCAACTTCGACGGCAGGCACGTCTTCTTCTTCTGCCTGTAAAATAAGTTATGCATTCCCATGAATATTGGCCGGAGTACAATTCTAGGCCGCTCACGATTGTAGATGGAGGAATCATACTTACATTGGAATCACTTCCGCTGCTGCTGGATGCCGCCGAAGACGTTAACGTGGCTTTCGAACCAGAACTAGAACTGAAATATTTCAGTAATGCACCTGGAGACTTCTTCGCATCTGCTTCTTTCTTAGCCTTTTTCTTGTGGTATTCCGCGCCGCTTCCTTTAACTATTTTCATTTCCAAAAACTAGTTCAAAGGTTGAGTGAAGTACTAAGTGTTTAGTTTTAGAAGATTCAACAGTATTTAAACTATAAACAACACAATCGAAATAACTTTCTGTGATGCGGGAGGGAGCAAAAACATTGAGCTGGCTGAGACTAGAATAACGTTTCCGTCGAATCCTAGTTATCTTATCATATCTCGCATATGCATATCATATGTTTCGAAACGCTCCCTTTCAGTTTCGCGGGAGTTTTGGAACGTTTTGTTTTAGTTTCGCAGGTCGCGCGACAATACGGAATGCACTCTTATGGCCCTACTCACCGTTTACGAATTCACGGAAATCAGCCGAGAGCGTCAACGACGAACCACAGATATGGTGGCAAATTTCAAATTTACATTATTGTTGTTTGTTGACCTGTCAAACGATTTGTCATGAAACATATGATTTCTACTCTACCTTCATCACCGGCGACATTTTGCCGCCCCCCTAGGCCTGCCGCCCGGGGCGGACCGCCCCCCCCGCCCCCCCTACGCTACGCCACTGCCCTGGTCCAACCCGGACTGTAGTGCCACCTCAAGAAAGTAAGTAAGTAAGCTAAGAAGGTGCTACCATTAAAACCCAAGTTACTCGTTTAAGCTTTAAGAGAACGATAACGATAGTTTTCGAGAATAAAATACGGATGCATAAAATGAACGGATTTTAGTCGTTTGCGTATGATAATTGGTTAAAACGACGTAATCGAATAAAGCATCATACTTTCTCTACCCTTTTATTAAAGTTAAAATCATCGAATACCTTTTTTTTATTATCGTGCTAACTCCATATGATTTTTTGACATTTACGAAAATCAAAGCAGCTCTGTTTCCTTAGTTTTTTGGATGAACTGGCATTACTTCAGATATGTTCAAAATGATATTTAAAAAAATAGGCTTAGCACTATACTAGTAAGAAAATGTTTAAAATTAAGAAAGTTAGGATAGGAAATCGTTAAGAAGTACAATACTAATTCCTTAATACTAAGCTGTTTAAAATTTTGCGCCTTTGTTTTTTTTTTTTGCACGAACTGACATTGTTTTTGCTATGTTCAGAAGCAATTAATTAAAACTTAAAATTTTGTTATGTAAATTACAAAATGCCATAATTTACGCAATTTCGTCGTACCTACTTTTTGACACTTAACACGAATATGACAGATAATGGCATTTTATCAATCGTGTTAATCCACCATTAGATCAATTTTCTTTTCTGAACGAATTTGGCAATCCCATGGAACACCAATTTTTTTAGATTTGAGTTAAACAAGAGTTATGACTTATGAGTATTTGCTGTTTTAGCTTTTCGTAAGTTGAGGATAATAATGCCATAACCGAAAAATCAATGTTTTTCAAAACAAACAAAACTAGAAATACAAATTTTTAAATTTTATGTTTATGACTTTTTTTTCAATTTGTTAGAAAAGAATAATTAAATTTCGTTAAACAGTTTTAATCGTTATAGGAAGTTTTTAACACGAGGTCATGAGACATTTTATGCAAAGAAGGTCCAAAGTTAAGCAAGACTAGATAGGGGTTGACTGTAGGTAAATAAATATTCAGAAGGTATATTTTTTGTTACTTTTGGAAGTTACAATATCATTCTATTTCTTATAAAATATCACAGAAAATAGATCTAAGCTACAACAAATATTTTCACTTGACTTTAAAATTATTTAGTTTGTAAATAAATAGTTTTTTCTAAACTTTTCTAGTAACTAATTTCTTTAAAGTTGAACTACTAGCGAATTGCAATAAATTTTGTTTTTGTAAATTTTAAAATTAAAAAAAAAAAAAATCAAATTTATCTTAAATAAAGCAATCACCATTTAAATAATTCAGAAAATCAAATTCAGAAAATCAAATTTCTTAATAAACACATCTAAAATAATAACATTTTGTGTAAAAAAGTAAGTACACGAACCTTTTTTAATGTTTGCAAATGTCAAAGAGTCATATGGAGCTAGCACGATAGTAAAAAAATAAAGTAGGTATTCGATGGTTTTAACTTTAATAAAAGGGCAGAGAAAGTATGATGCTATATTCGATTAAAATTTGCAAATTCGTTGTTTTAACCTAGTATCATACTAAAACAGCTTTAGCATCGTACTAATTCAATTAAAATTTTGCGCCAATATATTTAAGAATTTTGTATACCTTTTATTTTGTATTGGTGCCAACTGCAGTCGTTTTACTCAAAATATTTCAATCCGACCAAACTCAGTCCTGCACTCTCATTCGGAGAATTAAGTCTTAATTAATAAAGAATACTTAAAAAAGAAATCGTCAAAGCACCAGCCTGACACTCCGTTTTGAGGATTTAGTCTTAATTTATAATCAAATCAAAAATTATGAACCAAGGTCGATTGGCAGACTGTTGTTTTCGTATTTGACGTTCAATAATCTTTCAGTGTCTAAAGCTTCACTTATGTTACAAGTTAATCTGTGGCTAGCTCTTGGTCCGGTCCAGCCAGAGACTAGTTCAGTGGATAAGGTTCATTGATGGCCTTAAATCTTTCTGTGACCAAAGTTTAATCTATGTACCAATGAGATCAGTAAATCCATTCCTAGCACTCGGTGTCGAACAAAATATTGCAAGTAAAATAAATCCAATACTTCTGCTTTTTCTTGCATTAAAAAACCCGGTTGTAAGTTTACCATAGGTATAAAAGATTTGATTGGAAATAGTTTGTCCCGCTATTGATATATAAAGCAGCGAAAGTTAGGCAAATTTTTTTTTTCAAACGCTTAGATATGATTTATTTATGATTTGTATCCTGACGCCACCTACACGCTCATGCTTGGCTGAAAATAAGCCAAACTGAGGCATTCGCAAGATCCTCTGTTGCTTAAATTATGATGACAGACGACTTGAAGTGTTTTTAAAGCTATAAGTGTACACGATTTGTAGATCTTACAATATTGTCAGACCTGACAATGTCTGACAATTTATCTACCAATGAGCTACTCGTAATAATAAATTGTGTGTGTACACGAATATCAAATACCTCACAACTTACCGTCTTAAAATCAATTGTCAGATACATTTTTTGACAATTAATTGCAAGATTACATGATTGTCAGCTATCGTACACATGATTGTCAGATTTCTTACAATTAATTGTCAGACAAATTTTCTGACAATTTATTGTAAGACTACACGGTTGTAAGACATTGTAAGCATGTTTTTCACTGACAGATCTGACAATTACTACGTTTATATGAGGTATTGAAGCGAGCTTGAAGCTCGCTTTAACCCTTTGTAAACGGGTATTGAGTTGAAATGAGCTTCGTTCGACTCGATCTCACTCGCTTAGCGGTGTCGAGTCGAAATATGAGACGAAAAACCTGGGTCGAGGAGTTGGCTTAACAAAATGTTTCAGAATCGCTCAACACCATTTCAACTCAACTCCAAATCGAGCTCTCAACTCAAATGACGAAAAACCTGGGTCGAAAATCCGACCCTAATCCAACTCGATCTTTCGATACTGCATATAAACGTAGTAAATATTGTACGATCTACCAATCGTGTACACTTAGCTAAAGCATGTTTTTCACAGACAGATCTGACAATATTGTAAGATCTCCCAATCGTGTACTCTTAGCTTTAGCTTAATTGTTGATTTATGATTATGAATGTCTCAGAGTTTGATATGTCCCCTCTACATTCACCCCTTCATGAAGCACAGCATTTGAATTATTTTTTGTTTCATTGAACGCATCGCAGGGCTTTCACACACTATCAAGTCATTAATCCTCACTATTTCCGTGTGTTAAGCAAGCTGTGACATCAGTAGGAGATGCAAATAATATTTTTTAAGGAAGGAAAATTATAAAGTAAACTACTAAAGGAACAACAACATAACAATTTCTTGAATTCAATTGAGATACATATGTGTGTATGTACATAAATACGAGTTTGTTCATATGTACATAGTTATGTAGGGACAGTATGTACATATGTAATGTAAATATATTTCCATATTGATATATGAGTTAATTAATTCAAAACGATCATTTTCGCTTGATCAATGACAAAAAAGGCACTGCTAGTTGGCTAAATACTCCTATAGCATTGTGATACATATTTTGTTTCATAGTGTGACTGAGTGTTCTACTACATAAATTAAATACTTTATGGGGAATTATTTAATATCAATGTTTCAAAAATTTTAAATCCAAAATAACTTATAATGCATTCCATTCAGACAAAAAACGGAGGTACATACTATATGTATGTATGCATTTATTAGTTCCACAAATAAAATTTGGCGTATTGTTTGTGCCTACACACTTATTATAACAATTTCGCCGATCATCAATTTATAACAATCGAATTTATTAATGTTCTTATAATTGGGAATGATGCAGCCCATTGTGAATAACAAGAAAATTGATAATTCCCAATACAAAGTAGATATATTTTTTAATAATTTCGGATCTAAAAAAAACGAATCATAATACTTATGACTTTTGTAATAGGGGTAGATATCTATTGTTATTATCTCTATTCTAGTAGGAAATCTGTTGAAAGGTTATTTATATAATTTTATAAGAAACAATTTTTCTGTCGTTGAGATCTTTTTGAATATTTAAATTCATATTTATTTTCATACTTTTTCTATAATTAAAGACTTATGTATTTTATAGGAAATCAAAATGTCTATAGCTTCCTCATAGTATTTTCATTAGCACAAACAGAAAAACAAGGTAAGGCTGATTAAGAAAATAAGTTTCAAGGGGTAACTGACTTTTAGGGGTAACTGTTAAAGTAGTGATTTTCCAAAAAAAAAAAAGACATATTTTATACAGAGAAAAGAGAAAATATTTTTTTGTTTCGTCATTTGTATACCTGTTTCGAAGTGGATTATGTTTTTTTGAACAAAATAAAGTTCAAATTACACACATACATATACATACATGTACTATAGTACGTGAATTTGCCGACCGACCCTCTTCTAATTTTGCCAGGAGCTGCTTCAAATCGTTGAATAGAATGTTATCTAAAGTCAGTTCTTGTGCATGAAGCATGACATTGGCCCATACTCTAGATACTCTAAAGGAATATTCACATGAGAGCGACCAACGAATAAAAAAACTAATGGTATTTAAAACATAGTATATAAGCCAAAATTCTTCCTAAAAACTTTACAAAAGGGTAGAAATCTAGTTTAATTTAATGTTAATATATTAAAATTTGCGTTGGAATGCTAAAATGAGAGAAATTTGAGAAAATACATTTGTCGTCGCGAGTTGCAATATGGTTGCTACGAACTGTCAAACACTATTCGCGTTCGAAATACCATACACGAATTGATCGAATGAATTGTTCGCGGGCGACTAACCTCAAAATCATTCTAAGTTGTCTAAGCAAACGCCATTCGTGACGAATTAAAAAAAATGCATGTGAACGAAATATCAAAATGGGCGAATGTTCGTTCATTCGTCGGTCGTTAGCCGCTCTCATGTGAATAGTCCTTAAGAGACGGAAATTTATCCAGGGCGAGTCACAGTGGGATGTGCAGTTTCATAAAGGTGCATTGTCGGGTCATACTTCATAGAATTGGCAATTTCAACTGCAATTCTCCAGGTGATAATTGTGCATTATTTTGAATATTTTTTCATCTTCCAACTGCTCTAGGGTCTAGTTAGCGAACACAATGCCGTTGCCTATGGTCGTTGTCGTAATAAATGACAGCTTATTTGATATGCGTTTTTCTTCTTAAACTCCGAGTGGAGCCATGAGCTGTAAAAAAAAGAACTATGTAAACTTTTTATACGGAGCGCTCTGAGCACTCAATTGCATTTCTCTTCGGGGCTCAGTCGATGAGCTCTATAAGAAAAGACCGAGCGGATCGAGCAAAGAGGTGAGCTCGGCTAACTTCAGTTTTTTCAGTGTCAGTGGCTGATTACAACCAATTCCATGCATTTGAGATAGATTAGAGTTGATCATTGAAAGGAAAACTGACATTTGAGAATAGAAAGAGAATCGAACACATTCAGTGGAACGATTGTGTTCCATATTAAAGAAACGAAAATCAGCTGTTCATTGAAATTGATATCCACAGGGTGCAGCACCGAAAGGATTTTAAATCATAACAGCGCCACCTGTAGGCAACGTAGGGAAACGAGCTTGATCGCATTCGAAAGAAGAAGAAAGAGAATTTTTTTAAAACTAATAATGAACAAACATGGGTGAGTAAACGGTTGAGCAGCGCACGTTCGCCATAGAACGGTTTTTTTTAGAAACAATGATTCGTACGTATTGACGATGCGCGAATTTCAAAAACGTTTTGATTTAGGGCGAAAAAAACCTGTATTCTCTGAAAAAACATTGCGGACGTGGGTCCGGGCTCGCCAACAGTGACAAGGACCTCGCCAAACTTCGCGCATGTCCGCGCCGCCGGTCAATCCAGTCCGAGCCGCTCCGCGCGCAGGCACGCCAAAAATTTAAATTTATCCCATCGTACCATACGCAGAATTCTTCATTCTGACTTAAACTTCCATCCATACATTTTTTTTATATTCAATGATGATTTGTTTAAAAAAAATGCTGGTAACCGTTTAATTTCACGTATCGCCGAAATTGTGTGGCCCATTGACGTATTATATATAATATGTCAATGGTGTGGCCGTCGCGCTCACCCGATCTCTCCGTCTGCGTTTTTTTTCTGTGGGGCTACTTAAAATCAAAACTATATGAAAATAAACCTCGAGACCTAGAAGCCCTAAAGACTGAAATTCGACGTCATTCCGCTGCAATTCCGACCACTATGTTGACTAAAGTGTACGATGATTTTATTTTGCGCCTTCGTAATTGTATCGAAAATGAGGGTCGCATTTAAACGATGTTATCTTTAAAACTAAAAAGTTTTGAACTTAAATAAATTATTCAAAAAAGTTGCTCTTTTTTCTTCTTTCGAACGCAACCAAGATCGTTTCTCTACGTTGCCTACAGGTGGCGCTGTTACGATTTAAAATCCTTTCGGTTTCCGTGCCGCACCCTGTATTAGTGAAATAATAAAAGTGGATTTAAAAGAAAGTTTAAATAAGAATTTTGTATTTTATGCAGTAAGACAAATTCTACTACTCATTACCTTCATTTTGGCACCAATTAAAGCCATTGCAGTTTGACGAATAGTCTTAAAAATGGGAATGAAAATTTTTCAATGATGCACTTCAATGATAGCTATAATTGGCCCCTAACTGGCCCCTAAGAAAAATTAAGATGGATAATTTTACATCAAAATCTTAATATATAAAATGTTGCCAAATTCTGTACTATTATTAAAATGTACACCCACTCTGACCAATTTTCCTTTTGCATTACTTTTCAACGTAGTAAGGTCTATCTATGTACACTGCGAGCAGTAAAATAGTAGTGGGCACTGTCATTTTGAATATCTTTGAGTTTGTGGAAATACAAAAGTTTTTTAGCATTAACTGCATTGCGAAAGAGGAGTACATTTCGCTACTATGTCCATACAAAAATGCAAACTGATTTATAAAGCCGCAAATATTTTTTTTTATTTTTTAACACATGATGCAACAAAGTTTTCAAGAGCAATAAAATAGTAGTATGATAGTAAAAAGTATTTTATTCGAAAAATAATTATATTTTAAAGTAATTTTTTATAAATAAACTTAATACTTAGTAGCATGACCATGATTTTTTATGACAGCTATACAACGCTTTTTCATAGAATCTACAAGGCCTTCGCATCTCTTCAGTGGTATAGTCTGCCTTGCATGTTCAACTACAGCCCAAAATTCTTTGTTGTTTTTAGGCCTAGCATCCCATACGGCTTTCTTAATATCTGCCCACAGGTTTTCAATGGGATTGAGGTCAGGAGATTGAGCTGGCCAATCCATAACCTCAATTCTATTGGCCCGAAACCATTCCTTTGCCAACTTACTAGTATGTTTCGGGTCGTTATCTTGTTGGAACGTCCATTTTAGAGGGCATGTCCTCCTAAGCAAAAGGCAGCATAGTGTTCTGCAGTATTCCTACGTATGCATGCTTGTCCATTATATTATTAATTTTATGGATTAGACCCACACCTCTGTAGGAGAAGCAACCCCAAACCATAATACTTGATCCGCCATGTTTAACCGTCTTTATGGTGTATCGGGGATCATATTGTGTATTAGGGGGATGGCTTACATACTGACGAGACCCTTTACCTCCATATAGAATGATTTTGGATTCATCAGTCTACAATACATTCCTCCACTTCTCAATGGGCCAAGAGAGATGTTCTTTGGCGAACTGAAAACGCCGGGTCACATGGGTTTTTTTTCAGAAGTGGCACCTTGCGTGGGCTGCGAGCATTTAATTTATGCTCTCGTAGTCGTCTTCTTATCGTATGAACACCACAAGTTAGGTTTAACTCGTCGCGGATTTTCACAGCTGACATTGTTGGTCGATTTTTAGCGCACCTTGTGACTTATCGTACGGTAGTCTCCAAAAGAATCGGCTTTTTGCCCCGTTTTTCGTCTTTTTTTTGTAAATGATTGCATTACGTATCATTGGGGCTGAAAATCCGACGAGGTTTTCAACTTCCCTGTACGTCTTGCCTTGATTTATAAGATTTTGAATCCATGTTCTTTTTTCTTCGCCGCAATGTTTGCTTCGTCCCACTAAATTATGCATAGTCATATTTTTTTACTTAATACATAAATAATACGTAAAAACTAAAACAAACTTACTTTTTTTACAAAAAATCGAATATTTTACTGTAAATAATATTTTTTTTAATAATTTTACTTTTGCTACTATTTTATTGCTCGCTAAGAAAAATCAAATTTCGAAATAAAATAAGCTGTAAATAATAACGGTGTTGATTTGACAACAGAAAAAGCATGGCCAGGTCTGTCACATATAATTGTTCATAAATGTAACCGTAATGGAGACCAGTGGTACACAGGATTCGAAATATACAGCGAAATTCATTTTACCAGCAGGCACTACTATTTTACTGATCGCAGCTCTATATAATCAAATCAATATTTTGTTGTTTTGTCTTTCTTACCCAAAAATGTCTTGTGGATGAAGATAAAATGGATTTTAACTTTTCTAAAATGTACATTTCATACATACTATGTATATGACATTTAATTATTTTTTCCTAGCACCACTGTAGATATGATTCAACAATTAAACACGTGTCCAGTGTCAATAAAGATAGATAATAGGTATGATTATGACATAAAACACAGACCTTTCTTAACAATTTTCTTGTTAGACTTGTTCTGAATGAACTTCAGGATTTCATTCAATATAAAACTGGCACGTTGATTTCTAGCTCTTATCATTTGATACGACTCTAAAGAATGATTAAAAAATAAAATTTTAAGTTCTTGTTTGTTCAAAAAATATATGTATATATACTCATACATGCAAACATACAAATGACGAAAAAGATAAAAGATTATGGAATTTTAACCACAATTTAATTTGTTTTGTTAAATACTCGTAAATTAAATACCTCTAGAATATTTTAACAACAAGTCTCTTAAATCAAACGTTTAATCTAATTTAAGCCTAGCATCAACTTCATTATATTATTTGTCTCACAAACTTTCCATGATGAGTTTGTTTTATGTTCTAATTTTAGGAAAAGACCTCTTCAAATTTAGTTAAAAATATCAACCAACCATAAATGTTTTTTTTATCACCGTAATAAATATAAGAAGAAATAACTCAAGCTTAGTTAAAAATAACATTAATGATTATTTTGAGAAACAAGTCACACGCGCATTACAAATTTGGTATTTTTTTTAGGATTTATGTATAATTTAAATTATTTGAAAAGTACTATTAGATTTAGTTCAACTGTTGGGTGAGATATAAATATAATATACATATATTCGTAGGACATTTACACCCTTATATGTAACTAGAGATGTGTTTTAACCATTGCTGCATAGCCAGCGCAGCATTCAAGTGCGAATAAAACGATCAAACTCACTCCATATGTCAATTTCAATTTATATTTCAATGTTGGCCATTATTATAGAAAATATCAAAATCTGATGTCAAAACATATATGTATGTATGTACGTATGTATGTTTAATTCTAAAATTTAATGCATAGCGCTATTTTCATTTCAATAATTTAAAGTTCTATCACCAGCACAAAACTGCCATTTTTTACTGGCTTCTTTTTCGCCAGCAATCAAATTGTTGTTGTTTGTCGAGGGAAATTTTGCTGCGCTAGCTTTGCAGCAGTGAATAAAACACGCCTTAGTTTTGTTCGTTGAGCACTGAAGTCAGCTTGGGTCGCCCTTAATCGTTTTTTGAAAAACCTGAACTCACCCTGATGACTAAATTCCGTGTTTTTTTAGACCTGGGGCCAAATTACCGCTTCAGTGACCGAGTGAGTGAGTCCCATCAGTGATCGAATGAAAATGTCAAACAACTCGTAGTGTAATCGATTGCTCGATGACGAAAGCGGTAATGCCAAACTCACATAATTCAGTCACGTATTACTCGAAAACTGATGCGGTAATTTGGCCCCTGGAGTCGCCCTTAAGTAGGCTGGGTTACGACCTAACTGTCAAAAGTCACATTAGATTTCATATTTCTTTTATTGTCGTTTGTTGTACTCATCATCCTTATCAGATGAAATATTCAGTAATAACGAAAAATTTATTGTTTTCTTTTCATTTTTAAAACTAATTTATTTAACAGATTTCAATTTTTTCAGAACACAGAATTATTTGTTTCTTGCTTTTAGTTGTCAACAAAACAATTGAAAGCCCTTGGGTGTTTTTTGAAAACCGAAATACCCAGTTTTTTGACAACTCTCAGGGTTTTCAACCTTGGGTAAAGTTGAGCGAACGAAATTACTATTGTCAATTATCAACCAATTGACCATTGCTAAAATTTCACAATCAATTGAAATTATGGTCAAATGATAAAAGTTTCGATTATTGTTATGGTATTGACCGATGTGAATTTAGCTCAATTTTTTTTTTTGTTTTGAGGTTTTGCATTCAAATAAATTATTTTATCAAAATAAAAACAAAGAACTTCAATTTAAATTGAGTTGTGGTTTGAAATAGCAAAAAGAAGAAATAGCTCAGAGATGCTTCAAACCCCCTAGAATTGGAAGAACAAATGTGAGTATTCTTGACCAGGACGAAAACGCATTTTTTTGCAATCCAAATATGTATTCTTTTTAAGCTTTATAAAAAATTTCCATTTATCAAAAGCAGCTTTCTCTTAGGTACATGTTATCTGAAATAGAGCTTAAACTTAAAGTACACTACACTACTTACACAGATCTTGAAAAACTTCGAGCAAAAACTTACTTTTTTGATGGAAGGAGTCGAATCCCTGGTATTATAGATTGTCCGAATGGAACACAATTTTTTGATTAGGTTTGTTGAAGGTCATGTCAGGCATGCTTACAGCCATACTTGACGATATACAGGAATCCCGAAATCCGGAATCATTAGAAAGCTTTTTCAATAAGAAAAAACGCGCTAGAGCTCGAAATATTTTAAAACTTACAATAGGTGTTTTGAAGAACGGATTTAGATTCTTGCTTAGAACACGAGAATTGAATTATACTCCTCTAATTCTTTACAAATTGCAAACATTCACATAATATTTGATTTTTATTGATCCCGAACTTAAAGAACACAATGATGATGAATTGAACAATGCTACTCGTATGAATATTAATGACAAGACGACTCGTGAAGCAAACTATGTTCAATCGGAAAACATAAAACCTCAAAATGAAAGAGCTTTGACAGTTCTTTGTTTTCCTTGTAAGCTCTCAATTTTTCCTTCTTAATTTGTAAAATTTCTCCAGTATTGTCGTACATCATTCATTTTAAATATAATGTCACTGCCAACACGAATTTCCACCATAATACTTTTTTTACTTGCGACTTATTGGTACTATAAGGCAAGTTATGCATTCGTAAAAAATTCGAACTCGAGATTTCGATCAAAGTTGACATTACGATGATAGCGAAGACTAAAAAAGTGGGTCTCACAATTCTGTCTGTCTGTCTGTCTGTTCGACTACAGGCTAAACGGCTGGGCCGATTTTCTTTAAACTTGGTAGATATCATTTTTAATTTTTCCCCCCGCACGTTTTTTTCTTTTTTTTTTAAGACCAAAAATAACGGTACCTGCCATACGAATTTTTTTTTGAAATTTTATGATCATTTTTTTTCTCAAAAACTGTTCGACATATTTAAAAAATAAAAATACAGAAAAATTTCATTTAATTAAAGCTAGGTAATGGTTGAAACAAATTTTCCGAAAATGGTTATTGAGGGTACCCCCCAGGAACCATTTTTTCTGTTTTTGATTTTCTTAAGAACGGTACAACCGATTTTGATCATTTTTTGTTTCGCTAAAGCTCCCCAAAAATATAAATAGAATTGTGTACTCAAATTTTCAAA
The DNA here is from genome assembly GCA_963931855.1 of Philhelius festivus. Classification (NCBI taxonomy): domain Eukaryota; kingdom Metazoa; phylum Arthropoda; class Insecta; order Diptera; family Syrphidae; genus Philhelius; species Philhelius festivus. The sequence continues at coordinate 30,139,957 of OZ007556.1, read as the reverse complement.
AATTTTTTTTTGGATTAAAAAAAAAAAATCAAAAATTTTTTTTTTCAAAACTCAATATTTCGAAAACCCCATGCTAGATTTTTTTTAAACTTAATAAATAAAAGTTTCTCAATATAATGTGAGAAAAAAAATTTTATTTTACCTAAAAATAAAGGTACCTACCATACAAATGCTAAAAAATTAAAAAAAATGGTTTTCAAAAATCGTGTTTTTCTCGATAACGGCACCTAGAATTTTGATAAATTTTTTTTTCTTTCAATTAATTTTTACGATCTTTAATTTAATAAAAAAAATTAACGGACCAACTGCTTTTTTTTGCTTACTACCTTTGACCTGTAATGTCGATTTTCTTTACACATGATAAATCAATTTCTGTGAAGATTTCGATCTCTCGACAGATTTTACGTTGATTCACACCAAAAAAATTGATTTTTTCACACACACCAAAAGAAAAAATTTGACACGGGATCGAAATCCCTAGTGTGTAAGGAAAATCGACATAAATTTTTATTGAAAACTTTAATTAGAAAATTTAAGCAAAAACGTTTACACTTTTTTTGTCTCGCACCAATTCACTCTTCGTCCACTTACTCCTTTCAATTGAAAGAAAACTTGGCATATATCAATAAAGTCGTGACAATTGACACTGACAATACCGATTTTTCTAATCACAATTGATAATTGATACAAATTCGCATTTAAGCAACTATTCATTGATAGTTGACAATCACAATGCTGATTGAAGAAATTACTTGATAAACATTAACTATCAATTCATTATTGACAATCGCAACATGGGTGTTAATGTGGATCCCTAATACTTGGTTAAAAATTATATATTTAACTAGAGTAAAATACCCGGCGTTGCCAGGTTCTTGTGGAGAAAATTTCTTTCGCACAGAAAGTCCTATGTAAAAACAACTAATTATCCTAGAAAGTTTATTTCCGATACTAACAAATTCTGAGAGAATCTCTAGAGCATCATTCACCTACCCTAAGTTTAGTAAACGGAAAATATTCCAAAGAAAATTTATTCACGAAAGCTCTTTACAGTTACATGATATATCAAACCACAAATTGTTGGAGTATATTTTTGCATATTTCATCTAAAATGAATATTTTTGCATACCATGCACACGTAGAACAGGTGAACTAAACAGATTAGGCGCCAGTTATAGACCGAGAGCCCACAGCAATTTTTGGGTGTGATTGATAACAAAAAATAATTAGCATAATTAGATAGGCCTTTTATAGTTATTTATGAATGTGAACGTCTTGCATACTCTAGTGGGCGCAATAGTGCATTATAGTGCATCAAGTATGCAGTTTTTTCCAAATTCTAAAAAATTGGGATACAAAATTTGCCATAACTTCAAAATGAACAGCTAAGTGCCCTGATTGCAAATATCGAGGTCCAAGACGTTTTGAAGGTGGCCTTCTTAGTGCAAGAAGTGGCTTATTCTTATCGCGTCTGGCAGGCAGAAGGCTGTCTGCAAAACGTCTTGGACCTCGATATTTTCAATCAGGAGGCTTAACTCTACATTTTGGCAAAGTTGTTATCACAATTATTTGGACTTGGAAAGAACTGCATACTTGATGCACTATTATGCACTATTGCTCCCACTAGAGTATGCAAGACTTTCACATTTGTAAATAACTATAAAAGGCCTATCTAATTATGCTTATTATTTTTTGTTATCAATCACACCCAAAAATTGCTGTGGGCTCTTAGGCGCCAGTTATAGCTTTCATTGAAAACCATCATTGAAACACAAATCAGTGGAACGGTGGAATATTTTTTGACAAGTCGGTTATAGCAATCATTAATTTCGCTGTCATTGAAAAGATCTGTCATTGAAAAGGTATGTCCTTGAAAAGATATGTCACTTGAAATATAAAATAAATAAAATAAATTTGTTATTATGAGATTTTAAGTTTATCTTTTCGCGGGCGTTATTCATGTTAAATACTCGTAGATAAAGATTTTCGGAACCTACCGCGTTATTTCTAAAGAAATTTGTTATTGACTAGCTGATCGGGAATTTTGTGTAAAGTGAAAAAAGAGTGAACAGTTGCAAAATAAAATTAAAAATGGTTAATTCCTTGAATAAAAAGAACCTTTTATTGCTGTTAGCATTATACAAAATAATTCAAAAAAGAAAATGCCTCTCAACGCGCAAGCGTATGTACCAAGTACATCCTATATATCGGGCGCGGAAATCTCATGGAGAGTATTTCAATTTAATGAAAAGTCTGCAAAGATACCCAGTTAAGTTTTACGAATATTTCCGTATGACAAAGGAACAGTTCAACTTCATCCTACTCAAAATAGATAGTGACATTAAACCACGAAACAATTTGTTTCTAAATCCACAGGACTATATAAGTTCTAAAGAAAAACTTTGTCTTACTTTGAGGTAATCTGAAAATGATTTTTGCAAGAACCAAATCTTTAATACCTATGGATGTACTAATTACTTTCAGATTCTTAGCTACTGGTGCAAGCTTTGCGGACCTCTCATTCCGATTTTTGATGGGAAAAACTACAGTGCGGAATTGCATAATCCAAACAATCCACGCCATTAACATTCATTTGAAATTCGAATTTATGCCCATACCAAATAGCCCAAGTGACTGGAAAGATATCGCGGACGGTTTTCTGGAGTGTTGGAACTTTCCGAATTGTGTTGGATCATTGGATGGAAAACATGTAAGAATGTTTGCTCCAAGAAATTCGGGAAGTTTCAATTTCAACTATAAGAAATGCTTCTCAACCATTCTTATGGCAGTAGTTGATGCAGTTGATGGGAGGCAGAAGGCTGTCTGCAAAACGTCTTGGACCTCGATATTTTCAATCAGGAGGCTTAACTCTACATTTTGGCAAAGTTGTTATCACAATTATTTGGACTTGGAAAGAACTGCATACTTGATGCACTATTATGCACTATTGCTCCCACTAGAGTATGCAAGACTTTCACATTTGTAAATAACTATAAAAGGCCTATCTAATTATGCTTATTATTTTTTGTTATCAATCACACCCAAAAATTGCTGTGGGCTCTTAGGCGCCAGTTATAGCTTTCATTGAAAACCATCATTGAAACACAAATCAGTGGAACGGTGGAATATTTTTTGACAAGTCGGTTATAGCAATCATTAATTTCGCTGTCATTGAAAAGATCTGTCATTGAAAAGGTATGTCCTTGAAAAGATATGTCACTTGAAATATAAAATAAATAAAATAAATTTGTTATTATGAGATTTTAAGTTTATCTTTTCGCGGGCGTTATTCATGTTAAATACTCGTAGATAAAGATTTTCGGAACCTACCGCGTTATTTCTAAAGAAATTTGTTATTGACTAGCTGATCGGGAATTTTGTGTAAAGTGAAAAAAGAGTGAACAGTTGCAAAATAAAATTAAAAATGGTTAATTCCTTGAATAAAAAGAACCTTTTATTGCTGTTAGCATTATACAAAATAATTCAAAAAAGAAAATGCCTCTCAACGCGCAAGCGTATGTACCAAGTACATCCTATATATCGGGCGCGGAAATCTCATGGAGAGTATTTCAATTTAATGAAAAGTCTGCAAAGATACCCAGTTAAGTTTTACGAATATTTCCGTATGACAAAGGAACAGTTCAACTTCATCCTACTCAAAATAGATAGTGACATTAAACCACGAAACAATTTGTTTCTAAATCCACAGGACTATATAAGTTCTAAAGAAAAACTTTGTCTTACTTTGAGGTAATCTGAAAATGATTTTTGCAAGAACCAAATCTTTAATACCTATGGATGTACTAATTACTTTCAGATTCTTAGCTACTGGTGCAAGCTTTGCGGACCTCTCATTCCGATTTTTGATGGGAAAAACTACAGTGCGGAATTGCATAATCCAAACAATCCACGCCATTAACATTCATTTGAAATCCGAATTTATGCCCATACCAAATAGCCCAAGTGACTGGAAAGATATCGCGGACGGTTTTCTGGAGTGTTGGAACTTTCCGAATTGTGTTGGATCATTGGATGGAAAACATGTAAGAATGTTTGCTCCAAGAAATTCGGGAAGTTTCAATTTCAACTATAAGAAATGCTTCTCAACCATTCTTATGGCAGTAGTTGATGCAGTTGATGGGAGGCAGAAGGCTGTCTGCAAAACGTCTTGGACCTCGATATTTTCAATCAGGAGGCTTAACTCTACATTTTGGCAAAGTTGTTATCACAATTATTTGGACTTGGAAAGAACTGCATACTTGATGCACTATTATGCACTATTGCTCCCACTAGAGTATGCAAGACTTTCACATTTGTAAATAACTATAAAAGGCCTATCTAATTATGCTTATTATTTTTTGTTATCAATCACACCCAAAAATTGCTGTGGGCTCTTAGGCGCCAGTTATAGCTTTCATTGAAAACCATCATTGAAACACAAATCAGTGGAACGGTGGAATATTTTTTGACAAGTCGGTTATAGCAATCATTAATTTCGCTGTCATTGAAAAGATCTGTCATTGAAAAGGTATGTCCTTGAAAAGATATGTCACTTGAAATATAAAATAAATAAAATAAATTTGTTATTATGAGATTTTAAGTTTATCTTTTCGCGGGCGTTATTCATGTTAAATACTCGTAGATAAAGATTTTCGGAACCTACCGCGTTATTTCTAAAGAAATTTGTTATTGACTAGCTGATCGGGAATTTTGTGTAAAGTGAAAAAAGAGTGAACAGTTGCAAAATAAAATTAAAAATGGTTAATTCCTTGAATAAAAAGAACCTTTTATTGCTGTTAGCATTATACAAAATAATTCAAAAAAGAAAATGCCTCTCAACGCGCAAGCGTATGTACCAAGTACATCCTATATATCGGGCGCGGAAATCTCATGGAGAGTATTTCAATTTAATGAAAAGTCTGCAAAGATACCCAGTTAAGTTTTACGAATATTTCCGTATGACAAAGGAACAGTTCAACTTCATCCTACTCAAAATAGATAGTGACATTAAACCACGAAACAATTTGTTTCTAAATCCACAGGACTATATAAGTTCTAAAGAAAAACTTTGTCTTACTTTGAGGCAATCTGAAAATGATTTTTGCAAGAACCAAATCTTTAATACCTATGGATGTACTAATTACTTTCAGATTCTTAGCTACTGGTGCAAGCTTTGCGGACCTCTCATTCCGATTTTTGATGGGAAAAACTACAGTGCGGAATTGCATAATCCAAACAATCCACGCCATTAACATTCATTTGAAATCCGAATTTATGCCCATACCAAATAGCCCAAGTGACTGGAAAGATATCGCGGACGGTTTTCTGGAGTGTTGGAACTTTCCGAATTGTGTTGGATCATTGGATGGAAAACATGTAAGAATGTTTGCTCCAAGAAATTCGGGAAGTTTCAATTTCAACTATAAGAAATGCTTCTCAACCATTCTTATGGCAGTAGTTGATGCACGCTATAGATTTGTTGTGGTAAGCAACGGTGCCCATGGATCGAATTCTGATTCAACAGTGTTTTCATGTTCACATTTTGGAAAAGCGTGGATAAATAATCCAGAAATTCTAATGGTTTGTAAATACGTAAATTAAGCGTTGATTGAAATAATTGTATGTGTTAATTTTTCTATTTCCTATAAAGGTTCCTGTTGATACGCCATTACCTGGTACGACTGATCCGCAACCCTATGTATTAGTTGGAGATGAGGCTTTTGGACTAAAATATAATCTCTTAACCCCATACCTTGGATCTGGCTTGAGTTATAAACAACGAATCTTTAATTACAGGTATACTAGGTTCAATTTATTGCTAAAAAGTTAGGAAATATTTTTATTCTTGTTTCAGGCAGTCAAGAGCTAGAAGAATAGTTGAGAGCACATTTGGAATAGCCACACACACCTGGAGGATACTTCTAAAGCCTTTAGAGGTTCAGCCAGAAGTGGCCAAACCACTCATTCTGTGCTGCTGCATTTTACATAATTATTTACAAGCCCGAAGAAAAATAATACATCCAAGTAAAGAAACAGTTCAAATAGTTGATAGCTCGATACGGAAGCTCCAACCAGCCTCAAACGCAATAAACATTCGAAACAAGTTTGCAGATTGGATGGTAGCTGAAGGAGATGTTCATTTTCAGTATGAAAAAATTTAAGAACATAAATAAAAAGTTATTGCAATGATAAAATGATAAAAACATTGAGTTCGATGTATTTTACGAAAGCATAACTTACCATATAGAACCTATGTCGCAAGTAAAAAATAAAAATAAAAATGAAAACCAAATTTATATCAAAATGTTTTCTTAAACCAATTTATTCAAAAATCTAGTGGGGATAACATCGTTGGACCTGTGCGGCGTTCAAATCGAGAACCCAAGCCAAAAAACTTCGATAATTATGTAACTTTTATCAACGACATTGTGTATGAAGCTGATGATCCGTATACCTATTCTGAAGCGATTTTGAGATCCGATGCCTTAAGTTGGAAGAAGGCGATTACGGAAGAATACGAGTCATTGATGAAAAATGATACATGGGATACAGTCGATCTTGCGGATGGAAAGAAAGCCCTTCATTCCAAGTGGGTCTTTAAAACAAAAAGAGGAACAAAATGATGATGTTGTTCGTTACAAAGCAAGGCTAGTTGCAAAAGGCTGTGCTCAACGCAAAGGAATTGATTTCGATGAAGTGTATTCTCCAGTCATTAGATACAGCTCATTACGTTATCTTCTATCACTTGCTGCGAAAATGGATTTATATATGGAGCAGCTAGATGCAATTACAGCGTTTCTTCAGGGTGAGTTATCTCAAGAAGTTTATATTATTCCTCCTGAAGGTTTAGATTTTCCTAAAAATAAAGTCTTGAAGTTAAGAAAATCTATTTACGGACTGAAACAGTCTTCGAGAACATGGAATCTCAAATTAAGTAAAGCTCTTAAGGCATTTAATTTAAAACAATCGAAATTTGATCCATGTATTTATTTTAATGATAAGGAAAGTAATTCATTTTTAATATTTCAAAAGATCTTAAAGTATCAGAAAAATTAAAAATGTATTTAAAATCGAAATTTCACATGAAAGAGCTTTCTAAAGTTAATTCATTTCTGGGTATGACGTTAGAACACAATAGAGAGTCTGGAAAGCTCTGCATAAATCAAGAACAATACATTTTAAAGATGCTGAGTAAATTTGGAATGAACGATTGTAATCCGGTGTCAAGTCCAATGGATGTGAACGTAAAGCTGAGCAAGGATAACTGTCCAAAAGCAGAAGACGCGAAACTTGACATGGTTAATTTACCTTATCAGGAGCTAATCGGCAGTTTGCTGTTTGCAGCTCAAATCAGCCGTCCAGATATTTATTACGTTGTTAATTTCCTAAGCAGATTCAACAATAACCCGGGCAAGGAGCATTGGCTTGCAGCTAAGAGAGTCCTTAGATATTTGAAGGGAACTTCAAATATGAAATTGTGTTATAACAGAAATGGAAATAGTGAAATCCTAGGATACTGTGACGCTGATTACGCCAATGATCTAGATGAAAGAAAATCTATCAGCGGATACATCACAAGGTGGTGCAATATCATGGGGTTCAAAAAAGCAAGCTACCGTTGCTTTGTCAACTACTGAGGCTGAATATGTTTCAATGGGATCAGCGATTCAGGAAGCGATGTGGCTCAAAGGTATCCAGAAAGAGCTAACAGGAATTGATTCACCTATGATGCTGTTTTGCGACAGTCAATGTGCTATTCATCTTGCGTCTAATGAGAACTACCGTCCTAGAACCAAGCACATCGACATACGACACCATTTTATCCGAGATATAATAGCAGATAGCAAAGTCGTTTTGAAACAAATTCGTTCCGAAGACATGGCTGCGGATATATTTACAAAGCCCTTATCAGCTCCTATGGTCAAAAGTTTTATAAAACCAATGGGATTGTTAAATTAAGTTTTAGTGGGGATGTTAATTTGGCATCATTTCATGTAAATTAGAAAAACTTGATTTTTATATTACCTTGGCATTATTGTTACTTTTGAAAATAAAACTTCCTTCTTCTTTATAACTTACAAATAATAGAACGTGTTTCTTTTCTTTCAAAGATTCTTTTTGATTTATCTGCGGCATCCAACAAATTATTATTTCTGTTCTTCAAAATTACTTCAATTATTATACTTTTGAATAACAAAAATAATAATAATTGCAATCAACATAGATAAGTTACCTAATATATTAAGAAAAAGTTCCTATGTAGATATACTAAAATTCAAAAAAGCCTAATCCTATCAAGAATCAATTTTCAAAATTATTCCTACTTAAATCTATTCAAATAGGTATGTGTGTCCATACAAATAAAAAGCAACGTTGTATTTTGGTTAGATATGCCCAAATTGAACAACGTCGCTTTGTTGCGTATGAAATAGCAAAAACAAAACAAATATTCTTGACAAAAAAATATAACAACAAAACACACAGAAGATCCCTCAAAAGGAAAATGATACAAAACAAATTTTATTTTCTCTTTCTCGTCTTTCTCATTGCCAGAGCTGATAAAATTTTCTCGCTCTTCCTCAATTACTACTACCCCACCCTAAATCAAAAGTCTCCACGACAATATTTTCCTACGACAGCGCCCTCGGTAGAGTGTATTCCATAACACTTTTTTCTGTTCCATGAGAGTACTATAGTTTATCAGCCCGATTCTCCCCCTTGTGAGGAGTCACAAGTCACAAGCTCTTGTGACTATTCCTTGTGAGGATTGTTGTGATTCGATAACATTTTGTTATTCTCCCCCTAATAGTCACAAGAAAACTCACAACGAAACTCACCACAGCATGGTGAGATTTTTAAGCGTCATTATTTGAATGGCTGATTATTCAAAACGAAGAAATTACTTTATAAATGTATTGTTTTGGAGAGCGAATGGATCATTTGTATCTCTCAAAGTTTTTAAAAGCCGTGGGCGCTGCAAAGTTCTTGATACGATTAGTTTCTTAAAAAAATTTGTGTTTATGCAAAAATGGTACTTTTCATTTTCGTTGGAAAGATCAGCAATAATATTCACTAGAACAAAGTCCACTTCCATTTTCGTGTACTCACAATTATTCACAAATCTAGAAAATTTTCTTATAAAATATAATGAATGTCAATCAAAGAAACATTGAAAATTTATGAGTTGTGACCTGCTCTGAAGCAGATCACAGTTTCGATTGTTTTTGTGACTCTCACAAGTTGTGACTGAGCGGCAGAATTCGAAAAAGTCACAAAATCAGTTTCACCTCTTCTTGTGACTTGTGAGGCATCAGTGACTTTGGGGAGAATCGGGCTGTATATATACAATGAATGAGTACCTCATACAAACTCATTTTAAATTCGTATCCTACCCATCACTATAAATTACAAAGACAACCTGAATAATTTTTTTGAGGTTAGAGTTGATCATTGAAAAGAAAACTGACACCATTGTATATATATTTGAATAGTACTATCATGAATAGGAACGCGACTAGGCGAACCAAGCGGCACCATAATTACTAAATTAGCAGAGATGCCTATGGCAGAGTTTTAACAGATAGGCATTTAATATATGACAGTGACAGCAATAGGAATACTCTATATAAAGTAGGAGAACAAAGGCACATACTATGTACATACATTGGAGTAGAATGTAGGTGTGTGTGGGGATTTGGTAGTTGTTATTTTCTGTAGGCAAATATTTTCAAGGTCAATACTTTCAATACTTTTTTGGCGATTACGTATTTTTTGGGATAGAAGAAAATTATTTCTGTGCATATTGTCGTCTGAGTTATTATCTTGTTCAAGAGCATTTTTGGCGAAATTTAGTTAGAAATGCAGTTTTTATAAATCAAACATGCTCTTTCGAATGGCATACTCCATTTCTTTCTATCTCTTTTAGTTTTTAAGTTATGAAGAACTATTATGTTCAAAAAACCACTTTATTAAACATTTGAGTTCGACTACAGCTAAACGGCTCGGCCGATTTTCTTCAAACTTGGTAGATGTTTTTTTCTTTGGAATTTTTTTCGAAATTTCATAAATATTTTTTTTTCTCAAAAACTGTCCCACAGATTTAAAAAAAATCAAAATCATTTAGTTAAAGCTAGGCATTGTATATACAATGAGCTAGGTAATGGTTGAAAAAAATTTTACAAAAAATTGTTATTTTTGGTACCCCCCTTGGGACCATTTTTTTGTTTTCGATTTTCTCAAAAACTGTACGACGGATTTTGATCATTTTTTTTTGCTAAAGGTCCCTAATAGTTTGAATATTATTGTGTATTCAAATTTTCAAAAAATTATTTTTTGGATTTTTAAGAAAACTTTAAAAAAATTTTTTTTTGAAAACTCAATATTTCCTCAAAACTATCTTCCATGAACAAAAATTATAATTCGTGTTGTTTTCTTAAAAATATAAGCTTTTATATACAAAAATTAATAAAAAGAAACAAATTTCAGCCTCGGAACAGTTTTCGAGAAAAGTACGATTTTCGAAAACCCTTTTTTGAAAAAATACCAAGTAACTTACGAAAAAAAAAATATTTTCACGTGTATACAAATTTTCCTTTTTCCAAAAAATGTTCATACTTTTTTGAAAGTTTTAATATTATCAAAAGTCTTATATATTTATATCTAGAAAAAAGTCATTCTTTTTGGAAAATTCGATATCTCAAAAACCGGCGCAATGTTTTTTTCGAAATTTAATTTCCATTCGTACAGTAATAAAACTTAAAGCTAGCGCACGATTTGAGGAGATTTAACTTAAAAACAATATTTTTTTGTTCCACGCTTAAAATACGTTTTAAGCGTTTTCGCGTTTTTCGTTTCATACGTGGATTGAAAGGCACTCCCTAGATCACGAATATGTAATTTTTAATTCTGTAGGATGAATAATTTGGCCAGAAATCACGTTTGAAAATGTCAACTTTGAGGGGTCTACGAGGCTCCGTTTAGCCGCAAATCGCGTTTAAAGATAAAAATTCTTTTTTCGATATCATTTTTTCAAATTTTGACATTTGACAATTTTCTCATTATTGAAATAGGGATTTTTTATAGAGATGCTTCCAATAAGTTTAAAAAACATTGCATCTCAAAGCTTTGAAAAAAAATTTTTTTTAATTTTTGGAAAAAAAATTGTTTTTTTTTTCTTGGAAAATTCGATATCTCAAAAACGGCTCAATATTTTATTTCGAAACTTAATTTCATTCGTACAATAATAAAAACTGAAGGTTGGCGTACCAAATTTTTTTTATATTATTTTCACTTACAAAATTATGTAATTGCAAGTTTTGCATGTGCAAAAAATTTAACTCGAGATTTTGATCAAATTTGACTTTACGATGATAGAGAACACGAAAAAATATTTTTTTATCTAAAAACATTGTTTTTGAAAAATCAATGTCTTGAAAATGTTTGAGCGATTAATTTTTGAAAATATTTCCTAGAATCTTTATTTTTATTTTAAAAATTTTCATGTGGGGTGCATCAATAATTTCTTAAAATTGACACCAAATTCCTTTTTTTTTAATTTTTCAAAAATTGCTTATAAGCAATATGTAAATGCATAAAAAATATTTTTTCCAAAAAAGGTAACTGATTTTTTATATATTTAATTATATAAATACCTATCAACGCACAACAATAATTTTTCGTTTTTGTACCTAATAAAAATTATTATTTTAATTTCATACAATTTTCTATGGGTATGTACCTAAATACTATACAAAAGCTATTTTCTTTAATAAAAATATAGGTCCGTACCTATAAGATTTTCTTAAAGAAATAGTTTTTTAGCTGTGTATGTACATATCTATATTAATTACAAAAAAAAATACAATTGCCATTATCTAACTACCCACTGCATATAATTATTATAAAATTATTTTGGTTACCATAACGAAATAAAGCCAATTTGAAATTATTTAGTTTTCAAAAACGAAATAAAACCATTTGAGTTTATTAAGTTCAAATTCCTCTAGATCTTATTACAAAGTCCATAAAATGGCAACCTCGGTAATTAATCGTATCAGAATTTAAACAAACCATATTGCATGAGCAATGAAACAAAATTCACAAAAACTCTCATACACTCTCAATACTATTTGCTTGTATTCATCTCGCTCATGGCATATAAAACTTACAATTGATTCTGACAGCAAAAAGAAACGCAGATAAGACTTTCTCCCTTACCCTCTTTATTGTTGTCAGAATAAATATATATCTACCTCGTCTCTTTTTTTGCTTATATTTTCTCCTTCCACGTCAACTCTGTACTGCTTAACATAGCCACACTTACGATTTTGCGGCACAATAAGTTAACTTAAAATCGTGTTCCATGAGAGTACTATTCAAATATATATACAAAGCTGACACATGAGAATAGAAAGAGAATTAAACGGAGCCTCGTAGACCCCTCAAAGTTGACATTTTCAAACGTGATTTCTGGCCAAATTATTCATCCTACAGAATTAAAAATTACATATTCGTGATCTAGGGAGTGCCTTTCAATCCACGTATGAAACGAAAAACGCGAAAACGCTTAAAACGTATTTTAAGCGTGGAACAAAAAAATATTGTTTTTAAGTTAAATCTCCTCAAATCGTGCGCTAGCTTTAAGTTTTATTACTGTACGAATGGAAATTAAATTTCGAAAAAAACATTGCGCCGGTTTTTGAGATATCGAATTTTCCAAAAAGAATGACTTTTTTCTAGATATAAATATATAAGACTTTTGATAATATTAAAACTTTCAAAAAAGTATGAACATTTTTTGGAAAAAGGAAAATTTGTATACACGTGAAAATATTTTTTTTTTCGTAAGTTACTTGGTATTTTTTCAAAAAAGGGTTTTCGAAAATCGTACTTTTCTCGAAAACTGTTCCGAGGCTGAAATTTGTTTCTTTTTATTAATTTTTGTATATAAAAGCTTATATTTTTAAGAAAACAACACGAATTATAATTTTTGTTCATGGAAGATAGTTTTGAGGAAATATTGAGTTTTCAAAAAAAAATTTTTTTAAAGTTTTCTTAAAAATCCAAAAAATAATTTTTTGAAAATTTGAATACACAATAATATTCAAACTATTAGGGACCTTTAGCAAAAAAAAATGATCAAAATCCGTCGTACAGTTTTTGAGAAAATCGAAAACAAAAAAATGGTCCCAAGGGGGGTACCAAAAATAACAATTTTTTGTAAAATTTTTTTCAACCATTACCTAGCTCATTGTATATACAATGCCTAGCTTTAACTAAATGATTTTGATTTTTTTTAAATCTGTGGGACAGTTTTTGAGAAAAAAAAATATTTATGAAATTTCGAAAAAAATTCCAAAGAAAAAAACATCTACCAAGTTTGAAGAAAATCGGCCGAGCCGTTTAGCTGTAGTCGAACTCAAATGTTTAATAAAGTGGTTTTTTGAACATAATAGTTCTTCATAACTTAAAAACTAAAAGAGATAGAAAGAAATGGAGTATGCCATTCGAAAGAGCATGTTTGATTTATAAAAACTGCATTTCTAACTAAATTTCGCCAAAAATGCTCTTGAACAAGATAATAACTCAGACGACAATATGCACAGAAATAATTTTCTTCTATCCCAAAAAATACGTAATCGCCAAAAAAGTATTGAAAGTATTGACCTTGAAAATATTTGCCTACAGAAAATAACAACTACCAAATCCCCACACACACCTACATTCTACTCCAATGTTCTCTTTGTGCCTTTGTTCTCCTACTTTATATACAGTATTCCTATTGCTGTCACTGTCATGTATTAAATGTCTATCTGCTAAAACTCTGCCATAGGCATCTCTGCTAATTTAGTAATTATGGTGCCGCTTGGTTCGCCTAGTCGCGTTCCTATTCATGATAGTACTATTCAAATATATATACAATGACAAATCATTGGAACGATTGTGTTCAACTTTGTTGGAACGAAAATCAGCTGTTCATTGAAAACGATTTTCATCATTGAAAAATTAAATGTAGTTTTATGAGAAATATTTAACATAGGGTAAACCGACCAATCATTGGCACCTTAAGGTTACTCACCACTTATTCGGCTTATATAACTTATGGGAATTAAGAAACGACAGTTTTTTTTTTTTTTTAATTTTTAACTGTATTTTTGTTTAGTGAAAAACATTAAATACCCTATTTTTTGTTAAAATTAATAAATAATTAATAAAAAGTAAAACAATGCCCTTTTACCAATGATTGGCACCATTTTCCAATCATTGGCACTGAACAAACCAATGATTGGCACATTGATTTTGTTTAATTTTTAAAGTTTATTAAAAAAAAGTATAACTCTATTATATAATTTAATAAATAAAAGGTAATTTATTTTAATAATTATATTTAAGTCTTTTAAGTTACATTATGTTTACAGTAAGGCCGAGATTACATTAGATTTTTATTGATTGATAAAAAAGTGTATTATCATTCTAAGGAAAATTGATACAAAATTATGAAAATCTCTAACTTTTTCTTTACCAATGATTGGCACAGTGCCAATAGCCAATGATTGGCACTTTTTCTAATGATTGGCATGGCATCCAAGGATTGGCATAGTGCCAATCAACCCAGTGATTGGCACCTCATCCAATGATTGGCATGTGCCAATAAATGGAAATTTGATGGATTTACATTCCTATAGTTGACACCCCTTATAAATGCTATATTTTTAATAAATTATTAAAATAAAAAGAACTAACCTCTTTGTTATAGTTAATTCTATTATAATAACTGCACTTGACAATGGTTTTCCTCTTAAATTTATTATTAAATTACACTACAATGTCACCACTTTCCTTAGGGTTTTCACAAGTTTCACATAAAATTTGGCGCGAACTTGATTCTAAATTTTTAACAGCGTTGTTTTAATTGCTACTAACTTCAGAGGCCAAAAGAAATGATCCAAATCATCAGAAATAGACCAAGGCTAATATTTTTAAAAAGATTTTATTAGAAAACTTTTAAATGTTATTAATACGAGTAATTTAAACTGTAAGTGCCAATCATTGGGGGGGTGCCAACAATTGGGCAGTTTACCCTATTTGTTTATTTTTATTTGCAAAAGTAAAATATGTAATTGATTAGCTTCGTTTGTATACCAAACATTCTCAGTATTCATAGTTTAACTATCCCAAAAAGTGAAAACAAAATTTTCAATGATAGCTATAACTAGGGCCTTTCAATTTTCTATTTTGGAAATATTTTTTGGAGGTAAGTAAAAGTAATTTAAATTTTTATATATTATTTATTAGTTTTTTTCATTTTCAGATGACTGCATATTAATATTGACATACAAAGGTAAGTATATAAATTGTTTATAAAGTAATACCTTTGTTTGTTTGTCCGCTATTGGAGTATTTACAAACAAACAAGTCTTACTTTATATAATAGTATAGATATACAGTGGGTAACAGCTTAATTGATCCAGCAAATCTAAAAACATTTAAACCACTGTAACGCCAAATTGAAATAAGTTATCGTAGACATTAAAATTACATATTACAACTTAACCTGTCTTCCTTAATTATGCCACTATACAAAAATATCTGATGCATTTCACAAAAGTTACCACGCATTTTCTAAAAATATAGCAATTTTTAATGTTACAGCTTATTTAATCTACTTTTAATAAAAAGAAAAAACAACTTCAAAATCAACATTTATTGGTCAATAAAGTAACAAATTAAAATTTTGACATTGATTCCACCAATTGTTGAGTGGTTTCTGGGGTTACCTTTTTCCACTCATCCAGAATTGCTTTTTTTAAAGCATTTCTGTTGGAAATTTTGTGTTTTCTTATGTTCCTGTCTAGCAGCGCCCACAGATTCTCGATGAAATTCATATCTGGCGACTGTGCTGGCGGTTTCATCAAATGAGGACAATTCCATATAAGCCAGGACTGCACAATACCTGCTTTGTGCTTCGGATCGTTGTCTTGATAGTAACGAAAATTATTGCGTACGCCCAACTTCTCCGCGCTTTGGATCAAATTTTTCTTCAAAATGGTCAAGTACAGAGTTTTGTCCATGATCCCATCGATAAATTCTATGTTACCAACTCTTGCAGCGGACATACAGGCCCAAACCATTACGCTGTCGCCCCCGTGCTTCACGACGTTTTCTTTTTTGAGCTCTGTGTTAGGCTTACGCCACACGTAAGAAAGACCATCTGAGCCAAAAATATTAAACTTGGACTCGTCTGAGAAAATAACAGAGTTCCAGAAGTTTGAGTCCTTAGAAAGATGTTCCTTGGCAAAGCTAAGACGACTCTGTTGATTTTTCTTATTTATATAGGGCTTTTTTCGAGCTACTCGACCATAAAGGTCATGGTTATGAAGCACGCGGCGTATTTTTTGGGCACTGCACGACTTACCTAATTCCTCAAGTACCTGAGAAGCTATCTTTGGAGCTGATAACATTGGGTCTTGCTGCACTTTTCGAATAATCTTGCGTTCATTTGCTGGAGTGAATATTTTATTCGGCCCACTTCTTCCTTTGTCTTCCAGACGGTTTTCAGGTACAAATCTGTTTATGATATGCTGTACTGTTGCAGGGCTCATGTTGACGGAGCGGCGTCAGCAATTTCTCGCCGCGAAAGGCCTTTTTTAAAATGATTTATGACAAGTTTTCGTTGCTCAATCGTAGTTCGTGGACCCATTTTAAGTTATTAATAAACCAAGGGAATTTTTTTTCTTTAACTAACAAAAAAACCTATCTCGAAAACAATAAGGAAAATTATTTCAAAAACGCCTACCTTAAAAAGCTTTACCTTCTTCCGTTTACGCTTATGAAACTATCTGGATCAAATAAGCTGCAATATTAAATTTGGCTGTTAAACAGATTTATATACTCTAATTTGATTTGTATTTCCTTGGTTACATTCTTAAGTGGCATACGTGTTCAAGATATTATAAATTATGATATGTAGTTTAAACTGAGTAGATATCTCATTTAGGTTCGAAGATACTGAGCTTTAAATTTTGAACTTTAAAATTGAACTGGATCATTTAAGCTGTTACCCACTGTAGATGGTATCACTCATTAAACTTTTGAAAATTGCAAAAACGCGTTTTAATTGATTGTTAGACAGATTTTAATATAATATTTTTTGTTCATTTTTTCGTAGGAAGCTCCTATTGGAACACCTAAGTGCTAAGTAGATAAGGAGAGATTTATTTTGCATACAAATGTTAAGTCAAGTTGAAAGAAAAGCTCCATCGAAATGAAAAAAAAATGTATTTATTGATTGAAAAAATAATAATTTTTATGTTATAACAAAAAGTAATGGTTATTAAAAAACATAAATGAAATATTTATTTACTTTTCTTCATTTTATAACTTCTACGTTGATAAAAGAATATTCGGCTCAATTGCATGTAATATACTAAAACCATTATGCAGGACGCATATTTTTTCCACTCCGCACTCGACGAAAAATTTAGAAAACTGAAAAAAGAAGAAATTTCTGTAGAAAGAAATTCTGTAAAAAAAACTACTTTTCAACTGCTTACCAAAACAGCATTCTCATGAATTGTGCTGACCACAACAACAATTTTACCTTCCAGCATTGCTTCCAAGTTAACAATATTCAATGCCTCCAATCTTGTATCGCCTAAGTGCACCGAAGTAAAAGGTATATTTATACTATTTTCGATGCGTACTCTCGAGTATTCTATTACGCCACGCAAATCAATCGTAGCTACTTCATCAGGCTTATTTAGGAGAAGGTGGGAATAGTCGTTTGCGCTAATGCGTGGACAAATTTCGGATTGCAGTTCAACCAATGTGACACCAGAGATGTCCTTAAAATACAAACAATAGAACAAAATCATTTAAAAGCCAAAGAACCTACAAACTCGTGTGGTTTTTCATCTCTGAGCACATGTTGTCGGTGGGTTACACTCTTTGGTGTTGTTTCATACATTTTCTGTGACTCCACAACGCAGTTTTCCATCACAATGTCAGGCAGGTCGGAAAATAGCAGAATGCATTCATTAAATCCTGAACTTAGAAGCGTGCTCTTGAGTTGCTTCAAGATGGAGATACCAATGAAAAGAGGGTATGAGTTATCACCAAGCATCAGCTTATCCCAAAGATGTAGGATTTTATGTAAAGGGAACACATCTAAGAAATTAAAATACATAATTTTAATAAAAAGAAGGAATAAAAGTAAGATAAATTACGTGAAAACATCGTTAGAAACCAAGGAATTGCGAATAGTTCTGGTATGAAATTGATATCACTGAGATGTTTGGCCAGCAGTGGTTCATGAAACGCCGTCAATTGGGAGAATTTACTCAGATACTCTTTAATGATTGCCGAATTATCTTTCAAAAAGAACCATTGGAGGTACTTTGGGATGAATTTATAAAGACTTAGGAATGCGAGTTCTGAAAAATGATGAACTTTAAGAATGAAACATACTAGACTGGTAGATTTAAACCTTCCTGGTTGAAATTAAGATATAGAAAAGGGGCTGTAAGGGAATCAAGTCCTTGCCAATAGACGTACTGAGGATGGGACGTTACCCACGCTTTAAGAAGTCGCTTAAGTTTTCTATGACCTTCAGGAGAAGATAGCAGTTCGTCATATTGATGGCATCGAGGAATATCCACTTCGATCTGAAGAGATAACAATTATTCTAAAGGGAATGAGGATATTTTCTGGAGCATCACGTACCTGTCTATCGGTGGTTGTGGGTGTTACTTTATCGATCTTATCGTAACTTCCATTGGGAATAACTCCAAGGAGACAAGCCCAGATTGGACCGCGTAAAAGTGGAGGAATATCAATAGCAGCTTCCTTCTCAATCAAATCTCCAGTAAATGGATATCCCTTCAAGAGTCTGGAAAACAGCATAACCCGGTAGAACTGGTACTCGGTGTCCCGTTCGCGAATGATTAATGGCAGTTGCTCCATTCCGGAACCATAGTTAAAAACAAACTTCGGCGAATGTATTAATGGATAGTAGGCCATAGCGGGAATGGAATTTAACCGCTCTATTAAGTTATTCAGCTTTAAGACCACAACACGATCGTCCATGAGGTAGCTTTGACTCCTCTGTGGTCCTATGATTGCTCCACTCAGACAAACTACTCGAGGAATGGCTAGAATTGGTGCTTCACTTCGAATTAATCCTTCGCTTTTTAGTTCAGACTGTACATCGCCTCCAGCTAATTGCCAAAGATAATAAATCTGATCTAGGGGACATCTTAGCAGGAGCAGCTTGGGTTTTTCCGGAGTTTTTACCAAACAATCTTCGAGATTAGATTTGAATATGCTGTCTTCCACAAGTTCATTAGGAAGAGGACGATTCTCTCCCAACACCGAGAGGCATTTCTCAACCAATAGCCTCAGATCTTTATCGAGAGCTAAGTATTTATCGTAACAGTTGTGCTCTCGAGCGATTTTTTCAAAAACGCTGTTAGTTTTACAGAAGGACAGTATCTTTCTGCTGATATTTGATATCTTTAGATTCGTCCAAAGCTGGCAGCCTAGCAAAAGTTCAGCAATAATAATCCCTAAGCTCCAAATATCGCTTTTTATGTTATACTTCCCACCGGCAATGCGCTCCGGTGCCATATAACGAATGTTTCTGAAAAATAATTGTTTTGAAAAATTAGCTGATTTAAGTTTAGGAACACAAATTTTATAAAATATGTGTAAATATCGAAACTACTTTGAATTCAGATGAGCGGACCGGCTTCAAGCCGTTTCAACTCATGTTTTTATAACGTTTATCCAAATTTTCAATTTTTTTAACTACTTTTGCTTCTGACGCTTTAACGTAATTAAGTCAAATACTTCTAGATTAAAAGATCTTGAGCCATTAAGTCAATTATGTTTTATTCATTCCGGCCTACCCAATTGGAAATGGTACATATTCCCCTCCGTTTGTCATGTTAAACAATCCATAGTTGAAAAGCTTGACATTGTCTAACTCATCCAGCAGCACATTCTTCGGTTCCAGATTATGAATGGCAAAATTATTCCGATGTACTTCAGCTATGCCACATGCAATTTGATAGAAGACTCTCAGTACTTGTTGGGAATTGAAGGAAACGCGAGATTTGTGTTCCAAAGTGTCGCCGGAGTATTCAGAAACGACAATTGTGCGCTCTGGAATAAGAGTTATCAATGTCGTTGTCTTCGTTCCAATTAGCTATGTTCTATTTGGCTTACCATGTTTTCCTCGGATAATGTCCAAATACAGACACAGATTAGGGTGTTTGATATCTTTTAATCTTTGTGCACGACCGAGAATTGCAATCGAATTTGGGGTCAATGGCAGGCCATTGCTACCACACACATCTCCTGGATGGGTTTTGGCAAAAAATGTTATAGCACCTAGATGGGAATTGGCTTTTGAAATGCACGGTGACATGTTTTGTTGACGATTTTTATTGAGATTTCATAGTTTTTTACTTTTCTTAAAAATTCATTTTTTAGATGGGAGGATACTTCACATTAAACACAAAACTAAACAAAGTAGAACTGTCAATGACTCAAATGTCAAACTTTGGAGAATAAGTGTTGCCGTTGAATTTTCAACTTTCTGTTAAGGGTCAGTTCCATAAAATCTATAACGATCTACTCACTCAAACAAATTTTTTTTACTATTTTCGAATGAGCAATAACTGCTTCGATGAGCTTTTAAATTTGATTAAAGCCTAGTACGCAGATCGAGACAAGACAAATGCGCGAAACAGATTAAACCAGCAACAGCACCAGCATCGTCAACAGCAAACAGCACGCTGACCAGCAAAAATTTCTCAAACACATTGCCACCAGCAACGTCATTTCATCTGCTTGACATTTCATATGGAAAAAAAAGCTTTTCATTGTGGTGCCACTGAATATTGCAGTGGGAAAGTTGACAACACCGCACCAGCAACAGCAAATTTAGGACTTTGGCCTAACGACGCTGTTGGCGTTGCTGTTGCTGTTCTAATGTGTGTTGAACAATTGAAATACATTGGCTCTAAATTAATGGCGGCCGCTGTTGCTGTTGTTGCTGTTGCTGGTTCAATCTGTTCCGCGCTAAAGCCTAGTACGCAGATCGAGGCAAGACAAATTTTATCTCTACAATTTTAATCTCTACGAAACTTTTCCAAATCTCGCGCAAAAGTTTGAAGTTGGAGAATTAAAAAATAATTTAATGTGTTTTGTTGTATATCTCTAGAACGGGTTGTCTTACAAAAATCGTTCATACCTTTTTGGAATCTCCTCTCGATGCTTTCAAGAGAAGCACCAGCACCTTTCACATAAAACCAGTTTTGGCAAAAATCACTTTTGGCAGTCAAAATTTGTCCCGCAAAATAATGCTTGTATCATTCTTTTTCCTGGCAAAATTTAGTGGAGACATTTTGTAGAGCAATTCACAATAGTATGAATTTTGCGCGCGAACTGCGTACTGCTCGGAAAAATATCCGAGACAAAATTTGTCCCAGGAAAAAAAATGTATGGGAGACAAAATTTTTCCCGATCTGCGTACTAGGCTTAAATTTTATCTCTACAATTTTAATCTCTACAAAACTTTTCCAAATCTCGCGCAAAAGTTTGAAGTTGGAGAGATGAAATCTAATTTACTGTGTTCTTTAGTGTATCTCTGGAACGCGTTGTCTTACAAAAGTCGTTCATACCTTTTTGGAATCTCCTCTTGATGCTCTCAAGACAAGCACTAGCACCTTTTACATAAAACCCATAAAACAACAAGAGCCACTACCTTTTAAAATTTAAAAGTCTTTGGAAGCCGAAAGAAATATCTTATTGTTCTATTCATTTTATTAAATTAAATGGACCTAAAAGAAAAAAAAGAAGCGCCGACGGAGGGAAAACCCTGTTAAGAAGTAGAGCGAATCGGAAATAATAATGATATTTCATTCATGAAAAAGGAAATTTTGAGGTATAAGCCTAGTACGCAGATCGGGAAAAATTTTGTCTCCCATACATTTTTTTTCCTGGGACAAATTTTGTCTCGGATATTTTTCCGAGCAGTACGCAGTTCGCGCGCAAAATTCATACTATTGTGAATTGCACTACAAAATGTCTCCACTAAATTTTGCCAGGAAAAAGAATATAATAATATATATATAGAATGATACAAGCATTATTTTGCGGGACAAATTTTGACAGCCAAAAGTGATTTTTGCCAAAACTGGTTTTAGGTAAAAAGTGCTGATGCTTCTCTTGAAAGCATCGAGAGGAGATTCCAAAAAGGTATGAACGATTTTTGTAAGACAACCCGTTTCAGAGATATACAACAAAACACATTAAATTATTTTTTAAAGCCTAGTACGCAGATCGAGACAAGACAAATTTTATCTCTACAATTTTAATCTCTACAAAACTTTTCCAGATCTCGCGCAAAAGTTTGAAGTTGGAGAGATGAAATCTAATTTAATGTGTTTTTTAGTGTATCTCTGGAACGGGTTGTCTTACAAAAGTCGTTCATACCTTTTTGGAATCTCCTCTTAATGATCTCAAGACAAGCATCAGCACCTTTTACATAAGATCAGAATTGACAAAAATCACTTCCGGAAATACGGTGGCTGTCAAAAAAATTTAGTGAAGACATTTTGTAGAGCAATTCACAATAGTATGAATTTTGCGCGCGAACTGCGTACTGCTCGGAAAAATATCCGAGACAAAATTTGTCCCAGGAAAAAAATGTATGGGAGACAAAATTTTTCCCGATCTGCGTACTAGGCTTAAAAGGATATTTCAACAAACAAGGACAAAATTTTGATTTTGATTGCCGTTTATGAGAAATACCTCAAGTTTTTAAATGCATATCATTTGTCCCAGATCAAAACTTCAAGGCCGTGGACAAGATTTATTTATTCAGAAAATGAAGGAGAATTGCACCGATAAGCCTAGTACGCAGATCGAGACAAGACAAATTTTATCTCTACAATTTTAATCTCTACAAAACTTTTCCAAATCTCGCGCAAAAGTTTGAAGTTGGAGAGATGAAATCTAATTTACTGTGTTTTTTAGTGTATCTCTGGAACGCGTTGTCTTACAAAAGTTGTTCATACCTTTTTGGAATCTCCTCTTGATGCTCTCAAGACAAGCATTAGGACCTTTTACATAAAACCATTATTGACAAAAATCACTTTCGGCTGTCAAAATTTGTCCCGCAAACTAATGCTTGTATCATTCTTTTTCCTGGCAAAATTTAGTGGAGACATTTTGTAGAGCAATTCACAATAGTATGAATTTTGCGCGCGAGCTGCGTACTGCTCGGAAAAATATCCGAGACAAAATTTGTCCCAGGAAAAAAAATGTATGGGAGACAAAATTTTTCTCGATCTGCGTACTAGGCTATATTTTCAAAAATTGTTCCTGGTGATAAGTAGGAAAAGCAAAAGTGGTTACAAAGCACAAATGAAACCCAAAACTAAACTAGACATGTAGTTTCCCTCTCGTTGATGTTGCTATGTATAACTGAAGAAAATGTCCTTAGTTGAATACAATTTACCTATCCCAAACAGGAACTGTTGAGCAGTAACAATCTTTCTGAAAATAAACAAAAATACGAATCGGAGACAAAACAAATTCTTATCAGATCTTGTTCATTATACGGATTTGTTTTGTCATAAATGAATTTGTTTTCTTTGACTAATTCAATTAGTTTTTCTTCCATTATTGTATCAATAGGTGCGTTTTATTATTCATACATAACTCACACAGCTACAAAAACACAAAAAAAAAGTGAAAAGAACAGACAAATTTAAACCAAATAATTTTTCGCCGAAAAAAGTACATTTTATGTACTATACCTCGGTACAGATTTTGATTGTTTAAAAGTTATTTACATTATTTTAGATGGAAATAAAGTATAAATCGCAAATTCACAGCATAAAAACTCAATTTGTTGTTGTAAGGTGCAGATTCATTTAGCTATACTCGTCTCGGCCGGCGGCGGCGGCGCTCGTGCATACATAAGATATGTATATGTAGCTACATACATTTGTATTTACAGATTTGTTCATCGTAGAGCACTTTCGTACGATTGTTTCGAATTTATAATATTCAGTTATTCAGTCTATTTACAAAAAAACATCTTTAAAAAATCGAATAAAACATCAGTAAACACTTTTTCTTCGATTTGCTTTGGTATAAAATGACCATTGTCAATATGGATAAAGTATACTTTTAAAAGATAAACTAGCTATTTGCTGCTGTTAAAGTAAGACGAGCTCTTTAACGTTAAAGTATAGTTTATGTCCTTTAAAATTAACAAAAAGTCGGTTCTCGTTTTTTTCTCAATATTTAGAGTCGACTTCCATTCTAAAATTGATTTAGAGTAGGTTTTAAATGTTTAAAATTTTGCGCCAGTATGTTTAAGTTAAAACTTAAAGTTAAATTTTAAACTATATTCTTCTTCAATTATTTCCACAAAATTGTTAGATGGGATGTCTCTAAATTTTGAAACGATAAACAATTTTTGTTCCTAGTTTTTATATTCATATTTATGTTCATAAGTTAACTTCCGTTCAAAATATTCTTCTTTTTAATAGGTCGTCTTTACTATAATCTTGACTTCTGCGTTTCTCGAATTTCCTATAATGCAGAAATGAAGTTCTTCTACATTTTACTCTTGTCTCTCTATCTAATAAATATGAATTCTGTATCTTGCGTCCCTTTATTTTGCAGAAATCAAATGCAGATACATGTAAATCCACCATTAGTCTACTTATTCTACCCAAGCAACACAATTGCCTCTTACAGATATCTTGAAAAGTTATTTTCCAAGTGTTTTCAACTCTTTGAACAATCTTAAAGAGGTCTGTAATACCCAAAAAGGCCTAAAGGGGAGGAGCTATTGTATTGAAAAAAGAGTTCTAAGTAAAGTATTTGTAAGACTTCATAAAGATCATTTTTTGATTAATCTATAAAGACACTTTCAAGTGGTTTTCAAGATGTTTATATTTTTGAGTAGAGAGATTGAACTGCGAAGAAGAAAAATGTATAAAAAATGTCTTTCTCTTTCACGCAAACACAAATTTAATGCAATTCAAATAAAATGGACTGACTAATATAAATACACAAACATGGCGAATTTTTTCCTTCAATAATCTATGACTGGATTTACGATATTCATTGTATACCCTTTTTATGATTGTGTGTTTTGATTTGCGAGAGAAGATTTAATTTGAAACCGCATACTCTACCCTACTTGAAATTAACGCGCCTTCAAATAGAATAGTATTTACAAAGAAATATTCAGACAAATAATGTTATAATAATAAAATGCCCTCAGAATAAAAAAGAAAATACGTTTAAGTATGCAATAGATATGGCCGATTCATGTATGTGTATGTATCGAAGGTAATTCCTACCTACAGGGTGCTTTATTTTATGAAAGGTCTTTTTTTATTTGATCTGAATAATTTTAAAATGTAAAATAATTTCAGCAAATAAATACAACTCAAAAGGTTTACAAACTTAGCGAGATATTAGCACTTAGAATTTTGTATGAAATAAAATTAAATCAACTTTTTAATTGTATATGGTGATGCTAAGATCTCCTTTATACTACAAAACACAAAGAAACATAATAATTGTTTGAAGAATGATTCCGAATTTGTATTGCATTTTTTTTTCAAAATTTAAATGTAACTTGACAGGTTTTATACATCTTACAGAAAAAAGATACAAAAAGACATACGAGTACTATATGAAAATAAGTAAAAATATATGTCATTCCTTAATTTTTATTTCACAAAGTGTTAAAATACCTGGATTAAAAATCTGTTAGAAAGATATGCTAACTTGACATTTAATTGTTGCGTCAACATTCTATCAAGATACAAAATATTGAGTTCAACTGTCAACCGACTAAAGAATCACTGAAAATTCAGAAAATTTTATATTATACATAATCAAAATAATACCCATTATCAATTTTATTTGAATTTTAATTTTATTTCAACATTTCTTTTATATTCTGCCAAAGTTCTTCAAATAACAACATTTTCTTCTTTCATTTACTTACATCCGTAGAAACTGATGACTTCCTATAGTAAACGATAAAACATAAAAATCTAGTAAATAAATTTTATCTTCAATATACGTTTAACAATGTCACCCTTTACAAAATATACGTATTGTATACAGATACGCCACCCATTTGTTAAGAACTCTTTAAAATATCTTAAGCACTTCACAATAAGATATCGGAACTGAAATTCAAAGCAAAGAGTGAAAAAAGTGTAAACAAAGAGTAAAGGAAGAATATAGCTGTTTACAATCAGTCAAATTCAAAGAAAAAAAGAGCAAACAAAGTGTAAGCAAAGAGTAAAAGAAAAAGATAACAAATTCACAACAATTAGGCTAGGTGGTGCGCACATATTTTTAGTTTTGCAACTGTTTGTTACGAGCAACTAAAAAGTTTCAGCCGTATCTATAAGATTTTCTTAAACTGCATCTTAGAGGTTATTTAGTTAAGCATACTTAAATATTTAATTTGGCTTTAAATGACGAAACTTCAATTCGTATCTATAATCGATTTTTCATTGGTACTTAACTAAACAATGGTTGTGTCACGTAACGTAAAAAAATGTGAAAATCTAGTACAGAAAAAAAAACAAATGCTGCTTCATTTTATACAGCACAGCTGTTTGTGACACATTCATTCAGTAAATAATTGGAAGACACATTTTTTTATTTGTGAAATCAAAAAAAAAAAAAATTGCTATCGAACACACACCCACACCCGCCGCCACAAATAAAAGAAAAAGATCTGAAAATTGGTATGCCTCCTACAAGGAAACTTTTGATGTGTAAACATCTTTCCCGGCGGTAGAGTGAATCCAAAACGTGGGTAAAACTTGTAACCCGTTACGGTTACACGTTACGGTTACACGTTACGGTTACACGTTACGGTTACACGTTACGGTTACACGTTACGGTTACATGTTCTGTGTAGCAACCTACCTTACCGACGATTGCATTTAACACCATGTTTACATTGGAAATATTGCGAACTTACGACATCGTGTTTACATTAGCCGTGTTTTATTGGTTAGTGAATACACTACATATACCTATCAAAATTTAACATTGAAAACAACAACAAACGATTGGTGAATAAAAATAAGCTAGTAATTGAAATGGATAATATAGTGAAGATAGAGTTTTTGATGTTGAAATGTGGGAGGTGTTTAGGTGGTGTATATGTGGCATACTTGAGGGTATGTTCGTTGGTATTTATTTTGTTATACTTTGCCGTTACTAATCCAAAGTGTGATCGCTCCGAAATTTACAGAACAAATATTTTTTCAAATGCAAAACTTTAATTCATACCATAATTCCGGCTTTACACTACTGCCATTAATTTTGTCATAAAATATTGAATTAATTTACGCGAAGGCGATTGGTTTCGATTGATATATTTTATCAGTTCAATGGCATTTGTTCAAAAATGTCATGTAATTGCGGCATTATGTTGAATTTATATATAACAACTGAAAAAAATGCACATTTTAGTTGAATTAATACGATGTTAAGACTGTTTTAGTATGGAGCTAGGTTAAGACAACGATTTTGCAAAATTTTAATCAGACACAGCATCATACTTTCTCTACACTTTTATTGAAGTTAAACTCTCAGAATAGGTACCTATTTTATTTTGTTAGTATCGTTCTAACTTCATACTGTAAGACATTTTCATACACTTTAACATTAATAGGTGTGTTTTTTTTGCAAGTCCATACAGAATTGTAAAAAAAAACGACATCGGGATTTAGGAGCTTTTTTTCCACATAGCTGGAAGCACTGTGTACGCTATGACATTTGTCTGCTTATTGACGACTAGCATCAACCAATCCAAAAACTTCACTTTTGACGTCTCTGAGCAAATTATCGATAACATATAGATAATTCTATTTTGGCATCACCATTTTTATCGGGTCTTAGATTAACGCTCGATAATTATCTGGTCTTAGCTAACTCTGTATAGATTTAAGTAGTTGTTGCATTTGCATGTAAAGCGCTTAGTCTCGATGTCGTTTTTTTTTTACAATTCTATATGGACTTGCAAAAAAAACACACCTAATGTAAATATATTATTTTGTATTACTTAGTAATATCTTTCATTCAAGTATTGACTACATATATTATTAATAAAGTTTTTGCTGAAAGAAGAAGTCATTGATTTTTAATTAATTTAGAAATATTTTGCATAAAATAATTCAATATACTTTTAGTCCAATCAAATTAGTATTTTATATCTACAAAAAATACTGCGTCGAATTTTTTTTTTGTTTCTTAAAGAGTACCTATTGGAGAGTGTAAATCCAAAAAGTTCGAACAAAAAACGCCCTTGCGTTGTCCGCCATTTTGAAAAAGGCTTTGGAAAGCTTGAACTCGATTTTCTCGGCTCCTATCATATATAGAGCTGTATTTTTTTTTTAGGTTTGTACGTTAAAACATCTTCGTTAACTTTTGTTGAGAAAAAAATTTGAAACCTCTTTCCAAAAAAAAGTTATCGACGAAAAACTGTCGAGATTTTGAAGTAAAAAATGGTTTTTAACGTTTATCTCGCCTCATGTTCATCTGATCAAAAAAATAGTTAAGTTGTTTTTTATAGATCACTTTATTTCCTACATTTTCGTATCTTTAAATTTTATGTGCGACAAAAACTGTAGGAAATATAACCTGTCAAAATGGCCAATATCCTGCGAAAATTAAAAAAAAAAGAAATTTACTCACGTTTGAAAATTTTCAAATTTGATTATGTTCATTATGAAATTTAAAGAAACAGTTCAAACTCTTTTCCACAACACCACCGAGGTAGAGTTACGGCGCATTGTTTTTAATATGGGGTCTCCAGGAGGTATAATCCAGATCCAACGATGTTGATAGCAACGTTTTGGGAGCCGCCGGAGAAAAAGTTTTTATTGCGTTGTTCAATGGGAAGGAAAATGGGTCACTGGATTCTTTGCGATATAGCGACTTCGTTAAAACGTCAAAAAACTAAGTTTAATTTAATTTACTGGAAGATGAAGACGCATGTGAAGACTTTTCCTCACCTGAAAACATTGAAGAAACTACCATTGACGATCCCAGCACAAACAAAGTTAATATGGAGGGCTCACAGCTGTACCGAACCAAGTCATTTTAAAGATTTCCGCAAAATTGACCTCTATTTAGAGCTGTAATGAACTACATAGTTCATTTAGAGCTACATAGTTCTGAACTATAGTTCATTACAGCTCTAAATTGTAGTCAATAATAATTTACCAACAAAAAGATGTCTTTGTTACACTGTACTTTTCCTAAAATTAAAGTATATAAGAACCAACACATTTGGTTCTACATCTATCGTGCCATCTCATACTATCGTATGATCGTCTCGAATAGCAGTTATTCTGCTTCATGTTAGTTATACATAAAGCTTTCGTTAACTGTTTTGCAATTTGACATAGGTCACTTCTCAATAAACTGTCTTATCGAAAACATCGTGTTTTAAATTTTAATATTAAAGTGTTTCTGGTTTTGAACTACAGTTTTCAGAAGTGGGATCAGAACAAGTTTAATTAAAAGTTAATAAATTCAATTAAATTCGTGAATGTTCAAGAAAACATGTCGGACGAATTCAAGAAGTCCTTGGACGCGGCAACCGCTGCTACGTTGAAGGAAGTCCTGCGGAGCCTGAAGCTGCAATGTAGTGGCAGCAAAGCAGTTTTAAGAGCACGTGTTGAGAACGCTGTTGAAGAGTACGGAGAAGAAGCGCTTCAAGAGCTCTTCAAAGAATGTACTTCTGCGGCGTCAACGTCGACTAAAAACGTGTCTTATTCCGAGCAAAATGACGAGTTTCATCTAAGCGATGCCGATGTTGATGAGCAACTAAACCTTCTTCGAGAAGCCTGCAAGAAGAAGGAAGAAATTATTCTTTTGAAGCGGAAGCTTAAGGAGCTGCAGTTGGAAGATTCCGACGTCGCCGGCCACATCAGTCCCAATCAGAAGTCTTCAGATAATTTTAAAGACATGGAAGCTCTTTTGTCTCCCTTCAGTGGAGATGATAATTTCCAAATCGACCGTTGGATCGAACAATTCGATGAAAATGCGGAAATCCTTCGATTAGATGACCGTGCAAAGTTTGTTTTTGGAAAGAGATTACTCAGTGGCACTGCGAGGTTATTTGTGCGAACGCTGAAATTGCGCAGCTGGATGGAGTTGAGGGATGCTTTGATTGGTGAGTTTAAGTATTGTGTGACTAAAGGAGATATTTTTCGTGAACTTGCTTCAAGGAAGAGACGCCGTGATGAGACCGTACAACAGTATGTACTGTCCATGCAAGAAATTGCGTCGCATAATCCCGTCGAAGAAGAAGATCTCATGCAGTTTATTATCAAAGGCATTTCCGATACTGAAGTCAACAAGAGCATACTTTATAACGCCAGTAACATTGAGCAGCTTAAGCTCGCGTTACGAAAGTATGAAAAGTACAAAAACAACATTCGTGATAATTTTCCATCAAAGCCTAGCACATCACAAAACTGCTACCGCAGCAAACCTCAACATAATGCAAACTATCCATTCCGCACAATTAATCGAACTACGGAACGAGACACAAATGCTAAATTTGGAAAAGTTTCTTATCAGAAGAAGGAGTTTACATGTTTCAAGTGTGGCTGCAAGGGACACATCGCGACCAATTGTCCAGGCAAGAAACAGGATAAACCTGTCTTGACACTTCAGGATAAAAGAAGCCCAAAAATGGATAAATTGAAACCAGCATCCATAGACAAAGCTTCTGATGAAGAAACCACCATCTGTAAAGTACAACAATCCACATTAGCAAACGACTTTGAGAAGGATGTCTTATTTCAGTTTGTTGATGACAATGCAAATAGTTCAATCACCATCAAAACTCTTTTGGACTCAGGGAGTCCTATCAGCTTTATCCAAGAGAAGTTTCTACCACCGTTTATGATAAAACCATCGGAACCAAACAGCCAGTCATATTGTGGCGTCAACAGTAGTCCTATTTATATATTGGGAAGTGTAAAATCTTTTATATTTTATGATAATAATTTACCAACTAATTTAAATTTATTCGTAGTTAAAAATCAGACAATGAGTTATCCTGTGGTGCTTGGTAGAGATTTCATTTTGAAGATTGGTATGATTTTGCAGAAAACAACTAACAAAGCTGAAAATAAAGAAAATATAATGTCACCAGAGTCAGCCGTCGTCCAGAATCATCATGCTTCGTATGTGTCGTTACCGTCATCGAGTCCTTGTCAAAAGTTCCACGTAAATAAGTCTATGTGGTCAAAAAGTCAGTGTGAGTCTCGTGAATTGCACGAACATGTAAGTACATTAAATGAAGAAGTTAATTTTGTTTCAGAAATGTTAAATATTAATGTTAGCGATTCAAATTTAGATTCAGATATTAAAATCAGTAAATATATACCATTTCATATTCAAAAAAATGTAAAAGAGATAGTGGGTCCAGCTTTTTGTGTAGATTCCGATAAAGTTTGTTTAGAAGAAAGTAAATTTAAAATGAAAATAGTTTTGTCAAAGGATGTTCCTTTTCACTGTCCACCTAGAAGATTGCCTTATGCACACAAAATTGAATTAGAAAAAATTTTAAGTGATCTGTTAAGCAAGGGTATAATTCGAGAGTCTTGTTCACAGTACGCGTCACCTATAGTGCTTGTTGAAAAGAAAAATAAAGAGTTTAGATTATGTATAGATTTCAGGGAGTTAAACAAAATTACTTTGCGCGACAATTATCCGCTGCCTCTTATAGAGGATAATATTGACAGGCTGAAAAATAAAAAGTTTTATACAACATTGGATTTGGCAAACGGATTCTATCACGTTCCGTTGGAAGAGAACTCTATGAAGTATACGTCTTTTACCACCCCTATAGGCCAATATGAATTTACAAGGATGCCGTTTGGGCTACGAAATGCACCCTCTGTTTTCGAGCGATATATGAAACATTTGTTTGGGAAGATGATTTCACAATCGAAAATACTTACTTATTTAGATGATATTCTCATAGCAACCGAGACCATTGAAGAACATCTTGAAATTCTTCAAGAAGTTATCAGTATTGTCGTTAACAATGGTTTAAAACTTAGATTAGACAAATGTCTTTTCTTACAAAAAGAAATAACCTATTTAGGTTATAGAATAACCGAAAACGGTGTCAGCCCAAACGATGCAAACCTCAAAGCCATTCAAAATTTCCCGCCACCTGTTAGTACTAAAGATATTCATAGTTTTTTAGGACTTTGTTCCTATTTTCGAAAATTCATTTTTCAATTTGCAAACATCGCAAAGCCCCTTTATGACCTTCTCAAAAAAGATACTACGTTTGTTTTTGGCTCTAAAGAAATCGAAGTTTTCAATTTATTAAAAGACAAATTAATTTCAGCTCCTGTTTTATCAATTTACAGCCCGCATAATGCTACAGAATTGCATTGCGATGCGAGTACGCTTGGATTTGGAGCAGTCTTGCTCCAAAAACAAAGTGATTCAAAATTTCATCCTGTGTTTTACTTCTCGAGGCGTGCGACCGGTGCCGAAAGTAAATACCATAGCTACGAGCTGGAGACGTTGTCCATCATATATGCACTAAGAAGATTTAGGATATACTTATTAGGAATTCCATTTAAGGTGGTGACAGATTGCCAAGCTCTAGTTCAGACATTGAATAGAAAGTCTCTTAATCCCCGCATTTCAAGGTGGGCGTTAGAGCTCCAATCATTTGATTATACTGTTGAACACAGAAAAGGTGATCGGATGACACATGTGGATTCCCTAAGTAGGTCTTTTAATATTCTGCATATTGATGATGAGTCTTTCGAATTCATTTTGGCAGCTGCGCAGAAACTAGATCCTAAAATAATTTCAATCGCTTCAGAGTTAAGTAAGTCTGAAAGTCCTCATTTCGAAATGGTTGATGGTTTGATATATAGAAAATCTAAAGAAAAAATTATGTTTTATGTCCCATCACACATGGAAGACCAGGTTATTAGAACCAATCACGAGGGACTTTGTCATTTGGGAGTTGAGAAATGTTTTGAACACCTTTCAGGAATGTATTGGTTCCCCAAAATGAAGGAGAAGATTCGAAATTTTATTAAAGGGTGTCTTAAATGCATTTATTTCTCTCCTGGATCAGGAAAAACCGAAGGAACCCTACACCCTATTCCAAAAGGCAACGCACCATTCGATACTCTACACATTGACCACCTTGGTCCTTTTCCCAATTCCCAATCAAGTAAAAAACATATTCTAGTAGTAGTTGATGGTTTTACCAAGTTTACCAAGTTATACGCGTCTAAAAGCACCCATAGTAAGGAAGCAATATCTTGCTTAAAAACATATTTTGCTAATTTCTCAAGACCTAACCGAATAATATCTGACCGTGGAACGTGTTTTACATCAAAAGAGTTTTCCGAGTTTATGACAGATAATAATATTCAGCATGTCAAGGTGGCGACGCACTCTCCACAATCCAATGGCCAAGTGGAACGCCTTAACCGCATAATTACACCTATGTTGGCAAAACAGTGTGAAGCATTATCCACAGGCGGTTGGGATAAGTATTTAGATAAAGTTGAATTTGCAATCAATAACAGCGTGAACCGTAGTACTGGGTTCACTCCCAGCACCCTTTTATTTGGTAGAGATCAGAAAGGACAGTTGTGTGATAAAGTGAAAGAATTTCTCATTGAAAATGTAGGACCTGTAGGACTTAATGTAGAAGATGTGAGGAATGAAGCTCAAGAAAATATTAGGAAAGGACAAACGCGAAACAAAATGTATTATGACAATCGTCATAAAACGCCAACAAAATATAAGAAAGGCGATTATATTATGATAAAAAATAACGTCACGACGCCAGGTATTAATAAAAAGTTATTAGCCAAGTATCGAGGGCCATATGAAGTAAAAAGTATTCTGCCAAACGACAGATATGTCATTGGTGACATAGACGGTTTGCAGGTAACTAGAATACCATATAAAGGAATATGTTCTCCGAACAATATGAGGCTCTATGCGGTACCAGATACAGACTTGAGGCATGGTGAAGACGAAGGCGGATCGAAAACGGAAATGTAAAATCTATAAAGTGAATTCACTAGATATATTACACGATTATACCATGTATTTTAATGAATTCTGCAATCAGCACACAGTGAATTATTTAAATTATCTTAATTAAAAAAAAAAACTTGACTTTTTTAATTTTTCATAAATGCTCATATTTTTGTTAATTGACTTTAAATATAGTTTCTAGACGATCAAATATGTTTCATGTTTTCCATTCGAAAATTAATTACAAGAAAAAGATAAAAAAAAAAATCTATTCGATTGCGAAACTAGATGATGTAATAATATAATGCATACGAAATTATAATCGATATTTTATATATAATTTCATAATTATATTCATTTTATTTTAATGTAATCGGGACGATTTCACGATCAGGATGGCCGATCTGTAGTCAATAATAATTTACCAACAAAAAGATGTCTTTGTTACACTGTACTTTTCCTAAAATTAAAGTATATAAGAACCAACACATTTGGTTCTACATCTATCGTGCCATCTCATACTATCGTATGATCGTCTCGAATAGCAGTTATTCTGCTTCATGTTAGTTATACATAAAGCTTTCGTTAACTGTTTTGCAATTTGACATAGGTCACTTCTCAATAAACTGTCTTATCGAAAACATCGTGTTTTAAATTTTAATATTAAAGTGTTTCTGGTTTTGAACTACAAAATAGAGGTCAATTTTGCGGAAATTTTGACGTTGGTTTTGGATTTTTTTAAAATGACTTGGTTCGGTACAGCTGTTAGCCCTCCATATGATCATTGATATCCGCACGCCTAGCCCCAAAAAAAAAAAAAAGGAGATAAGAACGACATGAAAAAACTATGCCACATTGAGCTATCGATAGGCTGAAATAGAAACGAAAACGATTGAATCGTGGATTATACCTCCTGGGGACACCACATTCAAAAAAATGCGCCGTAACTCTACCTCGGTGGTAGTGTGGAAAAGAGTTTGAACTGTTTTTTTTTAAATTTCATAATGAACATAATCAAATTTGAAAATTTTCAAACGTGAGTATTTTTTTTTTTTTTAATTTTCGCAGGATATTGGCCATTTTGACAGGTTATATTTCCTACAGTTTTTGTCGCACATAAAATTTAAATATACCAAAATGTAGGTAATAAAGTGATCTATAAAAAACAACTTAACTATTTTTTTGATCAGATGAACATGAGGCGAGATAAACGTTAAAAACCATTTTTTACTTCAAAATCTCGACAGTTTTTCGTCGATAACTTTTTTTTGGAAAGAGGTTTCAAATTTTTTTCTCAACAAAAGTTAAAGAAGATGTTTTAACGTACAAACATAAAAAAAAATACAGCTCTATATATGATAGGAGCCGAGAAAATCGAGTTCAAGCTTTCCAAAGCCTTTTTCAAAATGGCGGACAACGCAAGGGCGTTTTTTGTTCGAACTTTTTGGATTTACACTCTCCAATAGGTACTCTTTAAGAAACAAACAAAAAATTCGACGCAATATTTTTTGTAGATATTTCGAATTAATTAATTTAATTTGACTGGACTATTTTCTTGTGTTCAAATCAATTTGAGGTTTTTTTTAAATAATCTCTCATAATATGACTCTTTAACATTTAAAAACGTCAAAATAGGTCTGTTTTCTTAGTTTTTTGCACGAACTACCACTGTTTTAAGGTTGCTCAGAATCAATTTATTAAAAGAAATTGCCTTAGACTAGGCGGTTTCTTAACTGTTTGGTTCAAGAAACTAAAAAGTTTGTGTTTTGACACAAACAAAACGATTGCCTAAAATGAGTTCGCTATTTTGCGTAACATATAATTATATGCACCTGCGCGGACATTCAACCAAATTGTTCATCTGTTTTCTATAAGTATCCAAGCAGTTGTGCAACTAAAAATTGAATGTGCGCTCCTAGCCTTAGGATGATATTAGTTAAAAAATATTTAAAGTTAGAAAACTACTTTAAAGTTAGGAAATATATAAGAAGTATAATACTACTACCTTAATAAGAGGCTGTTTAAAATATTATTTTATTGAGTACAATGTTTTTTTTCTCCAATACTCCAATGTGAGAACATTTTGAGTAGAATGTAGAAAAAATATATATTTTCGCACTTTTGTAAGTTTTAAATCAAACTTAACATAGAAAAACTCTAAATCAACTCGATCTGCATTTTCATGAATATTTCAACTCCAGCTTAAAACGAGATACAGATCTTTCGAACACATCTGTGTAAGTTAATTCAACAAGTAGGAAGGAAGAGTGCGTTAAAGAGTGAATAAAGCGTTTTTTTGGTGCTTGTATTACTGCGCTAGATATAGATTACCAATAAAACGCGCCTATTGGAAACTTTGAGTACTGCAATCTCGATTTTATTACTTTCCATTGCTGGCTAGAACTAAATTCAATCCATTAACAAAAGATTTCATAGTGTGTTCATTCAATGTTTTTTAAACAAATCCAGTTCACGTTAGTGATGGACAATTAAATTTTATTTTATGCTCCCAAAAATGTATTTTCAGAATTGACATTAAATAAAATGTACGATTGGGTCGCACGAACTTGCTCTTATGTATTTGCAAAATCGTCGTTTTAACTAAGTTTCATTGTAAAACAGCTTTAATATCGTACTAATTCGACTAAAATTTTGCATCTTTGTCTTTCTAGAAAAAATTTGGAATTTAGTTTCTAAATCCAAAAAAAATAATACTCAAACTTTTAAGGAGCTTTAGCATAAAAAATACGATCAAAATCGGTTGTACAGTTTACGAAAAAATCAAAAACTTAAAAAAATGTTCCAAAAACTATTTAAAATGTTGTTCAGGGCAATCAGTTGACATCTACAACGAAATATTCTCGATACGTCAAAATTTAATTTGTCCTCTATATCTGTCATATACCATATAATTATTTTAATTATCGAATTAAATATTCTTTATTATATCAAAGTATACTTTTGGCATTCACTATATCAAAATATAGATCGTTCTCCATCTCTCAAGCCATGAACTGAATGATGACTGCGAACTTCAATGGATTAAAAAAATTAGGTTCTGCCACTTATAATTCCATTACAAGGTGAAAATGATGTCAAAAATTTTTATAAATCTCTGACGAAGGGAGTAAGATAAAGTACAGAAACCTAAAAAAAAATTAAAGGATTGGTTTGATTTTGATAAGATGAACTCTCCATCAAGTGGTTTTTCCAAAAAAAAAGTTTTGACATTTTCGCTGCATGATAAGTATATTTGTTGGCGGCGTTAAGCCATAAAACATTGTTCAAATGCATGACAAGCACGTGCAAGTCTATTATTTCAGTGGCAAGAGGACGTTGCCCTTTGTGAGTTTTTTTTTCTGTAAAATTGTGTTTTTACGAATTTCTTTGAGATTTTTTTAAATTTTATCCGAGTAATTTGTTTTATTTTGTCTGTCCATTTCATCATATAATTTTCGTTTGCTGTTTTAATATTTTAATCAGTGCTTATTATGCAGTGCTGTGTTCTCATCTCTTGCAAATGAACCAATAAATGCATGATCAATTATCAATCTTGCATATACAATATTTCTATGCAGTACGCTAGATTGAAAGGATTTGGATTTTTCTTCAAGCCTACATCCGATCTATATGTGTGACTTTTTCAATAATATACTTACACGCGTGCTTGTCATGCATTTGAACAATGTATATCTAGCTTTTAAACGCAATTGCTGAGGTTGAGAAAAAGGCGGAGTTATCGTTCATTCTTCTTTGTGGTCTTCTTTTTTTATATTTGGCGTTCGCTCAGTGAAATTCACTTAACTGAGTAGAGTAAGGAGTGTGAAAAAATGTCTCCTTTTTGCATGAACAAAGTTAACTTACATTAAAAATCGCTGTGTTTAAAAGCACTGATGTACTCGAAATTAAGCCAAAAGAGAAACAGAGATTAAAATCGGATTCGTGTAAAAACAGTCTATTTTCTATCAGATAACATCCCTGTTTAAATATATGTAAGTGCAAAAAGCAACATCCCTGTTTAAACATAAGTCAAACAAACTTTACGTTACGCAGCGAAGTCCACTTACTCCTAACATGCGGTCTCCACTAGCGATGAATCCAGAGCATGCGTTAAAGCATGCGTTCGTCATCGCAAGTAGAGACCGCCATCGCAGCTATATTTTCATCGCTTGCGATAGAAAGTATGCTCTCATCGCTTGCTTTATCGCAAGGAGAACTTTCATATTGTTCTGGCGTAACCAAATTTAATTTAACTGAGTTTGAGTTTTGCGTGCGAAGAAAGCTTTTGCTTGGGGTTTACGTTTTTCTAACAAAATTAAAAAAAAATCTGATTTGAAACTGTCCATAGAACTCATTTATATCCATTAAAATTATTCACTATACTAAAAAAGTATGCGATGAAATGCCCAGCCACAAAAATCTGACAGTTCTTCTGCTCTCTGCTTTCTGCTTTGGCTATTGCGATTGCGATGGATTTATCGCTAGTGGAGACGGCGTGTAACACACGCCACGAACTACTTCATCGAAGCATATTGTCGATAAGGTTTTTGGGTTGTGTGAAATGAATAAGTGCCGACACGGCATGCAGTTCGCAACTGCTTGGTTTGAGCAACTAAAAGGTTTGTGTTTTGACTAAAAGGCTCTGTTTTTTAATAAGGAATAATCATAGATGTCTATAGTTTCTATGTGTAAATCTACATATGTAGAGATATTTTTAGATACATTAAGTACAAGTGAAAGGGTTAAATTGTGGGAAAAAAAGTGGCTTCCATTTGAATATATTATGTACATACATATCTAAAGTCACAAACTAAATAGTACGATTGCATTGTATGTTTATTGAGTACGTTCGATAACAAAAATTTGGCACTCGGACGGACGAACGTTGATGTTTACACATCTTAACCGTGAGTCCTGGCACTCACACTTTTTTTTTTTTATTTTAGAATTTGCAATAATACACTACAAAACAGAATTATTTTATGCACAGATTCTCTTCCAACAACGAGGAAGAAAGTGTCGATACAAACACTTCAAAGGCTAAGCGGGAAGCGTGGACGAAATTTCTTTGCGCGTACACATACTTTAATCAATACAAATTTTATGTTTTTTAAATCGTTGCACTTTATAATTCTAACATAATATCACAACAAACAATACCTACAAACTCACAATTTGAAACTTCAAAATTTCAAAGATGACAATCGATATGTCAAAATACATTTTAAAATGCCTTTAAGTGACCCTTAAACGCGGTTGATGGCGTTTAAGTTAAGAGGCCTTTAAGTAACGTTACTTAAATGTGAAAATTGATTATAGATACCGATTTCATACTTAAGAGCTGTTTAGAGGTATTTTCAAGTTAAGTAACCTTTAAGATTTGTTTATAGATTCGCCTGTTTGTGTTTTGACACAAACTAAACGATTGCCTAAAATGAGTTCGCTATTTTGTGTAACATATAATTATACGCACCTGCGCGAACATTCAACAAATAGTTCATCTGTTTTCTATAAGCAACCAAACAGTTGTGCAGTTTTGCTTTTTTTTTTGTTAAATATAATCATATGCAATGGCGCGCGCACATTCAACTAAATAGTTGAGTTGGTTTCTTTAAACAGAAGAGAGAAAAAAAATGTTCGCTTGGTTTCACAATTCACAACTGTTAGGCGAAACAAAACATTTTTTTTCAACCAAAGAGGAAAGTAGTAATTCTTGATGTTAAGCTTTCATAAATACGTTTTAGTGAAAACTTCCACAGAACATCTTCAAGATGTATTCGAAAGATCAAAATGAAAACCTCTTTCAGCATTTTAAAACTACTCCTTTTAAAGAGGTTTTATAGAGGGTATATTGACTCTCTAGTCAATATGGTGACATTTGTCATGATTATCTCTAAGATGTTTTAAAGAGAACTTAATTATACTATAACAAAAAGAACATTTTAAAGAGAAAATTAGGAGGTCATAAAGTGAAATGGTATTAAGAAGATTGAATTAACAGCTTGTAAAGAGCTGATACATTTATTGAAATAGTGGTGTTTACTGAACGAACGCCAAATGTGAAATAAAATATACTCGAAAAATAAGAAAACCACAAAGTCTTGAAAGCTAGATCTCTACAATTCTACCAATCTCAGCAATTTCGCGTAACGTCGCCCCCATATATGTTTCTTCCCTAAGGCTAGGTGCGCACATTCAATTTTTAGTTGCAAAACTGTTTGGTTGCTTATAGAAAACAGATGAACTATTTGGTTGAATGTCCGCGCAGGTGCATATAATTATATGTTACACAAAATAGCGAACTCATTTTAGGCAAGGTGCGCAGATTCAATTTTTAGTTTCGCAACTGCTGGTTCGAGCAACTAAAAAGTTTGTGTTTTGACACTAAAAATTGAATGTGCGCGCCTAGCAAGGGCTTAAAACTAGCAAGAGTTATTGCATCGTTTAAAAGCAGTAAAGCTATCGTAGTAGTAGTATCGTTATTTGGCAGCACTAAGTAAAATTTATCTCCATTTTCGAACTCGAAATTCTTATCATCGAAAATGGCCGTTTTGAAGGAAGTTCATGAATTTTTGTTCATCTTCTCGTTCATTCGGTTTTTACCTTTCACCGATATAACTTCATAACTGCAGGTAAGCCTTAGAATTTAGAAATCTTATTTAAACATTTTAAAGTATTGCATTAAATAAATAAAGTTTTGAAAAAATTTTAAATAAACTACAAATATAATATTTAAGCTCCTAAATATTTTCATTTAAATGAAAGTCTAAAAATTTTTACCACGTGGCGTCATTACTTTACATTTCAAGATGGCGTCATGCTAGCGTTCATATTCATAAATTTATTTGTAATTCTCTAAGTGATGATCATTTTACTTTCCTTTTGCGGTTTCCACCAGAAGGAATTCTTTAGTGGATTCCTAGGGATGGTCAAAGGTGTCTGATTCTCAAAAAAAAAAAACGATTGTAACTGAAAGTTGAACAACAATTTAATTTACGTTTTCCTTTTTTTTCAATCTTTTAGAATGGCGGACGCAGCTCCAGCCCGTGGTGGATTCCGTGGAGGATTTGGTTCTCGTGGTGGTGGTGGCCGTGGACGCGGTCGTGGACGTGGTCGCGGCAGAGGTCGTGGACGCGGTGGCAAGGAAGATTCCAAGGAATGGGTTCCAGTCACCAAATTAGGACGCTTGGTTCGTGATGACAAAATTCACAGCCTCGAAGAGATCTACCTCTACTCGTTGCCAATCAAAGAGTTCGAGATCATTGATTTCTTCTTGGGCGCCGCCCTTAAGGATGAAGTTCTGAAGATCATGCCTGTCCAGAAACAAACTCGTGCTGGTCAACGTACTCGTTTCAAGGCCTTCGTTGCTATCGGTGACAACAACGGTCACATCGGTTTGGGAGTTAAGTGCAGCAAGGAAGTCGCTACCGCTATTCGTGGAGCTATCATCTTGGCTAAACTGTCTGTTGTTCCAGTCCGTCGTGGATACTGGGGTAACAAGATCGGTAAACCCCATACCGTTCCATGCAAAGTAAGATCAATTTCTTCCGTAAAACTAAACATATTTCATTAAAATGATGATGCTTTTTGTCTTTCCTTTTGCGGTTTCCACCGGAAGCTTCGCGCTAGTGACGGTCAAGATAGTCTGATTGTTTTTTTTTAATCTGTACAAGATTTAAAATGACAGCGCAAACTAATGAATAATTTTCTTTTATTCCAGGTTACTGGCAAGTGCGGTTCCGTATCTGTGCGTTTGATTCCAGCTCCACGTGGTACTGGTATCGTATCGGCTCCAGTTCCCAAGAAGCTGTTGACAATGGCTGGTATTGAGGATTGTTACACCTCGGCCCGTGGTTCCACTGGTACATTGGGTAACTTCGCCAAGGCCACCTATGCTGCCATCGCCAAGACCTACGCTTACTTGACCCCAGACTTGTGGAAGGATATTCCACTCGGCGTCAACCCATACCAACAGTTCGCTGATATCTTGGCCGACAAACCAACAAGACACGTTGAAGCATAAATTATAAATATAAATGTTGATTCACGATCCTGTTTGAACAGGCTGAAATAAAAAGTAATTGGCTCAAAACCAAGGAAACAAATTGTTTTTGTATGTATTTTTTTCGCTTTAAAAACTCGTGTTTCGACTTTCTTTCCTAGCAATTGTCGATTTCAAGACAAAAATATAAACATGGCGATCCTTGGCGAGATTTTATTGGCTTCTAATGTAGTTTGTTCCGTTGATTTCTCTACATGAAATAAGATGCGTCATTGAAAGTTGAAAGGCCATGGTCATGGGGTAGAATATTCTAATCATGAAATCAAGTGCAGAAGCATGTCCCTCTCCAGGTAGGTTAGTTTAGGTTAAGGTGGCTGCTGACCGGAAAAGGCCAACACACAGACCAATATTTCGTCCGTTGTGATACCACATGATTTCAAAAATCACACTTGAATGTCGGAATTATTTAGATCACTAGGATCGTTATAGTAGTGGAGTCTACGTCTTTGACAGGACAAGAACATAGAAGGTAAGGAACTGACTATTCTTCATCCATGCAGCTTCTGCAAAAATCATTTGCAGGAACTCCAAGACGGAAAGCATGTCTTTCTATTAGGCAGTGTCCAGTAAGAACACCTATAACGGAGCTAATATGCAATCTATGATAGAAATGAGTTGTTTTGAGCGTTTAGCATCAAACAATGGCCAAATTAGTTTAGTAGACCGGTAAGTTGGGGTGCTGGTCCAGGTCCATCTACGGTTAGCTTTCTTTATAGTATCATGCTTTAGCATAAGTTTACAAGTAGCTAGAGGTATACCGATGTTAGATTTACTATCCAACAGAGGTAAGATTGTTTTGTTTTTTGCAAGTTCGTCGACTTTACAATTTCCTGGAATGTCTATGCCCCGGCACCCATATAAGGTGAATGTTAAACTGTTTTGACATCTCCACCAGAGATGATCGACAATTTTGGGCTGTTAGTGAGTTAATGGAGACAGAGTCCAGTGACTTTATGGCAGCTTGACTGTCTGAGAAAATACGTATATCAGTAATCGACATAACGTTTTCTTTGAGTCAAGAGAGGACTTCTTTTATAGCTAGAAGCTCTGCCTGGAACACGCTACAGTGATAGGGAATACGAAAAGATAGATGAAGATTTAATCTTTTAATCTACCTCTTCAGGTAGATCACGATATGGATTTTTGGCCATTAATGAAACCTTAATTGTTCCATCGCTTGAGTTTTCACAAGGGATCATAAAGATAAAGCTTGCGGATGGGATCGACTTGCCTCGATTTCCTTACTACTATCGACTTTTATCGACAGTGACTGCCATTAATATTCGGGTTTCTGTGTAATATTTTTATCAGACAAATGATATATTTGCACCATTATTTCAACAAATTTTTTTTTCAGATTGTATTACCAAAATACACTTTTTATTCATTAGACAAGAGTTAGAAACATAACCATGTACCATTTTAAAACAAAAAAAAAGTTGAAAAAATATTCAAATAAAATAATCATAGTTAAGACATAAACACTCCATTAATAATCGTTTTTTTTAAGTTTTTATTAAATTTGTTAATAATTACATCAATATTTAGAGGCGTATCCTTTATTGTTTACTACTCCAGATAAACGTCTTGGCATATTTTTCACCATTCTTGTTGCAATGTTTCTTTTAAATCATTTGTATAAGAAGCAGAATTCTCCCTTACACGTCGGTCCAGTTCATCCAACAGGTTTTCAATAGGGTTGAGGTCTGGAGATTATGCATGGGTGGTAATGACTTTTGGACAGTTATACTGCAGTCATTTGCTCATAATGGGTTTTATGTTTGGGATTATTGTCTTGATAAAATTTGAAGGCGCTCTGCCTGA
The DNA here is from genome assembly GCA_963931855.1 of Philhelius festivus. Lineage (NCBI taxonomy): Eukaryota > Metazoa > Arthropoda > Insecta > Diptera > Syrphidae > Philhelius > Philhelius festivus. Next base: position 30,095,955 of record OZ007556.1, on the reverse strand, counting down.
GGTTTTCGTAAGATCCTCAAATCATACTCCTTGTTCATTATCCCATCAATAAAGACACGCCTTTGGCTGATATGCAACCCCACACCATCACTCCCCCATGCTTTACAGTCGGCTTAAAATGTTTGCTCTTCAGCTCTTTATTTATTTTGCACCATACCATGACCCCCTGCCATTGAAAAACGTTGAATTTTCTTTCATTCGCAAAAATGACATCTTCCCACAGTGATGGTTTCTTTTTTTTTTGGTATTCTTTTGCAAAATTTTGGGGAATGAGAGGTTGTCGCAAGTTTATGTATGGATTTTTCCCTGCAACTTGACCGTTAACCATTAGCCTTAATGGTGCGACGAACGGTTGACGCAGACATTGCTCCCCGTTAATTAAATTTGTATCTTTTTTTATTTCCTACATTTGGCTAAGTTGCAATAATAATATTTGATGAAAAATCTGTTAACAACATAAACAAGATGCTTGCGAAGCAAAAAAATCTGGTTACCTACATTTTTGCATTCGGGTACCGGAGTACACCATGTACTGAGGTAACAGGGTTTTTGTATAAAGTAAAGAAATAAGATAATGACCCCTATCACAAATTCAATAGTATGAATAAATGAATTATGTATTGGGGTAGTGCACTGCGACCTGGAGATCTATTGTGCCACCGCTGAAAAATGGATGAGCTTGCTCATCTTATAGTTCTTCCTAATCTATAGTATTTGGGGCACCTTCAGAGAGTATAGGTCGCTCTCTTCTAACTGGTATTGTCCCAGATGGTTTTTCCTTTGGTGCATGAGTGGATAACGTCTTCCTAGTATGTGGTCCGGTGTTTCCTAATGCATGTTGCAGATTCTACATGTGGCACTGCTTACCATACCAAGTGAACCTAGGTGTCTTCTAAGTTTGCAGTGTCCAGTTGGGATACCTGTTATTATTCTTAGGTTATTTCTACTTAAGTTAATGCAGTATTCGAAACGTTGCTGGTTGTAATTGCCCAGGAGTAGTTTCGCCTGCCTCAGTTTTGGGAGTTCTTTCCAGTTCTTGAATCTGTTTGCCTCCTCTTCTTGTTTAATTTTGTTTGTGATGACATTTTCTCCTATTCCGCAATAGGACTCAGGCCCTGTTAAAGGGGTTGGTGCACCTATTTTTAGAAAATCCGCCTTTTTGATTCCATGAACACCCACGTGATCAGGTACCCAGTGAAGTGTTAACTTGTTCTGTTGCCAAGTTAATTTTGCCTGCTTATGCACTCCAACACCAATTTAGAGCTGATGGTATATAAGCTTAGTGCATGGACTAACTGTCATGATGGCAATGTTCTTGTTACTAAAGTTCTTTTCGAGATTTCGATCAACGCATTTCCCTATGGCGTTTACATCCGCTTGGAAGATGCTCGTGGACTGCCCCATAGGTATGGGAAGTTTGGTTCTTGGCCCAAATAATTCAGCACCAGTTCCTTTGCTTGTTCTGGATCCATCAGTGTACCATTTGATGGCATTTATTTCGAGGATGTAGTTTGTTTCTTCTTCTACCCAATCTTCGTTGTTGATTAGCTTTGTAAAAAAAGTTTTTCTCGAAATTATATTTTTTTGATCTCCACGGATGTCAAGAAGGTTTGGTACTGTGGACCTGCTGATTAAGTCTCATTCCCTGAGACCAATAATCTTGCCTGTCGCAGTTCCTTCCTTTGAGAGTCTCATGATACCTCCAATTCCGGCACTTCTGGTGAACTCATGCAGAGGGGACAGATAGACGAGAACCTGATTCTTATTGCTCCCGTAATACAGATACTCACGAGCCTTAGGACTTTTTCTCTCGTGGTTCTCTTGTGAAATTCAACCGCACCATAAGTAATGGTGGGTCTTACCATCCACCATAGCACACGACCACCTGAGGATGTTCGGTTTGCATCCACATGACTTGCCTGTAAGGCTCTTGCAAATCATTAGGGCTTAGTGGCTTTCCCGACTATAGCTTCTAAGTGTTTGTTCTAGAGGAGTTTACTATCTAGTCTTTTAACTCCCTCTGCGTTTTTAATACTTCCATCATAACCGTAGCTTTAACGAATCTCGATAAAAAGCTATCATCAAATCCGTTCGTAAGAGCAAATTGTATGATATTTTGTACAACGAAGGATAGTTTGTTTCCGGATACGTAAAACGTTTCCGATTACGATAAAACTCCTGATAGGGCTGAATACCAAGCACACAAGCAGCACTTAACATTAAGATGAAACCAAAAGTACTCAGACAAATTAAGATGAAGCTGGTTGTGGTAGACGATTTGTTAGTGGGCTTTTCATTCAATCAACTAATCAGTTTCTGGTCTTAAAATAAGAGAAAGTGCTTCTGGATTTTACTTCAGAATCGAAGCCTGAAGCTGTATCATCAGTATGTTTCGTAGGATTCTAAAAGATACACCGTTCCTAATATTCCCTTTACTATTTTGTTGTTCTTTGGCATAGTTCACTGATTTTCAGTATCTCAATGGATCCATTTATCCGAGTGAGATTATGGGGCTTACCGTTTTATCCCTCCTTTCAATTTGACCCTGCAATTCACGAAATTGCATTGCGGTTCAAACCAAAATTTCATCAAATATTACTCGCTGACTGAAAGTACAGTACCCATACCTACTATGATCCTAACTTGGCAACGAAGTACACGCCTTCCATTTAGTATGGACAAACAAAATTGTTAACATTTATTTAAAGAAACACAAACTAATGATATTTTCTTTGTCATTTATTGTAAAGGATTAAAAATACTTTTAAAAAATTCAAATTTAGTCTTTTAGGTTCCAGGGCGAACTGGAAAGATCATCGCTGGATGATGAGGTCGATGAAGAAGTAGTGGAATGTCTCTTCTTCTTCCGAGGTAATTTCTTGGTTTTCTTGTGGATTTTTTTCGTTTTTACCTTTTTATCAGAGGAGCTGGTTTTTTTCTTCTTCTTATCATCAGCACTGGTTGACGATGATGATGATGAGTATTCATCCTCACTGGAATCGGTTGAAGATGAATCCGATGGCGACGAGGACGATGATGATGATGATGAAGAGCTGCTGCTCGAACTCGATTGTTTCTTTCGTTTTTTCTTGTCCTTATCCTTGCTGTTGGTCTTTTTCTTCGACTTCTTTGCAACAGATTTTTGTTCTTCTTTTTTGCGTTTTTTAAGAAGGTCCTTTTGTTGCTCCTCTTTGAGCTCTTGCATTCGTAATTCAGTTAGAGGCGTAAGGTAATCTGTCTCAGAATCACTGCTAGTGCTCTCCACATCTAGGAGAATCTCTTTGTTAGGGTCAACCTAATGAGAATGATGAATATTTTATTCGTTATAATTTTGTTTGTATCGGGTTGTTAGTCTCGAGACAAAGGGGAGGAATTCATCGATTACAACAAAGTTTAATAAGAGTAAAATAAAAACAAAACTTACTTTTAGAAAATTGCGGCATTGGTAGGTGAGATGGCCGGCGTAGCCGCATTTCTTACACGCAGCACGGGAAGATTCTTTACCTTGACTACCAAATTCAAAGTTCATTTTAGAATAATATTAGGAGATTATTATGAGTTTCTTATTTTTAATTTGATTGAAAATTTGTGATAGGAAAATGCACTAATTAAAAACACCACAAAAGAGAGGCATCTAATTAATTTCCCAAACCGTTCCAGTTATGTCATAATGTATTGACGTTTTCATACGAATGCGTTCCGGGCTAACAAAATTATCAGAGAAATTGTCAATACTCATGTCATGAGAATTTAACAATATTTGTTGTAAACTGCATGTACAACATGAAAAGGAAATAGACAAAAGTTAGTATTTTTTGAACTAATAAAATTATAACAATTTGGAATAAACTATCTTTGTTTTCTTTTCTACAGTCGTCCAAAGAACAAGAAATTCTAGTGTTGCAGTAATTTCTTTGAAAACAAGAAATTTTATTTGTGGAAAGTTCACTGGTTTGACACTCACAAATCCAAATTATCTCTTAGTTTTACAAGAGAATTTTATGTTTGAAGTGAAATCCACCTAGAAGACTCTAAATAAAAAGAACCAATCAATTAAGCCATGAAGCTAGTGCTGTTAGTTTTTAAAATTAATTTGTTCATTTATGCTCTGATTAATAAATAATAATAATAATAATAATAATAAATAGAACCATGGAAGCGAGTCTTGGGTAGCCGACTGCGAAAAATAATTAGGCTATCTGATGACCAGTGCGGGTTTGTCGGGGGTAAGTCAACCACGGATGCAATCCAGAGTATAAGAATAATTATGGAAAAACATCGGGATTCTTTGGAGGATTTGCATGTCGTATTGGTTGATTTTGAAAAAGCATTCGATCGGCAACCACGAGATCTAATATGGGTGGCCCTCAGGCAACGAGGAGTTCCAGAAACCTATGTGCGGATAATTATGGACATGTATGATGGAGCAGTTACTAAAGTAAGATGCGCAGCTGGAGTCACCGAAGAATTCGAAATCGCAGTAGGTGTACACCAGGGAAGTGTCTTGAGTCCCCTGCTCTTTATTACAGTTCTTGATTACCTGCTTGAAGGCAAAGTGACGGATCCAAAAGTGCATCAGTTATTCTTTGCTGACGATGGAGCCATCATAAGTGAAGACCCGATATCCCTACAACGAGCACTTGACGTATGGGTGGATGTTCTAGAAGGAAGTGGGTACCGCATAAGCGCGAAAAAGACAGAATACCTATGCTGCCCATTTTCTGATCCACACAGGCCTATTCCAGACATTTATTGGAATGGAGTAGTGCTTCCCAAGTGTGAAAAGTTTAAATATCTGGGGTCTATGATAAATAACGAAGCTACTTGTGATGACGATATCAATCATCGCGTAAGCGTAGGGTGGATGAAGTGGCGGGAAAATTCTGCTATCTTCTCTGACCGAAAAATGCCCCCTAAGCTGAAAGGAAAGCTCTACACTTCAGTTGTGCGTCCAGCAATCACATACGGTTCACAATGTTGGACAATGTACAAAAAGTATGAGAGTAAGCTAACGGCAGCTGAGATGAAGATGCTTCGTATGACAGCAGGAGTTACAAAGCTTGATCGAATTAGAAGTACGAAGATCCGAGGAAGCCTTCATGTTAAGAATACCATTTCCCAAAAAATTGAACACGACCGACTCAGTTGGTATTGCCATGTTCAAAGGAGAGATCCTGAGAACTCCGTCAAAAGAGCAATATCATACAACGTTCCAATTCGGAATAAAAAGAAAGGTAGGCCTAAACACTCCTGGTACAAACAAATGCAAAAACACCAGCATTCAGTTGGCCTCAGAAATGGAACAATACAAAACCGGGAGGCTTGCCGCCGATTTCTGAGGTCAACCCGGCGAACCCCACAGGCGGATCACTAGTGTGAAGCAGATACGTGGGAGAGTTATGATCCCCTCGACATCGAGATCATAACAGCGCCGAAACAAGGAAGAAGAAGAAGAACCATGGAAGCATTTTTCTGATTCTTCCAAGAATTTTAATTTTGTAATCAACTGTTATAATTAATTACAGTTTTTAATGAAAGAATATGGTTTTCACTATTGTATAGTAATTCCATAGTTTTATACATAAATCATCTCCCATATTACTTTTACATTAGTAAAACTTTAGTTTTATCTAACAATTAACAAATAACTTTTTTATTTCGCAAGAAAACAAAGTTGAGATTTATATCAACCTAACACTCAAATAATAATGAAATGTCAGAATCATACACATCATACAACAATACAAATGTCATACAACACTTCCAGTGAAATCTGAGAAACAGAAAATTGTATGATGTATGAAAATATTGAAATGTATGATGTGTATGATCTGAGAAACAGGCCACAGGGCCCTCATCGCGTAATTTTTAAGACGATCGTCGTCCAAACGATTGTCGAACACGACATCGTCAAAAGTTTGCTTCGTGTAAAGTTTCAATCGCATCTTTCGGTCGTGTCGTCCATCGTCCACAGTTTGAGAACATCAAGATAAGCAACAAATGTCATTTTGGCTGTCTGGGGCCTATTTCACAAATCATACATTACATACAATGTATGATTTTGAAAGGTTTGATGTATCATTTCTGTTTCACAGAATTGTTGTATGACCACTGTCATACAACATTGTAATCGACTGGAATATTTCTAATGAGATTCTGTAATTTGATGTAATGTATGATAATCAATTTATTGTAATGATGTATGTAATGTATGTGATGTATGATCTGTGAAACAGGCCCCTGGTTGTAATCAAACTAAAGTTTTTGTTGGAAGTGAGAGAGGATCCGATGTATTCCTCCATTCCTCGATTTATTTACAATGAGAAATCAATTTCTGTGTGAAGATTTCGATCTCTCGACAAATTTTACTTTCCTTCACACCAAGAAAAAAATTGATTTTTTTTGACAGAGATCAAAATTTTCGAATCCTTATTTGAACTTTGAAGAGGGTTTTTCATGTTACATGAAAAACGCACACCAAAAGAAAAAAAAAATTATCCCGGATCGAGATCCCTAGTGTGTAAAAGAAATCGACATTAGTATATCCGCATTCGCATTTATTTGTTAGTTGGTTCGCTTTCATTAGGCGTGTTTTTTTTTACAAGTCCATAAAGAATTGTAGAAAAAAACGACATCGGGACTAAGCGCTTTACATGTAAATACAACAAGTCTATACAGACTTAGCTAAGTCCAGATAATTTTCGAGACTTAGGCTAGGCGAGCACATTAAATTTTTAGTTGTGCAACTGCTTGGTTCGAGCAATTAAAAAGTTTGTGTTTTAGCGCCCACATTCAATTTTTAGTTGCACAACCTGTTTGGTTGCTTATAGAAAACAGATGAACCATTTGGTTGAATGTCCGCGCAGGTGCATATAATTATATGTTACATGCCAAATAATACTCGTATTATCTATATTGTTATCGATAATTTGTTCAGAGAATGTGTATATGAGAGCACTTTTGTTTTGCCATTTTGACTTTTCTAGTCGTCAATACAGCTGACAGACAAATGCCATAGCGTACACAGTGCTTCCAGCTATTTGGAAAAAAAGCTCCTAAGTCCCGATGTCGTTTTTTTCTACAGTTCTATATGGACTTGCGAAAAAAACACGGCTAATGTTAATGTGAAAATATTGTGCGCTATCATAAGTTCATAGTTGAATTGGCAGCACTATTTTCCGTGACAACGGATTTGAAAGTTCTCGCAATACTCGTATGTTTACTCAAAACTATTATACGCATCCCGTAAAACGTCGTACAGGGCACACTAAACAAGCCATTGCTGATGTCCGTATAGAGTTGATGATGATCGAAATGTGTTAATTCGTCATCGTGCTGAACAATTAAACTTGGGCTCATTACTGCGATGAGCGTTTGAAAATGGAACCTCAAAATTACGCTATATCCGCACCATGACAATGCCAAAAAATTATCTTTCAAATAAGCCAATTTCACGGATATTAAAAACATTTTTTCGTGTTATATTTCAAACAAAACACACTTTATTTGCGACCATACTTCATTTCCCTTCTGCATTTATGAACACACTTTTTATAAATTTAAGATATTTTTATTGTCACAATAGTATTTTTAGCAATTGAAGTTTCTGTTTATATAAGATCTGACTTTTCACATTTGATATGCAAATTACTCAGAGTTATGTAACTCTGTTATTTGAAGTTTGCATTAGGAAAGCTATCCATTTGACAAGGCTTTCACAACCATGCATTTATAAAACACACAATGTTATTTGATTTGGCGCCCAACGTTGGATTCTAAAGCAATGTGATTTTTTTAAATTCAAATTTTTCATTTTTCTCTTAAGTTTAGATAGTAAATATAAATGAACATGATTTTGTAATGTCCTGAAACAGGGTAATCAATTAACTTTGTTTTCCCCTGGGGTAGTGGCTAGTGCATTGAAGTGTCAAGCCAGAGAAAGTGATAAATCGTATAAATATGTCTCGTTATATCAAAAATTGCAAACTTGCCTCTCATTTCAGCAGTTCACATTCGGCAGAAAATTGTACCTCACTGTTTCTAAAAATTTATTTATTCTATTTATGTTTTCTGATTAAATAGACAACACTGAAATAAAGAAAACAACACCTTTTAATATACAATGAGTTTTCGGTTTTATTATTGACCATTCACGTTTCTCCATTTTTTTCTACACATTAACACGATATAGTACATCGAACCAAAACAAAAATTTAAAATACATTATTTAGATAAAAAAGTATTTTATCGAATATTACATAACTTCAATTTGCAGCCACTTCTTAAAGTTTGTCGCTGCTCCCACTTCCCATATTTATAATTTAAAAAAAATTATCAACAATTAAGGTAAAAATTAAAAATCTGTGTAAAATATACATACAAGTGTGGAAAAATAAAAACATAACATGTATTAAGTAAACTTGTTAATTTAAAACATTATACAAACTATATACTATTGTAATTATTTTTCTGCATTTAGAATATTTTTTATATTTAATGATACTTAACGTTTTTTGTAGTTGTATCCTATTCTCAATGTTTTATATTCTCGATAATAATTTATTTAATTCTATGATATTTTTCGTTTGTTAATTATAATTAATTATATATAGCTGCGTGTTTCTTTTCTCGATTTTTTCCTTATAATTTATACATCTTAGCACATATGGAAGGAACAAGAAAACTATTTTTTTGTTTGTTTAAGAAATTATTTAATACGAAATAATGTTTATTGTTAAAATGTATATATTTATGTTAATATGTTTTGTAAATGTGTTTGTTTTTTGTTTTCTATACAATTTGGCATTATTATTATAATAGAAGTTACGGACTAAATTTAATTTAAAAAAAAATCGTTGAGCTGAAGATGACAAGTAAAGTCGAAAAGAACCTGTAGGTGGTCGGTTAATTATGTTCACATCAACAGTTAAACTGTTATACAAAAATTTAAATTGTGCAAGTTATTTGTTAATTTTGCAATTTATAAATTTCGCTTAAAAATTGGTATATAAGTGGTACAAAATGTTTGTATAAAAAAGATATTAGGTAGGTATGGTTATAAGGAGTGTATAAGTTTTAATTTGTTTTGCTATTCACGGGAAGTTTTTAAGTTCAAACAAAATGCTGTCGATTATATTTTTGAATATATGTTTTACGTTTTCTGAAATCATCAAAACAGTCTGGTAAAATGGAAATTGACTTCTGAGATTTTTTAAACACGATTTTTGTATGTCACAGACTCAGAGCTGCAAATGGGGAAAGAAAGAAGGTGATATGTTGACGACACATTAAGTTCGAAAATTGGAGAATTTTTAGAACATAAATGCAACAATCTTATGTTTCTTTAATTTCTTTGTCTTGTAGTCGCCCATGGTTTACTAAATATCTGGCAATTAATTTTCATAACTTAAATCGAAAAAATTGTCAAAATTTTAAATATTTTTTTTTAAACGACTAATCGACTTTAATATGAGTATAGTTTCAGGACTTCTTGCCGAATAACGACAGGGTTATTGTTAATAATAAGTTAAATACATAGGTTTATATTAATTTAGTTTTTGTTATTTTTTCTTTTTAAAAACATAATATTATTTTGAAATATTATAAATAATATAACTTTAAATCAAATTGGAGTAAATCTGTTAAAATACAACTACATATGCATAACCTGAAAGAGAAAAATGATGAATAGCACTGCAAACCTTTTGGAAATGATCATACTTACAGAAGCATTAAAATTCGTGCCTTCGAGATTTTGAAATTCGATATATTAACAATCGAGACATTGGACACACGCGTTTTCTGTATTCGAAATTTAGGGAATTTGGTATTATGGAATTCAACATTAGCTTCATGAAGTACGAAAAATATCGAATGTATTTCAAATTAATTTTTCTACTTAAATTTACCAAACATCAAATTTTTAAAAATTGGTGATGAATTTTCTCAGAGATAGTTGAAACAAAGTTGAATAATAATAATAATAATAATAATAATAATAATAATAGAAAAGAAAAATATTAATTTTTCGAATGCATTTTACTGGCAATAATTTGCATTTTTAGACTTCTTAACTATAAACCAACTGAAATTTAGAAAACTACGCTCAAGCGATAAAATAAGCTGCCTTAAACGTTTCTGGAGCATTTATTAGTGACTACATGATAACTTTTTTTTTAAATTCCATTTGCAGTTATACCACCATGCTTCTTCATCAAAGCAGATAAAATTCCAAGGTTTTCACTTGAAAAACTTATTTAAATTAGCCCCCCTCACCTACGATACAGTCTGTTGTTGTAAATTGATAAATGTTCTTCAGAAAATTAAAATATGTATACCAACTCAAAGAACAAAAAGATATCAACAAATAAATATAATAATCTTTAATTTTCCTCGAATTAAGAAATACATACTATTAAAATTAGATATACATATACAGGGTGGCCCAAATAAGAACTACCAATGCGTCACAACAATTGATCGTTGACAAGAATAGAAAATATCGGTAAGTTTAATTTTAACACATTGTATTGTATTGTATGTATCCATAACAAATTTCCAATAACCGTTTTCGAAAACGTCAAATCAACGTCAATTTGATCGTCATTTTCAAACGTAAATATTGCTATCGTCAAATATGAAATCGTCCTGCTTGCACAAAATCGTTTTGACCAGCGTCAGTCAATTTTCTTGCTAAACGCATTCAAACATGCTCGCTAGTTTATCAATATTTTTGCCGTCAACGCGATTTTTTTACTGCATAGATGCGTCGCAAATGATGTTATCGTTTAAGAACATCTTAAAATTGGATTTTTGACGTAAATGACGTTTACGAAAACGGCCAATTATTACCTGCAAAAAGATAAATCCAATTATATTGAAAAATTAAGAAGTTATTAAGTAGTGTTTAAAATTTGTTGGTCTTATTTCACTCACACTCTTGTATACCCTTTTGAGTAGAAAAATAAAATCATCGGGATATATTCACAGTGATTTCTTCAATTGATTTAAATAGAGTTTAAGATTAAATTTCCCAATGGATACACATCCTCTATTTATAAAAAAAATTGTTGAATATTTATTGAAATATAAGTTAGTTGAAATATTTAACTACACACAGCTTCAAATATTGACATGACAAACCATATAAGTTAATCTTTTAAGTCGGGAATGTGTTTTGTTACTATTTTTAGAAATAGTTGTTGCTAATTTTGTGAAAAGCGAAAGAATAACAGAAGGGTAAATTGTTCGTTTTCGAACATACATTTCGTTTATTTAAATCATCTATTTAATGAACAAACGATAAATTGGCGAGGCGGAAAACATTAACCCATTTATTATTTCCACCGACAACATTTTGAACTAATCAACTCCCGTGCATTCACAATAATGAGCAATTAAATTTAATTATTTTATTTTGTTCTTGGCATTTTTTTTATAAAATAATTATTTCTTGCTTATAAGGTTTCTAAAATTTACATATTTTTTTTTGTTGTTTTTACATAGTAGCTAGTACTCTTTGTTTAGTAAAATTATTTCGTATTTATTTTATTTAAATTTTATTTTGTTTCTTTGCTATTTATACAGATAGTAGGTTTATAATTTTAATTAATAAAATACACAGGTAATTAATATTTTATTTTATAAATTATTACATATACAATTATCATTTTTTTGTTTCATTTAATATATATTTAAAATACAGTCATAATTTTTTTGTTTTCTTAAAATTTATCTATAGTATAGGTATTCATGGCTACAAAAAAAAAAATTAAACAAAAATAAAACAAACATTGAATAAAAAACAAACAGAGATATTTAGAAAATTAATATCGACAAAAATTTAAAAAAGTTGTGTATAAAATATATATATCAATATAGTTATAATAAAATTAATTAAACAATTTTTTGATTTCGGTTTCTAAGAAGATTTCGATTGTGTGTTTATTGGTTTTCTTTTTTTTAGATATTTTCGTTTGCTTATTTTCGTATTTAAAAATCAGTGGAATGTTGTTTGGTCAAGAGAGATATATATATTGTCAAATCACGGATATTCTGTCTATTGCACGTCTGTTTTTAATCTGAATATTAAGGATGTGTATAATTTGAACAAATTATTTCTATAATTTTTGTTAAGTTGGTTTTTGTATAAAGATATAATATAAACTGTTTTATTTTTTAATTATTTATTTTACTGTTTTGTACGTAAACTATGTAAATTGATTACACACAGAAATATTTTTATTTTATTTATATATTTTTTTTGCTTCTAGTTTCTCTTAAATATTTGAAGGAATTATTTTTTATTTTTTTTTTTCTTGTTATTTTTATTGTAAAAGTTGTGATTTTAGTTTTGTCTGTAATTTACATCCCCGATTCCGCAATACCTTCATCATCTGAAAAAATAGAATTCGTAAAGTTACAAACCATTGAAAATGTAAAAGTACACATAAATAAGCTTTCGCAAACATTTTTAAACCTTGACAGAAAACTGACTTTATTTTTTTCAAAATTTGAGTGGTTAACATAGCGATCTATAGACCTTGCGTTGGGCGCCACCGCTTTTGATCCATCTTGTTTCAAAATGGATTGAATCTTTAAAATATATTTTCGAAAAATTCGTTTTAAAACAATGATTATTATGGTTTTTCACATTTTGAAAAATGATGACTGCGGCAATACTAAACTTCAGTTACACGTGTGGAATCTATACGACACAAATACTGGTTACAAAAATGTTTGCAGTGAACTTAGTAATATAAAAACACAATTACAGTGAAATAAAAATGGGTTAAAAAGTGTTTTATAATTTTTTTAAAAACATTGTGCAATCACTACAAACAAAAAATGTGAAAAGAAACAAAAAACAGAAAGAAAACTGAAGATCAAAGTGATTTTTCAAAAAAAAAAAAAATTATATTAGCTACAAACCCAAAAAAGGATTAGCGTAAATGATCCCTTCACCAGAGCTACTGCCATTTTTTATCCTAATGACACCTTCATCCCCAATCATTGTACAATCATCGTCATTTCTTGTCCCCAGCAATTGATCATAACAACTAACATCAGTGCTTATAACATCGATGTCCTCCTCATCGTCGTCATCGTCCTTTTCCAAACTATTCCTATTCGATCCGCCCGAACTCGATTGTATTAAATTCGAATCTTCATAGCTGCCACCACCACTATCATCGTTGGTATTATTAACTTCCTCCAAATTTGTTTCGAAGAAATCTTCGTCTTCTTCGTTGTGCGATGAGGATCTTCTGCGAAGGATATCATCTTCATTGGTGCTATTGTTCTCCGCCTCTTCTTCGGTGTAGCTTTTACGAGTACCGTTTGTGATTCCACCTCCTTTGCCGAAGGTACTATTCATTAGGACTATTTCGTGACTTAGACTATTCTTGATATCACATGCCGACGAGCTGAAAGTTATCATTTGCGATTTTCTGCGCTCGGGCTGCTGGTGGTGCAGCGTTTCTTTACTGCAAATCATCGAACTAGGCTTATCATCAACCAGAACGATAACCACACTATTGTTGTTGTCGTTCTGGTTGAGCTTATGTCATCTGTCCAGTGTTGCTGCTTTCCAGTGGCTTGGTGGTGATGGAGCTGTATGACTGATCTCCTGATCGCTGGCAGTAAGTGGCTGATGTTCGTCATGGTAGATAATGGCATCATTGGCATTATCAATGTCGTCCTCATCGCGATCATGATCAATGTGTCCTTCGGCTGTGACAAGAATTTCATCACCGGTGCCTTCATCTTCGTCATCCATGTTTTGTTGTTCTGTGTGTTTTTGGTGTTTATTTTTAAGTTTGGTTAAGTGTGTAGTGGTGAGCAATTCCGAAGGCCGCAGGATAAGGAGAAAAGAAAATATGATGACATGGGGTTAGTTACAATGTAGGCCCAACACCTTTGTTAAGTTATGTTTCTTGGAACTAGTAATTTTTGAATGTTAAGCACATGATAATGATAGTGTAAAATTAAAGCTTTTCTTTAAAATGTTAATTTGTTATTAAGTCTGATAGCTCAAAAACGTTTGTTTGCAAAAATGTTTCCAACAAAGAGTCCTTAGCGAAGTCTAATACAGTTGTAAATTGAAAATTCGGTATATCTAAAATTCTACTTACCTAAAGCCTATTTTCACAAAATCATTGATTCAGAACTTTCTACAGAAATTTTTAAAAAAGGACCAAGAAAATCGTTAAATTACGATTTTTTTATTTTATTTAGTTAAGGCCATGCTTAGCACCTTTTATCACAATAAGAAGGATGTTGGAATTTCACAAGAAAGGTCTGCAATTTCTCAGCCTGCTTCAAAAAAAAAAAAAACTTTTTTCAGGGCATATTGCCTCTTGCGAGGAATTGACAAATCCTCCAAGAGTACACAGAAATGGTTGAAAGTAGTAAGTGACTGCGTTTGGGCTCTATACGAGCCTGTGGTCTTTAATTTAATAATTTTTGTTTTGATTTTAGCGAATTACCTGAGGTTCAACCAGGATTCAAGTATGTGGTAATACGCAATCAAATACATGAACATTGGTTGAAGTTCAGTTAATCTCTCCGCAATCGAGTGTATAACTAAGTCACTAGCCTATAACTAACCTACTTAGATCGAAAGCAATAGAAACTAGGGTTATCAAGAGGATCAGAATTATTGTCATTGGTACTGTGCGTCAATCAGCAAAAGGCGTTTTGAACGTCATTGTTGACGTCTAGACTATTATTTGTGTCAAAAAAATGCACAGTATTACAAAAAACAAGTTTGACATTTCTATTTCTTATTCATTCGCTAAACCATCTTCTTCGGTGGTTCAGCTTAATCGCAGTTAGTAAAGTAGACATCTTGTTTTATTAATGAAATCTTACACTTAATCGAGGACTTACATATAAACCGCCTTTATTAATATTATTGTTGAAGTTTATTGATATTCTATAAAAATAAAAACAACAATGCAAACAAACGTTTTCTATGGCGTAAATTCCTGAAACACCCAACACCAAACTTAATAAAATCCCAGGATTAGAGAAAAAGTTAGAAAAAAAAGTTGAACACAAAAGATTTAGAAACATCCAAACTCACCCTCATAACCTTCATTATCGTGAATTTCCCGAGCTGGTCCAATGATATTCTCTTTACCCTCCAGCACAGCCAAAAGACATTGATGGATGCAAATGTATTGTTGCTCCGTTTGCACCATCCAAACACGTTCTTAAAAGCTCAAATTCAGAAAAGGTATTTTTTTTTTTTAAAGAAAACCAACATACCTTTTCGCATTGCAAAAACTATTCCAAAGATATCCACATGATCGGATGTGTTGATCTGTTGAAGAATCCTATCTAAAGTAATGAAAGTTCCCGAACGACCAACACCAGCACTGCAATGGACCACAATTGGTCGTTGTTCACTGCCAATACGATCACGAAACGCTCGTACAAAACGGACCAATGTTTGTGGTGGGTTTGGCACTCCGAAATCGGGCCACGTAGTGAAGTGGAAGTGACGGAGAATGCGTTGTTCAGCGCCCTAATAAATAAAGAAAAAGTTTAAAAAGTGATTCTTGAGTTTCTTAAGCAATATTAGACTTACCCGACATAGCATGAACTCTGTCATTACCCAATCAGCGTAATGGCTATCATTCAAAATTTGAACTTTGATGTCTCCATAGAACACTGGAACCGTGTCGTGCGGCCAGTACTGATCACACTTTTCACGGCCCTTTTCGAAACACCTCGTTAACATTACTATCGCTCGCGAATTGCTCTCCCAACACATGCGCCAGAAATCATCTCGCGTAGAATGTAACGGACCTTGGGTCACTATAAATTCCCTTGGAGAATTGTGACCAGGCACATAATTGGCATTGATATAGTCTGATCCCTCATCATCGTCTACCGGTTGAAGCTTAAAGCGCGAATGATCATAGGGCAGAATATTGGTGAATCGATTTTTAGGTCGATTGCATGGCAAATCGGCAAAAGTACACGGTTGATCTCGGCCAACGTGTTTAAGTTCTTCGAACTCCTCACTAAATCGGAAATCAGAGTCAGCCGACATCAACCGATAATGTTCTGCAAAGTTCTTAATCAAAATTGGACGATTTGTTTCTATAACACTGTCCTGCAGAGACATATTGTCATGCGCACGAGATTCTTTCGTTGTTTTTCGACCACTGCTTCGTCGTTTCTTGAAGAAGACTAGGGTTACCAAGAGGATGAGAATAATTGTCATTGGTACTGTGATGGCGACGATCAGCGAAGTGTTATCTTGATCTAGAAGAAAGTTCAATTTAAAAAAAGGCTCAACAAAAAAAGGTGATATAAAATCTTAAATAAGTTTCAATTCTTACCCGATGTCAGGAGGCCTTAAAATTTTACAAAAAAAAGCAAGACATGGTTTCAGGGGGAAATGAGAGAACAATTAAAGCAAAATGCAGATTTGAAAAAGCTCTTTTGGGGAAAAATCCTGGGGTAACATCAAAAGCTAAAGGACTTACCTTTCGTCCTTTGAGTGGCAGACATACAAAATTAAAGGAAGAAGCTTAAATATGGCTTACCTGTTTGAATTGGGAAGCTATAGGCAGTATCAGTAAATTTATCGGGTGCCGTAAAAGCTCTGACTTTAACTCGATACGTCGTTCCTGATTTCAGAGGACCGTTGCAGTAACCGTTTTGGCGGTTGTCACAGTTTTCGGCTCCGATTGTAAAGTCTTCTATGGAACTATTCTTAAATGGATAATACGGTTCAATGGCCTGATAGGGAAGCCAAACACTGTACGATTGCACGTCTCTCCAACTGGGCATTTCTAGACCGGAAGCATTCTTTGTATCATCTTCCGCAACGATGATCGTGTACATAATAACCTGCAAGATTAATGTTGTTCAGCTTCTTAAAAAATAACTATTTCTACTGTATACTTACGGCTCCATTTTGATCGGAGAAATAATTCTTTCTGAAACGAATCTGTATCGTTGAGGAACTACGATAAACTTCCGTAGGGACAACTTGTGTAGCTGGTCTTGGTGGGGCTAGTATTGGCATACGTTGTTTCCATTCCTTTTCAGGGCCAAAACCAATCGAGGTTTTAGCCTGAATTTTGAAGACGTAAGTCTTCCCTGGAAGAAGATTCTTGATTGTTCCTCTGGTCTCGTCGGCTTCGAAATCTTTGGTTTGAATTTGGGTTGAGCCCTCTAGTCCATATGCGACAGAGAATTGAGTAATGACTCCGTTGGCTTCGCTTGTCGGAAGGGACCAATCGAAAACGACTTCACTTGGCTGGACATCTATTGGTTCGAATTTCTCAACACGTCCAGGAACTGCTTCGTTTGTTGTGAAACTAGCTGAAACAGGTGAACTACTTCGAAGAACCGATGATTCCGTCCCACTTCGGACTACCACAGTGAAAGTGTAATTTCGATGTGGTCTTAAATCAGCTATGGTGATAGTGTCTTGCGTGGTCAAGTTTGAAACGTAATTTGAATCAGCATTTAGATATTGCACTTCGAAGGCGTTATATTCGCCTTTGGGATGATCCCATTTCAGAGAAATTTCAGTATCAGTGATGTGAGTTGCATTGATCTGAGTGATTGGTTCGGGATACAGGCGATCTTGTCGTTGAATTGGCAAGCTAGCGACTCCTCCACTAACAGTCCATACGGTGATATTATAGAGACGTCCAGGGATCAGACCAGTGAAGGTTACTTTTCGATCGGTGTCGTTTGCGAGCTTTTCCTTATCTTGAATAGAAATATCGCCCAATGAAAATCGGTAGATGTCAAATTTGGAAGAGGATTGTGGGGTTGGTGTATAAGCTAGCGTTATTGTATCGCGTTCTTGGACAATGTTATTATTTACAACCACCACCTCTGACTGTATCAAAGGCATAGTTCGAGTTGAAAGATGGTTTGTATCACTAGTTAGACCATATGAGATAGTGTAAATGTCAAACTTATATTGAGCGCCAGGCATAAGGTCTCCAATTAGGACACGAACTGTCTCGGGATCATCTAAAAAAAAAGATGCTTTAACCTTACAAGTTCAATAAAAAAGTGTGCAAAATCTTACCACGACTGTCTTCAGAAACATTCTTTGTGTAGATTTTACTGGGGCTCTCTGATGGCCACCACTTCAGAACATATTCTTCTATTCTGCCTTCAGGTCGAGGCCATTCCAAAGTTATATTTGTTGAGTCAACCAAAGGTATGATCTCTGAGACGGGATTTGGCCGAACTGTCTGATTAATTTGCAGAGGCGTTGAACTCTCAACACCATAACTAACGGTATTTACTTGTATGGTGTATCGTTCGCCTGATGTCATTTCAGTGACATCGGCTTCGGTGCCTTTCACAGGCAATCGCGACCACTGCTTGTCGTTGTCTGTCTTATAGCGAACAGAGTACTCGGTGAATTCACTGCGCTCCGGAGGTGTCCAACGAATAAGGATCGAGTTGCTTGTCACCTTGTCAATTGTGAGATTTCTTGGAGGATTTGGAACTGTGAAAAATAGAGTTTTTAGTTATTTTTCTTTAATTATTGTGCATTAAACTTACAAACAGCTTGGAAATAGTCATGAGGTTCGCTTCTTAGGCCATGACTGACAGCAAAAACTTTAACTTCATAGCCAGCTCCGGGATAGAGATTTTTAATAACCAACCTAGACTCTGTTGTCAAAACTGTACGAACTTCAGAAGTTCCATTTCTCGAGTAGAGAACTTCATATTTCTCTTGTCGTGAGTTGACATCACTTTTCCAACTGATATTCAATCCCTCCTTGATGCTCTTCAAGTCTTCTATTATCGGCGACGAAGGTCGGGTTACAACATAAATCGTAGTCTCATTCGATTCCATTTTTTTGGACACTGCTTGAACGGTCAGTGAATAATTTCTTCCGGGAAGCAAACTCTCCAAACTATACCGAGTCTTATCTGTGAACAACGTGCTGGCATCACCATTGAAAGTCTCCACTTCGTGGTAACTTATTCTGTACTCTTCTTGGGTACTTCCAGGATCTGGTTCCCACGTGATTATCATATCATTCGTCTTTTCGTCATTGTTAGACTTTAAATTTCTCACTGGCAGTGGCTTTAATGTAACGTCTCCAGTTGCAGGCCACGATGTAACTTTTCCCGAAACGGTCTTGACTATCACATTGTAAGTTTTACCAGGTTCTAAATTGTCATGGAATTCTAACGATGCAACTGGCTCATTGCTTCTGCTAACTGTTGACTGTCGCCTTGATGTTGACAATGAAACTTGATATTTGTCAAACTCGCTGACACCCTTCGGAGACTCCCAAAGCACCTTAAATGCATTTGAGGTTATAAAATCTTTGTCGAACGTCACATTTAGCGGTCTTAGCGGAACAGTACGGTACTGAGCTGTTGTTGGTAACGAAATTTCATCTTCGGACATTGTTTGTACTGATATGTTGTAAGCACGGCCAGGTACCAGGCCTTTGAAGGCAGCTTGAGCTGGGCCCGGTGGTTCACCTTCCTTTTCCACATAGAGAACACTTTCCAATGCATCCGGAGGTTCGATTGAAACTTTGTAGTGAGTGTAAATGCCGGCAGGATATGGCGGCTGCCAAAGTACCAGAAGAGTAGTTTCATTACGAAACCACACGATGAATTTTCCAGGTGTGTTTGGTTCTAGACACGAAAACAAAATCAGAGATATAAATTTTGAGCAATGTTATGGTATAAAAATAGTGTTCGGCATGCAGAAATAAATGGATAAATATTTTCTTTAAAGTTAATTCTACCACAGATTAAAAGGTATTTTAATAACTATTATTTGTATGGGTTAAATGTTAAACATGCGTAGACTTACTGAATAAAACAAAATTAATTTAAATATTTACTAAAGCCCAAAAAATATATGTACATAGAACAAGGTTGCCTTACCCTAAAACTTTAAAAACATCTTTAAATTATTGTTATTATTAAAATGATTGTAAGTTCTCATTATTGAAATTCCCAATTAGATACTCTGCTTCGAAAATAAAACTCTTCGTAGTTACATACATGATGTTCCTGACATTAACTGACTCGACTTTGATGCAACAAAAACTTCTTTGGCCTAATGAAACACATCAATTAAAATATGAAAATCACATGAAACCATGAGAATGTATTTCTGACTTGTACGGAATCTATTACCAGGATGAAAATCTAAACCTTTTTCAGAATGTAAAAGCTGACCTTCGAAAATTCTTTTTGAAAAAGTAAATAGCCAGGTTAGCAAATTTTAACACGCAAAACGACAACAAAACAAAAAGTGAATTCAATTTAATTGAGCAATCAGAGCGAACATAAAGTGAATTTAAATTGTTGAAATTTGGAGAGTTTAGATGGCGCTTAATTCAATTACAGAGAAATGCGACAGACATATAAGTCACTGACTGATTTTAACAACGAATGAATATAAAAGCACAAGCTTTTTGCGCTGTTATATGAGTTACTCTCACACTTTAGTTTTATCTACATATATGTATGTATGTATCTATGAAAATGGATTTGCATATATTCCCTATTGGACTCCAAAACGGCGTGACTGATTTTGATGAAGTTTTCAGACAATCTTCAGATTAACTCTAGCCTGTAAAGATTGATAGCGACCGGATTTTTTTTTGCAATTTGGCTTTAACAAAAACTTTAGATTGAGTACATGGGCATATTCATCAACAACAAATTCCTAATTAGACTTAAAATGTGGAGAGATTTTACGACAGGGGGCATCATTGAGTTTTTGAAGCATTAAATTTTACGGGGTTTTTCGTTCCTAATTTCACAATGCTATCGAGATCAGAATTTGATGAGCTTATCATATGCTGATATGTTCTAAATTAACTTCCGATGAACAAGGACATGCATCTGGAAACGAATATGAAAAGCTGAGAGTACTACCGTCAGAAAAACAATTTTATTTATTAGAAGTTTAAGACAGAAGGTTATTGATGAATATGAGAAAGAGAGTCGGAGACAAAACGAAGCCCTGTGGTACACCAGCATTTATTTTAATACTAACGAACTTGAAACAATCCAAAAACAACTTGTATAGAGCGATTCTAAAGGTAATTTTTAATCAAAGGAAGAAGACATTTATCAAAACCAAATGCACACACTTCCAATTAAGAGCTTGATGCCAAACTCTATCAAATGCTTTTGAAATATCAAGCGCAATAATCCTAGTAATTCTAAAAAAATGTATAGTTTTGTGCCACTGTTCGGTGAGGATCAACAGACAGATCAACAGTGGACATATAGCTACGAAAGCCTTACTGCCGGGCCGGTCATTGAGAAGCTTTCGTTCTTCGTTTGTTTGAGCTAACCTTGGAAAGAAGGGACATACAAGTACAATTGGACAATAATTAAAGGGGAAGAAGATTCCTCTTTTTTAAGGACAGACTAGACAAATGCTATTTTCCATTCACTCGAAAAAAGACCAGTAGAGAAGGAAACATGGAAAAGCTTACGTAATGGTTTTTCCAGCTTTTAAGAATACCTCTTCAACAATAGGGGGATACTATCCGGGCTGTCAGATTCGTTTATATCGAGATCTATTATGTCGTTTTCATTTGGCAATCCGGAAGCCTTCCCGACTCTTCTGAAAGTGTTCATTTGGAAAAAATGACAGTTCTGATTCTGAAAAGAAGAGAAATTTGCTTCTGGATTTGAAATCAGAATCGAAATCAGAAGCATTCACACATTCATATACTTAAACATCAAACGTATATCTTTCAACAGATATATATTCTTGATTTTAATTATTGCCCACATTTGATGTTTCACATATATGTACAATCACAAAAAACTTCAGAATCATCTGAATCAAAAAAAGTGTTCAGTTGGGATTCCGGATCGGAGAGAGATTCCGGATGGCCAAATAAAAACGAAATTAGTCTTCTTGCAACTGTACGAGTACGAAAGCAGATTTGCCCTTTAAGGTCGTTTACGCTCCCAAGTACAGGAGGAGTCATGACACTTCCAGGCAGCGTCGAATTAATAGCAAACTGTGCTGCAATTAAATTGGCTTTTTCTTGTTAATTGACATAACGAGTGGTATTGAAAATGAGCGGTGGAACCGAGGACAAAGAAGTACTTCGTCATTTTTAAAAATTACCAACCATTTTTACTTTGGGACATTGTAGTATTTTTGTTGGTCATGCAAAAATTTGGTTCGTTGAGTATGATCATTACAGGTCTTTCTAGCTTGTTTGAACTTATTCCGGTTTTACTCAGTAGGGTTGGCTTTATATCCGAAACCTACTTCTCTAACCCTTATAACCTCGTTGCAGCTCAAATCAAATCATGAATTCTCTTTCGGTTTGATAGATTTTTCATTATTCTGGATAAACTTTCTCATTCGGAAAGGAATTAATTTTGAAATCATATCTGCGTTGGAGTCCACGTCATCATCGAGGAAGCATCTTGACCGGATAAAGTTCCTGAAGAAATTGTTAAGACGGTCCGCGTTAAAAATAAAATCTTACGCGAATGATCTACCGAACAATTCATTCACTTACAGAAAATATCAGAACTAGTACTGCCAAAACATAGCTACAGTTATGCAAAAACGTTGTTTCATAACGTCATTTTAGGCCATATTCAAGGCGGATGAAGCATTCCATTATTAAGCTTAGAGTTTATACTTTACATTAAAATAAAAAATTCACTATTTTTCATAAAAACGTCAATTAGCTATTGATTTAGAATACTACACCTTAGTCAATACATGTAACTTAATGTCGCTTAAATGCTCCAATATAATTTTTTTTAGATCTGATAGCAAAGAGTAATGTAAAAAAGCATTATTTTACAAGCGTTAAACTAAATCAAAATGTATCCTTGTACATAAATATCTAATATAAGTGAACATTATTATTTAATATTTTCTAATTCATGCAAAACAAGCATTAAAAAAAAAATCGTTCATTTCAACTTTAATGAATTGAAAATTAAAAACACCTTAACATGGTTTACCTCTAAGTATTTTTATATCCAATAACTCCTTGTGACGTGTCCTTCTACCTTTTTTGTATATTTTTTTTTTGGGTTAAGCAAAAATCATTTTGATTTTGTTAATTGCATGAAATTGAGACGATATTATTAACAAAAATATTGACGGAGGGGTTGAAAAATAAAGTGAAGCGACACAAATTAAAAAACAAAAAAAAAAAACACAAAGTTAGTCACCTTCACCAACAAAATTTCAAAATGGAAACAAAAATTAATAAACCAAAAATATGATACCCAACCATCAAATCAATAAAGTATCTAAGATATAGGATGCATTATGTTCTTACTTGTAGTAAAATTGCGACTTGTATAGGCAACAGATTCCTTATTGTCATATATCGTATAAGCTTGCACTTGATATGTAGCTCCTGGCGTTAAGTCTCTTATGTGATATTGGAATGCATTGTCATCGACTAAAATTGTACGATTTGTATCGTACGCATCAGAAAGTCCTAAGACCTTGATTTTAAAGGAAGAATAGTTTCCCTGGAGCGGTGGACTCCATGTAATGGTTGCAGTCTTCCCACTGCGCACAGCTACCGAAAGATTCGAGGGTGGATCAGGAGCTGAAATGAAAGAAAACAAAATTGTGTAAATTAAATCGCTGAGCTATAATAACAAGAAAAAGGAGGGAAAGAAAAGGTTTTGAAATGATTTGCAAGAAAAAATCCTTGTCAGGAGGTATATTGATTTCCGAAGGGCAGGGATTAATTAATTACATCCGTCTTAGACTTAGAGGATGCGAATGAATACACCCTTCAAAGTCTAAACTTTTCACACTGACCATAATAATTATGGTTTCTCAAGGATATTCCGTTAATGACGATGGTGATTTACACGGCTTCTGTTAGGGGATTACGATAAATACATATTGGTATGATGAATCAAGTTCCCTGGGGAGTTTCAACCATTAAAATAAGAGAGTTTGTTGTATTTTGGCCACAGGAAACCTCATAATTAGCCCAAAAATAACAGACACAACTCGAAAGCTTATCACGAAGTCCTTTGCTTTTCTAAACCTTGGGATAAAGATAATTTGTTTTTTTCTTATTCCTTGTCTTCAATTAGAACCATAAAATAAATAAATAAAACGAAGTAAGAGTACGTTTTCGAGAGGATAGTGTTGCTTGAGGCATTATAAATGTTAGACTCGTCCTTGCATACGAACATTTCTTTTTTGTGTTTCGTGCTTCCTTATCCTTCTCAAAACACTACTTGTGTTTTAATAAAAATCCATTTCCTTAAAGCCCAAGCAGAGAAAGCTATATTTCACAACTAAGGAAAGGACTTAATAAACCAGCAGCAGAAGAAAAAGTTAGACTGGTGGTGTGATGGTAAATAATCCTTGAATACTTTTAGCAGCACATTGTCGGCCCGGCTTTTCGTAAATGTATGTATGTATACAATTTCAATTTTGTATTTTTAAGGATTTTTATTTTTTTTGCTCTGCTCAAGTTTATTTTTACTCTAGAACTCAAGTGTCCTTACTTTTTTACTTTGCTATAAAAATGTGATTGTGTGCAGAGTGTAGTCAAACTCTTAGGAGCCATAGTAGTATAACAGTGTATATAATAGCTGGTATATTAGATATGGTATGCGTTTGGTAATTAATTTAAAGAATAAAATGAAACAGAGTCCTTGCAGGATATTGAAGATAAATCGTGTTCAGAAGGCAATAAGAACAAGGATTAAAGAAATAGAGTATGATAATGAAAATTTATTGATCGAATATGCGTCTTCTGTTTTGTTTTTAGGGGCATTGAGCATAACACAAGTCGAAAACTTAATTATTATGAGCTTACACTGTTCCAGACACAGATGTATAACGATACTTAAGCAAGCCGTATCACATCACTCGGATGTAAATGGATCCGTTGTGCTCATATAACGGTACTTAATTTAAACTTTAATTTTAGTTTTTTTTTTGATTTAGGACAGTTGTTAATTTTGAAATGCTTAAGAGATTTCCTATGATTTAAAAAACTAATCTGCTAAAGCATTTTCTACTTCTTTCCGTTAAATAAAGTTATTTCCCAAGATCTTAAAAAAAGATCACTTCCTATTGAATCTATTATTTATTTTGGTCTCCCTCCAAAAAGAATTGAAAAAATTGCAAAAACTTTTAATACAAAAGGTTCTAGAAAGTGAATAAAGTGTTTTTATAATCAGCATGGGTAGATTTCGGTGGCCTGAGGCGGCCATTTTGTTTTGGTGACATCTGTCAAATTTGTTTATTACTCAGACTTTGATACACCATGGCAAGTTACATGATTGAATATCAAAATGAGTGTTTGTTAGAGCAAACGTTGTGCGCGTTGCGCCCATTTTAGGTTAGACGTGGTGGCCCGTCGCAGTCGACTCTTCAACGTTTGATGGCCAATTTTCAAACGACTGCTTCAGTAATCAATCAGCTAACGTTCGTACGTCAAAGGAACGCAAGATTTAGCTGCGATCCGTGAAAGTGTACAGCAGAAGTCCAGCCGATTCCTGGTCGTGCACTTGCTTTCGCAAACTTCAACTTGACGAATTTGGTATTGGGAATTTGACCCGTTCAAGATAAAATTAATTCAGGAGCTTAAAGTTCATGATCATGGACAACGCCGTTTGTTCGCTGACGTTTGCAAGAGGACTCTTATTTTGCCCGAAAAATTATGTTTAGCGACAAAGCGAATTTTCGGCGGAGTCATTGGTCTTTATTTTTTCAGAAACGACTTTGGTGAGGCAGCCACCGTCAATGAAAAACGCTACAGAACGATGGTAACCAAATTCTTATGGCCACAATTGAACCATAAAAACCTAGACGAGATGTGGACGGTACTACGTGTCACATAGCGGACGATAAGATTGACATTCTGCATGAACGATTTAAGGATAAGATTATCCTTTGCAGACGTGACGTGAATTGGCCACCAAGTTCATGAGATTTGACTAGACTAGGCTTTTTCTTGGGGGGTTTCCTGAAATCGCAAGTTTATATGAAAACCACATAATCTACCGATGCCCTTAAGGTGAACACAACACAGGCCATCACCAAAAAAAGTTATTGAAAATTGACCCATTCGGATCCGTGACACCATTAGAAACCGAGGTAGTCATTTGAACCATTTCATACTTTATATATAATAACATGGGCCATTCAAATAAAAAAGAATTTGGTTTTTTATTCCATTTCAACATTTACCCCTCCTATATGTGGACATTTTTCAAAAAATCAATTGTTTTAAGACTTATACTCGTATGTAATTCGAGAATGCATGTAGCGGCTTTTTTTTATATAAATTTTTGAACTTAGGAGTCATTCAAAACTCCCCAGAAGTTTGTTTAGAGTTATCAAATTTTCCAATATCTCAGCATCGAACATTTCGCTAGCTAAAGACACAATAGAGCATATAAACTACTACTATCTACAATTTGCAAAATTTAAAACAGTTTTCAATTATGTAGAATCGTGCTAAAAATATTTTTTTTTTTTATAAATTA
Source organism: Philhelius festivus (assembly GCA_963931855.1). NCBI lineage: Eukaryota > Metazoa > Arthropoda > Insecta > Diptera > Syrphidae > Philhelius > Philhelius festivus. The sequence goes on along the minus strand of OZ007556.1, from coordinate 30,069,456 downwards.
CTTCTGAATACTTACTCTCCAAACGATGACAGTTCCTAAAGGACAAGTAGGTAATGGATTCGTGTAAAAAAAATTGAGGTTTCGAGAAGTGTAAGATTGAGGTTTTCGCCATGACGTGTGTCGCGTCTTTTTGTTTGTCTGTGCCCCGGTGCGTCCAAGTGCACACATTGAGCTTACTAGAGCCTAAATGGATGGAGGTTTTTTTTTTTTTAATTTGTTTTCATTGGATAAGAAGAAAATCGAATTTTTGGTTTAGAACGGGTAACTGCCGTACAAAAGTTATGGTTTCTTTTTAATTTTTTTTTCGAAAATGGGTCCTTAAATTCCGTATATATGTATAAGGCTGTATAACTCAATTAGAACTTTCAAAGTTTTTTGAGAAAATTGCCTTATTATTGGGTTATTTAAGTAAACGGTATGATATACTAATGGATTGTCCAATTTCGATATAATTTTGCATTCTTTTTATTAAATTTTTAGACAATTTTGTATAAAAACTTATTTTGATTATTTTAATTTTTACATCTAGTTGTAACTTTTTCCACGTCTTACATCTTGTGCACATTTTGTTTGGCGTCAAAACAGCTATGGAATTTTTGACGACTTCAACACATACAAAGATTTACATGAATTTTGACACGAATGCTTGCCTTATAGACCAAGTAAAAAAAACTATGAACGATTCTAGTTGATTTATTGAGAAATGCATCTCTGTACTAAACAGTTTTATAAACAAAAAATATTTTTAAGCTTAAAGTATTTTTAGTATGGACATTTCACTGGCGCGGTGTTTATTGTATCAACCAATTATGAAAAAAAATAATTTTGGTTAATCCTATTTTACTTGACAATCATCAGATTATTTTTGATTTAAATAAAAATAAAATACAATTGCATCGGCCGGGAATCGAACCCGGGCCGCCCGCGTGGCAGGCGAGCATTCTACCACTGAACCACCGATGCTTATAAATTTTCATTCATTCACAAATTTTTGGTTATAATTATAATAGATATTTTATAAAATCTTGATTTTAATTTCCCGTTTAAGGAACTTAAAGTTTTATTCATTATTTTTTTTTAAATTTTCATTCTGTGATTTTTGAAGATTCACCAAATGGACTTTTGACTTTCTTTAGTCGAAAAACAAGGGTGAATATGTATATATGTATGTATGTATGTACATAAGTCATATGTATATATGTATGTACATATCTATACATCGATCAACCAACTTTCAGATTTCCATGATTTTAATTAAATAAAATGCACGAATAAGACTAAGAATTTTAAATTTGAATGTTATTAGAAAAAGCTTTTCATAAAATTCATTTTATGCCATGTGATTTCTTAAGCAAATACGAATTTATTCAAGAACAAAAAATTTTCGAACGCTAACTTTGTTTTTTATTATTGTACGAATAAAAATAAAATTTCCAAAAAAAAATTGATCCGTTTCTTGATATTGAATTTTCAAAAAAAAAAATTTATTTTTTTTCTAAATTAAAAAAAATATTTTTTTTCAAGTTTTGAAACGCAATTTTTTTTGAACTTTTTATATAAAAAATTTCATTAAAATCCGCAATGCCAATAGTAAGAAATTCAAAATTCGAAAAAATGGGTCTATGGTATGTACCGTCACGTCAGTAATATCTTAATTTCAATTTTTTTTTTTAATTATAGATCGCAAGAATTAATTGAAAGAAAAAAATTTTTATAAAATTTCAAAATTCTAGGCTCCGTTTTCGAAAAAAATACGTTTTCGAAAACCATATTTTAATATTTGTATTAAAAAACTTTTAGTTGTCAAGTTTTAAAAAATCGAGCATGGAGTTTTCGAAATATTAAGTTCAAAAAAAAAATTGAAATTTCCTTAAAAATCTAAAAAAGTTGTTTTGAAAATTTGAATACACTATTGGTTTTCCATCCACATTTTTGGGCAGCTTTATCATAAAAAAAATTATCGAAATCGGTTGTACGGTTTTTGAGCAAATCAAAAAAAAACAAAAAATGGTTCTAAAGGGGGTACCATAAATAACCATTTTTCAGGCATTACCAAAAGCTTTAACTAAATGAAAATTTGTAATTGTTTTTTAAATCTGTGCAACAGTTTTTGACAAAATAAATATTTTATAAAATTTCGAAAAAAATCGTATGGCAGGTACTGATATTTTTTGTCTTGAAAAAAAAAAAAGAAAAAAGTGTGTGTGTGGGAAAAAATTTAAAAATACTATCTACCAAATTTAAAAAATCGGCCAAGCCGTTTAGACTGTAATCAAACAGACAGATAGATAGAAAAACCTAATTGCGAAGCGCAATTAGAGATTTTGATCAAATTTGACATTACGATGATAGAGGCGTGAAAAAAGTGGGTTCGGGAATTCCGTCTGTCTGTCTGTATTTCTGTATGTTTGTGTGTCTGTACTTCAACCTACAGCCTAAGCCACAGGAGCTATTTTCTTCAGTGATTCCCTAAAGGAGAAATTGATTTATTTTTAGCTCCAAAAGATACCTGCCATACAGCCGGTTTGCTATTATGGTCAAAAAATAATTTCGGAAAAAATGTTATTAACGGTATCTGTCATAGAACCTTTTTTTTTATTTTCGAAATTCTCATTAACGGCTCTAAAGAAATTTTTTAAAGAAATTCGTTATATAAAAAATTAATTTAATAATAAAACGATTTTTAAACTTTGTTTGCATAAATTCATAATTTTCTAGAAATCGGACGGCAATTTTATGCATTTGAACATTTTTATCTCATTAAATCCATGTTTTATATTTATTTTTAAGTAAGTTTACGTACTTAGGATTCTTACATCTGAATTACAACTTTGATATCTGCTCACATGTTAAAGAAAAATGTGCTGCAGCCAAAACTGCAATAAACCTTATGTGGATCAAATTCTTTTGCAACAAATTTGTTGATGCTATGCAAGATTTAAATTGTTCGATGCAACCATAAAAACATGTTTTTGTTATGCAAACCAGGAATTTGATTACCAAAATATCGATGATTTTGAGGTTGTTCAACGATTTTTTTTTCAAGCGCACTTTTAAACTCAATTCAAATCTTACTTACGTTGAATCTGGAATTTCACAAATGCATATGCCATGCATATATTCTTAAGTGTTAAAAAATCTAAAATGTAGTATTCCAAGACAAAACTTGGAATTAATAGTTTTAGCACATTCCGAACACAAATAAATTAAAAAAAAAAACACTTTTTGTGAACCTTAAATTTTAAAATTATTTCCAAGTCATCAATACTTTGGCAATCTACATAATTAGCAAAATGCAACCTTCCACATTTTTTATTGTTTGCTTTCAAGCTTTAACGAAAAATATCTACAGGCAAACGCACATGATATAATCTTTCTTCATTACTCCCTGTTATGACTTCTTATCCCTTAAACCAGGAAACTCTATCGAATCAATTATTTTGCTCTAGGTAAATCACGAGCAAGGTATCCCTTATTATTCCACTCTATAAAACGAAGTAGGTCGGTGGGTTTGAGTTAAAGGATGAAGAGCTATAACGTATACCTAAACCTACCTATAGAGTCAAGGTATAAGAAAAGGAAATTCTCACTGAAGTGGATTCTTGTCAAGATTTCATAATAATTACAATAATCGTCATCATTATTTCTTTTGAAGGACTCTTCCAGTCGTTGTCGGTCGGAAAGGATAAAAAGTTTATAGCTTAACATCAGTTCTAATCCGCAAAAGGACGAACATTGAAATATCGTAAAGATTGGCAAACCAGCTATATATTTATTCCCCTCGGCTCTAATGAAATGTTAAAGTATGTTCATTGTTATGGCACGACATCTATTTGTGAAAATATCATTAGGGAGCTTCTTATAAGGAGTTTCTTCCGTCTAAGTTCCTTTTATAGTTTTTTTGTTGTTGTTTTGTTATGTTATGTTTAAGGGATAGGGAAAATAAATTTACAAAAGTGTCCTCAATTCTTGGAGGCACCAAGACGAAGCACGTATCCTGTATGCATATTTAGTATTATGTTGAGTATGTTAATTTTTGAACAAGCTAGATGGAGCTGGGAATAACAACATACTCGTACTCCTGTGGGTATAAGAAATTATAATACTACTACTTTGCCTGGTTGGTGAAAACTCCCAGGGGAGGATTATTCAATTAGAGAGTGTTTTAAATGTAAACGCTCTGGAATGAAGGACTCTTGGTCCTGTCATGTGGGTAAATATGAAATTTTAAACAAGAAGGTATTTCCTTCTTGAACGAGGTCAACTATTGAGGTTTCTGTTGTAGTTGTGTTGACGGCAATTAACATCGTTTAAAGGATAAACGTTGAAGATGCGATAGTTGTTTAGCTAAGGCGGAAACAAATGGGATTGTACTCAGTGACGTTTTGGGGTGACGCCCGACAGCTACCAAAGAATATCTATTGACAAAAAAGGCAGCAAAAAAAAAGACTTGTTATACATAATTGAAAACAAGTCCACTTAAACTGTATAATTGAAATTGGTAGGTGGATTCAGAGTATTACCTAAAAATGGAGACATTATAATCCACAAACAGTTTCGAAAAATATGACTTCGAATTCTGCACCCATTCTTTTTACTTGGCATTGGGTGCAAGGTTGCTTTATATGCCAGGAAGGTAGAAATAGCGCTAAAGTGCGCCATTTTGATGTTATATGTAATTTGTTTTAACCTTCGGATGGAATTTATTTTTGGAATCGTGAAGTTTGTATTGAGATCAAAATGGGATGTAAGAAGTTTTGATCCATCTTATTGTTTGTTGTGGTATGATGTGTGTTTGCTTAGCACATTCATCGGATCACTCACTCAACCAGATCATCACTTGCATCAAAAACCATGTACACTGTACCAAACTAGGCAGCTTTTTCGCTTCCTCGCAAGAGGCACTACATTTTTGCAGTGGCTGAAACTCGAAGCAAAGCCCTATTCCTGTACAGTCCTGTATTACACTCAAAAACAGAAATATTGCAAAGTGTTTAATTTAAATAAATTCATACACTTTGTATAGTATAATATTGCTTTTTATTAAACAAATATCAATATTTAGTTGGACCGCCATTTGCCTTTATCACGGGAGCAATTCTTTTGGCAAAGAGCGTACAAGCTTATTGCATTGTTCTGCATTTAATGCCACCATTCATCACGCAGGTGGCGTTTTAGGTTGTCTTTGTTGCTGATTGTGTTCTGCCTGATCTTGTGCTTTAATAAGCCCACAAATGTTCTGACCACACAACATTTGACCAATATTCTTTAGTAAAAGTTTGGCATTTTCGAGCCCATACAAGTCACACCTTTTTGTTCTTTTCAAATAATCATGGTTTTTCCTGGCTTTATAGACTTTCATACCAGCTTCTTGGAGTTTTCTACGAGTAGTTCCAGCAAAAATTGGCTTCTTAAATTCTGCTGAAAATTCGACAGCGAGCTCTAAGAAAGTTTTTTTGCGATTTTTAATTGGAGCTTCGTACCAATTTTCGGTCCTCGCGGTTTGTTGTGATTCGCATGCACCCAGTTTTTGTCCTATTTTCATGCTATCCGGTCTCTGTGAACCGCTTAAGAGAGTACTAGTTAGATCGACGCGAGAGTTTTGGAAATTTCTACCTGAGATTTCACTTGATCATGTATCTGCTGTACGTGCGCATGTTTAACTAAACTTAGTTGGCTTTTTTTGGGCAGTTTCCAATAATACTAACCAATACTTAAAATGAAACCTACAAAAAACACTTGAGATTTCACAAGAAGAGGCAAATAAGCAAACTGATCAATACCTAAGAACATGTGGAAATGACTAATCTTGAGATAACGGATGATGCATTTTCAATAACAATAACGTTTTTTTAAGTTTATCTGAGACTACAAAATTATTTCAACACCAACTGTATTTAATTCAATTTGTAAAAAGCATGTACGCACGAAATTAATAGGTTGCTCAATAATTTTGGCCAAGACAAAATCTTTTGATTTTTTTTCAATCTAGCGTCCTGCATTGAAGTAGTGTATATGCAGGATTGATGATTGATCATGCATTTATTGGTTCATTTGCGTATAGTACGTTGAAGAAATGAGAACACAGTACAACATAATCACTGAAATTCGTAAAATCACAATTTTTGCTGAAAAAAAAAACTCACAAAGCGCAACGTCCTCTCACCACACCGTCGATGTAAAAATAAAAGATTGAAGGCTCATGCTTGACGTGTGTATATGCAACTTCAACCCGAATTTACCAATACACTTGTCATGCATTTGAACAATGTATATCTTGCTTTATACTATCAAAATGAGTGTTCGTAAGTGCATTCGTTGTGTCCATTTTATGGCTGTTTGTTCGCCGACTGGGCTTCGGAGCGTTTGGGAGGGGACCCGAAAATTCATTTTAAGCGACACGATGCGCATTGTGGGATGAATTGCTATGTTAACAAGAAAATTCCCTAATATGGGACGACACCAACCCACACGAGGTTCAAGAGGTGACAATGCATTTTCTTGGCCCGTTCTTTGGTGAGGCGTTCACCGTCAATGGCGAGAGCAACAAAGGGTAACGTTATCTCTCACAGAGGTGACGTAAATTGGCCACAAAGTTCATGCGATTTGAACCCACTACTCTGGACAACAAAAATATGCAGTCTGGGCAAGATAGGACGTTTGCCTCGCATTCTGGCTACAGTGAATTGCATAAAACTGTCCTTTATTAAAGCTCTCACAGGGTTATCGTAGTGTTGATTTTAAATGGACCCTTTTTGTAAAGCTCTAAGATCAAAAGCACCTCAACAGAAACTCAAAGAAAAAAAAACTGAACAAGTTACCAAATGAACAAGGGTAACTCTGAACGCACATCAATATTTAATGGGGGTTGAAATTGAATAGCACCAAGCCACCAACAGCCATAGGCCACAGCAATTCAGTGCACACTCAGATGTGCAGTCAATAGGACGTCGTCGCGTCGGGTCTACGTCAGATGCAATCGAAAATTTATGGGCGCACAAACACTTTTTTTATGGAGGAGTTCTTTCAATTTAATATGGTGCAAAAATATAGCACGCTACTGATTTTGAAAAAGCTCTCCCATAAGACGTGTACTGCATATTTTTGTTGAATGAAGTATAGACTTTTTCCTGTGGGGTTTTCTGAAGTCGAAGGTCTATGCAAATAAGCCGGATCTATGCGGAATAGTCATTGGAAATTGAACCATTTGGAACCATGACACTCACGTACAGCTTGTTTAACTCCATTTTAACATCTAACCGCCATTATTGGAAAAAACCTTTATGAAGCTCAAGTTTTTTTTTTTCATATACAAAACTTGGCTCAAAGTACAATGAAGGAAATAGATGAAGGAGATAGCAAGAATAAGGTTCGGGGAATTTTTCAAAAATGTTTAAATATCCTCTTACAGTTACAACGTATGAATCTAAGCCTGCATGGAAGATCAATGAACTTCGTAGTAGAATCGGAGACGATGATGAGAATATGAAAAAATCATTTCTTTACACCATACACACAGCTGCGATAAATGATTTGATTTCTGCACTAATGCAATTGTGCACCAAAGACCTAGTATTTGAAGGACCGTAAAAGGATGAGAGTGACCAATTTCTCCAATCTCTGACTGGGGTTTCACAGTGGGAGTTTAAGCCCCACTTTAGGTTTAAACTTAAGTTCAACAACAAATTTGGTTTCACAGTTTCATTTTAACCTTGAACAGAGTTCATTCTGTAATTTAAGTTAAACGACACTATTCTGCCGTTTAAACCTCAGTTCAACAACCACTTCACACATTTGAAAATAGAATTTAATTAAATTTCATTTATTATTTTTTTTTTTCCTGTTACATGTCAAAACTGAAACAAAGCAAACTTTCCTTGGTTAGAAAGAGAAAACAATTTAGTTAAACTACGTTCAATTGAACTGAAGTTCAGATATGACTGTGAAACCGGAAGAGTTGAAATGAAACAAATTTTGGAGAGAGAACTGTATGAAGAGTAATCTCATCCATTTTAAAGCCCAATAAAACCCTCATGTCGGAATAGCAACATATGTAGTTGCGTAGTACGGTAGCGCCCTCTGAGTTTAATTTGAAAGTACGTTACGATCTTTTGCATGAATCAATATTCAATAAGTTGACCAATTTGTTGTTTTCCTCTGAATAATTATGTTCCCTGAATCTGGATTAATATTCCTGGTTTCATTTAATTAATGTATCAAAGAATCAGAAACGCTCAATTTCCCAATTAATCCGTACATGAGTACCTTTGTAAGTACTTAATAGCTTTCGATCTTTTAAACGCCAACTACATATTTGCTGTACTCAATCCATCCAATTTAATTTTTTTTTATTAAACAAGAATAATTAAATGTTAAAATATATGTTTGTTTTTGTAATTAAAAAAATAGCTTTAAACCTACGTGTTGTGATTGTCACTGTCCATGTTAACCAATCGTGATGCGTCGAATTTGTGTAGTACAACCAAAAGTTATACGTTGTACCGGGAAGCCCATGGGAAAATTGTATCTCATCGCCGACATCCCTTGATGGTATTGTCGTATTTGCTTCGGGATAGCCAAAGGGTGGGCTATAGTCCAAACGGTAGAAAGAGTCTTCCTGTCCCAAATTGCCTGGAATCTCAATCACTAAATCAGCAGCTCGTGCAGTCTGAAAAAAAAGAACAAAAGAGAAATCCAATCATATGAAGTTCTGGACACATCAGGAAGTTAAAAACGAAAAAAAAAATAAAAAAAACATCAACGAGATATCGATTCAAGGATATTATATGTTTTTTATATTCCAATGAGCAGTTCCATCTATTGGCAGAAATTCAATGCTACGTCAACGACAATGTCGTTTGTCTATATAAAAACTTTACAGACAACGATGACACTTACTTCTCTGTGTATCCTCCACTCCCCGCTGCCATTTCCGAACGTTTATTTCATACAGATGCAAAACGAACGCTTCGATAGAGGATGCACGTCAATTTGAATATCATGAAATATTCATTTTACATTAAGAGACATGCCAAGGGGAGGGTTTCGACAGAAGCCATGATGGTAGATCGAGAAAGCAAGAGGGGAGAAGATGCATTGAAGTAGTAGTTTTATAGGTTTAATGCACACACTCTGTACTTTACTCTTCTAAGTGCGAGATCTGTAGAGAGACCTTTATGGATGGCGCCCAATGCGAGGCACGAAGAAGACTAGTAATGGAGTGGATTTTCTTAAAATGATGTGCTTAAGTTTGTATGAAAGATGAGTGCGGCAGCAGTCTGGCTGGCTAAAGAAGACTTAGAAAACTAAATGGGTTTTCAATTACCCGTGTAGCTTAAAGTGTAATTTTAGTTTGTAACAAAGTTTAACAAAGTTAGCCCCACCGAATGCCACAAGGACAGCTAATTAAAATAAACAAACCAAGCTATAGGTATACTGCACTTAGGAAGATGTATACCTGCCCTTGTTATAATAACTGAGCGCACGTTTAACTTCTACCTTGTAATCCTATATACCTCTACTCCTAGGACTAGACCTGTAAAACACCCCGTGACTTGGCAGATGACAATTTAATTTGACGACCGACGATGCGACTGCTATCAAATTAATTGCACTTTTGCAGATGACGAAGGGAAACATTATGCGAAATAATAAACAAAAAAGAGTACAAAAAAACCTTTTACTCGTAAAAGCTTTTATCGGTTTGTTTTTAAAAAGTTGAACTTCTTTTTGAGTGTTCGCATTGACTCTGCTATAACTGAGCTGGTGGAGGCAGGTGGAACAACGATGACGAGTGATTCGAATTTGTAAGCGGATTTAATACTGTGCCTATAGACAAATCGAATGCAAAAGTCGTTTCTACTAATGAATGCAATTAGCATGACAGTTGATTTGTTTTCCTGGACGAGTTGTATGAATGCCAAATGAGTGTAGCCTTAGTAGGGGACAAGGTATAGGCTCTGTAGATAGGTGGTGGGTTTATAGACGACAGAGTGAGTGTTGAGTATACACCAGTGCTGGCTAGAGAACTTGATTGGATGCAGTATATGATAGGCATATTAAAATATGCCCAAGGATGAATTCAAACAGAAGAGGAGGAGGCGGATATACAATTTCCTGAGTCCATTGGCATAAGATATTTCCGTTTAGTGGAAATTTATTAATGATGATGCAGGGTTTTGTAGGAAGTGCTTTATGAAAGGTGAATAGATGTTAAATGTTACTATGCTTTTACTGTATTTCAATATAAGGTGTTTTAGACGTTTAAAAACAAAATGGTATGTCAAGAAAGGCGTTAGACATGGAAAGCGATAAATTTAAATAAAATAAAATTGCGGATATTACCGCAATCTCCAATTCAATAACTTACAAAAACTTTTTAAAAATTCAAATTTCTTTTAACTAAAATACCTCCTATACAAAAAACTGTGGTTTTTCAAAAACAAACTTACACATTATGGTATCGTTTAACATAAATTTGAAATATAGAGGGTGCACTATATGCATCGCTACACAATCTTCAAACGTGATGTTGTTGTGATATCTTTATATTGGCAAAACGCTAAAGCTCATGTAAACCGGTTTCCAAATAAATGTCTTCATAAATATACAAAATGTATTATTCTGGAGGTTCCACAAATTAACTCCCAAAATATTTTTTTTTAAACAACTTTATTTTATTTATTAAACTTAAAGCTAATATTCTTATAAAACAATAATAGTTCAATATAAAAACAAAAACTAGAAACATTCAATTACCAAATGGTAAAAGACGAATGCACCATTAAATTATAACAATTTATTTTGAAAATTAAATTGATGGGGATCAATTGTTATAAATTCAATTTTTGTTTGTATTCTATTTCAATTAAAAAAAAATATAGATGCTTTATAGGCAAAATTTCTAGGTTTCTAAACAAATCAAAGCTATGAGTTCTCCGGTTAACTTTACATAGAATACGAATGACATGCCTTTGCTTAATAAGAAGAGGATCGATTTTATTACGATGAGTGCTACCTCAGCAGGTTAACCCATACTGGAGTTTTGATTTAAATAGGCCATTATAAACTAATTTTAGAACGGATTCGCTACAATAAAGGCTAAGATGGTAAAAATGTCTCAAAACCGTATTAAAGTATTTAGTAAGGCTTGAAGTGTGTTCTTTCCAACTCAATAAACGGTCTAAAATAACTCTCAAATATTTAAAACGTTCAACTTGTTCAATAGTAAAGCATCCAACACAACAAGATTCACTATGATTAAAACTTAAAAGTATAGGAATCTGAATAATGCTGACAGGAGTTTCGCAGGACATATTTAAGACAGCTTGGAGAATGAAATTTGAAACGCAAATCGTTATAAGTGGCACCGGAAAGGCTGTATAACATGAATTTTGTTTTTTCGCTAATACAATGTTTATGAAGAAAAAACCAATGGCGGAGGGTTTCCAAATCGCTATTTACAGAAACGTTTAAATCAAAAAATGTTTTTGTAGAGTACGTTAATGCTGTGTCGTCCGCAAATGCCGTTATTTTGCCCTTAAAGTTTTGAATAAAAAGCGAATTGACATAATTAAAAACAAAATTGGACCCAATACAGATCCCTGTGGGACACTTAAATTTAAACATTTTTCGTCACTAAACATATTTTTAATTCTTACTTTTTGCGATTATTAAGATAAGAACTAAACCAGTTATAGACGAACCCACGAAAGCCAATCTTATACAATTTATCCAGCAACAGTGCATGGTCCAACGTATCAAACGCCTAAGTAATGTCAATGAATAGGGAAGCCGAAACCTCAGATTCATTTAGGCTAGTATATACTTCATCACAAAGCTTCAGAACAGCATTTTCTGTATACATACCTTCCTTTCCTGAACCCAAACTGAGAATTACTAAAAAAAACTATTTTTATCTAAAAAGGAAAGCATCCTTGATTTAATACCCTTTTCAAGGACTTTGGAAAAAACCGATAAAAGCGAAATGGGCCTATAATAATTGTTTATGCAAGTATTAACTCCTTTCTTATGTAATGGAATCACAATCGCCAACTTTAAAGAATCAGGAAAAATTCCCTTGGTTATACTTTGGTTAAATAAATGACTCAACACATCAGATACAAGATAAGAAATATTTTTCAAGATCTTAGCCGATACCAAATCGTCAGATGTGGAATTAGACATTTAGAGAGACATAATAATTTTATGAATTTCAATAGCAGAAAAGTTCTTAAACAAAAACGTTTCTGTACAAAAGTTTTCAGTAACAATAGGGCTATCACATTGACAATTATTCGTAAAATTGGGGAGATTAGTGTTTTGGCTTAAATTACAAAAGAAATCATTAAATAAATTAGCAAAAGAGGAAGTATTTTTGAAAATAGTGCCCCCGCTTTCTACAGATAAACCAACTATTGGTTTATTTTTATTTAAGATTTTATTTACAACCTTATTTTGAGTAACCTACGTTTTCGAAAAGCTTTTTCTTAAAATAGTTATCTCTACAAAGTGGAATTTCAGTTTTTAATTCTTTGCAAATGTTATCAAAATACCTTTTCAGTCTAATATTATTAGGATGTTTTTTAAGTTTTACAAAGAGTTCATTCTTTTTGTTTATTTTTGTCAGCAGTCTAGTATTCATCCACTGCTTACGACTAGTTAGCGTCTTTTTATTACGTATTTACAACTTCTTGGCTGCATTTAGAAATTAAATATTGGAGCTTACTAAGAAATAAATCGAAAGCAATTGATGGGTTACAAGCACTATAAACTTCATTCCAAAACTAAAATGTCAAAGCTGTTTTCAAAGCAGAAAAATTTATTTTTGGAAAAGTTTTTACTGATGCATTTAGTTTTCTATTTTGACTACAATCAAATTGAATACTTGTTAAACAATGATCAGTAATCCCAAGTTCATAAACTTCTGTTTGAAATCTCACGTTATTATTTTTATGAAGTCTTAAAAAGATATGGTCCAAGCAAGATGGTCCTTTAGTAGGTGTATTTACCAAAGAGGTAAGTCCAAAGGAAGAAATGGTAGCAAGAAAATTATCAGCTTCAGGTGAGGAGGACAATAAATTGATGTTAAAGTCACCTAAAAGAAGCATATTTTTACCACAATGAATGTCCAAAAATCCAGAAAATTTATCTATAAACGCATTAATTGTAAAAGAATGCAATCTGTACACTCCGACAAAAAAGTAACGAGTTTGAGATACTAAAAAATTTAAACAAATCAAATCTGCACTTCTTATATTCGCATTTGTTACTTCACACATTATATCGCTTCTATAAAACACCGCCACCCCACCAGCTGCATAAGAATCATTACAAGAAGCCGCGAAAGTAAAACCAGCAATAAAATAGTTAGATATTTCAACCTCATAGATCCAAATTTCGGAAACGAATATGAAATCAGGCAGATGATCTAAGGATGCGAGATTTGCAAGAAAGGTGTCAAAATTTTTTCTTAAGCTACGAATATAACACTGTCGCCTTCTTTCCTCCGAATTAGAATTGTTGAATCCCTTATTTGAGTCTAACAAATCTAAATTTATCAGTCGAAATTAGTTCCCAAGCTTGATATTAACAGAACTAATTGCCAATTTAAAAAAAAAGTGGAAGTTAGTTCATATTCACCCAAATAGGGTTATAACTTGGTGAAAATATAGTTATGGGCCTTTCACAGCAGTCGACCCTTCGACAAACCTGCGGCAATAGTTCCTTAAAATAATCCGAGTTAGTTCATAAATAAGTCCTTATTTTCTTTGGTATTATTTAGTTCATTGTGAGTAAACAGTTATGCGAGTCCGTTCGTAGGACCGTATATTTGTGTTTGAGAAATACGGTAATATTTATCGAGTAACGAATTCATTGACTTCAAGATAAGGTTTAATATGTAATGACAGTAAAAAAGGTCATAAGGTGCCTTTTCTTTAACAATTTTTGATTTTCTAATGGATAACATTATTGTCCACTTTTGATGTTTTACACATGCAATTAAAATAAACTTCAGAATCGTCAGAATAAAAAAAAAGTGTTCAGTTGGAGTCCAGAATCGAAGAGATATTACGGATTGTCAAATAAAAACGAAAGAAGTCTCGACACTTTGACAGAAATAGTGAAGAATTTTGCTGAGCAATTTATATTTCGGAGATCTCAGAGGTCTCATTTCGCTTGCTTAGTTATTTTTTGTCGCAGCTGATCAATTTAAAAAAAAACATAAAGAGTATTTTAGAATTCCTGCGGATATTTCAAATATTTCAGTCTTTTCTTATGCTCTATAAACCTGATCGAGGAAAATCTGAAGTGTTTAGAAAACTTGAACTGATTTCTGATTCAGTTTACGTTTCTGCGATTTTTGAGATCTCACAAGCCTAATCTAAATTTATAATAACAAGCAACAAATATCAAGTTAACCAAATGTGTTTGCTTTTTTTCTACGAGTAGTTCCAGCGATTTGATCAATTTGACATGTAGTTATTACAAAAAGAGAGGATTAAGGGATAAAATCCCAGATACTATAAATATTATATGAGAAATATTTGGAGGGTGAATAATACAAAATAGAAACAATAACTAAAAAGTAAATAGCACGGGTAAAATTTAGCGGCCTGTGATGGACATGTTATTCTATTGACATCTGTCAATCATCTGTCATCATCTGTCTGTTTGTTATTCAGTTACTGATGCCAAATAACCATGGGAAGTATCACGATTAAAAAGCAGGTCCAAACGATAAAACTTAATTATCTAAATCAGTGTTCGTTAGTGCAAACATTTCGGCCGTTTTAGGCTAGACGTGGTAGCCCTTCACACTCGATTCTTCAACATTTGGTAGCCCAATTTGGGACAATCGGTTAAGTAATAAATCAACTTGGTGAATTTTACGTCGAGACTTGGGCTTACACTCGTACAAGATTAAACTGACCCAAAGGTTGAAAATCCATGAGGCTCGCTGACTGGGCTTCAAAACGTTTAGAAGAGGAACACAATTTCGGCCGAAAAATAATCTTTAGTGACAAACTGACAAGGCGCATTTTGCGATGAATGGCTGTGTTACCAAACAAAATTGCCGCTCGAAATTCACCAGTTGACAATGCACCCTCAAAAAGTAACCGATTCTTCTTGCCACCGTGTACTTTTGTACCAATCTAGTATACAAGGTAAAGAGTATTTCACTAAGAAGCACACCGCTGGTCACATATACGAGGTAGTAGCTTCGAAACTTTTGGCTCCCGCCGTTTAAATACCCCCTCCGCTCTCCTCCTTCACTCAGACTAGGGTCTATCCCAATCTTCGCTGTCTGAATCTTCTCTCCTCCGCCGCCGTAGTTAAGACTAGGGACTCTATCCCAATATTCGCTGTCTTAACCCTCTCCGAAAACCTTAGACTAATGACTCTATCCCAACCTTCGCTGTCTAAGTCTCCGCGCGCCGTAGTTAAGACTAGGGACTATATCTCAATCTTCGCTGTCTTAACCTCATCCGAAAAGCTCAGACTAGGGACTCTATCTCAATCTTGCTGTCTGAGTTTCCTCTCCGATACCGCTGTTAGTGTATATGAAATACTTTGTTATCTTATTGTAAGGCCGTGAAAATAGTTAAAGTATATGAAATAATTTGCTATAGCTTATTGTAAGATCGTAAATATTGTAAAGTTATATGAAATATTTTGTTAACCTACTTATACATATTGAATAAATACAAATTGGAACTGGAGCTTTGAACTCTCTATTGGCCGAGTTTTACTGCTTTCTTCGGTTGACCCTAGACCCCGCTGACCTACCTCAGCTGGAAACAAAAAAGCATCACATTTTGGCTGGCGGCGGCATCATTGGTCCGTCGAAGACGAGGTTGCTGAAACAGTCACCGTCAAGGGCGAGCGCTACAAAACAAATTAGCCCAAATTAAACCATACGGACTTAGACGATATGTCATTACAGTAGAACGGCCCAACGTGCCACACAGCGGGCACGAATGATTTAAGGGTTAGGTTATCTCTCGCAGAAGTGAAGTGAATTGGCCACCAAGATCATGTAATTTAACCCAGCTTGAACTTTCTTGTGGGGTTTCCTGAAGGCACAGATATTTTTAAGTAAACCACAATCGACCGATGCCCTTAAGGTGAACATAACACAGGCAATCGCTTTAATTCCGCTGGATCTATGCGGAAGATTCATTGAGAACTCAGAACCGTGCCACGGTAAGAAGCCGAGGCGGAATTTTAACGATGTCATATTTCATACATAATGGCATACAAGGGGCTTTCAAATAAAATAAGATTTTTTTTTAATTCCACTTCAACATTTACTCACCCTTATTGAAAAACCATTTATAACTGAGTCTACCACTGGTTAGGAGTCGCCAAATAAAAATGATAAATCCATAAATAAGAGTTTCATTATAACTGTCAAGATTTTTAGGAACTACGGTTTTTGTTATTTCCCAAAAATGTTGTCGAACATAATATTATCATTTACTTGTGTTTCTTTCTATGAACATTTAAATATAAAACTAATTTATTCTGTAATTGTGCTATAACTGACAATCTTTTATGCTGGCATCGCAATGGTCTGGAATGTTGTAATTTATTAGTCATAACTTTTGTATTCAACTCCTTTTAAAATTGTGTATATTTCAAGTTAATTGCTTATTCCTGTCATAAGGTTTTCAATTTGTACCACAATATTGAGTAATCCAGAACTTGACAGACAGAAATTAATTTTTGACAGTTCTCCCTTTATAAATGTCAAAATTTAAAAGCATTTAGATTACCTTTTATTGAAGTTTTTCATCATAAATTTCGTTAAAGTTTTTTTTTTAAATTAACATTCATTATTTCAAAAGCAATTAATTATATTAACTTTCAATTGCCTGCTAGAAACTCCGATTCAACATTGAACTGCATAATAACAAAGAGGGTGTGTTCAATGAAAGTGTTTTACTTTTATTGTTTAATTTTATTTGAAATAATGTTATATTGGATGATTTCATAATGAATTAATGTGAGTTTGTAGTTAAAAGACCATACAGAGATGTATTCTTAACATATCTATAAATTGTTGTTAAATTTATTTTCGAACGTGAGTCATACCGACTTTTAAGAGTTTCTTTATGCTCTGGTCTCTGATGAGACATGCATGCGATGAGTCAATACAAAACCGTAAGCTTAAACCACATTCTCAGTCATTCTTTTTTTATTATTTAAATTAGTTTCATTCTCTTACCTGCCAATTAAGCGGAACTTAAAAAATAGAGGTAAAAAACTATAATGTTGATGCGGATTTGTTTTCAAAGGTCAAAAAACAAACAAAGTGACAGCTGACAGTTACATTTTTGTGATACCCTCTCTTCAATATAAATCGAAACTGTGCATTAAGCATTATTGCATTTTGAGACAGAGGTTAAGTAAGCTTTCATTTTAAGAGTCACTTAAGTGTCATATTATTTTTTGCTGACAGTTAGAGTGTCACAGAAATTGAAAGTTACATTTTCAAACAAAACAAAAGACAAAGACTGAGACATTGGCTTGGTATTCTGCAGCAAACAATTAAATTAAATTGAATTGACAGCAGCATCATTTCAGCGTTGCAGCAATTCAGTTTCTAATCAATTTGCTGGCTATTTCTACTCAAACGCTTCTGTTTGTGATCTAGCCTAGAGTATTTTTATTATTGTGATTGGCTGGATGTCGCCATTATGTCTCCGCGTACGGAAACTCACTCACGGCTGATTAACCAAATTGAAAAGAGCTGCTCACACTGGTTATGTGAAATGATGCGACGACGATGGGTCTAATGGTGGAAACAGAATGGAGGGGGCAGAAACACAATATGTCAAACATAAACTTTCACTTAAAAGCGCTATATATAATCACATACGAACATGCACATATTAAGCACTTGTGGTTGAACCATAAGCACTACGACATCGAATGAGAGTGGCGAGTGCTTTCGAGAACACTCGTTGATTTTTGAAATTTCAAGTCGATTGGGTCTGGCTGTCATGTGGAAGAATGAATATTGAATTTTAAAATGTGCTCTGCAAAATGTGAAGAGCCGAGGGTTTTATTTTTTCCTCAATTTTATTTTGGATTGTAAACGAAATTAAATTAAACATTCATGTCTCTGGGCTATAATGGCGATGGGTTGGGGGTGTTTGGCATTTTAATGTGGGTGCGTCCGCGATGGGAGTAGCTTTTACTGCTAGTTCATTTGTTTATGGATTTTAGTAGTGCATTCAACCCATTCTCTCTAAAATAAAGAAAAAAATGTTTTGTTTTGATTATGTGTATTGAGCTCAGGTGAAACGTGTAGAGAAATAAATAAATGGTCTAACTACCTATAGAAGCTGGGAAATATCGTGTGATGTTTATTTAAGCTGAGAGCGGTGCACATGTAGAACATATCAACATAATTTGACTGCAACAAAGATTGTGTTTGTTTTTTTTTTCAAATTTCCATTGGAATTTTATTGTTCTTTAATAATTGCTTTTGAGTAAAATCTTAAGTTATTAAAAAAGAACAAAAAGAATAATATAATAAAAATGTGTACATATATATAGGTGTTATTGTAGGTATGGTCTATAAGTATTGTTAAGAATTACCTAACTTTTGAGGTTTTAAAAATCACTTCTGAGTATTCAAATCTCTCTCCTTTGTTTTGTAATAACACACTTTTTTCCGCCTAATTAAAAGTGGTTTGTGTCTGTTTTTACTTGCGACGCACGTATATGTACCTACTATATGACAAGTTATGCATTCGTAAAAAATTGAATTCGAAATGTTGATCAAGGTCTTGGGTTCGATTCTCAGCCGCTGCAAACCTATTCCTCTTGCGAGGAATTGAAAAATCCTCTAAGAGTATCCCCTGTCATAAAAAGTACTGCTAATTAGCCGTTTGGAATCGGCAGACAATTATAGGTCCTCTCCATTCCTTTTAACAGGCACACACAAATTATTAAGAAAGAGTTGTAAGTCACTAGGTTCTGGTTCTGTTCGAGCTTGTTTTTTGTTTTAAATATCCCAGAAATTTCTTAAGAAAATTCGAATAACTACATACTAGCAGTAAAAAGTACTTCTTTGGAGGAAATTTTTTATTTACGAAATACGGTTTTTAGTAGTACATCTCAAAGATTTATATTTCATTCAAAACGGTACAACGATCAATTCACGTATATAGAAAGTATACAAAGTATTGTATAGGTACAAAAATGTTCAAAAAGTATTTTATAGGCTTTTGAAAAAAAAAAACAAAATTCTTTTTTTTTTTTTGAAACCTCGATATTTAAAAAATTCCTTAGAGTCTAAGAGAACTGTTAAGAACCCATCAAGGAAAATTGTGCTCAAAAACTGTTCTTACGATTTTGATGAAATATTTTTCTGCTAGATAATCTATAGAATTATTATGACCAAAAATTTATTAAAAGGCTTTATTAACGGTAGCTCAAATAGAATATTACAAACTAAATTTTGAGTACAGAAATTAAAAGAAGTGCAAAGGTTTTCCATACATCAGAATACGTTAATTTTTTTTTGGAGGAAAATAGTAGTATAGGGTTTTTCAATTATGTCGGAGAGATGTCAAAATGCTATTATGTATGGAATATGACATCGTAAATGCTCGCCTTGGCTTCTTCGCCAATTTTGAATATCTCTTCCCCATAGAGCTGGCTGAATTTGAGTCATAACCTGTATTATGTTCTCCTTAAGGGCACTTTGCATAGACTTCAATAAATCCTACAGGAAAAACTCTAGCGGGATTAAATCGTTTGATTTTGGTGGTCGATTTACATCACCTATGCTTGAGATAACCTTAACCTTATATCGTTCATACAGATGTCAATCGTTGCGTCCGATGTGTGGCACGTAGCGCCGTCCTGCTGGAGCCACTTGCCGTGCCGTCTAGGATCATATGGTTCCACTTGGGGCATAAAGAGTTGGTTATATTTCTTTCAGTAGCACTCGCCATTGACGGTGACCGCCTCACAAACGTCATTTTCGACGGCAATTTTTCTTGTGAACACAGCCATTCATGCAAAAATACTCCTGCTCGCTAAAGATGAATTGTTAGCCAAAATTGGCTCCCATGCCCAGTCCAGTCAGCAAAAATGCGGCGCTATAAATTGACATGAACTTTGAGTTCCTGGATCAGTTGGAATCAACTGCTTCGGATTTTGCTGTACACTTTCACGGATCGCGGCTATGTTCTCGGTCAATCTTGCGTTCCTCTGACGTACGAATGTTGGCCTCCACGTCTATGGTAAAATAGGCGCAACGTTTGTTCTATCAAAGTTTCATTTTAATAATAAAGCCTTATCATTTGAACGTTCTGTTGAATCGTGTAAATTGCCATGGTGATTTGACATTAGTAACTGAATGATAAAAAAAAGATTTTATGGATCTTAGTAAAACAACATGCCGCTAAAATCTACCGGAGCCAATTGAAAAAACCGTTATTTATATTTATTACTTCTTTTTGGCAATTTGGTAGTCCAGGGGCCTGTAACACAAAACTACAAGTACTTGTAATACAAGTGAATTATTACAAGTGTAACAAATTTCTGTAACACAAAACTACAAGTTTTCTGGCTCTTCTACAAGTGTTATGAGTGAACAGTACAAGTGGGAAATAATATGATTTCCCTCTTTCTGTAACACAAAGCTACAAGTGCAGAACAAAACCAAATAGTACTTGTAGAATAATCAACTAAATCTTACAGGCGATTCAAAACTTGTAGGATGTAGAAGATGTATTCAAATATAAAAAAAAAATGTTTTCAACTAATTAGCATTTCCATAATTTTTTTCTTCGTAGTTATGATATTTTTAACAAAAAAACAATATCAAATTGCGAATATATTTTTGTGTAAAGTGTATATTTGTAATCCTTTTTCAATAGTTAATTATTTCGTTAATAATTGTTATACTTCTTGTACTAATGGAAAACATATGAAATTTAAGTAAAATGATCCAGGAACATAACATGCTTTATTGTATTAAAAATACAATACCAATCAGAAAAGGCACCAAAAAGAATTTATTTTTTCATGGATTTTTACTAAGACGGCAATTATTTTTGAACGGATTCTTTATCCCTTTTACGTGCAATATGGGTACTATAAGTCAAGCTCTGCATTTGGAAAAAAAAATCGAACTCGAGATTTTAATCAAAGTTGACATTACATTAATAGGATGATAATTATTTCCTAAAATCTATACTACTAAATACTTAAAACTGGCATCCCAAATTTTGTTCTTTAAAAATTTTAAAGAAATTTGTTATATAAAAAATTACTTTAATAATAAAACGATTTTAAAACTTTGTTTGCATCAATTCATACTTTTTCGGAAATCAGACGGCAATTCCATGCATTTGAACATTTTTATCTCATTAAAATCCATGTTTTATATAATACAATACACATGCATAGACACTTTCGCGTTGCTTGTCTTTCTTTCAATGAGCACTTGTAAGCAGAATGTCTACAAGTGTATAGGGAAATTTTTGTTTTCTACAACTGTAAAGTTTTTTTTGTGTTACAGAAATAATCTACACAATCTACACTTGTAAGATTAATATAATCCTACAAGTGGCTGTTGACTTGTAGGCTTGTAGCTTTGTGTTACAGGCCCCAGGTGTCATGGAGAGACTTAGACTGTTATACAAATTTTAGTGACATACATTTCACTTCTTCATTAATTTGACAGTTTGATTGAATACACAAATTTTGAACGGTTACTTCTGATCGAAAACTCTAAGCCGGGACGCCACCGACAATGTTTTCTTTTAACGAATATACTAACCGAATAATTTTTTTACAAGTTAAAAAAAAACATTTTCACACACTCAATTTCATTTTTCTTAAATCTTTTTTAATATTCTGAATTTTCAAAAAAAAAAATTAAAAACGTAACTATTTTAAATACAGTTCTTAAAATTTTGTATAAACACACATTTTTACCAAAAACCAATATTTAGAGCTAACCGGCTTTACCGTTTAAGTTTATTAAATCTAAGATGGCCTGTGGAAATTCAATTGTCCTAAGAATACAACCTAGCAACTTTTACAATTATAATTTATGATTTGGCTTGATTTATACTAACATTTAAGGTGTTTTTTGACGTTTGAAAAACTAATTTATTTAAAAAATTACTTGTAAAATATTTTTTTTTTGTTTTACACTTTGAAAGAAAAATGGACTAGAGAGGGTTTTATAATATGGATTTTCGAATTTTGCCAAATCGTTGAAGCTACATCTGTCAAACTGGCTGTCATTTATTAGGTTTGGCTTGTCAAATCATCATGGAGAGTTATGGCTTAAATGATTTAATTGTTTAATGCAAGTGGTTCTCCTGTTCGAGCAACGAAAAATGAGACTAACACAATCAAACGAGATCCACCAAATTGTAATGCATACCAAGAAAGTCACTATTTGATGTGAATTTTGGGATATCGGTATCATCGATCTATACTTCATTAAGAACGTCAATGATAACTAATTTCTTTTAGCCCAAATTGGATGATATTGACTTCTTCTTTTGGTGTTTTAAGTCACAGGTCTATGCCAAATAATCACAAACCACAACTGGAAGCCATTGGAAAAATTCGGTGTTAAGGAAAGGTGGACGTTTGGGATGCACGCCCCGCAGCGAGACAATGGTGGACATTTGAATGATGTTATATCTCATATATAATGGCTTATATGAGTCTTCTTAGTAAATACAAAATTTTAATGGTATTTCGCTCACAATTTGTTTTATTCAAATTTAAAGATAAGAAACGCTTAATGAAAACTCTTTATCACTTTCAAATTTCTAAGCTACACGTTTCTATGTAGATACTCGTAGTCAGCCGTATTAATAAAAACACACAATTTGCTCGTTAGCACACGTTTTTTCTAACACACGGATAATGAAATTATCCCTTTGATAAATTAAAAATGTCGTAAGAACACTTATTCTCGGATTTAGATGTACATACATATATGTATATAACTTAAAGGAATCCGCACTTCACTTGATTTTAGTCGTAAATTGCAACTGAACGAAAACTTGATTTCGAATATGAAACCACAATATCCTACGCCGCCGCATCCATTTACCGAAACCTAATTTTAAGCAGTTCAATAACTGTATCTTTCAAGCTTCTTCACACAGAAAACGGAACACGATATGCCATTTCCTGTTTCGCTCCCCGTTTATTGCATACTTCATATCTATCAAAAGCTTGCCGCGAATTCTGACAAAATGTGAACCATGATGGATGATCCAATTATTGTTCGACTTCAGGCACTGCACTCAAACCCTCATATTCCCATCAACCGGAAGGAGGTGGCGGGTGCCCGCAAAATAATAATAGTCTGGCAAACCCCCGAAATGTGGTACAATGTCCTTCTCTGCGAGAGAAGGGAGTACATAAACTTTTGTTGCACTATAACAGATTAATTGAACGAAATACGAGTAACTTGCATCGAGGATTGGGGACAACACGGAAGCGGGACAGAACGAAAAATTGCGCTGGCATTTGTAAATTGTTGCTACACTTCGCCACCCACTGTCCCACTCTGGGGATATGGATTTATTTTCGTTATTTACTTTTTTTCATTAAAATTGAAAATTTACCATTCAACCGTCAGAGGATGAGAAGCTTTACTGTATCATCTTTTATCTGGGTGTACAATTTTTTTTAAACTAGTTAAAGCTGACTATAGCTGGGGCTATAATTTAAATTTTAAAACATGGTAATGTAATTTACGGCGACACAATGAAAGAACAAAGAGGCGCATGATTATGGCCAAAAAGGAAACTATTCTGCTGCACTGCTTCTAATAGAATTATAGCCCACAGAGAGAGGTTTTATAGTTGTTGAAGTGTTGAAGGGCAGGACGCTTATGTATATGCTGGAAATGGAAAGGATTGGATTATGGCGGAAGTCCTTAATGCAGCAAAATGAATTGAAGTTTTGTTGGGAAAGTTTTATTACTATAGGAGCATGCTGGTCGGAGAAGTTTGGTGAAACAGTAAATTTGTTATAAAATTGCACAATGTGCTTATATAGTAACTTTTATGAAATTTAATGGTTGTGCTTATGAAATTAATATTTTTGAGTATATAAAATGTGAAATATGAGTTTTTCAGTTTACAGGAAATATCATCACCGTTAAATAATTCGCCGGGATTAAAACACCTTTCTGCTAAAAACTCAGCAACGGTGAAACAACTTGACAAGTGTGTGACCGTATTTTTTAAATTGCTGAAGTTATGAAAAATCATTTAAACTATTAAGGCTATAACGAATCAAGTTTCCCAGTCAAATCGACGCAACTAGCACAACTCACATCGCATCCGCATGAGGTAACCCATGTTCGGTAATCGTTCATGCAAAATGTTCATTGTGACACGGGTTATGTGGCCGTAGCGCTGTCCTGTTGAAATCACAATTTGTCGGTGTCCATATCATCCATTTCAGTCCAAAAGAAATTAGTTTTCATCGACCGGTAGCGTTCGCCGTTCTCAAAGAACTATGGACCGATAATGCCACCAATCCAAAATGTATTGCAATTTGGTGGAACTCGTACGGATTGTGCTCGTTCCAAACTCGAGAATTTTGCTTGGTGACGAACCTATACATACAGAAATGGGCCTCGTCGCTTCGGGCAAAGTTCGCTAAATCTAGCTCGAACAGAAGACCGACTTTCATAAAACAATTCAATCATGTACACATGTTGTTCAACGTTACATCTCCCCATGTTGGTTTGGCAAGATAGACTCAAAAAATGACAGCTAATTTGACAGATGTAGCTTTAACATAATGGCAGCAAAGTTTTGAGATTCTTATTGGAATACGTTTAGGTATTGGTTCTTTTATATTCGCCCACAGGATATTTATTCTGATATCGTGTAAACTTTCGAAGTCATTCGAGAAAAACCTTGTAGATCCATTTTCTTAGGACAGAAGTCCACCATCGACAAAATATTCACAATACGGCAGATCTACAGCTAAAATTTGAAGAACTTCAAATCAACAGCCAAGGTTATCCCTATTAGGCCGTCTCCACCAAAATCCCCTATTTGAACAGGTTAACGTTAAAGAACACACGCTAATTCATTTTTGGTAAAAACTTCACCGACACCCTTCAAATAAAAAAACGGCAACGGATTGTCCTGTGAATCCCCTAATATTGTTCTTGAAATTATAGGGCATGACTCTGGCAACAACACTAAAGGCATGAATTGTATAAGAGTAGCTTCCCGCAGTTCATTAACAGGCTTATTGTAAAAACAGAATTTGATAGAAACTGGTATAATTCAGCAAGGGTTTAGAGAATCGACAGTTTTTCCAATTTACAAAAAAAAAAAAGAAGTTTGTCAGTGGTTTAAAATCTTCACCACAATTCTGCAGATAAGTCTTAAAAAATGGGCCGACAAAAATAAGTTCTTAAAAGAGTTCCACGCAGGCTTCATATTGTTTTAAAGATGTTATGTTCTAAAAATTATGAAGACGAGAAATATACTGGATTCATTTATTACCAAAAGAAAAAGTTATTCCAATACTTTAAAATTTGGAACTAAGTAGTGAACGTCAATAATAATGATTTTTAAGAACTGAAATTATAGAAATCATTAAGGAGTTTAAATAAATAAGAGCATAATTTAAAAGAAATTTAAGTACAGAGACATAAAGAGAAATCGGGGCATCTTGGAAAATTTGTTTTTTGATATAACGGTACTACTCATAGTAGCAAATTAAGATTTTTTAAAGCGGAGTTGATTTTGTTTTGTGCAGCACAAATCTGGGAAGCAAAATATTATGAAAATGTTGAGAAACTCTTGCTATAGGGTGTCCGCTAATTCGTCATGTATATTTTGAGATATGACTCCTGGGTATATTCTAAGAACAAAATCGTTTTACAGTAGGGGTTTATCTCTAATGTTGACATCACTTTTCGGGGATTTAAGAAAATGCCTATTTTGGTCTTACTTGACCCATGTTAACGAAAATTGCTCTGTTAATACGAATAGTAAAAGCTTTAGTGGAGTTTTTATTTTTAGAAGAACAAATGCCTTTATAAAATTGACATCTTGTTGGGGTCTTCAGATAGCCAATTTGTAAAGATCTGTTCCACTCTTCGGTGAGATATGTCATCAGGTCAACAGTGGAACTATTGCTGTGAAAGCCGTATTGCCGATCATTCAGAAGCTTTCGTTCTTAGAGATAATTGTTGAGCTGATGATTGATCAGCGATTTCATAACCTTGCAAAGAAGGGAAGTAAGTGCGATTGGTCTGTTGGAGGAGGGAAGCTACGGTCGCCTTTTTTAGGAACAGGCTGGACAAATGCTGTTTTCCATCCATGTTCCAGATTCCAGAATAGTAGGAGGGATGGAAAAGCTTATGAAGCGATGAAGAACACTTATTCAGAAAAATGTGACCAGCGGATTTGTTTATATTAAAATCTCGAAGAGTCTGGCAATTATAAGAGTGCGGAAATATACTCATTTTATTGAATGTTTTGCGTTTTCAAGTACAGGAGAGGCAATGTTGCTGTAAAGCAACGTAGAGCCATCAGTACATTTGCCTTATCTGAAGAGATAGCGTTGTAGATCAAAGTTAAAAACGAAGATGAAGTTGAACTGTTTACGTTCTTTACAAAATTTCTACTGACTTTAGGACATTGCAGGATTGTTTGCCGTAAATTCTGGTCATGTAAGAATTTGGTTCTTTTTATAACAGCATTGCAATGGTTTATGACATATTTCTGCTTTTTCGGAATTTCTTCAGCTGATTTGGCTTGGTAAGAGCGGAAACTAATCTCAACTTGATAGCTTCATTACAGGTTTTATCGAACCAAGATTTCGGCACTGATATCAACGTCACTACCGAGAAAAACATAGATCGACAAAATTTATTAATACCGTCCCATTTGGCAATCTCATACTCGTATTGCCACAACTTGAATTGTTTACATTGAACTCACCCGCAATAATGACTTCAGTGTGAGGATACAATTCGGGAAATGGAATCAGACAGCGCATCAAACTCATTAAGATTTGAATTGCTGTCAAGATTGGGACACCTGAGTTAGATGGTAATTCAGGTACAGCTCCACACTGATAGACTGTATTGTTGTCTTAAGTCAGTTAATTAAATTTGAATTCCGAATCCACTTGACATAACAGTAAGTGAGTTGGACTCTCATGCAGTAGTTTATAGGTTCGATTCATAGCCACAGTTTGATTATTTTTCATTATTTAATCTTTTGTCAAGAAATTTAAAATCCTCAAGAGTATCTTCTACCATGAAAATTGCTACGTATATGCCGTTAGGAATCGGCAGAAACATATAGCTCTCATTCATCCCTACTTATACGCAAACAGAAATGGTTGGGAGTAGTAAGTCAAGTTATGGCTTCTTATAAAATTTATATATTTTTTGGATCTTCATATTAATTTTGAAACCAATTTTTTCGTTTCTCAGTAATCTTTACTAAGCATAAAGAACTTGAAAGCTTCGTTTAAATATTTAGATTGCATGGGTTAACTCATTTTCTTTGATAAAAAAGGTCCCAATCAATTTCAATTTTGAATTGTGTGAAACAATAAGGTGTGTAAAAATGAAATGCAGTTTAATAAATTTCACTTTTTCTTTGAGAAATAGATCTCGAGAGTGTTAGGAGCCAGGCTTCCACGGGGGACATCTTCGGTACACCAGAGGTGGCTACGGCACGCTTGCGGTTGCTCGGCTTCGCTCGTCGCTTGGGGTGGTTCTTGCCACCTCATAGTGCACCTCCTGCTCGACTAAACATTAATTTTTAGATCGTGCCTAAAGTTATGATGGAAAAATGTGACACAAATCTAGAGACCCTGACGATATCTGGGAGAAAAGATAGATTGGTGCTTCGATTTTATTAAAAAAAAATGAAAGAAGATTAAAAAAAAATAAAAAAACTAACCTATCTAAACTAACTAACCTATTATACTATAGACCCAAAACCAAAATTACTTTAAAAAAATTATAAAAAAAAATGAATTAAAAGAAATAAAAAAATAACTAAATCCTAAACTAATCCTAAAACTAATACCCTACACCTATATCCTATATCTAAAGCACCTCCTTTTCATCGCCCTCAGATACCGCCATACTGAATTCCAAACGTTCGTCTGATGTTGTTGACGAAGGTCTGGCCAACCCACCCAAGTATCAGAAAGATACTTCCTTCGCTATTTCCTTGGCCATATATTCAAGGGAAATAGCCCCTAATGTAACCCAACTAGTCACGAGTTAGTCAGTAGAGAAAAGTCTGTTCATGTCACGTCCTTTAACCAACAATTGCATCTGGACGGCTTTACCAAGCCTCCACACACCTTAAGCTAGCGAAATTAGAACTCCATTTCTTCTAACCTTTATCACTTCAAATTATAATTTTATTAAAATTCTTCATTTAAAAAAAAAAACCAAAATTAAAAAAAATTGAGCTCTCCTGCTCGTTCTTTTTCTTATACTCTAAAAATTCAAATATTTAAACTTAAAACAAAAAAAAAATTAAATGGATATCAGATTGTAAAATAAAAATCAAATAAATTTGACCTTAACGATGAAACTAAGGATTGTTTTATCCCCACAAATATATTTACTCACTGTTTTCACTGATCCCTCGTCGCTCTGCCGGCAGCACGGTGAAGAAACAGGTGCAGTATAATGTTCACAGTTTTTTTGGATATTCTTATTTAAATTTTAAGTCGTTATCCTTAAGGTCACTTTCTTTAAAATTCAAATGTAAAAAAAAAATTACAAAAAAAATAAAAAAAAAACGATCTGGAGACCCGAATTTTTACACTTTCAACTTTAATTCTACTTTAAGATTAAAAAAATTTAGTTCACTCAAATTGTCCTTAGTTCTTTTTTTCTTCTTCTTTTCCTTTTTGATTTTTTTCCTCAGATTTTGATTGTTGAAGCACCTTTTTTCTCCTTCCACAAAAAATCCCCTGCGTTGACTATGACTTCTATATGTATAATCAAATATACGTATAGAGTCTTGCTTCTGCGTTGGTTTTTTGTTCCTTTAAAAGATTTTTTCTTTGTTCTCTGAACAAAGAAAGCCTTTTGCTCCTAAGGTGCCTTTACCAAAGATTTTACGGCAAGTAATAAAAAACTTTAGGCAGAGGCCTAGGCTGATATATATATATATCATATATATATAGAGATCTTTACAGATCCAAGAATTCAAGCCTAAACCTCTGCTTTAACAATCCTATTGGAATCCAACAATGAAAATTTCTGAGTCTGTCTCCAAGAACTTATTCCTCTGTGATTCTTCTTCACTGATCCTTTTTTTTTTCTAAACTTTATTTATTTATGAATTCCTCTTTCTAAACTTGTATACAAAAATTTAACTTTTATTTTAAATTAATTCTTCGAAAAAAAATTTAAATTTAAATTTCAAATTGAAATTGTCGACAGTTAATAACTCGCGAACTTTCCTATTAATTATCGAATACAACAATGACCATCAAATCCCCTGAGCTAAGTCTTGGTCTTTGCCTAATTACATAAGTAAATAGTTACCACTACATCTGAGTGAGATAACTATTTTCAACCCTTCAATATAACAAAAAAATTTAAATAATGATATCTATCCTTATCCTTATTATTTCCCCCCTCATCCATATCCTAAAAATTCACACACACATTCGTGATCATCCCTTTTATAATATGTTCGTCTCTGTCCCTATCCTATTACTTAATTTTAATTGAATATATATATACCTATAATAAAACTAATCAACTTAATACTAATCTAATAATCTATCTTTTTATCACAGTAATTGCCTTCTAATATAAATTTCCTTACCTACCTTAACACTAAATACATTAACCTACACCTTAAGAAAGTTCATTTTAGTTCATTTTAATTCATTTCAAAAACTCCGCGAAATCATTCTGCGCATGTGTCGTGGTATTATTTTGCCCCCCTTTACCTTTGGGTAAAAAGAGACAAACCCATTTCCACATGCGCAGAGGAGATTGGTGTTATTAGTGAATTTCTAATAAAATTAAAAGAAACGTCAAAAGTAAACAACAAGCATGGCCGAATGTCCCTTTTCGCTGGTAAGTTTTTTTATTATTATAAATTTTGCTAATATTAATGATAATAATTATATTTTTTTGTTTCTTATCGCATTTTTAGATTATTAAGGATATTTAGGAATACAAAAATGGTGAGTAGCCTAAGTCATACTTGCGCAAATTATGATTGAAATAAATCGTTGCAAGGCATATGTATGTATGTACTCGTATGTAGGTATGATTTTCATCCTACATTTGTTTTGTTTTTTCTTTTTGATTAAATATACTAAATTTTGTTAATTTCTTTACAGATAATTATGATTTTGACTGACCTGTTTCTAAGAACGAACCACGAAAGGACCAAAAAAAAGGAAAAATGTATCAACAAAATAAAAAAGGATTTCTTATGTGTGTTTTTGTCGGAAGGAATGGCAATTCCTTCCAACAAAAAAAATTTTTTTACATGTCAAGGTGAAAAGACACCTTCACTTGGTTTTCCTCCTTGGAGTGGAGGTACTCTTATGGAGGATTTGCTGCTTCCTCCAGGAGCAGCAGTTAAAAAAAAGGAAGATTTATGTGTGTGGTGGCAGTGGCAGCAAGTCGACAATTTGTCGAGTCATCGACGCGACACTGCCACTCATTGTACGAACAACGCCTCCCGTACCAGGTAAGCTGTCGCCGTAACAAGAGTAAGAAAACATTAAATGCACATCTATTTCTATGATCTCGGTTTGTTACTTATAGATATGCCAGACTTTATTGTTAAAAAATAAAACACAATGTCAGAAGTTCAAGAACTTATGGAGCTTTTCGAAAACAAAAAATTCTCACTAAAAGTTTTCACCCTAAAACGAAAAGTACCCTCGAATTGAACAATTTAGATATAAGCAACATTTCATAAAATAACCGTTTTCAGAAATAGTCATCTTGAAGACAAGCAATCCCCAGCACTACAATTTCAATAGAATATTTTTATCATTATCTTATGCCCCAACAACGACAAAAAGTCGATGTCACGATAAGTGAACACGAAGAGAGGTTGAGAGAAAAAATAAAGAGAATAGCTAAGAGCACCTCTAAAATATTCCTCATTTAAATATATGCATTCATTAGTTTCATCAGCAGTCCTCCAAAGTCCACGACCCCACTTGTCTACCACAAATGCCATTATAACAAACACCTTCCTTTTTAATATCAGCATTTCTTTTTTATTCAAATAAAATCATCCCCCTGTATCATCCTTGAGACTGAAAAAGAATCATTCATTAAGGGTGAACATGAAAATAAAAATTTGTATTTAACGAAAGTCGCCAACATCGAAATAAAATGTCCCCACAAACTATTTGCAATGAAATTGCTTGCAAATGACCATTCCTTCAAGTTCTCTTCGTTATTGTCCTGTCCATAATTACCCATAAAGGACATGCTGGAGAAAAAGAAGGGCCACTAACAGAAACAAATTGTTAAAATAAGGAGAGAGAGAAGCACAAAAATGTTTAATTTTATTTCGAGACTTCACCGCTAGCTACGGCAATTGTATCTCTTGAGATATATGTACATACATAAAACAAGGACGAAGCGTGAAAAAATATTAAATTCAAACAGAAACAGAGACAGTAGTTGTTCGTTGAGTTGGGCAGAAAAAGAAAAGGATTCTCTACTGTTTCTCATTAGGGAAATCCTTGTAATATGTATATAAGTGCGACGTGTACTTTTTCAGCTTTTCTTTTTTAGTTAAATCTATAGTTTCGTGTTTTAAATGTTTATCAGTTAATTAAAAATAAGTGTCACAATTAGCAAAGTAGCATAGGAAGAGGAAGAAAAGAGAGAAATTAAATTCCTTTATCCACTTTAACTAAGCGGTCAGCTAACTTCAAGTGCAGAACATCTTATTTGTCAAGGGCTATCAGCTTACATATTTTATGTGAAACCACTTAACTCCAAAACACAAGAAAAAAGTCAGGCGATGTTTCGTGTTGGAAATTGTTTTTCATCAGTTTTGGACATGTTCAGGAAATGTTATTTAAAAAACAAAACCGAATCCTTTCCTTTTTCATCCTTTCACAATGTTTCTGTTCCTTAAGGATAATTGAATTTGACGTTATAACGAGGAAAAAAGCGTTAAAACTCAATTTGAAATCCACTGACATGGTACCAGCTTGCTGGTAGCTGTTCAACCCAAAAAGCACAAATGATGGATTAACAACAAAAAAGGAGAGGGTGGCGTATACGTAATATTTTTTTTTATTTTAACTAAAATTTTTGCAGTGAAATTATGAAGCACGAAGAGTGAATTGAGTTCTTAGGAACGAAGCGAAGAAAAAATAGAAGGATTATGATTATCGTGAACAGATTAGTGAGTAAGAAAAGTATTTGCTTAAAGTTCTAAATGAGTTATTGCGTGCGTCAATAATAATGATTTGCTAATTTCATGGTCAGTCACTTTGAAGTAATCAGAAGAGAATTTGCCGCATAATTGCAAACATGTTTTTTCCCCTTAAAATATATTAGGAATTCAGCTAATAATTTACTTTTGACAGGGTGCGTTTTAGGTTCCAGGTCGATGTTTTTTTTGCAATAACTTATAAATGAAATACTATTTTATAATTTATTTTATTTATATGGAATATGATGTTGGTCAAGTGCAGGCCTCTGGCCGTGACCCAAAGGAGAGCTATTTTAAAAACATTTTGTAAAACAAATTAGCAGACTTCTGTTGAAGTTTCAGCAATTTCTTTTCTAATGTTGTCTTTAAGTATTGATGTTGTGGTTGGTTTGTTAATTTTTCCTTCAAACAATCCCATTTTATAAATAGTGTTCTAGTGAAATAGCCAGTAGAATTCCTCCCCTTAAATAATTCAACTGCAATGCTTCGCGCTTCAGGGAATGCCCATCATTTCAGCATTGAGCACAACTTCGGACGAACTGTAAAGCTCAGAGATTCTTTCTTTAGCCGAACTATAAGAATCTGGAATGCTTACTTGGCTCAATTTTTCCTTCCCGTTGCGTTATCGGTGTCTCCTTTTAAATCCTCTCCAACTATCCTAAGCGCTTGCACTGTGCTCAAACATTTTGAGGCAGTAAAAAAAAAAAAAATAAGAGGTAGGGTGTCATCAAATCATCAAATCAAGGGATCGAAGGGTTCAGTCGAAATCACCTCATTATGTAGCTGTGATCAAATCGCATCGTAGCATGAACAATGTGTGATATGGTACCGTTTTGTTGGAACCAATGTTATGTAGACCTAATTAATCAAATGCGGACAATTTGTGACAATTTGTGATGTGACCCAATGACGCTGCCAGCGCAAAATGGCACACCATACAGTTACTCTACGAGGGTGTAGTGGCCTTTGGTATATCAATCAAGGGTTTCTAGTGCCCCAATAGTGGCTATTCTGTTAATTTTATTCAAAAAGCCAGCCACGTAAAAATATGCTTCGTCAAAATTTTACGCTGAATGATTGACTTTTTGGCACATCATTAACAGCAGCCAAAATGTGATTTTCTAAACGTATTTACAATTGAACAATTATTTGAATACAATGTTCAAATAATTTAAGCAAATTGTTGGTACGACCAATCTCTACGATTGTAAAATACCAACTAAATTAATTCATTCACACAAAAATGGGAACTAAACAAAATCGACCTGGAACATAAAACTCAACCTGTATTTGCCATTTATAAATTTATCTAACCAAAAAATAAATCAATTTAACCTAAAAGCAAACTGATTTAACTCAAACGCAAATTGAATTAAAATATAAGCAAAATAATTTTAACTAGTTACCAGATTAAATTGATTTTCTTATAGTTTAAATTGATTTGCTAATAGTTAAAGTTTGGATAAATCTATTTGTGTTTGGTTTAATCTTTTTGGAGTTGGGTTTAATTAATTAGTTATTTTTGGTTAAATAAATTGT
Source organism: Philhelius festivus (assembly GCA_963931855.1). NCBI lineage: Eukaryota > Metazoa > Arthropoda > Insecta > Diptera > Syrphidae > Philhelius > Philhelius festivus. The sequence goes on along the minus strand of OZ007556.1, from coordinate 30,035,461 downwards.
CGAGTAGTTTATATTTTAAATTTATTTAATTCTTAACAGGTATCGGTAGACTTGTAGGTACCAAATTTGCATCCTAGAAGAGTAGGTACACTACATGTTCTAGCTGATGAGCCCACTGTCGTATCTTAGGATTCGCAAATAAAACTTTCGTTTAAACTAGAACTAGAACTGGCCAATTTTGTGGAAATAAATTTTTTTCGATTTCAAATGAAAAATTCACTTTCGATGGTCGTCTGTTAGGAAATAGCCAATTGCTCTCATTCCCTTAAACAATTCCACTGTAACACTCGTCTAGCTTACTTATCAGGTTACCCTGCCGCAAAAGCGAATCCGAAATTTGTTTTTGCCAGACAGCAAAGTTGAAATAATTTGTTGAAGAATCCAATCCATGTTTTTTGCGATTTCTCTGCGCACTGAGATTCAATTTTCTTCATTATGAATATGATAGATATTAATGTGAAAGATGTCAATATGACAGATTACAATATGCCAGATGTCGGTACGATATGATAAATGTGCAAATGGCAGATATACATGTGACGTATGTATGTCAAAATGACAGATGTCATTATTTAAAAAGCCTTGGACTGAATTTTTAACTTATAAAAAAGAAATCGAGAGTGTTTTTGAAATAAAATGTAGATATTGTAGAATCACCTACCAAGTCAAATGGACTTAGCAAAGTTTCTGAGACCTTAAACCTGACCTGGCATATTATGACAGATTCATAATATCTTGTATAGATTTAATTTTAGAGTCACAAATTATAATTTTTAACTTTTTGGGCTAAGTATGGAATATAGTGTCCCTCAAATGAGCACCAGCTTCATGCTTACAGAGACGGGCTCTTCCTAAAGCCTTTTCCATAACACTTCGTAGGACATCATTTTCAAATTAGGAAGAAACCTAACCCTGTATAAAGCAAATGTGGAAAATTTTACTGAGATTGTAGCGATATCTGGGATCTCATTTTTATGAACATGCCTTCTTATATGATAGACGTCAATATGTATAGATGTCAAAATGACAGTTGTCGTTTTCCTAAAGCTAAATTCTGAATTTTGCTTTCCAACTAAATTTGTCTTTACATTTAGGACCCAGGTAGATGTTAAAAATGCATGAATCCTAAGAAAGAAAGTAAAATATAAGAATATAATAAGTGAACATAAAGGGTGGTCCAGAGGCCACATTCTCGTCTGTGCGCACCGTACGACGACGGGAATTATGAGTGTTGTTGTTGTCCACTAGCATACTAGTCTCACGAACTTTTGGCACAAACTTGCGTACATCAGGTGCGGTGGGTGGTTCATTTTGGCCAAAACTTCTTTTCAAAAAACGTACTGTTTGGGCTACACAGCACTCACTTTGGAAATAAGTTTTCAATATTTCCCAACGTTGTTCAAGCATAAAGCGACTCATTTCGTTCTTCGGAGGTATGATACTGACTTTCTGTCAAGATTTTGAGCGGGAAACAGCTGTCAGTGTCAAAATTTAGATGACATCACCCTGTACACATTAAAAATTATTAAAGTTGGTGATAGGAATTCGATATCCAATTAAAATGAAAATTAATACTTTAATTAATTGAATATGATTTTTAATGAGTAGTACATTACATACGCCTATAGTCATATTAATTGATCAAATTTCATGCTTGACATCGGGTTATGCTTCAATAATTTAAAATTTCAACAATATCACATACAAATCGACACAAAACAAAAAATAAATAAATTCAAATATTTCAATTTTTGTATAAGCACATGCATTGCATGGACTGGACAAAAATCTGAAATTGAAATACAAATTAATGAACTTAAAAATTCAAACAAAAACAATCCTCCATTTACACCAATTTAAACTGGATAATAGCCTGGGAAGTAACACTGCAGATGACGAAGTTAATTTTAATAAAAATGTAAAGCTATCAAAAAAAAAAAAAAAAAAAATGCTATACCTTAAAATAATTTTAATACTTTTACAAGGTCCAGCAGCATTATTATGTGAGGTTCTATATACTTATATGAAAAGCAGATATAAATCTCAGCAATTATTTTATTTACATATTAATTCACTGATTGGTATAATAGTAAATCCATTAGACTCGGGCGTTTCACCTTGTATAAATAATAAATGTTAATGACCAAAAAGTATAGTTTACGAGTATGATATCCAAAGGGCTATACTTGTAGGCCTACGACACAGTTTTATAGTCATACCAGTCTGACATGAAACATAAAAATCTGATAATAAAAAAAGCTAGAAATCATACTCCAATATACATTTAGAGTAAATCTGACGAAAAAGTTTCTTTGTTTTTTGTTAATTAGGTATTCTATGAGAAAAGAGGGAAACAAAACAATGGCTGTTTTTTAATAACACGTAAGATTAAATAATATTAAACCGTCGCGTCACCGTTCAATGGAAAATCCTTAAGTCAATTTTCGATATTTTGTGACTTGGAAATATGGAGCTTCTGGAAAATAAATTTGAGCAATTTCCGTTGATATCTTGATAAAAAAATGCTCTATTTACGTCAAAATATGATAACAGGATGAATGTCAATGGATTAAAAAACGTCAAGAATATTTTAAAAATTATAGGATTTCTAAAATTACTTTAGAGAGAATATCGATATTAATTTTTTCAAGTGAAATTTGAAAAAAAAAAATATCTATACACATCAAAATATAGTTTGTATTCTATCTTTTATGCCAATAACCATCAAATTCTATAGAAGGTTAAGTTCTTGAAGAATTAAAAACATCTTAAAATAAATAAATACAAAAATTATTATATTATACTTTTCACTATGGGAAAAAAATTATTTTAGTCCTGTCTGATGACAAATCTCACCGAAAAGTGGAATTAATCCTTATATCATTTTGGAGGAACAAAGGTAATTGCACTTGAAATCTTTAGGGCACTTGATAGAGTTTCAGTTAAGTTTTATAAAAAATGCGTGCATTTGGTATCGATGAGACTCTTCTTCTTTGGATAAAAATTACTATTCAATTTTTTATTTGCATAAAAAAATGCTGGTGTGCCCCAAGGCTTCGTTTTAGCTCCAAAACTCTTTCCTATCTTCATAAATGATCTCTTGTCTGAAACTTTTAATCCACTTCATTGTTTCGCTGACCTGACGACATCAGCTCTACATATTCGCTTCCAGTTCGCTTCGGTTTTGAAACTTAAATTCGGAATATGTGTTAATGGTACATGGAATGATCATATTATCGACGACGTAGCCAAAAATTCAGTGAAATGCTTAGGTCTTCTTAAAAGATCCAAGAAATTCTTCTCCCTTCTGATCTGCTTACGATCTCTAAATCTTAAATCGGCCCAAAACTTGAGTATAATTCTTATACCTGGACTGGTGCTCATTACTCATTGGAACCTGTTGTATAGAATCCAGAACAGAGCCCTTAAACTTATAGGAGACAACTTCATTACGGAAACTTGTTTCCCTTAAAAAACGTCGTAATTTTTCCTGTCTTTCCCAAAAGTGTGCATGCCAGTCCCTGGGTTGGCACGACTGGAGATCACCGGTGCCGTAAAAGAGAGATCAAATACAAAACTGGAGCATGCACACGTCGATACTTACAACGGATTTTGTGAATTCAAGCATTATGGAAGTACTCGTCCAAAATGACACTACCCCGCCAGGCACTACCATTGTTACACATGGTACTGATCCTGGACCGAGCAGCAATGCTCGGGTCAGAGCTAGACGGATTCCGGGGGCTAGCAAAGTAATGCCGCAGATTATACAAAATCTGAGAGTTGCGAGTTGGAACGTTGGCAGTATGACAGGTCGAAGCTTCGAGTTGGAAGAGATGATGAAAAGAAGGCGAGTGGACATCTTATGTGTTCAAGAAACAAAATGGCGAAACACGGGAAACAGGGCCCGTTTCTTGGATACGAGGACAAAAAACTATAAGATGTTCTACTATGGAACGGAAAAGGGTAAAAAGGAATCATCCTTGCAAAACATCTATTAGGCAGCGTATTGACCATTTCGAAATCCAGCGACCGTTTGATGTCCCTTAAAGGATGATGTCTGATTAAAGGAAAGTTGTGGAATATTGTCACTGCATATGCTCCCCAAATTGGATGTGAGCAGGTGCAAAAAGATGCATTTTGGCTAGACTTTCACAATCTACTTAAGGACATCCCAAAGGAAGAGTTTTTGTTCGTGGGCGGAGATTTGAACGGACATGTCGGGAAGACAAACGAAGACTATGAAGATTGCCATGGAGGCCTCGGATACGGCACCAGGAACCCTCCTGGTGAAGACATCCTGAGCATGTGCAAAACATACGGTCTTATCGTACTAAATACCATGTTCGTCAAACAAAGCCGACACCTGGTCACTTACAGCAGTGGTGGAAATGAAACCCAGATTGATTACCATTTGGTATCTAGTTTCATGAAACCCCGGGTAAAAGATTGCAAAGTGATACTAGGAGAAGCGATCGCCCACCAACACCGTCTCCTACTGACAGAATTTTTTATTGAGACAGTGAACGACAACAAACATACAAAAACTTTTGGGAAGATCAAATGGTATAATCTGGATAAGGAAAAAGGCGAAGCTTTTATTTCGAATATGCAAAACGTTCTGTATAACAACACCGATATAGTTCGAAATGAAGAGAGTACAGCACAAAGTATGTGGGATCTCCTACAGAGAACTTGCAAAGAAAAAGCCAAAACACTGTTAGGGGTTTCAAAAGGACACAACCAACAAGGCAAAGAAACATGGTGGTGGAATGATGAAGCTAAATCAGTTATAAGTAAAAAGAAAATGGCTTTCAAGGCTTGGTCGAAGTGCCCCTCTAATGATACAGAGCAAAAGTCACGCCTCGAAGTGGAATATAGAAACTGCAAGAAAGAAGCGAAGAAGAAGTGCGCCCAAATTCAAGCAAAGAATACAGAAAACCTGTATCGGGAGCTGGATGAAATTTCTACCCCGACAGCTGGTGCTATTCAAGAGCTACGGCAAAACACGAATAAGGGCGCAACTATCTTCAAAATAGCCGCTCAAAGAAGAAGAAATGCCCAGGAGATTTGTTCGCCAAAGTTCATTAACAATGCTCAAGGCCAACTACTTGTGGAAGACAACGAAATTCTTCACAGGTGGCGACAGTATTGTGACGGACTTCTAAACGAACAATTTCCAAGGCTATACTTTCCAATAGCTTCACCTAACTTAAGCGAAGTATCCGACGTCACAGTCGAAGAAGTTAGTGAGGCGGTAAAATACTCCAAAAAGGGAAAAGCTGTTGGCCCAGACGAAATACCCTCAGAGTTTTGGAAAAAGATGGGAGACATCGGGTTTAGATGGCTCATGATTCTTGTCCCCAAACTTATACGAGGTGATCGCATGCCTAATCAATGGAGGGAAAGTTACCTTCTTCCAATTTATAAAGGAAAGGGTGATACTCGAAGCTGTGATAATTACCGTTCGATTAAGCTGATGTCACATACCATGAAGATCGTTGAGCGAGTCTTGGGTAGCCGACTGCGAAAAATAATTAGGCTATCTGATGACCAGTGCGGGTTTGTCGGGGGTAAGTCAACCACGGATGCAATCCAGAGTATAAGAATAATTATGGAAAAACATCGGGATTCTTTGGAGGATTTGCATGTCGTATTGGTTGATTTTGAAAAAGCATTCGATCGGCAACCACGAGATCTAATATGGGTGGCCCTCAGGCAACGAGGAGTTCCAGAAACCTATGTGCGGATAATTATGGACATGTATGATGGAGCAGTTACTAAAGTAAGATGCGCAGCTGGAGTCACCGAAGAATTCGAAATCACAGTAGGTGTACACCAGGGAAGTGTCTTGAGTCCCCTGCTCTTTATTACAGTTCTTGATTACCTGCTTGAAGGCAAAGTGACGGATCCAAAAGTGCATCAGTTATTCTTTGCTGACGATGGAGCCATCATAAGTGAAGACCCGATATCCCTACAACGAGCACTTGACGTATGGGTGGATGTTCTAGAAGGAAGTGGGTACCGCATAAGCGCGAAAAAGACAGAATACCTATGCTGCCCATTTTCTGATCCACACAGGCCTATTCCAGACATTTATTTGAATGGAGTAGTGCTTCCCAAGTGTGAAAAGTTTAAATATCTGGGGTCTATGATAAATAACGAAGCTACTTGTGATGACGATATCAATCATCGCGTAAGCGTAGGGTGGATGAAGTGGCGGGAAAATTCTGCTATCTTCTGTGACCGAAAAATGCCCCCTAAGCTGAAAGGAAAGCTCTACACTTCAGTTGTGCGTCCAGCAATCACATACGGTTCACAATGTTGGACAATGTACAAAAAGTATGAGAGTAAGCTAACGGCAGCTGAGATGAAGATGCTTCGTATGACAGCAGGAGTTACAAAGCTTGATCGAATTAGAAGTACGAAGATCCGAGGAAGCCTTCATGTTAAGAATACCATTTCCCAAAAAATTGAACACGACCGACTCAGTTGGTATTGCCATGTTCAAAGGAGAGATCCTGAGAACCCCGTCAAAAGAACAATATCATACAACGTTCCAATTCGGAGTAAAAAGAAAGGTAGGCCTAAACACTCCTGGTACAAACAAATGCAAAAACACCAGCATTCAGTTGGCCTCAGAAATGGAACAATACAAAACCGGGAGGATTGCCGCCGATTTCTGAGGTCAACCCGGCGAACCCCACAGGCGGATCACTAGTGTGAAGCAGATACGTGGGAGAGTTATGATCCCCTCGACATCGAGATCATAACAGCGCCGAAGAAAAGGAAGAAGAAGAAGAAGAAGAAGAAGAATTTTTCCTGTCTTTTAATGTTTTATCGCTTTTTTCTATCTCAAACAACTCCGCCGTAATACTCGTCTGACTTGGAATGTTCACCAGTTTACCCTAGAGTCGATTTCGGACGTACTGTGAAATATAGAGGTTCATTCTTTAGTCACCAGATTATGGAATACTTTGACTTCTGGATTTTTCCTCCTCATTGCGATGGACAGGCTTTCAAGACAAATGTGTATCGGCATCTCCTATTAAATCTTCTCCACTTTACATAAACGCTCGCAACTACGTTATAGCGTTACATTATGAGGGTAGTCATAACTCCTTGAATGTGTGCAAATTTTAACAAAAACATGGTGTTCCGAAATCATCATGAGCGACGAGGCGCATTTCCACTTAAGCGGTTACGTTAATATGCAAAATCTTCGTTTCTGGGGCACTGAAAATCCGCGTGTGATGAACGAAAAGCCATTACATCCACTCAAAGTCACTTTGTTGTGCGGCGTTCACGCGGGAGGAGTGATTAAGCCGTATTTTTTTGAGGACGCCATCGGCAATACGGTCACTGTTACTGTCTAACGCTATAGGGCCATGATAATCGACTTCTTATAAACATGTACTCGTAGTTTCAAGCAAACGGTGCAACAGCACGAGCCACAATGAATATTGGGAAGAAAGCGTTTTCCGGTCGCATAATCTCTTGTCTTAGCGATTTGGCATGGCCAGCAAGATTGCCCGATTAAACTAACCGAGACTTTTTTTCTTGGGGCTATTTGAAGTGGCGTACTTATGCCAAAAAGCTTCAGACAACCGCAGCCCTTAAGGAGAATGCGAACAGTTATCACCGGAAATCTTACGAAGAGTCATGCAAAATGCGATAAAATGGGCACAAATGTGTATCAACACTGGCGACACCCACTTGAATGGAATCATCTTTTCCACTTAACGGAAAAAATTGTAAAGGTCTAAATAAAGATTTCCATCACATTAAATCCATTTTTTTTATTTAATAAAAAAGTAATTCATAAACAAAATTGGATGATTAATTTTGCGCCACCTTGTATTAAAAGAATTTTATTTCTCTTCAAAATAACTTTCTCATTGGAAGATTACTTGAAGATTGTCTAATTGACCACCTGACAAAATCGTTATTTTTAATACAGACATTGTTTCTAAAGGTTATAATCTGGTCGCATAATTGATTTATCAAGTCAATTTTTTTCATATGTATGTATGTAGTATGTATGTTTTCCTAAAATATTAGTATTTATACTTTTCTTATATGTACCTTTATGCATTTTCTTCCTATTTAAATATATATTCTGTTAGTTACGCCTTTTGAAAAATGTATACGTCGAATTGCAACGCGTAGTCCCGGACTATAAGTTTAATTGCCATAGTCATGTGCTCGCCCTTCTGTGGAGTCTGCACCGGAATTAAGTCTTCGCAATTATCATCATCCACCCACACTGGTAGAACTTAACTGAATTTCTCTTTATCAGGACGGCACATAGGAATGAGTAAGGGCTGGTCCATTGCCAATGCCAAGCCAGGTGACAGCTTCCGTTTTGATTTAATTTTTATTGCACTGTCATAAATTCTTATCACAGCACAGCGAACGGCATGAGGTCTGTTTGTAAGTGTGTCGTTGTGTGTTCGTTAAGTCTAAGCTTCTGTAGAACTATTGAAGATGATGATTATGGTCTATTTGGTCAATTGAATGACAAAACTTTTCTAATGAGTAAATTACACACAATAATTTCGTTTCCCGGATTGATAGCAAAATCTTCTAAATAGTTTAGGTAATTGTTTATAAAATAAAGTATCGAAAAAAGACTCCTTAATCGTATCATTATCGCCACAAATTAAATAGACCAATACACTTCTTTTAAAATGAAACTTTCTATACAAATATGTAATAAGAAATTTGGTAGAGTAAAAACTTTAAAATCATAAAAATGATTTTAACTTATTATTTTAATAAATGGAATTTGGATCACGCACGTAATACTAGTAATACGTACTACGTTACCACTTATTGTTTTTTTTTAAAATAATAAGTGCGCACTAAATGGGTTATTAAAGCTCTTAAAATGATTATCACCAGTACGACAGTTAGGAAAACAAGGAAGGGTTTAAAAGGAGAAACATTAGTTTAAAATTTGTGAATACTACAATGGAAAGGAAGACTAGAACATTCGTGTAGTCCGGCTGAAAAAAGAATCTCTGTATTTCACAATATGTCCGAAGTTGGACCCAAGAGTAAATGCTTGAGCATTCCTAAAAGCGCGAGTATTACGGTTAAAATTTTTAAGGGGAGGAATGCAACTGGCTATTTCGCTAGGACGTATCATTTTTGAAAGCTCTTTTTTAAATTGTTTCCAAGAGACTCAAGTGGGATATTGGAGCACCTGCCCAAATATGGGAATTGTACTCAAGCTTTGGACGAATATAGGCTTTAAAGATTACAGCCAGATCAGAAGGGGTGCCAAATTTTCTTGCATCGCTAGAGAAAACCTAAACACTGTCGACGTCTGTGATGCACATACCGAAAACTGAGAGCCGTTCAGTTTCCTCAATGTAAGTTCTGCTCATGGATAGCAGCATAAGTGGCGGATTTCGCCTTAACGATACAAGACAGCATTAGGTTTTTGAAGGATTAAATTCTACACGGTTTTTTTTATTTCCCAATGGACAATGCTGTCAAGATCAAAATTTAATGAGCTTATCATACGCTGCCGTTCAAGTTCCACTTCCAAAGAAAAAGAAAATGAATCTAGATAAGCATGAGGAAGAGAGTAGGAGACAAACCGGAACCCTGGGGTACACCAGCAATTATTTTATGAGTTTCAGGCTTGAGACCAAACTGACTTGTATTGAGCGGGAAGAAGAAATTCATCAATACCAAAAGCGCTCATTTTTGAGAAAGGAGCTTGATGCCAAACTATAAAATGCTTTCGAAATATCAAGTGAAATAATCTTACTTTCTCCAAAACGATGTATAAACTGGTTCCACTGCTTGGTGAGATATACCATTAGATCACCAGTGGACTTATTCCTACGAAAGCCGTACTGCCGGTCATTGAGAAGCTTTCGTTCTTCGAGATATATCCTGAGCTGAGAATTTATCGGCGTTTCCATGACCTTGTAAAGAAGGGACGCAAGTGCAATTGGACGATAGTTATTGGGGGAAGAAGATTCGCTTTTTTTTTAGGGACAAGCTGGACAAATGCTTTTTTCCATCCACTCGGAAAGAGACCAGTAGAGTAGGACAGATGAAAGAGCTTACGCAGTGGTTTTGCCAGCTTTGAAAAACACCTCTTCAGAAAAATGGGAAAGATACTATCCCGGCCAGTGGATTTGTAAATGTCAAGATATTTCAGGACTCTTGTAACTGTACGAGTACAAAAAAAAGATTGGTCCCATGGAAAAAGTTTGAATTCTCAAGTACAGGAGAGTTATAGCACTCTCTGGCAACCTCGAATTATCGGCAAACTGTGCTGCAAGAAAATTGGCTTTATCTAGTGAGCTGACATAGGGAGTGTCATTGGTAACGAGTGTTGGGACCGAGGACGAAGTAGTATTTCGAATATTTTTTTACAAATGACCAGAAATTTTTACTACCCTTGAGACATTGTAGTATTTCCTGCCTAATTTTTTGGTTAGGTAAAAATTAGAGATTCAATAAGAATCACCCTCAATCTTATAAAAATCTCTTACACCAAACAAAATTAAATCGTAAATGTAGTAGATTAGAAATTAATCTTGGTATATTTTCAAAGGACCAATAGTTTTGGGAATAGAAGTAATCATATGCGCATTCCCCTTTTTTGGTTTCGTTTGTCAGTAGTTCACTTTATAGGAAATAAAATGCACGACTGGATCGCACGAACTTGCTCTTATGTAAAAGTACTTTGGAATTTAAGACACATTTTATAAATATAAAACATGAATTTAAAATGAAATTGCCGTCTGATTTCTAGAAAAGTATGAATTTATGCAAACAAACTTTAAAAAATCGTTTTATTATTAAATAAATAAATTTTTTATATAAGAAATTTTTTTAAAATTTTTCAAGAAAAAAAATGTGGGATGCGAATTTTAAGTATTTAATAATATTGATTTTAGGAAGTAATTTCAAAAAATAATCGTTCATAGGTTTTGAAGATATTGATTTTTCAAAAAAAAAATTTTTTCAAAAAAACCCGATAAATAATTTTTTCGAATATTTTTATATACAATATTATTTTAAACTTAGGGGGACTCCTGCTGAAAATTTTTGGTTAAAATCGTTAGAGCCGTTAAAGAGAAAGTCGAAAATCAAAAAAACAGTTCTATGACAGGTACCGTTAATAACATTTTGCCAAAATTTTTTTTTTACCAAAACGTAGTCCATGTCCATAATATCACACCTAATTTTTTTTATTAAAATCGTTAGAGCCGTTTTCGAGATAAATAAGATTTTGCATTACGGGTGTAGGGGGGGTACCGTTAGTTTTAGAGCTAAAAAAAAAATTTCAATTTCCCCTCTAGGGAATCACCGAAGACCCTTAAGTACCGAGTTTGAAGAAAATAGGTCCAGTGGTTTAGGCTCTAGATCGAGGTACAGACATACAGACAGACAGACAGACAGACAGACAGACGGACAGACAGACAGACGGAATTGCCGGACCCACTTTATTCGTCTTCGCTATCATCGTAATGTCAACTTTGATCAAAATCTCGAGTTCGATTTTTTTTCCAAATGCAGAACTTGCCCTATAGTACCTATATCGCAAGTAAAAATGAAAAAGCTTTTACAATTTTAAAGGTAGTACCAAAGATAATCCACTTGTTACTTGCGATATAGGTACTATAGGGCAAGTTCTGCATTTGGAAAAAAAATCGAACTCGAGATTTTGATCAAAGTTGACATTACGATGATAGCGAAGACGAATAAAGTGGGTCCGGCAATTCCGTCTGTCTGTCTGTCTGTCTGTATGTCTGTACCTCGATCTAGAGCCTAAGCCACTGGACCTATTTTCTTCAAACTCGGTAGTTATGGGTCTTCGGTGATTCCCTAGAGGGGAAATTGAAATTTTTTTTTTAGCTCTAAAACTAACGGTACCCCCCATACACCCGTAATACAAAATCTTATTTATCTCGAAAACGGCTCTAACGATTTTGATAAAAAAAATTAGGTGTGATATTATGGACATGAACTACGTTTTGGTAAAAAAAAAATTTGGGGCAAAATGTTATTAACGGTACCTGTCATAGAACCGTTTTTTTGATTTTCGACTTTCTCATTAACGGCTCTAACGATTTTAACCAAAAATTTTCAGCAGGACCCCACTAAGTTTAAAATAATATTGTATATAAAAATATTCAAAAAATTATTTGTTGGGTTTTTTTGAAAAAAAATTTTTTTTGAAAAATCGATATCTTCAAAATCTATGAACGATTATTTTTTGAAATTATTTCCTAAAATCAATATTATTAAATACTTAAAATTCGCATCCCAAATTTTTATTTTTGAAAAATTTTAAAGAAATTTCTTATATAAAAAATGTATTTATTTAATAATAAAACGATTTTTTAAAGTTTGTTTGCATAAATTCATACTTTTCTAGAAATCAGACGGCAATTTCATTTTAAATTCATGTTTTGTATTTATAAAATGTATCTTAAATTCCAAAGTACTTTTACATAAGAGCAAGTTCGTGCGATCCAGTCGTGCATTTTATTACTTTTTTTCAGGTGGAAACACTGCATATTCCGTGTCAGCCCTTCGCATTCAATCTGAAGTGTGTAGTTCGCAGGTTTAAGCATGCTAATTTCCCAGTATTTCTAAATACCCATTATTGGTGCCCACAATCGTGGAAGACATTTTTTGTCTCTTTTGTCATAATTCTATTTTCAATTCATTTGCCGAGATTGGCTGCCCATAGATTACCTCTCTAAATAAATTGTATTTTAAAGAAATATATTTTGTCAAATATTTGTAGATATAAAATCAATAACTAAAAAATTAATTAAATATTAAGTTACTGCTGAATCAAACATATTTTAAATCAAGATTTCAATTAAATAGACGCTCACTAAGAAGGAAGTTTTTGAAATTTAATTTTGAAAAAAAATGCGTTTTTAGAGAAATTGCGGGATTCTCGGTAAGAACCTACAATATTCTGCTCAATCTGCCATATTTTTCTTTGAATACGTCCTTAATCGGTAAAGCTATGGGGTAGGTATAAAGTTGGCCAAAGTTAGCAACGACCAAAGCTACCCGAAAAAGTATGTCCGATTAGCGGTTTTCCAAATGTTGTGTGGTAACATATCGTTGAGTGTTCACTATCTTGAAACCAATGATGAGAAAGAGAATATTTATGGTCCCCACACTAACTGCAAGACAATACGCAAATACTGATAGTCAACCCGACGAAATTGGCGTCTATATCTGAAGTTGAGCTGTAAGAAAACCTTACTGGATTCCAGTTAACCGTATTATATTTCTCAAAGTCCGGAACTTATATTTGGTCTTAGGTCTTTGGGATGGCCGTGGCACGATGGTTGTGTGCTCGCCTGTCAACCTCAATATAACAGGTTCGATTCCTGCCGTCGTCTATGTCTTCTTTAATTCCATTAAAACCTTCTATAAATTGTCATCAATGGGATGCTGGTCTACTCATTACATGTTGTTTAGGCATAACACTAACAACATGTGATTGAGTTAAACTAGTATGCCCAACAAGGATGAAAAACGAATAAAATAATGCGAATTATAAGGGACATAGAAATAAGACACGGCAATTCTCCGCTTTAGTTCAGCCGCCATCCCAGGAGATAACAAATCTGAGACAACCACCTTAGTCTCAGAACATCATGCCACACATCTTTCCTATCCTTCTTTCTCTTCCGTAACTTCACGCTCACGCTGTGTTGAAACATTTAAAGGGTATTCATATTCCCTTGAGCGTTAGTAAATTATAAAAAAAAAAAAAGGTGATCATGATTTGAAATTTTGACATTTTCACTAAGGCCCCAGTTATAGCTGTCATTGAAAATTTTCATTCCCATTTTTAAGACGAACAAACAAACTACTCGTACAATGGTACTAAAATGAAGATAATGAGTAGTAGAATTTTTTTACTCTATAAAATACAAAATTCTGATTTAGACTTTTTTTTTAAATCCACTTTTATTATTTCACTGATAGAAATCAATTTCAATGAACAGCTGATTTTCGTTTCTTGAAAATGGAACACAATCGTTCCACTGAATGTGTTCCATTCTCTTTCCTTTCAATGATCAACTCTAATCTCAAATGTATATAATTGGTTGTAATCAGCCACTGATAGGATCTTTTACGGAGACCAATTTTCAATGATTGCTATAACTGGCTTGTCGAAAAAATGAAGTCAGCATTCCACTGATTTGTTTCAATGATGCATTTCAATGAAAGCTATAACTGGGGCCTAAGTTAAATACCTGCGACAGAACATTAATTGGCCTAAATACCTTGCAGAACGTACCAAATCCATTTCCTTAAGCCGGACTTGGGATAATCTTACACAAGCAATATTTTATTGCTCTTTGGCAAGGGAATTTACCTAAAAGCCCGAAAAAGTTTTCTTTTTTTTTTCAAATATTTTGGTTTTGTTTACCTTTTTCTATATAGTTTTTTTTCACTAAAATTTTAGCATCTAAATCACGTTCGCGTGGAATGGAATTTTTCTTTTTTGTTTTCCTTTTATTTAATTTTGTTTTGTTTTTGAATGCATAAAGTAGGTAGGTAGGTACCCACTTACACGTAAGGTTATTTATGTTGAATTTTAAATCTATGATGCCGACAGAATACCAACAGCAGACGGTTGCGGCAGACCTTTTGTTCAGAAACAAATAAAACATAGAAACACCATTGTAGATGGATCAACACATATTTGAATTGAATTTTCCCTAAAGAGGGCGTCACAGTAGCGCTGCCAGTGTAAAAGTTACTACAAAAAGAATTTCTAAATCATGGTGTCATCGTTTGTCGGTTGTAAGTTTGATAACTTTTATCTTCCGAATGCCTGAAGAGTAGTTTGAAAAACGTTAAAGTTGCAGCCACAGGTGCTGCAACCTGCAAGTGACAGTTTTTTCATTGCAACAATATGCCCAGGCAACCATATAGTGAAAATCCTTCGAACGTTCCATAAAACACCTTTGTGTGTGCTTATGCCGAGTAAACCTGTTACCTGGCGGCAGTTCATTGTGCTGATGCGATTGACGTTACCCTCAGAAAAGGATGTGTGCATTTGCTTTGACAAAATGAGGTTTATTGTGAAGGAAATGTATCAAAGGGGCTGGCTATAGTTCTGTTTGCACACATATCACAGATTCTCTATGAGTGCAACGGTTGCATTGTAGTTTGTGTCCTTTATGCTCTAGGGAAATTGTTTACTGTGTACAGGAGGAGAATAATGTCAATGAAGTGCGGGTGAGATTTTCTTTTTTATTTTTTAAATACGATTTCTATTGTGACAATTGATTGAGATGAAACATGGGGACATGTGATTCACAAAAAAAAAAACACGATAAATCAGCTACCTGAAATACCCTTCCCTGGCTTTGTACTTAAGAGACGGTATTTTCGAGCAAAATCTATGCGAGTAAGGCTGTTAAGAAATTGGCAAAAACTACTGTAGTATAAGCTTAAGCTTCATAGCTAGGATTTTCTCGTTTGAACTAGAACGCTTGAGCTTTGTATATGAACACTATGTACACTGTGATAATGATTACTGCGTTGGACGGCTCCACAACTTCTGCCATCTAAAAATAAACATTAAACAGGGTTCTGCCTCTTTGTGAGGTAATGACAAACCCTCGATGAGTATCTCTTGTCATGAAAAGTGCTTCTCATCTAAGCCGTTCGGACTCGGCAGAAAATGAATTTCAATTTCAGCATTCGTGTAGAGCGGCTAAAGAAAGAATCTCAGTACGTTCGATGTTTAGCTCAATAGTAAACTGATTGGCGTTGTCTCAAGCGCGAGTATTACGGTTAAATGGGGTAATGGGAGGAAAGCACTTGGACAATATTTATAAAAATTGTTTTAAAATAATGAGAGACATGAAACATTGCAAAGGTGTTCGAGAGATGCATTTGTTTCTGTTATATTTCTATCGTCTAGCATTTTTAAAGCTCTCCTTTGAATTCTGTCTTAAAGACTCAAATCAGATATTGGAGCACCTGTACAAATATGAGAATTGTATTCGAGCCTTGGACAAATATAGGCCTTATAGATTACAGAAACCTAATGTGATCGTTCCACACTAGGTGGTCTGTTATGCACATCCCGAGAACTGAGGGTTTTTTAGTTTCCTCTGATCACTGCCGTTCTAATTCCACATCCAAGGAACAAGGAAGTGCATCTGGAAACGAATATGGGAATAATGGATTAAAAGTTTCACACAAAGACCATTGATGAATATGAGAAAGAGACTTGACAACAAAAGGGAGCCCTGTGGCACACCTGAATTTATTTTATGAACTATAGACTTAAGTTTCTAATTCAACAGATTCATCAATACCAAATGCACGTATTTTCGATATGAGAACTTGATGCCAAACTCTATCAAATGATTTTGAAATATCAAGTGCAATAGTCTTAATTTCTCCAAAACGACGTAAACGATGTGTACGAAGGCCATACTACCGGTCATTGAGAAGCTTTTGTTCTTCAAGATATTTCTTGGTCTGAAAATTTATAAGCGTTTCCATGACCTTAGAACAAAGGGAAGTAAGTTTAACTGAACGAAAGTTACAAGGGGAAGAAGATTCGCCTTTTGTAGTGCCAGGCTGGACAAATGCTGTTTTCCATCCACTCGAAAATAGACCAGTAGAGTAGGGCAGATGGAAGAGCTTACGCAGTGGTTTTGCCAGCATTGAAGAACACCTCTTCAAAAGAAATATGAGAGGGATACTAAAAGGGCCAGCGGTCTTGTGTATATCGAGATCTTTCAGAACGCTTAAAACTGTACAAGTGCGACGGAAGATTTATCCCATAAAACCGTTTAAGTTCTCAAGTACAGGAGGAATCATGATACTTTCCGGCGGCGTCAAATTAACAGCAAACTGTGCTGCAGCAAATTGGCTGATATACATAGGTAGTGTCATTGAAGAAGAGCATTGGGACCGGAGATGAAGTGCGGCAAAAGTCTAAGCTCAACTACCGAACGATTAGAAAAATTAGAAACAGAATGAAAAATTAAATTTTGGACGTGTAAAAACATGTGAATATACCGTATGTGTAAAGCACCTGAGCAAAAGGTTATCCGCTGTGTATTCGCCAACCACAGATGCCAATAAAATGAGTGGTTCTAGTGCCGAACCATTATCAAAGCAAGCTGGCACGAAACCAAGAGAAATTATCTATGATCTGATAATGAATGCGTCCCGTGCACCAAAAAAAAGGTTCCAGAAGAAGCACAGGGTTTGCTAAATAGTCGAACAACTGGCTGCTAGTTTTAAGACCTGAACGTATGTTCTTCGAAATAGTGAAGATAACCTCATTAACGTGATCACAGAGATTAGCAAATGCATCTTAGCAGCAGCGGCTACAAAATGGAAGTCATATAGAAGTAATAAGAAGGGAACCCACATCAAAACAATGAAGACCAAGTTCCAATACCCACTATACTATCCAACTACTGTCTCTAACCCAAAATTCGAAAGTAAAAGTGTGGCAGAGTGTCGCAATTAGGCAAATCCTGGAAAAGACCATTTCGTCGACGATAACCGGTGAGAGCCGAGTTCGGGATCTCGGTATCTTCAACAAATTCGTCCAATACCTATAGGGTATGCGGACGATATGGACATCATTTGCTGCTCTCAACATGCCACGGTTAAAGAACTGATGCACCATATTGATCTTTAAGTAAAACGAGGACAAACAGACACAAATTGCCTGTGAATGTAGTCAAAAAAGTTAAAACATGTCGAGATTTTTCAAATCCCTACTGATTATAAATATAGTACCCCTTGGCACAATGGTTAGTGCGTTGGACTGTCATGCGGAAGGTCTCGAGTTCGTTTCTCAGCCGCTGCAAGAAAGTTTTTTTCAGGGGTGTACTGCCTCTTGCGAGGAATTGAGAAATTCTCCAAGAATATCTCTTATCATGGAAAGTGCTGCTCATTAGCCGTTCGGAATCGGCAGAAAATTGTAGGTCCCCTCTGTTCCTGGTAACACGCACACAGGAATGGTTGAGAGTTGTAAGTCACTATGCCTGGTTCACTTCGAGCTGTTGCACCACCAAATTTATTTATTTTATTTACTGATTATAAATCAAATCAAATCATCCCGGATGCTAGAAAACCAGTTAATTAAAATTTAATCGAAAAAACGTAACTACACCAACTGCATTCATATTTGTATGATGAAATTAATCACAGGTATCTACCGATTTGCAACAGAGTGGAAAATTAGTGTGAAACGTGTAAGACTTTTTTGTTGCATAACTACTATATCGAGGAAATTATTCGAAAGAAACTGAGTTCAAAGAAAATAAATTAGCATTGTTATCACCTTGCAATTGCTGCGATGGCGATGTAATCAAAAATTACTACACAATGTAACAAATTTTTTTGCAATGCAAATCTATAATTAATTTAATTACTTTTGTTTTCAATGGAAATGTATGAGGAAAACAGTCACATTTTCAATTAAAATTCTAAAATAATAACTGAGAGATAATACTTATTTAATCACAGAAGCTATAGATATTCTTCTTCTAAATGTTTAATTTTGATTTATAATTAAATTATTATTGAAAAAAATTATGCACAAGGGTTTCGTGATAAAAACAAATAAAGTTATGGGAATTGATTTCAAATGCGAGGTAGATAAATAGGCAAAATTATTAGCAGTATTCACGAAAACTGAATAATTAATTGTTGTTTAGGTACACAAAATAATCAGCGTTAACTTTGCTAAGTGTAAGACTTGGCTATTTCACTAGGGTACTGTTTTTAAAAATAGCGATAAGATAATGAAAGAAATGAAACTTTGCTCGAATGGAAATGCTTCAACTCAAGCGAGTTATTGGAACACCTCCTATGGAAAAGAACTAAAGTCATCCTTACTCTAAAAATTGGGAAAGAGGATACAACATATTCCAAGTCAATCAGAACAATAAGTTTAACATATTTTTTACTGAAAACTCTGGAGGAGGTAATTGATTTCTTCATAAGATAGCAAGTATTAAATAGAAAGCCTCTTAACCACCCCTGTATTATTATTGGGTGGGTAGAGCTACAAATAGTCTTAGATGCTGAAGGAACGGCCGTATGTGCCTTCTTAGATACCGAGGGTGCCTTTCGACAACACCTTTCATGATGCCGTGCACAAAGCACTTGAAAGGAAATGCGAACCAATTACTACGAGTACAACCAGCTGGATAAGAGAAATGCTAGGCACAAGAAAGGTGGAAGAATACGCAGGCAAAAATGTTCAGAAAATCACAAGAACGACTGTCGTTAGGAAAGGGGTATTGATGCCACCCTTGCTGTGGAGTCTAGTTGGGGACCAATTTTTGGTAACATTACTAACATTAGGTGCGTTTTATTATTCACAAATCTATCTGGAACCGGATCTGGATCTTCCCTTGAAAATAAAACTATACGGATCTTAGTGACAGCAGTGTTATAAGCCCGTCTCTTTTTATCCTTGGGTTTGGAAATTTTAAATTATGTCTTGTCTTTTTTCTTTACACTATAGCTTACACTACTTTACCATAAAAAGCCATCTACTCGCCAGTGTAATAACTAATTTTTGGATCTTTGAAATAGATCCCGATAGAAAAAAAGGATCCCAAATTGTTTTTGTAATACATGTTAAAACTTAATCCAGATCCAGATTCAGATAGATTTGTGAATAATAAAACGCACCTATTATTATTCCAACTCGGTTCTATACAACGGAGCCAACATAAACAGGATTGCTAATTTTTTTTAAAGCTGATTCGGGGTTATATTACAAAAGCCAAGTCCTCAATGAACAGTCTAATGTTTAGGGCTTGCTATGCTACCATAACGACGATTATTACGAGAGTGATCATCTACTTATAGAGCTGATGGCTGGTTCAAGATAGAATGGTGATTCCGCCATTGACCACCTCAGCCGTAGAACTGTAGATAACCGGCTTCTTTATGCTGGAGATGTCAAAGCACAAGGTGGAACAAAGGCCTTCGGTTCAAATGAGCTGCGTCCGATCGGGAGCTGAAAGTAAGGGTGTAACAGGAGAACCAGTTCTGGTGGTTATCTAATTAGAAAGAAGTCTAGAATGTATGAAGCTTGTCGCACTTACATAAGTTTAGGTGTAGTTTTAGGTAGGGAAGTTCAGGGTAGAACAAAAAAAAAAAAAAAAAAAAAAAAAAAAAAAAAAAAAAAGCAAATGCACGACTAGGTCACACGAACTTGCTCTTATGTAAATGACTAAGAATTTCAAAAATTAATGTACGAGTAATTATAGAGAAAAACTGTTCATAAGCATAAAATTCATTATTTAAATGACTAATCCAACATCTTTAGCAGTTGGAGCTAAAAACAGAATGCCATGTGATTCAAGCAAAAATAAGCTTATGAAAGAACAAAAATTTTTAAAACATTTTTAGGAAAAAATGTTGGTACTCCAACTAAAGGTTTTTAATTAATTATTATTTTTTTCAAAGTTTTTAGAAGCTTCTTTATAAAAAATTTCATTAAAATCCGTGCCGATAATGAGAAATTCAAAATTTGAAAAAAATAAAATGCACGACTGGGTCGAACTTGCTCCTATGTAATAGACTAGGAATTTAAAAACCAATGTTATTAGGGAAAATTGTTTATAAAGATAAAATTTATGTTTTAAATTCTTTTAATAGTAAGAGAAAAAACAGAATGCTATGCAAATATGAATTTATGCAAGAAAAAAAATTATAAGTCGTTGTAGTGGTTTCTTAAAAAAAAGCTTTTATGTATATACAAACTTTTTAAAAGGTTTTTAAGAAAAAATTTAGGTAGGTACACCAATTTAAAGTTTTTATTATTGTTCGAATAAAAATTAAATTTACAAAAAAAAATATTAAGCCGTTTCAGAGATATTGAATTTTCAAAAAAAGAAAAAATTGTTTTTTTTTTCAAAAATTCAAAAAAATATTTATTTTAAAGTTTTGAAATGTAATGTGTTTTAGACTTTTTAGAAGCTTCTCTATAAAAAATTTCATTAAGATCCGTTATGTGTATAATGAGAAATTCATAATTCGAAAAACTGGTTCTATGGTAGGTACAAGCTGTAATATCTTAATTTCAAAATATTTTTATTAAATTAAAGATCGTAAAAATTAATTGAGGAAAAAAATTTTTAGCAAAATTCTAGGCACCGTTTTCGGGAAAAATACGATTTTTGTAAACCATTTTTGTTTTAATTTTTTAGCATTTGTATGGTATGTAGGTACCTTTATTTTTAGGTAAAATAAATTTGAAGTTTTTTTTGAAAATCAAAAAAAAAATGTTTTTGAAAATTTGAGTACACAATTCTATTTATGTTTTTGGGAAGCTTTAGCAAAAAAAAAAAAAAAAAATGATCAAAATCGGTTGTACCGTTTTTAAGAAAATCAAAAACAAAAAAAAAATGGTTCCATGGCGGGTACCCTCAATGACCATTTTTCGGAAAAATTTCTTTTAACCATTATACCTAGCTTTAACTAAATGAAATTTTTTTTGTATTTTTATTTTTAAAATCTGTCGAACAGTTTTTGAGGAAAAAAAATATTTATGAAATTCCGAAAAAAATTCGTATGGCAGGTACCGTTATTTTTGATCTAAAAAAAAAAATAAGAAAAAAACGTGTGGGGGGGAAAAATTAAAAGTGATATCTACCAAATTTAAAGAAAATCGGCCGAGCCGTTTAGGCTGTAGTAGAACAGACAGACTGACAGACAGAATTGCGAGACCCACTTTTTTAAATCTCGAGTTCTATTGTTTTTACGAATGCATAACTTGCCTTATAGTACCTAAGTCGCAAGTTAAAATGGATTTATTGTAGGGACAGTCAGTAATATCTTTATTTCAATTTTTTTTTATTAAATTATAGACTTTTAAAATTAATCTAAAGGAACTATAATGCGCGACTGGATCGCACGTACTTGCTCTTATGTAAAATTACTTTGGAGTTTAAAAACTATGTATAAATAAATATAAAACATGGATTCAATGAGATAAGAATGCCCAGATCCATAGAAAAGTATCAATTTATGCAAACAAAGCTTAAAAATCGTTTTATTATTAAATTAATTTTTTATAAATATGTATAAGAAATTTCTTAAAAATTTTTCAAGAAAAACAAATTGGGATGCCAATTTTAAGTATTTCGTAATATAGATTTAAGGAAATAATTTAAAAAAATAGTCGTTCACACGTTTGGAAGATATTGGTTTTTCAAAAAAAAATGGAATTTCTTTCAAAAAACCCAACAAATATTTGTTCGATTTTTTTTTATGCATACAACATTATTTTAAATTTAAGGCATCTTTTGTAAAAAAAAAATCTGTTAAGATCGTTACAGCCGTTAATGAGAAAGTCGAAAATCAAAAAAACGGTTCTATGCCAGGTACCGTTAATAATTAATAATTAATAATTAGGCGCCATTTTCGAGAAAAATACGATTTTTTGAAAACCATTTTTTAACATTTGTATGGTGGGTACCGTTATTTTTTCAACCATTAAATAGCTTAAACCGAATAAAATAGTTTAAATTTTCAAAAAAAAAAAACAAAAAGATCTGTATATCCCGGAAACAGAATTGTCATCTTTATGTCTAACATCACTTGAACTCCATTTCAAATACATCGTCAAATTAATGTACACCAACAACGAAAAAATAGTTCGAAGAGTAGCTTCCTCAGTAGTTAGCAAATTTTTTAAATTACCGCCAAAATGCAGACAAAATTTCACTGATCTTTTGGGCGAAGAAAATTGCTTCAGTTAAATTTCATACCCCATACGAAAGAAAATAAATATGTGCTGGCAGTCTGGCCACACCTCAAAAGTAATTTTAGAATTCTAAAGTATTCCTTAGAATTTTTACATGTTACATTTAATCTCTAAATCTCATATTTATAGATTAAAACAACGATCAAAGTACTCACGAGCTCCGTGATTTGATTATGATGATTTGTCACATAATACTGAAGAGCAATGTCAAGGAACTATTGAAACAAGAGGACAATAGAAGATTTATTTACTCTCTAGAGACTCATTAGATAATTGTTCTTTTTAAAATCTATAGACTTTCTATTCAAAATCTTCATCATGTATCTACTTCGTGATTTGTTTAAATATTTTATTACCCCCCTCTCAATATCTCTTGAACGAGAAATAAAAAATTCGTATTCTGAAATAAATGAAATCTCTTCTATACTATTTGCACTAACGAACTAAAGCTAATTTTTTGAAATTTAAACTTAATTTAATAAAACGTTAAATCATATATTTTTTTAAATAAAATTAAATAAATAAAAATCTTCCTGGCAAAACAAAAAATACACCTAACAATCATTCTAAATCCGACAGGTCAGACATAAGGATAAAAGGATATGAACATTGAACAAATATGAATGAAAACACACAGGGCTAGAGAGAATCGCATAACAACGTTAACGAGCTGTCAGCGAGCTCCACTTAAAAGTGTGAAACGTACACATACACCTATGCAAACATGAAAACGATTTAGCACCTCCGTCAAATTTAACTAAGTTACATGAATTTACATTGTACAGGATTGCTGAATAAATAAATTCCATTCTAAAAAACGAAAAATGTGATGAAAAAAAAGTACATACCTATTTTATTTCCGGAGAATTGACAGTTAAATATTTGAAGAGATTTTTTTTTAATAAATACATATGTGTGTTGAATTTAAATGATTTAGTAGATTTTTATTTTGAATAAAAATAAAAAAAATAAAATTTGAGTAAATATTTGTTTGAAATTAAACTATTTGTGACATTTGTTATGTATATAGAAACCTGTTCGGTGATGATTTTTTCTTTGCTTTTAGAGCAATACCAGGCATTTTGTGAAATGTATAAAGTTGGATCATACCTGAAATATAAAAAGAAAAAAAAGTTCTTAAATATGTAGTTCTGTTAAATAGGGACTTGTATTAATACATAATATTTATAACTTAGAAGAATCTAATTTATAATTTGTAATTTGTTAAAAAATATGTCAAAAATATATAGAAATGGCGTAATTAGTTTCTATTTGAATATATAGTAGATATAGAAATATAGTAGAAATAATCACAAAAATAATAACATAGGCAGAAAGGCTAGGAACGCACTTGCGATTTCAATCGCACGGTTTTTTAGTCTTAAAAATAGAACACATGAGTTTAAATGAGAATGAACGCACTTCATACCAACAAATAGTGACGATTTAAAGGTCGTAATTTGTTTCATTTTTCACACGATGCGATTGTCGTAAGTTGTAATGAAACAAATGCATTCAAATGGATAATCTCACATTTGCGATTTAAATTACTACGACTTAAAAATCGTAGTCGCAACAAGAAATTGTTATGCACGCACTTGTAATTTTTAATCCACGATTTCTTAACCGCAAGGAATAAGACACATGGCGTTAAATGTAAATGCACGCACATGCGACTTAGAAATCGTAGCGATTATAAAAATGAAACAAGTTCCATTTTTTCAAGCGTTTTTTCTGTCGCTACTTATTTGTAGTAAATGCGTGCACTCACATAAAAAGTAGTGTGTTTTATTTTTTGGGATTAAATAATCGCTCGCAAAAAATCACAAGTGTGATTACAATAGTTTGTGGCAACTACGGCTTTTTAATCGCCTAGACGAAAAATCGCAAGTGCGGTCCTAGCCTTAATAAGACACATGACGTTAAAAGTGAATGCACGCACATGCGACTTAGAAATCGTAGCGATTATAAAAATGAAACAAGTTTCATTTTTTTAAGCGATTTTTCTGTCGCTACTTATTTGTAGCAAATGCGTGCACTCACATAAAAGTAGTGTGTTTTATTTTTTGCGATTTAATAATCGCGCGCAAAAAAATCACAAGTAAAGTAGCGACTACGACTTTTTAATCGCCTCGACGAAAAATCGCAAGTGCGGTCCTAGCCTTAATAAGACACATGACGTTAAAAGTGAATGCACGCACATGCGACTAAGAAATCGTAGCGATTATAAAAATGAAATAAGTTCTATTTTTTCAAGCGGTTTTTTTGTCGTAAAACTAAATATATGAAATGGATTTAAATAATCCTGCATCCACTTGCGATTTTTTAATAAAATTCGTTTCAGTATTAAAATGGGTTTCATTAGGAATTGTTGTGTAGTGGCTGTCGATTAGAGTGTACTCAAAAACGACAGAAATTTGTGCAATACTATATAATGAGTATTGATTGCTTCAAGGAACTACTGCAACTAGTTGGACCCAGAATTGTGTATAAAAATACAAAATGGAGAAATTTAATATCACCTGAGCAACGATTATCTGTGAAACTGAGGTAAATAAAAAAAAATTAACCGTTGCTATTTATCTGTAGCAAAATCGTGCACTCACATTAAAAGAAGTGAGTTTTATTTGTTTGCGATAAAATAATCGCGCAGCAAAAAAAACACAAGTAAGTGCATGATAAAAATTTGTGGCGACCGCGATTTTTTAATCGCCTCGACAAAAAATCACAGGTGCGTTCCTAGCCTAATTTTACTTTAGACAGGTTATACTAATCGGCGTGTTGCGGTCGATTTACAAAATCAACTTTCACCAGCCTATTCTTTTTCCAGGTTTTTGTTGCGGCTAAAAATACTCGTAGATTTCAGTAAAAGCCTGGTATCCGGGTTTTTTGAAAAATCAACCCATATGGGTCTTCGCACGTTCTTTGTTAAATTTGTATGAAGGAAAGTCCAGGCTTACAAACTACATATAATTAATTGAGTGACCCATGTTCAATCATATATGTGATAACCAATTCACTTTCACTTTCAGTCAAACTCAAATTTAATATGTCTAAATGCCTATCCCTGATAATTATGTGCAATGTTCTACGAGCTTAGAGTAATATATCGGATTCTATCTCACAGTTAAAACCCGTCACAAAACAACTCCAAGGAATTAAGATCAGACTGAATTGGTTATAAATAAGATCGTGACGATCTGGCCGCGTCCGCCATTTTAAAGTGTCTTTTTGATTTAAAACGAAAAATTTTGGCAGCACGACTGGGTCGCACAAGCTTGTTTTCTTATTTAATAGATACAAATGTTCATAAGCAAAAAATTTATTTTTGAAAGGCTAAAATAACTCTTTTAGGAATTGGAGATAAAAACAGAGTACCATCTCCAAGTGAGTTGTAAGCAAATATAAATTTATTAAATTAAAAAAAAATAATTTTTATTATAAAATTTTAAAAACGTTTTTAAAAATTAAAAAAAAATCGAAAACAATTTTTTAGCATTTTGACGATATGTACTGGTATTTTTAGGCAAAATATATGTTATCCCACATCTTGTAGATAGTGTTTAAAAGTTGTTAATTATAAAGTTTTAAAAAATTCGAACTACAGACGCAAGAGCGCTTGGTCCCAACGACTGCAGGGAGCTCGCGAGAGATCGCAACCGAAGGAAGACCGCAATAGCTCAGGCAGAGACCCTCCATGGATCGGGAGCCGGATAAGTAAGTAGATAAGTAAGTAAAAAATTCGAACATATGATTTTCGAAATATTGATGTTTCAAAAAAACATTTAGTTTTTTATAAATCCAAAACAATGTTTTTGAACAATTTTACCTATCACTTTTTTTCACATTTTTGATCACATATTTTTTAAACTTCTTAGCGGCTTAAAAATGAAAGCATTATCAGATAATCGAAATTTTCTTTAAATTATTATCTAGTTTTTTTTACTAAATGAAATTTTTAAAATTTCAAGCACGAACTTGCTTTGTTCTTATGTAAAAGAGTAAAAAATTTAAAATTAAAGGCGCAAAAATTTTAAACAACTTAGTATTAATGTATTACTATGATACTTCATAATAATTTGCTAACTTTTTAGTAGATTACTAGCTCTTCTTTAGTTTTAAACATTTTCTAACTAGTATCGTGCTAAGGCTAAACTTGTTTTGATGTTTGTAAATGCCAAAGTCATATGAAGTTAGCAGGATACTAAAAAACCAAGTACAGTGGACGCTCGTTAACTTGAACAGGGACGAAACCAAGAGTGTTCAAGCTATAGGATTGTGCAAGTTACTGGATCAAGTTAAAAAATTGTTTTTTTTTTTATATAATAATGATTCATTTTAATGATTTTAAAACATAAATAATGATATTATTAATAAATAATTTTAGTTGAAACGTTTTTCGATTCCTTAATACGCACGTGTTCAAATGGAATTCAGAAATTCACCGAATATGAAGAATAAAACCTTATACGGAAATACTAAAGAAATTTCCTGGGATTCCCCTTTACAAAAACCGTTTGCATTCTGTACCAACATCCCAGGTACCTTGCATAAATTCAAAAATTTAAGAAATTCAATATTAAACTTTGTTCAAGTTACAGAGTTCGCATAAATTTTACTTGTTCAACTTATAGAGTACTTAGGGGAAAAATTCAAGGTATTGAGTCTTAAAAATAGTCCGTTCAAGGTATAGAATGCGTAAAGGGAAAAAATATTTGTTCAAGTTATTGGAATGTTCAAGTTATCGTATGTTCAAGTTAACGAGAGTCTACTGTATGAAAAAATTCGAACGGGGATATACGTTCAAATGTCGGCAGGAGTCGCGACTGCCGGCACGGGCTTGGCCTCTAACGAGGATAAGTCGCCAGCGACTTCGACAGCTTTAGTAGGTGAAGCGGCTATCAAGCCTGACACAGTTTGCGGAACAACTGTTAAGACAGGGTCCGCGGGCTGCGGCGGGACTGATAAGCTACGGTCTATTGGTAGTGCTACCAACAAACCCAAACCCCACTTCAGTGGTAAGGCACCCTTGAGAAAAGGGTCTGCTGCAACCACCACGGCCAGGGACAGTACGTCCAGTAAGCCCCACTTCAGTGGTAAGGCGCCCTTGAGAAAAGGGTCTGCTGTAACCACTATGGTCAGTGGTAGTACTACCAATAAACCTCATTTCAGTGGTAAGGCGCCCTTGAAAAAAGGGTCTGCTGTAACCACTACGAGACATCCCCTATCGCATAGCGTTCGCGAATTGCGGAATGCTAAGAGGATCATCAAAAGACTAGGTGATAAACTAGAAACTAATGGTGACTCTAAGCAGGAAGCATCGCTAGCATGGGCCAAAAGCGTCATTGCTAGACAGCAAGATGCTGAGACCAGCGGAGACTCCACGTCAAAGCGACAAAGGTCCATTGAGGGAACCACTTCGGAACCCAAGCGCCCGAAAGTGCAGAAGACCAGCACTGTATCAACTGCGTTAAGGAAGGATGATGTTTCTTTTAGCGATGCGCTAAAATCCAATATAATTGTTGCAGTCATCGACAGAGGCGATATCGATGGCAAGATCTCAGTAGATCGCTGGGCAGTGGTAACAAGAGAGCTCTCGGTACGCTACCTGGACATCATGAAAGCCAATCCAGGACCACCCCCAGTTATTAGAGATAACGGCTGGCACCGAGGCCAAGTAAAGCTTATCTCTTGTGGAGATCAGAGATCTTGCGATCTATATAAGCTTGCTGTCAGCAAGTTAGGAGAGATCTGGACAGGCGCGAAGCTTGAGGTTGTTGCTAGAGAGCAAATCCCTACAAGGCCAAGGGCTCGCACCTGGATTCCAGAGGAACCTTCTCGACCGGATACAATCCTTAAAATCATACAAAGCAGTAATCCAGACCTGCCCACTCATAACTGGAAAGTTGCGAAAGTGGAGGAACCAAAGGGCGCTTCAAGATCTGCAATTATTGTAGTGAATAAAGAGTCCTTGGCTCCTCTACTGGCAACCAAAGGTGTGATTGGGTATGGATTTTCTTCGATTACTTTGAAAGTATATAAAAAAGATGAGGGTAACACCGTTCCTCCACAACAAATAGGTACTTCCACAGTCGAAGAATCTGCGGCAGACATCGATCCAGCAATGGAAATTGATGCTCCCAGCAGCTCTGAGACTGAAGTGAAGATCACAACCATCGCCGAAAAGGCTCCAGAAAATGTCGACAGTCTCTCCGAGAAGGAAGCTGAAGACTCCGTGAGGAAGGTCCATCTGAGTGAAGACGAACCCATTGGCTCGGACTCTGAAGCCGAGCTACTGGATTCGTCCTCTGAATCGGAAGACCTGAATCTAACCATGTTGGGGGTTGGTCTGGATGAGTGTAGCCAAAATGCTGCAACTACTTCAGATTAACCTTCAACATTCCATCAAGGCTTCGGCCTCACTTCTTCTCCGTCTGCACAAGAACCGAGAGGATATAGTCCTGATCCAAGAACCATGGATTGCCAAATCTGGAATTCAGGGACTCAGGACTCCTGGTTACTACTTGCTGTATGCATCGGACAAAGGTGAACCCAGATCCTGCATATTAGTTAAAAGTAGTTCTAATGTATATTTACTCCCTGATTTCAGCGATCGAGATATAACCGCCGCCAGAATGCACACCAATAATGGAACGTACTGGATAGTGTCGGCATATCTTGGCCACGACAACCCTGGCCCTCCTGGCGATACGCTCAAGAGGATCATCGCTGAGGCAAAAAGGCAAAATATCAGCCTCCTTATTGGGTGTGATGCTAATGCCCATCACACTGTCTGGGGAAGTACGGACATAAACGATAGAGGTGAGTCTCTTTTTGATTATATTCTTAGTACTAACCTTGTAGTCAGTAACATCGGTAATGAACCTACCTTTGTTACCAGAAACCGACAAGAAGTGCTAGACATCACTCTTGTCTCTGACACTATATATCAAATGATAACGAATTGGAAAGTATCAGAGGAACACTCATTCTCAGACCATAGATACATTCAATTCAGTTTAAATGATGCACCCACTACACGGCCAGTTTTTCGTAATTATAGGAAAACAAACTGGCAAATGTATAGAGATATACTGGAAAGATCGCTCACAGACGAATCTCTAGATATCCCTTCCAACACTTCAGATCTAGATAACAAAGTCAAGGATCTGACACTAATCCTGAACAATGCAATGAATATTTCTTGTCCTCTTCTTCAAGTTAGAGGAAAAAAGAAACCTTATTGGTGGAATTCGGGATTAGAACCGCTCAGGAAAAGTTGCAGAAAACTCTTCAATCGAGCTAAATACACAAAAGAATCCTCAGATTGGGACTTATATAAAGAATCCTTAAAGATTTATAAGAAACAATTGAGGACAAGCAAAAGATCTTCATGGCGGAACTTCTGTAATAAAATAGAAGATACTTCTGAAGCATCCAGATTGAGGAAAATCCTCTCAACAAATCCAGTCATGCCAAGCTCTTTGAAAATGTCAAATGGCTCCTGGACAAATTCATGTGAAGAATCACTCAATTTGCTACTTGACACTCACTTCCCAGGTAGCTCGCAAAACATTTGCAACATTAACTCAATAGAGTCAAATAACAAAGGTATAAAGATCCGAGGGTTAATAACAAGGGACAAACTAAAATGGGCAATTAACAGCTTCGATCCATACAAATCGGCAGGACCAGACGGCATAATACCAGCCGAACTGCAAGTTGCTTTAGACATTATCTTACCCACTTTAGAGATAATAATGAACAGTTGTCTAAACCTGGTTCATATTCCCCGTATATGGAGAGAAGTCAAAGTAGTCTTTATACCCAAAGCTGGTAAATGCTCCCACGTTACGCCCAAGGACCTAAGACCTATCAGTCTATCGTCATTTCTTCTCAAGACACTGGAACGATTGATTGACATTCATCTGCGTAGTGCTATAAAACCAAACCTTTTTTCTACAGCACAACACGCTTACTGCAAGGGAAAATCAGTAGAAACTGCGCTACACACCTTGGTACGCGCAATCGAATACTCCCTAGATCACAAAGAATACACTCTAGTTGCATTCCTAGATATAGAAGGCGCCTTCAACAATGTCGACAGCGCCGCAATAGCGAAGACACTGCAGAATCTCAATGTGGATAGCTCACTTGGCAACCTCATAAATTTCATGCTGAAAAGCAGAATTATAAATGCGGAACTAGGTAGCTTTACTACAAGAAGGTCAGTCAGTAGAGGAACCCCACAAGGTGGAGTCCTATCCCCACTTCTATGGAACATGGTAGTTAATGATCTACTAATAGACCTAGAAGAAGAGGGATTCAAAGTGATTGCATACGCTGACGATATTGCCATTGCCGTATCAGGAAAGCACCCTCAAGTTTTAACAGAACTTATACAAACCGCTCTCAACAAGCTACTAAAATGGACTGATCGATGTGGCTTAGGTGTTAACCCCCACAAGACTGAACTAGTCCTCTTCACAAGGAAATACAAAATTCCTCAACTAGACCCTCCATCGATTAAAGGTGTTCCACTCACTTTCTCAGATCAAGCTAAATACCTGGGTCTTATTTTAGACAAAAAGTTAAGTTGGAAACCTAATATACAGGAAAGAGTAAGGAAAGCCACGGTAGCTCTCTTTTCTTGTAAAAAAGCCGTAGGGAACAAGTGGGGCTTGTCTCCACAAATAACTCACTGGCTATACACTGCGGTCATCAGACCGATACTTACTTACGGGGTGACCGTATGGTGGACGGCCTTAGATAAAGCGACTAATCGCGATAAACTAAGCAGAGTTCAACGTTCAGCGTGTATGTGCATCAGCGGAGCTCTCCGCTCGACACCTTCCGCTGCACTAGACATAATACTCAACCTGACACCCCTAGATATTTACAGTAAACAAATGGCCGCGAGCACAGCCATACGTCTCAAAGCCATCTCTCAATGGACCAATAACTCTATTGGCCACACCACCATTCTGAATTTATTCGGAACTCTACCAAGTCACTCTGACTACATCACTCCCTTTTTGGTCTTCGATAAAAACTTTGAAGTCACCATTCCCTCAAGGTCAGCTTGGGAGGAAGGGGCTTTGACAGATAATAAATCAGTAAACTTCTTTACAGATGGATCGAAGACTGAAAACGGAGTGGGTGGTGGAGTGTACTCAGATGAACTAAACCTTAGTCTCTCCTTCCGCCTACCAAACCATTGTAGCGTATTCCAAGCGGAAATTCTGGCGATAAAGGAAGTATTGTCCTGGCTTAAAGAAAACGTGGTATCTAACACGGATATCCGTATCTTCTCAGACAGTCAGGCTGCTTTGAAATCCCTAGCATCAGTCTCTGTAAACTCCATTACAGCCCAAGACTGTCGTTCGTCTCTAATGGAGATGGCCAAACAGTTTAACATTCACCTATTCTGGGTGCCGGGTCACAGGGACATTCCGGGGAATTGCAAAGCCGACGAACTCGCCAGAATTGGAACGGAAATGCCTATCTTACCCGAAAAGGCAAATATAGGTATGCCCATAGCTACAAGTAAACTTATGCTGAAACGAATCGCTCTGGAACAATCGAACACAAGGTGGCTTAATATTACCACTTGCATGGCGACCAAGCGGATCTGGCCTAAACTGGATCAGAAACGGTCAAAATGTCTATTGTCCCTCAGTAGATCTCAGATCAGCTCCGTCATAGGTGTCATAACTGGACACTGTCTCATAGGTAGACACGCCGCACGTCTCGGTGTGCTATCAAACGATTTCTGCAGGAGTTGCTTGGACGAGGAGGAAGAGGAGACAATCCAACACCTTCTTTGTGCATGCCCTGCTCTCTCTTACAAACGCAAACTTCATCTGGGAGAATATTTCTATAATGAACCAAGCGATCTCATAAACAAAGACATTAAAAGTCTCCTTCGCTTCATCAGAAGCTCCAAATGGTTTTAACTAGTAGGAAACCTTTTTTGTTCCCTATTAGATCGTGGTATCACAATGGACCTCTAATGGTCTAAGTGTGTCAGACGCTTTAATGACAGCCACTTTAACCTAACCTAACCTAACCTACTGTATGTATATTCTATAATTTCGAAAATAAGTTATACTTAGTTAAGTTATTTTTGCTCAAACAAAACAACGTGTGAGGGTAAAATTTTAGAATGCCATATCTACCAAGTTTGAAAAAAATCGTCCGAGCCGTTTAAGCTGTACTCGAACAGACAGATAGACGAACATAATTGCGAGTACCTACATATATCACAAGCACAAAAATTGTTTTTAAGAAGAAGAAATAAAATAAGGGTATTTGAGTTAAGACTCCAGTTTGAAAAGTCAGAAAATAAAGGAAATTTGTGAGGAAGAAATTTCTGTCAAAGATAATTCGAAGTGCTCAAAAAAGATTGATCCTGTTGAGCCAACCAAATGAGGAGACAGAACGAGAAGCTTAGTATCAATTAACTGAGTAACTTGACATTGTTTTGTTAATCTTGGATGCTTTTCGTTTTTGTTTTCTATTTTTCTGCAAAACGGGAACACACAGATGTTGTTTATTTAAGTTGATTCTTCGGGAAATCTCGAAAAGTAATGTTGGGATTGTTTTCTTTTCATTTCTTCTGATTTCATCTCATTTCATTTGTTTTCTTTTATTTTATTAATATTTCTTCGTTCAAATATTTCGAAAATTTGTCCACTGCCAATTTTTCTAGAATTTCCAGCAGTTATGTTTCGTTAGGGTGCAAGCATTAAATCAACAACCAAATATGTGTGAGAGGAAGCATGTTCGATGAATGAACTATCAGATCCCTATAACTTATTTATTAAAAGTCGAACCTTTGTCTATCGAGCTTTCGAGGTTTATCACATTTGAGCTGCTTTTCAACGCACTGTTTGAGTATAGTTGGCAGAGTGTCTACCATATTGCAACTAGCTAATAGCTTCTCCAAACTGTTTCCAACTTCTACAGAGATTCAGCAAGGAGATGATTTATTTTGTGATTATTTTAATCTCGATCAGATGTTGTGTAAGATAGGTGTTAGTATAGAGGGCACTATTTTCAACAAATCTGTGACACTATTAGAGCAGGAGTATGATATTGACATCATAAGTGGTCAACAAACAAAAAAAAATACAAATCTTTCCACTGACAAGGGCAACATTTTACTACTGATAGTAACAAATTCGAAGTAGTTGAGCAGTTCATCTATACTTCGAAGCAATTATTAACTCCTCGAACGACAACTTAGTGAAGATCCGAGGAAGAATTATCCTAGGAAACCGATACTATGACCCTTCACAGCCAACTTTTCAACGTTTGGTGACCAAATTTGGGACGACCGGTTCGATAATGAATCAGCCCTTCGTTAGTAAAAGAAACGCGAGATCAGCCGAGAACATCAACACGGTCAGTAAAAGTGTACAGCAGAACCTGTGGCAGTTGAACTTGAGCTTTCGCAGATTTCAACTTGGCGAATTTTGCTCGCGACTTGGGTATTCGACCGAACAAGATCCAATTGGAACAAAAGCTGAAAGTTCATGACCATGGACAATCTTGTTTCTTCGTTGACTGGGCATCGGAGCGTTGGTAAAGTGACAGCAATTTTGGTCGAAAAATCATCTTCAGTAAAGAGGCGCATTTTTGAATGAAGTCACAGGTCTATGCGAATAAAGCGAATAAACCACAATCGACTGATGCCCTAAAAGTGAACATAACACAGGCAATCGCTCAAATTCAGTCGGATCTATGTGGTCGAGGCATTGAAATTGGATCACTCGGATTTTTGCCACCGTAAGAAGCCGAAACAGGCATTTAGACGATGTCATATTCCATACATAATAGGCCTTTAAAATAAAAAAAGAATTTTGACAATAACTCACACACAGCTTGTTTTATTACATTTCAAAATCTATCAGTTCTACTGAAAAATTCTACACAATCCTGAAAGATCTTTCGGAAGAAAAATTCTTTGACGAATATTTGATCATGTGTTCGAGGAGAGAAGAGAAGAGAGAGGATTAGATACAACCATGATCGCCTTGACCTGTATTTATATGTGGATGTAGTAAACAAAGTCAAAACCCGTCGACTTTATTGGCTCCTCCGCATCAAGTCTTCAAATCCCAGGCCCTTAGTTGCAGGTGACAAGAAATATTACATCTGCGGTATTAAAACTAAGCCATCACGGATGCCCCAGAGCTTGGTCTAAATGCAGTATGCTCGGAATTGTAGAGGATGGAAACCCACCGTATGTCAGGCAGCCACCCTTCATGCATCGGAAGCCGGTTCTTAGCAGCAATTTAAGAACTATAGCATATTGTTTGTGCATATATTAATGTTAACTAAACTCCAAGTTACATAAGACTACATGCAAACCTAGACCAATTTATTGTGGTTGCCAACAAAATTTGAATAATGTTACGATAGTATTAATTTAAAAAAAAAATTAATGCCGAATACCACAGAATATCATTTTGGCACCCAAATGGAAGCAAAGCATACTGATGAATAATTTGACGATTGTCTATTGCCCGGATACAACTATTTTGTTCATTAGCATTTTCATCTTTATGAAAATAGGTATCAACACATGTTATGATTTTTTCATGAAAACTAGAAAAATATCATAAGCAAGTTGTTACATCTTATTGACATACAAATGTACGGCAATGTAAATTCTGAATTTCAAATAGATGTAAGTGCAAGTTTGTAATTTTGCAGAAAGTTGTTGTATTCATTTCAAGTTCTTTAACACGGAGGTAACGAATTGAGGTTGTTGCTTCAAACACTTGCTCTGACAGCAGCTGATCTTACTTATTCTTTCTTATTCGTTCTATATTACATATATGCATTCGCAAAAAAACCGAACTCGAGATTTTGATGAAACTTGATATTAGGATGATAAAAGATCAAAAGTTGAGTCTCGCAAATCCGACTGGACCTGGTGGCCTTGGTTCCACGCTATTGAAACTGGTGGAAATACGCTCAACTAAAGACGCATCGGTCTCCTTACTATCCGCTACAAGATTTTTTCTGAGGTATTATGTGAATGCCTAAAGCCGTGTGTAAACGATCTAATATGTCATTATCCGTGTGGATATAGGACACAAAAGTCAAGGTTTGACAAAATTTCCACATCACGGCAAATCTTGGAAATACCCGGAAACTTCAAATCGATACAAACCACCTTTTCATGGATTAAAAGACCAAGCAACTATTCAGACGCGAGCTTTATAGGGCAATGTTTAGTTTCGGCTCGATGACCTAGATCAGTAAAGACATCAGCAATATTTTGGATGTCAAAATATATTTCAGACATGGCGATGTACTGCGACTTTTTTGACACTGTTCTTGAAAAAGTATTGTAAAACTCTAGTGCCAATATAACAGTTGCGGATTTCTGACGGTTATCAGAAAGACAGTCGTCGGTCATTTTAAATGTAACAATCGGAGTTTTCAATATGACAACATAAATTTTTGTTTTGAAAATTGACAGTTGCAAAATGATAAATGTGCTCATAAATTTGACAGATCAAATTCCATTCGATGAAGGAAAATGAATAACTCTTACTTAAAGATTTAAAGCAAACAAAAATCCTTGTTTTTTTGTTTAAACTTTTCCCAACTTTCAGTTGAAGGGTACAAAGATGTTAGTGTACGTACTTCTTATTGACGCTTCTTTGAAGCACACAAGTTTTCTTCGTGCATGACAAGAGTTAATATTATGTGTCCTGAAACATAAAAGTGTAACCTTAAGAACTGTCTCTCTCTCTCGAGAAACTATAAATAAAAGCAACAATTCCAAAGAAACTTTACAATGCCACTATAAAATGCGTCTTCTTTTTTGCTATCTGTATGCATACATCCCCAGATATACAGCTCAAGGATCACTTGTAAAATAAAAGTCCTTTGAGTCTGAGTGTCTTAACATTCTCGAGAAGTTTGTTCTAAATTATTTAAAATATCAACACATATACAGGATGGGCAGAGAAGTGGAAGGGACGACAGAATAAGGACTCGTCATTCACTTGAACGAACGCATTCCCAAGTAAGATGTTAGAAAGGTATCCTTGCTATCCTTGCCATCTTTTCTCACTCTGTTTTGTACATATAATGAAATGAAATCATATAAAATTCTTTCAATAAACCTGGCTGCTGGCTGAGTGCATATTGGCTGAACTCCATAAAGTCCTTAAACTTCTTCTTTTTTTGTTGTCTCATGGCAGTAGCGATGCATTGAGATGTAACAGTTACATACTTATGTATATAGTATCTATGCTTCCATATCGGAAGGAAGTAGGTATATTTTCTTGCGCTTCCGACAACCCTCTATAGTTAAGGGATATTTATCCTAGACAGCAAAGAATTTACTTTTTATAAATTGCCTTTGTGTCCTTTTGCGAACGCAATTTAATTTTCTTCGTTTATATCTGAACCCGAGTTAGGAAGGAATATTAGATACTTTCTCCACACGACTCACATATAAATCATCCTTTTCAAGTGGAAAATATTATACCAATCAAAATTTTCTGTTGGTACTTTGAAGAAAAAAATACATATAATGTTTGCTAAGATACAGCAGATAAAAAGGTATATTTCATTTTGTACTGTTTAAATTTAGGTCATTTTCTTGTTTTATATCCTCCGTTGCCTTTTCGTGAAAGGACTTTATAAACCTTCCTTTTAACTTGATTGATAAAAAGCTTGCCATCACATCATTTTTTTTCATCCTTTTCTATGTCCTTCCTCCTTTACGATTTGTTGCTTCAATTTGAGAAACGACAAAAAAGGATATGATGATAAGATTTTTTTTTGGCAGCCATTTGCCGGCATCATTTTTTTTTATATTACTCTAAAAGTGCACATTTCATGAAGCAAATTATTAAAAAAAAGAAAGCGGAAAAATGTCTTTTTCTAGTGTTTTTCTAAAAGATTTTTGTGCATTTGAGATTTCTAAAAAAAATCCTTTTAACGAGTAAAAGGAAGTGTTTATTTCTGTCCTGAATATTTGCAACACTTTTGACAGTTTCTGGTTTTGAAGATGACTAAGCTTTATGTACGAAGTCGATGAGTACTAGTTTCAAGAAAATAAATTATTTGAATTTTTAGGAAATATATTTGATTCAAATGTATCTATAGAACTTTTTTAATTAACGACTTTAAAACGTCTTCGAAAATATGATAAACATTAAGCAGTTATTTTGGTTTTGCAAAGAAATAATTAATTGTTTTAACACAATCTAGAGTAAGTTTCTCAACCTCACATATGCATCTCCAAAAAAGTTTCTAATGAAGTCGAATTGCACGAAAGGGCACGCCTGACATTGAATTTATTCACAAAAGATTGCATTCCTTACAATCCTGGAAAATGCGAAACGTCTATATATAGTAACGCTGAACTGCTTTCATCCCATTTGTATGGGCTTCAAAAATAGAGCCCGAATCTGAGATAGATATTCAAGATGGAAACTAACCAAGAAAAAATGAGTGTTAAGTTAGAATTCTGAAACATTTTACAAACCGCAACAAAAAATTGGTCTTAAATTATTAATATCATCCTGAACGATCACTTTAAGGTATCCATTTTGTCAGAAAAATTAAGAATTTCGCTATTATGTATACATAAATGAACATCGTTGCTAACTTACAGGTAGACAAGTGGCCATAAAACACTTTCTTGAGGAACTCCCGATTAGATATTGGAAGCGTTTGAAAAAGCCTCTGAATTTCTTCTGGTAAGGTTTATTTTGGAGATTAGAAGAAATACATGTGATGATTCCAATGAGAAATCCAAAGATCTTTATTTTCTTTTATTTATTTATAGATACAGATGCACTGAAAATAAAATCGTACATAATATCAATGTATGCCATACATTGAGCTGTTTTACATTAGGACAATGTAAAAAACATTTAGACAGTGAACCATACATTGGAACAATGTACCAAACTTAATCAATTTTAATGTACCGTTTATTGATTCAATGTAGCGGAGTACATTGAGCGATTCTTATGCAAAAATTTCAGGAAAGCGACGCCATTAGAATCTCAATGTACTTTTTCGTTTACTGATGTACAATGTACATAACGACTACAAGTGTGCGTACATTGTCCAATGTACATACATCAAAATCAATGTTATAAGTACATTGTGCTAATGAATTCTTCTTTACATTGACTCAATGTACATTGAACATTGTGGCAATGTATTAAGTACTTTGTGCCAATGTATTAAGTACATTGGACCAATGTGTTAAGGGCATTGCGCGAATGTACGAAGTACATTGTAGGTATGTACAGCATACATTGGATGAATGTACCAAGTACATTGGTGAATGTACAATATACATTGGGTCAATGTACAAAGTACATTGGGTGAATGTACAAAGTACATTGGGTGAATGTACACAGTACATTGGGTAAATGTACAAAGTACATTGGGTGAATGAACAATATACATTGGGTTCAATGTACAAAGTACATTGGGTGAATGTACAAAGTACTTTGGTGAATGTACAAAGTACATTGGGTGAATGTACAAAAGTACATTAGGTGAATGTACAATATACATTGGGTGAATGTACAAAGTACATTGGTTGAATGTACAAAATACACTGGGTGAATGCACAAAGTACATTGGGTGAATGTACAAAGTACATTGGGTGAATGTACAAAAACATTGGCGCAATGTACCAAGAACATTGGCTCAATGTACTGTACATAACTCAAGTTTATTTTATAATGTTTTTTTTTTGTGTTTTATGTACCAAATACATTGGATCAATCAACTTGTTGTAAATCGCTAGGTTTTGGTTCTCCGCAAGTTGTTGTACCACACCAATTCTTATTTTTTATTTTTTACTCACAAGGCAAAAGTACTGGCTACATCCATTCTCTTGCTTTGCGGTCTAATAAAGAAACGATTTTGTCTTCTAGAAAAGAATGAAATTTTGAATTTTCCACCATACATTATATCTTAAGCGTTTTTTTTTTCTAATTTTCTTAACTTTTGCATTAGAAGTTTCTTACTTTGCCTCCTACATTTAAAGCTTTCTATAGTCTAATTTACCTTTCGAAATCAAGTTTTTACCTTTTAGGATATATTTTTACTTGCGATATAGGTACTATAGGGCAAGTTCTGCATTTGGAAAAAAAATCGAACTCGAGATTTTGATCAAAGTTGACATTACGATGATAGCGAAGACGAAAAAAGTGGGTCCGACAATTCCGTCTGTCTGTCTGTATGTCTGTATGTCTATACCTCGAACTACAGCCTAAACTACCGGAGGTATTTTCTTCAAACTCGGTAGTTAAGGGTCTTCGGTGATTCCCTAGAGGAAAAATTGAATTTTTTTTTAGCTCCAAAACTAAGGGTACCCCCCATACACCCGTAATGCAAAATCTTATTTATCTCGAAAACGGCTCTAACGATTTTGATACAAAAAATTAAGTGTGATATTATGGACATGGACTATATTTTGGTCAAAAAAAATTTGGGGGGAAATGTTATTAGGGGTACCTGTCATAGAACCGTTTTTTTGATTTTCGAATTTATCACCACCGGCTCTAACGATTTTAACAAAAAATTTTATGCAGGAGCTGCTTTGCATTTGAAAAAATATAAACAAAAAATTTTTTCGAAAAAATAGTTTTTGGATTTTTAAAAAAATAATACAATTTTTTTTTTTGAAAATTCAATATCTTGAAAACCGATACACGATTAAATTTTTAAAATACGTTTTAAATACGTCCCTTTAAGTTTAAAATAATATTGCATATAAAAATATTCGAAAAAATATTTGTTGGGATTTTTTGAATTTTTTTTTAAAACCTATGAACGATTATTTTTTGAAATTATTTCCTGAAATCAATATTATTTAATACTTAAAATTCGCATCTCACATTTTTTTCTTGAAAAATTTTAGAGAAATTTCTTATATAAAAAATTTATTTAATAATAAAACGATTTTTTAAAGTTTATTTGCATAAATTCATACTTTTCCGGAAACCAGACGGCAATTTAATGCGTTTGAACATTATCATCTCATTAAATCCATGTTTTATATTTATAAAATGTATCTTAAATTTCAAAGTACTTTTACATAAGAGCAAGTTCGTGCGATTCAGTCGTGCATTTTATTTTTTTTTATTTTGAAGAACTCCAAAATGAGATTTTTATCATGAATTCAGTTGATCTGTTTGTAAATCTAGTTGAACATCTAGCTAGACCCTAAACAGATTTGTGGATTGTGGCCCGTAAAAATCATCAGTCCGTACTTTATCGAAAACGACAACAAAGCCACGGGGCTTCCACACAGAATGTCAATAACAGGTCTTTCAAAAAAATCGTTGATATCTTTTACACAATTTGTTTAATTCAATTTTGAGCATCTACCCGATCTTATTACGAAAAACCCTTTTTAGTTCCGTAGATGAAAAATTAGGATCTGATTAAAGGGGTTTTTGTATGGTAACATACATGCAGTGTGTCTGCGAATCTTCATATATTTATGAATTTTTGAATATTACAACAACAACTTGAATGAACTACCACCAAGGGGGTTCTTATTTGTCTGGAGTTATAGCTATTTATCTGGGTTCAAATCTCAGTCAAGGCAAAAAGTTTTTCGATTAAACTTGATAGTATAAAGGCTGAGCACCACTAATAAAGGAGTCTGATGCTCTGATGATCGGCTTGGCAACCGTGAAATAGCTATAACTACAGCCAAATAAGAACCCCCTTGGTGGTAGTTCATTCAAGTTGTTGTTGTGATATTCAAAAATTCATAGAATCTGATTAGTTTGTTTACAACGTTTTCTACCCGTTTTCTCAAAAATGTTTGAAAGATTTTGTTCACAATTGTAAAATCTAAATCATTTCCAATAAATCTGCATTCCGGGTTTTCGCCAAAAAATAGGATTGTGGAAATACGGTTTTTAAGTTTTTTGATCGTTACGAGTAATAGCTCAACCGATTTTGTTCAATCAATATTCCTCCGACATTTGAAAAAAATTAAGTAAGAAATCTATTTTTTCGCTTTTTTGACGTTTTTCCAGTTGTGCATTAATTTCAAGAAAATCTGTGCTATAAAGACTGGGGCTTTTTTGTTTAAGGATAATTCCAAAAGCCAAAAAATCACACAAGACGTTCCAGTCACTTTCTTCGTAGGGTATTAAATATAAAGTATTAGTTAAATAAAAGCTAAAGATGAAGCAAGATAACCAAAATTCTGAGGTAGAAGAATTCAACAATGCAATTCAGAACAGGTACACAATCCTGACGAGACGACACCTTCCTAAAACCACAGTCTCTTGCAGCACACGATATACATAAATTAAAAAGAGTTCAGGTTTTCGAGCATTGGGCTAACCTCAAGTCACACTTTTTGTCTAGATGGTGATGTCATAGACAATGTATGTATGTATGTATGAACTTTGCACTTTGTGTGAAATTCGTCAACCCTTCTTACAGGTGTTGACGCGGGGCTTCAAAGTCATATATACTCAACCTATTTGTGTAGCCAGAAACCATATGAGATTGATACACCTACGTGTTCTCAAAGGGTACACCTTAGAGCTTTACCGCCCATTTAAGTCCGAGTTTGTAGGAAATTTATTGTGTCAACTGAACGTGGTGAAAGTTACACTCACCGTTGTATTCAGGGCTCAGGGGTGAGTTGTCAAAAAAAAAAAGAAGAAACAAGAAAGAAAATACCAAACTTTCCAGATTTTTTGACAGCCGCTCATTTCTATTTCAGTGTGTGGGAAAATGACACTCGCTTGCTCTTCCTGCTCCATAGGCGTTAGAGTGTGGATTATGTTTGCTTTGCACGTTGCAAAGGGCTTTAATTGAACCAAGAAGCCTTTGTGAGTTGCTGCGAGATATAGGATAGGGATTTGTCATGTGTTGAATAGTTAATGCGGTGTGGGGTATATTTTTCTGGTTTGTTTTGGTTAAATATGCGGTGGGGAACGGATGGTGTAGATTTGTTACTCTATGGAAAAGGTTTACCTGTGGCAATAAAAAAAACGAGGGTTGAAGTGTAATTAATTATTTAAAAGGGTAAAGTTTTGAGTGCGGTTTTGGGGGATTACTTTTTGGGAAAAAAAATTATATTTTATGTACCTACAAGAAAAGAATATTTTGTATAGGTGAAGTTTGGAGACCCAAGATTATTATTAAAGTTTATTTGATAAAAAACAGTATTCTGTTATGAATTAATATTATTATTAATACATAACGTATAAATATCTTGGGTTTTAGTTTTACTTGTATCAAGTGGTCTAAATAAAATTACTTTTTGAATCATACGTCATTTTGACACTGACAGCTTTTTCCCGCTCGAAGGCCTGACTCTCAGTAAGTATCATACCTCCGCAGAACGCAATGAAGTGCGCGCAACACTTCAACAATTTTTGGAGTGTCTTCCAAACTTATTTCAAAAGTGACAGCTGTCACAGACCAAATAGTGCGTTTATTTAACTAAAGTTTTCGGCCAAGTGAAGTCGGGAACTTGTCTTCTAGGTGACTATGATAAGAATGAAAATATCCGCATCTTGGGATTGCACACATCATATACTCATGAACTTCATCAGAAAGTGGCTGTTTCTGTTTGATGTGTTAGCATCATTGGATCATGCCACTGGAAACGCCATTTCGCTCAATGGTCAAGTAACAGCACCTTGATTACCGAGTTCTTATGGGTTGAAATTGAAGACATGGACATTGACCAATGTGGTACATATTCCCTACGCAGCCTATTAAACAATCCGTTCGTTTTTGTTTATAATTTAGCACGCACTAAGGGATTATGATTACCCTTAAAATGTTTGAACACAGTGCGAGCGTTTTAGGAAAGTTGGGTTGGAGATGATTTTAAAAGAGATACCGATGCACATTGTCCTTATAGATGAAAGCCAGATCTGATTTCTTGCAAATTCGAAGGAAACCTAGCACTTAGCAGTGCTTAGGTGCACAAGGTGGTCTGTGCCGCTCATGGATAGCGGCTTGGGGGTGGGTTACGCTTTAACGAAAGAAGGCAGCATTGCCTTTTTAATACATTAAATTTTACGCGGTTTATGGTTCCCCATTTGAAAATGCTAACGAGATCGAAATTTGAAGCTGCCATTCTAGATCCACACCCGAAGAACAAGGACATGCATCTGGAAACGAATATGAGAAGGTGAGGGTACTGTCATCAGTGAAACAATTTAATAGATTAGAAGTTTCAAACAAAAGATTATTAATTAATATGAGAAAGAGAGTCGGAGACAAAACTGAGCCTTGTGGCACACCAACATTTCTTCTATGAACTTCTGATTTAAAACCGTCCAATAGTCTTGTTATAAAAAGTTCTTATCGCCTTAGCCGTGCGGACTCCGTCGAAACTTATAGGTCTCCTCCATTCCTGACCACAACACGTATACACAGGAATGATGAATGATTGAGAGTTGTAAGTAACACAATATATTCGTTTGCGTGGTAGGTAGGTTATTGGTGGATAAAATTGGAAATATAAATTTGACACTTCGCTGTTTGATCGATCAATATCATTTTTGTTGACTGCGGAGACCTGGATCGATTACGTGTTCGAGAGTGTTGTCATGAGAAGTGCTTATCATTTAAGCAGTTCGGGATTGGTAAAAATTTTAGGTTTCCTAAATTCCTGACCTCAACATGGACCCTAGAATGGATGAGGGTTGTAAGTAACTAGGACCCTGGTTCTCTGCAACCTGTCGTGCCTCATTTTACATGTGGCCAAAAACAGTTTACTTACGATATATCATGGTTTCCTAGGCTTAGCTTCATAATTTACAAATCAAAAAGACCTCGCAAAACTTCTAGAACCGTTGGAGATTTTTATGGGATGATTTGTGGATCTGGCGATTTTGTCTAAATATTTCCCATCAACTATTGAAAAGTCTTCTGTTTTCATAAAACACTCAACATTGTATTGTAAGACCCTTCTTACAAATATTTGTATATTTAGCGGAAAAAGAAAATTAGGA
This sequence comes from Philhelius festivus, assembly GCA_963931855.1. Taxonomy (NCBI): domain Eukaryota; kingdom Metazoa; phylum Arthropoda; class Insecta; order Diptera; family Syrphidae; genus Philhelius; species Philhelius festivus. The sequence continues at coordinate 29,990,668 of OZ007556.1, read as the reverse complement.
GCCTGATTCCACTTTCTATCAAACATTCACTTCCGCAAATTGCCCCAAAGCTTAAAATTTTTCTTTTCCATAATTGAATCAAAACTTTTCCAATACCTCCCACGTTAGGCAAAGTTATTTTCAATTCATCTGGAAAATCAATTTGTCAGCATAAAATTCTAGGATTGTCAATCGTGGTTCGATTCAAATTAAATCCTGATACCATTTTGATTTTATCTGCCTGCCTGAGAAGCATCATTGTCATCATCAGGAGGCTCAAATAATAACAACCATTCGGCTTCAATTATGTCATCATGCACATCAGTACATACAATTCCATAACATGCTGTCTGGTCGGGCAAAGCGCATAGAATCCTCATTTCCAAACACTTCCCTTTCTGACTTAAATTGTTGATTCCTATTGAATGACGCTGCCATAATGGAGCAATCAACCGCTAGTGGCTATATGGTGGTTTTGCAGCAGCGGAGCAGCGCGGGGCTCGGTGCGACTTCATGAGCTTTTATTGTGCAGAGACGACACTGTGGATTTATTTTGTCGCACTGTTTGCTGAATTTTCCGCAGGGAATTATTCCCTACTCCTCCTCCACCACAACCGCCCACTCCTCTACTGTGTCTTATTGTTGTCACTCTATGATGGGGTTCAGGCAAACACTCATAGAGTGGCAGGCGAAACACAGCGAGCAGCAACCACAACCGAAGAACCTATTATGCTGCAAAATCCAATTCCAGGACTTCAACAACAAAACGTGCAGTCAATAGACTCTGCTTACCGGTAATTTATCTGCCTGCTACCAAGAGCGACGCACAGCAAAGATGTCTACTTTCAGTACAAGTATAAAACCCATAGTGGAACAGAGACGAAGACGAAGTGGTGTAGACAGAAAGCTAAGCCTGCTATTCAAGACAGTATGTTGCATGCTACACTTTATGCACTATACAAGCACCCTCGCATGCCACTGCTAGTGTGCGGTGTTGAAGTGTCACCTCGCATTTAATAGGAAACATTTGAGGATACACCAGTGACAGCATATTAATGACGCAAAGGTGGAGAAGGTGGCGAAAGCGGAGGCGTTGGCAGTGTCAAGTGGCCGGAGACTTATTGGACTAGTTGTTATGCATGAAGATTTTGTTCTTATTAATAGTTTCGATTTGTCTAAGCTTCTTTTTGTAAGTTTACTATAGCAATACAGTGCTCAATTTGCTTCACTTATTTTTCCATTTGATGTTTTGAGCATAACTCAAAATCGGTTACTTAGAGGGGATTTTCGTCATGGGATTATTTTTCTCTAATTTCAATTGAATGAATGACTTACATGAAATTTAAAACAAATCTGTAAAGACTTGTGGTTTACATAGTCCAATGAAAATAGCCGAAAACTCGGGACAGATCTTTATTTCGGTATTAGAAATGGGAGGAATATCGATTTTTCAAATGTCGATAAATGTTATCGAAAAGTATTTCAAATATTTTGTAAGCAATGTGACCTTCGACACTAAAAAAATCAATTTTTGTTCTTAAGAGTGATCATTTGGAACTGTCAGTGACATGATTGCTGTCAACTGTCAGTGATATGATTTCAATGATTGCGAGCAACATCAACTCATTCAGCAGTTTGTATTGTTTTTTTTAGTAGATAAGCACAGAAATTCAGCGTCATTTTGTTTAAGCTTTGGGCAAATTAGTGCGAGAAAAAGATACTGTATAAAAGACATACTCTCAGTTTTGAGCATGAAATTTGACAACTTTTCGAACACAAAGTGATTTTGACTGTTTGAGCACGTAGCCAGCGTTTAAGAAAGTTGGACAGAATTTCTAAGGAGTTACCTATGCACATTGGTTTTGAATGTCCGAATATTATAATGGGAGGAATATGTAGAGTCTGGTAAATGCTAGACATTCGTCTAGTGCTGCTAAATGAGGAATCTCTGAATTTCAGAGTGCATCTGAAGTTAGGATTAAGAGTAAACTGATAAACATTCCCTGAAGCCCGAGGAGTATTATTGTTATTTTAGAGGAGGAATGTAATTTGCTATTTCACTAGAACATTGTTTGGAAATATAAGGGTAAGATAATGAAAGACAAGAAAGTTCTATCACATTTCATTTTCAAAGATATTTTTGGATTCTATTAAAGAGATTCAAGTTGGTTTTTGGATCACCATTCCAAATATGGGAATTGAACTCGAGCTTTGGACGAATATAGGCCCTTATAGATTACAGCCAGATCAGAAGACAGCATTGAGTTTTTGAAGCATTAAATTCTACGCAGTTTATGGTTCCCCATTCGTCAATGCTATCGAGATCAGCATTTAATGAGCTCATCACCCGTTGCCATTATAAAATCTAAATCCACATCCGATGAATAAGGAATTCATCTGGAAACGAATATGAGAAGCTGAAAGTACTATCGTAAGCAAAACAATTCAATGGCTTAGAAGTTTCAGACATAAAATCATTTATGAAAATGAGAAAGAGAATCGGAGATAAAACAGAGCCCTGTGGCAGGCCATAATTTATTTTAAATTAAAGACTTTAAACCGTCGAATACAACTTGTATTGAGCGATTTAAAATTTCTAATCCAACAAAGAAGGAATTCACCAATACCAAATGCACGAAATTTCGATGGGAGAGCTTGATGCTTAATCCTTTTAAATACTTTTGAAATATCAAGTGCAATAATCTCACTTTTCCCAAAAAGATTTGCGCCTCTATTATACCATTAGTTCACCAGTGGACCTATTGTTACGGAAGTCACACTGCCGGTCATTGAAATGCTTTCGTTCTTCAAGACATTTCTTGAGCCGATAATTTATCAGCGTTTCCATGACTTTAGGAAAAAGGGGTGTAAGTGCAATTGGACGATAGTAAGAAGGGGAAGATGATTCGCCTTTTTTAGGGACATGCTCGACAGATGCTGTTTTCCAGTCGCTCAGAAAGGGACCAATAGTCTAGGACAGATGGAAAAGCTTATGCAATGGGTTTTGCCAGCGTTGAACAAGACATCTTCAGAACAATGGGAGGGATACTATTCAGGCCAGTGGATTTGTATTCATCGAAATTTTTCAGTTCTCTTGAAACTGTACGAGTGCGAAAGCGGATTTGTCTTATAAGAGCGTTAACGATCTCAAGCACAGGAGGAGTTTTGGCACTTTGTGGGAGCGTCAAGTTAACAGAAAACTGTACTGCAAGCAAGTTGGCTTTTTCTGTCTGAGCTGACATACGGAGTGTCATTGAAAACGAGCGTAGGAACCGAAGACGAACTTGTATTTCGTACGTTATTTCCAAATGACTAAAATTTTTTTTACTACCTTTGGGACTTTCTAGTATTTTTTGCCGTAATTTTTGATCAAGTAGGATTTGGTTCTTTGAATGTAATCATTATAGGTCTTTCTAGCTTGCTTGAACTTATCCCGATTTTCCTCAGTAGGGTTGGCCTTATAATATCGGAAACTTATTTCTCTAACCCTGATATAACCTCTTTACAGCTCCATGCAAACCATGAATGCATGAGATGCATGAGAAATTTCCAGATATGACACAATGGTCGGATGTGCCCAGTGGTGATAAAACATTTATAGTGTATTTGTTAGAACCAGATAAAAGACACAAGTCTACAGTTTTGGCGGATTGGCCTGCTAAGTCAGAATCCGAGTACGCTTGTTAACAAGCTGGGTGAGATTGTTTAACTCAAGAAAAATCTCGAAATACCTCCCTCGGGTGTTCCTCCCCGACGGGTTTCACCTTGTCGTGGTGGGGAGGCTTACGTCTATTCTCCAGCTGCTCTTCCAGCTAGAGATCTAGACAACTAAGAAAACCCAAGGGAGTAGTAGGTGTCAAAATGGTGTGATCAGTGAATCTCCGGCTACTTACGTGGCTGGAGATTTTAAGGTATTCTCCAGGTTTGAAAGGGTGTCTGGGGTGTCAAGGGTGAAATCGGTAAGGCCTCCGGATACTTGCGTAGCTGAAGATCTTTAAGGTTTTTGAGACTTTTAAGGTTTTTCTGGCTGCTTACGTGGCTAGAGACTTTTAAGGTTATTTAAGGTTAATAAGAGTAAGTCTCCAGTTACTTGCGTAACTGGAGTGTCTTTCCTAGTTTGCCGTAAGGTGAATAAAAGATAGGAGTGTTTTTCCTTGTTTTCCGTAAAGTGAGCTATAGACTATGAGTGTCTTTCCTATTTTTCCGTAAGGTAAATAAAAGATAGGAGTATCTTTCCTTGTTTGCCGTAAGGTAAGCAAAAGACTAGGAGCATCTTTCCTAGTTCGTCGCATGGCGAATGAAGATAGGAGGCACACTAAGTTGTTGGTTACTACCCCGGCCGACTTCTTGGTGTGTATCCTAAGGGTTGACAGGCCCAGGGTTTTGTAGGAACCCATCTGTAAGTGACGGGTTCAAATCTAAGAGTTCCCGAAGCATGAGACAAAGACTCGGATTAGTGCGGGTTGGAATCGCCTAGGAGACTCCATGAAATGACAAAGTTGCGAAGCTCCACCGGAAGCTATATTCTGGTACCATGGGAGATAGTGCCCATTTGAGTCGGGGGTTGAGTTTTACCCTCGGCTCAAACCCTATCTCCCTAGTGGGAGCATCATGGTGGCTTGGTTTATTCCAAAGATTCAAGATTCAAGATTCAAGATTCTTTTCTTGAATTCAAGAGGTGTTAGATAGACCTCGCCTCCAAAACAAGAGGTGTGCATATGCTGCAACATATCACAACTTTGCGACCGAGATAGCTTGCTATGTCGGGGTTAATGGTGAGGACCCAATCTGACTCCAAATGGAGGTAGGCCTCCCGTGGGATTGAGCGTTAAACCAAAAGACGATCTTCCTCGGGTGTTGTCTGACCGCTAAGTTCCAAAAGTGCTGGCTAGTTTTTCACATAATGGCCATATACAGCACAGACATTCTTCCTAAGCCTTCGAATTTTGTTACAATCCACCCAAAATAGCAGCATTGTAAAAAACAAATATAAAAAACCAAATAAGATAATAAACTATATTGATATCGAGTTCGGGCCCCACAATAACTTCACAATACAATGTAATATTAGTGTTATGTCTTATTAGTAAACGTATTGATCCGCTCCTGGATTCCAAAAATCAATAACAGCATTTTATCAGACATTGCTTTGGTTCAATCAGTTACACACAATGCATCGCATGATCCAAACAAGGCATGCAATGACAAAACCAAACCAACTGTGGGTGATGGATGAAATAATAAAATTTACCACTCACTGTGTTGATTGATCAGATCACTTTCACACGAGAAACTGATTTTCTAGAAACTTTCAGTTATTAGTGAAGAACGGCACGAAGTATGGGGCGTGAACAAAATATCTCAACAATTTGAAGAGATTTTTTTTACATTTATTTTGACACTTAATCATTTTCAGTTTCTTGGTCTGCAATCGATTCCAACCCACTCCGCCTAAAAGTAAAACAAAATTTATTTTCCATGGATATTGGCTCTTGTGAGAAAGTGACAAATCGTTCAAGAGTACCTCTTGTCATGAAAAGTGCTTCTCTTATTGGCCGTTTGGACATGGGCAGATTTCATTATAGTTTTGAACCTCTATTGTGGCGGTAGTAACTTGATGGACCTAACTAAAGACTAAGCTTGCTACATTATAACTACAAAGTATAGAGCGAAGTATGTTCAGTACAATCGGGTTATAAGATTTGTTCTTGATCTACTTCCTAGAACAAGTTTTGCGTCATTACAGAACTGGGAAAAAAGTAAAAAAAATATCCTTGAATCAGAGAAACAGCAGCTAAATTCCAAAGCCCCACGTAATACTCCGCAGATCTAAATCTCCATTTAAAAAAAAATATTTCTCAAAGCTGATAAAACCTTCAATTAACATAGATCTCAAAACTTAAAAAACAGAACTCATTTTATCCCCAAAGCACACCTCCAAACAACATGACAAGGACACAAAAATCCTGTCAATCCCCCAATCTCCACAAAGTCTGACACAAATTCTGAATTGCTTTTCGTTCAAGGTAATAGCAAAAAATGTTTGCCAACAAAATTAGAACACGCAAGCTTTCTTTATCTTAATTTTTATTTAGCTCAAAAGATTAAATCTCGATTTTAACGAGCACACATTCACATAAAATGAAAATAATTGTGGGGGATACAATCTGGTAATGTATCCTTGAGTTAGATTTTTGTTTGAATCTTTTTTCCATTCATCCCCATCACGAAACATTAGACGACACCTTCAAGGCGATAAATTTCCAATTAAACTAGTCCAGAGCAAAACATTGGCTTTTGCAGGCTGATTTATTTCTCTCACTCTCTCCTAAAGTATCCTTACTCGACTGTCGACTACAAGAATGGAATTTATCTCTATTAACCCACCAACCCCCAACCAATACGAGTATTACCACTGATTCATTATATCCTCAATAAAAAATATATGCGGAGCAATAAATAACAGTGCGTTTTGTGTATCGATTTTTCGCACAATTTAAGCTAAATAATGGAATCAAAATTTTAGGAAATCCTTTCTGAATGTCCTTGACTCATTTAAATTTCAACTTGGATTTATCTTCCAATCATGATGGATGATTACCTCTTAACAAAATGGCGCCCAAATTACAAAGAAATTAAATGTTTTATCAATTCAAGGACAACCAGACAAGCTTATACAATGTGCAGCCATGTTGCCAAATTTTGTTCAATGAAAAAGTCCTTGAAAGCTCCCCTCCAAAAATAAGCACAAGAAAATTTCTCTACAACAAGGAAGAGCAAAAAGTTAAATTCAAAGGGACAGCATCGTCCAGTGATACTTCCGAGCTCGTTGAAGTCGAAAAATAAAAGAAAATATGAAAAACAAAAAAAAATATCCTTTTTTGCGTGGGTTGTTGACCTTTTAGCCATTTTGGGGTTTTGCCTCAGTGTTGCGCGCTATGTCGAAATATAAATCTCCGAAACAAGTCAGCCAACAAAAGATGGAATGCAAATTCCATAAACTACTGTTGCGAAAGAATTTCCATTGAAATGAAAATTTCTGCTCACCCATTCTCCGGCTAGACACGCATACCGATGTGTTGTGTGCCAGGATGTGATAGGTATGTGGCGGTTAACACTTTTAAGATGAATGCATATGAAAAGGATTTCCCTCCTTAGGACACACATTGAATGGATAGTGTTTTTTTTCCATTATGATTTTTTTTTTGTTTTTGCAAAGATGGTTCAGAAAATTTTCCAATTTTGCGCGATGCATTCATGCCGAGAAGTGCTGCACTCAGAAAATCGTCCTCTTTAGTCGTCCTGAAGAACTGTTGCTTGTTTGATGCTTGAATTCTGTGCTTCTGCTTCTGATGCTGAGTTAGGAATCTACATTCTATGAGATACATATTTGTGTGTGTTTGTTTTTTTTATGGCAAAAAGAAAAGTTGTTAACCTTACTTGGAAAGGCATATAAAAGTATAGTTTGATAGGAGAAATGAAAAGGATACGAACGAAACACAAAACAACAACAGGAGCACATAAATGGTTATTCTGAAGGGATAGATAATAATAATAATAACAAAAAATTTGTTTCCTTGAGATAAATAGAAGAGCCCTTTTATGATTTGTCTGTATGATGTCGTTATCAGCTTAGATACGGTTGTACTCGACAGCTGGACTTTAATGACTTTCAAGAGTGCTTTAGGTTCGAATACTTTTCTTATCCAGAGAGGATTTTTATTTATATTTACGACTATGTATTATGTTTTGATCCTTATTTTATGGACTAATTAATAATACACTCAAGAAAAAATACTCAGAAGAGAAATATATGTACTCAACTTATAGATTTATGTGCACTTAACGTATACTTGTTAAAATCTGTACTGATTACATTCATTTATAAGCAGTCATGTAGTCAATACAATATTCGGTGATGTGTGATGAGATTATGTTTATAGTGTGGAAAGTATTTAAGCATTAGATGAGTTTTCTTCACATAGATTTAGGCATCTTTTGCTAATCTGTGATAATTAGATGATTATGTAGTGACTACAGTTTCTGAGCACTCATTACATAGACATATAAATGAATCATTTTATGAATATTTAGTAAGTACATAGTTATATGGGCTCATTCCATTATGTGCTGAGCATATTTAGTAAAGAATACATATTTCTATGCATTCAATAAACATTTATGTTATCAGTACATATGTCCATGTTCTCTCTACATATATCCAATGGGAACTACATATTTATGTAATGTGTTCTTATATTAATGAGTTGCTTCTTTCTAAACGTCATTGCTTATCGTGCAGCACTTTTTCCATTTATTCAGAAAGTATACAAATTTAAGTTTCACTTTACATATTTACAAAATGTATTTTATTTAAAAAATAGTTCCACCGTTCTACTCACTTAAAGTTGCGCTCTGATTTACGCACGGAGATTGGCTAATTTTCCACACAAAATATTGGTGAAAAAAGTGTATCACTTAAGCTCAAAGTTTTCGACACCATTAAGTGGCCAAAATAACATTGTGAAGCGATAAATGTATTCATTACATATTTGATTGACTTAATATTCCCTGCATGTATTCATTACATAACTAGTTGTACGGAATTAGTCTTTCTTATTTGGATGGCTGGGGAGTACTAAAATATTTATGAAGCCATTCAATGGTATATAGTAACTGGTACATATTTAGGTATTTAGTTCATTGTAAGTGGTAAACAGTAAGGTATTTACTATGTATTGTCTTTACGTGATTGATTTTCACTAGAATGAAGTGCTGTCACATAAAATTTTGACCGAAAGTATAGGCCTATAGTGCGTCTCACGATTGAAAAGTGATGATTTGTTTGGAGCGTATCGGAATCCCGCTTTTTGGAACGCTTTTCACAAACCCCGAAAAAAGTATTAAAATCCCATCTGCTAAAATACTACTTTTTTAATAATCTATTATAATCCCGCTTTTTAAAATCCCGCCAAATCCCGTTTTTTAGAATACGTAACTAAAACTTATTGATTTTATGTAGGTTATTTTCCAGATTCTTTAAATGCTAAAGAAACTTTGCATACATCCAACCTCGCACCTACCCCAAATCATATAGTGTGCCCAAATAGGGTGGTTACATACCTCACTGCTTACACGTCGTAATAATAAAGGGGATTATAAAAAACGGGATTATAAGAGACGGGATTTCAAAAAGCGTGATTTTAAAAAGCGTGATTATAACAAGCGGGATTATAAAAAGCGGGATTTTAAAAAAGCGGGATTATAAGAAACAGGATTATAAAAAATGGGATTATAAAAACGGGATTTAAAGAAACGGGATTATAAAACGGATATCGTACCCAACCCGATTTGTTTCTCTCGGTACGAATTCCATAGAACTAAAATTGATACATTTAGACCAGAAGTTGTCAATTATGATACCTCAGGAATTTAGGAGAATTCTTCGCTACTCTAAAGGAAACTGACTAGTACTAATTCCCAAGCGTGCGAAATTGTTTATTTCCCGCAATATCCCATGGCTTGACACTCAACAATTTAACTGCTGTACCATCGCCATGAGATATGATCGCGAATTTAGGGCTTTTGTAGAGTTTGCAAAGGCAGAATTTATGTCAACGGGTTATTTTGTACCAGTTTAATAATATGAGGAGATAGAACACCACCGCCTTGTGTGTACTAACAGATCTTTTTGCAAAAAGGCTGCGTTCCTGTGAATCAATACCAAGATAAATTCACCAAGAAAACTATTTACATTTATAGATGACAGTGCTAACGTCATTGCAGATGTGTCGAAATGGTCAAAGCACCCTTTATCTCTAGGAAAGCAGGCAATTTATAGAATGAAGATAATATACGCTGAGTGGTAGAAGGATTTGTAGAGTATTATACACGCTCTGATAGCATAGCCAGCGTAGAACTTTACAAAGCCATGAGAGAATTCGGCATCCCAAATAAATTGACACGACTATGTAGGTTGACCATGACCAACGTAACAAGCCAAGTAAAAATAGCCGGATTGCTATCCAGACCAATCAAAACATCTTTAATGGACTCCGACAAGGGGATGGTTTGGCCTGCCTCCTCTTCAACCTGGCGTTGGAGAAAGCAATCCGTGACTCTGGCACGGCAACAAGAGGGACCATCGTCAACAGGTCCAGCCAGTTACTGACTTACGCAGACGACATCGACATCATCGGAAGAACTGAACAAGGTGTACACGACTCCTTCATCCAGATCGACAGATCGAGCAGGCGGCACAAAATCTGGGGCTGCGCATTGGTGAAGGTAAAACAAAGAGGAACAGTAGCGGAGCACGAATTTGAAGTGGTGCAATCCTTTAAATACCTTGGGTCAATAGTAGCAGCCGATAACAATATAGAAGAAGAAATACGCGGGCGGCTTCTCAAATCCAACAGAGCCTACTATAGTCTGTCAAAGCTCTTCAAATCCAGAAATCTCACCATAACTTCAAAACTGCTGCTGTACAGGACCATGGTCCTGCCAGTACTCACATATGGATCCGCGATCTGGGTGCTTAGCAAAAGGCACTCCGACCTCTTAGCTTCGTTCGAGAGAAAAGTCTTAAGGAGAATTGTTGGCCCCATATGTGAGGAAGGACGATTACGGAGACGGTACAATCATGAACTGTACGCAATCTACGTAGAAGCAGATATCGTGACAAAAATTAAGCTCGGTAGACTCCGGTGGGCAGGGCACCTAGCTCGCATGAGCGAAGAGGAACCTGCTCGAAAAGTTCTTTGTGGTACATTCTATGGTAGACGACAGCGTGGAATACCATGCTTGCGCTGGAGAGATGGCGTAGACCAGGACACCTGAAGCCTTGGGGTGCGCAACTGGATGGCGTCGGGATAGGTGGAGAGACTTTTTGAAAGAGGCCAGGACCGGAACCCGGTTGTCAAGCCGATGATGATGATGATCCACGGATTTCAATTTTCAATAAGCATGTTGTTTTCACACGAAAACAATTTGTTGAAATTACCTTGTTATTCTTAAATGAAGGCTTTACTTTAGCTTAACCAAATTTAGTCTCAAAATATAGTGTTTTTTTTTATACGAAAAAACAGTTTTAAAACAATGAAATTTCAAGAATTCTCAATGAAATGTTTGTGCAAAATTGGGCGGAATGAATAATCGAAATACAATGACAGAACTGTCAAACGATAGGTTTACCACCAACGCCATCTATTAAAAGTAATCCCAAGTGTCTTTTTAAATGAATGGTCACTGTCTAAAAACAATTCTCATTTCGCAAAACGTAACATGGTTTTGTTGAAATTGAACAAAGTCTGCCACAACTCGGTTTGGGAATTAACCTCCATGACACAGAGGTCATTGAACAAACCTAACACATCATAACCCTAATAGTTCAATGATTGAAAAACTGAAGTGGTTATTTTAAGAGTTCATATTCATTGGAATATTGTATAAGAAAAAAATTAAGTTTTTGAACAAATTATCAACAATTATAATCTTTAAAATTATCCTGGAAACAACCATACACATTAAAAAAAATTTCATAGAAATCGGTTGGGTGGTTGCGAAGATTAACGTGTTTGAACACAGTGTCAAATGGCTTATACACATATTATATATAAATAAAAGTTTGTGTTGTTTGGTGAAATTTAAAAAGGAAAGACTGCAGGAATTGTGTTATATGGACATCACGCAACTGAAAGTTAGTCTATCCATGAGACTTTGGCTGAGTTCGTAATTGCAAAACTGCCGCAGTCCTGCAAAAATTGCGTTCATAATTGTAAACAACCAGCATCATCTCTGCATGAGCATGGCAACATTTGTGTTCATAAAAGTAAACTTACAGTCAACATGCGGTCAATTTGGCATGTGGTTTTTTTTATGTTGCTGAATTTGCAGGAAAATGGCAGAGGATCAAATGTGACTAATTTTTTGTTTTGAAATTAATTTATCTTCTTCTTCTTCCTTTACTTCGGCGCTGTTATGATCTCGACGTCGAGGGGATCAAAACTCTCCCACGTATCTGCTTCACACTAGTGGTCCGCCTGTGGGGTTCGCCGGGTTGACCTCAGAAATCGGCGGCAAGCCTCCCGGTTTTGTATTGTTCCATTTCTGAGGCCAACTGAATGCTGGTGTTTTTGCATTTGTTTGTACCAGGAGTGTTTAGGCCTACCTTTCTTTTTACTCCGAATTGGAACGTTGTATGATATTGCTCTTTTGACGGGGTTCTCAGGATCTCTCCTTTGAACATGGCAATACCAACTGAGTCGGTCGTGTTCAATTTTTTGGGAAATGGTATTCTTAACATGAAGGCTTCCTCGGATCTTCGTACTTCTAATTCGATCAAGCTTTGTAACTCCTGCTGTCATACGAAGCATCTTCATCTCAGCTGCCGTTAGCTTACTCTCATACTTTTTGTACATTGTCCAACATTGTGAACCGTATGTGAGTGCTGGACGCACAACTGAAGTGTAGAGCTTTCCTTTCAGCTTAGGGGGCATTTTTCGGTCACAGAAGATAGCAGAATTTTCCCGCCACTTCATCCACCCTACGCTTACGCGATGATTGATATCGTCATCACAAGTAGCTTCGTTATTTATCATAGACCCCAGATATTTAAACTTTTCACACTTGGGAAGCACTACTCCATTCAAATAAATGTCTGGAATAGGCCTGTGTGGATCAGAAAATGGGCAGCATAGGTATTCTGTCTTTTTCGCGCTTATGCGGTACCCACTTCCTTCTAGAACATCCACCCATACGTCAAGTGCTCGTTGTAGGGATATCGGGTCTTCACTTATGATGGCTCCATCGTCAGCAAAGAATAACTGATGCACTTTTGGATCCGTCACTTTGCCTTCAAGCAGGTAATCAAGAACTGTAATAAAGAGCAGGGGACTCAAGACACTTCCCTGGTGTACACCTACTGTGATTTCGAATTCTTCGGTGACTCCAGCTGCGCATCTTACTTTAGTAACTGCTCCATCATACATGTCCATAATTATCCGCACATAGGTTTCTGGAACTCCTCGTTGCCTGAGGGCCACCCATATTAGATCTCGTGGTTGCCGATCGAATGCTTTTTCAAAATCAACCAATACTACATGCAAATCCTCCAAAGAATCCCGATGTTTTTCCATAATTATTCTTATACTCTGGATTGCATCCGTGGTTGACTTACCCCCGACAAACCCGCACTGGTCATCAGATAGCCTAATTATTTTTCGCAGTCGGCTACCCAAGACTCGCTCAACGATCTTCATGGTGTGTGACATCAGCTTAATCGAACGGTAACTATCACAGCTTCGAGTATCACCCTTTCCTTTATAAATTGGAAGAAGGTAACTTTCCCTCCATTGATTAGGCATGCGATCACCTCGTATAAGTTTGGAGACAAGAATCATGAGCCATCTAAACCCGATGTCTCCCATCTTTTTCCAAAACTCTGAGGGTATTTCGTCTGGGCCAACAGCTTTTCCCTTTTTGGAGTATTTTACCGCCTCACTAACTTCTTCGACTGTGACGTCGGATACTTCGCTTAAGTTAGGTGAAGCTATTGGAAAGTATAGCCTTGGAAATTGTTCGTTTAGAAGTCCGTCACAATACTGTCGCCACCTGTGAAGAATTTCGTTGTCTTCCACAAGTAGTTGACCTTGAGCATTGTTAATGAACTTTGGCGAACAAATCTCCTGGGCATTTCTTCTTCTTTGAGCGGCTATTTTGAAGATAGTTGCGCCCTTATTCGTGTTTTGCCGTAGCTCTTGAATAGCACCAGCTGTCGGGGTAGAAATTTCATCCAGCTCCCGATACAGGTTTTCTGTATTCTTTGCTTGAATTTGGGCGCACTTCTTCTTCGCTTCTTTCTTGCAGTTTCTATATTCCACTTCGAGGCGTGACTTTTGCTCTGTATCATTAGAGGGGCACTTCGACCAAGCCTTGAAAGCCATTTTCTTTTTACTTATAACTGATTTAGCTTCATCATTCCACCACCATGTTTCTTTGCCTTGTTGGTTGTGTCCTTTTGAAACCCCTAACAGTGTTTTGGCTTTTTCTTTGCAAGTTCTCTGTAGGAGATCCCACATACTTTGTGCTGTACTCTCTTCATTTCGAACTATATCGGTGTTGTTATACAGAACGTTTTGCATATTCGAAATAAAAGCTTCGCCTTTTTCCTTATCCAGATTATACCATTTGATCTTCCCAAAAGTTTTTGTATGTTTGTTGTCGTTCACTGTCTCCATAAAAAATTCTGTCAGTAGGAGACGGTGTTGGTGGGCGATCGCTTCTCCTAGTATCACTTTGCAATCTTTTACCCGGGGTTTCATGAAACTAGATACCAAATGGTAATCAATCTGGGTTTCATTTCCACCACTGCTGTAAGTGACCAGGTGTCGGCTTTGTTTGACGAACATGGTATTTAGTACGATAAGACCGTATGTTTTGCACATGCTCAGGATGTCTTCACCAGGAGGGTTCCTGGTGCCGTATCCGAGGCCTCCATGGCAATCTTCATAGTCTCCATTTGTCTTCCCGACATGTCCGTTCAAATCTCCGCCCACGAACAAAAACTCTTCCTTTGGGATGTTCTTATGTAGATTGTGAAAGTCTAGCCAAAATGCATCTTTTTGCACCTGCTCACATCCAATTTGGGGAGCATATGCAGTGACAATATTCCACAACTTTCCTTTAATCACCAATTTAAGGGACATCAAACGGTCGCTGGATTTCGAAATGGTCAATACGCTGCCTAATAGATGTTTTGCAAGGATGATTCCGATTCCGTTTTTACCCTTTTCCGTTCCATAGTAGAACATCTTATAGTTTTTTGTCCTCGTATCCAAGAAACGGGCCCTGTTTCCCGTGTTTCGCCATTTTGTTTCTTGAACACATAAGATGTCCACTCGCTTTCTTTTCATCATCTCTTCCAGCTCGAAGCTTCGACCTGTCATACTGCCAACGTTCCAACTCGCAACTCTCAGATTTTGTATAATCTGCGGCATTACTTTGCTAGCCCCCGGAATCCGTCTAGCTCTGACCCGAGCATTGCTGCTCGGTCCAGGATCAGTACCATGTGTAACAATGGTAGTGCCTGGCGGGGTAGTGTCATTTCGGACGAGTACTTCCATAATGCTTGAATTCACAAAATTATCGAGTATCGACGTGTGCATGCTCCAGTTTTGTATTTGATCTCTCTTTTACGGCACTGGTGATCTCCAGTCGTGCCAACCCAGGGACTGGCATGCACACTTTTGGGAAAGTTTATAGGTGTTACGTGTCGCTAGGTTCACCTTGCTGTTTGTGGCCTAGATGTATTTACTCCTTTAGTCGCCTTTTACGACAAGCGTGGAGGCGCTGCAGGAATATTCTAACCCGTCCCGGCACAGGGATTTGAAATTAATTTATAATCGTATAAATATTGATTTGTACATCTTTGATAAGAAATTAATAACTATCCATCCACAGGATTGAATACGAGGCCAAAATTTGGTCCGATGCTGATATCGAACTATTTTGGCAATTATGAACTCATTTTTAACAAAGTATGATGTCTGCACACATGCTGTTGTAATTGTGTTCATAAATGTATTCGAAGCATGTTTTAGGCAGGGCAGGGGCAACAAACATTGCAATTACGAACTCAGCCTTTCTTACATATCAGTAAAATTGCCAGCTGAAATTCCACATACCTACAGACATTTTTGTGCGTAACGGTCTTTTCAACTCGTTCAACGTTCATCCCTCACCGGCACACATTGTTACGCGCCATAATGAATTCAAACTCAACAGACACTAAGGATACCAACCATCACTGCAAGCAAACCAGCGATAAAGATGACGACAACGATGTCGATGGTTACGATATCCTGAAATTCCTTTCTACTTGGATAC
The DNA here is from genome assembly GCA_963931855.1 of Philhelius festivus. NCBI lineage: Eukaryota > Metazoa > Arthropoda > Insecta > Diptera > Syrphidae > Philhelius > Philhelius festivus. The sequence continues at coordinate 29,974,804 of OZ007556.1, read as the reverse complement.
ATTCATCGTTTTTGTGGCAAACGCCTCCTGCCACCCAAAACCAAAATGAAAAACTCTCTTTCTTGAATCTCATAAGAGTTTCCTTGTTTGATGTGGAGGTATTCATACTCTGGTGTACATAGGTCTATTGTTGGGGGAGATTTTCATATTGTTTTGTAAAGCTCATTCATACATACCCACTATATGTTTTACAGTGCTGGGCAAAAAAAAAATTAGAAATGTCTTCTATTTGTCATTTGACAGGTCCAATTTGTATGCAATATGACATCGTTCAAATGGCCGCCTCGGTTCCTTACAGTGGCACAAATCGATGTGGTCCTATTTTCAATGACTCTTTCGCATTGATTCGGCCGAATTTGGGCGATATGATCTGTGCTATGTTCGACTTAAAGGCTTTGGTCGATTGCGGTTTATTCGAATAGACCTATGACTTTAGGAAACTTCATAAGAAAAAGTATAGCTGTGTCAAATCGCATGACCTAGTTGGCCAATTCACGTCACCTCTGCGAAAGATAAACTTACCCTTAAATCGTTCATGCAGAATATTGTATATCCAGGTCTCCGCTGTGTGGCACGTAGCGCCGGCCGTCCTGCTGGAACTACGTGTCGTCCAGGTCCATATGGTTTAATTTGGGCCATTAGAAATTGGTTATCATTGTTCTGTTCGGCTCGCGATTGACGGAGAACGCACATCATTTTCGAAAAAATACGGGTCAATGACGCCGTGGCCCAAAATCACCATCAAACGGTGATTTTTGGAGGATAAACTGTCACCTAGTGAACTTCGTGTTGGTTGGTGTCGACGCATATATATCAATTTTGCTTGTTAACACAGCCATTCACCCAAAAATATGTATCATCGTTGATGATTTTTCGGCGGCCAAAACTGGAGTCCTCTTCCAAACGCTCCGAAGCCCAGTAACCGAACAAACGGCGTTGTCTATGGTCATCAGCTTTGAGTTCCTGGGCTTGTTGGATTTTGTACCGGTCTACCCTCCAAGTCCCTAAACAAAATTCGCCAAATTCTTGTTCACGGCGAGGAATTGACTCGAAGCCTCGGCTTCTGCTGTACACTTTCAGGGACCGTGGCGATGTTCTCGGCCGATATTGCGTACCTTTGACATTCAAATGTTGGCTGATTGATTACCGAACCGGTCGTTTCAAATGTGGCGAACAAAACGTTGAAGACTCGACTCTGATGGAACACAACTTCTACCGTTAATTGGGCGCAGCATGCGGAACGTTTGCACTAACAAACACTCATTTGGACGTGCGGTTCAATCGCGTTACTTGTCAAGGTGATTTCTCATCAGAAACTGAATAACAAACGTCAGATGTGACAGATGTCGCAAAAACATGGCCGCCACAAGCCGCAAAACCTACACCCCTTGAAACTTTCTTTAAAATCTGAGCCAGCGGATTTGTGCATTTGAAGAACTTACCGGTCTCTTGCAGCTGTACAAATACAAAAGGAAGATTTGCCTCTTTCATCAAGTACGGGAGAAGCCATAACACTGTGTGGTAAAGTAGAATTTGCAGCAAACTACGCATCAAGCAAATTTGCTTTTTATTGAACTTGAACATCTTTTGTTGTGTACATTTTTGTTAAAAATAGAAAATACGTGAGATATTTCCAAAAAAAATCAATTTACTTTAACTTAAAAATGGCGCCCAACGCTATAGTGCTAGGCGATCAAGAACTGCCACTTAGACACATCTGCCGATTCGAAAGAACCCAATTTTTGTGTGTTTCAGAACTTTTCAACTAAAAGTTGATTGGTCAAAAATGTTCTCTAAGCAGTGTACCCACAGCTTTTGAATTGAATACACACACAATCACCGACATTGGGGCTCACTTTTCCTGCAAAAGGGATATTTCTTTATTTCCTATGTTTGCTGATAAATATATGTAGCACATACATATATCTATATGGATGTGTTGTCTATGCTCGTGTATTGTATAACCTGAACTCCTACACAGAAAACAATATAGAGGTCCACCGGCAAACAAAGTTTTGGTTTTGATCCATATTTGATTCAGTTAAATGAACACAATATATTGCGCCCAGGGACTGCTGTATGCTGTGCAAGTGTTGTGAACTCACCACGATTGTTGGGTGTGTGGGTGTGTGCGTTTTGGTTTTGATTGTGTTTTCGTCCTTTGTTTGTAGTGGTATGTACTGACTTCTGTGTTCGAAACAATTGAATACCATTATTTGCTTACCACACCGACCGAATGTGTCTGCATATTTTATGGGAAGCTTTTGGGAGTTCAAAAACCGCCTCAGGAACCAGAATCAAGATCCATGTTAATGGCGTCCTTTGTGTAGCATGGTTGGTATGGTATTTATTACATGCGTTAGTAATGAGGTAAGCTGAGGGACTGTGGCCACTCTGGGCTCTTGAACGGAAATAGACGCAATAGCAAGGACATTTCCAAGCAATGTCCTTTGGAAAAGGGTGCATCATCCATTTATGTTGAAATCCAATAAAAATTATTTTTCTTTTATGAATATCCTTTTTGGTAGCCAGTTTTTTTGTATCTTCTCTTTGCAAATGAAGCATTGACACAGACCTTCTTCAGAAGGTACTTTATAAGATTTGTCTTTGAATTTTTATTTATTTTTTCTTGTGAACAATAACTTTTCCTTTATTATCCTGTCATAGACAGGCGGCTTGGAAAGAGAATGATGGCGTTGGCGGTCAGGAAGTGTTATGTCAAAGAAAACAGGACACTCTTAGACAAATTTATTCCGAAAGGAGAAAGTTTTCTCCGACGCAGCAGAAAACTAAACAAATGGCAATGACTTTTCTACGTGACACTCGCATCTAGGATAAAATAGTTTAGGGTTTTGTTTTCTTTTTGTCTGGCTCTTGTTGGTGGTATGGTGGAAAGGGGATTGGAAAAGGATACGAATAAGGACAAGGAGGTGGTTTTATATGTTTTTTTTGGTATCCAAGAGTCTGTTGGGAGCATGGAAATAAAGGAAATGATTTTGAATACCAATGAGAAAGGATATCTGTTGTTTATGTTTGTCTTTATTTGGAAGGATATCGATGATTCTTCGTCTGAGTTATGTCCAGAAAATTAGGTTAACGGACCGGACAAGAGGTGCTTTGGTGACAAATGGTTCGGAATGAGGGGGTGATGCTACAGAGAATATGACATGGTTTATTGAGCTGAATGTTACAGTTGTTGTTTTAGTAAAAAGTTGTTTGAGTCAGGGTTGTAAAAAAAAAACATTATTTCCTTTGGGAGTGATATAGCTACCAATATTTCTATGGAAATTGATTTGTAAGTTTTGTTTGACTTTTCTATATAGCCAGTCATTTCCCTGTGCCTGCGGTTGGCTATTTGAAATAGATGAATTGACCCAGAATAATATTTTTTTGGGCAAAAGAAAATTGACCGAATATGAAAGTTTTCCATGGGGAACTTAAACTGAGCATAGAAAGGGTTTTCAAGTTGTTTGGAAAAACCTACATATTTCAGAAGAGGAATGAAACCGAAGATCTTCGGTGTATGGTAAGTGACCTATAATATTTTCTGCTCACGAGTTCTACGCGAAAAAGACGGCTTGCAGGACAAATTAAATACAGCCTGGAAAATGAAATCGGAGTCCCAAATTTTCATAAGTAGTTCCTGAATAGGATGAATTTTAGTTTTTCACTTATAGTTTAGTTTAGTTTATTTTCAATAATCAGATAACAATCTTTTAGACTACTATAAGAAATAAATTATACATTTATGTTGGTGGATACATACATATATACAATTAAGTTTAAGGTCGTCCGCAAAAAGAAGACATTCTGAATTTTTGAAGATATCAGGTATATCATTAAGAAATAATAAAAATAACAAAGGCCCTAGATGACTTCCTTGAGGCACACTAGTTGGTACAGAAATGTTTTTAGATAACGAATTTTCAATTTTTGCTATTTGAACTCTATTAGTCAAATAAGATTCAAGCCATTCTAATAAATAAGAGTGAATACCTAGAGAAGCCAACTTGTGAAGTAAAATCTGATGGTTGACCCTATCAAAGGCCTTAGCAAAATCTGTGAAAATAATATCAGTTTGGGATTTATGTTCCATATTAAAAATAATGGTATTGCACATTATTGTCAAATTAGTCGCCGTTGATTTTCCGGAAATAAAACCATGTTGAGAAACTGATATGTAATTGTGAAACAAGTTAGATAGATAACTTACTGCAAACTATTTGTTCAAATACTTTAGGTATGCATGAAATCTTACAAATAGGTCTATAATTAGTTATATCTTGATTTGACTCCGATTTAAAAATTGGTGGCAAAAAGGAAATTTTCCAACAATCCAACAACCGCCCAGTAGTAAAGGAATGATTGAAAATCCATGAAAGTTGTTGTGCTACTGCAATAGAACACCTGAATAGTAGAAGTATCTAAAGAATATACCGATTGAAAATAGTCGGCAAATAAATCACAAATGTGTTGTAGATCACTGGTTGTAGTCTCTAAGAACTTCATGCTACTTGGCAAACCAGTAGATTTGCGCTTTAATTTTATAAAATTCTAAAAACGCTTAGTCAGATTTCAAATCATTTTGAACAGATAAGCGATAGTTACGATACAAAAAATTGTTAAGATATTCAAATTTTCGTTGACAGTTGATGTAATTAAGATGCACTTCTGCATTTGATATATTTGACTTGTAGAATTTATAAACTATGTTCTTTTTGTTTTCAAGATTGGTCAATCTCCTATTATACCAAATTGGACAGTTGTTTATTTTAAGACGTTTTTTTGGCACAAATATCTCTATAGTACCCTTAAATATATCAGTAAAAGAGGAATACACGTTAACTAAATCCGAAGAACAAAAAATGTTATGTTAGATGAGAGATAATCAACCACTACATCGAAGTTAGTGTTTCTAAAATCGTATATATAGTCTTATAATAATTAAACTCATTCTTTGAATAATGATAAAAATATACGCTTCCATCAATAGCATTATGATGAATAGAATTTGGAACTACTGGGAAATCGGACTTATAAAGACAAATGTCAAACTCATTATCTACAAAAATCAGATCAAGAATTCTATTCGAATAGAATTATACACATCACTATTGACAGAAACTTTTAAAACAAAAAATGTTTTAGCGGAGTACGTTAATATTGTGTTGTCCGAAATGGCCGAAATTTTGCCCTTAAAGTTTTGGACAAAAAGCAAATTGAATATTAACAATGAAATTGGTCACATAACAGAAACCTGCGGGAAACCAACATTTAAAATTATTTCATAAGGAAGCCGTAATCTCAGATTCAGTTAGTATACAAGGTGGTGCAAAATTAATCATAATTTTTGTAATTTTTGCAAATGGCGTCGTACGTCAATGTTATTTGACATTTGTGAACTAGACAGCTGCAGTATACAAACATACAAGGAGTGAAGCTCTATACTCCCTAAGCGCCTGGAATAATTGTGTCGATTTTTTATCAATAATTTCGATGTCGATTTCCTTATCCTTAGTTCCTCAACTCGAACAGACTGGAATAACAGGATACAATGCAGGGCATGGCCGCCATCGAACTGGTCGTTCAGCTGAGAATATCGCTGTTTGTTCACTGAGAACGAAGAAAAGTCAACCAGACGACGGTACAGGGCCATGATAAAAGTCTTCTTACTGGCGGAATTGGATCAGCTTGGTGAACCTGTGGTTTCAACAAGACGGTGAAACCGCATACACAGCACGAACCACAATGGTGAAGAAGCTTTTCCTGATCGCGTAGTTTCCCGTTTTGGCGATTTAGCATGGCCAGCAAGATCACCCGAATAAACCATCTCAGACTTTTTTTTTTGGGGCAACTTGAAATCGCGGGCCTATGCCAACAAGCCTCAGACAATCTTAGCCCTTAAGGAGAATATTCGTAAGGAATACGAACAGTTATCAATGAAAATCTTGCAAAGAGTAATGGAAAATGCCATAAAACGGGCACAAATGTGTGTCAATACTGCGGCGGCAGCCATTTGACGGATATCATCTTTTCCACTTAACAGAAGAAACTCTAAGGGTCAAAATAAAGATTTCCATCACTCAAAATCATTTTTTTTTTATTTAGTAAAAAAGTGATTCAAAAACAAAATTAGATGACAAATTTTGCTCCACCTTGTAGAATAAGCATAATCACAAAGTTTCAGAACAGTTTCTTCTGTAGACCTTCTTTTCCTGGTCTCAAACTGAGAATTACAAAAAAAAACTACTTTTGTTTCATTTTTTTTTCAAAAAACTTTTAAAAAAACCCGATAGAAGCGAAATGGCTCCACAATTGTTGATGTTAGTACTAACGCCACAATCACAACTCTCTAACTTTGAGGAATCAGGAAAAATACCCTTTGTTATTTTTTGGTTGAATATATAACTCAATATATATCAGACACAAGATAAGATATATTTTTGAAGCTGATACCAAGTCGTCAAATGTGGAATCAGACATTTTGAGAGACATAATAATTTTGTGAAGTTCAATAGCAGAAGAGTTCTCAAAGAAAAACGTTTCGGCACAAAAGTTTTCTATAATAATATGTCTAGCACAATGTATCGACTTAAATTATAGAAAAAAGTCTTTAAAAGATATGGTCCCAACAAGATGTATAAGAATGCAACCTGTACACTCCGACAAAATAGTAACGAGTTTCAGATGGTAAAACATTTAAACTAATCAAATCAGCCCTTCTTTTTGCAATTATGATGAGTATATTTTGACACCTCACGGCGGCCATGTTAATTTATCTTTTGGCTAATATATTCATGGTAAGTTATAAATTCGAGAATGACGTGAAAAACAGTTGAAAGCAGTTCCTGATTGCAGAAAAAAAATCATCTTCGCCACAAAGTACATCAACCAGGTACATTGATGAAGCAAGATATACTCGTAAAGCATGTTAAGAAAGACACTGTTTGGTGTGGATTGTGAGCTGGAAATTTCATTTGTCTGAACGTCGATAACCAATTTATTTTGTGAACGTGATGTGATTCTAACAGAACACCACTACTTGCCACAAAGCTGAAGCCACAATGAATATTTTGAATGAAAGATCTGAGAGAATGTTGATCTCACCGAGATCCTGTATTTTGACCCAGTAAGATATTTTCTTGTATAGTTTCCTAATCGAAAAATTGCCTGATAGTCTCAAAGTCAACAAACCCCTGCCATCGCTCATATTCAGCCTGATCTATAGGCCAGAACCGTCGATCTGAGAGAATGGTGATATCACGCAGAGAAGGGGCAACCGAGATAGATCGTGCTATTTGACCTAGTAAGACTGATGACTGATGATCTCAAAGTCAACTACCGCCATTACTCATATTCAGCATGATCAATGAACCTTTAAGATGCATTCCAAGCAGCGATACGGTGATCATTTGAATGATAGCATATTTCACAGAAAATGTCATTCATTCACGATTGTCTAAGGATTGTTGACATTAACTCGTGATTTCAATTAGCCCCAGATAAAGAAGTCTGTGATGGTTGAATCGAGCGATCTTGCTGGCTATTTTCAAATAGCCAAATCGCCAAAACGGGAGATTACGTGAATAGGAAACGTGTCCTTCAAAATATCCTTTCGTGCTGCAACATGGGGTTGCACCATGTTGTTGAAACCACTTGTTCACCAAGCCCCGCTCATCCAATTCCGGCAGTAAGAAGTCGTGTATCTTGGCGCTGCAACGTTCACCAGTAGCAATGGCCGTATTGCCGATGGCATCCTCAAAAAAATGCGGTCCAATCACTCCTCCTGCCTGAACGCCGCACAACACAGTTTCTTTGAGTGGATGTAATGGCTCGTTCATCTCACGCGGATTATCAGTGTCCCACAAAATCTTCTTCTTCGTTGTTGAAATTGAGGATGGCTTGACAGTAATTCACACATGACGGACAGTCAGCCGTGATTAACAAATTAACTGTTTGTAGGGGAACATGTGTAAGTCTTTCACTAAAATTCACTGTAGGGTCCGTCTGGTGATGTCCAATTACTTGGCCCATCATCTGGTTGATGTTTCTTCGTTCTTATCGACATCGGCAGCCACAGCCGCGATATTCACAGCCGAACGACTAGTTCGATGGTGGCCACGCCCTGCATTGTCTCCTGTGGTTACAGTTTGTTCGAGTCAAGAAGCTAAGCGTCGGTAGGTTTTCCCAGTTGGCGCGACACAATTAGGAAATCGACATCGAAAATCTCGCATTCAAAACAAATTTCTGGAACAAAGCGTCACCATACACAGCTATAACTTTACCGCATTTAGGCGAATCGTCTACTGAAAAAATCTTCAAAAATAACCAGTTTAAGACCCGATGTGACCAGAACTCCCGACAGGCAACCATTTTCCATTTCTCTTCTCGATTGGTGTAGGTATGTATGTATCGATTTAGTGACTTGGACCATTAACGAAACAAATAGCCCGAGTTCGTTACTTAAATAGCTTCCCTTATAATTTATGTTGGTGCTTTTATCAACTTTTCAAAGCCCGTTGACTGTTGTCATTAAGAAACAAAGATAAACATTTCAAAAATCTTACAATCGGTTGAACGTTCTATTCTCTTGCTCCCCCAAAGACCCATGAATAGATCTTTTTCATTCTTACGATAGTGAATAGGTTTCCCATTTGTTCATTTTTCATTCTCTAAAAACAAATCGACCCTAATAAAGACGTTGCAAATTGGATTTTTACTCAAAAGTCAAAGTTTCCCTTTCCGAAGAATTTATTTCGAAAAGTTTTGATAGAAGGCACACAATAAAAAGCCAAAACTTTTTCCTGCTATTTCCCATTTTCCTAATTTGAATTTTGAAACTATTACTTTTTCGTTCTGTTTCAGTGCCCTAACCCTAATGTCCTTTTTGCACAGGGCTGACGAGAGACAAGGTATAAAATAATAGATCCATGATAGAGCATTATATGGAATGTGTGTGAATTGAAATTACTTCCTCATTTAGTCGAATAGACAATAAAACCATTTTAAACTAATACTTACGAAGCTTTATTCGAGTTGCGGAGAATGAGGAAATTATCCAATTGCAATATACAATGGAAGGCATCCTTTCGAGTATTTTCACAGTTCTGACTTCATAGTTGGCCTACTTTTGGGTCACTTGGATGCACAAATACGTACTCTATTATTATTGCAGTAACCTGCCTATTGCATTTAAACGTGTATACTTATGGTTGCCGGGTTATAGCTGCTTCTTTCGCTGAGATAGATGTTCATTATAGTCTGGTGACTTTTCAACGTTCTCTATCCTGTCGCATCCAGGACAACCGTATACAAACACTCGGGATAATGTGCAGTCTAATGTCTGATAAGAAATATGAAGAATAAAAAAACATTACAAATTCCCACTTTGTGTCACTAACAATTAAGTGTATTTCGCCGAGAATTTTTTAGCTGAGTTTCCTTAAATAAGGAGAACACTGTCTGATATTTTCTAATAAATTCAATTTTCTTTTTTGGAATGTGGCTAATGGGCAACAGATATTGACATTTGCATGTAAAAACGGATTAAAACTTAGCTAAATCAGGTTTGAAATAGAAAACATTGGGGGCAATAAACACTGCTTCTAAAATTTGATTTAAGTCTTTTTAATAAGTACTGCGAAAATAGTTAAATGGGGTTTTTGGATATTAAATTTTTCATTGCATGGTTTCCGTCAACTTGATTTACAAATTACTTCATACTGTCATAGTAGTAACCAATATACCCTTGGTATAATGGTTAGTACGTTGGACTGTCGTGCAAAAGGTCTTGGGTTCGATTCTGAGCCACTGCCAAGGGTGTACTGCCTCTTGCGAAGAATTTACAAATTCGCTAAGAGTATCTCAATTCATGAGAATTGCTGTACATTGGCCGTTCGGAATCGGCAGAAAATCGTGGGTCCCCTCCATTCCTGGTTACAAGCATTATTATTATTTTTTTATATCTTTTCATAATGATTAGTGTGTTGGCTTGGCATGCATAAGGTCTAGGATTGATTTTTAGTTTAAGCTAAAGTTTTAAGAATTAAAAACTTTAAGGGATAATGAAAATTATCAACTCGAATTTTTAACTTTAATCGGGAAAAAACAAAAAATATTTCTTTGAACTAGGACAGCGGCAACCCAGTGAGTAGCTAATAGCATAAATTTTGGATCTGAGCATTTTACCACTACCACACCGGAAGCTATACTCTGTCCAACAAAAATTGTCAGTACAGGGAAGATAGGACGTTTGTCTCTCATTCTGGTTGCATTGCCATGCATAAGTGTGTCGCCTTTTAAAGCTCTCACAGGGATTCCGTAGTTTATATTATAAATCGCCGCAAATGAGAGCAAAAAACGCGTAGAGCTACCGTCTGCCGATTCAAAACGACTGAAAACAATATTCAATTTACCTTTTCCCACAACGCCAAGCGGTAAGATAATAGGCGCGTTTTTTTTTAAGTTGAAAAGCAATACGACAACACTCAACATACTCATCTTCTTAAAATGTGTTCTCAAAAGCTTCAAATCCCAAAAGCTCCTTAATAAAAACCACTGAATAAGCTCCTTGCTTGCAATTGAGAATGATAATGGTAACTCTGTTTTGATGTAGATAAAGAGCGCACGATCGTATTGAGTGACACTTGGACTTGACACACTTGACAGTACCTCATCAGCAGTGGAATACGACGCACGGTCGTGTTGGGGTGTACAACTTTTTTCAAAGAACTACAACAACAATTCCTTAAGAAAAGTCATTGGCTTGCTCTTTTTTTAGTGGCATTTTTCCTAACGCATTGTAGTGAGGGTGCATCAGGCGCCACTGCCTTAGAAAAAGCTCTCCCATGAGGCCTGTACTGACAATTTTTTTTGGACAGAGTTTAGGTAGTTTAAAGTGGAATTGTGCCAATAGCATTCTATCTCCGTGACCCAATTAGCTCTGAAATGCGCCATTTTGATACTAATGGGTGATTTTTTTGCCATTTTCTTTTTGGCAACACTGGTTTTGACAGCTCACGCATGTTTCGTGTTTTGTGTCACTGTCAAACATCTTCAGTTTTGTCTATTATTTAAACATGAATCGTCTTACAAACGAAACACGATTGCTTGTTAAGAAAGTTCATCGCGCACTTCTTCCATTTTATGGTCAGTTGATTCGACCTACTGAGGCGACTATTCGGGCTATTGTGACAAAATTTCGCACCAAATTCACATTGTTGTTGGACATTAAACCACCAACAAGCTTACGTAGAGTGCGAACTGAGGAAAATATTGCAGCTGTATCGGCCAGTGTTATTGATGACCGTGAATTATCAATTCGGCGCCGTTCGCAGCAATTGGACCTCTGTTACTCCACTATGCCGAACATTTTGCGGAACGATTTAGATGTGAAATATGAATTGTATCAGTCACTTAACAGGATCACTACACTCATCCAAAACCATCTACACTGTGCCAAGCTAGGTAGCTTGTTGACTGGTGCTGAAACAGTAGCCAATCCTCCCTCAATGTAAACCGCTGTCAAAGCCCTTAGTCCCTTAGCTCGGGATCGAAGGAGTCAAACGGAGGGCACGCCACAGAAGTAACCGAAGTTCGTCCTAGAGTCATTTCGTCGAGTTGAGAAAAGAGATAAAAAATGCCCTTTCTAATGATTGTGCTCTAAATTTGGCTAGGGCATTTACAGTGGAAATGAAGGGCTGTTACGTTTTCCCGCCGGTCCCACAGCTATGATAGTGAGTGTTGTGAGGAATGCCTAGCTTAGCTGTATGCTCTTCTATTGGCCAGTGTCCGATACAGGTAGCTGCGATCCTGGCTGTGACTTGCCTGGTTCTGTATATCAGATCAAGTGTTCGGGATTTTTTATAGGTGGCCCAAGTCTTTCTAGATAAATTGCAGTTAGTTAAATTGCTCCACCTACGGTTTGAGAGAATATTGCCCTTCATAACTCCGAGCGGAATGTGGACTTTTTCCGCAAGTGAGTCATGAAGGGCTGATTCCTGCCTGGACAGCTCATCAGCTCGTTCATTCCTATCAATGCGACAATGACCCGGAACCCAGGTAGGAGCGACATTGTTGTTAATATTGCAACCAGAAAGTTTATCCCGGCATTGTTGGACAAATTTGGAGGATGATGAACTTGTACTTTTCCTTCAATTTCTTATAAAACATTCACATAAATAGGAAAAAAAGAACCTCAAAAAGTGGATGTGGCATAACAAAACTGTTAAAAAAATATTTCCGAAATATTTTGTTTCGTCTTTTCCTTGTTTTCTTTGAAAACCGTTGAAGATATAATTCTTTAGTCAAAAGTTGGCGTAGGAAATTTTTGGCATGAAAGTTATTTTCTTCAAAGGTTTTCATAAGTAAAAACGCCCTTTAAGAGTTAGCTTGCCAAAAACTTTTTATCGAAGAGTTGTTTGGAAACCAAATTAAACTTAAGCTTTTCTGAAGAACTTTTATAAACTTTGACGATAAGATGACTTTAAAAAGAAAGAGGGCGTGTTGTGATGATAGCTAATAAGCGCAGGAACATAATCCTCATTTTGTATTTTGGGATTTTTTTCCAAATGAAGTGGGACATAAGACTGAACTTGAAAATCTGTCTAACTTATGTGGGAAATATGAGTAAGTTCCAAGAATTATAATTTTGTCTCGCTTTGAGCTCAGAAAGTTTATTGCCAGTCGTCAGGCAAGAGCCAATATCAATCTTGGGTCCTTTGTTCATATTACACAACTCAGTTCTTCCCCCGAGCGTACCACACAAAGTCATGTTGTCCTAGATACTGTTGACATAGGCACCGATCTGGCGAATGAACATAGCCTACACGAAGCAGCGGAGGATGATCGAGATGGAGGACCCTAAGAGAAAGTTTAACTCCTTTGAATCAGCGAAGAGCGCCAGATAGACATAGTTTTTTAATAAATATGTATTTTTAATAAAATCAAATTTTTTGTATATGTGTATATAATTTGTCTTTATTATTTTTATAATCAAATAAATTTCACAACATTAATTTTTTTAATTTTACTAATAAGCGACGCGTTTCGGATTTTCACACATCCATCATCGGGCTTTACTGTTGACTTATTGTATAGTTTGCCAAACTTAACTTATTGTGGGTGTTGTGTATTATTTTTTGTGTTGATCATGGTTATTGATTATTCGTCTCATTTTAATAATAACCATGATCAACACAAAAAATAATACACAACACCCACAATAAGTTAAGTTTGGCAAACTATACAATAAGTCAACAGTAAAGCCCGATGATGGATGTGTGAAAATCCGAAACGCGTCGCTTATTAGTAAAATTAAAAAAAATTAATGTTGTGAAATTTATTTGATTATAAAAATAATAAAGACAAATTATATACACATTACAAAAAATTTGATTTTATTAAAAATACATATTTATTAAATACTAAAAAACACAACATGGAGACTACAACACTTAATTAGACATAGTTTATTAAGAAATTTGTTGACATTGGTGCCTTCATGTCGACTGTGGCTTTTACTGAAATATTTTCCTTTTACTCGTATCATATTTCTAACAATTTGGGGTTTATGTCCCATATCCAAGTATGATATTAAGAGTGTATCTATGTTCAATCTACGAGTAAAATACTTGGGACTAATGTCCCAGTTGGGTGAGACATAAGTGCCAAATTCGATTTGCATTTTATGTTCACCTTTAAAAAAGGGGATTATGTCCCTGGATCTGGGACTTATGTCCCTGCGGCTACTTGTATTTTATGTCCAAAAAAAATCGGTACAATTTGGTTCAGATTCAATAGTTTTATAATCACCTCCCAATAAAGTTTGAAAACCAATGTGCCTTCGCACGGTATTTCGTTTCCTGACTTTTAGTGACAGAAATAATTTCCCACGTCTTATCCCGAAAATTATAAAATTTAGTACACTAAGAGATTTGGGCCCATTAAGGCGACTGAAACTGAAATTTCATAAATGCAAAATGGAAGTTTCTGGCAAATTATGGATAAAGTTCCAAATTCTAAAATTCAAAATTTTTAAAGTCTGGAATTTAGTCCAATGTATATATTTGAAATGCCTTAAAACATGTGCTAGAATGTGAAGTATACTTCAATATGAAATTTATTCCAAGCCAGATATTGTCTGAATTTAGGACAATAAGTAGAAAATCTTGTGAAATCTTCTCAAAGGGTTACAACTTATTTTTGGTTCTTTTTTGAAATATTACTTTTTCTTGTAGCCGAATACGAATTAACTAGAAAAAGTACACGAAATAAAAAAGTTCCATACTTCAAAAAATAGCGTTCCCATGAAATTCACCTTAAAACAAAAACTATAAAAACTCCAGGTGAGAGTATGAGAGTGGAAACTTTTATATGGCAAACGTCATCCAGTTAATGGTGCTGCAAAACAAACAAAAAATAGCAACAGCATCCCAACATCATTAAATGGAGTTCTGATCCGGAAGCAGATCCGGCATTGCGAATCCTGTGAATGCAATGGATAAATATGCGAAGCTTGTGTTGTGACAACAAAACGGTAGGAGGGAAAACATCGAAAACTACATCCAACTGGAGAATGGCCAGAAATGAACAGCATAGCACACAGTCCTTGCACGTTGTGGTAGAGTAATAAAAAAAAAAACAACAATACAAAACAAAAGTCCTGAAACATCCACAAAGCCAGAAAACTAGATGACAACAGAAGGAGCCAGCAAACAAGCGTGGATGACCTAAAAAACAGGGTTACAATTCACCTTAATCCATGTATCCTCTGCACAGACCCTCACCTCACCTCAACCCACCGCACCTCATCTCCTTCAGCCGCAGTAAAAGTTCTGTTTGTTTGCATCTTCATCTCTTTTTTTTTCAAGAACTCAACTCATCTCATTTCAGGATTCATCAGTGGAGGAGTGAGTAACGGATTGAGGCGAAATATTATACTGTTGCTACCTGGTGTCCTAGTTTCCTTTCGTTGGTTTTTATGGCCCGGTACCCTAAATGGTCGTCCGCACTAAACATTTATTTGTCCGCCCGTTCAGATGAAAAAATCACTGAATAGAAAAAGCAAGCAGAAAAATGATGACGAGGAGGGAGGTGGGGGACGTTGGATAACTGTCGAAAGAAATTATTTTGCCAACGGGACTTTTTCTTTCTATAATGTGTACCGTTTCTGTCAAATAGGCTTAAAGAAAATATTCTATCCCAGCCCAACTTAGCTTAGCCTGAGAAATAAAAACGGAAAATGAAAGGTTTACAAAAAAAAAAAAAAAAAAATTTAAACATCAAAAAACATCTTTTGTTGGGTTTTGATGAGGAATGTTAGTTCGTTTTTGTGAAGACTCAAGAGAGTTTACAGAGTCTAGGTTGTGTTGGATTTGTGTGCACTGCACAGAGAGTTGTACTTTGCCTTGAAGGTAAAAAATTGTGCGGTAGGTATATCTAACTGAGTAAATAATAATGAATTTGAATTATGTATGTGCAAGAGCTTAGAAATTTATGACAATTTAGAGTCATGAATGAGCTGCTAGGTCACTTGAATCTGGTTTCTTTTCAAATTTTAATGATGAAGTGTACCTATCAGTTGATCAAATCTAAATTTAAGAAAAGACCCAGTGTCAGATCAGCAATCATAAAAATGATGTTTTCTTCAAATTGTTGACGCAGTTAAACGTTAGAAAATGTAAAGTAGCATTATTTCGTCGAATTCGTCTATGCACGTCCAGACTCTCCTATTGACGGAATTGTTTCAGGAGCCATTAAGACTATAAGCTGATTTTAAAAGCAAGTATTTTTGCAATTTTACGGAGGTATCAATAACAGTAGTCCCGCGAGTTGTAGTCTGAATTAAGGAGATTTCGGTGACCTAAAAAGTTTGGACATGGTAATTTGAGGAAAAAATCTGGTAAGACGAATTGTGTTGCATTCGAGTAGTGCGGCTAAAGAAAGAACGTCTAAAGCTATGCTCAAGGATAAAATGATGATTCATAGCTAGAAGCGTATTTTGGCGAAATATTTTGAGAGAAGTAATAGAACCTACTTTTTATTTGAAAATTTTTCATAGAAAAGGTGAAAAGGACTGGAGGATATGTATGATGCGTTTCCTATAAAATTTAGAACTTTTTACAGAACTTCATCCTATATATTCAAATAAGTAATTTTCTTTTTATTATACACGTAATATATGGGTTATAACTAGCCTTAAAATGTTTAAGAAAAGTGCTAGCGTTTAGGAAAGTTGGAGAGGATATTGAAGGAGTTAACAATACACATTGGTTTTGAATGCCTAAGTGTGTATAACAATGCGATAGAAGTATTAAACCGCGTAAAAAATTTCACATTCGTGTAGTGCGACTACAAAAAGAATCTCTAAACTTAAGAGTTTGTCCGAGATGGGTCCAATGGTACACTAATGGTCATTCATTGAGTATTACGGTTTAAGGAAGGAAAGAATTACTACAACGACAACATACAGCATTGAGCTGGCGAAGCATTAAATTTAACGTGGTTTTTAACTTCCATTCGTTACTACTGCCAAGACCAGAATTTAATGATATTATCATAGGTAACCGTTCAAGTTCTATATCCGAATGATTCTAGAAATCTAGAAAAAAATATTTATTTAAAGAAGTGGATTCAAAGCCTCATACAGAAGATCATACGAGGGCGGGTCAATAAGTCCGTGACTTTTGGAATAAAACACAGATTTTTTGATCAAAAAATAATTTTATTTTTCAACGTAGTCTCCCTTGAGCTCTATACACTTTGTCCAATGCTTCTCCAATTTTTTTATCCCTTCCAAAAAAATGATTTGTCGAGGTCCTCAAAATAGGCCTTTGTTTGCGAGATGACTTCATCATTGGAGTCAAATATTTTTCCACCAAGCCATTTCTTCAGGTTTGGGAACAAGAAGTAGTCGCTCGAAGCCAAATCTGGAGAATAGGGTGGATGAGGGAGCAATTCATAGCCCAATTCATGGATTTTTGCCATGGCAACTGCACATGTGTGCACCCTTGCATTGTCTTGGTGGAAAAGAACTTTTTTCTTGGCCAAATGAGGTCGGTTTTTTTTCAAATCGTCATTGAATCGGTCCAATAAGTTGGCATAATATTCCCCATTTATTGTTCTTCCCTTTTGAAGGTAGTCAATGTGGATTATCCCGCGTGCATCCCAAAAAACAGTCGCCATAACTTTATTGGCTGACAAACCCACCTTGGCCTTCTTTGGCGCCGATTCACCCTTAGAAACCCACTGTTTTGACTGTTGTTTGGTCTCTGGTGTGTTGTGATGGGTCCATGTTTCGTCCACGGTTACAAAACGGCGCAAAAATTCCTCCATATTGCGATTTAACAACGCCAAACCTTCCTGTGAAGTTGTTACACGATTGCGTTTGTGGTCGACTGTGAGCAAACGCGGCACCC
The DNA here is from genome assembly GCA_963931855.1 of Philhelius festivus. Taxonomy (NCBI): domain Eukaryota; kingdom Metazoa; phylum Arthropoda; class Insecta; order Diptera; family Syrphidae; genus Philhelius; species Philhelius festivus. Next base: position 29,957,387 of record OZ007556.1, on the reverse strand, counting down.
ATCTTGCGGAAAGCTTTCTCATGCCCAAGTGATCATTCAAAATTAAAACCACTGAGCCATGCGAGATCCCTACGGCTTCCACAATCTCTCGCACTTTCAATCTTCGGTCGGCCAACACCATATCGTGAATTTTTTCGATTGTTTCGGGTGTAGAGACCTCAACTGGGCGTCCAGGACGTTCGGCATCTTCAGTGCTTGTACGGCCACAACGAAATTCAGTAAACCACTTTTTTACCATTGAAATCGATGGTGCAGAGTCCCCATAGTATTTATCAAGCTTAGCCTTGGTCTCGGTAATGGTTTTTTTCGCAAGAAATAATGCTTAATAAGCACACGAAATTCACTTTTTTCCATTTTCTCCTCAAATTAGTGAGTAGTCTGATAAACATAGCTGTCAAACACAAACTAACTAACGCAGCAAGTTTAAATTTTGACAGGAGTCAACTGACAGATGCCTGTTGACAGGAGCAGTGTTGCTGTTTCAGTAAAGAGGTCAGAAATTCAAAACCTCACGGACTTATTGACCCGCCCTCGTATATGAATACTAAAAAGACAGACGGAGACAAAACGGAGCCCTGCGGTACTCCAGAATTGAATTTATTTTATATATATCAAATTTAAAACCATTCAATACGACTTGTATTGAGCGCTCCAAATGGTAATTACTAATGTTACCAAGAAGGAATTCTTTAATACTGAATGCATGCGTTTTTGATAAAAGATCTTACTCGTAACACCTAACTCTAGCAAACGCTTTCGCCAAAATGATGTAAGGTATGGTTGCAACCTTCGGTGGACCTATTGCTATGACAGCCATATTGCCGATTTCGTTCTTCAAGATATTTCTTGAGCCGATAATAATTATAATTATATAGAGTTTTCATGAACTTGGGAAGAAGGAGCGTAACTGTAAGTTGGACGAAAGTTAGAGTGAAGAATATTCGTTGGACAAACGCTGCTTTCTACAACTCGGAAAGAGACCGGTAAAGTAGAACAGATGGGAAAGCATAAGTAATGGTTTTGTTGACAATGAAGAATGCCTGCAAAACAATGGACGGGATACCATCCGGACAAGCGGATTTGAGATCTTTTAGTACTCTTGGAACTGTTCGAGCGCGAAAGAAGACTTGTCTCATAAAATCGTTTACGCTCTTAAGTACAGGGGAGTCATGACAACTTCTGGTAGCGTCAAATTAACAGCAAACTGTGCTGCAAGCAAATTGTCTTTTATAGTGACCTGACAAAAGGCTTGTGAGGCTACTTTTCAATGGCGCTTAGTAGAGTATGCTCCCTTATAATCATTAATTTAATTTATTAATACTTATTTCCCCATTCAATTATTATTAATTTTTTTTGACTACCATAAGTTGGAAACTGAGTTTTTGTTGTTTGATCATTACTAAAGGGTTTTTCAACAGGGACGCTACAAAAGTAGAGCAACAGGGACAGCAAACGACGCCATATTTCTTGCCGCTCTTTTGACATTTCTCTTCAGTAAGGTTTGCCATTTCATGATGGAAAGATATACGAGCCAACAACGAGTCGAAATTATTAAAATTTACTACCGAAATTCGGAGTCAGTGGCCTCAACAATTTATGGTCGTCATAATCGTCCTAGCAGATCAACAATTGAGCGCCTAGTGCAAAAATTTGAATCCACAGGCACAGTACAAAATATTCCCGTGCCAGTGAGACAAACAAGTGCCCGTAGTGTCGAGAATATTGCTGCCGCTGAGGCTTCAGTTGCAGAAAGTCCAAATATGTCTCTTACACGTCGTTCTCAAGCGTTGAGCATCTCTGTGACGTCGTTGTGGCGAATTTTGCGAAAAGATCTTGGCATACATCCTTACAAGATTAAATTGACGCAAGAACTGATGCCGCTTGACCACCAGAAGCGTCAAATGTTCGTGAATTGGGCTGAGCAACAACTTAAAAATGATTCGAATTTTCATCAAAAATCGTCTTCAGCGATGAGGCTCATTTCTGGCTGAATGGCTTCGTAATAAACAAAATATGCTTCAACAAATCAACAAATCAAATTTAAATACAACTTTTTAGGCAAACCTTTGACGATGTTATCGAAATAGCTAAAGAAAATAGTATTAAGTTTGCGTTTGCACAACTCCTAGATTCAGCTTTTTTCGACATTTAAAAATAAAATGACACCAAATCTTAAAGTCGTAATGGCAAGCCCGAGAAATAAAGAAGAGACTTCATAAAAAAGTTTTGGGCTGATAAGAGAATATTAAAAATCCTGCTTTCGTTAAACTAGAATCTTTCCATGCGATAGACCAAAACTCTTGGACAAAATAAAATTGACAAATATCTCCCAGATGATCCAACTTCTATCAATATGATAACCCTATAAGTTTGAGACTTCTCTATAAGAAAAGCCTCTGAACTTCTAGTATTTCCAGTAGAAAGCCAAGATAAAAAGAAGTTCAGAATTGTAACGAAGCGTTCCAGGCTACACTATTTTCTTCATTACTTTCCCAGCCAGATGCTGGGACAGAGATGTCCTGCTGCCGATCGCCAGCAATTTTTCAATGTCATCAATATAACTCACATTGACTAGAAGCACACAACGTCACAGAAAAATGTAAGCAAATTCCAATTTTCATTCATTGGCCTTAGGCTAGTCGCGCACTGGCAACTGTGATCGAAATCAATGCCGTTTTGCCACCGGGGGCTTTGTTTCTGCTGATCTACCAGAGCGTTTTGCCTACTGTTTAAGTGCCACCAGGGACGTAGTACCTGCAGCTAATGTACCAAATACTTCAGTCTGCTGTTCGGAAGTTCCGTCAAGAGCGTAGTTCATGTCCACACTTATCCGAAGCCAGTTTTCCCGATACCAGAACATCAGGAGAAAATTCCAGTAAAATACACCATTAGACTCAAATCCCGAAACACAGTTCATCAGAAACCAGATTCCGAAACCCGAAGTTCAAGAATACTCGAAAACCGAAAACTCGGTTACCAGAAAAGATTCATCATTGTATTTGAATTAAAGAGAATATTATATACGAGTAATATAAGAGTTGTTTCATAATAAAGATTTAATTATAAGGTTTAAAAGACCTTTTATCTGAAGTTTGTGTTTCTTTAGAAAAATCGGTGAGCAAAACGTCGACTCGAAACCAAAAAATACCTCACAGCACTGAACTTGAAGCAAGTGCTGAAGAAAAAACTTTAGTACGTAAATCTAAGGTCTTTATCATTGTGTAAATAAAAACCAAAATTTAAAAAAAAACCATTGGCCCGTTTTTGAGACATTGAATTTTCCAAGCTGTATGCCGGTATACAGATAAGATATAAAATTAAAGATAGCAAAACAGTTTGAAAATAATACAAATTTTGAAAACTATTTTTCAACATTTGTATACTGCTTTTTTTTTTGATTAAATTTAAATTTTGTTGCTAAATCTTATAGATAGCTATTAATTATCATGTTTCAAAAAAATTGAGCTTGGACTTTTCGAAACATTGAGATTTCAAAAAAAAAAAAAAAACTTGAAAATTTTAAAAACAAAATTTTATTCAAACTTCCTAAGAGCTTTACAATAAAAAAGTTGATCAAATTCGTTTAACAGTCTTTGAGAAAGTCTTGAACAAAAAAAAAATGGGAGATATCATTAAGAACAATTTTTTTTTGTAAAAAAATTTTCAACCAATTATTAGCTAGCTTTTACTAAAATATTTTTTATGATTTTTGTTTTTCAATCTGTGGAACAGTTTTTGAGAAACAAAAAAAAAACATTTTATAAGATTTCGACAGGTACCGTTATTTTTAGTCTAAAAATTAAAGAAAAAAAACAATTTTCAAGGAAATCGGCCGAGCATTTAAGGCTGTAGTTGCGAGAACCCCTTGTTCCGTCTTCGTTATCATCGGAATGTCAAGTCTGATCAAAATATCAAGTTAGATTTTTTTTTACAAATTCACAACTTGCTTTTTTGTACTTTTATGGTTATCGCAAGTAAAAATCACTAAATAGCTACACTTCGTATAATTTGTTTTTCTGACTTTACTAAGCTCTAAATATAGTCACCGTCGTCTAGACCCATTAGCTCGTTCACCTTAAAATAAACGCCTGTCGAATCACAAGAGCAACCTAATTTTAAACTAATTTCCCAAAAATATCTTCCCCCATTAACGCACATTCGAAACTTATCTCAAAATCGAATTAGGAACAAGCCAATATCAGCAATAAAAGGCAAGACTTTTATTTTTCAAAATAGCCCTCCCGAAACACATATGAATGTGTTCTTATTTTTTTTGCTCCATACTGTTCCGCAACAACGTCATATATGTCCAACTGTCAACGAACCCTAGATAGAAGCTGCTTCGGCTATAAATCATTTCCAACTTAAACACTCTCAGTCTCCAGTCAGAAGATATGTTATAGACGGCCACCAAATTCCATGAACATCGTCTCTTCAATCTTGAAATATTTCAGTCATTTATCTAAAGAAGTCACGCGGACACGAATGAGTGTGTACCACCCTCGACAAGATGTGTTTCCAAAAATAGGATAAGCATCTGAGAGCGTTGCATTTGTCCTAATGAGCTGGTGTTGTTCAAAAATTGAAATATCTTCGAACCGAAACGGAACATCCTCTCACTTAGGGCGATGCAAAGGATGTTTTCTTTTTGATTTTGTTCGCTTTCGTTGTCATTCTCCAAAAAAAAAGGAAGCCTGTAATTATTTATTTTTGGTCCTGAAGAGCATCCTGAAATAATCACTGCGGCGGATGTCATAAGCAGTGCTTGCAGGCAGCAGTCGCTATTATTATCATTCTAGATGATCAAGGCGGATGATTGATGGCTTGAAGTGGTTTTGGTGCGACTTCTATGCAAAGTCCTTCAAAACCAAACTTCATTAGCTTCAAGGTAATGAAATGAAGGGGGAATGATAAGGCCACAATTCAGTTGTAACACAATTACATTGAGGCAGACCACGGTTCGTCGAAGAGGTGTCAACCCTTCACTCAGATGACCACATTAAAGGCAATCACTTCGATAGCCGACGACGACGTTACGTGACGCTGACAGACCCTTTTAGTCTGAATCCGCATTATTTGTCGACTCTTTCTCCGACTCTATAGTTATAGAAATTGATTTAGAGTGGGTGTCAGAAGTGAAAGAGGGTGAATATTATATTTGCCAAATGAACGCGTCGAACACACTTTCTCACTCGATTTATGCGAACAGTCCGGGTAAATGTCACGTACATTCTGTCACTAGCAACACGAGTGAGTGCATCAGGCTGGTTTTATTATTGTGCAAATGCAACGCAGCGCAACACTCTCTCGAAGGTGCAGCGAAATGACGAGCAGGAAATCCACTCGGTTGCAGTTTGCTTTGCATTTATTTTAATAAGATTTGCATTGCCTTTCCCTATGCAATAATTAATAGCAGGAAATAAATCGTGCAATCATCCCTTTTTTTGCTTTTGTTTAAAAAGAGAAATGCGCACTAGTTAAACAAAGGATTCACATAACAGAATAACAGATGCTCGCAATTTAAGGATTTCGTAGAATAAACATTTCTCGAAGGAATAATCAATTGTGGAGGTTGAAAGGGGGAAAACGCTTAAAGATGAATTTTTCAAAAAAAAAAAAAAAACAAATACCGACCCGAGGAGGGTAACCTGCGGAACATCAGTTTAATGTTTGGTGCTTATGCAAACAAAGGGTGAAGAAATAACTACACAAGATTACTGATTAGGTTTGAAAGTGTTGATTTATGTCATCCCTTCAAAATATTTTGCTTGAAAAGAGTTAAAAGGGAGATGAAATGAGGTATTACATATTTAAAGGCACACAACAACGCAACTAGTAGTAAAAATCGAAGAAGACTGATTTAACTTTGTTCTTTTGGAACATTCTATGTTTAAGGGATAAGTTTGAATTGAAGAAAATAATACCTGCAGTTCACGCCTTGTCGTTACCTTCTGTTTGCGAATGGAGCTGTATTGTTAATACCAATCTGATTTTTGATATACACATTTCGTATTGGAATTTTGTCAGACAAATTTAATACACAACTGTATTGCACAAACCTAGCCTTATGTTCAAGAGACTTAGACTTTTAAAAATTTCTAAAAACCTAGAGAGTTTTAAAATTGTGAAAAGAACTGCTTCAATAGTTTGAGCTAAAAAAAGAAAACATCTGGTTAAATGCTCAGACGTATTTCTGTTAGTTTCGGATGATTACCACCAAAAAAGGTGGAAGGAGCACTTCTCTACCAGTACGGTGAACCCAACGCCTGATGAAATATCCTATGTAACAAATTCCCGAATGCGCACTATATTCCCAGCAGATGATAAATCAGAGCACTGAAGAACACCAATGCGGTGTGACTTCACGGTATTCATGGTGAGCTCTTAAAAGCAGCACCCACAAAATCGAGTGAGCTACTGCTATCACTCTTGAGAAAGCTTGGGAAACAGGGAGCTTTTTTGAACTGTGCCAAAAAAGAATGATTGTTGAGCTCTCAAAGAAAGGAAACCTAAGGGAAGGCAGCGCGAAGACTGAAGAGGAATTAGCGAGCTGCCTGCGGTTACTAAGTGTACAGCAAAAGTCTTCACTCGATGCTGGACAAGCAGGATTTTGCACTGAAACTCCCTGTGTGAACCACATCATCATCTTGCGGAACATCCGAAAATCATCGAAAGGAGCTTTGAATACCGATCACCCCTTCAAATGCTGTTCATCGATTTCGAAAAGGCATTCGACAAAGTCAACAGAAAATATATCTGGATTGCTTTGCCCATGAAAGGGATTCTAGAAAACATTAATTGCTAGTACCAAGGCTACACATTATAGATCCACAAATTTCACGTTCTGCATAAAGGAAGATTGCTAAAGGAGTTTGAAATCTGAAGTGGTTTCAGGCAAGGCTGTATACTGTCACCAATACTATTCTTTTTGGTAATAAAATGTACTGCACGCAGCTTTGTCGACTGACAATGAAAGAATTCAGCGGTCTCTGATGCAATCGAATCTCAAAAACGCATGCTTGCTCTCTTATAAGATCACATGTCTCTTCCGAATGACAACAAGGGTATAGAGAGAAGCTGAAATAGTGGCGCCAAAGATCAATATGGCGAAAACAAAAAGCATCAGCTTTGGAACTTCTAGTGGATATTTCTGGACAACCGGTAGTTATGGTGAAGAATTTTTAATATCTTGAGAATCGTCACTTTGGGCCAACTGTATCTTCAATGATGAACATGAACATGCAAGAACAGTTCAGGAATCCATTGGCGCAAATTTGTAAACAGCCTAATGTTGAGGTATAATTACTAGATATACTACTTAATAATTTGCTAACTTTAAAGTACTTTGCTAACTTTTTCTTAATTTAAAACATTTTGTAACTAATATCGTGCCTATGGCTATTTTGTAATAAGTTGCGTGTGAACACAAATAAAACAAAGTCAGTTCGTGTACAACAAAAGTAAATAGATCTTTTTTAAAGTTTGTAAATGTCGAAGAGTCATGTGAAGTTAGTACGGTACTAAAAAAATAAAATAGCTATGATGTTAACTTTAATGCAATTTTAGAGAAAGTATGATGCTGGAGTTATCTGCTACAGTTATCTAAATTATGACAATATATGGCTAGGTCTAAACACTGTTCTTCGATTTCGTGAAGAATGGGTCGAAGGAATTTTCATACCTATTTTGTTATCTGTTAGTACAGACGATATGAGCCCAGAAGACGACTGGGAGCAATGCCAACATGCCATCAAGGCTGCTGCGGAAGAGGTGCTAGGATTCTCACAGCCGCCGCCAAAGAACCCCTGGTTTGACTCCGAATGTGCTCAGGCAAACAATGCCAAAACGGAGGGGTATAGGTTGTGGCAGCAAAAGAAGACAAGGGCCTCTTGTCAGCTCTACGTTGAAAAGAGAAGGGATGAAAACCGCTTGCTCAGTAAAAAGAAAAGAAACCATAAGCAGCGTGAAATCGAGGAAATAGAGAGGTGTTTTAGCAGAAAACAGGTGCGGAATTTCTACAAAAGATTCAAAAAGTAACCAACAGAATTCACTAGTCGCCCTGGTGCCTGTAAGGATGAGGAAGGAAACACCATAGTTGAAACGCAGTCGATGTTGAAAATCTGTAGAGATCATTTTTACCAGCTGCTTAATGGAGATGATGACCAAAAATGATCTGGAGTTCCACCCACCCGACCTAGGTGAGTTCAATTTAGCCATCGCCAGGTTAAAATCGAACAAAGCAGCCGGTTCTGATGGTCTACAGGCGGAACTTTTTAAGTACGCTGGAGATGATCTCGTTAGGAGCATACACCAACTTTTCAACAAAATATGGTCGGAGGACAGTATGCCCGACGAGTGGAACCTTAGTACCATCTGCCAGATCAACAAAAAAGGCGACCGCCTTCTCTGCAGCAACTATAGAGGCATTAGCCTTTTAGACATCGCTTATAAGATCCTGTCTAGCGTATTATGTGAACGCCTAAAGCCATTTACTAATGAACTGGTTTAGGCCCGGAAAGTCTACCATCGACCATCTTCACACTACGCCAAATCCTGGAGAAGACCCAAGAATTTAATATCGATACACACCACCTAACATATTCATCGATTTTAAAGCAGCTTATGACAGCGTTAATAGAGAAGAGCTGTACCGTGCCATGTCGAGTTTTGGTACGAGTATCACTGCCAAACTGATACGCCTTATCAAGATGACGTTGAAAAATGCCCGTTGCTCCGTCAAAATTGGAAGAAATTCAAACCAGCAGAGGACTTCGATAAAGTGACGCGCTTTCATGTAGCTGTTTTAATATTGTCCTTGAGAGTAAGCAATTGAGGAATAAAGCCCTATCGAGAAATACCAAGGAGACGCTGTACAAAACCCTGATCATCCCGGTCTTGCTATATGGTACAGAAGCATGGACCCTTTTCCAGGCGGATGAAAGCTCCCTTGGTGTTTTCGAGAGAAAGGTTCTACGCCCGATTTATGGTCCGGTTTGTGTCGATAGGCAAAATAACATCTGGCGAAGACGATACAATCATGAATTGTACGAGATGTACAGCGACGTGTTCCTAGTCAAGAACATACGTATTCAGGTGTTAAGATGGCTAGGGCATGTAAAGCGAATGAACATCGACGCTCCATCCCGTAGGGTATTCAACGCTATACCAAAGGGTACGAGAAACAGAGGCAGAAATCATCTCCGGTAGCGTGATTAAATTGAGGGAGATTTAAGGTAACTTGGGACTGGAAACTGGAGGCAGCAAGCTAGAGATCGAGACTGCTGGCGGGCACTACTATTTGAGGCCCAGGCACACCCTGCGCTGTAGTGCTAACTAAAGTAAAGTAAAGTATTTTTGTTTATGTATACACATTTTGTGCTACTTCTGGTTGAATATGTTTCTCGAGTATGATTACCTCATCACATGGTTAAATTTACAAGAATTGAAGCAATGCAGCATCGATTTCTTGCTCTCAAGGGACTTCCATTGGTTGACAACAACAATTTAGGTTTAAAGATTTGATCTATATTTTTATATATTTTGATATTTTTTGTTTTTGAACTTTCATTTATTTAACAACATTTTGTCATGACATAATTTATTCAAAGACGTAAGGCAACAATTGTTCAAACTGATTTAATACAAAAAAAAAATACTTCAAAACCATAACAAATGACGATGGGTCAATAAATCGCTGAAAAATTAAAACAAGGACCGCTCTTTTCAGCATAAATATTTCTTGCTCGATGCACTTCATCAAACGTTTGTTCAATTTTTTGATGCCCTCAAAATAATACGGTTTCTTGAAATAAGGGTTTGTTTCAACGATGACCCCTTCATTCAACCAAACTCTCTTACCTTCCGAGCAATTTTTTCACGTTTCACGTTTGGAGTCGCGGGGGTCTAAATCTGAGGAATATGCTGGATGAGGGAGGAGTTCGTAACCTAACCTTGTTTGCTGAGGAACAACCCACCTTGGCCTTCTTCGGCTTCGACTCACCATTGTTTTGAATGGTCCTTGGGTCTGTAGTGTGTTCGTGTTGTAGTAAATCCATGTTTTATCCACGATTACGAACCGGCGCAAAAACACTTCTTTGAAGTTTTGGCAGCAATTGCGTTTGTTGTCGATTGTGATCACTGCTCGGGCACCTTCATTTACCGATCGTTCATTATCAAACCGTTGATTTTATCGACCATTTCTGGTGTGGTAACCTCAATTGGACGATCATAACGTTCAGTCACTTGTGCTAGAAACTGGAACGACAGCACCGAAATTGAATATAGCAGTTGTGAACGGTTCCAATCGATGGTGAATTATATTTGTCATGCCTTTTAGCTTAGTTGAGTCATAGTTTTATCACGTAAAAAACAGTGTTCAATGATCAATCAAAATTCACACTTTTCCATTTAAAAAAAAATGCTCGTAGGCCTCTATATAAAATGGCTGCTACAAAAAAATATTTGACAGCTCTGTCTGAAAATTTTAGTGCGTTATTTTGAAAGATAGATGGATTTGAGACGGCGATGCCATTTCATCAGCGATCTATTGACCCGCCATCGTATTGTGTTGTATTTTAAAGAGAAATGTTAGAGTTTTTCTCAAAATTGACCATAATTGCTTTCATAGCAAAATCAGTCGGTTTTTTTAACTTGGTACCAATCAGGAAAAAACAGCTACAATTTGTCACAAATTTTAGTATTTCTGCAGATTATTGACAGTTATTTTTCTAAATATTGAACTCAAGAATTTTTGTCATGGACGTCAAAATGAACGACCCTTATTCACACTTAATTTCTACTTCTTGAGTTCATTTTATCCTTTTTTGAGATGTTAACCAAAGATTTTCTTGAACCCGTTTGTTTCAAATTTTGTTTAAAAACTGCCTCTTAGGCGAAAACTCCTTCTCTCTGGAATCAAGCGGGTGTTGTTTCACAGATTGTTAACCAAAAAATCACATTTTCCAGAAATACTACCAAAAATCAAAGAAAAACATTTGAAGTAATTTTTAGTGGAATTTAATTGAGGAAAATTTCCAGAAATATTCTCCCTAACGACAAAAAAATGTCTGTTTTCAATTAATTTTCATTCCGAAAATACCCAATAAAAATTAATCAATACTTGTTTATTGCAGAAGTTGAGTTCTTCCTGTAAATTTTCTTCGGATCAGAAATATTTCTGCAGAAGTTACTGGTTACTGCGGCAACATGTGGCTTCTACTGCAGTAGGTATAGCTAGGGAACCAAACCACCATCTCATTAGATCTGAAATTGAAATTGGTTTTCCTTTCGGCTAGGTACTCCTATACTCGGAGTAAGCACAGTTTGTTTTTATTTTTCCAAATATCTCTGAATATGATTGAGTACACTTGTCACGTTTTTCCTTTCATGGAACACAAGGATATTTTCATGGTAACTAGTTTACAGTACGTTTTTGGAGCTCAGCTATAACACACACACACACGAAATCAAACTTCGTTACGGTAGTTAATAAATTCGAAACGTGGCCATATTGGATTTTTTTTCGTTTTTCTCCGATTTTCGTAAATGTTTACTCTGCACCTGGAGGAGGAAAGGAAAATTTTTGTTATTATTATTTTTTTTTTGTTGTTAAGTCGAAACCATTGCACCCGTCAAACCGTCAAAGTGATTATTCGAAGGGACAACTTTGGGTAGAAGGGATATCGATTTTCATTTTCAGTCTATGTCTATGCGAGTTTGAATTTCCTTTTTCATATTTTGTTTTCTTCTATTTTTGCTATTTTTCCCTAGGTAGTCGTTTTTAAGTCTGTTGAACGAACATAACGTATATCTTTAGCCAAAATAATTTGTAGACTTTATGAAGAGCAACATGGGTGGAAAGCAATTTACATTAATTTCCAACAAGGACCTTTTGAACGTTACAAACATCCGTATACTAGACAAAATGCTCTTTGCTTCGCTGTTGCTGTTTTTCGAGAAAGCGAAAGCAGTTATCCCTTCAACTTTGGTTGTTTATTTTTAGGAGGGATTCTGAAGATGGTGTTCTGGATTTGTAAAAAATTTATATATGAATAATATATCGTGTAGCGAAGTAAGTACCTTATAGCATGATAAGTTAGTGCGGAGTGGGATCAATCCAAAGTCACTGCCACCTAAGCAAAGAAAATATGATTTTTTCAAGAGTATTGCCTTTTACTATAAAGTTACAAATCCTCCCCTCATGAAAATTACTTCACATCTAAGTCGTCGGGACTCGGGACCCAGCGGGAACTTGTAGATCCCCTCCATTCCACACACAATGATTATCAACTCTTCATTGTCTTCAAAAACTCTGCCTCGTGAAAGACTTAGCAGGTGGACCTCCCAAGTAATTCCTAAGGGAGTTTAATTTTTTTATTTAGTTTGGGTAAACATTTTGAGAACTGATCGGACGCACGTTTCGTTGAAACAAAGTTTCTTCCGACGAAACTGTTCAGTGTGAAGAGAAAGTTTAGAAAAAGATGGACTTTGTTGATCCAATGGAAAGCCGTTCATAGGTTGCTAGGGCTATTGATCAAAAAACACATTTTGTTACACCTAATTAAGGCGTACTCTAGGTGATATGACTACCCTTTATGTGTTACACAACACAGTGCGAGTATTAGGGAAACTGGGATTTAAAAGCCGGTAACGGTGCACATTGGTGTTGAACTACTGAATATCACAATGAGAGGGAAAAACAGAGCTTGGTAGAGCATTCCACATTCGGCTGAAGAAAGCACTACGACCGAAATTGGGCTCGAGGGTAGATTGATAAGCATTTATAAAAAACAATAAAGTTGCTTAAAGGAAGGAAGGCAACTGGCTTTTTCACTAGAGCACTGCTTATTAACAATAGGAAGAAACAAGAAATATTACGACTGAGCTTAAGAGACGTAAATGTTTCAATGATGTTAATGTCTCCAATCATTTTAAGGTACTTCTCTGAATACTATCCAAATGACGTACATAGGTACAAGTCAAAAGAGCACCAATCCATATATTAGAGTTATACTCCAACAGCAGATCATTAATGAAAATTAGAAAGAGGTGCGGCGACAAAACAGAGCCCTCGGGCACACCAACATTTATTTTGTGAACATCAAAATTAAATTTGTATAGTACTACTTGTATTAAACGGCTTGAAATGTAGTTCCTAATCCATGGAAGAAAAGAGTCATCGAAACCGAAGGAACGCATTTTCGATAAGAGAGCTTGATGCCAGACTCCATCAACAAATATGCAGGTGGGAGTGTAGAGTCGGTAGTAGTTTAAGGCATGTCCGGGGCTCTGAGAGGCTTGACCAATGGACTTGTGTTGCTACTGAACCATACATCAGACCTTGGCAGCGAACGTAAGTCCAAGATTATGCACGGCGTGGTGGCATGCCAGTCCGCGTACAGCATGCGTAATCCCACGATCATAATGGGTGGCGGCTAGCTAGGTCTTGACTCCGACAAGCTCGTCCACTTCGGTGGGCCGGTATTGCTACTATTTGACAATTCTGCACTCCAGGTTCCTATCGACCTCCTCGTGGTGCCTGTGGATAAGTTACGTAAGTAACTGAACCAACCAACTAGATGGGAACATCCTGGACAGTGTCCTTAAAGTAGGAATCCGCTATGGAGTATGTAACAACTCACCAGAGGGGTGCACATTATTGGTTGATGGTTTTTAACTTGACTAACAGTTGGGTGTGTGTATCTGGGGTTGACAGGCCTCAAGTTTTGCAGGAACTCATCTGTAAGTGACCTCACGGTTGCGAAGCTCGACCGGAAGCTATATTCTGGCACCACGGGAGATAGTGCCCAGAGGTTTGTGAGCTGTCATGTCTTCGGGCTCTCCTATTCTATCTTCGGATAGTGAGGATGCAGCTGTCGCATGCATGCAATCATTCTTCATACTCGTACAATCTATGAAGTAGGCCTCCATGTGGGAGTATCGTGGTGGCGTGGTTTATTCCGAATGCGGAGACACATGGTTTCCAGGCGTGCCTGGATTCAAGAGGTGTTAGAAAGACCTCGCCTCCAAGCAAGAGGTATGCACATGCCTGCAACATGTCACAGCTTTGCGACTGAGATGGCTTCGGCTATGTCAGGGTTAATGGTCAGGACCCAATCTGACTCCGATGGAGGTAGGCCTCCCGCGGTATTAAGCCCTAGTCGGCAGATGCTCACTTAAAACCAAACATAGGTTCTTATCAACAAATATAAAGTGCAATAGTCTTACTTTCACGAAAACGATTTAAGATTTGTTCCATTGTTCGATGAAATACACCATCAGATCACCAATGGACCTATTACTACGAAAGCCATGCTGCTGGTCATTGAGAGGCTTTCGTTCTTCGAGATACTTCTTGAGCTGAAAATGATCAGCGTTTCAATGAAATTGGAAATAAGGGACAAAAATACAATCAGCCGATATTTAGAAGATGCAGAGGATTCGCCTTTTTCGGGAACTGGCTGGACAAATGCAGTTTCTCATCCACTCGGAAAAAGACCGTAGAGTCGGTCAGATGGAAAAGCTTACGCAGTAGTTTTTCCAGTCTGGAAGAACACATCTTCAGAATAATTGCGGGGATACTGTACAGGCCAGCTTATTTAATTTATGTCAAGATTTTTAAAGACTCATTGACACAGTAAATTTATTTAATACGAGTAATTCAACGATTTTCCACATTTTGGGATTCTCGGTTATTTCTGTTGGGCGCCATTTAGAACTTTAGGTAAATTGCTTTATATCTCACTCATTTTAAGCTTAAGAGCAAAAGTGATTGTGACAAAAGCTGTTGCAAATTTTATTTTGTACAAGTTTGATTTGAAAAATGTTTTGATACGGGAGTGATTTTGATAAAGAGTGATTTAATAACCTGCCTACTGACACGCCCACTTTTCAACTTTTTAGTTTCATTTTTATTTAATGTTTGAGGTCTAAAAAAGCTAAAATTTTGTTACTTAGCATTCTAAGACGAAACAAATGAGAGTGAAGTTTTAACCTCCCACTTCCACGCCCACTTTTCTTATTTTTTGTTTCAATAATATTCTTAAGAGATATAATATTTTGTAAGAACAAAAAATTAGAAATGAAGGCCTAAGCCTAGTGACTACTACTCGATTATTCCCGTCCCTGTGTTAGCAGGAATTGAAAGGACTTCGGTTTTCGGCCGAGCCCGTATAGATAAGATAGAAGCACATTTTGGAAGTTCTGTAACTTCGTCGCAACTGGCAGCACACTTCTAAAAACTATTTTGCAACGGGTGGAAATTGAACCCAGACCTTCTGCAAAACGGTCCAATGCACTAACTACTAACTTGAGCCCAGCTTTTTGTGGACATTAAAAAAAAGGATCAATTTTTATTATTTCTCTCTTTTTTTTTGTTGAAAATTCCAACTTGCCCAATCAGCAGGTTCCTTCAACTTTATCTTGCCCTTAACACACACGAAAAAAATACGTTCCTCCACTCTTGTTCCTCTTCTAATCAACACACTCTTCTGAGGTTATATATTTTTTTCGTATGGTTGAAGTCTTTTCCATTTTATTGTATATGTACCTGTGGGTGGTGCGCTTTTGTTCAAGGACTTTTGTTTTGTTTTGTTTGGTTTCCTGCTTCACAATCCGAATAGGCCACCTGTCTCCCACTGTGCGTTTGCCTTTGTTTTTGATGTTTATTTTCGAGGATCGGGCTGATGATGACGATGATGATGGTTGCAAGCGCTCTGGTCGAGAGGGGGGAGGCTATTGGTTTGGTTGGTCCTTTTTTTCCTCTGCATGTCAAATTGAAAACTGAAGTTCATTCAGTCATTTCAATTCGCTTAATTAACAAGAAAATTTATTGAAGAGGAGTTGACATTTTGGGGGTGAATATTATTTCGAAAAGAAATACAGAGTCCTTTTTTTTCTCATAATGTTTTTCTAAACGGAAGGTCTGCGAGCATTTTTTTGAGAACTTAATACTTGGCAATTATTAACTTGTTTTGCATTGCACACATATGTTCCTTGAGGATAAAAAAAAAAAAAATCATTCAAGTCCTTGAAGGACATCACTTGAGAACTATATCCAGTCATCTTACGGAAAGAAACATTAAGCACGACTGTTTTGTTAGAAACGGCGAATTTCTTTTTTTTTTTGAACAACATCCTTTAAATGTTGTTTCCTTACAGTCCTGCATTCGTATCCTTTTTTAGCTGGTTTCGCTTGTTTTAAAGCCTTGGCGCACACAGGTGGCTGTTTTTGGTGTGTAGCAAACCGACCAGTCTTGCGAATCTTAACCATATCCAATCCACCCATCATCCCAAGCGTACAGGACTCATGCTTATGCATAATGCATGAAGTGAAGGAGTGCAAGGACCTGCTGCTGTTGTCGTGTCGTGTCGTCTGTTCCTAATTCTTTTCTATTTTGTTTTGTTGTTGTGGGACTTCCCAAGTGTTATTATTTTTGCAACATCTATATGGGGCTGCTGCCGATGGATGCTTTTAACGTTCCACTGCTTTGGCTCCCCATTGCTGTTGCCTCTGTTACCAGCAGCCGCAACTAAAATGAGACGCATTTACATTGCACTCCAGAGAGTTAGCTATACGTACATAACTCTCTGCCTCTGCCTCTGAAACTGAACTAAACCTCCGATGTCTCTGAGTCCTTCAACAGCTGCAGCTAGCAAACAACAATAACAATGTCAACTTTTGCACAATAATGAGTACTGCAAGGACTCTGTGGAGCGTATGTGTGTCCTGGTCCCATGGATGGTGATGCCGCATGGAATTGAAGAGGTATTTAGCGAGAGGTGATTTTGAAAATTTCTAGATGATAGATGATGAGGATGCAAAAGGATTATGAACCACACTTTAGGAGACTTACAGTAGCAGCGGCGGCGGGGTGCGGTGGCGACGCACGGTGTCGAATGCAGAAATTTACCAGTGATTGGGAGATGAGATTCAGTCTTGATTGTGGGGACAAAGTCAAAGCATTAGTATGCACACCGCCGCCATGTTGATGGACGAATACGAAGCACGGGAGTGACGACACTGATGAGACAAGGGAATTCAAGTGGACTTGATTGTGATGGATGATGGAGACATTTTTGACGCGCAGTATTTCAAAAATTCAGTATACGTTTTCGAAGTTTCGACGGATTCCTCCGATCTATTGTGTATTTTAAATGATGGGTTCGAAATGGAAGTCCGTTTTCAAAATCAATTTCATGCAAATTGTACCTAGGTATGTATGTAGAATTTTATCTTGATTCGATGCGATGTGGAATTCAGCCGAAACAAGACGAATATTTTACGTACTTCGGTTCCCGTTCAGTGAGGTGGGAGATGCCGTCCTTTTATTGATTTTTCTATGTTAATTTTAAAGGTATAAAGAGCGAAGATTTCGGTTGCTAGAAGCCTGTACTATAAGGAAACGTTCTATCAGACAATAAACCCATACTGCACCACTATTCTGGTTCTAATAGTACAAGGAGGTGCAAAAATTGTCACTAGAACACATCAATAAGACATGAATCGAAATAGCTGATTTGTTTGGGGAATAATTTATCGGTTGTGTTGGAGAAGCTGGATGCCAAGTCTCCCGACGCTAACTTATAAAAAACATTACGACTCGCCTTAAAGAATATGGGGCAGCACGAGACGCTGTCAGGGCTTACCTGACCTGGGGCAGCAGTGCTTCTGAGAATATAGCAGCTGTGGCTGTAGATATCGCAAAAGAGCCGCGGGGTATTGCCCAGATGAGCGGTCAATGGGCGGTCTTAACAGAGAATTTAAAGACTTGAATAAGCTCCCTTAAAAAATACAGACAGTACATAAGCTGTAAGCTGTTGACCGCCATGTTCATGTAACATACGCTCAAGCTATCCAGAATCTTCACCACGAGGGAGACAACTTTTCATCGAAAATCATCAAGAGCTCAAAGATCCATTTCTATCTTTGCAGATATGTTAATAAGCAGAATCATTGCTTCTTAGGTACAAACAATCCGCATATATAATCCACGAAGAGACCTAACACCTGCTCAAAGTTACGACATCGTTTGCTTTTTACACTGGAGTTGCCATTGGGTTTTATTTTTTTCAAAAACTGTCGGAACTTGGACTTCATAATTACTTGGTTAGAATAATCAAAAACTTCCTTATCCATAGACTTTGGTGTGTGCATAAACCAAACGAAACTATGCTGAAGTACCTCAAGGATCAATACTAGGACCCCTTCTGTTTAAAATATAAACTACCGATCAATTAGCCAAAATACCAGAGACAGACAAGAAACTTTATGCAGATGACTCAATCACATGCGCCTCACACACCTCTTCTTTTGATTTCGAACACTAGTGACTGTCATTGGAAGGAGACGAGTGGTTGCAATATGCTCAAAGTAGAGCTTACAGACAACACTGTAATAGTCGTCAAATCATGAACGAAGTACTTTGGAACTTGATGTTGAAGAGAACCAGTGTTTCTCTGCGCTTGGTCTTTATCTGCTACTCAGGAACCGAAAAAAGGTAAGTAAGAAGACAAAGCAGTTTGTCTAAAACAAATTATTCGAACAATTCTGATCTAGGTCTTTCTCATTTGGTTTACTTTATAAACTTCAGAAATTAAGAAGACGAAGCGTTTTGAAGGAAAGATGCTCCACAATTACACTATACTCTAGGACTCCGTGATCTCGAAGGCGTCGGTGGTTTCTTGAAAAAAATGTTCCACTGAGACAACTCCTCAGGTATCTTTCAGCGCAAAGTCTTTGGGCTTCGCGATCTCGACAATCAGCTAAACCGTAGCAGAAGTGCATGTTAGCTAATTTTCTCTAGAGTAATTTGGCTCGAGAGTGATTTGTTGACGAGTTGTCATTCAAATTGAAAATAGTTTTTTACTAAAAATTCCTTGCCTTTTATTGATTTTGTATTTTCTATTTCATTAAAAAAAATTGGGGTTCTTGTAATCTTGATCCAAAAAGGTAGATCGTCGCCTCCGCGGTAGTAAAAAATTGTCAGGCCAATTTTAACGTGATGTGTTGGATATTTAAAAAATAAAATGCACGACTGGGTCGCACGAACTTGCTCCTATGTAATAGACTATGAATTTTAAAACGAATGTTATTAGAGAAAACTGTCCATAAGGATAAAATTAATTTCTTATATTCTTTTAATTGTAAGAGACAAAAATAGAATGCTATGCAAATATGAATTTATGCAAGAACAAAAATTATAAGTTCTTGTGGTGGTTTCCTAAAAAAAAAAAATCTTTTATATAGGTACAAAATTTTTAAAAGATTTTTAAGAACAAAATTTGGTATGCTAACTTTAAGTTTTTATTACTGTACGAATGAAAATTAAATTTCAAAAAAAAATATTTAGACGTTTTTGAAATATCGAATTTTCCAAAAAAATGATTATTTTTTTTTTTTAATTCAAAAAATATTTTTTTTTTTAAGTTTTGAAATGCAATGGTTTTTAGACCTTTTAGAAGCATCTCTAAGAAAAATTTCATTAAAGTCCGATAAGTCGATAAACAAAAATTTTTTATCAAAATTCTAGGCGCGCCGTTTTCAAGAAAAATTCGATATTTGAAAGTCATTTTTTGACATTAGTATGATGGGTATCTTTATTTTTAGGTAAAATAAGTTTTTTTTTCATACACCTTGTAGATTATGTTGATAAACATTTATTAATCAAGTTTGAAAAAAATCTAGTATAAGGTTTCCGAAATATTGAGTTTTGAAAAAAAAATTTGAATACCCAATTCTATTTAAATTTTCGGGGAGCCATAGCAAAAAAAAAATGATCAAAATCTGTTTTTGAGAAAATTAAAAACTTAAAAAATAGTTCCTTGGGATGTTCCCCTTATAATAATCATTTTTCGGAAAAATTTTTTCAACCAGTACCTAGCTTTAACTAAATAAAATTTTTTTGTATCTTTTTTTTTAAATCTGTCGAGCAGTTTCTGAGAAAAAAAAATATTTAGAAAATTACAAAAAAAAAATCTTATGACAGGTTATTTTTGGTCTTAAAAAAATAAAGAAAAAAACGTGTGGGGGGAAAAAATTAAAAATAATATCTACCAAGTTTGAAGAAAATCAACCGAGCCGTTTAGGCTGCAGTCGAACCGACATACAGACAGGCAGACAGACCGACAGACAGACAAACAGACAGAATTGCGAGACCCACTTTTTTAGTCTTCGCTATCATCGTAATGTCAACTTTGATCAAAATCTCGAGTTCGATTTTTTTTACGAATGCATAACTTGCCTTATAGTACCTATAAGTCGCTAGTAAAAAAATAAAAGAAAGGGTACCCTTTAATTCAATAATTGACCATAAATTTCAGTTACGTAAGAATTAAAAAAAAAAAAGGGTTTTCTTAGTGGTTTTGGTTATTTTAATAATAATTTTCTCAGAAACAACACGACAATTGAGCATCAGGTATTCTGATTTCAGCAAAAAATTAGTAAAATTATTGAATTTTGGGAACAAAAATGATACTAAATTACGTTATATTTAAAAAAAACGGCTTGAAATATTTGTTTCCTTTTTTCTTTTAATTTTAAGTTTTAAAATTGATTTTTCAAAAAAAGATCATTAAAACAGCTTTATTTAAAAATAAAATAAAAAGAGAAAGTTCTTGCTTTTCGTGAAGGTATCGCATGGCATTGTTTATGTTACCGTTGTTTTTTAATAAATTTCTTCTGTTTTGCCAATTGTACTTAGAAAATTACCCCACCCACGGAAAGGGGGGGGGATCCTTTCATACCGGTTTTCTCTTGTTTAAACCCAACCTACATGCTTTAAAATGCTACGTAGCTAGTTAAAAAAATAAAATAAAATGCACGACTTGGTCGCACGAAATTGCTCTAATGTAAAATACTAATTTCAAAAATGAATCTTATTAGAGAAAAACTTCTCATAAGCATAAAATTCATTATTTAAATGACTAAAACAACTCCTTTAGTAGTTGGAGCTAAAACCAGGATGCTATGTGATTTCTCAAGCTAATAGTTTATGCAAGAAGGAAAATTATAAGTCGCTGTCGCTGTTTCTTAAAAAAAATAAACTTTTATAAACAAAATTCAAATTTATAAAAAAAATATTGACCCGTTTTTGAGGTACCTATCGAATTTTCAGTAATATCTTATTTTTTTTTAATCATACATAGATCTTAAGAATTAATCAAAAGAAAAAAACAAATTTTTCCAAAATTCTAGATGCCGTTTTTGGAAAATACGATTTTCGAAAACCATTTTTTAACATTTGTATGGTGGGTACAGTTATATTTAGGTAAATATTTTTTTTCTCACATCTTGTAGATTGTATTAAGAAACTTTTATTTGTCAGCATGGGGTTTTCGAAATATGTATTGAGTTTTTGGATTTAAAAAAAAATTTAAAAATTTTATTTGAAAACTTGAATACACAATAATATTCAAACTTTTGCTCAAAATGGGTTGTACCGTTTTTGAGAAAATCAAAAACAGAAAACAATGGTTCCATAACATAAACCATTTTTCTGAACAAAAACGTGTGGGCGGGAAAATTTAAAATGATTTATGTATACCAGATTTAAAAAAAAATCGACCGGGCCGTTAAGGCTGTAGTCGAACCGGCATACATACATACGAGGACCACTTTGTTGGAGTTGAGCGCCCTACTGTAGGTAAAACTGTTAAGTCGCCAACAAGATTATGAAAAAGCTTCACATTTAAATTCGATTTTAGCAAACAAAACAAAGCTAAAGCTGAAATTTTCTAGCTGGAGTTATTTAGTGTTATCTTTTTTATATATTCACATAAAACAAAGCTTAAGTTAGAATTGTCTAACTTTAGCTTCTTATAAAAAAGTTTTAATATTTTTTTATTCACAAGATCCAATGGTCTTGCATCTTACCAAAAAATCAAATTGTTAAAACTCGAAATGATTCTATCGAGCTTTCAAAATGGCACTTAAATACTAAAATTAATATCATTGATTTGTGAGGTCCTGCAACTTTCGAGTTCATTGAAAAAACAATTAGCAGTTTTATTTTAGTTTTAAGCTTAGTAATTGGTTGGAATCACATACCCAAAAGTAAATATATTTTTTGGCATACCTGAAACGAAAAAATAAAATGGTATTAGTTAAATAAATAAATAAATTTCAGATCTTTCAGATATATGTATATTAAATTAATGTAAATATACAGAGTGATTCCTATTCAATTTCATAAATATTTAGAAGAGACAGCCCAGACTCACTAACACGAAAAGAAAATTTGGGATCAAGCTAAAAACAATTTTAGTTTTACTTAAATAACAATAAAATAAATAAAAAATAACCTTAAGCTATTTAATAAATTTCTGCGAAGTTTTAATAAACTTTGAATAACGAAAGTAAAAACTCAAATTGACCAAAATCAACCATTAAATTGCCCTCTTTTCCTTACTTTATTGATTTCTTCATGTCCAGAATGGTCGAATAAATTAATGCGCCATTCCATTATCTGGGATAACTTTTAACACTTTAAACACCAGTTAAACAGAAAAGACTTTTGCCATTAATTAACAAACTCCTGATTCGAAGGCGTGACCTCTCTAGCATCACATCCGGCAATTTTTGCTCCCAACAACTGTTGTCATCCTTCAATCGGAGAAAGGTCAAGTGGTAAATTGGGCTAAAAAGCTTTTAGTTTAGTCCCTGAGCCTGGCATACGCTTCAGTCCCTCATTAGTTTTCTAGTGAAAACTTGAAAAGAAAAACAGGGATTTCAATACAAAAATAAAATAAAATATAAAACAAAGTCTCAATTGAAGTATCCTATAGCTACATAGAGATCAGAGCTAAGGCAAGAGAAGGAACAGAACAACAAAATAAAAAAAAAAACATCCTTCATGAATATTCAATGGCACTGGCAACACAGCAAAAACTCTGATCCGAAGAGATAATTGCCTGCGGGCAGAAAATACCAACCATCTCCCCGCATGTACCTTCCGCCACAGAGGAGAAACTTTAGATACAATATCCTTTGGATACCCCAGTCAAAGTTTTCGTCTAACTACAACGACGAACGACCGACCGAGCGACGTGATGGTGCACAGGCATCGAACTGAACACAGTTAAGGAGTAGCTAGATATAGGTAGGTATACAATGTCCACACTTTAGGAAGAATATTGGCCGGCCAGCAAGTCGAGCTGAGCTGAGCTGAACTGAACTGAGTCGAGTCAGCCAATCGTCCCTAAATCAATTTCACCATTTCAAATTCCATTGTGTATCTATGTGTTCTGGCGTGGAAGGCCCAGCCCGCCTTTGGATATACAACAACACACATCGACACACGTGATATGCTCCATGGTTACCAAGGATACCCGCAGAGGGGATGATACTATGGAGCTCCATGGATTGTCATAGATCATTTAAAAGCAAGCAACCATGCAAACATTTAGCCATTTCTTCTGGGTTTTGCCAGAGACACATGGTTATGATGAGACTTAGGTTGAGTATTTTTGTCTTGTTTTTTATCCGGAAATCCGCTTTCGTGTTCAGATTTTAATGATTAACTTTTCCAGTAAAAATCTGAGGTGTCGGCTATTTGAAAGATTGTGTAGTGTGTATTTAGGTAAAGTTTTTTTGGAGAAAAATATCGTAATCTTTCGAATTGTAATATTAAGGAATCCGAAGATCCGGAATTAAGAGCTTTTTATTGTTTTGATTTACAAAAAGTGTAAACTCATTTTTCGAAGGGGATAGGATAGGATAGGATAGGATAAAAAAAGATTTAAATGGATTCTGTCATTTTTGTGGATTTTGGATTTACAACCGATAACTTGGCTTCTAGGTACACAGATCCTGAAGATAATTTTGTGACTCTAAGGCCTTATGGCTTAAAAAACAATGCATTTCTCTTCAATTGATTAATACAACGGACAACGAATGTCTGCATCGTCGATTATGAAACATTTTTAATCCTGCCAAAAATATCACGACAATTCTTGTTGAATTGAATTGAATTGGTGGCCTTGTTTAATAATCAAATCAAACATAAACATAAACTTGGTCAAAATTATAAATCATTTAATAACATATCGCCTTTTTTCAACCAAAGTTCATCAATTGACAAAATTCAGTGGTGACTGTCTGGTAAATAAGTTGTGTGCAACTTTCATTCATTCTGAGTATCCAAATTATCTCGATCGTTATCTTCAATTTTCTGGGTTCCTTTGCCTTGTCTACTGCAAAACAAAATCCGATGTATGGTGTTCCACAAAGTAGCCATTTAGGTCCACTTCTCTTCATTCTTTATTCTACTAACGTTATTGAAACTGTCATCCAAAATTCCTTTAATTCACGTTATCCCGACGATACCAAGGTTTTCAAGACCATTTCAATTTCCCCGATACATAACACTTCTCTTATTTAACATGAACTCAAAAGATTTTTAAAATGTTACTTCAACATTACACAGTGCCACTCACTCACTTTTTACACGTAAGTTCTTCAAATTTTTTAATTTTTAATTTTGGTGGGGGCAAAACCCCCATTTATTCGGCTTAATACAAGCTAATTCTTAATCTAACTTAAAAACTAAGAACTTATGCTAAGGTTAGTGAGGGGGAGGACGGTTCAGAAGCCGGAGTTTTAAGGAAGGAGTGCTCAGGTTAAAGTCGAAGAAGCATATGTTTAAATTAACAGCCCGTAGCATGCGAGAGACAGGTTCGTTGGAGCCGTAAGAGGTTCGGTGGGTGGGTATATAAAAGAGACGAGGGTTACGTGTATTACGGGGATTAGTATTGAGAGAGATGGAGATGTAGAGCGACATGCAGTCAACAGAACCGGAGAGTAGTCGATGAATGAAGAGAATGTCTGATATCTCTCTTCGTTCTTCCAACGAACAGCGTTACCACTTCCGGAAAAAAAGTCGAAGTAGATTTGAAGAAAAAAGGGAAGTAGATTGAGAAAAATTGAAGTAGATTTGAGACTTTTTACTTGCTTTTAGAAAAATTTGAACTAAGATTTTCATCAGTTAATATTACAACACGAAAAAGTAGTGATTCTGTCTGTCTAAACCTGCAGCCTAGACAGGAAATTGCAATGGTTTTTTTTTTGGTTCCTTCCATACAGCCATTATGAAAATCATATTTATTTCAAAAGCGACTCTAATAAATTTTATAAAAAAAAATATGTGTACACCATACAATGAGATTTATATTTTGGTAAAAAAAAAACAAAGTTATAATCGGTACCTATGAAAGAACCTTTTTTTGATTTTCTACTTTCTCATTTCCAACTCTACCGCTTCCGATAAAAATTTTCATATCGGAGCTTCTTTCATTTGGAAATAATATTGTATACAAACAATTTTTTCCTTAAATTTCTATTTTTAACTACTTAAAATTGTCTATACATTTCTTTTATTTTTAAAGAAATTTGTATTTGAAGAATTAATTTATTAATAAAACTTTCTTTTATAAAGAATAACATTAAAAAAAACACACGCAAGCGAAATTTTCAAAAGATTCGTATTCTTCTACATATGCTTTTAAAATTACTAGCTAATTTGTATATTTCTTGTCTTGACATTAATTTTTTGGTAATTCTGGTACAACCTAGAGTGAAATAAGGAAAAAGAAGTAGATTTGGGCTTTTTTTGGTAAAATTGAAGTAGTTTGAAACAGGGATTTTCAAAATGAAGTAGATTTCAGTATTTTGCTGATGGTGCGAAGTAGCAAGTAGATTTTAAAATATTTTGGAAAAAAGAAGTAGATCTACTTCAATTGAAGTAAAGTGGTACCACTGCCAACGAATTCAGATTGATTAGTTTAAGTCGATCTAGATAGGGAGGCAGAATCAGAGGATTGTTCCATGATAGACCTCGAAGAGCAAAGCGTAGGAATCGACGTTGGATGCTTTCGATTCTGGAAATATGAGTAAGTTGGTAAGGGCTCCAAACTTGAGAGGCGTATTCTAGCAGTGGACGAACAAACGATATGTATAAGGACCGGGTTACATAGGGGTTGGAGAATTCTTTGGACCATCTTTTGACGAAACCGAGCACTGAGTTTGCTTTGAGAATGATATCGTCTATGTGAGTGAGAAAATTAAGCTCTGAAAAAAATGCCAAGGTCACGAATATTATCAACTGTGGGTATGGGTTGATTATGGAGCAAGTAGAGACGGGGAGGAGATTTGTTACGTTTGCGTGAAAAAGTAATTGATTGGCATTTGAGGACATTAAGCTCCATGCAATTTTTTAGACACCAAACTGAAAAATTGTCTAGATCCTTTTGAATAAGCGAAGAGTCATGTGTTGAGGAAATGGTCTTGAAAAACTTGGTATCATCGGCGTACAGAGAGACAGAAGAATGTTTGATGACCCTATCAATATCATTAATAGCAAGAATAAACAAAAGTGGGCCGAGGTGGCTGCCTTGGGGGACACCAGAGGTAGCTAAGAAAGGGCATGAGGTGGCAGATCTAAATCGAACGCTGTAATAACGGTTTTCAAGGTAAGAAGAGATCCACTGTAACAAAGAGGGTTCAAAGCCGAGAGTGGACAATTTAAAAAGAATAAGCTTATGGGAAATTTTGTCGAAGGCCTTGCTGAAATCGGTTGAGATTACATCGACTTCGTAGCCTTTTTCTAAGGCTGAAAGGGTGAAGGATACAAACTCAACAAGGTTAGTGGTTGTAGACCGGCATTTGAGAAAGCCATGTTGTGAGGGGGAGATGAGAGATTTGCAGTGGAAACTTAAGGTTTCATACAAAATACTTTCAAAGAGTTTGGGTATGTGTGAAAGTTTGGCAATGGGACGATAATTATTAACATCGCTCTTCGGACCTTTTTTGTGAATAGGGGTTATGAAAGATAATTTCCATATCTCAGGAAACTCTCCTTTATTTAGGGAAAGGCTGAAAATTTTTGAGAGAGGGAGAGAAAGGATGGAAGAGCATTTTTTTAGAAGTATGGCAGGGAGACCATCTGGACCAGGATTGAATTCATCGTTAAGTTGATTCAATTTATATTCGATGAGATGGGGATCGACGGAACGAGGGAGAAGCGGTCCAACAGAAAAACTTTGTAGATAATTGAAATAGGCTGAATCAGGAACAAAGCAGTCATCAGCAAAAGATTGTTTGAAGAATGTAGCAAAAAGGTTGGCGATAGTGTTAGGATCGTTTGATGTTTCGTTATTGAAAGAGAGAGTGGTTGGGTAGCCATCGGATTTTCTTTTGTAGTTAACAAACTGAAAAAATGACTTAGGGTCTTTGATAAGGTTGGATTGCGTTTCCATTAGATAATGCTGGTAAAGGGAATTGTATAGCTCGGTGAAATGGAGATAAGAACCAAGATAGTTAGAGTAGTCAGTAGGAGAACGAGAACGGAGGTAACTTTCCCACAACTTATTTCTTTTATTTCGTAGAGAACGAAGTTTGCGATTGTACCAGGGTGGAGAAGTAGACGAGGTTTTGTGGCGGGAAAAAGGAACATAAAGAGAAATAGAGTTAAATATTTCTCTGTAGAATAAGGTTATGGCATCATTTACGGTTAAGTTGTCAAAATTGAAGGAGACTTTGTTGAGGTATTCATTTATTAGACGATAGTTTGCTTTATGGAAGTCGTAAGAAGACAGATCCGTAGGAGGGGTGGACTGTAGTGGAGAATCGTGAAAAAATGAGACAAGAAGGGGAGGGTGGAAGTTGTCGATGGTTGATAGAAAAAGGGGACTAGGTGAGACAGATGAGTTAATGGGGTCTGTTGTGAAAATAAGGTCTAGTTGCCTACCCATGAAATTTGAGATGCCACTAATTTGGCAGAGGCTTAAATCAGCGAGGCTATCTAAGAAAAGACATTCTTTGGTAGATGTGGGATTGGAAGCAATATAAAACGAAAGATCGTCTGATGGAGACCATTTTAAATTAGGAAGGTTGAAGTCACCGAAAAGAATGATCTCATCATGGGGGTCACACAAATCTGTGATGTGATCAATCGTTTTAATTACAAGTTCATAGGATTCGATGGTTTGTGAAGGTAAGATGTAACAACAGACAACGTAAAGTGACTTTCGGGGTAGTGAAATCTTAATTGATACATAATCAAGAATAGGGGAAGAAGATATGGCAATGAGGGAAGAGTCAATAGTATTTTTTATAGCAAGAAGGACACCGCGGTTAGGGTAATCATTGGTGGGTCGGTTAAGATCGTCATCGCGATAAACGTTAAAAGTAGAAGGGAACAATTCTTGATTTTTGATGCTGGGGATAAGGTTCGTTTCGGTTAGTGCGTATAAATCGAAGGGTAAGGCATGAGTTTGTTGCAAAACTGACTGAGTTTTGGAACGAAGGCCTCTTACATTTTGATAGTAGAAAGAAAAAGGGAGATTTTTGGAAGAAGGAGAAGCGGAGGTTGGGAAAATATTAGAAGCGAAAAAACTTATCATGGTCAGCTCTGCTACGTTGAAGGTGCGAGATCCGCTTTGAGTGAATATATTGTCCCAAGGCCTCAAGGTCATTTGCAACTTTTTGGGGAGACAAATTAAGAAAATCATGATATTTCATGAAGAGGTTCCTAAGACTGGGGACATCGGTGGGGAGACCTTCCTGTTGAATCGATACCATTACACTTGTTTTCGTTTTGCCTTCAAAGCAGACGGAGTCCGGTTTATTGTGCAGATATGCCAAAAACAGACGAATGTTTTCATAGGTTTTTTTTATCTCTAAGCCTAGAGAGAGCATAGCGGCATTCAGTGGATTCACTAGATTGTTGGGTGCATTTGACTGTAGGGGGTAGAAGGGGGTCAATAAAGGAAGATGACGGTGAGATTGCCGTTGGGAAAGTTGTAAAAGACTGAGTGGTGATTAAGGGAGGGGTAATTGATGTCGGGGGAGAGGTAGAGTGGACTGAAGAATAAGAGACGGGGATTGATGGGTTTGGTGTAGAAGAGGATGTGTGGTTAGGTGTTTTAGAAGTTGGTGAGGGGTTAAGAATATTTGACTCCAGAATTGAGGTTGAACTTTGAATTAGAATTTGTTGGGGGTAAGAGATGAGTTGAAGGAGTTAGGTTAAAGGAAACCCTTTGACCTTTAGGTTTAGATGGATTACCGGATAGAGATGAGTTCTGAGTTCTTATCTTCTTCATAATTAACCATTCAGTCGATATGCGATCTTGTCCTTTTATTTGAGCCATAGTTTAACTTCATTTCACATATAGTACCTAGACATAATTCTCAAAGCTAATGCAGAGCTTAACTTATGGTCTCCTTAACAACATTTTCACATTTCCAGAATTGAGAGCATCCAACGTCGTTTCTTCCGTTTTGCTTCTTGTGGTCTATATTGGAACAATTCTTAAATCTTAGCCCCAATCTAGACCACCTTAAACTCATCAACTTAAATTCCCTGGAAGAACGAAGAGAAATATTCGACATTCTCTTCATTCACTGACTCTTTTCTTGGTCCGTTGACTACAATTTTCTTCACAACTCTGGTCTTTTTGAAAACTAGTGCTCGTGATATAAAAAATCCTCATCTTTGCTGCTGCTGCACTTCATCAAACCCTTCATGGTCCCTAACTTAGGCAGAATAGCACATTATCGCTTTGACTGTGGCTTAGAAAATATGGTACTTGATCTTATGCTCAACGTCATAACACTGAATCAAATCTTTCAAGTTGCACGAAGTCAATTTTTCGGACCTAGCTATTTTATCTAACATGTGGTTCATCCAGTTTAGATGATTTCGTAAGATAGGTAAGGTAGTGGTATTCATTGACAACTTAAATACTTTATTTTCCGATATTCAACTTTTCACTGCAAGAATAAAGGCCAGTTTTTTTGCGAAGAAACATCACTTTCAATTTTATCTAGGTTCATTTGAAGCTTCCATTTATTGCAGTACTCGAATAAACTATTCATCTTTAATTGGAGACTACCGGGTCTTTGTCCTTATAAAATCCCTTCTTTATCATCTTTCAATAGTGCAAAAAGAAGAGGACCTAAATTACAACCTTGCTTTAATCCTATTTCAACTTGAAACTGCTCGGAAATTTTCCGAAAACGACTGCCTATAGTTACTATCGTCTCCCTTGTCCCTTTTTTTTGAAGATTTAACAATTGATTATTCCTTTGAAATAATTTGGGACACAAGCCGAATTGTTAGTCTGGTTTAAGGTTTTTCTAACGTTTCCATGCAAAGTTCAGTGCCAAATTAAAAAAAAAAAACTTTTGCGGTGACTTGTTCTTTTGCAGTTCACTCAATACTGTTTAAACTTCTCCACAAAAAAGTGGTGCGCCCAACTCGTCACTCTGTTCTTAAGGTTTAACAAATTGAAAGGTTGAAGAAAAATTATCTTTTATCAACTTTTTGAAATGGTCTGCTAAGTCCTCAGCTGCGAATAAAGCCGCGAGTTGGCTATTTTTTTTTTTTTTTGGTTATGAATCTAACGTCTCCCGGAACTCTTCACGAGCAGAGCTTCTTGAGTAGGTTTGGCCTTTGTATCTCAGTAATTCTTAAAAGTGGTTGTTTATTTCCAGATATTGCACTTCGAAATATAATTTTTCTGGAAAACTTCTAAGTAACCCTAGACAGGGACAAGACTTCTAACGTGGTATTTATCAATCGATTGTTGGTGAAACCGATTAGTGATGCTATTTGTTAGTTGTTGGCATTGTAGTAAGCCGAACAAAAGGAGTTCAGCTCTAACTAAAATTAAATTTAAAAAATTTTTTTTTTTTTTTTTTTTTTAGAGAACGTTAGATGTCAAACTCAAAAATATCACCCCGTAGAAAAAATATGCATGCATACAAGTAAAAGAAGATTTCAATTTTCAACTTTGGTGCAGCAAGCTCCTCCACGGGTTCACCTTGTCGCGGTGAAGAGGCTTCCATCCAAGTCCTCAACTGGCCATCTGGGGATTTACATCCTTAAACTCTCAGCTGGCCAGCTGCAGATTTTTAACAAACTGAGAAACACAAAAACTATGAAAAACCATGACTGACAACAAAAATGAACAGAAATCTAGCGGGGATATACGTGTCGGCAGTAGTAACGGCTGCCGGCGAGGGCTTGGCTTCGCAAGAAGCTAAGTCGCCAGTGACAAAACTTCTTTCAAACGAGGACAAGGACAAAACAATGACAATGACGGACCTACTCCTCAGCCCCTTTGCCAATCATGGAGTGGAGGATTGAGCCAGCGTCGGGACAGTTGACAGTGATGAAGTCATATTGACTCCATTTCCGTTGCCAGCTCCAATCCTTCCGGAATGTCGACTTACTCTAGGAGGAGTAAATCTATAACTTTAGGAAAATAGTCAAACGGCTTGGCACAAGGGGTTGGGATCAACTTGCGGACACGGAACGTAAACGACTGCACAACGCACGTGCGTTTCTGCAGAAGGAGCTTCCAAGGAAGAATGGACCAACTGCCCATTCATCGGCCGAGGCTACTCCTGCGGAAAACACGTGTTGGTAAAACTCTTACAAAGGAATAGGCGGCCTCCTCAATTACCCAAGCAACGACAATGACTGACACCCAACATGAACCAATTACCGGAATATCGAACTCACCCGCGGACGTTGCATGGAGTATTTCGCTCCTACCGGCATGAAAGGTAAAAAGATATCTCCGGGAGAGTAAGTGTGGAGGTAACACAAATAAGGAACATCCAGGGCCATAGAAAATTAGGTGCGTCTACCTCTCCACTACCAGGGCAATATGATGAGACGGACCCAATAAAAAAACACACAACTAAGGTTCCCAACACAGCAGACGTTGAATGGAACCGCTTGCTCCTACGGGCCTCTATGGTTTGAAGGCAGCTTTTGGAGAGGTTGATAGAAGTAGGAGGAATACGGGAATCATCCTGGGCACCAGCCCTTAATGCAACCTAAATGCGTCTTACTTTTCCCAACCATAGGTGACTGGATTGAAAACTAATTTCATAACAGTGCCATAACTGACATGGCAGTCTTGGAGTATCCAACCTTGCAACGTAACGCAGGCCATGCAGTGCGACGCAAAATGAAGAGACTCCTCAACGACAAGGATTCCTAGCTTACAAAAACCCTGAAACCTTAGGGAACGGATGGCTCTGGACAGATCCAAACAAATACTCCTGACAACATCACTAACAACTTTAAAACGCAAACAAATTACTGACAAACGCGACAATAAAACGACATAGCCGATCTCTGTATTAGGAGTGTCTAAGGAGAATCACATGCCCTCCACTAACCCACCAGCTAATACAAGTACGTCCAAGCGAGAAACGAAAGCTACTAGTTCACTTAGGTATAATAAGTAAACAGAAACCCACACACTCCACCGAATAATTCGACAGAAGCTTTAAAATCGAACTTATTTTCGCAACACTCAACCCATTGGCCTACCTAAACTGATTTATTGCGCTCCCATCAGCTCACAAAGTATACTTTTTGAAATATTCCTCAAGCGTGAACAGAAATCACTCATTCCACTTGCATGTATAATTTCCATTTTTGCAACACACAAACCGATTGCACTTCAAATTGAAACACCACCTCGCCAGATATTCAAATTATTGAATGAAGTTGCACAAATTCAAATTGCAATTACCTGCGCATTTTTTGAAAAAAAAAAAAATCAAGCTTAAACGAAAAATATAAAACGCAAATGGCACAGAAACGAATTCCGGATATAAATCCTCAACAAATTAACAACAAACTCAGCCCGGCTAAGAGGAAAAGCGGCCGAGGAAATATCATTTTTCACTCGACAAACTGAAGCTATTTAACAATGACTGTTGTAGTTGTTGTTTTTGTAATTGTTGTTGCTACTTCTGGGCACTGTTTGATGGGAGCGTGTTAACTTTTAAGTTTTAATTCTTCCATGGCGACTCCACTATTGTGTTGTGATTGTGACTGCGAAAATGCATAATTTGCACTTTTCCCTTGAATTAATTTTCATGGTTGTTTTCTCTCTCTTTCTCTCTCTGTGGTTGCTTCCATTTTCTGGAGTATCAAATTGCATTTTCACTAAATAGAAAATGCAGAGAAAAGGAAACAGTAAAATAATAATTACAGTCGGTTAGCCAGCTCTGTCCGTAATTGTGTGGGAAGGAATATTTTTTTTTTATTTTTTATTTCGAGGTAATTGTTTCAGAACAATTCATTTAATGGTTTTTAAATTACAGTTTTACCAAAATTAATGGAAAGTTCTTCGTGTTTAATGTTGCTATGTGTTGGTGTGGGACGCTTAGTTGGCCGAAAGTTGAGTTCCGAAAAAAATAAAATGCTCGACTAGATTGTACGAACTTGCTCTTATGATGAAGAGACTTATGGCCTATTTAACGAAGGATTTTTTTTAAACATTTAAAAGTCTTCTAAGCCATAAAATCTGATTTTTTGGTTTCGCTTAACGCTTCGTGAGAAGCAGTTTACAAGTGTAGACAACAGTCTAAACGGCTCGGCCGATTTTCTTTAAACTTGGTAGATATCATTTTTAAATTCCCCCACCCCCACACTTTTCTTTTTAGACCAAGAATAACGGTACCTGTAATATGATTTTGTCTTCAAAATTTTACAAATAATTTTTGTTCTCAAAAACTGTTCCACATCAGATTTAAAAACAAAAAATTAAAATATTTCATTGAGTTAAAGGTATATAGGGCTTGAAAAAAAAAATACCGAAAAAACTGTTATTAATGGTACCCCCTTGGAAACATTTTTTTGTATTTGATTTTCTCAAAAAAGGTATACGACCGATTTTGATCATTTTTTTTATGCTAAAGCCCCCAAAAGTATGAATAGTTTCGTATTCGCTAACTGAGCTTCGAAGCATTTGGAAGAGAACCCCAATTTCGGCCGAAAAATCATATTTAGCAACGAGGAAGATTTTTGGATGAATGGCTGTGCCAACATGGAAAATTGTCATATGTATATGGGACGACACCAACGCACTTGAGGTTCACCAGATGCGTACTCAAAAACTGAGCGATTGGTGTGAATTTTGAGCGGTTTCATTCATCCGTACTTTTTCGAAAACAACGTTGCGTTCCTCCCCTAAAACAATTCAATAGTAATACTCGCACTTCTGGAAATGCGTGTCACTTTACCCTTAAGCGAAACATCGGTCGTACTGTGATGATTAGAGATTCGTTCTTTAGCGATACTACGCGAATGTGGAATGTCTTACCACGCTTCCTTGTCATTGCAATGTTCAAGAATTCAAAACCAATGTACACCGACACCTCCTTTCTAGCTTCTCCCTTTTTACTTGCGACTTATAGGCAGTGCTGCCGTTTTAAAAATTTCCAGAGGAGTATTTTTTGTATTTTTTGGGGAGTATTTACGATATTTGAGGAGTATCGCCAAAATATCAAGAAAATTATTAGTTCAATAAAAAAAACACAAATGTTTTCTATAAATTAAATTTTTTTAATTCATTTATAATAAAAATAGGAACTTCAATATTTGTGTTTTTTTAATAAACAGAGAGTTAATAATAAATTAACTCTAACTTAAACTATGTAGATATATACTGTACATTGATTCTTAAGCAACTTATTGCTTGTTAATATTAATATTAATTTTTGTATTTTGTTTATTTAAACAAGAATTTGACAAAAGAAAAACAAAAGTCAAAATTAAAACTTAAATTTGTTTTTTGTATTTTTCGATCAAGTCTTTTGATGGCTCTCACTTTTCTGCAAAATTGCCATTTAAAAGCTCTTTGGCAGTAAGTATAGCATTTACTGTTTCCACATGCAGGCAATTCCGTTTTTTGTCCTTTATAAGGCTAACATCAGAAAATTGTCTCTCTGCTATTGCACTGCTGTGCGGAAGAGCAATAACTGTTCCAATAAATTAACGTTCATGAGCAAACATGAATTTATTTAAATGGTTTTTAATAGTAAATACATTCCTATAAAATTCGGCAAAGTCTACATAAATCTTTTGAAACTAATGACTGGTTTCTTAAAATACGCCATTCATTATCAAGCTCCTCAACTTCGGACTCATCCACTAAATTTGGGAAAAGATCAACCAAACGAACTAGACCTATATCTCTCCTGCCTTCGATTAGTAAGATTTTTGAAAAAGCTGTAAAAAATAGAATGGTGAGCTTTTTAACGAGAACGAAATTTTTCAGTGATGTTCAGTTTGGTTTTCAAAGTAATAAATCAACCGAAGATGTCTTGTTACATTTCTGTTCTTAAATATTTGTAAGCCTTGATAAGAAAGAGAATACAGCCGCGTTATTTGTTGACATATCAAAACCCTTTGACATGGTTAATCACGCAATTTTAATAAGCAAACTTGAAAATGCTGGGTTTCGAAGTTTCATAAGTGATTGGTTAAGATCACATTTAAATGTAAGAACCCAAAGAGTGAAATTTGATGGTATTTGGAGTGAAACAAAGACATTCGATTTGGGAGTGCCACAAGGTTCGGCTTTGGGACCAATACTTTTTTTGGTATATATTAATTCTTCTTTAATTTTTCAGATTGCCATTTAGGGGTTCTTTGAGAGCTTTTCGTATGTTACAGGTCGTCTTAATCTTATATCTGATAAAAATTGGGATCTCAGCTGGTTAAGAATCTGGTTTGCAGAGCACAAACTGATAATTAGTTCTAAAACTAAGGTAATGTTTTTGAGTTTGTCTGACGAAAAGATTGTTGATGCTGATCTCTTTTTCTATGCTACTGAGTGTCAAAAATTTAAACTTTTTAACTGTACCTGTAGTCCTATGAATACTTCTACAAACTTTACTGATTCCACGAGCTGTAGTGATAAATGTCTTAAATTAGAAATAGTAAATGAATTCAAGTATTTGGGATTGATTATTGATTCTAGAATGAGTTTTTAGAACCACACAGAAAATCTTAGACAGTATTTTCGGTGCACTCTTAGAAATTTCTTCTTTTTGCGTAAAGTTTGCTCTTCTAAACTTTATGTATTGCTATAAAGTTCTAAAAATTTTCTTTAAAAGATCAGGTAATCTTAATTTTAGATTAATTGATAGTTATAATTTACGTAGTCATTTTTTGAACCAAGTGTCTATACCGGTGTTTCGAACAACCGCATTTCGAAATTTTTATAATATTTCCTCATATCGAATATTTAATAGACTCCCTAATTCTATCAGGATGCAAACTTCTGATTTTGTATTTATGAAACAAGTTAAGAACTGGCTATTCAGTCTTGATAATGAGAGTATCGAATTTTTTGTAAATGGTTTTACCTGATGTTTTTCATGAAATAAGTATTTAACTTAATTCAATTTAATTTTTGTTTGCATTATTAATTTAATGATATTTTAACTTTCTTTTTTAATTTTTCTTTTTTAAGGGTCACCCCACCCATTTAAAATAATACATGTTAAATCATTCTACTAAGAGTGACAATAAACCTATTTTTATAAAAATACTTTTGTCACTTATTTCTTTCTTTCTTTTTATAAATAATGTACTTTTTCGGATTTTAAAATGTTTAATCAATCAATCAATCAATTCTCTAGAGTAAGTTGATATTTCTTTTTTTAACAAAATGTTCGTCTGAAAAACTGCGAAATAACTTTCATCTGTACTTTTTTGCTTTGTAACGATCAATTTGTATTTTTTTTGAAACGGTCAATTGATTGTGAACGAAGTCCGATTTAACTATCTCGCTCGCACTTGATAAATTAAAAAGAGGAAACAATATTTATTATCTCTGTCTTTTTATCTCGTTATCCAGGGATGTTTGCAAGTTCAACGATATGCGATCTTGTATGGAAAAAAGAACAGAAATGTGCAATTTGTCGAAAAAACAATATGTTTGCTTTAAGTTGGTTTGTTGCAATTGTTTTATTTTTAATTTTTATTTATTTTTTTAGGGAGTATTTTTGTAACATGGGGAGTATAGGAGCATCGACTCCACGAAAGGAGTAAAATACTACTATGGGAGTAAGTTCGGCAGCGCTGCTTATAGGTACTATAAGGCAAGTTATGCATTCGTAAAAAAAATCGAACTCGAGATTTTGATCAAATTTGACATTACGATGATAGCGAAGACCAAAAAAGTGGGTCTCGCAATTTTGTCTGTCTGTCGGTTCGACTACAGCCTAAACGGCTCGGCCGATTTTCTTCAAACTTGGTAGATATGGCTTTTTTTTCTGTTTTTTTTTTTTAAGACCAAAAATAACGGTACCTGCCATACGATTTTTTTTTTCGAAATTTTATAAATATTTTATTTTCTCAAAAACTGTCCCACAGAATTTTTAAAAAAACTTTGAAAAATTTCATTTGGTTAAAACTAGCTACTGGTTGAAAAAAATTTTACAAAAAATTGTTATTTTTTGTAGCCCCCCTGGGTCCATTTTTTTGTTTTTGATTTTCTCAAAAACGGTACAGCCGATTTAAATCATTTCTTTTATGCCAAAGCTCCTCCAAAGTTCGAATATTATTACATATTCAAATTTTCAATTTTAGGATTTTTAAAAAAAATTAAAAATTTTTTTTTGGAAACTCAATATATCGAAAACCCCATGCTCGATTTTTTTCAAACTTGACAAATAAAAGTTTATTAACGTAATCTGCAAGATTTGAGAAAAAATTTTGTTTTATCTAAAACTAACGGTACCTTCCATACAAATTTTAAAAAATGGTTTTCGAAAATCGTATTTTTCTCGAAAACGGTTCCGAGAATTTTGCTAACATTTTTTTCTTTTGATTAATCTTTACGATCTATAATTTAATAAAAAAAAAAATTGAAATCTAGATATTACTGACTGTACCTACTATAGAACGATTTTTTCGAATTTTGAATTTCTCATTATCGGCATAACGGATTTTAACTAAATTTTTTTATAAAGAAGCTCCTAAAAAGTTTAAGAAACATTGCGTTTAAAAACTTAAGAAAAAATATTTTTTCAATTTTTAGAAAAAAAAGTAATTTTTTTTTGTTTTGAAAAATTCGATATCTCAAGAACGGCTTAGTATTTTATTTTGGAAATTAGACTTTTATTCATACAATAATACATACTTAAGGTTGGCGTACCAAAATTTTTTCTTAAAAATGTTTTAAAAATTTTGTACATAAAAGCTTATTTTTTTAAGGAACCACTACAGCGACTTATAATTTTTGTTCCTGCATAAATTCATATTTGCATAGCATTCTGTTTTTATCTCTTACTACTAAAAGAATTTAAAAAATTCATTTTATCCTTATGAACAGTTTTCTCTAATAGCATTCGTTTTTAAAATTCCTAGTCTATTACATAGGAGCAAGTTCGTGCGACCCAGTCGTGCATTTTATTTATTAATGCTCACACATTGTCCCTGCCATATTAAGGGTAAAAAAAACCTGTGAGTTAGCGCTAATTATAAAAAAAAAATGTTGGTAAGGCGAATTCGGCGGCACACCTCCATCCGATGGTCCAAATTTTCGATGACGCTGAGGCATAATTGAGGTTCTATGCCGTTAATGTGCCGAATTATCTCATCCTTTAGCTCTTAAACTGTTGCTGGCTTATCAACGTACACCTTTTCTTTCAAATAAAACCAAAGAAAGAAGTCCAACGGTGTCAAATCACATGATCTTGGCGGCCAATTGACATCGCCACCACGTGAGATAACACGGCCATTGAATTTTTTCGCGCAAAAGAGCCATTGTTTCGTTAGATGTGTGGCAAGTGGCACCGTCCTGTTGAAACCACATATCGTCCACATCTATATCTTCCAATTCGGGCCATAAAGAGTTCGTTATCATCTTCCGATAGCGACCACCATTCACAGTAACTGCCTGACCGGCCTTATTTTGGAAAAAAATACGGCCCGATGATGCCGCCAGCCCATAAACCGCACCAATCAGTCACTCTTTGTGGGTGCATTTGTGTTTCGACAATCACTCTTGGATTTATCATTCGCCCAAATGCGGCAATTCTGCTTATTGAAGAATGCACTGAGGTAAAAATGTGCCTCATCACTGAAGATGATTTTCTTCGAAAATTGATCATCCACTGTTGCCATTTCTTGCCACCATTCTGACCATTGACGACGCTTGAAATGGTCAAGAGGCTTTAGTTCTTGAGTCAATTGCACCTTGTAAGCGTGAAAATACAAGTTTTTATGCATAATGTTCATCAACGACGAGCGTGAGAGGTGCAATTGTTGGGCACGACGACGAGTTGAGGTGGTGTTTTCACATCTCCTACAGACCCGGTTTGCTCAAAATTGTGCACGATTTTTCCGATTGTACGCACATTTGGACGATTAAATTGAATGAAAAAATCACGAAGTGATGAATATCTTTAACGCGTTGCTCGATTGTGTACGAGTATCTTTCCATGGTTCAAATTGAGTTAGTCTGAAATTGAGAAATGTCAAATGAAATGCAGAAAAAAACTTGACGTTTAGGTGTTGTTCACATTCAACATCGGCCCTTAAAATTTAACCACCCTATATGAACCTAGACGTCAAGTGGCTTATGCAGGATTGCGGCGCTACGTGCCACACAAGGGACACCAACAGCACAGGCCATCGCTGAATTCAGCTGAAACTGATTGTCATTGTGTAAATGGTTACGAACTAGACTTCTTTTGTTTCAGCTCCACAAAAATTTAAGTGTAAATAAGTCTTAGTTAAAAGTTAAACTTCCTAAAAGTGTTTCTTAAAATATCAGAACTGAAACTAATAAAAATAAAATTGTGCACCCACTAAACTGAATTTGAGAAATATCCCTGAAATATATTAAAATAAAAATTAGTTTTCTTTTTTTTGCACAAAAAATATGTACTCGTATATATAAAGTATCAAATATGCCAAGTGCAAATGCTCAAGAGCGCCAAAGAAAGCTGAGATCAGAGAATGGATTTTCCTCCTCCCCTTCTCTTTCTCATTCACCCATGAAATGTCAATAACCAAATTACAGGATCGAATAGAAAAGCAACTTGATATTTTAACTAATAACATAAGTGATTCTATTGTATCTATTGAAACTCAGTGCAATTACAACATCAAGCTAATGACAATGTTCTCTTAAGAGGAAAAGTTGATGCATTGGCCAGACGTAATATAGCTGCGGACCTGGTAGATAGACAATATCAACACCTTCCATAATTGTGAGGCTACCTCATGCATTTGTCTAAAAACATTTACCGATTGCTGTTGCAGATTTTCAAACAAACGGGAGATCTGTTTCTCTTGATGATCTTGGTTACACGAGTAACAGCAATAAATTTGTGAGAATCTATGAGAGTCTGACAAAACAAAATCACTCTGTATTTAAAAAAGCAAATGAACTCATGAGAAATAAATCATTATACGTGCGCCGCCGTGTTCACAAGAGATGGCAGAATATTTGTTAAAGTCACCGCCACAAGATAACTACTATACGAGTACATCGCTAGTAGTCTTTCATTGAATCGCGTATGTAGCAACAACATGGAAGTGCCAAACAACTCCACCACTTGATGCTGCCGCCTCGATGCTCTTTTAGAAAGCTGATTTAAGTGTATATTTATTTTTTTGCATTTTGCTATCAAAAAATCTCAAACTTCTCTTTTTTATTTACTTTTGTAATTACTTATTATGTATATGTATGTGTTTCTTAATATTTCTCAATCTCATAACATCTTACATATTACATTCTGTTTAACTATCGTTAATTAGTGTTGCCAATTTAATTTTTGGTATGAAAAAAAAATATTTTTTCTTGGTAAAATTTTACTTAATTTACTTATCTTTTATAATTTTTGTTTTTAAATTTCTTGCATTGCTCATAGTAGAATGAATTTAACTAGGTAAGTATAATTTTGGATGTTTCTTTTTCTTTTCTCCTATTTAACTTTAATTGTTTTGACATGTATGGGGTGGATTTCTTTCGAAAGCCTTGTGACGATATTATTTCAAAATGGTTTTTGGAAATAGATCCTGACACAATAAGATGTGTTCTCAATGTTATGCGCTGGAAGCCTTAAGTCAAAGTACACTGTGCTTTATCAAATGTTTGGTGCATCGAAAATAGTCGTTGTTACGGTTTCGGAATCTTGGCTGAATTCTGATATTTCATCCAATATGGTTTCATTTCCCTGGGGTGTTTGTATATTTATCAACGACACTTTGTTAACAAAGCATGTATTTTCAACTAACTACAATCTCAGTTATGGAATTTCTTTGTATTGAAGTTAGAAATTAATTTGAAAAGTGCCTGTTGATCACTGTATACTGTCCACCATGTAAATTCAAAGAAGAACATTTAAAAGAGTTTAAAGACACTTTAATTAGACTTAGTGCAATATACAGCAATATTTTAATAGGGAGTGACTTTAATGTAAACTTCTAAGAGAAAAATGGAACCACTCAACTATTTCAATATTTGTGTAAAAAATTCGGTCTCTTTGTTATTAACAAAAAATGGCCAACTTGTTTCTAATCAGTAAGGAATCCGTCATTAATCGACATATTTTTAACAAACTCAATGGATCAAGTAATCGGAAATGTGATCAGTTGAGATTAACATAAGATTTTATCCACGATCTTATTTATTGTTCATATAACTTTAATATTAGAAGAGATCATGTAAAAACATTTAGTTTTAGATCATTACGCAATTTTGATTTATTGAATATTCAACAAAGTAAAGAGAGAATTGGGTTAGTTAATATCTGCGATTTTGTAGATATTGACAAGAAAGTCTCTGTTTTAACTGACATAACCAATGAACTTTACCAAACCTATGTTCCTGTAGTGACAAAAATCGGAAAGTCTTAAAGTTGTCCATGGTTTACTCGCCAATTAAAAACATTGATTCTGGAAAGAGTGTGATACTTTTTCTTCGTGGCTGAGGTAAACTCGTCGGTGTCCAGGTTTCTTCCCAAAGAAGCAACAAATTTGGGTTTGCAGGGTCTAAGGCTCCGAATTAAATAACGTTTTTCAATACTGCTAAACTCTTAATCAATTTATTCTGTTTTTTTGTTTCTAACACGGTATTTTATATAATTTTGATTTCCAATATTACTTCTTTTCTTAAAATAAATAAGACGGTATTTCATATAATACAATATTCAAAAGCTTAAATAACTAACACGGTA
Organism: Philhelius festivus; assembly: GCA_963931855.1. NCBI lineage: Eukaryota > Metazoa > Arthropoda > Insecta > Diptera > Syrphidae > Philhelius > Philhelius festivus. The sequence continues at coordinate 29,915,383 of OZ007556.1, read as the reverse complement.
TTTCATATAAAGTGTCCCTAGCACGCAATCTAGAGAAAAAAGGGAACCTGTCCAATGAGCTACCTTGAAGAGGAGATCAGAGGAAAGAAACGGGTTGGTTTAGTAAATAATAATACTATTAATAATAACAATAATAAAAATTCCCCATTCTAGCTAATACTCCTAATAATTCTAAGGCTTGCCCTACTCTAGCTAATAGCTTTACGATCACAGTAATGCCTCTCTGTCACCGAAACGCCTTAAACTCTCTATACACTAGATTCGTATCCACACAGGACGAGAATAAAAGACGATTTTGTCATTTTCCCAACCTCGACTTATCAAATCTGCAGCTAAGAGTCAGTGTGAATTGAAATAAATAAACGATAAAATTGCATGTGAACCAAAGTGGGTATTGATCACTTTTGATTCGGGTACACACTGGATATATGTAATGTGATCATTTAATAAGGTGGTACTCGTATGTAGGTGTCGTAACGTTTCGCTCGGAAATAGAATTAGGGGTATCTGGTGTCGTAACGTTTTAATCGGAAATGTTATTGTGGTAGGTATGTAGGCATTGTAACGCTTCGTTACAAGAGAACATTTTAACAGAAAGTTTAAGTAAAACCCAACGGTATATAATAGACGTCAATACATTTATGCCCGAAGTAAAGTTACCTCCTTGATTCGCTATACTAAGCGTTAAACACAAAAATCCTTTGGAAAAACTTGAAAAATGTTGTTGTGATCGAGAGTGAAATACCAAAATGCAATTATAGTCCTTTAGAAATGGGCTCAGTTCTTGTCCCAAAATCGACCTATGCGGTGCCGTTTGAATTTGGAGATGATTACTCACCAGTATGCTTTGCGATTCGCTCGGTTAAATCCAATGCTATTGGACCTAATCACCTATCACCTAAGTTTATTAAATTAATTCTTCCTGTTATTCTTCCATGTCTAGTACATATTTTCAATTTTTGTATATACAGTTGTCAGTTCCCCCAAAAATGGAAATATGCCAAAACTATTCCAATTCCGGAAAAAACAAATCCTACAGATTCTTCACAGTTTAGGCCCACCAGTTTACTACCATTTCTGTCAAAAGTTTTTGAAAAGTTACTTGCCCAACAGATTCAAGAAGACTTCGATAGATATAATAAGCTTTCAAAATGGCAATCGGAGTTTCGAAGAAAGCATATAGCTGTGAATCTGCAGTATTAAAGGTAACCAATGACTTAAGGACGGCTATAGATCGTGATGAAATCAGTGTGATGGTGATGTTTGATTTCTCAAAGGCACTTGACTGCATAGATCATTTAATATTATTAAAAAAAAATTCAAAACCAATTTTAAACTTTCCAGGTCTGCTCTTGAACTGGTTTTAAATTACTTAAGAAACCGTTTTCAAACTGTAGAAACTGAGAGAGGAATCTCCAGTCCGTTTCTTGTTGATTCAGGTGTTCCACAAGGGTCGGTTTTGGGACCACTTCTTTGTAAATGATCTGCCTGATATAGTTATTAATAGTAATGTTCATATTTACGCAGATGATGTAAACATTTATTTGTCTAGAAGGGCTGGGTTGATCGAAGACTGTGTAGCTAGAGTTAATGAAGACCTATTACATATTCAGAATATGAATAATATGAACCCACTTAAATTTGTCAGTATGGAGCTCTCAAGAAGTGAAGTATCTTTACTAGATTGTCCTACTCTATATGTCAAAAAAAACCTCTTTCAATATAAAGTTGTAACAAGTAGATCCAATTAATTAAACAAAATGAACATTGAAATAGAAACTTTGCCTTAAGGCTATAAATCTCAGCTCAGTTAGTGTTTTTTCCTTACGGTTGCCCTAGGGAGCAGGCGGTATCTACACTACAATACGAAGGTTTGTTTGAAAACTTCAAAGACAAATCACGTGAAGCAAATTGAAATTAATCCATGTTAATGCTAAAGACGTACATATTACTTCCTTCCCCCGATTAACGTTTCAATGACATTGTTACCCATGTAATTGCTAGGCAACCCCAAAAAGATGGCACTTCCAAACTGTACACTAAACATACACCCAAACATAAAAAAGTAATAAAATCCTTAATTTACGATTCTTAAAAACGAAACCAAACACATCTCAAAACTCAATTATTTATCTTTAAATTGCTGCTAGCTGTTTATAAAATTGGTTTCACTTTTTATGTAACCCCTGACAGCAAAAAAAAAAATCACCCCCTAAAAATTTGATATCATGAAAAAAAGCGAAAAAGGATAAAAATCAATTTGTCCCGGGAAAATATTCGAATGCAAAAAAGGGTGAAGATTTATTCTTCCGGGTTGTTCGGGGTGTTCATTGAAAAAAAAAACCCGAAGAACTGTTATACCTTCGCTCTATTCATGCAATAGAAACCGAAATCGAACTCATATGTATAGCAAATCATTGACTGCAAAAAAATGGTGGAAAAGTACGAAAAGGACTTGACCTTGATCCTGAGAAGGGATGAATCGAAATTAGCTGACTAGAAATGCAAGCACACATAAGTAAGATTTTTTTTGCCTCCGAACATCTGGTACACAGTTCGAAGGCTGCAACCACATAAATAGTTAAGTTATAGGTATCCCTGGAGGGCAATAAACCCACACTGAGAATGTGGATATGAAACTGCACACACTGCGAAAACAGACGCCCACCCAACCTCACATTCATCTATGTGTGTGCATTGGATTATGTCTAGAAATCGATGTCGGAGTTTGTTTTAAGGATTTGCCATTCGTCTAATGGAATTTGCTTCCATCCAGGATAATGGAATTGATCGTAATCCATTCTCCAAGGATGAATGCGAGTTTTGTGTTTCTTTGTTTGGGTGTCTTCCTTCTTCGTTGGTATATCTGTGGCATGGTCAATGTAGGAGGATTGGTAATACTTTCACTTTGAAATCGGGTAGGGGACTGAATGATGAATAAGAACAGACACTAACGAAGTGGATGATTAAAGTAGATTTAAAAACCAGATGGGGCTAGATACGAGTACATTGGGCCCAACCAACCCTTGGTGTATTTCCGTTTTGTTCGCAAGACCCCATTTGAATCTCCTTTTCTTTTTCATTATTGCACTTGGGGTTGGGGGTGAAAAAATAGGGATTTTTTGCACAGCGGAGATAGGACTTTCGTGACTATACTCATAGATGGACACGTGACGCAGGAAGGATTTTCCATTTTTTCTTATTATTTTTATTTATTTATTTTTTTTTTTTTCATTTCGTAATAGGCTTTTGCTTAAAGACCTTCGCTTGTTTCGTTTGGCGATGAATGGAATTGTTTTTTTTTTTTTTTATTTATTTTGTTTAACTAGGTTTTGCAACCTTTTCAAACGCCGGCCGGCGTCATCAACGGCTAGACCGTGTCAGCACACGCCCTTTTGTTCGAAGTGTAAATTGCTTTCCCAGGGGTGCAAATGACAAATAAAACTATATTTGCTGTGGGGTTACTTTTTCTGTAGGCAGGACATGAGAAAAGTGCAGACAAGACAGTTTTTTTTAGCTTGATAGTTTTTTTTAATCAATTTTGTCGTGTCATATTATTTTGAAGAACACTTTTGCCTAGTAAAGAGAGTTGTTTTTCTTCTTTTGGATTCTATGGTTCTAAAATTTCATTATTCCGTTCAGTGAATGTATAGGTACTTCTTGACATCTAGATAAGAAGCTTGGTTTCGAGTTTTTATTTTAATTTGACTCCTTCTTAACCCATTATACCATTTTCTCCTTCTATACACCCCAGATTGCATTCGAATATATGTACCTCAGGTTTAAATGAATTAAGTACAACCTTTGTATATAAAACTTATAGAACTCTCATGAAAACGAACGATTGGGGCGACATCTTAAGCATAGCGGCAACACTTGCTAGATTTTTCTCTTCTAAATTTAATAATAAAATATTCTCTTATTTGCTACTTGTTTTGTAACTTATCCTACTCTCCACTGTAGAATCGTGCGCTAATTTCAGCGCCACCACCAGGGTAGCGTTAGTACCACAAAATAACGCTCCATGATAATACTATAGATTATATATGTATTTATAAAAGGTACAACTTAATTTTACTATCATCTGGAAGAGTTTTAGCTGAACTTCTACATCTATAGTGCCGGTACCGACCTTTTCATGCTTTTTCAAACACCTTTTTCTCTTCTGTGTTAGAAATAGAACCAAGGCCAAGTGGTTCTCAGCTGCTGGAGCCACCTGGATCACCCTCATAATTCCAACTAAGGTTGTTCTATGGCACCTAACAGTCTTAAATACCGATTTAAAAAATATCCGCAAAAGGAAAAACTTGCACTATTTTTAACCTTTATCGAAGAAAAACAAAACTCAATTTAGGACCAGTTAACCAAGTTAAACCAGCTCAAACTGGGGGTTTTTCGAAATTTCAAAAAGAGCCTTCGGTGATTCCCTAGAGAAGAAATTCAATTTTTTTAGCTCCAAAAGTAATGGTACCTGCCATACAGCCGTTGTACATCTCGAAAACAGCTCTAACAATTTTGATAAAAATAAAATGCATGACTAAGTCACACAAACTTGCTTTTATGTAGAAGACTAAGAATTTAAAAATGAATACGAGTATTATTAGAGAAAAACTGTTTAAGAGCATAAAATTCATTTTTGAAAACAAAATAAGCTTTTATATAAAAAATTTTTGATTATATTTTTAAGAAAAATTTTTGGTACGACAACTTAAAGTTTGTATTATTGTACGAATAAACATTTAATTTCCAAAAAAAATTTTGAGCCGTTTTTGGAGATATAGAATTTTCAATAAAAAAATCATTTTTTGTTTTTAAAAATTCAAAAAGTATTTTTCTATGTTTCGAAATGCAACGATTTTTAAACTTTTTAGAAGGTTCTCTATAAGAAATTCATTAAAAATCCGCTATACCGATGAGAAATTCAAAATTTGAAAAAATGTTATATGATAAGTACAGTCAGTAATATCTTAATTTCAATTTTTTTTATTAAATTATACATACATACATTGTACATAGATCGTAACAATTAATCGAATGAATAAAAAATTAGTAAAAATTCTAGGTGCCGTTTTCGATCAAAATACGATTTTCGAAAACTATTTTTTAGCATTTTTATGGTGGGAAGCGTTATTTTTTAGGTAAAATTCAATTTTTTCTCACATCTGAGAACTTTTAATTATCAAGTTTAAAAAAAAATCGAATATGAAGTTTTCGAAATATGAATTGAGTTTTGAAAACATAATTTTGATTTTTTTTTTAAATCCAAAACAAAACATTTTCGAAAATTTGAATACACAATAATATTAAAATTTTTGGAGAGCCTTAGCATAAAAAAATAAAATGCACGACTGGGTCGCACGAACTTGCTCCTATGTAATAGACTAGGAATTTTAAAAACGAATGTTATTAGAGAAAACTGTTTATAAGGATAAAATGAATTTTTTAAATTCTTTTAGTAATAAGAGATAAAAACAGAATTCTATGCAAATATGAATTTATGCAGGAACAAAAATTATAAGTCGTTGTAGTGGTTCCTTAAAAAAATAAGCTTTTATGTACAAAATTTTTAAAACATTTTTAAGAAAAAATTTTGGTACGTCAACCTTAAGTTTTTATTATTGTACGAATAAAAGTCTAATTTCCAAAAAAACTACTAAGCCGTTCTTGAGATATCAAATTTAAAAAAAAAAATATGACTTTTTTTTCTAAAAATTGAAAAAATATTTTTTCTTAAGTTTTTAAATGCAATGTTTTTTAAACTTTTTAGGAGCTTCTTTATAAAAAATTTCATTAAGAACCGTTATGTCGATAATGAGAAATTCAAAATTCGAAAAAATCGTTCTATGGTAGGTACAGTCAGTAATATCTAGATTTAAAATTTTTTTTATTAAATTAGAGATCGTAAAGATTAATCAAAAAAAAAAAAATTTAGCAAAATTCTCGGAACCGTTTTCGAGAAAAATACGATTTTCGAAAACCATTTTTTAAAATTTGTATGGAAGGTACCGTTAGTTTTAGATAAAACAATTTTTTTTTTCTCAAATCTTGTAGATTATGTTAAGAAACTTTTATTTGTCAAGTTTGAAAAAAAATCGAGCATGGGGTTTTCGAAATATTGAGTTTCCAAAAAAAAAAATTTTTAATTTTGTCGAATTTCGTCGAACCGACAGACAGACAGACAGACATAATTGCGAGACCCACTTTTTTGGTCTTCGCTATCATCGTAATGTCAACTTTGATCAAAATCTCGAGTTCGATTTCTTTTACGAAAGTAGAACTTGCCTTTTAGTACCTTTGTGTCGCAAGTAAAAAAGGGTTATAATTTGAATAGGTTATCTACCAAGATTAAAGAAAATCGGCCGAGCCCCCTATGTTGACAGACAGGCATTGTTCCGAGTACCTACTATTTTTTTCGTCTTCGAAATGCCAAGTGTGATTAAAATCTTGAGTTCGATATTTTTCTTAAATTATACTATATACTACTATAAATAATAGTTTTATTATCTAAAAAAAAACTTCAGCATTTTATGGACGGACGAGAGCAAGATTGTAATGTTTGGGGGAAAGATTCTCGTTCTTACGTAAGTAGACCTCCGAATACAGAATATAAGTCTTGATTAACGATCAAAACAGTGGATCAACACGTCTTTGTTAATATTCTACAAAAAGTGATGATGCCTTATGCAGATAGACAAATGCCGTTATTATGGGTTTTCCAACAAGACAATGACCCCAAATACGCCAGCAAGAAAGCTTAAAAGTAGTTTGGCGATCATTCAGTCAATGTCATAGAGTGGCCAGCGCAGTCACCCGATCTCAATCCAATTGAGAACCTCTGAGCTGATGTCGAAAAAGTTGTTTCTATTATTAAAGCGACCAGCAATAAAACACTTTAGGCTGCAGTGAAAGACTTCTGGGACGAATCAAGAGGTGCCAGCATTCGATAGATTCTATGACAAGACGTTGTGAAGCCGCAATTACCAACAAAGGATATGCGACAAAATATTGGTACACTACTGTCTGCTCACTTAATATAGTTATTAATGAAATCTTTAATTTTGTCTATAGAATAAGAGCCCAAAGCAATTTTTGGGTGTGATTTATAACAAAAAATAATTAGTATAGGCAGCCTTCTGTTTTTGCACCAAGAAGGTCGGCGGCTGCAAAACGTCTTGGACCTCGATATTTGCAATCAGGGCACTTATAGATCTTCATTTTGAAGTTATGGCAAAGTTATGGGTGTACTAGCTCTTATTTATGTAAGGGTGACTTGTACGAAAGTTTTTTTGTCAACAGTAATAAAATTGATTTATAATTTTTGTTCAAATTTTATTTCTATTACAAAAAAATATTCGTGCAAGTAAGCCCAAATTAGCTAAACGACGCAATAAGAAACTCCAACAAATTTATAAAAATAACCTTAGGTAAGTTAAATTAACTTGAATTTCGTGTTTTTATTTTTGTTGTTATGCAAACTAAAATAAATATCGAATACATTTCCAAATAAACTATACTAAAATATGAATCTTCAAATTAATGAAAAAAACCACAGCCACAGCGATTAAAAAAATATTTAACATGTTAACAGAATCTTGATTTGTTGAAATACCTTTAAAAAAAAACACACAATAATTCTTTATACTTGGCTGATTTCAAAAATGGACGTTGAAAATTTCTTGAATTAATTGGGCTTAAGCACAATAGAGTACGAGTACGAGTACATCTAAATAATGTGGTAGTAAATTTATTCTAAAAGTCAAACTATAAAACAAATCAACAAGCTTATTCAATCTGGCATACTATTAATTTCCGTAAATTCTCTTTTTGTATATTTATGGTTAATGTCCGTCCGTAGTGTATGTACGAGAATATACATCACCCAACAGAAAGTATCTGGTGCTTATTTATGGAGATAGAGTATCTAAGGAGGAAAAATAAGAAGAGTAGAAGAAAATCAAATTAAATAGCTTCCCGTTTATGTGTACAAAATACTGCATATCCTCAAGAGACATCATCTACACATTAAGAAACTCTCCGAAACTTTCTAAATATATATTAAGTGCATGGTTGCCAACTTGAGGAAAAATATATTAATATATTTTTAGACAAAAAGAAATAGCTTGGAAGTTTTTTTCTTTAATTGAGATAGAAGAAATAAAAAGTTCAAGATGGAGTTATAGAGCATTTTTCAAAATTTTAAGAGTGCAATAATTGGATTAACTGTTGTGAATTTTTTCGTTTAAGATGAGTTTTTTTTTTTATTTTATTTTCTTAGCAGGCCTCGATTTTCGAGATTTCGAGATTGCAAGATGTTCTTTAACGTCAATTGTAAAAGTCAACTTTTCGAAAACTCTTCGTTTGGTGGAACAAAAAGTCGTTATTGGTTTGTTGTACATCACAATATTCATTATTTGGCCGGTAGGAATGGCGGCCGCAGACAGTATAGTCCTGTGGCCCAATTTGCACTGAAATGCACAATAACTCGTTTGAACCTGTCCAGTTCAATCCAGTTTAGATTGAATTCAAAATAGGTAAGACTTGGTTTGCTTTAGCACTAACTACATTGTGCCAAACTGAGCAGTTTTTTAATGGTGCTGATGCAGCAACTAATCCGATCGAGCAATCATCCGGCTACTGTGCTCAGTACTTCAGTTCTTCGAAGGAAACTTCACACCGAACCCACCTACTGGCCCAACTTTCTAACAAGAAGTTGAGGCAACAGTTCAACAAACACTGCAATCAAATTCTAAGCCAAAAAAGTCTGCTGGACCAGATGGTGTCTCCTACTACATCCTGAAAAGGCTGCCACATGCGGTAATGACTTTCCTGACAATCATTTTAAACAACTGCATCAACAACTGTTACTTCCCCCAGAAGTGGAAAACAGCGAAGATTATGCCAATTCCAAAGAAAGGTGCTTCCAACTTAGTTTCCAACTACAGGCCAATATCACTTCTCAACAACATCAGCAAATTACTGGAAAAATTAATATTACGAAGACTGAAGAAATTCTGCGGTGAAAATTCAATCAGCCCTGACATGCAATTCGGCTTTCGAGAAAAACACTCAACCTTGCATCCACTGCTAAAATTCCAACACGATATCACCACAGCCCTCAACAGTAATCGTGTCACCGTCGGATGCTTTCTGGATGATTCAGCCGTTTGTACCCATTGCTGAATAGAAGATCAGATCAGCTATTCCTTCCCAGTCTGGTTTTCCATCTGAACGAAGATACTGAGGATCTGCACTGGACTCTACTTCGACCGTCAACGACAGAAGCACTACAGGAACGAGCATCTCTACACAGAAGCGAATTTAGTCCCACTGGACAAATATCTAGATCATTCAACAAAGAAACTAATGGGGAACATCATCGAGCACCCGAATCACCATATGCGAAGGATGACCACAGAACAACGACATCCCGAACCGAGGTACCTCAGTGTGATCATGGACAACGAGGACGTAAGTCTCGTTCTACGCTGACATTGGGTCAGCCTACCACCACGGGTAAAACGCCATCCCTGCCCATAACAATCACAATCACCACTGACAACCGGAAATGAACACCCTGAGGACAATACAGTCAACCGACCTTTTAAATTTAATTTTTTTCGTCATGTAAGTTTTATATAAAAATAATTGAACTTTAGTCACCGTATATGTAGTTAGGCCCCCTATGCAGTGTTGTCGGAATGGCTACTATAGTAACATTTGGCTCCTTTACTGCGGGAAGGGTTACTGTGCTCCACATGCCTCAAAAAGGCTCCTCCCTCCCATCTTGAGGCTCTGACTAGTAATATATATTAGTTTTTTGCACATAGTCCTAAACGAACACTGGAACTTGAAGAGTTTCAAAAATATTTTTCAGTTGAGGTGCATAAAATTCTTAAAATATCGTCAACTAGGTGGCTTTCGTTGGAGAGCATTACCTCAAGAATTCTTGAACAATGGGTTCCTCTGCAACATTTTTTCATTGCTTACGAGTTAGAAAGCAATATGAATTTGTCCCATAATATCTTCTCAGAGCTTACGGAAATAAATAAAACATATTTAAGTTTCTTGGGTTACGTTTTGAATATAACAAAAAAAAAAATAAACATAGAATTTCAAGCGGAAGCCCCAAAAATGCATACCTTGCTCCAAACTGTAAGAATGTATTTCAAAACCCTTCTTCAAAATTTTGTCAAGCCAGAATATATACATTATGTAGATGATTTACAGCTACATAAAATCGATTTCTCCAACGATAATATTTTTTAAAATCTTAATTACGTTTAATTTGATGATAAAGTTTTAGTGGCAATACAAGGTATTGACCCCAAGAACCTAGTACCAAGTTTAGTCCCTTTGATGATGTTATTTCTAAATTTAGCGGATGAGTCAGAGTCTGAAAATCTAGATTAGGAATGGCGGCTATTTCTTAATCAAACTCAAAGTCAAAGGACTTAGACTTTGAAGATTTTTACCGAAGTATGTTCAACACTAAAAACAATAATTGTTTTTCCACAAAGTAGTGCGACTGCGGAAAGAAAGTTTTCAGATGTTAGTCTAATAAAAGACAAAAAGCGAAACCGCCTTCACGTTGATCACGTTTATTTTCCTATTTAAAATAAGGCTTCTTTTGAGGCTATATTTATATAGATATACAACTTCAGATATGAATTGCTTTTTGTTTTGTTTAGTCCAATAGAACGTTACGTGCATGTGTCCTTCTTAGGGTGTGTTCACAACGGAGCTGCGATAAACGTTTCGAGAAGCAATGTGACTAAAGCTTTGAGATTTTTACATTGATTGTTGTTGTTCGAAGCGCTGCTCCGTTGTGAACACACATAGGAAAATCAATGTAAAGATTTCTCAGCTCTGATCAAATCGCAGCTTGAATCGTTTATCGCAGTTCCGTTGTGAACACACTCTTAGACATTTTTGTGTGTAGGTATGAATAAAAATATCAATAGAAAAAAAATATTTTTGTTTCTTTTCATTTGTGACCGCATCTATTATTTGATGAAATATCCCGAATTTTAACGTGGCTCCTCAATGCTCCCTTAATTTTATGAAAAGTGCTACTCTAGGAATTTTTGAAACGACAACACTGCCCCTATGAGCCAACAAATGTAAATTTTTGCATACATTTGTAGTATCTTATTAGTTGTAAGCCAAATTTTAAATAGTATGTTCTATAAAACAAAATTGAAATTGAATTGTACTGTGCTCAGTGAACCACCTTCAAAGCCGACTAGTCCACTCAGACCGCGATCTAGTACTAATTAATTCAATTTTCAATGGAGTCTAGGGCACAGAAGTAACTGAAGTTTGTCGTAGAGATATTTCGTCGCGTGGAGAAAAGAGATCAAGTCTTTGGTCTTCATTTCTGAAAGTTCGTGAATGTCCTTCTGTATGATTGTGCTCTACGAGTGAAACATAGAAACAGAATTAATCTTTGTGAGTTCTGGGGAACTGACGTACAAAACAGAGGGAAAGTCGCTTTTTCCAACTTCCTAAGACTCGTTTAAAACTAAAATCTTCGTATAGATTTCTGTTTTTGGGCCTTTCAGGCCCAAGGTGGACAACGGTGTCATTTTTTTTGGGAGTGCACTGTAGGGTTAAACGTACACTTTGGGGATAATTAATTAAGGCCCTTTTTCACTTTCTTACAGTAGGTACCAAAAAACACATTACCAATATACCTATATATGTTTGGTAACTATTTCAAAAAAGTCACAATCTTCACTTTGATGAAACTGACGTCTAATTATCTTTTTTTTTTAAATAAATACAGGCATTAGCAGTGCTTTTTGTGATAGCTATCTGAGTATAGTAGGATCTTACAAGAATAACAAATACAACATTGGCAGTAGGAATGCTGCCTTAAGTACAATCCTACTGCCAATGGGTTTTCGACATTTATTCGATGGCTGTGTTCATTGAGTTGTTGTGCGTTTTTCATGATATGTTTTTCCATTGGGAGAAAAACATAAATCTTTTTCCGTTCTTTTTTGCATGTGACATTTTTCATTTTCTTTTCGGCATCATACATTTTTCATTATTTTATTTTTCATTTAACAGAAGAATCAGTAAGTTTTTCGGAATATTTTTTAGCTAACGCTTCCTGTCGCCACCACACTAAATGTGAACTCTATTTAAAAAGAACGCCAAATTTATTGTTAGACAAACAGTTTTTATATTTTATTAAAAATATTTATTTTGTATTTCTTGTAAGGGGTTCTTCAAAATGTATTTCTGAACTATGACAGGCGATTACTGCCAAATTGTTGAAGCTATATTTGTCAAATTAGCTGGCCGTGGTTGTGTGCTCGCCTGTCAACCTAATTATCACAGGTTCGATCCCTGCTGTCGTCTATGTCTTCTTTAATTCCGTTAAAACCTTCTAAAATTGTCATCAATGGGTTGCTGTTTACTCATTACATGTTGTTTAGGCATAACACTAACAACATGTGATTGAGTTAAACTAGTATGCCCAACAAGGATGAAACGAATAAAAATAATGCGAATTATAAGGGACATAGAAATAAGACACGGCAGTTCTCCGCTTTAGTTCAGCCGCCATCCCTGGAGATAAAAAAAACTGAGACAACCACCTTCAATCTCAACATCGTGCCACACATCTTTCCAATCCTTCTTTCTCTTTTGTAACTTCACGCCCGCGCTGTGTTGAAACATTTAAAGGGTAATAATAATCCCTTGAGCGCGAGTAAATTATAAAAAAAAAAACTATTATTCAACAAAATGTCAAATTAGCTGTCGTGGGTCTTTCATTCGAACAAAATTGCGTACGCTTCGGTCGCAAAATCTTATTCAGACACGAGGTATATTTTTAGATGAATGGGTTGACGAATCCGTCGAATTTTCGATGATATCATTCCCCAAGAAATCTACCATCCATACAAAATCTAGGATTGGTGTGGAGTTTTAGGCTGGATGGCGGCATTATCCGTCCGTATTTCTTTGAGACCGAACTAAGAGCCACTCAGGAAAGTCTTGTCGGACGTTTAAAAATGGTTTACTTTTATTTTTTTAATTCAATCAATGGAAAACCGTATACAATTAGTTAAAAAATCATGTTTTTATTGATCCAACAAAACCCTCCCGACGAGTTTCACCTTGTCGTGGTGGGGGGCTTACGTCTATTCTCTCGCTGCTCGATCAGCTAAGAGATTTAGACAACTAAGAAAACCCAAGGGAGTAGTAGGGTCGAAACGGGTGTGTGTTGGTAAAATCTCCGACTACTTACGTGATTGGAGATTTTTAAGGTATTCTCCAGGTTTTGAAGGGTCTACTAAGGATGTCTAAGCTGAAATCGGTAAGGTCTCCGGCTACTTGCGTGGCTAGAGATCTTTAAGGTTTGAAGGGTGAAATTGGTGAAGTCTAGGGCTACTTGCGTGGCTGGAGATTTCTAAGGTTTTATCGGGTTGTGACGGGTTGAACTGGTAAGGTCTCCGGCTACTTGCGTGGCTGGAGACTTTTAAGGTTATTTAAGGATTCTTATTTGTAGTAGCAAATAATAGGAGGATCGTCATCCTCGTTCTTTAGAACAAAGACTAGGAGTGTCTTTACTTGTTTTCCGTAAGGTGAGCAAAGAATAGGAGTGTGTTTCCTTGTTTGCCGTAAGGTAAGCTAAAGACTAGGAGCATATTTCCTAGTTCGTCGCAAGGCAAATGAAGATAGGAAGCACACTAAGTTGTTGGTTACTATCTCGGCCGATTTTCTTGGTGTGTTTCCTAATGGTTGACAGGCACAGCGTTTTGCAGGAGCCCATCTGAAAGTGACGGGTTCAAATCTAAGAGTTTCCGATGCTTGAGACAACGACTCGGATTAGTCCGGGTTGGGATCGACTAGGGGACTCTATGAAATGACAAAGTTGCGAAGCTCCACCGGAAGCTATATTCTGGTACAATGGGAGATAGTGCCCATTTGAGTGGGGGGCTGAGTTTTGCCCTCGGCTCGAACCCTATATTTTTGAGGTAGGCCCCCTAGTGGGAGCATAATGGTGGCTTGGTTTATTCCGAATGCGGAGACACATGGTTTTCAAGAATCTTTTCTTGAATTCAAGAGGTGTTAGGTAGACCTCGCCTTCAAAGCAAGAGGTGTGCACATGCTGCACCATATCACAATTTTGCGACCGAGATAGCTTGATATGTGGGGGTTAATGGTCAAGACCCAATCTGACTCCAAATGGAGGTAGACCTCCCGTGGGATTGAGCCATAATAGGCAGGTGCTCACGTTAAACCAAAAGACGATCTTGATCCAACAAAAATTACCACTGATGACGCCATCTACTACATTTGACCATTATCTACGAACACCCATTTTTGTTTTTTTTTTTGGATTTACCCAGTAAAAAGATTTCGGCTTAACTCTACTGAGCATGTTTAATCGAGTGCATATCTTCGTTCTTTCAGAGATTTTAAGTTCTTAAATAAAGGCGATTTAGAAAGAGTAATTCCATCAGACCTTATAGAACAAACCGAAGAAGACGGCATTGGAAGCTCTAAGTTCTTGAAATGCGAACATGTTTGTAAGGGATAGGAGACCATACTTAATAGGCGTGTTCAGGATGGGGCGAATAAAGGTAATATATGTTCAGGGACCGGTTCACATAAGGATTGTAAAATTCTTTGAACCACCGTTTCACGAAACTTGCTTCATTAGCTGTGAAAATTATCTGGTCTATATGTGAAATTATGTTAAACTATTGGTCTAATATATAATATACCAAGGTAAGGTCACCAAGGATCGACTGAATTGTAGGTATGGGTTTATTTTGAAAAAGGCAAAGAAAGGGAGGAGGTTAGAAAACCTTGAATACATCTGGATACAGTGAAATGTAGGAATGCTTGATGCCGATTTGAAGTAAATCTGAAGAAAAGTGGACCAAAGTGGCTACCTTGTGGGACACTAGGCGTAACTAAGAAACAAGTATAGGAAGCAGATCTAAAACAAACAGTATGGGCAGTTTGAAAAGTATAAGTACATTTTGTCGAATGTTTTTTTTAGCCTTTGCCAAGGCTGAGAGCGTGAAGGGCATGCATTCCATAACTTTTATGGTTGTAGACCAATATTTCGGAAAACAATGTTGTCCAAGGGAAAAATGAAACTCGCAATGAAATCCTGAAGTTTCATAGAAAATGCTTTCGAAGCGTTCGGCTGGGTAAAATCTTGACATTGGGACGATAACACTTAATCGCCTGAGAAAATTCTTTTTGAGATAAGGATACTCGTAACTAGAAGATTTTCAGAGAGGGGTGAAGCAGATTTTTAAAGAAATATAGCAGGTAAAGTATCTGAATCAAAAGTGCATTAATTATTTAATTGATTTAATTTCCCTTTGTTGGTCAATATTTAAATAAATAATTTAATATTTTTACCCCATTTCAATGAAATTTACAAAAGTGGTAATCATAAGAGGGTATATGTATATAATATTCATTCAGTCAAGAGCACCGATTTACTTTATTTAGATTAATTAGCCGGGGGTAACACGAACGCAAAAGATACACAGATTAACTCTGAGAAAGAGGAGTGTCGGCCGGGGTATGATACCTACTTGGAAGATCTGAAAAGGGAAACTTGGAGTATCACATGGCACAGAGTCTGCTGCATCAGGCAGCACTACCGAATGCCGCTGTCCCTGCTACAAATACAACTCCCAATCAGTGCCGGATTAAGCCAGCGCGGGGCCTGTAGCAAATTTTATCAAAGGGCCCTTAGACTGTTTTAGGTTAGGCACTTATCGAGTTTATGGTATTAAATAAAACAAAACTTTTCTTGATTTAATTTGGGAAAATTTATAAATAATGCTCTTGATATCGACTTCTCGGAGTAAATCATGTTCAATATTCATTAAAGTGAGGAGATTAAGACGTTATTGGCTCATCGTGTTCCTCAATTCATTTTTAACACGTTTTAATGTTGAGAAAGATCGTTCACCACTGCAGTTGGTGATCATGAGAGACAAATAAATGCGCAAAGCAATTTCAACGTTCGAGAAACAAGATTGTAAAGAATTATTTATCAACAGCTTGTAAACCTGCATTTCCAGAGCCTCATGATTCCTGCTGTCAATAATACCAGCCACATCAGAATTGAGCATTGAAGCGAATTGCACTAATTCGTTGCCCAGACTGTCCTCCAAATCATCTGCGTAAGCACTTACTATGGTTGCAGATTTTTAATTTCTTCTGGTGGAAGAGATTTTATATGAAGGTTTTTATAATACAAATTCTATATACTACTGAAATAAATCAGCCAAGTAGAAGACTTAGCACTATTAATGGACTTGTTGAAATATTGATTCAAAATAGCTTTTATGGCTTTTAGTCCACAAAAATTGGCGTTTCGTCCGAGTGATCGCACATGGACTCATCAGTTGGCTGTGAGGACCTAGTCAATACGCAATTTTTATTGAATTCAGTTCATCTTACATCGATTTTTTGACAAAAATCCAATGTGAACTATGTATATCCAACCAAGATTAAAATTGTAATCATTAACGTTGAAATATTTTGCTATTTTCAACAAATTCAACAAATCCATTAATAGTGCTAAGTCACCTACTAGGCTGATTTATTTCAGTAGTATATAGAATTTGTATTATAAAAACCTTCATATAGAATCAATGCTCGGCCACGGGCAAAATATTCCAACGTTAATGATTATAATTTTAATCTTGGTTGGATATAGTTCACATTGGATTTTTGTCAAAAAATCGATGTAAGATGAACTGAATTCAATAAAAATTGCGTTATGACTAGGTCCTCGCAGCCAACTGATGAGTCCATGTGCGATCACCCGGACGAAACGCCAGTTTTTGTGGACTAAAGGCCAAAAACACTATTTTGAATCAGGAAGAGAT
The DNA here is from genome assembly GCA_963931855.1 of Philhelius festivus. Classification (NCBI taxonomy): domain Eukaryota; kingdom Metazoa; phylum Arthropoda; class Insecta; order Diptera; family Syrphidae; genus Philhelius; species Philhelius festivus. Next base: position 29,898,503 of record OZ007556.1, on the reverse strand, counting down.
TTTAGCTCTCGGAATATTCCGAAAATGTCAGCAATTTTATGATAACTGTTCATATACGTTTACCTAAAGCAGTGAGTACGTTATCAATGATGACAATAAATACCTGAATTTCATACCGTTGTCCAAGTTGCGTTTGGTGCGGTGCGAAACATGATTTTTGGTAAGACCAGCAGATAGAAAAATAAAATTTTAGTTGATCATTTTGATGCAAATATTTTCTTCTTAGTAATTGTGACTTAATCTAATATGTAAATAATACTTTTTTATGGTCAGAAAAGGTTGGTGCGCGGGGCCCCCAAATGCGCGGGGCCCGTAGCATTTGCTACTCTTGCTTCGTGGCTAATCCGGCACTGCTCCCAATGACGATGAAGACTGGGGCGCAAACAAAAAACGTGGGCACCTCTGCTTCGGTGTTTGGCGGATAAAAAGATACTGGAGATGGAGAGTACTCGGGTATCTTTAGGTAGATACTTTGGACTATCTAGATGCATTTTCATGTTATTTATTTTTTTTTGCTCTACTGCAACTGCACCAAGAAGTTGACGAAGAAGTGTAGAAAAGTTGTTTTATAATTTTTTTTTTCTATTTTTTTTTTTGTATTCGCAGCATTGCGCAACGATGTTCGTTCCGTAAATGTGGGGATATGGGTCCCCCGCGGGGAACCAGTAAATCAGGAAATTCAGCAAGACCATGGTGTTTTCGTCGGTTTGGTCGATGTTCAACGCGATGCAATACGCACTTATAGCTGTTGGCAATCGGTTAATTTGAGTCTCAGCAGTAGGTATCTATAGATACACCAAACGGGATGTTTTTTTTTAAGTTTGCTCTTGTTAGGTTGTTGTTGATTTTGTCAAGCGGCAATTTCCCGTTAAACTGATACTTTGCAAAAAAAACCTTATTCGACTGGTATAATTTTGCTGTCGGCGTGGTTTTGTTTATAGTTTCGGTATTTTCAGCTCGCTGAGGATTGTTTTGGATTGAGGTATTCTATGTTTAAAGGGTGTTTTTTCCGAAGCTATCAATTTTCTGATCTGAAATAAAATTCGTTGTTGGTCATGTGATTTGGTCAATATTGTATTTCCAGCTTAATTGTCTATTTCACGCGATTCAAGGCGATAGCTCATAAATAAAAAATATATTAGTTTATACGACATGTGCGTTTCACTGGTATAAAATTAAAAAAAAAAAAAACTGACTACCTTCGTTAAAATTCACATATTTACTTTTTATTAATGAGCACTGAAAAGGAAATAAGGTCACAGATCAAATTTCTGCGTATATATCTGCTGATTGGTATAAACTAGTCTGACATACAAGAAAATATTAAATTAAGCAAAAAATATTTAAAAATCAAGTGAGCATATTAATATTCCATGTGTTTTAAAAGTACATATTTACTGTAGACACAGGTTTTTGAATATTCCTTACGTGCACCTAACTGGTATAAATCAATAATGTTATTTCCCTCAGACAAAGTTGGTTCAGTTAGTAGCGACTTATTGATTGTCGTTGAATGTCAAATGGCGTTACTTACTAATGAAAATAATAATAATTATTTCTACTATATTAATCGTTATGTGGACCTAACTGGTACAATTGAAAATACAACTGAGTACCTTCGTTATACGGTTTTGAAATAAATAGCTGTTCATATATTTTTTTTTTATTATTAAACACTAAAAGTAAGAGAAATCACTGACTACATATTTCTGTTAATTGGTATAAATTGGTCTGTTTTTAATTATTCCTTAAGTACACCTAACTGGTATAATTTGAAACTGGTTTTTTCTTTAGACAAAACTGGTGGAAAAAACTCCTTCAGTTTATAGCACTTTATTCATAAGTAACACATGATGTCCAACGGCTATTGGTATAATTGGTATAAAAGACAACAAGACCAGTCGGAATATTCCAAAGAAGGATGTGAATAAAATCAACACTGTTTTTGTTGCCCATTTGTTATGCTGATTCTAAGTTGAACTTTTCGGAATTCTAGACCATTTGCGTTGGCCGCCAGCTTGAATTTAAGACAAATTGGTTTTTGTTAAATAACTTACTCATTTTAAAATTAAGATTTAAAATCCATATCTGCATTTTAGAAAAGTTGTTGAATATAATATTGTATTTTCTAAACTTTTGACCATGACCATTTTTAAAGCTTCATAGGTACATTTATGTAAAAATGAGTAAATTCAAAAATATGTAATAAGTGTAATATTATCTGGTTTGTTTTGAAGAACCAGTACTATCATGCAGTATATTCTTAGGAGAGGTACACTTAGCTATAAATATGCTTGAGAACACAAGACCGCAGGATCTGATGGCTTACCTGCAGAGCTCTTCAAATACGGAGGTGATGTTTTGTATAAACCCATCAACCAAATATGGGTGGGAGGGACAATGCCCGATGAGTCGACCATTAGCTCTATATACCCGGCTTCAAAAAGGTGATCTTATGTCTTGCAAGAACTATCGAGATATGTATATCCCTACTAAATGTAATTCTGTAATAATTTAGTCGCCAAGTACCAGTATGGCTTCTGGCCCGGCAGATCAAACATATACCAAATATTCACCTCGGGGCAATGACCAATGAATTTTGAGTCGAGACTCATCATCTATTTATCGACTTCAAGGCCGCATATGATATTATTCGTGGTCAGGAGCTCTATATGGCAATGGCCGAACTCGGCATTCCGGAAAAACTAATCCAACTGTGTCGCGTGGCATTGGAAAATACGCCGTGCAATGTGAAACTATGAGTAACTCCTCCGAAATATTCCAAACATGCACAGTGTTTCGGCAAGGAGATGCGCTAACATGTGATTTCTTTAATCTGGTATTATAGCAGATGGTACACAGGGTAGATATCGACTTCATACGCCGTTTCCAACATTCTGTAAAAGATTAATTCACGGCTATTGAAAATCAGGCGAGACTAGTTGGTCTTGAAGTAAACGAGGACAAGACCAAGTTTATGCTATCAACAAAGAAACAAAGATCTGTCCACCGATTAAGGTAAAACGTCACTTTTGATAGCAAAAACTTTTAGGTAGTTAAGGAGATCATGTACGTCGGAATTAATATTAACTCCACGAACGATACCTTAGTGGAGATCCGACCAAGAATCACCCTATAGGAAACCGCTGCAACGCCGATTGTTGGAATATAAGCAGGAAGGTGGAGATGGTACTGAACTCTTTTGAAGAAAAAATTCTTCGACATGCTCCTTTGTGCGAGGAGAGCATGTAGTTATAGCCGAGAAAGCCAAAACACGTCGATTTCATTGGCTCGGCTACATTGAGCGAATGGACAACAATGTTCCAGCTAAAAGAGCTTTCGAATCCAAGACTCCAGGTTCGCAGCGATATGGAAGGCCGAACGTCTGGTGTGAAGACCATGCCACCGCGGATGCCATAGCGCTTGGCCTAAATTACTGGAATCTGCATCCTTGGCATCGCAGGGGATAGGAAGCTGCCGTTTCTCAGGCAGATTCCCTTTATCGATCGGGAGCCGGTTAAGTAAGTAAGTAAGTTAGTTAGTTTGAAGTTAAGCCCGATTTCGCTGAAATTTTCATTTTTTTCTTACTAGAGATAGAAACCTTAAATTATAATTGGTTCTATTAAAACCAGATTACTGCGTTGTCAATTAACGTTCTCAGAAAGCTCAAATTTGTATCCAATGGATTACCGCTTTACTTATAAGTCCTCTTTTGGTAGTTCAAAACTATACTGCCATTTCTTAAGGTTTTAAACACCTTAATCACAAAATTTCAAGACCTCAAATAAGAAGAAAATTAAATAAAAATAAATGAAAGAGAATGTGGAAATAATAAGGAAGAACTTCTGTGGAATTCCCAAGGTTAAAGCTAGCTTTTCATAAAATTTCAAAATTTCTGGGAACTTAACTAAACAAAATATGTAAAGTGGGCGTGGCATTAAGAAGATTTTACTGGAACAATTTCTTAAATAACAAGAAGCTATGAACATTTGACCAAAATCAGTTCACTCTACCTACTCTTTGAATGATCTTAACTGAAAAATGAACGAGATAATAATACAATAATCTTATTTTAAAAATAAGTTGAAAATTATCAATCGTATGCAAAATTGCCATAATCAAAATTGCAGAAAATCTTATTTGCAACAACTTTCGTCTGATGCATTTTAAGTGTTAAGTTGATAATGAGGGAGTTACGCAAGCAATACCAATTTGTATAAAATTTAAAATGGCGCCCAACGTAAATTGATTGGAATCCCGAAAAGTATTATTAAGATTCCTAACGATTGGTCAAAGAATAATTGTTTTTAATTTATGATCATTTTGACTAGGCTATATCCGAAAACATTCACCTACAAAATGAACATAAAATTATCAAGAAAACGAAAAGAAAAAAAATAAGGTGTCCAGATTCAATGTTTTTGAGTGTTTTATTCAAACTCGAAGTTCATTTTACCTCCTGAAGAAAGTATTTGTATGAATTTTAAAAGAAACAGAGATAATTTAGTTTTTCACAATTTAAGGTATAAATGTCAAAACAAATATGCAAATTAAATTAAAAAAAAAAAAAATCTAATAAAATTGCAAAAGTAAAAAAAAAAGTGAAAGCGCGATTATGCGTCGGTTATTTAATTTTATTTCAACTATTTTTGTTCAACATTATTATTAAAAAACCACACAGCTTGATTGTGGTCATTTTCGTTTGTTTGCGATTCTTTTCTCTTTTTTTTTTTTGGAAACATTCCAAGGGCATTATTATAGTTTTAACGCTTTGTTTTTTTTTTTATAATTTATTTCTTTTTATTTCACCGAAATTATATATTTATCGTGTGAGAGGAGGTATAGCAAAGATCTCTATGATTTGCTTTGAAGATAAATTAATTGATATGTATCTTTTTGTTTTAATTTATTGTTATTTTAGTTACCGGTCGTTGGCGACAAGTATCGTCTTTGCTTTTGTAGGACACGCGTGTTAAACAAAAAAAAACCTCAAGCTGATGTCATTGATTTTGATTCAAACTGGTTTTGTTTTTTGGGATATAATAAATTTGATGTGAGTGCTTTATGGGAATAGGTCAACAAGTTTGTAGTGAAGAAGGGTCTAGCAAAGAGAAATGAGTGCGAATGACCTTCTTTTAATATGTCTGACTCAAAGAATCTACCAAACTCTGGTAAATAAAAGAAAAATGGAAAATGGAGAAAAGTAAAATTTGACGAAATTACTTTAGTGTTTTAGTATATTGTGGCGGACTGACCAGCGAACAGCGGATACTGAACAACACAGCAAACAGATAGTTTGTCAACAACGGCAACGCTGGCTGAATGAGTGACAGAATTCATCTAATACTTTCTGTCATCGTCTGTTTGCTTTCTGCTTGTCATGCACTTCGACATGACACTTCATTTTTCACCTTTGACGAAGCCAGTCGCCATTTTTCGATCGCCTTCAGCGAAAGGAATTATTTTAGAATAATTATTTTTATTAAATAAAGTTTAGTTGTATTAGAGGAACCTTCTTTTGTTTTACTGCGATAAAAAATAACCTCTAAAACATTTTTACAGTTGGCATTAAGTCATTGCTGAAACTAGGGACTTAGGATTTTTTAAGGAAAATGCATCAATAATTACGAAATACCAGAACAAAAAATACAAAAACAAGGTGTTAAATTTGATAAACTTAGCGGCTTTAATTTACACAAAAAGTGAAATAATGAGACATTATGTTGGAAGAGCGGTATGGAGCATGTTACGACCCAGTATAGTGGATATTTGGATATTATTTAAAGATTCATGATAAATGTATTAATTAATTCCTCTTTAATCGTAGATAGTTCATAACAGTTGACACTCTGAAGCTCTTCGTGGAGTGCAAACTCATCAAAATAAAATAGTTGCAATATTTAATATAAAGCAGTACTGGGTTGCCCAACTTTGGTCTTCTTTTCAAGAGACTTAGATTTTTTTAAATTTTGGTAATACGTGAAAGCCAACTGGGACGAACTTAATAACTTCTTCAGCAACTTTAACTGGTAAAAATGCTACCTCGATACTAACGTAGACTCCAAAGTAAATATGATTTCAAATTTAATTCTTTTCGGAATGAGAAAGCTTATCTCGAATAGGGGGGAAAATAAGTTTCCTGTAGTATTAAGCCAACCCTAGTAAGGAAAAGCGCAGTAAGTTCAAGCAAGCTAGAAAGAGGTGTAATGATCTTATTCGAACAACCATACTTTTGCATAAAGCCAAAAAATACTACAATGTCGCAAAGGTAGTAAAAATGTTTGGTCATATTTGTGGAAAATGTTCGAAATACTTCTGCACCCTCGATTGCTTTGCTGATGACAGTACTTTCATCTCTCACGTCTTCGTCCTTCGGATATGGATTTCGAAAGGCAGTGTATGAATTTAATTCTGATCTCAAAACATTAACAACGGGGGAACTAAAGAATTTAATGCTTTAACAACTCAATGCTGTTTTTTGTAGTTAGATATTGATTAATTTGACTTGTTCATTGGCTATTGATTGTCTCCGATTTGTTCGCCAAAAACAGGGTAGTTGACATATTTCAAATCTCTGAACGAGGGTTCCCGAAATCAAAGGTCAGAAATAAAACATCGATTATAGTAAAGAACCTTATACATATTTAGGACTCGCAAGAATCAAATCCAACAACGGAGACGAATGGTCAAAGGATATTGAATTCTTGCTTTAACTGCAAACATAAGTGTACCTGCCAAACATGGGCTTAAGAGAGATGTCCGTTAAGTTAGCATTGTCAGTTAAAAATTTTATAGATGTAATAATTGGATTAATATTCGTAAATTATTCATAAGTTTGTGGTAAAACAAAACATTTTTGTCTCTCTTATTTTAACTTGCAACAAATAGGTACTATAAGGCAAGTTATACAGTTATAATATAGATAGCGAAGATGAAAAATTCTGTGTGTCTGTTCGACTACAGCCTAAACGGCTCAGCCAATTTTCTTTAAACTTGTATAGTTTATTTATTTCATTTTCATCAATCAGAGAACAACTTCTCTTACAGACAATTATAATAGTTCTTAAAACTAAACTAGTAATAAAATGAAATTTCCATTTCATACATGAATACTCGTACTTAATAAATATAAATAAGGATTTAATATCACAATGGTTGAAAATTTAATCAGTTGAATACATATAGTTTAAGGGTATCTCTATAGTGCAGCTATCAAAAAAGTCTAGCCTATTGCAAACCATTATAATTAGCTTCTCTGATGCATTGGTTCATTACGACCGTAATTTATTCTAAGGAAACTCTCATGAAACAAAATGAAAACTTTGAGACATTCAATTGTAAAAAATGTATGTCACACCAATCTGCCAAGCAATTTAAATCTTCATTCAACAAAGTACAATCTTGCATGGATTTAGTTATGATTCGACACAGTTTAGGATCATCCGCGAATAGGAGACATAATAAATTCTTCAATATATCAGGAATATCATTAATAAGCAATAGGAATATCTAATAATGGTCCCAAATGGCTCCCCTGAGGAACACCAGATAGCACTATGATTTTTTATTCTACAAACTTAAATTTGGTAGATATCATTTTCAATTTTTTTTATGACAACCCAAAGCTCTATTTTTTTAAAGCTTGATATATAAAAGCTTATATTAATACAACCTAAAAGATGTTAGAAAAAATGTTTATTTATGTTTAAAAAATCGTATTTTTCTCGAAAACGGTGCCTAGAATTTTGATAACATTTACTTTCTTTCAACTTATTTTTACGATCTATAATTTAATAAAAAAAAATTTAAGTTATTAGTTACTGTACCTACCATAGAACCATTTTTCGAATTTTGAATTTCTCATTATCGGAATTTTTTTTTTATAATTAACGCGCACTCAAGGGATTATGACTACCCTGTAAATGTTGGTTGAACACAGTGCGAGCATTAGGAAACAGTGGGAGGATTGAGTAGGGGAAACCGATGTACATTCGTCTTGAATTTCTGGACATTGAAATGGGGAGGAAAAACAGAGTCAGTTATGGAATTCCACATTCGAGTCGTACAGCAAAATAAAGAAACTCTGTATTTAACTGTACGTCCAAAGTTTGGCTCAACGGTATATTGATGAGCATTCCCTGCGGCACGAGTATTACGGTGGAATTTTTTTAGAGGGGGAATGCAACTCGCTATTTCAATAGAACATTGTTAATAGAAATAACGATAAAACAGTGATAGACAAGACACATTTCGACGATGGATGTTCCAACGAAACAATTGTTTCGGAAATTACTTTGTCACCTATCAGCCTTAAAGCTCTATTCTGGATTCTGTCTAGTAACTGTAAAGATGTTTTTGATGCACCAGCCCAGATATGAGCATTGTATTCTAGTTTAGGACGTATGTAAGCCTTATAAATTGTGGCCAGATCAGAGGGGGAGAAAAAGTTTTTACATCGTCTTAGGAAACCTAAGCATTTAGTCGCATTTTTAGCAATATCCAATATGTGGTCATTCCACAAAAGGTGGTCAGTAATACACATACCAAGAATTGATAGCTTTTCAGTTTCTATGATGCAAGCTCCATCCATGAATAGGGGCACAGGGGGAATATTCCGCTTTAATGACAAAAAACAGCTCTGAGTTTTAGAAGCATTAAATTCAACACGATTTTTAATACCCCATTTAACGATGCTATTTAGATCGGAATTTAATGAGCTCAACATATATTGCCGTTGCAATTCAACATTCAAATAACAAGGAATTGAATCAGGAAATGAATATGAAAAGCTGAGGGTGCTGTCATCAGCAAAACAGTTAAGTGGATTAGTAGTTTCGGTAAAAAGATCATTTATAAAAATGAGAATAAGAGTCGGAGACAAAACAGAGCCTTGGGGGACACCAGAATTTATTTTACGAACTTCAGACTTGAAACCATCCAAAACCATTTGAATTTAACGGTCAGAAAGGTAATTACTAATCCAACGAATAAGTGATACATCGATACCAAAAGCACCCATTTTTGATAAAAGAGCAGGATACCAGACTCTATCGAATGCCTTAGAAATATCAAGCGCGATGATCTTACTTTCCCCAAAATGATGTAAGGATTGGTTCCACTTTTCAGTGAGATATGCCATCAAATCACCTGTGGATCTATTACTGCGAAAACCATATTGGCGGTCATTAAAAAGATTATGTTCTTCAAGATATATCTTAAGCTGCCGATTGATCAGTGTTTCCATGACTCTAGACAAAAGGGACGTCAGTGCGATTGGCCGATAATTAGAAGGTGAAGAAGATGCGCCTTTTTTTGGGACTGGTTGGACGAACGCTGTTTTCCAACTCTTTGGGAAGTACCCTGTAGAATAAGAAAGATAAAAAAGTTTGCGCAGTGGTTTTGCCAGTGTGGAAGAACATTTCTTCAGTACGATGGGTGATATACCATCCGGGCCAGCAGATTTGTGAATATCGAGATCTTTTAATATTCTAGCGACTGCTCGGGTGCGAAAATAAATTTTTCTCATTGAAACGTTTACATTTTCAAGAACCGGTGGATTCATGTCGCTTTTTGCAAATAGTTCTACAAACAAATTAGCCTTATCTATGGAACTAATAACAGGATTATCATTGTAGATGAGCGTGGGAACCGACGAAGAGGTGGAGTTTTTGATTTTCTTTACGAATGACCAAAAGCTTCTACTGCCTTTAAGGCACTGGATTATTTTTTGTCTTAATTTTTGTTCTTTGGATCCAAGCGTTACAAGCATTCCTTGATCTCTTAAACTTAATGTGGTTTTCCTCAGAAGGGTTGGCTTTGTATGTTTGGAAGCACAACTCTCGCACCCTAATCACTTCTTTACAGCTACCGTCAAACCAAGAGTTTTCTTTTGGCTTTAAACTCTTTGGTCTGTGAGTAACAAACATTTTCAAACCATTTGTGATTATGTTTGTTATCATATCAGCACAAGCATCCACGTTCCTATCGAGAAAGCTTATCGACCAGTTAAAGTTGCGGAAAAAGTTGTTGAGACCATCCCAATCGGCTTTCTCGTATTGCCATACGACTCTTTTGGGTAATTTTTCTTTAACTAGGGCGTTGGAGCATGGAAAAACAGCTGACACTACAGAATGGTCTGAAGTACCTAAAGGAGTTAACACATTTACAGTATATTTCTCAGGGTGGGAAGTGAGGAATAAGGGTATTAGGAGATTGGCCAGCAACATCTGGAATTCGCGTTGGCTCATCAACAAGTTGAGTCAGATGGTTAAACTCAGAGAAGATTTCTACATATACGCCTTCTGGTGTTGCCCGGCCCGAATATCGAAGCCAATTAGGATTATGCACGTTAAAATCGCCCGTAATAACGATTTCGGTGCTTGGATTACAAGAGATAATCGCTTGTATGGAATCCGACAGCGCATCAAATTGGCATAACGGATCTTAATGAAATTTTTTATTGAGAAGCTAATAAAAGTTTGGAAAAACATTGCATTTCCAAACTTGAAAACAAATATTTTTGAATTAAAAAAAAATCATTTTTTTTTTGAAAATTCGATATCTCAGAAACGGGTAAGTGTTTATTTTTGATATTTAATTTTTATTCGTACAATAAAAAAGACTTAAATTTGGCGAACCAAAATATTTTCTTAAAAATGTCTTGAATATTTGGTACATAAAAGTACAATGACTTATAATTTTTGTTCTTGCATAAATTCATATTCGCTTAGCAAAGCATTCTGTTTTTATCTTTCTCTACTAAAAAAAAGTTTAAAAAATTAATTTTATGGTTATGAACATTAAGTTAAGTAACATTCATTTTTAAAATGTTTAGTTTTGCCCTGCATTTTATTTTTTTTAAAAATAATTCTTGGAAATGTTAACTTTAAAGTCAATTTAACACAACTGCGCCCAAAAATAGGGTTAAATGAACTCGAAAAATAAAAAGGACACTGTTAATATTTGCCGTTAATATGTCGTGAAGGAAAAAAAGGCAAGTCCTGTTTTCCCAAACATTTTATTAAAAATATATGAATGCCCAAAAAATAATTTTTCTTAATACACAAACTTTTGCTGTTTTGACCAAGCAAAAATGTGTAAATTTTTAAATAAGGGTTTGGTCAAAACAACACAACTCAAACTGAGTTCGCTTTTTGTGTAACAACGGTTTATTTTCCAAAACTAATCGTAGTAGATAGTTATTTTTCTTTGGAATTTTTCTTTTGATATAAATCCGGATTTATCTGATTCATCTTGTGATGTAAATTAATTTTTAAAAATTTTACCAAAAATCTATAAGTTTCTTATTCGTTCCTGTTTTTTGATCTTAAATTTTAATTTAAGTTTTTACTTATTTTACTTTGTTAATAAAGTGAAATAAATTTGATTTTAAATAAAAGGTCTTAATTTAAAACCTATTCCAATATGGGTATTAAGGACACAACTCGAAATAAACCTTTTCTTAAATGAATAACAGTTTGGTCAAAACAACATATCTCACTAAAAACATATCAGACCAAAAACATAAATGTTAAAAAAAGAGCCAAGTTCTTCTATACAAGGATGAACACGAATAAAATAATGTGAATTATAAGCGACATAGAAATAAGACACGGCATTCTCCGCTTTAGTTCCGCGGCCATCCCTGGAGATAAAATATCTGAGACAACAACCTTCAGTCTCAGAACATCGTGCCACACATCTTTCCTATCCTTCTTTCTCTTTCGTAACTTCACGCCCACGCTGTGTTCGAACATTTAAAGGGTAATCATAATCCCTTGAGCGCGTGTAGATTATAAAAAAAAAAAACCCTTTGTGTAACAAGTCAGCCGTGAAAAGTACTGAGATCTAAAAGTACGCCAAGTTCTTACTTCATGAAGGTTTAATTCCGAATATTTAAAGTAGAATAATATTGAAACAGCTACGAGTACAATGGAATAGAGAAATTTTATTATTAAATGATTACTGACTAAAATTTGATGGACTTACTTGACAAGTTTTTTTTATGCCCAATTCGAAAGGTTTTAAAAACTTGACCAGTGAACCCATCAAATTTTAGTCAGTAATCCTTAAATAATAAAAATTCTCTATTACATTGTACTCGTAGCTGTTTCAATATTATTCTACTTTAAATATTCGGAATTAAACCTTCATGAAGTAAGAACTTGGCGTACTTTTAGATCTCAGTACTTTTCACGGTATTAAACCGTCCTCTGCTTGCATGACAAGACCTACCGTTGTGCAAAATTACAAGATTCTACGATGTCGGGAAGTGCTCCATAATTTTGATGATTTGTCAGTCAGTCAGTTACGGTTTTTGTGATTTTTGAGGCCTTATATCTCAGGAACCGCTTATGCTAGGAAATTGGAATTTGGAGAGGCACCAGTGCCTGACGAGCTTAGCAAATATTCGGAATTTTAAGTTTATGACTTCATTGGGGAGGGGTCAAAAATCGCCTGAGTTTGTTCCTGTAAAAAGAGTGTAGTGCAAAACTTGGCTGAGCACTACCGTGCCCTTTGATACACAAGCTTAAAAATTAAAATTTGTTCTTATATTCGTGTAAATATTATTATTTAAAAAAATAATCGCATCTCAATATAGTTTGGACTTATGCTATTATGACCAAACTCCATAGATACTCGCATCTTTTCTAAATAATTTTTGGTATGCTAGTTCTGGTTTTAAATAAAAATTCTAAAATTTTGAAATTTTGTTTAAAAAAACTTAACTTTTTAAATGAAATTATTCAAAAAAATGTTTAGTTTTTTATTTGCATAATTGCATATTTGTTTTACAAAAGACCGCTATCAAATTCTTTGAGCTCGAACTATTAAGTGGGTTTAGCAATTTAAAATAATTAATTTATGTCTTTGAAGCCTTGTTTTTATAACTTTATGAATCTTTTGAAATTCTAATCTGCTTAAACATAAGAGCGAATGGGTCCCATTCAGTCCTACATTCAATTCGTCTCCCCAATCATCATTTTATCGAGTTTGGGTTCGATTGCTTGTAAGTAAGTATAACTTGCCATAAGCTATACTTATATCTATACGTATATCCCAAAGTAAAAATAGAAATGACTACATCAAAACAACACGAACAAATTTGTTTGCTTAGCTTTTCTAAATTACCCACCTATCGATTTCAGTTAATTGTTTATTTTATTTTGTTACTATAGCAAATCGTTTCAGATGAAATTTCAAATTTTAAAACGTAATGCAAACTTGAAATCTCGAAACAAAAATAATGCAGTTATTAACCTTAAGCAATATAATTTTACGGGTTTTTTAATAAGTCGTAAAATTAAGATTGCACTGCTGTAAATTAAAGTCACGCTGTGGGTTTTTTTTTGACTAAACAGATGATCTAATAGCCTTAAAAAATACTCATTAGACCACAAAATAAAGTGTGATTTATATTCTCCTAAACCGAACTTGAATTTTGTTTTTCTAAATTCGAATTTAAACTAACATCAAATGTATTAAATTAGTTTGACAAATAATAGTTTATAATATTTTTGTTTATTTCAATACAATCTATTGTCGGCGTGTGAGCAAATATTTTGAGAGATTGAATCAACATATTGGTTTAGAATCAATATTTTTATCACGACTTAAAAATAGGCTATTTGTTGTTCTGTGAAGAGTAGAACTAGATAATTAAATTACAATGTTTTCATTGGATCAAATTTCTCAACTGGATAGTAGGATAGTAGTCATTAGTAGGTACTAGTAGGAAATTTGATTTGGTTTTACAGCACTTTCATGCTTAAAACATGTATTCGTAGCTAAGAATTCTTAAACGGGGTTTTAAAAAACCTTCATAATTAACCCACTCTACTAACTTCGATTTCTAAATGTTTAAGGTTAGATTTCTTCCCCGATATGCAGTCGTCTAATTTTCGGTAAAATAAGGAGCTGTTGCTGAACCCTTGTATTTTTTTTTAATAAACTTCAATTTCAACTATAGTAAGTGCATCCTGGGTAAAAATTAATCTGAAGTTGAGGATTTATTTCATTCCATTATAGAAATTCGCAAATTGTTCATTTTGAAAGATCGAATCATTCAATAATTGAGTGATTCAAAGATTCGATCTTTTGACTCAATCGTTCATTTAATTAAAGTCATTTTTTTAACCAATCGTTTTGTTTGAAAATACACCAAATATGAGTGAAAGAATTACGATGATAGGGAAGACGAAAAAAAGTGGATCTCACAATTTTGTCTGTCTGTCTGTTAGATTACAGCCTAAACGACTCGACCGATTTTCTTAAAACTTGGTAGATAGCGAATTGGATAGTGTCCGCTACATGCAGCTACGATTCTGGCTACGTCTTGCCTGGGTCTACCTATCAGATCAAATGCTCGGGTATATTATAGGTGGACTAAATCCTTCTAAATAAATTATGCAGCTATAGGTAAGCTGCTCCACTATGACATTATAATCTTTGATGTAATTTTTTCATCACTCATCAATTTGTTGGTATTGCCAATCAGTGAAGTCCACACACGCTCCAAGTTCAGTGGTGACCATCTTTTCACTTGGCTTTCTACCGAAAGTATCTGGGCTTCAGAGGCTTTTCATATAGTCTAAAACTGTGTCGCTAAGGATTATAGTTTTGCTAAAAATTGTATCGTCTTTAAGTGTTTTTAAAGATATGATGTTTTGTCAAGTTTTTTTTTCTAAAAGTTGTTGTCCATCACATGGATAATTCCAGTTGCCCGAAAGCCGAAAGCCATGTTTGAGATGTTCTTGTGGTTCTTATGCGAATTGTCCCAGATTTTATTGCTAAAGTTTCGAAAACACATTTTTTGACATTGTATTATTCATCGGGTTTGTCGGTACGCTGCCATATTGTTTTTATTATTCACCCATATTCCATAAGTCGTATTTTGTCTCGTACTCGTAGTCGAACTCGAACTCGTTTCGTACCAAAATCGTTATTCTTCAAGTCGTATACGTTGCGTACGAGATGCTTAAAAAAACAACGTATATTGTCACTCGTAGGTAATTGTTAAAATCAATAAATTTGAAGTGAACAAGTCATTTGTTGTTTTTTCGATAAAATTATTTTATTTATAATACAATTCCGATTAGCTCCATTGATTTGAAGTAGCTCTTTTTCTATTTTATTTGTGTTTTTTTTTTTTTGTTTGTGCGAGTGGTGTTACTGGCTTGTGAATCCTCGTTATATTCTTGGACTGTCAGTTTCATCTTCAGCATTTATCGTGTCGACTACAGGAGAAGTCTGAAAAACTTCAATGTTTGATCCTTGGGGATTAGCAATTTAAATTTAAAATGTTAGCAATGCACTCCCCAAATTTTCTCTAGCATATGGTTGTAATTTCACCACCCCTGTGCCTTTAAATTGCTGCTTATTGTGACGCAGTTTCTCTTTTAACTAAACACTTTTGATCATTGCAGACATAAAGAGGCATGTAAATATTTCTTATTTTAAGACAAGCTGGACCATTTCGGATAGGTGGCCCAAGGCTATTTATTTTTATCGAAAGGTCCGCCTAAAACTGTTAAATATTTGCTTTGAGTTTTCCACTCTTCCTATGGCCCTTTGCTACCTCCAAATTTTCTTCCAATGCACAAACCAATGCCTCAAATTGAGAACGATTTATTATTTTACTATGTAAATATGAACGCGTTAATAACGTTGAGTCCAAATAAATAAACCAATAAAAAATGTACTTTAAAAAATTTGGTGGTGCAACAGCTCGAAGTGAACCAAGACCTATAGTGACTTACAATTCTCAACCATTCCTGTGTGCCTGTTACCAGGAATGGAGGGGTCCTACAATTTTCTGTCGATTCCGAACAGCTAATGTGCAGCACTTTTCAAGACAAGAGATATACTCTAAGAGGATTTGTCAATTCCTTGCAAGATGCAGTACACCCCTGACAAACTTTTTGCTGCGGCTGAGAATCGAACTCCAGACCTGCCGCATGACAGTTCAACCCACTAACCATTGTGCCAAAAGGTACCAATGTACTTACCTTAACTTTTTGTCCATTTTTGTCGAAAAAAAAAACTCTCGTCTCGTTTAGAAAATTTAGCACGAGTAATAAAGTATACAAATAAGACTTCAAGTAAATCGAATGCGATGTTTTGCGTTTCCCGATATTAGTACATGTGAAGTCAAATGTACGACTCCTGGAATACCAACATACGACTATAGTCGAATACGAGTCATAAATACGAGTTTCAGAATACGGGTGATTATTATTATTATTATTATTATTATTATTATTATTATTATTATTATTATAATTTATTAACATGTAATTTAAAGAACAGGGTAATATAAAGATTTAAGAGCCTAACTGCAGAGGCTATTGGTTCTAATTGTTTTTAAAGTTGGAAAGAAAGAAGGCTGTGGCTCTGCTATATAAGGTGATTTTTTGGAGAGAAAAAATAAACAAAATATAATTTTCTTTAATAGCTGTGAAAATTGTTACCAATGGCACTGGTAACTTTTGGGCCTACCAGGTTTCGGACATGTGGAAGATAGATGGTTTGAAACCATTTAGAAAACTCTTATATCGGGCTCCAAATAGGCTTTCTTTCATTCAGTTATACTCGGTGTTAGCCGTATAAAAAGTAAATATGTTGCTGTGTTACATAGCATGAGGGAATTTGAAGTTTTGAAATGTGTCATATATTTCCCACTTTTGACTTTTGAGTTCCCGACATTTCAAATTATTGATCTGTTTCCCAGATTTGGTTCTGTTTGTTTTGTTAATTTTCAAGAACTGCCATGATTTAAACGTGTTCAGATGAACCGTTTTTAATAAAAGGGAATTAGTATTATACTAGTTAGTAAAACGAAAAACAAGGTTTAACATGTTCGAAGAGCTAGTAAATTTTTAAACTAACTAGTAAAATGCTAAACCCTCAATAGGTTGTTTAAAATTTTGCCCCAGTATATCGAATGATTTAACAAGAAAAAGGAAGGCAATTTGGATGCATTCTTTCTTGTTGAATGTTCTCATTAGTAGAATGCAGCTATTGAGCAGTGAACATTCACTTTTTACTTCCGAAGAAAATGTGTTTTTTTTTTTAAATGCAATAAAATAAACAAAATTAAATTTTTTAAATGTATTATGGCTTTATTACTAAAAGTAAACATTCCCATTGATTATGGAGCACAACGTCGTTCAATTGGTTGCCTAGATTTGCTTCGCAGTAGCGCATTCTGTCACTCCGATTTTCCAAGACCTTGTTGATGGTTTCGGGCTGTAGCTCACGGATTGCTTGGCTGATATTGGCCTTAAGAGCTTAAATCGTCTCCGGATTGTTGGCATAACATCGGTTCTTCACGGTTCCCCACAAAAAATAAAATGCACGACTGGGTCGCACGAACTTGCTCCTATGTAATAGACTAGGAATTTTAAAAACGAATGTTATTAGAGAAAAGCTGTTCATAAGCATAAAATGAATTTTTAAATTCTTTTAGTAGTAAGAGACAAAAAGATAATGCTATCCAAATATGAATTTATGCAAGAACAAAAATTATAAGTCGTTGTAGTGGTTTCTTAAAAAAAAAGCTTTTATGTACAAACTGTTTCAAAGCTTTTTAAGAAAAAATTTTGGTACGCCAATTCAAAGTTTTTATTATTGTTCGAATAAAAATAAAATTTACAAAACAAAAATATTGAGCCGTTTCTGAGATATCGAATTTTCAAAAAAAGAAAAAATAATTTTTTTTTTTTCAAAAATTCAAAAATTATTTATTTTAAAGTTTTGAAATGCAATGTGTTTTAGACTTTTTAGAAGCTTCTCTATAAAAATTTTCATTAAGATCCGTTATGTGGATAATGAAAAGTTCAAAATTCGAAAAAATGGTTCTATGGTAGGTACAAGCTGTAATATCTTAATTTCAATTTTTTTTTTATTAAATTAAAGATCGTAAAAATTAATTGAAAGAAAAAAATTTTTTTCAAAATTCTCGGAACCGTTTTCGAGAAAAATACGATTTTTGAAAACCATTTTTTTTAATTTTTTAGCATTTGTATGGTAGGTACCTTTATTTTTAGGTAAAATAATTTTTTTTTTCTCACGTCTTGTAGATTATATTGAGAAACTTTTATTTATCAAGATTAAAAAAAATCTAGGGAGGGTTTTTCGAAATATTGAGTTTTGAAAAAAAAATTTTGAAGTTCTTTTTAAAACTCCAAAAAATTTTCTTTGGAAAATTTGAGTAAACAATTCTATTCAGGTTTTTGGGGAGCCTTAGCAAAAAAAAAAATTATAAAAATCGGTTGTACCGTTTTTGAGAAAATCAAAAAAATTAAAACCCATATCTACCAAGTTTGAAGAAAATCGGCCGAGCCGTTTAGCTGCAATCGAACGGACAGACAGACAGACAGACAGAATTGCGAGACCCACTTTTTTAGTCTTCGCTATCATCGTAATGTCAACTTTGATCAAAATCTCGAGTTCGATTTTTTTTCCGAATGCATAACTTGCCTTATAGTACCTATAAGTCGCAAGTGAAAAGTCAAAAGAGATCAAATCGCATCTTCGAGACGGCGAATGGACATCGCCAAGACGGCTGATGACACGATTTCGGAATTTGGTGCGCAAAAGATCGATTGTGGCACGGTCTGTGTGGCATGGCGCGCCATCCTGCATGAGCCAGAGGATGTTCAAAGCCATGTCTTTAATTTCAGTAAAAAAAAGTCAGTTAACATGGCTCTGCAACACCAAAATGGTCCAACGATGCCACCACTCCACAATCCGCACCAAACTGTCACCCTCTGTGGATGCATTGGTTTCTGAACGATATCGTGCGGGTTTTTCTGAGCTCCAGATGCGGCAATTTTGTTTGTTAACATAGCCGCCGAGAAGAAAATGCATCTCTTCGTCCAATTCAAGCTGCTCTAATGCCAACTTCAAAGCGATAACGTAATAAATGTAACGTAATAAATGTAATAAAAACTAATACGATGTTGGAAGTGTATGTGCACTAAATGGATGTTCGTGCGTTTTTATTGCTGAGGCAATTGAGCCTTGTATGCAAATGATCCAAGATCGTTGTGCAGAATTTTCCTCAAGCTAGTTCGTGAAATGTTGAGCGAGTTGATGCTCGTGAATTGAGTCTCACTCTCGGCTACAGTAGCCACATTCTCATCTGTCTCAAGAACTTTTTGCACAAACCTGTGTACAGCAGGCGCGGTGGATGCTTCATTTCGGCCAAAACTTCTTTTTAAAAAACGCATGGTTAGGGCTACACAGCACTCAATTTGGAAATAAGTTTTAAATATTTGTCAACGTTGTTCAAGCGTGGATCGTCACATTTCGTTCCGCAGAGGTATGATACTGACTTTTTGTCAATTTCGAGCAATAAACAGAAGTCAGTGTCAAAATATGATTTAAAAAGAAACCACTAGATGGCTCAACCGTATATTTTTTTTTATGAAAAGTGCTTCTTCTGTTAGCCGATTAAACTCGTACAAGAATTATAGTTCTCCCCCATTTCTGTCAACAACATATACACAAAAACAGAAATATCTAATGAGTTATAAGTAACAACGCCTTGCTTAACCACGAGCCCCCTAGAGTTCATTAGACTAAAAAATTCTATCTTTTCTATATTGTTAGATAATTTCTCAAATGCACTTTAACAGTAGAAAATAAATAGATTCTATAATTTTGTCTACAAGCAAATTCAGCAGGTGAGGGTTGAAAAGTTCTAGGTTTTACCTTTTTGTAAATATTTTGTAAATAATTTCAAAAAAAGTACACAAACCTTGGCAATAAATGATTCAACTCTTGAAGCTGTTTCAGGCATAAAACTTCACTTTACCTTTGTCAGCACAATAAAAACGGACCCTCAAACATTTTCAAATGTCTGCGTATCACGTAACCGACCAAATATTTACCTGCACCCCCCTCTTTAATGTGTATTTGTATATAAAAAATAATTTATAACGACGAAAAGTATGCAGGTCCTGCATTCTTTTCCCCTATACAATGTTCCTTCAACATAACGAAATATAAAATACTTACAACCCCTCCTTAAAAATAGTTGATTAAGTTTTCACCCATTCCCGAAGGCATTTTGTGGCCCAGCACTCCCATATTTGGGAGCTACCACCCCTGTAATCTAATCAAAAGCACTGCTTCGCAAAATATCCTTCGAATAAAAACACTCGTATATTCCCCATCTACAAAAGACCACAACAACGATACTGCGAGGCCAATGCTTCTGAAAGAAGATTCAAATCGAATCTAATATTTTTTTTGGCTGAATATTATATACGAGTATTTCTGCCAAGGACCCTTGATGCAATTTTTTTTTTTGATCCTATCGTTATTTTGTTGTCCTTTCGCCCCTTATTCGTGTTTGGCAAATTTTCCTCTCTGTTGCACTTCAAAGGCAAATGAAAAAAGAAATTACATTTCATCTATCGCATCAGGTAAAGAGTATCATCTACTTCGTTCGTCTCGTATAATGTATTGATGCAATGTCACATCCTTTAAGGGTCGCATCTTGTAACACATGATCTAATTCACATTGTACTTTATTGAGCGGGAAAGGAATTTTTTTTTTCGTCACGGGACATTGCTGATAGCACTTTTGCTGTGTCAAATAAAAACATTACAAGTACGCCTGTATCCTTACCGTCCGTGAGGGACCTGGAGTTAAGAAGATAAAATTGTGTGATGCAGGGTGAAGTTGATTGCTCAAAAAGACAAAAGTGTTATGGTCAAGTGAATTTGCTGCTGGGCAATAAAGTTATCTTTGTCTCGATTAATTTTGTCATAAAAACACACTGTGGGGCACCTTTTTTGAAAAGAACGAGTTAATATTCTTCAAGGATGTGGAAATTATAGTTGTTTACATAAGTATGATAGATGATTTTGTGGTATTTCATAGATAAGATAGTTTAGCTTATTAGAGAAGATTCTTCTTTCTTCTTGAGCACATTTTTGTAAAATTTTGTAAAAGAGAATAATGATTAATAAAGAAATAAAGAAAAATAAACATGCGTAAAATAAGTCTGTGTATACTAACACTGTTTTCAGTGTATCCATGTAAGAAAATTATAAATCTTTTCTTACCACCCCTTCTTCGACTGGGAAAGGTAGAAACTATGCGTTTCGAGCCTCTCACTACAAGTTGTATTGGCTGATTTGGGACCTAAAGTTCATTTAAAATAAATGCTGGTGTGCCACAGGGCTCCCTTTTGTCCCCGATTTTCTTTCTGCTATTCATAAATTATCTTTTGTCTGAAACTTGTAATCCATTAGGCTACGCGTACAGTAGTGCGACAAAGCGATGCGACGCGAGAAGCGTTTGCGTGCGAGAAAAATATTTACATTGATTCTTATATACGTGCGCACAGTGAAGCGATATTTGATGCGAGTGTTGCAAGTTTCTCGCATGCCTATCGCAAGCATTTCGCACACAAACTGTTCTGATCACTTTTTTTTGTTTTGAGCTCTCAAGAAAAAAATCAAAGGAGTAAAATTTTGTTATTTCAGTGCTTGTGTTGTGTGGTGCAACTTTTTTATAATTTCGGTGGCAATAATTATCAAGAAATTAATAACACAACCGCACAAAATCGCTTTTACTGTGCGCACTATGTCGCATCTAATTCTGTCATCTCGAATCGTTTGTAGCATCGCTTCTCGTATCGCATCGCTTTGTCGCACCACTGTACGCGCAGCCTTAAATTGTTCTGCTGACGACAGTACCCTTAGCTTTTCATATTCGTTTCCAGATGCATTTGGCTTAGAACGCCAGAGTATGATAAGCTCATTAAATTCTGACCTCGATAGCATTGTTAAATAATAAATGAAAAACCGCTTAAAAACTCAATGCTGTGTCCTGTCGTTAAAGCGGAACCCAGCCTCCATGTCGCTATCCATGAGTGCCACTGGCATTGAAGAAACAGAACAGCTTTCAATTCGAGGTATGTGCATTACAAACCGACCACCTTGTGTAGAATGACCACATATTTGACGAAGCCAAAAAGGCTGATAAGTGCCTAGGTTTCCTTCGACGATGAAAGAAACTTTTCACCCTTTCTGATCTGGCTGTAATCATTGAAGGATAAATTCGTCCAAATGTTGAGTTTAATTCTTATATTTGGGTAAGTGCTCGAATAATCCACTTGAGTCTCTTGGATAAAATCAAAAAAAAAAACTTAAAAATGATAGCTGCTAGAAGTATAACAGAAATATTTGAATCTCTAGAGTACCGGCGCAATATTTCCTGTCTTTTACTACGAGTATTTTACCGTTATTTTTATAAACAGTGTTCTAGTGAAATAGCTAGTAGCATTGCTGCGCTTAAGCAATTTAACCGTAATACTCGCGCTTCAGGGAATGCCCATCAGTGTGTACTTCAACCCAACTTCGGACGTACTAATAATTCAGAGATTCTTTCTTTAGCCGCACAACACGAATGTGGAATGCTTTACCCGGTCCAATATTTTCTTCCTATTGCGATATTCAGAAATTCAAGACTAATGTTCATTGGTATTTCCTCTTGAATCCTCTCCAACTTTCCTAAACGTTCGCACTGTAGACAAAATTCTTTGAATGCGCACAAATTATAAAAAAGAAAACTTAAAAACCTTACCTGCACTCCAGGAAACTTATATATAGCTTTCAAGAAGACCCCAACGAGATCTGAGCAACCAATCATGCAGAGAATAGTCAAGTATCAGATATGCATATGATATTATGATACATAATGTTCTACTAATTTGTTAGCATTCTTACAATTCACAGCTACTTTTACCTAGTCGTCTGACACAGTAACGAACAGTTTGGAGGCGATTTCAATGAAAGTACTTTTTCCTGTTAGTTAGTTAACTGGTAATCTGGGTGGGTGAAATATTTGAGCAACATTCATTCCTAGTGGTCATTCGACAGAGCCCAATATTTTAAAGAACACCACTTTGGCTGGATTTCTTCGTTCAACTTCTTCAACAACATGGCTTTTTAGTTGAAAATCTACCTTTTTGATATGCGGACCACGAGAAAATGGAACTTCAGATTAAATTCCGGCAATCATCGATTTTAACAACAGATCTAAATCAATTGCAACCAACTGCAGAACCAGAAAATTACGGCCAACGGATACTCCTCGCTACCTGCGCCACTACCTTGCGCTATATCATATGAGAAACAGGCATTTAGAGAGACACTTCTTCAACGACTTGGAGGAGCTCTCTGACATTCTAAGCAAAATCATGTTGAAATTTATGAAATGGCTTGAAAATTCGTAAGCTCTGAAAATCGCCTAAAAATGATCACAGACGATAGTGATAGTACGAACGAAAACAATTTAACGATGCATGTATTTTTAGCAGGAGTGGCAAGAAACGGAGAATGGGCACTTCACCTATACACCAAAGATTGCCAATCCTCCGGTGAGAAAAAGCGTCAGTGAGTTGCTGAGGTCATCTCTCCCTAAGATTGGTAAGATCCTCTTGAAGAAAGGAACATCAACTTCGACTTAATCGGCAATGCTAACAATAATGTGTAACGAAGTCACATACTTCAGCCGCAAAGGCACGCCGACAGACGCTACAACTCGTCTACTGCCTGTTCTGACGCAGGACACAACAACATAACATTGCATACCTTGAGGCGCACAAGAAGCTGCATATGGAAAATACACACATGGTTGGTCAACGATGGTACAACAACAAAATACAGTGAGCAGATTTTGTTTAATGTTCAGTATTCACATTTGCTGTTTACCACAAATATGATAAGGGAAGGAGAAGAATCAGGTTAAATTCGATTCCTCTCGCCTACCGTTGATAGTATGGTATCAATACTGAGATAAGATGTTATCCCTTGAAACAAGCTCCTGGGTACGTGGTGTACCAGTAAGAAGTTTCTAGACTTTTAGGCTCTGGCCATAAATTGTGTGTGTTGTTTGTTTTGCCTTTTCGGCATACTCTTCACTTGCGTTTTGCCTTTAACCTCAGTCGAGGCTAAGGAAATTTATCCTAATTTTTCTATCAAAGCTAGGCATTTAATCCTACCATCTGTCCGTGTCCTGTCGTTGTTTTAGGCTAGGCTAGGGATTTAATCCTACTTGCGTTTTGCTTTTAACTTCAGTCAAAGAAGGCTAGGGAAATCTATTCCACTTTCTGCCACCGCCCATATGTTTTGCCCCGAACGTTTGTTTGAGGCTAGGGATCTAATCTTAAATTTAAACCGTGCTGCGATTTGAGCTGCGGCTAGAGATTTAATCTCACTAAACGTTTTTGCCCGGCATTCAATCAAAGCTAACCCGTCCGTGTCCTGTCGTCGATTAAGGCTAGGAATATAATCCCAATTAGAGTTTGCCTAAACGTCAGTCAAGGCTAGGGATCTAATCCCACCGTCTGCCGTATATGAAAAATTTGTGAATTATATGAAATACCATGTTAGTTATTTAAGGACATGATAGATGTATAAGTATATGAAATAACTTGTTAAGAATATATTAGATTAAGTTACATTTGGAGTTCTGAACTTTCTAAAACCGAGTTTTGTGCTTTCTTCGGACTGACCCTGAACACGCCGACGCTACCTCAGCCTTTTATTAAAAAGCATCACAAACGAACACCAAACACTGAAAGGATCACGCCCTTAAGAGGCGTCTGATGACAGACATTTTTTCAATGACTTAGAAGTACCTTGCAACATTTCAGGGGTGCCAGCACGTAACTTGGTAAAATCGAGCATCGGCAGCACATATTTTGGTTCAATCGAGTGTCCTCGATTGTATCGTCAGATTTGACAGCATACAAACTTGAAAATGACGTTTGAAACAAAAGTTTTCACTTTACAGAAAAAAGTTATCGTCGTGACGGTAACAAGATCAACTGTCAGCCCATTAACCTAACCTAACCAACTGCATATCGAAAGATTACACACAAAAATCTCTAACTAGAAACATCTCAAACATCGAAATTGAAGAAGTTACCACAAAAAGCAACGCCCTGGATGAGCCAAAAAGACCGAAGACCTCGAAAGTATGAACCCAGTTTCGGTGTATTCAAGTAGAGATTCTTTCTTAAGCCGCACTACATGAATGTCGAATGTTTCGGATGGCTCTATTTTTCGCTTCCAACTTCTTGTTATTAAGAGATTCAAAACGTCCTCTCCCTTTCAAACCTCTTCTTTTTACTTGCGACTTATAGGTACTATAAGGCAAGTTATGCATTCGTAAAAAAATCGAACTCGAGATTTTGATCAAAGTTGACATTACGATGATAGCGAAGACTAAACAATTTGATCTCGCGATTCTGTCTGTCTGTTCAACTAAACCTAAGCGGCTCGGCCGATTTTCTTCAAACTTGGTAGATATGGGTTTTAATTTTTTCCCCCGGATGCTTTTTTTTTTTTTTAAGACCAAAAATAAGGCTACCTGCCATATTTTTTTTTCTCAAAAAATGTCCCACAGATTTAGAAAAAAAAATTCAAAAAATTATTATGTATTTTTTATGTTTCTGATTTTCTCAAAAACGGTACGACCGTTTTTTTATGTTAAGGCTCCCCAGCAGTTTCAATGTTACTGTTTATTCAAATTTTCAAAAAAGTTTTTTTGGATTTTTAAAAAAAATTTAAATTTTTTTTTGAAAACTCAATATTTCGAAAACCCCAAGATCGATTTTTTTAAAACTTGATAAATAAAAGTTTCTTAAAAAAATCTACAAGATATGAGAAAAAAAATATTTTACCTAAAAATAACGGTACCACATACAAATGTTAAAAAATGGTTTTCGAAAATCGTATTTTTCTCGAAAACGGTGCCGAGAATTTTGCTTAAATTTTTTTTCTTTCGATTAATTTTTAAGATCTATAATTTAATAAAAAAAATTTGAAAACAAAACAACGGATTTTAAAGAAATTTTTTGCTAAAAAGTTTAAAAACATTGCATTTCAAAACTTTAAGAAAAATATTTGTTTCGAATTTTGAAAAAAAAAATCGATTTTTTTTCGAAAATTCAATATCTCGAAAACGGCTAAATATTTGTCTGTAAATTTAATTTTTATTCGAACAATATTAAAAACTTTAAATTGGCGTACCGAAATTTTTCTTAAAAATGTTTCAAAAAATTTGTATGTAAAAGCTTATTTTTTTAAGAAATCACTACAAAGACTTATAATTTTTGTTCTTGCATAAACTTGGCATCCTATTTTTACCGCCAAATACTAAAGAAGTTGTTTTAGTCATTTAAAAAATTAATTTTATGCTTATGAACATTTTTTCTTTAATAACATTCATTTTTGAAATTCTTAGTCTATTACATAGGAGCAAGTTCGTGCGACCCAGTCGTGCATTTTATTTTTCTTAAGCCTCGCACTGTTTTTAATCAAAATCTCTTCATTCTGCGCTTATTATTAAAAAAACACCGTTTTGGAGGACATCGAATTTATTAACCAATATTTTTATCTTTTCTTAAAATCTCAAATTGGATTTTCCTTCCAAGGTGCTATTAAAAAAGTTTATTTTTTTATAAAATATCGTTTTCTTTTATCGTTTTTGTTTTTCATAATTTTTTTTTCTCAAGAGGAAAGGTACCTTCGTGGACACAATTTCCGCATTTGGTAGATCTAATTCCTATGACCCAGTCGTGTGCTTGATTTTATTTATTAATCTGCGAAGAATTTAAAATAAGAAAAACTTGAAACGAAACAATGTCTTTCGAACTTCCAATATTCATTTTTGACTTTTAAGGGCACCCTTGTTTTTTCTCATTCACGAAATGTCGAGAAAGTAATTTGTAAAGGTAATCATGACCAACAAGAACCTTTACAAAAAACTTTTATAATTAACACCTTGAGTCATTCAACCGCAGATGTATCGAAAACTTTTTCCGTACTTTCCAAAACCCACTCTCATGAGACCTGCGAGCATACATATTTCTGTACACCCAAAAACATAACCAAAAACAATTTTATAGAAGAAGAGAAAAACAAACAAGTTTAAAATTTATAGTTTAATTCTTTTCCTTTTTTCTCCTAAACAAAAACTCCATGAATCCATCAAAACTTGTCTGGCATCCCAACATTTGGTTCTCTGGACCCTTTTGCAAAATAAAAGCCCACACTCCCGAAACAGAAATTCCAACAAAAGCAACAACCTTTCCATTTAGAACTGTCCATTGTTCTATCGAAATTTAAGTTGGAAAAGAAAAACTTTCTGAAGTTCCTTACGGACCGATGCGATGCCATCAGGTGCCAAGATTCTGATATGATGCATTCTCTACTCATTACTTTTATTGCTGCTCTTGAAAAAGGAGCAAGAAACTCTACAATCATTTGCACTGAATAGTGCATTTCTAGAAGACGAAGAAGAAAGGAAGAGACAATCTGGCTGAGTTGTGTTCTGGAATGTTCGGGCAGAATTGAACAATTTCCATATTCCTGTCCTCTCTAACGGTGGAAACTTGTCGGGGGATGGAAATGTCTAATTGCTTTAATGGAAAAAAAGGTTCCTCCAGCTTCCAGTCAGTGTTGTGTCGGAGTCGCAGTCACAGCACATTAACCCAACCATGCCAGAATTTTTCTTTTTGTTCTTCCTGTTTGGTTACACCTTCCCTTGTACTGGGACTATGAGCTTTTTTTTCTGTGCACGGGCTGTGGAATTTCTTCTTTTTTTCGTTGAACTTTTTCTTGTCTGGCAGACACCGGAAGCTTGATTCTGTGTATGCCTCTGTGTAGGTATGATGAACACCCTTTTCCCACTCCGCTACTCGCTGCTCACTTTCAGTTAAGAATTTTTTGTATTTTGTTGTTATTGTTGGCTGATGTTGTGGCTGAGAATAAAGGGTATCCTTGTGGACTTTTTTTCATATTGGGTCTTTGTTGGAGCATTGTCTGGACTATAGATTACTTTTGTTGAAATTATTCAACTAGTGTTGTTAAACAAAGGCGTGTCTGTGAATATGATGAGAGGCAGAAGAAGTCACAGTGGCTTTTAGCCGCATAGTAAGACATTATCCGTATTCCGTTCGAACACAATGGGACAAATTTTGCGGTATGTTACAAAAGTTAGTGAGCGCATGACTTTTTTTTTACAATCGGGGTGAGAGGAGAGCAGCTGCTCTGTGGCTTCTGTGGAATGTATTTGGTGGGAAAAAGATTTCAATAACACGCTCAAGGACAAGGATGTTAACTTTGAGTTGGAAACAACAGAAGGAAGAAAACTTTCTTCATATAAATAGATGTACATATTTCTTTGACATTCAGGAGAGTTTTTAGGAAAGATGTCAGGGTGCGTAAACTTTTGATTAAACGAAAAGCAAAAAAAAAAACTTCAAAGCTTGTCAGTTTTTTCTTTGATTTAAAACAGAAATGCCATTTTGGAAGTTTTTGGCCTTTTTATTTGAATTTTAAATTAAAGGGATGTTGTCGTTGAGTGAATTTTTAATCAATTCTATTAACCGGGTTTTCTCAATTTCAATGAACCGTTTACTGAACTAATGCGATTGACCCTAGGCACCAGGAATGCTATTAGTATTTTAAAGGCCCAGAAGGAGTAGAGCTGATTCCGTTGAAAAAGAAATCAATTTATACGAAGGTTTTACGGCAATAGAACACCAGAACTTTAGCTGACCGAGACTCTTTTAATCTATCAGTGAGGCAATCACTGCCAAAACGATATACCTTCTAGAGGTTGAGAAAGAATTCAAAAGCGTATGGATTGAGGGCCGCATCCACAAACTCCTTTTACTTGGCTTTTCCCTAGCACTTTTTACAATTATTTCTTTAAGAGCTGCAGTTACCCAAGGATTGAAAGACTGCCATGCGACAACTCAAACTTATATGTAAAGAATTCAACTTCATTTTCGGTTCCAACGATCATCTATAACGGTAACCCGATAACTAGATCTTCAGATAGACAAATGTACTCGCAGCTTATTTGCTGCAAGCTATACGATGCCTGACAGCAACATTGTACTTGAGAACGTGAATCGTTCAATAGGCAAGGAAAATTTCTGCACTCGTACAGTTGCAAGGCCCTTTGGGATCTTGATATAAACAAATTCGCTGGTCCTGATGGTACACCCCCATTCTTATAAAGAGGTGTTCTTCGTCGCTGGAAAAACCATTGCGTAAAAACTTTTCCATTCCCAATACTGTTCTGTGATTTTCTGTAGAAGATGGAAAACAACATTTTTCCAGCCTGTTCCTCAAAAAGGCAACCCTTCCTACCCCTCCTCCAATCGACCAATTACACTTACGTCCCTTCTTTCCAAGATCACGGAATCGATGATAAATCATCAAGTAGGTGCGACAGTAGGACCGTCTACAGAATTACCAAAGAGCTAACAGGTGTCCAAAGCTCTAAACAACACCTGGTAAAAGACATAGACGGATCACTGCTAGTTTCGTATGAGAACCCGCTCAAAAGGTGGAAGAAACACTTTTCTGCGGTTTTAAATCGCGTTTTCACCAGCGAAGTCAACCTAACACCCAACCGTCCGTAGTAACAAATGTCAAATTCCCGAATACGTACTGTATCCCCCAGTAGAGAAGAAATCTTAACCGCAATCAGAGCATTGAAGAACTACAAAGCGGTTGCACTTGACGGTATTCCCGCAGAGCTCTTACGAGCAGCGCCAACAACATCGTCTGAGCTCCTGCACCCACTCATAAAGAAAGAGCATGGGAAACAGAAAGTTTTCCTGAGGAGTGGAAAAAGGGGATGATTGTCAAGCTTCCAAAGAAAGGAGACCTTACGCAGTGCGAAAACTGGAGAGGAATCTGTGTGCTGCCTGCTGTAGCAAAGGTTATAGCAAGAATCGTCCTAGAGCGAATAAAAGACCACCTAGAAGACACGCTTGACGCCGAACAAGCAGGTTTCCGCACTAGATCTTCCTGTGTGGATCACATCAACACTTTGCGGATCATCATCGAACAGTGCGTTGAATATCAATCACCACTTCACCTGCTGTTCATCGATTTCGAAAAGGTGTTTGACAGTGTCAATAGAGAACTTATTTGTCTTGCCTTGCGCAGGAGGGGCATCCCGGATGAATTGATCGCTATTATCAAGGATACATATGAAGGATCTGTCACGTTCTGCATAAGGGAAGGTTGTCAGAGGTGCTTGAAATCCAAAGTGGTGTTAGACCAATATTGTTCCTGTTGGTAATAAGTGATGTGCTGCATGCAGCTTTGTCGACTTTAAATAGAGGAATCCAGTGGAATCTGCTATCACACCTGAAACATCTGGACTACACGGATGACGTGTGCTTACTCTCTCATAGGATCATGGATCTCCATCAAATGACAACAAGGGTGGAGAGAGAAGCCGAAACCGTCGGGCTTAAGATCAATACGGCAATAACTAAAAGGATCAGCCTTGGAACTTCCTCATCTACTCAAATAGATATTTCTGGACAACCAGTAGAGACGGTCAAGAGTTTTCAATACCTTGGGAGTATTGTCGCTATTGATGGCGGGACCGAACTAAATATAACCAGCGGAATGGGGAAAGCAAAGGCTGCGTTCGGAATGCTGTCCAAAATATTAAGAAACAAATCTATAAGCCTAAAGACCAAGCTGCGACTGTTCCGCTCCAATGTAGAATCCGTGCTTCCTTATGGATGCAGCACTTGGAAAGTAACACCCACTGTCACAAGAAAGCTGCAAACGTCCGTGAATAGATGTCTGCGAAACATGTTGCGGATTTTCTGGCCTAACCGTATCTTCAATGATGAAGTTCATGCGAGGACAGGTCAGAAACCTATCGACTCTATAATATGAAAACGTAGGTGGCAGTGGATTGGACATACGCTTCGGAAAGGCCACGAGTGCATTGCGAGTCAAGCGATGCAATGGAAACCTCTCACGCAGCGAGGCAGAGGAGTGGGCCGACCCAGAAGTACTTGGCGAAGAACGGTCGAAGAGGAATAAGCACAACTGGGGAAGAGTTGAGAGAGCTGAGGTACATCTCCAGAAACCGTACACGATGGCGCGAAAGAGTAGTGGAGGCCCTATGCCCCGCAAAGGGAACCACACGGACGTAACAGGTCCGAGGACCTACGTAAGTAAGTATATTAAAGCTAAGGTATATTTTTTTCAAAACTACTCCAACGATTTATAATTTTTGATTTTTTTTTTTTGTAATTAATTGCCATTCAATGAATTTCATGCGTTTTTACGTTTTAAAATTTTAATTTAAACATAAGAGCAAGTTCGTGCGACCCAGTCGTGTATTTTATATTAAATAGCTTAGATGTAGGTTTGAACCATTTTTATACTGACTACAGCTTAATTCAAGGCTTCTTCTTCTTCTTTTTATGCAAACTGCTTCTATTAAAAGGTCATGAGCGTTGTTCAAGGCCTTTTACTATTTTGACGCACTCGCATGTTTCAAGACCAAAACCTCAAGTTCAAAACTATTGTTGTTTTGGGTCATTTACCAGCATGAATCATCATAAAATATATTTTCCATTATTAAAACTTTGAATCATGGGAAGATTATTCTCCCACCGTCCTATTCAATTAAAAGAAATAAAAATTCCCAACGACTAAAATGTTAACATGGCTAATGTGTGTCAAAAACCATGTCAATTAATTTATTCAAAGCCTTTATCATACCCGCATTAGATGGATGTATGATTTTCACCCCATCCAATCCAATTAAGAAAAAAATTATCTAATCAGTCTGATGGTCACAGATACACACACAAACGCTCTGCGGCGGCGGCGGCGGTGTCAATAAGCTAAACCGAATGCTTTTAGGCTGTTGAGTTTTGAGACTCTTAATTTTATGCAAATAGGGGATGAATATATTGTGTGTGTTCTCATCCCACATTGCACCGCAAATGATTTTACACATCTGGGGCTTAGGACTGGGTCATGGCTATGGTTACATCTTCATAGAAGAAATTTCATGTTGCAGACTTTTTTACCCATAACCACATCGGGGAATCACCAGATCACGTGTACATATTTTAATCAACCCACGACGACTTTGAACTAATTGACACCTCGAACACGAGTTGGGTTTGTCCCAGAGAAAGGGTTTCGAAATTAGTTTTTGGAAAAGGGTTATGGCTGCCAAAAGTGCGGTTGGTTCTCTGACGTTGGAAATAACTTCTATTGACCTCCCTTTTGTGCCTGGAACTTCAGCTGAAAGTGTCGGTAAAGTTTAACGTTAATTACATTTTGACAGGAAACTGCTGACGGAGCATTTAAAATTCCAGGCTGCTCTCTCTCTATAAGGACACCTTTATTGAATGCGCCTCCGACGAGCACACAGCTTGATTTTATGTTTTGTACGTTTTTCTGACAGACCAAATGTACATTCTCTGGTTGGCATGGTAATGTACGAGTAGTACATAGATACTTCGTATTGCTGTTTAGTTTTTCATCCCTTCGGAGTCTCAATGGCGGATAATCGCGTAGACAGACAGGGACTAAAAGTTTTATCCTTTTTTCCGCCCAAGTATGGAACCGTCGTCGAGTGGTGAAATGGGGGGAGTTATGAATGGCGGACAGACAGCACCCCATGGATTTCTGGCAATGAGATGATTTATAATCTTCGTCTGTATAGCCGTGAAATCATACCCTTGCAATATAGATAATCCAGTCTAAGGAGTTTTCGATTAAAAAGGAAAACTCTGTTTTGGTTGTCATAACTCGTCTCGTCCTCGAATACCATTCCAGTAGGTATAATTACTTCTGGATTGCAATAATCCGAGGGAGTCGTATATTTTCATAATCGATTAGTTACAGTCGTCTTGTTCTAACGACGACGACGAAAAGAGGTTTTTTAGATCGATTCATCCGCAGGGAATGCAACATTTGGTAGAAGGCCAAAAATTTTGCACAAAATGTGTGCTCTGCACCCTGTTCGTAATAATGTGGCTGCAATTAATGCTCTTGTGGACTTATTTCGATTGGTTTGTGCTCGACTTACAAAATTACTTTCATAAATAATAATTTAAGTACGGATGTTGAAGGGCCATGAGATTCCGATGCCGTTGTGTATTTAATCAATTAATCAAGACATTACGAGTATTTGGAGTAAAAACAATTACTGGAGTCTTGAAAACTGCCACAATCGTACTGAACCCTGTTAAAGGTTTATTTCCACAAATGCCATAAACGTCAAAGGTACATACTTAAGAATCGCTACAGGGAAGTTCT
Source organism: Philhelius festivus (assembly GCA_963931855.1). Classification (NCBI taxonomy): domain Eukaryota; kingdom Metazoa; phylum Arthropoda; class Insecta; order Diptera; family Syrphidae; genus Philhelius; species Philhelius festivus. The sequence continues at coordinate 29,865,365 of OZ007556.1, read as the reverse complement.
TTCGAAATTACAGGGTATTGAAAGCATCTGTTTCTCTAGTAATTTCATTTGATGGGGGTTTTTATTAAGCAAATAACATGGTATGGACCATAAAAAGCAGTAACTGTTGGAAAGCTTCCAATACCTCTTTACTAAGGTGAAATAAAGACACATTTTCAATATATAATAATTCTAAGATAACAAGCATTTGCCAAGCTTAAGGGATGGAAACTATGTGGGAAAGAGAAAAGAATGTAAAAAGGGTTAAGATCAAACTTTTAGTTTTTTTAGTGTAAATGAAGCTAAAAATATTCAGAAATTTGTTTCGAATCCCAGTTTTTTTCACCAATATTTGACAGTTAACCTGAAAAATTTTGTTGAGGAATTCTGTTTATGTTTCTAAGATTGCTGATATGTGTGGTAATCTAGGATATCATTTATGCTAATTGCCTATTCATTTTGACATTTGCAAAGAAATGCATTTCAAGGTTAATTTGGAATGTCATTGTGATGACAGATCTCAATATGACATACATATGTCAATATGATAGATGTCAATATGACAGTTGTCAATATGACAGTTGTCAATATGACAGATGTCTATATGACAGATGTCATTATGACAGATATCAATATGAAAGATGTCAAAACGACAGGTATCAATATGACAGATATCAATAGGTGTGTTTTATTCATTGCTGCATAGCCAGCGCAGCATTCAAGTGCGAATAAAACGGTCAAACTCACTCCATATGTCAATTTAAATTTATATTTCATGTTGGCTATTATTTTATTGGTATCACCAATTTATTAAAACTTACAAAGCCGGCTGAAATTAGGGTTTCCACGACATACGATGCTCCTAATACCAAATTCAAATGTGAAATGTCATTTAACCTTCAAACATGAGCAATATCCAATATTTGCGAAACAAAATAACTCAAAAATTGACTGCATAGCGCCATCTTCATTTCAATAATTTAAAGTTCTATCACCAGCAAAGCTGCCATTTTTTTACTGGCTTCTTTTTCGCCAGCAATCAAATTCTTGTTGTTTGCCGAGGGAAATTTTGCTGCGCTAGCTATGCAGCTGTGAATAAAACACACCTAATAAAATAGATATTAATATGATAGATTTCAATATGACAAATGTCAATATGACAGATGTTTATGTTCCGATTTATGTGTTTAGGAGTTTATCAATGTTGATGCTCATGAAACACTCTTAAACACTGAACTTGGTCAAACAATTTCATGAATAATATTCCGATAGATCAAAAGTCAATATGACGTCTGTCCAAATAACATGTGCAAATGTGACATATGTCAATATGACAGGTGTTAATATGACATATGTCACTTTGACTATCGTTTGGACGTACTTTAACAACAAAAATGTTATCATGACACGCTTGGTGTTTTTTGGGGACGATGGGCGTACAAAAAGACAGTGTTAATAATGGCCTCTGTCCTCCGACTTATTTTGACTGGTCAGTCTTTTATCTACTTCTCACATTGTGGTGAGAAGGAAATGGCATTTTGAAATTTTCTTAAACAAATATTTTGAGCTTTTTAATATGCGTTTTCATTGGGTTTGAACTTTTTAGCATCACGCAAGATCGTCCGAGAAAGTGTACAACAGAACCAGAGGCAGTTGGTTCTTTCTTAAACGTGCACAAGAACTCGGCCTTCGCAGGCTTAAATTGGGCGAATTTTGTGTCGGGACTTGGGTCTACACTCGTACAAGCTGCAATCGACCCAGAAACTCAAAGGTCATGACCATAGTAAACTCGTAGCATTTGTTTGCTGACTGGGCTTCGGAGCGTTTTGAAAGAGGACCCAACAAAATTGTCTTTAGCGCCACGTCGCATTTTTGGATGCTATCACCAGATAACAATTGTTCTTCAAAAAGATACCGTTTGTCAAGGATTTTAGGCAGGTGCGGCGGCGTCATTGGTCCGTACCTTTTCGAAAACGAAGTTGGTGAGGCTGTCACCATCAATAGCAAGCTCTACAGAATGATGATAACTAATTTCTTATGGCCCAAATTGAACCATATAGACCGAAACGTCATGTGGTTTCAGCAGTACATTCTAAAGGGTGGGTAAATTTTAAGGGCCAATGTTGAATGTGAACCACACCTAAACGTCAAGTTTTTTTCTGCATTTCACTTGACATTTCTCAATTTCAGACTAACTCATTTTGAACCATGGAAAGATACACAATCGAGCAACGCGTTAGAGATATTCATCACTTCGTGATTTTTTCGGTCAATTTAATCGTCCAAATGTGCGTACAATCGGAAAAATCGTACAAAAATTTGAGCAAACCGGGTCTGTAGGAGATGTGAAAACATCAGTGCATGCTCGTATGCTTGTACAGCTCGTACTGCAGAAAATATTGATGCTGTTCGCGATAGTGTGGCTGAAGAGCCGTCCAACTCAACTCGTCTGCCCAACAATTGCACCTCTCACGCTCGTCGTTGATGAACATTATGCATAAAGACTTGTAATTGCACGCTTACAAGGTGCAATTGACTCAAGAACTAAAGCCTCTTGACCATTTCAAGCGTCGTCAATGGTCAGAATGGTGGCAAGAAATGGCAACAGTGGATGATCAATTTTCGAAGAAAATCATCTTCAGTGATGAGGCACATTTTCACTTCTGTGGATTCGTCAATAAGCAGAATTGCCGCATTTGGGCGAATGATAATCCAAGAGTGATTGTCGAAACACAAATGCACCCGCAAAGAGTGACTGTTTGGTGCGGTTTATGAGCTGGCGGCATCGTCGGGCCGTACTTATTTTTAAAAAAATGAGGCCGGTCAGGCAGTTACTGTGAATGGTGTTCGCTATCGGGAGATGATAACGAACTTTTTATGGTCCGAATTGGAAGATATGGATGTGGACGATATGTGGTTTCAACAGATCGGTGCCACTTGCCACACATCTAACGAAACAATGGCTCTTTTGCGCGACAAATTCAATGGCCGTGTTATCTCCCGTGGTGGCGATGTCAATTGGCCGCCAAGATCATGTGATTTGACACCGTTGGACTTCTTTCTTTGGGGTTATTTGAAAGAAAAGGTGTACGCCGATAAGCCAGCAACAATTCAAGAGCTAAAGGATAAGATAATTCGGCACATTAACGGCATAGAACCTCAATCCTCAGCCTCAGCGTCATCGAAAATTTGGACCATCGGATGGAGGTGTGCCGCCGAGGTCGCGGCGGCCATTTGGCCGATATTTTGTTCCATACATAATTGAACAATACCAATATTATCACAATAAAAAGGAACGACAATAATTTCCTAAATAATTTGTGTTTTATTCAAAATCAATATTGGCCCTAAAAATTTAACCACTCTTTACATGAACGATTTGTGGATAAGGTTATTTCACGCAGAGCTTACGTGAATTTGCTACCAAATTCATGCAATTTGAGCCCGCTATAATTTTTTTTGTGGGATTTCCTGAAGTCGCAGGTCTATGCGAATAAACTACAATAGTCCGATGCCCTTTAGCTGAACGTTACAAGTTCCATACCTCACATTCAGCCCAAAGAGTAATTGAAAATTGGACCACTTCGATCCGTGCCACCGTAAGGAGGCGCGCATTTGAATGGTATCATATTCCAATTCAAATTCGTCCTTATTGGAAAAACCTTTAGTTTTTACTTTAATTGTTTTTTCTTGCGATCTATTAAATATTGACAACAATCAGCGATGTAACAGATAGCGAAACAAAAAAAAAAGCGAATTAATAAAATAAAAATTCCCCATAAGGTACATTATTTGAGAAATGTCAACAGCATTCAGCCAAAATTTATATAACATTGAAGCAATCACGAAAAAAACAAAAACTACAAAAAAAACCCCGAATACAAACCTGCACACATTTTTCCACGAAATCCGATAACAATGGTTTCACCTACCTATGTACCTTACCCAAGAACACTCTTGATTTCGATATCAATTCCACACGGTACGAGTATTCTTTGGATTTTGTTCTCATCCCGCAAAGAATAGCTGAGGTGGATTTTCGTATCATCAACTAACGCAAGTTCGCATACGATTTTCAAGTTTCAAGAAACAAATTACACCAATTAATAACGATAAAAGAGGAACGATCAAGCTTCGCAAGTTGAGATAGAAAAAAAAAATGTTAACATGTAAACCTGATGATTAATAACCCAGTCACGTATTGAGGCCATTTTACCGCAACATGCGGTGGCGTTCTACACACCCCGAACCAATTAATCTTCTTATGCAAAATATACATCCACCGACGAACGGACGGACGGACAGACAAAAAAAAAATACATAAAAACAAGAACTTCTCGATTAAATTACTTAATTTAACACGCTTGGGTGGAGGCGCTCACTGCAGTTCAGCGCCCACTGCTCGCCAGTTCCCCACAAAAAAAAAGTTATAGTCGTCGTTATTTTAAACATAAATTTACATCAAAAGGTTTTCAACGAAAGCTTTATGACTATCTGATAGCCGAAATGTGTTCGATATGAATCTGCCTCCAATCGATCGATTACAATCGGTTGGTGGTCCGGGGATGATTAGGATGGGTCTGGGGGATGCCTGTGCGCACGCAAAGTCGTCGGGCGTTGGGTGTGCAGTGCACATCAGCCTCCTAAAAACTGGATACAGAAATAGATACGTGTATCCCAATACTTTTGTTAAGTCTAAAATTACCAATCGAAACAAGTGAATATTGTGTTGCTTTTGTTGTTGCAGACTTTGGTAATGGGAATGGATCACTACGTCCGTTCTTAGCACATTTGCAATTGCATGCACATTCGCCATCGTCCCTTAACTGGTTGGCTTCGGATGAAGTCAACAAATATATATGGTTTGGGGAATAGTTCTGTTTTGTGGTTTCGTGCAATTCTGTCCGTCAAATCGAAAATTGCCCTCTTACCGAACTCGGATTGTAATTTATCAAATAGCATCTGAAACATTCCATTAGATTGGGTTGCTTTAAATTTTGCACAGTTCTTCGGTTATAATTGATGTTTTCGTATGCATTTCCATTTCAATTCAATTCAATTCAATTCAATTCAGCTGAGTCAGTCATTTGCAAATTGGGCAAATACTTTGTTGTTTTTCGAGATAGGAAAACATTAGCAGCGAGGGATGATGAATACTGATTGATTTTCGAGCAGTCCATTAGGACATTGTTATAATTGAAACAAGTCATCATTTCCTGAAAGGATAGTGATTAGTGAAATGGAGAATGAAAGGTCCTTTAAAAGAGATTTTTTTTTTCAAAAATCGACAAAAAAAAAACAATTTTTTCCTTAGTTTTGATATGGAATGTGTGTTTAAACTTCTTAGAAGCTTCTGCATGAATAATTTCATTGAAATCCGTTATGCCGATAGTGAGATAGTCAATAATTAAAGAAATGGTTCTATGGTGCGTAGGTATCTACTGTCAACAGGGTCTTAATTAACATTTTCTTTATTGAATGTTATATGGAAAAAATTAAGGGAAACAGACTTCAAAATTTTAGGTGACGTTTTGAAGAAAAGTACGATTTTTGTTATTTTTAGATAAATGAACAATATTTTTTCTACATCTTGTAGATAGTATTAAAAACTGTTAATTGTAAAGTTTAAAAAATCCAGCATGTGGTTTTCAGAATATTGAATTTTCGAAAAATTGAATTTCAAAAAACAAAAAAAAATGTAATACAATTTTTTTTTTATCAAATTCAGTTGTACCTACCATTTAACCAAGTACCAAAAAAATGAGAAGTAACATAAATATTTTTGAAAATTTTTTCAATCTTAAGCTAGGTTTTACCCAAAAAATTTTTGAATTTTTCTTAATAGTTTTTGCGAAGAAACGCTTTAAAATAAAATGCACGAACTTGCTATTATCTAATAGACTAGGAATTTTAAAAACGAATGCTATTAGAGAAAGAATACTATGCAAATATGAATTTATGCAAGCACAAAAATTATAAGTCGTTGTAGTGGTTTCTTAAAAAAATAAACTTTTATACAAAATTTTTAAAAGATTTTTAAGAAAAAATTTAAGTTTTTATAATTGTACGAATGAAAATTAAATTTCCAAAAAAAATACTAAACCGTTTTTGAAATATCGAATTTTCCAAAAAAAAAAAATGATTTTTTTTTTTTAAATTAAAAAAATATATTTTTTTTAAGTTTTGAAATGCAATATTTTTTAAACTTTTTAGAAGCATCTCTATAAAAAAAATTTCATTAAAACCCGTTATGTCGATAATGAGTAATTCAAAATTTGAAAAGATGGTTCTATGGAAGGTACAAGCTGTAATATCTTAATTTCAAATTTTTTGTATTATTAAATTAAATCAAAGAAATGAAAATTATTTCTGTTTAAATTTTATTAAATTAAAGATAGTAATAAATAAGAATAAAATGTTTATCAAAATTCTAGGCGCCGTTTTCGAGAAAAATACGATTTTCGAAAACCATTTTTAACATTTGTATGTTTTAGATTTTTAAAAAAAATCTATGATTCTTCCACTGCACAAATAAAAACAGAAATCTTTGGAGAACCATTTAAGCTACAAAATGGAACTAAGCAAGGGGACTCAAGATAACCACCTTTCTTCGCAGCTACCATAGAAGAATGCTTTAGAAAACTTGATTGGGAGCACATTGGCATAAAAATCAATGGAAAATATCTTTCAAATCTTTCAAATTTGCGGTTTGCTGATGATATTATTTTGATGAGTGATAATCCTGAAGATCTTCAAAAGCTGATTAATGTACTTACTGTCGAATGCAGGTCTTCAGGCAAACGAAAACAAAACAAAAGTCATAACAAATGCAACCAGAACACCTATTTATATAAATGGAGAAATAATAGAATATGTAGAGGACTTCATATATCTAGGACAGTTAGTTTCATTTAACAGAAGAGAGGAAAAAGAGATATCTCGAAGAATAACAAACGGATGCAGGCAATTTTGGGAAGTGAAACCTATGTTGGACTCGAATATTTCAAACGTTACCAAAAGATACATTTTCGATTCAACAGTTTTACCAGTTTTAACATATGGTTCCCAAACATGGACGAACAACGTTACGATCAAAAGTAAGCTTTCAACAACTCAAAGGGCAATGGAAAGGTCAATGTTAAGAATAAGAAGATCTCAGCGAATAAGAAACGTCAACATACGCTCATGGACAGGATTCGAAGATGTTGTTTGGAAGACAAGAAAGCTGAAATGGGATTGGGCAGGGCATTTTATGCGGAGGTCAGATGACAGGTGGTCAAAAGAATGAACGGAGTGGACATTACTTAGTGGTACTAGAAGAGTCGGACGTCAATCAAAAAGATGAAGAGACGAGTTACATGATTTCGACAGACTTTGGTTTCAAAAAACGCACAACAGAAATGAATGGAAATCAATGGGGGGCTTTTGCCCGTGCATAAGTATATTTTTATTTTATTTATTTTAAATATTTTATTAATACAAATAAATTTAGTTTATATAAATGTTAATATAAATATAATGAAAAATGAAAAAGAAAATGTAATTTAATATTAAGGCAGAACAGCTAATAATAATAATAAATAATGTTTTAGGTAAAATAATTTTTTTTTCTCACATCTTGTAGATTATATTGAGAAACTTTCATTTATCAAGTTTAAAAAAAAATCTAGAATGGGGTTTTCGAAGTATTGAATTTAAAAAAAAAAAAAAAAAAAAATTGAAATTGAAATTGTTTTTGAAAACCCAACCAATTTTTTTTTGAAAATTTGAATACACAATTCCATTCAAGTTTTTGAGGAGCTTTACCAAAAAAAATATGATCAAAGTCGGTTGTACCGTTTTTGAGAAAATCAAAAACAAAAAAAATGGTTCCATGGGGGGTACCCTCAATAACCATTTTTCGCAAAATTTTTTTCAACTACTACCTAGCTTTAACTAAATAAATTTTCTTGTATTTTAATTTTTTAAATCTGTAGAACAGTTTTTGAGGAAAAAAAATATTTAGAAAATTTCGAAAAAAATCGTATGGCAGGTACCGTTATTTTTGGTCTTAAGAAAAATAAAAAAAAAAATAAAAAATGCTATCTTTCAAGTTAAAGAAAGATCGGCTGAGCCGTTTATTCTGTAGTCGAACAGACGTAAAGACACAATGTCGAGACCCACTTTTTTCGTCTTCCCTATTTAGTAATAGTCTGATCAAAATCTCAAGTTTGATTTTACATTCACTTTTCATACAAAGGGTTTTTCAGTAAAGGCGGGTAGAAGTTGAAATAGAATAAAACAAGCTTTGTGTAAGGTATTAACAAATCATTGTTCAAATGCCCGTTACGGCTTTTTACGGTGGCACGTATCTGAATGGTCCAATTTTCAATGAATCTTCAAAATAGATCTGGCTGAATTTCAGGAACATCGGTCGATTGTGGTTTATTCACAGAGAGCCTTCAGGAAACCCTACAAGAAAAGTCTAGCGGGTTCAAATTGTATCACCTTGGGGGCCAATTACCGTCGTCAAGATGGTCATGAACTTTGAGCTCCTGGACCAGTTGGATCTTGTTCGGATGTAGGATCAAGTACCGTAAAATAGGTGCAACGCACGCAACGTTTCCATTAACGAACACTCACTTTAAAAATAAAGTTTTATCATTTAGACGTGCCGTTGAATCGTGTTATTTTTCTTGCTGATTTGGCAGCAATAATTGAATAATAAACAACATGGTCGCCAAAATCTACCTGCGAAAATTTAAAAACCCTTCAATACTTATATATTTATATTGCAAGTAGGTTAGGTTAGGTTTACGTGGCTGTCATCAGGAGAGCTTACACATGAGTCTACGAGTACGTCTTTGGAAGAAGGTAGGACATATACAGAGAAAGTGAGAAATCGGTTACTCCTCTTCTTCGGCCCTGCAGCTTCTTCAAAATCGTTGGAATAAACTCCAAGCAGCGTTAAGTGTTTGCTTATCAAACGGTATCCTGATATAACACCTATTGCGGGGCCAATTTAAAGATATTAAACATTTGGAACGCTTCAGATCCAGCTTAAACTATTGCGCCAACGGAGACGATATGCAGTCAAGGGCTGTTTTTGAACTGATAGAGATAGAATCAAGAGACTTAATGGCTGCTTCGCAGTCCGACAAGATGCAGATATCTTTGATTGATATCACGTTTTCTTTAAGCCAAGACAGGACTTCTTTAATCGCCAAGAGTTCCAGCTGGTACATGCTAAAGTGATTGGGAAGACGAAAAGGGAGACTTACATTTAGTATGTCTGAGTATACACCTCCACCAATCGCGTCATTAGTTTTTGATTCATCGGTGTAAAAATGCATTGGATCATCTTCCAGTAATGCCCCAGATTTCTATAGATTAAATGAATGTATGAATTATGTATTGGAAGAATTGCACTGCAAACTAAAAATCTATTTTGCCCTACCTGAATCTGGATGAGCTTGCTCATCTTACAGTTTTTCCTCTAAATATATTGCTCTTAGGAATCTTAGTATTTGGGGCACCTTCAGAGAAGATAGGTCACTCTGTTCTACCTGGTATTTTTGAAGTTGAGTGGACAACATTTTCCTAGTACGTGGTCCGGTGTTTGCAGCCGTTTTTCTACCAAGTATAAAAAAATTAGGGCTCATAGAATGTCTAAACCTTGTGACTTACAAACTCTAAACTATTCCTGTGTTCATATAAGTAGGAATGGAGGGGACCTACGGGTTTCTACCTATTTCGATCGGCTACTGACCAGCACTTTCATGTCAAGATACATTCTTGGAAGATTTTTCACTTATTCGCAAAAGACAGTAAGCCCCTGAAAAACTATTTTTATACAAAGGTATGTAGATACAATATTAAAAATTCTATCTTATGAATGTTAATGCAAGTATATATTTTTCAGCCCAGACATTAAAAATTATACTTTTGAAAATTTAGTAAAACTCACAGACCTTAAAACAATAACAAGTTCGTTCATAAGTTGATGTGAAAGTGCAATGAATCATCATCACCAGCACCATCATAATCGTCATCATCATCCAGAAGCAACATCATTGCCCACTCTATTTCCGCCGAATCACGATTATATCAATTGAATTAAATTTCAACATTCAGACGGAATGAAGTGCAGCACCCGCACGCTCCGGAACAAGCCCGCAAAAAGTTGGTATACATTCAACGAAACGAAACCCCAACCGATCACGCTAGTGGAATTTTAATTAGAAATCAATTCACTCATTCCATTCCCATCACCCACAAAATAATTGGCCTACATTTCTTTCATTTCTTAGAAACTCGCAAGTCGTTTCCAAATTTAAAGCAAAACATGATATTAGTTCAGCTACGACTGCTGCTTTTCTTGCTTCCAATGAATCTCTCGTAACTCGAAGGTGTGTCTTCGATGATCGGCAAACGCTTAACTCACACGATTAGTGATCCCAATCGATCGTCAATTAATCTCTGGATTGGAAAGCTGTTATATAGTAGTTTCCACACACCGGACAAAGTCGATTAGAGAGGCAGGACTGGATAGTTATTCTCGGTCTCGGTTGTCGTCACAATAATTCACTTGAAGGGGGATCGTCATTTAAGAGGCTTGATTTGAAGAGAGTCATAAGACCAGAATACAATCATATTTTGCAGTTTCACTCTCAACGGGGTTTTTTTTTCTTTCGACAAGTTTCCATTTTTTATTTGTGTTGCATTTCCCCATTATAGATGGGTTTTCCACACATCTGTAAGACGTATGTTCGCATAGACAGTGCTGTGCAAATTTTTCTTTTCAATACAAAAATTAAAAAAAAAAAATCATTTATTTGGTTTTTAATTTTTATAAAAATACTCATTCTACCTAAAACTTGTTACACTTTACTCTAAAGACTTAAATGCTAAATGCAAAAAATCGTCAAAGTGTGAAACTTATGTACTTGATCAGTAATGAAATGCTTGTCAAAGCTTCTTGCATGTATTATTTTGGTTAAACTTTTCAGGAGAAATTTTTTAAAAATTTCTCTAATAGTTATTCATCCATATTCCGGTAGTTGATTAACAAAACCGCCAGTACACAGGCTATTGCTTTTTAAATGAAACAGAAAGTGCAGCGTTATATCAGTTCTTCACTTTGTTAACCATTTTAACGATACTCATTTCAGTGAAATGCCAGTTCTAGAACAGACTGCCGGAACTACCGTTGTTACTTTGACCTGAGCTAATGACTGACCTATTTTGTGAATAAATATGACATCAGCCAATTTTGAAGTGTGTAGAAAGTATTTTTCCTTCACAAAAGTTTTAAGAGATTGGTAGTTTTAAATTCGCTTTTTTAAGAGTTAGCTCATAGTAGCATGGTAGCTGGTAGAAATAGTGACCACCACTCTTGGATTAAATTAGATATAATGGGGATTTATGACTTCTCTTTTACCTGAAAGCCACTAGCTTGCTGTCTTACGATTGAGGACTACTCATTAAAGAAGTCATCGAGGTTCGTCTTACAGCCACTTGTGTTAAGGTAAGAGATCAAGTCTTGAATCTTCAGTTCAGATAGTTCGTTAAGGTAGTTGAGGAATAACTTTGTGAATAGTTGGGCTCTCAATCTGGTCAGAGCAGGACATTAACGGAACTGATCCCCACAAACATGACAGTGAGTATTGTAGGGAATACCTAACTTTGCTGCATGTTTCTCTATTGGACAGTTCCCAGTGCATATTGCAACTACACTGGCTATGTTTTTCCTGGCTCTGAATTTAGGTACGGTAGATTGTACAGGACTTATTTTATAGGTATGCCACATCTTTCTAGATACAATGTAGCTGGTTATACTGCTCCACCTACGGTTAAATTCTGTGAGAAAATGAGGAATGTTAATTCTTTCCACAAAGTCAGCTATGAAGGGCTGATCTTGGCCTGGAAAGCTCCTCGGCAGGTTCATTTAACATAAGAGTGATATTTAGGGTTAAGTTCGGGTTAACAAGCTCATCTCAGCATTGCTAGATCAATTTAGGAGATGAAGAAGCCGAAACAATGGCTTTAACTGCCACCTGGCTGTCTTGAAAAATGAACTTATTCCGGTTTTGATTTGGATCTTGTTTAAGAAGGTTGCATGTTTGTTTGTGTTTGCCAGTACTTCAGCCGGGTAGCTGAAAAGACCTAGAGAAATTTAAAGACTCAGCGACTCAGATAGAAGAATAACTTTAAAATCCTTACTGATGCCCACATTAGGGCAGTAGTTAGTGCTTGTTGAAAAAATTTCTAGTGGTATCACGTTTGTAATATTGCAGAGTAAGGTTTAGCATGCGAGCAATCTGATTCTTTAAGTCTCTACTCACTGCAAAATACTTAATCATAATAATTCGGCGAATGAGCTAAAGTGACAGTTTCAATTCATTTCCAAACTTTTGCTATTACTGAATCCGACGAATGAAAGTTGAACGAATGTCGGTAACAATCCCTGCACCACTGACATTTTGTTCAACTTATATGGTATTACAGAACTCGCAATCCATTCGCACTCCATATAATTTCTATCATTTTACATTCGCACCAATTTCGAGACGAATCTGAAGTGAATTTTTGATTAAAGGAAAATAAACAATGGAGAGTACAAAAATGTAAGTCAAAAGCTTATCATACTGAATGCTAAAGTGTTTGTTTAACAAATTTGAATAGAAAACGCACAAATAGCAACGCAACAAGAGAGCAAGAAATGTGTCGCTCATTATAAAAGTGGTGTAAGTCCATTTTTTTTTAAAATGGATTTTTTTGCTTAATGGTATTATATTTGTTAATATCTTTCAATATAAAAGAGAATCTACTCCAAATACGAATTATATTTCCGATAGTTAATGTTTTTTGTTCTTAAAGTGATTTTATAACTTAACTATAAAAATTAAGTAAGTCACAAATCCGTTTAATAAAATAATTAATAAAATCTGTAACGTTTATTATATTCTTGGACTTTTTACGAATAATAAAAAATATTAACTTAAAGCGCATTTATTTTGTTTTTTTGTCTATGCATCATTTCACAAAAACCTTATTATCTCGAAATTCATTTGTATGGAGATAGTTCACTATTAAATTGAGTGACACAAATCTAAAAAAAAAAAAAAAAGGCGCACACGGTTGGTTTTGAACCGTCCCCCATCTTCGTACTAACTACTCTCAACGATGCTTGATTTCGTTGATCGAAAGCGATACTATTAGCGCAGCCTAGACCAGTTGAATAAATGTTTGTAGCTGACAGTGTCGATACGGAAGTTCATAAATGATAAGGTAATTTTAGGAATCGACAATGTAGTTCATCCGACGAATTTCATAATTGAGTTTTACAGCGGATGCGAATCGAGTCAACTCACCGGGAGTAAAATTCTGCGAATTCTGTAATGGACATGAATATTTATTATGTAGGGCGAGTGATAAAAGGTGAAAAGAAACGCTTAAAGCATCCATTGGGAGGGATAGAAGTGCGCCCGTAATGCCAACGCTAGATGTTTTTTGAACCTTCTTAAGTTTATGAACGTTTTAGACTTTGTTGAGTCAACCATATGCCAAGGTCGGAGAATAACGGTCGAGTACGTCCACAAAATAATTTTCGAAAGTAGGCTCGGCTGCGCCGCCCTTTTTAATCCGTTTTTCAAATTTTATTTCCTATTTTAATTTAGGGTAGAGTATAACTCCAAAAATTTGGTACTGGAAGGCAAGGACCAAGTTTGGTTTTTATATTTTAGTTTAAGTTGTAAAAAGCATCAGTTCAGTTGGTTTACCCCTAAAGTTTCAAGACAACACTGAAGTAACAGTCAAATGATCAACTTAGTATTTGGAAATCAACTTTTCCAACAAACTGAAATTCAAAAAGCATGCAGACATAATGTTGAAGAGAGCCAACTATTCTCTGCACTTGGTCCATCCGCTACTCAGGAGGCAAAACGGACTAAGTAAGAAGACCAAGCTGCTAGTGTACAAACTACTTATCCGATCTGGTTTAATATTCCACAATTCCACCCACAGCAATGAAGAAGATGAAGAATTTTGAAAGAAAGATGCTCCGCATTTTCACTGGACTATAACGTAATCCTCTGACGAAGAAATATATATTAACTAAGAAACTGTACGATGTAGCAAAGTTAATACCACTAGATAAGTATTTGCTGCAGCTCTCCGGAAAAAGCATTAGGAACTTGGAATACCATCCCAAGTCAGAAGTGCAGGATTCGGTTAGGACGTTGTTGAAATCTCCTTCGACGTCTGAGAAGGTAGCCAAAGTGTATTCTTTGAAGTTGATTGTTTTCTCGATTTTATTTTCCTCGTGAAAGAGTTTTGAAAATCTTCAAGAGGACATCCATCAAGGATATCTCTAATAATGTTGTCTAGAATGCGCTTTATTGGTTGAAAATCCTTCGCGGATTCATGACTTTCGGGATAAACTCTCACATGGCTCCATGACTTGGGTACATAATTTATTTAGGTACAGGCACCCTTTGTAGATCATCTCCAGCCAAGGAGCTGCCACGTCTTCCAGTGTTGCAGGCATGCAAAGTAAACTTCTTCTTCGTCTCTCCTAACAAACCAAAATCCAGTCTCAATACCGGAACTAGGCAAAAATGGCTCAAACACATTTTTTTTGTTTTCCAGTCACTTTCAATATATTTAAAAACTGATTCACGAAAAAGTTAATTTTAGTTATGCACAGCACTGTACAATGAAAAAAAAATAACAAAAACTGGTATAACAACAACATAAACAACATAAATTGGAGAGTGGTCGTGATGGTCGGTAGAAAATCAGGTCTGCATTAATTTAGCACGTTCACTCGTTTTGTTTATTGGTTTTGTAGACTTAGCTGCGGTAAAGATATAGCGTATACCTGTGTGTATGTATCATTTCACATACACAATACAGTGAGTGAATGATCGATCTTTTTGTACAACTAACTTAGACTCAGTGAACGAACTGTTTATATTTTGCTTTGAGTTTCTTTTTTTTTAGTTTTCTAAAAAAAAATATGACAGCGGGGTAAAAACGATTTCCTATTAAAGATCGAATAACTTCATTTTGCGGGTAGGTATAAGTAGGGACTTTGGAATACAAAATCAGCTTGGTGTCTTTTAATCGTGAGAAATAAGAAAATTTCTAACATTTTTTTAAGATCCGCTTAGAGATTTCTGAGATGTATGTAATTGTTTTTTTTAAATATGTGTAGGCAATTGTCTAGGTATACGCAGAAAAGCAAAATGGATATTTTATAGTTTTCCCAATATTTTCTTACTTAAATTGTAGCTTATTTTCATTGTAACTCTAAGTGCTAAAATAAGAAAACCAATTAACTAATTTTTTAGAGATTTTTAGAAAGATTATATTTTTGCAAAGGCCACGTGAGTGATAAGCTGAGTGATATGTCATCGTCGAAGTCTGTTTAATATAAATATTTATAGTAAGTGTGTATAATGGAATTGCATTCGCACGTGTTTAAATAATTATTTAATATTCCAAGAATGTGACACACATTTATTTTTCTTTCCGAAGATTTTTAAGAAGAAGTTGATATTAAACGGCTCAGGAGCAGTTAGGCCATCCAAAAGGTGGAAAACAAAAACAGTTCAAGCGTCAGAAAATTATTTATTTATTTATTTCAATCTATCGAGTACAATCTCTTATAGACTAACATACCTATTCTAAATTAACAATGTTTTTATACAAAAAATAATAAACATATTCTTAATTAGTTAACAAATTTATAAAAGATAATGTGTCATAACACTAAATCATTCAAAGCATTTTTAAACTTTACTCTACTTAATTGTAAGTTCATTACATTCATAAAGAACAAATCGAGATATGGGATCACTTTTTCCATAAATTATTGTAATGGCGCGGGACAAAAAAAAATGTTTCTTTCTCTAAGAGGTCTTGGAGGAGCATAAATTGGGTAAAGTGCGAGAAGCATGGAGCAATCAACATGGTTACATAAAACATCTCTGGCTAGTAAAACAAGACTATGTTTTCTTCGTAATTCGAGTGTTTTTATGCCTGATTATAGGATGGTATAATATTGTCTACCCAGTTCAATTTCCGAAGAGCATATTTAGGAGTAATATAAAACTTTCAAAGTATGTGGATCACTAAATTCCTTTGAATTTCTTATTAAAAATCCGAGCATTTTATTGGTCAATTTTGTATCGAAATATACACCCAAATCTTTAAAAACTGAAACTTTCTAAAGAACTGTATTATTTAGCTTATATTCAAATTGTATAGGATTGCGGGACCTAGTATAAGACATTTGCTTACACTTCGAGATGTTTAAGTGAAGATAGTTCACACCACTGAAAAATCCTATTGAGATCAACTTGCAAAAAATTGCAGTCAACTGAACAATTGATACGTCTAAATATTTTAAAATCATCTGCAAATAGTAGGCTTTCAGAGAATTTCACACAATGAGGAAGGTCATTTATGAAGAGCGCAAACAAAAGTGGTCTCAAATGGCTCCCTTGAGGAACCCCTGATAAATTATGTATTATCTTCGAAGTTTGACAACCAATTTTCACTAACTGTGCACGTTCTTTCAAATATTGATCAAACCATTTCAACAACCTAAGTATTCTAGTGTTTTTACTAAGACATCGTGCTGAACTCGGTCAAAAGCCTTTGAAAAGTCTGTGTATATGACATCAACTTGGCTTCCACGTTCAATTTCTTTTGGACAAAAGTTTGAAAAAAATAGACAAGTTTGATGTAGTTGATCTTTGACTCACAAACCCACGTCTGAAACTTAGAAATCGGTCGGTAATTAAGGTCGTCCTGCTTGGAACCTGTTTTATGAATTGGTATAATAATTGATGTTTTCCAAGTATTTAAAAACTGTTCCAAACTGAGGGATAGACTGAACGGTCTTAAAAGAGGTTTCGATAAACATTACTGTCAGGTTTTATATTATCATCTAAAGACGAGAGTTCTTCTAAAACCTCTTCTTCAGTCAATACTATTTGACCTACACATGTAATTGGCTGGTGGTTAATGCTTAAATTTGAACTTGAATTTTGCAATACAAAATTTGATTGGAAAAAATCAGCAAACATGTCACAAATCTCAGTTTCATCGCATGAAATTTTATCCTTCAATCTCATATTAAGTGGAAGACCATACGATTTTCTTTTACCATTCATTCGTATGGGCGGATAGGGTCTATGTATTTTAAATCAAGCTGATCTAGTGAATAGGTTTTGAATAATTAGTTTTTATAGAATGAAAATACTTTCTTTTTGCAAGGAAAGCAGAAAAGCCGAAAGAAATAACATTTTGCCACTGGAACAACTTTTTTTTTTTATATAATCGGCGCACACTCAAGGGGTTTTTTGTATAGACTTAATATGCCAGAGACACAGTGTGAGCATTAAATGTTTTGTCTTGGCTTATGGACTTACCATAATACCGTCCATCAAGTTCAAAGACTGTTATATGGCATTATTTTGGATTACCTAATGTGGTACATTATCATAATGGTAATTAAGAGAAATACAAATTAATTCTGATAAATAATCAAAAAAAAATTACGATTGAGCGAAAAATCTAGAAAAAAAAAACAATACTTTTGTCTTTGGAGAAAATAGGCATTGGGCGTGGCAAAGGCGACTTTGGGCAGCTATAGCATAAAGAGGAATCAATTTACAGAGCTCGTTAATATCTTATTTTTTAGATAATTTTATTCTCTAAAAATTTTTTCGAGTTATTTTGTTGCACAACGAAATTCAAAGAAGTTATTAAACCTTTTTCAAAATGGCGGCTTTTCTTTAACATTTACCAACCTGGTGTATATATTTAAATAATGAGGAAACGAATATGAACAAATACAGTTTGATCATGTTTTTCCCAAAATCTGTGCTACTGCATCGCACATTCTTGCTCTTACATATATGTAAAACTACTTTCATCATCATCATCGGCTCGACAACCGGGTTCCGGTCCTGGCCTCTTTCAACAAGTCTCTCCACCTATCCCGGTCTCTAGCCGACCGACGCCATCCAGTTGCGCACCCCAAGGCTTCGGGCGTCCTGGTCTACGCCATCTCTCCAGCGCAAGCATGGTCTACCACGCTGTCGTCTACCATAGAATGTACCACAAAGAACTTTCCGAGCAGGTTCCTCTTCGCTCATGCGAGCTAGGTGCCCTGCCCACCGGAGTCTACCGAGCTTAATTTTTGTCACGATATCTGCTTCTAGGTAGATTGCGTACAGTTCATGATTGTACCGTCTCCGGAATCGTCCTTCCTCACATATGGGGCCAACAATTCTCCTTAAGACTTTTCTCTCGAACGCAGCTAAGAGGTCGGAGTGCCTTTTGCTAAGCACCCAAGTCTCGGATCCATATGTGAGTACTGGCAGGACCATGGTCCTGTACAGCAGCAGTTTTGAAGTTATGGTGAGATTTTTGGATTTGAAGAGCTTTGACAGACTGTAGTAGGCTCTGTTGGATTTGAGAAGCCGCCCGCGTATTTCTTCTTCTATATTGTTATCGGCTGCTACTATTGACCCAAGGTATTTAAAGCATTGCACCACTTCAAATTCGTGCACCGCTACCTTGATTGTTTGACCAACTGTTCCTCTCGCATTCGACGCCACCATGTACTTTGTTTTACCTTCACTAATGTGCAGCCCCAGATTTTGTGCCGCCTGCTCGATCTGGATGAAGGAATCGTGTACAGCTTGTTCGGTTCTTCCGATGATGTCAATGTCGTCCGCGTAAGCCAGTAACTGGCTGGACCTGTTGACGATGGTCAATTTTGGAATTTAAAAATTGTTTATAAATTTAAAAACATGGATTTAATTAGAGAAAAGGGTTAAAAATGCGTAAAATTTGCTGGCTGATTTCTGGAAAAGTATGAATTTGTATAGAAATTTCTTTAAAATTAAGAAAAAAATTGGGATGCCAATTTTAAGTATTTAATAATACATATATGTATGCATATACATTTTAGAAAATAAATTCAAAAACTCGTTTTCAAGATATTGATATTTTTTTACCAAAAATAAAAAAAATAGTTTTAAATACAATACTATTTTAAGGGGAAATTCTCCTTTTTCAGTGTCAAAAATGACAATTTTTCATGAATTTTTTTTCATGGAACGAATGATATACTCAATTAAAATTTTTTTTACTTGTTTATTATCATATTAATAATAAAAAAAAAATTTTTCATCAAAAAATACTGGGCCGTTCAAAAACAATGCGCCTCGGAACGAGACCACCTTCCAAAAAAGTTGTTCGCTGTTGGCAACTCTAGCTCCTGCAAAAATAATCGAAAATTAAAAAAATCAAGGTTTTTTTATAAAGTAGAACAGTGTAATTGAAGTCTGGACTAAAATAATGGCCCAAAGTCACAAATTAAAAAAATTGCCGACGCTTGAATTTTAGTGTTCGTTTTTTCTACTCTTTTTCGTTCTTCTGAGCCCTGTACAAAAAAAAGTTTTTGATATATCAGTCTGATTTTGGTCCAGACTCCAATAAATTTAATAAGCTTTAAAACAAAAAAAAATTATGACGATCCTTCAAGTAGTTTTAAAGTAATCGTGGCCAACAGTTGGAAAAACGTGGTTTCGAGAAAAACTCGTTTAAAGTTTTTTTCGTGTCATGGCTCATGTGTCGACAACTGGTGGGTTCATGTCTCATGTGTCTAAAGTGTCGAAATGTGTCAACACCTGGTGGCCCATATGGTACCTCTGCTTACCATGGTATGGATATATAGGTGCCAAATTCAAAAATATTTATGTTAAACATGCTACGCTCAAAATACCGCTAAATGTCAATTTTCGAGACAAAAAGGTAGGTCTCGTTTTTGTTCTATAAATTAAAAAAAAAGTATTCGGACAAACGGTTTTAGCTACATATTCTACACATATTTTACTAGAAAAAAAAAAATGGAAAAAAATGCACTTTTGGTCGCCGAAAAAGGAGAACCTCCCCTTAAATTCAAAAAAGGCTCTTGTAAGAAATTTAGGTCAAAATATAAATAGTTAGAGCTGTTAACGAGAAAGTCAAAAATCAAATAAACGGTTCTATGACAAGTATCGGTAATATCATTTGTGCTCAAATTTAGTTTGTTCAAAATGTAGTCCAATTTCATAATAGCACATTTAATTCTTTTTATCAAAATCGTTAAAGCCGTTTTTGAGATAAATAATATTTTGCATAACAGCTGTATTGCAGGTACCGTCAATTTTGGAGCTAAAACAAAAATTTCAATATCTCCTCTAGGGAATCACCGAAGAACCTTAAGTAACGAGTTTGAAGAAAATTGCTTCAGCGGTTTAGGCTGTAGGTCGAGGGACAGACAGACATACGGAATTGGCGGACCCACTTCTTTCGTGTTCTCTGTCATCGTAATGTCAACAAAATTTCGAGTTCGATTTTTTGTCCAAATGCAAAACTTGCTCTATAGTACTTATGTATATCTTGATTTATTTAGATTTGTAGTAAAAGCTCATAGAAAATTTGCAAATTTTTATTGTACTTAAAAGAAAATGGTTTTCGTGTAAAACATCTATTTTAATTCTCTGCAGTAACAGCTACTATACCAAGAGCAATGCCATTTGAAACTTTGAAATCATTTTTTTTTTTTACAAAATAAAATCTTTAAATACCAAAATTTATATTTATTAAGCTGTATTTACAATCCTGATAAATTTCTAAAGCTTTTTCCATATATTCCAATATGTGCATACAAAATTAACCAAAATATATGTATATGACGATATTTTATTGGAAATTAATAATTAAATATCTAATTTCATTGAACATTAAACGAACTTTTTCTTCTATTTACTTTCTATTTATGGGTAAAGTAGAAAATATGACGCCAATTCAATGAGAAATTTTTGCCTTGCCATAAGGGAAAACACGTATTGTGTAAACATACGAAACAGATGGTAGCAAGATTGCAAAAAAAAAAAAACAAAACGTGCTGGCAAAATTGTAAAATAATAAAACAAAAGTGTTCTATAGCAAATGAGATTTGTGTTTATTTTTTTTTTTATTTTAGGAACGCGTCGAATCAAATGAAGTTTGGCATGAACACATTGATATAATTTTTTTTTTTAAATCAAAGGGCACGGTAGTGCCCAGGCAAGTTCTGGCACTACACCCTTTTTACAGGAACAAACTCAGTCGATTTTTGACCCCTACCTATCTTCAGTACCAATGAGGTCAGAAACTTAAAATTCCGAATATTTGCTAAGCTAGTTGGGCAAAGGCGCCTTACCAAATTTCAATTTTCTAGCATAAGCGGTTCCTGAGATATAAGGCCTCAAAAATCACAAAAACCGTAACTGACTGACTCACTGACTGACAGATCATCAAAATTATGGAGCACTTCCCGACATGGTAGAATCTTGTTATTTTGCACAACGGTAGGTTTTGTCATACAAGCAGAGGAAAAAATCGAAAATTTGAAGTTTTCCATTCAGGGGGCGTGGTATCCGCCCACTTTCTCCGAATTGGTGTTGATTGAATGGAGCACTTCCCACTGCTGTAAGACGATGAAACTTGGTAAAGTGATAGGACCTAAATTGCATACAAAGAAAAAAATATAAAATTTGAGGTTTTCCATTCAGGGGCGTGGTAGCCGCCCACATGCTCAGAACTGATGTAAATTATATGGCACACTTGCGATTGCAGTAGAACAACGAAATTTGGTAGAACGGTAGGGCTCAAATTGCATATAAAATACCAAAAATAAAAATTGAGGTTCTCCAGTCAGGGGGCGTGGTATCCGTCCACTTTCTGAGAAAATGTTTAATTTATATGGAGCACTTCCGATTGCCGTAGAATGATGAAAATCGGTAGAGTGGTAAAGCTTAATGTACATTCAAAGCGAAAAATAGAAAATCTAAGATTTTTCATTCGAAGTATCTTTTTATTGTCATTTTGAAACTATACGTATGCATTTTGAAAATTCATGACTTTTCTTAGAACTAAAGTGCTCGATTTGTTTGGTACTCTATGTTATTTTAACATGAATGAAAAAAAAAAAAAAACATTTGCATAGGGGAGAGTGGGGCACATTTGAACACGGGACACATTTGAACAATGCTTATGAAATTTTACTTTATTGCTCTTTTTTTAATTTAATATTTTAACCGGTCAATACCATATCCATAAACGTCATTGACTTTCCTTGATTCTCTCAGTTGTCTCTCCGACTTAGAGGTGAAAGGTCCTTTTGCTAGTGGAAGTGTTTCGTTTTTATTTTTTAGTTGTAAGAGCTTAGAAAAAATACTGCGCGATTTTAAAACAGGAACAAATTTTTTTGGAGGAAAAATAAATTTTAAACTTAATTACGGTAAGTTTGTTACTGGATATATTTCAGTTAAATATTTATAATAAATTTTCTGTCACTGGAACAGTTGGGGCAGATACATATGAACAAGCGTGTTGGGGCACTTTTAAACATGTTCAAAACTAATTAGTTTTTTTTAAACATATTTAAGACATATAAAAGAAAATTTAATCAGCTTCAAGCAATTAATAAAGCAATTTGTTATCTGTTTTATAGGGCAAGTATTGGTTTCAGGTAGAAAATGTTTTTGTCATATTGTTCGTCAGTCTCTGCGTCTATACGTTCTCTGTCTCATTTTTGAGCTATTGAAGACTGAAAATAAGAGCTAGTTAAAGCTTTCTAGACAGGTCGAACAAATCTTGAAATTTTTGTAGCTTTAACTAAAATATTCTAGTTTAAGCTATTTTTATTCACACAAATTGAAGCTTAGGCTTGGAAAACAAGCTAAGACTAAATGAACTTAGCTTTGGCTATTTTAAAATACATAGCTATTACTAGAAAACATCTTTAACTAGCTAGCTTAAGCTTATTCTTATTCACTAAAAATCCAGCTTTTACTTAAAAATCCAAGTTTTAGATTAAGTTTTTTTTTCTTATTATCTTTGTGGATTTTTGTTTTTTTTTTTGTTTTTTTTTTTACAAATACAGGAATATGATTTAACAAAAGTATTAATTTTGAGTTTAATTGATAAGTTCTTATTAAAAAATTAATATAAAAATAAAATTTAAAAGTTCTTTTATTCAGTAAAAAAAAATTATATCACTGTTCAAAAGTGCCCTTTCCAATTTTAAAACTGCCCCATCCAGGGGCACTTTTAAACATAAGAACCTATATTGGGAGGAGATGAAAATTCAATATAAATATTTCGTTAAATGGACCAAATATTTTTCTAAATTGAACGTCAATACTCAATACCACTGTTGCATGTGAGTAAAAAATCAGGCCAATTGCTCGAATATTTTAGGTTTTATCAGTCTGGAAAGCAAAAAGTGTTCAAATGTGCCCACACTCCCCTACCTGAAAAAACTATGAGCTTACATAAAAAAATGTAAGTGTGATGTAAACTATGAGCCAAGTTCTTCTATACAAAAACCTATGTGTAGATAACAAGTCAGCCGTGAAAAGTACTGAGATCTAAAAGTACGCCAAGTTCTTACTTCATGAAGGTTTAATACCGAATATTTAAAGTAGAATAATATTGAAACAGCTACAATGTAAAAGAGAAATTTTATTATTTAATGATTACTGACTAAAATTTGATGGGTTCACTGGTAAAGTATTAAAAACCTTTCGAATTGGGCATTAAAAAAACTTGCCAAGTGTGCCCACCAAATTTTACTCAGGAATCATTATATAATAAAATTGAAAGCCTCAATTTTTATTTTTGGTCCTTTATATGCAATTTGAGCCCTACCGTTCTACCAAATTTCATTGTGCCATATATAATTTACATCAGTTCCCCCTGAATGGAAAACCTCAAATTTTATATTTTTTTTAGTATGCAATTTAAGCCCTGGCATTTTACCAAATTTCATCGTTTTACAGCAGTCGGAAGTTCTCCATTCAACCAACACCAATTCGAAGGAAGTGGGCGTATACCAGGCCCTCTGAATGGAAAACTTAAAATGTTCGATATTTTCCTCTGCTTGCATGACAAGACCTACCGTTGTGCAAACATACAAGATTCTACGATGCCGGGAATTGCTCCATAATTTTGATGATCTGTCAGTCAGTGAGTCAGTCAGTTACGGTTTTTGTGATTTTTGAGGCCTTATATCTCAGGAACCGCTTATGCTAGAAAACTGAAATTTTCTTAGACGCCCGTGCCTGACTAGCTTAGCAAATATTCGGAATTTTAAGTTTCTGACTTCATTGGTACTGAAGATAGGTAGGGGTCAAAAACCGCCTGAGTTTGTAAAAAGTAAAAAGGGTGTAGTGCCAGAACTTGAAAATCTTATTACTCGGATTCGTATCACCGTAGGAAGCCGAGGCGGGCATTTAACAGATGTCATATTGCATACATAAAAGCATACATGGGCATTTCGTATTAAAAAAGAATTTCGTTAATACCTCACACGCAGCTTTTTGTATTCCATTCCAAAGTCTATCTATCCTTATCGAAAAACACTTTGTATTCCGTTTGATGAAAAAGTCCTTAGCTTATATTAATATGAAATTTTTTAATGGTGCCTCAAAGTTTGTCTATATTTAAAAAAAAATCACAAAAACATAAAAGAAGTCAAAGAAATTTCCCATTCCATTGTGAATCTCTCAAAACCATTTCTGCTTTCATGAGCTCTTTCTTCGATGGATATTTTGGGTATAAGATGCTTCGCCTCACGGCTTATTCAAAAAAAAAAATTTTTCTCTAAGTAGTAGGTACTGGATCACACCAATTTGGATCCCACGCATTCAAGGTACGCATGTAATTGCAACCGAGTCATGGGTCGACGAGTTTGACATGCAAACAAGTCAACAAAATTATCTTCATATGAAGGCAAAAAGCTTCGTAGAAACGGAACAAAATAATTACACCATACATGACGTTTTGCTTTGATAACTGTTTTCATTAACTCCCATCTCAGATAGACCCGCTTAAAGTTAATTTTATAAAAGTTTGAAAGCACCTACAGGCTGAAAAAAACCCACAGTACGAGTAATTATCATTAAATCAATTAATTTTCTTGACGGCCTTCCATAAAAAACTTTTTCCATAAACAAACTTTTCCAACTATATTTAGCTGCATATTTTCTTTTTCCAAGCTCTATGACACTCTATCGACTATGCATACGTGCAACAATTAAATTATTTTTATCGCATTAAAATACACCTTCATTTCGTCACGTTTTTTATTTTCACTGCCTTGTCGTCGTTGCCCCTTTCTCTGTCCGCCAAATGCTGATTTGTTTATTTATTATTCAAAAAAAAAAAATTCTTGTGCATTTCAGCAAACACATGCAAAAACAATAATAAATTTATATAAATAAATTAACACTTGAGGCAGTTTAAAGAATTCTGTTTCTGCCTGATGCCTGCAGCCGTAGCAGCCCTCCTTCCCGATGTAATGCCGCTAACAAAAGGGGGAGCTATTAACGCACTTTACAGTCTGTACAGTGTACAGTATACACCCAACCAGAAATTTATTATTAGTTTTGGCGCAAATAGCCTCAGACTTTATAATAGAGGTTCTGTATGGGAAGAACGACAACGGCAATGGATTGAATGCGTTGCGCCCGTCTGTAGCTTTTTTTTTTCTTTCTTAAATAGCCGACGACGACGACGACGCACGGCCATGGCCGCCTGCGCGAAAAATGTGTGTGAACTTAGGCCACGTCTATAAATAAATTAAGTTTTACTTGCATTTTGTCGGCAAGTACCTGCCTACGATGCATACGAAGGGTCAAGTTATGAATTCGTAAAAAAAAGTAGTCCGAAGTTTTCTATTAGATGGAAGGGGTTACAAAAGTTGTTCTTAAAATTCTCATACAACCAAAATTGCCTCAATGCTTATAGTACGAAGGGCCTTTGGTGTAACGCGGAGAGAATTTTTTTGCTCTTATGTCTAAGACACTTCGATTTTTAAAAATGGCTGTTATTAGTGAACAATTTTCAGAAGCATGAAATTCATTTTTAAAAGAGTTAAAACCACTCCTTTAGTAGTTTTAGCTTAAAAAAAATAATGGCCTGTGATTTCTTATGCAAATATGAATCTATGCTAGAAGAATCTCAAATCGTTAAAAATTTTTTTTTTAAATGTTTTCTTTATACAGTAAAATCTCACTTGAACGGATGGATAGCTGTGAAGCACAAATGTTTGTCTGCCAAAAGAATTTGTCCGTTTAAAGGAAACTGAATAAAAAAAACGATCTTCTGGATCGAATCAATATTTTTCCGACCAAATTTTGGTTGAAACCAGGGGCCAAATTACCGCTTCAGTAACCGAGTGAGTGAGTCCCATCAGTGATCGAACGAAAATATCAAATTAGTGTAAGCAATTGCTCGATGACGTAAGCGGTAATGCCAAACTCGCATAATTCAGTCACGTATTACTCGAAAACTGATGCGGTAATTTGGCGCCAGAATAGCAAGTACTTTGTCTGTTATAAGCTTTCTTACTTACTTTACTTTAGATGGCGCTCACAGTCCAGGGTGGACTACAGCCTCAACCAACAAGCCCCTCCAGGTAGCTCGGTCCCTAGCTAGCTGTCTTCAGTTACGCACTCCAAGTTGGTTGAGGTCGCTCTCCACTTGTGCGCGCCACCTGAGGCGGGGTTTTCCTCTGCTGCGCAGACCATCAGGGGTGGATTTGAAGATTCGACGGGCTGGTGCGTCGGTGTCCATACGCTCCACGTGTCCCAGCCATCTCAGCCGTTGTATTTTCAGTTTCTTTACTAGGTCAACGTCGGTCGCTGTAAAGCCCGTACAGCTCGTTGTTGAACCTTCTCCTCCATACTCCATCGATACAGACTGAACCGAAGATCAAACGAAGAACTTTTCTTTCAAAGCACCCAAGCAGATTTTCATCCGTTTTAGACAGTGTCCATGCTTCTGCCCCATACAGTAGGACCAGGATGATGAGGGTCTTATACAAGGTCTCCTTGTTCTTTGAGATAGCGCTTTATTACTAAAAATGCCTTCTTAGCCCGAAGAAACAGCGGTTGGCAAGAGTAATTCTTCGCTTGATCTCTGCACTGATGTCGTTTTGCGATGTTATAATGGAGCCCAGGTAGACAAAGTCTTTGACGACTTCGAAGTTATACCTATCCATCGTGACGTTTTGCCCGAGTCAACGATGTTGAGATTCCTTTCTCGATGATAGCATATACTTCGTCTTGTCTTCATTAACAGTCAAACCCATTTTCGCCGCCTCCAGTTCAATACTTGCAAACGCACCGGTAACAGCTCGCTTCTTCCTCCCGTTATAAGCTTTTTTGCATTATTAATAAAGTTAACTGCATCTAAAACATTCACGCTCTTGATTCATTTACTGGTGGATTGTGAGCTTACCACGAAAAGCTTTAAAATAATCATCCAATCGCTGAGAAATCGATTTATAAAGGGTGGGCCAAATACAATTTTCTTTTTAAAAATGAACAAAATTAAATTTTTTCCATGTATTATGGCTTTATTAATAAGAGCAAACATTCCCAATAATTATGGAACACAAGGTCGTTCAAGTGGCTGCCTCGGCTGGATTCACAGTATCGCATTCTGTTACTCCAATTCCCCAATTTTGTGCAGAATTCTCCTCAGTCTAGTGCATGAAATGTTCAGCTGTTGAGGTCGATGGTGAGTTGATGTTCGTGAATTGAGTCTAAGACTCTCAGTTACAGTAGCCACATTCTCATGAGTCTTATCAGTCATATCAGTCTTATGAAATTTTTGTACAAACTTGCGTACAGCAGACGCGCTGGGTGCTTTATTTCGGCCAAAACTTCTTTAAAAAAACGCACTGTTTGGGAGACACAGCACTCAATTTAGAAAAAAGTTTTCAATATTTCCCAACTTTGTTGAAGCGTAAAGCGACTCATTTCGTTCCGCGGAGGCATGATACTGAGTTTCTGTCAAGATTTATAGCAGTGTCAAAATAAAATATGATTTATTTGCATTTTCCAGCTTCAAGTCATTAGGATGAGAAGCAGCTTTGTCAAGAAAGAGCAAGCACACATTTTTTTCTCTTGAAGCATAATTTTCTTGTGAAATGAATAAACTCAGTCTTTTATAGTTTCTAAGAAAATTTTCATTGATAATTTGCTGTTCCCTGTTCGTCGATGAAGGCTGCAACTAAGAAAACCCTTGTCAAAATTGACATAAAGCAGAAAATGCTTTATTATTGGTATGCGAAATTCCTGTACGTGTCCGTTTAAGCAAATGACGTCCCAATAGAAATTGAAAACCATACAACTTATATGCAGCAATTTCCGTACATAAAAAATATGCCTGCCTAAAGCTAAGTATACACGATTGGTAGATCTTACAATATTGTCAGATCTGTCAGTGAAAAACATGCTTACAATGTCTTACAACCGAATCTTACAATTAATTGTCAGAAAATAAATTGTTAGGTATTTGATAATCGTGTACACATACAATTTATTGTCAGGCCTGCCAATTTGCATCGTTGTCTGACATTTTTGACAATGGAAAAATTGTAAGATGTAAGTTTTTAAGCATCATACAATTTCTTGATTGTCAGAAAATTTGCAGCCAAGGTTCAAATGAAGCAGTTTCTATAACCAACAAAATTTGACAATTAGTTACGGTTAGTTATACGGTTGGTAGAAAATCTACCAATTTCTTACAATTAATTGGTAGGTAGCAAGCTATCTGAAAATAAATTGTTAGCCAACTTCTGACAATAAATTGTAAGAGATTGGTAGATTTTCTACAAACCGTGTACACACACATAACTTAATTGTCAGCTCATTGGTAGATAATTGTCAGACATTGTGAGGTCTTACAATATTTTAAGATGTACAAATCGTGTAAATCGTGTAAATCGTGTCGGGACGAACTGGCGAGTCTGAACATTGACCTCCAGGTCACTCTCATCTGGGTTCCAGGTCACAGTGACATAGAGGGTAATGAACGGGCTGACGCTTTAGCTCGGCAAGGCTCGACCTTACATAGCTCACTAGCGGAAAAAGTTAATATTCCTCTTGGTGCTATGAAGAGAAAAATCTTCTCGATTTTTCTCAATGAATCCAACCGTAGGTGGAGCAGTCTCACAAACTGTGTCATATCAAGAAAGATATGGCCTACTTACAACAACTCACGTTCCAACGATCTAATATGCAAACCCAGGCGCGACATAGCCAGGATCACAGCAATATGCACCGGGCACTGGCCCATAGGTGAACATGCAAGAAAGCTAGGCATCCCCTTCAACCCACACTGCCGTAGTTGTGGAGATCCACAAGAAAAAGAAACTGTGGTTCATTTTCTTTGCGATTGCCCCGCCTTAGCAAATTACAGGATGGCTTCCTTTGGGAAAGCCTTCCTCGATGACCCCAGCGAACTTTCGGAGAAGAAAATCAAAGATCTGATTATCTTTCTGAATGCGACAAAATGGCTTTAGTAATGCTCCGCTAAAGTATATAAAAGCCATTTTCTTCCGTACTTAATCCTTATTAGGTTGACACGAGTTTAATGGTATCAAAACGGCGCACCCCAGCGCTAATTGAGTCGCGGGCCCAGCTGGCTGGCGACTACCATCTCTACCTACCTACCTAGGGGAGAGTGGGGCCAAAAGTAACACTTTTTACTAAAACTATTGCACCTCCTAAGATTTTGAAAAAAGAAAGAAAAGTCAAAGCCATGATTCACCTTTAAAATCCATTTAGAAAGTGCATCAAACATGTCAAGCTATGGCTTAAAAAAAATCGTGTTCTTTTTGAACTATGGGGTAAGTTGTTAGACTGATCGGAGTAAATTCCTTGTCGTTAGGCAATAAGGTCTTAATTTAAAAAAAAAACTGCATTTTGGGTTTTTGATAAGGTCGGAATTAGTTCAGTTTTTTTTTTTAAACTTCTAGGTATTTACAATTTTAGTCTAGCACATTTGTTTCCCATCGTAATTGTTATGTGTTAAGACAATATGTCAGAAAAATGTATATTCTGTTTAACAAAAAATATAAGTCGTTGT
Organism: Philhelius festivus; assembly: GCA_963931855.1. NCBI lineage: Eukaryota > Metazoa > Arthropoda > Insecta > Diptera > Syrphidae > Philhelius > Philhelius festivus. The sequence goes on along the minus strand of OZ007556.1, from coordinate 29,835,413 downwards.
AGTGGTTGCTTAAAAAAAATATGCTTCTATACAGACAATTTTTAAAACATTTTTAAGAAAAAAATTTTCGTACGCCAACTTAAAGTTCTTATTATTGTACGAATAAAAATGAAATTTCGAAAAAAAATTATTGAGCCGTTTTTGAAATATCGAATTTTCCAAAAAAAAAAAACTTTTTTTCTCAATTTTTTTTTTTTTTGAAATACAATATTTTTCAAATTTCTTAGAAGATGCCTTATAAAAATGTTCAATGAAATCCGTTATGCCGATAATGAGAAATTGAAAATTTTGAAAAAAATAATTATATGGTAGGTACAGTCAGTAGTATCTTAGTTTCAATTTTTTTCTTATTAAATTATAGATTGTGCAAATTAATCGGAAGAAAAAAAATTATAAAAATTCTAGGTGCCGTTTTCTAGAAAAATACGATTTTCGAAAGCCATTTTTTAACATTAGTAGGGTAAGTACCCTTATTTTTATGTAAACAAATTTTCTCACATCTTGTAGATTGTAGTTTAACTTCAATTACATGTTGTTAGTGTTATGCCTGAACAACATGTAATGAGTAAACCAGCAACCCATTGATGACAATTTTAGAAGGTTTTTAATGGAATTAAAACGACATAAACGACGGCAGGGATCGAACCTTTGATCATGAGATTCACAGGCGAGCACACATCCATCGCGCCACAGCCACCCCAAGCTTAAGCTAAAAAGTGACTTAAGCTTTTGCAACCCTGCTTTTGACGTTAGCAGATTTAGCTTCAGAATGAACATATCTCAAGATAACTTTTTCGGAAATTTTGTAAAATATGATTTTTATGAAATTCGATTTACAGTCTTTAAATGTAATTTTAAAAATTAAAATTTTTCAAAAACCACTTTTAGGGCTTTAACCTGAATTTGATGAATATAATAAAAATATCTTTTCAAACGATGATTTGTGGACAAAATTATAAATGTTGTTAAAATATATTTTTGTGGTTATTTTAGTTGAGTTATGAGTTATTTCAGTTTAATTAATTGAAAACATTTCAAAATCTTTAAGGCCCCAAGCAGCTATGTATTTGCGAGACTACAGCAATCCATTTCGACGTAGTCGTCTACTTTATTTGAATTCGTGTGTCTCATCCTAGATACAAAGAAATGAGTGTATTGCAAAGCTGACTAACTCACTGACAGACTACCCATTAGCTTAACAAAAGCAGCACAAATTTATTTAAAAATGACATCGTTTCAAAACCATGTGCGCGTCCCCGAAAATATTTCAGACAAAAAAAAAGAGAAAAAAATACAAAATGATCAAATAAAAATGATCTCCCAAGTTCCCATGATAATAAAATTCGGGACTGTAAAATGAGATACATTCGAGTACATAAATGTAGACAATTTATTACTTAATCCAAGATCATTGAGATGTCGTCATTTAGGGGTGATGGTGAATTCGTTGACGCTTGTTGAAAAACGAATTGACTTCCGTGACAAGTCTTTGAATTTAATTTGTCAAAGAATTTTTGAACTCTTTGACTGTTTTAGTTGATAGAACAAAGACAACAAGATGTGTCGTCAAGATTAATGGAATGCCACCCTTGTATGTAACATTTTTTTAAAACTCTTCAAATAAAACAATCGAGATCAACGTTTGATAAGAAATGTCATGCGTTGACATTTTTGCTGACGCAGAGTTTGTTGGTGTTGTACATTCGAGTACAGAGAGATAGAACTTTTTGTTTGTTTTTCAATTAAAAAAAAAAAATAATAAAATTATGCCGCATTTGAATTGGTTTGGTTGAATGGAATGAACCTTCACAATGAAGTCTTTTTAGATATGATCATGAGGATGATGCTGTTTATAATAACTAATCTGTTAGATTGTTTATCTGAAGTAACAAAGAGTTGGGAAATATGAAATTATCATAGCGAATGTGACTATTGGTTTTCGTCAACCTTTTAACTGAAGACTAATACCTTCGAAGAAATAGCTATCCTTCGAGAAATATATTGAGAAACTTCAACTTCATTGTGGCTCAGGTTCATTGTCCGCAAGAACATCATCTTTTACCCTTTTATTTTTAGGAGTCCAAATCAGAACAGCAATTAAACTCTTAATAGGTTTGATACGCTGTCTGTATACTCACATAGCTCCGCTATTCAGGACATACAATGCCCGAAAGAAGATATGTTGAGATCTTTGCTGAGATGCAACACCTTATTTATCTTGCAGATGAGCCCACTCGAATACCAGATATTGCTGGGCAAAGCGCCCACACTCTTGACTTGTTTCTTACTTCCCACATTGTATATAAGAATTTATATACAAGGCTTCCCACCCTGATAAGTAGACCACTATGGTTACCTTGCCAATTGGCACTTTGGATTATTGTGTAATATTAATCCAATTTCGCATGGTCTATCTATTCAGTTAAAGAGAAACATCCCACTAGAACAGTTTGGCAATACAAGAAAGCCAACTGGGAAGGTCTTAATAACTTTTTTCGATCTTCATGTAGTCTTTATGTTGATGTCAATGCCGATATGAACCCAGAAGTGATCATTCTTGGAATGCGTTCTTCCATTCCTAACAGAATTAAGAATATAAAAACTAAAGAAAAGTCTTGGTTTGATGCAAGCTGTAAAGAAGCTAACTGAGTAAAATCGGAAAAAGCACAAACAGATCAGAAACCATTGCAATGCTTTTATAAAAAGAACCAAATTCTGACATAAGCAGAAAAATAAAAAAAAAAATTGCAATGGAACAAAGGCTGTAGAAATTTCTAGTCATTTGTCAAGAACCTAAAAAATTAAAATTCATCTTCGGTTCCAACGCTCATTTTCAACGACGACCGAATAACTAGCTCTTTAGATAAGGCAAATGTACTCACAGCTTATTTTGCTGCTAGCTCTACGATGCCTGAAAACAACATTGCCTTTCCTGTATTTAAGAACGTAGATCATTAAATGGGGCAGGTATATTTCCGCACTCGAACAGTTGCAAGAGTCGAAGAGCTTGATATAAAAAAAATCGCTAGTGCTGATGGCATACATCCTATTCTTCTGAATATGTGTTCTTCATCGCTGAAAAACTATTAGGTAATTTTTTTTATCCAATACATGTTGTATTGGAAGGCTTCAAATCTGATCTTCACAAAATAAATGCTGGGTTGGAATCGGCTAAGTTGATAGTTGATTGTGATTGTCATTTTGACTATAGCTGTATCAATCATATCAATAAAGAAATATAGAGAGAGCGATTGTCAAAATAACAATCACAATCAACTTAGACGATTCCACCCCTGGTGTTCCACAGGGCTCTGCTTTGTCTCCGACACTCTTTTTTCATTTTTATATATGATCTCTTGTTTGAAACTTTAGTTCACCCGTAATACCCGTTGTGCTAGTAATGCCCATCAGTTCATCCTCGAGCCGTACCGACAAATATAGTAATTCATTTTTTTTTAGCAGTACAACTCAATTAAGGAATAATTTACTGGGCACTGTTTTCCCTTTTCAAATTAAAATTTGTAAAAATTTCCTTACTACTTGTTTCCCATTGCAGGTACTATGTTAGTATTTGGCATTATAAGGGTCTCAATAAACCCTTGAGCACATGTGACGGATCAAAAACCAATGATGAGATTGATGGTATACTCAGACAGGCTAAAGTTAGGTCTCTAGCTTCGACTTCCTAACCATTGTAGTGTATTCCAGACGGAAATTTTAGCGTTGATAGAAGCCTTATCTTGGCTTAACGAAAACGTGATACCTATCAATAACGGTTATCAGACAACAAAACAGCTATCCAATCTCTAGACACTGTCTCTACCTACTGTAAAGCATTCCGAGATTGCTGATCATCTCTCGTTGAGATAGAGCAACAGTGGAACATTCACTATTTCTGGACCATATAGGAGGCAACTATAGGAAACTGTGAAGCTAACATTGGAACGGGAATACTCGTACCTTTTCTAACAGATGGATAGATGTTAGCATATCCATCGCTACAAACAAAATTATATACAAAAGACATCTGCCCATAGGTGGATCTGAGTTGCTCTAAGAATTTTTAATTTTTAAGCAGATTGAACAGACATTAGGTGTTTTTTGGCATTGGCAAAAATTCCGTAGTGAAGTATGATTTCCCAAAAAAACGTATCCGCAGTTGTGCGATTTTTCATCTTTAAATTTGGTACTACTGACTAGTTGTCATATATTTAATTGAAAAAAAAAAAAAACAACCAAAAACTTTTTGCCAGGCTGAGAATAACAAGTGCCTTCATTGCTCCATGTAATTTTCTTGTTTCTGTAAATATATATTGTGGTTTATATTTAGTCATTCGAATTTAAATCAATTTTTGTTTACCTTTTCTGTTGGCCAGCCATTCCTAATAACACAGAAGTTGTTTGTGTATTTTTTTTTTGACAAAAAATATCAAAACTAAAGTCAAGGGATCTGTTCGCAGACTTTAGTTTGTTTTGGATTTCTCAAGAGCGTTTTTCAGTAAAAGGCTTTGTCGCGGTCGCGTTAGTAACTCTTATATGTATAATGTTAAAGACCATATAATCAATTATATTATATATAAATTATAGAATTGTATTTAATTTAAATGTAATTGGAAAAAATCACATCGACCTGAAACATAAAACACACCCTGTATTTATAGTAATAAAGTCTTACTCAAAGCAACAAACAAGTTTAATTTTGGGTTCTTAGGCTCAGGCATTTATTCATTAATCTATTACTACTGGCTTTTTTATAAATACAACCTTCAAGCCCGGTTTCTTATTATTTATTGATTGCGACGATAAATTCCAGTTCAGTTTGAGAAAAAGAATTGAAATTGATAAAAATAAAACCGAACTAGAAACGGGCGCGTAAAACTACTTTCACAATTTCCAGTCACTTCATTATTCAGTTTCTTGAATAATTTTGAAATATTTTCAATAAAAAATTAACAAATAAATCCAACAATCCGCTTAACATAAACCCAATTGTTATTCGTCCGTATCTTTTTGTTTCAGAGACCTACCTACCATTTCAAGCCATTTAGTCAATAAATTGTAAGTTCAATCCACTGAATCCTTTAGAAAATAAAAAAAAAAATAAAAAAAACCTTTATTCCAAAATGCATTAAACCTCAATCAATAATGTAAAATATAATTTAATCAGCAAACAATTGAATTCGACGAGTGTAACAAAAAATTTGTTTGCTCACTTACCTACTTATTGACATAGCTGACCTAGAGATAGCAATATGCTACCTATTACATGTTGTGTTATGATTGTAAAAGTTGCCATACTACATATTCATTTAGAGATAACAAAAAAAAAAATCACAGACTTTATGTCTGACACCACAGGAGCCGCAAAATGCGATAAGAAAATACTTTCGAGTGATTTAATTCGGAATAAGGGTCATTATATCTCATTATCGCATAATAATAGGATTGGTGCATTGTAATGGATTTTAATTGACGGATTGTAGAATTGATTATATGTAAATGCTGTAGCTGCATTTATTTGTGGTTTTGGAGAACATGGTGAGGATTTTGAGAAACATCATTTGGTTGGTGTTCTTAAATATGCCATGCGATTTATTTTAATTTTTAGAAAAGGCAGATCCGCTCAACTTATGGCACATTTTATTTTTAATGCTATTCAAACATTTAATGTGAATTCATTGTGAATATTCAATAATTGTAGGTAGTTAAAAATAAATAATTTAAAAAATAAATACTTGGTAATCTTTTAAGTCAAGTTAAGTAGAAGAAAGAAAAATTAGGACAAAAGATGGAATCAGGTATAATCTTCAATTGATGTTTTTTTCGACAATATTTGAATAGAAGAATAGAATAGGTCTTTATTTTTTCAGATAAAAATGATAATCATTGCCTAAAAAGTCGTCTGTCGGATATAAGAATCTCTCCGCGATACTCGTATCATCAAAGATTTAGCTGAAACTTCGTAGAGGCTACCAACGACCTCAGAGAAAGAATCCGTGGTGTGACGTTGAATGAGTTCTGCCAGCTCACTCAACAGGAATGCCGTATTATTGTTAGGAAAGTTAAGAGGAATCCCATAAGTAAGCGCATCAAAGATATCAGCAGAAATAACCAAACAAACAGATAAATCATGTAACCCTCAAACTATTCGACGAGTGCTCTACCAATCCGGTTATCATGGTCGAAACATTAGAAAGAAACCTTATATGTATAAGTAAAGTAAATCGCCAAAAGCGGCTCTTCTTTGCAAAAACCCTTGAATCTGAACAAGCAGAGTCTTAGAACACAGTTGTTTTCTCCAATGAAAGCTAATTTAATATCCACGGCTCAGATGGACGCGGAAAAGTTTTGAGAAAAAAAACACAGAGCTTGAATCATCGAACATGTCAGGAACCGTGAAGCTCGGCGGTGGAAACGCTGTGGTGTGGGGGTGTATGGCAGCATCTGGTGTCGGCAAGTTAGTGTTTATAGATTCTTTGATGAATAGGTTCGACTATTTGAATATTTGAAAGAACAATCTTTTGAAAAGTGCCAATACTCTGGGTATAGGTAGGTCATTTGTTTTCCAGCAAGACAATGATCCTAAACATACCTCACATGTTGTCAAAGAATGGCTGCTTTATAACGTCCGAATCCCTCAAATCACAACCACATTCGCCCGAATTAAATGTCATTGAACATTTATGGAAACATCTTGACCTACAAGTAAGAAAACATGAAATCAGGACGAAAGATGATTTAAGGCGTGTTCTTCAGGATGAATGGCTTAAAATTGGACAAAACGGTACGCAAAATTTGGTTAACTCAATGCCTCAACGTATGAAACCAGTTATAAAAGCCAAAGGGTATCTAACGAAGTACATAATGGATAAGATTTACAAAATAACTGTAATGAATTCAAAATTTATTTGAACTTTTTAGTTCGTAATACATATCAATTAGAGACAAAAATATTACGTTTTTTTTTAACATTACTATCGATTGCTTGAAGGAAATGATCTTTAGACTAAGAGGTGCTTACTTACTTTTGTGATTCACTGTACATTTTTTTTAATTCATAAGTCACTCGCTAGCTTGTGAATTAAAGCCAAGATTAAGCTAAAAAGTGACTTAAGCTTTTGTAACCCTGGTTTAAACAAGCTAGAAAGATCTGTAACGATGATATTCAACGAATCAAGTTTTTACATGACCAAAAATTGCTCTTACGTAAAAGGCTAAACTTTTCCAAAATGTATGTACAGTTGTGTTCATAAAAATAGCAGTGCTCCCCAAATAAAACAAAAAGGCCTTCATTATCAACGTTATAATATATTTCACTTAACTTCTAATGACAATTTAAGGTATTTCATTTATATTAATAGAAAAAATTAAGATTAATTTTTTACCGTTACTTTTATCACAGTAAGAAGCGTTTTTAAAATTTATGGCTGTTCACAAAAATAGCAGTGCATCTGAATGTTCTGAATCTATAAGGCAAAAAGTTAGAAAAACTGTAAAAAAGTTATATGAAACTATATTGATATTTTAGCTTATCATTAATACTTCGTAGCATAACCATTGTTTTTTATAACGGAAATGCATCTGCGTGGCATGGAGGCCACTAAAGTTTGACACCTCTTGACTGGTATTGCGTTTCACGAATCTCACACTACTTCCCACAATTCTTTCGAATCCTTTGGTTTCGCTTCATGAACCGCATTCTTAACATCCCCCCACAAATTTTCAATGGGGTTAAGGTCAGGGGATTGAGCGGGCCACTCCATAACGCATAACTTGTTCTCCTGGAACCATGATTTTGCTCATTTTGAAGTGTGCTTCGGGTCATTGTCTTGTTGGTATACCCAAACCAACGGCATTTCCTCTTCAGCATAGGGTAACATGACCTCCTCGAGAATTTTAACATATTCAGCTGCATCCATTATACCCCTAATGGGCGAGATAGGCCCAACCCCATGGTAAGAAAAGCAAGCCCATATCATAATTTTCGCTCCGACATGCTTCACTGTTTTCACAGTGTATCGTGGATCGTAAGCTGCATTTTATGGTCTTCTCACATACTCCCGACGACCCTTGGATCCAAAAAGAACGAATTTGCTTTCATCGCTCCACAGAATATTCCTCCATTTCTCTCGTGGCCAATCTCGATGCGCTTTGGCAAACTCCATTCTCTTTTGCCACATGCCTTCTTGTCAACAATGGTACCTTGCGTGGACTTCAGGCTGGTATTTGGCATCCAAAAGACGTCTTCGTACGATTACAGCGCTTACAGACAGTTCAAGCTTATCTTTAATTTCTCTGGAGCTTATGGAAGGGTTCTCTTTAGCTAACTGAATAATTTTTCTGTCCGTTCTAACACTCGTCATCCTTTTTGGGCCGCGTGTTTCCGGTTTATTCTGCCATTTTATAGTGTTACTTATCTTTTTTGCTGAACATCCTAGGATTTCGCGAATATCATGGTAAGTTTTCCCCTCCAAACGTAGTTTTCTTATTAAACTTCGAGTTTCTTCGTTGCAATGTTTTGACCGACCTATTGTTTATTTTTGAGCTAATATTTTAAAAAATTTTCTATAATATTATCTTGAGAATACTAAAAACTACAAATAGTAAAATTTGTACTTACCGAAAAATAAAAAAAAAGAGAATGTTTAACACTTTTTAACTTTAAATGCAAGACACTGCTATTTTTATGAACACGCTATATTCAGAGAGCTTGAACAAATGCGTCTACAACGAAAAAAGTAAGGTTCAATAACAAACTTAAAGCCTCAAATATAAAAATGAAAGACCGTTAGATGCAAATAACAGGTTAATTTTTTTGTAAGAATCTGCGTCTTTAAAATTATTGACTAATTAATAAAGTGGGACCAGCACTGCTACTTTCATGAACACAGCTGTAAATAGAGAAAAATTTTCATACCCATAAAATTCATTTATTAAGTGACTAAAACAACTCCTTTAGTAGTTGGAGCTAAAAACAGGATGTCATGTGATTCAAGCAAGAACAAAAATTATAAGTCGTTGTAGTGGTTTCTTTAAAAAATAAGCTTTTATTATACAAAACTTCTTAAAACATTTTTGAGAAAAAAAAATTTGGAACGTCAACTTAAAGTTTTTATTACTGTATGAACACAAATTAAATTTACAAAAGTCAACGGCCTTGGTTTTGATGAAAGTCTCGCTTCCCATCGATCAGCTACATCAAGCATCATTGTGCGTGATTAATACTTGGTTGGAGGACCGTTCAAATATCAACCGTGTGCTGTTGACATGTGTTTGTTCTGTTGTTCTTTCTTTCTGTGTGTCTCTCTCTGTTGTAATGTCTAAGCCGATCGTGTCAGTTGCCAATGCTTTCATTGTAATGTAATGTAATGTAAATTTACAAAACAATATTGACCCGTTTTTGAGATATCGAATTTCCCAAAAAAATTTAATTTTTTTTTTGAATTTCAAAAAATATTTATTTTTTCAAGTTTTGAAATGCAATGTTTTTGAAACTTCTTAGAAGTGCTTAGAAAGTGCTGCTTTCGAGAAAAATACGATTTTCGAAAACCATTTTATAACATTTGTATGGTGGGTACCATGTTTTTAGGTAAAATAAAATTTTGTAAAATTTATTAAGAAACTTTTAGTTTTCAAGTTTAAAAAAAATCGAGCATGGGGTTTTCGAAATATTAAGTTTTCAACCAAAAATTTTGATATTTTTTAAAACTTTTGGGGAGCTTAAGCATACAAAAAATTATTAAAATATGTTATTCTGTTTTTGAACAAATAAAAAATTAAAAAAAATGGTTCTAGGGGGTAAGACATTAATAAACATTTTTCGGAAATTTTGTCTCAATCGTATCCTAGCTTTAACTAATTGAATTTTTTTGAATATTTAAAAAAAAAAAACATTGTGGAATAGTTTTTGAGAAAAAAAAATCGTTTGGTAGGCACCGTTTAGTCTTAAAAAAAAAAGAAAAAAAAAAAAAAACCTGTGGACGGAAAAATTTAAAAATGGTATTTACCAAGTTTAAAGAAAATCGGCCGAGCCGTTTAGGGTAATTTGCTTTGCATCGCAGTTTGCTGCTGATTTTATGGGAAAAGTCTTCTTTCGCACTCGTACACTCGTATAGTTACAAGAGGTATTGAAAGATCTCGATGAAATGGATATAGGCAAATCCAGTAGCCCGGATAGGTATTCCTCCTATTGTTCTGTAAATCTGTTCTTCATTCCCTAAGCTTTTCCATCTGTCCTTCTCTTCTGGTATCTTCCCGAGTGGATGGAAAACAGCAATTGTACAGCCTGTTCATTAAAAGGGCGAATATTCTTTTCCCTACAATTATCGTTCAATTGCACCTACGTTCCTACTTTCCAAAGTCATAGAAATGCTGATAAATTATCAGCTCAAGAAATATCTTAAAGAACGAAAGCTTCTCAATTACCTGCTTGGTTTTCGAAGTAATAGGTCCACTTATGTATGTATGATTTTATGGTTTATTTAATCGAAAAGTGGCAAACATCTTTACATCGTTTTGGTGAAAGTAAGATTATTGGATTTGATACCTATTTAAAAAGCATATAATAGAGTTTGCCATTAAGCCGGCAGCGTATGATAAGCTCATTCTGATCTTAATAGCTGTGTCAAATAGGGAACGAACGCTATCCATGACCAGCACTTGCATTGAGGAAACCCAACAGCTTTCTGTTCTCGGTATGTGGATCACAGACCACCTTGTGTGGAATGACCACATAGGTACACTGGTAAATTCTTAGGTTTTCTTTGTCGATGCAAGCAATTTCTAACCCGTTCTGATCTGGCCGTTATCTATAATGACTATATTCGTCGAAAGCTCGAGTATAATTTCCATACTGGGGCTTCAGAGAGAATGCCTATCAGATTGAAACCAACTTTCGGACATGCTGTAAGGTTCAGAGATTTTACCTTTCCCCGCACTACACGAATGTGTAATGCTTTACCCGACTTAATATTTCCCTCCCATTATGATATTCAGAAATTTAAATTCTATTTTTAAACTACTCCAACTTTCCTAAACGCTCGCACTGTACTCAGAATTCTTTAAGTGCGCGTAAGATATTAAAAAGATTATCAATTTTATTCGTTTTAAAGGTTAGATAACCCCTGCCGGAGTGATCAGAGATCCGCCTTAACTAGGTATCACTTGTTCACTTGTATATCTCTGTGTACATTGTGATCTAAGCCTTAGAATCACTCCCTTTTTTCCTTATTCCCTTTCAAATTGTGCTATTTTAACACTTATTTGACATTTATCACTTTCATTTTTTTGACAATCATCATCCATCTCCATATCTCCATTTTTTTGTCTTACATTGAAGTTTTCTAAGGCACATTGCTAATTAAAAATGAAAACTTAAAAAATATTCACGGTAACCCTGAACGATGAAAATATGCTTAAATGTAAATGAATGAAATACAATAATAAAACTCACCTGTGCGCATATAAATAATACATATCCAAAAAGCAGCGACAATATCGATTTTCGATGTGTGCGTTGTATCCAAAAATGTTGTGTTGTTGACATCTTATCCATTATTCAAAAGGAGTCGTCAGGTATTTGCTTAGTAGATAGAGCGGGAGAAGGAGATGGGAATGATTTTAAGTACGTTTAGGCAAAACAATCCGGTGCCAGATGAATACTATTTCATCGATGGGAAGATTTGATTTTTCGACAGGAATTTAAAGAAAAAACTTTTCTTCTTTATTAGTATGAGTGTTAAATTCACTCATGCACACACAAAATCTCACCACGAAAAAGAACGGTAAAATTATAGGCAAAAACACAAACTGACAAACCCACTCAAACAACAGTGTGGTAGATACGGGATGACACACGATCAATTGTTGTTGTTGCTTTGCATTTGTTGCAGAAAATTAGAGAAATGATTAATCCAAAACTAGACAAGCAGGTATGGTGAGTATATTGTAGTGGTGGCAGAAAAAAACCTGTCTCGTTGACAGTGATTTTTTTTTCTTCTTGTGGTAAGTAGGTATGATTGCCAAAGCGTAGACGATTGCGATTGGAAAATAAATAAGAAAAAAGAAAATGGGGACAAAACTTGTAGATCGTGTTTTGATCGCGCAGAAAGAAGGCTTTTTCTTCTTCTTTTCTTCGATTTTTCTTAATTTCTTTTTAATTGCAGGAAACTTCACCGATCTGAATCTGAACTGTCAAAGGTGGGCTGCCAATTTGGAGGAAATTATCGGACAGAAAGTGTGGTAAGCCGAGGGGAATGCGTTTATCCGAGGTTAGTCGGTGCTTCGTAGCTGACATCTTTCACTATTGCACATAATTTAAACACACATTTCAAAATAACACTTGTGTTTACATTTTTTACTGCACTCAACTAATTATTTACATTTTCACTTTTGGTGTGAAACTTATGACAAAACGAAGACGAAAAAACCCGTCGCCGTCGCAGAAAACCGGAAACGAAGTTTTTCAACACTTTTTGACACTTGCGTTCCCGTTTTTGTTTGACTCTTTAACAACACGAACACTATTGGAATTTTTTCAAGGTAAACAGAAGCATAAATCACAAGAATTCAACAAAAACACCGAAACGAAAGCGGAATATGACCAAACAATAAATAAATATGATTCTCGATTAGAGCGACGATTTTTTTAGGTATACACTTAACACTCAGCGTATCTCTCTATTTGTTTTGGTATTTTTAATTGCTATTTTTTTATTTAGAATTATTTGCCGAACCGCCAACAAACGTGGACCAAACGCAGCAATGGTCTCTACTCGAATGAATCGGATAAACAAAATCTATGTGGGATAAACTCTTTTCGTTAGATGTGTGCGTGCGCATCGGGGAAATTCACCTTGCGCACAAACACTACTTTGCAAGACAACAAATGCGGGAGTGTATTGAAAATCAACAGTTTTTTCGTATTGTTTGGTTGTGTGTGGTTGGATGGTTTGTTTACATTTAACAACCCTGAGTCTGCAAGGTGTTATCTTGCAAAATACTACTTGACTATGACAGAGACATCTATGGTTTGGAATTTAATATGAGTTTGATTTAATGTGAGCTTGGTTCTTGTCTGCAATGGCGAAGGTGTATTTGATAAACACAATTTGCGTAGTTGTTTTTTCTCGAAAGAGATGGCAGTGAGTTCTTACTGTAGACACTAACCACGGTGGTCGTTGTTTAATTTATACACTAGGTAGTGAATAAAAAGAACGTTATATTTTAAATTGTTTAAATATCCTTCATTGGACTGTTTATCAATTCATAATTTGAGTTTTAGGGGATTTATAAGTAGATATTTTTCTTACGTTTTAATGAATTATGAAGTATTGGAGTTTGCACAACAAGGTTTTAATTTTTTGTAAAAAATATACAATAATAATTACAATAATTAAAAAAAGAGGCTGGGTGCGACCCACACTGATAACTTCCCATTGTGGTAAGAAAACCTTGAGTAGAATTTTACATCTTTTTCATGGACAAAAAGATAAAAACATATTGTGACGTTTTCTTCAATTTTACCATAGATATTAATGGAATTTGAATATGTGGGACTTGGGTACAACTGGACAACCTTATTCATATACGTATGTACAGTACATACATTCTTCTAAAAACTAAGTTGATAATAAAACTATAAAATTATGTATTATATTATAGAAATTACTTTATTATTTCGGTTCCAAACATTTTAATTGAAAAAAAATTTAAAAACGAAATATTCAAATATAAAAGATATGGTTTGGTTATTGATGGAAGGGTACTTACAAAATATATCCGCCCTTAAACTAGATATATGTCAAATATAAACCAGTTGCTAGAAATTGTATTATGTATAAAATTAAATAATGGCAAAGTCAATATCATTGCTCGTTCTCAAGATATTCTAGTCGAAAAACAAATATTACCACTTTTTAGTAGTTTTTTTTTTATATTTTTGTTAAGACTGTCAAATCGATACTTGTCAAAATTTAACCATATGTTAATAATTGTATTATGTCGATACCTTCCCGTAAGAATGTACTTACTAAGCGACACTTTTTTCGAAAATGACTTTTTGATGAGGAAATATACTATATGCTAAGGGCCACGTTTGGGCCTGGGTTTTGCCAACCTATTATGCATGAAAAGGAAACTAGAGTACAAATAAAAAAATTTATCAACTGCCATGTTTTCTCATTAAAATAATGTTGCCCCCTGAAATTTGTTTTATCCACCAGAAAAAATTATGCTAAGCGACATTAAAACAGATCTCATTGTCGTGAGCAACAAAAAAATTTGTTAGATGTCACTTAGTTTAACCAAAATTGTCTCTTAGCACACTTTCTTGGTTTTTTTCGTTTTCTGAACAATTTTAGAAATGTCGCTTAGTGTACGTTCTTACGGGAAGGTATCGATGTATAAAGCAACCTACTTAAGAAGGCACTATCGGTGTTCATTCCCAAGAAATTCGACTTGAAATACAATTTTAACTAGTTTTCACTTGAATTTTTAATAGTTTTTTTATTTAAAAAAAAAACTATTAATTCAATATTTGTCAACATTTTACCAATTGTACACAATTATACTATGTATAAAATAAACTAAATTAGAAGTCAATATCACTACTAGTTCTCGAGAAATTTGAGTCGAAAAACAATTTTTACCAATTTTCAATAGAATTTTATATAGTTTTTTATTTTTTGTAAAAAAACTGTAAACTGATTTTTTTTGAAATTTTCACCAGTTGTCAAACACATTATTTTTCGTAAAATAAAATTATTTTGAGTTTCAAATTGTTTTCCGTTCTTAGAATATCTGGGTTATGAAATTTTTTTTTTCAGTTTTTTTTATTTAAAAAAATAACGGTATGTTCATTTTTTTCCAAATTAATACCAAATCTGTATGACCTTATATTGAGTACATTAAATTTTATTTGAAATCAATAGCATTATTTTTTCGTGAGATATTTGAAACTAACCAAAATTTTTACTTTTTTTTTAAACCGTTATAGTGAAAAAACTACTCACTGAATTTTAATAAACGTCCTTTCAGCCTCTTTCGAAGTTATTATCTATTAAACAAAATTTATTTCAAGTCGATATCTTTACTCGTTCTTGAGATATCGACGACGAAAAATGGTACAAGAACGTACGAACGTACGAACGTACGAACGTACGTACACACACACACACAGACATCTCTCTAAAAATGATTGATATAGCCTCTAGGGACCTTGAAACGTCGAGAAATGTCAAAAATTCGAATTTGACAAATCGGACCGATTACAATAACTCCCTATGGGAAGTTAATAAATATAAAATAAGATGCTGAATCTAGAAAATTGCAACTCTCAACAATTCCTATTTGCGTCTTCACGGTAGGAATAGAAGGAACCTACAATATTATCTGTGCAAACGGTGTGACTTGCATAGATGAGAAACCTTTTTCACGATTAGCGATAGTCTTGGAGGATTTGATTTTTAGCCAGTATCCGCTTTTTTTTAGCATTAACCGCTTCTACAAGTGGTGGGTACTTATAATTAATTTTATGTTATTTGACAAACATGTATTAAGGAATTAAATGCAGTCCGGTAAAAGTACTCGTACTTTAGAGTTAACAAGCCGTTTCATGACACCAACTCGCCAGAACGATGTCGAATTCAGTACATGGAATACAGAATCAGGGACACGTATTTTGAAAGAAGAGTATTTTGCGTGGTTACGATGCAGAATTTTTTCAACATTTATGATGAATGTGTTTTCCAGATTTTATGAGATTTTGTATTACCTTTAAGGATTATTAATGGCTTATAAGAATGTTTCACCTCTTACTTAAATAAATCTACAGCTATGGACAAAGAAATAGCACACTTATCATTTTTCTTAGTAAAATTAAACTCATTTTCGATTTTTGAACTTAAATACTTTATTTCTTATTTTTATACATGAACTGACTTATAAGGATCAATTAAATTTATTAATTAGAACTTATTTAATTTCACATCAATTTTTAAACAATTTATTTTTAAGTGATGACCATCATATTATTTGTGGACAAAGAATTAGCACACCTGTTATAATCGTTCTAGAAAACTTTTTTGAACAAAAAGTTCTTAAAATTTTTAATAATTTGGTACTGCCATGTTAATACTTGGTTGGTTGACCATGATTTTTTAAAGTTGCTTCGCACCTCCGTGGTAAGCTTTCAATCAACGTTTGACATCTACTTTGCGGTATTGAGTACCAAGCATTTTGTATTCCTTCCCAAAGATCGTTGAAATTTTTATATTTTGTTTGCTCAATTTTTACCTTAACATCATACCATATGTGTTCTATTGGGTTAAGATCGGGACTTTGAGCTGGCCAGGTAAAAACATCGATTTGTTCGTCGGTAAGCCAATCTTTTACCATTCGATGAGTGGTTGGGGTCATTATCATGCACAAATATCCAATTTACTGGCATGAACTCAAAGGAGTATGGTTCCTTGGTATCCTTTAGTATATTAAGATACGAGAATTTGTCCATTCTTCCATCAATCCTAACCAATGGGCCCACTTCATACCAGGAGAATGCGCCCAAACCATCAAATTTCCTCCCCCGTGTTTTACCGTCTTCAAGGTATACTTCGGGTTGTAGGCTTCGCACTTGAGTCGATGGACAAACGTTTTGCCATCAGGTCCAATACGGTTAACCTTTGTTTCATCGCTCCAAAGGACTCTCTTCCAAAACTGTATGTTTTTGTTTTAATGTGTTTTAGCAAATGTAAGGCAATCTCTGATGTTTTTTTGACAGCAACGGTTTTTTTCTGCCCACGCGCCCATACAGCTTTACATCATTAAGTCTTCTTCTTATGAGTCTGCTTGAGACGTTTAAACCAAATTCTTCCTTTATTTCCGCCATAATGGCACGAGATGATTTAAAAGGGTCACACTTGCATTTTATTGATATCGCTCTATCCACTCGTATTGATGTTTTACAAGGGGGCGGGCGGTGTCATTTATTCTCAAAGCTTAAGTTTTGATTTCGTCTTACCAAATAAATTGCATTATACAGCATTTTACGGGAACAGTTGAGGATTTTGGATATTTGGGAAGGACTTTTTCCATCTCGGTGAAGATCAAAAATAATTTTTCTTTCTACCGGAGTACAGTGAACTTTTCTGCCCATTTTGTTTTCAATATTTGTTGATTTAATGATAAAAATTAAAATACATATAGCACTTTCTTTCACAACTTTCAAACGCGAAATAAAGATTTAACGGTTAAAAATATAATGTGCTATTACTTTGTCCAAAGTAAAAAAGTTTGAATAGGTGATTGCAAGAGAATCTTAACAATATTACGGTACTTTTAGGTTTTATTTGTCATTAGTTTGTCTGCACAACATATTAAAAAAAAAAACATCAGATGCATTCCACATAACGGTAAATTCAAATCATGATTTTTGTTAATAGTGTGCTATTTCTTTGTCCATAGCTGTATATACAGGGTGTCCCACAGTCACCACCCCAAATAAAAACCATGGATTCCTGAGGTCATTTTAAGTCGAAAAACTTAAGAGGTAATTTTCTCGTTTTCGTCCCGTTTTCTAGTTATAAGGGTTCTTATGATTTTTGCCTTAACTGGCCTTATCTTTGCCAAACTGCTTCCGATTCGTAAGATTTTTATTATAACCAATCAAGAATTTATTACAGTTTTAGTTTGTCCAAAAACTTTTTTTTCTGCGGACAACCGTTTCTCCGCAATTTTGCATCAAACCCAATTTTTTTTGTTTTTTAAGTTGTTTCATTTTATTAAAAAAAAACACGTTAATGAGTATTAATTTTTTCCGCTTATTATTAAAGCCCAGTTTATTTTCATAAAAAAAAATACTTGGTACCAAGTGACCAAGTGAGATGTAGTGTTGGTTTTCCTCCAAATATTATGTTAGTTAATTCAATTTCATTTGTATTATCTTGATTCTGGATTTTCAATAAAATTCTGTTTTTCTTTCATTTGTGCTCTTCTTTCTCTACATTTTTAGTACACTTCCAAGCAAGTTATAGGACTTTCTGATTTTCACCATGTGAAAGAGCGTCTCAAAAACTATCCTAACCAAAAAAAAAACTGAAAAATAACTTTTTGAGTCATAACTCATAAGCCACCTTTTCATAGGCCGTCTCACATATCGTCGTCGTTCTATGAAAACTCCCTAAGTCAATTTTTTGTGTTTTGAGATATTTGCATTTAAAGTTGGAAATTAATATAAAAAAATCAAAAAAATATCAGAATAGCACGGTCTTAGGCTTCAATTGTAAAATGGGTTTGGCGTAGCCATTGTCCAATGAAATTTTTTGCAAATAGTTTATTTGGAATGAATTAAAGAAGAATTAAATCACAATTATTTTTTAAATGGACTTAGGGAGTTTTCATAGAACGACGACGATATAGTGATTTCAATACGTTAAGATGGATTCAATCGAAAATCCTTATTCGATGTTGTGTAGTGAACTTATTAATAATAGCTTTGTATATACAAAGATAATAGTAATGATGTTCAAAATCTTCGACGATATTTTGAAAGAGAATACCCCAACTTAATTTCTGAGCAAATAGAAACTGTGATATCAGAAGTAAAGAAAATAATAATCTTTTATATACATACAAATTTTTCAAAACATTTTTAACTTCCCATAGGGAGTTATTGTAATCGGTCCGATTTGTCAAATTGGAATTTTTGACATTTCTCGACGTTTCAAGGTCCCTAGAGGCTATATCAATCATTTTTAGAGAGATGTCTGTGTGTGTGTGTGTACGTACGTTCGTACGTTCGTACGTTCGTACGTTCGTACGTTCGTACGTTCGTACGTTCGTACGTTCGTACGTCCGTACGTTCTTGTACCATTTTTCGTCGTCGATATCTCAAGAACGAGTAAAGATATCGACTTCAAATAAATTTTGTTTAATAGATAATAACTTCGAAAGAGGCTGAAAGGACGTTTATTAAAATTCAGTGAGTAGTTTTTTCACTATAACGGTTTAAAAAAAAAGTAAAAATTTTGGTTAGTTTCAAATATCTCACGAAAAAATAATGCTATTGATTTCAAATAAAATTTAATGTACTCAATATAAGGTCATACAGATTTGGTATTAATTTGGAAAAAAATGAACATACCGTTATTTTTTTAAATAAAAAAAACTGAAAAAAAAAATTTCATAACCCAGATATTCTAAGAACGGAAAACAATTTGAAACTCAAAATAATTTTATTTTACGAAAAATAATGTGTTTGACAACTGGTGAAAATTTCAAAAAAAATCAGTTTACAGTTTTTTTACAAAAAATAAAAAACTATATAAAATTCTATTGAAAATTGGTAAAAATTGTTTTTCGACTCAAATTTCTCGAGAACTAGTAGTGATATTGACTTCTAATTTAGTTTATTTTATACATAGTATAATTGTGTACAATTGGTAAAATGTTGACAAATATTGAATTAATAGTTTTTTTTTTAAATAAAAAAACTATTAAAAATTCAAGTGAAAACTAGTTAAAATTGTATTTCAAGTCGAATTTCTTGGGAATGAACACCGATAGTGCCTTCTAAAGTATGTTGTTTTATACATCGATACCTTCCCGTAAGAATGTATACTAAGCGACATTTCTAAAATTGTTCAGGAAACGAAAAAAACGAAGAAAGTTCTAGTTGAATCATAGTGTACTAAGAGACAATTTTGGTTAAACTAAGTGACATCTAACAAATTTTTTTTGCTCACGCTCAACATCAACAATCTCAATTTCAAATCTCTTTAAATAATTAAAATGCTTTTCAATCTTAAAATAATGTTTGTTTGAATTTTACAGCTAAAGTTTGTTTCGCTGAAAATTTGGTTATTTGAAAAAAACTAAATATAAAGTTTTCAAGACCACAAATGGGAAGTTATCAGTGTGGGTCGCACCCAGCCTCTTTTTATTATTGTTATCGTTTTTGAGATGAAGGATTTTCCAAAAAAAAAACTAATTTTTCTTCTTCAAAAATTCAAAAAATATTTTTTGTAAGTTTTGAAAGTTCTTTAACCTTTTCAGAGGCTTCTCTATATACATAATTTCATTAAAATCCGTTATGTCGATACTGAGAAATTCAAAAAAATGGTTCTATGGTAAGTACAGTAATATATTAATTTCATTTTTTTTATTAAATTATAGATCGTAAAAATTAAACGAAAGAAAAAAAAATTATCAAAATTCTCGGAATGGTTTTAGAAAAAAAAAATACGATTTTCAAAAACCATTTTTTAACATTTGTATAGTGGGTACCGTTATAATTAGGTAAAACAAAATTTCTTTTCTCAAATCTTGTAAATTATATTAAAAAAACTTTAATTTATCAAGTTTGAACAAAATCGAACATGGGGTTTTCGAAATATTGAGTTTCCAAACAAAAAATTTTGTCTTTTAAATCCAAAAAACGAAAACTTGAAAATTTGAATAAGTAATAATATTCAAACTTTCAGGAAGCTTTAGCATAAAAAAAATTATTGGAATCGGAGGTACCGTTGTCGAGAAAATCAATAACAAAATAGATGGTTCCAGGGAGGCTACCAAAAATAACCATTTTTTGGAAAAGTGTTTTCAAACATTTCCTAGCTTTACCTTAATGAAATTTTTAATTTTTTTTTTAAATTCTGTGGGACAGTTCTAGTCTAAAAGACAGACAGACAAAATTGCGAGACCCACTTTTTTGGTCTTCGCTATCTTCGTAATGTCAACTTTGATCAAAATATCGAGTTCGATTTTTTTTACGAATGCATAACTTGCCTTATACTTAGTACCTATAAGTCGCAAGTAAAAATACACTCATTGGCTCGAAAGAGTTATCGAAGTAGAACTAATCCTAAATGTGTTGCCCGAAACGTCAACTAATATTGGAAAACCGCGAAAGAGTTTTGAAGAATGCTGTGATCGAGCTAAAAGATCAAAGGTAGGTATAAGAAAGACGAAATTAAAAAAAAAAATATTTCCTCAAGAAGAGATAAACTATGCAGCAACATAGTGTAGTACGAACGAAAACGACAACGACGCACGTGTTCCTTGTGAGAGCAGCACCAACGGAGAATGGGCACCTCGCCTATACACCTGCGGTTGCCACTCCTACATTGAACACGAGCATCAGTGGGTTGATGGGGCCACCTCTACCTAAGATTGGTAAAATCCTCTTTGGTATGGAAACAGCCTCTTCGACTTAACTAAGGACCAAACAAACGAACATATACACCAAACACTGACTTTTCAAACTCATCTACCAGACGTTGCAAGAAGCCACATGCTCCTATAGCAAGTTTAAGTGCCATATATTTATTTCCTGGAGAGTGCAAGCCGTGCTAATTTATGTAATTTTTTGTTTATTTTAGTCTTGGAAAACGAAGAACTGGTGAACGGATTTACTTTGAAAGATCGAGACGGTGTGCTGATTCCAGTGGATTCCTTGTGCGATATAGTGCGGCAGTATTCAGGCTGTGCCTGCTTCCTTGTGGTTCTTGACACTGCTGATGGAGAGCCTCCTAATCAAATAAGTGAAAATATGAAAAAAACAAGAAGCAGTAATTGGGAGCTCTCTTCTTTTATACAAAGAAGTAAGTAACGTTTTCAATAGTAAATTTAATGTACCTATATAAATAAAATTTTCCTAATTTTACAGGGATTAAAAGCACTTATAAAAACAAGCACAGCGGCATACATTTTAGATGAGTACGCTAAAGGATTCTTCTCGAAGGGCGTTAGTGATGGCGAGAGCTGAGTATCTGCTATTAGTTTTCAATACTATCTGAGTTCAAAAGTAATCCAATGAAACCTTAAATAGTATTAAGATTTAATAATCTTGTATTACATTTAAACTCTCTTTGGGCTTAAAACGAGTAAAAAATATATTCAATTTAAATGAAAAAGTATATGTTTTCAATATCCAGCGTATTAAATTCTAATATAAATGCATTTAAAACCAATACAAGAAGTGATGAATTTTATTTGTTTGGTTTAAATACTAATACTTATGCGTGTTACTATTTAATAATACAAACTTGTTTTTTAATACAAAACAGTATTAAAATTCAATATGTATTCTATTGAGTTTGAAAATCAAATATATTCAAAGTATTACATTTAAATACGATTTTGGACTGGTCATATATGCAACCCAAAAAATATTAAATTTAACGCCAGGATTTTTAACCGTGTACGGGCCTGGTGGGGAGAATGATGATTGTTCAAGTGGAGGCAAAGGAAAGGAATACCCCCTGAGAAGGCGTATACCTCTCCTTAGCCAGGTTATTATGTGACGATAGAAATTTCAATATTTTAGAAATACCCTCTGACATTTCAGGCTAAGGCTTGCTGTAACCTATCTGCACCCTTAACGACCTTGATCGACATAGGATTATAATAGGTTTCATTACAAGGGGTTACAAATCCTTGGGTATCACAACGGATCTACACTGATCTAACTATGACGATAACTAGATCAACTGTCAGCCCACTAACCTAACCTAACCTATGCAGCAACAGCAGAGAGCTTGCCTGGTTCACAATTTGATCCGGATAAGGCTCTTGCATTATTTATACAAGCACGAATCGCGAAGAATGAAGATGTGTGTATGTACGTACGATGCATGTATCCTCATATCCTCAGGTCCAATAATAACAGTTTTAAGGCCACAGGCAAAAAGGAAAATACTTCCAATCAACGCAGACGCTTAAAGCCTTATTTTACTTACTTGGTGGCGCTACAGAATCGTCTTTTGGTTTTACGTGAGTACCTGCCGATTGCCGGCTCTACCCCACGGGAGGCCTACCTCCATTGGAGTCAGATTGGGTCCTGACCATTAACCCCGACATAGCAAGTTATCTCAGTCGCAAAGTTGTAATATGTTGCAGCATATGCACACCTCTTGCTTTAGAGACGAGGTCTATCTAACACCTCTTGAATTCAAGAAAAGAATCTTGAAAACCGTGTGTCTCCGCATTCGGAATAAACCAAGCCACCATGATGCTCCCACTAGGGGCCTACCTCATAGATAGGGTTTGAGCAGAGGGTAAAACTCAACCCTCAAACTCAAATGGGCACTATTTCCCATGGTACCAGAATATAGCTTCCGGTGGAGCTTCGCAACCGAGGTCACTTCCAGATGAGTTCCTGCAAAACTCTGGGCCTGTCAACCCTTAGGATACACACACCAAGAAGTCGGCCGGGGTAGTAACCAACAACTTAGTGTGCTTCCTTTTGGTCTTCATTCGCCATGCGACGAACTATGAAAGATGTTCCTAGTCTTTTGTTCACCTAACGGCAAATTAGGAAAGACACTCCTAGTCTTTGTTCTAAAGAACTAGGACGACAGTCCTACTATAATTTGTTACCACAAATAAGATCTCCAGTTATGCAAGTAACCGGAGACTTAACCCTTTTTAAACCTTTTTTAATCCTTAAAAATCTCCTTTTTCAAAAGGAACTCACACAAATTAAACCTGGGTAATAATGGTATACAAGACATTTGCGGACGTACAGTCCCACCTTTCGAAAACATTATCAATATCGATACAGGGGCAAAAGTCTTAAATAAAAAGCAACCTGACTGACTACGCCATATTGGACACAAAACGAAGTGTCTTCTACAATTAATCAGTGTAAAGAAAGATTCTGTTTGATTTTTTGATGGCGTTCCGATTCTGAATACGATTGACCCATGTTTACACAGTAAAACCTAACGCTTGCGTAATTGGGAATCTAGTCTCCTAGAGCCTATACGATACTTTCAGAAGAACACTTCAACTAGGCATACAAGTGTTTTGGTCATTTTGTTTGTGAATTCTGATGTCACAAATACAAATGAAATGGGTTAGTTTGGGACATAGAAAGATACTCAACTCTAAACAATGACATTTTGATAAACAGGTTCAATGGAGCACTTAGCAGATATCTTCCGAAATTTCTAAAGCCAAAACTTTGATATGCTCATAAGTAACGAACATTCTTTCTTCAGCTAATAAAAAGTACTGCAATAAGCAGTAAGAATTTATCAGTAACAGCTCCCGGATTTCATTGGAAATAAATCTTACAATCAACAACATTTATTGTGTTTGACCTAGTTTGGCACATGAACTTGAAGCGTCTTATACACAGAGCCATAGACAAATCAAAGTTAATTAAAAGAAGAGGAAAATAAATTGACACATCCTCTTACAAAAGCATTGTCAGATCTTTAGACATCATGAACTTGAAAACAAAATAAATTTAGCACTCAAAGTCTTTCAAGAACCCAGACTAACTTCAGCCGAATTCCTTTAGTCTATAAAACCCAAATCAATTAACAGACAATACATCACACAACGAAAGTATCGAGCGTTAAAATACTTTAAATACTCGAAATATTTTAGTAGCACGCCAAGTACTAAGAGGCTGGTTCGAAGACGACGCGACGTGGACATGCAGCAATCATTACCCAGTTCCACTTATGTATGTATGTTCCCGATGTGATTATGATGACTACAACTTAGCTTTCTTTTGTCTCTACATAAATCACAACTACTGGGACCTCGTGTAACCTATAACTTAACCATCAAGTCTCGTCACTGAAGCTAACCTATCCCAGTGATGGTTGACGCGCTGTGTTATCGCAGCCTTCCCTCAACATCATCAGAGTGTTAAGTGTTAACACATCTGTAACTTCCGTCAAAATGTTGTGCGCGAAAATCACTATGTCAGTTCACATCTATCACGAGTTCCATTTTGTTGAGGGTAATGATGTTGTGTTAAATGTTGATGCTGATAGTGGTTTGTTCAGTCCATTGAGAAGATCTGCCCCATGGGGACATCCCATTTTAGCAATTACAACCAAATAGGTAGGCAACGCTGGTTTCTCCTTGAGCCGAAGAAGAAACCAATTAAAACGGTTTCAAGGTAACAACCACAAGTGCAACAAGTCGACAAGCAATGCACTTTAAGAAGCAAAACGAAAAAGTTGTTGTGCACATTGTTGTGAGAATTGGCAGCAGCAGTTTCTTTATTAGATCTTGATGACTTTTAAAATAAAAGAAAAAGGTATTTTTTTTCGTCGATTTTTGCAGTGGGGGTGAACTTATGTCAGAAGGCTGGTTGCGTGTCTGGCGATTTGTTGCAGCAACTTCTTACCCCATTGAGTTTTGGACTATTCAAATGAGAGCTACCAACGACCCACGAATAGAAGAACAAACATGAGCTTAACTTCTTCACAAACACCAGACAAAATGAGTTATTTGAAAGTTATTTGAGAAACTAAATCAGTCTAAATTAGAACTGTCAAACTCTATTCGCGTTCCACCATCCACAAAGCAACGAATTAATTTTTTGTGAGCGGATGACCTCAAAATCATTCTTATGTGAAAGAAATGTCAAAATGGACGAATGTCCGTTCATTCATCGGTCGTTGCTCGCTCTCATGTGAATAGTCCTTTAGAATTTTATATTTTTGCTGCAACCTTAAGATCTATTGTGTCCCTATCTTTAATTGGAGGAGATTGCTCGTGCCACAGCTTTTTTTTTCAATATTTGTTTCTTTGGGAAACAGTATTTTTTTTAGAGAGTAATGCACGCTCTCATCTATCTGGCGAAGTTCCAGGTAGCTCTTGGTGTACACACCAGCTGCATATAACACTCACTGTGAAAATCACCACGCAAAGATTATTGGGGGACGTGTTATCGTCTTGAGATTATTCCCGCTTAAGCTGATACAAGTTGAAAATGTTCTTGGTTACAATTCCTAAGAAGTTCTTATGGTCTTCTTTCCTGTTTCGACACATTTTGTAATATCCCAAAACTCAGGCCTAGTTAAGGGTGTATTTGCTCCTAGTTTTACGAAAGACTTATATCTTCATTTTCCTAGAAACCTACGTGGTCCCGGACCAAATGGAATGTGACATTTTTGTTATTGGAGCAATTACTAAACTTGACCAAATAATCCTATACCAGTTAAGAATTAATGTTGCAGGTGCTTACTCCTTTAAGTGATGTTTTTGCTGTACAACTTGATGCCAATGACACTAAATTAAGGTCTGCAAATGCGTACTCTCCGTAAATGCTGTACTCTCCGTTTAGTAAAGAACGTTTGGTTCTATAGGCTCGAAACATCCTGCCCTATATTTCATTTAGTCATTCTCGATTTATCAGTATATCATATGGGATTTTGTTTTCATCTAGGGCCCGCTCACATTATTCAGGATTGTCAGAACATTTTAAGCGGCTAACATTGATTTAAGTCATTAAATCTTGTAGCTAAATAACTTATGTCAATCCTAATATAAGAAACGGTTCAACAAAAAAAGCTAAATTCGAAAAAAAAACTGCCATAAGCTTTGTAAAAAATACAATTTCTCGAGAATCCTAAATACTGAGTTGCCTTGAACATGGCGCCTTGTAAATATTACTTATAGTACTGCTACCAAAAACAATGATACAAAAATATATTCCTTTATTGTTTAGTATGACTTCTATTATAAAAAAAATATGTATATGATCCAATATATTCTTGGTACCGAGTAAGGAAAAAGGGCCTTCAAAATATTGAACAAAATATTGAGACAAATATTTGTACGAATGTATAGCTTGATGTTCAGTAGCATTATAGGTCCACAACCACTAACCTCGTTGACTTCGTATCCTTCAGCCTCTCAGTCGTAGCGAACGGAAGCTTTTGATAAAATTTCACATAAGCTTATTCTATTTAATCTGTCCAGTGTCCACCCTGGAGCTTGAACCTATTTTCTCAAAATTAATTTTTTCTTAGCTTAAAAAAAACCTTACTATAAAGGTCGATACAGATCTACCTACTTCGATGATTTTGTAGTCACCTCTGGGGTCCCACAACACAGCCACTTAGCGCCTCTCCTTTTTATTTTATCTATTAAAGATATATATAATGGTAATCAAATATTGCCTTTAACACTCTACACCGACGATTCCAAGTTTTTCATGAACATTTCTTCGAGATATGGTTCTAATCATTGATCTCAAGTCTCAACAGTTTCTCTGTCTTGTGCCTGAAAAATTGCTTAGAGCTAAATATTGCCAAATGCCAATCAAAAAATTTTTCATATAAACGAATCCAATCTCCTTTCAGTCTCTACTTTCTCCATTATCAACCCATATCCACTCTTTGAATCAATTTTGTGACACATATGGACGAGATAAATTTTAAAGCAAACTCAGCACTAGGCTTTGTAAAACGATTGTCCAAAGAATTATCTGATTCCTCCGTAACCCAATCCCCTTACATAATCGTTTTTTATCGCCTTCTCGAATACGCCTCTCAAATATGGCTCCCAAAACCATATATCCAGAATCGAGAGCATTCGACGTCGTTTTATGCATTTTGCCTTGGAATAACCCTTTGAGTCAACCTGCGCATCGAGACCGATTTATTTTAACTAACTTCAATAGGTTGTAAGCGACATTCTCTTCAGTAATCTACTACTTTCAGGAACTGTTGACTGCACATCTCTCTGAAATTCTATCTCTTTCAAAACTAATTACCGTCATTTAAAAAACCCTCCCCTCTTTTGACCACCATACCTCCCAGTGCTCCATGCTTCGTAGCATTCATTGAAACATTAACTAATTCGCTTTTAACCTCAGTTCACCCTGCCTAAAACTCGATCTTCTTAATAATTATCCTTAAAACTTACTCCGATCCAAGATTTCTAATTAGACATAAGCCTAATGAATGGGGGTGTTGCCACCACCAAAATTAAAATTAAAAATTCAAATTTGTACCAAAATATTAATTTTTTAAAACCAAAGAACCTGGGTTTTTAAAACTGTTTCATTTCTTTGATTCATTTTTATTTAATCAGTCGTCAGTTTTAGTATCTTCAAAATTATTCAAGCATTCACTGGATTACCACAAGGATACCAAGTGGGACCCATTATCTTTAGTTTGATTATAATTGATGTTTAGCTGATCTTACATCAAACTAATTTGGAAATCTATTTCTTCTACATACGGATCTCGATTTATCATCATCTTTTGAGAATATGCTTTCGCTCTGTACCAATTTTACTTTGTGGCAAAATAACTTTCTGGAGGTTAAAACTAAAAAAAATGTGAAGCCAAAATTTTCTCTCGAACCTATAAGGAATTATTTGTGGTAAACAATTAAATATTAGTTGCCGCTACGGCATAATCATAACCAAATCGAACTCAGCTTCGTAAAATCTTGATCCGAAGACAAATACTAGAATATGTCTTCTAGGTCTGGTACCCCTATTATCAAAGTCTATATTGAACGAATTCAAGTCTTCCAACTCAGATTTTCGTTTGGTTGGAATGATTCTTATAACCTATCTTCTTATGAAGACTGACTTAAACGGTAAAGACATCAAAACCTCAAATTACGACGTGGTATTTACCGAAACTCTTTCCGTTCACCAATTACTAAATGGGACTATCTAGTTAGCCCTAATCTGCTTCGAAATATCTCTCGGACTATGAACCCTCATCAGTTGAAATATATGCTTTTCTTGTCCATTGCTTACCATATTACAGCAGTGTTAACGAAATCTTTACCCCAATGCAACCTACGTCGTCTAAAATCTATTTAACTAATAATGGTTAAAATGTATAGACTCGTATTATTAATAGGGTATTTAATTTTTGCATATTTACATTTTGTCGCTAAAATAAACCCAGAACGAAAATATTCCAAAAAAATTAACCCAAAACGTCAAATACTTCCAATGAGCGAGTTCAGATGTGAATACCAAAAGACGTGTCTAACTAGAAACCGATGTGAAGAGAAAATGCGTTCGTTAATACCAACTCCAGCTGGACTGTACGTTTTTGATATTCTAGTTGACATTTTATATTAGGCGTGTTCATCTATTTCGAAAACATGCAATTGTTACATTGTTCTCACACGGACAAGCTGCTAATTACTATTTGTGCTACTATGTTACAAATGGTTACTATGCATAAAGTGTCATCATACTGCTACAGTTACTTCGATAGAACATATCTTCTTCGTTTGTCCATTGATGGAATGTTTCCTTCCAGGAAACTTTCATAATTATGCCTCTTTAACCAACCCAACATCAGCTAAAACCATGAACATTGTATTCCAATCCGTATGACCGGAATGCTGTTCACTAATTAAGCATCCATAATAGTTCCATAACCAAAATTGGTAAGTTATTCATTTCTCACTTTGCTGCCTTGGTGCCCCTTCCCAACATTTAAGCGTTCATCTTACAAGTTATACATGAGCTTGAGCATGAGTGAACTCACCACCAAATGCAGTCCATTCGCCGAACGCAGAAAGTTGATTAAACCCTGAAGATATACTCGTAAAAAGAAAAGAAGCACAACACAACCGCCTTCCTAGATCTTTCAATTGCAGTTTTGCAATTAAAAGAGGAGAAATTCCGTGGACCCATTCGTCCGTACAATTACATTACACAACTCAACACAACAAGCTGTGTTGGCATCAGCCTTTCGTTCTTGCCCGACTCCAACACGCCGCCACCGACACAACAACTTTGTGTGGTAAGTTCGCATATTAATGTGCTTTCTCACTTATGCGTTGGTTGTTGTTAATTTCTCAGAATGCAAACACATTAAAATTATTGTCCTCACCACGGGCTTCGAAGCAGCCACACCAGGCTGCAAGTATAACGTCACCATGCCGCAGCTTTAGATGCGTCTGAGAATGCCTCTGGATGCATCATAATTGCGATCATAAAAGACGAAGCAAGTCTTAATCAAAACATCCTCAATACGGTAGTTCAAGCAGAAGCCAACTTCATTTGAGCGTATTAGGCTTGTAAAATAGCATTTGCGGATAAAGTCCTTTAAGAGACTACGATCGGTGATCTAAAGAGCTGAGGAGTGTTATATATCAAGAATACGCATACTTTGTAATGAGCTAAGTTCCCGAGGCTAATTATGTTTGGGGTTTAATTAGTATAGGACTCCCACTCCCAAAGCCGGTTGAGGTTGAACTAGTTTTTTGCTGAACCCATTTTCTAACTATTTTTAAAACAATGGTCTAGTTCTAGTTTATAGGACGAAATTCATTACTGTAGATTTTACAGACTTCTACAGATTTTTTGCGATATGATAGATTGACAGGTTTATTTCACATCAAGCACATAATTTGTATAGGAAGGCATTTTTTGAAATTTTAATTTTTAGTAGGGTAAATAGGGGTACACCTAAATCAATGAGAGTTCATGAGAATGTAGTATAAATGCCAGAAAATTCTAAAAAAAACAACCGTTTTCAAGATATGAACGTTTAAATAATGAAAATGCATAACTCGATGTTTGATTACTATACTCTGTCCAATAAAAATTGTCAGTACAGGCCTTATGGGAGAGCTTTTTCTAAAGCAGTGGCGCCTGATGCACCCTCACTACAATGCGTTAGGAAAAATGTCACCAAAAAAAGAGCAAGCCACTGACTTTTCTTAAGGAATTGTTGTTGTAATTCTTTGCAAAAAGTTGTACACCCCAACACGACCGTCGTATCTCACTGCTGATGAGATACTGTCAAGATCAAGACAAGAGTGTCAAGTGTCACTCAATACGATCGTGCGCTCTTTATCTACATCAAAACAAAGTTACCATTATCATTCTCAATTGCAAGCAAAGAGCTTTTTCAGTGGTTTTTATTAAGGAGCTTTTGGGATTTGAAGCTTTTGAGAACACATTTTAAGAAGATGAGTATGTTGAGTGTTGTCGTATTGCTTTTCAACTTAAAAAGAAAACGCGCCTATTATCTTACCGCTTGGTTTTTTACTTTCATTTGCGGCAATTTATAATTTAAACTACGGAGTCCCTGTGAGAGCTTTAAAAGGCGACAAGCTTATGCAAGGCAATGCAACTAGAATGAGAGACAAACGTCCTATCTTCCCTGTACTGACAATTTTTGTTGTACAGAGTATAATTCAGGGTACTACAATGGAACATTATTTGTATACCATCAAAGAGGGGTTAAGGCGATCAGCCATCAGACGAATAGGGGGAATAGCATGTAGTATACGATAACATGCACGAGCCATAACTATTCGGGACTGGTGGAAGTGTGAGATCATAGCTTCTCTGCGGCGGCCGCTAGAAACAAGCCTTCTAAAAAGGTTTGGCTAATATGATCAGGCTGGTTCCTCAGGTTGGCGACAGGTTAATTCCTGTCCTGTAAAACTAAAAGAATTACGAGACCGACAACAAGCCTCGGAAACGGACTGATCTCACGACGACAACTCACGCAACGAAAACGGAAAAACGATTTACGAATTTTCTTATGGAACGTACGATCGCTCTATAGAGCTCGAGCTGCTCAGCAGCTAGCCGATACCCTGTCAAAATATAAAGCTGACATAACAGCTTTTCAAGAAATCAGATGGACAGGGAATGGTGTTTTACAGAAGAAAGAATATGATGTATACTACAGCTGTCATACAAAACACCATGTGCTCGGGGTAGGCTTCCTAGTCAGCGAAAAAATGAAGTCTACCATCATCGGCTTTAACGCTATAAGCGAAAGGCTATGCACCCTTCCCGTGCGAGGCAAATTTACGAACATCAGCCTCATTAACGTTCACGGAGCTACGGAGGAGTCCTCAGACGAAGAAAAAGAGACTTACTACGAACAAGTTGAGAGGGCCCTCAATGCCTGTCCAAGGTATGATGTTAAAATCATCCTTGGGGATTTGAGCGCAAAAATAGGTCGGGAGCCGGTATTCAGGTATTATGCTGGAACCCATAGTTTGCATGAGAACACTAATGACAATGGACTTCGAGTCTTAGAATTGGCAGCATCAAAAAACTTGGTCGTTGCGAGTGCCAGGTTCCCGCGTAAAGATAACTACAAGGCCACCTGGGTATCACCTGATGGAGTCACTCGTAACCAAAGACCACGTGTTGATAGACCGTCGCCACTACTCGAACTTGATGACGGTACTAACGTACCGAGGTGCCAATACCGACTCGGATCACTATCTTGTTGGTATGGTTTTCCCAGGGCGGATTGCCTTGCGAAGACGTATTGCATCCGCCGATCAGGTTCGAATCAACACGGCTGCCCTGCGCAATGAAAACATCAGTAACACCTTTAGTAATGCGTTAGGACTCGCCCTAGAATCACTTGATTTGGGGAGACTAAGTCCTGGACCCAGTATGCTGGGTGTAAATGAGAATGGACCCGCCTTAAAAATACCGTCATTAGTACTGTCAACTCTATCTTAGGCAGCAGTCGTAAAAATCGGAACGACTGGTTTGATGATGAATGCAAGCTAGCAACTGAACGTAAGAATGTTGCGCACCGAGCAATGCAACAATCTCATAGAACGCGGGCACGCGAAGAGGAATATAAAGAGCTCAGAAAAAGAGAAAAACGGATTCACAGACAAAAAAAATCAGCTTGGGAGAAGAACCTAATCTGTGAAATAGAAAATAGCCGAGAGCGTCCGAAATATGACGCAGTACATACCACGCTGCACATACTGCAAGGAGGGAGAGGGAAACCCGATCACTGATCATGAAAGCATACTGGAGCGATGGAAAGTGTACTTTAATGAATTGTTAAATGGTCAGCTGTCTGCAGAAGTGGAGGCCCCACTACTTCAAGAAGAATACCCTATGTTGCCGTCACCAAGCATAGAAGAGGTTGAAAAGGCTATAGGCCGGCTTAAGCAGAACAAAGCCCCGGGAGCCGATGGCATACCAGCCGAATTATTTCATCACGGCGGGCCAGCCTTACGTCAAGCAATTCATGATATTATAGTACACTTATGGGAGCAGGAAGAAATGAAAGAAGACTGGCGAAAAGGTATAATATGCCCCATACATAACAAGGGAGATGCCACAACGTGCAGCAATTATAGAGGTATCACATTGTTGAGTACCGCCTATAAGATACTCTCCTCTATCCTACAAGACCGGATAACCCCGCTAAAATTATCATCGGACAATATCAGTGTGGTTTCATTCCAGGCAAATCAACAACTGATCAGATCTTTACCCTTAGGGTTAGGCAGGCGATGGAAAAATGTCTAGAATTTAACATCCCAACATACCATATGTTTATAGACTTTAAGGCCGCCTATGATAGCGTAGCCAGGGTAAAACTTTACAAAGCCATGAGAAAATTCGGCATCCCAAATAAATTGACACGACTATGTAGGTTGACCATGACCAACGTAACAAGCCAAGTAAAAATAGCCAGATCGCTATCCAGACCAATCAACATCTTTAATGGACTCCGACAAGGGAACGGTTTGGCCTGCCTCCTCTTCAACCTGGCGTTGGAGAAAGCAATCCGTGACTCTGGCACGGCAACAAGAGGGACCATCGTCAACAGGTCCAGCCAGTTACTGGCTTACACAGACGACATCGACATCATCGGAAGAACCGAACAAGCTGTACACGATTCCTTCATCCAGATCGAGCAGGCGGCACAAAATCTGGGGCTGCACTTAGTGAAGGTAAAACAAAGTACATGGTGGCGTCGATTGCGAAGAACACAGTTGGTCAAATCAAGGTAGCTGAGCACGAATTTGAAGTGGTGCAATCCCTTAAATACCTTGGGTCAATAGTAGCAGCCGATAACAATATAGAAGAAGAAATACGCGGGCGGCTTCTCAAATCCAACAGAGCCTACTATATAGTCTGTCAAAGCTCTTCAAATCCAGAAATCTCACCATAACTTCAAAACTGCTCCTGTACAGGACCATGGTCATGCCAGTACTCACATATGGATCCGAGATCTGGGTGCTTAGCTGCGTTCGAGAGAAAAGACTTAAGGAGAATTGTTGGCCCCATATGCGTGAGGAAGGACGATTCCGGAGACGATACAATCATGACAAAAATTAAGCTCGGTAGACTCCGGTGGGCAGGGCACCTAGCTCGCATGAGCGAAGAGGAACCTGCTCGGAAAGTTCTTTGTGGTGAATTCTATGGTAGATGACAGCGTGGTAGACCATGCTTCCGCTGGCTGGAGAGATGGCGTGGACCCAGGACGCCCGAAGCCTTGGGGTGCGCAACTGAATGGCGTTGGCTCGAAAACGGGATATGTGGAGAGACTTGTTGAAAGAGGCCAGGACCGGAACCCGGTTGTCGATCCGATGATGATGATGATCCCATAAATCTGGTGTCAAAGAACCATCTATGTCCTTGAAAAAAAAAAAACATTTAAAAAAATCTTTGTCTGAACAATTTCTAATACTAGCTGACTTTTGCAAAGATCTATAGTTCCTATATAGATTCTCGAGGAATACGATCGAGGTAATAAGTTTGTAGTAGTAAATTTCAATTGATATATAAATAAGTCGAAACTTTAATGTTGATTATAAGACGTGTATTTTTTTTGTAAAAGTGAATAGCCGGGGCAGCAAATTTGTACGTATAAAAAAACAATAAAACTAAAAGTGAATACAATTTAGGTCGATTGTCAGAATGAATATAAAGTAAATTTAAATGATTGACATGTTGAGGCTTAGATGGCGCTCAATACATTTTAAGAAAAAAATGGGACACATGTAAGGCAGTGATTTTAAAATTGAATATTTTTGAATTTATCATAATCATTTTAAAATTAGGAAAGTGAATATAACAATTAGCATAAGCGATTTATTCGGTGTTCAAATAGTGGACACGTGCACCCAAGGGGACACAAGCGTCCACAGGTTTTTTTTTAAACCCATTTCTGTCCACCAACTCCTACTCTCACCTCCCCGTGGTGAACATCGGGTACCTCGTACCTCAACTGGAGATTGGGTCTCAACCCCAGTGGAAAGTTGTTGGGGGTAGCAAACGAGAGAGGGGGAGAGGTGTTCCCACTAAGGCACCTCTCCTTTTACCCAGACGGCAGCGGAAGAATTCCCCAGATGGAATCAACGGTGGCTTCTACAGTTCCAGTTAGGATGAACTACTTGGTGAACACCTAAAATGGGCTACTACGACATATTCGTAGCTCAGGCCTATAAGGAGCGGATTCGTCCGGCTCCCTACCCTTGGAGTTATACTCAGGGTCCTCCAGGTCAGGGGTTGTGCATGCGTCGGGGTAACTTCCCTATCACGTAAAAAATTAACGGTTCCGAAACAACAACAAGCCTCGGATATGGATGATTTTATTGTTGATGACCCCAGCAAACGAAACAAGGACAATGATTTTCGGTTCTGCACGAGGAAAGTCCGGACCTTAAACAGACCACGTGCTCCCGAACAAATAGTGGAGAGCCTGGATAGGCTAAAGGCTGACATTACAGCCATCCAGGAAGTGCGATGGGATGGAGAGGGCAAAGGAAGGATAAAAACGTGTGACATCTATGTACTTCGGCGAGTGCTACAAGGAGCAGGGTCAGCGGCTTTTTGGATGTGGATTCGTGGTAAGGGGAAGAGTTAGGCAAGAAGTCTTGTTGGGCTTCAGAAATATAAGCGAGCGCCTGGTCACAATCCAAATCAAAGCGAAATTAAAAAACGTGACGCTGATCTGTGTCCATGCCCCAACGGAAGAAAAAGATGACCAAGTACGACGTCAAGATTATTCTTGGCGACTTCAACTCCAAGATCGGAAAGGAGGGCATCTTTGGTTCGATAGTCGGAGAACACGGCCTGCACGGCAACACTTCCGGTAACGGACTCAGGCTGATTGACTTTGCGGCGGCGGCGGCGCAGCGAAATTTCATCATAGCTAGCACTCGATTCCCACACCTCAATATACACAAAGGTACCTGGCGGTCTCCGGATCAACTAACCGTCAACCAGATTGATCATGTTGCGATAGACGCGAGACATGCCTCCAGTATCCTGGATGTCCGAATATTCCCAGGGGCCAAAATAGACTCTGATCATTACTTGATGGTAGCCCAAGTACGAATGCGGATATCCATGGCGCCACAACGACTAACGGATGCTGTGAAAAGATTCAATGTCGCCAGGTTAAAATCGCAGGAGGTCGCCAGGACTTTTGCAGACCGAGTCTCTCTTAATCTCTCAGCAAGCCCGCCTCCAAGCTTCATCTACGGACGACCTGTGGAAGCACTGCCAGAATGCCATCAGTAGTGCCGCGACTGATGTGCTGGGTTTCACAAGGTCACCACAACGAAATCCCTGGTTTGACGAAGAATGCAGGTTGGTGGATGTAGCAAAGAACGAGGCCTACCGATTAATGCTGCAGGCAAGAACCAGAGCTGCTGAGAGAGCTCTACGGGCAAAGACGAAGGGAGGAACGCCGACTTCTAAGGAGGAAAAGGAGAGAGCATGTAAAGCGGGCGGTTGAGTCTATTGAGGACTGCACCGGCAGGGGATGTTCGAAAGTTTTACCAAAGGGTGAGGCAATCCACCGAGGGCTACAAAGCTAGAACGGAAGCCTGTCGGGATGAGAGTGGGAATATGGTAGTGGATGCGCAGGCCGTGCTGAGGATCTGGAAACAACACTTTTCCAGACTGCTGAACGTCGAGGAAGGCCAAAATTGCACAGCTAGGCGGAACATTCCATTCAACCTGGACGATGATGGTCAAAATTTCGCTCGACCCGACCTTAATGAAGTGCGGTCAGCGATAGCCAAGCTGAAAGCGTACAAAGCTACTGGCGCGGATGGCTTGCCAGCTGAGCTATTCAAAGTAGGTGGGGATGACTTGGTAGGGAGCATGCGCCTAAAACCCTTTGTCAATAAGCTGATCGGCCCCTATCAGTGTGGTCTTAGGCCCGGCAAATCTACCTTGGATCAGATGTTCACACTTCGACAGATTTTGGAAAAAATCCAGGAGTTCCAAATCGATACACACCACGTTTTTATCGATTTCAAAGTCTCGTATGATAGCGTGGACAGAGAACAAATATAAAGAGCCATGTTTCATCTCGGTTCTCGGAATCCCTGCCAAGCTCGTCCGCTTGTGCAGGATGACGATGAAGAAATCTCGCTGCTCCGTCAAGGTCGGTAAGAACACCACCGAACCCTTTGATGTCGATAAAGGTCTGAGGCAAGGCTACGCGCTATCATGCAACCTATTTAACATCGCTCTTGAAGCAATTGTACGAAACTCAAACGTCAACAATAGAGGTACAATTTTTCAAAAGTCAGTTCAACTGCTTGCTTATGCGGATGATATTGATATCATTGGGAGGACGAAGCGAGCTGTTACCAGTGCGTTTGCAAGTATTGAACTGGAGGCGGCGAAAATGGGTTTGGCTGTTAATGAGGACAAGACGAAGTATATGCTATCATCGAGAAAAGAATCTCAACATCGTGAACTCGGGCAAAACGTCACGATAAATAGGTATAACTTCGAAGTCGTCAAAGACTTTGTCTACCTGGCTCCACTATAACATCGCAAAACGACATCAGTGCAGAGATCAAGCGAAGAATTACTCTTGCCATGCAACCGCTGTTTCTTCGGGCTATGAAGGCATTTGGGTTATAAAGCCCTATCTCAAAGAACCAAGGAGACCTTGTATAAGACCCCCATCATCCCGGTCCTGCTATATGGGGCAGAAGCATGGACTCTGTCTAAAACGGATGAAAATCTACTTGGGTGCTTTGAAAGAAAAGTTCTTCGTTTGATCTTCGGTCCGGTCTGTATCGATGGAGTATGGAGGAGAAGGTTCAACAACGAGCTGTACGGGCTTTACAGCGACGTTGACCTAGTCAAGAAGCTGAAAATACAACGGCTGAGATGGCTCGGACACGTGGAGCGTATGGACACCGACGCACCAGCCCGTCGAATCTTCAAATCCACCCCTGATGGTCTGCGCAGCAGAGAAAGACCCCACCTCAGGTGGCGCGCACAAGTGGAGAGCGACCTCAACGAACTTGGAGTGCTTAACTGGATGCAGCTAGCTAGGGACCGAGCTAGCTGGAGGGGCTTGTTGGTTGAGGCCGTAGTCCACCCTGGACTGTCAGTTCCATCTAAAGTAAAGTAAAGTATAAGCGATTTATTCACTTATTATTACTTTGATGGTTATAAGTGTCGCCAAAACAAGCCTATTATTAAAAGGAAATCAATTAATATTAGCTTTAAGCAAGCTACGTATATAAAGTGGTCAAAAGTAAGTAAGCTCATATCTGACAGTATCTTCTCTACAAAAAATGACTGTTTTCATCAGATTAAGCCAACATAATCAATGCCATTTGTCGAATTCTGCCTGATTTATGCCCCAGATTTAAATGATGTTATATTCCATATAAAATGGTACATGGGTCTTCTATGTTGATACAAAAATTGAATAATATCTCGGTCACAGTTCGTTTTATTCAAATTTAAGAAAAGAAGCTGTTTAATAGAAAACCCAACAATGGTTAAGATGGAGAATTATATTTGACACGCATGCGTCTTCAACGTCTACAACTCTTCAAATGACTTCCTACGAGTATCTAAGACTTCGTAAAGAGCTTAGACCCTCTACACAACTACAACTGATTGCTTATCTACCTTTGAAAAATATATACAACTCAACTAGACCTCTTTTGCATAAAGCTACCTGTCCCAATGCATTCAAACACCTAAAAGCTTATAATTTGTCAAGCTGACAAAAATCAACCAATACGTCCATTGGCTTTCTGGCCATAAACACGGATCAATCAACTGGAATCAATAACAATAACAAAACAATAACATCGCCATAGGTGATTGAATTCCAAATCCCTAAACGTAAACATTGAACCAAAACAAATACCAGCTCTTTAAGCTAAGAACGATGAAGAATGTTATGCCGCACTATAATTTGCTCCATAAGCCCAGTGCCAGCAGTCCCTTCTCGTCTCCGACTCTATATCGACCATTCCATACGTAATTCCGTGTTAAAGGCATTTGTCCACATAAATCGGGCGCAAGAGTGCTCTATACCTTAGTCATGGCATTGTATTACAACATTTCCGTCCTTGTCGTGGCGGTCGTGGTAGTCGTCGTCGTCGTCGTGGTTGCTGGACTCAGACTTACCATAATGAACCGCGACAATTCATTACCAAGAATTACAAAACATACACTTGGTCGACACACGACTGGGCACGGGCATGGTTATGGATATGGGTACGGGTACGGGCAGTAGTAGCATAAGGCATTAGGGGCAAGGGCAATAATTTCAACTGTCACTGTCAATTACTGTAATTAGAGTGAAGAATAATATCGACTTGAAATCACAATTGGAGAAGTTGGAACTCGATGCGATCTGAAAAAGCTACTCTGATTGATACAGCGCGATGTCTACAATTGGAGGTTGTCAATTGACTTCTTTGAAATCTAAGAATCATATCATCAGTGTGGCGATGATGATGTGTAATTTGCCGAAAGCCTGGTAATAATACACTTGGTGCGATGAACTTCTTGAAGACCTTATAGCATGTGCCCTTAGAAGGAAAAAGGTTTCTACTAAGGCCTGATGACTTAACGGACTGTGGACACACATTTTGAATAGGACACGTGTCATGAGTTGAGTACCTGTATGAATTCAATTGACCAACACAAATTGCTTGAGAAATAATTATTTGAGGAGACGATGCGTGCCATTAGATGAGATTGCTTTTTGTACTTGAGCCTGAAATGTTACCTCAGGTGGGAGATTATTTCACAGAGAATAGAGCATTGCCAATGCTAATATTTTAAGAGTTTATTTCGCATCTCATGTATCTGGTTATCTGTGTGTTTGAGATATCATTTGCGCAAAGTTTTAGTTGAATTAGTTCGATGTTAAGGCTGTCTTAGTATGAAACTAGATTAAAACAACGACTTTGCAAATTTTTGAAATTTAAAAACATCAAAACACTTATGTCTACTTAGTTTCTTGCATGAACTATGATTACTTTAAGCGTGCTCAGAAGCAATTTATTAAAAATAGCCTTAGCACGATACTAGTAAGAACATGTTTAAAATTAAAAAAAAGTTAGTAATCCACTAAAACGTTAGCAAATTGTTAATAACGTAGAGTTCACGTTTGGAAATGTGTTTTTCTCTCTCTGTCGTTTTCAGCACTGCGAATCCTTCGCAAATTGTGAATATTTACTGAGAGAATTCCCAGAAAGAACCTTTTCTTGGTTTTAACTCTTTTTAATTTTTCTCGAAAATTTTAGCTGGGGATAGGTCTGAACGTCTGAAGTCGACCGTAATGTGTGCTTTTTAAAAGCTTTTGAGAACAAATATGGGAATGGTGTTGTCGCTTGCTGTTTTTCGGTAAGTGAAGTTTATTTATTATTATTCGTAAATTAAGTAAGTTTAAGTGAACATTATTTATTACACATGGTGAAAAATAGTGATTTTGTTCATAAAAAAATATTCTTTGAAAAAGTGGTTATTTATACGGTGTATTATTTATATGGTTATCAGTGCCAAAAAAAGGAAGTGCTTTTATTAAACTATAAATCTGTGATGTGTTGTTTATAAATTGTGTATTTGTGAATATTGTGTGACACATCGAAAATGGCGTCAAGTTCTTCCAAGGATTTATGTGCCGAAAAAAAAAGAAATTGTTGAAGCCACCAACAAATTTTACGGTCATTTGAAAAACAAGACAGAATCCGTAAAACAAGAAATTTTTTCTGTAACAGAGCGAACTGTCTACAGACTAATGAATGAAAATAAGACAAAAGGCCACAACTCACCATCAAAAAAGAAAAAAAGTTCTGCAAGGCCGATGAATTCGACAAATGTGCAATCGGGCAAATTGTTTATCATTTTTTTTTTCTAACAACGAACTTCCAACGCTGGACAAAATTTTGTGTGAGGTAAGACTTAATGAAAAAATCACAAAAATAGGCAGATCAACTCTTCATACCATCTTAAGAAAATATTTTGGCTTTTAGTTGACCAAACGCCAGCGGAGGAACGTTTTAATAAAACGAAATGACATAATAACATGGAGAAGAAGATACTTGCGCGAAGTAAAGAAACTCCGAGAACAAAATAAAAAAATATATTTCACTGATGAGGCATGGTTGAATGAGGGACACACTCGTGATAAAACTTGGATAGATCCAGCGGTAATAACACCTCGCCAAGCGTTCAACGAATGTCTATCAACAGGACTGCGGTCACCATCCGGGAAAGGAAAAATTCTCATCATTACGCCGCACCTCCATTAGCAATATTTATTTCTGACATTATATCAGACACTATATCTGAAGTTTATATTTCTTTAACTCTGTGGGCAAATTATGTCGTGATTATTCATTCCTCGCCATAATCTCACCAGGTAAGTCACGTCGTTTGATTTTAACGATAAACGCAGTGGAAAAACTGGAAGAGGCAAAACGGGAAGAATACAAAAGGAAGCACAGGTTTTGGGTCAATCTATTTTGGAGCAAAAGAGATTTGCACGACCTTGAAGATCATTTGCTCCAAGACATAATTAGGTAGTCCCACAAGCATGCCCTAACTAATTTAAAAAAAAAAATACATACTTACTATCTTCAATGTTTAATTCTTTTAATGTTAATTTTGGCCTGCAAACAACCAAACAACATTATGTATGTACTGCAACAGACAGTAAATGATAGAAAAATTACATCACGGGACATAATTTCTATACGAAGTGAAAACATAACAAGAGTTTGTCAATGAAATGAAGGAATGTTACATGAAAATGTGGGAATTGGTGTCAAGACTCGACGTCTTGTCAGAAATTTGTGTCTAGTGAAGTCACAAGTCACGCAACGTCAAAATTTATATCTGCATTTATTTCTTCTGCGAAGACAAGAAATAAATAGAAAAAATTATGTCTAAAAATAACAAAAATCAAGACATAAGGGGGCTCCACAAGAAATATTGGCTGCATGACACATTTCTTGCAATCATTTATTTCAAGTGGAGGCTCGGTGTTACGCACGTTGGCAGTTCTACAGGATTAGTAAATGACGGGCTATTAAGCTTCGTTTCTGGAAGCACTGGGGACTACCACAAAGATATGAATGCCAGTGTCTACTCAAAACCTCGAACAAAAAAAACCTTGAATTTCTGAGTATTTTCGTTATTTTTTTATAATTGAATTTATGTTACTCTTAGTTTTCACTAAAGGGTTTTTGAATTCGAGATTATGTAAATAATTTGGAAATTTTCTTAAACAAAATTTTGATACTAACACATTTTTAACTTTCAAATTAAAATCAAAAGTTAGTAACCCTATTAATATTTATCAGAGCTTTTTCGAAATCTATAATGGGCACTACGGAAACCCTGTAATATTTGCTCTCTCTCACAGCTTAACGAGATTTCACTGCAGTCAGAGTGAGAGGTAAACGTCCTATCTTCTCTGTACTGACAATTTTTGTTGGACAGAGTTAAGTTGAATCTTGTATCCCTGCTTGTGAGAGTGAAAGTAAAGTTTCGTTGAGAGTGAACAACGGAGGTTAATATCAACCCTATTAAGATGGAACACCGCTTCATGTAACTGGCACTGCCAAATATCTTGGTTTAGTTATCGATCGTTAACTGAACTAGAAAGAGAACATTAAAGAAAGGGAAAAAAGCTTCAATAGCCTTCTACAACTCCAGTGGAATTTTTGCCAAGAGATGGGGACCCAGCCCCAAAACTATTCATTGGATGTAAATAGCCACCATTAGGTGTATTTTTACGTATACCTGTTTTTTTTTGGCCAGCCTTAGATAAGAGAACCAATCTTAAGGCCAGGACAAAAATTCAGAAACTGGCATGTATTGGCATAATAAGTGCCAAAATATCATTCCACCATATGAATGACGGAAAAGAACATTGATATCTTCATAGATATAGCCAGGAGGTAATCAGAGCCATATTGTCAATTGTTACGAAGTCAAAACTGGTTTCTCGTTTCCGTAGTAAATTAAGACATTGCTCGGCGAAACAAATTCAGTCACCCTTCAATGGGTCCCGGGACACCATGACATCTATGAAAATGAAATGGCTGACCAAAAACGGTTCATCAATTGAACCGAGCCAAATTGTTCCCTAGCTACTTATGTCACTGGACCAGGAAAAGTATAGAATTCACCAAAGTTTCCTTAAGACAGCAAATAACAGCTAGTCAACAATTGACATTTGTAGGGTTTCGAGGAATCTTTGGCTAGATAATTTAAAAGAAAAAAAAACGGTGTATCTACTGAAACTTTGTAGACCTTCATTGTCTCTCTTGATTGGAATCCTTATCGGTCATAACTTAATGTGAACCCACATAAGCAGAATGAGCATCAGCACATCTGACTTATCCTGACTTATCCAGTGGGTGTCAAGACGAAGAGATAGAAGAGGATTCATCTCACTTCCTTTGTGAATGCCCCAGCCTAGCCAGAACTAAGAAAAGACGCCCTCAGAGAATATTTTTTTCGCCGAAGTGGGTAACGTCTCATTTTTACAACTAAAAAGCATCCTTAACTTCATTCAAAAATCAGGATGGCACTTTACATCTGCTTCCACTAAATCCTTCCTCTTACCCTTCCCATCCCTACTTTACTTACAACCTGGGGAGCACGATGGATCCATTGAGATCCTGAGATCCAAGTGAGATTATACGGCTTGCCGCATCATCTACCCACCAATACCAAACCTAACCTAACTGGTTCTTGGCTCAATAATACATTTGTATAATTGTGCAATTAGATTTGGAATTTTACTTATTCGAAGTAATTAAAATGTCTGGCACCCAAATACTATACTTGCAATAAATCATTTGGCTTATTTTGACTTCTTTAATTGATTCGATAATCAATTATTTGATAGCCCATTCCGAATTCTTCCGCTGAACCCAGCAAATGTGAGCAACCGGGGTTGATGCTTTATTAACGAGCTTCTGCTTGCACTTTTTCCTTGCGATATAGATAATATAGGGCAAGTTCTGCATTTGGAAAAAAATCGAACTCGAGACTTTGATCAAAGTTGGCATTACGATGATAGAGATCACGAACAAGATAGGTTCGGCATTTCCGTCTGTCCGTCTGTCTGTTTGTCTGTACGTCGAACTACAGCCCAACCCTAAACCACTGGGGCTATCCTCTTCAAACTCTTCGGTTTTCGTGCTTCCCTAGAGGATTTAATTTTTGTTAGCTCCAAAACTAACGGTACCTGCCATACATCTGTTATGCAAAATTTTATTTATCTCGAAAACGAAAACGAAAGAGGATTTTGACAAGAAGAATTAGTTGTGCTGTTATGGCCATAGTCTTTTCATAAGGGCAAGTACATGCAATGCATTGAAAATATCTTAACCAAGAAGCAAGTTTCAATCTGTGAAGTATGTAATTTCAACAAATCCCATCCGTCCATTGTTAAAAAAGGTTTCACATTGATCTTATTTTTCGACCTTTTTTGTTTGTTTTGTTTGTGAACTGTGAGGACAGAGGGTGGTAAGCACACGAGTGTATATTTCAAGGATATGAACCTAGAAACGAATACGAAAACCTAAGAGTAATGTCGACTGCAGAACAATGTATTTAATGTATTTGAAGTTCCAGAAAAAAAAATCATTGATTAATATAAGAAAAAGAGCCGGAGACAAAACAGAGCCTTGGGGCACTGCACCAGCGTCTATTTTGTGACTATCAGAATTGAAACCATCCAATGCGAATGACGCAAGACTTTGTGAAAAATAAAAGCCTAACTGATTTTTTTATTTTTTTTGTTTTTAACTTTAACATTGCATAAATTATTGAACCCAAACAAATATTGAAATAGAAAATAATGAGCGAAATAATTTCACTAATCCCTCCACGTGTAGACTACGTATCGAAAGTTGGGATCCCCGAAAGCCGAAAGTGTGAATTCTGTTTTATTGAAGAAGAAACTTAAGTAACGATGATATTATGATAATTTCCTTAACGTATCTTCGCAAACAAAAATAAACTCAAATTTGTCATAGATGCTTTAT
Source organism: Philhelius festivus (assembly GCA_963931855.1). Taxonomy (NCBI): domain Eukaryota; kingdom Metazoa; phylum Arthropoda; class Insecta; order Diptera; family Syrphidae; genus Philhelius; species Philhelius festivus. The sequence goes on along the minus strand of OZ007556.1, from coordinate 29,790,605 downwards.
TAATTTATCAAAAAAACATCTCAATTAAGTCAGATCGATAGTTTTATGATCCGACAATAATTTTGCACACTCCAGCCATAAGGCATTTACTGTCTTGTGTTGTTTGCTCATCAACCAGCCATCGAACAGTAAGCCTCTTAGGCTCAATTTATTTAATGCTAGAGAACGTTACTTAAGCTGCCTGATCCAATTAGCACCTTAATAGCTTGATGTCGTTCTCTATAGTAATTAGTAAGTCCGAACCGAATTATTAATTTGTAGAAAACTTGTCAAGGCGGCTACATGAGAAATAAACTAATTCTAACTGCTAAGAAGAAAAGATGGATACGTACTGCAAATATACATACAGTCGACTCCCTCTAAGTCGAACTTTCACGGGATATCAAAACTAGTTCGAGTTAGAGGGAGTTTTAGAAAAATTCGTGTTAGAGAGAGTTTTTAATGATTTATTAAATTAAATAACAAGTAAAATAAATAAATAAACCTAAGCTTCTTCCTTTTATCGCTCATTATCAGGTATTTCAGTGGCTACGATGCCGCCATCGACTTCAACATAGTCCTTCCAATGTACGCCTTCAACATTATAATGAGCTTCTGTTAGCCTTTCCCAGATTATCTCGATTTCTTGGGTGTCTTCGTTGTTACATCTAAGTAAGTTAAGCGGAATATCATCTTCGGCATCCCACATCTCAGACTTAAATTCCTTTTTGAAACAATTTTCAATTGTCAATGGAGTAACGTCCCCATGCCTATAGGATTTCGCGCACACAATCGAGAAGTGATATTTTATATTGCTCTTTTTTGGTTTCCCAAACCCTTAAGATCTTCGTGAGAAGACGGCTATTATAGTGTACTTTCAAATTTTGTATTATACCTATGTCCATTGGCTGAACTATTATTGTCATATTGGGAGGGGGGGGGGGGGGTGGGTTAATACTCAAGCTTTATAAACTTTAATTAATCCTTAACTTGTTTTGGGTGAGCTGGGCAGTTATCGATAATGAATAATACTTTGCGCTTTGATCTTCCAAATTTAGAATCAAGTTTCAAAAGCCAACTTGTGAAAAGGTCTGATGTCATCCAAGAACGATGGTTTGCTATACATAGTCCACCGGCAAAGTTTTAATTTTATTGAAACAACGAGGATTTTTGCTTTTCCCTATAACCGCAGATGCTTTAGCTTTTCCGACGACCTCTGAGATCTATTGTTTTACTGCTTTCAAATAAAGCACAAAATGTTTTGAAGTTGGAATGGAATGGATCCAACCAACAAATGCTTTTTTTATTGCCTTGCATTTTTTTTTATGAATATCTTTTTAAAAGGAGATTTTTGTGTTTAATAATATTGTAAATTGCAGGTATAGCAGCGCAGCACACTGACATGTCGGTGACGGCGCAGGCGATGCAACATAGAGAACCAAAGAGTTCGAGTGTGTGCTTTTAATAAGAATTACAAACAATAACGAGTTGCGATTTGAGGGACTTTTTTTCGGCAAAAGAAAAAAATTCGACTTAGAGGGAAAGAAAATAGGTCAATAATCAAGAAAATGTGTTCGAGTTAGAGGGAACTTCGACTTAGAGGGAGTTCGACTTAGAGGATAGTTTTTGTATGGAAAATTGAGGGGAATGCAAAAATACGGCTAAAAAGTTCGAGTTAGAGGGAACTTCGACTTAGAGGGAGTTCGACTTAGAGGGAGTCGATTGTATATGTAGGTTAGGTACCATCAATACCTTGCTACACATATTTGAACTTAATGCTTAAATAAAAAGAGAAATCTCTTTGACAGATGTACCCTATATGGTACACTATATATGGATTTTAAGCAACTGCGTGATTTAAGATCCTGACACATTAAAATTCTGCCAGATTATCACATTCCCGTCGAATCTAAAATTGACATTGATTCAAGTTCAAGATCCCAGATTGAAATGCCAAACCCACGTTAATGTCACACAATTCAATGGAAAACAAAACAACCGTGACAGCAGAACATAACACATAATAATAATTATTGTCAGATTCTGTCTGCGACCTTGTCCTGGATAATATTTGTGTACAGGTAGGTACTCTCGGGACCCGAAAATAAAAGTGAAACAAGATCACAATCACAAAACAAAGAGGAAGATACTCAATGTATCTCTTGGATACTTGTAAGGTAGGTTAGGTGAATACACTGTGGCCAGGCAACCCAGCCGGAGTTTTGTTGCACAACAGAGCCTTATGTATGTTTAACTGTGCAATGGAAGACCTATATTATGCCGCCACCACACACCGGTTCCGTCACAGCGCTTTTATGTAGAAAATTGAAAACAAACAGACACTTTTGTTATATATTTTGTGTATCTACACAGGTGTTATCATTATCAACACCATCTCCATTATCATCACCATCATCGTGTTTTTAGTTTTGTTGGTGCATCCCATTGACCGTGGGAGCGCCAGATACAGAAAGGTATGTTTCCAGCACTGGTGTGTCTGGTATCTTTTATTTAAACAACGGTAACACTCCCAGTAAAGATACTCGTGTGCTAGCTACCCTCGGTCCTCACAATTCACAAATAGAACAAACAAAAAAGGTCGTCAAATAAGAGCGATGTGACATCTTTTTTTTACCAACGACGGACTGGAGGTTATTTAAACAAAACATTTTTTATGGGACTCAATGTTGGAACTTATTTGGAGTTTCTTCGCAGATTGAAACTTGCTTCTCAGTTAAGGTGATTCCATTTGGAAGATTTGAATTTGAATATCAGAGTTTAATGCTTCAAAAACTAAATGCTGTCTATTGTCGTTGAAGCAAAATGTATGCCATTGTCCTCGAATGACACTTGCATCAAAGAAGCCGAAAAGCTCTCAGTACTCGGTATGTGTGTCAACGACAATCTTCATTGAAATGCCCACATTCTGGAGACCGCCAAAAATGCAGCTACATATATGCTTAGTATTTCTCTATAGATGTAAGAAATTTGTCACCCCCTCTGATATGGCTATACAATTTATAAGGCGCTTAAAGATCAAAAACTCGAGTATAACTCACATCTTTGGGCAGATGCAGCACAAATTTCCTTCCATTTATTGGAAAGAATTCACTGTTCAACTCCGAGCCTAATTTGAGTGATACCGTCAAATTCTCCATAACGGTATTAGGGTCTAGGCTAGCTTCAATTTTGAAAGGTCTACGAGTTATTCCTATAATAAATTTCCAAAAACTTTTTGCACTGCTTGCATTTAAAGTTTTCTGGACTAGCTGGGCAAAAACTTCTTTTTTTCGAAATCACACTAGTTAATTTAAAATTTGTATTGGATGGAAGGACAGTTTCTTGAAAATATCTGTGTTGAAATTTGCAATAATTTAAGCAGCCTGAACGCCTTCTCTCTAGTCTTATCAGATCCATGATAAAACCACTTGTTTCTGAGAACGAAGTGTCTTCTTTGATTATTTTTTGGAGCGGTATTGGTAATAATTTTATTTTAATTTAATTTTTATTTAAGGAAATTCAGTTTAATGGATTCTTTAATATCGGGTTAATTGCAAAGATAAGTTTTGCTGGAAAATCTCAACTTGGTGCTATCTTTAAATAAATGTTGGCAAAAATTGTACCCTAATATCACTTCACATAGACATAAGAGACCCATCCAATTGTAGCTTTACCTCGATTGGCATTTTATCCGAAAATCAATGGTTCACTGACTGCCATTTACAACCGTAAGCTCGAAAGATTTACAGAAATATAATAACTTGTTTTTATTTCCATCCGAAACGGTGTCCTAAGAGTTCCCTTCGAAAAATAATGTCGATGAAAATGGATGACAATAATTCTGTACAGCATTGGTCCACCAATCCTCGCATTCGAGTCGCCAATAATCATACATCTCCGCATCTCTTCCGAAACTAAATTTTTCAATTTTCTCAAAAACGGTATAACAGATTTTGATCAATTTCTTATAAATAAATCACCTTAAAAGTCTCAATATTTGTCTACTGAAATTTTCCAAAAATTTTTTTGGATATATAAAATGCTATATATTTTTTTTCGAAACTCAATAGATACATATTTCAAAAAACCACATGTGGGTTTTTTTGAAACTTGACAATTAACAGTTTTAGAAAAAAGTGATTTCCGAAATCTTATACTTTTCGTTTCGCTAAATTTTTACGACCTATCTATCGTATGAAAGTGAATTTTATAAGACTTCTCATGACATATGTAAGTCCATACTTGACTTATGTACCTCTTCATAATTCTACAATTCGGTTATGGACTTACGTCATATCACAGTGGAATGTATGTCCTTAATTCTGTTATTGACTTATTATATCCTATACAAGTGAAACGTACATAAGTTCGTAACAAAATTGTACGGAGTTATGTCCCAACTGGAGAGTTTTGTCTTCAAAAGAATTCTGTAATTTATTTACAACTTTCTTCACAGGTATCGCAAAGTACTCTTAGTATGTTGAAATAGGACCAACATTAAACTCTTATACAGGTATATTCCACTTTGTGGAGGTCAAATAAAGTAAGACGGGAATATGGAAAACAAATTTGGACTTAAGAATTCATAATACAAAAACCGGAGGATGGAAATTATAGGCCAAGTGAAATAAGGACAAACAGGATATCCTATGGCTTTCTAAGTTCATTTTATAAATGAAATATGACTGCAATAGTGAAATGAAATAAGACTAATCCGTCAGACTTCATCTTTTGTTCAAATCAGGGTTGCAAAAGCTAAAGTCACTTGATAGCTTAAGCTTGGCTTTAATTCACAAGCTAGTGAGTGACTTATCACTTAAAAAAAATATAATTCAGAAGCTAGCAACTGACTTATGAATTAAAAAAAAAATTAATTCACAAGTCTGTTGGTGACTTGTGAATTAAAAAAATTTAAATCATAAGCTTCTTAGTGACTTATGAATTAAAAAAAAATAATTCAGAACCTACTAAGTGACTTTTGAATTAAAAAAATTCAAATCATCAGCAAGTAAGTGACTTATGAATTAAAAAAATTTAATTCAAAACCAACTTAGTGGCTTATGAATTAAAAATAAAATGCACGACTGGGTCGCACGAACTTGCTCCTATGTAATAGACTAGGAATTTTAAAAACGGATGTTATTAAAGTAAACTGTTCATAACGATAACATGAATTTTTTAAATTCTTTTAGTAGTAAGAGATAAAAACAGAATGCAGAATATGAATTTATGCAGGAACAAAAATTATAAGTCGTTGTACTGGTTCCTTAAAAAAATAAGCTTTTATGTACAAAATTTTTAAAACGTTTTTAAGAAAAAAATTTGGTACGCCAACCTTAAATTTTTATTATTGTACGAATAAAAGTCTAATTTCCAAAAAAAATATTAAGCCGTTCTTGAGATATCGATTTTTTCAAAAAAAAAAATTACTTTTTTTTCTAAAAATTGAAAAAATATTTTTTCTTAAGTTTTTAAATGCAATATTTTTTAAACTTTTTAGGAGCTTCTTTATAAAAAATTTCGTTAAAATCCGTTTTGCCGATAATGAGAAATTCAAAATTCGAAAAAATCGTTCTATGGTAAGTCAGTAATATCTAGATTTCAATTTTTTTTATATTAAATTATAGATCGTAAAGATTAATCAAAAGAAAAAAAATTTTAGCTAAATTCTCTAAACCGTTTTCAAGAAAAATACGATTTTCGAAAACCATTTTTTAAAATTTGTATGGAAGGTACCGTTAGTTTTAGATAAAACAAAATTCTTTTTTTTCAAATCTTGTAGATTATGTTAAGAAACTTTTATTTGTCAAGTTTGAAAAAAATCGAGCATGGGGTTTTCGAAATATTGAGTTTCCAAAAAAAAATTTTGAATTTTTTTTTTAAATCCAAAAAATAAAAAATTGAAAACTTGAATATGTTATAATATTTAAACTTTAGAGGAGCTTTAGCATAAAAAAAATGATTTAAATCGGCTGTACCGTTTTCGAGAAAATCAAAAACAAAAAAAATGGACCCAGGGGGGCTACCAAAAATAACAATTTTTTGGAAATTTTTTTTCATTCATTACCTAGGTTTAACTAAAAGAAATTTTTCATTTTTTTTTTTTAAATTCTGTGGGACAGTTTTTGAGAAAAAAAAAATATTTATAAAATTTCGAAAAAAATCGTATGGCAGGTACCGTTATTTTTGGTCTTAAAAAAAAACAGAAAAAAACATCCGGGGGGAAAAAATTAAAACCCATATCTACCAAGTTTGAAGAAAATCGGCCGAGCCGTTTAGGCTGTAGGCGAACCGACAGACAGACAGACAGACAGAATTGCGAGACCCACTTTTTTGGTCTTCGCTATCATCGTAATGTCAACTTTGATCAAAATCTCGAGTTCGATTTTTTTTACAAATGCATAACTTGCCTTATTGTACCTTTAAGTCGCAATTAAAAATCTACAGTTGTAGAAAACGAAAATGTCCCTATACTTGTAGGCATTCTGCTTACATTCAAAGAGAGATAAGCAACGCGGAAACATCTTAATAAAAATAAAATGCACGTCTGGGTCGCACGAACTTGCTCTTGAACATGTTTTTATGAAGTTTGTGTTCCAACTTCCAAATAGGTTCTGAAGAGAAATAGATATTTTTCTTCTTCAGTTTTTTTTTTTCCATCTGGCTAAGTGTTGAACTTGGAAGTCCAAATCCAAATCTTGAGTTTCCGTTTCAGAAATATACCGATGGAACTGCTTTCCAAATCCACATTTTTATACGTGAAGTGCGCTATGAACAAAGCTGCGTCATTTTAATTAAATAAATTAAGGACTTATGGTGGTACCCTTTGGCGTTATGGTTAGTGCATTGAACTGTCATGCAAAAGGTCATGGGTTCGATTCTCAGCCGCTGCCAAAAATTTTGTTTTCACGGTTGTACTGCCTCTTCTTGCGACGAATTGACAAATCCTCCAAGAGTATCTCTTCTCATGAAAAGTGCTGCTCATTAGCCGTTCGGATTCGGCAGAAAATTGTAGGTCCCCTCCATTCCTGAGAGTTGTATGTCACTAGGTTCTGGTTCTCTTCGAGCTGTTGCACTACCATATTTATTTATTTATTTTAAGGACTTATGCCGTAAGGACAATATAAAGATTGCATTGAATTAATTTAATTTTTGAAGTTGTTAGTTAACAGGCACTAGGGATACACTCGACATGTTTTCCCTATCTATACAAAAGACATAACCAACATTGTTTATTGAAATTTACTTGGGTTTTCCTTGCCGATGTCGAAATTTGTAAGTTTTCAAAGCACCACTAAACTTTTATTTAAATAAACTTAAATGTTCATTTTACTTTAATTAGCAAACCTGATGGGACCCAAAAGCAATTCAGTTTAAAATTAATATTAAATTGAAAAAAAAAAAAAATCACAATACCACATCATCGGCGCAATTCAAGTTCCCAGACCGGATCAATATTTTACAAAAATATATTCCTCAACTTATGCAGAAATTTGCGTCTGTACAGCACACATCCATGCGCCATCATAATCACAACGTGTTGATCCTTTTTGTACTCCTATTTTGTGTTCATCACATGCGCAGCGCATGCATCGCCATCAGGTAAAATTCCACTTTCGGATAAAATCAGATCGGCATCGACCAACCTCAACGCAATAATGGCCAACTTAAAAAAAAGTAGGTTCATACAGAGATACCTATGTCTGCCTACCTTAGCTTACAGTGCCGTAAGCTTCAATTGCCAGTAAGACAGTAAGATAGTAAGACAATGGGTCATTACTTCCTTTTGTGTGCATCGTTGTTTCTCGTTGCCTGCGAGTCGCTTGCGTTTATGTTGTCAAGTCACGGCTATAGAGGATGCTTCCATATGAGCTTGGAGCATAGGTATACCTTCTTTAAAAAAAAGATGCATGTGCCCAAGCATGACTGCAGTCGGCTCGTCGCCTGATGGTAATCAGTATCATCATCGTCATTATATTAATGCTATCTCCCTCCAACTATGAAATTCTTTACCTCTGGAACAATCAGACCAACCTTTTTCGGGACCAGGATTGTTCAATCTTGAAAACTTGAATAGTACGCGCTAATTTCATCGATGCTCAAAAGCAGTTATTTTATCTTCGATTATATTGAGTTCATCTCGAAAAAATCCTGGGCCTCTGAGCATTTTTGGCCAAATGGAGTTTGGCTTGCGCACACTGATGCGATGAAACGCAATTCACCTGTAACAACTATAACTGCAAACGTAAAACACTTCCATTCATCTTAGCGATAAAAGCGACCGTGACGAAAATCCCCCGAGTAAGAACAGAGTCCCTTCTCATAAAATCATCACTTGAATTCATAAAATTCTGACACCGAACCGTTTTATTTATCACTCTAGCAGACTTGGAATGCCATAATTCACATGACCAAACTATCTCACTTGGCGATTATGGCACTCTTAATTCTGACATTGATATCTAAACTAAAGATAATTAAGCCCTAAAGTTAAAAAAGTTAGGCTTCTGGGGCTCATGTGGGGCTTATGTGCATTGGGCTTTCATCAGTGTTTTGTCGTTTTTCTAGATCTGGGAGAGAATTTAATGCTACCTTCTCACAGGTGGGAAGTAGGCTATTTGCATTTTTATTGTCGGAAAGTGCATATGAGCTAATTAGGGCGAGTTTAATTTGATCAATAAGCGCGCGGAGATATATGGAAATACGAGGGCTCTAAAGTGAAATGTGAGCCCCTGTTTTGGGACTCTCTATTGTAGCCATTTATCCCGTCATGCTAAGTCGAATACGCTCATATCTCATTTCGAATAAAGAGGTGAACATAATTTTATTCAGTGTACCTTATTAATTATTGAAATTTCCACTAATAGGGCCCATTCTTTTTGGAAATTAACTTTTATTTGAACTTAATATGCTTTCAGTACAAATATTAAGACTTTTAAAGGAACATATATCATGGTTTTAGGGTTTTTTTTTGGAAAGTGAACCGGAGATGGGTGTGAGAATCATTTTTCGGATACATTGAGGATAGTTTATCCACAAGTTTAGAATTTGATGTGTTTTTGATCAATCCTAACACTGAGGTAGAATATAAGGCACCGGGGGAGGCTGTCTTCGACAAAAGAAAAAAAGATTTTCTGGAGAAATGTTTTACTCCATTTAAATACAACAGAGGGAGCCATTCACTAGAGAGTATTTAAACCTACATTATGTAAACACAGGACAGATTAGAGTCCGCAAAAGATTACAAAAGCGAGAAAATTTGGTTTGAAAAACGGTTGATCATGAAAAAAATTTAATCTACGTGGCTCAGGGCGAGGGACAATAGTGCATTTGTTGGGTAATTCCAAAGACCACTTTCCACACAAGTTCTGGACGAAATTAAAAGAAATCTTGTACACATTATGGCCAGTTGTACAGGTATTTCCTATTTCGGCGAATTAATTTAGGTTCATACTGGGTTCAAATATGTTTTAATAGCCAGTTACATTGTTGTCCTCGCTTAGTTTGTCAAAATAGGAGGGATAAAATCTTGATACGAGAATCAACGATCCTTGTGCAAATGCATGTTAAATTTTATTTGAAAATTAGGGCTATAAAATTAAGGTCAGAATTACAAGAGATCAATTGTGGCATGAGCTGTGTGGCATGGCGCGCCACTACTCCACAATCTGCACCAAACTATCAGTCCCTGTGGATGCATTGGTTTCTGAACAATAACGTGCGGATTTTCTGAGCCTCAAATGCGGCAATTTAGTTTGTTAACGTAGCCACCGAGAAAAGATGATTTTTCGCCCAAAACCGTTGTCTAATTCAAGCTGTTCTAGTGCCAAACTATAAACCAATAACGAAGCGGATAGTCTTGCACCTTGAAATGCTAAGTCAATAGGACCTTGTAAGCGAATAACCCGAGATCTTTGTGCAGAATTCTCCTCAGGCTAGTGCGTGAAATTTTTTGCTGTTAAGATCGATGGCGAGTTGATGTTCGTGAATCGAGTGTTACACTCTCGGCTCCAGCAGCCACATTCTCGTCTGTGCGCATGACTATGAGTGTTGTCCCCTAGAATACCAGTCTCACGAAATTTTTGCACAATCTTGCTAGCAGCAGGTACGGTGGTGCTTCATTTCAGTCATAACTTCATTTCAAAAAACGCACTGTTTGGGCTTGATAGCACTCACTTTACTCAGGAAAATTCTCTCAAAAAGTCCATCTATACCCAGTGCTTTAATGACAGAAGCGGGCACGTGGACTACCACAGATGAAGAATCTCTTAATCTGTTATTAGACACCCACTTTCTAGGTAGCTCTAACATACTTTACGACTTAACATCAGAGCCTCAAACCGCTACAAGCGACACAGTTGATCTAATAACGCGGGAAAAACTGCAATGGGCTGTAGATAGCTTTGATCCATATAAATCTCCAGGACCAGACGGAATCATTCCGGCTGAATTACAAAAATGCTCTGATATGATCATTCCACCATTGGAAATCATTCTGACGAGCTGCGCAAGGTTGAGATACATTCCTAAAGCCTGGAGAATGGCAAAAGTAGTCTTCATTCCTAAAGCAGGGAAACCCTCTCACGTTAACCCTAAAGATCTACGACCAAACAGCCTATCATCCTTCCTTCTTAAAACCTTGGAAAGATTGATTGAAATAATTCACATCAGACATAACTTAAAACCATGTCTCATTTCCACAGCTCATGCGTACTCTAAGGTAGGGGTGTCCATTTAAGAAAAACATCGATGTGTTTATTCGATGTTAGACATCGGAAACCGGCATCGATGTCTTCCGATACATCGCTTAAGAACATCGATGTTTTTTCAACATCGAATACCTACTATATTTAATGATTTTTTACTTTAACAAATGGAAACTAACAATATGCGCTAGCAAAAGTATTATCTATTCCTTGAAAATTCCAAAAAAAAATTTGATCAGTTTAATTGTTTTAGATTAAGATTAGCGTAAAAAGGCAAATTTCGATTCACAAATCACACTGTAGATGAGTGAGAGTAAGAGCAAGTATATGAAGCAGTACAGTTCAGGCAGGACAGTGAAATGAAAGACTAAACCTAAGAAATTAATCAAAGATAAGAACTAAAGACAAAAAAGAGCTGATGCACACATTAGCCGAGTTTTTTTTGGAAAATTTATCCATAGTACAGTAGGATTTTATATGAATAACAAATACAACATCCTCAGTAGGATCACTGCCGATAAAAAGAGAAGTGAAATCCTGCTGCGGATAGAGATTTGACGTTTATTCGAGTATTGGCAGTGATTCTACTGCGGATGTTGTATTTGTTATTCATACAAAATCCTACTGTACTACCGACAACTTTTCCAAAAAAAAACACGGCTATTTTTGCAAAAGTATGCGTTATCTCGGTTGCTTAGTTATCATTTCTACAAATTCGAAAAAAGTCAGCTCAGTTGCTCGTAAAAGAGCCGATTCTCATATAAAAATAAGTCTTTATGTTCTTTGTCATAGTTTTTCGATTTAAAAAAAAAAACATCGATACATCGAATAGAAAATTTACTAGGCAAAACATCGGATCAATGCGATGTCTCGTATGGTGAACATCGAATGGATTCGATACATCGATGTTTAGTGAATATCCCTACTCTAAGGGAAAATCAGTAGAAACAGCACTTCATTCGCTGGTACGTGGTATTGAATATTCCCTCAAATACAAAGAATACAACCTAGTTGCTTTCCTAGATATCGAAGGAGCTTTCAACAACGTCAGCTACCAGGCGATCACAACAGCAATGAACAAGCTGAAAGTAGAGAAATCACTCATAGAACTTATAAGTCTCATGCTCAAAAGCAGGACAATAACTTCCAGCATGAGAAGTTTTACTACCACCAGATCGGTGAATCGAGGTACCCCCCAAGGTGGGGTCCTTTCGCCTCTCTTATGGAACATGGTAGTAAACGAACTTCTAACATCAATGGAAGCAGAGGGTTTCAAGGTGATTGCTTATGCTGACGACGTTGCAATATCTGTATCTGGGAAACATCCCCAAGTTCTCTCAGAACTCCTACAAAATGCCTTAAATAGGCTAACAAAGTGGGCTAAGCAATGTGGCTTGGACGTCAATCCACATAAAACAGAATTAGTACTCTTTACGAGAAGGTTCAAAATTCCTCAGATTAACCCACCCAAGATTAAAGGAATACCATTAAGCATTTCCGACCAAGCCAAATATTTAGGCCTCATTTTAGACAAAAAACTAAATTGGAAGGCAAATATTGATGAAAGAGTAAAAAAGGCTACCGTAGCGCTCTTTACTTGTAAAAAGGCTATAGGATCAAAATGGGGCTTCTCCCCAAAAATAACCCACTGGCTATGCACCTCGGTAATCAGACCGATACTCATTTATGGAGTTGTCGTATGGTGGACCGCACTGGACAAGATGATAAATCTAGATAAACTCATCAAAGTCCAGCGGTCAGCAGGTGTGTGCATCACAGGAGCACTTCGCTCAACACCAACCGCAGCCCTGGAAGTGCTTTTAAACCCAATACCTCTTGACATCTTCTCCAAAATGGTGGCAGCCAACTCATGCGTGAGGCTTAGAGCCACCTCTCAATGGATCAGTAACAATACTGGTCATACTACCATCTTAGATAATTTCAGATCTATCCCAGATCCCAAGAATGGTATTCGATAACAGCTTCCTTGTTTCCATCCCTTCAAGATCGTCTTGGGAAGAAGAGAGACCCCTGGAAGACAATGCGGTACACTTCTATACAGACGGTTCAAAGACCGATCACGGCGTTGGAAGTGGTATCTATTCAAAACAACTGAATCTCAGTCTTTCATATAGACTTCCCAATCAATATAGTGTATTCCAGGCAGAAGTAATGGCGATTAAAGAGGCACTATCCTGGCTCAAAGAAAACGTTATATCTTGCAAGGATATACGAATCTTCTCGGACAGCCAGGCCGCTCTCAAATCTCTCGCGTCTGTCTCCACAAACTCTCTAATAGTCCACGATTGTCGATCATCTCTCAACGAGATGACAGAACAGTTTAATATTCACCTCATTTGGGTGCCGGGCCACAGAGACATTCCGGGAAATTGCAAAGCCGATGAGCTCGCCAAAAACGGAACACTTCTGCCGACTGTTAGACAAAAACATAACATAGGAACACCACTTGCTACATGCAAATATCTTCTCAAACAACATGCTCTAGAATCAACAAATGCTAGATGGTCACAGGGTACCACCTGCCTGGCAACTAAACAAATATGGCCAAGCATAGACCTTAAACGGTCAAAAGACTTGATCTCCCTGAGCAGACAAAAAGCTCTACAATCGGAATTATAACAGGACACTGCCTCATAGGTCGACAGACATGCTTTGAGGCTAGGAGTCTACACAAATGACTTCTGTAGAAGCTGCATGGACGAGGAGGAAGAGGAAACAGTCCAACACCTCCTATGTACATGTCCAGCACGCTCCAATAGAAGGAATAACTATCTCGGTAGTCCCTTCTTCGATAATACCAGTGAACTGGCAACGATCGACACAAAATGTCTCTCTAACTTTATTAAAAGCACGGATTGGTTTGTTTAAATTCATTACTCTCCCATGAGTAACTACTTTAGACTACTACAACTAGACAGCCACTCCAACCTACCTACCTAGCACTCACTTTGAAAATATGTTTTCAATATTTCCCAACGTTGTTCAATCGTACAGCGACTCATTTACTCATTTCGTTCAGGATTCCGAGTGGGAAACAGCTGTCAGTGTCAAAATAACCTATATGATTTAAAAAGATAACACTAGATGGCCCAGTCTGTATAACTTAGGGACCTATAGTTGAATGAATGACTCATACTTTTAAAATTTTTGTTTGAAAAGCAACTCTTATAAAGGGTTTTCCAATTTGCAATTGTCGCGGGTAGATTTTTTTTTTTTTTTTTTTTTTTTTTTTTAAATTTGACGGCCATTTTGTTTTTGTGGCATTTGTCAAATCTTTAGTTACAAAGCCAAATTAGTATAGCAATAGCAACATACATGATTGTACAGCACACCCAAATAATAAAACTTTATTATCAAATTAGTTAGTGCAAGCGTTACGCGTGTTGTGTCCATTTTACGGTGGACCCCCTGCGCAGTCGACTCTTCAACATTTGGTGGCTAAATTTGTGACGGTAATCAATCAACCAACATTCCTACGTCAAATGAACGCAGGATCGGCCGAGAACATGGCCACGTTCTGTGAAATAGTACAACAGAACAAGAGCATTCCATTCCTTACTGTGCATAAGAACTCGGCCTTTCGTAGACTTCAACTTGGTGACAAGATTCAACTGACCCATAAGCTCGAAGGTCATTGCATAGACAATGTCGTTTATTCGCTGAATGATCTTCGGTGCGTTCGAAAGAGGATCACAATTTTGGCCTTAAGATCATCTTTAGCGGCGAGGAGAATTTTTGGACGAATGGATGTGTTAACAAGCAGAATTGGCGAATACGGGACGACACAAACCCATACGAAGTTCACCGAATGACATTGCATCCTCAAGAAGTTAGATACCGCATGATATGAATTTTAGCTGGCGGTGGCGTCATTGATCTGTACTTTTTCGAAAACGATGCCAATGGCGAGTGCTACAGAACGATGATTATCAATGTCGTCTCCTCTATTGCGAGCTCTTTGCTTTTTACTTACGTTATAGGTTTTTTCTCTAAATTTTGCAATTTTCAGCAAGCTTCCTCCAAATTTTTTTTTCTCGGTAAATCGCTATACCATGACTATCTTCAAAAAAAGCAGACATGTCTTAAATATGAACCTAAACGGTTTTACCAATTCATAAACGTTAAAAGGAAATCTGATGGTCTTTCTACCACTTTCGTTATCTGTCAAGCAGTATGCACCTTATGGGCACTGAAAATGGCTACGACGTCGATGTAATGACTACTGACTTTAGTAATGATACGAGTATGATGGCTATGATCTCTTACTAAATTATTTATATTAAACTTGAAGATTTTAGTTTTCCCAAATTGTTCATCCGATGGAAGAGCTCTTGTTTGGAAAGTCGCCTATACAATGTTGTGTTCAAAGATGTCCGATCCTATCTCTGCAACCTCGGGCGCTCCTGAAAGTAGCTGTCTTATTTGTCTTTGCCATAAGAGATTTTGAAAACATTATACTATTTTCTAACCTTTCTTTATTATGCCGATGATAGAAAAATTACTTACATAAGTAATATCTTCTTCTTCCCTGCTTCAAAAAGACTTTAATTATTTTCTTATTTGGTGTAACAATATTTTTTTTTAACTAAATGTTAAAAAATGAAGCCCCTATGACTTTGAACTAATAACTCTTCGTGATCATGACATTCTATGTGAATAGGGAGTTCGTTCACATATTGATCAAATTATTGAAAAAGTGAATTCTTTCCTTGGTTTCATAAAGCGTTGGGCCAAAAAATTTTCCAACCCCTTCGTTACCAAATCACTCTTCATCACATACGCAGTGGGTTAGCGTGCCATCTCGGCGCCCGTTGCAGGAGACCCATTTGGCCGCCCCCATTCAATACTTAATTAAAATTAAATTTCGAGACATCATTTCACAGGCAATAAGGTACTTTTTGTTGAAGGTAAAATAGGATTAGCAGTTTAACAAACGGATTCTACTAGCCTTACAAGCAGTGAAGTCAGAAATAACTTTGTCAAAATCATTATTTGCAGCTAATTCTTGTTCAATGGACAATATAGCCAAGTTTGATAGTGTAGTGGACCTCATACTGGATCTGAGATAATTTTTGATTAGCTCCAACTTCGAAAAACTTCTCTCACAACTAGCGAAACTAATTGCCAAAGTCAAATATATGCGAATCAAGATGACTATATTTGGAACCGAAATTCCCAGATTCAGTTTTTGAATGAACTGGAGGAGCTCCAGTGGTCCTTTGCCCCTTATATCTTCCTCTGATTCAGAACTGGCGTAAAACTGCTGGAGACGCTTGCGCTCCATCTAAGACTTGTCCTTGTCGACGTCTTCTAATGTATGGGATAGATCACACTCGTACTTGCTGTCATTTCTTGAATGATCTTGTCAAATGATGCGAACACCTCTCGACGGAGTTCCTGCTCGTGAGACAAAGCTGCATTTGCGGATTCATCGCCATGCATGTGTTTTTTTCTGCGCATTCTCCTCGTTTTGAGATCGATTCCGAGTTTTTTGCAGAGAGTCTTAGCAAAGTCAATTGCGGCTTGGACTAAACGGTCTCTGCTCTCCACTAGGAGAGCTTTTAAAGCGCAGAGTTTCTGAGCACACTTATCCTCACTCGGTCCTCGTTGCTGCAGATAAATCTGTGCGTCATCTACTTCAGGTAGCACTGCAGCTCAAAAGCCAAGAAAAGTGAGGAAGTTGAATGAGTGCATGGCTGTCAGAAGAACACTGGCTCCCTATCTTGTTTCGGAAGTTTTAGATGAATCTGTCAATTCTTCCAGTACCTCAAGAACTTCATCAAACTTATTTTTAAGCGTCTTGACAGCTTCACGTCTAGCGCTCTAGCACGTTTTAGTGACTCGTTTCACTGCTTGACCTGTGACGGCAACCAAAGCGTTCCAGCGAGCAGTTGATGCAGAAAAGAAGGCAAACAGCTTCTCCAGAGTTCCAAAAAACGTTACGGAATTCACACAGAAGCAGCGTGTACCCCAGCCAAGTTGAGTGAGTGGTTTGTGCATGCAACGAGTTTAGCTTTCGGATTCAGTGCTTTAATCCGGGCTCGAACTCTATTGCGGATCCTTGACATTGTGGCAGCGTTGTCATAAGCCTTTTCTCTCAAGTTCTGTATATCCAGTGCGTCCAATGTAATCTTCGCGATTATATCGTTGCTGACACCTTCTGCATTTTTTCCTTTTGGTTCGAAGAAGTCGATGAAAGATACTACCACTGCGACCTTTTCTCCCTCGATATGTACGTATCGCAGAACCTGGCTCATTTGGTCTTTGTGTGAGATGTCTGGTGTACTGTCGAAGATTACGCAGTAATATTTAGCTTCTTGAATGCGACGGGTGATGGTGGATCGAACTTGCTGTCCCAGTTAGTTTATCAATTCATTCTGAGTTTCTGGAGATAGATACGAAACTGGGACTCTTGCTTCCAGCTTTATTCTTGTCAGGTATTCCATTAGAAGAGGGTCATATTTAGCTAGGAGGTGCACTAACTCCAGAAAGTTCCCGCGATTGCCACTATCATCTCCTCGAATGTCTTCTGGATGTCCTCTGAAGGCCAGGTTCTGTTTGGCTTAGAACTGGATAATATCCAGCAACCGGTACAGTACATCCCTCCACTTCTTCTCTTCACTTTCGAAAACTTCTTATTGTTTCTGATCGATGGTTGCTTTACAGTTCAGGCGAACTTCCAACTCCTTCCATTTCAAGAAGCTCTGCTCATGGTCCAGGCTGTTCTCAAGGTCTCCGATTCTTGGATTTAGCTTCCACTATTTATTGAATCCTTCTTTAGATGCGAAGTTCGAGCCGGAATTGCCAAACAGCTTACAACAGAAACATTACAAGGATTGCTTCAAAGGCGAGTACACCATCCATGTTCAGAGAACCTTTTAACCGTTAGATAATGGTTTGTAGAACCACTCTCTGGTTAGTTTTCGGGTACCGCCTTTCGTTGAAGTCCCAAATTTGGAATCGATGTGCTGTACTGAGTTCTTCGATCATAGTAGAAGGCCAGCAACCTACATCCATCGTCGAGATCCACATCTTTAGCTTCGGCAAGAACAGAAGGCTCGATTTCAATTATGTCTTGTTTGGCAACATCGAGGTTCACTTCTTTTCCTTAAACATTTTCCAACAACAAAATCTTGAAGAAAATACTATAAAAACTTCTTGTATTTTTGCAACGCCTTGAGCTACTCCTACTCCGTATTAGACCAATTTCAAAGCCAAATAAAATGCCTGTATAATGAAATTCTCTTAATCCGTAAATGCAAATTAAATTAACACGATATTAATTAACTTACTATAATGCAACGCATCCTCCCAACTGAGGTCTGGACTTTTTTCATTCGTCAAGTTGGACCTCGCTGTTCAATTTCACTCGCATGTCATGTTAAGTGACTTCATTTGTTTTGATGTTTGGCTTAGTAGAACGTGCATGGATTCAATTGGTCTTACAAGCACTTTTCGTTAGTCTTCTTAATTACCAGTCAACATCAAGTTCTTCACAAAAACAAATCATACATATGAACACTGCTTATGGAATAAACCTGTGGGAAGCTCCTTTGAATGCAATCGTATGAATGAATCTTAAAAACTCCTGATAGATTACTTATTTGTTAAAGCAAACAGAACTTGTTTGTGCCGCTAATCGTGCAAGTCACACAGCAGGACATTGATTAGTTGCATATTTCATGTCACAAATCATTTAACTTGCACTCATATCTGCGGTACCTCTTTTTTTTATACACTCCGAGTGAATTGATTAGGGACATATTTTAATTTAAAAGATGAAAGTTCATATACATTAGGAAACGTTGACTTAGGTATTGTCATTATTTCGAGAAATTAAATTTGAAATATCTAACTATTTTGGAAAGTGGAAATTGCAAGAATTAAAGTTGAGTATCTGAAGGGTTTCGTAGAAATGGAGATATGGAATAGTTTGGTAGAGTTTTTAAAAAGAGATATTTCGACTTTGATTTAATGGACTTATAAATAGAATATTCATTTGTACCTAACTGGGAATTTTTTAAGATGTCAGTTAAGAAAAAAGTTTTTGACTAAGAATAAGACTTTATATTCTAGTTAATAAGTCCTCGAAATTTAAAACAAATGGCATCGCCACCTCAAATACAACATTTTATTTATCAAAATATCTTTCAAAAGAACGCACCAACATTTCTTAGGCAGATCTGTCACATGGTTTTGTAATGGCTGTCATTTTACATATATAGACGGCTACCACCATTTTCGTTAAATGGATAAAAGTGAGTTTCAATTTTCTCGTTAAAATAGTGTATTATCACGCAAACCAAACAAATGGTTGACAAATATTATGAGGACTCTTCACCATTTATTGGAACCATTCACCATTAATTAAATGAATTTCAGTGTGGTCGTTCGAGCACAAGGGACACCGAACGTTCTGGTGATAAAATCCATGGCTTGGCAATTCACGATCGACGAATGAAGAGAGATTGGAGAAGCTAAAATCTTATCACACGGATGAGCAATTTCGATCTAAGCATAAACATTTTGACACGAAAAAGTTTTCCGAAAGATGGGTGCCTAGAAAATGGGTATAACTATTACCAGCACATATAACGCAGAGTTGCTGGATCAATTCCAAGCCGATTTCAAGCAAAACCGGCCGCAAAATAGAAACGTAGTTTGTTGCGGTTGCAACAGAAGTTGGACTTTAACAAATGGGAACAAATATTTAATAATACTTGCTGCCCTACAATCAATAATGAAAGGAAAAATGGATCATGGCTCGATGGGGAGTGTAGAGGAGAGAGTCAAGTTTCTTTTTCATGTAAAAGCTGTTTCCAAAGATAAAGACGTTTGATAACGTCTTGTTCTACAAGTTAAATGAATGAAAGTATACTTATAGCTTTAACTAAGCCAAATCAATACAATTTTCTTTAGGGCTACGAGGGTGGTGTACTTCAATATAAACCTATATAATCCTTAGGACCATGGCAGCGAAAACTGAACCAAACTGACAAAACACCAGCGCCCGTAAACCTGAACACGGAAGTCCAAAAGATTTTTGGATCCGACCTACTCACGGTCATAGGAAAAGCTAAGAGTGCAGTTCCATCAAACTATGCGCAGCTTATCGAAGGCGAGAAGTCCGTGGCGCTGGCCACTTTCTTATTCCAAATATGCAATTAAAGAAGCTCCGCATCCTGACGTATAATGTCAATTCATTGTACAGCCTTCAGAATAGGACGACATTTAACTTGTGGATTAAAAACAGCAACACGGACATCGCTCTCATCAGTGAGACCAACGTCACCAGACGCAACAACATCGACATGGCTGGCTTCAAAACCTTTCGGCAGGACAAAGATAAGGGCCGTAGAGGGACCTCCAAATTCTCAACGGTGTCCTCGAGAGAAGCACATATAGGCTCATCGGCGGTGATTTCAATGCCAGGCATCAGATGTGGCTGGATACTACTATTTCACCTGAAGGCAAGGCGATTGTTGACTGGCTGGACGCCAACAACGACCATCACTCCTTAGTGGTTGTTTTACAAACCCACCTTTCCCAGAACACCATCAACGCTGGACTTCTTTCTGGTTTCCTCTTAGTCCACACTCTTCCGGAAATCCGGAATTATATCTGTACATTATTGCCTAGTGACACGGACCATGAAGCTGTTCAACTATCGATCAACGTTAACCAACCCATACTCGTTATAACAGAAACTCCTGAGAATTTCATTAATATCAGACGGCTGGATATTGATAAACTTCAAAGAGACATCCAATTCAGCTTAACTCTTCCACTTTCAGACAGGAATCTGCACCCATTGCTAAAAAGAATATCAGGTCTTAGCCAACCGACAAAGATATTGATCTACAAGCAGCTCCAGCGATCAAGTGATCAGCTATTCCTTCCCAGTATGGTTTTCCATCTCGAAGACAGCTATGAAGGAGCTTCAACTATTCGAAAGGAAGATACTGAGGATCTGCACTGGACTCTACTTCGACCGTCAACGACAGAAACACTATAGGAACGAGCATCTCTACACAGAAGCGAATTTAATCCCACTGGACAAATATCTAGTTCATTCAATGAAGAAACTAATAGGGAACAACATCGACCACCCGAATCAGCTTATGAGAAGGATGACCACAGAACAACGACATCCCGAACCGAGGTACCTCAGTGTGATGAAAACTCTGGATGACAATGTAAAGACAAAAAAAAAAAACAAAACAAAAGAGGACTTAAAATTGACCCGTGAGGAATACCATTTTCTGTCAGTAGAAAGCACTACACGACGTTATTTTTTCTTTTACGGCTCTCATAAATTCTATCACATAAAAATTAGTTAATTATGAGAAAATACAGCTCAAAGAGAAACTTAATAAAAAGTATTGAGCACAAAACACTTTGAAGTCATTTTAATTTATTAATTCCTATATTAAACAAAATAAAAAATAACCCATTCAGAAGAAAAAACTGAAAAATCTGACACATTTAATGAATCTGTAGTGTAGATGTGCTATGAACCTTAGATCATACATTTATGAATAAAGAAGAACCAAGCCCGGCATTATTTTAATACAAGTCAAACTGCAATTTTAGTTTCGACGAGGAAAAACAGCACAAAACTGAAAAAAAAATACGTTAGAATAAGCCAGACAACGTATGCATGCATGCATACGCTACGCAGTACGCACCCTATACACACAGAATACACCTCTCCACGATCTCTAGACAAATTATTGAATTTCCTTATTAAATAACGGTCAACGGTTCACAATCGATCAGACACTATAGAATACACTTGCAAGAACAAGAGAAAAGTCCATAAGTATCTTAAAGTCTACGCGAGATCGGTCACATGCAAAAAAAAAAAGGTGCGGAATTCTTGAGTATTCGTTTCTGCTTCCAGAAAAATGCAGATCGATTCCATTCCAATCGTAGTGAGTTTATTCAATTCCCTGAGATGTGATTGTTAATAATTGGCGTAGCACTTCCTCAAGACGGTAAACCGTTTCTAAAGTTCATATGAGTTTTTATTCAAGAAGAGTGCGTGCTTTTCATATGAGACCTTTGACCACGGCTTCATAAGCTTCCTGATTCTTTGGCTTAAAGCAATAAGCGCGCTTCTGTTGTTTACTTACCATGAATGTCAGCATCATTAATCTCCGTACAAGGAATACACAATAATATATACGAGTGTGTCTGTATGATTGTATGACAAATATTATCCTTTTGTCAATTAATTAATCATCTTAGCATGATGATGATCAGAAAGGAACTATTCTTTAGTTGAAGGCGAAAAATCCAGAGAATTTTTACTACAAGTCGTACCTTAGGATCAGATGAATAAAATGTATTTGGAGGAGCCTTAGGCTTGGGTATCGAATAGGTTATGGAACTAAAGTCTGATAGTTAATTTTTCAAAAATATAGCAATGGTGGGGCGCTTACCAGAACGTGAATCAAAGGCTTGTGAATGTACTTTTGGAACACTTAGAAAAATGTTGGAGATTGTGGAACTTTGGTTAAGCCATAAATATGAAGATATACCTTTTGATACCACGATCATTTCTGATACCTTCAACGATTTACTAACAACTTAAGATGAGGTTTCCTTCGAGTACCTACACATCTACATAATATAATTTGTTAAAAAGAGTTTTTAGTTATGAGAAGCCATAAATAAAGATGCTGCCTCTAGGTTTTATGTTCTGTTTAAGGTATAATATTTCGAAGAATCAAGTAATATTGTTAGAGACTTCAATCCAAGAGATATCAATCAATCCATAGGGATACTCACGAGACTGCCAAGATAATAAAATACTGTGCTGTATTGTACAGAATCAACCTTTGATCAAAATAGCAGATGGTTTTGGAATTTTGTCAAAAGTAAGAAATAATCTAATGGCATACCAAATTGCACGTAAGATTGAGAAACCTCGCCAAGTGATCTTACAACTGTTTGCAAAATGTTTGACATTTTTTTTGATCAGTTAAATCTCCTTCTACTTATTCAGATATTTTTTCAACAAACACTCATGTGCATTAGATCGATATATTAAGCTCTTTCGGAGTTCGCACAGGACAAACAACCTGGTTCTGATGGTATTCTTCCTTAAGTTTTAAAATCGTATGTATTAAATCCGTTCACTCGAGTATTTCTAATACGGAAATTTTTGTAGATGATGGATAGTGTCCTATTTTGTTACCATTCATAAGTCAGGTTCAAATCAAGTTGTTTCTAACTATCGTCCAATAATCAAACTCTTATCGATCCCTAAATTATTTGAAAAATTCCATAGTTTTTCAAAAGTTATCCTTCATTCTTCAGAAACTTATTTTTTTTTATTTTACCATACTTTTATTTCTAGACTGTCAACAATCAAAAATGTATTTAATGAGGTTATTGAAAATGTTGCCGTAATTTATACAGATTTTTCAAAAGCCATTGATAGGATACATCTTTAATCTTCAGTACAAAGCTTTATGTCTTAGGTTTTCATTCCAGTACGAGTATCTATATTGGGTTGGTTTGAATCTTATTTAAAGGGATACATTTCGTATGCGCATGTAAATAACAGAATGTCTGATCCCATGTATGTGAACGCTGAAGTACCGCAAGGGAGTCATTTCAGTCCATTTAATTTTTTTATGCTTCTCACTAACGATATTCCTTATTTTATTAGGTAAACCTTTTTTGTTTATCTCATGTTCGCGGACAATATTTAAATTTTTTAATGAATAAAATCCCTCAATGATTGCCTTCTAATTCAGATTGATATAATATATGTACATAATTAAGATTGGTGTAACACTAATGGGTCATTTGTAAATGTTCCTATGATTTCCTATCCTTTCGTCGAAATTGGTTGTCTATAAAGGGAGCGTATCGAAATCCCACTTTTTAAAATCCCGTTTTTTTCAAAAATACCGCCTTTTAAAATACCACTTTTGTAAATCCCGAGTTTTAAAATCCCACTTATTCAAAATCCTGATCTGTTACAATCCCGCTTTTAAAAATCCCGACTTATCCCGTTCAATCCCGCCGTTTAGGTTTTGATTGCAAAAACGGGTTAGTAAGAAACGGGATTACAAGAACCGGGATTTAAAAACAAAAGCGGGATTTTAAGAAAATGGATTATAAAAAGCGGGATATCGAACGCAACCCGTCTATAAACTATGTTTTCAACATTGATCCAGAAGACATCAGATCCATCTTTGATCCTTAGTTAACGTTTTATTTTCATATTGATTTTATCATTGCGAAATCCCTTACTTGAACTCTGAAAAAATTCCACTAAACTCGAATTGAGATTATCGAAAAACAGTTTTTTTAGACTTCATTAGATTCTATAAACAAATGTCTCTGTGTACACGAATCCTATGAAAATTTCGTTTTTGGGTGTGTGTTTTTATTATTATTCTTATGACTAAAGCCTAGTACTCACCTAGCGTGAAATGAAAAATAAATACGTTCCAAATTAAGCCTAGTACTCAGTTCAAGTGAAAATGAAAATTTCATATAAATGTGACTGCTGGTTCACTGGCATGAAATCTGCAACGAGAGGTGAGTACTAAAATGTGGATTGGAAAAACAAATATGTCCCACAACTTTTTCCACGCTATGATTTTCATTTCTCAATGTACAACCATCAAGAAAAAGTTTAAGGCAACGTGGAAAACTGTGACATTTGTCAGTTGATTTGAATATTTTGTTTCAAAACAAAAATTTGAAAATTTATAAACAGAAAGAACGAATCAGTTTAAAAATAATTGTCTTTTTTTTCATTCAAAGTGAGTATCAAAAATTCACGTGGAAAACTTTATTCTATTTTCATTTTTATTCTTCGCGTGTAATTTGGAACGTATTTATTTTTAATTTCACGCTAGGTGAGTACTAGGCTTTACACGCGAAGAATAAAAATGAAAATAGAATAAACTTTTCCACGTGAATTTTTGATACTCACTTTGAATGAAAAAAAATGACAATTATTTTTAAACTGATTCGTTCTTTCTGTTTATAAATTTT
This sequence comes from Philhelius festivus, assembly GCA_963931855.1. Classification (NCBI taxonomy): domain Eukaryota; kingdom Metazoa; phylum Arthropoda; class Insecta; order Diptera; family Syrphidae; genus Philhelius; species Philhelius festivus. The sequence goes on along the minus strand of OZ007556.1, from coordinate 29,765,877 downwards.
CAATTTTTTGTTTTGAAACAAAATATTCAAATCAACTGACAAATGTCACAGTTTTCCACGATGCCTTAAACTTTTTCCTGATGGTTGTACATTGAGAAATGAAAATCATAGCGTGGAAAAAGTTGTGGAACATATTTGTTTTTTCAATCCACATTTTAGTACTCACCTCTCGTTGCGGATTTCATGCCAGTGAACCAGCAGTCACTTTTATATTAAATTTTCATTTTCACTTGAACTGAGTACTAGGCTTAAATTATTATTATGAAACGAAGAAACGAAGCTATGTAAAGAAACAAACCATTTCAATTTCTTATCTAGCCTACAGGTTGAGGTACAGACCTACAGACATCCAGATAGACGGAATCATGACTTTTTCGTATTTTAATGTCAACTGACGAAAATATATCGAGTTCAATTTTTTCTAAAAGCAAGTAAAAAGTTATTTTAAACTCTACTTCGATTTTTCTCAATTTGCTTCACTTTTTTCTTCAAATCTACTTTGGCTTTCTTTCCGGAAGTGATTACTCTGTGGCGCTGGCGTGTAGTATGTATCTTTTTTTTAAAAACTTTGCATAGGGTAAATTACTAATGTTAATGAGTAACTTAGGTGCTCTAGAGATTAAATAAAAGGGGCGGTTATTTGGTTCATATTATTATATAAAAGCGAAACCATTTTAAAGTTTGGGTTCAATGATCTCAGAAAGTAGACAACCGATTTATTTGAAATTAATTTTATTGTTTTCTATATTATTATAAGAGTGTTCCTGGCTATAATTTTTGTTCATTAGTTATTTGTCAAACTTAAATAACGGGTGATTTTTTTGAGGTTAGGATTTTCATGCATTAGTATTTGACAGATCACGCGGGATTTCAGACATGGTGTTAAAGAGAAAGATGCTCAGTATGCTTTGACATTTCATCACGAATAGACTTACTAACGAGCAACGCTTGCAAATCATTGAATTTTATTACCAAAATCAGTGTTCGGTTCGAAATGTGTTTCGCGCTTTACGTCCGATTTATGGTCTACATAATCGACCAAGTGAGCAAACAATTAATGCGATTGTGACCAAGTTTCGCACTCAGTTTACTTTATTGGACATTAAACCAACCACACGAATGCGTACAGTGCGTACAGAAGAGAATATTGCGTCTGTTTCTGAGAGTGTTGCTGAAGACCGTGAAATGTCGATTCGTCGCCGTTCGCAGCAATTGGGTTTGTGTTATTCGACCACATGGAAGATTTTACGCAAAGATCTTGGTGTAAAACCGTATAAAATACAGCTCGTGCAAGAACTGAAGCCGAACGATCTGCCACAACGTCGAATTTTCAGTGAATGGGCCCTAGAAAAGTTGGCAGAAAATCCGCTTTTTTATCGACAAATTTTGTTCAGCGATGAGGCTCATTTCTGGTTGAATGGCTACGTAAATAAGCAAAATTGCCGCATTTGGAGTGAAGAGCAACCAGAAGCCGTTCAAGAACTGCCCATGCATCCCGAAAAATGCACTGTTTGGTGTGGTTTGTACGCTGGTGGAATCATTGGACCGTATTTTTTCAAAGATGCTGTTGGACGCAACGTTACGGTGAATGGCGATCGCTATCGTTCAATGCTAACAAACTTTTTGTTGCCAAAAATGGAAGAACTGAACTTGGTTGACATGTGGTTTCAACAAGATGGCGCTACATGCCACACAGCTCGCGATTCTATGGCCATTTTGAGGGAAAACTTCGGAGAACAATTCATCTCAAGGAATGGACCGGTAAGTTGGCCACCAAGATCATGCGATTTGACGCCTTTAGACTATTTTTTGTGGGGCTACGTCAAGTCTAAAGTCTACACAAATAAGCCAGCAACTATTCCAGCTTTGGAAGACAACATTTCCGAAGAAATTCGGGCTATTCCGGCCGAAATGCTCGAAAAAGTTACCCAAAATTGGACTTTCCGAATGGACCACCTAAGACGCAGCCGCGGTCAACATTTAAATGAAATTATCTTCAAAAAGTAAATGTCATGGACCAATCTAACGTTTCAAATAAAGAATCGATGAGATTTTGCAAATTTTATGCATTTTTTTTTTTTAAAAAGTTCTCAAGCTCTTAAAAAATCACCCGTTATTATTAATTTTACATTTCTTGTCCTTTTTTTCATTAGTTGACTTAAACAACCACTTATATCTTAAAGCCTATTTATAATAATCGATAAAGATTAGCATTGCTTCATAAAATCAATATTCTTGCGCAAATTTTAAGCTCAAAAACACTTCTTACTTACACATATGTACAACCTGAGAAATAAATAAAAACAAATTATACAATTATAAGCTTTTTGAATTTATTTTATCCAGGAATTAGATTTCATCACAATCGCGAGGTCGCTGCTTTGTTTTATGTCATTATTATTCCAACATTTTTAATTTTCTTTTCTTCCCATGCTCTCTCAGAACAATTTCAGAATTGTTCCAGAAGTATTAAGCTACATTTTCATACTCTATGTCGTCTGTTAGCTTGGCTGCACATAATTCTCGCAGTGGTATTGCTGGTTTCTTTTGTGTGCTCTTTTCAATAAGAGCTACACGAGATTTGGCACATAACAAACGTACTATGATTGTACCAGGGCTGACCTAAATGCAAGCTATATAAGCACTTTCTGTGGCATCTGGAACAAGGAGGTGTTGATGAATATTGGTCTATTGGAAAGACACGATAAAACAAGGAAATACATGAAAGATTATGACTGTTCAATCTCTTTTAAAGAAACTTGCTATTTACTACTTCTCACTTGTATCGATTTTTTATTAATATTTTTATCGTACTACCTATCAAAATACAGTCCACAATTTTTCTGATTCGACAGTTTAGTTTGTATCAAGACGTAAAAAGGATAACACACGAATTTGAACCCTCGAAGTTCGGAATATAATAAAAGGAATTAAAGAAATTAAATATTCGTTTTTGTGTTTCTATTTTTTGTTTTTATCTTATTTCGAATTAACAATGACAGTGTTCAATAGATGAGAATGATTCCTTGATAGTTCTGTTTCCTATCAGTTTTAACGTTCTGTTCTGGATTCTTTTCAAGAAATGATGGAAAGTTAAGGCTACATCTGCCGAATGATATGAGTTGTACTCGAATTTTGTACTTATAAGCGCATCACAAATTGTCGTCAGATCCCAGGGGGTGAAAAATTTCTGACACCGATAAAGAAATCCTAAGCATTTAGCAGCGTTTGTGGTTGTTATTATTATGCGCCTTGATGCAGAAGTTGCCACCTTTGGCAGCCAGGTTTTAATATTGCCTTCTAAGTCTAGGTTGAAGTCAAGTTCTATCTCCATATTATCTTGTAGAAAATCTTGCATAAAACGTGGATGATTAGCGCACCATTTTCGTAACTTAAATCCTGCCTTCTTAAGTATGTACATCGATAAGTTGTTCTTGCTTTTCTAATGTTGTTCCGGTCGTGACATCGTCTACATAGAAATCTTGCTGAAGGATTTGATGCGACATTATGCCTGATTAAGATAGATGTTGCAAGGATTTGAAAGCCAGTTATGGAGCGGGAACTTGACTTTAACCTAGAGTCAGAAGACAATCGACTTACCTTACCTTATAGATGAAGTTGGTAACATTTTTTGGGAGCTAAATGTCATCCCTAATAAATAATCGAATTTAAACTTCTTTTCTACCGAAAAGCCTTTTCTTCTGATGGGTTTTCGAATTCCTGATGTCTAATACATAAATACACCTCACCAGTACAATCCCGTGTCTTCTAGAGCTTATTACTTGACAAATTATGCTAAGCGTAGAACCATCTTTCCATTGAAATTCATTCCTAAATATAAATTCTCTGCCACAACTTAATTTTTGCAGTGCAATCTGGTAATGGAAGTGTAGAACTTATCCACATGCAGGCATCAATAGCAAAATATTAAGGTGTATTTATAGGTTCCTCTTCCTACCAGCATTATTACGACAACGATGCGCAACAAAAGTCATTGCACTCACCTCCTAGTTGCTCGTTTAGTGCAATCAAAAAAAAAAAAAATATATGAAAGAAGACTTCTATGGCAATCTTGGACTTGGCATTAATTCACATGTAATGACAGGTAAACACGCCAAATGTGTGCATACAAACACACAAGAAAAACCCACAAGGCATAGAAAATTGTTGCTGCTGTTGCCTGTTGCGGCAAAGCAGCATTATCCACTCTACGCGCCCAGTGATTCCAGGCACACTATTCAGTCATCCAAGTCAGGCAAAGTCAGGTCTAGGCGTCTACGATTGCTGCCTAGTAAACAAAAAAACCACAACGCCGTGATAAATACCATAAAGGCATATCTTGTCGGGGTAGTCAAGCAACTGATCCGCTCGGGTACGTACCTCTCCTCAAAAGTGCAACTTTGCACACTTAATATAGCTGTGACTTTGTATAGCATAGAGCCCCATCAAGGTTGGACAAAAACATACAAGACTGGATATTTGATATAAGCAGGGACGTATTTACTAAAGGGCACACTGGCTTAGTCCGACATTTTTAAAGGTATAAAAGTTATCAGACCAAGCCAATACGCAAGTTTATAAGGTGGGTTATTAAATTAAGCAAGCCTTTTGTTTCTTTTTTCGAATTCGAAAAGTTCTTTTTTTGGGAAACCCCTTAAGGAACGAATCTCTGGAATCTCTTGAAGAAAAGATCTACGCTTATGGATTTCTTGTTCTCAACCTACACGAGATAACAAAATATTTCTGAAAAGTCTCTTACATTTTATAACACGGCCCCAAAATGTTGACCCCCATAAATACGGTCCTGTACTAGACGCTGGCGCTGATGACGGTTATTGTTGCCGTTGAAGAGCTCTATGGTGCTCTAGAGCACTAGGGCAAGAAGTCACTATTTTCGCGACGGTCGGCCCGATGAGGTTTTGTGTAGTTTAGGGGCAATCCTTCAAGGTATGACTCCCCTGGACCAAGCAGCGACCATGACGTGCCCAGCATGACTTAGTATGTAAGTTTGAGTGTGTCTCTTGAAAAATCTAATCAACATCATGTGTAGAGGCAACACTATCGGTATACAAATAGTGTTCTACAAGTAGCTGCCTCAAGGTGAGTTCTGCTGGCCGAACATCGCGCAAATGACTTAAAGTGTGCAGTTGCATTATGACCATAATGATGATAATGAAGATCATGATCATGATCTTCGCCCGCATACAATATTCTATCCGTATACATAGACGGAATTTTTTTGAGATGGTGCGGGCTTGGGTGTGGTGGCCAATTAAAGTGTCAGTGTCATGAGAATAAGCTGCACCGTGTAGATATACACATAAGATATCACTTTGGGATCAAGTCTTAGAATGCGTGGGCTGTAAAACATGCAGTGGGAAGTTGCAAAATATTTTGAACGAGGGTAAATCACTTGAACTTCCTTTTAGTGGAGAATTGGCCTTTAGTTGATGTGTCCATGCATAATTAGTTGGACAAGCAGATGCAGATGTTGTGAGTGGAGGAATGGTCAAAGAAAGTAGGTGTGGGGATTTGGGTGCAAAGTCTGTGCAAGTGTTGTTGTGAAACATAAGCAACTTGAAAACATACACTCAGAAAAAGTGACTTGAAAAATTGACTTGAACATGTCGTATGCAAATATTATACATGGAAGCTATTTGATGAGCAAAAATTTGACTACAATTAAGGTAACTTGTCTTCGTCGTATACGGAACGAAAAAAGTCAAGTTCGCTTTGAAAATCTAAGATGTCTCTAGCAGTAGGGCAATGTTTATTTTCGTACATCACGATCATTCGAGCGTTATTAAAATAAGTTAGAGGCCATGACGGTTCATAGCCTAAGCCTAGTGCCTTACAACTTAAAACTCTTCTGTGTGCGTGTTTGAAGAAATGGAGGGGACTTAATATTTCCTGCAATTCCGAATGGCTGATGAACTGTATTCGGCTTCCTTAATTACAAACTAACAAGTTCTTGGCAATAGTTTTTTGTATTGCAAATTGTCTCAGTGGATTGCGTACTTGATTAGGAAGGATCCTACGTCAAAACTACATAAGAGAGATGAATTTTGAAATAAGAAAGTCTAAATAAACAGGAAAGGAAAATATGCAGACTTTAAGATTACAGGGAAAAGCAACAATATGTTTTGTATTATACATAGGTATGTTTCTATAGGCCATTCACTGCAATTCTTTGCAGCAGTACTTTAAGTCCTCGTGGAGCGGAGCCGCCTAGGGCACTAACAAATTCCATACTTACCCCGATTGGCGACATGGTGCTTTTGCTAATTGACTGAACTTCGTTAAGTATTGTTTTTTTTTTTTTTTTTTTTTTTTTTTTATAATTTACTCACGCTCAAGGGAATTTGAATACCCTTTAAATGTTTCAACACAACGTGGGCGTGAAGTTACGGAAGAGAAAGAAGGATAGGAAAGATGTGTGGCACGATGTTCTGAGACTAAGGTGGTTGTCTCAGATTTTTTATCTCCAGGGATGGCGGCTGAACTAAAGCGGAGAATTGCCGTGTCTTATTTCTATGTCCCTTATAATTCGCATTATTTTATTCGTTTTTCATCCTTGTTGGGCATACTAGTTTAACTCAATCACATGTTGTTAGTGTTATGCCTAAACAACATGTAATGAGTAAACCATCATCCCATTGATGACAATTTATAGAAGGTTTTAATGGAATTAAAGAAAACATAGACGACGGCAGGAATCGAACCTGTTATATTGAGGTTGACAGGCGAGCACACAACCATCTTGCCACGGCCACCACCTCCATGTTATTCTGTTATGACTGTTCCGCTATGTTCTTGTCTGGTTTCCTTAAAGTAGGGTCGCTTCAGCGCCATTTTCGTTGCCTGATATCACGATCCACTTTTTCCTGATAAGTCTTATCCCACAGCTCAAAATTACTTATGATTTTAGGCCAACGAATCTTGCAAATGTTTCGAAGATATCGATTGACAAAAGCCTACAGTCTTCTTGAGATGTCGACAGAGAGTTTCCTGGTTTCACAGGCGGGCACCAGAATGGATTTTACTTTGGACACGATGAGTGTCAGCTTGGTGGTGTATAGCACAATTATTCTGGAGTTCCACATAGAAGAAATTATTTCACATGTACTACGAGCTCTGATGCAGCATTATTGTCTTTTTGCCGTTGATTCTTAAGCCATTTAGTTGCCCTTTCACTGGCAGTAATAAATTGGCATATTTCATCCGAACCACCTACATTGTTTGCCATGAAACCTAAAGAGGTTTAAAGGAAAGTTGAAATGGAATAAAACAAGCTGTGTGTAAGGTATTAAAGTAATTCTTTCTTAATTTGAAAGCCCCATGTATGCCATAATGTATAGAATGTGACATTGTTCAAATGCCCAACTCGGCTTCCTACGATTGTACGGATCCGAGTGGTCCAATTTTAAATGACTCTTCAGCATAGATCCAGCTCAACTTTAGCGATGGATTGTGTTATGTTCACGTTAAAAGCATAGGTCGATTGTGGTTTATTTGCATGGATCATCGAATTCAAGAAACTTTCCAAGAAATAGTCTAGCAGAGTCAAATCGCATGACCTTGATGTCCAATTAACGTCAACTCTACGAGAGATAACCTTACCGTCAAATCGTAAATGTGTCTAGGTCTACGGTCCAAATTGGCCATAAGAAATTGTTTATCCTGTTCTACAGCGCTGTCCATTGGCGGTGAACGCCGCACCAAAGTCTTTTTCGAAAACACAAAATTGGGATGAGTTGAGATATTTTGTTATTTTAAATGAAGGTGAAACCCACAGCTACCAATTTTGTGAGTTTAAAAAAAAATGGTACACAGGATGTTCTTAGAATCTTGTGTTAAAATACGACTTTAATATCAATCGACTCTTACTTGCGACTTACAGGTAGGTACTATAAGGTAAGTTATGCATTCGGAAAAAAAAACACATTACACATTACATATTCCACTACTCCGTAGATAAATCTACGAAGTAGAGACACTGAAAGCACTGGTAATTCACACCATCGCATCGGCTTATACAATACAACAGAGAGAGACATACAGAGAGAAAGAACAACAGAAGAAACACATGTCAACAGCACACGGTTTGTATTTGAACGTTCCCCCATCCAAGTACTAACCGCGCGCAACGATGCTTGAAAAAAAAAGAACTCGAGATTTTGATCAAAGTTGACATTACAATGATAGCGAAGAATAAAAAGGCTCGCAATTCTGCCTGTCTGTTCGACTACAGCCTAAACGGCTCGGCCGATTTTCTTTAAACTTGGTAGCTATCATTTTTAATTTCCCCCCCCCCACACGTTTTTTTTTCTTTTTTTAAGACCAAAAATAACGGTGCCTGGCATACGAATTTTTTTCGAAATTTTGTAAATATTTTTTTTTCTTAAGAACTGTCACACTGATTTAAAAAAAAAAGATACAAAAATATTTCATTTAGTTAAAGCTAGATACTGATTGAAAAAATTTTTCCGAAAAATAGTTAGATATTGAGGGTACCCCCCAAAGAACCATTTTTTTTTGTTTTTGATTTTCTTAAAAACGGTACGACCGATTTAGATCATTTTTTTTTTTGCTAAAGCTCCCCAAAAATTTAAATAGAATTGTGTATTCAAATTTTCCAACAAAATTTTTTTAAATTAAAAAAAAATTTCAATTTCAATTTTTTTTTCAAAACTCAATATTTCGAAAGCCTTATGATAGATTTCTTATAAACTTGAAAAATAAAAGTTTCTCAACATAATCTACAAGATGTATGAAAAAAGTTTTATTTTACCTAAAAATAAAGGTACCTACCATACACCATACAAATGTTAAAAATGGTTTTCAATCGTATTTTTCTCGAAAACGGTGCCTAGAATTTTGACAAAAATTGTTTTCTTTCAATTAATTTTAACGATCTTTAGCTAGTCCCTATCATAGAACCATTTTTTTAAATTTTGAATTACTCATTATCGACATAACGGATTTTAATGAAATTTCTTTTAGAGATGCTTCTAAAAAGTTTAAAAATCATTGCATTTTAAAACTTCAAAAAAAAATATTTTTTGGATTTTTGAAAAAAAAAATCATTTTTTTTGGAAAATTCGATATTTCAAAAACGGTTCAATATTTTTTTTGGAAATTTAATTTTCATTCGTATAGTAATAAAAACTTAAGGTTGGGATACCAAATTTTTTTCTTAAAACTCTTTTAAAAATTTTGTATATAAGAAACTTTTTTTTTAAGAAACCACTACAACGACTTATAATTTTTGTTCTTGCATACATTCATATTTGTATAGCATTCTGTTTTCGTCTCTTACTACTAAAAGAATTTAAAAAAATAATTTTATCATTATGAACAGTTTTCTCTAAGAACATCTGTTTTCAAATTTCCTAGTCTATTACATAGGAGGAAGTTCGTACGACCCAGTCGTGCATTTTATTTTAGTTGCATTAATTTCGAAACAGATTTTTTTTTTGTTTTGAAGTGTGAAAAAAAGTTAACGAACCAAAATATACAAATTTGTTTTCAGAAATCTGCAAGAATATTGATAGGTTGAAAGAAAAGATCAACTTTAGAGGAATATTTTTTATTAAAATATTTAAGTTTTAAACAAGAAATACGGCTTTGCTTAAGGATTTCAAGTTAAAAAGTGTTAACCAAAGTTAGCGAAACAATAATAAATAAAAAATCTCGTCTAAATTTGGGGTAACTGACGCTGGATTATGCTTAACCCGTGAACCAATATTTAATGGAGTTTCGTTAAGTAAGTTTCTGTAAGTTTTTGTAAGTCTCTTTTCGGTATTTCTTTTCTTAAATAAATAATTTCATCGTTTCCGTTGCAAAAATTCCGAACTTGATACCATTTATATTTCCTCCGTAATTTTAAACGTCACATATTATTTTTAATATTCTTATAACTTCCACTTTCTCCAGTTATCCGAGCTGTTACTTCTTCTTCTACAAAGAATCTTCGACGTAATTTCATCTTTATATCTTTATTTATCTGTACTTGGTGAATCATCCGTTTCATCCGACTTTTCAAAATCAATGGAAATAACATTTGACAACGAAACGTCATTTTTCTTTAACAAAACGAGTTTCGTTCATTTGGGTCAGTTGGTTCCTGAAGGGGTGTGGCCCGAAGTTCCGAAGCAAAATTCGCCAAGTTTAAGTCTATGAAAGGCCGAGTTCTTGTGCAGAAATGTTGGCTGATTGATTATCGAACCGGTCATCTCAATTTTGATCAACAAGCATTGAAGGATCGAAAGGGACACCGGATCTACCGTAAAATGGACGCAACGCAATAACGTTTGCACTAGCGAACATTCATTTTAATAATAACCTGCGGTTTAATCGTGCAGCTTGCCATGATGATTTAGCATCAGTAACTGAATAATAAACAAAAGATTTGATAGGCTTCAGCAAAACAAGATGGCCTTCAAAGGCCGGCATAATCTATCCTCGACTGTTGAAAAATCCTTTAATACCCCTTGGTTTAATGCGGTTTAGGTAGGTCGGTTGGTTGTGTCTCAATTAGCGCTGAAGTGCGCCATAACTCGTTCTAGCCTGTGGATGAAATTAATATGGAAAATTGTGGACATTCTCACGGAGTCACCCAGTTTGGATAAAGTTCAAAATTATGGACCTAGTAGGTTTTGATGTCTCTTATTGTGTGTTTGATTTTGCACAATTATATGGAAATTGGATCACTCACTCAACCGGTCCACCACACTCATCCGACACCATCTACCCTCTGCTGCCAAACTAAGCTGCATAGCTTGGTACTGAGTAAAAGTAGCCAATACGATCGAGTGATTATACGGCCAGCCCCCGCACCCGTCAAAGCCTGCCTCAAGTCCACTAGCTCGGGATCAAAGGAGTCGAACAGAGGGCACGGCACAGAAGTAACCGAATTCCGTCCTAGATCCATTTCGTCGCGTTGAAAATAGATATCAAGTCTTTAGCCTTCAAAAATGCCCTTCTTAATGATTATGCTCTAAATTTGGCCAGAATAGGGCATTTGCAGAAAAAGTGGAGGACTGTTTCCTTTTCTCACTATCTCCTATCTCAGTGAGTGTTCTGAGGAATAATTAGCTTTGCTGCAATCTCTCCTATTGGCCAGTATCCGGGTAGCCTAAACGACCTTGATATATAATAATAGTATAATGGTTTATTGCGTTGGACTATCATGCCAATGTTCTTGGGTTCTATTCTCAGCCGCTGCAAACATATTTTTCATGCTTGTACTGCCTCTTGTGAGGAACTCATGAATCCTCCAGGAGTATGTCTTCTCATGAAAAGTAATGCTCATTAGCAGTTCGAAATCGGCAGAAAGTTGTAGGTCGCCTCCATTCCTGCTAACACACACACGGGAACAATTGAAATTTCTTAGTCACATATTATAGGCTCTCTATTAGCTGTAATGGTTCTTTGATATAATCTATCCATTGCAAGTCTTGTATATTTTTCTCTTACAGCTTAAAAATAATATGGAGCAATACACATTGGTTATGTAGAATTAAGAAAAAAAAATTTCACTTCCGAAATGATTCGTTTGTCTGGAAAGCCATTTAAATTTTTCGAATCCTTATCATCTCAATTCAAATCAATTTTTATTGCAAATCCAAAAAAAATTACTTTGCTGTTTCCCACGATAAGAAGCAGCGAAAATCAAACAAAGACTTAATAGGTTCCTTTCCGGAATATCAAATTCCTCCTTCGCCATATCCTTCACGCATTGAATAGAAAACATATCTCTTAATGCACGCACATCCTGTATGCGAATGTAGGGGTCCTTAAAAAAGAAAAAAAGAAATAGGTAGATTTATACAAATACCATACGCATTTTTATCTTCAAGATTGTGGTATCTTTTTTTTTTTTTGGTGCGTTGCCCTTGATTACCTGACCTTTGTGCAAAAATCCTGAGCATAAAGGAAATAAAACAAAAATGAAAGGAAGGTTATAAGCGACTTCTTCCTTTTTTTCGAGACTTTTTTTTGTTAATGATAAAGAGGATTTCAACACCGCACTTGAAAAGGGAGAGTACTTTTTGTTTGTTTGGTTATCCTTCGTCATGAGTTTATTTTTGTATTCCAAATAAAATCCACGGGATTACCTATTATGATTCTTATTTTTTATTCGTTTATCTATGGGTGCTGAATGGCTATAAATATAATTATTATTGTTACCAATGGACAATGGATGAGTAATGAATTTATAGGCTTAAAACATACAGGTAGATGGAGCGACCGTTGTAGTGGTCATGCAATGATCCTTTGTCCTTTTAGATGGTAGATATATAGAGCAACTAGTTGGGCACACGTTCTTACCTACAAAACAGGCGTCTTGGTATGTGGTAATGTGAGTCTATCTTTTATGGAGACAATTTCAGAGATAGAAATCGAACTGAAATTGAAATAGAAAGTGTTCTTATGTGAAATGGATAGTTTACAAGGGTCAGTACTTGGATAATTGAAAGAATCCAATTCAGGAAAAAGGTTACAAGGACGTTCCCTTTTTTAAATAGAGAAAATGGTATGTGATGTTTCTAATTGATATATTTTTTAGATAAAAGGCAGATATGCAAGGAGCAATAAATTTGAATAATCAAAAAAATAATGCAAAATAGACTTTTAAAAAATAATTCAATATAGTATTTGTTTTTAAAATAACGTGCATTTTTGGGGAAATCAAATTTTATTCTTATCGAAATGGTAATTTGATATGCAAGCTTGCTATATTTTATCTATATGAAAATTCCTAAAATTTGTATTTGATTAAGGCAAAAAGTTAAAATAAGAAATTTCATACTGATGGAAGAAACGCTGTGCAAAATAAAATTATTATTATTTTTAATTTAATAATTATTATTATTTTAATTTTAATTTATTATTATTTTAAATTTTTATTTTTGCTTACTATTAGGTACTGGAGGCAAGTTTTGAATTCTTATAAGACCACAATTGAGATTTTTATCAAATTGACATTACGATATAATTGCCCTCACAGAAACTTGGCTTAATGATGATCATCATGATGCAGAGATGTTTAGTGGTAATCAGTATGCTGTTTTTCGCAAAGATCGTAATTATGATTTACTCGATTGTGAGAGAGGAGGTGGAGTGCTCGCTGCTGTGCGCAATACACTTCAATGCAATAAAATTGATTTGCCTTCACCAGCTGATGCTCTTGATGTCGACCAATTAGTTGTAAACATTAAATTTGATTGTAATAATGAAATTATTCTTATAGTCTCTTACATTCCACCAAGCAGTTCATTTGATTTATATAAAGCTCACATTGAAAATTGTAGTTCTATATTGAAATGCCGTAAAGATAATCAAAAAGTTATTATTGTTGGTGACTTTAATTTACCAAACGTTAAATGGGTTTACGATCCCGATGAGAAAATACTTGTTCCTTTTAATGTTATATTCAATCATGATTGTGAAGTTGTGGATACTCTCGCACAATTTGATCTTAGACAGATAAATTATTTTCACAATTCTTTTAATAATGTGCTTGATTTAGCTTTTGTGGATTCTGAGTTGTGCGTGGGTATTGACAACTCTATAGTTTCTCTTTTTCCTAACACAATTCATCATATCGCTTTCAGTTTACATTTTGAATTTTATGTGTTTTTTACACCGGCAACTGCTGATTGCAATTTCAAATATAACTATGATAAGACTAATTTCGATTCAATAAATAATTATCTCAATGGAACTAATTGGCATGCATTTTTTGACAATACGAATTTTAATGAGTGCTACGATTCATTTTTGAAAATTGTGCATAATGCAATTGCCTTATCCACACCCAAAGTAAAAATTAAAAGTGGTTCAAAACCAGTTTGGTTTAATAAACGAATAATTAATCTCAACAATAAAAAAAAAATAAAGTTTATAAGCAATTTCGCAGATCGAACAATGACCGTGATCTTTACAAACAATATCGAAAATTGCAAAAAAATTTCGATATCTTGAATAAATTTCTTTATAATCATTATTTATTATCTGTTGAATGTGATTTAAAATCCAATAGTAAATGTTTTTGGAAATTTATTAATGCTAAAAAACAATCAAATGGCATTCCTAATATTATGCGTCACAATGGTATATCATCTTCCGATCTTGCAGTTGTATGTAACCTTTTTTCTAAACATTTTCAATCCGTTTACGTAGATAGTTCTGCGAATATAACTCTTGGTCAACAAAATAATTTCTCTGATAGCTGTTTAAATATTGGTAGTTTGAATTTTTCAACTTCTGAAATTGAGCAAGCTTTATCTGAAATTAAGGACGATACTCGACAAGACATCGAGGGAATCGCTCCTATTATTCTACAGAAGTGTGCAAAAGTATTTGCGGTACCTTTAAAAATAATTTTTAATCGCTCCCTTGATAGTGGTAAGTTTTTAAATACATGGAAACGTTCTATAATTACACCTATTTATAAATCTGGAAGTAGACATGAAGTTTCTAACTATCGCCCTATTTGTAAGATAACTACAATTCCAAAAATTTTCGAGAAACTTATTTATGGAAGACTAACTCCAATTCTTAAAAGTTTTATTTCTCCATGTCAGCATGGCTTTGTTTCTGGTAGGTCTACTAACACAAATCTTACTATTTTTTCAAATTATATATTAAACGGACTTGAAAAAGGATATCAGTTTGACGTTGTGTATACAGATTTCTCCAAAGCATTTGATCGTGTTGATCATGATTTATTAGTTAAGAAGCTGAATAAAATAGGTTTCCACTCCAACTTCTTAAACTGGATAGATTCATACTTAAAGAACCGTATTCAGTTTGTTCGTATACATAACATTCTTTCTTCACCTATCAATGCTACCTCAGGTGTGCCACAAGGAAGCCATCTCGGTCCCCTTTTTTTCTTATTGTTCATCAATGACATACCAGACGTATTTTTAAATTCGAAGTGCCTTATGTATGCGGACGATTTGAAAGTCTTTCGTTGCATAAAAAATGAACAGGATTGCATTTTATTGCAAGAAGATCTTGAGAAGTTATCAAATTGGTGTTTTATTAACTCCTTAGACCTTAATATTGCAAAATGTCAAAGTTTAACTTTTTGTAGAAATCGTTCATCATTTAACTTCTGTTATAAAATAAACAATATATTTCTTTCAATTGTAACCGTAAAAAAGGACCTTGGTGTAATTTTTGACCAAAAAATGAGTTTCTTAAAACACATAGATTTTTTAGTCGCCAAAGGTAATTCAATGTTGGGATTTATCTTGCGTAATTCAAAGGAGTTCTGTGATCCACTTACTTTGAAGTGTCTGTTTTTTGCTTTTGTTAGATCTACTCTTGAGTATTGTAATACTATTTGGAGCCCTTCGTATGAAGTTCACTCTTTAAGAATTGAGAAAATTCAAAAAAGGTTTACAAGAGTATTAGTGAAAAGGCTTCACTGGGAAATTGATATGCCTTCTTATGGAACAAGATGTAAGTTATTTGGTATCTTGCCTCTCTCCATTCGAAGAAATTTTTCTGAAGTCATGTTCATTCGTGACATGTTGACTAATCATATTGATTGTTCCGATATATTGGCGTTAATTAATTTCAATGTTCCTTCGAGGATGCTTAGAAACCAATTGTTGTTTAAGATTCCATACCACAGAACAAATTATGCTGCCAATGAACCATTGTCTAGGTGCTTAACAGTTACTAATACTGTCTGCGATATGATCGATTTTAATTTAAGTAGGATTTCATTTAAAAATAATTTGCTTTTAATTTTAAGGAATCTTAATGGTGGCAATGTTTAATTATTATTATATGTAGATATTTTGTTGTTTCAATTATGTTATATTGTTATCTAGTAATCACTGAAGTATTGTAACTTTGTTTGATGAAATAAACTAAACTAAACTAAACTAAAATAATATAGGTTTCGCTCGCTCCTCTGTGGGAGTGTGTAAGTAGTTCAGATTTTTAAGTCTCACATTTATTATATTTAATCCAAAGCTTATTATAATTATAAATTAGCTTAGTCTAACTCAAATTTTCATGATTTTGTACTGGTAATGTCCCAGAATGCAGTCACCTGGTTCTCTTAATAACTACAGAATCAACGAATGATCTCTGTAATCACTGATACTGGTGCAATCGCAGCAGGTGCTTGTAAAATCGCGGACGAATTCGGTAAAATCGCAGCCGAAGCTGGTAAAGTCGGTGGCGAATCCGGTGAAAA
Source organism: Philhelius festivus (assembly GCA_963931855.1). Lineage (NCBI taxonomy): Eukaryota > Metazoa > Arthropoda > Insecta > Diptera > Syrphidae > Philhelius > Philhelius festivus. The sequence goes on along the minus strand of OZ007556.1, from coordinate 29,749,652 downwards.
TTGCGGTCGAAGCTGGTGAAATCTCAGCCAAATCTGGTAAAATCGCGAACTAATCCGGTAAAATCGCAGTTGATGTTGGTACAGACACTAACCTTTATTTACACGTAGTTTCATTGTTGTTGTAGCATGGGTAATAACTATGCTGGACGGATAAGTTAATTCCTATTTTTATCAGCCATTGATCGCAGCTTGCAGTGTACATTAATCCGATCTAATAACTGCTTCGAAAACATAATCGCAGTTTGATCTTATTGCAAAAACACTCACAAGTTAAGTTGTTAATTGGAGTGTCTTAACATATCCCAACATATCAGATGATCTAAAGCATGAGTTCAGTTCATCAGCAACAGTTGATCGGGTAATAGTTGTAAGAGTCTGACGAAAATTACCCGACATCAGAATCATGGCTCCACCAAATGTTTTGGTTGTCACGAAGATCTTTTAACGTTCTGTCCAGTACTTCCTTTTGTGGGCCATCGTACATTCATCCCAAACGATCTGATCTATTCCAACAGCAATGAAATTAATAATGTTTTTACATCAGTCCCCTTCGGAAGCATCAAGGAAGTAAATTCCAACAGATTCAATGTTCGCAGCTTCCATCAAAGTATCGTACGCAATTCTTTGTTGTTCATTCAATTGCGGAACATTTGAACGAACTGTTTCGGCCAATACTTCAGTATTGTATTGTTGCTCTCTTTGCGACTCGTGGTTAAATGCATCGCCCATAGGACGATTGGGTGCTGTAATGCCCAAACAGGACAATACTTTATTTACCATCACATCAGTAAAAACATATCTTCTATCATGATCAATTATACATTTGTAAATTTCTGCAGTAACTTGTAGTGTAAAGACATCAAATGTTTCACAGCTAGGAAAGTTTTGTATTGGAAAATTATAAATTGTCGTTTTTAGTATTTTCCGTTACTTCAAAACCAAAAATAGTAAAAGCAATCCAGCCATTCTCGAGTTTTAGCGAGACAAACGAACAGCAATTGATTTTTAGATTAACGAAAGTAGTTTTCAAGCTTTTGTAGAATTTTGTGTGAGTTTTGCACTCCTATAGTAGAAAAACTTGAAATTTCATTATTCACATGTTTCCACGACTATTTCGAAATAAGAGATAAGGGTGAATTTGAAGAGATAGCTGCAATTACTCATCCTCGCTTCAGAATAGCGTGGATAAATCTGCTTAACGTAGAAAAATAATTAAAAGTAAAAATCTTCTCCAATGCCTTATACAAAAAAAAAACAAGATCTGAAACGGTAAAAACAAGTGTAGCTAGCGACGAATTTTTAGATTTTGGCGATGTAAGCAACAACAGCTTCATAACCTCGCTTATTCCCCAGGAAAGTTAGGAAACCGAGGTTATGAAGTTTTTGCTGAGCAAATGCTCAAATTTAGATGATTTGAAGGATTTTCCTAGAGTAGGATCCTTGTCTCTAAAGTACAATACGGCCTTGCCGTCTTCTGCACCCGTAGAAAGGTTCTTTTTGTATGTAACAATGTTCGATTTTGAATTAAGGGTAATATTTAAAGCTAATTCCAATATAAATTCCAAAATAAATTTGCTTTTGTTTCGTTTTTTTTGTAAAATATAAATTTTGTAAGTACATACATATGTATTTACATTGGAATTTTTTTGGTTATCATATTTTACATGAATTGATTTTTTTATATTTTACCTAAAAATAATTTAATATGTACATATTTTCAAAAAAATTGAAAAAAAAAACATTCCGTTTTCTTAAATGAGTACATACTTCGAAAATTTTGGTACCTGCTTAGTTACTATAAAATTTGATTTTGAATCACTTTTTAGCTTTCATATCTAGTTTGTTAATCATAAAATTATCATGCCATAGCTTATAATTTTTCAAATCAAAATTCATCCATTAGCTTAGAAATTAATTTTTTTTAATTCATAAGTCACTTCGTAGGTTGTGATTTTTTTTTAAATTCATAAGTCACTAAGTAGCTTATGATTTAAATTTTCTTAGTTCACAAGTGTCACCAACTAGCTTATGAATTAAATTGTTTTTATTCATTAGTGAGTAACTAACTGTTGAATTAATTTTTTTTTAATTTATAAGTCACGCATCAGCTTGTTAATTAAAGCCAAGCTTAAGCTAAAAAGTGACTTAAACTTTTGCAACCCTGATAGAGATATACGAAAGATTGATGGTGAGATATGTATGTTGAGTATCTTTGTATAAGTATTGGAATATTTTTAAGGAAACAGGGGCTCAGGCCGAGGGAGTATAAAGTTAAAATGCTTCATTATAATGTCTAACTCTGCGCCCCAACAATTTTTAAAATTTCTGTTACTACAATAATATCTCCTTAAGTGTGCTTCAGGTCAATATTAAATATTGATTTTCAATAATCAATATAGCTGCAACACTTCGGGTGTGTTTAAACATTTCTTCAGGCCTGAATTACTAGGACAATTATAAAGAAACTATACGTGCCGAAATATTGACTCTGAACTATGTTTCACATATATTGGCCACCAAGCACAGTTTGACAACACTATTGGTCATTTCTGGTGTCGAATTTTGCTGAGCACGGGAAAATGTGAGAACACCTTTTATTATCGTCCAAAATGTCTTCTAAGAACTGGTTGAAGCGCTAAGATAGATTCTTGCTGAGAACCCACGTGTGTCGTATTGTCACCGCTCTCAGCATTTTGGCAAATTTTTCGAAAGATGATTTGCATTTGTTTCAGTATTAAGTACAATTGACTCAAAGAATATTGCTGACACACCATTAACTTCGCTTGGAATTTGAAATACAGCCAATCATTCACATATGGACATAAAAGATAGCGTAACCTGTACATATGTAGATAATATCTAACTCGAAACTCGTTTTTACCTCGCATGGTCTACAGGTCGAACTAGCAACTAGTAGTACATCTAATACTCTGTAACAAAAAAGTTGTAATCCAAGGAGCTTTCGAAAAGATGGGGGCAAAAGAATTATCTAAATGCTGTCAACAACGGTAGGATCATATTTTGATCTACTTTGACATATTAAGCTAAGCTTAATAAAGATTTTCAGAGCTAGCGATATTAATGAAAAAGAGATGTACACTCTTTATGATCACAGACAGCTCACATATATTCGATTTATTTTAATCCGATAGGATTATTCGGGCTTCTGTCTTAAGGTAAAGCAAGAGCTCTGCTCACTGGGTCTGAGGATTGCGTGAGAACACTCTAGTTTTCGGTCACACACTGCTCAAAAGCTTGAGTCTGTTCTCACGCGTTATATGATACCTTCTGGAAGAGTATGTCCACAATACGATGGCAAAGTTTGGGAACTTCAATATTTATTTCAAAAGGGAACACGGATAAAACGTTAAGCAAAGCCTAAAAAAAATTAGAGAAAGGCAATGGCTACCCGGAGATTTTATATAAAAAAGGAAAACAACTATCTGCTTGCTTTAAGACCGGAACATAGCTTCTGTGAAACAGTGAAGGTTGCGTTATCACTTAACCACAAGGAATATGTAGTAGATATTTTCAAATAACATTTCAACACGCTGCTTAATACGCGTCATGGTTAGATAATAAAAGGGCAATGGAGAACCAATTCTATAGGAACCAGGAAGGCTTGATTATAAAAAAACCTCTGAAACTATTGGCTTAAAAACAGGGATTCTATTCAAAGGTGATGTTTTTTCATACATCAAATAATCACACAATTAGGGGTGGAAGCAAATATACCCTCAGCTCAAAAAAGGCAATTTTGTGTCCTCCAAGTGATTGGTAATTTTTTTGCTATTTTCTTTTTGGCAACACTGGTTTTGACAGCTCACATACGTTTCGTGTTTTGTGTCACTGTCAAACATCTTCAGTTTGGTCTATAATTTAACCATAAATCGTCTTAAAAACGAACAACGCTTGCAAATTATTGAATTTTATTATCAAAATGCGTGCTCTGTTAAGAAAGTTCATCGCAAACTTCTTCCATTTTATGGTCAGTTGATTCGACCTACTGAGGCGGATATTTGGGCTATTGTGACTAAATTTTTCACCAAATTTACATTGTTGGACATTAAACCACCAACACGCTTACGTAGAGTGTGAACTGAAGAAAATATCGTAGCTGTATGGGCCAGAATTAGTGATGACCGTGAATTATCAATTCGGCGCCGTTCGCAGCAATTGGGCCTCTGTTACTCCACTACGTGGAAAATTTTGCTGAAGGACTTAGATTTGAAGCCTTTCAAAATACAACTAGTGCACGAATTAAAGCCGAACGACTTACCACAACGCCGAATTTTTGGTGAATAGGCTCTTGAAAAGTTGACCGAAGATCCACTTTGTTGTCGAAAAATTGTGAGAGGCGAGTTCGGTGAACAGTTTATTTCATGTTTGGGGCCGGACAATGTCTAAAGCGATAAGTCCGCTTCGATTGACGTACTGGAAGCCAATATTGAAGCTATTTATTCGTGAGATACCGGCCAAAATGTTATAAGAAGCATGCCAAAATTGGACTAAGCGGGTTGACCATTTGAGGCGCAGCCGCGGCCGACATTTGCATGAAATAATCTTCAAACATTAAATTATATCGATTCAAATTAGCTTTTTTGGCCTTTAGTCCACAAAAATTGGCGTTTCGTCCGGGTGATCTCACATGGACTCATCAGTTGACTTGTGAGGACCTTGTCAATACGCAATTTTTGTTAAGTTCAGTTCATCTTACATGAATTTTTTGACAAAAAACCAATGTGAACTATATCCAACAAAGATTAGGATTGTAATCATTAATGTTGGAATTTTTTTTTTGCCCGTGGCCTGGCATTGTGAAGGTTTTTATAATACAAACTCTATATAATACTGAAATAAATCAGCCAAGTAGAAGACTTAGCACTATTATTGGACTTGTTGAATTATTGATTCAAATTATTGATTACGAAACGCCAATTTTTGTGGACTAAAGGCCAAAAAAGCTAATTTGAATCAATAATTCAACAAGTCCAATAATAGTGCTAAGTCTTCTACTTGGCTGATTAATTTCAGTAGTATAGAGTTTGTATTATAAAAACCTTCATATTAAATTATATCGACCGTACTATCGATTCAAATAAAGATTTCATGCATTTTCTGAATTTTATGTGTTTTTTTTTTTTTTTTAATTTCCTATAGCTCTTAAAAAATCACTCGTTACTATCGTAGGATAAACGTGGCCCAGTTTTTGCAAGGCAATAACCTATCAATTGATTTCTTCAAACTCATTAAGGAGACGTTAACTCCAAGAGCTCTATTTGCAACAAAACTGTCAAACTATTAAGGTATGCAAGGAAAAAACACTCCTAATAAACCAAGTTTTGATTTATGTTAGTGTCGCGGCCATAATTCTCTATGCGCCGAAATTTATGATTGTTAAGTTTAAAAAAAAATTACTTTAGAAATCAAAAACGAGACAATTTTGAATACCTTTTCTGTTTAAGGCGCCGAAGCCCTCTCGCGTCTAGCTACTGAGTACCACCCACTTATTATAAAAAGACAGAATATGTTAATTTACTCTTTGTTTATCTATGCATCTGTCTTTTCTTGATCTTCTGTTTTCGAAGGCAAAACATGCTCTATCTGCCAATATCAAAGGGAAGATCTGAACGTTGATCTTGAATTTGAGTTTAAGCTAGATATTATAGTCCAAGTTAATTATAGTCTTAGCTATCTGCATAAATAAGATTCCATCATAATAAACATATACCTTCTGATCGTTCTTTATGAATTTCGATTACAAAAATAAAGAATGGCTTTTGGAAAGGTTTATGATCTGAGCTCAAATAGTCCAAATCTTCATGGAATTAATCCGAACTAATAAAACAGAATAAAAGTATTTTCATTTCACTTCATAAATTAAAAAAAAAATAAACAAAAGCATGTTTACGAATCTTATAAGTCTCCTATTATTATTTGAAGCCAAAAGGGTTTATGACCAACTGTGACCTCCTTTTATCATCATAGTTTTTTTTGGAGAATGTTATACAAAAGTTTAAGATTGTCAAGTCCCATTCTTACACAAACATTATAATAAAATGATTAATGGGGATAATTAAAGTTAGCTCGTGATAAATACATAGTTTTATGAGCTGCTGAGCCCCAGTGGATACTAAAGATGTTTTCTTATTTTTTATTTTAGACATGACACCTCGTGAACAAGAAGTTGCTACAAATCTTCATGGCGTCTCATTGGAGCAATCCAAACAATATTTTATGATGTTTTGTTTCTAACACTTTAAAAACCATGCCTTATAGGGGCTTAGGATATTTATGTAAATTGCTGCGGTTGTAATTTACAGATTCAGTTCGAAAATATCAGCCCCGTGTAGTCCCACAAAAATTATTTTAAAAGTACCACCAGGTGGCGGAAGAAGATAAGATGTGTCTTGTAGTTTTTGTATCTAAACCTACTTAAAACTATGACAAACTTGAACCACGAATGCTTGAATACCTATGGCAAATAAAATTGCAAACTTTCGTTCCAACTATTCGATGGAAATTAATGGAGCGAAAGTAATGCAAACGTTATGCAAAAGCGATGACAGAATTTTATCATATAGCCATGATCTTTGGCTTGACACTCACAATTAGCGAGTTGTCAAATCGTAAATTATCATATCAAATGCGATCCTCTTATTGAACCTGATTATCAGTAAATTGATTTCCGGATGGACTCTGCTTGAATTCAGAGTAACCGGCTCATGTTAATTAACATCATTTGAAACATGACTTGAGGCCTAGATTTACCATTAAATTTGATTTGAAAAAAGACTTGGTGTTGCTTATAGATTTTTTGGTGGGGGCAATATCCCCATTTATTAGGCTTAACACAGGCTCATTCTTAATCTAACTTAAAAATAGCTGTTATTATATAAATCTAGAATCGGATTGGATTTGAAGGATGATTAAGAAGACGGAGGATTAGGCACGGTGAACTGAGGTTAAAGTCGAAACAGCTATTTTAGCAATTAATCCTTCGAAGCATGTGGGTAATAGGTTCGCTGGAGACATAACCGGTAGGGTGGGTGGGCAGATAGAAGAGACGAGGATTTCTTAGAAAATGGGAATCAGTGTTGAAAGGGATGGAATTGTAGAGAGCTGTGCAGTCAACAGATCCTGAACGTAGCCGTTGAGTGAAGAGAGCATCGCTTATTGCTCTTCGTTCTCCTAGCGTAATCAAGTTAAGTAATAGAAGTCGGTCTCAATATGGAGGTAGAATCAAAGGGATATACGAAGGCAGAACACTAAGGGCGATACGCAGGATACAACGTTGAATGCTCTCGATTCTGGATATATAAATTTGATGACCGTTCCTTACAGATGCATTCAAGAAGGGGACGAACAAAGGTTATCTTTAATGATCGGGCCACGTACGTCAGAGAATTCTTTACTTAAGGAATAATCTCAGAGAGATTGAATGCGCTTACGTGAAATAGTGATTGAAAGACATTTGGAAATATTTTGCTCTAGGCAATTTTTTAGGCACCAGACAGAGAAACTGTCTACGTTTAGTTAAAGAAGGGTAGAATCATACGTCGAAGAAATGTATCGTTAGAGTAGAGTGAGAAAATGGGATATTTGATAACTATTTCAATATCGTAACTATATAAAGGAGAGGTCCTACGAATGAATATATTGTATTGGGGGTTATTGCACTGCGACCTGAGCTGACTCATCCTACAGTTCCTCCTCCAAACCTATTGCTTTTAGGAATTTAAGTATTTGGGGCACTTTAAGAGAGGATAGGTTGCTCTTTTCTACCTGGTATTGTCTCAGATGGCTTTTCCTTTGGTGCATGATTGGACAACACTTTCCCAGTATGTGTTCCGGTGTTTCCTCATGCATGTTGCAGAATCTGCAAGTGGCACTGCTTACCACACCAAGTAGATTAAGGTGTCTTCTAAGTTTGCAGTGTCCTATTAGAATACATGTTATTATTCTTAGGTTATTCCTACTTAAGTTGATACAGTTTTCGAAACGTTGCCCAGTAGTAAATTTAACCTGTCTCAGCTTAGGGAGTTCATTCCAGTTTTAAGTCTGTTTGCCTCCTCTTCTTGTTTAATTTGGATTTTGATGACATTTTCTCCTTTTCCGCAATAGGGTTCAGGCCCTGTTAGTAGGGGAGTTGAAGCGCCTATTTTTGCTAGGGAATCTGCCTTTTCTTTTCAAAGAACACCAACGTGACCAGCTACCCGTTAAAGTGTGACCCTGTTCTGTTCACCAAGTTCCTTTAGTCTGCTTATGCACTTCCACACCAGCTTAGAGCTGATGGTGTATGAGCTTAGTGCCTGGGTGCTGCTTGACTATCTGACATAATAGTAATATTCTTGTTACGATAATTCTTTTCGAGATTGCGATCCACGCATTTCCCTATGGCGTTTACCTCCGCTTGGAAGATGCTGGTGGACTGCCCCATCGGTATGGAAAGTTTGGTTTTTGGCCCAAAGATTCCTGCACCAGTCTCTTCACTTGTTCTCGATCCATCATTGTACCATTTGATGGTATTTATTTCGAGTGTCTAGTTTGTATCCTCTCCTACCCAGTCTTCCTTGTTACTGAACTGTGTAAGAAAGTTTTTCTCGAAATTATGTTTTTTGATCATTCCATCTCTTGGGATGTCAATAAGGTTTGTTATTGTGGACCTGTCAATTAGGTCCCTTTCTCTGAGACCAATAATTTTGCCTGTCCCAGTTCCTTGCTTTGAGAGCCTCATGATACCTCCCACTCCAGCACTTCTAATGACCTCGTGTAGAGGGGATAGATGGAGGATAACCTTCATAGCTGCGGTAGGGCAGGTTCTCATTGCTCCCGTAATACAGATACATGCGAGCCTTTGGACTTTTTCTAGGGTTTTCCTAGTTGTTGTTAATTCGGTTTTCTTGTGCCATGCAACAGCACCATAGGTAATGATGGGTCTTACCATCATTGTGTAAATCCACCTGAGGATGTTCGATTTGCATCCCCATGACTTGCTTGCAATCCTTAGGGCTTTTGTGGCTTTTCCGACTATAGCATTTAAGTGTTTGTTCCAGAGGAGTATACTATCTAGTATAATTCCTTGATATTTTACCTCCCTCTGCGTTTCAATTAGTTCACCAGTCAAACGGATAGATTACATATGTGGTAGAAGTCTCTTCCTGGTAAATGGTATGATTGTTGTCTTGGATGGGTTTATTGAAAGCCCTACAGACATACATTATTTACTTGTAATTCTTAGTCCTCTTTGGATAATATCACAAAGAGTTTCTTCAAACTTACCTACTGCAATTATAGCGATATCATCGGCAAAGCTAATGCAGTATATACCTTGGGAGGTAAGATTCTCTAACAATTCATCTACTACAAGACTCCACAACAATGGTGATAGTACACCGCCCTGAGGACATCCTCTTGTTGTGATCACTTTTTTTTACATTTTGTCCTGCTTGTGCCTCTGAATTTCTAATGCCTAACATTTCTTTGGTTATGGTGATGGTGATGGGTACGCATTTCCTAAGAAGAGCTTTACCTACAGCCTCGTGGGACGTATTATCGAAGGCTCATAAGTGGCTGCCTTGTGGCACTCAAAAGGTAGCTTAGAATTTCTAACTGATAAGCCCAACTATCGTGCCTGGACGAAACGCATTTGAACGAATGGTCGCTAATTTGATCGTAGCTTAGAAATTATCAGAAAAGCTAGATCTAAATCGAACTTCGTAGTAACGAAATCAGTTGATGCAAGATCAACTTCCTTCCCTTTCTCTAAGATTGAGCATACGAAATCAACGAGGTTGGTCGTTGTCTACCTACCTTAAATCGTCTTGTCTAAGGGAAATAAAATATTTACAACGAAAACTTAAAATTTCGTACACCTGTCATATTGAAGATATTATATTATTTATTAGCAAAAATTATACTTTAAACAAACACACTGTTATTCACCAAAATATCAGAATTTCGAGAGAAAATTTTGGGTTTCCAACATAAATACTTTCGTGTGCATTCCAGATGTGTTTTAGAAATTTGTATTTTTGATTCTGAGAAAAGTGGTTATGACTCGTCAGATTTTAAAGTTCTTCTTAATCGTAATCAGAACAACTCTACTGGGGGCGTTTAATGTTTTGTGAAGAAAGTTTATGATGTTGTTGAGGTACTAATTCTTAATTTTCAGCATTAACACACAAATTCCTCTGTAATCAATAATTTTTCTAACATTTGTGTCAAAAATATAGCGTGCTTTACAATTGATGTTTTGACTCATATTCTTAACAACGAGTATATCCAGATATACTTAAATTATTTTGAACCTCGAAAAAAAGGGTACATCTGCACTGTTTGTTTAAATTTCGAAAATCTTTCGTCATGGTAACCCGATTGAAATCACAGATATTCCTGTTCCTCGCAATGTTTTTCTTACTTCCGACTTATAAGCAGTGGCGGCTGTACCTTAAGTGCGCTCGTGCGCTGAACCACCAATTCAAAAGATTTAAAAATTACAAAATATTACTGCATCTTTATTTTTAGATTCCCATATTAATATTTTTTTTTTAAACATACAAGAACACAAACAAGTAAAATTTCCAATTATGACGAAACAATGTAAGCGCTTTACTTTACTATTAAGTCTTACTTTCCCTGCAAGTAAAAATTCTCGTGCGCTTCGACGAGCGCACGAGGACTGCTAATATAACTTGTATGAGTTACAAGCAAGTATCCCTGACGCGTGAGACAAAAGATATTTCATTGAAATGTATCGAGAAATTAGCCTGCTCTCGTGCAGCGCACGAGAACCGAAGATTAACTAGAGCAACCCATGTTTGACTAGAATGCGCTGCGCCTGCGAATATGTAATGTTGTTTCGCTCTATCCGTGACTGGTTAAATAGTGTAGGTTTGTAGGAGTTAGGTTAGTAATTGTTTTTACTTGCGATATAGGTACTATAGGGCAAGTTCTGCATTTGGAAAAAAAATCGAACTCGAGATTTTGATCACAGTTGACATTACGATGATAGCGAAGACGAAAAAAGTGGGTCCGACAATTCCGTCTGTCTGTCTGTATGTCTGTATGTCTGTATGTCTGTATGTCTGTATGTCTGTACCTCTAACTACAGCCTAAACTACCGGAGGTATTCTCTTCAAACTCGGTAGTTAAGAGTCTTCGGTGATTCCCTAGAGGAGAAATTGAAATTTTTTTTTTAGCTCCAAAACTAAGGGTACCCCCCGTACACCCGTAATACAATATCTTATTTATCTCGAAAACGGCTCTATCGATTTTGATAAAAAAAATTAGGTGTGATATTATGGACATGGACTATATTTTGGTCAACAAAAATTTTGGGGCAAAATGTTATTAGGGGTACCTGCCATAGACCCGTTTTTTTTATTTTCGACTTTCTCATTAACGGCTCTAAGGATTTTAACCCAAAATTTTCAGCAGGAGTCCCCTTAAGTTTAAAATAATATTGTATACAAAAATATTCGAAAAAATATTTGTTGGGTTTTTTTGAAAAAAATTGTTTTTTTTTAAATCAATATCTTCAAAACCTATGAACGATTATTTTTTGAAATTATTTCCTAAAATCAATATTATTTAATACTTAAAATTCGCATCCCACATTTCTTTCTTGAAAAATTTTAGAGAAATTTCTTATATAAAAAATGTATTTAATAATAAAACGTTTTTTTTTAAGTTTATTTGCATAAATTCATACTTTTCCGGAAACCAGACGGCAATTTTATGCATTTGAACATTATTATCTCATTAAATCCATATTTTATATTTATAAAATGTATCTTAAATTCCAAAGTACTTTTACATAAGAGCAAGTTCGTGCGATCCAGTCGTGCATTTTATTTATTTTGGTTTTGGTTCGATTCTGTACTATGTACAGTAAGTGGTGTGGGATAAAATTAACAGTGATTAGGTATATTAAAGACAGTAATAAATCTTTTTAAAATAAAGTTACCTGAATCCACGATTTGACGCATTTAAGTGAAAAAATAAAAAAACATGATTCCTTGCTAAATGTAATAAGTGTGTCAGTTTTATACATGGTTGAAATTCTTCGAGCAATTATACAAAATAATAAAAAATCGACATATACATGTAAATTGTTGTTTTTTTGCGATTTCTAATCTTAATACTAAATAGGTTAGCAAGTAAAGTGCACCACCTGTTCAACAACCCACCAGCCGCCACTGCTTATAAGTAGGTACTAAAAGGCAAGTTATGCATTCGTAAAAAATTGAGCTCGAGTTTTTGATTAGTTGAAATTTTCTTTAAACTTGGTAGATATAATTTTAAAATTTTTTCACCCACACAATATTTTTCGAAATTTTATAAATAATTTTTTTTCTCAAGAACTGTTCCAACAGATTTTTTTTAAAACAAAAAAGTTAAATTTAACTGAAGCTAGGTAATGGTTGACAAAAAAAAACGAACGAAAAATGGTTATTATGGAACCATTTTTTTTTATTTTCTCAAAAACAGTTAAAGTGATCTTAATCATTTTTTTATGCTAAAGCTCCCCAAAATTAGTATTGTGTATTCAAATTTTCAAAAAAAACTAGTTTTGGATTTTTAAGAAAATTCGATTTTTTTATTTCAAAACTCAATATTTCGATTTTCTTAAAACTTGATAATTAAAAGTTTTTTATTATAATCTACCAGATTTGGGAACAAAACTTTTATTTTATCTGAAAATAACGGTACCCACCGTGCAAATGTTAAAAAATGTTTTTCGAAAATCATAGTTTTCTCGAAAATGGCGGCGCCAAGAATTTTGATACAATTTTTTTTCTCAAGCAAATGCGGGAACAATGTCTTATTCTATACATAATGGCACACATAGGCCATTAAAATGAAATAATACAGCTTGTCTTATTGTCTTTCAACATCTGCCCACCCTGGGTGCACGACTGGGTCGCAGAAACTTGCTCCTAAGAGACTAAAGAATTTATAAAATGAATGTCATTAGAGAAAAACTGTTTATAAGCACAAAATGCATGCAATGTGATTAAAGCTAATATTGGTTTAAGCACAAACAAAAATTAAAAGTCTTTGTAGTGGTTTCTTAAAAATATAAGCTTTTATATACAAAATTTTTAAAACATTCTTAAGAAAAAATTTTGGTACGCCAATCCAAAATTTTTATTAGAGATAAGAATAAAAAACAGAATTTCCAAAAAAATACCATGCAGTTTTCGAGATATTAAATTTTCCAAAAAAAAATAGATTTTTTTTTTTCAAAAATTCAAAAAATGCTCGTATTTTTTTCATAGTATTGAAATGCAATGTTTTTTTTTTAATTTTTTAGAAGCTTGTCTATAAAAAATTTCATTAAAATCCGTTTGCCGATAATGAGAAATTCAAAATTCGAAAAAATGGTTCTATGGTAGGTACAGCCAGTAATAAATTAATTTAAATTTTTTTTATTAAATTATAGATCGTAAAAATTAAACGAAAGAAATATTTTTTTTCAAAATTCTCGAAAACGAGAAAAATACGATTTTCGAAAATAATTTTTTAACATTTGTGTGGTGGGTACCGTTATTTTTAGGTAAAACAATTTTTTCTCAAATATTGTAGATTATATTCAAAAACTTTTAAACGATCATGGGGTTTTCGAAATATGTACTGAGTTTCCAAAAAAAATTTAGAATTTTTTCTAAAAATCAAAAAAAAAAAATGAAATTTTGAATACGCAATAATAGTCAAAATTTGGAGGAGCTTTATCATAAAAAAAATATTAAAATCGGTTGTACCGTTTTCGAGAAAATCGAAAACAAAAAAATAATGGTTCCAAAAGGGGCTACCAAATATAACTAATTTTTGGAAATTTTTTTCGACCATTACCTAGTTTTAACTAAATAAAAGTTTTTGATTTTTTTTGTAATTCTGTGGGACAGTTTTTGAAATAAAAAATATTTGTAAAATTTCGAAAAAAAAATTCTAAATGCAGGTACCGTTATTTTTTGCTTAAAAAAAAACAAAAAATCGTGTGGGGGCAAAAAATTATAAATGATATCTACCAAGTTTAAAGAAAATCAGCCGATCCTTTTAGGCTGTAGTGAAAAGACAGACAGACAGACAGAATTGCGACACCCACTTTTTTTCGTCTTCCCTATCATCGTAATGTCAGCTTTGATAAAAATCTCGAGTTAGATTTTTTTATGAATGCATAACTTGCCTTATAGTATCTATAAGTCGCAATCAAACTCTTATATTTATAACAACTACCTAAGTAATTAATTTTGTCGTGGAGTTTAAAATGTCACCACAGTTCCTTTTACCGAGTTATTGCATTTATCGATAGTAGCTTTAATTGAATATTTCTCCAAAAAAGTATATGGGAGGGAAGGGTAGTTCATATAAGAAATGTATAAGAAATGTTGAAAAAATTCTGAACGAAATACCTTTTTTCAAATTAAATTATTTTAAAAAGGGGTTCTAATACTTATACAACAACCTTCTCATTTTGGAGCCTAGTTGTGTTTTTCTGAATTTGTTTGAAAACTATTTTATCTTAGAAAAATTTCGTGGACGATGCGGCCAAGTAAGCTTTTGCATGTTTTCAAAATTTTAATCTTACGAATGATGATTGATTCCAATTTGTTGAAGTCAAAAGAAAAAATTAAATATACGAGTAAATCTTAGACATTTCATTGAATGAAACCTTGATCTTAATCTCACATACCAATCGATTACCCTTGTTTATCCAATACCACTTCCGACCTTTATTAATTTTGATGAGAACGTTCAAAATTTTCCCACCGGAAAAATAGCTAGTTCAATAAATTTATGAAATGGTAAATAATTGTGGTATCCCTTTAGATAAGATGAATCCGGAAGGAAACCGCATCGAATTCAAATCAAATAATGACAAAACCCTTTCTAGCAAAGGTACCTTTTTGATGTGAATGTTCTTCTGTCAAAAATGAAGAAAAAACCAATAAAACCATCTTCATCTTAACCTTTGATCAAATCGATTACGAACACCGAAAACCTCACAAATGACTGCTTAAACATGTTCAGGGATGCAATAAAAGGCGGTTGGCACTCATTTACAGGTTCATAATTCAACTCCAGCACCACCATGCAATTCGATTTGAACAAAAACAAAACCCTTCCACCATCTCATCAATGCGCGCAGTGCATTTCCCACGTTTCATCAAAAACCTGTTACAGGATATAACCATCAATAAAACCAAACCAACAGCTCAACATCAGCGTCAACGGAATAAAAAGAAGGAGTGTCACCCATTTATAATTTCCACACTCACAGGATAACGTGATTTTTCCACAAATTTCCGTGAGGACGAAAACAACTAAAAAAAAACAAAAGAAAATCCTTCTCAACGATTGATTGGGGTTCGATGGATGTGGCCTCTGTTTAGTTCATGCACCCATGTGTCTCTACATCGAACCTTATGGGTGCGCCAAGGCGTCAGCATCATCGTGGGAATCCTACACAGGTGTTGTTAGAAGATCCTTGAAATTTAATATCTTTTCCTATTATTTTGATAGAAATTATGTGAACTGCGGAATTAATATTTGCTAATCCATAATCGATAGACGAAATGCATGTTCCAAGAAGGATATACTCTGATGCTGGCATAAGGCACACACACACATGTCGATGAATCAATTCCTCTGCTTATTCCGGATATACTCATATTTTGCTGTGAATTTTTTCTCACGGAATTTATGTGACAGTTACATTCGAAGGACGTGAATATAATTTAAGGACGTGACTGCAAAATAGGTTTGTTCGTGATGAATGAGTTCCGTTTTTTTGCGATATAATGTGTTTTATAGGCAAAATTAGCAATCGTAAAACTGACATTTCCACTATGCACAATACTCAGACCCTTAATATCTATCTTAAGCCGCTATAGGGACATTTTCGTCAAACTTATTGCTTAAGATTCTTATAAGATTCCCCAAAAGGAAATTTCACCACTTAAACAGTCCCTACCATACAACCCGCATGGAAAGGTTTATTTTCTTCGAAATCAGGTCTAACAATTTTGACGAAAAAACATTTGCAATGTTACTCGCCTTTTGGTTAATATCACTATTTCATTCAAAATCCTTGTCAATGGTATCTGCCATAGGACCGTTTAATTAGTTTTGGACTTGCTCCTCACCGGATACGATTTTCATCATATGAGGACAGATTAAATGAAGGTAAGTGCTTAGCCCCTTATCCCGCTAACAAATTCTCACTTTGAGAAAACAGAGTTCCTCCCCTCGTTTTTAACCGCTAAAATGAACAAAAACAAATTAATATATTAGCCTTCTTTCCACCTATATGGTGATATGCAAATTAGGAAAAATCAGGAAAATTCTTTCCTGTTCGCTAAATTACTTGCAGCTGCTTGAAGATTACTACATAGATTAGAAGTATCTCAGATGGAGCAACGTACTTGGAATAGAATTCAAAATACGTTTAACCCGGACACCTGGCTGTTAGGGCTTAATACCCACACTAACTTAGTCAAATTGGGCGTTGACTACCGCACTGAGGGAGTTTGCATCACCCCAGTAGAAATTCCTGTGAACATGTTAAGGCATGCTAACACCCCTTGCTGAAGGGGGAAGCCAATCTAAAGCCTCTTGCATCCAAGAAATCTTGGACACCAATTGTTCCCTTGATTTAAGTAACCACAGCCACCATTATACTCCCTCAAGGGGGCCTAACTCAAATATAGACTTACGCCTTAACGCTTTAGGTCCTTCCCCGTCAGTACGTCAACTGAAAAAATCGTTTGAAATCACTTCCAAACGCTGAGCGTGCTTTCTTAGTAAACAATGTGTGGTTATAGAACTTATATGTCGGAATTAATCCAGCGTTAGTGAGATCCGTGTTGACGTCAAACAAGTAGCGACGTTGCTCTAGATTAGGTTTGTTTAGTATACCGATTACATATATACAGCCCTTCATAGCCCAAAGATTTCAAGGATTAAGACTTATTGTATCAGCTAAGGTTCCGTTTGATACATCCTACATACAATGAAAAAGAAGACGAAATGGGAGACTTACATTTAATCTGTCCGAGCACACACTTCCTCACCATTACCTAAGTATAAGTTTTCGATGTTATAAGGCCAATCCTACTGAGAAAACCCGGAATAAGTTTACACAAGCTATACTCTGTCCAACAAAAATTGTCAGTACTGGGAAGATAGGACGTTTGTCGCTCATTCTGGTTGCATTGTCATGCATAAGTGTGTCGCCTTTTAAAGCTCTCACAGGGATTCCGTAGTTTAAATTTTAAATCGCCGCAAATGAGAGTCAAAAACGCGTAGGGCTACCGTCTGCCGATTCAAAACGACTGAAAACAATATTCAATTTACCTTTTCCCACAACACCAAGCGGTAAGATAATAGGCGCGTTTTTTTTTTTAAGTTGAAAAGCAATACGACAACTCTCAACATACTCATCTTCTTAAAATGTGTTCTCAAAAGCTTCAAATCCCAAAAGCTCCTTAATAAAAACCACTGAAAAAGCTCCTTGCTTGCCATTGAAAATAATAATGGTAACTCTGTTTTGATGTAGATAAAGAGCGCACGATCGTTTTGAGTGACACTTGGAGCTTGGACTTGACATTGACACTCTTGACAGTATCTCATCAGCAGTGGGATACGACGGTCGTGTTGGGGTGTACAACTTTTTGCAAAGAATTACAACAACCATTCCTTAAGAAGAGTCAGTGGCTTGCTCTGTTTTTAGTGGTATTTTTCTTAACGCATTGTAGTGAGGGTGCATGGGGCGCCACTGCTTTAGAAAAAGCTCTCCCATAAGGCCTGTACTGACAATTTTTGTTGGACAGAGTATAGAAAGACCTATAATGATCACATTCCTCAGGCCAAGTTTTTACATGACCAACAAATTAGGCCAAAAATACTACATGTCCTAAGGGTAGTAAAAATTTCTGGTCATTTGTAAAAAATATTCGAAATACTACTTCGTCCTGATCCCTAGGCTCGTTATCAATGACACTGCCTTTGTCAGCTCACTTGATAAAGCCAATTTTCTTGCAGCACAGTTTGCTGTTAATTTGAAGCTTCCAGAGAGTGTTATGACTCCTCCTGTACTTGAGAACACACACTTTTCCATTGGACCAATCTTTTTTCGTACTCGTACAGTTGCAAGAGTCCCAAAAGATCTTGACATACATAAATCTGCTGGTCCGTATAGTATTCCTCCCATTGTTCTGAAGAGGTGTCTTCAACGCTCCTATTTCTATACTATTCCGTGGGCTCCTTCCGAGTAAATGGAAAACAGCATTTGTCCAGCCTGTCTCTAAAAAAGGTGAATTTTCTGGTCATGGAAACACTGATAAATTATCAGCTCAAGAAATATCTCGGAGAACGAAAGCTTCTCAATGAGCGGCAATACGGTTTTCGTAGCAATAGTTCCACAGGTGATCTGATGCTATATCTTACCGAACAGTGGCACAAATCTTTACAAGCATCAAGCTATCTTATCGAAATGCATGCTTTTCGTATCGATGAATCTCTTCTTTGTTGGATCAGAAATTACCTTTCAGGTCGCTCAATACAAGTCGTATTGGATAGTCTTAAGTCCGAAATTCATAAAATAAATGTTGGTGTACTCCAGGGCTCCGTTTTGTCTCCGACTCTCTTCCTACTTTTAATCCATGAAATTGTTTTGCTGATGATAGTACCGTCAGTTTTTCACTCCCTTGAGTGCGCGCTAATTATTTAAAAAAAAAAATTACCTGTAAGGGTTTTGGTCCGTCAGTATGAAAAAATCGACTCATCTTCCAATAGATTGGCATGGTCTCCCTGGTGGATCTGGAAAACATGATGGTAGTTGAAAAGTTTTAATGAAATTCTGATTGCAGTTACCAAATAGGTGTCATCTAGAATGATTTTTAGGGTAAGAAAATAACCCACTTCAAGTCACTAAAGTACTAGTTCGACCATATAATTTATAAGAGGTGAAAAAAGCTTAATAACAGCAATGCTGCAAGATCTAGTAGTCTACATACAAAAGTCTTCAAATACGGAAGTAATATTTTAGTAGGAAATGTGTATCAAATCATCAACCAAGTATCGATCTACAAAAAAGTCGAATATATGTCCCCAAATCTATCATGGCATATCCGTCTCGAAATGGTACATACAAGATCCTAACCAACGTGCTGTGTTAGCGCCTTAAGCCGTTCTATAGTTCATGTTCATGGCATATCCGTCTCGAAATGGTACATACAAGATCCTAACCAACGTGCTGTGTTAGCGCCTTAAGCCGTTCTATAGTTCTTGAGTTGGTAAATACTAATGTGGCTTCCTACCCGGCAGATCGACCATAGACCAAATCTTCTCGTTGACGCAAATCCTGAAAAAAAACTAACGAATTTCAAGTAGAGCCTCTCCATCCCTGTATCGCCAAAAAAATTGCTGTATGTATATGGCGATGAACGAACGCCAACAGGAATAGATGCAACTGTTTGCCGAGATATGGGAAAATATACGTGGTGCAAGGTTCCACTAGGAAATAGGCTTTTAAGAACGTTTCCAAACATGCACAGCATTTCGGCAAGGCAAGGTGCTAGATATCATGTGATTTCATTAATTTCGTTCTGGAGCATATGGTGTGCAAAGTAGGCGTTCTCAAGAAAGGCACTATATTTAACAAATCTGTCCAACTACTGAAATATGCTGACAGATATCCAATTCATCGGTTATTCCTAAGGGTCTATAAAAGAGTCCTTCATGATGGCGATTGTAGATTAGGCAAATTTTGTAGGTTCGTAAATTAATGAGGACACGACCAAGTCTACGCTATCAACAGACAAACACACGTCGATAATGATAAGAACAAATCCGAATTAGTTCAGGAGTTGCCCGACCTTGGAGTAGGAAATCATTGCTTCTTCGTTGTGCAAAGCAAATTGGTGCAAAGGTTCTTATACGACGGACGAAGTCCACAATTTACAAAAGAGTTTTGTGAGAATTTAGTAAGAGATTCCGATGCACATTGGTGATAAATAATGAATAACGCAATGCGAGGGAAATACTGAGATGGGTAAAGCATTCGACATTCGTGAAGTGCAGCTAAATAAAATATATCAGAACTAAACTGTGAGTCAGAAGTTGGGCTCGAGGGCTAACTGATGTTCATTCCCTTAGGACGAATATAGCGGTTGAATTGGGCACAATTGATCTATAGGTCACATTGCAATACCACCAATATACACTTATTCTTAAATGAGGTCAAAACGACGCCGACGAGAGCATTGGCCAGTGTTAATAAGGAAGATGATGTAGACAGCACATCTCTTTTCTTTGACACGATGTGACAAAAAGTTGTTTTCTGATCAATAGGTAAACCACTGCCTGTCTTGCGAGTGTCATTCAAAATACAATCGTCGTATAGATCACTTCCTAATATAATGTCAATACCTTGAGGCTCAAAGTACTTTGGGTCTGCTAGATCTAGATTTTGTATAGATAGCCACAGCCTGTCGTGATTACTTTACTTTCTGGCAAGACACCTGCTGCCTTATAGGCAAAACATAAACTACTATATGATAATTAACAAGAGGATCTAACCATGAGCCGATTGATAAGTTGACTCTATACCGTCCAGTCATTATCCTAGATCCAGATAATACACTGACATTAATAAATGCCTATAGTCTCGATGAAAACTTACCCATCCCATTACAAAGGAGCCTTGTGACTCTAGATCTAACAATACTCTAAAATAGTATAACTGTTGATAGTAACAACAGCCGTTGGCAGAAGTACGTCTTACGATGTAGATCGCAGTCTATTGTTCCTTGATTATGTTGAACTATTGTTTGTCGTCAAATGTGTTGCAGAAGTCAGAGTGGGACTGCCTGACCTCGATCATTATGGTGTGATGTTTTCCCTTACAGATTCGACAAGATTGACGGTTGCTACACTTTGAGGAACGATGATTATATCGAAGAGAATATTGAAGCAAAGCTTGAAGTTTTCTACCGCAACTCGTTTTTCGATCACACTTATTTTGATGAACTTCGTATATTCCCGTACCAGATGATTAGACTTCTCACATTTAGGAGCATGCATAGATTTGAACTCCTTCTTTCCAAACGATATAGCACCTGACGCTGCAGATTTTCTTTGTATAGCGGGATTTTGCTTGGAAGATGTTACCATCATGAGATATTGTTCATCTAAAAGAGATAATAGTTCGGTAGTTTTCGGTATACTAGTTTGTTTTTTTAAAGAATGATTCCACTCAGTACGAATTGAATTTGGTAGTTCCTTGACTAAGTAGTAGACAGAAGTTGATTTTGATTGACACCAAGTTATAAGTGCCAAAACATGAGCAGTTTGAATAAAACGTTTCAATGAGATAGGATCATCTCGAAGTACATCTGGTTGCTGATTTAAGACATTCATGTAATGAGTAAAACATTTGCCGTTATTGTCGAATTGCTTTCACAATATATTCCATGCTTCCTGATAATTTTTTCCTATAAGGTTAAAGTGTTGAATATCTTGTAAGGCATCATCCACTAATGCCGATTTTAGACGGTGAAAAACGGTTCAGAAATACTTTTTTGAAAGCAGACCATTCGATATGTCTTGCACTAAATGGCAGTAAGAGACTCACAGATTGTAGCAACAGCTTCTATATAACTTTCTTCGAATTTGTCACTGACTACAGCGTCTATATAGGTCTCCTTTACTATGGTGTCCAAAGATTTGCAAACTAAGACTCGATGATTTTCTCTTAACTCTACCCGATACGAAGTCAATGAATCAGGGTGAGCTTGGTTTTCTTCGTTGATGAATCTTTCTTGAAGTTACGTAGAATTTTCTGTACGGACTCAATCAACGATAACTGCTCCACAACAGCGATGTCTGGCCTTGTTTCTTCCATATCTCCAAATCTCATGATATATGTAAAAAGCCAAAACAAAAATATCAATTTCAGTAACCTCGTGATACAATTCCCAATGGTAATTTTCTTCTTTTGTATGCTCAGTCCCAGAATAACCGATCCAGATCCTCACAGAAGGCATCAAATGTTGAATTCTTTTTAACGATGTATGGCTCCAGATCGGATGTTGAACTTAACATCAAGTTTAAATCGACGATAGCGCTCGTCGTTGACGCTGATGACCTAACAACGACTTTCTCAACGAAGTATGAACCGATGATTTGTCCAGCACAAAATCCACACCAACCAATGACTTTCTCTGGATGCATACCTATTTGGTGGATCTGGGCAACTTTGAGTGTATAAAAACCCATTCATACTCATCGCTGAATATGATTTTTCTACCCAAATCAGGGTCAACTTCCAACTGTTCGAGAGCCCATTTAACGAATATCGGTCATTGTCTACGGGGGTTAGCTCTAAGGAAGACAACACACTTAACAAAAGACATTCAATTTGAAAGATGTAACTTCAAAAACATGGCCGCAATCACCCATCGAACTTGGGGAATACCTATTGAAAAACCCTTTTTTTTTTATAATCTACCCGCGCTCAAGGGAATATGATTACCCTTTAAATGTTTCAACACAGCGCGGGCGTGAAGTTAATGAAGAGAAAGAAGGATAGGAAAGATGTGTGGCACGATGTTCTGAGACTGTTGGTGGTTGTCTCAGATATTTTTATCTCCAGGGATGGCGGCTGAGCTAAAGCGGAGAATTGCCGTGTCTTATTTCTATGTCGCTTATAATTCACATTATTTTATTCGTGTTCATCCTTGTTGGGCATACTAGTTTAACTCAATTACATGTTGTTAGTGTTATGCCTGAACAACATGTAATGAGTAAACCAGCAACCCATTGATGACAATTTTTAGAAGGTTTTAATGGAATTAAAACGACATAGACGACGGCAGGGATCGAACCTGTGATCATGAGGTTGACGGCGATAGCAATGTTGATGATGTTGACAATCGTTATGTAATTCTTCCCTTTCAAACATGTCAACATGTCAATTGCTACCAAGTCACAAGGAAGGGGAGATAGAAAACAATCTTGTGGCTCGCCGTCACTAAGGGTTCTTTTTGAAGAAAAACCACTCAGTTTTCAATTGATAATCCTGTAAGTCAAGTTTGATTCATTAATCACCAAGTGAATTGTCTAGCTTAGGAGCTGATACGTAAGTTGATGCAATTGCAGATCTGCGGGCGCTGGAAAAAGCGGATAGAAGGAACATTCGAAGATATTTCAAATTTCAAACATTCTAAAGTTTCTTACACGAAATGATGAAAGACTAATATTATTGACTCTTTTTGGGCTTACAAGACAACATTTCCCACCTTAAATTCTATCCAAAGCAGGGAAATGTGGAGTAGATTAAACAACTATTGAAGAGTATCTATGTAGAGTTACCAGAATATTGTCTGAAGATATTGGCAGTCCGGTTAGTATTATACCATCTCTTTTTCCAGTTTTAAAAGGTTTAACTGTGCTTATTGCAACTTATACCTTGAAACCAAATACTCTGGACCTAATTCAATAAATTCTATAAAAAGTTTAAGAACTTCCTGGGAAAATAAGCATGGCAGATATATCACTTTGGTTTTATTGGATTAGTTGAGAAGGTTTTCATTAGATCAAAAGTTTCGGAAGTGTCTTCTATTCTGTCATAGAAGATCTTAAAGGAAGACCGTTTTGATTTCTTCAATACTTTTTGTATAAATGTATATTTTAAGAAATTCTTTGAAGGAATCCCATTTTGAGGCCTCCTTTGTGCTTCAAGTTCATTTGAAGAGTTTTCTACAACTTACGGAAGAATAATTATTAAAATAAGTCGAAAAAACTTTAGTGAAACATTATCATTGCCAATGATGAAATCATTGAATAGAGCGAGTTGCTTCAGTAAATTTTTGATTCAAGTCAAGCATCTGGTGTGCGGATTGAGCTTGTCAGAGAATACTAACTCTCTGTATGTACAGAAAAGGCACAATGTAAATCAGCCGAAGACCGAGTTGTAATATTTTGAGAAGCAAGATATCGCCCTTATTTTACTATTGAGTTTAACTGTTAGAACCTATTAAGCAAGCTTATATTAATCGTGCGCGAGTGGCAATTTATTTTGTAACATTGTTGCCAAGACCTATTTCAATGTCATCCAAAAGGAAACAAAACATTCTGGACCATAATGTACCTCCAAATGGGCATCTCGCACATTCAATACCATAGAGCTTCCTATCCAATCAAAATTCCACTGCACATTCATCGATCAAAGCCACTCTATAATATTATAAAGAAGATGAATTCTTACCCCAGTAAGTGTACTTTCCGGGAGCCGCTTACAAACAACAACAAGGCATAAACTCAGGTAGCCAAGCACATAACGAAACAACGGTGAACAAAATTATGTAATTATTGAGACCATAATATAGAAAAATTATTAATCATCGCGTGCCAACTATTTTACCACACCATCATCATCATCTCCGCATCAACATCAACTGAGATCTGAGGCGTTAAACACTTGTTGAGGCACCTCACCTCGGTCTTCGTAGGCACACAGCTAGGCTTTGGTGTATCTTTGATATGTGGCAAAGTTAGTACAACTGCACGGACAGACTGATGAAGCTTGTTAAGCAATCCATGGACACATGTAAAAGTCACAAGAATGAGGAAAGCACCAATCTAGTTTGAGACTTATTAAAACTTCAGAGTTTATTAAATTAAACTTTTGCATTGGGCTCTGTGTGACACACCAACATCGGCTAAAGGAGCTTGTTTATCGATGAAGATAGCCATCTTTGAGTCAACGCATGCGTGACTCCTACGTCCCCTTCAAGATTATTTTTTGATAACGATGATTGAATTCTTCATCCTCATAGTCCCGTTTCGTTAAGGGGGAGAGGATTGGGGGAGTCTTCTCATCGTTGAAGACAGACACATTCTTCCTGGACAGGTTGCTAGAATCAGATCCTGTCTCCAATTAACGCTTAATTAACAAGATAACCTTGGGCAACTGGAGAGGCCGATAGAGCTTTAAGTAATTTTATGTCCTCTAGCTGATTTACATTGTGCCTTTTCTGTACATACAGAGGTTTAGTATTCTCTGACAAGCTCAATCCGCACACCAGATGCTTGACGTTTTGATGAATGTTTGAATGGCCAACTGCGCAATCGAAGAGATGGACACTGGACAGGTTGAACGATTTACTGCATAATCACAGGCATTAGGGATGGGATGGTATTTTCTGTTGGCGGCTCAGATTGTTGACATAAGACATGTGGCATGGCATTATGTCCTCAACTCGTCAAGTTTTTTTTTCTTTAATGAACTTGCATCAGGATGTTTGTTTTAACAAGTGGCATCTCATAATTCCTTTAATGGGTGGTCATCGCTGTGTAAAGGATTCGATAACCTACTTTTGGAAATAGTTAAACAGCTAAATATCAACTGAACCGTGCGCATATAACAACTTACTCCCAAGTGTCTTTCTATAGGCGACAGACGGAGATTATGCCTGGAATTGAGATGATAGTCTAAAGATATGTTTCGTGATTATTTAATAGTCTGCTTAGAAAATTGAGAGGTAGGCGATGAAGTGGATATGGATAAGGAAACTAGATTAAGTTCTTTAAAAGTTTAATTCCGTCTTCGCCAATAGAAGCAATAGAAGCTGTTTAAACTAACAATTTAGTTTAATTATATGTAAGGAGAAGTTCAAGAACAAGAATCCCATTATTATTATTTGAGGATGTGTTCGATGATATTTGTTCATGTTTTCACTAGATCCAAAATTATGTGGTTTGAAATATTTATCTACGATTAGACCGTAAACGGTCATAATGTTGTCTCTTAATGCGTTGGTGTGTAATATGTGTCAAAGTGTTAACGTCAATGGCTTCGAATCTGAAATCAAATAAAGATGCATGTTCCCTATCTGTCAGGTAAGAGTTTGAAATTAATCGAAGAATGGCTGCGATGCCAATAGATTAAAAAGCATATGAAAAAGTTAATAAAAAAAATTGAATTATGTTTGTCGTCCTGAAATCCTTGCACCTGATACCGAGCCGATATTTAACTTGGTTATAACGGGTGATTTTTTTGAGGTTAGGATTTTCATGCATTAGTATTTGACAGATCACGCGGGATTTCAGACATGGTGTCAAAGAGAAAGATGCTCAGTATGCTTTGACATTTCATCATGAATAGACTTACTAACGAGCAACGCTTGCAAATCATTGAATTTTATTACCAAAATCAGTGTTCGGTTCGAAATGTGTTTCGCGCTTTACGTCCGATTTATGGTCTACATAATCGACCAAGTGAGCAAACAATTAATGCGATTGTGACCAAGTTTCGCACTCAGTTTACTTTATTGGACATTAAACCAACCACACGAATGCATACAGTGCGTACAGAAGAGAATATTGCGTCTGTTTCTGAGAGTGTTGCTGAAGACCGTGAAATGTCGATTCGTCGCCGTTCGCAGCAATTGGGTTTGTGTTATTCGACCACATGGAAGATTTTACGCAAATATCTTGGTGTAAAACCGTATAAAATACAGCTCGTGCAAGAACTGAAGCCGAACGATCTGCCACAACGTCGAATTTTCAGTGAATGGGCCCTAGAAAAGTTGGCAGAAAATCCGCTTTTTTATCGACAAATTTTGTTCAGCGATGAGGCTCATTTCTGGTTGAATGGCTACGTAAATAAGCAAAATTGCCGCATTTGGAGTGAAGAGCAACCAGAAGCCGTTCAAGAACTGCCCATGCATCCCGAAAAATGCACTGTTTGGTGTGGTTTGTACGCTGGTGGAATCATTGGACCGTATTTTTTCAAAGATGCTGTTGGACGCAACGTTACGGTGAATGGCGATCGCTATCGTTCAATGCTAACAAACTTTTTGTTGCCAAAAATGGAAGAACTGAACTTGGTTGACATGTGGTTTCAACAAGATGGCGCTACATGCCACACAGCTCGCGATTCTATGGCCATTTTGAGGGAAAACTTCGGAGAACAATTCATCTCAAGGAATGGACCGGTAAGTTGGCCACCAAGATCATGCGATTTGACGCCTTTAGACTATTTTTTGTGGGGCTACGTCAAGTCTAAAGTCTACACAAATAAGCCAGCAACTATTCCAGCTTTGGAAGACAACATTTCCGAAGAAATTCGGGCTATTCCGGCCGAAATGCTCGAAAAAGTTACCCAAAATTGGACTTTCCGAATGAACCACCTAAGAAGACGCAGCCGCGGTCAACATTTAAATGAAATTATCTTCAAAAAGTAAATGTCATGGACCAATCTAACGTTTCAAATAAAGAATCGATGAGATTTTGCAAATTTTATGCATTTTTTTTTTTAAAAAAGTTCTCAAGCTCTTAAAAAATCACCCGTTATATGCATGTTATTAAGATTTGACTTTATTAATAATTTTTCCATTTGTGTTGCAGATATTTTGTACTGGGTCTTAATCCAGCGCAAATCATATTTTTTTTTATTAAATATTATTTAAAACGATTTTTTAAGAAAAATTATCAAAATTTGTTTTTGAATTAGTTTTTTACAAAATAAGAAAAGAATGATTTTATTTATTTATTATTTTTTCTGTTAACTGGAAAAGGGGATATCCGTCAAGTGGCTGCGCCAGTGCCCATTTTTACATGTCTTTTCCCTATGATTTCCGATGTAACTGTCAAATATTCTCCTTAAGAGCTGCTATTGCCTGGTGCTTTTTGGAATAAGCCCACGACTTTAAGTAGCCCCAAAGGAAGAAGCCTGGGATCGGGTGATCTTGCTGGCCATTCCAAATCGCCAAAACGGAAGATTACACGACCAGGAAAGGCTTCCTTCACCGTTGTGAAACTACATCTAATGCCCCATGCCACACTCATCCAATTCCGACAGTAAGAAGTCCCCAAGCTGTCACTTTTTATGAATAACCAAATTTGTTACGTCCGCTATCTAGTTTATGTAGTTAATGTAGTAAAATGTAGCAGACTTACATAATATGTCGTTTTTATTTGGCAATCCGGAACCTCTCTCCGATCCGAGATCCCAACTGAAGACTTTTTTGATTCTGAAATGTATGTATATGATTAGATTAGATTAGATTTATTACTTCATCAATAAAAATTTACAAAAACAATTTGATATTTAAAATTAAATCTCTTTGAGGCATGGCCAGAAGGACCGTCAGCCAGATGATAGCCTGAGTAGAGTAATACATTTTCAAATTTTGTAAATTGATTGAGTTTAATTTAAAAAATTAAGCTTAAAAATCTTCTCTTGTTATTTTTCTTCTATATGCAAGTGCTATTTTAATATATTGCGATAGTTTTTGCCAGTGATTTCCGTTTAATATTGCTAAAAGTTCCGTTTGTTCCAGGTAGTTTTTTTGACATATTTGGCGCCACGCCGCCGCACAGTGATCGATAAAGGGGGGAAAAAGTCAAAAATTTTGCGCCACATGGATTCGGATCCAAAATCCATTCTACAAATTTTTTTCGGGTACATATATGTTGTAGAATAGAGATCCAATTCCCCCCCTATGGTCAGAAAATTCAAAATTATTTCTTACGCAAGTTATATTAGAAATTTAAAAACTCAATTTTAATAAAAAATTTACTTGTGCTTGAAAATAGGGATGAAAATGATGAAGTTAATGATGATTTAGAAATTAATGAAGAGCAAAATTATTGAAAACATGAATTTGTATTATATAAAAAACATGATTTGTATTATATAGAAGAAACATTAATAAAATTTTTTTTGGTAAAAGTAAAAAAGCAAAAAAATTAAAATACAATAATAATTAATTGATATAATAATTAAAAAATTGAATTTTTGAATTTTTAATATAACTTGCGTAAGAAATAATTTTGAATTTTCTGACCATAGGGGACGAATTGGATCTCTATTCTACAACATATATGTACCCGAAAAAAATTTGTAGAATGGATTTTGGATCCGAATCCAAGTGGCGCAAAATTTTTGACTTTTTTCCCCCTTTATCGATCACTGTGCGCCGTATCTCTACCAGAATAGGACATCTCGCGATGAAATGCACTACATCTTCCCTTTCGTTTGTATTACATAAGCTACATTTTAGTGCTAAATCATTTCGGTGGGGGTATGAAATTGAGCGGTAACAGCTCGCCTCTTGCTCGAAATGTATAAGATATTATTTCAGTGCTAAAGATGTCCTTAAAATAGTTGCGTTCCCTTAGATAATGCTGGAGTATAGGATAGGTTTCCCTATGAAGTGAACTTCTAGCTTTGCGAATACTGTCTTCTCTTGCTTTTGAATGGAGCATTTCGAGTAAATTATAAAGGAAAGGTTTCCACTCTGCTAGATTATTAAGAGTTAAGTTAATTGAGAGTCCACACAAGTCTGCCAAGTTCTTCCATTCTTCAAACCATGAGCTTTGTGATCTTACAATCGAAACTGCAATCTTCCTTGCAACTTTATCAGTGTGGCTGTACATAAGTTTGAGGATGTAGTTAAAATGGAGTTTTAAAGATGAAAGATATAGTGTTGATAGTCCGGTTTCGATGAAAAGCATGTAATTTGGTGTTGTATCTGGTAGTAGAAATTGTCTTTTTAAGAAGAATCTCAATAGCTTTTCGATGGTATCAGACTGTTTCCAGCCCCATGATTCTGCAGCATAAAGTATTATCGATTTAGAAGTTGCGGAAAAAACTTTGTATTTGTACTGAATGACAAGTCCGTGTTTCCATATATATTTTTCCACACCGTCCCTATTGAAGTTTTTGAGATAGTCAGCTTTTTAACCAGGTGTTTTTCTAAGTTAGAGTTACTTGTTATAGTGAACCCTAAGTATTGGTATTCTTTTACCGTCTCGATTAAGTCTACTCCATAGTACCATTTCTCATTTGCAGCCAAACGTCCTGTTCCTCTGCGAAAGACCATTATTTTTGATTTGCTTAGATTGACAATAATGTTCCACTTTAGTACTTTAGACAGTATTCAAATAATTTGTTTATCATCATATGAAGGGACTCGGGTGATTCAGCTAGAAGGACTAGATCATCTGCGTATAGGAGTACTTTGATTAGGAACCCATCGATTGTAATACCACATGGCAAATCTTGTATTAAATCTTGAATATAAAGGCAAAAAGCTGAGGGACTGAGATTACATCCCTGTTTTAGGCCCACCAATGTTAGAAACCAGTCTGACAAATTATACCCGTCCCATACTGCATACATTGTTTTGTTATAGATGTCCTCTATCATATTTCCAATTTTAAGAGATATCCTATCTCTAAACAATTTGAAGATTAACGCTTTTCTGTCAATTGAATCGAAAGCAGCTTTGAAATAGACGAAAAAAAAACGTAAAATTTTGTTTGTCTGGAAAGATATGTATATGTCTGCGATGTTCGTCAGACTAAATATATGGTCTACAATTGAATATCCCTTTCTGAATCCTATTTGAAATTCGTTGAGAAGGTGTTTACTTTCAATCCATGTTGTAAGGCGCCGTCTTAAGATTTTCATAAAAATTTTAAGCGTCGTGTTGAGGAAAGAAATACCGCGGTAATTTGATGGATCCATCTTTTCTCCTTTTTTAAAAATGGGGAATATAATTGATTTTCGGAAATCCTCCGGTGCTTCCCCTATTCGGAAAATATCATTATATATCTTTGTAAGATCTTTCAGGAATTCCTCTTAAAAAAATCATTTGGGATCCGATCGACTCCTGGGGCTTTATTTTCTTTTAATTTCAATACAACTGATTCAACTTCTGAAAGAATTATATCGCTTTCTAAAATTTGATTTTCATTATTCGGTCTGGCGTATTGGATTAGTTGAGCAAAAATTTCCGGATTTAATTATCTTTCAAAGTGATCTTTTAATGTTGAAGCAGGTAAAGGTGATATTGTTGGAAATGTTTTTCCTTTTATGGTTTGTATAGCTTTCCAAAAATTTGAGGAATTTTTACAGAAATTAAGCTCTCCGTCTGTTTTTTAGAGAAGTTTGCTTTTTTTGATCTACATAAAGCCCTGTAGGCTCGGTTTGCTTCAGAGTAATTCTCTTCTAAAGAACGCGCATTGAATTGTTGATATAAATGCAATAGAGCAAAAAACTCGCAGTAGTAGTCCATATCATACCACGCCGATCTAATTTTGCAAGCCACAGGTTTTGCATGATGTGAAACCGCTGCAGTTTTTATAGCTTTCTGCAAAGTTTCTATAGTTGGTTCGTTTTCGTTGAGAATTTGTGCTGTCATATAGCGGTCTAACTTCTTTTGATATGCTTCCACTCGATTTTCGAGTTTGACATTTAAGTATATGAATGTGTGAGTGCTTCTGGTTTTGATACTGATTTGAAATCCAGAAGCAAATCTCTCTTCTTTTCAGAATCAAAACTGTCAGTTTTTCCCCCAAGTGAACACTTTCAGAAGAGTCCAGAAGGCTTTCGGATTGAGAAATAAAATCGACATGAGTTTCAAATGTCAAATGATCTGTCAGTCAGGTTGTCAGCTGTCACTTCACTGTCAGCTGTGAAAAACGTTCAGTTATTCAAAATTAAATGAAAATGGCTGGTGGAAAACTACAAAATTATTGAGCTGAAGGTAGATTTACTCCAATTGAAATAGAAAATGAGCATATTGGAGCTTCCTGTGAATTAATTACGGATGTAGCAGATGTAACAAATTGTAATAAACAGTTAATAGTTAATTCGGCCAACCATGGTAAGAAGTCTTTTATCATGGGCCTATAGAATTCTCCAGTACCACTGATCATATTGCCGATGGCGTCCTAAAAACAATACGAGACAATCACTCCTCCCGCACTACAATGTGGGCTTGAGTGGATGTAATGGCTCTTCTTGCATCACACGCGGATTTTCAGTGCCCCAGAAAAACTATAATTTAGCTTATTGAATATTGACTTAACCGCTTAAGTAAAGCTCATGGTGATTTTCGATCGTGCTCGAATCGTGCTCTTAGTTGTTGACATTGAGGATGGCCTGTCAGTTATTCACACGCAACAAACGGTCGGCAGGCATTAACTGGATGCACTGTTTGCACTTTGTACGGGAACATGTTGTATGAGGCTGAAAACATACCGGATCAAACAAAACGTTTTTGATTCGATAGTCAAAAACACATTTTTTATTTGAACACACACCAAGCGAAACAGAATAAAACAAAACAAAACGTTTTGCGTTTTTGTTTCGTTTGGTGTGCGTTGATATGAAACAAAATACGAACTATCGTAAAAGCTTAACTCCGGCTGAAAGATTATAACTCTACGGCAAGTAAATACAAATAACAATTTTGTGTTTACAAACTATACAGTATGTGTTTATTTATAAGAAAAGAGAAAAGCTGTGAAATGCAACGAAAGAAGAAAATAAAAAGAACGGAATCAAAATTTTATTTTGCAAAAACAAAACATGTTTTTCTGTTTTGCTTTTGTTTTTATGTTTCGTTTCATTTGGTGTATTTTGCTCCATAAAAAAGTAGGCAATTATCGTCAACGACAGTGGCTCAAAATAGTTTTGTTGCATTCGATGTGTGTTGCTCGTATTTAATGGCATGTATTTTCGACAACCACCACCGAAACACTTCAAAACAAAAACGTGTGTTTTGTTTCGTTTTCTTTGGTGTGTGAAGTCTCATAAGAAACAATGTTCTCTTGTTTCACGAAACAAAAAAACACGTTTTGATTTATCCGGTGTGTTTTCAGCCTTATTCGGTGTGTTTTCAGCCTTGAAGTTTTTGTGATTTTTGAGGCCTAATATCTCAGGAACCGCTCGCTGTTGCCCAAATTTTAACAAATATGGACGTAGATGGATTGTTTTTTTTTTTTAATTGAGGCAAGAAGTCCTTTCCATAATAATAAGAACATGCCAATAAACTTACAATTGATAAGCATCTGGTTGTGGTAAATAAATGGGAGATAGTGCATCTCAAATAGCTTGGCAAGTTTACATTACCATTTTTTTAATTCTATATGCACCACACCGGAAATAATATGAAAAGACTTAAACGTTTCCCTGTTGCTGAGAAACTGAATAGACAATTCAGGGAAATAGACTTGAGGGAAAAAAAAATCAAAGCCGTATAGCGTATAGCTCGTATCTTGTTTTCTGATAGCATTTTCGACTTACCTATCCCAATATTCAAATGTTTCAATCCGCATTCTGGTAAAATTATTGAATTTTCAAGATAAGTTCTTTACTATATAATATTAAGTTCATCATCACATCCTCAGCATGTCGATTTCGATTATTATATGTGGATGTTCGCACCACTCTTTGCTATTTTCGTCCTTTTCCTCAATTGCTTCAAAAATTGTATGTAAGTTTGGCACAGACAACACTAAACACAAGTCGCAAATTCTATTTTGTTTCATTTCAATTTCTTTTATTTTATTCTGTTTCGCTGGTGTGTGTTGAAATAAAAAATGTTTTTTTGACTATCGAACCAAAAACGTTTAGTTTGATCCAGTGTGTTTTCAGCCTAACTGACTGACAGATCATCAAAATTATGGAGCACTTCCCGACATCGTAAGTAGCATTTTAAACAATTGGGAAACATTTCAGAAAGGTTTTTTAAACAATGTTTCCTGAAATGTTTCCTTGGTGTGGACACACCTTTATAATTTTACACAACGATAGGTCTTGGCATGCAAGCAGAGAAAATTTGATGTTTTCCATTCAGGGGGCGTGGTATCCACCCACTTTCTCCTAATTGGTGTTGGTTGAATACAAAAAATATAAAATTTGAGGTTTTCCATTCAAGAGCGTGGTATCCGCCCACTTCCTCAGAACTGATGTAAATTGGCACACTTCCGATTGCAGTAGAACAATGAAATTTGGTAGAACGGTAGGGCTCATATTGCATATAAAGGACCAAAAATAAAAATTGAGGTTTTCCATTCAGGGGGCGTGGTGTCCACCCACTTTTTGAGAAAATGTTTATTTTTTTGGAGCACTACCGATTGCTGTAGAATGATGAAATTTGGTAGAGCGGTATAGCTTAATGTACATTCAAAGCGAAAAATAGAAAATCTAAGATTTTTCATTCAAAGCATCTTTTTATTGTCATTTTAAAACTACATATATACATGCATCTTGAAAATTCATGACTTTTCTTTAAACTAGAGTGCTCGATTTGGTACTGTATGTTACATGAATGTTAATATGAATGAAAAAGGAAAAACTTTGCATACCTTAAAAAATTATGAGTTTACATAAAAAAAAACTCTTACCTGTGATGTGAACTATGTAACGAAGCGTTCCATGCTACTCCACTCTATACGACTTCTGCATGATACCAAGAATTGTACTTCACTCAAATTCAATTCACGAGCACCATGAAAACATGACGTCACAGGAAAATCAAACGCATTAATATTTTTCGTTCACCACTTATATAGTTCACCTTCAGTTTCTACTGAAAAACCATCAAGAGGACCTACTTGAGTGAACGAAAAGCACCTCTTCGCTCATACGCACAGTCAGGCGGCACAGTAAATTGATTTGATCAATCTTTCGAAATCCAGTCGTAGACAAGAAGTATAGACGAGTTGGTCATTTAGCAATTTAGGTAGGTGAGATTGTCCAGCTATTTCTTATTAAGGCTTCCCCCCATCAGCGGTAAGGGGTCTTAGTTCGAAGTTTAATGTCCTAATTGCCACCAGGGGCTTCGGTACCTGCTGATCTACCAGAGCGTTTAGCTTGCTGTTTAGTGCCACCAGGGGCCTCGAACCTGCTGATCTACCAGAGCGTTTAGCCTGCTGTTTAGTGCCACTAGGGGCCTTGAACCTGCTGATCTACCAGAGCGTTTAGCCTGCTGTTTAGTGCCACCCGGGGCGTTATACCTATAAAGGATCCCGTCAGGAACCAGATATCCGAATGAAAGGGCCCGTTTAAAGCCGAATTACCAGAAGCCAGAATACCCGTAATCAAGTACCAGATCCAGAGCATCAGCAAGCAGTATAACTGATGCAAAGCACCTAGACTAGAAGCCAGAAGGATTGATGCCCGTGAACCGTTCCATTACCCGAATTAAGTGAAATATTAGTAGGAGATTATTGTATGTTATAGATTTAAGAGTTATTTCCAATAAAGATTTTGTAATAAGGTTTGAAGACCTTTAAATCTGGAGTTTCGTGTTTTCTTCAGGACGACCCTGGCAAGACCGACGAGCAGAACCTCAGCTGGAAAGCAAAAAGCACATCACAACTATAATAAAACCACTAATTATTGGTGGGCTACCTTCAGTTAAGGAGTTAAAATAAGTTAATTAATTAATTTATAAATAATAAAATTTCTTTATTACATTGCACCTGTTTCAATATAATTCTACTTTAAATATTATTTATTAAACCTTCATGAAGTAAGAACTTGGCGTACTTTTAGATTTCAGTACTTTTCACGGCTGACTTGTTACACAAAGGTTTTTGTATAGAAGAACTTGGCTCTTTTTTAAACATTTATGTTTTTGTTCTGATTATAACACCTTCCGATGGGGTGAATAACCATCCACTTTAACTCTATTTCAACTGGACACACAATAACGTATACTTTTCCAACGCATCCTTAAACGGATCTTTCGTCATTAACTGATTTCTACATGGATATAAATGCCAAGCATACCAACGTTAAAATTTAAAACAAAAGTGTTAAGTGTGTATGAAGCCAATAAAGTATTTTATTCGGACTTGCAATGCTGCGCAGGTAAAGTTTACCAATAAAATACGCCTATTTTTTTTTTTAATTTCTCATTAACTCCGTTATCTATTCAAATTAAATTTTGTATACAGAAACTCCTTGCAAGCTTTAAAAAGATTACATATTTTTACTTGAAATGTAAATAGTTTTTTAGGATTTTCAAAAATAATTGAATTTGTTTTTTGGAAAATTTCTATAACTCAAAACGTGTCAGTGATTTTTTTTTTAAATTAATTGTGATTTGCACAAAAGCTAAAACTTAAAGCTATTGTACCAGTTGTTCTGCTTAAAAACCACTACATTTATTTAAAATTTCTGTTGTAGCTCTGTTTTTCTCTCTCATTATGATATGCAGAAAATCAATGCATCGCTACCATTTATTTTCTCCACTTTCCTTATTACTTGTTAATACTATTATCTTAGATATAAAGAATCAAACTATAGGCTTATATTTTCTTAAGAAATCACATGGCATCATTTTTTTAACTGAAAAAAAAAAGACTTTTGTAGCCTCCTCATATTATCTCGACTGCCATAAATGTTTTTCCTGGACTTGGAATGTAGCTTTGCACCATTTCCAACATCAAGGTTTCTTTTTGATTTTGCAACAAAAAAAAAACAAAAACAAAACTTCTCTTTTATCGTCAAAGTAAATTCTCCAAGCTAAGCTTAATCCATCCAATGTCATCTTGGATTGTTCGATAACTTTTAATAAAAAGGCTTTAAAATCTAAGCCGATAAAACGAATAAAAAGATATTTTTCTAAATTAATTCTTAAAAGCGTTTGAGAAATAATCCACACACGAGTTAAAAGATAATACTTAAATTTCGAAAACCAAAAAGTTATTAAAATTTTAATTTATTTAACATAATCGTGTTGAATTTAATCAAAGTGAGAAAATCTTTTAATCACTTTTCTTCAATTTTATGATTTTTTAAATGTCAACGCATTTTTTTCTCAAATCAATTGGGATACCTGGCTAACTATTGAAATATAAGCTTCAATCAAAAGTTCGACAAATTATTCCAAAATTAATTTTCAGACGTCACATAGTTCAAACAATTTCTAAAAAAAAGAACACCTAAATCTATTTTCTAAAGAATTATTAAGTCAGTAGCTGTTTTGGCGATAAAAACAGGCTGCTTTTGATGTAAATCTGTCATAAAGTTACAATAATCCGATAGCTTCATCTTCATCTAACCGAATGAATTTTTACTGCCCTATTACAATCTTTTTTTGATTTAGCTTAATGAAGTCATTTCGAGACGCACGCAATGAACTCTCACACCAAATAAGGTCAATCTGATTTTGTTTGTATTAATATCTTTTTAAATATAAAATTTAATTGATAGCAATCTCTTAGAAATGTAATAAAAATGCCTATTTTTGTTTCCCTTTTAACAGCTTGCTAGTGTTAGCGCCTCAGTCTATTGAATGACAAAAGTATGTCTGCAGTTAAATTGCTATAAAAATTCTCTTTATGTAAATTTTTCTAACGAAATCTTGTGCTCTCCCCACTGTGTGCTGTATCTCAATCGCCAGTCGCTATCGAAAAACAATTTTTTAATGACCGCACGTTGCTATCGATGATATCAGTCTTCCAAGCCAAGATCTGCTTGTATCGTCCAAGATTCCCGATTGGAGCCCTAATGGAATTTTAGAATTTTCATTTATGCGCGTCCCTTGAAGACACCATCGCGCGCCGAAGTAGGTCAATCTAGCGTTCCTTGTTTTGAAGGTTGGACACTGGACTGGACATGAAGTTGGCCGCTGGTAGCTGGAACCCCCTATCTGAATAATAATTAAGCGACTTGCCCATAATTCTCTTGCTTAATGTGTAAATATTTTTTGTTCTTCTAAGGCTTGGCTTGGCAGCATTTGAGCATTTGAAGATGCGGGGTTATGGAATTTTATTTTTATTTTTGTTTTGTTGGAAAAGCGACAATCAATCATATAACATTGCTGTTGAAGGGAAACCTTTTAGGAATTTTAAAATAAATGTTCAGAATTTACCGGCATCCATTTTGTTTTTGGGGAAGTAAATCAGAAGCAAATGGTTCTTTTTGTTGGACAAAAAAACTTCTGATTTATTTAAGTGCAACGAAGAGAGTAATTTGTTGCTTTATTAATGCTGATGAATATCTTGAGCGCTATTATTGGGCTTTGTGTGGCTGCACAATTATTATAAGCTGTTACAACCATTTAAACATAATTTGAATTCAAAGAACCGGAAACAATTGTCCGATGCACAAGGAAAGTTGCATTTTTGAGAGTTATGTTGGGTAAACAAAAATTTATGTCTGTATTAATTGATAAGGGGGCGAAATTTTGGATAAAACAATCGCTTTCTGCAGTTTGTATTGCCACTTAAAACGGTCCTTAGGGCATTATAGAAAGAAAGTAAATGTGCATCGAAGTTTCTTTTTTAGTTTAGAAAGTTTCTTTAACGCTGATTGAGATGAGATTTAACTGGAAGATACAAAAAAGAAACTTTATTAAGTCAATTTGGTTCAAGTTTCGCTATTAATTTCAACTTTTTTTTTTAAATATTATTGTTGGCTTTTATTTAAAGTTATGTTTTTACATCAACCTTTAATTAAAACATTATACATTTTGAATGTTTTCGAGAATTCAATATTTTATTGAGAAAGATGAGTTTTTTTGCCATCGGTGCAGTATCTTATCAGAAGATCAAATCTACCATGTTAATTTAACGATTGAATTTCATATACGGCATTTTCTAGGCGGAAATATGTCTGACACATAATTTAGAACCCTTCGGACCCTGGATGGACTCCTATATACTTATACATGCGTTTGTATGGGGTATATGGTTTTTGTATAAATATGTATATTTTACTCCCTGTGCGGATTAACAAAATGTCTATTTTGTATTGTTTTTGTATCCTTTTATTTGAATCAACTTAAAGTTTTGAAGGAAGTCGAAGGAGTAATAGAAAGGATTTAGACATAAAATTCCAAACAAATCTTCAATTGAGAGGTATTGATTTTCATAGACATTTTCAATCGTAATCGAATCCTGTACAAGTTTGACTCCGCATTCTCCAAAGCTAAAGTTGAAAGCGCAATTTCAAAGACCAAGGACAACAAAGCTGCAGGGTCCGATGGATAGCCAGAGGAATTGTTTAAGTATGCCTCAAATGAATTTATTGAGAAACCAACAACTAGGTACATGCTTCAAATAAGGTGTTTCTAACGTGCGTGGATCGATAGAATCAATTTCATTTAGGAAGATCAAGTTGGATTTAGATCGGGCCGCGGAACAGAGGATCACATTTTTGTCTCAAAAATATGGCAGGACACTTCATCGACAACAGAAAAAAGTTATACGCCGTATTAGTGCCGCGTATGATACGATGATATGATATGATTAACCGACCTGTTCTTTTCTACAAATTGTACTGGCTGAGTGTAACCCAAGCTAGAATACATAATGTATTAAAACACTTCATCCACGGTAATAAGTTTTATTTTCAAGAGCATAGGATTATACAAATATTTATAATGAAATAACAATAATTTACTTTCAATACATTTTTTTTATTAATAAAATCTAAGTACAGTAGAACGCCGATTATCCGAACGCATATTAACCGAATCGCCAGTTATCCGAATCGGTCCTAAGCGTAATATGAAATATTAAAACCAGGTACATATGTACATATATACTGTAGTAAGTAAGTACATATGTATGTAATGTAATTTTTGTTTTGTTGTAACAAATTGAAACTCGCAGGAGTCCAGATATATTTCAACTGTTATGGTTGAAAAGTAGGGTAGGATGGTATAAGAGTGCGCACTTTAGACAAAACACCAAATAAAATAATTACAAACAGAATTTTTCCATTTTTTTTAAATTATTTTTTTAGTTTATTATTTAAGTAACGAAAAAAACTTAAAACTAGCAACAAAAAAAAATAAATTCATTAGTTATAAACAAAAAATAATAATAGTATATTTGCGCACTCTTATCCATGGTATTGTGTAAGAGTGCGCAGCTTGATTTGTAAGAGTGCGCGGCAGCTATTTCACACAAAAGTCGCAGATGAAAATGCCTGTCTTAAAATAAACAGTACATTTTTCGTGCCACCATTCCTTGCATGACGAACACTCTATCCAGTCTTCGATTAAAGGTTCCGAATAGATTTCCAGACATCCTGGACAGTTCCATTCGCTTCTAGTTGGCGTTATATTTGGCTTTTTATTTTTTGTCGAATTTGTTTTTGCTTTTTTTTTGGTAGGAATTGATTCTTCCAGCTGATGCTTAAATGGAGAGCTGCTTATTATATCAGATCTTTTCTTCTTTCTGTTTGACCTTGTAAGATCACCACGGGGTAGGGGTGCTACTTCGAACACCGATAAAAAGGAATCATTTATTGATTCAGATCCGCTAGGCATATTTGTAAGTGGGTCAGTGACTAATTCTGACACTATTCCTTGAGCAGCATTGTCCAAAGGATCAATTAATAGATGAAACATAGGCTCTAAGTCTGATGTACTAGGTACTGTCTCACATGGCTCCAGAATAGGTGAAAAGTTCCCTTCTTCTAGTGGTAAGATTGGTGAAGTGTTCCTTATCCCAGCTGATTCTACGACAGATGGTGTGAGTGTATCGGCATTAGATGTTGCTAGCTCTTCAGGAATTGGTCTTTCCGTTACAGTAGTTGGTAAGAAATCCTCTTCTGTAAAAACATCGGGATTATATGGACAAATTCCAGTCACTTTGAAGCCTTGGATAGCATTGGCTCCGTTTGCTGCTCTAAGTAAGCTGGGGTAAAAATGGAAACAATTTGGTCCATTGTAATCGTACGACTTTGATGGTTTAAAAGCCACTTCTCACATTCAGAAGTATAAAATTTCTTAAGACTGTTGAAAAAGCAACGATCAAGAGGCTGTGTTTTGTGGCTACTGT
Source organism: Philhelius festivus (assembly GCA_963931855.1). Taxonomy (NCBI): domain Eukaryota; kingdom Metazoa; phylum Arthropoda; class Insecta; order Diptera; family Syrphidae; genus Philhelius; species Philhelius festivus. The sequence goes on along the minus strand of OZ007556.1, from coordinate 29,709,041 downwards.
GAGGAGGCAGCGTCAAGGCGTGAATGTTATTTTGCCGATAGAATTCCACAGCATTAAGAGTGCAATGTGACGCATGGTTATCAATAATTAAAAGAATTGGATTCTCTTGTCAAGGCTTAGTATGTTGTTGGAAATGCTGGAGCCAGTTTGGAAAAATATCGCCATTGATAAAGCTGGTATCAGAAACCAATCCAAGAGAAGAAGGTGGGCCACCATCTAGCAGACTGTCTTTCATTTTCTTGCGCTTAAATATTTTTTTTTTTTTTTTTTTATAATCTACCTGCGCTCAAGGGATTATAATTACCCTTTAAATGTTTCAACACAGCGCGGGCGTGAAGTTACGGAAGAGAAAGAAGGATAGGAAAGATGTGGGTGGAATAAAATGTCCACTAGCACTCATTGCGCAGACCACAGTCACGTTCTGCCCTCTTTCACCACTTGAAATTTTATTGACACATCGTTTTCCTCTCGAAGAAATAACTTTTTGGGGCTTATTTGGAACAGTCGATATGCCCGTCTCATCCATGTTGTAAATTGCATGAGGAGAAAATTTATATTTCGTCATCAGTTCCAAAAGATTATTGAAAAAACGATCACATTGAGGCTTATTAAAACCGATTGCCCGAGCTACACTAGTAGAAGTAGGCTGTCTAAGTGACAGATCAGGATGTCTCTGCATGAAACCTCTTAGCAAGTCTTTCCCTGCCATTTTAGTGCAAGTGTTAAAACGATGAGAAATATTGTTCCTTACAGCGAAAGAAAACGCAAGTTGTCTGAGACCTTTTGTTGTCAAGCCATAAAACATCCCGTCAACCTGTCTGATATATTTACATAGGTCTTGCTCCATTTCTTTTGTAAAAGTTTTGTCAAACCTTCCCAGTTTTGTGGCCGGTTTCAAGGACTTAAGTCTTTTTCTGAGCGTAGAGTCCGACATTTCAAGTGATCGAGCCACAGACCTCTTACTTTCCCCTTGTTGTATATGTAATCGTGCCTCTTCAATTACTGAAGCAAGGCACAATTTTAGCTCAGATGTCCTTCGCCTTCTAGACATCCTGAAAATAATTAAAATCTTCTTTAAACTATAAAAAACAAAAAACTTACCATGTCGTGTAAGAGTGAGCACGCGTACTCTTATACTTCATTATGGTGCACGTTCGGACATGTATTTGAAAAATATATATGTATTTTGCACCACAATTATAACTGAACTTACCTGTTACTCTAATGTTTTGTTATTTTTCGCCTTTTGAATACCCTGTACTTAGTTTATAGTTTTACAGCCGTATTAATAAAAACACACAATTTGCTCGTTAACACACGTTTTTTCCAACACACGGATAATGAAATTATCCCTTTGATAAATTAATATATTAATAAAACTATCGTTTCTTCATTTTATCTATTCACTGAATAACAAAGAAAAATTGGCAGCACTTCCTTAAATTATACTAAATATTCTAGTACTTTTTTCATTATTGAAAGCTGATATGTCATCTCAGTCATACAAAATAATTTTTGATGTCAAACATATTCGAAACGGTTATTTAATTCTTGTATCAAAGTTCTAATAAAATTGTAAAAAAATGGATGTACCAGAAAAGAAAAAAAACGACTGAAAATCAGAGTTCTGGCGACAAGCTTAGTTAACACAATAGCGTATGGCAGCCATTACTTGGACACTTGGCGGAATGTGTATTATTAAATAAAATGTTTCTTCAAATTTGACGAGCAAGTTAAAGATATCCGCTCGTTAATCACCAAAATCGGTGAGATAACTTATCCTCTCATTGTCAAACGTCATTTAAGACTAACACGCATTTATTAGTAAGAATTATAAGTTAAAATACGTGTTAAAGTTGTTTCGCCTTCATTGTGTGCTTATTAATAGGGCTGTATATGTATAGTTTGACTGAAAATTAAATTCGTTTTATTAAAAAAATCAAAAAAAAAAAAAGAGCTAAAAAATTAAAACCTACCTAGCACCTCTGTTTACAATCACATTTCCATGAAATTTCAACAGATGGCCAACCTAACTAAGAACTCTCCAAAAAGAGTGCATTCAGTCGTCTATGCCTTCTCAAATTGTAGTAGATTGCTTTGCGCACTCTTATCGACCGCGCACTCTTAGACCGGCCTACCTATATATACACATCCAAACGAAAAGCTCCTGAGTGGCCTGGTTAACAAAATATTCCGGTGCAAAATGTTTTTATGGATTTTCGAGCCCCAACTACCTAATTATGTCTTTGGTTATCGCTATTTCCGAAACCGAAGTTTGTAAGAGGCTCTGGTTTCCAAAATCCCCACTTATATTTTCCACAGCTATCCACAGGTGAAAACTAGAAGCTTCTGTGAGGTCTGGTTCTCGAAATATTTCAAAGCAAAGTGATTTTACTGAATTTTTGAGAACTTTGGAAAAATCATGGACTAACCACTTGTCTAAAAAAAATCACCAAATTTTCAAAATTCCCCAACAGCGTCGAGACATACATCGAATGAAAAGTCTATTCAATTCCTATGAAAACTGGAGGCAAGACACAACCTGTCTTGCGTCGCGCGGCTTGTGTTGGTTAAACTTAATAAAATTTATTCTATATGTGAAACAGTTTTTCTCTATTAACAGTCCATGTCCGATTATGCGAATTTTCGATTATCCGGGTCGACCGGATAATCGGCGTTCTACTGTAAATCTAAAACATAAAAGTTTAAAGATCGGGCCATAGAATTTTCAATAAACAGAATAGCCAAGTTACGTAGCCTGTTTTGTGCCATAAAGTTTCTTAAATAGGTTTTTATTAATTTAAGTTTCGAAAATGATCGTTCAGCACTAGCTGTAGTCACAGGAATTGTAACAAATAACATTAATGTAGTACATATTTCAGGAAAGCTGCACCATATAAAATGATTCTTTATTATTAGTAAATCAGCAAGTTCTCTAATACACGAAGACTTTTTTATTTCATCTCTGAAAGTGGACCGAAAACTGAGAATTTCCCTGGCAAATTATTCATACATATATGTCCTTTTTATATATGTATATGTATATTAACAAATTCTAGAGCGTCATTTAAAATTTGCAAAGTAAAGTGAAAATTTTTTACGTAAATCGATAGTTAATGGTACGCGTTGATTTAGTAAGCTGAAAATATGTAAAATAAAATTTATTATTATAAACAAAAAACAAAAATATTTTACTTTTGAATGTGTTGAAATTTTCATGATTAGTTTGAATTTATATATGGTCTTTAGTTGTGCCCCACTTTGATTTATTGATTTTGTTAAAAATGTTAGGTTATTTCTGAACTCGTGGCCTCTTGGGTAGGAGGCCCGTTGCATTTTGCCAGCCCTGCCACTCTATAGTTACGCCACTGTTACCAGGTTTAGTGGAGTTTGCGGGAACCAAAGTAAAAGGCTTTCATTTTGCTGACGATTTCGTCCGTTTTGCAAACACCCCAGAAACCTTACAATTGATGATCAACCGGTTACATGATTACTGATTTACTGTGAATCTGGAAGATACAGGCTATGATCTTTTGGAAGGTTGGTAGAAGATATGCAACATGTTAAAAGCGAACATATAATGTAAAGCGATTTGAAATAGTTAGGGAGTACAAATACCTGGGCAAAATATTACAAGAGAGCTTGGAAAATTATAAGTGCTAGGAATATACTTGTAATAAAAACATTTACATCTCTCGAGTACCTCCGGTACTTGTTTCTTGTCTTTCAACACATTACCGTTATTTGTATAAGCAATGTTCTAGTAAAATAGCTAGTTGCATTCAAACTCTTAAGCAATCCAATCGGTATAATAGCGCTTCAGGGAAGGCCCATCAGCTTACCCTTGAGTCCGATTTCGGACGTACTATTAAATTCAGAGATTCTTTCCTTAGCCGCACTATACGAATGTGGAATGATCAACCCTGCTCAATATTTTCATCCCCTTGTGATATTCAGACATTAAAAACCATTGTGATTCGGTATCACCTTCCAAATCCTCAAAAAACTTTCCTAAACGCTCACACTGTACTAAAAAATTTGTGGGGTAGTCAGATAGGGTATAGTCTTATTATTGCAATCAAAATCAAAAAAGTTCACCATTCTTGTACTAAATTTTCACAACTTTACCACTTTCGGCGATTCTTAAATAAAACATTTTTGTAAAATAGCAAACTTTAAACTAAACTTACACGTATGACAGTCCGGTTTGGCGAATGTGATTGAAGCAGGGATGTCAAGAGCATTATTAATTTAGACATAGTAAGATATTGTATTATTACAATTTCTTTTCTCATGAAATAAATGTATTCGCTAAATATTGGCAACTTTGTCATGCTTTTCTTTATAAGTTTTTTGACGTTTAGTACTGTGAAGGATTACAAGTTTTTACAATTTAGTGCTCCATAAAAACAATTTATATGGTTTTTCGATCAGAAAAACAATATATTGGCCGATATTAAGGTCAAAAATAGCTTTTTACTGTAAGCAGTTGTCAAAATTGTTTCTCAGTAAAAGTTTACGATATACATATTTGTATTGTAAATGTACAAATCTAAGCAAAATTTCATTATTGCATAGTAATGCCTTATTCAGAGTGGTGACAACCTAGACTTGCTCGAACTTTGCAGAAATCTCAAGAAACCGAAACAGTATTTTCTTAAGATATTAAAAGCCGATTTTACTTGGCTGTAGCTCATATTCGCTTATTCACATTTACTTAGAGATTTCGTTTTTTTAATTTATTTATAATTAAAATTAATACACGGTTCCTTATGCTAGCTACACACGAGGCAACCGTTGCGGCAACACAGCCATGTTGAAGCAACCGTTGTTTCGTGTGTAGCTATGTTTCCAATCGATTTTGTGTTGCTGCAACCGTTGCTAGAAATATCAAAAAGTTTTGATATTTTCGGTCGGTTGCTCCAACAGTACTATGGTTGCGGCAACAGTTGCCACGTGTGTAGTGAACAAACGAAACACGTTGCTGGAACGGTTGCTTCGTGTGTAGCTAGCATTAGAAGGCATACATAGTTGAAGATCGTTAAGTTCAAAGCAGCTATTGACGGACATTTGACAAATGTCATAAATTCTAGGATAATATTTTTAGTTTTCTAATAACGATTTTTGAACTTTGACAGGTGATTGCTGACGTATTGTTGAAGCTACATCTGTCAATTCAGCTGTCATTTATTAAATCTGTATTGTGAAATTAACAGAGAGAAATGCAATTTTCAGGAGCTCAGAGTTGACGACCATAGAAAACGATGGGCGAGCAAGAAAAATCGTCGAGTTTGGGGAGTTCATAATCCACACGAGATCCACCGAATTGCAATGCATCCAGAGAAAGTCACTGGCTTGGCTGCATCATCCGTCCATACTTCTTTAAGAAGGACGTTAACCAAGCTATCACCGTCAAAGGCGAGCGCTATTGGATAATATTAACATCGAAGACATGTGGCTCCAAACAGCCCGTGGACATTTTGAACGAGCGATTTTCGAACATAAGCGATGTGAATTATCCAGCGAGATTGTGCGATAGACTTCTTCTTGTGTGGCTTTCTTAAGTCACAGGTCGATTTCAATAAAATATACCTAATCACTGCCCTGAAAGCCAACATAAACAGAGCTTTTGGTCAAATTCAGCCTAATTTATGCACCAGAGTTATGGAAAATTGGACGTTTAAGATACCCGCCAGCCAACGAAGCCACGGTGAACATTTGAATGATGTTTCATTTCATGGCATTCATGAGCCTTTTAAATAAGTTAAACTTGTAAAGATACCTCACTCACAATTTATTTTATTCAAATTTAAAGATATGAAACGCTTCAAAATAAAGCTAAATCTCATTGCTTATTTAAAACTTATTAGCTAGGTCAAACTCAGACATACAAAAGAATTATTTTAAAACTTCTAGTAATGGTCATAAAATTGGGTATAGGTTCATAGATTAAGGGCTTGTTTCGCAATGTGTAACTAAAGTTCAAAATTTCATTAGGAAAATCCAAATAAATAATACTCTTAGCTTGTGGAGTTAATCCCCTTTGCTAAGTTTTATTTACAAATGTAATCTTTAATTAAAAATTGTAACAAGAACCTTAAGTCTCGACACGATCTAAATCTCCAAAACGATCACCCAAATAAAAATAAGTCATAAAAAGTCAAACGTTATATCTTCAAAATTTTCTAGCCAGTACAGTTTTCCAAAGTGACAATATTGAAGATTCTTATTCGGTAAATTAACACGACTTTTATTTTGCACTGAAAACTAAGGCTTACATTGATTGCATTTTTAACTTTTATGTTCATTCGGGAGCAGAGCAATCCTAGACATCCTTTATCTAACTTTAACTATTTTCTTAAAAATCAATACTGTAGTTTATCATCGTATTATTTTTCTTAAAAGTTGTGAGTCATGGCAATAATTTTCTTACCTAACCGATGAGAATAAAAAGACTAGGGTTGGGTTAATTAGTTGTAAATCGTGCTTCAAGATCTATGCTCTACACTCTCGACAACCACCCAACTACCCCGGACTGACAAGTAATGAATGAATATGGATAAACATGCCCATCACGATCGTTTTAATGACGCGCCATTAGTCGATTAGTGTGTGAACGTTCACACAGGCAGCGCAGAAGCCACAGCGACAGCGACAACGGCAGCGACAGCACTTGCAAAATACATTCCATAGCTTAGCTGCTGATGCTAAGATGCTGACTTCTGTCTTCGCGGACTCACAAAGTATACCAAATCGTTCTAAGGATTGCTACTGCATGATGTGTCTCAGTCTCAGTCTCTGTGCTGCAGATATCCCTCTCGGATACATACATCTGGACTTTTGTAGATGATTAATGGGATTTGGGTACGCGATTTGATTTGCTTGTTGGATGGTTTACGTTCAGTTCAGTGAGGTAAGGTAATGTATCAGAGCCCCTGCTGCTACTGCAAGCGCCTTTACTAAAGAGATCGTTTTTTAATTGAACAAGTTGAATCAGAAAAAGATCGAATAAGTATGTGATTTCAACTGCAATCAAGGCCGTAGCCAGAACTTCGACGTGTGAGGGGAAGGGGCACTTCAAATATGTGTGTTCTAATTTTCCTAAAGCGTTGCACCAAAATTGACTGCTTATGAAGTGTACAGCAAGGTTTTCAGATTTTGAGTTTCAGAGATACAAAATGGGGTAAAGGCTCTTTTAACAATAGGTTTTTTTTTTCAATAATACAAAAATGAGAATTTTTTAAAATTTTGTGAAACTTTTATTTGAAAATTTGGACCGCTTTCTCGAAAAATATCTTCAAGTGCAGGTCCACATTGCACCTACGTCGATATACGAGTACGCTCCTGACAAAAACCAACAAACAACAAAAACCAAAGTCCCCCATCTTGATAAACGAGGGTGGAAAATTACTTTGATCGTGAACTGTTTACACAGCGATTATGCAAAATTATTTTAATTAATTTAATTTGCAGTTTAATTCGCTTGATGACTTTTGCTTTGGTGGGAGCATTTTATAGGTGGAACTCCATCCAAGTGTCGGCTTTGTTTTGAATTGTTTGCATGTACCGCAATCACAACTTTTGTAGAATATAGATTCTAAAATACTTGTACGAGTGGCATTATTATTTATAGGTGAGAATTTAATCTGCGGATGAATCAATGAATCGTGAATGATTCGTTTGTGAGTGAAGTGTGCGCTCGCTATAGCCAAGAATAGTACATGACATATGACGGTCATAGAAGCTGTAATTGATACTTCCTTTTCAAAATTGAAAGTGAATTAGAATGTACATACTCTCGGAGTGTTATAAAGTGTGACAATGTAATTAAGTCATTTGTCAATACAAACTCAATGTTGTGAGATAAAAAAAGCACAATAGATTCAAGGTTTTCCTCAAGAAATTTCAAACTTAATTGAAATTCTTAGGATTGTAGAGAACCAGGGCCTAAAAACTTCCTTATTTGAAACATTCCTGTGTGTCGGGAATAGAATGGAAACTCAATTTTCTATCGAATCCGAACGGCTAGGATGAAATTACTTTTTTATGACAAGTGGATTTGCTTGTTCCTAGCAAGATGTATCACACCTGAGAAAAAACCCATTTAGTGTTAAGTTGACAGCAGCTGGACATTTTTTCACCTTAAACATGGATCAAGAGTTTTCCCAGAGAGACGGGTGGATCTTTAAAGGGAATGGAACGAACTGTTTTAAATATATTACCATGTACGTCAGAATTTGACATCGTTCAAATTTTCAATTACTCTGCCGCATAGATTTGTCTAAATTTGAGTGATGGCCTGGGTTATGTTGACTTTTAAAGCATCGGTTGATTGTACTTAATTGACATAGAACTGCATTTTCAGAAACCTATTGGAGTTCTCTTCCATATATTTCGAAGCCCGTGTGTGCAGACAGTGAAGAAATGGCAGCGATGTCTTGGTCATTAATTCTGAGCTTCTGGGTCGGTTGTATCTTGTACGCCTGCAGACCCGATGCGAAATTTGCCAAACTAAATTCTACGAAGCACCGACTTCTTGTGCATGGCGAAAAATCGTCTGATTTTGATTCTCCTGCACACTTTTATGAACAGAACCGATATTCTCGGCCTAACCACGGTTTTTTTGACAAACGGGTGGGTATGGCTAATTGCTTACCGAACTCGTCTCAAATTTGGGCGAGTGGGAGAGCGGACATTGAAGGCCCTACTCGTCTACCATAACATGGGGGAAATGTGCTCAACGTTTACAAATCCAATCATTCAAAAATTGGCTTCGATGCCAATGATGATTTTTACTTGCGACTTATATAGGTACTATATTTGTACTATGCATTTGTAAAAAAATCAAACTCGAGATTTTAATCAAAGTTGACATTAGAAAACAAGTCTGCCTCTCTATCTGTTTGACTACAGCCGATTTTCTTAAAACTTGGTAGACATCATTTTTCATTTTTTCCCCACGCGTTGTTTCCGAGTTTTTTTTTTAAAGACCAAAAATGACATTAAGATTGTCAAAATTGTTTTTGTTTTCTTTCTTTTTATGTTTTAACATTTAAGTTTAAAAAAACAAAAATAACGGTACCTACCTGCATTCGATTTGTTTTAAAATTTTATAAAAAAAAATGTTTCTCAAAAACTGCTCGAGACTGCTTTTCGATAAATGGTAATCAATGGTAACCTTGGAACCATTTCTTTTTGTTTTTGATTTTATCAAAAACGGTTGCAACGATTTTTAATAAAAATTTCAAATTTTGGTTCTTGAAAACTGATTATTTATCTTAAAATAACAGTACTCACCATAAAAATGTAAACAAAATTATTTTCAAAATAAAATAATAAAATTTTTGTCCTTTCGATTAATTCTCATGGTCTATAATTTAATAAGAAATCATTGAATTTAAGATATTACTGTACCTATCATCGAACCATTTTTACTTATTTTGAATATCTCACTATTGGGTCTTGTGAATAAAAAAAAAGTTAAAGCTTTTTTTGGAGGAAGCTAAAGCCAACTAGTCATAGCTCTTACTAGCAGCTAAAGCTAGACAGTACTACCTTAAGCTTTGTTTTATGTGAATACAAAAATGATAACGCTAAATAGCTTATGCTGGAAAATTCTAGCTGAAGCTTCGTAATTTAAGGTGTTCGTTTTTTTATTCACATGTTTCGGCTAGTTAGCTTTATAGCTAAAACTGGTACATGTATGACCGAAAGAAAGTTTTTTTGCCTCAATTTGTTATCTGTTCTACAGGCCAAGTATTGGTTTCGGCTAAAAAATGTTTTTAACATTTCGTATGTCAGTTTCTGGGTCTATACGTTGACAGTCCTATTTTTTGAGATATTCCCTTATGTTTAATTAACAACTCGCACAAGTTAATACTGAAAATAAGACCTAGTCTAGACAGGTCGAAAAAATCTTGAAATTTTTGTAGCTTTAACTATAATATTCTAGTTTAAGCTATTTTTATTCACACAAATTGAAGCTTAAGCTAGGAAAACAAGCTAAAACTAAATGAATTTAGCTTTGGCTATTTTTAAATAGCTATTACTAGAAAACATCTTAAACTAGCTAGCTTAAGCTTATTTTTATTCACTAAAAATCAAGCTTTTACTTAAAAATCCAAGTTTCAGCTTTAGCTTTTTTTTTATTCACAAGGTCCATTGGGATAGCGGATTTTAATGAAATTTTCAAATAGAGAAGTTTCCAAAAAGTTTAAGAATTATTGCATTTCAAAACTTAAAAAAAAATATTATTTTAATTAGAAAAATCCATTTTTTTTAAATTCAATATCTCGAAAATGGATCTATATTTTTTTTTATTAAATTTTTGTTTGTACAGTAGTAAAAAAATTTAAGTTCGCGTACCAAAATTTTTCCTCAAAAATGTTTTAAAAATTTTGCATATAAAACCTTTTTTTTTAAGAAACCGCAACAACGACTTTAACTTTTGTATTTGCATAGAATCGTGTTTGCTTAAGAATTTATATGGCATTCTGTTTTTATCTCCCACTACTAAAAGAGTTTCAAAAATGAATTTTATGTTTAGTTTTCTATAATAACTGTCATGTTTAAAATTCTTAATTCTATTACATAAGAGTAAGTTCGCGGGACCCAGTTGGGCATTTTCTTTTTCTTTTAAAGCTTAGAAGTACGAGTATTGCGAAAATCGAATTTTCTTTTAGGCTTATCTAGAACGTGAAGGAGTTATATTAACTCAAAAACAAAATTTTAGAAAACGTCTTAAATGATTTTGATTCAAATTCATACACATATGTATGGCAACATTTTTTATATCTTTTATGAAAAACCAAGCATTTCGGTAAGTTTTACGGCTACGTCCAATATATTTATCAATCCATAATAAAAAGTCAGTAATATACACACCGACCACAATTGAAAGCTTTTCGGTATCTTTGATTCAATTTAAATTCAGGTATAGTGGCAAAAAGACAGTTTTTTGTTTTCGAAGCAATAAATTCCACACGGTTGTTTGAATTTGAACCGCCTTGTATAATACTGTGATGAAAACCGGAATCTAATATACTTAGTACAAGTTGTTGTCGTTTAAGATCCACAACTGAAGAATAGGCTTTTGAGTTTGAAAAAGAATATGAAAAGAGGGAAATTGCTGTTGTCCGAAAAACGATTAAGTGGATAAGAAGAGATACATGAAGAAAACAAAGAGTGTCGGAGACAAAACGTAGCCTTGAGGCTTGAGGTGCACTACGTATTATTTGTTGAACATCAGACTTAAAACTTGTTTAGACCAACTTAAATTGAACGGTCAAAACGGAAAAGGAAGGACATTTTTTTATATGAAATGAACATATTTTCGATAATAGAGCTTCATGAAAAAATCTTTCAAACAATTTTGAACTATTAAAAACGCAATCTCTGTATTTGACGGCACGACCAAAATTAGGCTCGAGGGTGAACTGATGAGCATTCCTAGCGAAACGTGTATCTTGGGTGAACTGATTGAAGGAAGGAATATAACTAGCTACTTCGAGTGATCATTGCTTCTGAAAGAAGCGATAAGACAAGGAAATACATAAAGTAAGTAAGTAAGTAATTCATTTATTATTTTGCTTAAGATACATTTTTTTAAATTATAAACTATGAATTTTTTAAGCTATGGCATTGCCGTCAGCTCGGTTAGCAAATTATTATTTTTATTTTATATATGAATGACTTTTTTTTAAACAAATTCGGTTATCAGTAACATCCTATATGCGTATATATTTTTTAAAAATAGATAGAGCGTTTTCCAATCAGAATCATTTAGCACTGCGATTGTTTCTTCTAACGTCATAGTTTTCTTTCCGAAGTATGTTTTTCGCTGGGGAGTAAAAATAGGACATACACTCATGAAGTGGAAGCAATCTTCTTTGGCTTTTAAATTACATAGTGTACAAAACTGGTTAAAACTGCCGTTATATGGGGATCCGTTCAACCCAAGGACTTCACATCTCGTTTTAAAGATCAAAGATATTTCTTTGTAACTAAGCGAATCATTAAAGTAGTTTGATTGCATAAGGTTTAGGTTAAGTTGAGAGTAAAGAAGTCTGCTATCTGAATTCCGTGCCTCTTGTATAAAAGCATCGCGTACAGAATTTTCGTGTGATCGAATTATGCTGTAAAGTTGTTCCTTGAGATCAACCAAATTATTTGGATTCAACGTTACAATTTCTCCTACACAAGCGCTTCCTAAATTTTTCCATTTCGGGGCCCACCAATCTTCGTTTCTCAACTCATACATTGCCATTCTTTTTGTCAGTCGGTTATCCTGATGAGACAACACCTTAACGATGTAGTCGGCTTGTGACTTTAGAGTGTTAGTGTAAATTTTGGGCAGTCCTGTTTCCAGATATAAGGCATAGTTTGGTGTTTTTAATGGAAGATTAAAAAGTTTCTTTAAAAAACCTCTATGGAATTTTTCTATCGCCTCGTATTCGTTGATTCCCCATACCTGAGCAGCGTAACAAAGTGAACTCTTCACAACAGCATCAAATATTTTGTATTTCGCTGACAGAACTATCCGTTGATTTAAAAAAATGTTTCTCCACGAAAGATTTAAAAGGCTTTGTGAAGTTTTTGCTTTAATCAAAACGTGTTTATCAAAATCTATCGTATTATTAAGATTCACTCCCAGATACCTGTGCTCTTTAACTAGTTCTAAAGGATTACCACTGAAGGACCATTTATATGTAGTCTGATTCCGAACATATCTTGAGAAAACCATTACTTTCGATTTGTCAGCATTTATTACAAGTCCCCACTTTCCACAATAATCTGCTAGGCGGTTTATCATTAGCTGAAGATTATCTGGAGACTCAGATAGTATCACCAGGTCATCAGCGTACAAGAGGACGTTTATGGTCAGATCCGCAATCCGGATACCTCCAGGCAGGTAAGCTTCTACATCATTAATAAAAAGTGTAAACAGAAGAGCGCTTAAGAGGCATCCTTGTTTAACACCTGTGTCGGTTTCAAACCATTCGGAGTAAGCTAATCCATCCCAGACGGCTGCTTTCGATAATGTATACATTTCCTTCACTATAGGAATGAACTTTGTAGAGATGCCTAGTTGTGAAAGTTTGTAGAAAAGCGCGTTTCGATTAACCAGATCAAAAGCTGATTTGAAGTCCACGAAAAAGGCATAGACCTTCTTGTTCCTAGCTTGAAATGCTTTAACGATCGAGGTTAGAACAAAGATATGGTCTATGGTTGAGAAGTTTTTCCTGAAACCAGCTTGGAATTCAGTAAGTACATTGTTGGTCTCTACCCATGTTTCCAGTCTTTTCACAACTACACCACAAAACAATTTTGAGATAACGTTCATAAAAGAAATACCTCTATAGTTTTCGACATTATCGATGTCTCCTTTTTTGTGAATAGGGAATATAACAGACCTTTTGAATGATTTAGGGACGTCTTCTTTTGAAAAAACTTCATTGAAAAAGGATGTAAGTTGACAAACAAAGGCTGTTGTGGCGTTCTTGAAATATTCGTATGGAATCCCATCTTCTCCTGGAGCTTTTTCGTTTTTCGCTTTGAGGATAACAAGCTGTACTTCGGCTACAGTGATTTCGCTATCCAATATGTCGTCAGTGAATTCGACGGTGCTTAAAAGATGGATCCATGATAGCTTAAATGCTCTGTTTTGAATTCTGTTTTATAAGTATGCTGCACCTGCCCAAAAATGTGAGTTATACTTGAGTTTTGGACATATAAGCACCTTGTAAATTGTAGCAACATCAAAGAGGGTGAAAAATGTGTTACAACGATAGAGATGTAAGCATTTAGCAGCATTTTTGGCGGTCTTCCCTCTCAATAACAAAGAGTCGTAACACTATTTGGTAAAATTTGAAATTTATTGGAAAGTATGTTGATAGTAAATTTTATTTTTGTTAGCGGATCAATACTTGCTTTAAGAACAAAAATACAAATTACGGAAATACAATTTTGAAGTTTCTCTTTTATAAATAATTCTTATTTATGGACTGATTTTGCACAAATATACTTCTAAATCTAATAAACAACATTTCATTCCAAAATTTTGGAACAAAAATGTTTTTGAATTTTGTCATTTTCTTTAACAATACGTAGTATTGAAACTTAATATTTTATCGCTTAAATGCTTGGCCACACAATACTCTTTTGAAACACACCAAAAGGAGATAACTTGATGGTAAAGCTGTTGAGCAAAATAATTGTTGTAGAGAAACAAAATTGTGCACTACGTCTCAACGTTTTGAAAATAAATAAATATCCATCCAGTTGTTAAATATATGCAGCTGTGAATGTAGGAAAATCCTGACTAGAATTTTATTTCAAACAACTTGCTTTTCATAACTTCTGGTTTTGTAGAACAATAATGACAAAAAAAGAGCACCGTACCAAAGGTCTGAGAATTAAAACCTTCAATTTCAATTTGCAAATGCACGATCCTCGCTTTAGGTATAGTGACTAAACAGGTAGAAAACATCTTAGAACCATGCCCATCGCCCTTAATAACTTAAATAACTTCCCTTAAAAATAAAATGCACGACTGTTCGTGCGACCAACTTGCTCCTATGTAATAGACTAGGAATTTAAAAAACGAATGTTATTAAAGAAAACTGTTCATAACGATAAAATCCTCTGATATTTCGTTATTGATTTGTGTAGTACCTAATGGTATTTAACATTGCACGGGCATACAAATTTAAGTCTAACCTAACGAGATGAATATAAATTTCGAATAGTCTATCGAATTCTTCTGACTAGGAACAATTTAAGACCATCAAACACAGTCTTTATAAGAGCTTTTCAATTGTTTGAAGTAAATATAGGTCTGAAATATTAAATCAAATATTGCAACCGCACTTAATACCTAAATGCCTAGACACTTCAATTTTCTTATTTTAATGAACCTCTGTAAACACGTTTACCGAAGTTCGTTAAAACTTCCTATATGAAGCGTGTAACAATTAAATAATAAGAACTACAGTCGATTAACATACATAAGACAAGTGCTACCCTACACCAGTTGTCACTTAGATATTTATAATTTGCATTTAAATCAATCCTCAAAGTTCGCAAATGTACAGCTCTATATAGCTTATAGATAAATTATATCATTTCAATTTCAACATCCCTAAAAGTCTTTCATTATCAAGAACAAGCAGTAAATGCCAACTTTCGAGCTATCTCCGCTAACAACGCTAATGCAGCTCAATTAAAGCCCCCCGATGACAAGGGACCAACTACGACTACTTATACCAACGACACGTGTGTACTTAGTTGGATGTCCCCCAACTTAGATATGCAAATTCGAATGCCAATCGCCATGTTAGGTAGATATCTTTTAACTTTATTTCCAGATTCCAGCAGCTTGGTGACTTTGAAATGCAATTTAACCACCCACCGTCGCAGTCACATCGATCTGCATCCACAGAAAAATTCCATGGTCTTTCCTAGTGAAGCACAACAACAACTACGACGAAAAGAAACATTCCCAAGCTTGACGAACGACGACGACGACCACGATGACGATTTTGCTGGTGGATGTTGTTCGTCTAATTCTCTATTCACGTAGCCAATCAGCCAAATAAATTGCAACTTAATTAAAGCCGACTGACTGTACGCCTTGAGAACGGGTCCCAGTAGAGTGCGGCCATTTGGTATCAGTTCGCGCCAGCCATGTGGAAGAGTGGAAGTGATGTGGCCTCAGGTGTGTGGCAAAGCCGCTGCAGTACATTAATCTGTGACTGCGCGGCAGAACTGATTTGGCTCAAATTTGATGAATGACCAAAGCACTATGGTGATGACGACGGACGACGGACGAAGACAACCAAATGCCGCCACAGTCATAGCCACACGTTTGGCCTTGACCGTTCGCTCACTTGGATGAGGGCATTTCCATGTTAGTCGGACCTCACTCACGGTACACCATTTTCCATGTCAAGTTTGAGTTTGAGTTTGGCGAGGTGTTCATAAAGCTGGTCTCGCTCTTGCATCTGACAGCTGCTGTGTTGCCACTCTGAAGGTTGTATATGTTCAGCTGAAAGCTTTAATTGCATGTCGTACATGGAATTCTAAGCCATTCGTCACACACCAACACCAACACAGAATTGCAGCATTCTTGATCCGTCGTCGTCGATAGAGCTCTGCACTGTAATCTGTCAATCACGGGCTTTTCAAGGCATTTCGTGGTCGTGAGGAGCTGAAGGGAAATTATTATGGTAGCATATACCTACTTACTCTTCCCTGGGTGATGCATCTTGGAAGGAAGAGCGATTTGTTTGCACAGTGAATCTTGTGGCAATTGTGGTCTGTTTGGCAGATTAATGACTGACAGTGTGGAACGGATGGGGCATTAAATAATTGCTACCGAACGTCTTTGGCAATTGATGGCGCAGGGCGATGCCTGGCATGAATGGTGATCCGGTTTATTATTGGATGATTGTTAATAGGAATTGATGGGATTGGGGGGATGCTATGGTCCAGTCCGTACTCCGGTCCGGAGACTATATTCTGCAGCACGTGCTATACAGAGTGGAAAATTGCTCCTTCAACTACCGTTTTTTCTCTAAGCTGGTTTAAACGTTGCTGCTACTCCGGCAAAACAGTGTGATTTGTGGTTTATTGGTGTGGTTAACCAGCTTTAATAATAGTTTGGATGGCTCTAAGAATATATCGAAAACAGGAAAAAAAATTCCAAAGAAATGTCAGTGGTTAAAAAAAAAAATTGTTTGACATTTACATTTTTACAATACATTGTTTGAATTTCATGTTTTACCAGTTGATTGGGGTATCATTGATGGCTATTAACATAAGTGAACTGCATAATCAGTTTTAAGTGGCCCCGAAGGATTTAAATAATATGACAGGTAGAAATGAGGAAGACAAAAGAAGCACAAGCTCGCTTTTATTGGTCCATGCAGCCTAAAAAAATACCTCAGCTGGTGTGTTCAGGGTAGTGTGATATTTGGTTGATTTGGTTCGTGCGATGCTTATAAGGAAAAAATGCGACGTGCAGACTGTAGAATAAGCTCTTCAATTATGTGCTAGTTCCATGTTTAGAAGTTTTTAATTTGAATACATTTTAAGGGCCTGGTTTTTGAAGTATCAAAATTATAACATATGGATAGATACTTGTAGTATCAAATTATTGGAGGCTATTTGATTGTGCCTCCTCTACAAAGTTTTGTGTGGGAGGTTTAATTTTTCGATACATTTAGTTAAGAAGGTTAAGATGGCTGATTGTCGCAGGACAGCGGTTCCCGGGTTTTCTCCATAGACCTTCCTGGCTTAAGGCCCCACGTATATGAACCTATAAGATTATTGACGATCGAATTCTGGCTTTCACATACATATCTTTAGACGTCCAATGCCTCTACAGTTGGTACAGTTTAAGGGGACTCCTTCCTAGCGCATTCATCACTGAGGTTCCATTCTACGGGTGTGGTTTTCTCCAATCATATTTTGGATTTTTATCGCCTTCACCTATGAACAGCTCAGCGAAAATACCCTCAGATTTGTGGGACTTCAGTTTATACATCTATATCTATCGTTGGGTGAAAAGAATTGTTAGTCTAAGTTGGATAATTTGAATATTACAATTTGCCCGACCATAATAGCCATTATACAGTTTTCAGTTTCTTAATTTATAGGTTATTTTGATTGAGCGGTTTCCCGCTCCAAATCTTGACAGAAAGTCAATATAATACCTCCGCGGAACGAAATTAGTCGCTTTCCGCTTGAACAACTTTGTGAAATATTGTGAACTTTGTGATGTGCTTTTTGCTTTCCAGTCGAGGTTTAGCTCGCCGGATTTCCAGGTTCGTTCTGAAGAAAACACGAAACTTCAGTAAGAAGGTCTTTAAAATCTTATACAAAATCTTTATTGAAAACAAATCTTAAATTCATATAACAACTAAAATATTCTTGACTTTAATTAATTTGCACTCTGCATCTGCATGGTGTATCTGGTAAACTTTGGTTGTTCTCCTTGTATCGTGGTCCTGTGGGTTTCCTTTAGAAAGCTCTATTCTGGAATCTGGTTTCTTCGTTAACTGGTATTCTGTATCGGGTTCTTCTTTTATAAGTACGGACTACGCTCTTGGCTCTTACAAGATCGGCAGGTTTACGTCTCTGGGAGGCACTAGATCGGCAGGTTTAGGGCCCCTGGTAGGCACTAGATCAGCAGGTTTAGGGCCCCTGGTAGGCACTAGATCAGCAGGTTTAGGGTTCCTGGTAGGCACTAGATCGTCAGGTTTAGGGCCCCTGGTAGGCACTAGATCAGCAGGTTTAAGGCCCCTGGTAGGCACTGGATCGGCAGGTTTAGGGCCCCTGGTAGGTACTATATTAGCAAGTTTAGGGCCCCTGGTAGGCACTAGATTAGCAGGCTTAGGGCCCCTGGTAGGCACTAGATCAGCAGGTTCAAGGCCTCTGGTAGGCACTAGAACGGCAGGTTTAGGGCCCCTGGTAGGCACTAGATCAGCAGGTTTACGGCCCCTGGTAGGCACTAGGTCGGCAGGTTTAGCGCCCCTCGTAGGCACTAGATCGGCAGGTTTAAGGCCCCTGGTAGGCACTAGATCAGCAGGTTTAAGACCCCTGGTAGGCACTAGATCGGCAGGTTTAGGGCTCCTGGTAGGCACTAGATCAGCAGATTCAAGGCCTCTGGTAGGCACTAGATCGGCAGGTTTAAGGCCCCTGGTAGTCACTAGGTCGGCAGGTTTACGGCCCCTGGTAGGCACTAGGTCGGCAGGTTTAGCGCCCCTCGTAGGCACTAGATCGGCAGGTTTAAGGCCCCTGGTAGGCACTAGATCAGCAGGTTTAAGGCCCCTGGTAGGCATTAGATCGGCAGGTTTAGGGCTCCTGGTAGGCACTAGATCAGCAGATTCAATGCCTCTGGTAGGCACTAGA
This sequence comes from Philhelius festivus, assembly GCA_963931855.1. Taxonomy (NCBI): domain Eukaryota; kingdom Metazoa; phylum Arthropoda; class Insecta; order Diptera; family Syrphidae; genus Philhelius; species Philhelius festivus. The sequence continues at coordinate 29,690,129 of OZ007556.1, read as the reverse complement.
TCGGCAGGTTTAAGGCCCCTGGTAGTCACTAGGTCGGCAGGCTTAGCGCCCCTCGTAGGCGCTAGAGCGGCAGGTTTAAGGCCCCTGGTAGGCACATCTAATGTATAAACACCAACAGATCAGCAGGTACCAAAGCCCCTGGTGGCAATTAGGACGTTTATTGTTCAAACCAAACTGATGGAACGAAATAGTTGGACAATTTCAGTTGCCTTGTAAGCTAAACTCGAGCTCGTCAACTTCGACAGTAGCAAACAAGTGACTTTCCTTCCCAAAAGGAGGTCATCTTGTTATATGTTTCGTATAAGCTGTGTGTTCAACCGGCTGTGACGTCATCATCTTATAGTGATTGTGTATTATATTAAGGCATGGTATAAAATCCCTTATTTTGTCGAAGTGACTGGTGTCGTCGGTAGCTGCAGCGTTGTATGGTTCGGCCAATGCTGCGGCGGCGGGTGCGAAATCGTGGTTCAACCAATGATTTATTATTGATATTGGTGGAAGCATGGAACGCTTCGTTACAACTTATTTTATTAGAAGTTTTGATCGAAATGAAGCATCCACCGTACCAGATTTACGTAAGTTTCTGCAAAAAGGTCGTATGATGCATATTTATTCTAACCTGTAGGTTCTATACAACGGAGCTATAACACACAAGTAGCACAAAATGGTATAATTTCGGTATCACATTTCTTAATTCATACTTTATTCCTTCTTCATTAGGTATGTCAATTTATGGCTACTTAATTCCATCTTAAAATGATCTTTATTAGGTATTGTTTAAAAGAACTTTACTTGGCGTCTTAACGTCTACTTAAAGCATTCTTAAATACTTCTTAAATTGGCATTTCTTAAATCGGTTTTTCTGGTTACTTAATTCTTTCTTTAATCATAACTTTTTTGTTTTAGTCCTAAATCGGTATTTTTCAGATTCTTTAATACGTATTTAAGTCTTCTTAAACAGTAATAATTAAAAACACAAGAGAGTTATTTGAGTAGCACTTTGAGACAAGTTATTTTATGTATCACAGTGGCAAAATAGGCAGAGCTCAAGCACGGCAAGCGAGAGGACTTGGTTTCGAATCTCAGTGGAGAGCACAGAGGTAAATAAAAAAAAATAAGTATTAAAATTCTTTCATTCCAGCAAAAAATCACATAAAGAGTCGAATGTAGGGAGGAAAGAAAAAATGAACAGGACTCCAAAATAATCAACAATAATAAAAAACCAAACAGTTAATAAAAAAAACGCTCGAAGTGAACCAGGACCTAGTGACTTACAACTCTCAACCATTCCTGTTTGCGTGTTACCAGGAATGGAGGGGACCTACAATTTTCTGCCGATTCCGAACGGCTAATGAGCAGCACTTTCCATGACAAGAGATACTCGTGGAGGATTTGTCAATTCCTCGCAAGAGGCAGTACACCCCTGAAAAAAAAGAAAAATATATAAAACATGAATTTATTGAGATAAAAATGTCCAAATGCATGAAATTGCTGTAAGAAAAGTATAAATTTATGCAAACAAAGTTCAAAAATTGTTTTATTATTAAAGTAGTTTTTTATATAAGAAATTTCTTTAAAATTTTGCGAGAACAAAATTTGGGATGTCAATTTTAAGTATTAAGTAGTATAGATCTTAAGAAATAATTTCAAAAAATAATCCTTCACACGTTTTGAAGATATTAATTTTTCAAAAAAAAAAATTGGTATTAAAAAAAAAAAAAACAAAATATATTTTTTCGAATATTTTTATATACGAGTACAATATTATTTTAAGCTTAAGGGAGCTACTGCTTAAAAAATTGGTTAAAATTGTTAAGGGCGTTGATGAGAAATTTGAAGAATGTTGAAGAAAATAGCTCCAGTGGCTTAGGATGTACTTAGATCGAGGTACGCACATACAGAGAGACAGACGGAATTGTCGGACCCACTATATTCGTCTTCACTATCATCGTAATGTCAACTTTGATCAAAATTTCCAGTTCGATTTTTTTTTAAATGCAGAGCTTGCCCTATAGTACCTACATATATTGCAAGTAAAAATGTGAATAAATAAAATGAACGACTGGGTTGCACGAACTTGCTCCTATGTTGAATTTCAAATATTAATGTTATTAGAGAAAAACTGTTCATAAGCACAAACTTAATTTTTTAAATGACTAAAATAACTTCTTAAATAGGATGCCAAGCAAATATAGGTTTATGCAAGAACAAAAATTATAAGTCTTTGCAGTGGTTTCCTAAAAAAATAAGCTTTTATATAAAAATTTTTTAAAACATTTTTAAGAAAAAGTTTTTAAGTTTAGAGTTTGTATTATTGTTCGAATAAAAATTAAATTTACAAAAAAAACTATTCAGCCGTTTTCGAGATATTGAATTTTCCAAGAAAACTTGATTTTTTTTTTCAAAATTCAAAAAAAAAAATATTTTTCTTAAAGTTTTGAAAAGCAATGTTTTTTAAACTTTTTAGAAGCTTCTCTCTAAAAAATTTCATTAAAATCCGTTATACAGATAATGAGAAAATCAAAATTTTAAAAAATCGTTCTATCGTAGGTACAATCAGTAATATCTTGTTTTCAATTTTTTTTAATTAAATTTTATAGATCATAACAATTAATCGAAAGAAAAAAAATTTTAGCAAAATACTCGGAACCGTTTTCAAGAAAAATAAGATTTTCGAAAACCATTTTTTAACATTTGTATGGAGGGTAGGTACCTTTATTTTTAGGAAAATAATTTTTTTTCTCATATCTTCTAGATTATTTTAAGAATCTTTTATTTATTAAGTTTTAAAAAAAATTCGAGGTTTTCGAAATATTGAGTTTTCAAAAAAAAAATTGATTTGTTTTTTAAATCCAAAAAAAAAAATGTTTTGAAAATTTGAATACGTAATAATATTAAAACTGCTGGGCAGCGTTAACATAAAAAAAATTCAATCGGTTGTATTGTTTTTGAGAATATCAAAAACAAAAAAATGGTTCCAAGGGGGGTACGAAAATAATAATTTATTAGAAATTTTTTTTCAACTATCACGTAGGTTTAACTAAATGAAATTTTATGAATTTTTTTTTTAAATCTGTGGGACAGTTTTTGAGAAAAAAAATATTTATAAAATTTCAAAAAAAAAAATCGAATGGGTACCGTTATTTTTGGTCTTAAAAAAAAAAGAAAAAAACATCCGTGGGAAAAATTAAAACCCATATCTACCAAGTTCAAAGAAAATTGGCCGAACCGTATAGCTGTAGTCGAACAGACAGACAGACAGAATTGCGAGACCCACTTTTTTGGTCTTTGCTATTATCCTAGTGTCAACTTTGATCGAAATCTCGAGTTCGATTTTTTTTACGAATGCTTAACTTGCCTTATAGAGTACCTATAAGTTGCAAGTAAAAAATGAAAATTATCCTTTTCTAGAATAGCGTTGAATTCAACTTGAACAAATCTAATTCTCCAAATCTAAATCTTTTGCACCAGTACTTCGGCCAAACCGATAACAAAATCTTTTCGACTAATCTTCACAAATGTCCTTCGGCAAAAAATGCAAGACCGCGGCCAGCTGCAACGATCCAGGAATGGGAGTTATACTGATTTGGAGGCACTAATGGAAAGGCACGTTTATCAAGTCTATAGTTAGTATGATATAAATCTTTTAACTTCCATACGGAGCATCATCAATTCCTAATCGGCTTGAATGATCTCCCAACATTTTTCTTCGCTTTTCTTCCGTCTCCACATTCACGCTTGGTACGTTGTAATGCCACTGCAAACAGTTAAGCACCCATTACAATATTTTATTCATTAGAATTAAGATACAATTTAATTTCAAATCCCCGCATTGAACCGGTAAGTTAATTATTTAATTTATTGACAAGTAGGCTAGTTGTTATGAATTTTTGTCTAGCTTTATTCTAGTTATAAGATAATGACGCTTGTTTTAGGCCTATGAGCTTCTATTATATCGTAGTAACACATACATACAAAGTGTAAAATAAGTAGTTCAAACTCTCTGATACTGAAAATTCCACCACTGATTCAATCTGCAACATTCTTCTACTTCTGGGTGACTACAAGGAGAAATATTCTTTCATTTTTGTGTGCTACGCTTTACAACCTTCCCCAAGGATTGAAAACCAATTTCTGTAACGAACTAGATATCTGGTGTTACAGCAGGAAAGTATTTGAAGGAGTTTAAAGAAATAGTGCATTAAGAAAAGCGGTAAACGGTGGTGCTAATTGCAATCCAGTTATCTATCAATCATCTCAAATATTGCACGCCCTGTCTTTCTTTGATGACTTAACAAAATGGCACTTGTTCCAATCGCTTGAACTCTTAGCTCTATGAACTTGTTACGGTTTGATGGATGTTAAATTCTCTCAAATAGGCATTAACAGATTTTCCCTTTAACTTTTCCTTTCTATAAACTTAATAAAATAAACTGTGAGTGAGATATATCTATTCTAATATCCTAATGCATACGAAAAGTCTAAATTTCCATAGCTCTGAGACATAAATCAGGTTGAATTTCATCAATAACATTGATTATGTTGGCTTTCAGGACAGTGGTGGCTTGTGTCTTATAGGCATAATGTGACTTAAGAAAACCCTAATAGAAAAATTCTAACTGAGTCAAATCACACGAGCTCGGTGGTCAATTTACATAAGTTTCGCGTGAGATAACCATGTTTGAAAATCTGCCGTGGAATATGTCCATCGTGACATGGGTTGCGTGGAACCTAGCGCCACATATCGTCTGTGTTCATAACTTCCAGTTCGGGCCAAAATAAATTGGGTATCATCGACCGATGGCACTCGCCATTGACGGTGACGACCTGACCAAAGTCGATATCAAAGAAGTATGGACCGATAATACCGTCGTCAGCCCAAAATCCTCACCAGACAGTGGTATTCTCTCTAAGTAATGCATATTGGTAGATCTCATGTGGATTGTGATCATCCCAAGTTCTACAAGAATTGTGCTAGTTGACTCCGAGCTTTTATGACAGTTTGAGTTTATACGAGTATAGGTCCGAAATTCACTCAAGTTGTGGTCTGCAAAAGTCCAAGTTCTTGTCCTCGGTACTGACAATCGCTTGTCATACTGGTTGGCGAACTCGGGTTGATTCGAATTTATCTACCATTTTGCGAATAATGCTCTCTGAAGGACGATTATGGAACCCGTAAGCCAAGGTACCCAAGCGTGCATAATCTTGCTCGAACGAAGACCCACTCTTATAAAACAATTTTTTTTGTTGGTAGGTGAAGAATCTACATGGACACTATGAGCCAGGTACTCATCGTAGTGTCACTAAAAAACACCTCCCTTTTGTTCGTGCGACTACAACTAAGTTACCTTATCAAGTAGTTTTAATTTCATAATATAATCACGTTAGGCAGGTAGCTCCCAACTGAGAGGACCTGCGGATACCGCATTTGAAAGCGGATACTTCTTATGGCGCTAGGTCGAACGGTCTCGTTCTTTGAAGTCGGCGCACAAGGTTTGTCTCATCAATCATTTGTCGAATAATTCTATTGCTATGGTCATTTAAGTGAGTTCGTAGCTTCCCAGTGAAAACTGCAATTTCATCTTCAACAGTTGGCAATCGTAAGTCTTTGTGTAAATCACTGTTTTTTTAATGTACCGCGGAGCATTAACGATATCAGATTGGTAATTTTTTTGTAAGTAAAATTAACATGTGTTGATTTGGACTCATTAAAAACAGTTCGCCATTTCTTATTCCATACCGAAATTTTATCTAGAGCTCGTTGGAGCTTCTCGGTTGCAGATTCAACTGAATCGGATATTGCAAGTATAGCCGTATCGTCTGCCAAAGTACCTAGTTTGGTATCTTCTTCTTGAGGAATATCGCTAGTGTATAGTATGAACAGAATCGGACCGAGAACACTTCCCTGGGGAACGCCAGCATTGATTTCCTTAAAATCCGAATATTCCTTCCCTTGCTTAACTCGAAATAGCCTATTTTCGAGGTAGGACTCAAGGATGTAATATATTTGATCCGGAAAGACCTGTCGCAGTTTAAACTTAAGGCCATCGTGCCAGACCTTGTCGAAGGCTTGAGAGATATCTAGAAATGCGCTTGAACATACATTTTTTCCCTCTAGTGATTTCTCAATTTCATTGGTTATTCTGTACACCTGGTCAATTGTTGAGTGGCTTTTCCGAAAACCAAATTGATGGTCAGGAATAAGCCGCTTTTATTCGATAATAGGAAGCAGTCGCTTTAATAAGATTTTCTCAAATACCTTGGAGATCAGTTGAAAGAGGGAAATCCTTCTATAAGATTTCTTTTCGTTCGGAGACTTTCCCGGTTTTGGAACCATTAAAACTTCTGCGACTTTCCTTTGGTGTGGAACGTATGAAAGTCTTAACACCGCATTCATAAGGTGCTGAGGTTTAATTGCTGGTTTTCTAGGTAGCTCTTTAAGCCCGGGAACATTTATTAGGTCGTACCCAGGAGCTTTATTATTTTCAATATTTTTAATAGCTTGATAAAGTTCTGATAACGTGATATTCCGAATAAGAAAGTTTTCAGATGGCCCTTGGATATCACCATGTTCACTACAAACGCTTGACCGTCAAAAGGTTTAAAAGTTTCCTCTAGATGTTCAGCAAATAAATCGGCTTTTTCTCTATCGGATTTAACGCATCCACCATTATTTTTCCTGATTGGTGCTGAATGTATTTGCGGCTTTTTAACATCTTTTATAGCTTTCCACAATTAATAGTTCGTATTTTTATCTGCAGTCAGACCTTCGAGAAAGGTAGAAATCTTCCGATTTTTTGAGTCGCAAATAGCAGTTCATTCGAGAGGCGGCTGAAGATGGTTTTGTCCTGAGGTGCTCGGGATTGATGCCATCTTTTCCGAACAGTTCTTTTTTCGCGAAGCAGATCTTTTATTTAGCAAATGACAACTAATTTGACAGATGTGGCCTCAATAATATGGGTGCAAGTGCCTGTCAAAGTTCTATTCTTCTCTAATTGAAAACCCCTTTTTATGTCAAGCATCAGTCGAGTAGTGTGTTTCTTCCATATTGCTTAGTCTGTCTTCTACCGTCCTTCGTCAGTTCCCATTCAAGAAATCTTCGCAACAATTGGCTGTCCCACAAGTTCTTGAATAGTTTTCTACAGAACCCAAAATTCACTTCTTATTTCCCGACATTGAATCTAGGTGGGTGGTAATTCCTCTTTTATTATAGCATTAAGAACTGTGGGTCTCTGACATTGGTTGTCCTAAGTGGAACTTAAAGAAAAAATACAGCTCTCGCGTACTATTTACATCTGTTATTCTTAAGGCGATTTTCATAAATGTCAGCCTTTGCCAAAGAATTGACTGAAAATATAGGAAAGTAAAAGAACCCAAACATGAACCATCAAGAAGAAAAAAACTCTTAGGATGAAAAGTAGCAAAGAGTCTATTTATTTGCGGAGTCATTTGAGAGTTTAAACAATCTTCAAAAAGAAAAGCTGCAATTTACGGTTCACAATTAAAAAGTTTCCCATGTTTTTTTGTCCAAAATCGTCCACTTTAGATAAATACGTTTTAAAGAAAAACCATTCATTGGCAATAGAAAATCGGTCTCAATCGAGGTTTCTCACAATTTGCTAGCGATTTAGTATTCATACTGAATTCCAGGTGACACTCTGAGACACCAGCTCATGGAGCTGAGATAAATGCCTTACAATCATTCAAGCATGACCGGAATCTGCATCAAATTTACAAAAATGTTCTGATTCATGTGAAACGTTTGCAAAGAAAGTCGAGAAAGCCATCATATACCTACCTACCTACAAAAATATAGATATAATTCTGCTTCTGCAAAATGCAAAAATTCATTTAATCATGGGAACTGAGATTGACCAAACGTTAATGTCGTGAAATAACCACCGAGTTGCTGCTGTGAACACAATCGATATCATCATCGAGAAAGAACATTCATCAGAACACCACGACCGACCAGCTGCTGGAGGACGAGGCATAAAAATTGCATCATCTTCATTCTGCCTCGAGGTTAATTTCCAATTCAAGACCAAAGCGCACGACATTAATGCTAATGACGAAATGACAATGTTGTTGGGGCGCAATCGTATATATGTACATAGCTACTCGTGGGCTTCCAAACATACACCATGTCTTCCTCTTCATATAGACCTATGTAGCTAGCTTCTGTTCTGGTAAAGTACCTTTACATCGCTTCCTCAGACTTTGAATCTTTCCCACGTGAGTGATCCTGGTACCACGATGCGCTCGCTCGTGTTTCACACAAAGCGCACTCACTGCGAAGCCAAAAAATCTTAAACAAATAGCAAAACGCATTCCGTGAATGTCTTTCTATTATTATTATTGCGGTGACAAATAATGACGGTCTTGCCGCTCGCTAATGCTGGCAATTTTGTAATCATCATCAATGTGGCATTGTCGTTGAAAAGATCCATCAGAATGAAGCACCACCGTGAAGAACTCTCCATATTAGGGAGGTGTACATAGCATCGGAGCGAGTGTGGGGTTCTGTGAGTGTTTTGCCTTAGCTTGCGGATGTGATTGGCGATATTGTTGTGGATGCAACTACTCGTATCTGCACATACAGCGTGAAGATCGCAATTATTCTCGCTCTTTGGATTTTGTATCTTCTTTAATTTTGTACCTCTATACGACATGCTATGTGCGGACAAGTGTTTAAATGTAAATTGCCTTTCGATGAGTGTTTGGCATTTATAAGGTATGTGTATCCTAGTAATTGACACGCTTTTGAAAATCGATTACACTGAAAAGAAAGCAAAGCACAATTTTATTTTATTTTTTTTGAGTCTTTTAGTGATAAAGTCAGTAAGCATTTTGTAGCAGCTCATAAAAGAGTGATAAGAAGTTCTAGGTTTCACAAGCTAAGAATCCACAATGTGCCAATGGGCACCAGTAGGTAGACTATGGAAAAAACCCTATATTAGTAGTAGTAGTCTTCTGCACTATTATTCTCTACCACAAAGTTGTTAAAATGGTTCCTGTTTGACACCAGTTCATCTAGGTTAGTCAAGCCAAATCGGTTTAAATTATTTTTCCATTCTCAGACCAATATATTTTTTTCTCGTACAACCCTTGTCAACAATTTATAGTCTATTGTAGTCTACGGAATTGGGATTTTTCATTAAAAATTGTAAATTAAAAATTGGCTTTAGGTGACATTCCAGCGTCAGCACATATAGTTTCAAGCTACTCTTGGCAATCCTAGAACTTTTTTTAAGAAGTTCCATCTTTGTGCCGAATTCAACTCCCTTGCTTGTGATGAAGTTTCTCCATATTAAATTGAGATTTGGTTTAGCCAACTTCGTACTTTCTTTAAAATGCTCCGTTAAACATAGACCAGGAGTCAGGCAAGCCCCAAGGTATTTATACTTCTTGACAATATCTATATTTTCATTATAGACCCACCTCATTTTTTAAAAACAACAATCTTAGATTTTTCAAAGTTATAATCATAAGATTCCAGCGTATACAGTACTCTGAAATTTTGTCAATCATTCCTTGAAATACCGATGAGCTATCAGCCGTTAACACAATATCATTTCTGTGTACATCAGTAAACGAATCAGCGTACCATTTACCTATTTCTATAACACTACAGATAAACTCATGTGAGTCGTTGATGTATAGGGCAAAGAATAGTGGACTTAGGAGACAGATAGATACTCCGAATAGATACTCCGAAAAAACCCTATATGGAGTAGGTGAGTAAAAAACAAGCTAAATAGTAGCTTCAAAGTGGGTTTTTGTAGTAGAACGAATAGTTTGTTTTTCAACCTTGTAGGAGTTATAAACTCTACAAACTACGCAACGCCTTAGTGGGTTAAGAATTTTCTCGAAATTCACCAGAATGAATGAATAATTAAGTGGAAATACAGATATTGCAAAAAGTCCTTGGAAAACTACATGCATTCAATGCCGAGCAATTTAAAGCCCATCAATTCAAAACCGTTGATAATCTAGTAACAGAGTTCTGTGATAATTCTAATTTTCGAAAAAGTTTCAGGTAAAGTACTCTGGAGATTGAAAGATTCAATGGGACCAATATTTTTTCGAACGCATGTTTTTCCAAGGGCCCTGAAAGATTTTGACATTAATACATAAATCGGTTGCCTTTGAAGAAGTGTTCTCCTACGCTGGCATTGGCAAAACTACTGCGTCTCTTTCCAAGTAGATGGAAACCAGTATTTGTCCAGCTGGTCGCTAAAAAAAAGTCGAATCTTCCTTGCCCTCTAACAATCGATTTCTTGAATTTAAGTTCCTTCTTTCCAAGATCATTGATAATGCTTACCAATTTTCAACCTATTTAACATCTCGGAATATGAAAGCTTCTTAGTAACCGAATGGCTTTCGGAGCGATCTAATGTTATATGAGACAAAATAGTGGAATACAACTTAACAAGGTTTCATTTATGTGCTTCGTGTTCGGTGACTCGCTTTCTCGATGGATTGAAAATTACCTTTCAAAAGAGGAGACCATAAGAACAAAATAACGGAATGAGCTTCCACAACTGAAGCAGGCAAAAATGCTTCTTGGGGGCTATCCCAATCCTGAATCGGTTTTAGCAGGACTTTAGTTAGATTACTTCAAAAATGCTGGTGTGCCCCAGGATTCTGTTTTCTCTATGACCTTCTTTCTAATTCATTAAATTATTTTGATGTAACACTATCTTGATATCATCAGCCTTTAAGTCTGTTTAAAACTATAGGCTATAGTACCAAGCTTCAAATGTTGGCAACATGTAAGCTTTATCTATTATATCTCATATTCAATTCATAAAATTTGAAGCCGGGAACACTATTTTGGAAACAAATGCTCCACTAATATGTAAATGTCTTTTATCTTTAATAGATAATCCGTATCCCTTGTGAGCTACGAAGTAAGAATATATATGTATTGTCTTAAGTTTAAAATTAAATAAATAAAGTAAACTCGACAGTTCCATTTAATTTTTTGAAACTTTGAGAGAGAAAACTTATAATTCATAAAATAGTTGCTAGAATTCTGCTGAATTTTTCAATTTTTCGTTCATTTTCCTGTGTCCCTGAAAAATTCTCGACTTTTGGCTCGTTTTTGAATGTCAGTTTTACCTCTCATAATCCTACAGGCCTTATAAAGTTATAAGCAGTACGTAAGTATCTTGTAAATTCTTGCAAAAGCGCAGCAGAATGTTAATGATTAATAAATGATTTAGGAAGAAGAATTTTAAAATCGAGTTCGAATGTCAGCTCTTTCATTTACGTAAAGGAAAGAAGAAATTCATATTCATTGTTACTTATATAAGCCATATAGCCAAGTAAATATTTGTTTTGATCCTGTAAAAATTGTAAAATGAGGGCGAGTTTAGAGTTAATTATCTTAAGACACAAAATCGGTGCACGGGAACACGGTAAGGTAGGTAATTTCAATATGACTTCTTGCAAAAACAACTACGAAATGTATTTACGAGTAGTAAGTTATATGGTAGTTTAATAAAACAAAGGCTTATATTTTTTTTCAAGCGTACTGATGAAAGTAGATTGCAGATTTTATTTAGTTTTTAATATTTATTTTGTATACCGTCTTGATTTTGCTATCTTTAAAAACTTCTCCTTAATCACTTGTCATAACCAATAATGGAACCAATGGAATCCTTATTTAAATATAGGACTATACATTTTGTATGGTACTCTTATCGTTTTTATTTAATTAAGTAACGAGTATATTACTGTATTTATAAAATTAAATTTAATCTTAAACTTTGACAAATTATTATAAATTATGGAAAATATTAAAAAATTTAAACGTTTTCATTTAAAGGAGGAAATCATTTCTAATTGAAAAGTTTTTCAATTGGTGTGGGTATTGTTTGGCGGCATGTGTTGGCCATGTTGTTTTGGTGACATCCGTCAAATCTATCTGTTGTTTATTATTCAGTATCTAATGCCAAATAATTATTGCAAGTGTAAAGATTCCGGCTTGGGGAATAACCTACCTCACCTACTAAGCTATGGGGGATATTATAAAGGCTTCCCCAAGCCGAAATGTATGATGGCTAAAGAGCCGATCTGATTATTTCAAACTGAAAATGAAAAGAAGGCTAAAGAGCCGATGTTTATCTTTTAACTTCCAAATCGAAAGTGAATTTATTTGATCAAACTTAAGCTATTTATAAAAAATATTTTACTTACATACTAAGAACTTAAGCCTATACATATTATTACTTAAACATACATACAATATTATATGCTCCAAAATCGGGCAGCATACTTGCTATGTCATCAAATTAATAGCCAATATGCATGCCCCTTTCACAAATGCACAAATGTATCCAAATACATTAAGTCATAAACACTACGCAGTGCATTGAACCTAGGAAGTAGGAAGATACATTTGTCCAAAATAAAAGTATTCTGAAACGTCTATGGCATTGGAAATATTATTAGGTATTATGTGTAGGGCATGAGGTTGATACTCATGGCCATAAATGAAATGCGAGTATAGTGCATTTAAAAATAGACTGGTCATTGTGAAGTGTACCCTGAATCTAGAGTCAATGACCAGTAATAAAAATTAATGTGATATTGGAGTTGTATGTGCACTACACTACACAAGTAACAAGATGGATGTGCGTTAGTGGAGTTGCGCCTGTTTTACATTTTACATTGGTACTTAGATCTACATCTGTACAAGATCAAATTGTCTTAGGAGCTCAAAGTTCATGACCATATATAACGCCGTTTGTTTGCTGACTGGAGTTCGAAGCGTTTGGAAGAGGACCATAATTTTGGTTGAAAAAACATCTTTAGCGACGAGGCGTATTTGTGGATGAATGGTTGTGTGAACAAATAAAATTGCGGTATATGTCACTTATCCGCACGAGGCTTACCAGATGACAATGCACCCTCCTTTGGTGTCGATGTTGGGCCAATGCGCGGCGTCATCAGTCTGTACTTTTTCAAAAACGACTTTAGTGAGGCGGTCACTGTTAATGGTGAACGCTACAGAACGATGATAACCAATGTCGTAATCCCCAAATTGAACCATATGGACCTAGACGTCAAGTGGTATGATGCTGTCATTCTTTGGAATATTTTGCGCAAGGAATACAACACATGTACTCAAAGAATTGTTCAAAAGATGCATCGTAAGACAAATTAATAGTATTGAGAAACATGGTCAAATCTTTGCAAAACATAAATGTACCAAATTATATGATTAAAAGCAACAAGTATGCTACGTAGTTATTGAGAATCCAGTCTAGGGTAAACTACTGAAGCATTCTTTATAATAGGTGGTAAAAGCAACGATATTCTCGGAACATAGTAGGGAACATATTCAATTTCCGAAGACCTCTATAGATACGTCCAACAGAAAGGTTTATGGTCGACGGCTGGAAGGGAACGATTTATTTTAAGCCTTGTCTAACGTAGTACTCGAAAACTCAAATTGAAATTAAGAAAGAAAAACATTGATTTAAAATTTTCATCTAAAGATGGCGATTATTTGGGATTTGTCTGGATTAAGCATAAAGCCATTTGCTCTTCAAGTTAAATCATCCAATAAGTTAAACGGTCTCGGAAGATAAATTTGGACATCATCGGTGAATATATTTAACATGACTTTTTTGTAAAACATGTAGTGATTTATTTATATACATTCCTAGCAAAATAGGACCAAAAATGGAATCCTGTCGGATGCCAGCAAGCGAGGCGATTGAATCAGAAGAATTATTGCCAGCTTTAACATTTTGGGTTCAATGACTTAAATAGTTTTGTATAAGACTGTATAGTGATAGGTCGCGATCGACTTTTTCATTATCAGTTGGGCAATTTAAAGACTCTTATTGTTGTGCAAAATTATTAATAGATTTGAAATCTCGGAATAAAAAAGCTGACGAGGACAAAACATTTCAAAAATCTATGTTTTAGGTACAGGATAGTAAATCACGGTCAGATATATGTAGCTTCGAGAGGTAGCTGGTCCAATGGAAGAACGTTGGACAAGTCAGACACAATCATTAAGTCAAAAACAATAAAGGTGTTACTCGATTCACAACCAGTAGCATTAGGCTAGGACCGCCCTTGCGATTTGAAGTGGAAAAAAGGTTCAGATAGAGAACGTTAATTTGGACTATAAGGGACACACAAAATGTATTAATGTTACCGTCAGAAATTTCTAATATCAAAAACTCAATTGCACTGCTATCAGACCTTGAAATAATTTTACCTTGCAGTAAGAAGCAACCTCTCCCTGATAGTATTGGTGGCTGTATCGTTACGTATTAGCGTGTAATTGGGATAATAATACATATAGTAAAACGTTGCAGGCTTCAACCAAGTCTCTGTAAGGCAAATAACATCAACTTCAGAACCGTCAAAAACATACTTTAAAAAATTTAATTTGTCCAACAAACTTCAGACAACAAACAGTGAATACCTCACGAGGCAATCAGTCAAGTTTTCTATTAAACGAACCAATAATTTTTCCAGTGTATATTTCTTCGATTACATCTTTAATCTTTTGACACTGGCCCGTGCGAAACGTCTCACAAAATCAGTAAATCTATAGAGTTTCCCTTGGGCTATGAAGTGTTGAATATGATGTTCTTCACCGAAGAATATACCATCTTCTGGCACTATCAGGGCTCCGTCAACCACTCAATTTATTTTGCAGTAAGAGAGGCTGTTATGACTCCTAAAGCTGGAGATAAAACTTACAAACTTCCACATTGCGTCCGGGAAAAATGTTAAATTACTCGAGATACTGTCGAACATCGTTTTGGGCTGTTGGATTTCTATATAACCGGCATCGGCATTATCAGGAGCAACAGTAGCAGCTAGTGTGTGTTGGTTGGATCTTTTGAAATCTCATGTACCTCCTATAGCTATCACAACTTCGAAAGAGGCGCGTGCTTCTAGATCGAACAAAGAAAAAATAATCTCACTTAATTATAAATTGTTTATCTTCTAGTCTGACACTTTTGCGGCTCGAAGGAGTTCCTGTCCCAGAAGACGTGTTGCAATTAGCTTGTTAATACTGGAGCACTCCAAGCACATTGAAGTGTGTCGTTGTCGTCGTAAAATTGCTAGTGTATGGGTTCTTGCGATGAATCAAATAAAAACGAACATCTACTCCAATGCTTTTAATTAAATCAATTAATCTCGCAGGCCTCATAGCTGGGTATAAGCTAGCTCGCCACAAACGATGCGATGCTTTGGTTTTTGCAAGTCGCGCAACTAACGGATCCACTCACTAGGAAGGGGGTTGGTATGAACAGCGTCATCATCTTCGCCATCATGGGCATGATCAACATCATCATCCGCGTCATGGAAGCGTGTAATGCATAAAATTAATTGAGACTTAGAATGTTAGGCATGACTTAGATTGAATTTTGTTGTTTCTTTGGTCTATTCCTCGCCATGGTCGATGGATGTATCTTAGAAGCTTGGTTGTTGTTGTGTTTGTTTTAAGTTGCATATAAAGTGTCGGTGTTGAGAATTAATAGCGCTGAAGTATGAATCGTTTAATTTTTTTTTTCTTTTGTCTTTTCATTTTTCTAGAGCGAAAGGGTTGCGATGCAGGGAGGGGATGGGCTCGAACTTTGATATTTCTGCTCTTTCGTGAATGCAAATTTGATTGGAATAGCTAATCATGTGAAGTTGTTCGAGGAGATTCTATAGGAGGAACATGAAACATGACATCATCGTTAATGTTAAAGTTGCTAACAAGAGTGTGGGAGTCAAAAGGTAATAAGCTGGCTCTTTGAAAGATGCTGAATAACATTTTTTTCTTCTCAACAGACGTGTGTCAGTGCAATAGTGCAGGGTTTAATTTCAAAGCGTGATTTTGAACTAGGAAGCTGTGTGAAGAGGATGCTTGATGAGACAGGCCAAAGAAATTGATTTATCTTGGGATTATTTAAACACAAACTTATACTATGGCGATATCTGTGTATGCGATTTTTCTTTTATAAAAAAATTTAATCATTTTTGTATAAGAACTTCCTGGTTACTCAAATGTCAATTATGTGTTAAAGATGTTATGAAAACTGCATCCATATTATTATGTGTGCCCCTAACACCAGAGAAGTTGTCATCCGTGGACGCCAAATGAGTGAAGCCATGGCCATCACCATAAAGTAAGGTAAAGTCATAGATGAGATCGTGACACAGTGACCTGAATGTCTTTAATGGCGTCATAAATAGAAGTAAAAGATAGTGACTTTAAGGCAATGCATCACTTGTTGTTGGGCATTGGCAGTTGGCACTTTATCTAAACAAGAATACCCAGTAAATCGGAGCATGAAACAGTTCAACTCTTCATCAACCTCAAATAACTCATACTTCTTGCGAAACTACTACCAGAGGCCTTGATCAATTTCAAAAGGCTGCATGCTTAAAGACTACCTTCAGAACATTTGAGCAAAGAAATCTGGAAGTTATAGATCGTCTGGAACAGACTCTCTGTAACGCAATGGATAATCAAAAGCGGTCTAGGGCAAGAAATTCTAGGTTACCCACAAGACCTTCATCTATGCTCATAGATAGCGGCTAATGAAACTAATGAGTGAATTTCAATATGTCACCATCATGTTTCGTAACCTTATCAAACACCATAACCAAGAGTTTTTTCGGAAGAGACTGATATGATATGAACAGAATCATCGGAAAGAAACTATCAATCCCCGAAGCAGTTATCAACAAAAGCTAACTTCGTTCTATTATAAAATCAAAGATCACTGAAATATTCGAAGAAGTGAGGCTCCAGAATTTCGGTAGAAGTGAGGCTCAAAAAATTCTGGTGAAATTTACTTCGGCTTACTTAAAGAGCCCTCAACTCTCCATCGGCTGCTGAAATTTAAAATAGACATCACCATAGCACTCAACAGTCATCGTAAGACTATCAGATACTTTATCACTGTCAAGAAAGCATTTGACGTTTTGTGTATAGAAAACCTATCATCTAGGTTTACCTCCATCACTTATACAAATTATGTTTTCTCTCCTCTCTTCCAGGAACATTTTTTTCAGCTGGATTCACCGAATGTTCCATATTATTTCTGTTCCGCAGACGACTCTCTTACTTATCCCACGCCTATGTCAATAGTTATCATCCAGCTTTGCTCTAATCGAAAAAAATTAAGCACATAGTGGGTAGGCAGTTCCCAACTCATCCAGTCAGGCCACCCGACACAAAATAAGCCCAACAATAGGATATACCTTTGTTCAGTGGAGAAGAGTTGAGATTAGCCGTGGAAACGTTGCGAAAGATAGGACCTCCAGGACCAGATTAAATACCAATGGAAGTGCTGAAAGTGACTGCCCGAGCAAGCCCTCAACTTTTGCTCAACATGCTCAACAACTGCTTCTCAAGAGCCGGAAGATGCAACATGTGGTACTCATCAACAAGGGAAAAGGAGACCAAGACTCCCTATCACCATGCAGATCTCTGTATATGATCTGTCCATGATCGACACAGTAGGAAAATGGTAGAGACAGCTTATCCGCCAGACAACTCGGCTTCAGGAAAGGCCATCTAAACAGCTCAACAGAGTAACTCAAGGTACATAGTCATTCTGTTAACGCTGGATGTCAGAATTGTCTTTAACTGAGTTAGTTGGAGCGTCATGTTGAACGCGCTTGGAAATACTTTTAAAATCCCAGCCTATCTCTTACGGATGGTGAAGAGCTACCTCAGTGGCCGTATATATCAAATCACCCCCGGGTAAACAAATAGATGAAGCTTGGGACCCGCCCTGAGGAATATGTCCTATATATCGAAATATACCCTTATGGTAAGGTATGCAGATGAGATTGCCTCTGTAATAATGGCAAGAAACACCGAAAGTGTGCAGTGGAAGTTGAACAAAGTCACGAAATGTGTACAATTCTGGTTGAAAGAACACAGTTTAGGCTTTGCAACAGAAAAAAACTGAGACATTCCTTCTGAATAAGAAGAGGATTGTCACACTATATGACTTTCAAATTGGGTCTTGAAGTCATAAGAAGCAAGGATACCTTGAATTACTTGGGACTTATAACCAAGACAAAGATATCTTCCTGGCACTAGATAAAAGCCGCAGCGGAACAACACTGCTCAGCAGACTGATTGCCAACACAGATGGCCCAACGGCAAGCAAGCGAAAGCTATTGATGTCAACAACGCATGCCAATGCCAATGTAGCTAGCACGTACGAAACGGTGTCGGAACTAGCCGCCCTTAGAGTCGCAAGAATGATCGCCGTTGATCTTCTAGTCTAGTGGTACTAAGGAAGTACGTCCACGACAGAAATTGGAGTGGAACCAGCAACCGAACAAGCGGATTAGCTCACAAAACAAAAGTGGCAAGATGATGCAATTGATACCTTCCTCGCCCGGTTGCAGAACAGTACTGAACAAGGTAGTACAGAAGATGTTACATAGTCACCAAAACAAAACAGAACAATATACTCTCAGACAGAAAAAAAAGAGAAGAAGAAAATTATCGCGAAATAGTAGAGCCCGCAGGTTGATCACGCAAGGGAAACATGACAACCTCCCTGAAGTAATGCAAAGAGCGTCCAGGATCAAACGACAGAACCTATGTTTGGTTTAACGTGAGTACCTGCCGATTATGGCTTAACCCCACGGGAAGCCTACCTCCATCGGAGTCAGATTGGGTCCTGACCATTAACCCCGAATCAGCCGAAGCTGGTTCAGTCGCAAAGTTGTGACATGTTGCAGGCATGGAGACACCTCTTGAATCCAGGCACGCTTCGAAACCATGTGTCTCCGCATTCGGAATAAACCACGCCACCACGATACTCCCACTAAGGGGGCCTACCTCATAGATAGTATGAAGTATGCTCGCACGCATGCGGCAACTGCACCTCTCTAACCGAAGATAGAATAGGAGAGCCCGAAGACATGACAGTTCACAAACCTCTGGGCACTATCTCCCGTGGTGCCAGAATATAGCTTCCGGTCGAGCTGCTTCGCAACCGTGAGGTCACTTACAGATGAGTTCCTGCAAAACTCAGGGCCCGCTAACCCCAGATGCACACGCCCAGCTCATAGTCAAGGTAGAACCCATCAACCATGAATGTTCACCCCTCTGGTGAGTTGTTACACACTCCTTAGCGGATTCCTACTTTAAGGACACCGTCCAGACTGTTCCTATCTATACTCTGTCCAACAAAAATTATCAGTACAGGCCTTATGGGAGAGCTTTTTCTAAAGCAGTGGCGCCTGATGCACCCTCACTACAATGCGTTAGGAAAAATGCCACTAAGAAAAGAGCAAGCCACTGACTTTTCTTAAGGAATTGTTGTTGTAATTCTTTGCAAAAAGTTGTACACCCCAACACTACCGTCGTATCCCACTGCTGATGAGATACTGTCAAGATCAAGACAAGAGTGTCAAGTGTCACTCAATACGATCGTGCGCTCTTTATCTACATCAAAACAGAGTTACCATTATCATTCTCAATTGCAAGCAAAGAGCTTTTTCAGTGGTTTTTATAAAGGAGCTTTTGGGATTTGAAGCTTTTGAGAACACATTTTAAGAAGATGAGTATGTTGAGTGTTGTCGTATTGCTTTTCAACTTAAAAAGAAAACGCGCCTATTATCTTACCGCTTGGCGTTGTGGGAAAAGGTAAATTGAATATTGTTTTCAGTCGTTTTGAATCGGCATACGGTAGCCCTACGCGTTTTTTACTTTCATTTGCGGCGATTTATAATTTAAATTACGGAATCCCTGTGAGAGCTTTAAAAGGCGACACACTTATGCATGGAAATGCAACCAGAATGAGAGACAAACGTCCTATCTTCCCTGTACTGACAATTTTTGTTGGACAGAGTATAGTTAGTTCAGTTACTTACGTAAACTATCCACAGCCACCGCCAGGAGGTCGATAGAGACCGGAAGTAATAGAGTTGTGCATAGGTAGCAATACCGGCCCACCGATAAATCAGCGTATTAGAACTATAAACCAGTACTACCACTTCAGCACCCATACACGTTAGTGCATGGATTGTGCATCCGCAGCAACACCAGCAGAGTTCACAGGACCGCAGACATGCCTTAAACTACCAAGCACGCTATCACCCCCACCTACAGGATCAAACGACAATAAGGGTTTAGAGGAATTTTTATCGGTTTGTTATACGAGTATAAAAACCGAGTCCGATGAACGGGGACGATCTTCGGGTTAACGCCAAGCCTTCCTTACGATGCATAAAGAATTTCTACTAGCTTTCCCTTTCCCTCACATCCACAGACTTTTCGAGTTCTAGAAAATTTGCTTAATGAAATCAACACCTTTTCCATGGAACTTGTCTGTTTAAAGAAACATTGAATTTGGAATGGCAGCGATAAGCAGAAAGCTGGTTTTAAATCACCCAAAGGGAACTACCAAACAAGGGATGCTACGATTAAATTTGCACTCAAAATATACCATGAATATACCATAGTCTGCATTCATTGATCAGAAGAAGAACCAAACTAAGCCAACAGAGAAAGGCCTAAGCCTACAAACATATTTTGAGAACACTGTTGTACAAGTTTAGTGCACTAACTCCGAAAACATCCATGAAAGAGCTACAAGTTTTCAAAAAGGAAGATACTTAGGATCTTCAGCAGACTGCCGTACGCCCAATTAATGTGGGAAAATCTACAGGAACGACCACCTTATTCAGAAGAAAATATTATAATCCCCCTGGAAAAGTAAATCTACCTATAGTTTTTGGCAAAAAAGCGAGTATAAAACATAGCATTCAAACCCAATAAGCTAATGAGAATGATGACAATTCATACGATTTCATACGATCCCAAGTTTAGTCTACCACGGTGGCTTAAGGCCAGCTCCACCCAAATCATAAGTAGGTAGGTGGAAACGGCGGCGCGGCGCCCACTGGCAGTCTAGCCCTGTGGTCTTATTAGCGCTGAAGTCCTCCATTTTGATACCATTACTCGTGTGAACCTGTGGATGAAATTGATAATGGGAATTGTGGGCATTCTTACGGAGTCGTCCACATCATTGAGTTCAAAAAGAAGAAAGGATCTAGAAGGTTTTGATGAAATTTATTGTATGTCTGCTTTTGCACAATTATCACGAATTTCGATTACTCACTCAACCAGACCACTACAAATATCCGACACTATCTACACTGTGCGAAGCTAGGCAGTTTGTTGACTGGTGCTGGAACAGTAGCCAATCCGATTTAGTCATCATGAGGCCCCCAAATCGTAAACTTCCGTCACAGACCTTAGTCCGCTAGCTCGGGATCTAAAGAACAAACGGAGGGCACGGCACAAAAGTAACCGAAGTTCGTCCTTGAACTATTTCGTCGAGTTAGAGAAAGAGATCAAGTATTTGATATTCATTTCCGAAAGTTCGTCAATGTCCCCAAAAAATTACCTTTGGTCAGAGCAGGGCATTTTCAGAGGAAATGGAGGACTGTTTCCTTTTCCTGCTGGTCTCCACATCTGTGACAGTAAGTGTTGTGAGGAATTCCTAGCTTCACTGCACGCTCTCCTATTGGCCTTGTGTCCGCCAGACGTAGCCAGGACTTTAAATATTTCTCCTATTTAATATTAATTCGGGCATTTTATTTTTCCCTAAAGCTACCTTTTAATTCGACAATCATGGCAACCTAAAATACGACCGCTGCTGGAAGGCTTATGTAAATCCTCCCTTAGATGTATAATAATATTAACCACAAGATGTTCCCAATTTATATTTAAGAACCGTTCATCACAAAACACCGCAACCAATTAAAAAAATTTTAATATCCAAATTGCCTTCGTTTGATTAATATTTCTTAGCCAAAAACTTATTGGAATCCGTTAGAATTTAACAACAATAGATCAGAGAGGACAAAAGCCAAGGTCAGCGAAATAATATCTGACCCTTAACAATAGAAACGACTTAATAATTTCTAAATAAAAAAATGTTTGAAAATCCATAAATTACTCGTACATATGCAAATCCATTTGAGTTTATTTTAATTGGCTGATTAAGTGACGTATCACAGGCATTGTGTAGGTTTCTAATATCGCGCACGCATATGCGTATTAAGCGACTTGGTAGGCTCGACACAAAAGGATTTGGAGAAAACGAAAGAATTTACTACGTGGTCGTCGCGTCGATCGTTGACCGATGAACCATTACAATGGCCATGTTTTGCAAATAAAAAATTTACTATTTTTTAATTTCGATTCTATTATTTGCATAGAGATTTTAATAATTAATTTTATGTTGGTTTTATGAACTTAAAATACAACACAAAGGGCTTTTAATTGCGAATGTTGTTTTGCTAGCTTAATTGTTGTTTAATTAGGCTAATCTAAGGTTCTATGGCAATAAGCTCATAAGTGAAAATACTTTGCTGAAAAAAATCATTTATCATAATTAAGGGGTAATTTGTATTCGCAAAGGGGGATAGTTTTTGACTCAAACAAAAGTTCAGAAAACTATTGATATCAGGCGCGTTTTAGAGAGAATTTTATACAAAGTCAATGTGGGTCGGGTAAAAACAATTAATTGAAACGACTCAATAATGCAAATTTCCAAATGCATATCTTTTTGGATTTTTATTATTCACACGCGCTTAAGGGTCCATTGCGAGACCCTTATAATAATGAACAGAAACATAGCACGAGCCATGGGGAAATTAGATAACATTAAATTGATTTTTTATTTTCTGCTACATTTATGGAACCGAGTCTAATGCTCAAATAATAAAAGCTTATGTGTATCAGGTGATTTTAACTTGTCAGATATCGACTGGAAGTGGTCAAAACGTGAAAAAATGCAAATTACTTAATAAAAATTACTAATTACTAATTATAAGCAAAGATTTTGAAATTCTCTTCATTAATCATGTATTCTCGTTAGCTCAAAATCAAGTTAATCGAGGCAGGCATCTTTCCCAAGAGCTGAAAAACAACGCTTGGTGCTGATCAGCACCATTCTCCATCGGCATACAGGCTTCTGTGGATGCTAGATACCGCGGGTAAGATCTTGGAAAAGCTGCTTAAAAAACGTTCTACGATTGGAGCCATAAAAGAAGTAGTGAACGCCGTCCAAATCGCCCAACAGGGAAACCACTACTCTAGGAAGATCGTCTTGCTTTCAACCTTGGACGTATGGAATGCCTTTAACTCGGCCAGTTGGAGCGATATACTAGACGCACTCAAAATTAGATTCCACATTCCAGTTTATCTCCTGCGGATGGTGAAGGACTATCTCAGGGATCGAGAGTTGATTTTCGAAACCTAAGAAGGCCCGCGAAGAAAGAAAATATCATCAGGAGCAGCGCAGACCTCTGGAATATATCCTATGATGACATTCTCCTCATGAAGATGCCTGAAAAGACCTTTCTGGTCGGAAACGCAGATGACATCGCCGCGGTGATCACGGCAAGAGACACCGAAAACGCGCAAGAATAGCTGAACCAGGACATGCGACGAGCAAACTCATGGATGGATGAGCATGGTTTCAGCCCGGCAACAGAAAAAACTGAGATAGTCCTCCTGATAAAAAAGAGAATTTCGACTCAAATCGATTTCCAAATCGCGACCGAAGTGATAACAAGCAGCGCCGCAGTGAAGTTTTTGGGGCTGAGGCTCGACACGAAACTCACCTTCTGAACACAAATTCAGGCAACAGCAGAAAGAGCGTCAAAAACAACAGCATCACTGAGCAGATTAATGGCAAATGTATGTAGCCCAACGGCCAGTAAACGCAGACTACTGATGTCGACAACGCATGCTTTAATTCTATACGCAAGCGAAAAAGCTATACGCGTAGCGATCTCCTACCGAACGGTATCAGAACCAGCCGTCCTTGTAGTCGCAGGTAGTGACTCCTATCGACCTCTTAGATTTCTTAGCGGCAGAAAGAAAGTTAGTCCACGACAAAAAGGCGGAAATTGGATTGGAAGCCGCATCCGAAAGCAGAGGAAGATGTAGAGCGAGGCTGAATGACCGGGAACACGCTGAAATTAATTAATACGTCACCTCGTTACTCACCGGACACGGTTATTTCAAAGCCTTTCTCCACAAGATCGGAAAAACAAAGTCCAAAGTCCAGCCTTCCAGTACGGGGATTCACAAGAAGACGATGCAAGCCATACCTTCTTCACGTGCAAAAGATGGGAATGAGAGCCCCTCCGTTAAGATTTGCAAAGAAGTACTGGCTCCCTCAGGCCAGAGAAAATAGTTCAGAAGATGCTACGCTACATAGCTATGGAAACTGGAAAAACATTTTTAGCGCAAAAGCAAAAAAAAAAAAAAGAGAAGAAGAAAGTGATCGGGAAAGAGTTGAGCCCGCCAGTTGAGGACGCAAGGAAAACATGAAAACCCCCCTGAAAAAATGCAAAGAGCAGTCTCGCGGGGTTAGGTCAGACACCATTAAGGATTTTAGAGGAGTTTTAGTCGCTATGTAGCGAGTCCCACACACGTGAATGGTCAACGGATCAACGCCAACACTTTCTTACGATACATCAAGCATTTCTTCCCACTTTCCCTTAAGGTAAAAAAAATCAAAGCTTCATTGAAATCATCCATTGTGGTTTTGACCAATTTGTGTAAGAAAAAAAAGATCTTTGAAGCCACCGTGGTACAATAAGAGAATCATACATTGTTACGGTAAGTTTTATGGCAACAAAAACCATTCTTCATAGCGGTTCTTAAAACGTTCTTTCGACTATGTTGTTTAGTCATTTTTCTGATGAGAAACATTTTTTCTGATGATATGACAGGAAAAAGTTGTTTGTTTTCTGAGGTAAAATTATTGGTAGCTATAACCGGCCATCAGAAAAATGTTTCAGATTTCGATTGTTCAAATTTTTCTGATGGACTTTTCTGATGAGCTATAACTGGCCCCTTAGTAGAGCAGCTGAAAGAATGCTTAGAATAGTATTTTCAACTTTTTATAATGGGTGACTTTTTGCTATTTTTTTTTTTTTGGCAACACTGGTTTTGACAGCTCACGCACGTTTCGTATTTTGTGTCACTGTCAAACATCTTCAGTTTGGTCTATAATTTAACCATGAATCGTCTTTCAAACGAACAACGCTTGCAAATTATTGAATTTTATTATCAAAATGCATGCTCTGTTAAGAAAGTTCATCGCGCACTTCTTCCATTTTATGGTCATTTTAATCGACCTACTGAGACGGCTATTCGGGCTTTTGTGACTAAATTTCGCACCAAATTTACATTGTTGGACATTGCACCACCAACACGCTTACGTGGATTGCGAACTAAGGAAAATATCGCAGCTGTATCAGTCAGTGTTAGTGGTGACCTTGAATTATCGATTCGGTGCCGTTCGCAGCAATTGGGCCTCTGTTACTCCACTACGTGGAAAATTTTGCTGAAGGATTTAGGTGTGAAGACTTTCAAAATACAGCTGGTGCAAGAATTGAAGCCGAACGACCGACCTACCACAACGACGAATTTTTGGTGAATGGGCTCTTGAGAAGTTGGCCGAATATCCACTTGTTTATCTAAAAATAGTGTTCAGCGACGAAGCTCATTTCTGTTGAATGGATACGTGAACAAATAAAACTGTCGTATTTGGAGTGAAGAGCAGCCAGAAGCATTGCAAGAGCTACCAATGCATCCAGAAAAAGTCATTGTTTGGTGCGGATTATGGGCTGGTGGAATCATTGGGCCGTATTTCTTCAAAGATGATGCGAATCGCAACGTTACTGTGAATGGTGAGAGCTACCGTGCGATGATAACAAACTTTTTTTGCGCAAAATGGAAGAGCTTGACTTGCATGACATTTGGTTTCAACAAGACGGTGTCACCTGATACACAGCACGCGTAACAATGAACCAATTGAGAGGCGAGTTCGGTGAACAGTTAGTTTACGTTTGGGCCGGTCAATTGACTGCTTAGATCGTGCGATTTAACGCTTCTAGACTACTTTTTTTTGAAAAAAGAATAGAAATGATTCTAAGAAGGAGTTTCTATTGGAAATTATTTAAATCTCAAGAATGGGGCGAGTAAGGTCAAAGAAGGAGGAAGGAAAGGAAACATGGTATAAAATAAAAGATAAATAGAGTGTTATTTTTGATAGTTGTTTTGTATAATAAAAAATTGTTGCGAAGTATAAATTCGGTTGGCCTTTGTTTCGATTTTATAATCTAAAAATTGTGAGACTTGTGGCCTTATTTTCTTAACCGTTTTATTTCGGGACCGAGTAATAGCAGTCAATTCCTGCGTTTTTTATAATTCCTTTTCTTGTACCTTATATAGTTTCAACTTCATTGTCTTATATTGGTTTAATTCAATTTAAATTTGTTAATTTTATTTATAAAAGTCTGGGTCTTAATCCAGGCGTTAGCCACGGTTTCCTAGATATTTTTATTTTTCCTACTTAAGAAAACAAGTTGAAAGTGTGGGCGCTTTGCCCAGGTGCAGGTGGTGCATCTAAGCAAAGTTCTCAACATATATTCCTTGAGATGATGTCTGCCCTGAATAGTGAAGCCAACTTGAACTGTGTACATTTAAGTCGCCCACAATATCGACTTCAGTGTGATGGTACAGGGTAAAAATTTGTTATATGTATTCAGACAGCGCATCAAATTCAGTGAGAGTTGATTTGCTGTCAAGATTTGGACTACTTTAAATGAAAAAATTACAGATAATGTGCTTGCAGACAGTAAATTTGAGCCAACTGAAGGTAATGTTCAAATAAAAACAATTTTCGTGTTGAGGAAGGCTCTGGCAAGTAACATCAAATCTTACATAAATTATATACATAGCTGTGAGGGCGGAAAAGTAATGGCTTCAGTTATGGCCAAGCAGGAAATTCTGAAAGATAAGTTTTCGCACAACACAAAAATCACTTACAGTTTCATTCTTGTGCAGTTGAGCAGACCTTCTACCTCACAGTCCAACACACCAAGTATTACACCAATGGTACTAAAATTGTATAAATCAAAATAAATTATTTAAAAAACAATTGTTCACCAATTTTTAAGATATTGAACTTTCAAAATAAAAATCAATTTTTTTTTTCGAAAATTTTTACAAACAATATTCGAAATCAGTAGAGCTGTTTATGAAAAATTCAAAAATCAAAAAACCGTTCTATGAAAAATTCATTTAAAAACTTATTATCATGTCTACAATATTACACATAGTGCTATAAGAGCCGTTTTTGAAATAATTTGTTTATAACAGCTGTTGGCATGTAACTACCGTTTGTTTAAGACCTACAAAAATATTTTAATTTTCCTCAAGAGCATCACCGAAGAGTATCAAGGTTCGAGAGAGTCACTTCAGCAGTTTATCTTGTAGGTCGACATACAGGATACAGACGGAATCTCAGACCAACTTTTTTAAAT
Organism: Philhelius festivus; assembly: GCA_963931855.1. NCBI lineage: Eukaryota > Metazoa > Arthropoda > Insecta > Diptera > Syrphidae > Philhelius > Philhelius festivus. Next base: position 29,662,769 of record OZ007556.1, on the reverse strand, counting down.
GTTAAATTTGATAAAAATCCCTCTACAATGAAGTTGTTGAAGAAGTAAGGTGAGTGTACACAAAATAAAATGCACCTTTGGATCGCACGAACTTGCTCCTATGTAATCGACTAGGAATTTTAAAAACGAATGTTATTAGAAAAAACTGTTCATAAGGATAAAATTAATTTTTAAATTCTTTTAGTAGTAAGAGAAAAAACAGAATGCTATCCAAAAATCAAAATTTATGCAAGAACAAAAATTATAAGTCGTTGTAGTGGTTTCTTAAAAAAAAGCTTTTATATACAAACTTTTTAAGGAAAAATTTAGGTACGCCAATTTAAAGTTTTTATTGTTGTTCGAATAAAAATTAAATTTACGAAAAGAAATATTGACCCGTTTCGGAGATATCGAATTTTCAAAAAAAGAAAAAAATAGTTTTTTTTTCAAAAATTCAAAAAATATTTATTTTAAAGTTTTGAAATGCAATGTGTTTAAGACTTTTTAGAAGCTTCTCTATAAAAATTTTCATTAAGATCCGTTATGTGGATAATGAGAAATTCAAAATTCAAAAAAATGGTTCTATGGTAGGTACAAGCTGTAATATCTTAATTTCAAAATTTTTTTCATTAAATTAAAGATCGTAAAAAATAATTGACAGAAAAAAAAATTTATCAAAATTCTAGGTGCCGTTTTCGAGAAAAATACGATTTTTGAAAACCATTTTTTAAAATTGTTTAGCATTTGTATGGTAGGTATCTTTATATTTAGGTAAAATGAAAAATTTTTTCTTACATTTTGTAGATTATATTGAAAAACTTTTATTTATCAGGTTTTAAAAAAATCTAGCATGGGGTTTTCGAAATATTGAGGTTTGAAAAAAAAATTGAAGTTTTTTTAAAGTTCCAAAATTTTTTTTTTGAAAATTTGAGTACACAGTTCTATTTATGTTTTTGGGGAGCTTTAGGCAAAAAAAAAAAATCAAAATCGGTTGAACCATTTTTGAGAAAATCTATAACAAAAAAAAATGGTTCCATGGGGGGTACCCTCAATAACCATTTTTCGGAAAATTTTTTTCAACCAATACCTACATTTAGATAAATAAAATTTTTCTGTATTTTTATTTTTAAAATCTGTCGAACAGTTTTTGAGAAAAAAAAAATGTTTATAAAATTTCGAAAAAAAATTCGTATGGGGGGTACCGTTATTTTTGGTCTTAAAAAAATAAGAAAAAAAACGTGTGGGGGGAAAAAATTAAAAATGATATCTACCAAGTTTAAAGAAAATCGGCCGAGTCGTTTAGCCTGTAGTCGAACAGACAGACAGACAGAATTGCGAGACCCACTTTTTTAGTCTTCGCTATCACGTAATGTCGCCCGGCAGAAATCCTCATTCAAACCCTCCAAGTGGGTGCCAGGTGGGCAATGATCACCACAGTAGTCCTGTGCGTTTTTGGCAGGATGGTGATTAGCTAAGGTTGAGTTGGGTCGCCGAATTGTTGTAACTCCTCAATAGTGCTACGTTCGGAAACCCAATTCAATCATAGTTTAGAGGTTCCTAATTTCAGTGGTGGTGTGAGCGTACTTTGTACGAAAACCGTGCCGAAGAATGAAAGGCTGGGGGATAAACCAGCCATTAACGAGCTCTTTCGGATGCTGTGGCAAGGTCCGTCATATTTTGCCTTGCCCCGGTAAGCGGCTCTGCCGGGGCTGACCGTCTTTCCGCATTACTCGTGGGAATAAAATGAAAAAAAAGAAACAAATAGAAAAATTATAAGAAAAATCAATCGAGCCAGGGCTGACAACGCGGTCACATCTCCTGAAAAGGCTGTCGAGTCAACTCAGAGGTGCGAACGGGTTGTCAACCCTGTGGTTGCCACTAGTGGCGGGAATCCTGTTCCCTCTACTAGCCGCAACCTCTACAAAAAGGAACTACCTGTCAGTGGTACAGCTGTGACGCTCGGCTGTCCCAAGGGCGGTTATTCCACATCACACCCCATCCCTGCTCCTGCTAGGACGTCGCAAGCGACCCCAAGAAGGGACACTCCATCCGGAGAGGCAAAATCCACAACATGTGGAAATGACTCGAAGGTTGAGGGCGCACCCCGATTGGCATCGATAGCGATTAACTCTGGAGGTGGATCCACAACTGTGTCACACGAACATAGTTCTGGGTCGACCAGAAAGAGGTCCATGAAGGCAAAGGCCAGTCGGATTCTGGCCGCAGTCGGTGTCATACCGGCGGCGGAGAGAACCCCGGAGCAAACGCGAAAACTCGAGTGGGCTAGTGGCTTCATTAGCAGAAACAACAAATCGACCTGCAGCGACTCAACGTCAAAGCGCAATAGGTCTCTGGAGGGCGACAAGCCCGAAGCGAAAAGGCAGAAAGTGCATTCCAGCAGCACAACAGCCTTCAATAAAGATCTTTCTTTTAGAGACGCGCCCAAAGACAAGATCATAGTCGCGGTCATTAACAGGAGTCATGTGGATGGTAACATCTCTCATGATCAATGGGCAGACGTCAAGGCTCACCTTGGTTTCAGATTTTTATCTGTCATCGAGGAGAATCCGGGGCCTCTCCCAGACACAGTCGATGCAGGATGGTACCAAAATCGTATCAAACTCATCGCCTGTGGTGATCAGAGATCTTTCGATCTGTACAGGGCTGCTGTCAATGGCTTGCCAGAAGTCTGGCCGGGTGCCAAGCTCGAAGTTGTTACAAGGGAGAATATTCCTTGCCGACCAAGAGCACGTATAATGGTCCCGGCTCTACACAACTGCCCAGATATGATTATGAAATTAATCAAAACAAGCAATCCAAACCTGCCTACTCACGACTGGAAAGTCCCAAAGGTTGAGAAGGAGATAGTGGGTCGCTATAGATCAGCTCTCTTGGTGATCAATAGGGAATCACTAGCTCCACTGGCCGCGGCCGAAGGCGTGATTAGGTATGGTTTTGATGAAATCATAGTACGTATATACACAACCTCAAAAAATGGTGGTCGAAGCAACACCACACGTGGAACCATCGACCTCCACAGCCCCAAACAAGCCATCCGACGTGGAGGCTAATTCTATAGTCGAAAGCAACTCCGACATGGATACTGAAGACTCCACCTTAGGCATCACTCTGAGTGAGGAAACCCTACTTCACTCCTCCTCAGACGATGAAAACGCCGATAAAACAATGGTGGAGGTTGATCTGGCTAAAAGTAGCAATGCTGCGATTAGTTCAGATTAATCTCCATCACGCCATCATGGCCACAAACAACCTGGTACTCCGACTGCATAAGAACAAAGAAGACGTTGTCTTGATACAGGAGCCGTGGGTCTCAAAATCCATCATCAGAGACCTCAGGACTCCTGGTTATAATCTGTTGTATGCATCGGAGAAAGGTGAACCAAGGTCATGCATATTAGTAAAAAAAGACTTACATGTATTTTTACTCCCCAATTACAGCGACAAGGACACTACCACCGCTGTCATAACAACGGATAAAGCCACCTACTGGCTCATATCCTCCTACCTTGGCCACGACAGCACAGTTCCAGGAGACACCTTAAGGAAGGCAATTGCGGACGCGCAATCGAAGAAAGTGGGTCTCCTAATTGGAATGAACGCTAACGCCCATCACACGGTATGGGGTAGCTCTGATATAAATGAGAGAGGTGAGTCCTTATTTGATTACATACTAAGCACTAATGTACTCATTAATAATATTGGTAATGAACCTACATTTGTAACCAAGAACAGGAATGAGGTACTTGATATTACACTTACCTCTGACTCGATCCATAACCTGATTTCAAACTGGCATGTCTCAAAAGAGAATTCCTACTCTGATCACAGATACATTCAGTTTGATCTCAGTGATGTGGCAATTATATCTACGGGATTTCGCAATCACCGTAACACTAACTGGGAACGATATAGGGAGGTACTTGCACAACTGCTTGACCACAACCTTCTTAAAAGCTCCTCCACCAAAGATGAACTAGACCTCTCGGTAAATCATCTCACCGAAGCCTTCAATGAATCAATGAGGACTTCATGCCCTATTACCATAGTAAAGGGTAAAAAGAAACCTCACTGGTGGCACAAAGATCTAGAACCATTCAGGAAGAGCTGTCGCAAACTCTTCAATAGATCTAAATACACTAGATCCCCCTCTGATTGGGACTTATATAAACAAGCTCTAAGGCAATATAAGAAAGAATTAAGGAAGAGCAAGAGGTCTTCTTGGAGAAACTTCTGTGGAAAAATAGATAATACTTCAGAAGCCTCAAGACTCAGGAAAATTCTCTCAAAAAGTCCAACTATACCCAGTGCTTTAACGACAGATGCGGGCACATGGACTACCACAGATGAAGAATCTCTTAATCTGTTATTAGACACCCACTTTCCAGGTAGCTCTAATATACTTTACAACTCAACATCAGAGTCTCAAACCGCTACAAGCGACACAGTTGATCTAATAACGCGGGAAAAACTGCAATGGGCTGTAGACAGCTTTGATCCATATAAATCTCCAGGACCAGACGGAATCATTCCGGCCGAACTACAAAAATGCTCTGACATGATCATTCCACCATTGGAAATCATTCTGACGAGCTGCGTAAGGTTGAGATATATTCCTAAAGCCTGGAGAATGGCAAAAGTAGTCTTCATTCCTAAAGCAGGGAAACCCTCTCACGTTAGCCCTAAAGATCTACGACCAATCAGCCTATCATCCTTCCTTCTTAAAACCTTGGAAAGATTGATTGAAATTCACATCAGACATAACTTAAAACCATGTCTCATTTCCACAGCTCAACATGCGTACTCTAAGGGAAAATCAGTAGAAACAGCACTTCATTCGCTGGTACGTGGTATTGAATATTCCCTCAAATACAAAGAATACAATCTAGTAGCTTTCCTAGATATCGAAGAAGCTTTCAACAACGTCAGCTACCAGGCGATCACAACAGCAATGAACAAGCTGGAATTAGAGAAACCACTCATTGAGCTTATAAGTCTCATGCTCAAAAGCAGGACAATAACTTCCAGCATGAGAAGTTTTACTACCACCAGATCGGTGAATCGAGGTACTCCCCAAGGTGGGGTCCTTTCGCCTCTCTTATGGAACATGGTAGTAAACGAACTGCTAACATCAATGGAAGCAGAAGGTTTCAAGGTGATTGCCTATGCTGACGATGTTGCAATATCTGTATCTGGGAAACATCCCCAAGTTCTCTCAGAACTCCTACAAAATGCCTTAAATAGGCTAACAAAGTGGGCTAAGCAGTGTGGCTTGGACGTCAATCCACATAAAACAGAATTAGTACTCTTTACGAGAAGGTACAAAATTCCTCAGATTAACCCACCCAAGATTAAAGGAATACCATTAAGCTTTTCCGACCAAGCCAAATATTTAGGCCTCATTTTAGACAAAAAACTAAATTGGAAGGCAAATATTGATGAAAGAGTAAAAAAGGCTACCGTAGCGCTTTTCACTTGTAAAAAGGCAATAGGATCGAAATGGGGCTTCTCCCCAAAAATAACCCACTGGCTATACACCTCGGTTATTAGACCGATACTCATTTATGTAGTTGTCGTATGGTGGACCGCACTGGACAAGATGGTAAATGTAAATAAACTCATCAAAGTCCAGCGGTCAGCAGGTATGTGCATCACAGGAGCACTTCGCTCGACACCAACTGCAGCCCTGGAAGTGCTTTTAAACCTAACACCTCTTGACATCTTCTCCAAAATGGTGGCATCCAACTCATGCGTGAGACTTAGAGCCACCTCTCAATGGATCAGTAACAATACTGGTCATACAACCATCTTAGACAACTTCAGATCTATCCCAGATCGCTTAGACTATACCACCCCAAAAATGGTATTCGATAACAGCTTCCTTGTTTCCATCCCCTCAAGATCGTCTTGGGAAGAGGAGAGACCCCTGGAAGACAATGCGGTACACTTCTATACAGACGGTTCAAAGACCGATTACGGCGTTGGAAGTGGCATCTATTCGGAACAACTGAATCTCAGTCTTTCATATAGACTTCCTAATCAATGTAGTGTATTCCAGGCAGAAGTAATGGCGATTAAAGAGGCATTATCCTGGCTAAAAGAAAACGTTATATCTTGCAAGGATATACGAATCTTCTCGGACAGCCAGGCCGCTCTCAAATCTCTCGCGTCTGTCTCCACAAACTCTCTAATAGTCCACGACTGTCGATCATCTCTGAATGAGATGGCAGAACAGTTTAATATTCACCTTATTTGGGTGCCGGGCCACAGAGACATTCCGGGAAATTGCAAAGCTGATGAGCTCGCCAAAAACGGAACACTTCTGCCTACTGTTAGACAAAAACATAACATAGGAACACCACTTGCTACATGCAAACATCTTCTCAAACAATATGCTCTAGAATCAACAAATGCTAGATGGTCACAGGGTACCACCTGCCTGGCAACTAAACAAATATGGCCAAGCATAGACCTAAAACGGTCAAAAGGCTTGATCTCCCTGAGCAGACAAAATATAAGCTCTACAATAGGAGTTATAACAGGACACTGCCTCATAGGTAGACATGCTTTGAGGCTAGGAGTCTACACAAATGACTTCTGTAGAAGATGCATGGACGAGGAGGAAGAGGAAACAGTCCAACACCTTCTATGTACATGTCCAGCACTCTCCAATAATTATCTCGGTAATCCCTTATTCGATAATACCAGTGAACTGGCAACAATCGACACAAAATGTCTCTCTAACTTTATTAAAAGCACGAAATGGTTTGTTTAAATTCATTACTCTCCCATGAGTAACTTCTTTAGTGGTATCACAACGGATCCTTGAGGTCTAAGTGAGTCAACAACAACTAGACAGCCACTCCAACCTAACCTAACCTATCATCGTAATGTCAACTTTGATCAAAATCTCGAGTTCGATTTTTTTTACGAATGCATAACTTGCCTTATAGTACCTATAAGTCGCAAGTAAAAATTTGAAAACTGAAAACTTTTTTTTTTTTTTTTTGCGGGTAGGTGAAGAAACTTCATTAACAATATGAGCCCGGTTCTCATAGTAGTGTGAGATTCTTACTCACTAAAAAACACATCCCTTTTGATCGTGCGACTACAACTAAGTTACCTTATCAAGTAGTTTTAATTTCATAATATAATCACGTTTGGCAGGTAGCTCCCCACTGAGAGGACCTACGCATACCGAATTTGAAAGCGGATACTCCTTATGGCGCTAGGTCGAACGGTCTCGTTCTTTGAATTCAGCGCTCAAGGTTTGTCTCATCAATTGTTTGTCGAATAATTCTATTGCTATGGTCATTTAAGTGAGTTCGTAGCTTCCCAGCGAAAATCGCTATTTCATCTTCAACAGTTGGTAATCGTAAGTCTCTGTGTAAATCATTGTTTCTAATGCACCACAGAGCATTAACGATATCTCTGAAAACTTTGTTCTGATAAGATTGTAATAAATTTGTCTATTACTTGGTTTCGTACAACCCCAAAGTTGTATACCGTACGTATATACTGGCTTTATCACTTGCTTATAGATAAGAAATTTATTGTAGATGCTGAGTTTGGAGTATCTTCCAATAAGCCAATTCATTTGACGTAATTTATTTTCAAGTTGATCTCGTTTCTTTTTAAAGTGAGTTTTCCATTTAAGCTTAGCGTCTAGTGTCATTCTTAGGTATGCTTATGGTATTTGCACCGAATTAATGTAAGTGGGCAGATTGGTAATTTTTTTGTAAGTAAAATAAACTCATTAAGAACAATTCGCCATTTTTTAGTCCACGACCAAATTTTATCTAGAGCTCGATTCAACTGAACCGGATATTGCAGGTATAGCCGTATCGTCTGCAAAAGTACCTATTATGGTATCTTCTTCTTGAGGAATATCGCTAGTGTATAGTACGAACAGAATCGTACCGAGAACACTTCCCTGGGGAACACCAGCATTGATTTCCTTAAAATCCGAATATTCCCTCCCTTGCTTAACTCGAAATAGCCTATTCTCGAGGTAGGACTCAAGGATGTAATATATTTGGTCCGGAAAGACCTTTCGTAGTTTAAATTTAAGGCATCGTGCCAGACCTTGTCGAAGGCTAGAGAGACATCTAGAAATGCGCTTGAACATACATTTTTTTCCTCTAGTGATTTCTCAATTTTATTGGTTATTCTGTACACCTGGTCAATTGTTGAGTGGCTTTTCCGAAAACCAAATTGATGGTCAGGAATAAGCCGCTTTTCTTCGATAATAGGAAGCAGTCGGTTTAATAAGATTTTCCCAAATACCTTGGAGATCAGTGGCAAGAGAGAAATCGGTCTATAAGAATTCTTTTCATTCGGAAACTTTCCCGGTTTTTGAACCATTCAAACTTCTGCGACTTTCCATTGGCGTGGAACATATGAAAGCCTTAACGTCGCATTCATAAGGTGCTGAAGTTTAATTGCTGCTTTTCTAGGTAGCTCTTTAAGCCCGGGAACATTTATTAGGTCGTATCCAGGAGCTTTATTATTTTCAATATTCTTAATAGCTTGATAAAGTTCCGATAACGTGATATTCCGAATAAGAAAGTTTTTAGATGGCTCTTGGATATCACCATGTTCACTTATCAACGCCTGACTGTCAAAAGGTTTAAAAGTTTCCTCTAGATGTTCAGCAAACAAATTGACTTTTTCTCTATCGGATTTAGCCCATCCATCATTATTTTTCCTGATTGGTGCTGAATGCATTTGCGGCTTTTTAACATCTTTTATAGCTTTCCACAATTAATAGTTCGTATTTTTATCTGCAGTCAGACCTTCAAAAAAGGTAGAAATCTTCCAATTTTTTGAGTCGCAGATATCATATTTGAGTTCATTGATGCCGTCTTTTCCGAACAGTTCTTTTTTTGCTTCTAATTGGATCTCTAAAATTGTGTGGAGTGTTTTTCCATGCACCTTCTTGTACGACTTTAATAAATATATCGACTTCATCTTCTAGCTCTAAGGGCGTTTTCAAAGCCATATTAAGCGCAATATTGTCTTCACAATGTTCTCTGAATTTATCCCACTGAATTCTGTTGTTCTTTTTTACTAGCTTTCCACTTACTGTCAACATGACTGGTGAACGATCAGTGGAAAGGTCCAAGTATTCCTCGATTTTCGTGTAATTTTTATCTAGTCCTTTTGCGATAAAGAAGTCTACAAGGTCTGGCATTTTTGCTCTATCAGTTGGCCAGTATGTTGGTTTACTTGTCGAGAAAAAATCAACACAAGATGCCATACAAGCTTTAAAAAGCTGCCTACCATTAGTTGAGATGCACCTTGATTCCCAGAAAGTGTGTTTCGAATGGAAGTCGCCACCGATGATAAATTTCGGCCCGAGAACTTCAAATTGATCTACATAAAGTTGTTTTTCGCAATTTTACTTCGAGGAGGACAGTAGATTGACGCAACATTATCCTCCATGACGTTAAGTTTTCTCGCATGACATTATTTTCCTCGCATGGATTTTAAGAATCATATACCATTAATGGCCATTTTTCGATTCTTACACACCCTCTTTCCGAAGGAAGGCATCATCAAAGTTATACTTAAATCTTGTGAAAATTAGCACAACCATTAGATGTGGGCTTATCTCCAATTTCTCATCTGCCCACTGGATCTCAGGAAAGAATAGTAGTTATCATTAGTCAAAACAGACAACGCATATCTTTTCCCTCTTATCCCATTTTTTATCATCCCAGCAGTTCAGGATAATATAGCCGTAGAGAAAATAGCAAAGCCTGGCTACCTGCGTTTCTATCTGCCTACATGTGCACAAATTGATTTGTATCTTTAATTTATCTTAAACTGGAATTTTTTGTCATCCCTCTTCGCTTTTGCTCCTCTTCCTTCCCTCTATGTTAACTATCGCCAATTTAATTGAATGTAAGTACGATTGCAATGTATCCATCTTGTCCCCTATAATACTAAAGATACACCTAGATATCTACTGGTGTTCTTTTTCTCTTTTGTTTGTAGCTCCTCGTCTGCCATTATCTTGTAACCGCACACAATAGCTCCAGCAAGCTTCGACAAGTTTTTGCTTACTCCGCTTCGGACACGATTAAAAGCCAACAATGCCATCGGGACCATAAAATGGTGTTTGTTATGTCATCCACGAGGATAAACCAGGAGATATGTAGGGTTGTAGCTAGCAAATACTGATGAGAGTTGCAAACAGCATTGCCAGTTGTTATTCGAGTTTTTGAGAAAAATATTTTTGGGTCAGGTTGTTGACTCTGCTTAAACCATTATAATCATTCTTAAGCCTCTGTATAGCTTTGAGGATGGTATTGGAAGAGCCGTTCCTATATTAAAAATAAATATCAAATTAAAGTTAGTCTGGCAACGGTGTTCGTTAAAACATCTGAATGGAACGATCTCACAGACTCTCCACAACATCAGAACTCAGTGGGCAGAAAAGAACGAGTCTTGCTGGCTCCTGGGGCTCTGTTGTTCTTTTCGTAATTGTAGCAAAATACCTTTCGATGATTATTTTATTGACTAAATGGTAACATTTTGCTGAAGATGTTGGCTGAACCATTGTTGCCGCAGTCGCAGCCGAGCGGACAAGTCCTCGCATAACCAAACCAAATTAAGACGCGCCATCCATGTCCATGTCCACTGTTGAGATAGATACAATTTTTCGTAGCCATGAAAATACGAAGAGAAGAAGTTGTGGAATTAAAACGTAATCACTGTCAATGGAGTGATGTCAAGCCGATGAGGGCCAACCAGAAGGTTGCTTTAGTCGGAACACATGTTTTGGTTTGAGCAGTTCTCTCCCTGATTAGGCCACGCTGTTCGACTTATATTTCACATCTGAATGTGGGCTGGGAAGCTGCATACGTTGTGTTTAAAGATTAACCGTAGGTTGACAGGGAAACGATTCGTCGAGACGCGACTCTACGACGACCACGACCCAATCAAAGAAATGGAAACTGGCAGTGCACTGATTTCCGTTTATTAGGATTGTTTTTTTTTTGGTCTAGGGTCATTGTCCTGAACAACACGACACGATGGCGTGGAACTGGTAGTGCAGATCATTAAATATTCCCGATTAAGAAGTCATGATGGTCTGTTCTATGGTGTCAATTTACAAGATGCACAAAATGACTGATTTATTGGCTGTCGCTCTAAGACGTCTAGTTATTAATTTTACCCGAATGAAGCTGGGAGGAAAGTGGTAGTTGTCCTTTTTGTCGCATTTGTCATTCCTCGTTCCAAGACGCTAATAGTATGATAGTTTATGGTAAATTGATTGACGACATTGGAATCAGGTTTGCAAGTCACCACCATAAAGCCAGACGACTATTAAGACGAGCGTTCGACAAAGTGCTGATTATAAAAATAAGTTATTTCTAATGGACAGTTGGGTGTCTTGTAATTGATTTGTTTTGCACACGCAACGATGAAGTTTGTACATGTTATTCATTTTCTTTTAATTTAAGACCCTGTTTTTATTTATCAGGTCTACATATCAGTCTAAGATATTGGTGAAATTAAAAGTCAGCCACTCTTTTCAAATAAATTAGAGGAAAAACTAATATAACTGTGATAATATTTAAGAGCTTTTTTATTTAATTTGAACAAGTACCATGGCTCTACATCAAATGACAAGGAGATTGGAGAAAGTAACTGAAATCGTTTACATGACGATAGATATGACAAACTGAAAAAAAAACCTCAACCCTTGCAACTTAAAAGCCTCTTTGCCAGGGGATACCTACGAGGGTAGTCCCAAAAGTATCCGACCTAACAAAGAAAACACACAAAAATAGGGGAAAAAGATCTTTATTTCTCCTTTTGGCTCGATACACTTTTCCCAGCGATGTTCAACAGCTTCGATACCCTGTTTATAGTGAGAACCGTCGAGCTCCTCAAAATAGCCATCAACCGCAGACTCCCCCTCTTCATTGTTGGCAAATCTTTTACCACCGAGCCATTTTTTTCAAGTTTGGAAACAGAAAATAATCCGAGGGGGCTAAATCTGGCGAAAAGGGTGCGTGAGGAAGCAATTCGAAATTTTAACTCATTGATTTTGGCCATCGCGATAACGGATGTGTGAACTGGTGCATTGTCTTGATGAAACAAAACTTTCTTTTTCGGCAAATGCGGCCGTTTTTTCTTGATTTCGTCACTCAAACGCTGCAATAAGTTTGCATAATACTCGTCGTTGATTGTTTTTCCTTTCTGAAGATAATCAATGAAAATTATCCCACGCGCATCCCAAAAAAACTGACGCTATGACGATGGAACAGTCTTCGCCTTCTTTGGAGCCGATTCTCCCCTTTCAGTCTATTGTTTTGACTGTTCCTTCGTCTCAGGTGTGAAGTGATGGATCCATGTTTCATCCATGGTTATGAATCGACGCAAAAACTCTGCTTTATTCCTGTGACACTTCGCCAAACACTCGAGTGAAACATCCTCACGACCGACGTTGTTTTTGTTCCATTGTGAGTAATCGCGGTCCCCATCTTGCGCTCAGCTTTCTCATGTCCAAATTTTCAGTCAATATGCGATGTACAGCACTTTTTGAAATGGCTATCATGTTTGCTAGCTCGCGCACTTTCAGTCGACGCCGACGGTCACCCAATACCATTTTGAGGATTTTCTTCACCATTTCTGGCGTGGTCACCTCATTTGGTCGACCACTGGGAGGTTCGTCTTGGCAGCTCGTACGACCTTGTTTAAACTCTGCCACCCAATATTTTACTGTTGTAAACGAAGGAGCAGACTCCCCCAGAGTAGAATCTAGTTCCGCTTTGATATTGGTGGGACTGAGGCCTTTCAAATGAAAGTATTGTATCACATAACGATGACCAATATTTTCCATGTTTACAAATTTACTGAGAGCGTTCACTATTGATGGCTGCCAAACAAATACTGAACAACGTAGCGTCGTCTAACTTCAAACTTAAGCTTAATAAAGTTGGCACTCTCTACAATAGTCATTCTTTTCAAACAACAACCGCCATCTATACGTCAAGTCGGGTACTTCTGGGACTACCATCGTATTTCTGGACCACAAGTATAGGAATTTTTTTCAACTGAGGGAAGAACAAGAACCAGACACTTCATTCGAAGTGCTATAAAAGCAAGCTTATACTATAGTTCTAGTACAATCTTGAATATATACTCTGTTTTTCGGGTTTGTCTTGTGGCGTGACATTTGAAAAGTCACATTTTTAAGCATTTTCTGACGCACCCTTAGGAGTACCTTACCAAGTGATGTAGCTCACATTAAATAGGGTTCTAGAAAGCTATTGATTTAAGCGGAAGGTAATTGGCCAAAAGTTTCCAAAAAATAACCATTGAGAATCAAGGGATATTTTTAAGCCCGTTCAAGTAGGCACACAAATATATAAGAACAATGGAACAGTCAAATAATGATCCACACAATTGCGAAAGAATTAAAAAATACCATATAATGAGTCCTAAAGAAATCTTACCTCTTTATAGGTTAAGCTCCGACGCACGGAGCGATGGGACTAATAATTACAACTTCAATTAAACCAAGCAGTTTGTGATGACGTAACTCTTTAGTATAGATGGAATTTCATGGACTACAGGTTGAAGTGGAGAAGGATGTTTCTACTAATTAGCCTGTGACTGTGCCCGGACTGAGGCGCTCTAGAAAAGACATTACCGGAGAATTTACTACAGCTCCGATAAGTGATTGCAGATGTTAGAATACTGTTTCGTCGTCGAAAATCGATTGAGATGTAAAATTACTGAATTTTAGCCGAAAGTGTCCGATCAAAGCAACTTTCCAAAACATACACCTGACGGAGTCTACAGATCTCTTCCAGTTTACAGTGTCAGAGTAGTGCTCAGGGTTCTCAACCGCCAATCAAATCGACCAGGTTCTAATTGACGTAAGGCACGTTTTCGACATCAAAGACGTGTGAACATTTCGGGGGACAAATAACGTCTCTGATCATATTCTAGTATAGTTGTAGTGAAATTCAGAGCAAGACTGTCAGATGAAAATAAGTTGCTAATCACATTGAAGAAAAAATGACTTGGAGTTGTTAGAAACTGCAGAGAGCATCCGATCAGAAGGTTTTTTGCTGTGCATTCACTTACCACAAATGTTGACAATAAATGTTTCCTGTGCGACGATATCATCAAAGAGGCAGCCGAAAGCCTTAAAGGATATACTAAGCTCCCAGCTAAGGAACCCATGGTTTGTGATAAAAGTTTTTAAATATTAGGCTTCGGCCACGCACGAGGAGTGACTGAGCGACGTCGCGGTCGCTTAAAACATTCACAAGTCGCTCAAGGATTATGTGGTCACCTCCATACAATTTAATGTGTTTTAATTTTTTGCGTCGCTCGTCGCTCAGCGCGTGGCCGAAGCCTAAGAAGTAACAGAAGTATGTACATACAAATATGCTGCAGCGCAAACTTAAACCCGAACCCAGTATAGAGAAACGAAAGGACAGCATCTTCCTGCGGTGAAAAGATGTGGTTATTGCAGCCTCCCCATGAGATCAAAGAGACTTGTGATCAAAACAATATTCGAAATGCAAGTTCTTTGAAAAAAGGTAAGCTAATAAATCGAGCCACAGAAAAAAGTTGATGTTTCCAAGCAACATTTCCAGAAGCTGATAGACAGCCATAATGAAAAACGAGGGTTAGGGTTAGAAGAGATCCCACTTCCAACAAATGAAGAACCATTTCCACCATCCAGTATACGAGTTGTAGGTTTAGCTATATAAAAGCTTAAAAATACGAAGATCACAAGATATGAGTGATTAGCAGCAAAAAGCTTTTTAAATACGATCCTGATGTTTTGGTAAGGTTCATACGTAAATTTATCAGACAAGTATAGGGACGAAAGCATGCTCCATGATTGTCTTTCAGCTTCATACGCTCATCTACAAAAAAGGCTATAGTCATTTGTAGCATATTTCTACCAAAAGTCGTGTGTTTATTGACCCGCTCTATAGCAGTATAATCAGCAAGAACTTCAGACTAGGGAGATCCTGGATAATGAAAAACAAGCCAAAAACCCAACATCAGCAGCATTCATCTTCATGAGCTCTATAATACGTAGTGTTATATGAAACGAGGGAATAACTCATCCGAACTACTCAAAACATAGTCGGGGTTTTGGCAAGAAGATGCGCTATCATCTGATTCCTTCAATCTTATTCTGGAGCAGATAACACCGACCGAACTTTGGACATTAGGGCACAATAGATCTTTAGGTTGCAGTGTAAGCCCTCTCTCAATATTCATTTAAATTCATTATTTTCAACAAATCCGTCCTACAGCAAGCTCGGCCTTTCGCAGACTTCAACTTGGCGAATTTTGAGTCGGGACTTGGGCCTACATCCATACAAGATCAAACTGACCCATGAGCTCAAAGTTCATGAAAGAGCTACTTGCCACACAGCGGACGCTACGATTTAAATTCTGCATGAACGAATTTAGGGTAATGTTATCTCTGGAAACCAGAGATTAAAAGCATGCCAGAGACACTTCTGATAATGAAAACCTTCATATTAAATAACAGCGTCAACAACAACTACTTCCCTGTAAACAGCGAAGATCGTGGCGATCCCGAAGAAAAGTGTCAGGAACATGATCTCCAACTACAGGCCTATATCACTGCCTAGCAACCTAAGCAAGCTCTTGAAAGAGCTGATACTAGGTTAGGTTAGGTTAGGAGGGGCGTGCTCAGCCCAGAAGCTGTTACGTACACGGTTGCCTATTGGTCCATTGTGATCCCCTATTAATAAAAGCAGAGATGCTCCTAACTAATGTCTTATGAAGACTGGCTCATTTGCGAACCAGCCTGCGCTTACAGAAATTTTCTCATATTTGCCATTGAGACTGAGTTAGATCGTCCAGTTATCCAACAAACCTGTTCTTAAAGTAACGAAGGCGATTAGTTTGGAGGTTTGGACAGTCACAGAGCAGGTGTTTAATGGTTTCAATCTCCTCAACATCCACACAGCTTCTACAGAAATCGGGTGCAAATGCACACATTCTAGTGGCCATTTTGCCAATGGCGCAGTGACCCGTTAGTACACTTATCAGGATTTTAATCTTCTTTTTACTCGGCGATAAAATATATCGAGTTTCCCTTTCATTAATTTTAGGCCTTCTAGAGATGACGCAGTCGTCCCTGGAGGACCAGAAGTTATTGATTTGCTCTTTCGTTATTAGGTCTATTTTGCTTTTAATCACGCCAATCGGGATTTTTGCTCCCGTATTTAAATGGCTACTGCTGTTTTTATTTGATACTGGCCTTTCCTTGCCAGTTAATCTGCTATTTTATTCCCTTCTATATTACTATGTCCAGGAACCCAGCAGAGATTGACTTGGTTAGTGTTACAAATATTGTTCAGCATGTCTAGGCATTTTGTTACTGTCATGGATAGTCTCACTGGCTAAAGATTTAATGGCAACTTGGCTGTCCACGAAGAATGTAATCTCTGACGAGTTCAGTTTTTTCGTGCGTACCAATTCTGCCGCCTTTTCAATAGCGTAGATCTCAGCCTGAAAGACACTACACTCATCTGGGAGCTGATACTAAAGAAGTTTAAAAATGTTGCTCAGCAATCACTTGCAGAAACTTAGATGTGAAATTTTTAAATGAGGATCAACTTCATCGAGTTTCTAAGGTTCAACTCGCTGGGAATTCCACAGACTACAACCCTTGATTAGGAGAAGATCATGACTGTCGAAGGTATACTCATGCGCAAACAACTCCTCTGGACAGATTCCAGTCTGGTTCACGATCTCAAAGAGAGCATTGAAGGAACTCCAAACCCGTGCAGGAACGAGGATATCTACAGGGAAGCAAAGATAATGCCGCTGAAAAAATAAATTCGTCAAAGAAGCTAGTGCAGAACACCGTCAAAAATCTGAATCATCTAATGAGGAGGATGGCCACCGAGCAAGGACATTCCACGTCGAGGTATCTCAGTGTGATGGAAACCCTGGACGACACCATTTTCATGTACAACGACAAAGTAGCCGTTTCCTTCTACACTGGAACAGGGTCATAAGATTTGTATTTTTTAGTTACAGTCGTTGAATCGATTACCTCTGGCAGAAGTGACGTGAATTGGCCACCAAGGTCATACGATTTGACACCACTAGACCGGCTCAACAAAAATAATTGTTAGTAATACCTCACACAGGTTTTTTAATTCCATTCCTACATCTACCCGCACTTATTATTGAAAAGCCTTTATAAAAGATACCGTAAAGTTTTAAAATACAAGCTTATCAATTTATCTAATAAGTTTAGTACGAAATTGTAAAAACTGGTGGCGACAAATGTGTCCCCTTTGCGTGAAGGGTTAAATACCAAGCCACCGTAGATGTTAGACCGCCAGGTCTAGATGATTGAAAAGGCGACGAGTCGTATCTCAGGCAGCAATCTGTCACGAATCGAGAGTGTTTGTTCTTAAAAATGTTCATAACTTTTAAATTCCCGCAGGTCTCTCAACGGCTGGACCGATTTTCGTAGCAAGGATCTTCTGAAAAAATGTAACATTTTTCACCTTACAAAACTAGGTTAACTCAAAGAAAGCAATACCAAAGTTGAGAAATGATGCTACCTGAATTCAACTCATGAGTTATGATAGGACTTCTTCTAACTTGTTGGTTATCTTTGTTCTGGGGCAAACAGCTTGATTATCTTAGGAAAGATACAATCGCGTTCGCTGGCACGAGTGGCAGTTATTAATTTATTCTGCTCCTTTGATTAATGTTCGACTATTTTATTAATATTTTTTTTTAAGTTTAAATTTTTAATTTAAAGATACCAACATACTTTGTATAAATTATAGCGCTTCGCCCAGATAGAAATGTTACGGTGTGGCTTTCTTTTTCAAAAATACATAAATATTTTATGTAGATGTGTGTATGATAAATAGATCCCTTCCAATAGTTTTTAATCCAAAAATTGATGGTGGGACCATCAACACACAATAAACAACTCAATTAGTTAAATCTCTTCGAATTGAAGCATCAAATGAGAAATGAAATTTACATCTTGCCCCAAGACTATTAGTTGGAATTAATTAATTCCATTAGAAAAGTAGGCGGGCATGGTGTTTTCAGATTTCAGATATACAGACTTGTGCGGCAAGCATGCTGATTGGGATAGGCCACCTCTGGGGCGGAGCAACTTAAAAACTAATATCTGTCATGGGCGAAGATTAGAGTATTTATTATTTGTTTACAACAATAACAAGTTTTCTATGTTTTCGAATGCCCGTCTAATAATTTTAATAATTAATAAATTTATTTTATTCATTGGGGAATATTATTTCCAAAGTAGCGGCATACACTTTGAGTTAGCTTTAATTGTTAGGGCGTGAAGCGTGCGTTCAACTTAAAGGTATGTTTTGATGTTTTGCATATTTATCTGCTGAACTTCGACTGGTTGGATCCTAGTGCATTCACCTTAAAGGGTCATAAAAGCCGATTGATTAAAGCTTCTGTTATTTGCTTTGCATGAATTTTTCAAAACAACAAGTTTATTTACACCTCAGGTGAGGATTAAATGTTGTGGCTAAGTGTTGGTATTTTAAGCATTTGGCTGTCAAAGCTTACGTGAAATTTTTAAAAAGTCAAGTTATGAATAATGAAAGATGACGTCTTCTCAATCCCCGTGAAGTATAATTAAAATGATTTATATCATTGGTATACAGTTTTGAAAATGACGTAGTTTGAATTTTAAAATTTTCAGATGATAATTAAAACTATCTTACTTACTTATTTAACTGCCTCCCGATCTCTGCCTGAGGCACGACAGCTTTCCATTCTCTTTGCGATCCCGAGAACTTTGCTTTCAGTCATCTAAGCCAGGCTCTCTGGCATACGCGAATACTTGGGCTTTATACCGGAAGTTCGGTCTTCCTTGTCGCCGCGCACCTGAGGGCTGGAATTCGAAGACTCTCTTAGCTAAAGCATTGTTGTCCATTCGCTCAGTGTGGTCGAGTCAATGTAGTCGACGTGTTTTGGCTTTCTGTACTACATCCATATCTTGGTATAACTCATAGAGCTGGCAGTTTTATCTTCTCCTAAATTCGCCTTTCACGCACACAAGATCAAACATCCGTCGAAGAATTTTTTTTCGAAAGAGTCCAGTATCATTTCTCCATCCAGGACTGGTATTATAAGGATTTCTTAAAGCTTGCACTTCGTCTTAAGAGTGATGAGTTTTGAACCCGTGGTAAACAGAAGTAGCAGTGGTTTCCTAGGGTGATTCCTCGTCGGATCTTCACGAAGGTGCCATTTGTGGAGACAATATTAACTCCGAGGTAGATGAACTATTTAACTTCTTTGAAAAAATCACTCAACGGGCAGCAATTTGAGTTGAATGAGGAGGTCTTAGCTGCCACGGAGGCCTACTTTGCCGACCTCGAGAAAACCTATTTTTCGGATGGCTTAAAGTAGTTGGAGCATCGCTGGATCAAGTGTATCGAGCGAAAAGGGGACTATGTTTCACTTTTCCAAAATTTTGGGTTTTCTTTTGAAGGCTAAGTTCTTATTGGACCGCCTTCGTATATTCGATGTTACCAAAAAAAAATTCTAATTGGTTAGGTTCCCTCAAAAGATGCATGAAATTTTTCGACTTATCTGATCTGGCTGTAATCTATAAGGCTTGAGTACAATGAACACATTTTGTGTGGGTGCTTTAATATGCCGCTTGAGTCTCTTTGATAAAATCGAAAAAAAGACTCTTAAAAATGATAAAAGAAAGAACTATATTGGAAACACTGCATCCCTCGAAGACAGGCCCAATGTTAATTATCTTTTACTGTCCCCTTTAACAATTCAAGCGTAATAAAGGGTGGTTAAATTTTAAGGGCCGATGTTGAATGTGAAGCACACATTTCATTTGACATTTCTCAATTTCAGACTAACTCAATTTGAACCATAGAAAGATACACAAAACGCGTTAAAGTTATTCAGGCTTATTATGAAAATGGGCTTTCAAATCAAAATGCATATCGTGCACTTCATGATTTTTTCGGTCAATTTAATCGTCCAAATGTGGTACAATCGGAAAAATCGTGCAAAAATTTAAGCAAACCAGGTCTGTAGGAGATGTGAAAACAGCAGTGCATGCTCGTACAGCTCGTACTGCAGAAAATATTGCTGCTGTTCGCGATAGTGTGGCTGAAGAGCCGTCCACCTCAACTCGTCGTCGTGCCCAACAATTGCACCTCTCACGCTCGTCGTTGATGAACATTATGCATGAGGACTTGGATTTACACGCTTACAAGGTGCAATTGACTCAAGAACTAAAGCCTCTTGACCATTTGAAGCGTCGTCAATGTCAGAATGGTGGCAAGAAATGGCAACAGTGGATGATCAATTTCCGAAGCAAATCATCTTCAGTGATGAGGCACATTTTCACCTCAGTGGGTTCGTCAATAAGCAGAATTGCCGCATTTGGGCGAATGATAATCCAAGAGTGATTGTCGAAAAACAAATGCACCCACAAAGAGTGACTGTTTGGTGCGGTTTATGGGCTGGCGGCATTATCGGGCCGTATTTTTTCCAAAATGAGGCCGGTCAGGCAGTTATTGTGAATGGTGTTCGCTATCGTGAGATGATAACGAACATTTTATGGCCCGAATTGGAAGATATGGATGTGGAAAATATGCTAACGAAACAATGGCTCTTTTGCACAACAAATTCAATGGCCGTGTTATCTCACGTGGTGGCGATGTCAATTGGCCGCCAAGATCATGTGATTTGACACCGTTGGACCGTTGAAAGAAAAGGTGTACGTCGATAAGCCAGCAACAATTCAAGAGCTAAAGGATGAGATAATTCGGCACATTAACAACATAGAACCTTAATTACGCCTCAGCGTCATCGAAAATTTGGACCATCGGATGGAAGTGTGGCGCCGATGTCGTGGAAGCCATTTGGTCGATTTTTTTTCCCATACATAATTGAACCATACCATATTATCATAATAAAAAGAAATGACATTAATTTGCTAAATAATTTGTGTTTTACTCAAAATCAACATCGGCCCTTAAAGTTTAACTACCCTTTACTAACGCCGCATTTTAGAAAACTAAGTTAACTACTGAACCCAACGTAAGGACGTACTATTAAGTTTATAGATTCTTGCTTTAATTCGTACTTCACGAATGTGGAATGCTTTTCCAGGCCCAGTATTTGCCTTCGATTAAGATATTCAAACACTTTAATCCAATGGGCACCAGTACATATCTCCTTTTAAGTCCTCTCCTACTTTCCTAAACGCTTGCACGTTTTGCTATATACGAGTACTGTATAGGACACAATTTTGCGTTGATAGGAGTCCTTAAATCTTCGAAATACGTATTCCTGGGAGTTTCGGCAAAACTCTTTATGTCATTCTCGATCAATTATTTCGTTTCAATTAGATTAAGCTTATCATAATAGTTTCGATTGAATCAAATCGAAAAAGAAGTTATTTTTAATATTACAACTTATTTGTCTAGAAAGTCTTATAGAAACCTAGTAATGTTTTAAGCAATAATCCCGAGCAATTAAACCTAAGCAAAATAAACGCTCTCAGTTACGTTAATCTGTGTTTGCCCTCACCCTGTTATTAGGTCAATGAATAATTTATTGCAATAAAATCGCAGAAATAATTTATTTAGTGCAAAAAAAAAACACAAAAAAAGAATAAGACAAATGAAATAAAAAACAATAATTGTAACAGCGACAAACTTATGCCCATTCACCAATCACCACAATAACGCTAATGAAAGTTGTTTTACTTCCGTGAGAACAAATAGCCTCAGTTAAGTTAGTTCTCATGTAAATGTGGTCTTTTTTCCTTTTTTTTTCTTCTTGCAGATAATAATAAAATTTATTATAATTATAATTCTTCCTCTCCGATTTTGATTACATGAGCAAGCTTATTCTTATGATGGATAAATAAAAAAAAAACTCATAGTCATTGTTGCAGTGTTACCACATTGATTGATATTGTTGCATGTTTCATAGTTACTAGTAGCTATCTATTTTATTTAATGTTAGTAATAAGAAATTAGTTATTCTTTAGTAAATAATATATAAAAAATCATTTATAAAAAAGATATAGTAAATAATATATACATAAATTGGATTTTATTTCAAAAAGTAGTAAAAGGAGCAGACACTACATACAACGAATTGAAACAGTGGTTCTAGAGATATACATATTAAACTTGAATCTACAAAAACACTTCTGGTGTTCAGAAGCAATTTATTAAGAAAATTGCTTTAGTACTATACTGGTTAGAAAATGTTTAAAATTAAGAATGAGTTAGTAAACTACTTTCGAGTTAGCAAATTGTTAAGTAGTATCATACTAATACTTTAATAATAGGCTGTTTAAAATTTTGCGCCACTGAAACCCAATCATACCCAAAAATCGGCTTGGGATGACTAGGAAGATCACTTCAGACATTTGTCTGCATACAACTAAGACCGTTCTCGGACGATTAGTGTCGTCCTTTTTCAAGAATAAAAGTTTTTTGCTAGTTCTCGGCCAATGCCGGTGAAGGCGGTGCGGCGCTTTTATTCTTTTACATATAGATTTTATTCAATCGGCCGATATTGGGCAAAAACACCCATCCATGCTTCGACCGATAGCGGGTTTGGTGTAGCGAGTCTTAAGCCAAAAAACGTTCTAATGGTACTATGTGAATTTTGAAAAAAATAAATAGAAAAAAAGGACGAGATAAATGGTAAGCAATTCATAAGGTTTTATAAACCAAGATGATAAAATGGAGTTTCTTTCAAAATTATTTTAAAAATAATTGAACATACGATTTGAAATAGATTGAGCAAAATTATTTAATAAGAAAAAAATTTCAAACAACTTTAGTTCGTACTTTTTGGCATAATGGTTAGTACATTGGACTATCATGCAGAGGGTCTTGAATATGATTCTTGGCCGCTGCAAAAATGTGTGTCGGACGTACAATCTGTTACGAGGAATTGAAAAATCCTCTAAGAGTATCGGAGGGGGTTTTAAATGATTACATACACTGAAAATAAATTCCTGGGTAATATTGATAAAAACGTTTTCTTGACCTTCAACAAAACAAATTTATCGTTTTGATTAAATTTTTGTCAATACGAAAGAATGATTTTGTTGATTTCACAAAATTTTTATAATTCATATAATTGGTAGAATTCTTGATCTTGTTTTTATTAATAATGATTTAAAATTTAATATAGAAATTGCTCAATTCCCTTTATTAAATAATTCTGTTCACCATATTGCATTTGAAGTAAATCTTGAATTTTATGTTTAAGTTTTAACTTTGTAAATGCCGATTTTATTGCATTGAATAACTTTTATAATACATTTGATTGGGAAAATATTTTTCATGTCCTTAAGGACATGTACTCAATATTCAAAAGTATTCTCTTTGAGGGCATAGAACTTTTTGTTCCTATTTTAAAAAAGAAAAAAACATTCAAGCTACCATGGCATAACAGAAGATTAAAAAATTTGGAAAATGTCAAAAACAAAGCATTCAAGCGTTTTAAATTAACAGGGCTCAATGTTGATCATATTCGGTTCCTTCAACTTAGAAGAGAATTTGACTTTCTAAACCGGTTTTTATATAGACAACACATAAGCTCCACTGAATCAAATATAAAGGCAAATAGTAAATCATTCTGGATTTTCATAAACTCGAAGCGCAAAAATGTGTCTCAATTTCCGCAGTCTATGGAATATGAAGATGAAAAATCTAACGATTTACAATCCTCATCCAATCTTTTTGCTAAATTTTTTAAATCTTCTTATAACACTGACTCGGTCAATGATATAAATTCTATGTATTCAAATTTTAATCCCAGCATTAATTTTATGCTTCCACAACTATCTGTTATTGAAGTAATAGAAGCTTTATGCGAATTGGATGTGTCCAAAAAAGCAGGCTATGATAAAATTCCACCCCTTCTATTAGCAAAATGCTCTCCTTCTATTTGTTTTCCTCTCACACTCCTCTATAACAAATCCCTTTCTTCAGGGAAGTTTGTGGATGAGTGGAAAATATCATACATAAACCCTATCTATAAAAGTGGTCCCAAGCAATTAATTAAAAATTATAGGCCAATTTCAAAGCTTTCAGCTATACCAAAGCTCTTGGAAAAGATTATTACTGATAAGTTCTATTCATCTGTTAAACAGCTTTTATCGTCAGGTCAACACGGTTTCATGAAAGGTCGCTCATCGGCCACTAATCTCTGTCTATTCACAAATTTTTGTTTGAACGAAATTGAAAAGGGATTCCAAGTTGATGTACTCTATACGGATTTTATTAAGGCATTTGACCGAGTCCATCACGGTTTACTATTGCATAAACTAAAGATGTTAGGATGTAATAATCATTTTGTTATGTGGTTAGAGTCATATCTTTCTGATAGAACTCAAATAGTTGATATTAATGGATATTACTCAAATCCTATTAATGTTGATTCAGGTCTTCCTCAGGGAAGTCATCTTGGTCCCTTGCTCTTTCTGCTTTTCATTAATGATCTACCTTCGACTTTTCACAAATCTATTTGTCTAATGTATGCTGACGACGTTAAAATTTTACATTCCATTCGCTCTATAGAAGACTGTTCTAATTTTCAGATGGAAATAGATCTTTTCCTAGATTGGTGCGTATACAATCACTTAGAATTAAATTTCTCTAAATGTAAGATTTTTAGTGCAACAAGATCGCTCAACGTTTTAAGCTATTTATATAAATTCAATCATGACGCATTTTTAAGAGTTGATCTGGTAAAGGATCTTGGTGTGTTTGTAGATTCAAAATTAAATTTCAGGGCACATATCGATTTTATAGTTTCTAAAGGCAATTCAATGCTAGGTTTTCTAAAACGAAACTCAAATGAATTCAAAGATGTTTATACACTTAAAACCTTATTTAATTCGTTAGTTCTTCCCTATCTGGAATATTGTTCTATAATTTGGTGTCCATTTTATGCTAATGGGATTCAAAGAATCGAGCGAATTCAGAAAAGATTCACCAGATTTGCTCTTCGAAATCTTAACTGGGCTGGTGAAATGCCAGATTATCCTTCAAGATGTGCACTTATTAATTTGAAAACGCTTGAAATTAGAAGAAAAGCACATAGTATCATATTTATTAAAGACATTCTCTCCAATCGCATTAATTCTATTGATTTATTGAGTTTTATTACGTTTTATGTCCCGGAAAGATTACTTCGGAACAGACGTGCTCTATTTTATGTATCTAGTCACAGAACTAACTATGGTTTAAATGAGCCTATCTCACGATCTTTGATATTTTTCAATTCCGTCTGCAATGAAGTCGACATCGTAATGAGTAGGGATCAATTTAAACGAAAAGTCTTAGAGTTTTTAACTTTATGTTTGTAAATTTATTGTAATTAAAATGTCTAATTCACTATTGTTGTGTAATATAATTGTTTATTTTATAAGCTAACTTATTGTTTTAAATGTAATCAGCAGATAAATCCATTGATGAATAAATAAAATAAATAAATAAATAAATAAAAAATATATTTTTGTCATTTCAACAAATAATTCTGTTAGCAAAACAAAATAATTTTGTGGATACAACCAAATATTTTTTGTTTCCTCAACAAAATTCTATAATTTTTGTCAATTTAATAAAACTTTCTGTTGGACGTATATTGACAAAATTTTTATCAGATCAACCTACAGTTTTATCATATATACCTATACTCTGTTCAATTTATATAATTGCAGTACATGGAAGATAGGATATTTGCCTTTCAGTCTGACCATTATGGATTTCAATAAGCTATCTTTAATTTAAAGCTCTTACAGTATTGCCGTAGAAACATTAAAAATTGCCGCAAATCTCAGAAAAATATTTGCTACCAAAAGCTCGAAAAAGCTTAAATCCTGAAAGTTACATAGCACAAACCAAAGAAAATTCCATATGAAATTCTATCATCCATCTCAATGTAGGTTTTATTGTTTTTCAATTACTACCCGAGGACTAGCATTTTTATTAGTCCCTCTAAAAGTATCTCTTGTCTTTACTACTTCAATGCCTGGTAACTCGCACACCGGAATGGTTGAGAGTGGTAAGTCCCTATGTCTCTCAATATTCGAGCCATAATGGTCTCTAATTTTGTTATTAATTTAATTTAAAATCTTAAAATATACGTAGATCTTCGTAAGGCCTTTCAAATGCAACCTGTTGAAATAGTGGATTGCCAAAGAGTTGATTATTTCATGAAATTTAAAACTGGGTAATATAGAAAACAAAACTATCTAGAATATGGAAGCTTAACATATCCCTTTAGGTAAGTATGCAATAAAGCATTATTAATGTATTGTACCATTGCCACCCGCCATCAAATAATATTTTATATTTTTGTATTAATGCATAGTATTAAATGGTCGGCATTCGATCTTTCATCCATTTGTTGTGGCAACACTAAGACCGCCCTTCTTGTAGGCAAAAATCAAAGCCAACAATGCAGAGAAGATAAATGAGGAGTCTATGTGCTTCTGGCTTGTACATGAACCCATATGAAATAAAATTAATGTTTTTTTTTATAGGAATTATAAGTTGACTAGAAAATAAGGTTAATGGTGGGGTTTGTCGGTTTAAAATTGATTTAATATTTTGATAAACGAGAATTAATGTATGTAGGTACATATATGGAAAGATTTTTGTTTAAACTTATTTTACAATGATGGAAAAAATCAACTCAAATATATTTGTTGACACTACAAACTACAACTCGTGGAAAACGAGATTCCAGTGGCTTCAAAATTTCAACCCATAACGATTTGTATTAAACATTATGCATTGCATTTAATTACATCGATACAATTTATGGGCGCACAGGGGGTTTAAGTTTTATACAGGGTGGCAAAAAATCACCTAACCGATGTGTAAATGAAACGTCAAAATTTTCTATTTTCGAACTACTTATTTGGATCTCGAAATGCTTCTTTTACTCTTTGAAGATGTTATCAGTCAAGTAGGCGCCGCCATTCTTGATGACCATTTGTGCCCTTTTTCGCCACATTTCAATAAGTTTTGACAAGAACTTCGGGCCATAAGTTGTCGTATTATTGTCGGGTATTCTCTTTAAGATGTCCTATGATTTCCTATACTACATATATACCCGAGCCTTCAAAAATACCCAAAGAAAGATGTTTAGAATGGTCAAATCTGGCGATCATGCAACCAGTGCAAATTATCAAAACAAGCCATAAAAAATCGATTTTTGAGGCACTAAAAATTCGTTAATCATAATTGTGTCACTAGTCACACTAACCGTATGATCCACGACTTCCTTTAGCCCCATAATACTTCATTGGCTACCGGATGTAATGATTCTTAGTCACTAATACGTGGAGACATACATTTTTTTTTGTTTCCGTATTCGATCTTATGAAAATTTGCGCCGTCACTCAAGTGGCTTTCGACAGAAAATCGTCTTCTGCATTGACGTCGAGGCTCAAAAAATCGATAGCCAATTACGTGGATCACGATGTCGACATACCATCCTTAACATATTCAGTCAAAGTGGCGATATAACTGTCAAAACGACCACTTCTAGGCCACTTACGAAAAGGTAAGGCACCATCCAATTAGCTGAGGCAATACGGTGTAACCAAGCCCACGATTTCGATGGTATGAGAGAAATAAAATGCATGACTGGGTCGCACGAACTTGCTCCTATGTAATAGACTAAGAATTTCGAAAATGAATGTTACGAGTATTAGAGAAAAACTGTTCATAAGCATAAAATTAATTTTTTAAATGACTAAAACAACTTCTTGGAGGTAAAAATAGGATGCCATGTGATTAAAGCAAATATGGGTTTATGCAAGAACAAAAATTATAAGTCTTTGTAGTGGTTTCTTAAAAAAATAAGCTTTTATATAAAAAAAATTTAAAACATTCTTAAGAAAAAAATTTGGTACGCCAATTTAAAGTTTTTGTTATTGTTGGAATAAATATTAAATTTAAAAAAAAAAAAAATTTTGGGCTGTTTCCGACATATTGAATTTCACAAAAAAATAGAGTTTTTTTTTTCAAAATTCAAAAAAAAATATTTTTCTTAAAGTTTTGACATGCAATGTTTTTTAAACTTTTTAGAAGCTTCCCTCTACGAAATTTCATTAAAATTCGTTATGCCGATAATGAGAAATTCAAAATTTTAAAAAAACCTTCTATGGTAGGCACAGTCAGTAATATCTTGTTTTCAAATTTTTTTTGAAGTAAAACTTCTTTTCTATGCAGCTGTCAGTGACATGTCAAAACGTCACGTTATCCGTCAAAGACAGCGACATGTTTTTAGAATACAAAATGTTTTTTCGTAGGTTATAATCTTGCAGAAGCTTTGCTTGAGGAAAAAGAAGTTTTACTTCAACCGCACTTACATAAAAAAAATGATCAAAATCAGTTGTACTGTTTTTGAGAAAATCAAAAACAAAAAAAAAGTTCCAAGGGGGGTACCAAAAATAAGAATTTTTTGGAATTTTTTTTTCAACTATTACCTAGGTTTAACTAAATGGAACTTTTCGAATTATTTTTTAAAAAATCTGTATGACAGTTTTTGAGAAAAAAAAATATTCATAAAATTTCGAAAGAAATTCGTATGGCAGGTACCGTTATTTTTGGTCTTAAAAAACGTGTGGGGGAAAAAAATTAAACTCATATCTACCAAGTTTGAAGAAAATCGGTCGAGCCGTTTAGCTGGAGTCGAACAGACAGGCAGACAGACAGAATTGAGAGACCCACTTTTTTCACCGTTATGTCAAATTTGATCAAAATCTGGAGCTAGATTAGATTAGCCATTGAAAATAAAAAATGTTTTGGATTTTTTTTTAAATCGTTAACTTTATGGGATCTAGTTTCCATTTTTGCCATAGCTTGGAGTAAGCTAAAACCGGAAGTCGTTGATTTTAATAATAGGAAACTTATAATATAAGACATCAGCAACAAATCAAAGACACAAATAAGATGCAAGATTTACTATAAATTCTCATCCCAGAGGAACACAAGTCTATTACGATTACAAAATCAGTAGGTATAAACTATAGAAATATCAATATTGGCTTTAAAACGAATTTGTGAAAAGGCTGTTTAAAAAGCATTGAGCGATAAAAACTGAATTTATCAAGAACTGAATAAAAAGTATAAAAACATCAAAAGTTTATTTTATTACGAAACTAAAGACATTTAGTAACGTGAAAAAACTGAATACCGTGAACAGGTACAGAAAAAGTTGACGTCATTTTGACTGTACTCTAGTTACCGCGTAACCTTCATATTGAAAAAAAATCAAAAATTATTTAAAGAAGTTAGTAATGATTATATATATTAATATATGTATATACATACCGACACTGTACGTGTGTATCTCAAATTATGTAAAACATTATTTTACATTGCTTTTTATAACTACTTCTATATCGAAGCAACTCTTTTAGTGGTTTTGGGTCAATATTCAGTTTTTTTTTACAATTCCGCTCTTTCTCTCTAAATATTTAATTTTATTTTTAATGTATGGCTTTTAAGGGTCAAATTAAACAATCTCATACGTGATGACGCCCACAAGTATATGCATACATGTATACGAAACGTGGAGACAAACAAGTTAGTATGCTTCACTTCTGATCGAAGCCTTTTCAAGAAACTATAAATTATCATATAATAAGGTCACCGAATATGAACCATTATGTCATTACGATAATAAAGCTATCAATTCCTTTTAATCTTCAATGCTTAACCACTTAAGCCCTTTATCTACAAACGTTAAATACGAGCGTTCCATTAGAATGGATGTGTTATTTATTTGTTTTCTAATTCCAAGATACTTAAGGGATTTTCGGACCCAACCGATATAGAATAGAAATAGGGTTACTAAACCGATTTTTAGTTACGACATATACAGAGTGTGCCATTTAGTAGTTTCTTTAAAAATCATATGTTATTTTGACACTGACAGCTGTTTTCCGCTCAAAATCTTGACAGAAAGTCTACCTCCGCTGGACGAAATAGGTCGCCTTACGTTTGAACATATTGAAAACTTATTTCCAAAGTGAGTGCTGTGCGTTTTTTGAAAAGAAGTTTTGGCCGAAATGAAGCACCCACCCCACCTGTTGTACGTAAGTTTGCTAGTGGACAATTCTCATGGTCTCCGTCGTCGTACGGTGCGGACAAAGGAGAATGTGGCTGCTGTATAGCCGAGAATATGAGACTCAATTCACGAACTTCAACTCGCCATCGATCTCAACTGCTCAACATTTCACGCACTAGCCCGAGGATAATTCTACACAAAGATCTCGGACTATTCGCTTACAAGGTCCAATTGACTCAGCAATTGAAGACGCACGACCAGGCGAGGCAGGAACTTGAACGACGTTGTGTTCCATTAATGAATATGTTTGTTCTTACTAATCGTTAGCCATAATATTTTTTTTTTATTTTGTTCATATAATTCATTTTTAAAAAGAAACTTGTATTCGGACCACCGTTTAGATACGATATGGTTTTTCAATTTTGGTGACATCTGTCAAATTGTTGCGGTAAATTTTACCACAACAAGTTTCACCAATCTGTTTGTTATCCTTTTTCCCTTTTCAACCTTTCCTTTCCGATTACGGCTCCAAAATGCTGGCAGAGTTCAGTGTGAACCTGGTCCATCAGCCAGAAGCATGCTCCAAAAGCATCGTGGAAAAGTAATAAAAGCAGGTGTTAAATTCGTATAAAAACAGGAGACAGATGGTCTTTGTCCGGCGCTAGATGTGTGACAGGTGGGCCACGCAATGCAAACATAAGACTCGTGACAGATGGTTACGATCCGTCAATATCACCAACTGTTATAAGGTCATCGTCCAAAAACGGCTAAGAGCCCAAAAATGGCCGAGAGCCTAACATTAAATTAGTGTCTTGTAAACGAAAAGAAGATGATTTTGGAAGAAGAATCCCTTGGCTCCCTAAAATTTGCACGAAGGTCTACGGTATTAGTTGATTTTAATTTTCGCGAAAAGTTGAATTATTCCTTACCATTAAACAGTTGTTATAAATGGCAAAGTGCATCCTTCTAAGATATTCCTTTCCATCTTAGTCTGTGTCGATTCGAGACGGGGACTTTGATCGCGTTAAATTGATTTTTCGTATCTCTTTTAACTTAGGAGTATTAGATGGATTTGCGCTGAATACGTTCACTGTGCGAACTCTATTGTGAATTAATCCCTTTTAGTAGGGATATTTGGAAATGAGAGAGCGAAATGAAATGACGGAGCGAGCTCCTAACCGGAAAAGGTGAAGAGCTACGCATGATAACCGTAACCGAATACCGCCACTACACGTACTGTGTAAGAAAGAGAAGATCACAATGGAGCGAGCTAAGTTGAATGGGAGGAGGCAACCAAGGCACCAATAGGCGTTTTTCTTTTTTAGTTCAGTATAGAGCTCTGAATAGAGTCCGAGCATGTCGAGCATGTTCCGAACATTCTCTGAACCAAGCGTGCTCTGAGCGCTTTGAGTATATTTTGAAACACACCTGAACACCAGTGTTGCCGCAAGCCAAAAAAAAGAGTCGCTAGATCGACCTTAAAAATCCGCTAGATATGCTAAAATTTTGAAAAAAGTCACTAGAAAAAATTTCCAGTACAAATATAAAAAAAACATATTCAATAATAATAAAAAATTTATTTTGTATAGTAAAGAATCTTAAAAAAAAGCAAAAACAAATTCAGTCTAGAAAATATAACTAGTTTTCATTTTTTTAATTAAAAAGTATAAGAAGTTTTAATAATAAAATAAAGTAATTAAAAAGTATAAGAAGTTTTAATAATAACTTCAAATACCTATTATAAAAATAATCAATCACAAATAATTATAGCCATTATATCATCTTCATCAATCTCATTGACTTCAATTTCTAAATAGACCGAGAGCCCACAGCAATTTTTGGGTGTGATTGATAACAAAAAATAATTAGCATAATTAGTTAGGCCTTTAGTAGTTATTAACAAATGTGAACGTCTTGCATACTCTAGTGGGCGCAATAGTGCATTATAGTGCATCAAGTATGCAGTTCTTTCCTTATTCTAAAAAATTGGGAAAAAAAATTTGCCATAACTTCAAAATGAACAACTAAGTGCCCTGATTGCAAATATCGAGGTC
This sequence comes from Philhelius festivus, assembly GCA_963931855.1. Taxonomy (NCBI): domain Eukaryota; kingdom Metazoa; phylum Arthropoda; class Insecta; order Diptera; family Syrphidae; genus Philhelius; species Philhelius festivus. The sequence goes on along the minus strand of OZ007556.1, from coordinate 29,630,583 downwards.
CATGACGTTTTGAAGGTGGCCTTCTTAGTGCAAGAAGTTGCCTATTCTTATCGCGTCTGGCAGGCAGAAGGCTGTCAGTAAAACGTCTTGGACCTCGATATTTTCAATCAGGGGGCTTAACTCTACATTTTGGCAAAGTTGTTATCACAATTATTTGGATTTGGAAAGATTTGCATACTTAATGCACTATAATGCACTATTGCGCCCACTAGAGTATGCAAGGCTTTCACATTTGTAAATAACTATAAAAGGCCTATCTAATTAAGCTAATTATTTTTTGTTATCAATCACACCCAAAAATTGCTGTGGGCTCTTAGTCTAAAAGCATTATTGAAATTATTTTTTGAAAACAAGTAGTCACATTACATATAAGTATATTAACAAATAAAATTTAAGTTTACTCCCGAAATCTCCGCTTCGGCCGACTCGTCAAAACCAAACAAAAACAATTAAAGCTAAAATTGTACACAAAATAAATCATAGAAACGAAATGACTAGGTAGTCTAGTTTCTAAAACACTCGCAATCACACTCATTTCGGTCTTCTCTTGTATGGTAAAGTTTCAAATTTAGTTCAGGGGTCGTTGTAAAAAAAAGAGTCGATCGAAAATCATTTCATGCGAGGGATGTATGTAACTTCACCAGGGGCGTAATATTTACAAAAAATATGTGCTTGCAAAAAGTCACTAGAAAAGTAACTAGAATTATCTAGCGACAAAAAATAATTTTTTGTCACTAAACTTTTGAAAATTCCGCTAAATATAGTGACAAAGTCACTAAAACGGCAGCACTGCTGAACACTTATGTCGCCATTTTTTTTTTATTTCCATCTGTCAAATGCTTGTGTTAAGCATTTTACTCTGTCTGCTCAGTTATTTTATTCTGAGCTCATAGAGCGCACTCTGAACACGCTCAGAACATGCTCAGAACGAAAAAAGAAACACATTTTCGAAACTTTGAACACTCTGAACTAAAAAAGAAACACAATTTATTTTTTGAACTAAAAAAGAAAAACGCCTAATAAGTCACTTTTTGTGAGATCCTAAGAGTGGACAGATCGAATTTAAAAAGTGACAGAAAGCGAAAAATCATTTTCTTTAAAAAAATTCCAAAATCGTTAATTTTGTTTAATTTAAAGAGTTACAAGATAATTTTGAGGTAGTTTTCAAGAGGAAAGGGAAACTCAGTGTTATTTTCTGCAAAGGAATTAGTTCAAAAGCTAGGGCCAGATGGGTCAGAAAAACTTTAGAGGATTAATTCAATTTTGTGGAAAAACTGAGAAGTATCTTTGTTATAAGTTTTTGTGAATACCGTTCAGTTCGCCAGTTTGGGCAAAAATTTGTGTTCCGCTAGGCCTTCGTTTTTCCAAAAAACCGTTTCCCCGAAAATACGGGACTTCATAACCCTACCTTGTTAATTCTTTGTTCTTTCGGGAATCTTTCCCAAAAAAAATTGAAAAATTTTTTAAAAATCAAAAAAAAAAAAACAAATTTGAAAATTTGAATACACAATTCTTTTTAAGTTTTTGGGGAGCTTTAGCAAAAACAAAAAAAGGATCAAAATCGGTAGTGCCGTTTTTGAGAAAATCAAAAACAAAATCTTATATAAAAACTTATTTTAACGACTTGAAATATATTTGCTTATAGCATTATGTTTTTATCTTCAATTATTGAAAAAAAAAAGTGTTTTAGCATTTTAAAAATCTAATTTGGTGCTTCTGAACATTTTTCACTAATAAGAACTTGCATTTTTTTTTTAATTCTATGTATCTTAAACATAAGCGAAAGTCCGTGCGATCTACAGGCACGCATTTTATTTTGAATATATTGTGTGCTTATGCATCAGGACTGGCCATTACTTAAGTCTTTAATATTTACTTGGATTCAATCGGGCATGTCGGCTATTGTGAATGTCCATTGACCCCATACAATACTTGTACAATATATTTATGCCATGAATATTTAACTAGAATTGTTTTCACAATTCTTAAACATAATCAATTGTGTAAATTGAGAACAATACGCTCCAAATTGTATGTTAAAACATTTAAATCATTTTTTTTTTCGGAAGCAGGTATAAGTTAGCGTATTAATTTGATATTGATGGTTTATTTTTCTAAAGAATTTTATGAGTCTTTAACACAAATCCACACGAGGATATTCAAATAAAATTTAGCATAACCGTTAAAAAATTATGATGGCAAACATTCTTGGCAAAAAAGATGTTAATCTGAATTAATGGATTATTGCTTTTTTTTTCTTAAATATTTATCAACTTGAAGAAAATTTTATAGTGTCCCTAGGCCATTCTGAACCATTTGACACTAAGAACGTGTTTATATTTGCAGATTATCAATAATGAGAATTTATGGAAGATGCCGATTTATTAGCAATTATCATTAATATTTTTGTTTTCAAAGGTTTGAAGGAAGACAAAAAACGGTATGGATTTGTTAAAAGTGGAGCCCGCCAAATTCCATACCAAATTTTAATCTAGTGATTTTAATCTTAACTTCAACTGAAAATATTTTGTTAATGATTTTCGTACACCTATACTCTCTTCTTGGGCAAAAAAACTATATGAACCGTTGAAAGAAATACTGTAAGATTTACACAGTTTTCAGGTGATAGGGAGTTAAAATGCAACTTAAGAGCATTTACAAGATGTTCTGTTTAACTGAAATCGTAAAATGATGATAAAATGATTAGCTCTTGAATTTTTGCTGCTGGCTTATCGACGTACACCTTTTCTTTCAAATAAACCCCAAAGAAAGAAGTCCAACTGTGTCAAATCACATGATCTTGGCTGCCAATTAACATCGCCACCACGTGAGATACTCGTAACACGGCCATTGAATTTGTCACGCAAAAGAGCCATTGTTTCGTTAGCTGTGTGGCAAGTGGCACCGTTCTGTTGATACCACATATCGTCCACATCCATGTTTTCCAATTCGGGCCATAAAATGTTCGTTATCATCTCACGATAGCGAACACCATTCACAGTAACTGCCTGACCGGCCTGATTTTGGAAAAAATACGGCCCGATGATGCCGCCAGCCCATAAACCACACCAAACAGTCACTCTTTGTGGGTGCATTTGTTTTTCGACAATCACTCTTGGATTATCATTCGCCCAAATGCGGCAATTCTGCTTATTGACGAATCCACTGAGGTGAAAACGGGCCTCATCACTGAAGATGATTTTCTTCGAAAATTGATCATCCACTGTTGCCATTTCTTGCCACCATTCTGACCATTGACGACGCTTGAAATGGTGAAGAGGCTTTAGTTCTTGAGTCAATTGCACCTTGTAAGCGTGTAAATGCAAGTCTTTATGCATAATGTTCATCAACGACGAGCGTGAGAGGTGCAATTGTTGGGCACGACGACGAGTTGAGGTGGACGGCTCTTCAGCCACACTATCGCGAACAGCAGCAATATTTTCTGCATTACGAGCTGTACGAGCATGCACTGATGTTTTCACATCTCCTACAGACTCGGTTTGCTCAAAAATTTTTGCACGATTTTTCCGATATGCATTTTGATTTGAACTCCCATTTTCATAATAAGCTTCCAGAGTGCTCTGGCATCCAAAACTATAAGTTTGCTCTTCCTTGTCACTTCGAATTTGGGGAGACTCTATTGGCCAGCGGATTATTGTCCATTCTTTCTTTCTATTGGCCAAATAGGCCATATATTTCGTGTAACGGAAAATGAGTTTTGAACACATTTGGTTTTTTAGTATAATTTTTCGGCAAAATCCTGCCTAAATCATATGCAATATATTATAGTTCAAAAGAGCTTTTCCTAGTTGGAATTGAATTGGCTTAGTTTTATCGGGATCCTGATTTCAAACATCAGCATAGAGCTAATGGCGATGAATGATATCATAGTTATGCGTCTTTGACATCTTCGACCATTATCTGGTGATTTCGACTTGAAATTAATATTTTCCAGGATTTTCCTCAATGTGAAGATACTCGTATATATAGGGTTATGGAGTGTTTGCAAGGTCGAAAGTAACACTTGTGCTTGTCGATTATATCGGGTTTTTCAATAAGAGCGCTACAAAAGTTTTTTTTAAATAAAACAAAAACGGTTTTGGATATCAATGAAATTCTTTATTCCTGTAAGTAAGTACGTAAGAAAGTACGTTCGATGCCATTATGTATGGAACTCGATTTCTTTTGCATGGCCACCACGGGCACGCTTGCAGAAGTCCAGACGCTGAACCCAATTTTCGACGGTTTTCAAGCAATACTGCTGCAATTTCACGTTCGATATTCGTACGAAGTTCATCAATCGTCGCTGGCTTGTTGGTTTAGACCATAGACTTGACGTAGCCCCACAGGAAATAGTCTAACGGCGTCAAATCGAACGACCGAGGCGGCCAAGCGACTGGACCATTTCGTGAGATAACACGTTCTCCAAACTTGGTTTCCAATAAATTGATTGTGACATTCGCTGTGTGGCTTGTGGCGCCGCCGCGCCGTCCTGTTGGAACCACATGTCCTCCAAGTCCATATCATCCAATTGAGGCAAAAAATATTCGGTTATCATTGAACGGTAGCGATCCCCATTCACAGTAACGTGCTGGTCTTGATCATCACGGAAGAAGTACGGCCCAATGACGCCGCCGGCCCATAAACCACACCAAACCGTAATTTTTTCAGGATGCAATGATGACTCATGGAGTACTTGTGGATTACTGCCTGACCAATACCGCATATTTTGTTTATTGACGAAGCCATTCAACCAGAAATGAGCCTCATCGCTGAAGATGATTTTTCGATGAAATTCCGAATCATTTTCAAGTTGGTGCTCAGCCCAATTTACGAACATACGACGCTTCTGGTGGTCAAGCAGCTTCAGTTCTTGCGTCAATTTAATCTTGTAAGGATGTAGGCCAAGATTTTTTCGCAAAATTCGCCACAAAGACGTCACAGAAATGCCCAACGCTGAAGAACGACGTGGGAGAGACACATTTGGTTTTTCTCAGTGGCGTAGCGTAGGGGGGGCGGGGGGGGCGGTCCGCCCCGGGCGGCAGGCCTAGGGGGGCGGCAAAATGTCGCCGGTGATGCAGGTAGAGTAGAAATCATATGTTTCATGACAGATCGTTTGACAAGTCAACAAACAACAATGATGTAAATTTGAAATTTGTCACCCTATCTGTGGTTCGTCGTTGACCGCTTTCGTGAATTAGTAGACGGTGAGTAGGGCCGTAAGAGTGCATTCCGTATTGTCGCGCTGATCGCGAAACAAAAAAAAGAGGCTGGGTGCGACCCACACTGATAACTTCCCATTTGTGGTCTTTAAAACTTTATATTAAGTTTCAACTAGAACTTTCTTCGGTTTTTTCGTTTCCTGAACAATTTTAGAAATGTCGCTTAGTATACATTCTTACGGGAAGGTATCGATGTATAAAAAAACATACTTTAGAAGGCACTATCGGTGTTCATTCCCAAGAAATTCCACTTGGAATACAATTTCAACTAGTTTTCACTAGAATTTTTAAGTTTTTTTATTTAAAAAAAACTATTAATTCAATATTTGTCAACATTTTACCAATTGTACAAAATTATACTATGCATAAAATAAACTAAAGTAGAAGTCAATATCACTACTAGTTCTCGAGAAATTTGAGTCTTAAAACAATTTGTACCAATTTTCAATAGAATTTTATATAGTTTTTTATTTTTTGTAAAAAAACTGTAAACTGATTTTTTTGGAAATTTCCACCAGTTGTCAAACACATTATTTTTCGTAAAATAAAATTATTTTGAGTTTCAAATTGTTTTTCGTTCTTAGAATATCTGGGTTATGGAATTTTTTTTTTCAGTTTTTTTTTATTTAAAAAAATAACGGTATGTTCATTTTTTTTCCAAATTCATACCAAATCTGTATGACCTTATAATGAGTACATTAAATTTTATTTGAAATCAATAGCATTATTTTTTCGTGAGATATTTGAAACTAACCAAAATTTTTACTTTTTTTTTAAACCGTTCGTTATAGTGAAAAAACTACTCACTGAATATTAATAAACGACCTTTCAGCCTCTTTCGAAGTTATTATCTATTAAACAAAATTTCTTTGAAGTCGATATCTTTACCCGTTCTTGAGATATCGACGACGAAAAATGGTACCACAACGTACGGACGTACGAACGTACGAATGTGTTGTTTATAGTTTAAATACTGTTGAATCTTCTAAAACTAAGCACTAAGTACTTCACTCAACCTTTGAACTAGTTTTTGAAAATGAAAAGAGTTAAAGGAAGCGGCGCGGAATACCGCAAGAAAAAGGCTAAGAAAGAAGCAGATGCGAAGATGCGAAATATTTCAGTTCTAGTTCTGGTTCAAAAGCTATGTTAACGTCTTCGGCGGCATCCAGCAGCAGCGGAAGTGATTCCAATGTAAGTAAGATTCCTCCATCTACAATCGTGAGTGGCCTAGAATTGTCCTCCGGCCAATATTCATGGGAATGCATAACTTATTTTACGGCAGAAGAAGAAGACGTGCCTGCCGTCGAAGTTGGAAGTCGTTCTGGTCGCACCACAGAGCAGGGTCAAGACGAAGTCGACTCACCAGAAGTATCTCAAGCATCTTCACAAGCCTGCAGAAAAAGTGAACCTCGTGAAGCTGTAAAGACGCTTAAAAATAAGTTTGTGGAAGTTCTTGAGGTACTGGAAGAATTGACGGATCGGTAGCCAGTCTTCTTCTGACAGTCATGCAGTCATTCAACTTAATCACTTTTCTTGGCTTTTGAGCTGCAGAGCTACCTGAAGAAGATGACGCACAGATTTACCTGCAGCAATGTGGACTGACTGTGGATAAGTGTGCTCAGAAACTCTGCGTTTTAAAAGCTCTCCTGGTGGAGAGCAGAGACCGTTTCGTCCAAGCCGCAATCGACTTTTCTAAGACTTATTGGAAAAAACTCGGAATCGATCTCAAAACGAGTACAATTCGCAGGAAAAAACACATGCATGGAGATGAATCCGCAGATGCAGCTTTGTCTCCCCAGCCTCATTCGTAAGGCTCGTAAAATCCGTTTATGAAACCGCTAATTCTATTTTACTTTCAATAAAAGATACTTCATTGCCTGTTAAATGATGTCTCGAAATTTAATTTTAATTTAGTATTGAATGGGGCGGCAAAATGGGTCTCCCGCCCCGGGCGCCGAGATGGTACGCTACGCCACTGTTTTTCTGCAACTGAAGCCTCAGCGCCAGCAATATTATCGACACTACGGGCAGTTCTTTGTCTCACTGGCACGGGAACATTTCGTACTGTGCCTGTGGATTCAAATTTTTCCACTAGACGCTCAATTTTTGATCTGCTAGGACGATTATGACGACCATAAATTGAACGTAGCGCTCTTAACGTTAAGGCCACTGACTCCGAATTTCGGTAGTAAATTTTAATAATTTCTACTAGTTGTTGGCTCGTATATCTTTCTATCATGAAATGGCAAACCGTACTGAAGAGAAATGTCAAACGAACGGCAAGAAATATGGCGTCGTTTGCTGTCCCTGTGGCTCTACTCTTGTAGCGTCCCTGTTGAAAAACCCTTTAGTGTTGCAGAATGATTTAAGACGTTCACACAGTAAGTATACGGTGGATGATATAAATGTGGATCAATAGTTCTTGCAGGACACTGAGTCGCCTTTTTCATAAATGGTCATATGAAGTTGATACTCCATTTATCAAGAATGAGTTCCTCCACCGATATTTGTTTGATGATTTGATCATTCACCCTGCCAAATGATCAACTCGGTATGTGAATAGCTCTGCTTCTCATTCTATGGCCTTCGTGTTCTCAACCGATTTCTGTATTGAGTGCTGGAACTTCATTGGATCAAAGTAATCTTCTTGCCCTTTTACTAGCCCTATACGATGCTGCTGATAGAATTGTTGCTTGAAAACCATCTGATACTTCCTGCAGTTCGATGAGTTGGCTGTTTCGAAGATATCATCACATGCTAAAGTGCTATCTGTAGGCTCTGGCAACTCATGATTTCCTTTATTAAATCGACAGTCGATCTATTGATTTTCCTGCAACTAGGTAAAGTTCAGAGCTGACTTTTGTTTCTCGAAATATTAACACATTTAAGATATTGGATACGTACCTAATTCCGATTAGCACATCTTCGATTTATTTGATCGATTGACCATCTTTAGAGTCCCAGGTTGCTTTGCGAAACCTTTGCCCTAGAAACCTAGTGCTCTTTTCCACCGTCTTACGAGCTGCCTTCGCAGTGGCTCTGTTTAATGACTAATAAGGCAGTCTTCCATCTTGAATTTAGCATTGAAGTCTCTAGAAGCTTATAAGACTCCTTCTTGTGAGATTTTTACCTTCATAATTAGGGGCATTTGCACATATTAGACTTATTATTTAGAAGGTGGATTTGATGTGGATTATAAAAAGTGATAACTTTTCGACTAAAAGCCAACCTTCTGGATTTCTCAACCGATTTCTTATTGCCAATTGCGTTAATTAAACTAATGAAAGCATATTGGGTTAATTGATGAAAGATTCCAGGTTCGAATCTTCAAAAAAAAAAATGGCAGTGAATGCTCTTACTAGCAAGTGAATTAGAGAAATGTTTTCATTAAAATTAAGATACTTCATTTTTAACATCACCAATCCTGGAAATTTCTCCAAAACCCCACTTACACTCGAACCCAACCTTGCCGTGCAATCGGATATGCCAGGGATCAACTCATGCAGCTTATCTGTTATAGAATTTCCATCATAGCAATTTCTCATCTAAAGATTCATCCGAATCGCAACGCTAGATAAATTCATTCCACTTTATTATCACAATCACATTGATTTATGGGCGCTGCATGCCGCCTGTGGCGAACACCTGTTAAGGCAATTTCAAATTTGTCCACCGCTCAAATGATGATGGCGCGGCTGGCATGCCAGCTTCGGGCAGTGTCTGCCTTCTTTGCAATGCTGCCACATGTGCCCAAGTATCTGTTAGATCTGTCTTTTGAGTAGTTGTTCCCATCGAATAGATATGCATATAAACCAACTTGATGGCCAATTGTGCACTTGGATCTTGAATTGAATGTGATGCTGTGTTACCGATGCTGCTGCTGCCGCTGATAATGATGATGATGAAGAACCATCAAACATTTCAACAACAAAACTGTTGTTGAAAGAATCTGCAGTAGCTTATTCTAATGCATATTAATCGAAATGGTTGCATAAGTGTGTGTTTGTATAGATTTGGTGCACGATGACCGGATCGAAACATAACTCAGTTCACCTAAGTCGTGACTTGAACTTCAAAAGCTAGCGAAACCTCCGAAGACCCATAAATCGTACATCCCGAGGTAGGATTTATCAATAAGTTAGAAAAAGAACGCTGCTGGTCAAATGATGACCGACCATTGCCGAACGACTTTCATCCTGGTAGTAATAATAATCATCATCATAATCATCATTATCATCATCGTTGTCGTCATCAGGCGAGGACATTTTACCGCCCAGTTTTGAAGTTATTCAATGAGATACATCCTCAATTTGCTCTGCCTTGCACGCTATCCACCTGGATCGTACTTGGAAACAGGGCCGGATTTGCATATTGAGGTGGTCCCATTTAAGAACTTATTGCTTACCAAGAAATTAATAAAATAGAATAGGATAGAAGAGTACTTAATGATGTTCGTTAGTGGCAGGGTAGATGTCACCCAAATCGTAGAAAAGATATTCTCCTGGCTGGCTAGTCTGAGGCGGGCATTCACAAAGGAAATGAGATGGGACCTCCTCCGCCTCTTCATCTTGACACCCTCTACACAAGCATAACAAGGTAGTGCCCATTCTGCTTATGTGGGTTCCCGTTGTGGCCCGTTATTACTCCAATTAGGATGAATAGTCGAGGCTTACTTATCTTGAGTAAATATTCTGTTATTTTTTCTTTGCAATAATGACCTTTAGGTTCCTTGAAACTCAACAAGTGTCCTTTGCTGACCATCTGACATCTGCAGCCTGAAGGAAATTCTAGTGAATTTTGCTTTTCTTTTGATCCAGTCGTATAAGTACCCGTGGTATCGGTTTGGCTTGAATCAAGAGATGACCCGTTTTTTGACAGTTCATCTGCAATTTTGTTCTTCTATACATATAATATCACGATGTCCCGGGACCCACCTAGGAGGGTACCTTTGTTCGTTGCACTGAGAAATCTCAGGACATTACGGCAACGATCCATATTAGTATCGACATAATACTGATTGAGGCAATAGCGGCTTTTATTTCCACCTGCCTTTCTATGAAGACATCGATATTTCTGTTTACTACTTCATGTGGGACAGGATATCTTGCGGGTTCTCAAACTGCAAGAACTTTTGCTGGAAATACATTGCTACATTTAAAAAGCTTTTTGGTTCTGTTAATAGGTGAGTTATCTGAGAAGATGGCTAGCCCTATTCCCTCGAATTCCTTGGAACCGTCCGTAAAAGACCGAAGCATAATTAGCATTAATAATCCGGTTTTCATTCCAAACTCACTCCTTAGGATATCTGTTATTGCCTCTGGGTTAAAATCTATCCGCGGTGTAACGTAATTCTGTTTGAATGTCTACGTTTCTGAAATTCACTTTGGCCGTAGTGCCCTCTCTTCTATTTATACCAATGTTTAAGCCTTAAATTGGGCCTAGTAAAAGAAAAATATTTGAGACTGAACTGGTTATGCCAATATACCAAAGTTTTTGATTTTTTGTCATGTTTTTTACTTGCAATTTATGCATTCGTAAAAAAAATCGAACTCGAGATTTTGATCAAAGTTGATGATAGCGAAGACTAAAAAAGTGGGTCTCGCAATTCTGTCTGCCTGTCTGTTTGTCTGTCTGTCGGTTCGACTACAGCCTAACCGAATCGGCCGATTTTCGTTAGACTTGGTAGATATCTCTTTTAATTTTTCCCCTAACACGTTTATTTCTTTTTTTTAAGACCAAAAATCACGGTACCTAACGTACGTTTTTTTTCGAAATTTTATAAATATTTTTTTCTAAAAAACTGTTCGACAGATTTAAAAAATCAAAATACAAAAAAAAATTATTAGTTAAAACTAGGTAATGGTTGAAGAACCTTTTTTTTTGTTTTAGATTTGCTCAAAAATGGTACAACTGATTTCGATCATTTTTTTTTGCTAAAGCTCCCCAAAAATTTGAATAGAAAGCGGCACCTAGAATTTTAATTAATTTTTACGATATTTAATTTAATAAAAAAAATTGAAATTTGGATATTACAGCTTGTACCTACCATATATAGAACCATTTTTTTTTCAAATTTTGAATTACCCATTATCGACGTAACGGATTTTAAAAAATCTTTGTATAGAGATGCTTCTAAAAAGTTTAAAAAACATTGCATTTCAAAAGTTAAGAAAAAATATTTTTTTGAATTTTTGAAAAAAAAAAAAAATCATTTTTTTTTGGAAATTACGAATGATAGCGAAGACTAAAAAAGTGGGTCTCGCAATTCTGTCTGTCTGTCGGTTCGACTACAGCCTAAGCGGCTGGGCCGATTTTCTTCAAACTTGGTAGATATGGGTTTTGATTTTTCCCCCCACACATTTTTTTCTCTTTTTTTTTTAAGACCAAAAATAACGGTACCTGCCATACGAATTTTTTTCGAAATTTTATAAATATTTTTTTTTCTCAAAAACTGTTCGATAGATTTAAAAAATAAAAACACAAAAAAAATTCATTTAGTTAAAGCTTGGTAATGGTTGAAAAAAATTCCCCCATGGAACCAATTTTTATGTTTTTGATTTTCTACAAAACGGTAGCACCAATTTCGATCATTTTTTTTGCTAAGGCTATTCAAAAATTCAAATAGAATTGTGCATTAAATTTAAAAAAAAATTTTTTTTTGGATTCTCAATATTTCGAAAACCCCACGGTAGATTTTTTTCAAACTTCATAAATAAAAGTTTCCTAATATAATCTACAAAATGTCATTCATTTCACTTTACTTTAAAATAAAGGTACCCAGCCACCATACAAATGTTAAAAAATTAAAAAAAAAATGGTTTTCAAAAATCGTATTTTTCTCGAAAAATAATTTTTCTTTCAATTAATTTTTATGATTTTTAATTTATTAAAAAAAATTTTAAATTAAGATATTACAGCTTGTACCTACCATAGAACCATTTTTCGAATTTTGAATTTCTCATTATCCGCATAACGGATCTTAATAAAAATTTTTATAGAGAAGCTCCTAAAAAGTCTAAAACGCATTGCATTTCAAAACTTTAAAATAAATATTTTTTTAATTGTTGAAAAAAAAATCTATTTTTTTTTTTCTTTTTTTGAAAAATCGATATTTCCGAAACGGCTCAATTTTTTTTTGGAAATTTAATTTTTATTCAAACAATAATAAAAACTTTAAATTGGCATACCAAAATTTTTTCTTAAAAATCTCTTAAAAATGTTGTATATAAAAGCTTTTTTTTAAGAAACCACTAAAATGACTTATAATTCTGTTTTCGTCTCTTACTACTAAAAGAATTTAAAAAAATAATTTTATCCTTATGAACAGTTTTCTCTAATAACATTCGGTTTTAGAGATAGGAGATAGGAGCAAGTTCGTACGACCCAGTCCTGTATTTTTTTTTTTTTTTTTTTTTGATTGGTTTCCTTATCTAAGGCTGGTAATCAGACCAAGCATGCTTACGTTAGAAATGGCCTTATTATGGCTGTGTAAATTCAATTAATGGGTCTGGGTTTGATACCTCATCTTTTACCAAAAATTTTACTGCACGTGTAGAAAGCAATTGAATCGTTTTTCATCTCTTTCCTTAATGGAAGTGTCCGAATATTATATTTCTTTGAAAACAGCACCAATTCTGTCTTGAGTGGGTTAACATTAAGTCCACAGCTTTTGGCGCAATTTCTGAGTGTATGAAGGGCCACTTGTATAAGTAGTACATAAGGTAGAGACAAATTTACACGATGTCATCGCCCAGACTTAGTTCAACCACAATTTTGTTAACGATGAGAATCCAAACCAGATGAGATAAGACTGCACCTTGTTAATAACCTCTGCACGAACTTACTTTTACCAATTAGTCACTGCCAGATCGACGTTGATGGAGATACATAATTGCTTATCGAATTGCATTGATTTCAACATAATTAATGTTTCTTTTTATGTTCAGGTGCCAGATTCTGTAAAAAAAGAAACGAAAGCGATCGTTCGTTTTTCAAAAACGAAAGCAAATACGAAGCAAACCGTTCGCACGTACGAAAACGTTCGTTCGCTTTTGCCATACAGAATGTCACCCCAGGAATGCTGCGAGTTAAGCTCTTTGAAGTTAATTGAATTGAAAATGACCCCATACTTTTAATCTTAAACAAAATTAAAAACTATTTAACCCAAAAAATGATTCTTCATTATAAAATATTACCCTAATTTGAAAAAAGAAATTTCGCTCCAAACTAAACCGAAAATACCCCCAAAATAGTTTTTTTTATCATTTCATTGACAGTCAAGTTAGCATTACCAGGGGTTATTTAAAAAACAAAACAAGCGCGACAAATTTACGACAAATTCTCGACAATTAATCCAATTATTGCATCTTGAATATTTTGAAGTGGTAGTGCTAACTTGACGCCTTGACGGACATAAATATATGAGTTATTTTTCATTTTCTTATTCACTCACAAATGTAACTTAGGGTAAGTTCCGGCGGCTGAACTCAAATGTTAAGAATTTCAATGGGAAATAGTAGCTAAAGTTGCACGCTTTCCGGGTTTTCAGGATTTGCTTGGGTCCCCTGCACCGCTCATACAACTTTGTTCCCCCGCTTAGAAGAAAGAAAACTGTAGGCATAGGTGCCTGCCCGATGACTGAGCCTACCCTAAAAGTAGTTGCATATGCGTTACAGATAATCCAAAAAGGGACTTTAAGTCCTGAGAACCAGCGGGCCACCCAATATTGTTGCCAAAGAACACTATTAATACCCTTACAAGAGCAACGGAGTAGCGTGTGCGGTACAGAGGACCCAAAGACAGAGACAAAATACTTTGAACCCGCTTAGTGGACCATGAAGGGACTATTGATCAAAAAATTGTTTGTTAAGCTTAATTTAAGAAATTACTATTACCTCTCATACAAAAAGAATATTTTTGCCTTTTATTTTGGTTCCAAGATTTATTAGAGTTAAATTGCATTTACGACTTGAAAATCAAATAAAATAATTTCGTTGTTGATTCGTTGCATATAAATATTTTGCTCCTTCTTCATTTTAAGTTTGAGTTCTTTTTTCATTTTTGGGTTAATTTTTCATTATGAAAAAGTCCTACTATTTTGGGTCCATTTTTCATTCATGGGCCAATTTAAGTAGTATTCTGTAGTTTTCCCCTTCCCCTGATGAGTAAGAAATTACCCATTTCCTCTAATTTTTTATTGAAAATTCGGTTTCAAGAAAAACGTACCCCCCATAGGAAGTTAATATTACTTAATCTATATTTAATTCCATTAGCTAGAAGAGAATGGGTGAAGGGGCGTCTTTTTAATATTGTATGAATAAACTAGTTAACGGAAAAAATCTTTCCAGTCTCTTTTGAAAACCTTGTAAAACTCTAGGTTACACCAGTATTTCTTTCATTTCAGAAAGTGTCAACATTTCCGTATTCTATTTGGTTATGTATGTTTCGCTTTGTACATAAATGCAACATTTAGTCCTTCACTTCCAAACGAGTACAGGCCTTCCAGAGGCAAATCCACTACTGTTAAAAATTCTGCAAACAACGGCCGCAATGTGTTTGCCATTTTGATCGTCACGGTCAAGTGATTAGATGCCACCATAAAGTTGGTAAATTGTGAAAATTAATAAACAACCAGCAGTCGGGTAGAGCATCGCATTGTGGCCCAATGTAATTATTATAAATATTATGCCATAAATTCTATACCTTTCGGCCATGATCCTAGGCTGCAGCAACCGATGCAGATCAAGGAGCTATAAGCCGCATGAATGATGGCGAATATCTGCACAGTGGCAGCACAACCGATGCCAGACCGTTCTAATGCGTCGACAATCATTTGTTTGGGATTTTATAGCTAGCAAGAGCTTCTATACAGCTACATAAAAGACGGATGATTTTGACGTCTGACATCTGCACAAAAGATCTACAAACTAAGTTTACCGCGCTGCTGGAACGACTAATCAAATCTTGATGATTATTGGATGGAATTATAGTCAATTGCGCTAAAATGAATATTCTTTGGTCTTGTATCAATAAAAAGTCAACTAATTGCCGATATGAGGTGCAGAAGATTAAGACCTTATGGTGATGCAAGCGTGGTTATTTATCAAAACGAGTATGCAAAAGGCACAAGGATAATAAATTATTTATTTTTAAATATGCAAAGCCACTAGGGGAATAGTAATTATTGTTAACAATAAAGAATAATGAATATAATTTGAATGTAACGTGCTTGTCTTGCATGTAAAGCAATTGGTTTTATTTGCTGCTTATTTTTATATATTTTTTATTTTAAATAATTTTTAAGAAAATAAAGATGATCACATTTTTAACCAACAAATGATCTTCAGAAAACTTTTTTTAAATTTTAAAAAATTATTACATTTCAGCAATGATTAGAATTAGAACCTTATTTTTCAGAATTTTATCTTAAACATTTAAATTTTTTTGGGACTGTCCAAAACAGCTAAAGAATGACTAAGGGTAGGTTGTTTGATTTGCATGCGTTTTAGGCACTGAGAAGCTAAATTTAGGGTAAGTTTTAATAATTTAAGAAAATTCAATTGAAATCGTTTTTTATATTCTAGACACAGATCTTTTAGTTCAGATCAATTGTCTAAAAGGTATTTATTGTACTACGCAGAAAATTTGACAATATTTTTTACACCTAAAAATTACTCGTTTTAATCGGTGTTAAGTGGTTTGATTGTAGTACCCCTTGGCATAATGGTTATTGCGTTGGACTGTCATGCGGAAGGTGTCGAATTCGATTCTCAGCCGCTGCAAAGTTTTTTTCAGGGGTGTACTGCCTCTTGCGAGAAATTGACAAATTCTCCAAGAGTATCTCTTGTCATGGAAAGTGCTGCTCATTAGCCGTTCGGAATCAGCAGAAAATTGTAGGTCCCCTCCGTTCCTGGTAACACGCATACAGGAATGGTTGAGAGTTGTAAGTCACTAGGTCCTGGTTCACTCCGAGCTGTTGCACCACCAAATTTTTTTTAAGTGGTTTGATTGAAAGTAAAAGGGACTTCAGTTCAAAAATTCGTTTTGCGCTGGTACGACAGTAAGCCCATCATTTGGATGCAGTTGAATTCTTAATTTAATTTGGTCAATGACGACTCCAATAAAAATCACTGGATGAATTAGCATATCTATATATATCTATATATCTATATATATATATATATATCTATCTATATATATCTATCTATATATTGAATTTTATAAGTTTAGAGGTGTTCCCTTAAATTCAGACTCATAGAAAAAAATAATTTTCATAATTCGCCTTCGTTATAATATTTTGGTTATCCTTACTTTTTATGACAGTATAAGTTACCCATGTTATAAAAGTTGAATTTTTGAAACATTAGATAGATCACAAGCGAGGAGTATTTTGAGTTGATCTTACCACAAATGACTATTCATGGCGGACCTAAATGACAAAAATTTCTAGGTCCCTCAAAATAACAAACCCCACAAAGGAACGAAAACTTTTAATTTTTACGAACAAAAATAAGATTTCAAAAACAAAATAAAATGCACGACTGGGTCGCACGAACTTGCTCCTATGTAATAGACTAGGAATTTTAAAAACGAATGTTACTAGAGAAAACTGTTCATAAGGATAAATTTATTTTTTTAAATTCCTTTAGAAGTAAGAGACAAAAACAGAATGCTATGCAAATATGAATTTATGCAAGAACAAAAAATTATAAGTCGTTGTAGTGGTTTCTTAAAAAAAAGCTTTTATATACAAACTTTTTAAAAGATTTTTAAGAACAAAATTTGGTACGCCAATTCAAAGTTTTTATTATTGTTTGAATAAATTAAATTTACTAAAAAAAATATTGAGCCGTTTCCGAGATAGCGAATTCTCAAAAAAAGAACAAAATAGATTTTTTTTTCAAAAATTCAAAAAATATGTATTTTAATGTTTTGAAATGCAATGTTTAAGACTTTTTAGAGGCTTCTCTATAAAAAATTTCATTAACATCCGTTATGTGGATAATGAGAAATTCAAAATTCGAAAAATGGTTCTATGGTAGGTACAAGCTGTAATATTTTAATTTCAAATTTTTTTTTATTAAAAAAAAGTAAAAATTAATTGAAAGAAAAAAAAATTTATCAAAATTCTAGGCGCCGTTTTCGATATAAATACGATTTTTGAAAACCATTTTTTTTAATTTTTTAGCATTTGTATGGTAGGTACCTTTATTTTTTAAATAAAATGAAAATTTTTTTTCTCACATCTTGTACTCGTAGATTATATTAAGAAACTTTTATTTATCAAGTTAAAAAAAAATCTAGAATGGGGTTTTCGAAATATTGAGTTTTGAAAACAAAATTTTGAGAAAAAAAAATATTTATAAAATTTCGAAAAAAATTTCTATGGCAGGTACAGTTATTTTTGGTCTTAAAAAAAAGAAAAAACATGTGGGGGGAAAAAATCAAAACCCATATCTACCACGTTTGAAGAAAATCGGCCCAACCGCTTAGGCTGTAGTCGAACCGACAGACAGACAGAATTGCGAGACCCACTTTTTTAGTCCTCGCTATCATCGTAATGTCAACTTTGATCAAAATCTCGAGTTCGTTTTTTTTACGAATGCATAACTTTGCCTTTTAGTAGTATAAGTCGCAAGTAAAAAATGGATTTCGCAATTCTGTCTGTCTGTCTTTTCGACTACAGCCTAAACGGCTATTATTTTTAAATATCCACCCCCCCCCACACGTTTTTTTTCTTATTTCTTAAGATCAAAAATAACGTTACCTGCCATCTACAGATTTCTAAAAAAAAGTTCGAAAAATTTCATTTAGTTAATGGTTGAAAAAAAAATTCCGAAAATTGGTATTACCCCCTTGGAACAATTTTTTTTTGTTTTTTATTTTTTCAAAAAACGTAAAACCGATATTAATGAGTTTTTGTAAGTTTAAAAAGTATTGTGTATTCAAATTTTATAAAAAAATTTGTTTGGATTTTTAAAAAAAAATTTAAATTTTTCTTAAACGCAGTATTTCAAAAACAACATTTTCGATTTTTACTTGCGACTTATAGGTACTATAAGGCAAGGTATTCGTAAAAAAAATCGAACTCGAGATTTTGATCAAAGTTGACATTACGATGATAGCGAAGACCAAAAAAGTGGGTCTCGCAATTCTGTCTGTCTGTCGGTTTGACTACAGCCTAAACGGCTCGGCCGATTTTCTTCAAACTTGGTAAATATGGGTTTTAATTTTTTCCTCCCGGACGTTATTTTCTGTTTTTTTTTTAAGACCAAAAATAACGGTACCTGCCATACGATTTTTTTTTTAAATTTTATAAATATTTTTTTTTCTCAAAAACTGTCCCACAGAATTTTAAAAAAAAAATTGAAAAATTTCATTTGGTTAAAACTAGCCCATGGTTGAAAAAAATTTTACAAAAAATTGTTATTTTTGGTAGCCTCCCTGGGTCCATTATTTTTGTTTTTGATTTTCTCGAAAACGGTACAGCCGATTTAAATAAGTTTTTTTATGCCAAAGCTCCTCCAAAGTTTGAATATTATTACATATTCAAATTTTCAACTTTTTATTTTTTGGATTTAACAAAAAAAAAATCAAAATTTTTTTTTGGAAACTCAATATTTCGAAAACCCCATGCTCGATTTTTTTCAAACTTGAAAAATAAAAGTTTCTTAACATAATCTACAAGATTCGAGAAAAAAAATTAGTTTTATCTAAAACTAACGGTAACTTCCATACAAATTTTAAAAAATGGTTTTCGAAAATCGTATTTTTCTCGAAAACGGTTCCGAGAATTTTGCTAAATTTTTTTTTTCTTTTGATCAATCTTTACGATCTATCATTAATTGAAAAAAAAAATTAAATCTAGATATAACTGACTGTACCTACCATAGAACGTTTTTTTTTTTCGAATTTTGAATTACTTATTATCGACATAACGGATTTTACCGAAATTTTTATAAAGAAGCTCCTAAAAAGTTTAAAAAACATTGCATTTAAAAACTTAAAAAAAAAAGTATTTTTTCAATTTAAAAAAAAAAGTAATGTTTTTTTTTTGGAAAATTCGATATCTTAAGAACGGCTTAGTATTTTTTTTTGGAAATTAGACTTTTATTTGGCGTACCAAAATTTTTTCTTAAAAATGTTTTAAAAATTTTGTACATAAAAGCTTATTTTTTTAAGGAACCACTACAACGACTTATAATTTTTGTTCCTGCATAAATTCATATTTGCATAGCATTCTGTTTTTATCTCTTACTACTAAAAGAATTTAAAAAATTCATTTTATCCTTATGAACAGTTTTCTTTAATAACATCCGTTTTTAAAATTCCTAGTCTATTACATAGGAGCAAGTTCGTGCGACCCAGTCGTGCATTTTATTTTAAACTTGTTTGTTTGTTTGTTTAAATTTGAAAGGCTAGAAAAATATTTTACTCGTATAAACTTGTGTTAACCCATTAACTCCCAAGTGTATTTAAAATTGGAAAAATTATATTTTTATGGTATTTTCTGTTTATTGAGGTTAAAATAAGAACATTTATACAAAAAAAGTTTTTGAATAAAATGTACGTTGTTGGTAATGAAGGTGTACTTTATATAGTACAATGGGATCATACATACTATTTTAATTTGTGTTTACCTAGAAATTTTTAAAATAGTGTTTATTTATACACAATGTAACATTTTACATTTCACAGCACCATTTGGATTGTAGATGACACTGGCGTCATCTGAATTGATTTGATAATTTTTTGGGGAAGTATTATAGTATCCTGGACTCTCCGCAATGCTTCACTTAGTTAGTTTAGGTTGTCCTTTTCCTGCATTCAGAGTGTGGAACCTAACATAGTGAAGAGTTATTGCTCTGGTGAATTCGAGTAGTTCACCTTTATAATTATTCGTCAGCTTGTGGAAGCTCCAGGCATTGGAAACAGTGAACGAAAGCATGGAGATAAAAATGTTCCACCACCACTTCTTGCCTCGAATTTCAATGGAATGAGTATTTATGAATTGGTCATGGAGGTTCACACCACCCATATTTGTATTATAATTCTTGACCAAAAGAGGCTGGGGTATATTCACTTTTTTTTGTTGTTCCTAGCTCCACCTTTTCATAATATCACACGGTTCGATGACATCGTTATTTGTGGCTATAGTAGCTATGATGTTGTCCTTCAATTTTACAAAAAGCAATTTATGGGTAGAATCAAATTGGTAATCAAAACTACCCCTACTATGATTTTGAAAGTCTTTGTAAAGTGGTAAAGGAAATTTTCTAAGTCTGTTGTCGCGAGCCGTACAAGTTGTTTTGAAGTGTTTATCTTTTAAGATTTTCATGAGCTCATAGCTTGTGAAGAAGTTGTCAAAAAAGATAATATGGTCACTTGAACATTTTATGTTCTTGAGGAGGTCAAGAACCACTTTTGAATCTAGCGGGAGGCTTTTCATGGAAAGTTTCACATTTTTTAGTTCCAAAGTAGGTGTCAAATTGCTTAGTACAAGAACGGCGGAAGCATACGCAGGACTAAACGTCCAGAAAGTCATCACAACAAGAGGCTGTCGCAGGGAGGGGTATTATCACCCTTGCTGTGGAGTCTTGTAGTTGATGAATTACTAGAAAGTCTAACCTCCCAAGGGATTCGATGTATTGGCTTTGCTGATGACATCGTTATAACGGCACTGGGGAAATACGAAGAAACTCTCTGTGATATAGTCCAGAGAGGACTGTCTATAACCAAGAAATGGTGTATATCTGTGGGACTTAACATCAACCCTACCAAAACAACGATAGTACCATTTACCAGTAAAAGACTTTTACCTCGCATGAAACCCATTCGGTTGGCGGAAGATGTAATCGACACCCAGAGGGAGGTCAAATATTTAGGAGTTACACTAGATAGCAAACTCCTCTGGAACAAGCATGTCGAAATAACTGTCGGGAAAGCCACAAAGGCCCTCATGGTATGCAAGAGACTTGCAGGTAAATCATGGGGCTGCAAACCAAACATCATAAGATGGATGTACACTAGACTGGGCCAAAAAAATTGACTATTTTTTTTTTTTGAAAGATATATTGAGAATATCATTCAGAATGACAAAAAAAAATTTTCGTAAAAGTTTGAGCCCTTAATATCAATTTTAAGAGGGCTATCATCGCTAATTTTGATTTTTAGTCATAATTTCATGTTTTGCGTCAGAACTGACAAAACATTGAAGTAAAAAAAATTCATTTTGACTTACTTTTATATAAAATTAAATTCCCTACAAAAAAGGTCTAATTGAAAATTTTCGTCAGACAAGCCGTTTTTGAGTAATTAAGCTTAATAAATTGTTATTTTTCGTTAGTTACAAAATTCCAAATTAAAAAAGTAAAATCGAAGAAAAATAACAATTTATTAAGCTTAATTACTCAAAAACGGCTTGTCTGACGAAAATTTTCAATTAGACCTTTTTTGTAGGGAATTTAATTTTATATAAAAGTAAGTCAAAATGAATTTTTTTTACTTCAATGTTTTGTCAGTTCTGACGCAAAACATGAAATTATGACTAAAAATCAAAATTAGCGATGATAGCCCTCTTAAAATTGATATTAAGGGCTCAAACTTTTACGAACATTTTTTTTTGTCATTCTGAATGATATTCTCGATATATCTTTAAAAAAAAAAAATAGTCAATTTTTTTGGCCCAGTCTAATGTACACCATGATGGTAAGACCCTTCATTACCTATGGGGCAATTGCATGGCATAAAAGAACCGAACTAAACACAACTAGGAAATCACTAGACAAATTGCAAAGGCTTGCATGTATATGCATAACAGGAGCAATGAGAACATGCCCTACAGCAGCGATGGAAACCATCCTTCATCTGACGCCACTACACGTGGTCATTGAAAATGCTGCTAAGGGAGCCATAATGAGATTTGCCAAGGAGGGTACTGGGACGGGTAAGATTATTGGAAACAGAGAAAAAGATTCGATAATCCGGTCCTCAGTAACAAACCTCATTGACATCCCAAGAGATGGTATGATCAAAAGATATAACTTCGAAAAACATTTCAAAACGGAGTTAAGTTGCAAAAAAGACTGGCTAGGCGAAACAATAAAATATAGTCTTAAAGAAAATACCATCAAATGGTACACAGATGGATCGAGGACGGCTGAAGGGACTGGTGCTGGAGTTTTTGGGCCTAGAACTAAACTCTCCTTACCGATGGGACAGTCCACTAGCATATTCCAGGCAGAAGTAAATGCCATAGCAATATGTGCTGGAAGAAACCTCGATAGAAAATATAAAAACCAAAACATTGCCATCATGTCAGACAGTCAGGCTGCACTAAAAGCACTAAGCTCCTACACCATCAGCTCCAAACTTGTCTGGGAATGCGTGATTAAGCTTAACAAACTGGGCAAGAATAACACTGTCACGCTTCATTGGGTACCAGGCCACGTTGGTGTCCAGGGCAACGAAGTGGCAGACTCCTTAGCAAAAATAGGTGCATCGACACCCCTTACAGGGCCAGAGCCCTACTGCGGAATAGGAGAAAACGTGATCAAAAACAAAATCAAAACAGAAGAGGAGACAAAAAGATCAAAGATCTGGAAAGAACTCCCTAAGCTAAGACAGGCAAAACTATTACTCGGGGACTACAACCGAGAGCATTTTCTAACCTGCATTAGCTTAAGTAGGAACAACCTCAGGAAAATCACGGGGCTTCTCACAAGGCCACTGTAGGTTGAGAAGACACCTCAACATCCTTGGCTTAGTGAGCAACGCGACTTGCAGATTCTGCAACACTCACGAAGAGACACCTGACCACATACTGGGGAAATGTGATGCACTCATGCATCAAAGGCACAGGTATCTGGGCAAGCACCACATAAAGGAGAGCGAACTATCATCCCTTAAAACACTCCAAATACTTCGATTCCTCAGAGGAGCAGATTTGGAGGAAGAACTGTAGTAATGAGCCAACCTCATCCAGTTCTAGATGGGCGACACAATAGATCTTTAGGTCGCAGTGTTTTTATACCCCAATTTATTCATTCATTCATTCAGGTGTCAAATTGGTATAAATAACCATCTTTGCTATGTTCGGTATGTTGGAACTCGACTGAGGAAATTGATTTTGTCCGACTTCTTCAACTCTGATAATGGCATGTCAACATCGCTGTCGAATCCGTCATCGTCAGTCGCTGAATAAGCTTCCACAAAAACCTTAACCTCACCT
Source organism: Philhelius festivus (assembly GCA_963931855.1). NCBI lineage: Eukaryota > Metazoa > Arthropoda > Insecta > Diptera > Syrphidae > Philhelius > Philhelius festivus. Next base: position 29,607,132 of record OZ007556.1, on the reverse strand, counting down.
GGCACATCTAGTGGTAATTCCGTTGTTCTCATATTGTCTTCATCGAATCCTCTTCGTCAGTCACGTCCACCGGTGAAGGAATCATGGCGATATCACCGTTGTCGATATGTGTATTACGTATTATGCAGTTCTTCCAGAGCAGATTTTGAAAACGTTTACCATAAAAGGGTTTGACAGGGATAGTTTGAAAAACCATTCTGATCATTATAAAAATAATACATGCATGATCCCATTGTACTTTTGAAAGTACATCAAACTTTGGCATTGCTTATCTCCGTATGTATATACAAAAATATGAAGGAACTTGTATGCTCTTAAACTTTATGTTTGTTTCAAATAAAAATCAAAAAAAATTTTTAGTATTTTGTAAATTGAAGTTCATATGACCACAAATGTTTTTGAAGGAAAAAAAACGAGAAATTTTTCAGAATGCTTTCTACGAAAAGACAATTGGACAACACCCTACTGTGATTAAAAAATAAAAAAGTATCTGAAAAAATTCAAATAATATTGACTTTTGTGAAATCAATTTCAAAAAGATGATTTTTATTTCATGGCATGCTGTTAAATGGCCATTTTTAAAATTCATTTTACTGTACTTTAAAAAGTACAATGGGAGAGAATGGGTTCTATAAAATTTAACAATGAGAGCAGCGAAAAAGGAAAAAATTAAATATCATTTTTTGGCAAAAATTATACAATAAAATCAAATCGAATTGTTGATTGAAAAAAAAATAGAAAAGTAAATAAAAGAAGAAATAACATTAAAGGCGGAAAGAGAAAGGATAAAAAGAAAAAGCTGAAATGATAGAGTAGCTATGGATACAAATTTCCAAGATACAAAAATTGTCTCAATCGTGTATTGTTGTTGATTCGCTTGATATGGCGAGGCAAATAATTCCATGGACATGAAGCGTCCAAATGATATTGTTGAAGACGACATTGAGCTTTATTTTGCAGGTTGGAAAACATTTCACAACCATAGACTAAAATGGAAAGAATCAAACTTTTCGTAAGCATTGCACGCGTCTTCATCGGCGTGTATGACTGGGAGACCCAAAGCTTATGTAACGTTTCGTATTCCTCACCCGCCTACATTGTTAATGTTCTTATCCCATGTTAGATTACGCGTAAAGGTTATGTTGAGATTTCGAGCGGAATTCAGATATTCAACAGTTGTATTTTTTAAAGTTTTTTGAAAGAAATCTAAAATTTTCTTAGATATAACCCAGAACTAAAATTTTGATGGGCTTAAGGCCAGTCCATTAGTCTTAGCCTTAAGTGCTAGTTTTTCGACCGCGCCCGAGGTACATTTGTTAATCGTCAGCATACATATGTAACGAGTAGATATCAATGACGGAGGGAATACTCGTATTATTGACGTAAAGTGAAAAAAGTAATGGGGGAAGAATGGATGTGGATGCATGTGGAATTACACTAGTAATAGGGAGAAAATTGGATAAATTGTTACCTATTTCAACTGTTTGCATTTTATCGGATAAATAGGAGGATATAAGTTTTACAGCATCAGGCGAGAAGTAATAAGCCTGGCGAAGTTTATCTGCAAGTTTTTCGTGTACAACTGTATCGAATACCTTTGACAATAAAAAGTTTTTAAATATTTAATCTACAAGATGAGAGAAATGTATACAAATGTTAAAAAATGGTTTTCGAAAATCGTATTTTTCTCGAAAGCGGCGAATAGAATTTTGATAAAATTTTTTTTCTTTCGATTAAATTTTACGGTCTTTAATTCAGTACAAAAAAATTGAAATAAGATATTATTGACAGTACCTACCATAGAACCATTTTTTTTTTTGAATTTTGAATTCCTCATTATCGGCATATTGGATTTAAATCAAATTTAAAAACTTAAAAATAATTTTTTCTTCGATTTTTTGAAAAAAAAAGAATTTTTTTTATAAATAGTCTTATGTCCCTAGAAGTGATGAGCCGTTTGGATTTGGCATTTAATTTGTAGGTCCCCTGTTATCGTGCTAATACGCAAGAATGAATGGTTGACATTTGTATTGTAAGTCACTATCATTATGTTCAGGTTCTGTTCTTAATTTATTCATTTTAAAATATATAATTTTTCAATTTGATTAGGTTAATATTTTAGCATAAAAAAACTCTATCAACATTTATCTTGGTTCTTCGGATTCTGAGAAATATATATAAAATTAATCCACTGAAGCCTTAAGAAGCACGTTTAAATTTATTTGAGTTAAGGTCCCGAACACATCCATCCGTTTTCGACCCCTGTTAGACTCAGGTTTCCTTTATGACAGCCCGTTTTTATTTTGTTGTTAGTTTTAGATTATTTGATTTAAGTTCCCAGACAAAAATGCTTTCTACTAATTTAGTAACGGAATTTGTTTCGTTTTACTGAAATTTTTCCATAGAACTATTACGACAACACGCGCAATCATCGTCGTAGTTTGAATAATTCATAAACAAATAAACAACGAAACTACTGCGCAATTCCTCCATTTTTGTTCGCATTAAAATACCGTTTGACTACGAACAAATCAAATAAAAATATGGTAAACCAAGAATAGAAGACTGAATAATGAAAGAAATTGAAGGTAGTGAACGCTTTACTTTCCTCACTTCCTCATTAGTTCTTCCGTTTGTATACAAATATGATTTCGCGCAAAACAGCAAAGAAACAAAAATAAAATAAACTAAAATAACAAAAAGAGTATAAAGAAGCTTAAAAGCCTCAATAAAAGCGAAAAAGAAGTCCCCGCAGGTTAAGACCACGAATGACAGTTTACGCACCTGTTTGTTGTCTTTACATACAGCTATGGTGGCCAATCGGTATTTCATCTCACCATGAAACTAAGTGTGGGCGGCTGTCTGAGTATCGTATTTTTATCCTCTTTTACAACCCTGTGAAGACCAGATTAAGAATTGGGTCGAGTGGTTAAATAGCGTAGGTATTAAAAATAAAATCAAATTTCATCAATGACTGGTCGATCTTGAATTTGTTGGTCATAAAGTGAGTCATAAAAGACTTTCCTACCTGGTCGCTTCATACGATTTCATGTAAACAACAACAAAACTTCTTTTACCCGCAAGCCCCGTGGGCTCTAACACACAGATACAAAGACTGTACGTAAGTGAGTACTTAGACATTCACAGGTGCTTTCTTGGTAGGTAATATTTGGAGCTATTATCTTTCTCCAAAAAAAATATTCTAATACACTTGAGGTCTTGAGGGGTTTTAATATGGTTTTCTCAAGTACTTATAACGCCACTGGATGAGTTATCCGCAAACTCTTGTGATCTCAAAAGACTAAAGATACAAAGCGGTGTTGGCAATGTAAAGGTACGCTTAATTCAAATACATAGATGTTCGTATTTCGTTTTGGTGACATCTGTCAAATCTGTTGTTTATTATTTAGTTACTGCTACGAAATTACCAGACAAGTTACAAGATTGATAAAATTTTATTATCAAAATGAGTAATCGTTAGTATACAAACGTTGCGTGTTGCGCCCGTTTTACGGTAGACATGGTGGACCTTCACAGTAAACTCTTCAACGTTTAGTGACCAAATTTGAGAAGACGGGATCGGTATTCAATCAGCTAACATTTGTTCGTCAAAGGAACATAAGATCGGAGCGGTCAGTGAAAATTTACAGCAGAATCCAAGTCATTGGACTCCTCGTCGTGCACAAGAACTCCGCCTTTAGCAGAAGACTTCAAATTCGCGAATTTCGAGTCGGGACTTGGGCCTTTAACCATACAAGATCCAACTGATCCAGGAACTCCAAGTTCATGACCATAGACAACATCGTTTTTTCGCTGACTGGGCTTCAGAACGTTTGGAAAAGGACCCCAATTTTGGCCAAAAAATCATCTTCAGCGACGAGGCGCATTTTTTGGATGAATTGTTGTGTTAGCAAGTCAAATTTGCATATATTACATCAACCCACACCCGGCTCACCAGGCGACAATGCATCCTCAAAAAGTGTCCGTTTGATGTAGATTTTGGCCTGGTTGCGTCTTTTTTCGAAAACGAAGTTGGTGAGGCGGTCACCGTCAAAGGCGAGCGCTATCGGTTGATGATATCCAAATTCTTATGGCCCAAATTGAACTAAACTTTTGCATCTAGACGATATGTGGTTCCAGCAGTATGGTGCTACGTGCCATATTGCGGATGCCACGACTAACATTCTGCATGAACAATTTGAGGGCTATCTCACTCAGAGTTGACGTTTATTGGCCACCAAGGTCAAGGGATATGAATTTGATCCTACTATAATTTTTCTTGTGGAGTTTTCTGACGTGTCGTAGGTCTTTGTGAATAAGACACAATCGGCCCTTAAGGTGAACATGACACAGGCCATCGTTCAAATTCAGCCGGATCTATGAATGAGTATTGAGTGGGGGCTTACACTGCGACTTAAATATCTATTTTGCTCCCAGCCAGAGATAGATGAATGGCTAACCCTACAGCTCCTCCTCCAAGCTTATCTCTTTGACGATTTTGATTATTTGGAATACCTTCAGAGCGGATAAATCACTCTCTTCTACCTGGTAGCGTCCTAGATACTTGTTTCATTGATTCATTAGTGCTTCGCATCTGCCTAGTATGTATTCTGGCGTTTCGTCATGACTCATGAGTATTGCAGAATCAGTATGTGGCGCTGTATACCAAGCCAAGAATACTCAAGTATCTTATTAGTTTACAGTGACCTTTAAGGAGTCTCGTTACTATTCGTAGATTGTTCCTACTTAAGCTGATTCTTGAAACGATCTTGCTTTTAGTTCTCAAGAAGTAGTTTGACCTGCGGCAGTTTTGGGAGTTCTATCTAGTCTTTGGATATCCTTTGTTATTTTGATTTCGTTTTTAATCCTGTTTTCTCATATTCTGCAGTAGGACTTTAGACCCATTACAGGAGTCCTTGCGCCAATTTTCGCTAGGGAGTCTGCTTCCTCATTTTGCTGGACACCTTTTTTTTGGCAAATTTTTTTAGTCTGCCTACACATTTCTAAACCAACTTAGACGTGATTGCGTATTAACTTAGCGTTTTGCCTATCTGATATAATGATAATGTTTTGGTTATTGTAATTGTAATTCCTTTCGAGATTTCGACCTGCACATTCCGGTATGGTATTGACTTCTGCCTAGAAAATGCTAGTGAATTGTCCCATTAATATGGAAAGTTTGGTTCTAGGCCCAAAAGTTCCGGAACCCTTCTGTGGTTCTTGAACCATCAGTGTACCACTTTATGGCATTGTCTTTGAGTGTGTTGTTTTCTGATTCATCTACCCACTCTTTTTTACAGCTGAACTCCGTGTTATAAGTTTTTACAAAATTTTTCTTGTAATCATTCCATCTCTAGGAATGTCGATAAGGTTAGTTGCTACCGACTTTCAAAGGCAGTCCCTTTCCCAGTGACTTCATACATTTACCGGACCCAGTCGCTTCCTTGACAAATCTCATAATGGCTCCCTTAGCAATACTTCCAACTACTACTTGTGACGGGGACAGATGAAGAATAACCTCCATCGCTGCTGTAGGGCAAGTGCTCATTTTGCTCCAGTCGCACATAGAGAAATGAGCCTTTGGACTTTTCTAATGCTTTCCTAGTTGTTTAAAACTCGGTTCTATTGTGCCATGCAACCGCACCATAATGATTGGTTTTACCAGCATGGTGGTTGTACACCACCTAAGGATATTATAAGGTTTGCATTCCCATGATTTACTTGTACGTCTATAGTATATCATAAGGTCTTTTGTGACTTTCCCGTCGACGGTATATTCTGCGTGAACAATTTACTATCTAAGTATGATTTCTTCGCCATTTTCGCTATTTCTTTGCTTGTAATAGTTAGTCCTTTCTGGATGATATCACAAAGAGTTCCTTCGAACTTCCCTAGGGCTGTAATAATGATATCATCAGCGAAACCAATGCAGAGTTTGCCTCAAGAGGTGAGATTTTCTAGCAGTTCGTCCACTACAAGACTCCACAGTTAGCGTGATAGTACGCCTCCCTGCGGACAGCCTCTTATTGTAATTATTTTCTGTGTATTTGGTCCTGCTATTGCTTCCGCTGTTCTAGTGCCCAGCATTGCACCAATCCATCTAGTTATGGTGTTGGGTACAATCTTCCCTGCGTGGGCTTTATTTACTTCAACATAGGTCGTATTATCTAAGGCTCCCTGGCTCCCTCTATGTATAGGAAGGCACAAAAAGCCGTTTCCTTAGTATCTATAGTTTTATTTAATATATTAGTGATTTAAAACTGGGCATTTTCTGTAGATCTACCCGTTCTCTAGGCATATTGGGGTACATCGAGAGGCCTATTTACTAAAACTTCTGATCTTATGAAGTTGTCAACTATTTTTCTAAGGTTTTCAGTACAAGGGATGTTAAACTAATGGGCCTGAAACACTTTGGCTGGGTTGTATCTTTTTTCCCAATTTCGGAAATGAAGATTACCTTAGCTCTTCTCCATAGACTTGGTATATAACCAAGAGCAATACTACTATGGTATATCCAAATGGCATTAGATCTCCTTCACCCTTTTGTAAGAGGGCTGAGAAGATTCCATGTAAACCTGGTGATTTTAAAGGTTTAAAAGTGATTATCGCCCAGTTTATCCTTTTGCTTGAACAGATGGTTGCAGCTATCCCCCAGTCTTCTCTTTTTGGTTTAAGAGGTGTTCTCTCTAGAGAGTCTCATTTTAAAGGTTGACTGCCTGGAAAGTGCATGCTAGGCAGCAGAGAGGACCTCTGATCCTCACTATCTGTAAATCTACCATCATTGTGCCAAAGCGCACAATAGGTTTAGCCGGATCTATGCTGAAGTGTGATTAAATAAAATGCACGACTGGGTCGCACGAACTTGCTCCTATGTAAAAGACTAAGAATTTCAAAAATTAATGTTATTAGAGAAACTGTTCATAAGCATTAAATTCATTTTTAAATGACTAAAAAAACTTCTTTAGTAGTTAAAGCTAAGAATAGGATGCCATGTGATTCAAGCAAATATAGATTTATGCAAGAACAAAAATTATAAGTCTTTGTAGCGGTTTCTTTAAAAATTTTGAAATAATAAATTTTGAAACATTTTTAAGAAAAAATGTTGGCACGCCAATTTTAAGTTTTTGTTATTGGTTGAATAAAAATTAAATTTACAAAAAAAGTATTGAGCCGTTTTCGAGACATTGAAATTTCAAAAAACAAAAAATTGATTTCTTTTTTTTTTTAAGCTCAAAAAAATATTTTTCTTAAAATTTTGAAATGCAATGTTTTTTAAACTGTTTAGAAGCTTCTCTCTACGAAATTTCATTAAAATCCGTTGTGCTGATAATGAGAAATTCAAAATTTAAAAAAATCGTTCTATGGTAGGTACAGCCAGTAATATCTTGTTTTCAAAATTCTTTTTATTAAATTACAGATATTAAAAAATAATAGAAAGAACAAAAATTTAAGAAATTCTCGGAACCGTTTTCGAGAAAAATTTGATTTTTTTTTGTATGGAGGGTACCGTTATTTTTAGGTGGGGTGGCCGTGGGGCGATGGATGTGTGCTCGCCTGTGAACCTCAATATCACAGGTTCGATCCCTGCCGTGCGTCGTCAATGTCGTTTTAATTCCATTAAAAACCTTCTAAAATTGTCATCAATAGGTTGCTGGTTTACTCATTACATGTTGTTCAGGCGTAACACTAACAACATGTAATTGAGTTAAACTAGTATGCCCAACAAGGATGAACACGAATAAAATAATGTGAATTATAAGCGACATAGAAATAAGACACGGCATTCTCCGCTTTAGTTCAGCCGCCATCCCTGGAGATAAAATATCTGAGACAACTACCTTCAGTCTCAGAACATCGTGCCACACATTTTTCCTATCCTTCTTTCGCTTCCTTGAGCGCGTGTAGATTATAAAAAAAAAAAAAAAAAAAAAGGTAAAATGAATTTATTTTTCTCATAAAGTTTTGAAAACATCGAGCATGGGGTTTTCGAAATATTGTGTTTTCAAAAAAAAATTTTCAAAGTTTTTTTTAAAAATCCAAAAAATTTGTTTGGAAAATTTGAATACACAATAATATTCAAACTGCTGGGAAGCTTTAGCAAAAAAAAAATTATCAAAATCGGTGGTACCGTTTTTGAGAAAACCTAAAACAAAAAAAATGGTCCCAAGGGGGGTACCAAAACTACCCTTTTTTTGGAAAAGTTTTTTTTTAACCATTGCCTAGGTTTAACTAAATTAAATTTTTTGAATTTTTTTTTTAAATCGTTGGGACAGTTTTTGAGAAAAAAAATATTTATAAAATTTCGAAAAAAAATCGTATGGCAGGTACCGTTATTTTTGGTCTTAAAAAATCAAATCAAAAACCATCCGGCGGTAAAAAATTAAAACCATATCTACCAAGTTTGAAGAAAATCGGCCGAGCCGTTTAGCTGTAATCGAACAGACAGACAGACAGACAGAATTGCCAGACCCAGTTTTTTCGTCTTCGCTATCATCGTAATGTCAACTTTGATCAAAATCTCGAGTTCGATTGTTTTTCCGAATGCATAACTTGCCTTATAGTACCTATAAGTCGCAAGTAAAAATCATGTTCTCACGACTCACAACTCGCAACTGATATTTCGTATCAAATCAAAAAAAGGCAATTCCAATATTTGACTATCTCTTCATTGAAATTAAATTAAATGATAACTTCTCCCACTTATTCATTTGTTAGAAAGCATATTCGAAATGTGAATGGAATTTTTTTGAAAGTATTTTTAACGATGCTTATAATCATAATATTTGCCTGCAGTATTCTGCGCAAACATTGGTGACATTCTTGTGAGCAAACTCACATTCTCTGGGAGATCATTCGACACGACTTGCCTCTCCAGACAAATTGGAATCTTCTTAGCTATATGTATGCAACTTTTGTATATTTATGACACGAAAGTATCAATACCATCCAACAAACGTGCCGTGTGTTGATTCAACACTCTTTGCCGGTGGATGTGCCAACTTTCTTGTCAAAAGTCTTCATTCGGGTTCAATTCACAAGCAATTTCCGTTTATTTTCATAAATTGTATATCCCAGCAGTTTTGTTTTTCCTCTCTTAACAAAATCATCATTGAATGTTGCACTGTTCATACAATTTCTTCGGTTCTCTACCCCCTTTGCCTATTGCCGATTTATTTGAATAGAACTGCCATTAAGCCTGACCTAATTCTTGATGCAAAACATCATCACATGCGCTTGATAGAAAAACATTGAGTCCCCTCGCTCCTTTGTTGGGGCATTCAGCCTAATCACTCCCCCATACTGCAGTAGGGTGCCACAAGCGACAGACTCGAAATGCGCACACGATCGATTTGCAATTGAAATCCCATGTTTGCCTGGAATGTTCTTAAGCACCACTCTGTCACCTGCGGTCTGACATACGTCGCTTTTACATTTGCCTGCCAAAACATATGGATTAGCGTTAGGGGGACATTTCTTGGATGTGGGATCGACGACGGATGGAGACTTACGGCGACGGCGACGTCGACTGCTGATGTGGATTTTATGCATGCAAGACTTCAAGCCTCGGGGAGTAGGTGGAGGTTGTCCTGTCTTACAGCGACTGACCATCAGCTATCGTGCCCCTTCCTCCAGGGCTGCTGTTATAACAAGGCAGGGGAGATGTTCGGGACAATCAATGTGGGTGAATGGATGAGTGATTCTATGACCGAGAGCAAATTGTCTTGAACTCTTCTGCAACGTGAGTTGGATTGGTAAATAACAAAAAAAACAACAACTTATGCCCGATTGCAAAATTGTGTATTTCTAAATGGGGCTACACTTGTTCTCGTTGAGAATTATTCAAAAGCTTGAATTTTTTATTGTTCTTAGATAGGGCAAGAGGGGGCGGAATGGCACAGCTCAGATATGAAGAACATTAAACATCTCGTATTAAAAAGAAAAACAAACCACTTTTTGACTTCAAAGGGAAATAGTCAATATTCGTCGGTTGGCCAGAAAAATATTCACCTCTTTGCCTCAGTTTTGTTGTCGATGATTGGTTGGATCCATACACAAGAAGCACAGAATTATTGAACGAAGGATTTAAGAATTCTAAAGCGTTACTTGCATTCTTCTTTAAGAACGATTTAAATTCATATCAAGTTAAGAAGAGGCGCAAGTGGGCGGGCTGATAGAGGGAATTAAGAAGCTCAATTGATTCTTAAAATCTCATAAATCGGAATTACATTCGTTTTGAATTCTTCTTTACTCTAGCTTTAAAAGGTTCTCAATTTTCTTTACCCTTCAAAGAGTTCTTTAATACTTCTTGAGACTTTCTAAGAGGTGTAGTATTTCTTTAAAAAAAAATTATAGCTGTTTTTGCTTTTTTTCTTGATATTTTTTGCTCCTTGTTTTTTTTTATTTTTCAAGTATTTTTGTCTTTTCTGTAATGACATTATTATTAAACATTCATTTTTTTTTTACTAACCTCCGCTTTCATCGGGATTCGAACTCGAGTTCTCCCGCATGCCGTTTGTGTGTACTATTTTTTTTTTTTGCGTTTTTATTTTTACATTTACTAATGATAATGAATTTCTTAAGGCTAGACAAAAATTCATAAGGACTAGCCTTCATACCCCAATAACTTACAACGAACTTACTGGGCCTTAGCGGGCCTCTAAGTTAAACTATATCTTTATGCTAATGTCTTTCGGTCTTAAAACTATTTTAATACTGAAAATTTTACTAACTATCGGCTTTAAGAAGAAATTTACGAAAAACCGGATTCATATTATTTTTTTTTTAAATATATAAAACTTAAAACTACACTAAACCTAATTTAGGTACTTAAAATAAATTAAATCACTTTTTTCTTATGGTGCTACTCTGACTGTGCCTTTCTAATATTACTGAAATCTATGAAAGTCGGCCAAGCCACATACATATCGTAGGTAACTTTCTATATCAATATGTTATCTAGCAGAACTGGTTTTCCTGTTTCACCAAGTCCCTTTCTATACAGATGGATCTAAAACCGATGACGGGGTTGGTGGAGGCGTATACTCCGATAGATTAAATCTCTGTCTATCTTTTCGTCTTCCCAGTCACTGTAGCGCGTTCCAGGCAGAGCTTCTAGCAATAAAAGAAGTCCTCTCTTGGCTAAAAGAAAACGTTATATCGACTACTGATATACGTATCTTCTCAGACAGTCAAGCTGCCTTAAAGTCACTGAACTCTGTTTCCACTAACTCACAAATAGCCCAAAATTGTCGATCATCTCTGGTGGAGATGTCAAAACAGTTTAACATTCACCTTACATGGGTGCTGGGGCATAGAGACATTCCAGGAAACTGTAAAGCTGACGAACTTGCAAAAAACGGAACAATCTTACCTTTGTTGGATAGCAAATCTAACATCGGTATACCCCTAGCTACTTGTAAACTTATGCTAAAGCATGATACCATGAAGAAAGCTAACCTCAGATGGACCAGCACCCCAACTTGCCGGTCTACTAAACTGATTTGGTCATTGTTTGATGCTAAACGCTCCAAACAACTAATTTCTATTGGTAGATTGCATATTAGCTCCGTTATAGGTGTCCTTACTGGACACTGCCTAATAGGAAGACATGCTTCTCGTCTTGGAGTTCCTGCAAATGATTTTTGCAGAAGCTGCATGGATGAAGAAGAAGAGGAGTCAGTTCCTCACCTTCTATGTTCTTGTCCTGCCCTAGCGCAAAGACGTAGACTTCACTTGGGAGACTACTACTATAACGATCCTAGTGATCTTAATAATTCCGACATTCACTCTCTCAAATGCTTCATTATTAGCTCAAAATGGTTTAGCGAGTAAGGGTGATTTTTGAAATCCTTGTGGTATCACAACGGACCAAATATTGGTCTAAGTGTGTTGACCTTTTTCTGGTCAGCAGCCACTTTAACCTAACCTAACCTTCACCAAGTCCTACTGAACCTAAGGAGCTCTACTCCGCCTTGTACGAGGAGGTCTCAAGCCGCCTATCCAAAGTTCTAAGGCCGACGTAGTAGATTTGCAGAGTATTCATTCAATACTGGCCCAGCCATCGAATATAGAGGAATTTATAGGGAAAGCTGAAGCCGCTTAGAAGCACTCTGTCATAAAACTCATAAATGTGAAAGTAAGTCCCAAAAATTAGCTCTTGCAATGTGCCCCGAATCAGCTTTAACAAAAAATTATCGATTTTGTTTATGTTAGCTTCGTTGTATAGAAATTAGTTGGGACAATTATGTTTTTACTCCGACTCGGGTGTTCTGTGTAATCCAAAGCAACTTGTAAGACACTGCCTCTCAAATACCCGAATCTTTTCTATTTCAGATGGAGCAACGTTGAACTAATCTGGGCACCCATAGGCATTCATCAGCTGGATAAGAGCTATGTTGCAAATCACCTTCATCCTGCTATCAAGTCGTCTGTTATAAGACAACCATTTTTTCAGGGCAAAGGCTCCCCTAGCTCTGGCAAGAGCAGCATTAATTTGTCTGTCGAAAAACAAACACTGATCCAACCAGATGCCAATGTTCATTATGCACTTTAACTTTCCAGTGGCTGTCCATGCGGCCCTACGATCACTAGCTTGCATCAGTTCTTTCTCGTTTCACTTGAGGCTCCACGCAACGGAGTCCTATACAGAATGGTTTCAGATCTCTGAAAGTGGATTTTCAACTTTCAGTCATCGCAATATTATCTGAATCTTGTCGAAGTCACGCTGCAAAAGAATTCTGATGACCTCGACTTTTGGAGCTGTTTTGTACGCTTTTAGATCGCCGGTATATGCAATTGCTTGAGTTAAGCTACCTATGAGATTGGTGTTGTAAATGCTGAATAAGCCGGCAAGTTGACCGCTTCCTGCTGAAGCACATTTTCAAAATCGAAGATTGTAATAAAAGTTAAATTGCCACTTTTGACAACAAATTTTCTACCATTGAGAATGTTATAAACCATACATAATAGTGGCTGACTTATGCCGAGTCTGGCCAGCCTTAGATAGAGACCATAAGGTGTCGAAAGCCTTTTCCAAATGAACCAGACAACATTGCATATTATTTTTGTTCCAAAGCATATCAGAGACCTACTTAGACAAGCCATGAATCATACCAAGTCCCGCCTTAAAACTGAACTGAGTTTCCAGTATGATATTGTTGTGCTCCGCACGTTTGGATAGAGCTCAATTAATAACTGTTTCGAACACCATACTGATACTTGGAAGAATAAGACTAATTGACCGGAGATTGACAGGTTTTGAATCATCCTTTCACGTTGAAAGGAATATGAGTAGAAGCTCCATGCTCAAAACATAAAGGGAACTGGGCCCGTTATTCATCCAAATGATCATCGTTAAGCCCGGTGAAACCGCTGTTCTCCGTACGTTATTGCTTCATTTCATCTCGATGTTAGAAATGGTCAAACGGGGCTCTGTTTTCCAGATTATGATTCGAGCGAGATGCTAGGATTCACCTTGTACACTTATTGAAAAGCAGACCCCACCGTCTCAGCTCTTTTCTGTGGATCTTTGACAGTAAAGAGGTCGTCGTCCAAGACAACCGGTATTCTCCGGACGTACTACCATCTAATGTTTATGTTCGTGATCTGATAAAAATGAAATTGCTAACGCCTTTAACGACTATTTTTCGTAGATATCAAATAATTCGGAAGTCTTATCAGGTCACCATGTACTCAACTGTAAATGAGTTTGTAATTCATATGAATCGTCTTAAAGTTGAGGTTTTGTGTTTGACCCTATAACCAGTCTCGAAGCCTTAAAATTTGAAATTGAATTTATTTAAAATCTCTCTTTGATAAAAATGTTGTTTTTTAACTAATTTTTTGGCACACATCTTTAATAAGAGTATAATATACTCGTATGAAGTTTTCCAGATGCTATAAAGTGAACAAATGTAGTAAAAGTGATTTATTGAATTAAAGACCGATCTCATTATTTTATAAACTAAGTATTTGAAAATAAAATAAAAACCATAATAGTAATTTTTTAAATAAAACGAAGTTGTTCAATGATGTTCAATTCAGTTTTCAAAGTGGCAAGTATACTGAAGATGGCTTATTGCGTTCGTGCTCTCAAATACTTACAAAAGCCTACGATATATGTATAGTAGACCACGAAACATTGTTAAATAAAATCGAAAAAGCAGGATTTCGAAGTTTTAGATTTGAGTAATTCAGGTCATATTTGAAAAACAGAGTACGGAGAGTGAAATTTGATGATACAAGGAGTGAAGCGAGAACAATAAATTTTGGTGTTCCAGAGGGGTCTGTGTTAGGCCCAATTCTCTTTTCATATATATCTTTATAGCTTTTGCAGATAATGTGGGTTTTAGTTTTTGTTCCAATAGCTGCTTTTATCTTTCGACTGATATGAATTGGGATTTAAGCTTGTTAAGAACCTGGTTTTCTAAGCATATATTAGTAATCAGCTCAAAAAACAGAGCTATGTTTTTTTATTTGTCTGGGAATATAAATGTCTATTATCATGCTACAAAGTGTCAGAAATTAAATTGTTTTCCTGTTCTTGTATCACGAATTCTTGTTCTTTCACCTTCTCCAGTACCTACTGCTAGATGAAGTGAAAGATAGGACCACATTACCACTTCAGTGACCGAGTGAGTGAGCTTCATCAGTGATCGAATGAAAATGTCAAATTAGGGTAATCGTTTGCTCGGTACAGGCGCGGATACAGGGGGAGAGCAATGGGTGCAATTGCCCCCCCCCTGGACAATTCCGGCAATTCTACGTTTCACAATTATAAAGTAAATTTTTTTCAATCCTAGCCTTAACCTATAACAACCAACACGCAAACGCTTACGCATCACTTTTCACTTTTCATGTTATTTATGTAGGTACCTTTATTTTCAATGAATTTTCCTAATATTAAAAAGATGATGATTTAGCTTAAGAAAAATCTAATTTTATATGATCTAAGATAGAAAAAACGCTTTATTAAATATCTCTTGAGCCGTGCATCGTAGATATTAAAACAAAATGGTATTTATTTTTGAAAGTATTAAATGATATGCGTAATAGAAAAATTCTTGTATCTATCGTTCTAGATGTAATCCAAAAAGGCCTCAATATCTCAAAATTATTGGCTCGGCCATTTTGATACTAGCTCTTTCTCGTCTACCTTTTTATCATTTTTGTTCTTTGGTACACATAATGTATCCACTCATATTAACGCAAGTTTACATTGTTTATAGGGAGATCACCGACCAGGTCCGTCAAAAAAGCGCGATTCAAATAACAGAAGCATTGACTCATTTTTTCAACCGATCAATAAGAGACCAGTTTTATCTTTTACTGAAACTTCTGATTCTAAAGTGGATAAAAGTAATAATGTTGATCCTCTTGCTCAATCTTCTCACCGTTCTCCTAAATGCACAGAGAGAAGTGAGAGCTCAATTAGTGCGAGAGTTGCACCTGTTTTTCCCTCGGTTTCTGAGTCTACGTCTTGTTATCAGTCCGATGCCCCCTATGATATTGAAAATTTTTTGAATAAACAAATTGATGACTTCACGAAACATCATCTTCTATACATTCTTTGTCATCCAAAAGAGGACTACAAGTTTCCATTTTCTTCGCACTTGCTCAAAGGTAACAGGTAAGGTGGTCAAAAGGTATTTTAGCGAGAAATATCTCAGCAAATATTCTTGGCTTGTGTTTTCACCATCAAAACAGGGTTTGTTTTTTAAATACCGCCCTTTCTTTGTCACTGGAAGTGTTGGAGGTGGTCAAAAACCGTGCCTTTACAAAGCCTTGTAAAAAAATCCTTAATAAACTTTAAAGTCATTTCTGGACAAAAGGGAGACTTGGAAAATCATGCTAATAACATTTACCAAAAGTGAGCTGTTGAGGACGGAACTGAGTTTCTTCACACTTATAATAACCCAAACCTGGAAATAGTCAACCGTGTAAACCAACAGCGCCTTAAAAAGGTAGAAGATAACAGAAAACGCCTTCGTCCCATAGTAGAAACCATCATCTTCCTTGGACGGCAAAATTTAGCATTTCATGGTCATAGAGATGATGGAGCTATACTTAGAAACACAGTTGATTCAAACCAATATGACGTGACCGTGAACGAAGGAAATTTTAGGCAACTTTTAAGGCTTCGAGTATATGCTGGAGACAAAAAAATTAGAACAACATTTGCAGTCAGCCTCTTCTAATGCTACATACATAAGCAAAACAACTCAGAACTCACTGTGCTGTGGGAATGAGGTTTTCGATCAAATTTTGAGTAACGTTCGGGCCTCACGTTACTATTCCATACTTTTCGCTGAGACAAAGGATGTAGGTATCTCATCTTTCCCAGCTGAGTGTAATCTTACGATACGTTCATGAAGGTCATATTCTTGAGGATTTTGTAACTTTCGTAGATGTATTTGAGGAACTGACTTGTTCCAGAACTGACGAAGAATACGAGTCAGATAAGGAAAACTGGAGAGAAACTGGAAAAATATTATCTGCCGAAGAGAAGTTGGAGGGAAGTTCTACATCAAATGACTTGTCCTTAACTGGCAAAGCTATAGGGCAAATTATCTTGTTCCAGCTAAAAAAGAAGCTCAAACTTCCTCTTGAATCATGTGTGGGAATAGGGACAGATGGGTGTGCTGTTATGCTTTCAGAAGTTCGAGGTGCTGTGACGGTGATTCAAAAGGAAGCGAAAAATGCTGTGAAGACTCCATGCTACAGTCACAAGCTTAACAACTCTATTTCTCGAAGTTGGAAAATACCTGCCATTCGAGATGCTGTGACAATCATGAAAGAGGTAATAATGTTCCTCAAATCGCACCCAAAGCGAAAAACTGTCCTCATGAGCACCTTGGGGTGTGTACTCACATCACTTTGTGAGACTAGGTGGGTAGACCGGCATGAAGGTGTACTCCAGTTTTCCTTAGACCTAGCCAGCAGCGCTATGCTGGTGAAAGACACAATTTCCGTTATTTCAAGTCACCGGTACTAAGATACAAAGATACTAATTTCAAAAATATCTGGCAGAGAGCAAAAAATTTAGGTGATCAATTGAATGTTGAGTTGAAGATTCCTCGTATCCCACGTCATGGTGGACGCCAAATCTACCGAGCCAATTTTGACACAAATTCAGCTGAAGAATACTACAGAATATCTTTATATGCATCTGGACTCGACTTTGTCCTAACGGATTTGCGTAAAAGGTTTCAACCTGAAACATTAGATGTGTTTAAGCTCACGATTTTCATCCCGAAAAATATAATCAAATATAATACTGATGAGTTTGATACCACCGTTAAGTCCCTATTGGATCGCTTTGGAAAACTCCTAAACTTAGATACCTATAGATGTTGCCCTTTTTTTGCCTAAAGATGAGCTGGTGATGTGGCGCGCAAAATGGGTAAGAGAAAATGAGCAGAAGAACAAGCTTCCTGACACTGCCCTGGATTTAAATGATAAATGCAATAAGGATGTGTTTTGTATTATACATAGTTTCCTTCTTATTCTTGCAACGCTTCCAGTTACAAATTCTTTAATGGCTGAAAACCGCCTCCGCGGTGTGGCACTCATACACATCCATAGGCAAATCCCGATCGATGTTGAGAAAGTTATTAATATGTTTTCAAAAACCGGCCATACAAAAAGATTAGAATTAAGTATTTAAGAACTATGTATATCATGTACAAGTACAACACTATCATTCCTTCATTTAAATTAATTTATTTATTTATTTTTTTAATACGTACGAGTTCCTATTTAATACTTTAAGACATGCATACAGAGCATTATTGAAAGAGGCTAAAGTTATGTAAACGAAGATGTTTGATTTACTATTTTATAGTTATTTATACACGAACTATATTATGTACCTGCACATGCTTTTCTTAATTCAATTAAATAATTTGTTATTTTTATATTCGATTGTGTTTATACCTTTCAAATATTTTAAGACAGAAATGCAGAGAATCATTAAAAAAGCGTAAGTATTCGATGGACCTTTTTTTTTTAAGTTAAGCAAAATATCAGGAAAATTGCCCAACCCTGAACGAAATCCTGGATCTGCGCCTGGCTCGGTAACGTAAGCGGTCATGCCAAACTCACACTATTCAGTCGGGTATTACTCGAAAACTGATGCGGTAATTTTGCCCTTGTTTTCGACTAGAAGTTGTGAATGAATTCAAGTATTTGGGTCTTATAATTGACCGTAAAATGAGTTTCTATAATCACACTGAACATCAAAGATATTATTTTCGTGGCACTCTAAGATATTTTTTTACTCTTAGGAATGTTTGCTCATTTCAGATTCTATAGAATATTTCTTTCAAAACTTCAATACGGGATGTCTTGTTGGGGAGGAACATACTATAATAAAATTTCATCTCTTTTGTAATGCAAAAATATGTTATTGAAAAAATATGCCGTAAACCACGTTTTTACCCTAGTTTTTGACTTTTTAATGAATTGAACATTTTTCCAGTTCAACACTTACATTATATTGTTTCAAAGTTCTTAATGTGTTCTTTAGAAGATCAGATAATTGAAAATTATAATATATTTATATTATGGATTCGGATGACCTCTTGTCTTCTTAATGCCCAGTGGTTTCAGCCAATCAGTGACGTCGGTCTCAGTCGCGTCATTAATCGGCAACACTCAGCATATATGCGTGAGTGTGCCAACGCAGTTGCAAAACCCATTAGCCTTTTCTTACTCGCACTTTCAACACGCCAGCGCAGCGCTAACACCCGTGAGCTTTCCATCTTGTACATTTAATAATATAATAAAAATGATATAAAGTTAAGTTGGGCTCATAGTCATTCTCAATTTGAATAACTTTAGCATTCGGGGACCCAGCGTCGGCCTTGCCTGTCATCTTTTTGCGATCAAGTGTGATAGGACCATCCGCCTGACAAAATCGGGAACCCGCACTCACCCGCTCTTAAACCTTATAGACTTTCTGTAATACTGTCTGTCTAGAAGTTGTATTACAAAAAAAAATTATTTTATCTAAAATGAACGGTACCTACCATACAAATGATAAAAAAAAACCTAGAATTTGATAAATTTTTTTTTTCATTTCGCTTAATTTTTACGATTTATAATTCAATATAAAAAAAAATGTTAGAATTAAGACATTGTTGACTGTACCTACCAAAGAACCATTTTTTTGAATTTAAACTTTCTCATTAGTTTTATTTATTCATTTATTTAATATCAACTCTGTACATTTAAACTTTAGGCTTTTAATCATATACAAGATTTACTAAAGGTTTAACAAAAATATTATGTACTTCTTACCGGCATAACGGATTTTAATCAATTTTTTTTAAACAGAAGCTTCACAGAAGTATAAAAAACACTGCATATCAAAACCTTAAAATACTTTTTGGATTTTCGAAGAAAATTTAAATTCGATATCTCAATAACGGGCCAATGATTTTTTTTTTTTAAATCTTGTGTCATCCTATCTTAATCTGCTAAATTAAAAAATCGAACATATTTTCCATTACATAAAAGTGGTCGGTATCAAGTTTGAATCAATTGCGGTCACACGTTCAGGCTCTAGCTCAACTTTTGCCACATTCAGATAAACCACACAAGCCCAAGTGACGGGTTTAATTCGAAATTTGATTTTCCAGACTAAATCAATTCTTGCCATGATTCTTACTCTTGAAAACAAGTTTAAATCAATTAAGTTTTGCTTTATCTAATTCATAAAAATCAAAGATGATGATGATTTTATGGTGACCCGGCGATATCAAAATATATAAAAAATGAAATGAAAGTGTTAAGTGATCCCTTAAAATTGATTAAAGAACCATTTCTTAATTCAAAAACAAATTAAATAAAAATTTTAATAGGTACTCTGACTCATAAGTTTTATAGATACTTTTATAAAATTTTACTACATATTTTCATGATGATGTCAATTTTATTTAAATTCCATGGTCCTCTGAATTCTTTTTTATGGGCATTCAAATAGTAATGGGTCGAAAAAAGGTAAAGATAAACATAATCACTGGCATACTTTAACGACATTCAGTATAGACAAGTCGCCCATGGATATTATTTTATTAGAAGGATAAGCATTTGGATGGAATCGTTATGGTTAATATGACTTAAAAAAATGTTAATGGGTGTTTCGAGAGCGCATATGCTTTAGACTCAAATGCAACTAAAAACGACGTCGTCGCCGCTCGAGAAAAATATAATTTCGTCGTCATAGAACTACCTCAATCTGGTCTAGAAAAGTCTAAGCTGATGGGTTGATTTATAAAACCTTATACTCTACCAGCCTTATTTATAAGATTTCGCTTATACTCGGTCCAACTTCGGAATAGTTAAACCGAATCGAAGCACTTACTTCAAGCTTACGCAACGTGAAGCTTCCTTATGTCAAACATATTAACAAAAAAATTACCACCAAAAAAAATCTGGTTATTAAACGAAAAGAAACCCCAGCTGATTTTCATTACTACTCAATACCATATAGCTGCCATCACTTGCAGCTGCAAGAGGAAGCAAAATTAAAACCAGTGGACCAGTATTAGGTTCCGGAGGGCTGCAGCAAATAGCTCTCCGGAACCTAAAAGATCATCCCAACTTAGAAGTGCAACGACTCCACCAGCATCAACTAGATTCTAGTGATAGATATCTACACGCACCAGCCATCAATGGCGATCAATTTGAAGAAACCATCCATGACGACAACGCACCCTTTTACGAGACAAACAACAATCAGTACTACAAGGAAAGTAAAGCCCTTTTATCATGTTTTCTAACACAAAATTAAACCATTTCGAACAAGAAACACTTCAATTTCATTTTGTCCAAGCTTTAAAACAAACGCAAGAGCAATGACATCAACTCCAAACTACAACAAAGATGCCAACTTACCTTCGTGTGATATCTATCGCATTTTTGCTGAAATCATAAATCATCAGATTGACGTAATAGTAATTTAGTAATAATTACAATTATTTTCATTACGCTTTTTGTTGCTTTTAAGCCATTAAGTTATACCAAAGACGAAGAATTATAAAGCTTTGATATACACAAGTTCAAATCAAAAGCCAGTCAGTTTGTTAAAATGAGATTCTTAACTCCAGCGGCGGCGTCGACGATGCTGGCGCAGCAAATCTGCGTGTGCGCATTAAAAACAAAAAACAAAAGATCAGGAAAAGAATGAAAAAAAAACTATAAAAAAAAAGTTTTTTTAGCTGTTTAATTACTTGTTCTATTGTTTTGTTCAGCCCGGCAAGATAAGAACTTAAAACAATCATACGAGCTACAACTAAAAGATCATTTACGATGGAGCCAAGCGAACCAAACAACACGGCAATGGTTTGAAAAACAGTGGGACAATCTAAGAGAAGGCAAGAATAAATTCTAAAACCAAACACATCCGTTCTGATGGTAGCTACACACGAGGCAACCGTTGCAGCAACGTGTTCAAGCAACGTGTTTCGTTTGTTCACTACACACGTGGCAACTGTTGCCGCAACCACAGTACTGTTGAAGCAACCGACCGAAAATATCAAAACTTTTTGATATTTCTGGCAACGGTTGCAGCAACACAACATCAATTGGCAACATAGCTACACACGAAGCAACGGTTGCTTCAACTTGGCTGTGTTGCTGCAACGGTTGCCTCGATGTGATTTTTCAGTTAGCTAAACTAGCAGCGAATTAGCTGTCGATAAAAAAAATTACTATAAAGAAAATTCAACGCTAATCGCTTGTGACAAATAAGTCGTTGAATCTTATTTTTTTGACTGTTGGTTGTTAATTTGTTGTGTCCATCTGCAACCGATAACAAGCAAACAGTCGCGGATTGAGCTCACTGTTTCGGTCTTTGTTTAAATATGTATGTGCCTAATCATAAATCAATTAAACAAACAAAAAAATTCCGCATTTAAACATTATAGCCCACTAAAAAAAACTTACAGATTTATTAAACCAAACCCAACCAAAACTTGAGTATGTCACTCATATCACTCATTTGAACCTTTTTGATAGAATCCAGCCCTAAAACTTATAGGAGACACATGGATTAGGGAATCTGTTTTACTTGCGATATAATGTAGGTACTATAGGGCAAGTTCTGCATTTGGAAAAAAATCGAACTCGAAATTTTGATCAAAGTTGACATTACGATGATTTAGAGAAAACGAATAAAGTGGGTCTGACAATTCCGTCTGTCTGTCTGTATATATTATGTCTGTATGTTTGTATGCCTGTATGTCTGTACCTCGATCTACAGCCTAAGCCACTGGAGCTCTTTTCTTCAAACTCGGTAGTTAAGGGTCTTCGGTGATTCCCTATAGGGGGAATTGATTGTTTTTTTTTTAGCTCAAGACTAACGGTATCCCCGATACACCCGTAATGCAAAATGTCATTTATCACGAAAACTGCTTTACGAATTTAGACAAAAAAAATAGGTATATAATGGACTACTTTTTGGTAAAAAAAAATTTATAGGCAAAATGTTATTAACGGTATCTGTCATAGAAAGGTTTTTTTTATTTTCGAATTTCTCATCAAAGGCTCTAACTCTAACGATTTTAACCAAAAATTTTCAGCAGCAGCCGCCTTAAGTTTAAAATAATATTGTTTATAAAAATATTGGGTGTTTTGAAAAAATTTTGTTTGGAAAAATCAATGTCTTTAACACGTGTGAACGATTATTTTTTGAAATTATTTCCTAAAATCTATACTAACAAATACTTAAAATTGGCATCCCAAATTTCATTCTCGAAAAATTTTAAAGATATTTGTTATATAAAATATTAAAATGATTTTTAAACTTTGTTTGCATATAATCACACTTTTCGGGAAATCAGACGCCAATTCCATGTATTTGAACATTTTAATATCATTAAATAGATGTTTTATATTTATGAAATGTATTTTAAATTCCAAAGTACTTTTACATAAGAGCAAGTTCCTGCGATCCAGTCGTGCATTTTATTTTTTTCTTGAACAACGTCACGTCGTCGTAACGTCTCCTGTCTTTCACTGTTTTATCACTTTTTCTAACAACAATATTCAATTGAAATGGTCAGTTGTATTCCCCCCCTCAAACAATTCCGCCATAATACTTGTCTAGCTGGGAATGCTCATCAGTTTAACCTTGGGCCTATGTTAAAATATAGAGATTTTTTCTCTAGCCGTACTACTAGAATGTAGAATACTTTGCCTTGCTCGATTTTTCCTCCTCATTGTGATGCAAAAGCTTTCAAGACCAATGTGCATCGATATATCCTATTAAATCCTCTCTACTTTACCTAAGCGCTCGCCCTATGTTAAACCATAACATTATAAAGGAAGTCATAATCCTTTGAGTTTTTAAAAATTATAAAAACAAAAATTAGTCAAATTTGTCGTTAAATATTTTTCAAATTCAAAATGAGGAATTTTGGTTTTCAAATTTCTTAAAAGCCCTTTCGTCAAATTTGATATTTCTTTTTTAATTCCCCTTGATCTTTTCTAAAACCATAGTTCATATTTTCGAAATTTCTATGTACATCGGCGGACTGGGCTACCGGGATTTTGACCACTGGAGCGAAAACTGATTAATAGTTCTTTTTGTTCTTCATAGGAAAAGTTTAGCTTTTGTGGCACTCGAGGGTTCTTGGGAGGCCCCTAAAGCTCTGTTGGAGACCCTCTGTCATCTCTATTGGAAACGTTTCCGGTCTATTGGAGATCGATTTAAGAACATTATTGCTCAGGGAAAGGCGCCTACAGTTGGTGCCCTTACACAAATACACAAATTACGTTCTTAAAAATATTACTTTATTCTCAAAAATCATCTACGTTTAAGTATTTTGCACATTAAAGTCGTAATATATCATCAAATAGCGCACTGGATTTTGAAATTGTTGTTCCTAAGGGAATTGAAGTGGTTAATTGACACTCATGGTGCATTGCTGAATGCATTCATAAATGTACTGCACTTCGGAGTGCAAAATATATGAAAGAACAATAAGTGAAACATCATATCGTCTCTCTCTCAACTTCCGGCATTTTGCATATAAAAAGTAGAAATTTTTGTTAACCCTTGGTTTTTAGATTTGTTACGCACCATTGGCTGGAGGTTCGCGGCTGCGTATAATAAATTAATTTGTGAAGTAGATTTAAAGAAATAAAGTAATTAAAGTAATAAAGAAGAAAATGTTAAAATTATAAAAGTAAGAGAAACAAGGAGTTTTGATTCTTAACAAGGATACCCATTCGTTAAGAAATTGGTGACCCCGATCAAGACACGTGACAAAACGTGCAAACCATCACCTCAAACAATTCGGATTATTTCACAAAACAAAAAAGCTTTAGCAATGAAGATTTTTGTTCACAAAACACCAACGCAAACGCATAAACGCCAGCACCAACGCTGCAGTTCCAGCGCCAACCAGCCTACAAAAGCAACCTGCAATAATATTCATCTCTGCCACCACCGTCAAGAAGCAACCTCGAACCACTTTCAAATCAATCAACGTCAGGAATCAACCCCAAGCTTCCGGCAAACGAAGAAAGAAAACGTCCACAATTTCAACAAGAAGAGTAAGAAATTTCACCATAACCCTCTCTCATCGCTCAAAACCACGTGACCGACAATCCAGACAGAAGCACACCATCAGCAGTGAAATTATCATTGCAGTCAACATCATCTCTAACAAAATATTAACGAACAAAAAATGTAAGCAGGTAAACTTCCAGCCAATAATAGATTCTTTAACATTTTCATATTAAAAATATATACATACGTACATATATATATAGTTGTATTTTATCATAACATTACATATATTATCTATATTCTTATATAAAATAAAATGTCTGAAAGTGAGAGAAAAACGAATGAGCCTTCGAATAACGTTAATGACAATCCTTCTGACAATCCGATTCAGGACGCAGTTACTCCACCAACAAATCCTATCTCCCCAGGGCAACTCCCTGACGAAAGCAATATCAATTCAATTCGCGTCCGCCTCCCATCTTTTTGGGCAGCCAATCCAAAAACTTGGTTTATTCAAGCCGAGGCTCAGTTTAACGTATTTAAAATAACAAGTCAAGAAACGAAATACTGTCTCACGGTAGCGGCACTCCCTATCGAGACCTGTGAATCGGTAATTGATGTTCTTTCAGAACCACCCGCGCGAGATAAATATAATGTCTTGAAAAGCATATTAATAGAGAGACATTCGGTTTCGGAGATCAAGAGATTAGAGGCTTTATTAAATAAGGCGGATATTGGCGACCGAAAGCCATCCGAAGTTTTTCGCTCTATGAAGCAGCTCGCAGGAACCTCATTTAACGAGGATATTATAAAAAATTTGTGGATGCGTCGCCTTCCTCAGGCCATCAACATCGCTCTTCTTTCGGTCGGTTCAAAAAGCGTTGAAGAATTAGGGTCCATTGCGGACAAAATTTATGAAGCGTCTCAGAATGTTGGTGTTTATAGCATTGCTACACAAGGAACAGAACCATCTGTTGATCAAGGTTCGAATTTGGAAAAACGTTTATCCAAAAAAAAAACAAATGCAGATGTTTCTGAAGAAACTTTTATTGAAAACTTGCGTACCTCGATGAAAAATTTAATTCCAACGGATACTCGAACACCCAGTAAGACAGTTTTCATACCAGCTACTCTGCAGGACTGTGATTCAGCTTTCGTAAGGGTGGACAGAGTCAAGACCGGGTTGACAGCTCCGTATGAGGGACCGTACAAAGTCGTTCGACGCACGAGAAAGTATTTTGTTTTGAATGTAAAAAACAAAAACGTTTCTATTTCGATTGATAGATTGAAGCCCGCCTACACGATTGAAAATTTTGAAAAAAGCAAACAGTGATATTCAAAGTAGATGTAAATAAAAGTAATGTTGTTTTCGTTGAGAGGTTTGCACTGGGGAAGGGTGATGAAGTGGTTAATTGACACTCATGGTGCATTGCTGAATGCATTCATAAATGTACTGCACTTCGGAGTGCAAAATATATGAAAGAACAATAAGTGAAACATCATATCGTCTCTCTCTCAACTTCCGGCATTTTGCATATAAAAAGTAGAAATTTTTGTTAACCCTTGGTTTTTAGATTTGTTACGCACCATTGGCTGGAGGTTCGCGGCTGCGTATAATAAATTAATTTGTGAAGTAGATTTAAAGAAATAAAGTAATTAAAGTAATAAAGAAGAAAATGTTAAAATTATAAAAGTAAGAGAAACAAGGAGTTTTGATTCTTAACAAGGATACCCATTCGTTAAGAAAGAATCGATGCCGAGGCACAGGATCAACGAGCAACTGAATTGTGAAACGAGTATCCGATAGCACATTAGATGGTCTATCATTGTATAAGACGTGAAAAAAGGGAGAGGTTAGATAGTCTCGCAGAAAATGCAGAACATGTTGCAAGAAGAGAAGATATCACAAAATTGTACGAAATATCCAAAGAAATTGTCAGAAAAAAAAGGAACTCCAATAACTCTGTAATGGATGTGGATGGCAAACTATTGGTATCAATTGAGGATCAGCTACGCAGATGAAAGGATCACTTTTTTCCCTTCTGAATGAACATTCCGCCGAAGTGGCCGAGCTTAACGGGATGCGCAGACCCTGTAGGGGTATTGACATCAAACCCCTTTCTGTTGCGGAAATCCAATCTTCGATAAAGCTCCTCAAAAACAAAAATGCAGCTTGACTTGATAAAATAACAGCTGAATTCTTGAAAGCTGATCTCACTACAAGGACTAGTATAAGTTACATCCGTTGATAGAAACTGTTTGAAAAAACGAAACCTATCCCAAGGACTGGAATGATGGAGTGGTTGTTAAACTGCCGAAGAAAGGTGATCTTAAGAATTGCAACAATTGGCGTGGTATTTAAGTTTTGTCCGTTTTCCTCAAACTACTGGCAACCATTATTCTCGAACGGATAAAGGCTAGAAGCGACTCTATACTCGAGAAGCATCAAGATGGCTTTCGCAGCAGTCGATCGTGTGTCTACCCTGCGTATCGTCCTTGACCAGCCTGCGGAATTTCAATCACCGCTTTCCCTCATGTTCATGGATTTTGAGAATGCTTTTGACCGAGTTAATCGTGAATGTATTATGGAGATCTCTTCTTGATAGACGAAGCCCCAAAAAATGTTTGCCATTATAAGAGAGTCTTAAAACAACGTAACGTGCTATGTTTTGTACAATAGTCAGCTAACCGGCTCTTTTTAAGTGCCTTAATTCTTTTTACTTGCGACTTATAGGTACTATAAGGCAAGTTATGCATTCGTAAAAAAAATCGAACTCTAGATTTTGATCAAAGTTGACATTACGATGATAGCGAAGACGAAAAAAGTGGGTCTGGCAATTATGTCTGTCTGTCTGTCTGTCTGTCTGTCTGTTCGATTACAGCTAAACGGCTCGGCCGATTTTCTTCAAACTTGGTAGATATGGGTTTTGATTTTTTACCCCCGGATGTTTTTTGATTTGATTTTTTATGACCAAAAATAACGGTACCTGCCATACGATAACGGAGATTTTCTTAAAAAAAATTCAAAAAATTTTATTTAGTAAAACCTAGATAATGGTCGAAAAAAATTTTCAAAAAAGTGAGTGGTTTTGGTACCCTCCTTGGGACCATTTTTTTTGTTTTTGATTTTCTCAAAAACGGTACAACCGATTTGGATCATTTTTGTTATGCTAAAGCTTCCCAGCAGTTTGAATATTATTGTGTATTCAAATTTTCCAAAACAATTTTTTTCGATTTTTAAAAAAAGTTTCAAAATTTTTTTTTGAAAACTCAATATTTCGAAAACCCCATGCTCGATTTTTTCAAAACTTGATAAATAAAAGTTTGGAAAAATAATCTACAAGATATAAGAAAAATAAATTAATTTTAACTAAAAATAACGGTACCTTCCATACAAATGTTAAAAAATGGTTTTCGAAAATCGTATTTTTCTCGAAAACGGTTCCGAGAATTTCGCTTTAATTTTTTTTCTTACTATTATTTTTTAATACCTGTAATTTAATAAAAAAAATTTTGAAAACAAGATATTACTGAGTGTACCTACCAAGCTTCCCAAGTGTGAAAAGTTTAAATATCTGGGGTCTATGATAAATAACGAAGCTACTTGTGATGACGATATCAATCATCGCGTAAGCGTAGGGTGGATGAAGTGGCGGGAAAATTCTGCTATCTTCTGTGACAGAAAAATGCCCCCTAAGCTGAAAGGAAAGCTCTACACTTCAGTTGTGCGTCCAGCACTCACATACGGTTCACAATGTTGGACAATGTACAAAAAGTATGAGAGTAAGCTAACGGCAGCTGAGATGAAGATGCTTCGTATGACAGCAGGAGTTACAAAGCTTGATCGAATTAGAAGTACGAAGATCCGAGGAAGCCTTCATGTTAAGAATACCATTTCCCAAAAAATTGAACACGACCGACTCAGTTGGTATTGCCATGTTCAAAGGAGAGATCCTGAGAACCCCGTCAAAAGAGCAATATCATACAACGTTCCAATTCGGAGTAAAAAGAAAGGTAGGCCTAAACACTCCTGGTACAAACAAATGCAAAAACACCAGCATTCAGTTGGCCTCAGAAATGGAACAATACAAAACCGGGAGGCTTGCCGCCGATTTCTGAGGTCAACCCGGCGAACCCCACAGGCGGATCACTAGTGTGAAGCAGATACGTGGGAGAGTTATGATCCCCTCGACATCGAGATCATAACAGCGCCGAAACAAAGGAAGAAGAAGAAGTACCTACCATAGAACGATTTTTTAAAATTTTGAATTTCTCATTATTAGCATAACGGATTTTAATGAAATTTCGTACAGGGAAGCTTCTAAAAAGTTTAAAAAACATTGCATTTCAAAACTTTAAGAAAAATATTTTTTTGAATTTTGAAAAAAAAAATCAGTTTTTTGTTTTTTGAAAATTCAATTACTCGAAAACGGCTCAATACTTTTTTTGTAAATTTAATTTTTATTCATACAATAATAAAAACTTCAAATTGGCGTACCAACATTTATTCTTAAAAATGTTTTAAAATTTTCTTTTATAAAACCTTATTTTTTAAGAAACCACTACAAAGACTTATAATTTTTGTTCTTGCATAAATCTGTATTTGCTTGAATCACATGGCATCCTATTCTTACCTTTAACTACTAAAAAAGTTTTTTTTAGTCATTTAAAAAATGAATTTTATGCTTATGAACAGTTTCTCTAATAACATTAATTTTTGAAATTCTTAGTCTTTTACATAGGAGCAAGTTCGTGCGACCCAGTCGTGCATTTTATTTTGATTGCAATAGACGGCGTATTGATGGCCAGCGTTGTTGCAGTAGAAAGGCAGGGCATTCAATGGACACAGTTTGAAAGACTAAGGCCGATGATGTAATAAGTCTCCTGGAAGGTAACATCCGTGCTATTTTTTGCCTGCAAACCCTGGAAAGTCTTTGCTACCATCTGGATGAAAATACAGGCTTTTGTGAATCGCTGTCTACATCACATCCTGAAGATTCGCTGTGGCGCATAAGACAAGTCAAGATCGACTGAACTTCAACATAAGAAAGAGAAAATGGCAATGGATGGGTCACACACTTAGGAAACCAAACGATGATATTGCAAAGCGTACTTTAAATGGAATCCTCAGGGTTTACGGCTGGTTGAAAGACCAAGAACAACATGGAAATAAACTTCCCTACGAGAACCAGATTTCAAGAGAAAGACGTGGTCACAGTAAAAATATCGATTTGTTGGCGCCCTATGCCCCGAGCTGGGTTACATGACATGATGATGAAAAGAGTCGAATAAAATCGATTTCTTGAAAAAGGGCTAATTAGATGAAAGCGCTGTTCAAGGAATAATACAATAAGACAATTAAAAAAAAACACGTCAAAATTATATTATCGTAATGCGAATCTCTTCGCAAGAACTTTTTATGTACTCCATTCTGTGTATACTTCAGAGATGAACGAAACAAACACACCTTTTGAAAATTTCAGCTTTCTTAAGAAATTAGAAACTGCTGTCAAATGGAAATCCAATTTAAATTTGTGCAGTAATTGAGATTTAAATAACTTATACATACGAAGTCTTAAAAATTGAAAATTTATTTGTCCGTGGTTAGTTATGTAATATATAT
The DNA here is from genome assembly GCA_963931855.1 of Philhelius festivus. Lineage (NCBI taxonomy): Eukaryota > Metazoa > Arthropoda > Insecta > Diptera > Syrphidae > Philhelius > Philhelius festivus. The sequence continues at coordinate 29,576,992 of OZ007556.1, read as the reverse complement.
ACATACATAGATTCTCATAAGACAAATAATATTCGTTTCTAATAAGAACATGGTATAGAAAAGAAGAAAATGGAACAGAGGAAAATTGCGGGCTGCCAAAATATTGCATCAATACAAAATTTAATAGTTGTTTTCGAAAAAATTGAAATGTCAAATGAAAACTTTTTCTTGAAAACTGATGAAAAAGATAAATTGAAAGCAAGCAGATACCAAGAACTAGAAGCGGAGAAAATAACAAACGCACAGTTTGAGTTTCAGAAACAGGATAGATTTTATTTAAGCAAATAAAATAAATACAAAAGTAAATGAACACATGTTTAATATATGCTCTCTTGAACAAAGTGATATTTGTTACAGTACAAATTTACTTATTTTAACAAAAACCCCGTTTTTTGTTTTTGTGTGAAAAGGTGCTAATTCGATTTTCTCTTAAACGCACACTCAAACAGGTCGAAGACGGTTATGGCGAAAACCATTTGTCATTTAAAAACAATAAGCTACGAGCATAGCTGGGCACCGTTAATCAAACAGTTAACTTCGTTAATCGTTAATCCGCTACTAAAAAAGTTAGCTTCGTTAAACGTTAAAGCGTTAAATTTCAAGAATTAACGCAAGTTAACGTTAATCGTTAATCCGTTAACATGTGATAAAAATTGCATTTTTTTATATTTTTTTACTCTGAGCACCGGCGCGGCGCTAAGTAATGTCGGGCGTCCACTAGCCAATCAACGCACAAATTTTCGAATTCAACGCATTCAAGTCTAATGTACGGTGCCTTCAATTCTGTTCAACCAATGGGTTGGATCTACTTGTTGGCCGTTGCTCAACGAATTGCGCAACAAGTGTACGGGTAGTATACGAGCTCGTGTTGCTCCTTGAAAATGTTCGATCATCACGTTGAGCAACATTTTCAAGATAATGTGTTGCACATTATTTGTTCAACGCGTTGATCAACTTTTTAATTTTCTTTGGGATTTCTTGACGTAATATTGTGTTAAGTTGCGTTGGCTGCAGTGAAATGTGTCTACGTGGTTGAACAATTGCGTTGCCATGAACTTGCAGTTGTTGCAACTTGCAAACTGCAGTTTATTTTGGTTTTTCGTCATGGAAGGTGATAAAAAATCAGAGTGGACCACGGAATTAATTTTGCAAATGATTTCAGCAATTGAGGAAAATATATGGGACATTAAGAGCCTCTCTTATAAAAATCGAGATGCCAGGGAATTGGCTTGGTCTCAAATTTCCTCAAAAATGCAATTGCCAAAAAAAAAACAATTTTCTTCGCGACTCAAGAAAAAATTATCTACCCAGAATCGTCTTGGCTGTTTTTTCTTCCTTTGTCCTTCATTTTCTAATATTATTAATGCGGCAGCCACTTTTTTTTTCTTAGAGGAAATCATACTCATACGGAACAAATTTAAGAATATTTTAAAGCGAATGCGTGCGTCGACAACAAATGTACATACATATGTACCGAACTGAAGTCAAAATTATTTCAGGTTTGACGTTTGAGTTTTTTGTTTATCGTGGTGCCTTCAACGCGTTCCCCAACGAGTGATCCTTGTTTAAGTGTACGAAGGTTATCAACTCGTTCATTAAGTGGTTGAGCAACAATATCGAAAACGCAATTGATCAACTCGAAAAAAAAATGTTTTCTGTCAAAATCGAATAAGTTTATCAACTAGTGTACGAGGTTGTGCAACATTTGAGTAAATTGGTCAACTATTTGTACGGAGCTATTCAACACTGGAATAAGTTTTAAGAGTTGATCAACTAGGTGTGTTAGGTTAATCAACATATAGGAAAGTTGGTCAATTATGTGTACGGGGTTCCGAACGCATTTTGTTCAAATTTAATTGCTCAACGTGAATTACGTAATTTGCTGCACTAGTGTAAGAGGTTGTAAATCGTTTATCCAACGAAAGTGTTGAATAAAAAGTTGAACGAAGTTGGTTGAACTTATCGCGCACATATTGGACGACCGGCATAATGAAATGATCACACGAAACGAATCTCTTCGCAGACTCGCACGCGCCGTCAAAATATAATACGTACCTAGCTGTTTTTGTTTCACCCGCGGCACGCGCCGCACGGCACTTGTCTCATACTTTTCTGAACCTGTTTTTCGCGCCGCGCGGTAAATAGTAGGCATTGGATTAACGATTAAAAGTTAATCAGTTAATCAAAATTTTAACTTCGTTAATTAACGATTAACGGATTAACGAGTTAATTCCCAGCTATGGCTACGAGTATATTTAGTTGAAAATTCGACATTTTCTTGACTAAGACAATCATTGCCCTCTAAAGCAAGTAAGATAAAACTGTGCAATTCGTTTAGATTCTAATGAATCCCTTTATTTTGACAACTCATTTATTAAAATATAACTTTTCAGGACTTCTAACAGTTATGAAATTAACGTGTGAGATTTGTATGCGATTCAAAGTTTTGGACCTAAATTTGATTTCATTGCAGTTACTCGTATGTTATCGTGATTTAATTCCACTTTTGAACACACATTGTCCCACTATTCGTTGATAATGGCAAGGTAATTGGTATCTTCAAAAGAATTAAATCTTTTCAAAAGAGAAAGAGCAAAGAGGGAATCTGCTTCCAAATTGAGCTTACTCAAGGTAGAATCTAGAAGCTTAGTCAGAATCATTCGCTGGAAAGGTAATTTAGCAGCTAGGTATCTACCACATATCAAAGTGATTCTTAGAAGCGATAAAAATTAATTTCATGCTACCAAGTTGCTTTAAAGATTTCTTATTATATTTTTTTTTGGGGTTTTAAAAGGGTTAAAATTTAGCCTAAGGTAGATTTTTTTTTTTCATTCAAAATAATTATTGAACGATCAATGCAAATGTTTTGTAAAATCGTTCTAATGGACTGTACCTACTTCATTTGAACACAAAGTCAAACATGACCTTTTCAATATTCCACTTTTTATTTTACATTGTGTTATGTCTGTTGTTGAAATATTTGCACCTAACTATGTGCTTGACTACCTAGATGATGTTTACCTTATCCATTGGTACTCATTGAGCATTAAATTTGTTACACCATCATCATCGTCAGGTATATAGCGTCTTACCAATATCATTTTCTGGTTGCCATCTTGCTAATTGATAGCGCATCCATTAACATATTCAGAAATTGTTGCTTTTTCATAACTCACTAAAGCGTGCTAATCTAATGAATGACTGAGATACAGAAGATACACTGCTGTGCCAAACCTTGATTATGCATGTTTTCAAAATACACAATTGAAGCCTTTCAATACTTTCTAACCAGAATCTGAGGCAGCCATATGAAAAGAAAATCAGTGAAATTTTTTTTATCAAAAATCCAAAAAAAAACTTTTAAGAAGCTTCTGTATTAAAAAATGTATTCAAATCCGTTTTTTCGATAGTGAGAAATTCAAAAATCAAAAAATGCTTCTGGGGTAGGCACTTTTAGTAATGGCGTAATTTAATCTTTAGATCCTAAAAATGTAACTAAGGAAAAATTTAAAAAAAATTGTTCAAAATTTTAAGGGAAAAATAAGATTTTCGAAAACCATTTTTAAACATTTTGTATTGTGGATATCGTAATTTTTGAATATAAGAACAATCAGAAAAGTGATCAAAATCAATTGTACCGTTTTTGAAGAATTCGGAAAAAATGGTTGTATTGCCATTACTATTAAGAATTAGTTTTCGGATTTTTTTTTATTCAGACAGGCTCATATATTAAAAGTTTTCGTGGGCAACAGTAACGAGTGTTGTTACTTGGGAGGTACTGTTGTCCCAGAAAACTGTTGACATAGCCCTATTTGCCTGACAATTTAAAGGGTTTGTCGGCCAGTAATAAATATAAAAATATAAAAAACTGTGTCCTCCTAGAAGAACATCACAAATATCATCAAAAAACATGGCTAAGAGCATTGAGCTTTAAATGCAGTCTTGTGGAATGCCAGACGATAATTGAAATCAATTTAAAAAAAAACCGAACTTTTTCATGCAGATCCACTATGATAAGACAAAAATCTAATAGGTAACTATCATGGTGGGAGTTTTTGGGTGTGTGTACTTAGAAAGACTAAAATTATTGTCTCTTTTTCCGTCTTCCTAATCGTTCAATCGTGTTCCAGGCGGAACTCATGGCTATTAAAGAAGTCCTATCTTAGCTCAAAGAAAACGTGTTATCAACTACTGATATCCGCATCTTCTCGGATAGTGAAGGGGCTATTAATCTCTCTGGAATCGATCTCTACTTACTTTATAGTAGCCCGCTGATCTCTAATGGACATGGCGCAGCAGTTAAATACTAACCTCTGATGGATGTAATGACAAGGGACGGACATTCCAGGGAACTGTAAGACTGACGAACTCAAAAGTCAAAAGTGAAACAACATTACCTACCTATGGGTCTTGTGAATAAAAAAAAAAACTTAAAACTTTTTTTTGGGGGGAGTTTAAGTCAGCTAGTCATAGCTTTTACTTGCAGCTAAAGCTAGACAGTTCTAGCTTAAGCTTTGTTTTATGTAAATAAAAAAATGATAACGCTAAACAGCTTATGCTAGAAAATTCTAGCTAAAGCTTCGTAACTTAAGCTGTTCGTTTTTTATTCACATGTTTCGACTAGGTAGCTTAAGCTAGAACTGTACATGTATGACCGAATGCAAGGTTGTTATCTGTTCTATAGGTTAAGTATTGGTTTCGGGTAAAAAATGTTTTTATCATATCGTCCGTCAGTCTCTGCGTCTATACGCTCACTGTCCTATTCTTGAGCTATTCCCTTATATTAAATTAACAGCTCGCACAAGTTTTTAGTACCTGCTTCATAGAATACTGAAAATAAGACCTAGTCAAAGCTTTCTAGACAGGTCGAAAAAATCTTGAAATTTTTGTGGCCTAAACTAAAATATTCTAGTTTAAGCTATTTTTATTCACAAAAATTGAAGCTTAGGCTTGGAAAACAAGCTAAAACTAAATGAATTTAGTGTTGGCTATTTTAAAATAGCTATTCCTAGAAAACATCTTTAACTAGCTAGCTTAAGCTTATTTTTATTCACTAAAAATCCAGCTTTTACTTAAAAATCCAAGTTACGTGATAAGGCTAATAATTATACCCATCGCTCCATGTAAACTTTTTCTGAAGCTATACGCTCTAGGGAGGACAAAGCTAAGATGGAGTAATTTGACACCTGTCTAAGGTCTAATAACAAGACATATCTGACCAAAGCTTGATCTAAGGGTATTTGGAAAAAAATTTACATAACGAAAAATTGGTTTTGAGATTTTTTTCCTAAAATGAAAAGAATTTTTCATGACAAGAGATACTCTTGGATAACTTGTCACTTCATCCCAAAGAGCAGCACCCCTAAAAAATAATTTTCGTTTTTTTTTAAATAACAATACCTAGGGAGTGAACCAAGACATGCTACATGACAGTCCATAGTCCAACCCTCCAACAATCGTACCAAGAGATACATACTACTGAGTATAAAAATAAAATTTTATTTTCAAGGGACGTCAATTTACAATTTAGTTTTCGAGTTATTGTGCCAGTCCATTTGAAAAAAAAGTCGGTAAACATTTTTAGTATGCTGAGTTTGCTCTTGTGTAAATTTTAAAAATGTTTGTAATTTAATATTAAACATGGTTTTAATGAGATAAAAATGTCGTCTGATTTCAAGAAAAGTATACATTTATACCAACAAAGTTTAAAAATCGTTATATTACCAGATACATTTTTTTATATAAGAAATTTCTTTAACATTTTTCAAGAAAAAAATGCAAATGTTAAGGATTTGGTAATATAGATTTTAAGAAATAATTTCCAAAAATAATCGTTAACACGCTTTGAAGATATTGATCTTTCAAAACAAAAATTTTGAATTTTTTTCCAAATAACCCAACAAATATTTTTTCGAATATTTTTGTATAAAATATTATTTTAAATTTAAAGGAGCTTTTGTACAAAAAGCAGTTTTATCGCAGGTACCTTTAGTAATATTTCTTCCCAAAACTTTTTTTATCCAAAAAGTAGTCCATGCCCATAAAAACAGACCTTATTATTTATATCAAAATCGTTAGAGCCGTTTTCTAGATAAATAAGGTTTTGCATAATGGCTGTATCGCAGGCACCGTTAGTTTTGGAGCTAAAATTTAAATTTCTCCTCTACGGAATCACGGAAGACCCTTAGGCATAGGATGTAGAAAGAAGTACAGACCTGCGGACATACAGAAAGATGTTTTTATGTACTAAATTTTCCTTAAAATTCTTATTTAAAAAATATTATTTGCAAATTGATAATACGAGTATTTAATGATATACATTTTTGGGCGTAATTTTATATTTTATATTTTTTTAAAATTCAAAGGAGCGCCTGTACAAAATTTTTGGTTAAAATCGTTGAAGTCATTAATGAGAAAGTCAAAAATTAAAAAAGAGTCTACAGGTACCGTTAATACCATTTTTTCGTAAATTTTTGTTGAACAAAATGTAGTTCATGCACATAATAGGAAACATAATTTTTACTTGCGACGTTTAGATACTATAAGGCAACTTATACACATTCGTAAAAAAAATAGAGGCTTGATCAAAGTTGACATTTCGATGATAGAGAACACGAAAGAGGTGGGTCCCGCAATTCTGTCTGTCTATCTGTCTGTCTGCCGGTCTGTCTTTTCAACTACAGCTTAAAAGGCTCCACCGATTTTCTTTGGACTTGGTAAATATCATATTTAATTTTTCTACCCAAAAGTTTTTCTCTTTTTTTTTAAGACCAAAAATAACGGTACCTGCCATAGGATTTTTTTCGAAATCTTTAAATATTTTTTTTCTCAAAAACAAAAATCCTTAAGTTAAAGCTAGTAGAAAAAAAAAATTCCGAAAAATGGTTATTAATGGTACCCCCCATGGAACCATTTTTCTGATTTTCTCAAAAATAGTTCAACCGATTTTTATAATTTGTTTATGCTAAGGCTCCCTTAAAGTTTGAATAGTATTCTGTATTCAAATTCTCCAAAAAACTATGTTTGGATTTCGAAAAACAAATTGAATTTTTCAAAACCCAATATTTCGAAAACCCCTTGCTCGAATTTTTTCAAACTTAATAATTAAAAGTTTTTTGTTACAATCTACACGATGTGAGAAGAAAAATTAATTTTATCTAAAAATAACCATACAAATGTATGTTTTAAAAAATTGCTTTCGAAAATGGTATTTTTCTCAAAAAACGGCAGTCAGATTTTTTTTTGGAAAATTCGATATCTCAAAAACAACTCAATATTTTTTTTGCAATTTTTTTTTCTCTAATAACATTCATTTTTGAAATTTTTGGTCAAATTTTTATCAAAATCGTTAGAGCCTTTTTCGAAATAAAAAAGATTTTGCATTAAGGCCAGCCTTGTAGCTGGTTTAGGGAATCACCGAAGACCCTTAAGTACCGAGTTTAAAGGAAATACCTCCACTATAATAAAGATATACTCGTATAGTAGCTTTACAGTATCACAAAAAAAAAAGGAGCACAGCACTGTTAATAGTTTCTTTGAATCTATAAATATCTCATCATCTATCTGAAAGCGATGGTAATGTCGCTATGTCGTGCTTCCAAATATTTATTTTTTAAATCATTTTTAATTCAGGGATTTTTCAATTTCTATAGTGTATTGTTGTTTTTCTTTTTTTTTTGTATTCGAAGAATGGAATGACCAGTCGTCAAAGTGATAAACACATTGCGACTATTACCTAAATTGGTTATCGTTTTATCATGAAAGCTTTGAAGACGATCTGCATGTGACCCCATTTCTTAACCAAATAAACATGATAAATTTGTTTGTTTAAAAAATTACATCAGAGAGTTTGTTTTTAATCTTGTGACTTAAATAAACTGTTATAATTAAAGGTCATTCTAGTGGAAGGTATATTGAGTTCATAAAAATAATTGATATATCGTGATAGATTTGGTGACTTTATTAGTGTTACATAAGTCTTTGAGAAGATATTGTGGAGTTTTACAAATTTGAAAGCCACTTAAAGTGGTACAACATTTTTCTTCAAGTTAAAGGTCAGATTTGAAACCAGGTAGGAAACTAATCTTCTTTGGTAGTAATATTGGTCGTGGACTGCAACTCAAGCTGATTTCAACATCTTTTCTTATAAGGGGTCAGCCAAATATGAATTTCTTTTCGGAAATTAATTTTTCACTAACTGGGTTTTGTTGACATGAGAATGAACAATTATGATGATGATGATAAAATGTGTCTAAGGGATGATAACACACTTATAGTGTATATGTTTAGGTCAGCAGGACCGGCCCGAGCTATATTAGAGCCCTGCGCAAGCTTCATCAGTGGCGCCCTTCATTTGCGGTGATTGACGGAAGTAGTCATTTCCTCACTATCCAAGGAGTAGAATTTGCAATGCGTTTTTTTTAACGAGGTATTTCCAAGAGGCCTATTCCTAGAAAATACATAAATATCTAATTAAAATAAATATGATTTTTATTAAAAACTAAGAAATCAAAAATATGTATATCACAAAAATAATAGTAACTAAGGAATACAAAAATAATTGTAAACTAAAGTCAAAAAATACATCACAGAATTTTAGGAACTGAAAAAAATATTTTTTGATGTAAAAAGTATTTAAAAAAACTAATTCAAAAACATAACAACATACAAATAAATAATTAACTTATTAATTATTGTTGAATTAAAGTTTTATATTCAAATTTACATATTTGTTCAGTGTAGGAAATAATAATAAAATTGTTATTTTAATAAAAATAAATGGAACCGAATTTATTTCAATAGATTAACTTTTCTGGCTTCTGTTTTAGCAAACTCAGTTACCAGATCATCATAATCTAATGACCCAACAAACTCTGTCTCTATAACCATGATTGACAAGTCAATTTATCTTTCTTGAGTCATTGGGGTCCTGAAGTAGTTTTTTTTATTAATTTTAGTTTTGAAAAACTACGTTATTTGAGGAAATTGTGATGGTATCTCTAGATTTCTTCAGCTGATAGCACGTCAGTGAATTGTTCTTCTCATCGCATTTCTAGTAAAGAGTTCTTATAGTAGCTTCCAGAACTAGAACGCTATTAGATAAATTAACAGAGGGACTTTTGTTAATACTTACCATGTTGTTATATTATTTTTTTTCTAAAATATCAAACTTCCTAATGACTCTGCAGTGTTTATATTCTCAACGTTTCCATCCTCAGATAATTCAATAATACCTATATTAATCTCCTAAGATTTTTACTTGCGACTTATAGATACTATAAGGCAAGTTATGCATTCTGCGAAAAAAAATCGAACTCGAGATTTTGATTAAAGTTCACATTACGATGATAGCGAAGAACAAACACTTGGTCTCGCAATTCTGTCTGTCTGTCTGTCTGTCGGTTTGACTACAGCCCAAACGGCTCGGCCGATTTTCTTCAAACTTGGTAGATATGGGTTTTAATTTCCCCCCCCCCCCACACATTTTTTCTTTTTTTTTTAAGACCAAAAATAACAGTACCTGCCATACGATTTTTTTCGAAATTTTATAAATATTTTTTTTTTTCAAAAACTGTCCCACAGAATTTTTTAAAAAAAATTTGAAAAATTTCATTTAGTTAAAACTAGGTAATGGTTGAAAAAAAATAAAAAAAAAACTGTTATTTTTGGTAGCCCCCCTTGGTCCATTTTTTTTTTTTTTGATTTTCTCAAAAACGGTACCAACGATTTTGATCATTTTTTTGTGGTAAAGCTCCTCCACAGTTTGAATATTATTACATATTCAAATTTCCAAATTTTTTATTTTTTGGATTTTAAAAAAAAAATTTAAAATTTTTTTTTGAAACCCAATATTTCGAAAACCCTAAGATCGACTTTTTTCAAACTTGATAAATAAAAGTTTTTTAACATAATAAACAAGATTTGAGAAAAAAATTTTGTTTTATCTAAAACTAACGGTAACTTCCATACAAATTTTAAAAAATGGTTTTCGACAAACGTATTTTTCTCGAAAACGGTTCCGAGAATTTTGCTAAAATTTTTTTTCTTTTGATTAATTTTAATGATCTATAATTTAATAAAAAAATTGAAATCTTGATATTACTGACTGTACCTACCATAGAACGATTTTTTTGAATTTCTCATTATCGGCATAACGGATTTTAATGAAATTTTTTATAAAGAAGCTTCTAAAAAGTTTAAAAAACATTGCATTTCAAAACTTAAAAAAAAAATATTTTTTTTCAATTTAAAAAAAAGTCATTTTTTTTTTTGGAAACGGCTAAATATTTTTCTTGGAAATTAGACTATTATTCGTACAATAATTAAAACCTAAGATTGGCGTACCAAAATTTTTTCTTAAAAATGTTTTACGAATTTTTTACATAAAAGCTTATTTTCTTAAGGAACCACTACAACGACTTATAATTTTTGATCTTCCATAAATTTATATTTGCATAGCATTCTGTTTTTATCTCTTACTACTAAAAGAATTAAAAAAAATTCATTTTATGCTTATGAACAGTTTTTTTTAATAACACCCGTTTTTAAAATTCCTAGTCTATTACATAGGAGCAAGTTCGTGCGACCCAGTCGTGCATTTTATTTTAAATGATTTTAAACCATCTAGTCTACTTTCCCATCTGGTTTTATAAAGGGGTTTTAGGGTCAAACCAGCGAAATTTTTTGTATATATATGTACATTATGTCCCAACGCATTGTTGAACCTGATACAAAGTTTTATAGGCATTGATCAATGACAGAAAGCTTAACAGCTTCCAACGAACAGCAAGCTCAATCATTAACAACCAACAACAACCAAAGGGAATGCAAGCAGCCTGAACAAAATAAGCTCTTGGTTCAAGACTCTTAATTTTTTCTTGAACACCAGCCTGTTTTCCTTTCATGTTTGAACCATTATCATAACCTTATCCATACACATACGCTACTGGAATAGGAGTGTAGCAAGTTCTATTTTCAATATAGATTCCCTATCCTTTCTTTTGTTTTGAGTTTTTTTTTTTACCACAATAGACAAATAAAGTAATTATACTCTGTCCAACAAAAATTGTCAGTACAGGCCTTATGGGAAAGCTTTTTCTAAAGCAGTGGCGCCTGATGCACCCTCACTACAATGCGTTAGGAAAAATGCCAGTAAAAAAAGAGCAAGCCACTGACTTTTCTTAAGGAATTGTTGTTGTAATTCTTTGCAAAAAGTTATACACCCCAACTTGACCGTCGTATCCCACTGCTGATGAGATACTGTCAAGAGTGTCAAGTGTCACTCAATACGATCGTGCGCTCTTTATCTACATCAAAACAGAGTTACCATTATCATTCTCAATTGCAAGCAAGGAGCTTTTTCAGTGGTTTTTGTTAAGGAGCTTTTGGGATTTGATGCTTTTGAGAACACATTTTAAGAAGATGAGTATGTTGAGTGTTGTCACATTGCTTTTCAACTTAAAAAAAACGCGCATATAATCTTACCGCTTGGCGTTGTGGGAAAATGTAAATTGAATATTGTTTTCAGTCGTTTTGAATCGGCAGACGGTAGCTCTACGCGTTTTTTACTCTCATTTGCGGCGATTTATAATATAAACTACGGAATCCCTGTGAGAGCTTTAAAAGGCGACACACTTATGCATGGCAATGCAACCAGAATGAGAGACAAACGTCCTATCTTCCCTGTACTGACAATTTTTGTTGGACAGAGTATAGATTAGTCAAAAAATCCCTTTTTTTAAATGTAAACAATAACTGGCAAGAACAAAAAATAGAGAAAAGGAGAAATTGAATAAAGCAGATTCACTCATTAACGACAAACCTCAGGATTTTGGTCATCGCATCATCATCACTCATTATTTCCATATTTCAACCCTTTGTCTCATCCCGACACACGCACACGAGGCACACGACATGACAGTGATAAAATTTCACTCATAAAGAGAGCACAGTGCCAAACTAAAACATAGTACCAAAAATACTCAACCGGGAGAGTTTAAATTCATAGACGCAACTTTTAATTTTGCGCGCTGTTATGTCAATGAGTATGAATTTTGTACCTCAGAATGTCTGTTTGAGTAACATTGCTGACTTCGATTTCATATAGAAGAACTGACATCGGGAGCATGTTATCAACATGCAAGCTGTTAATTTCTGTATTTGCTGTTGAAATTTTGTTTTATGTTACACTGCATAGGGGAGGGTTATCAAAATAAAAAAAATGCCTTCACTCATACACGCGATAGTGAGTGTGAAGAATAACGTAACAGATTGATAAAGAGAAAAAATAGCAAATAGGTAGGTATCTGTTGTTAAGCGAACAAAATCGTGCACTTTGTAAATATTTTCTGATGTAGTTTTTTACTGTGGGAGTGTGGGTGTGTATAGGCAATTAAACATCGACTTATTTTTGGAATAGTATAGAAACTCGTATGTTTATATCTATCTTTAAATTCAGAATTAGCTGTTAGTTATATAATGAATATCAATATTGGTATGAGCTATAAAAAGAAATGAGACTTAAAAGAGGAGGTAGATAGTGATTCATAGTGATTGCCGGATTGACCTGCAAGGTCAGTAATTTGAGTAGGCTTGTGAACGAGCTAAGTCAAGTTGTTTAACTCGGAAAAAAAAATTGTATTCAAAATAAAGCCATAATGTGGTTGAGACTGATAACAAGCAACATCATTACGTACTATATGGTAAGGCATTGGTGAGGGAAGAATAAAGCCACTAAGCTATAACCAGGAAGGCTGCATTCCATTAATATTAATTTTATAACAACACTGCTTTCGAATGTAGTAGAAATAATTAAGGCTGGTATTCACCGAGTGTGGTCCCGACCACTCCTAAACTAACGAGCGCTCTCTTCGAAAGTTTGTTCGAAAATTCGAAAACTAAACAAACTAAACAAACGACGGTGAGTGCAGAACCAAAACCAGTTATCGTCACCAGCAACGCTCCCCAAGCAAAATACAAAATTGATCGAAGGATTCTCACTGCCAGCTGTCATTCAAGTTCGAAAACAGTTTGATTTCACAGTTTGGGTATGCCTGACCAAGAGAGAGTGGCTCTCATTTTCGAACTTCGAAAAACACTTGTGAGTGGTTGGTGAATACCCCAAAGAAATTTCAAGTTAAGAGCCTCGTAAAGTTAAGAGCCGCTTAGGAGCGCTCGGTGAATACCAGCCTAAGTGTGTAAAATCTTAAGGGCAACTTTGATTGATTAATTTATTACTTCGTTTAGTCACCCTTCATTATGGAGACATTTTTATTCAGATTGATTTGAGATATCTTACAAACCTCTGTGAAATGGCGGATACCATATCAGTCTGTCGTGAAACCGAATGCAGGTGACATTCCAGTTTGAAGTCAATCTGATACCTACTACTTATTATTTTATTGACTTGCAGGACGGGCGGGCAGCGCCACAGCGGTGATGGTGGCAATTTGCATTTCCTTATGTCAAACTTAAATGAATATCTAAGACTAAGTTGAACTGTTTAAAACATGTGTCTTGTTGTTGTAGCAAACTTAGGCCATACCTAAGTAAAAGCTTACAAAAATCAAAGGGAGATTTCATGAAATTCGTTTAAGTCGTACACTTACAATAATTCTGAAACCTTGAAGTTAACTTGGCTTATGCAACTTGGTTTATATCAGCGTCTGATGTAGACAAAATCAAAAATTGGAATCTTTCAATAACACGCCAATATTCTTCTCCTTACAATGTGCCCTTAGTGTGATGGATACCTATATACTTAAGATATCTCATAAAACGAGATATGTTATAATTAAAATAAAAGCTCAAGTGACCTCAACTCCAAGGTGCGTTTCGCCCAGGTACGACAGTGGGCTCATCAGTTAGATGCTGCCGTACCCTTCTAAGACGCAAATATTGGTCGATGTTTATCAACTCTTATAAAATTTACAGCTTTAACAGACTGTGAATTTTATTTTTTTAGGGGAATTTGATCAAATTCAGACACCTAGAATAATAACGTCCGTGGTCAGACTATTAAATCAATGAATATAATTGAGAATTATCTCTGTTTAAGTGGAGTGATTGAATTAAATTCAAATAAAAGCTCAAGTGACCTCAACTCCAAGGTGCGTTTCGCCCAGGTACGACAGTGGGCTCATCAGTTAGATGCTGCCGTACCCTTCTAAGACGCAAATATTGGTCGATGTTTATCAACTCTTATAAAATTTACAGCTTTAACAGACTGTGAATTTTATTCTAGGTGTCTGAATTTGATCAAATTCCCCTAGAAAAATAAAATTCACAGTCTGTTAAAGCTGTAAATTTTATAAGAGTTGATAAACATCGACCAATATTTGCGTCTTAGAAGGGTACGGCAGCATCTAACTGATGAGCCCACTGTCGTACCTGGGCGAAACGCACCTTGGAGTTGAGGTCACTTGAGCTTTTATTTGAATTTAATTCAATCACTCCACTTAAACAGAGATAATTCTCAATTATATTATGTTATAATTATTTAAGACTTACCTATAGGTCTAAGAGTTAAAGGTGTCAAATCAAAATTCAGAAAGCAAAACAAAACAGATCTCATTACTTTCAAGTCAAACTGTTCCTCTTTAATCACACTGAATTTATTAGTTAATCCCTTCCTTATATCTTACAATTAGTTTTAAGCAAGATTCTTTAAAAAAAATTCTTTAAGCCCAAACAACCTCGCGCCACTAATTGCTTGTAAACACAGGTCACAAGTAAATTCAGGCATCCGGCATGTCGTGGTGGTGGTGCTACAAATCGTTTGGTTTATCCAACGTTCTGTTCCCATCTCGACATCACTCCATAGAGAGAGAGAGAGGTTGCATCCTGCTAATTAGCCAGAAATGTTTTGCCATGCACATAGCTTCACCTTGCAACTAATTGAGCTCAAGCCTTATACATTTAAGTATATTCTTCGCAGGCCGAGCAAACACACTTATAGGACTCGGCAAGCATCAGAAGCAGCACCAGCAGAGTGCAGTAGCAAGAAGCACCCAACCCAAAGACTTGTTAAGGTTAAAATTGGTCGTGTGCGTAACCAGGAAGCCATTGTGGCACAGAACTCCCATATCGGTGCTGGCCATCCAAAGCAGGTGCCATTCAGAGGAAACACACCTCGGGGGGTAATCTTTTGCTTTTTACCACCAACCTCAGCCGTGTATGGGTTGCCAAAATAAAAACTCAATTATGAGGTGAATACGAATTAGATTCAGTATATAAATAAACCGCCGCAACGCAGTCGCCGTCGGCCGCAACGTCGCGTCGCTTTGCCATCACCTTCCACCGGAAGGATGCAAATTTAGGCCGTCGAATTTCGGCAGATTCGATTTTCCAAATTATTTTTGGTCAACCTCACTACAAAACACCACCTGTTCGTGGTCTCACATGACAATTAACGGTGGCCTAACACCAACAATAGTCATGATGTTATCGGCGGAATGTCATTAACTTTTTCGAATTAAGCTTTTTGTGTGTTAATTTGTAACGTACATTCTTCTATTTCCGCTGCCGGCCGGGGCTATTGTTTTTGGTCAAACCGGAAAGCTCTCATTGATATCTAACGCTGTTAATGTGTGAAGTTTTTATTTTGGTAAAAACCTATGCGTTGCACGTCGGGGATTATAATATTTATAATTATTGATGCGGAGCAATATTTTTGCATGAATTAAACTTTTCTGAGGTTTATGACCTTTTTTGAATAATTCGACTGTTTTAATTAAAACAATGGAAAATATCAATCAAAATTTTTCGAGTTCAATGGATTGATTTTTACACGGACACTGTATTGGAACATGAATGTTTTATGTCTAAGCCCCCCAAAAATTTCTCAAAAGTCTTTTGAGCACTGGATTTAAGCCCAGGTTTTCAGGATAGTACGAGTATTTTCTTTTTGGTAAAGGTTTTTCAATAAGGGCGGTAAAATGTTGAAATGGAATAAAACAAGCTGTGTTTGAGTTATTAACAAGATTCTATTTTTAATTAAAAGGAATATGACTTCGTTCAAATGCTTGCCTCAGCTTCTTACGGTGCCATGGCCATGGATCCCAGTGTTGCAATTTTTAATGACTCTTCCGCATAGATCCGCTTGAATTTGAGAGATGGCCTTTGTTATGTTCACCTTAAGGACATCAGTCGATCGTGATTTATTCGTATACACCTGTGACTTCAGGAAACCCCCCAAGGAAAAGTCCAAAAGTCAAAGCGCTTGACCTTGGTGCCCCGATTTCCATTGTCTTCGCGTTAAATGTTCATAAATCGCTCGTGCAAATTGTCCATTGTGGAACGGTCTGTGGTTTGCGATCGTCCCAAATTCATGTTGTGAAGGCTATATTTTTCCATATGGATTTGACACGACAGAATTAATAAATTTTACACATGTAGCTAATATTAATATGGTGGCCATCAGCTGTCAAAGCTGCAAATCTCTATTGGAAAACCCAGTAAGAAGAATTACACCCTTTGCAAAACAAATATACTACCAGTCAAAAGAAAGCGTTTATTGTGTTCTTTCAAAATAAAGGAGGGAGAAGGAAGGGGTGAAGTAAGACTAGAAAGAAATACCTCAAATACATTGGCTTGGTTACTTTTACCGAATGAACAACAAAGCTTCAGCAATAAGATTCCCAGCCACCCCGTTAGAGACGAAAAACAAAAACCGAAAATCCGGCTTATAGACCAAGTCAACAGGGATGCCAAAGTGCTTAATCTAGATGACTTGAAGCACTGGGTATTAGGTAGCGACCCTTCATGGATCGGTTATGTAAACTAAATCCGGTTGGACATCTCGTGTTTTATTTCAAATTATGTGTTATTTTGACACTGACAGCTGTTTCCCGCTCGAAATCTTGACAGTAAGTCAGTATCATATCTCTGTGGAATGAAATGAGTCGCTTTATGCTTCAATAACGTTAGGAAATATTGAAAACTTATTTCCCAAGTGAATGCTGTGTAGCCCAAACAGTGTGTTTTTTGAAAAGCAGTTTTGGCCGAAATGAAGCACCCACCGCGCCTGCTGTCCGCAAGCTTGTGCAAAAATTTTATGAGACTGGTATGCTAGTGGATAATACTCGATAATAATCGATAGTACGGTCGATATAATTTAATGTTTGAAGATTATTTCATGCAAATGTTGGTCGCGGCTGCGCCTCAAATGGTCCATCCGCTTAGTCCAATTTTGGCATACACTTTTTAACATTTCGGCCGGTATCTCACGAATAAATGCTTAAATGTTGGCTTCCAGTGCGTCAATCGAAGCGGGCTTGTCGCTATAGATATGAGCCTTAACATAGCCCCACAAAAAGTAATCTGGAGGCGTTAAATTGCACGATCTAGGCGGCCAATTGACCGGCCCAAAACGTGAAATAAACTGTTCACCGAACTCGCTTCTCAATTGGTCCATTGTTACGCGCGCTGCATGAGGCACCGTCACCCATGTCATGCAAGTCAAGCTCTTCCATTTTGCGCAAAAAAAGTTTCTTATCATCGCACGTCAGAGCTCACCATTCACAGTAACGTTGCGATTCGCATCACCTTTGAAGAAATATGGCCCAAAGTTTCCGCCAGCCCATTATCCGCATCAAACAGTGACTTTTTCTGGATGCATTGATAGCTATTGCAATGCTTCTGGCTGATTTTCACTCCAAATACGGCATTTTTGTTTGTTCACGTATCCATTCAACCAGAAATGAGCTTCGTCGCTGAACACAATACGGCGCACAGTGGTAAAAATGGCATATTTAGGTGGACATGGGCTCATAACTTTTGAACGAGTTGAGATATTTTGACAATTTTTTTTGTAAAATGAAGGTAAAATATTCATATATTTAATTGCTAAGTTTTGAAAAAAATGGTTCACAACTCATTTTAGAATCTTGTGTTGAAATACAACTTTCTAAAAAATATTTTGTTTTTAATTATTATTTGCAATTAAAACAGTCGAGTTTTATTTGTTTGTTTTTAGTTTCAAATAAAATCGTCATTTTAGAGAAATCAAAGGTTCCAAACAGGATTTAGGCTAAAAATCGTGATAAAAAGATCAAATACCTAATATAAATAATTTAACCAAAAAAAAAATGTGTTCTCATTATTTTTATTCTTTCTAAAAATCGAGTACTCTCCTTATCAGCTCAAATAAAAAAAAGTAATTTTCCAACACACGTTTTTATATGTTTATGTACACCAAAAAACTGAAAATGTCCACAAAAAAAAATTATAATTTTTGTTAACTTAAAAAGCTTTTCATAAAAACTACATTTTTTTTTATTTGATTTTTTTTCATAAATTAATTTTTATTAAATTCAAAACTTAGAACAGAACATTTTGTTTTAAATTGTATCGCTTAAAACAAATTCAACTGGCCTAAGAAAACAGCATTTGAGTTATCCCTGTATTATTTCATACCGGTAAGGATTATGCCAATGAAGACTTTTAAAGGAAATAAAAGTAAACAATAACACAGATTGCAAAGAAAACACAACCCCTCGTTTTTTGGAGAATCATTAACTTATCATTCGTTATAACTGGAATCATTAAAGGTTTAAAAAAATATTTGGCATTTCAAGTAAGTTTTTAATAGTTTTCGGTTTATATAAGGGAAACGGTTGAGTTATATTCAATACCAGCAAGTGCTCATAATTGCGAGAAGAAAGGACTACATTTGATTGAAAGAGCAGAATGGAGATTTCTTTCATACTTACGAACCAAAAAAAATACGAAAAAATACGACCCATTTTTCACGCAGTTTAGTTAAGAACATTTTCACCGAATTTATTAAAAGTTCTTTTTCACGCTCATCATTGATACCTTTTGTAACAGATTGGTCACTCACATATTGACGTACAGCAGAATCCTTATTTTTAGCTGATTGTTCCACCCAGACATCATAAAGTTCCTTTCTTGAGAACGTCATTTTCTGGCAAATTCGCCCTATCTATTGCATATGGTTGTATATGGTTGAAAATGCAATCAATATTTTATCTTTATACATTAAGCTGTCGGACAGCGAAAACCGGAACGCGGGACTAGGTGGGAAAAAAAAGTTGCAGCTTAGTAAACTTTTTTTTAAAGATAAAGCTAAGCAAATCCAGCTGCTAAGCTAATTAAGAATAGTTTATATAAAACTCAAATGCAATATTATAGAGATATACAGTACTTACCATTTCCAACACTTTTCAAAAAAAAAAAAAAAAATTAACACCTAACTGAATTTTATTGTAACTTTTTTCATTGTTGGTTTTTCACCAATGGCTAATTAAAGACCGCTGTTCTACAAGTTATACTGTCTCAAAAAAAAAAAAATGGTGTGGTTTCATAGTTGTCAATCATTCCTTATAACAATATGAAGCCCAGTTAGTCTATTGATTAACATAAAATTTGAACCAAATGTCCACCTAAATATGCCATTTTTACCACTGTGCGGCGCTGAGTCGATAATTCACGATCATCACTAACACTGGCCGATACAGCTGCGATATTTTAATCAGTTCGCACTCTACGTAAGCGTGTTGGTGGTTTAATGTCCAACAATGTAAATTTGGTGCAAAATTTAGTCATACAAATTTTATATAAAAATAATTGAACTTAAGTCACTATTTATAGTTAAGCCGCCTATGAGCTAAAAAATTCAAATTTTAATACATATGTAGTATCTTATTAGTTGTAAGCCAAATTGTAAATAGTATACTCAATAAAACAAAATTGAAAAATTAAAATTACATATAGACCAAACTGAAGATGTTTCAAAATGACATAAGACACGAAACGTGCGTGAGCTGTCAAAACCAATGTTGCCAAAAAGAAAATAACAAAAAAATCACCCATTGTAAAGTTCTTTAAACTTAAATAGGGTAATTTGTACAATGTTATGTCGATCAACTTTCCAAACAAATAATAAACAGTATACCCTCAAAAGTGAAAATCCCCAAAATTACCAATAATTTACGCATATCATTTAAGAAAAAGACAAACGCAGATTTTTCTCTAATACGTTAATTTTATGTTTGAAATAACATTTTATCTTCAACACATAAAAGTTCAGCTTTTATGAGGTAGGAGCGAGAAATGAAGATGAAAAAAAGATGAAACTTAACTAATGAATGTGATGTGATGACAGGTGATTATCATTTCAAACCTCTTATAGAAAAAGGCGATATCTATAGATGAATTATTAAAAAAAAAATACGTGGGTGTGTGAAATCGGGCCTGAGGCTCTGGTGGCTTATTGATTTAATCGGTTTTATATTGACGTTTGAATTAGGTTTTCCTTTGTGTTTTGTCAGATACCGCAATTTTATATTGTCACTAAATATACCCAGCTTATAAAGCTAAAGGGTTATAGAGTTTTATATGATTTTAAAATTTTGTGTGACAAAAAAGCAAATCATAGAAAACAGTTTGTTTTTCTGTGAGAAAAATTGTTTCATCTTTTTTGTAATACCTACATAGGCTTAAACACAAATAAACTATTAAGAATTAAGAAGAAGAAGTGTTTAGCAAAATACGAGCTGCCAAAATTCAATTTTACAGTAGAAACTTAGATCACTCAAAGAATAGTTTTAGTTTTAGTTTTATTTCATCAATTCGAATATAAATTCTCTTAGACTAAGATAATTGACATCATTAATCGTTGGTGGGTATATACAAATAAAAGTACAATCAGACAAAATAATAACA
Source organism: Philhelius festivus (assembly GCA_963931855.1). Taxonomy (NCBI): domain Eukaryota; kingdom Metazoa; phylum Arthropoda; class Insecta; order Diptera; family Syrphidae; genus Philhelius; species Philhelius festivus. Next base: position 29,556,307 of record OZ007556.1, on the reverse strand, counting down.
TACATAACTAGTTAAAAGATTTGAATAAATGAATAAAAATTTAAGTGCTATTAGTAAAATAAGCTGAAATTATATTTAATGCGAGGGATTTAAAGATGTCTCTCGAGCAAATCGAAAAAAAATCAAGTCTATTACAGAAAAAGTTAGCTTCCCTGATGCAACGGGATGTAGGCTCGTTTCGGCCATAATTGCTCCTATGAAACTGTTCATAGATTAAAAATCGACAACGTGTACTCCTTGATGGCGTAATTCCTCCCGTAACTAATGCAAACAACGGAGGACAATTAATATGATAAGTAATAACATCTCTGATGTACATCACCGAAAAGTATATCCTACGATCTTTAAGAGATTGCATACCAAATAATAAGTATCGACTATTATAGGATGGCCATGGAATCCTCCAATTCAACTTAACGAAAGCGTATCTTGTGAAATTTCTCTGTACTTTTTCTATTCTATCTAAGGAATTATTGTAATAGGGATTCCAAATTATGCAGCAGTATTCCAAAACAGACCTTACTAGAGAATTATAAAGTGATTTTAGGGTATAGGGATCTGAGAATTCTCTAGTTTTTCTTTTGATAAAACCGAGCATTTGATTAGCTTTGTTAATCATATAGTCATAGTGTGGTAAGAATGATAAGTTCGTATCTAAAATAATTCCTAAATCTTTCTTCGTTCTCACACGTTCTAGACAAATGTTTTTGATGTTGTAATCAAACAAAATTAGATTATAATTCCTGAAACACGATAAAACTTGACATTTAGAAATGTTAAGGAGAAGATAATTCCGTTGGGACCAACAGTCAAGTCTCCCCAGATCTAATAAGAGGAGGAAGCAATCCGACTCACAGCTAATCTTCCGAAAGAGTTTAAGGTCATCCGCAAAAAAAAGGCAATCTGAATCCATAAATATTTCTGGAATGTCATTGACAAATAGCAAAAATAATAGTGGTCCCAAATGACTTCCTTGTGGGACTCCAGACGGAACAGAAATGTTGTTTGAGAATGAATTATCGATTTTAACGATTTGAATTCTATCCGTCAAATAAGATTCTAACCACTTCAAAAGATTAGAATGGATACCTAAGGAACTTAATTTATGAAATAAAACATGATGGTTTATTCTATCAAATGCCTTAGCAAAATCTGTAAAAATACGTAATTTATTAAAAAAATTGTACACATTTTGTACATTTACGATGTTCAATGTACTTGTCCCTCCTCGAATGGAAAGACCCTAAAATTAAGCACGCAACAAGCAAGCTCCGCCAGCCTTCTTAATCTTATCTTCAGCTTTCTTTGAGAAGTACTTGGCCCTGACAATAATTGGGCGATTTGGCAGATGACCGGGTCCCAACAACTTGTAGAAACCAAATTGAACCAAGTCAATAACTGAGGCCTTCTCACTCTTCTCCTTTGCGAGTTCAGCGAACTTCTCGGCACCAACAAGGGACCATAATTTGTCTAAATTGATTGATGGGCAGAACTTGTGCTGTCTCCTCAAATGGAAGTTCCTCATACCGACCTTACCGAAGTAACCGGGATGGTATTTGTCGAAGTTGATGCGGTGATGGTGCATACCACCAGCGTTACCGCGACCTCCAGGATGCTTGCGGTGCTTACCAATACGACCATGTCCATGACTCACATGACCACGAAGCTTCCTGGTCTTCTTCCTTTTCTGATTCGACATTTTGCACCGGTTTGGCACCTCTTTTTCCATATTTGATATGATGACGTTAGTCATTAAAGCTAAGTTTATAGCTGTTGATTTACCTGCTACAAAACCATGTTGATATACTGATATATGGTTCCGAAACAAATCGGATAGTCTATTACAAACTAGTTTCTCAAATATTTTTGGTATAGCTGAAATTTTACAAATTGATCTGTAGTTTGTTACTTCCTGCCTTGACCCCGATTTAAAAATGGGAGACAAAAAAGAAATTTTCCAGCCATCCAAAAATTGACCATTGGCAAGAGAAAGATTAAAAATGATTGAAAGTGGTTCAGCTATCGCAATTGCGCACTTTTTTAAAAGAATAGCAGGAATTCCATCAGGCCCTCCGCCTTTGCTTCCATCCAATCCATATAAAGCCTCTTCTATCTCCATGGAGCTAAGAACAATCGAACCAATGTCAACAACTCTACCAACACTGGGCATCTCCTGGATGGAAGGAGCATCTAATGAATACACCGATTGAAAATAGTTCGCAAAAAAATTGCAGATTTTCGGCACCTCACTAGACGTTGAGCTTAGGTACTTCATGCAACTTGGTATTCCATTTGAATTACGTTTTGAGCTTATAAACTTCCAAAAGTACTTACTATTAGATTTTAGATCACTCTCAACCGATAAAAGGTAGTTTTTATACAAGAATTTGTTTAAAAAATCGAACTCACGTTGGCGATGAAAGTAATTTATGCGCAGTTCCATATTCTCTTTATTATATTTATATAATTTGTATGCTTTATTTTTTTATTTTTAAGATTATTCAACCTCTTATTATACCAGGCTGGACTAGAATTAATTATCAAATGTTTCTTAGGTACATATAATTCGATTGCACCTTTAAAAACACTAGAAAAAGCAGAATAAGTGTTTTCCAAGTTTGAAGAACAAAGAACACTTGGCCATGAAATAGACAACAAATAGTCCACCATTGCATCATAGTTAGCATTTCTAAAATCATAAATAGTTTTTTGATTGAATAATACATTCTTTATATGGAGGGCTCACAGCTGTACCGAACCAAGTCATTTTAAAGAAATCCAAAACTAACGCCAGGATTTCCGCAAAATTGACCTCTATTTAGATATAAAATGATAAATTTTCAAATCTACTTGATGAAGATTTTGGCAATCCATCAGCAACAGCAGCGACATTTAACTCGATATTTTCATCTCTTTCGGCAGCATACGATGTTAGGTTATATTGATTGACAGAGGAGCTCTGTCGTTTTTTGGATAATTTATAAATGGCTTCACTTTAACACCCCAAGGCCATAACGAAGCATCGCTCATAAGCTGGTCAAAGCAGTCTGAAGGAACACTTAGTTTGAAATTTATGTATTTAATATCTGATGGAGAAATGCCCTTTTTTATTAGTTTAAAACACTTAAAGGCATTAGAAGGAATATTAGAACGGGCTGAGATGTGATTTATAAGATCATCCGGAAGCGTATTCACATTGAATTTGGTAACATGTAGCCACTTAGAAGAAGTCAATGTATTGAGTCGTTAGTCGTCAACTATGGAAAAAACTTGAAGCAGATCGGTTTAGGGAAAGAAAACGTGAATTCGGAAATATTCATTAATGTCGATTTGTTAAATCATGACTTTGTTACGTTACCGTTTCCAGCTGTTTCTAGTAATTCTTTAGAGTTACCTGGGCCTTTAAATGAGTATTCGACAGATGATCGCTTTGAATTTACTTGTGTAGATAGTACTTGGAAAGTGTTTTGTCAGTTAAATCCAATGCTGTTGGGACTGATGGAATTCATCCTATCTTTGTTAATAGTTTATTACCGGTAATTTTGCCCTACATAACGCACACCTTTAATACCATTTTAACATCGGGTTATTTCCATCTCAATGGAAGCTAGCCAAAATTTTACCGGTCCCGAAAAATGCAGGTGGAAATGAATTTAGACCTATTTCTGTGTTCTGTGCTCCTTTTTACTTGCGATATAGGTACTATAGGGCAAGTTCTGCATTTGGAAAAAAAATCGAACTCGAGATTTTGATCAAAGTTGACATTACGATGATAGCGATGATAGACGAAAAAAGTGGGTCCGACAATTCCGTCTGTCTGTCTGTATGTCTGTATGTCTGTATGTCTGTACCTCGAACTACAGCCTAAACTACCGGAGGTATTTTCTTCAAACTCGGTAGTTAAGGGTCTTCGGTGATTCCCTAGAGGAGAAATTGAAATTTTTTTTTTAGCTCCAAAACTAACGGTACCCCCATACACCCGCAATGCAAAATCTTATTTATCTCGAAAACGGCTCTAACGATTTTGATAAAAAAAATTAAGTGTGATATTATGGACATGGACTATATTTTGGTGAAAAAAAACTTTGGGGGGAAATGTTATTAGGGGTACCTGTCATAGAACGGTTTTTTTGATTTTCGAATTTCTCACCAACGGCTCTAACGATTTTAACCAAAATTTTTATGCAGGAGCTGCTTTGCATTTGAAAAAATATAAACTAAAATTTTTTTCGAAAAAATAGTTTTTGGATTTTTAAAAAAATAATACAATTTTTTTTTTGAAAATTCAATATCTTGAAAACCGATACACGATTAAATTTTTAAATTACATTTTAAAATGTATTTTATTAAATACTAACAATTTGCATATCAATTTTTTTTATAAAAATTTTAAGGAAAATTTAGTACACAAAAAACATGTTTCAGTGTGTCTGTATGTCTGTACCTCTCACTACAGCCTAAACCACTGCACCTATTTCTTTCAATCTCGGTAGTTAAGGGTCCTCGGTGATTCCCTAGAGGAGAAATTGAAATTTTTTTTTTAGCTCCAAAACTACCATACACCCGTAATGCAAAATATTATTTATCTCGAAAACGGCTCTAACGATTTTGATAAAAAAAATTAAGTGTGATATTATGGACATGGACTACATTTTGGTCAAAAAAAATTTTGGGGCAAAATGTTATTAGGGGTACCTGCCATAGACCCGTTTTTTTTGATTTTCGACTTTCTCATTAACGGCTCTAAGGATTTTAACCCAAAATTTTTAGCAGGAGTCCCCTTAAGTTTAAAATAATATTGTATATAAAAATATTCGAAAAAATATTTATTGGGTTTTTTAAAAAAAAAAAAAAATTTATATCAATATCTTCAAAACCTATGAACGATTATTTTTTGAAATTATTTCCTAAAACCAATATTATTAAATACTTAAAATTCGATCCCACATTTTTTTCTTGAAAAATTTTAGAGAAATTTCTTATATAAAAAATTTATTTAATAATAAAACGATTTTTTAAGGTTTAATTGCATAAATTCATACTTTTCCGGAAACCAGGCGGCAATTTTATGCTTTTGAACATTATTATCTCATTAAATCCATGTTTTATATTTATAAAATGTATCTTAAATTCCAAAGTACTTTTATATAAGAGCAAGTTCGTGCGATCCAGTCGTGCATTTTATTTGTTTTCGAGAGAGTGGTGCGAAAACAGCTTAACGCATACCTTAGCAGAAAAAACATTCTTTCATCTAAGCAGTCTGGTTTCCGCCAAAAACATAGTTTTACTACTGCTATTATTAATATCGTCGTCACGTTCTGCTTGATTTTTCTAAGGCGTTTGATACTGTTGACCACTCTAATCTCTGTTTCAAACTCTCATCTCTTTATGGTTTTTCAACCTCCGCAGTTCTTTTGTTGTCTTCGTATCTTCGGGATAAAAGACAAGCAGTTTCAGTTGGTAATAATATAATAATATTTCAAGAGGAGTCCTTCGGGGTTCAATCTTAGGACCTTTTCTTTTTTTTTTTATTTATAAATGAGCTCACCAATAAAATTTCAAGTTTTTCCATTCAAATATATGCTGTTGATGTACAATTATACAAGAGCTGTTCCCTGGTACTTATAGAAGATTTCGCATACAGAATAAATGAGGACTTAGAAAAAATTTCCCACTGATGGTCTTTGAATAATGGTTTGTTTCTAAATCCGCTGAAATCCAAGTGCATTGTCATTAGTAGAAAAGTTTTGAACCTCGATTACTTTCCCAACTTATATTTAAACAATGCGAACATTTCTTATGTATCAACTGCAAGAAATCCTGGTCTGTTATTTAATAGAACTTGGGATAGAAGTTGGGATATTCATATAAACTCTATAGTCGGTAAAGTCTATGGTGCTCTCCGAAGATTATGGCCCTTGCAATATTACATCCCTCTGAAAACGCGTATGCTTTTGGCTAAGACGCTCGCTATACCAATACTGACATACGGGTGCGAGATATTTAGTAACTGTGACGCCATCAGCAGGAGAAAGCTTAGTGTTGGATTGATTCAACAATACCGTGCGATATGGATTTGGGTTGAGGAGATTTGATGTGTCGATTTTCTCAACGGAATTTTATGATATGTCCCTTGATCATCTTATGCGTTTTCGTACCCTTATATTACTGTTCAACGTTATTAGTTCACAGCAACCCTGCAGTCATTTCAACAGGTTACAGTTTGGTTCCTCTAACAGATCTCAAAAACTCATTCAACCCCGCTTCTCGTGTCTGGCATCAGGGCGACAGTTTTTTGTCAATGCTACCCGATTCTGGAACTCCCTTCGTAGGCATTTAAGGAGAGTGAGCGGCGAAACATAGTTTCGTAGATATCTACATACTCATTTTAGAAATTAATTCTGTTTTTCTTTAATTTATAAAATTAATAACTTTGTTTGAAGTTAAATTATGATAAAAGCATTATCAACGCACATGCCCCTACGGAAGAGAAGGATGACACTACTAAGGAAGAATTCTACGAGCTCCTCGCCAAAACTTATGAGCAATGTCCCAAAAATGACATCAAAATACTCCTGGGAGATTTTAATGCCAAAATCGGTAAAGAAAACATCTTTGGTAGGACAGTCGGAAAACAAAGCCTGCACGACATCACTTCCGGAAACGGACTCAGGCTTAACGACTTCGTAGTGGGAAAAAACATGGTGTTGCGTAGCACTAGATTTCCTCGGAAAATTATGGTCGGAGGAAATCATGCCCAACGAGTGGAACCTTAGTACCATCTGCTCTATCCACAAAAAAGACGACCGCCTTCTCTGCAGCAACTATAGAGGTATATTAGCCTTTTAAACATCACTTATAAGATCCTGTCTAGCGTATTATGTGAACGCCTGAAGCCATTTACTGATGAACTGATTGGCCCCTGTCAGTGTAGTTTCAGGCTTGGAAAGTCTACCATCAACCAGATCTTCACACTACGCCAAATCCTGTAGAAGACCCAAGAATTTAATATCGATACACACCACCTATTCATCGATTTTAAAGCAGCTTATGACAGCGTTAATAGAGAAGGGCTGTACCGTGCCATGTCGAGTTTTGGTATCCCTGCCAAACTGATACGCCTTATCAGGATGACGTTGGAAAATGCCCGTTGCTCCGTCAAAATTGGGAGAGATTCAACCGAAACGTTCGAAACCACCAGAGGACTTAGACAAGATGACTTTCATGTACTCGTAGCTCTTTTAATATTGTCCTTGAGAGAGTAGTGCGCGATACTCGGGCCAACACCAATGGCACTATCTTTCAAAAGTCCACTCAATATCTTGGATACGCGGATGACTTCGACATAATGGAAAGATCCAAGCGAGCAGTTACGGGTACCTTTTCTAATATGGAGTCAGAAGCGTACAAAATGGGTCTTGTGATCAATGAGGAGAAGAGGAAGTAAGTATATGCTGTCATCAAATAAAGCCGATTCCCACCGCAGACTTTGTTAGAACGTGACTATTGATAGATATAACTTCGAGGTGGTCAGAGAATTTGCCTTCTTGGGTACCGCTGTGAACTCTGTAAATGACATCAGTTCTGAAATCAAACGTAGATTAACTCTTGGTAATCGCTGTTTCTTGGCGCTAAGTAAGCAATTGAGGAATAAAGCCTTATCGAGAAATACTAAGGAGACGCTATACGAAACCCTGATCATCCCGGTCCTGCTATATGGTGCAGAAGCATGGACCCTTTCCCAGGCTGATGAAAGCTCCATTTGTGCTTTCGAGAGAAAGGTTCTACGCACGATTTATGGTGCGGTTTGTGTCGATAGGCAAAATAACATCAGGCGAAGACGATACAATCATGAATTGTACGAGATGTACAGCGATGTGTCCCTACTCAAGAAAATACGTATTCAGCCTTTAAGATGGCTAGGGTATGTAGAGTGGATGAACATCGATACTCCGTAAGGTATTCAACGCTATGCCAGAGGGTACGAGAAACAGAGGAATGCCTTATCTCCGGTGGCGTGATCAAGTTGAGGAAGGTTTAAGGCAACTTGGGACTCGAAACTGGAGACAGTAAGCTAGAGATCGAGACTGCTGGCTGGGTCTACTATTTCAGGCCCAGGCTCACCTCGCGCTGTAGCGCCAACTAAAGTAAAGTAAAGTAAGTACTAGCTTAACACTAGCTTATAAGAACTATATTCTTAATGTATATAGGCATACATTGAATGAAATAAACTAAACTAAACTGTCATGTCCGATGTTTTAAAGCAAAGTGAAAAATCTTCCAAGTACATAACTTGGCCAAGAAAAAGTGCTTCTTATCTAGCAGGAACCCTCCATTCCTGCCAATAACACGTACGCAGGAATGGTTGAGAGATTTAGGTCAATAGGTTCATAGGCCCTCTACGAACCGTTTATTTTAGCACATGGTTAAACATAGATTAACAAAAATACGAACTGAAACCGAATATCTATTAATTCAAACCATCACAGCTGACTACAGGAACTCAGCCTTAATACCTCATAAACTGTATTAACAACTGTTTTAAATTGATACCAATTCTAATTGAATTCTCATCTTACTGTTAATTCCAATTTCAATCATCCTTTTATCTCATTCTGTGATTTTAATGAATCAAGTTAACTGTCAGCTCTCTTAATTAAATACTCAAGATTATTTTGAATTCATCAAACGACTAACGCCACTCAGCGAACACGATACCAGTTTTTTTCAATAACCTAATCTAATAAATAAACAAGTAGGACCATAACTTTAGCAAAAATTCAGATCCTCTTCCTGTGGAGCTGATAGATTCTATCTGCTTGTACGCCAACGCCCAAGCGCTTCTTCATCTAAATGGAATCCCTCGAATTAAATATTCATTAGAAAACCCGATTGCCTGAGACACACTTCTGAAAAGACAGGAAGTCAGTCATCCCGTAAGTGGTGGTTGTCGCTCTTATCTTCTTTCTTCGCGTCAATGTTTGCCAAAAACGAAGCATAAACAATTTGCTTATTTATTATTATCTATTTATTATTATTTTTTTTTTAATTAAAATTAAAAATCATTGAAGCATTCCCCTCTTCCAAGAACATTTTAACGCACCATAGACGTCAAATTGTGTCACGCATGTCATTATTACATATGCGCGACTTGTCCTAGTTCCACTGTGAGTTATAAGCCCCCGACGACAACGACGACGATGATGGGTGTATGCAGCACCAACCACTACGATTACCGTAGGTAGGTAGGTTGGTGTCTTCCCCGATTGGAAGTTCGGTCAATGGTCGACTCGACCGTCAAATCCCTCAATGCCAAGTCCAAGACCAAAGAACCAACGACGACGTCTGACTATACTCCGTGAAATGAGTCGGCTTCTTTATGTGTTTTGGTTCTTTTGTTTTGAAAAAAGTATTTTTGGCCAATTTGTCAATGAACGAATCCCTTCCAGGCTATCGTTGGTGACACTATCCATTTATGCAACAGGTTGGCGTTGGATCGGATTGGAGGGGAGTGTTTCCAAAGAGTTGAGGGAAACTTTGTAATTAATAATATTGTCAGCGGTGTTATCGGGTGATTTTGTCTTCTAAATGGGTATAAATACTCCTGGGAAGGCAAAGAGCTATTAAGAGGCCACAGCTTAATGAAGCTAAGATACTTTAGGACAGATAGCTTATAAATGATTTATATAAGCTGCTTGTTGTGTATTTAAAAATAGGCATTACTTATGAAGCAGGCAGGTTGAAGACGGAAATATTTTAGTGACGTAAGAAATCAATAACCTTTATCAGGAAAATTATTAGAAGATTGGAATGTCTTCTGGAAAATGTTATGCAATCTATCAGCAAAAGTGTCAAAAGAACTGTATATCATAAATTACGTTTTTACTTGCGACATTTATATGCAGGTACTATATCTATTTTTACTTGCGACTTACAAAGTTGACATTACGATGATAGCGAACACGAAAAAAGAAGGTCTCGCAATTCTACGAGTATCTGCCTGTTCGACTGCAGCCTAAACGACTCGGCCGACTTAAGTTAAACTTGGTAGATATCATTTTTCATTTCCCGCCCAAGAGGTTTTTTTTTTTTATCCAAAAATAATGGTACCTGCTATAAGAAGTTTTTTCGAAATCTTACATATAAATATTTTTTTTTTCTCAAAAACTGTTTGATAGATTTAAAAAAAAATACAAAAAAATTGCATTTAGTTGAAACATACTAGGTAATTGTTCTGAAGAGGTGTTCTTCAACGCTGGCAAAACCATTGCGTAAGCTTTTCTATCTGTCCTACTCTACTGGTCTCTTTCCGAGTGGATGGAAAACAGCATTTGCCCAGCATGTCACTTACATCCCTTCTTTCTAAGGTCATGGACACGCTGATAAACTATCAGCTCAAGAAATATTTTGAAGAACGAAAGCTTCTTAATGACCGGCAGTATGGCTTTCCTAGCAATAGGTCCACTGGTGATTTGATGGTATATCTCACCGAACAGTGGCACAAATCTTTACATCGTTTTGGAGAAAGTAGGATTATTGCACTGGATATTTCAAAAGCATTTGATAGAGTTTAGCATCAAGGTCTTTTATCGAAAATGCGTGCATTTGGTATTGATGAATCTCTTCTTCGATGGATTAGACACTACCTTTCAAACCGCTCAATACAAGTTGTATTGGACGGTTTTAAATCTGAAGTCCATAAAATAAATGCTGGTGTGCCACAGGGCTCCGTTTTGTCTCCGACTCTCTTTCTGATATTCATTAACGATCTTTTGTCTGAAACTTATAATCCATTAAATTGTTTTGCTGACGAAAGTACTCTCAGCTTCTCATATTCTTTTCCAGATACACGTCCTTGTTCTTCGGATGTGTATCTAGAACGACAGCGTATGATAGGCTCATTTAATTCTGATCTTGATAGCATTTTCAAATGGGGAATGAAAAACCGTGTAGAATTTAATGCTTCAAGAACTCAATGCTGTCTCCTGTCGGTAAAGTAGAACCCACCCCCTATGCCGCTATCCATGAGTGGCACTTGCATTGAGGAAACCAAACAGTTCTCAGTTCTCGGTATGTGTATCACAGACCACCTTGTGTGGAATGACCATATATTCGACGTCGCCAAAAACGCTGCTAAGTGCTTAGGTTTCCTTCGATGTTGCAAGAAATTTTTTACCCCTTCTGATCTGGCTGTCATCTATAAGGCCTAAATTCATCCAAAGCTCGAGTATAATTTCCATATTTGACCAGGTGCTCCAATAACTCACTTGAGTCTCTTGGATAGAATTCAAAAAAGAGCTTTAAAAATGATAAGTGATAAAAATATAACAGAAACATTTGAAACTCTCGAGCACCGTCGCAATGTTTCTTGTCTTTCACTATCTTACCGTTATTTTTATAAACACTGTTCTAGTGAAATAGCCAGCTGCATTCCTCACCTTAAACTATTTAACCGTAATACACGCGCTTCAAGGAATGCCCATCAGTTTACCCTTGAGCCCAATTTCGGACGTACATACATTTAAATTCAGAGATTCTTTCTTTAGCGCACCACACGAATGTGGAATGCTTTACCCGACTCTATGTTTCATTCCCATTGCAATGTTCAGACATTCAAAACCAATGGTATCTCCTCTTACATCCTCTCCCACTTTCCTAAAACGCTCGCAATGTGCTAAAACATTTTAAGGGTAGTCATAACCCGTTTAGTGCGCGTAAATTATAAAAAAAAAATCTGAAAAATGGTTAGGTGGGTACCAGAACCATTTTTTTTTAAATTTTGATTTTCTCGAAATAGGTACAACCGATTTGGAAAATTCTGCTTATGTTATAGCTCCCCAAAAGTTTGGATAGTTGTGTGTATTCAAAGTTCCTAAACAATTTTTTTAATTTTTTTTTAAACTACATTTTTTGAAAACACCATGCTCGATTTTTTGAAAACTTGACAATATAAAAGATGTCAAAAAAAATCTTATTTTATCTAAAATAATTGTACACACCATACAAATGTTAAAAACTGGTTTTGTCGAAAACGTTACCTAGAATTTTGGTAACATTTTTTTCTTTCGATGAGTTTTTACGACCTATAATTCAATACACAAAATTTTGAAACTAAGATGTTACTGACTGTAAGTATCTTAGATCCATTTTTGTTCATATAATCGGTATAACGGATTCCAATGAAATTCTTAATAGACAAGCTTCTTAAAAGTTAGAAAAAAATTGCATTTCAAAACTTAAAACAAAAAATATTTTTTGACTTAAAGAAAAATCGTTTTTTCTTGCGAAATTCGATATTTCAAAAACGGGTCAGTATTTTTTTTGAAAATTTAATTTTTATTCGAACAATTCCTAGTAAAAATTTTAAGATGGCGCCGCATAATTTTTTCTTAAGAATTAAAAAAAAATGTATTTATAGTAAAATATTTTTATTTAAAAAAGCCGTTACATCGTTTTATAATTTTATTCTTGGATAAACTAATATTTGCCTGAGAAATCACATAGCCTTCTGTATTAAGCTTTAACTACTAAAGAAGCTGTTTTAGTTGTTTCTTTCTACTAACATTGGCGCCAAATTTGAAACAGCCTATTGTTAAGGTATTATTATACTAACTTAACAATTTGCTTACTTTATAGCAATTTTCTAATTCATTCTTAATTTTAACAATTTTCTAACTATTATCGTGCTAAAGCAATTTTCTTAATAAATTGCTTCTGAACACACCTAAAACAATGACAGCTCGTGCAAACCTCTAAGTAAACATACATTTTTTGACGTTTGTAAATGTCAAAGAGTCATTTATGAAGTTAGCACCATACTAGTTTTATTTTTAGTGAATCATTCAGTCTTCATTAAATTTAAAGTCACCATTAAAATGGGGTAAGTGAAATTCTCATTTTTAATAATTACTTTAAATTCAATGAAATAAGAATAAGTTTAGTTCTAAATCAATAAAAATTTAAAATAATTAATTTTGAGACAGCTTTAAAAAACTTTCATAAGTTTCTTTAAAATAAAACGCTTTATCAATTGTTTTAAATAAAATTCCTTAAAATAAATTTAAAGAAACCGAGATATTTATGTACGTATTTGTAAAAGATACTTTTCGCGTCATCATATTTATGGCTTCTGAATGAAATGAAACACAATGAATCAGAATCAACTGCACAGTCATGCGAAAGATTCACTGTGGAAGGAATCAAAGATTCATCATCTGTACACAAAAGCAAGGCATAGGTACTATAAAGCATTTCTACCTGGGCGATTTAATTTGTGAGCAATTAATTTTAGCTAATGTTCCTTGGCTTGTGGGGCAATTTGTCTGCCTGTCTGTCTGAGTGTCTGTTCCGGATTTTTAAGACCATCAATCTTTTTTAATTAAGTGCTGTTTTTAGTTTTTATTTTTTTGATATTCCAAACCAATAAGTTCGTCTTGAACACGATCTCAGAAAAAAAATTTATATAAAAATACTTATAGATAGATATTTTGCAAGAAACCGTAAATCACAAATCTACCGCTGCAAACCAATTAATTCCGGCCTTATTAATTAATTTATAGCTAAGAGGTTATCAATTGGTGGCAAAACTATTAGGAAGGTATCAATTAGATACTTATTGGATTCTTCTTTTTTGCTCTATTAATTTCTATGAAAAATGTCTTCTTAATAAAAGGATACATTAATAAATCCATATTGGCATTATTAGGGGAATGCTGCTAAGGAGGGATTAAGTAAATGCATGATTTATTGGGAGACAACGAATTCGAAATCATTTTATTCGAATATTTTGCTTTCTCTATTGAATTGATTGCTTATGAAATCTTAAAATTACTTTATTGAAACAATAGTTTTTTTTTTTTATTTTATTGTTCAAAAAGAAACTTGCCGCATTTTCGAGAAGCTTGGCTTATTTCCACAATTTGGAATTTTTATTCATTTAAATTCGAGTATTGTGGCTAAAGAAAAAACCTCTAAATATGATGGTGCGTCCGAAGTTAAGGCTCCATGGTATACTGATGAGTATTAATAGCTAAAGGAATTTCACTGTTGATGTGGAATAGCTATCTAAACGGAAAAATTTTGTAATTAATGTGGTTCTTACATATCGCGATCAATTGGGAGTTAGATGGGCTGAGGGTTAGACCATCGTTAAGGGACCTAAGGGCACCTTGAAGATCCTCATTCATTCTACAAATTAGATCCTCTTATAAACCAATTGAACGAGGCAAATAAATTTGCACATCGTCAGCATGCAAATGTATTGATACATTGGAACAAACATTTGGTAGATCGTTAATAAAAAGGCAAAATAAAATCGGTCCCAAAATAGAGCCTTGCGGTAGCCCCATCCGCAGATTCATACCTTCGGAAATAATTTGATTAACTCTTACCCCCTGGCACCTACTAGTCAAATAGTTGTTAATAGAATTTACTGCTCTCATCATGAAAGCCAAAATAGCACTTCAATTTCATGCAGAGAATTTTATGATCAATTGTGTCAAAGGCCTTTGAAAAATCCAGCAAGTAGAGAGCAGTCAAATTACACAGGTCATATTGAACTCGTATATCATCAAGCACCTTGATCATTGCAGTCTAACAACTGTAATGAGCACGGAATCAGGATTGAAATGGGGAGAGTAAATTAAACCTATCAAGGTGACTACAGATCTGAGCCGCTACAATTTTTTTAAAAACCTTTGACAGACAGGGTAGGATATTGATCGGTCGGAAGTGTGAGCAAGAATTTGGGTTAGTATTTTTTGCAACGAACTAAAACAGGTTTAATAAAAACATGCTTTTCGAATAGTTCAAGAACTAAAGATTGGAAGTGGTTTACTTTTTCATTGGCACTTAAGAAAGAATGACGGCATCATTTTGCAGCTCAATGTTATTTATAAATTAAGGGTTTCTGAATTGGAAAGTTGAAAGTGTGAGGACATACAAAAATTGTAATATTGTAGGTGCAAAACAACAAATAATCGTGATCAGATATACAATCCGAGGACAATTGGTCTTGTAGAAGAACATATGATGGATCTGAAACTATCATGAAATCAAGGAGACTAGGAGTAAAATTAGGATCAAAACGAGTAGAATAGGAATTGGAGACAGAAAGTGCAGCTGTTGCGATCTCATCTCTAAGTTGATTAGCACGAGAATTGTAAATCAGAAGATTTGCATTGAAATCTCCGCAGATAATGATATGTTCATATGACAAAGAGAATTCATGAAGGGCTGTGAACAAGGGTTGAGCAGAAAAACTTTTATTTGGGTTGTAACCAACGCCTAAGAGGCACTTAGTATTCCCGTCGGCTGTGTCCACAAAGAGAAATTCTCTACCATTATCTTCTGACTTTTTTAGAAATCTACAGGAAAGAGAAGCTTTGCAATATATTGCAACTCCACCACCAATAGTGACGGTAGATCTATGAGTTCTTATTAATTTATAATTATTAGTATCATTTACATTACTCGGATCTTCATGTTTCAGTAATGCATAAAAAATCGACACCCGATTCATTAAACACTAACTTGAGAAAGTCTAATTTATCGATGTTTAAACTTCGAAAAATATAAGAACCGCTAAAAATAAAATGCACGACTGGGTCGCACGAGCTTGCTCCTACATAATCGACTAGGAATTTTAAAAACCAATGTTATTAGAGAAAACTGTTCATAAGGATAAAATTAATTTTTAAATTCTTTTAGTAGTAACAGAATGCTATGCAAATATGAATTTATGCAAGAACAAAAATTATAAGTCCTTGTAGTGGTTTCTTTAAAAGAAGCTTTTATATACAAACTTTTTAAAAGCTTTTTAAGAAAAAATTTTGGTACACTGATTTAAAATTTTTATTATTGTTCGAATAAAAATTAAATTTACGAAAAGAAATATTGACCCGTTTCGGAGATATCGAATTTTCAAAAAAAAAGAAAAAATTGATTTTTTTTTTCAAAAATTCAAAAAATATTTATTTTAAAGTTTTGAAATGCAACGTGTTTTAGACTTTTTAGAAGCTTCCCTATAAAAATTTTCATTAAGATCCGTTATGTGGAAGAGAAATTAATGAGAAATTCAAAATTCGAAAAAATGGTTCTATGGTAGGTACAAGCTGTAATATCTTAATTTCAAATTTCTTTTTATTAAATTAAAGATCGTAAAAATTAATTGAAAGACAAAAAATTTTATCAAAATTCTAGGTGCCGTTTCCGAGAAAAATACAATTTTTGAAAACCATTTTTTTTTAATTTTTTAGCATTTGTATGGTAGGTACCTTTATTTTTAGGTAAAATAAAATTTTTTTTCTCACATTTTGTAGATTATATTAAGAAACCTTTATTTATCAAGTTTAAAGCATGGGTTTTTCGAAATATTGAGTTTTGAAAAACAAATTTTGAAGATTTTTTTAAAAATCCAAAAAAAAATTTGTTGGAAATTTGAGTACACAATTCTATTTATGTTTTTGGGGAGCTTTAGCAAAAAAAAATTACCAAAATCGGTTGAACCGTTTTTGAGAAAATCAAAAAAAAAAAAAATGGTTCCATGGGGGGTACCCTCAATAACCATTTTTCGGAAAATTTTTTCAACCATTATCTAGCTTTAATTAAATGAAATTTTTCTGTATTTTTATTTTTAAAATCTGTCGAACAGTTTTTGAGAAAAAAAAAATGATTATAAAATTTCGAAAAAAATTCGTATGGCAGGGCAGGTACCGTTATTTTTGGTTTAAAAAAAAGAAATAAAATGCACGACTGGATCGCACGAACTTGCTCTTATGTAAAAGTACTTTGGAATTTAAGATACATTTTATAAATATAAAACATGGATTTAATGAGATAATAATGTTCAAATGCATAAAATTGCCGTCTAGTTTCCGGAAAAGTTTGAATTTATGCAAATAAACTTTAAAAAATCGTTTTATTATTAAATAAAATTTTTATATCAGAAATTTCTCTAAAATTTTTCAAGAAAAAAATGTGGGATGCGAATTTTAAGTATTTAATAATATTGGTTTTAGGAAATAATTTCAAAAAATAATCGTTTATAGGTTTTGAAGATATTGATTTAAATTTTATTTTTTTTTTTAAACACAATAAATATTTTTTCGAATATTTTTATATACAATATTATTTTAAACTTAAGGGGACTCCTGCTAAAAATTTTGGGTTAAAATCCTTAGAGCCGTTAATGAGAAAGTCGAAAATAAAAAAAACCGGTCTATGGCAGGTACCCCTAATAACATTTTGCCCCAAAATTTTTTTTGACCAAAATGTAGTCCATGTCCATAATATCACAATTAATTTTTTTTTATCAAAATCGTTAGAGCCGTTTTCGAGATAAATAAGATTTTGCATTACGGTTGTATGGGGGGTACCCTTAGTTTTGGAGCTAAAAAAAAAATTTCAATTTCTCCACTAGGGAATCACCGAAGACTCTTAACTTCCGAGATTGAAAGAAATAGGTCCAGTGGTTTAGGCTGTAGTGAGAGGTACAGACATACAGACACACTGAAACATGTTTTTTGTGTACTAAATTTTCCTTAAAATTTTTTATAAAAAAAAAATGATATGCAAATTGTTATTATTTAATAAAATACATTTTTAAACGTAATCTAAAAATTTAATCGTGTATCGGTTTTCAAGATATTGAATTTTCAAAAAAAAAAATTGTATTATTTTTTTAAAAATCGAAAAACTATTTTTTCGAAAAAATTTTTAGTTTATATTTTTTCAAATGCAAAGCAGCTCTTGCATAAAAATTTTGGTTAAAATCGTTGGAGCCGTTGGTGAGAAATTCGAAAATCAATAAAACCATTCTATGACAGGTACCCCTAATAACCTTTCCCCCCAAATTTTTTTTTCACCAAAATATAGTCCATGTCCATAATATCACACCTATTTTTTTTTATCAAAATCGTTAGAGCGGTTTTCGAGATAAATAAGATTTTGCATTACGGGTGTATGGGGGGTACCCTTAGTTTTGGAGCTAAAAAAAAAATTTCGATTTCTCCTCTAGGGAATCACCGAAGACCCTTAACTACCGAGTTTGAAGAAAATACCTCCGGTAGTTTAGGCTGTAGTTCGAGGTACAGACATACAGACATACAGACAGACAGACGGAATTGCCGGACCCACTTTTTTCGTCTTCGCTATCATCGTAATGTCATATTTGATCAAAATCTCGAGTTCGATTTTTTTTCCAAATGCAGAACTTGCCCTATAGTACCTACAGTGGTGGACAAGAATTTAGCACATTAATAAAAGAAAAAATTAAACTATATTTACAAAATTTGTTTCTATTTCAATATTTTCATTTTTATGTTATTTACATTATTTACGGATATAAGTATATTTTACCAAAATACATTCTTATATTTTTTATATCTGAAAGAAAACAATGAAAAAAATAACAGAAAACATACTTTTTTGTCTGGACATGAATTTAGCACATTTCATTAAAATTGCTTAGTTATGTTATTTACCGTTACTAAAACTATATTTTCTTTTATATCTTGTTGGAAATCCTTTGTTCTTTAATACTGAATTGAGTCTTCTTGGCAAGCTCTCGTATAAGGCCTCACAGCGTTGCTTAGGTATTGAATACCAAGCATTCTGTATCTCTTGACTCTTGCCACAAATCTGTTAAATTTTTCGTTTTTTGTTTTTCAATGTGTTGCTCAACGTCATTCCACATATTTTCGATCGGGTTCAGATCGGGTGATTGAGCAGACCACTTTAAAACATTCACTTTATTGACCTCTAAGGCACTTTTCACTAGTTTTGAAGTGTGCTTAGAGTCATTGTCGTGCATGAAGCGCCATAAAACCGGCAAATTATCTTCGGCATATGGAATCATATGGTTCGAGAAAATATCTTTGTACAGGTGCTGGTCCATTTTGGAGTCTATCTTCACTATTGGACCAACACCGTTCCAAGAAAAGGCAGCCCAGACCATCACGTTTCCACCACCGTGCTTCACCGTCTTAATGGTGTATTTTGGATCATGTTCCTTATTTTGTGGACCCCACACATATTTTTTTCCATCTGATTTGGATCGACAGAACTTTGATTCATCGCTCTAAAGTACATTTTTCAAGAAATTTAGTAGTTTGCCTAGATGTAATTTGGAAAACTCTAATCTAGCCTTCAGATTTTTTTTCGAAACCAATGGTTTTCTTTGCGCAATGCACCCTCTCAAATTTTTTTCATTCAAGCGTCGTCTCACGGTTCTTCAGGATACATTGACATTGTAATTCTCCATTAATTCATTTCGAATGACACTAGAGGTCTTAAATGGATCCTTTGTTGATAATATGTAAATGACTTTATCTTTCCTCTTTGTTGTCTTTCGTGTGCGAGAGGCTTGTTTTACATGTTTTGTCACTTCATACTTTTCAAAATGTCTAACAGCATTGTAGACCATCTTCCTGGAACATTCTAGCAGATCAGAAATCTCCGTTACTGTGCGACCCTTTGACTTCATCTTAAAGATAATACTCCTTTTGTCCTCAGAACATCATTGCCCTTATGCCATGACTATTTAATGTTTTTTTTTAAATTTTATTTGAATATAAACATTAAGAAGATATAAAATTACCTCGAAAATAATTTTGTTCTCTTAAAAACCCACAAATTAAAAAAAAAATAACCAAAATTTGTACACGTGCTAAATTGATGTCCAACCAAAAACAATGCAAATGACAAACTATCAACGATTTTTTCACTATGTAATTGGATTGCATATGAAAATATGCAGTTTTGTTTTCTCTGATTTGTTGTCATATATATTGTAGTTCAAAATGTACCGTTGCTTGGAACAAAACAAGAGAGAAAATTAAAAATATGGTAGTACCCATCTCAGTGTGCTAAATTTGTGTCCACCACTGTATATCGCAAGTAAAAAACGTGTGGGGGGAAAAAATTAAAAATGATATCTACCAAGTTTAAATAAAATCGGCCCAGCCGTTTAGCCTGTAGTCGAACAGACAGATAGACAGACAGACAGACAGAATTGCGAGACCCACTTTTTTAGTCTTCGCTATCATCGTATCAACTTTGATCGAAATCTCGAGTTCAATTTTTTTTACGAATGCATAACTTGCCTTATAGTACCTATAAGTCGCAAGTAAAAATATTCGGTTACAATTTGCAAAACATGTATATTTCTTAAATTTTGTATATTTTGTACAAGATCGATATGCGAATTGATACATTTGCAAACTTAAAAAAATTGGTTTGCGAAGATTTGAGATTAAATCTGGTGTTTTAAGTAAATATTGCGAATTGTATAATACGACTTTTTTGGTCCAATTTAATGCGCCTAGAGTATAATTTCACTTACATCATTAAAACCCTGATTTTAGCAAAAGTTTAGTGTGGTATATTGTGCGACAAGAAATACTTTTGGAAGACCAGCCGCTTCCTCGCAAAAGTCTGTACGCCTGAGGAATGCATTTTTTTACGTGGCAGCGCCTAATAATAAAGGATGGTTAAATTTAAAGGGCCGATGTTGATTTTGAATAAAACACAAATTATTTAGGAAATTATTGTCATTTCTTTTTATTATGATAATACTCGTATTGGTATGGTTCAATTATACAGGGTGATTGGCATAAGGTGTGACAAAAAGCTAGGGCGTGTAGGTTGGACTTATACAAGAAAAAAATCGTATGGGAGGGGGGGGTCTATTTCCCCCCGTTTAGGCGGGAGGGGCAATTTAAGAAAAAAATCACTTAAAACAGACAAAAAATTATTAAAAAATAACGGTGATACCTACAGAGTAATGCTATAGCATTTTGAAAAGCCAGAAATACATTCTTTAATTTTGTTTTTAAATAAAGTTGTTCGAGTGAATAGTTTTTGAAAAATTAATTTTCAAAATCAAAATTTTGAAAAAAAAAATGAAAAATTTTTTTTTAAACAATTTTTTTTCAAAATTTTACGTAATTAAGTATTATTTTTGTATTCAATATTCAATGCTCTCATTAATTTTTGATCAAACACAAAAAACCGGATGTCAAAATGTTTTGTAGTTTTTGCGAAAATCAAAAATAACAAAAACTACTTTTGTTCTAAGAAAAGCCTTTTATTTTAGTTTTTATACGTCTTTGGATTCTTACGTGAATTTACGATTGAAAGGATTAACTTTCTTTTTACTATTTTTTTAATTATCGCCTTATAAACATACAATAATGTGACAAAGTACTGGATTAACCATATTTCACACATTTTTTCATTGAGAACACCTGCGTGAGAGCATTGGATTAATATTGACCTGCGAATGTTTTTTAAATAATGCAACGTTACACGCCCTAACTAGTGACAGAAAAATGCAATTGCGAAATAAGAACAAAAATGTTCCTGAATCTTGAAATCAATTAAAATAAGAAATACATGCATATTTAGATAAAATACATAATTACTGTTTATTTAAATTTTTAACTATTTTTTAACTAAAGCTTATTACAAAAAATTATTTAAAAAACATTCGCAGGTTAATATTAATCCAATGCTCTCACGCAGGTGCTCTCAATGAAAAATGTGTTAATCCAGTACTTTGTCACTTTATTGTATGCTTATAAGACTGATAATAAAAAAAATTTTACAAAAAAAGTTAATCCTTTTTTTCGTAAATCCACCTACGCCAAGCCGACCCCACCATAATAAAAAAGTGGCAGGTCAATTTTAAACCAATGCTCTCACGCAAGTGTTCTCAATGAAAAAATGTGTGAAATATGGTTACTCCAGTACTTTGTCACATTATTGTATGTTTATAAGGCGATAATTAAAAAAATAGTAAAAAGAAAGTTAATCCTTTCAATCGTAAATTCACGTAAGAATCCAAAGACGTATAAAAACTAAAATAAAAGACTTTTCTTAGAACAAAAGTAGTTTTTGTTATTTTTGATTTTCGCAAAAACTACAAAACATTTTGACATCCGGTTTTTTGTGTTTGATCAAAAATTAATGAGAGCATTGAATATTGAATACAAAAATAATACTTAATTACGTAAAATTTTGAAAAAAAATTGTTTAAAAAAAATTTTTTCATTTTTTTTTTCAAAATTTTGATTTTGAAAATTAATTTTTCAAAAACTATTCACTCGAACAACTTTATTTAAAAACAAAATTAAAGAATGTATTTCTGGCTTTTCAAAATGCTATAGCATTACTCTGTAGGTATCACCGTTATTTTTTAATAATTTTTTGTCTGTTTTAAGTGATTTTTTTCTTAAATTGCCCCTCCCGCCTAAACGGGGGGAAATAGACCCCCCCCTCCCATACGGTTTTTTTCTTGTCTAAGTCCAACCTACACGCCCTAGCTTTTTGTCACACCTTATGCCAATCACCCTGTATATGTAACAAAATATTGGCCAAATGGCCGCCGCGACCTCAGCGGCACACCTCCATCCTATGGTCCAAATTTTCGATGACGCTGAGGCATAATTGAGGTTCTATGCCGTTAATGTGCCGAATTATCTCATCCTTTAGCTCTTGAATTGTTGCTGGCTTGTGAACGTACACCTTTTCTTTCAAATAACCCCAAAGAAAGGAGTCCAACGGTGTCAAATCACATGGTCTTGGCGGCCAATTGACATCGCCACCACGTGAGATAACACGGCCATTGAATTTGTCGCGCAAAAGAGCCATTGTTTCGTTAGCTGTGTGGCAAGTGGCACCGTCCTGTTGAAACCACATATCGTCGACATCCATATCTTCCAATTCGGGCCATAAAAAGTTCGTTATCATCTCACGATAGCGAACACCATTCACAGTAACTACCTGACCGGACTCATTTTGGAAAAAATACGGCCCGATGATGCCGCCCGCCAGCCCATAAGCCGCACCAAACAGTCACTCTTTGTGGGTGCATTTGTTTTTCGACAATCACTCTTGGATTATCATTCGCCCAAATGCGACAATTCTGCTTATTGACGAATCCACTGAGCATCATCACTGAAGATGATTTTCTTCGAAAATTGATCATCTACTGTTGCCATTTCTTGCCACCATTCTAACCATTGACGAGACGCTTGAAATGGTCAAAAGGCTTTAGTTCTTGAGTCAATTGCACCTTGTAAGCGTGTAAATGCAAGTCTATATGCATAATGTTCATCAACGACGAGCGTGAGAGGCGCAATTGTTGGGCACGACGACGAGTTGAGGTGGACGGCTCTTCAGCCACACTATCGCGAACAGCAGCAATATTTTCTGCAGTACGAGCTGTACGAACATGCACTGGTGTTTTCACATCTCCTACAGACCCGGCACATTTGAACGATTAAATTTACCGACAAAATCACGAAGTGTACGATATGCATCTTGATTTGAACGCCCATTTTCATAATAAGCCTGAATAACTTTAACGCGTTTTGTGTATCTTTCCATGGTTCAAATTGAGTTAGTCTGAAATTGAGAAATGTCAAATGAAATGCAGAAAAAAACTTGACGTTTAGGTGTGGTTCACATTCAACATCGGCCCTTAAAATTTAACCTCCCTTTATATCGAGGGTTGGTATTAAAGAAGATAGAGTTGTTAAGAGTAATGTAGTCAACTGAACCTGTAAGTACTCGATGAATGAAGAAGATTTCATAAATTTTTTCTACGTTCTTCTAGTGAATAGGAACAAGGGATTATTGCAGGACAGACCTCGAAGAGCAAGACGAAGGAATCTACGTTGAATACTCTCGATTCTGGTGATGTGAATTTATTGGTAAGTGGACCGTACTTGACAGGCGTATTCGAGCAGAGGACGAACAAAGGTTATATAGAGCGTTCGGGTCACGTATGGGTTGGAGAATAATTCCTTGGACCATCGTTTAACGATGCCAAGTGCTAATTTGTTCTTAAAAATTGTATTGTCATAATGGGAGATGAAGTTAAGTTCCCGATCACATAACATACCAAGGCCACTTTTCGACTCGACGACGATAGATAGGGTGTGATCCTGAAGAAGATAAGGACGGGGATAAGGTTTGAAACGTTTTCGTGATGAGAAAGTGATTGAATGGCATTTGGTAATATTTAAATCTAAACTGTTTTTGAGACACCAAACTGAAAAATTATCGAGATCGAGTTGGATGAGAGCAGAGTCTTGTGTAAAAAAAATGGTCTTGAAGAATTTGGTATCGTCGGCATAGAGAGAAATATGAGATTATATAATGAACATTTCTCTATCATTAAAAGCAAGAACAAAAAGGAGAGGGCTTAAGTGGCTACCTTGAGGGACTCCGGACGTTGCTAAAAAAGGGAAAAAGGATGTAGATTGTAACGGTTTTTCCAATGAGAAGAAATCCATATCAATAGAATGCGTTCAAAACATTTAAAATAAAATGCACGACTAGATCGCACGTACTCGTTTTAATGCAAAAGTAATTTGGAATTAAAAATTTGTTGATGAATACAAAAACTTGCATAAAATATCCATCTCATTTCTAAAAAAAAATATGAATTCATGCAAATAAAGTTTAAAAACGTTTTATTAACAAATTATTTTTTTTATTTAAGAAATTTCTTTAAAATTTTTCTAACAAAAATTTGGGATGTCAATTTAAAGTATTTAATAATATGCAGTCAAGAAATCAATTTCAAAAAATAATAGTTAACTCGGTCTCGAATATTTAATTTTCCACAAAAAAAAATTTAATTACTTTTATAAACATACAAAAACACTTTTTTCGAAAGTTTGTACATACAATATTTTTTAAATTCAATGAATGTTCGTTAAAATCGCTAGATCCGTTAGTAAAAACGCCAAAAATAAAAAAAAAACGGTTCTTTGACAGGTACCGTTAATAACATTCTTTCTTATTTTTTTTTTACATACATACAGCTGCGGTAAAAAAAATAGCACCATTACGAGAAAAAAATTTCGTTGCAAAATAAAATGTATGCCAATATATCGAGGGAAATTTTGAATATGCAAAAAGTTTATATTAAGTTAAAACAACACATTTCAAAACGAATTTTTATTTTTATTCATCAACTTATTGAAAAAAAACTTATATTTTCTCCAACAAATCAAACAAATAAGCGGTAAAAATAATAGCACCATTGCTTCAACGTACAACTTAAAACTAAATCATCGTAAAAATCCAAAATCTTTTTCTATGATTTTATTCCTTAGAGGTAGTCCAACAAAATTAATATTTCGTTGCATAGCCTTTGTTGGCTATTACTGCTTCACAACGTCTCGTCATTGAATTAGCTAAATTTTGACACCTTACAACCGGAATATTCTCCCAGGACGCCTTAACTGCAGCCCAGAGTGCTTCGTTGCTGGTCGGTTTAATATCTGAGACTGCTTTCTTTACGTTGGCCCACAGATTTTCGATGGGATTTAGGTCAGGCGATTGCGCTGGCCACTCCATTACATTAATTGAATGATCTCCTAACCATTTTTTTGCCTTTTTACTGGTGTGCTTGGGGTCATTATCTTGTTGGAAGACCCACAAAAGCGGCATTTCTTCATCTGCATACGGGAGCATAACATTTTCCAAAATACTCACGTAGACGTGTTGATCCATGATGAGTTTAATCCAGTATATGGGTCCAACTCCATAGTAGGAAAAACAAGCCCACACCATTATGCTTGAACCTCCGTGCTTAACCACTTTATTTGTGTATTTGGGTTTATATTCCGCTTTTGGAGGTCATCTTACATAGGAGCGAGATCCTTTACCGCCAAACAACACGATTTGGCTCTCATCCGTCCATAAAACGTTGCGCCATTTCGCTGCTGGCCTGTTCAAATGCTGTCTTGCAAACATTAAACGCTTTTCTGCATGTTTTGCAGTTAAAAGAGGGACTTTTCTGGGACTACACGCTGTTAAATTATGTTCTCTCAATCTGTGGCGAACGGTTTCAACGCAAGCTGTAATATTCAGGTCTTTTTTGAGCTCAGTTGCAGGCTTGAAAAGATTTTTTGGCTTTCTCGGCGTCTGACAAGAGTTTTCGACAAAACTGGTTTTCGCCCACGAGTTTCGGTTTTGGGTGCGTATATTATTGAATTTCGAATCATTTTGTTGGAACAGCCAACAAAACGTCGAACTTCTCCGTAAGTTTTACCTTCTGAAATAATTTTTTTAATAATTTCACGTTTTTCGTTTGTTCAATGTTTTCCACGGCCCATTGTCTTTGAAAAACTGTAATTTTTTTGTTTAAAATGAAGAAACTTATTCAAAATTAACAAATCTTAACATTTGGTTAATTTACCTTGAAATATGACACCAAAAAATGTTTTTTTCTAGCGAAAACTGCGATCAGTGCTATTATTTTTACCACAATAAAAAAGGGTTTTTCGCCAATATGGCCTCGTAAAAAAAGAACCGTTACCATTTAAGTGCCAGAGATACACAATACAGAGAGTTAACACTTCAAGCAATAACAAAATACAGTAGAGGCTGGAAATATGTGTCCATTTACTAATATAAAAAAGTTAAAATGAAACTTGTACCGGTGGTGCTATTTTTTTTACCGGCACTGTACATACATATATTAGCACACCAAATTTGTACTTTCGACATATTGTTACTACATGGCAAGTAATGCATTTGTAAGAAAAATCGAACTCGAGATTTTGATCAAAGTTGACATTACGATGATAGCGAAAACCAAAAAAGTGGGTCTCGCAATTCTGTCTGTCTGTCTGTCTGTCTGTCGGTTCGACTACAGCCTAAACGGCTTGGCCGATTTTCTTCAAACTTGGTAGATATGGGTTTTAATTTTTTCCCCCCGGACCTGCCATGCAAATTTTTTTCGAAATTTTATAAATATTTTTTTTTTCTCAAAAACTGTCCCACAGATTTTCTTAAAAAAAATTCAAAAAATTTAATTGAGTTTAAGCTAGGTAATGGTTGAAAAAAAATTTCCAATTGTTTTTTTTGGTACCCCCCTTGGAACCATTTTTTTGGTTTTTGATTTTCTCAAAAACGGTGTGACGGATGTTGATCATTTTTTTTCTGCTAAAGGTCCCGAATAGTTTAAATATTATTGTGAATTAAAATTTTCCAAAAATATTTTTTTTTGGATTTAAAAAAAAATTCAAAATTTTTTTTTGAAAACTCAATATTTCGAAAACCCCATAATCGATTTTCTTAAAAATTGATAAATAAAAGTTTTTTAATCTAATCTACAAGATATAAGAAAAAAATGTATTTTATCTAAAAATAACGGTACCCTCCATACAAATGTTAAAAAATGGTTTTCGAAAATCGTATTTTTCTCGAAAACGGTTCCGAGAATTTTGCTTAAATTTTTAGTCTTTCGATTAATTTTTAATATCTACAATTTAATAAAAAAAATTTGAAAACAAGATATTACTGACTGTACCTACCATAGAACGATTTTTTAAAATTTTGAATTTCTCATTATCAGCATAACGGATTTTAATGAAATTTTTTAGAGAGAAGCTTCTAAAAAGTTTAAAAAACATTGCATTTCAAAACTTTAAGAAAAATATTTCTTTTGAATTTTGAAAAAAAAATCTATTTTTTTTTTTTTTGAAAATTTAATATCTCGCAAGCAGCTCAATATTTTTTTTTTGTAAACTTAATTTTTATTCGAACAATAATAAAACCTTTAAATTGGCGTACCAAATTTTTTTCTTAAAAATGTTTTAAAATTTTTTTACATATAAGCTTATTTTTTTAAGAAACCACTACAAAGACTTATAATTTTTGTTCTTGCACAAACATATAATTGTTTGAATCACATGGGATCCTTCTTTTACCTCCAATTACTAAAGAAGTTGTTTTAGTCATTTAAAAAATTAATTTTATGCTTGTGAACAGTTTTTCTATAATAACAATTATTTTTGAAATTCTTAGACTATTACATAGGAGCAAGTTCGTGCGACCCAGCCGTGCATTATATTTTCCTAATGCTAAACTAACTTTATAGTACTTTTATCGCAAGTAACAATTGGTTTTATGGGAGGTAAACATTTTTCAGAAAATTTGTTCAACTATAATATAGCTTTCGAATAGATTCTTTTTTATTTCTTTTTTTTAAGAATCTGTGGAGCATTTTTTGGTCAATATAATATTTTCTATAACTTCGAACAAATTTTATATGGCAGATTTCTTTAATATTGCTGTTAAAAAAAAACTGTCAGCGTAAAAATTTGAAACCTCGTAACAAGTTTAAAGAAAATCGTCAAAAGCCATTTATGGTGTTGTCGAAAAGACACACAGACAGAATTGCAAGACCCAGTTTTTCAAATTGTAAATAATAGCCTCCGAAAATTTTAATATCTTAAGGTCGATTATATTTTTTTTAGTGTATTTTTCGTGTTTTAAATTCAACGAACTCCATTACTATTCTCCTTGTACAAATTATTCATTTCTTCAATTAGTCATAAGTTTTTGCAATTTATTTGTCACCTTTTCACGGAGAAAGGATGGAAGGCAACTGTTCAAACATAAACATAGTACTTAAATATAGATAACCCCATGTGCATGAAAACAAATAAAGATAACACGGATCATTGTGAACATGCACTGACGGTTATATTAGATAAGCATACAACCTAGATAAGAATACTCATAGAGATAAAAATAATGTAAATTCATCTGTAAATAGTATTTAAGGAAGATTACGTTGTAAAATAAATTTAGTAATGATTTGGATTTACACCCGGATTGTTACTCAAACATGGTCCTTCGAGCCGGATCATTAGTAATGATTTGGATTTACACCCGG
Organism: Philhelius festivus; assembly: GCA_963931855.1. Classification (NCBI taxonomy): domain Eukaryota; kingdom Metazoa; phylum Arthropoda; class Insecta; order Diptera; family Syrphidae; genus Philhelius; species Philhelius festivus. Next base: position 29,527,605 of record OZ007556.1, on the reverse strand, counting down.
ATTCTTACTCAAACAGCAACATTATCACACACAAACATCAAACCACTACCTACTCGTTTGCAATACATCGCCCCTCAAATGATCATCATCTCATCCGGTATCTAATAACAATTAAATTTATTTAAATTCATAAACATGGTTCAAACTCTGAGATGAGATGATGATTTCAATTGCTCCATCTTTATGCCCAGGGAAGTTGAACCACTGTACTCTCCAGGCCGATCCAAACAATTGAGCTGCCCGCCAAACACCACAGCACAGCGCAGTTACTCGTACCATAATGGCAAATCTGGTTGGTGCAGATGCAGATCACTTCCTCTCCTTTCTTTGGTTAGAGTCTGCATTTTGTTTTGATATTCCTAAGGCAAGTCTTTGTATTCCACACCAAAAGTCCACTCCACACACAAGACAGCCTTTTTCCGAAGTCTGCAAATTCTCCTCCATAATTCTTCCCTTGCAAAAGACTCTAGAGACGTGAATTCAGGTTTCTCAAAAGAATCCCCAAGAAACACCGACGAAGTTGCCGATCAAAACGGAATCGCGCAAACTTGAGTTTGTATAGTGAAAGGTCATTGCCATTGTCATTGGTCGGTTGCTGGCATGAGCTTCGGATAGTGGGGGGCACTGCAAGCGGTAATTCCTGTGTGTTGAAGGTACTGTTGAGTAACACACTAACACACTCATCTGTCTAACACTCTCTTTTCGAATTCGAGAGAAAATAAATATAAAATAACTTGGAGACGAAAAAAATAAGAAAAAAGCCCAACAGGTGAATTGCGGACAGGGATGGAAAATGAAATTTTTCAATTGTACTGAAATCTGGAATAGAATTGTACTGAAATGATGTCAATTGTACCGAAGACGAATTTTGTATAAAAAAAAAACAAAATCAATAATAATTCAACTATTTAAAAGTTTTCCAAAGTATTTTATTTAAAAAAAATCAAAGCAGAAATGATCAGTTTGTCTTCTAATAAAAAAACCAATATAAATAGCTCCACAGAAAAAAAAAACTATCTTCATTTTAAAAAGTATATACATAACTATTGTCTTGTATTGTAATGATGAAACTAAATCTTTTACTTATCTACTTTTGTGGCACCAGCTTATACAAGAAAATTAAATATAAAACTAAAATTCACAAATTAAATATCTTAAAAACGCCCAAAGGAAAAACCGCAATCACAAATAATATCCACAAGTTTACAGTTTAGTTTTTAGTAAAAAAAAACGATGCGATGTCTAAAAAACAGCTGATCGATAAAGTAAGACGCCATACAGTGTTGCGAGCCCATACAAATGTTTATCACAAATACTTCCACAGAAAATTTTTAAAGTTTTGTTTTTTTTTCTGTTTGTTAAAATGATGTGTAAGTATAGAAAAGTGGCTATTTTGATTGACGTATACACTTTCTAAATAATTTGCCGCCAATCTGTATTAACATTTTTATCTTCGGTGATTTCTATTAAAAGTGTAAGTAGTATGCTTAATAAATCTTGCTATTTACTTTCTATTGTTTTCTTTACTTAGAAGTAAAATTGTATGCAACAAAAAACAGCTCTCCAGATTGGTCGAGCTGATGGAAGAGAGCCCAAAACAAATAAAACTTCTTTCAAAACGACCGACACTATGGGTTGTGCCATACCAATGTGGAAGTCGTTCCCAACGCTCAACGCTTCTTGTGCAAGGAATTTTGAGGTAGCTGCAAATTTAGTTATGTTCGGTATGGATTGTTGTCTTTTCAGTGGTTTTAATTTGTCGTTTATATCCATAAATATATTAAGGATGGCTTCTTCGGGAAGTCTAGAGGTCCTAATAAGTTTTCGTCTGAATAAAATAAAAAAAAAGATCGAATTATCTGCATACATTGTGTTCTTCTAAATCAAATGAACTCGAACCATCGCGTAATTTTCTTCGAATGTTCGCTTGCTCCGAAGTATTTTCTTCTTCAACATTTTATTCATCTAAAAAAAAGTTCTGTAGTAGACATTGCACAATTAATTAATTTGCACGATCCGAAAAAAATAATTTTATCAACAACGAGTTTCTGGTTGCCTAACAATTTGATAACAAAATAATATTTTGGAAACGATAATACATATTTTGTCAATTGAACCATTCTTAATAGGTCTTAAATCTGAAGAGCGTTCACAATTCATCAGAAATTTTGATTTTCGACAACGATAATACCGATTCATTAATTTTATTGATAAATATCAAATATCGCATTGATCTTTGACAACCGTAATAAGGGCGTTAATTTCATTAGGATCTCTATCTCGCAGTAAATCCACTACTCTCCGCCTTTTTAAAGCTATATTGAGTTCCCCAAAATTTTAACATGGCCTTCCATGCTTGGAACTATGTGCTTGTGATGATTCTGTATTATTTTTGTTATTTAAGAAAGTTAAAACATCTTCACTCAGCATAAAAATATTGTTAAAATAGACCGATTTTTTTTTTTAGTTTAGGTTCATTCCTATTACATAACTTCCAATATTTACAAATATTTAACAAAAACAAATTTTCTGACTTTTTTACACTGGATTTAATAACATCAGGAGCATCTTCTGGGTGATATACGTCTAAAACGTAATTGAAAATAGAAATATATTTGTTGCTCTGGTCCGTTTCAAGCCATTTTGCAAATAGGAAGCTATTTTTGAGTTGTTGCCAAGCTGTAAATTAAAGCAAATAACTCAGAAAGGGGCAAACAGATGCAGATGAAACTTTGCCAACATAAAATTTAGACAAATTTTGAAATAATAAAACAAAATTATGAACATGTTCTGACATGTTTTTTTTTAAATCTTATTTGAATTTTTATTTTTTTTATTTTTTTCTCCAAACAAAGAAATATTGATAACTCACCCATATTTTTATAAATTTAAAATTTTTATCTTAAAATGTACACAATAACAATAAACCACATTAAAAAAAAACTTAACAATTATGAAAACTTTACCAAAACATAAACAAGCACTTTGTCAAAGTTCATATAAATTCGTTAAAGTTTTCTCATTCTCTGATGTACTCATGTTTGGGAGTGAATAGTATGTACATTATAGAAGTTATCTCCATAAAAGTACCGTTTTAGCATGAGCATGACATTACATGATTATGAATCAATACTAAAAACATGCATATCTAAACATTTTTATTTTATTTATTTATTTATCACAAAGGGACAAAACACTGTGCGCCATCAAGAAGTGAAAAGAAAACTTAAGAGTTATAAGGGCTTACAGCTGTGGGTTATTGTTCTGGAATGAAAATGAATACGTTCAGGCCAGGATGTGTTCAACTTTCAAATTCCTTTAATGCGCTTTTGTTTTGTTGTTTTTGTGAAATACATAAAATTGGAAATTTTGAAATTGTACTGAATTGAGACAAATTGTACTTTTGTACTTGCACAAACTCAATTGTATCGAATTCGGTACAATTGTACCGAATTTTCCATCCCTGATTGCGGATCTGTATAGGTGTTATAGACTGAGAGAGAGAGAATAACCGTCCGCCAGCTAAGTCGAGCTTTTGTCAGCCAGCCGGGTAAGCCTAGGTTTGTCTGCACAAAACAAACACAAGAAAGTGCTATTTTTGTTTGTTTTATAAGTGTGTGAGTGTATAGCAGTGGAAACGGTTCTCTTAGTGGGATTCTTTCGCTTGGGCGAAATCGCAAGTAAATAACTTTTTATTTCGTGATCAGCATCAAGACTGGATTTCTGTGGTCTTTCATTTTCAATTCTGATTTCGTTGCGAGCGCATGGAAGCGCTAGCGTGCCATTGGTTAGTACGATGGAAAAAATGTATTCCTAAAATGTACCTACATGTGACTTGATGTTTATTAGTTTCTCAACTCTACACAGACGTCTAAGTTGTTAGTTGTTTAAGATGCAATAAAATCTATATTTAGAGTGGAGGAAGACAATGATGCTTAGAAAAAAAATAACAAGTTTTTAAATTTGAATACTCCTCAAAGTGGGTTATAGTCAGTTCAATGATAGAAGCATTTAAAACTTTTAAAAGGCTTAGGTTGGTTGAGCCGAAAAAATGACTCTTATAGGTAGGTACTATACTTCAGAACTGAAGAAATTGAGAGAATCGGTTTCGAATTTTGTCTGGATTTATCTTTATGATGTACACAATATTAAAGCTAGCTATATTATAAAGCTACACAATATCTCCTAGCTGTTTGAGGGTTTAATCTATTTCTCTTTCTTCATCCCCAGCAAGAGGGTCCTAGATATGTAACGAACAAACATCTCTAGAAAGCTATAAAAGGTGAAAAAAAATCCCAAATTCATTCACCATCAATTCGATCAAAAATGTCAAATGCGATAAAACTCAAAATGATAAGGAGGATTTATGATGATTAATTATGGAAGGTCCTGGTATCGATTCTCAGTCGCTGCAAACAGGTTTCAGGGGTGTACCTACTGTCTCTTTCGAGGAATTGACAAATCCTCTAAGATTATCTCTTTTCTCTTATCATAAAAAGTGCTGCTTATTAGCCATTCGGAATTACCAGAAAATTGTAGGTCCCCTCCATTCCTGAAATGGTTGAGAATTGTAAGTCACTATAGGTCCTTGTTCTCTTCGAACTTTCTCACCACCAAACTCATTTATTAATTAAATGATGGAAATATGACTAAAGTTCTTTCAGGATATACATATATCAGCTTTTAAGAAATGTCCAGTGTTCAGAATAGAATATACTTAAATCTTTAATCGAGTTTTTGTCAGTTTATTTTCTTGGATAAAGGTCGTGTGGTTATATAGCCCGAACCGTACTATGTCATATTAGGGGTTGGTAATTCTCAGCTAAAATTTTCAATTTAACTATGTATTATAAAACATTATTTAGGTCATTGCTGGGCATAGGATCGTACACCAATTTTTAAGAATTTATGGAATCGTGCTTTTCAGCTTCAGTAATTTAGGAGATCTCTGTACTGTATAATACAGGGTGCGTTTAATACTCCAGGTTTAACTTTTTTTTTCAATAACTTTTAAATGAAATACAGTTTAACAGTTTAAATTTTTTTGATTGATTAAATGGTCTAAAACATTATGTATGGAATATGATGTCGGTCAAATCGGCGCCATTGGTCGTGGCGCAAAGGCGAGATCTTTTAAGAACATTTTGCATAAAATTTGACAGAATTTCGTTGTAATTTCAGCAGTTTTGTTTCTAATATTGTCCTAAAGCTTCAAGTACCTTCCTTCCTTCAAGTACCCTCACATGCATATTCGACATTATTCACGTAAAATTCATATCATAGCACGTGCTGTGTGTGATGTATCACAATCTTGTTCAAACAGCATGTTCCTAATTGATACAAATGGAGCATAAGATTCCCCTATAGCATCCTCGAAGAAATAAGGCCTCATGACTCCGCCCGCCATGCTGGCCGGCCCAAATACCATAATGTTACTCTTGGAAAGTGTAGTGGGCTTTGGTGTACAAGCCGAAGGTTTTCAGTACCTCAATAGCAGCCATTCTGTTTGTTAACAAAGTCAAGTAGAAATTGAATTCATAACTCTTTTGTCAAAAATGCCGGTGGCCTAAAGCGAGCTGAAAAATCGAGCACTCTAATCTCGCTGACGTCGATGATCATTTTCCTGCAACTCTTGTGTCAATTGAATTTCAGACTGATATAAATGGAAATGTTTTTTTGATTTTCTACCTAACATGTCGGAGACTTCCCACCGAGATATTGTGATGACATGTACCATGATATTCGGCAACACTCTGCCTTACTGCAATTGCCTACTTCTCGCCTAGTCTTTACCATATCTCCCATCAGTGTTTGCAAATTTTCAAAGTTATACGCTGAAAGGTTGACTTGTTTGGCCTACGATTATCAATAAAAAGTATACTAATTTTCTTTGCTTATTTACAATTGAACAATAATTTAAATAAAATATTTTAATAATTTTATCACTTTTATTGTTAAATGCAGGGCCGGACAAGCTATACGTGCAAGCTGTGCAAATGCGCAGGGCGCTGCACCCAAGGGCTGCCTTGGGCAAGCGTTAAAAAAGCCAGTACTTCGTAACCACTACCTAGTACCTTCTTTTTTAAGTCTCATTTCTTTTTATAGCTCACGCCAATATTCATATTCATTATATGTATAACTAACAGTTAATTCTTAATTTAAAGACAGCTATATATACATACATTATGTACATATATACTATTCCAAAGTAAAAAAAAACTACATCACAAAATCTTTACAAAGTGCACTGTTTTGTTCGCTTAACACCATCGCGTGTATGAGTGAAGGCATTTATTTTATTTTGATAACCCTCCCCTATGCAGTGTAATATAAAAAAATTTCAACAGCAAATTAACAGCTTGCATGCTGATAACATGCACCTGATGTGAGTTCTTCTATATGAAATCGAAGTCAGCAATGTTACTCAAACAGAAATTCTAAGGGTAAAAATTCATACTCATTGACATAACAGCGCTCAAAATGAATTTAAACTCTCCCGGTTGAGTATTTTTGGTACTGTTATCTACTATGTTCTATGGCCTCTCTTTATGAGTGAAATTTTATCACTGTCTGTCATCTCGTGCGGCTCGTGTATCGTGATGAAACAAAAGGTTGAAATATGGAAATACTGAGTGATTAAGATGCGATGACTAATGTTGAGGTTTGTCGTTAATGAGTGAATCTGTTTTATTCAATTTTTCCTTTTCTCTATTTTTTGTTCTTGCCAGTTATTGTTTACATTTAAAAAAAGGGATTTTTTGACTAATATAATTACTTTATTTGTCTAATGTGGTAAAAAAAAAATCAAAACAAAAAAAAAAGATAAGGAATCTATATTGAGAATAAAATTTGCTACGTTCCTATTTCAGTAGTGTATATGTATAACGTTATGATAATGGTGCAAACATGAAAGGAAAAGAGGCTGGTGTTCAAAACAAAATTAAGAGTCATGAACCAAGAGCTTAAAATGTTCAGGCTGTTTGCATTCCATGAGTTTGGTTGTTAATGATTCAGCGTGCTGTTTGTTGGAAGCTGTTAAGTTGTTTGACATTGCTCAAAGCCTATAAAACTTTGTATCAGGTTCAACAATGCGTTGGGCCATATATAAAAAAAATTTCGCTGGTTTGACCTTAAAACCCCTTTCTGAAACCAGATGGAAAAGTATACTAGATGCCTTCAAACCATTAAAAAAATCTTAGGAGATATTATACTGAAGATCTTATTGAAATATCTGAGCCTGGAAACGTTGAGAATAGAAACACTGCAGAGTCATTAAGAAGTGAAATTTTAGTTTCAAGTTTGTATGTTGCATATTAATCTAGTTTGATATCTTAGAAAAAATAATATAACTACATAGTAACAGCGCTCTCGTTCTGGAAGCTAATAAAAACTCAATTTACAAACATGCAATCAGCCAGCTGAAGCCATAGCCCTAAATCTAGAAATACCATCACAGTTTCCTCAAATAACGTAGTTTTTCGAAATTAAAATTAATAAAAAACTACTTCAGGACCCCAATGACTCAAGACAAGAAAGATAAGTTGACTGGTCAATCATGGCTACAGAGAAAGAGCTTGTTAAGTCATTAGATTATAATGATCTGGTAACTGAGTTTGCTAAAACAAATGCCAGAAAAGTTAATCTATTGCAATAAGTTCGGTTCCATTTATTTTTTCTTAAAATAATAATTTTATTATTGTTTCCTACACTAAATAAATATGTAAATATGTTTTTGAATTAGTTTTTACTTCAAAAAATAATTTATTTTGGTTCCTATATTTTTGTGATATATTTTTTGACTTTAGTTTACAAATTTTTTTATATATTTTTTTTTACTATTATTTTTGTGATATATTTATGATTTCTTAGTTTTTAATGAAAATAATATTTATTTCAATTAGATATAAGTATTATCTAGGAATAGGCCTCGTTAAAAAAACGCATTGCAAAGTCTACCCCTTGGGTAATGAGTAAATGACTTCTTGCGCCAGTCACCGCAAATGAGGGGCGCCACTGATGAAGCTTGCGCAGGGCTCTAATTTAGCTCGGGACGGTCCTGGTTAAATGCCAACTGAAAAATTTTATATACACAAAAAAGCCAACCAAATAAAATTGACATGGAACTTTGAACGCACCCTGTACATAAAAACGTTTCCTATTATATGTATATTGTATTACTTTGAAGCCTGCAAAGTATGGGATGAGTTGATATGGAGCGCTACTACTCAATTTCTGCTCTGCAATCTTGTTTTACCAAAACTTTTTCTCGCAGATTATTTCCAAGAGGATTCGAGTCTCGCTGTCTGAAAATGTCAGTATCTGGCTGAACTTGGAGACAATAGATCCTCTTATAAAAAATATAGGTAATATTAAGAAAAATTAGTAAGAACAATAGTCTGAGTGGCTACTTTTCGTCACGACTTTTCAAAAAGTGAAAAAGAAAACATTTGCAAGCCCCTGGTACTTGAGGATAAGCAAACCGTAAAAACCATTTTAAAGATCTAAATCTGCGCTTCTTATCAATATTTTTTTGCACACCTATTTCCTTTGATAGTGATGGTCATGCCATCTTCGTTTTAGAAAAAGGAACGATGATGCAAATTTTGCTTCTTCTTCCCTCTTCTGCTTTTTCTAAAAAAGGGTCATCTCACTGAATATGCTGATGCCTGGGGCCGTTTCCAACTGCTCCAGAGCACATGGTGATTTCTATGGTAATTTTTCTTTACCTCCTAGATCAGTTAGATTTTTTTAAAGAATAGAGCAGCCGTTATAGTCCTGGCAGAATCTGCGTTTTGAATAGCTTGACTCAAAGTTGGAAATACGTTACAAAACACCATCCTTTCAGACATTTCCCCCAAGTACTCGTATGTATATAAAGTGGGATCTGCATCAGTACCTAAGTTCAAAACAAAATTGCTCCTACCAATATCTTGCTCGGAACTTGACAAGAATTCGCCTTGAAATGTTTGTATTTTTTTCCATCAGTTCCACCTTACTTTTATTTGTTATCTCTTTTGACCTGAATTTCATAAGTGGAATCTTTACATACTTCGTTTTGTAGAAAGTAATATTATTCCACTTGATATTTCAAAAGCATTTGAAAGGGTTTCGCATACAGCTCTCTTATCAAATATTCGTGCATTTAGTATTGATGAATCTCTTCTTCGTGGATTAGAAATTAACTTTCGGATGACTCTATACAAGTTTTATTGGCTGGTTTCAAAGTATGTAATTCATAAAATTAATGCTGATGTGCCACAGGGCTCCGTCTTGTCTCCAGCTCTCTTTCTCATATTCATGAATGATCTTTTGTCGCACACACCATATGCCACTATACATGAGCGGCACTTGCATTAAAGTAATGGATCAGCTTTTTTTATATTTGTGTCACAAACCACCATCAAGGACGCTGGTAAGTCTTTTAGGTTTTCTTCCATTCCAATTTCTAACCCCTTCTGATCTTTTCGTAATCCATAAGGCCTATATTCGTCCAAAGCTCGAGTATAATTTCCATATTTGGACAGGTGACCTAATAACCCACTTGGGCCTTTTGGATAGAATCCATAAAAGAGCTTTGAAAACGATAGGTGATAGAACTATTACAGAAATACTTGAAACTCTCGAGTACCGCTGCAATGTTTTTTTGTCTTTCATTATACGAGTACTACCGTTACAGTGTTCTAGTGAAATAGCCAGTTGCATTCCTCCCTTAACCGATTCAACCATAATACTCGCGCTTCAGGGAATGCCCAGACGTACTTTTAAATTCAGAGATTCTTCCTTTAGCAGCACAACACGAATGTGGAATTCTTTACCCGGCTCAATATTTCGCTCTTATTGAGATTTCCAGACATTTAATACCAATTTGCATCGGCGTCTTTCTCTCCTACTCTCGCACTGTGGTCAAACATTTTAAGGGTAGTCAAGATCCTCTTAGTAAATTCTTTTAATTAGCAGAAGTTTGTCTTCTATTCGAAGCCGAAGCAATTAATGTTATGCCTCTTCTCTATATAGTACCACAAATTGATTTGAACATCTAACATTTTCGTAGGTATTAATCTTTTTTCTTCGAAAGTAGTGCTTCCAAGTCTGCTAAAGAAGGATAAATGCGAGAAATCCACATCGTTAATCAGCTGTTTCGATTTTCACCATCCAAAAAGAACACAAATTTCTATGTGACATTTCGAATATTCATAATTATACTGGAACCAAGTTTAATAACAACTGAAACTTCTTTAATTAACTAAAATTCCCTAAAACTTTCCCAGGTTTATATTCCGAAAATAGTTTCTCACAATCATGGTGCCTTTGTACACTTACGAGCATCTCTTATTCACTTTATTCTCAAGATGGAAATATTGAGACATTTGTATATCATGCGTGTCAAATATATTTATGAAGTCAAAATAAAATGACAATTCCAGGTTAGCCAGATAAAATATTCAGGTAAAAAATGCAACCAATTTTCTGTCAATAGAGCTTTGATTGTAAAGGTATTATGGTAAATTAAATCTCCCGTCAAGATTATCAATAAATTATCAACTAAACGAGCTGCTAGTCCCCGATTCATTGGAAAGTGAACTAATTACGATTAGCTCTCAGAAGATCGAATATAAAATTAATTATACATATTTGAATAAACATTGTTCACGCGCGGCGTAAGAAAATGGAATCTTTTTGAGTTTTTGAGAAAATTTTGATTCGAACCATAAGATGATTTGAGAGTGACGTGCGTTGTTCGCTCGGTAACCCCCCATGCAGACAATTTGTCGAACTGAATTTATAAGAAAGACTGCCGGTGCAAAGAAGATACTTCGATTGTCCAAAGGGCGGATAGGTTTCAATGCATGGATTTTGACATCGTTGAATCTATCAATTGATTCGCATCGGTTTTGATTGTTGGAAATGACTTGATTTTCTTGAGAATATTCTTTACCTTTTTTATTAGTAGAGCATATTGCAGTCTTATCTGAATGGTAATTTTATTGCTGAAATAAATTTTCAATTCAATTCTTGGACGCATTCAAAACTGCTTCTCTATCACGAGCACGACTATCAATCTGCGATCCGTGTGCTTAATATGAATATAAGTTTGAGCTTTTGTTGTAAGAAAAATGAGTTGTTCATATTTTTAAAATACCCGTATTTCACCATTCCTTCAATATCTGTCTGGGAGGATATGAGTTTTTGTTGTAAGATGATTTTTCCCATTTTTACACCAAAGAGACTGAGATTGACTTAAGCTATGTACCTCTTTCCATCTTCCTAATCATTGTAGCGTGTTCCAGGCTGAAGTTATGGCGATTAAAGAAGTCCAGTCTTGACTCAAAGAAAACGTGTTATCATCTACTGATATTCGTATCTTCTCAGACAGTCAAGTGGCTATATTAGATCTCTGGACTCGATCTCTACTAACTCGATAACAGTCCTTAACTGCCGTTCATCTCTTATGGAAATGGTGCAGCAGTTTAATATTCAACTCTGTTGGGTGCCAGAGCATAGGGACATTCCAGGGCATTGTAAAGCTGACGAACTCGCCAAAAGAAGAACAAGATTACTTATATTACCAGGTATAAGATAAGGTAGGTATACCCATCGCTACATGTAAACTTATGCTGAAGCAAGATGCTATAGAGAGGACAAACCTTAGATGGAATAATATAACCTCCTGTCTAATGACAAAACATATCTGACCAATGCTTGATCTTAAACGCTCCAAGTGTTTAAAATCAATCCGTAATAAATTGGTTTCATAACTGGACACTGTCTTATAGATATACGAGGCTTAGCGTTTATTACAACGATTTTTGCAGAAGCTGTATGGACGAGAAAGACGTGGTACATGCCCTGCTCTATGCCCTAAACGCAGGCTTCATTTTGGATAGTATTTCTTCGAGAAACCTAGTGATCTAGTTAATATAGACATTTATAGTCTCTCCCGCTTCATAAGAAGCTCCAAATGGTTCAACGAGCAGGGAGAAAATCTCTAGATTCGTGTGGTATCACAATGGGCCAACTCTGGTCTAAGTGTTTGAGCTGTTACGCTGGTAACTTCAACATGCATTTTACAAAGTTCGTATAACACCTTCGATGAAAGAGGCTATAAAGGGAAGAAACCTTATAATTGATGTTTTGGCACATATCTTCAACAAAAGTATTTTTTCTGGAGTATTTCCGGTTGCTCTTAAATGTGCCAATATCTTGCCACTTTTCAAGAAAGGCGCTACAATTGATCTGGGTAACTCTAACTATAGGCCTATATCTCTCGTGCCTTCGATTAGTAAGATTTTTGAAAAAGCTGTAAAAAATAGAATGGTGAGCTTTTTAACGAGGAAAAAGTGGTGTTCAGTTTGGTTTTCAAAGTAATAAATAAACCGAAGATGCCTTGTTACATTTCTGTTCTCAAATATTTGTAAGCCTTGATAAGAAAAAGAATACCGTAGCGTTATTTGTTGACATATCAAAAGCCTTTGACATGGTTAATCACGAAATTTTGATAAGCAAACTTGAAAGTGCTGGGTTTCGAGGTTTCATAAGTGATTGGTTCAGATCGTATTTAAATGTGAGAACCCAAAGAGTGAAATTTTATGGTATTAGAAGTGATACAAAGATATCTGATTTGGGAGTGCCACAAGGTTCGGTTTTGAGACCAATACTTTTTTTGGTACATATTGATTCTTTATTCAGATTGGCATTAAGGGGTTCTTTGACAGCTTTTGTAGATGATGTGGGCTTTTCTTATGGTACAGATAGTCGTCTTAATCTTATACCTGATATAAATTGGGATCTCAGCTGGTTAAGAATCTGGTTTGCAGCGCAAAAACTGATAATTAGTTATAAAACTAAGGTAATGTTTTTGAGTTTGTCTGGCCAAAAGATTGTTGATGCTGATCTCTTTTTCCATGCTACTGAGTTTAAACTTTTTAACTGTACCTGTAGCCCTATGGATACTTCTACAAACTTTACTGATTCCATGAGCTGTAGTGATAAATGCTTTGAATTAGAAATAGTAAATGAATTCAAGTATTTGGGATTGATTATTATTGATTCTAGAATGAGTTTTTATAACCACACAGAAAATCTTAGACAGTATTTTCGGTGCACTCTTAGAAATTTCTTCTTTTCTTTTTGTGTAAAGTTTGCTCTTCTAAACTGCTCCTTAAGATTTATTATGGCATTTTTCATTCCAAACTAGAATATGGAATTTCTTGTTGAGGAGGTTCCTATTACAACAAAATACAGCCTCTTTTAGTTTTACAAAAAAGTGTTGTGAAGAAAATATGTGTTAAGCCTCGTTTGTACCCTAGTTTTTCACTATTTAGGGATTTGAAAATTCTTCCAGTGCGACATATGTATTGCTACTCGTATAAAGTTCTTAAAATTTTCTTTAAAAGATCAGGTAATCTTAATTTTAGATTAATTGATAATTACGTGGTAATTTTTTGAATCAAGTGTCTATACCGGTGTTTCGAACAACCGCATTTCGAAATTTTTATAATATTTCTTCATGTCGAATATTTATTAGACTCCCTAATTCTATCAGGATGCAAACTTCTCATTTTGTATTTATGAAACATGTTAAAAACTGGCTCCTTAGTCTTGATAATGAGAGTATCGAATTTTTTGCAAATGGTGTTACCTGATTGTTTCATGAAATGTTTAACTTTAATTCAATTTAATTTTTGTATGAATTATTATGTAATTTAATGATATTTTACGAGTAACTTTCGTTTTTAATATTTCTTTTTTAAATTATTCTACTAAGAGTGACAATAACTCTATTTTTTATAAAAATACTTTTGTCACTTATTTCTTTATTCTATAAATAATGTACTTATTTGGATTTTAAAAAATAAAATGTTTAATCAATCAATCAATCAATCTTAGGTGAAACTACGAGTATATCACAACTGGTGACAAAACAAATTTGGACGGTATTGGATCTGAAGCGTTCCAAGAGTTTGAGATCTGTATGAAAATCGTACATCGGTTCAGTATTTTGCAACATAGCTGTGTTTAAGGCAAACACGCGCTCGAGTTGGTGTTTTTTCAAACGATTTCAGCAGAAGCTACATGGACACTGAAGAGAAGTAATACATTCCTCGACTGTTCTTTACAGCTTCTTTAAACCAAAGATGCTAATTATCTTTGGGAGAATTGTTTACAAAAATCCAAGTAATTTGACGAATAAAAATATAGAAAGTCGTTTACGCTTTATAAGGAGCTTCAATTGGTTTCACGATTAGGTAGAACGTCACCTAGGCCTTACCAATAAACAAACTTAGAGACGACTTTAATATTTGCGCAAAATTTACCATTCTTTAATGGACTCTATATAACTGATCATACATGTTACATTTCATTTTTTAAGTTCTGTGCAATAAATGGTTCATAACTTAGAGTCCACTTAAATATTAAGTTCATAACATATATGGATAACTATATAGAGCTCAATACATATTGGTTCATTTCACTTAAATATTAAAGTCGTCTCTAAATTTGATTATTGGTAAGGCCCAATGTGGTATCACTGTGATCGAACTTATAGTCCAAGTGTATCAACTTTCATTGTAGCAACCACGATAACCTAATTTAACCTCAAACAAAGTAACACCTAAAATTTTGGAATTATTGTTTTGGGGGCTGCAATTGAAAAACTCTCTTGACTGAAGCATTTAGAGTCTTTCGAACTATCTGGACTTCATTCACATCCTCCAATTATTCGTCAAAGAATTTTAATTTCCAAGGAACCCAGTATCAGTTCCCTATTTCTGCTTATCGTCCAACACTCTGCGATATAATCCTGCATTGGTAGTGTAGTAGCCCTTTAAAGATAATTGACTTGTCTTAATCTGAGGTGAGGTTTTAAGCCCATTTGCTTTGACAAACCAAACAAGTAGGGTTGGATAATTCTTCGTCGGATCTCCACTTTAAGATCGTCTGTAAAGTCAAGTGCATATTTACTTTGATGTGGATGAACTCTAAGGCCAATTTGAAGTTACTGCTATAGGTAGTGACAATTTGTCCCATCCGGCGAAGAGCTAGTTTCCTTCAAGTCCAACAAGTTTCGGTATCGTCCACATACCCTTATAGAAGTATGAATTTTGGAAGTTAAGAGAGGATTAAGAAGGCGATACATATGTATGCTATTGGTTTTGAATGTCTGAATATTTCGATGGGAAAATGGAAATATTGAACCAAGTGCCTTACTTGACATTTGTGAATTTAACATTACATCCGAAGTTGGGCTTAAGTAAACTTATAAACATTCCTTGAAGCTCAAGTATTTCGGTTGAATTGTTTTAGGGGAGGAATGCAACTAGCTATTTCACTAGAACACTGTTATAAAATAATGAAAGTCATGAAAAGAAACATGTACGTGAATATGGAAACGAATATGAGATCATCGATGAATAAGAGAACAAGAGTAGGAGATAAAACGGTGCCCTGGGGCACACCAGGCTTTTATTTGATGAGTTACACACTTGAAACTATTAAACACAAATTATATAGAGTTATTCGAAATGTAATTTCTAATCCAAAGAAGAAGAGATTCATCGATACGAAACGTACAGATCTCCACTAGATTTATTGCTACTAAAGTATTACTACTGGCTAATCGACTATTGAGAAGCATTTGTTCTTCAACATATTTCTATTGATCTGTTCAGTATGATAGCGCAAGAAGAAACTTTTTACCCACCCTGTATTTACTGTGGTTCGGTGACCTAGCAGTTTCGAAGAGCATATGTTCCAACCTTAAAACCAGCTTTGTTACTTGGTTCTTTACTAAACTTCTGAGTGCTTTCTCTTCCTTGAGCTTATGCTCAGTAGGAGTTTTGCCTCCCTTAGCCTTATGAGTTATTTCCAGTATTTGGATCTACTTTCCTCCACTTGCTTAACCAATAGATTTTTACGCCTCTAATAGGTAAACACAAAGTGGATTCTCTTTGTAGGCAATCAATGGGAGTTCCATATTTGCTAAGACATCATCTTACGTCAAATATTTTATTCCGCCTGGTTAACTACGAGTATATTTGCTTATTCAAAAGTCGAGCTGAAAATTTTTAAATAGTTCAATGATTTTCAAACAAAATATTAAGTATTACAAGTAAATTCTTTCTGGAAGAATAAAAATCACTTAGTACAACCATTGAAAGAGGGAATTTGTTTTGTGGGAACTGGAGTAAGTTAAAATAAAACCAAAACATCGAGCAAGAGAGAACATTGTCTCAATCGCTTTACTTTATGCTTTGGCCGTGAAATGGTGATCACTATTGAGTTTTCATAGTTGTCTAAATCTCCAGCTGGGTTATCCGGAGAAATAGACGTAAGCCTCCCCACCACGACAAGGTAAAACTCATCGGGGAGGTGGGATCCGAAACAATATGACACATTGGAGATGCTATATTAAGATACTTCAAACTAAAGACCAAAACCAACTTCAATCAAGACATCCTCATTTCCTCATTACCCTACCTTATTGCAACATAATATTCATCAAAAATTGCCCTTGTAACAGAAGTTTCATAAAGGCCACCGCTCAAGTCTTTTTAAAAGAAATTAATGTCTTAATTATTTACATAGGTATTAGGTATAGTTAGGGATTTTTATTTTAATACTTTAGGTGAACAGGAAATAACCTTCCAGCGCTACTACTATCTACAATTATTATTGACGTACGTACTTTTACGAGTACAATGATAGTTTTTATAGTTTTAATTTTTATTTCTTAAACAAAACATTTCCGTGGTTGTTTTACTGAATTATTTATGTTTGGTACTTAAAAGCATATCAGCCCAACTGAAAAGCCCTACAGCATTGAATTTTCATTACCTTCTCTACTTCCCTTTCATCAGAGGATCTGTTAAAGTATGGTTTTGAATTTTAATGTGGCAATCGAGTAATAACTTCAATAAATATCAAGTATACGCGTTTCAACGAATCCCGTACGTGATAGCTTTTAAAATTACTCCTGAACCCTAAAATCATAGAATCTATATTACATCACGTACTCCACTCTTAACCTAGTGAATTACATAAGGAAAAGCACAGAGATTCTAAAAGTATTGGCAGCGACGACGACGGCGGCGCGGGATAAAATGTATGAACCTAGAATGGTGGAAGAATCACAATAAATGAAGTCATTTTGAATACTTCTACTGAATGACCGGTTAATGGCTGACGTTTGCATAACTTTCAACTGAACTTGGGTGTCACCTCAAGACACTGTTAACGGTTTAATGTCATTTAACAATTTCATAATAATGTTTTACCTTTTACCACTCTATCTACACAAATAAAACAAAACAACAGAACAACACATCACTGCACGAATGTGATGGGAGACAGATGGTGAACTTTTGAATTGCTTCTGTCATTTTTTTTCTCTTGGTTATTCCGTGCGAAGTAATTAACTTGATAGCATATTACCACCTGAAATAGAATTTAGTGATAAATCTTTGACATAAGACACCATGAATGTCAAATTAACCTATTTTATTATGTACAGATGCTGGGTGGCGCGCATCCAAAATGTCCAATTTTCCATAACTCTGCCGCATAAATGAGGCTGAATTTTGCCAATGGCATTGATTATGTTCGAAGTGATGTCCTATAGTTTATAGACATCAACCGGTGGCTTAATAAAACCCAACAAAAAGAAGCCTAACGGGGTCAAATCACACGAATTAACATGATTTTCCGTTGGCCAAATTAACATGATTTTTCGACCCAAATTGGGGCGAAATTAGCAAACCCTCGTCATTCTGTTTCCTATAAATGTTAACGCTATGTTCTAGATTTTATTCAACAAATGAAGAGTTTGGACCTTTTTGGACGTATGAACGCCTTATAAATGGTATCCAGTTCAGAGGGGTGAACAATTTCTTACATCTTAAGCGTTTAGCAGCATTTTTGGCTGTCTAAGAGCGGTCATTGAGAGCTTTTTGGCAACTTCGATGCAAGTGCCATTCAAGGACAATGACATAAGGGGTACATTTTGCTTTTACGACAGTAAGCAACATTCAGTTTTTGAAGTATTGAACTCCAAACTAATTGTTATACCCCATTTAACAATAGCTGTGTTTTATTCATTGCTGCATAGCCAGCGCAGCATTCAAGTGCGAATAAAACGATGAAACTCACTCCATATGTCAATTTCAATTTATATTATATATTTATTATGGAAAATATCAAAATCTGATGTCAAAACATATGTACATATGTACAGTACATATGTTTAATTCTAAAATTTACTGCATAGCACCATTTTCGTTTCAATAATAATTTAAAGTTCTATCACCAGCACAATTGCCATTTTTACTTATGACTTATGTATATGTACTATAAGGCAAGTTATGCATTCGTAAAAAAAATCGAACTCGAGATTTTAATCAAAGTTGACATAACGATGATAGCGAAAACGAAAAAAGTGGGTCTGGCAATTCTGTCTGTCTGTCTGTTTGTCTGTTCGATTACAGCTAAACGGGTGGGCCGATTTTCTTCAAACTTGGTAGATATGGGTTTTAATTTTTTACCCCCGGATGTTTTTTGATTTGATTTTTTAAGACCAAAAATAACGGTACCTGCCATACGACTTTTTTTTCGAAATTTTATAAATATTTTTTTTTCTCAAAAACTGTCCCAACGATTTTTTTTTTTTAAAATTCAAAAAATTTAATTTAGTTAAACCTAGGTAATGCCTGAAAAAAATTTTCCAAAAAATGAGTAGTTTTCGAACCCCCCTTGGGACCATTTTTTTTGTTTTTAATTTTCTCAAAAACGGTACCACCGATTTTGATCATTTTCTTATGCTAAAGCTTCCCAGCAGTTTGAATATTATTGTGTATTCAAATTTTCCAAAAAAAGATTGTTTGGATTTTAAAAAAAACTTTCAAAATTTTTTTTTGAAAACAATATTTCGAAAACCCCATGCTCGATTTTTTCAAAACTTGATAAATTAAAGTTTGAAAAAATAATCTACAAGATAGGTATGAGAAAAATAAATTCAGTTTACCTAAAAATAACGGTACCTTCCATACAAATGTTAAAAAACGGTTTTCGAAAATCGTATTTTTCTCGAAAACGGTTCCGAGAATTTTGCTTAAATTTTTTTCTTTCTATTAATTTTTAATATCTGTAATTTAATAAACAAATTTTGAAAACAAGATATTACTGACTGTACCTACCATAGAACGATTTTTTAAAATTTTGAATTTCTCATTATCAGCACAACGGATTTTAATGAAATTTCGTAGAGAGAAGCTTCTAAAAATTTTAAAAAACATTGCATTTCAGAACTTTAGGAAAAATATTTTTTTTGAATTTTGAAAAAAAAAAATCAATTTTTTGTTTTTTGAAAATTCAATTTCAATACTCAATACTTTTTTTTGTAAATTTAATTTTTACTCATACAATAATAAAAACTTCAAATTGGCGTACCAACATTTTTTCTTAAGAATGTTTTAAAATTTTCTTATATAAAACCTTATTTTTTAAGAAACCACTACAAAGACTTATAATTTTTGTTCTTGCATAAATCTATATTTGCTTGAATCACATGGCATCCTATTATTACCCTTAACTACTGAGGAAGTTTTGTTTAGTCATTTAAAAAATGAATTTTATGCTTATGAACAGTTTCTCTAATAACATTAATTTTTGAAATTCTTAGTCTTTTACATAGGAGCAAGTTTGTGCGACCCAGTCGTGCATTTTATTTTTACTGGCTTCTTTTTCGCCAGCAATCAAATTGTTTTTGTTTGCCGAGGGAAATTTTGCTGCGCTAGCTATGTATAGCAGTGAATAAAACATACCTAATGCTGTGAAGTTTCCAGTTTAATTAGCTTATCATACGATGCCGTTGCAATTTCACACCAGAAGGAGATGGGCGTAAGCGTTTCGTTGAAGTGTTCGGATTGTTCAGTGAACAGGCTGACTCGAATTTATCTACCATGTTGCTAATAGTCCTCTTGGGGGGACAATTATGTGGACTGTAAAATGGCCGAAGCACGCAAAATGTTCCTCGGAAAGAAGATAAAACAATTTAATCATTTGCCCATGAACAATATATCTCCTCATGTTAATTTGATATGACAGACATAATATAAACCATACAATTTGACAGATGTAGCTTCAGCAATATGACAATCACCTGTCAAAGTTTGAAAATCCCTATTGGAAAATCATTTAAATATTAATTTGGTAGTAATAACACAAAATGGTCTGCAGCTTTTAATCCATTGGTGCTTTTACTGATGCCAAATCACAATGGCAAGTTGCACTTTTTAACAGCACGTCTAAATGATACAACTTTATTATCTAAATGAGGGTAAGTTAGTTCAAAAGTTGAGCACGTTGCGCCCATTTTGCGGTGGACGTGGTGGCAATTAACAGTCGACTCTTTAACGGTCTATGAACCTCCTAAATATGTCGTTTGAAAGTTTTATTAAGTTTCGAATTTTAAGCCTACTTTTTAATATTGTGAAGACAAGACAGCCAGCATATTTATACGAAATACTCCGTTTCCTGCATCAAACAGAACATATCAATTAAAATTCCCTCGATTCTCGTGTCTCACATCTGAGAGACAATTTTTCATTGCTGCAATCCGTCTTTGGAATTTACTCTCATAACACTTGCGAGAATCAAGCAGGGCCCAACAGTTTCAAAAAAGATTGAGATTTTTCTTTCTTAGTCAGAGCAGCTAACTTCTTTTAAATTTTAATTTTCTTTCCTATCTAACAATATTTTAACATTCTTTCTATCTTTATCTTTCTATTTTTCTTCGTCAATTTTCCTTTTTTTCTTCCTTTCTGAATTCTCATTTTTGAAAAATTATTATATTTATTACAATACATAAATTTGAACTTTTTAAATTTATAAACTACCACTAGCTTGTAACACCAATCTTACTGTGTTAGTATTCACCCGAAATAAACTAAATTAAACGAAATCAATCAGCCAATCTTCAAACGTCAAAGGAACACAAAATCGGCCGAGAACATCTCCGCGGGTCGTGAAAGTGTACAGTAGAACCCAAAACAGTCGATTCCTCACTGTGCACAAGAACTCGTCCTTTCTCAGACTTCATCTGGTGAATTTTGCATCGGAACTACACACCTACAAGATTCAACTGACCCAGGAACTTAAAGTCCATGACCATAGAAATGTTGTGGAAACATTGATTTCGATTTTTGAAAGAAAAAAAATTGTTTTTTTATATTTTGAAAAATCAATAACTTGAAAACGAGTGAAAGGAAAATTTTAAAATATTTTCTTAAATAAAAAAAATGGCTAAATTCATACTTTTCTAGAAATAAGTCGAAAATTGTATGCATTTGAATATGTTTCTCTAGTTAAATCTATCTTTTTTTAGTTTGTAAACCATTTTTAAGATCCAAACTACTTTTACATAGAAGCAAGTGCAGTTTATTTTTTAAATAAACACATTTCAATTTTTCACTTTGTTTAAAAATGTGGATTTTTGAAATTCAAAAAATTCTCTAAATTTAATTACATATTTTATATTTTACTATCTTGATACTCGTAAATCCATATGAATTTTTAAATTTGAAAATTTCAAAAGGAGTGTGTATGGCTAGTTTTTAACATGAACTGTTATTGTGTTAGGTGCATTCAGTAGAAATTCATTGAAAGGATTTTAGTTGAAAAGTGTTCAAAATTAAAAAAAAAAGTTAGTTAAATGCTAATTCCTCATCTTCTATGTACAAACCCTGATCAAACCCCTGAACGTATGCTCCGTCTTGGAGTGTTTTTCTTCGTGGTCTAGACAATTGCAATTTCTTCCGCTTTATCCCATAGAAAGAAAATCTCTAAATTATTCATGTGGTATAACAATCGGCCAAATGTGGTTTAAATGTAGGTATCAGCTGTAATATGGACACTTGGACACCCATTTCAAGCTAACCTAGTAAAATTCTTTAAAATTGGTAAGTTGTGTCTACTTATATTTTGACTGTCAGCCCTCTGCCACGCCAGGCCATTGGGCAAAACTTACACATCAAAGTCTACACTGAGATTTAAGTTTTCATAAGAGAATATTTAGACCAGGAATTCTTAAGAAAAATCAACGAAAATAAGAGTTCGATAGTTCATAGAGAGTTTACTTACTTAATTTACTTTACCCATTTGAACCTAGTCACTTACAATTTACTAAAATGGTACCTGATTTTAACTAAATATGTAAATTTGTTGGTGCAAAAGGAGGCCGGGAACTAAGGTCTGCTTTCAACTCTAAAATATTTGTGTGCGGGTGTTCAAGTCAGCAGAAATAAAGAGAAATAATAATTATCTTCTGAATCGAAAGCAACTCAATACTCAATGAGAAGCATTTTTCATGACAAGATAGAGTATTTTCCTCGTAGAATGCAGTACCCCTGAAAAAAAACCTCAAATTTACAAGTTAACAGAATAACAGCACACTTGTTAAAATGCCAAATACTATTTTTTTTTTTTTTTCAAATTTTGACCTAATACGAAAATAATAAAGCCAGTTAAATTATTTCGATACTGGGTTGGGGTGGCGTATACTTGATTTTTCTTACTTTTTAGTTCTTAATTGCGATCTAAAGATTTTAATCAAAGTTAGAAGTGAACCTTTGGCATAATTATAGGCTAGCTGCGTTCGAATGTCATACGGAATGTCTCAGGTTCGATTCTCAGCCACTACAAAATATTTTTTTCAGGGATGTACTGCTTCTGACAAGGGATTGACAAATCTTGTAAGAGTATTCCTTGTGCTGCTCATTAGTCATTCGGAATCGCAGAAAATTGTAGGTCCCCTCCTTTCCTGATAACACGCACACAGAAATAGTTCAGAGTTACAAGTTACTAGATTTAGGCCCTTAAGGACCCGTAATCTTTCGCCCTATTTATTTATTTTTTAAAAGCGAACGAGGAAATAGTGAGTCTACCGGTAGAGCCATAGTGAATACGATTGTAGGTGTGGTTTGCATTTCATGGGCAACAAGATACTAAAAAAAATGTTTAACTTTGGATTATCTCATTAACAACTCTACCGATTTCAATCAAAATTTTTGAACAAGATTTTTGATTCCATTGTAATTGAATCGGTCATTTCAAAAACCTCATAAGTCATTCAATTAGAATTTTTCAGGAATCAATAAAAACTGTTTCATGCTGAAACAAATGAGTTTTAAACCACTTTTTTATGCTTAACTAAGTATTTTAGTGGTAAGAAAATTAAAAAGCGAAAAAAATTCACAGTTTATTAATAAAAATAATGAAAAAAAAAACCTAAAAAACTGTTCTTGACTTAGGTGGTTTGAGCAAGGACTGGGGTAAGTGGTATATAATTTAACCAAAAAAATGGTAGTAATTATATTTTGTATGGCTTATTATTGAAAATTACACTAAAGAATAACTTTTTGTCATGTTTTAATATCTTTAAGGTACATAGATTAATTATCTTCAACATTTTCTTATTGATGGGCACTTTTAAAACATAAGCCTTTGCTGATAGAAGTGAAACCGAAGTTGCAACTTTATTTATTACTAATAATGAATGTTTAATCAATCCATCAATATATTTCTATGATAGTACCTTTTTTATGTGAAGCATACTTAAAGCTCATATATGTCGAAGGTGCTTTTTTCTGTTTTTGTGGCATTTTTTTCTATAAGATTCAGTGTTGACAAACATGTTTTTTTGTACAAATTTGGCCACAATTTCATGAATTCCAAAACATCTTCAGTTCTTAGCTCTATGACTATATTTTCTAAATTTCGAATGAGATGGACGTTAATTTAACAGACGCGACGGATGAATATGAAGTGGAAATCATCAGATCATTCAGTTTCAGAGATCATTCATAAAAATGAGAAAGAGAGTCTAAGACTAAACGAAGACCTTGGGGTCCCCAGCATTTATTTTGTGAAGATCCGATTTGAAACCTTCCAAAAAAAAAAAGTATTGAACAATCCAGTAGAAAATTTCTAATCCAACGAATAATGGTTTCATTGATACCAAATTCACGTATTTTCGATATAATAGCTTGATGCCAAAATCCATCAAATGCCTTAAAAATATCAAGCTCAATGATCTTACTTCGACATATGATTCTACTCTTCTGCAACTTGATATCAACAGTTCCTCGGTTTTTCAAATCTCTTAGATAAATTAGTTTATGTCTTGTCTTTCAATTTTATAATTTGTTATAACATTTCATTAAGGTATTACACGTTCTCTTCTTTTTCAGTGCACCATCACTCTCTGTTTCACTTGAAGACATTTTTAAAGCTAAAATTACTTTTCGCAGAATATAGTTGTATGAAAAACGCAAATTTGACATTGATGACGGTTGTTATCAAATTGAAGATTTGAATATTGTTGAACCAATCAGAGCAAAGAAAATTTAAAATATCGAACTACTTCCGCCATTTTGGTAGTGCATGCAAAAACCTCTTAAGTCACTGACTTATGTTGTTTATGCAATGAACGTCTTTCCTACGGTATTATTTGAAGAGGAAGGAGTGTACAGACTTACGTGGTTCTTACCCAGAATACGCATCTCCCTTTAAGGAACCATTTTCAGCAAAAAAAGCATTTTGGAAAAAAATGTGACTTAAGAGGTTTTTGAAATGACCGATTCAATTGTTATGTGGGTCGTTTTAAAAAAATTACATTTTTAGCGTTATAGCTTCTATTTTTTTTGCATTTCAATTTAAAGACATGAAATTTGACATGGAACTGTGTTTATATGTCAGCATTATAAAAAAAAATTTGCAGATCGATTGATGGTAACGAATAGCCATGGTAATTAATAATGTGTAATCTCCGTGGCCTTTTTGGGATGTGATTTTCATGCTTAATCAGTTTTATTAATATTTTTAATGATGAAAATGATTTTTTTTTTAATTTTGGGGCCTTGTCGTTTGAAAGGCCTTCTCTTAAACTTCAATTTTATGATATGCAAAAAAAAATTTTTTTTTGTTGTCCCAATACTTAGTTGAGTGAGTGTGACAAGATTTTGAAAAAAAAAACATTATTAAACATTTTCGCTTTTTCACACAACTAAACAATTTTTAATAATTTTGTACGATGCATCATCTTATACGTCAAAAACCTTCAATTTCATGTTTTATTACAATTTAATTATTGCAGTTAATTCCCTTTAAAATTTACATACAAAATATTTTTTTCATCCGAGTAAAAATTCAGTGTAATCTCCGTGGCCTTGTTATCTTTGTACCATGTTAATATTTTTTAGTCTAACCACCGCCAAAAGAAAGGTATTTAATAATACTTGAACCTTATATAATTTGGATGACATTGAACTACATTGACTACTGATGATGAGGCAAATAAGTCCTCGAAATATATATACATATAAAAACTAAATAAAAAAATGCGTTTTTAATTGAATCAAATGAAGAAAAACAAAAGGTAAAATAAAATATAAAAGTTAATTCAGCAAAACAAAAAATCATAATATATACATTGACTATATTAAAATTAAGAAATAGTCGATTTTGTAATCTCCGTGGCCTGTAATCTCCGTGGCCATTTTCGTAATTGTTTTTTAATAAATGTTCCTTTAGTTTATAATGGCTCATATTATTATTAATTTTTTTATATTCTAGATAGATATACTGAATTTCATCATTCCTTGCAGTATTGGTACCGTAAACGTTCCAAGAAAGTTATGTGCCGTTATTGAAAATTATTTTTTTTTTGTCTTTCATGCTTTTAAACAAAATCATTTCGTAAACAAACAAATTTTTGATTAATTATCCTATTAAATTTAGTTGCTTTCTTGTTCTTTTCTTGCATAAAATAACAATAATCCACAAATAAATAGTAACAATAAATAGTTAAAATTTTGTGGATTATTGTTATTTTATGCAAGAAAAGAACATTTTTAATACATTTGAAATTTTCAATTTTAATTTTTATCGAAAAATACTCGTAAAATGAAAAATATTTGAAATTATTTTTGCGCAACTCGGAGAATTCCTTTTCTACTTGTTTACTATAGATTTAGAAACTAAAACCCAAGAAAAACTGAAAAAAAAATTTTTCAAACGATCAATAAAAAATGTCAATTTTTAAAAAAATGACCCATGTAAGACTTGATTAAAACACCTCACAATTCCTTTTTCCATAAGACCAATACCTACCCGTTAAGCATAAAAGG
The DNA here is from genome assembly GCA_963931855.1 of Philhelius festivus. Lineage (NCBI taxonomy): Eukaryota > Metazoa > Arthropoda > Insecta > Diptera > Syrphidae > Philhelius > Philhelius festivus. The sequence continues at coordinate 29,501,425 of OZ007556.1, read as the reverse complement.
CACACAGACATTGAGATGCTTTTGTTTTGAATAAATCTCAAAATAGGGAGTTTCACTGCTTTCTTCCCAGTTGGGATTAATACTTATCAATAAATTTAGGTGAGATCCAATGGATACAAAAATAAAATCACAGTTTAACCGTTTTCTCTGCTAGAATACAAATAATTCACAATAAGGTTTTCATTTTCATAACCTACCTACCTACCTTTCAAAGACTTCTATAACTAAATCACCATAACTTCTCACAAACCAACTTCTCATCGCTTGGATTAAATGATGCATTTTTATTGCCAATTATCATAAATCCCATAGTTTTCGGGTAGAAAAATAATAAAATATTCTTAATGCACCCGCCCTCTCTCCTAAATGTTTATAAGAAATTTATTTAAATACAATTTTTGAAAACAATTAAAACTGTATTAATAGTAAAAACGTCGTCGCTCGGTCGTTCAAGACTGCGTGCGGAGTGATCACTTTTAAATGTATTTCTCCGTTTTAAAAGCATTGAAGTGCTAATGCACTTTGCTCAGACCAGAGTCGTTTTAATTTTTATATGCAAATGAGGGACAGCAATCATCGCCCGCTTTATAATTTTCATTTTTTTTTTTGTTTTAATTAAATTCCTTTTGTTTTGTTTTCTTTTAATTTTTGAGAGTTTTTATTTATTTGAAATGATTACTGCCAGAAATATGTTGATACTATAAGAACGTGACATGATGCATATCCGCATCTTATAGGTCAGTAGTAGCAGTTGGTTTTGTTTTCGAACGTTGAACGCCCCGCATCCGCAGTGTTGATCGTTTAATATTTTGTGAAATTTTTTTTTGAATATTTTTTTTTTATAAATGGTTTCTAAGATATCAACTTAAAGAACAAAACGGAAAATTATACGAGTTTATATTTATTGTTCACAGTTCATTCACAATCAATTGAAAATTTCTAATAAAATCGGTGGTGGCGCACAGTGGGCCCTATTTTCTGACTTTGGGAAAATTTTGTACCATCTGAATCATCTGATGGTTCTGTGCGTTTTGGGATTTTTAGCCAACTTATTATTTAGACAGCACGAATTTGGTCTTGAGGTTCAAAGTTATAACTAAGCTAAGAACTATGGTAAACGTTACATTATTGAAGAGCGAATTTGAACGAAAATAAAAAGCAGAAATAAATGGATTTCTTCTTTCATTTTATTGCTTATAAAAAAATCGGAAAAGTTAAGAGTACAGTTTTATTTGAACTAAAAACAAGTACCTTTTTTACAAAACTAAAGCAAAATTGGTTGAACTAAAATTATGTCAGTTTTATCATTGTATAATAAATTTCCTTCTAAGATAAGGACAGAAAAAACAAGGATGCACAGCAGACGCTTAAGCTTGGCCATGAGCGGAAAACAGGTGCTACCAAGAAAACGTAAACCTATCATAACATTGACTTTAATCAGCCCAATCATGATTTTGTAACCCGAAGTTCCTTCTAATAGATCTAATCAAATCGAGATGCAAAGACGAATTTTTCAGTTTTTGCAAGATGTTAGCGCCGATGATGTTGAAAGCTTCTTATCTATCAAATCAAATGCTATTGGGATTGACGAAATATACCCTGTATTTGCTAAGGTGATTCATTTAGCTGTTCTTCCATTTATTACCCATACTCTTAATACAATCCTGATGAAACGAATTTTTCCAAGCGAAAGTCATACCAATTCCCTAAAAGTCCAAATGGTAAGTAATACAGACCTATCTCCATTTTTCTCAAAGGTGTTTGAAAGGATAATGCAGGAGTAGATCAACGTTCTTAGAACACCAAACATTCTTTCGTCCTAGCAATCTGGTTTCCGCCCAAAACATAGCTCTACAACTGCTCTAATTAATGTCTTCGAAGATATTTGACAGGCCTTAGATGATGATAAGGTAACATTTCTGGTGCTTTTTGATTTTTGTAAGGCTTTCGACACTGTAGATCAGTCTAATTTGTGCAATAAACTCTTGTCTTACATAAATTTTCTGCTTATTCTGTGAACCTATTGCAATCATATCTTAGTGATAGAAAGCAAGGTGTTGCTCTCACGAATAACTATTCTAGTTTTATTCCTACTACCAGAAGAGTACCTCCAGGCTCAATATTGGGGCCCTTCCTCTTCTCCCTGTACTTATGCACTTACGAGCTCCCTCAACAAAGCTCGGCTTTCTCTGTTCATATATATGCTGATGACGTACAAGTATACTTAAAAGCTGTCCCCTTGGTTTCATTGAAGACTGTATACAGACTCCATAAACCTTGATTTGCAAAGAATTTTGAACTAGTCATTACGGAGTAGGTTGTTTTTAAATCCTTTTTTTTTTTTTTTTTTTTATAATCTACCCGCGCTCAAGGGATTATGATTACCCTTTAAATGTTTGAACACAGCGCGGGCGTGAAGTTACGGAAGAGAAAGAAGGATAGGAAAGGTGTGTGGCACGATGTTCTGAGACTGAAGGTTGTTGTCTCAGCTATTTTATCTCCAGGGATGGCGGCTGAACTAAAGCGGAGAATGCCGTGTCTTATTTCTATATCGCTTATAATTCGCATTATTTTATTCGTGTTCATCCTTGTTGGGCATACTAGTTTAACTCAATTACATGTTGTTAGTGTTATGCCTGAACAACATGTAAAGAGTAAACCAGCAACCCATTGATGACAATTTTAGAAGGTTTTTTAATGGAATTAAAACGACATAGACGACGGCAGGGATCGAACCTGTGATCATGAGGTTCACAGGCGAGCACACATCCATCGCGCCACGGCCACCCCCCTAGCAACTAGCAACTCTAAATGTATAGTCAACTTAGATCTGTCATATATTCCAAGCCTAATGTTGGACAACTCTCCTGTAGAATATGTTTAAACTGCACCTAATATCGGAATGGTGTTTAATAGGACTCTAAGTTGGGATACGCATATTAATACGGCAGTGGGGAAAGTGTATGGAGTATAACAATTGCTAAGGTCTACACAATACTTTACGCCTTTAAATACGCGTTTAATGCTGGCATAAACCCTTTTTATACCTGTTCTAACTCTATGTGTGTGAGCAAAACTAGTGGCACTAGCAGGTGTAAGATTAACGTTGCTTACAATAACACTGCGCGTTATATATATAGCTATCTTAAAAAGATTCGATCGCATCTCAAATTTCTCAATAAAAATGTATAATGTCTCTCTCGACAACCTGTTGCGGAATACAAGCTTTATTCTGATTTTCAAAGTGATTTAAACACTCCAACCTTGTTATCTCTTTTAACAGACTATGTATGCCCTCATCTAGTAGATCGCGACAACTTATTTATCCTTGTATTGCCTATTTGACTTCCGAACGTTAGTTTTTTTATAAACACAATACGCTTGAGAAGCTCCCTACCCGAGGCATGTTAGGGTATTAAGGAGTATGGTACACTTCCGTAGAGAGCTATACATATTATATAATATAATATAATAATATACACAATTCGTATATATCATCTTTTTTAAATTTTAAATTGCACATGAAAGTATATGACATATTCTAAAATTTCATGTTACTTATATTTTCATTTTTACTTGCGACTTATATGTAGGTACTATAAGGCAAGTTATGCATTCGTAAAAAAAAATCGAACTCTAAATTTTGATCAAAGTTGACATTAAGATGATAACGAAGACTAAAAAGGTTGGTTTCGAAATTCTGTCTGTCTGTCTGTCTTTTCGACTACAGCCTAAACGGCTCAACCGATTTTCTTCAAACGTGGTAGGTATGGGTTTTGATTTTTCCCCCCCACACGTTTTTTTTTTGTTTTTTTTAAGACCAAAAATAACGGTGCCAAATATTTTTTTTTTTTTTCAAAAAAACTGTTCGGCAAATTTAAAAAATAAAAATACAAAACAAATTCAATTAGTTAAAGCTAGATAATGGTTGAAAAATTTTTTCCGAAAAATGGTTATTTTCTGTTTTTGATTTTCTCAAAAACTGTACCACCGATTTTGATCATTTTTTTTTTTTGATAAAGCTCTCCAAGAACTTGAATAGAATTGTGTACTTAAATTTTCAAAATAATTTTTTTATATTTAAAAAAAAAGTTCCAATTTTTTTTTCAAAACTCAATATTTCGAAAACTCCGTAATCGATTTTTTTTAAACTTAATAAATAAAAGTTTCTCAATATAATCTACAAGGTGTGAGAAAAAAAATAATTGTACCTAAATATAAAGTTACCCACCATAGGAATGTTAAAAAATGATTTTCAAAAATCGTATTTTTCTCGAAAACGGCACATAGAATTTTGACAAAATGTTTTTTTCAAATTTTGAATCACTCATTATCGACAAAACGGATTTTAATGAAATTTTTTATAGAGGTGTTTTTAAAAAGTTTAAAAAACATTGCATTTCAAAACTTTAAAAAAAATATTTTTTTTTATTTTTTTTTTTGGAAAATTCGATATCTGTAAAACGGTTCAATTTTTTTCTTGGAAATTAAATTTTCATTCGTACAATAATAAAAACTTTATGTTGGCGTACCAAATTTTTTTCTTAAAAATCTTTTAAAAATTTTGTATATAAAAGCTTATTTTTTTAAGAAACCACTACAACTACTTATAATTTTTGTTCTTGCATGAATTCATATTTGCATAGCGTTCTGTTTTTGTCTCTTACTATTAAAAGAATTTAAAAAAAAAATAATGTTATCCTTATGAACAGTTTCCTCTAATAACATTCGTTTTTAAAATTCATAGTCTAATATCTACATAGGAGCAAGTTCGTGAGACCCAGTCATGCATTTTATTTTTAATTTTAAATGTCCATTAAATTAATAGCTTATCACTAGTTTATAAGATTCATCCTGTTCTTAGCTCCAACTATTTAACTGTTTTAGTTATTTACAAAATTACGAACATTTCTCTCTAATAATGTTTGTCCTTAAGTGGGCTCGAGGTCAATTTTTGTTATTTTTTCTTTATTTGTGACGTTTCGGGTGTGATTACACCCTTCTTCAGACAACTTTAATAAATAAAAATATTTTGTATTTGTTTGTTTGTTTTTTATATTCGTGGTATTTTAAAAAAAATCTTTATAAGACGTTTTAAGAGTTTTTAGTTTGTATTTTTATATCTCTTTTTGCTTTTAAATTCGTTTGAAAATTTATTTCAAACAAAATGAAGTTTTTTTATTCGAATTTTCAAAATACAAATAAATAAATAAATAAACAAATACAAACATAATTTTATAAAAACAAAAGGTCACGAAGAAAGGAAACATTTATTTCTCTCTAATAACATTCATTTTTAAAATATGTAGTCTTTTATATAAGGATAAGTTCATGCGATCCAGTCGTGCACTTATAATTATAAATAATTATAAATTGGCCTTCTGTTTCAGTCGTATAATTCACTTCTTACCACTTGTCGCAAATTGAATGATATCTAGCAAATTAAGTGCCATTTTATAAATTTCTTGTATTTATTCCATCTTTTTCGGAACGATCGTCCCACTGTTCATACGAGTACCATGTATATCATTAAATCATTGAAAATCCATTGGCAAGGTGTAAATTTCAATTTTCGTAAAATGTTTTTGGCCTGTGGGATGTGCCCATTGTTGCTGCCCACTTCTCACTAATACACCGTCTTTCAGTTTCAATTCAAAAATAAAATTGCTTGTTTGAGATATTTTCTTCATTAATACCTTGTTGTTGAAATTTATGAGGGATTTCGTTTTTCTATTGTTTGATCCATGTGAATAAAATGTTTAAAGCCAGCCGTCCGTTGTCATTGGTGCATTATGATTGATTATGGTTCTTATTGATATTTTATTTCTTTATGCATGGCATATTTCACAGAAAAAGAGATTGATTTTGTCAAAAACCAGTTGTATAAGCAAACTGGATACAATATCTCATTTCAAATTTATAGCACTAAGTAGAATTCAAAATTTTGATTGTCTCATGCTGAGGTGTTAAGTGTCGAACAGAAATTATCTTTATCTCTCAGTTTAACATGAAAATCTCAAGGCAAAATATATCTACTGGTCGCAAACAATAGAACTATGCGGGGAGCCTCCGTAAGAACTTGAAGATCTTCTGATAAGAAAACAAAAAAAAAATAAAAATACCAATTCGAAAATATCTCTTGTTCAGATGGTCATCGATTTTAAAGATTTTGTCTTATTAGAGTCTCAATTACACTTGACAAACTTTATTTATTTAAAGATGTGCGATTAATAGAATATTTTTTTAAAATTTATATTTGTTCTCAAAAACCTACGGAAATTTAAGACTTAGTAGAATCCTAAACATCTAAATAACTAAAGCATGCACACAAAAATTGGGTATTCCGCCCACACAGTCGGAGCAGCAAAGTTTCCGATTATAAAATTTTCAGACGGAAAAAAATTGCAACCTAGTAGTGATAACTTTGATGCCCTCAACAATCAACATTTGGGCAGTCGAATTTAATGTAGTGGTTAAAAGTCGCAGTTTATAAAATTTAAAAAAAAAGTACACTAAATTGTCTCTCTTGAAAAATGGATCTAACAAAGACGAATTTTTATGGAGGAAAAGTAAAGTACCCATAGTTTCTTAAGGAGTTTTTTTTTTTAATTTTACGCACACTAAAAGGATTATGATAACCCTTTAAAATAGTTCGAGATTTTAGGAAATTTGGAAAGAATGAAGAAGGAGAAAGTGATGTACCTAATTTTTTAATGTCTGAATATCCCAACGGGAGAGAAAAATTGGTACGGGTAACACACTCTGTAGTGCCCCTTGGCATAATGGTCAGTGCGTTGGACTGTCATGCGGAAGGTCTCGAGTTCGATTCTCAGCCGCTGCTTAAAAAGTTTTTTTCAGGGGTACTGCCTCTTGCGAGGAATTAACAAATTCTCCAAGAGTATCACTTGTCTGGAAAGTTCTGCTCATTAGCCGTTCGGAATCGGCAGAAAATTGTAGGTCCCCTCCGTTCCTGGTAACACGCACACAGGAATGGTTGAGAGTTATAAGTCACTAGGTCCTGGTTCACTCCGAGCTGTTGCACCACCAAATTTATTTTATTTTTTAACACACTCTGCATTCGTATTTTGCCGCGAGAGAAAGAATCTCTCAACTTAACAGTACGTACTAAGTTGGGTTCAAGGGTAAATTGATGGGAAGTCTCTGAAGAAAGAGAATTACGATTGAATTGTTTGCGGGGAGAACATGGGGATTCAGGTAACAAAATTGTTCCTACAATTTGGATTTTTAATGGAGGAAAGAAATTCATTGGCATCAGAAAAAAATAAGAATATGCTTGCATGGGTTCTAACAAAAACATTCCTTTATTGAAATGAACACCGATCAGTTCAATAAAATCGATGGTTATTGAATAGTTGTTTGCTTATGACTTTCATTGAGCTACAATTTTAGCAAGTAGCATTAAACAGAATTTCCATTTACAGACATAGACATTTTTCGACCCTTAGGTAAAAAAAACAGTACACTCATGAATACACGAAATTCTCAAAATCTAAAAACAATCTATTGGACAAAATTTCCAAAGATAGTTTCCTATGAAACAAACTTTTTTGCCACAAACTCCAAATGGCCTGTGCTCATGCACTTTCAATCCAAAGAGGAAAGAGGGTATTTTTAAGTAAATGTGGGTAGAAACTGTTTTTTAACTTCCCATAGGGAGTTATTGTAATGGGTCCGATTTGTCAAATTGGATTGACATTTCTCGACGTTTCAAGGTCCCTAGAGGGACGTTCGTACGTTCGTACGTGCGTACGTCCGTACGTTCTGGTACCATTTTTCGTCGTCGATATCTCAAGAACGAGTAAAGATATCGACTTCAAATAAATTTGGTTTAATAGATAATAACTTCGAAAGAGGCTGAAAGGGCGTTTATTAAAATTGAGTGAGTAGTTTTTTCACTATAACAGTTTTAAAAAAAAGTAAAAATTTTTGTTAGTTTCAAATATCTCACGAAAAAATAATGCTATTGATTTCAAATAAAATTTAATATACTCATTATAAGGTCGTACTGATTTGGTATGAATTTGGAACAAATGAACATACCATTATTTTTTTAAATAAAAAAAATTGAAAAAAAAAAATTTCATAACCCAGATATTCTAAGAACGGAAAACAATTTGAAACTCAAAATAATTTTATTTTACGAAAAATAATGTGTTTGACAACTGGTGAAAATTTCAAAAAAAATCAATTTACAGTTTTTTTACAAAAAATAAAAAACTATAAAATTCTATTGAAAATTGGTAAAAATTGTTTTTCGACTCAAATTTCTCGAGAACTAGTAGTGATATTGACTTTTAATTTAGTTTATTTTATACATAGTATAATTTTGTACAATTGGTAAAATGTTGACAAATATTGAATTAATAATTTTTTTTTTAATAAAAAAACTAGTTAAAATTGTATTTCAAGTCGAATTTCTTGGGAATGAACACCGATAGTGTCTTCTAAAGTATGTTGTTTTATACATCGATACCTTCCCGTAAGAATGTAAACTAAGCGAATTTTCTAAAATTGTCCAGGAAACGAAAAAAACGAAGAAAGTTCTAGTTGAATCATAGTGTGCTCATTGACAATTTTGGTTAAACTAAGTGACATCTAACAAAATTTTTTGTTGCTCACGACAATGAGAACTTTATTAATGTCGCTTAGCATAATTTTTTTGGCGGATAAAACAAATTTCAGGGGCAACATTATTTTAATGAGAAAACATGGCAGTTGATAATTTTTTTTATTTGTACTCTAGTTTCCTTTTCACGCATAATAGGTTGGCGAAACCCAGGCCAAAACATGGCCCTTAACATATATAGTATATTTCCTCATCAAAAAGTCATTTTCGAAAAAAGTGTCGCTTAGTACATTCTTACGGGAAGGTATCGACATAATACAATTATTAACATATGGTTAAATTTTGACAAGAGTATCGAATTGACAGTTTTAATAAACAACAACTTATACATCAACAATCTCAATTTCAAATCTCTTTAAATAATTAAAATACTTTTCAATCTTAAAATAATGTTTTTTTGAATTTTACAGCTAAAGTTTGTTTCGCTGAAAATTTGGTTATTTGAAAAAAACTAAATATAAAGTTTTCAAGACCACAAATGGGAAGTTATCAGTGTGGGTCGCACCCAACCTCTTCTTTTTTAAATGACTAAAACAACTCCTTAAGTAGGTAGTTGGTGCTAAGAACAGGATGCCATGTGATTTCTCACGCAAATATTAGTTTATGGAAAAACAAAAATTAAAAATCCTTGTGGCAGTTTTCAAAAAAAAAATTGCTTTTATATACAAAACCTATGTACATCTAAAAAATTTATAAAAAAAAAATTAAACCCGTTTTTGAGGTATTGAGTTTTCAAAAAGAACTAAAAAAATATTTTTACCTAGGCCCCGTTTTCGAGAAAATTACGATTTTTTAACATTTATATGGTGGGTATCGTTATTTTTAGATAATATATAAAATTCACATCCTGTAGATTGTATTAAAAAATGTTTAACTGTCAATTTAAAAAAAATAAAATGCACGACTGGGTCGCACGAACTTGCTCCTTTGTAATAGACTAGGAATTTTAAAAACGAATGTTATTAGAGAAAACCGTTCATAAGGTTAAAATTAATTTTTTAAATTCTTGTAGAGACAAAAACAAAATGCTATGCAAATATGAATTTATGCAAGAACAAAAATTATAAGTTCTTGTAGTGGTTTCTTAAAAAAAAACCTTTTATATACAAAATTTTTGTATGCTTACTTTAAGTTTTTATTACTGTACGAATGAAAATTAAATTTCCCAAAAAAATATTGCACCGTTTTTGAAATATGGAATTTTCCAAAAAAACAAAATGATTTTTTTTTTCAAAAATTCAAAAAATCTTTTTTTTTTAAGTCTTGAAATGCAATGGATTTAAGACTTTTTAGAAGCATCTCTACAAAAAATTTCATTAAAATCCGTCATGTCGATAATGAGTAATTCAAAATTTAAAAAAATAGTTCTATGGTAGTGCAAGCTGTAATATCTTAATTTCAATTTTTTTCTTATTAAATTAAAGATCGTTAAAATTAATAGAAATAAAAAATTTTTTATCAAAATTCTAGGCTCCGTTTTCGAGAAAAATACGATTTTTGAAAGTCATTTTTTGACAATTGTATGGTGGGTACCTTTATTTCTAGGTAAAATAGAATTTTTTTTCATAAATCTTGTAGACTATGTTGATAAACTTTTATTTATCAAGTTTGAAAAAAATCTAATATAAGGTTTTCGAAATATTAAGCTTTGAAAAAACAATTTTGAAATTTTTTTTTAAAAATCCAAAACAATTTTTTTTGAAAATATGAATACATAATTCTATTTAGATTTTTGGGCAGCTTTAGCACAGGAAAAATGATCAAAATCCGTTGTACCGTTTTTGAGAAAATCAAAAACTAAAAAAAATAGTTCTTTGGGGGGTACCCTCAATATCCATTTTTCGGAAAAAGATTTTCATTCAGTACCTAGCTTTAACCAAATAAAATTTTTTTGTATCTTTTTTTTCAAATCTGTCGTGCAGTTTTTGAGAAAAAAAATATTTAAAAAATTTCGTAAAAAATTCGTATGGCAGGTACCGTTATTATTGGTCTTAAAAAAAAAGAAAAAAACGTGTGGGGGGAAAAAATTAAAAATAATATCTATCAGACAGACCGACAGACAGACAGACAGACAGAATTGCGAGACCCACTTTTTTAGTCTTCGGCATCATCGTAATGTCAACTTTGATCAAAATCTCGAGTTCGATTTTTTTTAACGAATGCATAACTTGCCTTATAGTACCTATAAGTCGCAAGTAAAAATCGAGCATGGGGCTTAGATTTTTTTTTAATCCAAAAACAAACTTTTTTTAGAACATGAGAAAATAATTTTGAGTAGCCTTAGCATAAAATTAAAAATCAAAATCGGTTCTGCCGTTTTTGAGAATATCAAAAACAAGAACATTTTACTAATAACCATTTTTCGGAAATGTTTTTTGTTTTTTAAGCTTTAAATAAATGAAATTCTGTGATTTTTTTTTTGAAATCTGTGGAACAGTTTTCCAGAAAAAAAAACATATTTTATAAAATTTGGAAAAAAAACGTATGTTAATTTTGGTCTGAAGAAAAAAACAAAACCATAAGTGGGAAACAATTTAAAACAATTAACAAAGCTTAAAGAAAATCGGCCTAGCCATTTAGGTTGTACTCAAACATATTCGTCTGATCGTAACTGGCCATATAGCAGCTATATGTATATATGTATGTCACAAGGAAAATCAAACTTGTGGAAAACATTTTGTGCAACATAAACTAAATCAAATATCTGAAATAAATATGTATGTTCAAGAGGTGAATCATGAGATTTAACATATTTGTTTGTTTGTTGAGGATTTTTCCCTGGGGATTCTCTCTCTTTGAAGATTTTGCTTCTGTATATTTCTGACTTTAGGGGCTATGGGTTTAAAATGTTTTTTTATGGGTTATGTATTTGGAAAAAATCAACCCGTATCATAACAATGAAGAATCAAAAGCATTCATAAAAACTTATTTATTTTAACCGTATTTTCTTAGGGGGGAAAAGGGCAATTAAAGGTATGACTCTTTTGGTTCATAGTTCTCACCATAAATCAAATATTTCAATTCAATTCAATTTAATTCAATTTATTTTCAAAAACCGTGAACAAGTTAGACCTAGTTTTTCATATAATATAAATGATAATAATAATAAAAATTAATACTGTAAGAAAACTAAATAAAAAGAAGAAGAAGCCTGTGTTATACACTTTTTAATAATAAATTATAACTTGTATTAAAGATTTTTGCCATTTGATCCCTATACATTTCTCCCTTCTCGTCACCTCCCAACTTTACCTCCCATCACTACCATTTCCTTTATTATTTCTATGTTACGTTATTAATTAAAGTCAAGTGTTTTTGCTTTCTTAAAATTAGCGATAGAAATATTTTTTTAATAATGTATTCCAGGATGCATCAACTTACTTAACCTCAGGTTATTGGCTTGAAACACCGCAGCTTTCCATCCTCTGCGAACGCGAGCACGCTGCTTTCAGTTATCTAGGCCAAGTGCTCTGAAATCCGCGATGGCTTGTTCTTTAAGCAGGAAGTTCAGTCTTCCTTGTCGCATCGAACCTGGGAGCTGTTCGAAGACTCTCTTAACAGTATCATTGTTGTGTATTCTCTCAATAAGGCAGAGCCAATAAAGTCGACGTGTTTTGACTTTTCTTATAACATTCCCATCTTAATACAACTAATAGAGTTCGCGGTTATATCTTCTCCTCCAATAGCCTCCTACAATTTGCCTCAATGTAAATATTTGGTCTGGAAACCTCAATGGTACTTGCCAAGTAACAACAAAAGACCCGCTAAATATTTTTTATTTTATACATTGAGAAAACAAATTGCTTTAAAGTTTCACCTTAAGAAACAATTTCATTTGATTTCATAAGCAAAAATGAATCTAGGCAATATACATTTTTTTAATTGCGAGTTTTACAAAAATTATATTTTTTATAAAATTTTTGAAAATTTGTAAGATAAAATTGAGTACCTATATCAAGTTCTTGTTTTCGTTAATTTTTAAATATATATCAAATTTAAAGAAAAATCATGAGCCCGTTTTTGAAATATGTATTGAGTTTTCAAAATAATCAATTTAAGAACAAAACACAGACACGGAAAAAATGTCAATGAAATTCTTGGAGGTTTTTTTTGAAAATATTCGATTTTTCATAACAATCGTAGACATTGTTATTTTTAATTGGATTCGTTTTAGGATACTTGAAATACTTCTGGTGGCTGCTACAATTTCCTCATACGAAAATTTGGCGTATTCAAATTTTTCCTAAAAACGTTTTAAAAGTTTGAAATATATAAACTTATTTTTATTAAAAAAAAATCTGCAAAGATTTCTTATTTATTATTATACTGTTTTTTGCATTTGCTCAAGATTTCAAATGGCATTTATATCCAACTATACTTAAAGAGTAGTTTTAGCCTTTTGAAACTGAATTTTATGCCTATGAACATTTTTCTCCAAGAACATTCATTTTTTAAATTATAAATCTTTTGCGTGCATTATATTTTTAATACATAAATGAACCAGAAAAAAATAATTTGTATGATCAAATTGTCCACATAGCTACTATCCAATTCCATATTTATAAATTTTTTTTTGACTTATCACACTAAACCACAATTTAAATTTGTATATTGATATTGATAATTAATGTCTTTTGCAAACACAAACAAAGATTTTATGGCTACATATTTGGCCTCCTATAACCCACTTGAGTCTCTTTTATATAATCCAAAAAGAGCTTTAAAAATAATAGGCTGCAATGTTTCTTGTCTTTCATTGTCTTACGGTTGTTTTTATAATCAGTGCTTTTGTGAAATAACCAGCTGCACTCCTCCCGTTTAACAGTTTACCCTTAAGCGCAACTTCAGACATTCAGAGATAATTTCTCTAGCCACACTACGCGAATGTGGAACACCTTGCCAGGATCAATACTGCCTTCCCATTACTATATTGAGAGATTCAAATTCAATTTTCATCTGGTTCTCTTTAAAATCCTCTCTTACTTTCCTAAAAGCTCTCATAGTTCAGTGATCAAAAAATTTAACGCAGTCTTACCTTTGTATACGTGCTTACATCACTCTTTTTTCTCATTGTTCATATTCTTATAATTCAACAAAATGGAGTTATTCTATCATTACCATTTTTCCACAGATAAACGTGCGAAGCTTCACTTCCATCACAATTAATACATGCGGTGCGTTTCAGTTTCCCAGGCGTTCAATGCTACTTCTACGTGAATTGGTCCTCTAGTATATTTGGTACTGATAAAGATATAACTTTCTTAATTAGATTTTTTTTATATTCTCAGGACCTTGATCTAATGGCAGGTTCCCAACAAATGGCATCAGCAGCATTATAATAAAGCTTTTTTCCGTAGTCTCATGAACTAAATTCATACTTGCCTCGAAGCACCTCTTACAAAAATTATTTGATATCCTGCAATTTGATATAATCTCGTCTTATATAAAGATGCCTTTTATCCAATTGCCAAATATTCTTTTAATTTAAATAAAACCAAATTACTGCCGACTAAAGGCTCTTAATCACCCTCTATGAAAATTAAATACAAAGCAGCATTCATATATATTTGAAAAATGTTTAATTACAAAATACCTTTCGGCAATATAATATGATCTTCTTCAGTTGATCCATCTTTCTGTAATTGTTTGCCTGTATCACCTGCAGTTTAAAATCGCTCAACATGATTGTTATACAAAAATTCTTGTAACTTCGGATAAATGCTCGCTCATGTTGTCCAATTACCCAAATAATATACACCATCTCTTAAGACGGAGAAAAACCTGCCTCCAAGAACAAGTAAAACAACTGAATATCTTCTTAAGAGATCGCACAAAAGCCCCGCTTAGCCAAACAGAAAAAAATAAAAAATGCTAACAACTTTTCAAAATTATCATCCACTTCCACTTTCTGCAAAGAATGTGTGTGTCGGGGCAAAAGAATGTCCTGGACTAAAAAGGAAAAAATTACTCGCCCGATTGCCCTACAGCTCTCAATCACCACCATCATTAACATCGATTGAAGAAACAAGAGGTCTGCTGCTTTGGATCAACTCCAACTCGAGCTCCACGAAGACTGTTCTAAGAAGGAGGACGAAAAAAGGACTCCGAGTACAGACACTGACAACCCAAAAACAAAAGACAAAAAATCAAAATCGTGTCCAATTTGAAGGGCCCTCATCAATTGTCTGCGAATACGCGTTTGGCACGTTACATGAAAATCTCATCTCATCCATTCACTTAGAAGCATAAAATGTATCTCACAAAAAAATATCGCAAAAAGATACAAAATGACCAAAAAAAAAAGACGAAAAATGGCAGAAACAAAACTAAAAGCGAGCTCCAAATGTTGGCCCCATTATTCGTGACTTTGATTTTATGTATGTTGAGCCATAGCCATGGCAGTACCAGGACTTGCTTGCATCCCATTAAGACCTTATTCTCCTCTTTGCTTTATCGTTTGTGCAAATTTATTATAAAAATAAAGGTAAAGCAAATAAAAACAAAAGCTTGAGATGGTCTTGCATTATCAAAGGATTTTTGTGTTTTATCATTTTTGTCTGAAGACTGTAAATTTGGCGGAGGAGTTTCAGCTTCTACTTGCTGAACAGGTTTTCGCTTTTTAAATACAGTTCATTTCCAAGAACTTGGTTGGCCTTTGTGGAGAAAAAATTGTCCACTTATTTTTCGAGGTATCACTGAGAGAAACAAAGTGTGTATAATCAAACCTCCAGATTCTGTTGGTCTTGCATCGAAATTTTTAGCTTAAAACGTACGTGCATTTAAGGGGTTCAAAATACCCTTAATATGATTAACACAGTGCGAGGTTCAAGGAAGGAAATTACATTAGCTTTGAAGCTCTGAATATTGAAAGTGGAGGGTGAGACAGAATCTGACAAGGCATTCTACATTCGTGTGGTACGGCTTAAGAATGAATCTCAGTGCTTGACAGTACGTCCGGAGTTCGACTCAAGGGGAGACCAATTGGTATTCCCTGAAGCATGAGTGTTGCAGTTGAATTGTGTTAATAGAGGAATGAAAGTGGCTATTTAAGTAGAACACTGTTTGTAAAAATAACGATAGGGGCTTGTATTATTATTCTATAATTTGTCTAGATCTATTTTGAAATCTTTTTTAAGAAATTTCAGGGTGTCATAGGAGCATTTACCCATAAATGGAAATTATTATCAAGCTTCGGACGAATGAAGGCTTTTTAGATTTTGGCCAGATCAGAAGGGGTGTACAATGTCTTGCATCGTCGGAAGAAATTTAAGCAAACCTAAGTTTTGATAACGTCAAATACCTATGAACCCATAAAAGGTGGTTTGTGATACAGATACCAAGATTTGAAAACTTGCAAGTGCCGCTCAAGAATATTGAATTGGGGGTAGTTTCCTCACTTTAACGACAAGAGACAGCATTTAGATTTTGAAGTATTACATTACATTACATATTACCTACATTAAATCTACGACGTAGAGACACTGAAAGCACTGACAAGTGACACCATCGAGGGACAGATTGAGCCCTGACCATTAGCCCCGAGTCCGCCGAAGCCAACTCAGAAGCAAAGCTGTGACATGTTGCAGCATGTGCACACCTCTTGCTTAGAGGCGAGGTCTATCTAACACCTCTTGAATCCAGGCAAGCCTGGAAACCATGTGTCTCCACATTCGGAATAAACCACGCCACCACGATACTCCCACAAGGGGACCTACCTCATAGATAGTTCAAAGAAAGAGGGGTAGGCATGGGCCAAGCAAGCGCAACAGCTTTCAACCTTACTATCACGAAGATAGATAGTGGAGAGGGGTAGGCACGTGCCAAGACATCCAAGACGCAACAGCCCCCAATCTTCTGAGAACTATCCCCCATGGTACCAGAATATAGCTTCCGGTGGAGCTTCTCAACTGTGAGGTCACTTCCAGATGAGTTACTGCAAAACTCAATGCCTGTCAACCCAGGATACACACGCCCAACAATCGATCGAAGTAGAAACCAACAACTAGGAGTGTGCACCCTTTTGTCTTTGTTCGCCTTACCACGAACTAGGAACGATAGTCCTGTCCTATCTAGTTAGTTCAGTTACTTCCGTAACCTATCCACTTCCACAGGCACCACTAGGAGGTCAATAGGAACCCGGAGTGTAATAGAATTGCGCACCAGTAGCCATCCGTCCCACTGCTAACCGACCAGTGACGATTGCTCCGAAGAGACTTACCCGGACCAACTACATCAGCACTCCTCCACACAGTCCCACCTGCTAGAAAGGACAACAGAAGAAACACATGTCAACAGCACACGCTTTGTATTGAACAGTCTCCCATCCAAGTACTAACCACTCACAATGATGCTTGATTTCGCTGATCGATGGGAAGCGATGCTTTCATCAAAGCCTAGGCCGTTAAATTTTGAAGTAATAAATTCTACGAGATTTTACTTTCAAGATCAGAATCTAATGAGCTTAGCATAAGTTACTTCTTCAATTCGTCAATCAAAGAACGGGATTGAGTCTGGAACCGAATATGAAAATTTGAGAGTGCTGTCGTCAGCGAAACAATAAAAGTGGTTTAGAAGTTTTAGACAAAAGATCATCGATGTATATTAAAAACAGTGTCATAATAAAAACTGAGCCGTGTGGCACACCAGCACTTATTTCATGAATTTCAGACTTCAGACCGTATATTGAGGGAGCATTTGTTAAAGCCTTAGGTATGCGGTGCCACCGTGAACCATCCCGATTTCTGAATGAATGAATTATTGCGAAAAATGAGACGTTGCCCAGTTCATTCAAAAACTATTCTCCAAGGGCATCGTTTCTAGTTTTGGTTAGAATGAGTCATTTACAAAGGAAGTGAGATTAGCCCTCTTCTACCTCTTTGTTTTGACACCCTCTGCGTAAGTCAGATGTGCTGATGCCCATTCTACTTATGTAGGTTCCCAATAAGTTGTAACCCGCCAGGACTCCAACCAAGAGAGACAATTGAGATCTGCAAAGTTTCAGTAGATAGGTATTCCGTTTCTTTTCTTTGAAATATCTGGCCAAAGATTCCTTGAAACCCGACAGGTATCAATAATTGTTGACCATCTGTAATTTGTGGTCTCAAGAAAACTGGTGAATTCTAAAGTTTTCCGGCTCTAGTGGCATAAGTACCTGAGGTACAATTTGGCTTGGTTCAAATGATGAACGTTTTTGACCAGTTCATCAGCCATTTCATTTCTATCGGGTTTTTCAATAAGAGTGCTACAAAAGTTTTTTTAAATAAAACAAAAACGGTTTTGGATATCAATGAAATTCTTTATTCCTAAGAAAGAACGTTTGATGCCATTATGTATGAAACTCAATTTCTTCTGCATGGCCACCACGGGCACGCTTGCAGAAGTCCAGACGCTGAACCCAATTTTCGACGGTTTTCAAGCATAAATCGGCCGATACTGCTGCAATTTCACGTTCGATATTCGTACGAAGTTCATCAATCGTCACTGGCTTGTTGGCATAGACCATAGACTTGACGTAGCCCCATAGGAAAAAGTCTAACGGCGTCAAATCGCAAGACCGAGGCGGCCAAGTGACTGGACCACTTCGTGAGATAACACGTTCTCCAAACTTGGTTTCCAATAAATTGATTGTGACATTCGTTGTGTGGCTTATGGCGCCCGTCCTGGGCTTTCTGCAACTGAAGCCTCAGCAGCAGCAATATTCTCGACACTACGGGCACTTCTTAGTCTCACTGGCATGGTAACATTTTTCCAATAGACGCTCAATTGTTGATCTGCTCGGACGATTATGACGACCATAAATTGGACGTAGCGCTCTTAACGTTGAGGCCACTGACTCCGAATTTCGGTAGTAAATTTTAATAATTTCTACTCGTTGTTGGCTCGTATATCTTTCCAACATGAAATGGCAAGCCTTACTGAAGAGAAATGTCAAAAGAGCGGCAAGAAATGTGGCGTCGTTTGCTGTCACAGCAGCAATATTCTCGACACTACGGGCACTTCTTAGTCTCACTGGCATGGTAACATTTTTCCAATAGACGCTCAATTGTTGATCTGCTCGGACGATTATGACGACCATAAATTGGACGTAGCGCTCTTAACGTTGAGGCCACTGACTCCGAATTTCGGTAGTAAATTTTAATAATTTCTACTCGTTGTTGGCTCGTATATCTTTCCAACATGAAATGGCAAGCCTTACTGAAGAGAAATGTCAAAAGAGCGGCAAGAAATGTGGCGTCGTTTGCTGTCACTGTCGCTCTACTTTTGTAGTGTCCCTGTTGTAAAACCCTTATAAATGTCACGGTGTTCCGGAACCCAACGAAGGGTCGGTCACTTAAATTGTTTCACCGAGTAATCTTAATACACTACGGCAACGAGCTACAAGTTTAGACTTCGTGACAATTGACGAAATGGCTCACCTGTGGAAAGATATTGTGCGACCTCGCCAACTGCCAGTTCTTCCACTTGTAAAACAATACAAATTTTTGGGAGCTTTAATGATCTATTTATGTATGTTTGGGTTGTCTGAGAAAATGCCTGACGCTACCCCAGCTTCCGTTTTGGAACAGTCTTTAAAAACCGATACGCGATTTGCGTTTGGAACCGGGTTTTCCATCCATATCTCCCTTGTTGGAATATTTCTTAGTGTGACTGGATCAAAATTTATGTACGGTGAAATATATAGTCTGTTTGAAAGTCTATGTCAGTGAAATTTACAATTTTAAGTCATAGAGCACTTTTAGCCGCCAACTCCTTTGTCAATAGATCGTGTGGGGCAAATGAGTTGAATGTTTTTAGGGCTACGGTTGCCGTGGTTCTCATGACGCTTGTTGTCCCGATACATTCCAGTCTATGAATTTTCATCACGGCCTTAAGATTGGTTCCCTTATCCTCTTGCCAGCGTGGGAGAATACCCCTTCGGAACAAGGCGAAGATACCAATGGGTCTTGTGAATAAAAAAAAGTTAAAGCTTTTTTTGGAGGAAGCTAAACCCAACTAGTCATAGCTCTTACTAGCAGCTAAAGCTAGACAGTACTAGCTTAAGCTTTGTTTTATGTGAATAAAAAAATGATAACGCTAAATAGCTTATGCTGGAAAATTCTAGCTTAAGCTTCGTAATTTAAGGTGTTCGTTTTTTTATTCACATGTTTCGGCTAGTTAGCTTTAGCTAAAACTGGTACATGTATGACCGAAAGGAATGTTTTTTTTGCCTCAATTTGTTATCTGTTCTACAGGGCAAGTATTGGTTTCGGCTAAAAAATGTTTTTAACATTTCGTATGTCAGTTTCTGGGTCCATACGTTTACAGTCCTATTTTTTGAGATATTCACTTATGTTTAACTCGCACAAGTTAATACTGAAAATAAGATCTAGTCAAAGGTTTCTAGACAGGTCGAAAAAATCTTGAAATTTTTGTAGCTTTAACTATAATATTCTAGTTTAAGCTATTTTTATTCACACAAATTGAAGCTTAAGCTAGGAAAACAAGCTAAAACTGAATGAATTTCGCTTTGGCTATTTTTAAATAGTTATTACTAGAAAACACCTTTAACTAGCTAGCTTAAGCTTATTTTTATTCACTAAAAATCAAGCTTTTACTTAAAAATCCAAGTTTCAGCTTTAGCTTTTTTTTTATTCACAAGGCCCAATGTGGTCCAGTGGATTTGTGAATGTCAAGATCTTTCAGGAATCTTGAAACAGTGCGAGTAGAAAAGAAGATTAGTCCCATTAAATCGTTAGCGCCCATATATAACGGAGGAGTCAAAATACTTTCTTGTAGAACATATTGCGAACCGCCTCCCTAGAAGACGAGAGTGCTAGTAAAGGAAGTACGAGTCGTATCATTAAGACGTTTAAGTCCAAGCCGAGTTATTTTTAAAAATAGGCAAACATTTTTAATAAATTTGGGACATTGTAGTATTTTTTACCTTAATTTTTGGATATGCAAGCATTTGGTTCGTCGATTATGATCATTATAGACCTTTCTAAGTTGCTTGAACTTATTCCGGTTTTCCTCATTGGGGTTGGCCTTATAACTTCGGGGGCTTACTTCTCTGACCTTTATCGCTCCCTTACAGCCCGAATTATACCACGAATTTTATTTCAGTCTGATACTTTCAACCCTGTGCTCATACCCTAAATAATTAAATTTGCAATAATATCTGCACTGGAGTAGTGACCAGTTAAACTCTTGGAAGTACTATTGAGGTCATCCCAGTTGGCTTTCTCGTATTGCCAAATGGTTCACAATGGATTTTTTCCATTTGTTTTGGCAAAAGAAATTTTCCGATATGGCACAATACACTAATAATATATTTATCAGGGTCGGAGGTGACGAACAGGTCTAGGGTGTTTTCCGCTCTCTTTTCTACTAAGAAAAAAATATTAACAAAGCATTCTTTTGATTCAAAAACACTGCAGACATTCTAATCTACCAATAATACCAAACATAATTTTACCGTCATTAGCTTTGAAAGTACTTTCAATAAGTCGATGACAAAATTTAAATTTATTTCCCATTGGTCTATCACTTTCAAAATAGGTTCAATAAACTCACTGATTCATGAAATAAAAAAAATGAATGTCTTTTTATTATCATAAAATAAAAATACGAAAACCTATTAAATGACAACTCTATTGGTAATAATGGACTAACTAATTAATTCAACTTTCTTAAACGGTTCATAATTAAAAGTGGCCAATAAAAATACAGACAAAGCACTTCTCTGCATGCATTCTCTTATTTTAGTTCTCCAACTGAAACTCAATCCATAAATAATCGTTAAAGAAAAATTAGCCAAAGAGATTGTTTTATCTAAGTTAATTAAAATGCCACCGATAGGAAAATAGATTGCTTGTGGCACACGACGTTGTTATAGATTCAAACTCTTTGGAGACTTATAGTTTTTTTTTTCAAACTCTTTTGTAGAAGGGGGAATATTTTTTTTATTTAATTTTTTAATAGGATAATATTTTTCACACATCACAAATAATTTTGATTATTTTTTTTTCGAATTTCTAAATAATGATTCAAGAACTACTGCGGGTGTTAGTCGATGTGCAATCCGTTTTGGTTGCTGGTTTTTCTCTCTTTGACCTCCGGCGGTATATTTACTTACTTATCTTGTCCCGAATCGATCATAAAATAATTATGTTTCTTTTTATTTCTAAATATTACACATAACCATAAATTTAAAACACGTTTCGAATGAGGTAGGTATACGTAGTAATAGCCCGCGTTAGACATTCCATCACAGAAACACCATTTTTTTGATGACAACTAGCACTCCTCACATCAACTTAATCACACGTATAATATCATTCAAACTTGTCAGTGATAGCGGTATGTGTTGTAGAAATTCCGAATACATCTCAGAGATTAATATTTAAATTTTTGAAATTACATTCATTAAATCCACACTCGAATACAAAACAAAAATATTAAAACTTGCGGTGCAATAAATTTTTCGACTTAACGAATTTTAAGAAGTCAGGTAGAAATATAACAATGAATGTCTTATACTCAACATCACTGAGTATGAAATAAAGTTAATATGTAAAACGTTGTTTATCGATTTTTTGAATAATTTTTTAAACAACCGTTTCACCAATAAAATTTAAAATATTCTAAATATTATTAAAATTTATTTTGGTCTACAAAGTGATACTCTGGAATGTCTTCTACATTTTTTAGCATATATTTTGTGAACTAAGATTGAAAAATTAATTAAAACGAAAGAGCTGACGTCAATCAATCAATACGAATCTTTAATTCGAATAAAAAGTCGAAGAAGAACAACCATCTACTCTTCTTTATTTTTAAGACAGATAGTAAGACGAAGAACTAGTCTTTTTATGTGGAACAAGCGTTTCGTGAAAGGAGATAAAATGCACGACTGGGTCATACGAACTTGAAATATGTATAGTTATTGGTAAAACACCTCCTCAAATTGTTTTCAACTCAAAACGACTGCTAATGTCTCAAATACTTATACATATACAGTTTATACGAAATTTGTAAAATCGTTGACAATCGTTTTCGTATTGCGAAAGAAACTTTTGAATATACTCTTAAAAAAATATAACACCGTATATCGAAAAATTGGAGCAACCTCCATCAAAATAAAATTCTTTCCGGAGAAAGGCTTATTTTGGCTATCAGATAAGAAGGTTTCTTATTTGAAATAAATAAAAACAACACATTTTTCTTTACTTCTACCATGTAATTTTTATTGACATTTTTTAGCTCTTGCATTTTGAAGATATATTCGGTCAACTTACCTTATGATATGGCTGGAGGCTCAGTTGAATTGCAGCTGCGTTCATTTTGTGATGAATTAAATGCTGGAGGGCTTACAAAGGTATCACTAAAGCTATCAAAAAACGAACCATTTTTTTTATTTTCGACTTTCTCATTAACAGCTATACCGATTTTGATCCCAATTTTTGTGCATGATCTCCATCTAATTTAAAATAATATTTTGAATAAAAATTTGGAAAAAATGATTTTTTAGATCTTTGATCCAAGTAATGTATTCGACATTCGTAAAGTGCTGTTAAAGAAAGAATCTCTGAATGTGACAGTACGTCCGAAGTTTGGCTCAAGGGTAAACTGATGGACATTTTCTGCACTGATTATTACGGTTAAATTATTTAAGAGAGCAACTGGATATTTCACTAAAACCAGGGCGTATTTACCCTAGGGCTAAAAGGGCTACAGCCCGGGGCGGCAAGGCTACTAGGGTGGGGCGCAGCGTTGCCGCCAAAAAAAAATTTTCGTGCCACACTCTTTGAAAAAACGTGCCATTTGTGACATTTTCGTGCCATATGAAAAAAAACTCAAGTTATTCTTTAAAAATAAATTTTAATTAAAGATTATTACAAACAAATAACAAACAAAATATCAGTTCCTCTATTCATGTATAGGTATTTTCCAGAAACAGGAGTTTTTGGCAAGTTCATAATAAGTAATGAGTTTATATTATTTAACTAAATATTTCACATCACATGATGAGTACCTATTATAATTATTAAAAAATATAAAGACGTAAGAAAGCTTTGTTATAATAAGTTAAACAAATAAATTAGCTGGATGTTTGAAATTTTGGCAATTATTAGGCTTAATAATTTCATTATATGACATTATAGCATTAATTGTTTTGTATATGACAGTCTGTTTTTGTTGTTTGTTTTAATATTATTTAGCCTTGAAAACACTCGCTCTGCTGATGCACTTCCATGCGAGGCAAACTAAGAAGAATCAACATAAATTTTGAAATATTAATGAAAATTCCTTCGTCAATATTGTTTTTTAATTTGTACAACTTAACCTAGAACGTTTTGGAATCTTCAAGAAAAATACTTTCGGCTAGTCCAATCTAAAATTGTTTTCTTATTTCGCCAAAAAGAACATCTTTCTCGCACTCTAATAGATAAGAAAATTTTGATACCAAAATATTGAAGTGTGGCAAAATACTTTGTATGTTTGGATTATTTTTTAAAAAGGTTGGGTCAATTATCTTAAGCGCATTTAGGTAAAATAATGAAAAAAAACGTGCCATATTGAAACTTTTCGTGCCACAGTGCCACGAGAAAATTTCCGTGTCAAAATGGCACGATCGTTCCACATCGGCAACGCTGGTGGGGCGGCTTGCGCTTGGCCAATTTATAATATTTTTTTGAAGCGATTGAACTTTCAAAACATACAAGCAAAAGGGCGCACGTCGCCCCTAGCAATTGTTTAATTTACAATATTTTTGAAGGATAAACAAAAAATACAAAGATTTAAAAAAATGCGATTTTTTGAGTTTTTCAAGCATGAAATTTTTTTCAGTGCCGTGAGTGTCCGGCTGTGAGAGAGTTCACTGTAGCATGTCACTCACTTTTTTCATCATTTATTATTCTTATTTTTTATAAACGATTTTTTATAATGAAAATTCATAATAAAAATATTTACAGACATGTACCTATTCTTTCCAATGAAACTAAAACATTATCTAAAAAAAACACTTGTTGCTATGTAGCTCTACAAAAATGGGCTGTAACGGATCTTAATTTTTTGTTTCTAAGCCATCTACAAAACGTCCCTATTTATTAAAAAAAAAAAATAATAAAAATCCATCAAGCCTGAATCGTGTTCCTATATACAAATACCCTTTCCTTCGTCAATAGTTTTGAACGACTTAAGAAACAATATAATGATTGTTTTATGTACAATGGTTATTAATGATGTATAAATAAAAGGATAGGTATTATTTTAAAAACTATTGGCGCAAAATTTTAGTCAAATTAGTACGATGTTAAAAAGACGATTTTGCTAATTTTAATCAAATTTAGCATCATGCATTTTACTAAAGTTAAAATCACCGAATACCTATTTTATCCTTTTAGTATCGTGCTCACTTATCCCAATTGAAGTCCCTTGAGACAGAAATATTATCTTAATTTTCTGGTTCTATACGAAAGCAATTCAATATTGTATCAAAAAAAAAATTCAAGGTGTTGAATGTTGATATAGACGTTGGAACTGTGTCCAGGCTCTACGAGGCACTCATATCGTTTGTGAGAGAAAAACGAGAATGCTTTGATGTTTTTGAAAAGATAGGAAAAAGCAAAACCTCTGAAAATTACAAGATGGACCAAAAAAGAATCGTCAAGAGGAAAAAACGAGATGATGAGTGTCGCATAGGGAGGTACTTTTTTGTGGTCGTGAAAATTTCAAAATAAATACTTTCATTCTTATTAGCGAATAATTATTGAGTACACTGAAGCAAAAACAAAACTCTCTTCAGAAATTATACCCAATTGATCTTCGGGAAGATTTTCAAGAAGAGTGTGTCTTACTTAAACATTTTTTTGAGCAAAACAACTCTCAAAATATGAGAATGAGTTTAATGCAGCTTAACCTTCATATAAGAGAAAAAGAATTGAAGGAAGCATTTTTATATGCTGAGGTTGCTTTAAGAACATACTTGTGCACTGCAGTGTAGAGCTGTGTAAATCATTCATTTCAAATGATCGAATGGTTCAACAATCGATAACAAAAATGATTCGATCATTTGAATCGATCGATCATTTTCATTGCACTCAAATGGTTCAATACTGTTCCGATTCGATTTTCATTTCGATTTCGATGATAAGATTGAGTTGTAAGCCATAAATTGCCAAATGACATCGAATGATGGCTACTATGTCCATTGATTAAAAAGCGTCAAAAAATTCAAGATAAAGAGATTTCATTTATTGCTCCTTAAAAGATCAATTTTAGGACTAATAGTTACTGAATGACTTGGTACTATCGAATAAATTAACTTTTAGATACTATCGCATATGTAAGTCGAAAGTTTTTATTCGATAAGTCTCATTACTAGTTCAATTCCCACAGTAAACACACCAGATCCTGGGCCCGTGTCGCGTGAGAGTAAAGTGATCACTAAATTAATTGATTGTTTTGACAATCGCTCTCTCTACTATATTTCTTTATTGATATGATAGAAACAGCTATATTCAAAATGACAATCAAAAAATTGACAATCAAATATCACCTTACGCGATTCCACCCCTGATACCTCAAATAACACCAAATCGAATCGAGTAAATCATGGTTAATCGAGTTAACTGATATTAAAGCTCGAGACTCATT
The DNA here is from genome assembly GCA_963931855.1 of Philhelius festivus. Classification (NCBI taxonomy): domain Eukaryota; kingdom Metazoa; phylum Arthropoda; class Insecta; order Diptera; family Syrphidae; genus Philhelius; species Philhelius festivus. The sequence continues at coordinate 29,475,141 of OZ007556.1, read as the reverse complement.
GAAATGATTGAGATTGAAATAGAAAATCGAGAAACGAGAATCATCTAAATGATTGAGATTGGGATCGATTAAAATGAAAATTTTGTGATTTCGTTCATCAATACTTTTCGGTGATCGAATGGATCCTGATTGACATAGCTCTACTGCAGTGACGAATTGTAGTACAGAAAGATCGTTTTCCGTATTGAAACGAACAAAAACCTATTTAAGGTCTCGCATTAGCGCCTTAATAGATTAGCTTTATTAAATATAGAAGCTGAACTGAAAAATAATTTAGATAACGAATCTATTGTTTATGAATTTTTTAATGAATATACTTACACACACAAAAAAAAATTGAAAACATTAAATATTATGCATTTTGTGTTCTTTTATTATTATTTTTTATTACTTTATTTTCATTGTTCTAAAGGGCGGGAAAATTTATCAGCCTGGGGCGCCAAGTCCCTAAATACGCCTCTCACTAAAACACTGTTTATGAAAATAACGGTATTATAATTTTATAATGAAAGACAAGAATCATTGCGGCGGATGCAAAAGTTTCTGTTATACTTCTATCGCCCTTCATTTTTAAAGCTCTTGTTTGGAGTCTATCCAAGAGACTCAAATTAGTTATTGGACAACCTGCCTAAATATGGGAATCGAACTCGAACTTTGGTCGAATATTACAGATTATAGGTAGACTAGAAGGGCTGTAAAATTTCTTGCAACGTCCAAGGAAACACAAGCACTTAGCAGCGTTTTTGGCTTAAGAAAGAATTGAGTTTTGTAATGGTATTTGATCATATAATGTGACGTATGTTGTCTAGACAATCGGGCTTAATCTCATTGAAAATAATGCCCGATTGTCTACACAACAAAGAATTGAGTTTTAGAAGCATTTATTTCTACGTGGTTCTTGGTTCCCCATTTGACAATGCTATTCAGATCAGAATTTAATAAGATTATCGTACGCTTATTTCAAGTTTCACATCCAAAGAACAAGGATGTGAATATCGAAACGAATATGAAAAGCTGAGAGTACTATCACCAACAAAACAATTTAATTGATAGGAGTTTCAGAGAATAGATCACTGATGAAAATAATAAATAGAGTCGGACGGAGACAAAACGGAGCCCTGTGGCACACCAGCATTTGCATTATAAATAAGAGTAACATACTTTGAACCAATCATACATAGAGCCATCCGAATGGTAATTTCTAATCCAATGAAGAAGAGATTCCTCGATACCAAATGCACGCATTTTCGATAAAGTGGCTTGATGCCAAACTCTATCCAATGCTTTTGACTTATCAAGTAAAATAATAATACTTTTTCTAAAACAAAGTATTATAATGATCTGTGCCATATATTCAGTGAGATATACCATCAGAACAGAACATCAGTGGACCTATTGCTATTGCTGCCGGTCATCGAGAAGCATCCCTACTTCAAGAAATGTCTTAAGCTAATAATATATCAGCGTTTTCAGCGCTGAGGAACACTTCTTTCGAACAAAGGGAGGGATACTATACATTCACACTGCGCGTCCTCAGGTTAGCACACCTCCTTTAAGCTTAATAAAACTGGGTGGTTGTTGTTAATATGCAAAGACCCCGTTTTACGGTGTTTGCTTTTTTTTTTAAATTTTCGATTGAAAAGTGTGCTTTTTTTGCGTCACCAGGTTAGCACATGAAAATTAATTTTAGTTTTTCTTCATAAGTTGAACTCGTATAAGAACCAAATTTTTTTGCTGCTCAAGTAATCTATTCCAAATAATATGGGTAAAGCTAAATCACTAACTGTTGAAGAGAAATCGAAAATTGAAGCTTATGAGTAGTTGAAGCTGTCAATAAGTGCAATAGCCAAAAAGATCGGTAGAAGTCGAAAAGTGATATCCGCATTTCTGTGCAATAAGTCGGGATATGGTAAAAATAACAAAGGTGATAATAATAAAATAATTTCGAATGCTGATACGAGTAAGAGAGCTATTTTGAGAGAAGCATCTAACTCTCATAACTCGGCTTCAAAAATCAGGTCAAATATTGGTGTTAAAGCGAGTTTATCTACCATTCAAAGGGTGATAAGGAGTGCTCCGTATTTAAAAAGGTTAAAGTTGAAGAAAAAACCCCCACTTAACATGGCTCGAAAGGAAATATCCTTGAATTTTGCACGAGCGCACATGACATGGAATTCTGATTGGCACTACGTTGTCTTTTTGGATGAAAAGAAATTTAATTTGGAAGGTCCAGACGGCTGCAATTATTATTTCCATGATCTTCGCAAGGAGGAACACCAGTTGGATCGCCTTCATAGTCGGGTGGGGGGTGTGATGGTGTGGGGAGCCATTTCCTACTATGGAACGTGCGAGTTACAGTTTTTAAAATCAACTATGAAATCAAACAATTACAAAAACGTGCTTGAAAATGCCTTTCCCCATTTTTAAAATTTGTTTGGTAGCCTTCCATGGCATTTTCAACATGACAATGCTCGGATCCACACTGCCCGGGTGGTAAAGTAACTTTATTGCAGTGGCCGCCTTACTCACCCGACATAAATATCATAGAAAACTTATGGGAATGGCTGGCTCGGAAGGTTTACGAATCTGGAAAACAGTATTCAAATAAAGAGGAATTAATTGAAGGCATCAAGCACGCCTGGTCAGCCATTTCTTTGGACTACTCGTACATTGGAAAACTGTCCGATTTGCTTCCCAATCGAATCTATGAAGTCATTGTCAACAAGGGAGGATCGACACATTATTAAATTTATTAAAAAATGTTTGAATTACTTAATGTTTAAGCTAAGAAACAATTTCATGGCTTAAAAGCCTAACTAAAATGAAAAAAAAAATAATATGTGCTAACCTGATGACCTTATTTAAATTGTTATTTTAGAGAAAAAAATTATTAAAAAAATGCCCAAACATGGAAAAATAACACATTTTGTCTTATTTCACTGAGAATTGAATCGTCCATAAGAAACAATAATTTTAAAATGGCAGCTCATTTAGTTTGGCCAGAATCACTTACGCGAGGAGGTGTGCTAACCTGATGACGCGCAGTGTACATATCTGCTGCACAATATGTGGACATGGATATCCTTTAGTATTCTTGGTAGAGCTGTTTCAATCAGCATCGATTCGATTTTTTTGATCCGATCATCGAAAAGTATTGATGATCGAAATCAATCATTTTAATCAACCTGGATTCTCGATCCTTTGATGGAATTTGACAATTTATGACCTGACAAATAGAGGATGAATTCAGTTATAACGTAGAAAGTGTATTTCGTACAAAATGTCAGCCGAAAGTTCTAAAATCGCTCTTTTTGGGAGCAACAAATAAAATCACTTTTTCTTGAATTTTTTGACACTTTTCAATCCATGTACAAAGTAGCCATCATTCGATATTATTTGCAATCTATGGCTTACAATAATAGAGTATTATGTGAGAACTATCAAAGCTACAAGTCAATCTTATCATCGAAATTAAAATCGAATAGGAACAGTATTGAATCATTTCAGTGAAATAAAAATGATCGAATGATTGATCAATTGACATGATCGATCAATTGACATTATCGGATCATTTTCGTAATCGATTGTTGAACGATTCGATTATTTGCAATAATCGATTTACACAGCTCTAATTCTTGGAACTATAAGATTGCGAAAGAAGATTTGTGCCATAAAATCGTTTACATTCTCAAGTTCAGGAGGAGTTATGATACTTTCTAGGAGTGTCGAATTAACAGCAAACTTTGCAGCAAGTAAATTTGTTTTTTTCTTTTAAGATGACAAAACAACTGTGATTAAAGACGAGCAGAGGAACTGAAGACGAAGTAGGGTAAGTAAGGGGTACATTTGACACCGGGGCACATTTGACTTTGCGTTTTTCGGTATGATCGTGCCCTTAAAAAAGAAAAGTTTGGATGAAGGAAGAAGCTTAGTTTGATTTCAAGAAACGTTATGAAATTTGGCAGCCTTTCTTTAACTCTTCGCGGAGTACCACGTGTTTTTGTGTTTTCTGTGTCTCTGATCTAATTTTTGATCACCGGTAAGTAAGCGATTTGTGAACCTAATAAAATAAATTTTTTTATCGCGAATCAATATTATGATAGCACTATGCTTAAAGTTCAATAAATTGAAGCCAGTTTTGTGAAAATATAATATAAGTTATTAAAAAAAAAATAAATTAAAAAGTTGTTAACTCTATTCGCTTATGGAATTCTTTATCAAGGCATGTTCGTGGTTTCGGTGGCACCAATAGGTTTAGGTTGGAGCTTAGGTCCTTTTTCACTCAAAACACTGGCTAATTTTTGTATGCTATTTTTCTCTTTTTCTTGTCCTTTTTCCGTTTCTTTTTCTTTTTTTTTTCTCTCTTTTTTTTCCTCTTCTTTTATCTATTTGCACTATTTTTCCTAATTATAAATGGACAGCTTGAATTTAAATTGTTAAATGCATCTTTAAGCATCACTATCTAACATATAAGATTGTACTTCTTAATGTGAACGCCTTCAAATAAATAAATAAATAAATAAATAAATAAATAAATAAAATAAATAAAAAAGTGCCTTCGGGGCACCTTTGACTTTTGCAAAAAAATATTTGTTTTACCCTGATTTTGGGAAATTATATATTAAATAAATTATTTAAAAAATATCGATATCGATAAATTTGAATTTAGATTTATATGGACTGATTTTTTATGTTTACAAATGAAATAATTTATGTTTTTTATTCTTGTTTTTTTTTTTAGAAAGTGAATTAACTGATTTTTTTTCTTCGTTATATTGTTTAATAAATTGTTTAAAAACAAAAATTTACTTTTTTACAATTCAAACAACAGACGTGCTGGATCCGTTGATACTTTCAGAAATATAATGCACACGATGTGGGGTTTAATCAACCATTGTCAAATGTACCCCTTTTAAAGTCAAATGTGCCTCGCTCCCGGGGCACTTTTGACAAAATGACTTTTTTTAGAAAATATTTTTCTTTAAAATGTGGAAATGTTTTAAAACAAAATTTATATGTTAGCATAATCTTGAATAATCAATAAATCAAATACAAAACAAAACATTGGAATACATTAACAGTTTTCGGAAATACAGACTTTTAAAAACTGAGTGTCAAATGTACCCCCTTCTCCCCTATGTTTTTCCTTAATGTTTGGTCATGCAAAAATTTAGATTGTCAAATATGATCATCACAGGTCTTTTTATCTTGCTTGAACTTATTCTGGTTTCCTTAATCAGGGTTGTCCTTATAACATCGGAATCTTGCTTCTCTTACCCTGATAATCTCTCTGCAGTTAGAATCAAACCATGAATGGTCTTCCGTTTGCTAGATTTTTTCCCTATTCGGGATAAAATATTGGTCTCTAATTACATGCATGTTTTTGTATTTATATGCTATTTTTAAATTTTCTAATGGGCTCCCTCCGATGATGGATCTCACAAAATGATTTTAAAATTCACAAATCACAAAGCAAACCTATTCGCAAATTGCTTCGTAAGCATAGAACCTTATCAACTAAATGGAGGCTAAAATAATTTAGACTATCATAGCTTCCTAAACATGCATTAAGGAAACTCGTACAAACTAAGTGGATTTTTTCTCTGACAATATACCGCATATAGAGTCTGTTAAAGAAGTCCATATTATTGCAAACTTATACCACTGTGCTCTAAACCTTCGTTTATAGCATATATTCAATCATATTTGAGTGAAAGTCAGTACAAATTCCAATTTAGACATTCATAGTCCGGCCCTATCTTTGAAATCTCTGGTGTTCTGCAAGGAAGTCATCTCGGTCCTCTAATATTCACTTTAAATATAAATGTTTCTGATTCTGTCATCAAGAATTCCTTTTTCGCTTTTATTTGTAGGACGATAATACCAAATCAATTGAACTCCTGCGACGAAAAGGGGATTCCCTTGAGCTGATTACAGATTTAACCAGCTGTAAACAAACTATTGCCCTAGGAGTTTTTATTAGTCCATAAATAATGTTGACAAAAATCCAAGAAATAAAAAACTCTTAAAACTTTCTCAAGTCATAATTAGTTCCAAGAATCAGTTGCTGTCCAAATTTATTCACCTATGGATTAATTTATTACTTTTACGATGAATAGAAATCAATATGATGGAATAGTTTTTTTTTTTTAGATGTTATACATTATGTAGATATAGAAGCATTTTTAAATGTCAATTTGGATATTTATTGAAACAATTAAGGAGAAACATGTGTAAAAATAAAGAAGTAAAGAATAACGTTATCGAAGAAGAACCACCAATCGGGTTGCAATAAATTTTCGTTTAATTAGTTGTTTTGAATGATAAATAATAGTTATCTTTGTTTAAGGTGTAAAAACACGAGATAGCAATGATTGATTTAATAGGATCTTAATTAATGTTATACGATGTTTTATTGAAAATGTAAATTTGTCTTACCTAAATTAGATTGATATTTCTTACATAATTAATTAGATATATTACCGAAAAAAGCGGTCCAAAACGTTAATTTAAAAATTTAATCTTTAAAAATTATGGTTAGTTTTGAAATTTAATATGTATCGAAATTTTGTTTGTTTTAAATTCAGATTTAAAATTTCATGTTAAACGACAAATTGCATTTCAAAACTTCTGTCTTCCCTATCATAGTAGTGCCGAGTTCGGAATTTAATGCTTCTAAAACTCAATAGTGTATATTGTCGTTGAAGCAAAATGTATCCTTAATGCCACTGTCCGTAGATGGCACTTGTATTGAAGAAACCGAAAAACTCTAAGTACTCAGTATGTGTGTCAGCGACGATCTTCGTGAGAATGACTATATTCTCGAGACTGCCAAAAACGCTGCTTAATGTTTAGGATTTTTATATCGGTGTAAGAAATTTTTCACCTGCTCCGATCTGCCAACAATTTTAAAAGTCCTAAGAGTAAAACTCTTATCTTTGGGTAGGTGTGGCCCAAACTTCTCTTCATTTACTGGAGAGAATTTAGAACAGACCGTTAAAACTGAGTTTTAAATTTTTATTTTTATTTTTAATAACAAAATTTTATCCAAAGAGATGACGTCAACCAACTTGGCGTGCAAAACTGGAGATAGCTAAATAGGGTGCGAGCTGGCTGCAGAAGTTCGTGGGTTGATGCCCTGGTTCACTCCAATCTGTAGGTAGTCACAACTTAAGTAAGTAAGCACTTATTGTTTCTTCTAAAAAATAGAGAATCAGATTTTACCTCTGCAGGTTTAACCTAATTCTTTTCTTAAACAATTGAAACTTAATACTATAATTTGAAGATAAAATAAATAATCATCAATAAGCGAATAACATTCCTTCATTAGCAAGAAATTTTGTAATAAATTAAATTTTCGCCAGAGGTAAACTTAATAAATAATTCTATTGGTAATCATTTATATCTTAAGTCTTAATTAATATGTTTCTTTTTCTTGTTTATGTTTCTAAAGAATAAGTTCTAATATTTCAATTTAAAGTTGACAGTATTTAACATTCGCAATAAACCCTGAGGGACCGTTGCATCTGTATCATTATTGATTTCTTAAGCCCCGATGGCATTTTGTTCGCCTTCAAAACTAAAGAATCCTGGTCATTAATTTGTATTGTTCTATTTCTAATCTTAAATTTCAAAAGAAACAATTTATATATTAAAAATATTAATTTGCATTGAGAAACCGTTTGATTTCTAACAAACGTAATATTTATATTTATAGAGTTGAAACGTTATAATAAGATTGATATGAAAACTAAGGGCATTACAGATAGACACGGATGTAAAGGGCTTAGGTAGCTTGCGTTGTACGTTGTTTGAAAATCTAGCCGATTGATTTGAGTTCAATGACTTTAAAGATTCTTTAATTTTACTTACGACGATTAAGAAGGTCCAGGGTATAATATGGCAAGTTATGCGCATTCGTAAAAAAATCGAACTCGAGATTTTGATCAGTTTTTTTTTTAATAAAATTCAATAGCGCTCAAGGGTTTATTGTGAGACGCTTATAATGTTAAACACAGCACGAGCGATGGGCAAATTAGGGTGGTAGATAAAGGATCAATGCACAGAAGTTTATAGAAATACAAAAAGAAAAGAAAAAACTTAAACCATGGATGTCCGATTATTTATTAAAAGTAAAATGCACGACTGGGTCGCACGAACTTCCTTCTATGTAATAGACTAGGAATTTTAAAAACGAATGTTATTAGAGAAAACTGTATATATGAGGAAATCATTAGCACACCAAAACAGATGATGTATTTATAATCAAAGTAACGTCAGAAATGTAAATCAAGTCGCGTTACTAAAATTCATCAATGCATCAAAAATTAAATATGTCGAGTTTCTACACAGGTGCACAAAAAAATAAAAAAAGTAGTTAATTTCAAAAACCGAACCTACATATCCTTACGTATTTTGACGCGCTGAATTTGAATTTCAAGTTAGAATTGGTCCCCACCACCCTCCAGTTTTCTTCAAATCGTAAGAAATTTACGATAAGTTCATCGACCATTTTTTTCGGAACTGTTCACTATTTTGTATGTTTAAGTTATTTTTTTTTTATCACTTACTTTTTGCTATATGCCCTTATTTCATAACTTATACATCAATTTAGTGTTTAAAATTATAAAATAATAAAATAAAAGTCCGAGAAACGTACATGAAATAAGTTAAAAATTTGTACCAATTTTCGTTTAAAATAAAAATTCATTTTAAATAATCTATTTAGTGGAATTAAAAATGATACTTAATACAGTTACTTTTTCAGCACTCACTCTCTGGATAACTTCAGGTTTCTGGGCATTTCAAAGCTTTTTTTGAGTGTGCTCTTTAATTTTCTACATCTGAAATAAAAATTACGCTGTCGAACATTTTTTTAATTCCTCGATAAGTTTGTAAATTTTTGAGGCACATTAACTTTTCTGGGCTGAATTTCTTCGTTTTTATATATAGAATATGCACAAAAAATTTGATTACGATATATAAATGCATCAAAAAGTTATGAAAAGAAAAGTGTAACAATCTAATTTTCATAAAGAGCGAGGGACGTGTTTTTCTTAGTTCACCATTTCAATATTATTAGTGGCACACCCAAATATCAACATAGATTATACTTAGTGAAGTAACTACAATAATTATTTCAATTTTCAGGTGGATCAAACATTGCATCAAAAAGTTACAAAGTTTTGAAATAAAAAAAACATTGAAAGGGACAAATTAAATTATTAAATTTCGTTGTTTTCACGTAATAAAATAGCTGTATATATTCAAAATTAAAACATTTTGTGTTGAAATATACATATTATAGATCATCTTTCTATTTAAGTCCTATTTAAAAAATTACACCAATAACAACTATTCTAATGAACTATATTTTTATATCTGCTAGTGACATAAAATCCTAAAGTACGCTTCCTCATATACATACATAAGGCTAAAATTGATTTTTTAAATTCATTTAGTAGTAAGAGATAGAAACAAAATGCTATGCAAATATGAATTTATGCAAGAACAAAAATTATAAGTCGTTGTAGTGGTTTCTTAAAAAAAAATAAGCTTATATACAAAATTTTTAAAAGATTTTTAAAAAAAGAATTTGGTACGCCAGCTTTAATTTTTTATTACTGTACGAATGAAAATTAAATTTCAAAAAAAAAAATACTAAGCCGTTTTTGAAATATCGAATTTTCAAAAAAAAATGATTTTTTTTTCAAAAATTCAAAAAATATTTTTTGAAATGTAATGTTTTTTAAACTTTTTAGAATCATCTCTATAAGAAATTTCATTAAAATCCGTTATGTCGATAATGAGTAATTCAAAATTCAAAATTTGAAAGAATGGTTCTATGGTAAGTATAAGCCGTAATATCTTAATTTCAATTTTTTTTCATTTAATTAAAAATCGTAAAAATTAAACGAAAGAAAAAAAATTTTATTAAAATTCTAGGCGCCGTTTTCGAGAAAAATACGATTTTTGAAAACAATATTTTAACATTTGTATGGTGGGTACCTTTATTTTTAGGTAAAATAAAATTTTTTTTCTCACATCTTGTAGATTATATTGAAAACATTTTATTTATTAAGTTTAAAAAAAATCGAAATATTGAGTTTTGAAAAAAAAACTTTTGATTTTTTTTTTAAATCCAATTTTTTTTTTTAAACAAAAAAAAAGCTGAATACACAATTCTATTTAAGTTTTTGGAGAGCTTTAGAAAAAAAGATTATCAATATCGGTTGTACCGTCTTTGAGAAAATCAAAAACAACACAAATGATTCTTTGGGGGGTACCAAAAATAACCATTTTTCAGCCATTACCTAGCTTTAACTAAACGAATTTTTTTGTATTTTTATTTTTTAAATCTGTCGAACAGTTTTCGAAAGAAAAAACAAAAAAATCGTATGCCAGGTACCGTTATTTTTGGTCTTACAAAAAAAAAAGAAAAAAAGTGTGGAGGAAAAAATTAAAAATGATATCTACCAAGTTTGAAGAAAATCGGCCGATCCGCTTAGGCTGTAGTCGAACAGACAGACAGACAAACAGACAGAATTGCGAGACCCACTTTTAAAGTCTTCGCTATCATCGTAATGTCAACTTTGATAAAAATCTCGACTTTGATTTTTTTTTCGAATGCATAACTTACCTTATAGTGCCTATAAGTCGCAAGTAAGAATTAAGTGTGATATAATGAACATGGACTACATTTTGGTAAAAAAAATATTTGGGGGAAATGCTATTAACGGTACCTGTCGTAGAACCGTTTTTTTGATTTTCGACTTTCTCATAAACGGCTCTAACGATTTTAACCAAAAAATTCACCCCCTTAAGTTTTAAATTATATTGTATATAAAAATATTCAAAAAAAATATTTTTTGGGTTTTTGAAAAAAAAAATCCAATTTATTTTTTGAAAAATCAATATCTTGAAAACGTGTGAACGATTATTTTTTGGAATTATTTCCTTAAATCTATATTACTAAGCACTTAAAATTGGCATCCCAAATTTTGTTCTAAAAAACTTTTAAAGAAATTTGTTATTTAAAAAATGAATTTAATAAAACGATTTTCAAACTTTGTTTGTGTAAATTCATACTTTTCCGGAAATCAGACAGTAATTCCATGCATTTGAAAACTTTTATCTCATTAAGTCCATGTTTTATACTTATGAAATGTATGTACATATTTTAAATCCCAAAGTACTTTTACATAAGAGCAAGTTCGTGCGATCCAGTCGTGCATTTTATTATAGATTCATCTCGTATCTGAAACTGCTAATCTACTAAAGTGTTTCGCTGATGACAGCTCCCTTAGTTTTTCATACTGCTCTCCTGATGCACTTCTCTCTCTCTCAAATTTCGAGTTGTAACGGCAGAATATGTTCAGTTCATTAAACTCAGATTTGTACAGTATTGTTATATGGGGCATTAATGATCTTGTAGAATCCGATGCTTCTAAAACTCAAAACTGTCTTCAGTCGCTAAAGCGGAATACACCGCCTTTGTCATTATACATGAATGGAACTTGCTCCGAGGAAACTGAAACGCTTTCGATTCTTGATATGTAACTTACGGAACAACTTTTGTGGAACGAGCACGTATCAGAAATTGCTAAAAATGCGCCGAAATGCCCAGGTTTTCTTAGACAAAGTAAGAACTTTTTTCCCCTTCTGATTTGGCATCTATTTATAAAGTATACAAACATACGCCTAAAACTAGAGTATATCTCTCATAATTGATCAGAGGCATACAAAACATCACTGCACCTACTGGATAGAATCTAGAATAGAGCTTTAAGACTGATAGGCCACGGATCAGTTACGGAAACATTTTTGATTCGTTGGAACACCGTCGAAATGCTTTATCGCTACTTTTTCAAACGTTGCACTATTGAAATAGCCAGTTGCATTCCTCCCGTTGAACAATATCAGCATAATATCCGCTCTGCTAGGATTGCTCATCGGTATACCCTCGTCGAGTATAGAGATTCTCTTTTTTAAGCCGTACCACACTAATGTTAAATTCCTTACCCAACTCTGTTTTTCCTTTTCAGACATTTAAGACAAATGTACATTGTTATCTTCTACTCAATTCTGACTTTTTTATCTTAAACGCTCGCAACGTTTTAAAACATTTTAAGGGTAGTAATTATAACCCCTTGATTGCGCGTCAATTAAAAAAATAAAAGCGAAAAATTCGGCCGGGCGGCGTCAAGCTCCAAACACGGCAAATCCAACCCTAAAAATCCATATTTATATGCCAAGTTAGAAGATCATTCTTTTTCAAAACTAAGAACTGGAAATTCCTCAAAAATTGGAAACTTTATTATCTGTTTTTATTTAAACAGCTAGAATCTACTTTGTAGTTGCGACCAATAGGTTTTCTGTTGGAACACGGAAGGATACCTCCTCTTGGTAGCCATTTTTGATTTGCTCTCATTCTATACTAATTTTTCAACCGTATTATCTTCAAAAACAGTGCAGCTAAATTCTATATATGAGCTGTCATTTAAAAGACTTAGACAGTTTGACAAACTCGAGCTGCTACAACATTTGATTGATATCGACGATTATCTAAACAGCGAATGTCTGCATATAATCAACCTTTTAGGTCCATCGACTCAACTGAACCAACACTCAAGATGCTAGAGCAAGCCACGTTATTATCCTCTTAGGCCCCGTATAAGCTCGTACTCAGCACCATGTTCTCCACAAAACATATTAATCTGGATCTCGGTTTCCATGTTAGCAGCTTCCTAGAGATCTTCGGATGACGGCTGCGACTGTTACGAATGATTTAATTTCTTTGATATTTGCAGATGGGACAACATTTGATTTAATTCACTTACCAAATGGCGCGGCATGTTACCACCAACAGTCAGACAACCGGCAGCAAAAGGTAATCAACTGCTAATCTCTTCTTCTGGCGATGCTTTGTGGCCCAAAAGAAGAGTACAACGCTGCTGGATCGCCAGGAAGCAAAGCAAGCACAACATCAGGAGCAGGGAGATAAAACCGATGCTGGTGCTGCAGCTAGAGTTGCTTGTTCATTGCTGCCGCGCCGGCACCAGGTCAAGGAACCTGCGGCCCAAAGTGGAAATATTGGTTTTGATTTCAGTCGGGGTTGAAGCGCAGCGCGGCGCGCGGCAGCCAATCTTGTAGATGTTTTTAGTTTGTTGCAGTTGTTGTAGTTGTTATTTGCCATTGGATGTCTGCTGATTTTGGCCTCTGGGATGCAGTTCCTGTTGGCATTGGCTTCAGCTGGTCGGTCGGTCGAGCTGGTTCAATTACTGAATTTTTCCCAAGATTTATTGCATTATCTTAAATTGCATCTAGCCATTGCTGTTTTTGTTGTTGTTGCTGTTTTTGGCTTCGAATCTGTTTCAAATCTTGTTGTGTTCTATCTGAATGCACTGTGCCTCGCGCTGCTGCATCAAAAAAGAATAACAAGCATCCACAAATAGGAAGTTGGTTAAAATTTAGAGCACACTCTGGCTCTGAGGAGGTATCGGTTGTTGGCTTTGGCCAAATGCATGCTGGCATCAGCTCTGGATGAATGTGCGTTCAACTTAATGTTCCGTCTTTTTTTTTCAACAAGTTTTCGGAAATTTATATCTCCGCCGTTCTGACAAAAAATTCTCCAAAGATTAAGTACATTGGATTTTGGTCAGTTGCGAAAGTAAAATAACGGTTAAGAAAATTAAATGGATTTATTTAGCAGTAGAGACCCCATCAGAAGCTATATCGCAGACACATATAATGGGGTTGAAGTGCGGTGCTTACGATGCGGATGGGTTGATTGTTATTAAATTAATTGAGTTTTAATCGGGCTTAAATGTGAATATAAGCAATATGAGACTTTGGTGAAACGCCTTTCGGATGTTATGGCATGGCCTCATCTGTATTTGGTCCGAAGATACTAACTGACGGGGTCAGAGTTTTGTTTTATTGCTTTTTGGTTGCAGTTGAACAAGGTGAGATATGATTTTTCATTCCATTAATGGCAGACAGTTTAATTGGTTCCTAAAAATGCTTAAGATCGAGACCACCCGTATTTTGAAATTGTTCTTCTCCACTTCTTGCGATTTGAGATAAAAATGAAGCTAATTTTCTTTAATGGAATGATGAAATGCACAAAACAATTTCTAATTACTGCGAGAGGTATTTTTATGATATTTTCGTTTCTAAATTCGACTTTGATTGTACCACCGCAAGGATGTATTTTAAGTCCAGTTATTTTCGCTCTATCGATGATTTAACTGAAAATTTATCCGGAGGAGTATATTTTGCAGGTCAATTGATAAGAGAGCTTCTCTATGCAGATGACCTCGTCCTACTTGCGGAAACTCCACATGCGCTACAGTTAATGATAAATCGGTTAAAAAATTACTGTAGATTTTGGGATCTTAATATAAATTTATCTTAAATAAAGACAAAGGTTTTTAGAAGAAATCGAACTCATCTTGCTACGGAACTTTGGAGGCTCAAAAAAAGATTTAATAAGAACTGTTACTGATTTTAAATACTTGAGGGTAACTCCTACATCGAATCTAACCTTAAACAGGAAATATTAAGGAAATATGTTCCCAAGCAAAAGGAGCTGTAAACTCAATGTGAAGATAGTTTCTTGGAACCACATTAGCTGGGCTTCCTATTACCGCATATAGTGGAGTTGGCCAGTTGGGTGAAGGATAACCTTCCCGGATTCTCCCACACACACTAACGGACAGCGGTGATATTTTCAGCAGATCTTGCATTTCGTTGATGTATAGTATACTCTTAAGTTTTCTTAAAAATGTTGTTAAAATTTAATGAATAAAAAAAATTTAATTGATTTTGTATGCTAAAAACTCTAAGCTTGTTGAACATAAGACTTCTCCCCGAGCGTCAAACTATAACGAGTTGTAAAAGCTGAGTACGTTCAAAGACTCTCGAAATAATCTCGGATGAATTCCGAAATTACGAAATTAAAAAATTAAAAGGAGCTTCAATCCTTATTATCCTCCCTATCACGTTAACCCCCTCCTTTTTCGTCCGTGGCAGAATTGCGATGACATTATCCGTTATCATCCATTCTTTTGTAAAGAAGCGTTCCATGCTACTCCACTTTATGTTGACTTTGTATTTTTACCGAGAATTTTACTTCGCCAAATTCAATTCACACGCACCATAGACACATGACTTCACAGGAAAATCAATCACATTAATATTTTTCGTTCACCACCCACATAGTTCACATTCAGTTTTTACTGCAAAGTCATCATGAGGACCTACTTGGGTAAACGAAAAATACCCTTTCGATCATACACACAGTCAGGCGGCACAGTACTTGTAAATTGGTTGTTTCAATCATTGGAAATCCAGTCGTCGACAAGTGCAGACGAATTGGTCATTTTAGCTTTTCTTGCTTTCTCGAGGCTTTCCCCCACCAGTGGTAAGAGGTTTCGTGAAAAGACAAGTTAGGTAGGTAAAATTGTCCAGCTATTTCTTCTCCCCCCCACCAAGGGTATGGGGTCGAAGCTTAACGTCCTACTTGCCACCAGGGGCTTCGGTACCTGCTGATATATCTACCAGAGCGTTTAGCCTGCTGCTTAGGGCCACCAGGAGCGTTGTACCTGCCGATGTACCAGAGCAATTAGTTCCACCAGTGGCGTTGTACCTGCCGATCTACCAGAGCGTTTAGCCTGCTGTTTAGTGCCACCAGGGGCGTTCTGTAATTGCTGATCTACCAGAGCCACCAGGGGCATTGTACCTGTCATATACCTGACATCCGAATAATAGGACCAGTTTGGAGCCGAATTACAAGAAACCAGAATACACGTAACCAACCGATACGAGACAGCAAGATCAGAATCCTAAAGAGTTGATACCCGCGAATCATTCAATTACCCGAATAAAGCAAAATACTTGTAGCAGAATATTGTGTGTTATAGATTTAAGAGACATTTTCAATAAAGATTTTGTAATAAGGTTTGAAGACCTTTTACTCTTAAGTTTTGTGTTTTCTTCAGGACGACCCTGGCGAGACCGGTGAGCAGAACCTCGGTTGGCAAGCAAAAAGCACATCACACTTTGGTAGAATGACGTCCGACTCTATCCTGTCCCCAACGATGGTATGACGACTACGCTGATCGACATTTCCCTTAGCTATAGTCTTCCTCCATTGTCAGGATGGCGATAGGGTTGTTTGTTACGCTGTCGGATGCTCCTTCCTTCCCTCGACAATACGGGCGGTGACGTTATCTGGCGGCCCTCATCTAACCATTTGCTTCTACTCCTCTCTTTTCAATTCACCAAGATGTTAAACAACCCGTACCGATGATCAGCTTGGCAGAGAGCCCATTTTCAAAACCACAGCTCAGTCCCAAACGGAGTATCCAAATACCTGACGCCCTCCGGATAAACTTGGCCCTGTCTATGTATGTGAATCTCTGTACAAAACGACCTATTTTCTTCGCTACTCGTGGGATTAAAAATGACTGAAAACCATATCAAAAAACAAAGGATTAGATATCCATAAGACCGTTCTTCTTCTAAACCGAGCGTCATTGCGGTGTAAACGTTGCCTTCCATTTTTTCCGGCGGTTGCACTACTAATGAGATTAAAACTCCTCCAAAAACGTCTCGAAAGGGAATGAACCCGGTCGGAGCGGGATTGCGAAGGTTGTGCAATATGGCAAGTAGAGGCGAGACGCTGCGAGGATTCTGAAGGGCTCTGGTCTCTGGAGGTTCATTTAAGTATGGAGGACAATCGAAGCTCGCTGCTATGATTCAATAGGCCAAGGACATTTTTTCAAAGACCAGTGGCGACTTCACGTCAAAGCGTGACAAGTCTATGGAGCATGCCACTCCAGTGCTCTTAAAGACAAGACCGTGATTGCGGTTATCGACAGGAGTGATATAGATGGCTCAATTTCTTCTGATTGATGACAGGGGGTAAAAGTGAAACCCTCGGTAGGCTTCTTAAATGTCGTGAAGAAAAAAACCGGGACCACCTCTGATCACAAACCATGGCGGTCATGTCAAACTCATCGTTTGTGACGAATAGAGATCGCGTCATCTGTATAAGCTTGCTGTTAACATGTTAGGCAAAATTTGGTCAGGTGCGAAACTCGAGGTTGTTGCTGAGGAGGATATCCCAAGTAGATCTAGAGCTCGCGCATGGACACCGGCTGAACCGTCTTGTATGGAGGAGATCCTCCAAATAGTTAAGGTAAGCAATCCCTCCCTGCGAATTTCCGACTGGAAAGTAAGCGGACTAAGGACTTATGGGTTCTACACACTATATAAAGCAGACAAAGGGAAACCTAGATCCTGCATTTTAGTGAAAAGTATAGCAATAAGGTTTTTGAATTCCTGATTTCAGCGGTTGAGGGCCAAAGGCACACACAGGCTAGTACCGTCGATTCTTGGGCACGACCTTCTCGGCCCTTTTCCGGGACAAACACTGGAGAGAATCATCGCTGATGCAGAACGGCAGAAGATCCTACTCTAATCACCTCCTGAAAATTTGTTCCCATAGAATCTGTTTCTTATCCTAAGACCCTTAACCATATCCGTCCAAAGGTTCGAGCGCGATTGAAGGTCAAACGTCCACACAAAGATAAGTTCACATTAAAGAACTTTATACGTGTTAGTAGAATTAGTAGGAAGTAAGACTAAAATATGTAAAGTTTAGGTTCAAAAAAATTGTCAGGATGTGTAATGTTAAGCCTTATGCCCTTCATTGAGCTCAAGGTTTAATCATGTGAAAACACGTGTCTCTATATAAGATACACAAATTTGACATTACGATTCCTGAAAATTCATTTAAATATCTCAGCATTGTCCAAGTACTATTTTTTCGCTGAAGTCGCACATCTTGCTTCTGCAACGAAGTAGCCATAAGCACACAATTATTTATCTCACGTGTTCTGGTTGTTGTTTTACTCAGCTCATGTCCGAATCCGAACCTAAACGGAATTCTCTGCAAAAGTTCACAAGCCCAGAGTCCGGTTTAATTTCGTAATAACAGACAACGCGTATACCATCAGTGGATGGTCTGGACTCTGGCCAGAAGATTCCATCCAGAAGACGCAAAGAGCGTGTTAACCCTTACTCCCGCATGGCAAATTAATCGGAGTGCGGATCACGTAGGGTAAACTACAACAACAACCAAAAGAGCAAACAAATTCGTATTCCTCAAGAACATTTCTGACTGAAGCCCAAGCCACACTGTATACCAAAAGACCAAATGAAGTAGCCAAGAGCCAGAAATGCTAATTTCTTCGCTGCCGTAGAGTCGCGTCGTTGCTATAGCCATCGTGGTTGTCGTCGTCGCCTTCGACTTCGTGCGTCGGTCGTGATGAGGATTCACATGAGGAACACATAATTTTGAACTTCATAAATTCTCGGCCGGCAATTCTGAGTTCAGAATACAAAATTAGGCCATAACAGGCTCAAGCTGTTGGGCCAGCAGTTGTGAGACCGAAGAGCATTTCGTGATGAGCCACTGGAATTCCTTGTTTCAGTATAGTTTTGGACAAACGATTGATTGAGGAGTGTTCTGTGAAGTGAAGTGAACTGGCTGCTTCTGCCGGACGGTGAATATTATGCGCGCCTCTTCAGAGGTAGGTATGCGGCGTTTACAAATTAAACTGTTAAACTTTGAATTGATGGATATTTATGGTGTTCGGCATTACCCAGAGAAATATGCAAACAAGAGACGTGTCGACAAAAACAAAATAAAATTTAAAAAAAAAGAAACATTAAATTTTTATTATTCCAGGTTGGTGGCTTATGGAAATTTTAATACGAAGCCCTTGAATGTTCTAGAAAAAAATTTTATATCTCGCAATTATTTTCGCATTCTGATTTCCTTTTTGTTCTTGAAAACATTCTGCTGGAAAACGGCAACTACCTTTACATTTTTTCAGTCCTAATTAATTTGGTTTTAGAGATGGTCTCAAAGCACAAGATGCGGTAGCGGTAGTGGAATTTTGCATATTAATATCAAACAGGCTTAGATGATAAAAAGTGCGCTGGTCACCTTGTAGACTTTACGAAAACTTTTGACCAAGTTTTCGAGGTTTCATCATTAGTTGGATTTCTTCATACCTATAAATAATAGATTACAAAAAGTTAAAATTGGTAAAAGTTTAAGTACGAGTCATTTTCTTAACCAAGGCATTCAACAAGGAGCTGTCCTTATTCCTATTATATTTCTAGTTTACATACAGTCTTGGCCAAATGTATTAGGCACCCCCAAAAAGATGCCATAATTTTAAAACCAAGTAAAATTTAAAAAAAACAAGTATGCAGAAATGTTGTAAATTTTTTTTTATTAAAGAAAATTTAATATTGTGTATGGCCACCCCTCACTTTTATGACTGCTGCTATTCGTTTAGGCATAGAGCTTACGTGCTTGCGGCATTCGTCAGAACTTAATTTGAGCCATTCTTGCTCAAGAACCTTTTTGAGCATTTTTTTGATGTTGTTGGGTATTGTCGGACTTTACGCTTTAAAATTTCCGATAGATGCTCAATTGGGTTCAGATCTGGGGACTGGAGAGGCCATGGAAGCAGGTCATTGGCATTTTCAGCAAACCACTTCACTGAGAGGGCGGACTTGTGACAGAGTGCATTGTCCTGCTGGAACAACACGCCCCGCATATTTGTATCACCAAAAATATGCTGGAAAGATGCCATCAGCGTGTTTTCCATCAAATTAATGTATTTTTTTGAGTCCATGCGACCCTCACAAATGACCATTTTGCCCACGCCGTCCGCAGCCATGCAACCCCAGATCATAACGCTTCCTCCTCCGTGTTTAACGGTTGGAACTACACATTCTGGGTTGTGTTCCTCACCAACTCGCCGCCTCACAAAGGTTACACCAGGGTTTCCAAACACCTGCAAAAATAAAAAAAAATAACCTTTTTCAAAAGCTCAAAATAACTAAGTGGATGGCAATTTAAAACAGTTTTTAAAGTTTCCGAGTTCGGGGCTTCATTATAATGCTTACTTCAAAGTTTGATTTATCTGACCACAAAACGTTACTCCAATCTTCTTCAGTAAGGTTTTGGTATTTTTTTGCCGATTCTAGCAGCAACTTTCTGCTTTTTTCTGAGAGCCATGGCTTTTTCCTCGCCTTGCAACCTTTCAATCCAACTTCTCCGAGTCTCCTTCTAACGGTTCTAGCCGAAATCTGTTTCCCACAATGTTGTGTTATGTCAGCAACTAGCTCATTTGATGTTTTTTTACGGTTTTTTTGTATAGAGATTCGTATTAAAAACCGATATTCTCTTACCGTGGTTACTTTTTTCCTGCAGGATTTTGTACGATTTAGATGGGATACAGTCTTCCGAAACCGATCTTAGGCATTTTGCACGGCACAACGCGAACAATTCATTCTCCAAGAGAATAGAGCGTAAAATATAGGGTGCCTAATGCTTTTGGCCAAGGCTGTAAGCTCAGACTCTACTTACAATACATCTTGATTGATGTGGTATAGTATAGGGATAGTACACTTCGGTACTATTTTTGATGAAAACATGACTTGGTCTCTATCACATTTTGAAATTGAAACAGTATATTCATTTGACTTTTCGTGCCATGCATCATCTTGATTTTTAATAGCATATTAAAATCGTGAAAAAAAAAAAATTAAATAGTTAATTCTTCTAAACACTTAAATAAAGATTAAACAAAATACAAAAAAATTAACAAATATTATAACCTTCGTTATCTTGAAGAACCTACATTGCCTGACTAATTTTGTTCTCATATCTAAATAATTCTTATTTACCAAAAAAGTGTTCTGTATATGTACAAATTAAAAACATGAGGACAAAAAACTTCAAAACTGACCTCAACCTATTTTAAACTCAATTTTATCTTTTTTTTTATAATCGGCGCACACTCAAGGGGTTTGTATACCCTTAATATGCCAGAGACATAGTGTGAGTGACATAGTCTGCTCAACTGTTCTTGGCAATCTAAAATATTCATTAATATCAAAACCTATTATTTCCCATTGACCAATTGCACTCACGTCCCTTCTTTCCAAGGTCATGGTATCGCTGATAAATCATCAGCACAAAAAATATCTCGAAGATCGAAAGCTTCTGAATGACTGGCAATATGGTTTTCGCAGCAATCGTTCCACTAGTGATCTGATGACATATCTCACCGAAGAGTGGAACTCATCTTTGCATCGTTTTGGAGAAAGTAAGATTATTGTGCTATCAACGAAGACCTTATTCTTTGGATTATAAATTACCTTCTAGAGCGTTCAATACGTCATGCTGTATTGGACGGTTTCAAGTCTGATCATCACAAAATAAATGGTGGTGTTACCCAGGACTTCGTCGTGTCTCGTGGAGTTAAATGCTTATTGCCTTATGCTATTGCTCTTGAATGGAACTTGCATGATGGAAGAGCCGAAAAATTCTCAATCCTCGGAATGTGTGTCAACGACTATCTTCGTTAGAATGACCACATTCTAGAGATCGCCAAAAATGCTGCTAAATGCTTAAGATTTCTATATCGATGTAAGAAATTTTTTACCCCTTTTGATCTGGCTACCATTTACAAGGTAAACGCCTTATAAACGTCCACTGGGGTATAACTCACATCTTTGGGTAGGTGCAGCACAAAATGCTCTCTAATTATTGAATAGAATTCAGAACAGAGCGTTGAAACTGATAGGAAACAGAGGTACCATGGATTCCCATTTCTTGAACACCGGCGGAATGTTTCATATACTTCCTTTTTTTATCGCTTTTAACTTGCGACTGATAGGTTCTATAAGGCAAGGTATACATTCGTAAAAAAAATCGAACTCGAAATTTTGATCAAAATTGATATTTCGATGATAGCGTAGACCAAAAAAGTAGGTCTCATAATTCTGTCTGTCTGTTCGACTACGGCCTGAACGGCTCGGCCGATTTTCTTTAAACTTGGTAGATATCATTTTTAATTCCCCCCCCCCCCCCCCACACGTATTTTTCATTTTTTTTTTAAGATCAAATATAACGGTATCTGCCATACAATCTTTTTGCGAAATTTTATAAATATTTTTTTTCTCAGAAACTTTCCCACAGAATTTAAAAAAAAAATCAAAAATTTCATTTAGTTAAAGCTAGGTAATGGTTGAAAAAGGAATTCCAAAAAATGGTTATTTTTGGTAGCCCCCCTGGAACCATTTTTTCTTTTTGATTTTCTCGATAACGGAACAACCGATTTAAATATTTTTTTTATGCTAAAGCTCCTCAAAAGTTCGAATATTATTATATATTCAATTATTCAATTTTTTATTTTTTCAATTTAAAAAAAAGCTCAATTTTTTTTTTGAAACTCAATATTTCGAAAACCCATGATCGATTTTTTTCAAACTTAATAAATAAAAGTTTCTTAACATACTCTACAAGATTTAAGGAAAAAAAATTGTTTTTCCTTAAGCTAACGGTACCCTCCATACAAATGTTAAAAAATGATTTTCGAAAATCGTATTTTTCTCGAAAACGGTTTCGAGAATTTCGCAAAATTTTTTTTTCTTTGATTAATTTGAACGATTTATAATTTAATAAAAAAAACTTGAAATCCAGCTATTACTGACAGTACCTACCATAGAACCATATTTTCGAATTTTGAATGTCTCATTATCTGCATAACGGATTTTAATGAACTTTTTTTATAGAGAAGCTTCTAAAAAGTCTAAAAACATTGCATTTCAAAATTAAAAAAAAACTATTTTTTGAATTTTTGAAAAAAAAGTACGCCAATTTAAGGTTTTTATTATTGTTCGAATAAAAATTAAATTTACAAACAAAAATATTGAGCCGTTTTTGAGATATCGAATTTTCAGAAAAAAAAAAAGATTTTTTGTTTCAAAAATTCAAAAATTCAAAAAATATTTTTTTTTTTCAAAGTTTTGAAACGCAATGTTTTTTAAACTTTTTAGAAGATTCTCTATACAAAAAAAAATCAATAAAATCCGTTATGCCCATAATGAGAAATCCAAAATTCGAAAAAATTGTTCTATGGTACATACAGTCAGTAATATCTATATTTCAATTTATTTTCTATTACAATAAAGAAAGAAAGAAAAAAAATTTTTGCAAAATTCTCGGAACCGTTTTTGAGAAAAATACGATTTTCGAAAACTATTTTTTAATATTTTATGGAAGGTACCGTTAGTTTTAGATAAAACACATTTTTTTTCTCAAATCTTGTAGATTATGTTAAGAAACTTTTATTTGTCAAGTTCGAAAAAAATTGATCTTGGGGGTTTTTGAAATATTGAGTTTCCAAAAAAAAAATTTGGATTTTTTCTTAAAAATCCAAAAAATTAAAAATTGAAAATTTGAATATGTAATAATATTTAAACTTTGGAGGAGCTTTAGCATAAAAAAAGTGGCTTAAATCGGCTGTACCGTTTTCGGGAAAATCAAAAACAAAAAAATGGACCCAGGGGGCTACCAAAAATATTTATAAAATATCGAAAAAAACCGTATGATAAGTACCGTTATTTTTGGTCTTAAAAAAAAAAAAGAAAAAACGTGTGGGGGGACAAAATCAAAACTCATATCTACCAAGTTTAAAGAAAATCGGCCGAGCCGTTTAGGTTGTAGTCGAATAGACAGACAGATAGACAGAATTGCGAGCCCACTTTTTTGGTCTTCGCTATCATCGCAATGTCAACTTTGATCAAAATCTCGAGTTCGTTTTTTTTTACGAATACATAACTTGCCTTATAGTACCTATAAGTCGCAAGTAAAAATTGAATGATGATTGCGTCAAAGCCTAGAAAAATTCTCACGTTTACCATTTACTCCGCTCATCGACCTATACGTCTTCTTCAAGACGCCAATACCATTTTAATTGCCTTTTTTTACCACCGTGAACCTGTTTCGAAAAACCGTACAGTCTTCCTGTAATAACTTCTGAACTTTGATATATGTATTGCCTTAGCATCATGAATGTCAAATGCAAAACTCGCACATTAAAACTTTTCTCAAATTGAATCAACAAAGATTTATGTGAGGCCAATACAGTATATCCAACAACAATGAAGTCTCGAAATGTGGGCCTCAAGCAAGAAAACATCTTTTACCAAATTCGTCTTCTTAGTCTCCAAGGATTCCCAGTTTCCAAGTTAAATGAAACTAATTTAAAATTAGCTCGATAAAACCTTTCGCTAACTTTTAAACCCCCAATACCACATTACCACTATATTGGGGGTCATTTTGTTTTCATTCGAGTACAGTTACCCTCCATTTGCGGATGGTTGGGTTTTTGTTGGGTTGTGCTCATAATCCATATGGAGGACCCACACATAGGTAGGTACATATACGTGACGTTAAAACCTCGAAACAGAGAGCTAAGGAGCATTCGGAAAATCGATATCTTCCTCCTTTATGATGTTGGCTCACGTTATAAGGCAATTCTGCTACTTAGGAGCAACAGTGTGCTGGGTTTGCTACATGGGTAGGTTCACGTATGCAGCTTTGGTAACCAAGAAGGCAACCAACGACGTTGAGGAGGATGAAGACGCTTGGACAGGTATTTCAGGTATCTCAGATGGAGGATTCTGTGCCTTTTCATTCCTTGGGCCAAAGCCAAGGCAGAACAAATCAATTGTTGCGCCTCGTGCAAGTCGTTTTGGCCAAAGGAAAACGAAAATCACGATGTACACGTATTTTTCTCTGCCGCGCGCCGCCGCCATCCTCGTTACGATTCTAAGGTTAACTCGAAGTGTTCAATGTACCTATACCTACCTATCTTTCTAGCCAGCAGGGAATTTGATATTATGGCCCCTTCGTGTGGTTGTGTAAGTGAAAAGTATAAAGTTGCAAATCTATTCTAAGAGAACAGCTTTGTAGAATGTTATTAGTTTTGGTATAGAAAGGATGCTAAGTGAAAAGAAGTTCTTATTTTCACGTTTCTAAAAGAGGTGCCTTAAGTAGTTGTATATTTTATTGCTTTAGAAATACTCGTAGGATAAAGAGAGATCTTAACGTTTTATAAATAGTCTTAAATAGACTTTTGAATGTTTAGCCAAAATCTATGATTATTATTCCCATCGCCATCGGGAGGAGTTTTGGCTGTTGTGGTCTTTAAAAATCCTTAACTGAATTGAATAAACCAAAGCGCATAAAACATACTGAATTTGACCAATGGCATTGATTATGTTCGCTTTCAGGGCAGTGGTGACTTGTCATTTAATAAAACCCCACAAGAAAAAGTCTATAGAGGTCAAATCGCTCAATCTCGGTAGCCAATTGACATAGTCCTTGCGTGAAATATCTATGCTTGGAAATCGGTCTTGTAAAATGTCAACTGTGACACAGGCTGTGGTGTTACTTACCACCCTACTGTTGAAATTACATGTCGTTGGAGTTCATACCATCCAATTCGGGCTAAAAGAAAAAAGAAATATCAATGACTTTCTCTGGATGCATTGAAATTTTGTAGATCTCATCTGAATTGTGATCGTCCCAAGATCGACGATTTTAGATGCTGACGAACATTCTGGATGAGTCAGAAATGAGGCTCGTCAGTGAATATGATTTTTCGACCAAAATTGGATTCAGCATGCAACTGTTAGAGAGCCCACTTAGCAAACACAAGTCTTTATCTATGGCCGTTCACTCTGTACAGCTGGGTCAATTGAAAGTTTGCACAGGTATTACCCTAAGTCATGACTCAAAGTTCGTCAATTTGTGGTCTGCGAAAGGCCAAGCTGAATTGAATGCCTCGGATTCTCCAGCACACACTCTAGGACAGCATCGATATTTTCGGCAGATTTGGCATTTTGTTGACTTACGCGTGGTGGCGAATCGGTCACTGAAATGGTAGACTCGAATTTATCCAGCACGTTACGAATATTCCTCTTGGAAGGACGATTATAGAGACCTTAAAATTTTGTTCGTTCAGAAGACCCACTTTCATGAAAAAATTTAAACGTGCTGTTGAACGCTAAAACTTTCAATGTTAATTTGGCAAGAACGGCTTTATAAATGGGAACTAATTTAGCAGATGTCGCATTAACAACATGGCTGCAGTCAACTGTAAAAAAATTAAAAATCCTTATTGGAATTCCCTTTATAAACCGAGAAACGATAGTGCGGTTGTTCTAGTTGACTATATTTTACTTTTTTTATTTTGTTAAAACTCATTAATGTACATGTAATGGCTACAAATTTATAAACATAAAGCCAAACTAGGCAATATTTCTAGAAAGCTACATTTTTTCAACAAAAATGTTGGAAGTTTGAAGCTTATTATTACCAGAGGTGCCGCGTACAGCGCTTCAAGTTGTATCGAAAGACAGTATTAAATCTATAAAATCTACACTAGTCTACAGAATTTGATTAAATTTTCTGACATAATAAACAAGAGTGAGAACAAAATATGCTCAGGGCAAATTTCTGCTAACGGATGAACCGACTTAAAAAAAAACGTCAAAGCTGATAAGAACGAAGGTTGTGTTCTTTAAAATGTTATTATATTATATATATGACTCAAGAACATGAAATAAAACAAAAAGAAAAATAATCGCCTTTAGTGTTTGGAAATTATAATTTTTTCATGTACCGTTTTTTTACCTACGATTAGTTGATCCAAAGTTATAAGGGTCCAAACTTTTTTTTTTATTTCATGGTTAAATAAGATTAATAAAAAAAATTAAAAAAAAAGAAGAAACATCGCCTCTAGAGAAACTTATGTTCTACATAGGGTCATATTTATTTTATTTCTAAAAAAATTACTGCGGTGTATATCCTCTCCTAAAATTTGTTTGTCTTAAAAGTTAATTAAAACCCACTAAATTAAAATATAACGAGATACAATTTAAAAAAAAAGTAACGGATATCGCGTTCAAAATGTTCCAATATCTTTGATACTTATCGAGATATGCTATCCTAAATGAAAAAATAGATTCGGATGCAGCGATCTTCAGCTTCATTTATTATTACCATTTACCAGGAAAAAAATCAAGAAGAAACTTTTTCATTTCTTAAATAAATTTGATAAGAAAAATGCTTAATATATGTGATTTGTTTGCTATTTTCTTTTTGGCAACACTGGTTTTGACAGCTCACACACGGTTCGTGTTTTGTCTTTTGTGTCAATGTCAAACATCTTCAGTTTGGTCTGTAATTTAACCATGAATCGTCTAACAAACGAACAAGACTTGCACATAATTGAATTTTATTATCAAAATGCGTGCTCTGTTAAGAAAGTTCATCGCATCCTTCTTCCATTTTATGGTCATTTCAATCGACCTACTGAGGCGGCTATTCGGGCTATTGTGACTAAATTTCGCACCCAAATTTACATTCTTGGACATACGAACTGAGGAAAATATCGCAGTTGTATCGGCCAGTGTTAGTGATGACCGTGAATTATCGATTCGGTGCCATTCGCAGCAATTGGGCCTCTGTTACTCCACTATGTGGAAAATTTTGCGGAAGGATTTAGGTGTGAAGCCTTTCAAAATACAGCTGGTGCACGAATTGATGCCGAACGACCTACCCACAACGCTGAATTTTTGGTGAATGGGCTCTTTAAAAGTTGGCCGAAGATTCACTTTTTTATCGAAAAATTGTGTTCAGCAACGAAGCTCATTTCTGGTTGAATGGATACGTGAACAAGCAAAACTGCCGTATTTAGAGTGAAGAGTAGCCAGAAGCATTGCAAGACCTGCCAATGCATCCATAAAAAGTCACTGTTTGGTGCGGATTATGGGCTGGGGGAACCATTGGGCCGTATTTCTTTAAAGGTGATGCGAATCGCAACGTTACTGTGAATGGTGAGCGCTACCGTGCGATGATAATACAATTTTTTTTTGCGCAAAATGGAAGATCTTGACTTGCATGACATGTGGTTTCAACAAAAACAGCACGCGTAACAATGGACCATGGACCAATTGAAAGGCGAGTTCGGTAAACGGTTTATTTCACGTTTGGGGCCGGTCAATTGGCAGCCTTTCTTTCTTGCGTGCGATTTAACGCAAGAGAATTCAGAAGCTCTATATATTTTTCAAGCTTGCGTTAGATAATTAAAAATATTGGCGCAAAATTTTAATTGAACTAGTACGATGCTAAACCTGTTTTAGTATGATTCTAGGTTAAAACAACGAATTTTCAAATTTTAATCGAATATAGCATCATACTTTCTCTACCCTTTTATTAAAGTTAAAATCATCGAATACCTACTTTATTCTTTTAGTATCGTGCTAGCTTCATATGACTCTTTGACATTTGCAAACATAAAAAAAGGTTCGTGTACTTACTTTTTTTTACACGAAATGTCATTGTTTTAGGCGTGTTCAGAAGCAATTTATTAAGAAAATTCTTTTAGTACGATACTAGTTAGAAAATGTTTAAAATTAAGAATGAGTTAGTAAACTACTATAAAGTTAGCAAATTGTTAAGTAGTATCATGCTAATACCTTAATAATAGGCTGTTTAAAATTTTGCGCCATTGTGTATCAGTGTTACGAGTACAAACGTAAAAATGGAGACTCCCACATTATAACTATATAACCCTTTATCTGTGCATCTTTCGTGCGTGAATCGAATATTCCTCGCTTACACACAATTCGGTTTTCAATCCTCTATTGCATCAAATATTCAATTAAGTACCCATATTAAGTTCTTATAAAAATATAATATGCATACCTACATATATGTACACATGGATTTTGAAACCAGTCGTATTAGTAACAAGTCAAGCCCCAAAACTACCACACACCCCGCGGCCCTGTTAAAGTCCCTTGTAAATCTAAAATTAATGAACATCATTAAGCGGTTAAAATGTCTGTCCATCAATTCCTCTAACTACTCGTATCTCTACACTCAAGTTCTATACGTAAAGGGAGAAACGTAGAAATGGAACTTCTTTGACTAAGAAATCGTTTCACCTTCATTGGCATGGTGAGTCTTTTCCAGTATTATCTGCAAGTCCAGATAGAAAGAAGGGTTTCGTAGAGATCTATACATGAACACTCATGCCTGTAAACGGAGGGAAGTACGGGTGGAGATGCCAAACACACACTGAACCCAGTGCCTTAGTGGCTCGCTAAAGGTTTTCATTTTCTAATTTTCAAAGACGACTACGGAGGATAAGGAATGGACAAGAGAGCCCCCGACTGGTTTTCCAACTTTATTATCTTATATATTTTTTTTTTAACCCAGAACACACATATACTTTGAATGTAAGGTTAGGTTGATATTATAATGCCTGTTAGCAATTTCAGGCAACAGGAATTCGCGTAAATTGTTTTGGTTCCTTCGGACGACGACGGACCGAAGATTAAAGAAGAAGCCAAGAGAGAGAAAGAGATAGAGGCAAAGAGGGCTTAGGCCGGCCGGTAACAGGAAAAAAAAACAGGAGAACTTACTCTTCCCAATCCTATGCTGGGACTGGGTGCATACAATACACAAGACACTCTTTATCCCCGAGAGCTATTTTTGTGCCGTGTTTTACGACTTGCATTTAACTCAAAGACTATTAAAGAGCCATGCGATGCCAGAAACTACAGATGATGCTGGACGTTGGCTAGTGTGATGGTGGTAGTGGAAGAACCCTTAATTGATAGACGAAGAGTCGGTAATCATCTTCTTTAAGATGGCAATAATCGTATAAGTGTTGGTTTTCATGCAAAACGACCTGTCTGGATGGCAACTAATACACATTTCTACACACTTTGTTAGCCATGTTCCAAAGCACAGTAGGTCTTTGGGCAAAATAATTTCTATTTTTTATTATATGATTAGCAAATTGAATGGCTGTGTTTGGATGATCGAGTTTGACATTTTCATAAGCCTTTGGAAGGAAAACTTACAAGAACATATTATGTTTCAATATTGAAAAAGAGCCATTAAAGACTTTGTAAATTATTTAAAAATGGATTTTAAATTTAAGTTTCAACGGAGTTTTCCGGCATAAGTCTAAAAAAAATTACATAATTGGTCTTAAATATTTTTGAAATATCACATAATAATCAAAACTAATATTATACATGATAGCGAGGGTGTTACCTAAACTGAATTGTCTAGCACTTTCGGAAGCTTAAAGTACCGGAAAAAGCAACACTTGGTAAAAAAAATACCAATTTTCAATTTTGTCCAATATTTACCAATTTATGAAATAGGAACTGGAAGCACTACAAAATTTTAAAAATATTTGGGTCAATAAAAGAGTAGATAGATATGTAGATAGAAAAGATTTTTATTGAATTATAAATTGATTTCTTACAATACATGTTTACTAGCCGACCCAGCTCTCGAAATTCGAGTGCCAATTTATTTAATTCATTATCATTCAATAAAAGACAGAGAATTCATGATTTTTTTAAATGTTGAATGCAATGATAAGTACCTACTAAGCACTCAATCCAGGGGTCCAAAGGAAAACAGTTAATGGTAAACAAAATTTCAAACCTATACACATTTCTAACACATTGCAAATTTTTGACACGTTGCAGATTGGTTGTTGATGTTGTAGGCCGCAAAAACAATTGTTGGGTTCAACTGATGTTATTTGATGTATCAGAATGCGGTATGTTTAATGCGGATTTTTGGACGTTTCTTAATCCGTCGACATCGTAGCCATCCTTTAATGGAATTTGACAGTTTACGGCTTGACGAATAGAGGACGAATTCAGTTATGACGTACAAAGTGTATTTCGTACCAAAAGCCCTAAAATTGCTCTTTTCCGGAGTAACAAATAAAATACCTTTTTTTTGGATATTTATAGACGTTTTTTTAATCCATCGAAATCTTAGCCATCCTTTGATGGAATTTGACAGTTTATGACTTGACAAATAGATAATTCAGCTTTGACGTACAAAGTGTATTTCGTACAAAATGTCAGCCGAAAACTTTTTTGACACTTTTTAATCCATGTATTTACAAAGTAGGCATCATTCGATGTTATTTGGCAATTTATGGCTTACAATAATAGAATATTTTGTGAGAACTATCAAAGCCATAAGTCAATCTTATCATCGAAATTAAAATCGAATAGGAACAGTATTGAATCATTTCAGTAATATGAAAATGATCGAATGATCGGTTGGTTGAAATGATCGGATCATTTTCGTAATCGATTGTTGAACGATTCAATCATTTGAAATGAACGATTTACTCAGCTCTAATTCGAATTTGATATTTTGTTTGTTTGTTAACGCATTCTTGTCAAACCAGGGGGATATTTTATTTTCAGGGAAGATTTGAAAACAGTAACGCATAGAATAAAGCTAGAACTACATGCTCTCTTTTTCCAACTCATTTCAAATTTCTATCTTCCATCTCGAAAAACACAAAAAGTAAAAGTTGAAATGGTTCTAAATTTCACTTTTTCACTTTTTGAAAACACTAAGGCTAGGCGCACACATTCAATTTTTAGTTTCGCAACTGCTTGCTTCGAGCAACTAAGAAGTTTGTGTTTTGACACAAACTAAACGATTGCCCAAAAAGAGTTCGCTATTTTGTGTAACATATAATTATATGCACCTGCGCGAACATTCAACCAAATAGTTCATCTGTTTTCTATAAGCAACAACGAAACAGTTGTGCAACTAAAATTGAATTTGCGCGCCTAGCCTAACACGGAAATTGCCCGACAGATGTAGTTAATACTCTAAGACTTAACTACATTCAACTTCAAAGAGTAAAAAGTGAACAAAATGTGCTGTATTTTTCCAAACAACAACAAAAGCAAAAGTAAAAATGGTTCTAACTTTTACTAAACTTAAACCACAGATAATTATAAATATATAATGTATGACAGTAACTGTATGACAGTATAGTGTAAATGTATGCTCTATTCAGCAACAGATGTCCGGCCATTTTTTTGCAATTTTTATTTATTGTTTTAAACAATTTCTGTGTAGAATATTTAAATAATTTTGGCATTGTGCACATCTATGCAAAAAATGCTTTCGTTTAATATGTAATTTATGACATGGCATTTGCTCTCTGCCAGATTGACATTTAAAGAAAGAATGAAAACTAATTGAAAAAAAATATAAAAAAACGATACATTACAAAGCTAATTTTTATCTATTCAGAAATCTTCATTAATTATTCTTCCTCTGTACCTTAACGCAATTTTACAATATTCATACAGTTTTGCAACTTGCATCTCATTTAGTTCGGTAAGAACTTCTTCTTCTAACAAAAAATCACTGCCAAGAATGCTTCTTCAGGATTCTCTTAGAGTTGGACACTTTCCTATGAAATGAATGATATATTCTCTTTCCTTCAAGTTGCATATGCTAAACTCCAACGGTAAATCGGATCTATGTGGTATGAAATTCAGGCTGAGTAATTCACTACGAAGTCTGACCATTGCAGAAATCACGCTGATATTATTATCATCTTTGAAGTCGTTTCTGTCTGTCAAGTTGTGATTCAGTCTGCTATAGATTGTTCTATAAATGGATTTGGAAGCTTCATCTGCATATTCAGCTCTACACTTCTCATCTATCTTCGAAATTACTTCGTATAGAAGGTCCTTGCAGCTCGATATGTTGTCATAACTGAGATTACATCATTCTGCGAGACATGTCCACTCCCTGTACCAACTGTTTTTCTCTTGGACGGCTTTGAGAATTATCTTCCTGACCAAACGAGACTCAGGCAACTTGAAGACTTTCAGAAGGTAATCAGCTTGTAATTTCAAGGTTTTTACGAAAAGAGGAGACAGTCCGGTTTCTAATATTGAATTTATATCTCCAACCAATATAGGTTCTTATGTTCAAAAGTACCCCATGTATGGGGCAGTTTTGAACTTGGAAGGGGCACTTTTGAACAGTGATATAATTTTTTTTTTAACTTTTAAATTTAATTTTTAACTTCCCATAGGGAGTTATTGTAATCGGTCCGATTTGTCAAATTGGAATTTTTGACATTTCTCGACGTTTCAAGGGTCCTAGAGGCTATTTCAATCATTTTTAGAGAGATATCTGTGGTTGTGTGTGTACGTACGTTCGTACGTTCGTACGTTCGTACGTTCGTACGTTCGTACGTGCGTACGTTCGTACGTGCGTACGTTCGTACGTCCGTACGTTCTGGTACCATTTTTCGTCGTCGATATCTCAAGAACGAGTAAAGATATCGACTTCAAATAAATTTTGTTTGATAGATAATAACTTCGAAAGAGGCTGAAAGGGCGTTTATTAAAATTCAGTGAGTAGTTTTTTCACTATAACGGTTTAAAAAAAAAAGTAAAAATTTTGGTTAGTTTCAAATATCTCACGAAAAAATAATGCTATTGATTTCAAATAAAATTTAATGTACTCATTATAAGGTCATACAGATTTGAACAAAAAAAAACTGAAAAAAAATTTCATAACCCAGATATTCTAAGAACGGAAAACAATTTGAAACTCAAAATAATTTTATTTTACGAAAAATAATGTGTTTGACAACTGGTGAAAATTTCAAAAAAAATCAGTTTACAGGTTTTTTACAAAAAATAAAAAACTATAAAATTCTATTGAAAATTGGTAAAAATTGTTTTTCGACTCAAATTTCTCGAGAACTAGTAGTGATATTGACTTCTAATTTAGTTTATTTTATACATAGTATAATTTTGTACAATTGGTAAAATGTTGACAAATATTGAATTAATAGTTTTTTTTTTTTAAACTATTAAAAATTCTAGTGAAAACTAGTTAAAATTGTATTTCAAGTCGAATTTCTTGGGAATGAACACCGATAGTGCCTTCTAAAGTATGTTGTTTTATATATCGATACCTTCCCGTAAGAATGTTTACTAAGCGACATTTCTAAAATTGTTCAGGAAACGAAAAAAATGAAGAAAGTTCCTGTTGAATCATAGTGTGCTAAGAGACAATTTTGGTTAAACTAATTGACATCTAACAAAATTTTTTGTTGCTCAAGATAATGAGATCTTTATTAATGTCGCTTAGCATAATTTTTTTGGGGAATAATACAAACTTCAGGGGGCAACATTATTTTAATGAGAAAATATGGCAGTTGATAAATTTTGACAGTTTTAACAAAAAAAAAATCTACTAAAAAGTGGTAATATTTGTTTTTCGACTAGAATATCTTGAGAACGAGCAATGATATTTACTTTGCCATTATTTAATTTTATACATAATAATTTCTAACAAATGGTTTATATTTGACATATATCTAGTTTAAGGGCGCATATATTTTGTAAGTACCCTTCCATCAATAACCAAACCATATCTTTTATATTTGAATATTACGTTTTTAAATTTCTTTCAATTAAAATGTTTGGAACCGAAATAATAAAGTAATTTCTATAATATAATACATTATTTTGTAGTTTTATTATCAACTTGGTTTTTAGAAGAATGTATGTACTGTACATACGTATGTATATGAATAAGGTTGTTCAGTTGTACCCAAGTCCCACATATTCAAATTCCATTAATAGCTATGGTAAAATTGAAGAAAACGTCACAATATGTTTTTATCTTTTTGTCCATGAAAAAGATGTAAAATTCTACTCAAGGTTTTCTTACCACAATGGGAAATTATCAGTGTGGGTCGCACCCAGCCTCTTTTT
Organism: Philhelius festivus; assembly: GCA_963931855.1. Lineage (NCBI taxonomy): Eukaryota > Metazoa > Arthropoda > Insecta > Diptera > Syrphidae > Philhelius > Philhelius festivus. The sequence continues at coordinate 29,440,596 of OZ007556.1, read as the reverse complement.
TAATAAGAACTTATCAATAAAACTCAAAATTAATACTTTTGTTATATCATATTCATGTAGGAGTATTTGTAGAAAAAAAAATAAAAATCCACAAAGATTAATAAAAAAAAAAGCTAAATCTGAAACTTTTATTTTTAGGTAAAAGCTGGATTTTTAGTGAATAAGAATAAGCTTAAGCTAGCTATAGTTAAAGATGTTTTCTACTAATAGCTATTTTAAAATAGCCAACGCTAAGTTCATTTAGTTTTAGCTTGTTTTCCAAGCCTAAGCTTGAATTTGTGTGAATAAAAATAGCTTAAACTAGAATATTTTAGTTAAAGCTACAAAAATTTCAAGATTAGTTCGACCTGTCTAGAAAGCTTTAACTAGGTCTTATTTTCAGTATTCAATAGCTCAAAACTGACGGACGATATGAAAAAAACATTTTTTACCTGATACCAATACTTGCCCTATAGAACAGATAACAAATTGCTTGATTAATTGCTTGGAGCTGATTAAATTTTCTCTTAAATGACCTAAATATGTTGAAAAAAAACTAATCGGGGCAGTTTTGAACATGTTCAAAAGTGTCCCAACATACTTGTTCAAAACCGCCCCAACTCCAGTTCCAGTTCCAGTGACATAAAATTTATTATAAAAATTTTACTGAAATATATCCATTAACAAACTTACCGTAATTAAGTTTAAAATTTATTTTTCCTCCAAAAAAATTTTTTCCTGTTTTAAGATCGTGAAGTAGTTTTTTTTAACTCTTACAACTAAAAAACGAAAACAAAACACTTCCACAAGCAAAAGGATCTTTCACCTCTAAGTCCGAGAGACAACTGAGAGAATCAAGGAAAGTCAATGACGTTTATGGATATGGTATTGATAGGTTAAAATTTTAAATTACTTTTAAAAATGAGTAATAAAGTAAAATTTTATAAGCATTGTTCAAATGTACCCCACTCTCCCCTACTTGTATTCGCTGTAAACTTCCAGAGTCTCTCCGTTAAACGTCCATTTTTCATTCGAGGCATTCCGACCTCCACCTTTTTTAAATATCATGACCTTGTTTTGTGTATTAACAATTAAGTTCCATAAGCAACAATAATTGTATACTTTGTTTATCATGAGTTGTAATGTTTCAGGGGAGTTCGCAAACATGATGATATCGTCCGCAAGCAATAATGTTTTTATACGGATTCCTGCAAAATCTACGCCACCACAGGAAGGCAATCGATGAAATCATTAATAAAGAGCGAAAACAAGGTGAGTATGTTAATGTATATTTGTTATAATTCTAGAGCACCTACATAGAAATAACTTTAGCGATTCCTTCTCATAAATTTGCCAAGATTTAAGAGTTGAACTTTTAACTAGCGAAATATTAGGTACTATATGGGAAGATTTGAATCCGTGAAAACGTCGAACGCGTGATTTTGATCACTCTTGTAATGACGATAATAGGGAAGACGAAAAAATAGGTCTCGCAAATCTGTTCATCTATCTTTCTGTTCGACCAAATCAAAAAACGTTGAAAATTAAAAGGAATCTGCAAGTAATCAACATATGCCTAAACTTTTACATAGTTAAGTAAAAAATACGCCTGATTTTCTGGTGAAATAACATAACTATAAGTAATGCCCAGCATGAATTTATCTCAAAAAGATCAACTATAACTAATTAAGCATATTCCTCTAACTTTGTTGTGGATACTATCGAAAACCGTAGTCAAGTCGATGCTATTTATACAGACTTTAGCACGGCCTTCGATTCGATTTGCCATAATATAATACTTCGTATGCTTGAAATATTTGGCATTCACTTGAGCTTACTTCAGTGGATTAACTCTTTCTTAATGGGTAGGATTCAAAAAATAAAAGCTTATTAATCTACCTCCAGGCCAATTAAGTGCATGTCAGGTGTTCCTCAAGGCAGTTATCTTGATCCGTTGCTTTTTGTTATATTGATTGATGATATTGTGAACTAGATTAATTTCAGCCAATATCTCATATATGCTGATGATCACAAGATATTTTTGAAAGTAGCGAGCGATGATGACTGCTTTGAACTTCAAATAGACCTTGACAATTTATCTCAATTAACTAAATGTTAGGAATTATAAAAAGAAATTTAACTGATTTCTCCAATCCTTACACTCTTGTCTCTCTTTATACTTGATTAGTAAGATCTATATATATATATCGAATAAGGAGATGTCATCTGGAAAGACACCTCCTTTTTCAGCCTAGGTGCAGCTATCCCATCAGATAACGGTTTGTCTGATTTTCTTGCAACCACTAGTTGACGTCCACAGGGATCCATTCTTGGTCCATTACTTTTTTCCATTATCCGAAACAAATCCCATCCGTCGTTCACAACTGCATCTTTCATATATCCGTATTCAGATGATATACATTTGTACATACCTCGGCTGCGGTTTCTTTTGAAACATAAGAAATATTTTCATCATTTTATTCCTGATTTTAATTGCCCGTTATATTTGGTTGCTTCTTTAGATCTCATAAAATCTTTCCACAAAATTAGCTGTCCTATTATTATAGCTCCCAACCATAAATATTTCTTATTTTATTAAATAAAGTAAATTGAACTTGTTTTAAACAAGCTCCTAATGTGGACTTTATATTTGTTTGTGTCTGCTTTAAATCTGCATTTTTATTACATAAATTAAACTGCAGTTTAGAACACCCGTAAAACAACTGCGTACTAAATTAATATCTTCATTAATAGCTTCTATTCCTTTTTCTACTCCTCCAAATCATTTTCGAATAATTTTATGTCAATTCAACGATTAGCTGGATATAATAAAACCTATGTTCTAATGATTATATTGAGTGCCTTAACGAGCTCACATCATCAATTATTTTATTACACATTAAATGGGTATGAGTGTCTAACTCAAACCTATTTTAATGTCAAACATACTAGTTAGCAATCGTATTTTGATTATCATCTTTATTAAAAAAAAATAAAGCGACCGATCAAGGAACGGGGACTTAAGTTTTATTTACTTTATCCTGAACAGCTGTATGCATATCTTAACAAGTTTTAGAAGTTCCGACTTAAAAGTTCTTGTCTTTCAAGAACTAATTTTCTTTATTTATGATTAAATTACTATAGAGTGGTAAAATTATCATTATACTTTATTTTTATTAAAACCGTAAGTGCTCTCAAAAGTTAGTTAGACTTGAAGATAAGTTATCATCATGTAGAGTGCTATCCATAAAAATATACAAACATATTTACATACATAATTACATATACATATCCGTTCAGATAAATGAGAGTAAGTAAAATATGGAAAACATTTGAGGGTTGACAGTTTTGAGCTTCTACATCGGGTCCATTAGATAAAAATCTGCAACCAGAATCTTTCCTGTAAAAAGATGACAGTCTTACTGTAAATACATTTCATGAAGTCAGAAATATTTAGAAACTATTTAAAATTAAAAAATTAGGACTTAAGATCTGATTAGAAGAATAATATACAATATTTAAGAATTGCACTCAAGGCTCGCAGTAGTTATGTTTTCAGGATCTTAAAGAACAGTTTATTAACTGTTAAACATTAAGGTAAGGCTTGTGAAGTGAACTTATTAAGACTCTCTTTCGGTCATTCGAAGTGAATAGACGTGCGCTCTAAGATCTTATAATATTTATCGAACTTTGGTACTAATTTTGACGGCTTAAGCCGCAAAATATAATTCATATTTCTTAAATATATTTAACTGAAAATAGTGACTATAAAATCTAAAAATTAGTGATAAATCACCAAAACTTTCCCCAGCATTTATGCTGGGGCCCATTAATAGTGATCCGCGGAGTGTAACAAAAAGTCCACGTGAATCACTTGACACTTCGATTAATTCGAAAGTTTTACCTATAAGTAAAAGTGAGAATAAATATTCTCTTAAATCGTCAGAAGCTAGTAAGCTTCTCCTCAGTATGAGTTCTGTACATACTATGAGAGGTGAAAATAGTTCACCAATAAAAGCCAACCGATCTGAATTTCAATCTAAAATGAAAACTCAAAATAATGATGCTCATGAGTCAAATGAGGAAATAATGGATTTCAACACCGATGCAAGTACCTCTGAATGGACAACAGTCATTAATAAATTGAAACGCTCTGCCGATAGTTTTCAATCAAACACTGAAAAAAAATTAAAACATTCCATGGGTGAGTCACCATCCATTTCTAACCAAAATCAACCAAACATATCGAGCAATAGATATGCACCTTTAGCTGAATCTACAGATAAATTCGCTCTTCCATCATCATCCAACTTTAAATCAAGAGAGACTTTTACTCAAATTCCAAATACTAATACAAATCTAAGACCGAGCGAGAGCGACGCTGCCGCCGCCGGAGCTTCTCTTCAATCAACAAACAATCCTGATAACTCTTTAATTAAAAATGTAAACACGCCACCTTTTTGCCCTCCTATATTTATTTTTGGCGCCAATTGTATACTTATTAGTGATCTAATTAAGCTTGCTGCAACCGAATGTAATGTTTCTAATTTGACACATAAATTTATAAACATGGGATATAGAAAAACAAAGGTTTATGTGAATAATTCAGCCGTTCACAAATTAATTATAGATCGTTTGCGAGACACGGGAGTTGGTGCATTTTCGTTCTCTCCTAAAGATACCAAGAAAGTGTCTATTTTGTTGAAAGGTCTTGATGGGGACACTCCTATAGACAATATAAAAAGAGCTTTAGTTGAAATTGCTCCAAACATTAGGATTAGTAAGATTGCACCTTTTGTTACATCACGATCTAAAGAGTTAAATTTAAAACTAAACATGTTCCTTGTGCAATTAGAAGCAGGAGAATCAATTAAAGATCTAACATGTATAAAATATTTACTTTTCCAAAGAGTTTACTGGGAAAGAAAAATTAATCGAACAGTAATTCGTTGCTACAGGTGTCAGCGGTTTGGACATTCAGGTGAATGTTGCGCTTACGTTAAAAGATGTGTAGTTTGTGGTGAATCACATGATTCTACAGAATGCATAAATGCCTCTAAAGAACTTAGGGAAAAAAATGAGTTGAGACCTCCAGCTAAATGTGTTAATTGCGATGAGATCGGTCACGCAGCCAGTTACCAGGGTTGCCCTGCATATCTAAAATATAAAGAAAAAAAACTACTATCTAGCCAAAAAGCTAAACAAAATTCATTTAAAACTAGAGCTATTGTAGAAGATTCAGTCTTTAATTTTACAAATGCTGATATTTCTTTTGCTGAAAAAGCTAAATCCTCTTTTCAACAAGTCAATCCTAAGAGTTTAAATAAACAAGTGCCCAAAAACAACGGTCAACATATGTTAATCAATCCTGAAATAATAGCAAAAGGGGATTTGAAAGGATTTTTAGATGAAGCTAAAAACCTTTTCAATATATCCTTTAAAGATTTGTTGGTCAAAATAAGACAGTTTTGGCCTGAATATCAACAATTACAAAGTAAGGAGGAAAAAATGTTTTCTTACCTTAACTTTGTAGCCTCGATCGTTGTATAATGATGAACTATTTCAACTTAAAAATAATATCGATAAATTTTAATTCTATAATTTCTAATGAAAAACGTTTCGCACTTTTAGATATACTAAAAAATAATAAACCGCAAATATGTTTCTTATCTGAAACAAGATTGGCTCCAAGACACAAACCCTCTTTTGAAGGTTTTAACATTATTAGAAATGATTCAGGTAGAGGTACGGCTATATTGTTGGACAAAACGTACAATTTTAGCACAGTTCCTTTCGAAAGTAATACATTTTCAGTCTGTTTGGCAACTATTTGTTCACAGAATTCAAATGGCTCTACTTTACGTGTTATTATTGGTAGTATATATATCCCATGTAATGTTGGTAGGAATTTATCCTGCGAACTTGATAGGCTTAATTCTCTCATAGGCAGTTTCGATGCTGCTATAATTGGAGGAGATTTTAATTCACGCCATACTACATGGGGAGACAGTGTCTGTAATAACAATGGTAAGATTTTAAATAATTGGTTCTACAATGGCCCTTATATAAATCTGGATATAGTTCCTCCTGATGGCCCAACGTACCCAAGGTCTTCCTCATATTTGGATTTTTTTCTTATCTCGTCAACACTCACATCGGCGAACAAAGCTTTAAGTCCCTCAGGCCCTTTAAAATGTACAACATTTCCCGTTGTTTCCGATCACTTTGCAATCAGCATAGAAATAAAACTTACAAACTTTCTCCCTATTCCATCGCCCCCAGAGAAATACAGAAGCTTTAAAAACACCGATTGGGATGCCTTTAGACTAAGGCTTCATAGTAATCTATCGTCTTTGAATATTCCCGCTGATAGAAATTTATCAAATAATGAAATAGATTCCGCTATAGACCAGTTGAATAATATTATTGCATCAAATGTTGAATCTCATTCGGTCGTTCTCTGCCCGAAAAGCCAAAAATTCCAGTCTATTTCTGATAAAACTAAGAAACTAATTGATTTACGGAGCATTTGGCTCAAAGAGCTAAAAAAAATTTATAATCGGTATTTAAATAGAATAAATCCTGATTATATTCAACTTCACTCAAAAATTCAATGCCTGAGTAAAATAATAATAAGAGATAATGTCAATTTGGACTTAAATACAGCTTTTCAATCAAGGCTAAAAAAAATTAAACCATCACCTTTTGCTTTTAAAGAAATAGATAAGATAACGGGCCGAAAATATTTTGGTACGGATATTTCAAAAGATTCACTTACATACAATGGTCATCACTTGAATGACATTGCCACCAAGTTAGATGCATTCAAAAATTTTTACTCTTCGTTGTACTCGGGCTTTGTGGACCTCTCAAATCAAAACTTTGAAAACGAAGTTTCTTTTGTTTTAAATGAGTTTAAATCAACACACCTTGATCAAAATTTAACGAATTTTTCTATTTCAAATAAGGCAACAAGCCCTAATTTATCCATATTCACATCAGCTGAAAAAGTAAGTGCTCTCAGAGTCGTTCTAAATAATAAAAAATCCGCTGGTAAAGATCAGATTTCAAATTTTATTTTAAAAAAATGCCCTTGTTCCTTGGACATAGTCTTGTCCTTGATATTTAACAATTGTATTAACAATGGTTACTTTCCTCTTGCTTGGAAGGAAGCAATAATAATACCAATAGCAAAAACGAAAGCTGCAAGAGACATCTCAAAATTTCGTCCAATTTCTTTGCTTTCCAATATTGGAAAACTTTTTGAAAGAGTTCTGGGAGACCATTTGAACAGCTTTACTGAAGAAGCAAATATTGTTCCAAATAACCAATTTGGCTTTAAAAAAGGAAGCTCAACTGAGCACGCATTACTCACTATCCAAGACAAGGTAGTTGAAAATTTAAGAAATAAAAAATGTATAGTTAGCTTAGATATTGACCTCGAAAAGGCTTTTGATTCGATATGGCATGACGCACTTATATTTAAACTTTTGAATTTAAGATATCCTGACTGGCTTGTTAGAATGATATATAGCTTTCTTACTAGCCGTACCACTTCAATAGCGATAGGTTCTGTAAAATCAGAACCTTTTTTTGTGCTTTCTGGCGTTCCACAAGGATCAATCCTTGGACCTTCCTTATTTAATATATACCTTCAAGACTTCCCGCTGTCAGATCCAATCACAGATGAACCTGGATCAATTCACTATGCTGATGATACCACTATATTAGCCAGCGATCCCCGACCTAGTGTTGCGCTGAATAAAATCAAAGTAAAACTTCCACATGTTGAAAATTATTTCAAAAAGTGGAGACTAAAAATCAACACTAATAAATGTGGATTAACGTGCTTTAGAAATTCCAGTGGCAAAGGACACTACCTTGCCGTCAAAGAGAGTAAAACATTATCTTTGAAAATAAATGAAAACCCAATAGCATTGCGAAATGAAACAAAGTATCTAGGTATACATTTTCACAACAGATTTTTGTTTAATAAACATGCAAGAATAGTTTTAAACAGAGCCAAAATGGTTTCAGTGATGTTAAAACCATTACTTAACTCCAAGCAAGTATCGGGTAATACAAAAACCCTCATGTATAAAACATTGATTAGACCAATTCTTACGTATGGTTTTCCTATTTGGTTTACAATATCACCTTCTGTAGCCAAGGAAATGGAAACCTTTGAAAGAAAATTCTTGAGATTCTGCTGTGGAAAATTTAGAAAACCCGACAAGAAATATTTTTCTAATAAAGTCATATATGAAGCAACAAAAATAACACCTCTGATGGTCTATCAAATCGAACTGCTATTAAAGAAAACTGAGCGAATCCGTACACACCCAAACCCACTCGTAAGATCTTTAGTTGATTCTCATTCTGTTCTAAGTTTAAATGATAACTATTACCTATCACCTTTTAATTTATTAAATGAGCAATCTTTTCCTCTGTTGAGATCAGATACAAGTAGCACACTCTCCGTACCATTTTATGAAAAAGCATCTACACTTAATTTTAGGGGATGATATTGATTAAAAACTAACAAATAAATATTATATTCACATAAACCTTTGTTTACAATGCATCAAGCTTGGAATATTCTTTGGATAATATAAGTTTTTATATTTATCTTTAAGAATATTTTAAACTTGTGCTCCTTGTGTATGTATGTTTAAGATATTTTCATGCTTTATATATTGATAGGGTTATCCTTTTGGTTTTTATTTAGTTTTAAGTTCTAGTCATAAGTTAAGATGCTTTAAAAGCAAAGCTGAGATTGTACGCCGGGAGCAAGTGTACACAATAAAAAAAAAATATAATAATTGACTTAATTTCTCAATGAATTCAAACATTTAAATGTTACAAACATTTTATTTAAAATAAGTTGATGCAGTCAGACATATCTTTAAGTCGGCCAAAAGTTAAACTTAAGTTTTTGATTTAAGAAGAAAAAAAATGTATTGATTTATAAATGCCTCAATAAAGTTACAAGTTACAAGTTACAAGTTAGTGAACTTATTAACCTAAAATGAAAATGGATTATTAAATTGGAAATTTCTTGGTTTGTTGGGTGCGGTCATAGTTTTGTACTTATGTTGCAATGCATGAACATTTTTTAAGAAATTTGAAACTAGTATAAATGCTATACTATTATACATTTACATATATCATTCATGATTGTAAAAAAAATTAATAAACTTTGCTAAACTATAATTATACTTATATGATTCTTTTATTTAAAACAAAGTGCTATATGGAAAAACTTTTACACAATTATCTTAAAACCAAAATTCTTTATGCCTAGAAAAAAATAAATATGTTACTGTTTTAATTTTCAAATCTTCATTATTTTTAATAAATTTAAGCTTAAATAAAAAGATAATTGAAATATATAAATAATGGGCGTGCAAAAGGGGCGATATAAAAACATTTTCATATGAACTGAAGATTTTTAACTTGCGACACAAAAGTACTATATGGCAATTTATGAATTCGTTAAAGAATCGAACTCGAGATTATGACCAGACTTGACATAACGATAATAGGGAAGACGACAAAAGTTGATCTCTAAAATTTGTTCTGTTCGACAACATTCCAACGGCTTGGTGTATTTTTTAAACTTGGTAACACTTTTAATTCTTCCCCGCCCGTACGTTATTTTAATTTTTTTCCTAACACCAAAATAATGGTACGAGTACAACGAAAAATTTGTTTCGAAACATTAGAAAACATTTTTTCTTTGCTCTAAAACTGTTTTACAGATTGAGTGCAACCTGGCTTATGGTTAAGAAAAATAGTTAATAATGATACACCCCATAGAACTATTTTGATTACGATCTTATAAAAATATTTTTTAAATTTTAAATTTTATTATTATAAAGCTTGCTAAAAGTTTGAATAATCGAAATTTTTAAGAACTTTTTTTATATTTAAAAAGATCAAAAACGTTTGCTTGAAAACTTTCTTTTTTTTCTAAATCAAAATGCTCGATTTTTTTTTTAAATTTTAACATTAACAGTAAGATGCATCAACATTTTTTATTTTACCTGAAAATATTTAATGGTACCCATCATGTTTTTAATAAGTGATTTTTGAAAATCTTTTTTTTCTCGAAAGCGACAATCACAATTTTATTACCAATTTTTTTCTCATGCTTAATTTCTACTATTTATAATAATATAAAAAAAAATTATTTTGGATATTACTGAGTTTTTTTTGGCTTTCTCATTACCAGCATAACGGATCTTATCTAATGAAATTTTGTATACAGAAGTTTCGAAAAAGTTTAAAAAACATTGCATATCCAAATTAGATTTTTTGAAATTTAATTTTTGATTGCACAATAATTCAAAATTTTAAACCTGAGGTAACTAGGACACCTGTTGTGGATGACATTATGGAATTTCAGAATTAACCTGACCGCTAAGTAATTATCTAGGCTTATTACAAAGAGCGATTTACGCAGATGTGATACCCTCGATTACAGTCGGTGAAAGCAACAATATGTTTGCGTTTACATTCACAGTCTAAAACCGAATACACAGAACTATTGAAACTGAAATACGGCGACGAGGTGTTTTTTCATACTTGATAAAAGCAAAGCTGAAGAACATTTCAGTGAACGAAGTCCAAAGTAAATTTTTCAAAACATCACTGATGGCATTACAGCAGGTTAGATTACTGTTGATGCAAAATCCCAAGTACTTAACATCACTCAACAACTCACATTAACAATAACTTCATTACCAAGAATGACAGTGGGAAGTTCTAAGATATTAAGTTGGTCTCTACAGCATAACATGGCAACTGACTTAAGTTTCATACCATTACCATGTGACTGACTAAGCAAGAATATGACATAAATCCTCATTTAAACTCCTTTTGCAGTCCTCCATCAAAACAATTGACTGAAATATATAAAGTGATACATCGTCAGCATAAAGTTGAATTTAGCAACTGCAAGTAATGGTAGGAAGCTCATTTATAAATACCGAAAACAGTAACGGACCCAATACTGAGCCTTGAGGAATTCCCGGCCGGTATTCAGGCATTATGCAGGCACCCATAGTTTGCATGAGAACACTAATGACAATGGACTTCGAGTCTTAGAATTGGCAGCATCGAAAAACATGGTCGTTGCGAGTACCAGGTTCCCGCGTAAAGATATCTACAAAGCCACCTGGGTATCACCTGATGGAGTCACTCGTAACCAAATAGACCACGTGTTGATAGACCGTCACCACTACTCGAACTTGGTGATGGTACGAACGTACCGAGGTGCCAATATCGACTCGGATCACTATCTTGTTGGTATGGTTTTCAGAGGGCGGATTGCCTTGCGAAGACGCATTGCATCCGCCGATCAGGTTCGAATCAACACGGCTGCCCTGCGCAATGAAAACACCAGTAACACTTTTGGTAATGCGTTAGGACACGCCCTAGAAACACCTGATTTAGGGAAAGTAAGTCCTGGAGCCAGTATGCTGGGCGTAAATGAGAAGTGCACACGTCTTAAAAATACTGTCATTAGTACTGCCAACTCCATCTTAGGCAGCAGTCGTAAAAATCGGAACGACTGGTTTGATGATGAATGCAAGCTAGCGACTGAACGTAAGAATGTTGCGTACCGAGTAATGCAACAATCTCATTGAACGGCACGCGAAGAGGAATATAAAGAGCTCAGAAGAACAGAAAAACGGCTTCAAAGACAAAAAAATCAGACTGGGAGAAGAACCTAATCTGTGAAATAGAAAACAGCCGAGAGCGAGGTCCGCAACAGTCGCGGAAGTTCTACCAATCCGTCCGAAACATGACGCAGTACACACCACGCTGCACATACTGGAAGGACGGAGGGAAATCTTATCACCGATCCTGAAAGCATACTGGAGCGATGGGAAGTGTACTTTAATGAATTGCTAAATGGTCAGCTCACTGCAGAAGTGGAGGCTCCACTACTTCAAGAAGAATACCCTATGTTGCCGCAACCAAGCATAGAAGAGGTGAGTAGGCTATAGGCCGGCTTAAACAGAACAAAGCCCCGGGAGCCGATGGCATACCAGCCGAATTATTCCATCACGGCGGGCCAGCCTTACATCAAGCAATTCATGATATTATAGTACAGGTATGGGAGGAGGAAGAAATGCCAGAAGAATGGCGAAAAGGTTTAATATGCCCCATACATAAGAAGGGAGATGTCACAACGTGCAGCAATTAAAGAGGTATCACGTTATTGAGTACCGCCTATTAGATACTCTCCTCTATCCTACAAGACCGGAGAACCCCATACGCTAAAACCGTCATCGGACAATATCAGTGTGGTTTCATTCCAGGCAAATCAACAAATGATCAGATCTTTACCCTTAGGCAGGCGATGGAAAAATGTCTAGAATTTAACATCCCAACATACCATCTGTTTATAGACTTTAAGGCCGCCTATGATAGGATAGCCAGGGTAGAACTTTACAAAGCCATGAGAGAATTCGGCATCCCAAATAAATTGACACGACTATGTAGGTTGACCATGACCAACGTAACAAGCCAAGTAAAAATAGCCGGATGGCTATCCAGACCAATCAACATCTTTAATGGACTCCGACAAGGGGACGGTTTGGCCTGCCTTCTCTTCAACCTGGCGTTGGAGAAAGCAATCCGTGACTCTGGCACGGCAACAAGAGGGACCATCGTCAACAGGTCCAGCCAGTTACTGGCTTACGCAGACGACATTGACATCATCGGAAGAACCGAACAAGCTGCACACGATTCCTTCATCCAGATCGAGCAGGCGGCACAAAATCTGGGGCTGCACATTAGTGAAGGTAAAACAAAGTACATGGTGGCGTCGAATGCGAGAGGAACAGTTGGTCAAACAATCAAGGTAGCGGAGCACGAATTTGAAGTGGTGCAATCCTTTAAATACCTTGGGTCAATAGTAGCAGCCGATAACAATATAGAAGAAGAAATACGCGGGCGGCTTCTCAAATCCAACAGAGCCTACTATAGTCTGTCAAAGCTCTTCAAATCCAGAAATCTCACCATAACTTCAAAACTGCTGCTGTACAGGACCATGGTCCTGCCAGTACTCATATATGGATCCGAGACTTGGGTGCTTAGCAAAAAGCACTCCGACCTCTTAGCTGCGTTCGAGAGAAAAGTCTTAAGGAGAATTGTTGGCCCCATATGTGAGGAAGGACGATTCCGGAGACGGTACAATCATGAACTGTACGCAATCTACCTAGAACCAGATATCGTGACAAAAATTAAGCTCGGTAGACTCCGGTGGGCAGGGCACCTAGCTCGCATGAGCGAAGAGGAACCTGCTCGGAAAGTTCTTTGCTGTGAATTCTATGGTAGACGACAGCGTGGTAGACCATGCTTTCGCTGGAGAGATGGCGTATACCAGGACGCCCGAAGCCTTGGGGTGCGCAACTGGATGGCGTCGGCTAGAGACCGGGATAGGTGGAGAGACTTGTTGAAAGAGGCCAGGACCGGAACCCAGTTGTCGAGCCGATGATGATGATCATCATCGGGGCCAACAGAATTAGATTTAACTGACCATATGGCATTTAGAATCTCATAAGTGCCTATGCAATCAAACGAGAAAGTACTTTCACCTTCAGGCATCACAAAAATTCCTCTCGGGTGATAAGAATTGGTTCCATGCGGGATCAGAATAATGGACATGACGACGGCATTAAACGGACTATTGATTGTATTTGTATCTGCTTTAACTCCAATTTTTTTAAGATTGTTCCACAGTTCCTTAGAACTGAGATTTGGATGAAGTTTTTCCAATAAATATGCACCTTTGGTGTTTCGAATCTGAAAAGTTACCTTATTTCGAGCAAAAGTGAACTGTCTTTTGCTACGTTCAGATGCATTTTTTTTTTAAATTTTGTATAGAAATACTCTTGTTCTCTTATGAGAAGCTTTATATTATGGCTGTACTGTAATCATAAAATGTATGCAAAAATATCTAATTATCTTATATTTTTATTATATATTTTCTTGCATATAAAATTTTTTAAGAAGTATGTATTTATTCTTAGGGACTTATAATTGCCAATAGCTAGAATAGCTAGTCGTCAATAAATAAATACAAATTTTGGTGGAGTATAAAGTTTTAAATTCGAGTCAAGTTGGTGAGAGTTTGTGTTAAAAACATCGACACAAAAAAAGGAGCTAATGACTTAACAAATATTGATTTATTTTTTATTTTCACCAGATGAACTCCTCCAATAATATCTCTTCATGCCAATAACAACTATTTATTTATAGCACTGACCGCACTATATGCGCACTAAAAAGTAATTCTAATTGAGGGTGCAATAAAAACTCTCACACCCATTTCTCTAAACCAATTAATCTTACTCGATAACAAGATCTTTCGTTCGCTTGGATACTAACCTGCCATAGCAAATAAATTAACCGTCAGGAGATTGATAGCCGGTGTGGAACAAGGAAATGTATTTTTATATGATTACCTAAATAATGGGAGTGTGAACTTGAAAAATGGCTGCAGTGAAATAATTTGTCACCAGCTTTAGAAACAAGAAAAAAATAATAGAAAATGCATTACCTTACCTTTTTTTTAGCTATGACCACCTGTGACAATGTCAACCAGTATGGTTGCCGCCCGACACAAAATTTCTTTTATAAAGACTAACATTTTATAAAATTGTTTTAAAATTTTAGTTGTTGCAAAATATTTTCAAAACGAAAGTTTTATATTTTGAAATTTTCTCAGGGTGTATATGGCCTCTTGTAAGGTGACATATATTTCAAAAATATATCTTATTAGGAAATTTTCTTCTCATCTCAGCCGCCCGAACTCAGAAGAAAATTGTAGGTCACTAGGATTAGGCTCTCCACGAGCCGTGTGCAACTTTTTTTTATTTACATGCGGTCAAGGTTTTATTGTGATATCCTTATAATGTTCGACATAAACATAACAAGAGCGAATGGGGTCACTGTACTGTACACATGTACTGAGAGCTTTTCGGCTTCTTCGATGCAAGTGCCATTCAGTGACGAAGGCATAAGGGGTACATTTTGCTTCAACGACAATAGATAGTATTGAATTTGAATGGCATTGAACTCCACACAATTTCTAAGCCCATTTAACAATGCTGTAAAGATCGGAGTCTTATGAGCTTATCATACTATACCGGTACAATTTCACTTCCGAAGGAGAAGGAAATGGATGTGAATTTGAGAATTAGTATGAGAAGCTGAAGTCAGAGTCATTGGCAAACAAATTAAGTGGATTAGAAGTTTCAATCCAGAGATCATTTATAAAAATGAGGAAGAGAGCCGGAGACAAAACGGAGTCCTGGAGAACACCAGCATTTATTTTGTGAAGAGCAGACTTAAGACCATATAATACGACATGTATTGAACTATCTAGAATGTAATTTCTAATCCAAAGAATAAGGTGTTTGTTTTAACGAGCGGCACACATTTTCGATGAGCAAGCCTGGTGCCAAACTCTATCAAAAGCTTTAGAAATATCAAGCGCCATAATCTTACTTTCTCCAAAACAATGTAAAGATCTGTTCGATATGCTATCAGAACACCAGTCAAACGACAGCCGTATTGCCGGTCATTCAAAAGCTTTCGATCTCCGAAATAATTCTTGAGCTGATGATTGATCAGCTATTATATGCATTTAGAAAGAAGGGACGAAAGTGCAATCGAGGAAGGAGGGGTCACTTTTTTTATTTTCCATATGCTTCACTTCATACGAACTATTCCAGACTGTACAGAGTTCAGGCAATGCGATGCGCTGTCATGTGGTTTCTTCCACCTGGAGCAGATAATGCGCAAGAGTGGTATTAACCTGGAAGGAACTATCTTTTGAACAGGTCTTTCGAACTGCTTGGATATGCGGACGACATCGACATCATCGGCCACTCCAAGCGAGCTGTGCTAGAAGCATTCACAGATATTGATGAACATGCGAAACGCGTTGGTCTTGAAATGAATCAGGACAAAACAAAGTATATGCTATCAACAAGCAAATCCTCAGCTGTCACCTACCTCAAAACAAACATCATTTCCACGAACGACACCTTAGTGCAAATCCGACGAAGAATTACCCTAGCGAACCGTTGCGTTGGGCCAAACAAATGGGTTCAAAACACCTTTCTCGAAAGTCAAAGTGCACATTATACAAAACACTAATTTTACCAGGGGATGATTCCATAAAATGATTATCGTCGGACGATATCGTTTTAACGATAGTCTCACTTCACGTAAGACGATAATCGTCAAAGTGATATCGTCAAAACGAAATCGTTTGCACGATAACTAAGTAGGTATCGTCTGTCATTAATTTCCATTACTATTTAATCAAACTGAAGTCAAAATGTTTCGTCGAAATTTAGTTTTGTTGCATAGTGAAAATGAAAATTCAAAAGAAAAACAATTAATACGGTTACGAAGACAATTAAGAGATGAATCAGACCCTCTATCTCTTCCAACCCATATGTAAGTATATTTTTTTTACATAGAATACATAAATATGTACATAAGTACTCTTTCTTACTAGTTGTTGTAAAATAATTTAAACCATTATAGTTTTGTTCAACGTTTTCGAATTTCAAAAGAAGCCTTTTTAATGATACTTCAAACAATAAACATACATAATTATACTCGTACCATCAATATTAAGATTTGCTGTAACTATTGAGACTTTGGGTGGCGGAGGGTACCAATGGTTGACAGGCAACGATTTTGGACTCGCTCTTGTACAAAGTACATTATCCAAAATAGTTTCGGAAACTACAAATATCTTGGAAGCCAAGTTATGTCCCCTGTGAATTAAATGGAATCTTTCTAGCGAAAATGAAAAGTCCGAAATAATGCAATGGTCTTACATTTTCAAGTTATCGAACAAGCATTGTCTTTCATGGATTTCATTTTGACATTTCAGTCACAGTATAAGAGTATCTGAAACTAACTGAACGATCTTATTCCGAAAACGATTGACGAGACGATAGTGATAAAGTTACGTGAAGCAAATTATTGACGATAAGGTTATTGATAATCGTTTTGACGATTATCGTTTTGAAAGTTACGGAATGACCCACCAGTTCTACTCTACGGCGGCGGCGCCGAGTGCTGGACGATGAGTAAATAAAATGCACGACTGGATCACACGAACTTACTCTAATGTAAAAGTACTTTAGAATTTAAAATACATTTTATAAATATAAAACATGGATTTAATGAGATAAAAATGTTCAAATGCATGGAATTGCCTGATTTCCGAAAAAATATGAATTTACGCAAATAAAGTTTAAAAAAATAATAGTTCACACGTTTTCAAGATATTGATTTTTCAAAAAATTAATTTAATTTTTTTTGTTTAAAAACAAAAAAAATATTTGTTTCGGATATTTTTGTATACAATATTATTTTAAACTTAAGGGGGCTTCTGGTGAAAATTTTTGGTTAAAATCGTTAGAGCCTTTAATGAGAAAGTCGAAAATAAAAAAAAAACGGTTCTATGACAGGTACCGTTAATAACATTTCCCCCCACATTTTTGTTTACCAAAATGTAGTTCATGTCCATAATATCACACCTAATTTTTTTTATCAAAATCGTTAAAGCCGTTTTTGAGATAAATAAGATTATGGATTACGGGTGCATGGGGGATATCATTAGTTTTAGAGCTAAACAAAAAATTTCAATTTCCCCTCTGGGGAATCACCGAAGACCCTTAAGTACCGAGTTTGAAGAAAATAAGTCCAGTGGCTTAGGCTCTAGATCGAGGTATAGACATACAGTCATACAGACAGACAGACAGAGGCCGAAAGGCATTAGATTTAAGATATAAACTAGCTTAGAGCGCCCGCATAGGGCCAGTAAGTTAGTTTTAAGTTATTAGCTGATTAGGCTAGTTTTTATAAATTTTTGTCTAGCTTTAAGATAGTTTTAATATTGATGAAAATAAAAATGAATTTTAAAAAAAAAAAAAAAAACAGACAGACGGAATTGTCGGACCCATTTTATTCGTCTTCGCTATTATCGTAATGTCAACTTTGATCAAAATCTCAGATGAAATAAAATATCTAAGTGCAGAAAAAAAGAGTTCATCTAAGTGCTTCGCTTATTCAAAGACAAGCTGATCCGAAATTAAAGTGTTTTTTAGAGGTCTTTGAAGATATTTTGATGTTTTGGTTGCTAAGTTAATATCAACGTCATTAGCATAGACAATCTGTTTGTAGTTCTTCGAGTCTTAGTACGTGAACAGCTCATTTGGTACAAAGTTTCAAAGAAATAGAGAAAGAAAAGGACACCATCTTAGGGAGAAAACCCACACTGAAATAAACCAGATTTATTTTGACATTTCAAAAGAAACTATAAAAAACAAATCAATACCGAATCAGCTGAAATCCCAAGACATCATTCCAAACATTTCACTGTTTCTCTTCTTTTCTGTTTAAAAACAAAACTCCTTAAAGATATAAAATCTCAAGATTTTAATACAGTGAACTCTCCCTTAAAGTATACATTAATGTTTGGTTTTTAAAAATTTCTAAAATTTAATTTAATTTGACTAATAGTTAATCTTCAAAAATATCATTATCTCTATTTATTTTCGCTAATTACATTTTTTTATTGAAATATCACCCCCTCCGCAAATTACTCCTAATTAAATATGTACACTTAATTTCGTATTTTAATCGTATTATATCAGATTGGATTTTGTTTTCCGTGAAGTTAAAGTTATAAAGCTCACAGATTGGTAATTGAAGTAAAATCCCATCAACCTATCATTTGAATACTCTAAGTAAGAACAAAAATTGCAAATTAAGAAACAAAAACAAAACACCCTAAAGCGCCTTCCGATGACTTCATTTCCTCTTTTTTTAGAGTCTTAGTTAAGGTTACATCATCTTGACTAAAAGTAAACAATTGTAGCTCCAAAAAATCCTGCTATAGTGTTGAAACGACTTTAATTAGCCGCAATTCACAAAAGTAAACGAGCTGCTACATTCAAGTAAAAAAGGTAAAAAAAAACACAAAAAGATCAAATCTTAAAAATAAAAAAATTCTCATGAGAACACTTATTAAAGTTTCCTGCCAAAAAAAATAGCTACATATATCTGTCCAAAGGTGCTGGAAGCATCGGAGTTTGAGTAAGAAATAAACACACAGAAAACAAAACTAAAGAACTTTTGATTTCTTTACGGCTTTAGGTTAACTATTAAGTTATGGGGCACAAAGCAAGCGGTACAAAAATGAAGTCACCAATCAATGTTGCCATTTTAAAAATTTTTTCACTCTCGACTATAACTGATGTTACGGTGAAAAAATCAAAATTGGATTCTACTGAGTGAGTTCACTTCAAGTCTGAATTTTTAAATTTTTATTCTGAGCAAAGAAATAAAGGTGAACAATCAAATTTGAATTAAAACATAAAATAAGATCTTAGACCAAAAGACTGCAATCACTAAGTACTTTCTAAAATCTTCATCCAACAACAAGTTTTAGAAATACATATTGTTGAAAATATTATTGTCTGTGTATAATCTTCTATTGTGATAAGAAAAAATATAATTTTATAAATACCTAAAAAAATTATTTTAACAACGTTTAACTTATTGTATCCTATAGGTCTATATGCTCCTGATTGGTATAAAATCACTGCTGTAAAAATAAATGTTGTACAGGTATTTCTGATTATTTTCATCGTTGATACACGTAAAAATTTAAATAAATGTTACTAAACAATCCGAAAACTGATTTAACTAAACTCCAAAACCTAAGCACAAATAGATTAAACCCATTCGCAGTTCCATTTAAACTGCTAGTAAATCAATTAAATATCTTGACAATTTAAATTGGTTTCGTAATAGTTTAGATTAAATCTATTTGCAATTGAGTTAAATTAGTTTGCTCTTTGGTTAAATAAATTTGTAAATGGTATAGCTATATCTGATTAGTATATGCTGGTTAAAAAGAAATACGTTGGAGTTGTCACCCATCGAGAGGGTGACACTTCAGACAGTAAACTTTTTTTCTGCGATGAGACTCTAGAAAAATTCTTTAAACATTTTTGGTACATTTTAGTTTTATTAAATGTATGTCTTTCAGCTAAGCAGTGACATTCTTTGTAAGTGCCCAAAACGAGACACACCAAAAGCTTTGAGTAAACATTAGTATAATTTTTGTGTACTTTTCTTAGATTTTTGTATTTATATTTAAAAAGTCATCAGAAATAAAACTTTTTTTATACAATGTTTAGTCTAAGTTCAAAATTTCTTTCAACAACCAAACTATAAAAATTAATACGTATGAAATCAAAAAGTGGGACACTTTTATTAATCACGTACAAATGGCAGCACTGATCAAACTTCGGGGGCATCAAAAGATGAATGAGAGATTATTTTCAATGTCTTAAGTTTTCGATATAGACTAACTCAAAATTATAAAATTAATTTAAGATAAATGAGACTTACAGCTCTCAACCATTCTTGTGTATAAAAAGTGGGGTCTACCACTTTGCGCCGAGTTCGAACGGCTCGGTTTCCCCACCATATTTCTGAAAAATGCTCTTACACACTTTCTCTTGGCCTCTCAAAAATGTTCCAGTTTTCTATATCTCAAGGAGAAATTCCCCAAAGTTATGGAAGACCTCTTTTATAACCCTGATAAATAAGAGGGTGCATTTAGAAACTATCGTTCAATTGAAAAGCTTAAATATATTCCAAAAATATTTAAAAGCATTTTTGTATAAGATTTTAAGTTTTTTGTTATAAATTTCTTATTTCCCCTAGACTTTGTCAAAGGAAGATCCATCGTCAACTATGATTAATCTCGTTGAATTAATTGAATCAGCCTTAGAGAACGGAAAGAAAGTCAACGTTTTTTTTAAACTATCCACCTTTGGCCTTTGAAACTATCTTCTTGAGATCGAATTCTTCTTGCTGGGAAAACCGTTACTAAAAAGTTCGTTTCAGATCTATTGCCTTCAATGATTTCGCAGCTATCTGCAGGATGCCACAAGGCAGTTACTTGGGTCCTCTCCTTTTTATTTTTTCAACTAACGATATTGAAACCGTCATTAACTTTTCCCAAATCTCACTCTGCGCCGATGATGTTGAATTTTTCAAGACCATTTCTTCGACCTATGAATTTACTCTTCTTCTGCTCTGAAAAGTAGCTGAGAGCTTAATATTTCCATAGGCATTCAATCACTTTTTTACTTCTAAATTATCAAAACATATTCACCGTTCAGTCAATTCGAGACCTTGATATTTTATGTGATAGAGTGTTGCACTTTCTTATACATATTGACGAGATTATTCTTAAGGTAAGCTCAGCACTAAGCTTTGTGAAACGATGTTCTAAGAAGTTCTCTGACCCCTACGTGACCCAATCCCTTTACATAGCCTTTGTTTGGCCCCTTTCTGAATACGCCCGTGAAATATGGTTCCTTATCAACAAACTCATATATCGAGATGTTCACCGTCGGTTTCTAAGTTCTCCTCTTTGTGGTCTGTCTTGGTATAACCCTTTGATTATACCTTCGTTTCAAGAACGACTTCTATTTATTAAATTAGCTATGCTGAAAAAAAGATGAATAATGAAGACATTCTCTTCTACTGCTTTCAGGATCCGTTTACTGCAATTATATTTGAGAGAATTTAATGTGTTCTTTTTTTATGATTTGTGAGCTAATTGTTTGTAAAAGTAAATAAAATATTATAAAATGTTTTTCGAAGACGAATATTGCGATATGTTTGAAGACTTAGCTTTATGCAGAAAAGTGCGATATTTTAAATCCCGAGCAAATCCTTTTGAAGAGCTGGACGATGGAGAATCTTATTCCAGTTATAGGTCTGATAAGACAACAGTTCGGTTTCTAGTTGAAAACCTGAAAATCCAAGACCGAATTACATATACCATGGTCTGGAAGGCTTTGCAAGTGCAGTTTGAACCTGTTGAAAATAAAAAAATAGAGCAATCACATAAATGTCTTAAGAAACGCGAATCAAACGATCTACTCACTTTATTATTGTATTCTTCATCTGCTCCATTCTTCTCTGAGTCCAAAACAGCAAACTTTTCGCTATTTGATGAAAAGAAGATTATTATTTTGAATTGAAATAATATTATAAAATAAATACATACCTCCAACTAAAAAGGAACTAGGCAAAATAAAATTACTAAATAAATTGATGAAGTGCCACAAATATACGAATTAGAAAATAAATTGTAGGTTGTCACTTTGACAAATCAAATTATTAGGTCCGTTCCTTATATTTGTTAACGAACTGTCGTTGTTTGTTTTAATAAAAGGCAATTAGTAATTTACTAGTTAGTAAAACGAAAGAAAAGGTTTAAAATTTTCTAAGAGCTAGAAATTTACTAAAAGTTTAACAATTTGCTAACTAGTAAATTACTAAGCCCTTAATAATAGGTTGTTTAAAGTTTTGCACCAATAGTGTTAAGGTATTAGTATGATATTACTTAACAATTTGCTAACTTTAAAGTAGTAAACCATGGTACAAACATACATTGGATGTAGCGAATGTTTTAAGAACTAACAGCGCAAAATATTCTCTTATAGTGGCTGCCCTGGCTACTAAATTTCATCGTGTTGTAGTTGTTGTTGTCTTCGAACACAATAAGCTGAAAATCTTCTTATTATAGTGTGACTCCATTGATCTCGACAATTTGCTCTCCCCTTTCTTGAACGGGGTTGTTTGTGTCGGTCATTTCAGGGCACTTAAAGTTTTGTTTGTTTGCGTATGCTTCGAAGTCATTTTATGTCCGAAATATTTTGGTCAAACGAGTAAAAATCAAGAGAATACAAAAACAAAAACAACCAAACACGATTTTGTGAAACTTGCACCTCATCAGATTGACAGGAAAAAAAAAAAAACAATATAAATCCGAAATTACTCTTTGGCTCTGGGTCATTGAATCGTTGAACGTGTTTAAGGCGGAATAACCTTGGATTGGAAACGGAATCTTAAATTTTTGTTAAAATTTATAAGTGGCAAAATGATTTGTTCTATACTTGGCTTAAATATCGAGATGTTTGTTTTTCCTTTTTAAGTATTTAAGTCTTGGTACCTTTTTAATTGGAAGCTAGTTCAACCCTTTTTGAGGTAGGTTTAATTTAAATGAATGGTTCTACAAATCAGGTGCAATCTATGTTGAGAAAAAGGTGGTTCATTTCTTTTATTTTTTTCGATTTCTATCATTTCACGTTCTTTTCATTTAATTTATTATATTATAAGTATTTTATTCATAAATTCTTTTTTATCCCTTTTAAAGCTTACTAGACGCACCTATTTGATGAAGAGCTGAATATTTGTAAAAAGGTTCTTAAGAAATAGTTCAAAACAAACAAAAGTTCAAACGTTTATATTTTTGAAAATTATATCATTTCAAAATTGAGAGGAGAAAAAACCACATTCAAGAACAATTCTTAATAGGTATTATTTCCTTTGATGCATTGAAAACCCAAAATGTCAAATAATTTCAACATATTATTTTGAAGTCTTTGAATCATGAAAATCGGGGATTTTAAATTTTAATGTGTTCGACAAAATGTAATTTGGAAGGTTGCTAAATGGCGACTTGAACGGGTAAAATAAGTATTTAAATGATTAGGAAAATCCATTGAATCAATTTCACCACAAAGTAGTTTATGAAGAATCAGTTCGTCTAGCAGGGCTCTACGCTGAAACAAGGATCACATGAGTGAAATAAATGTAATCTGTTAAAGTAACCTGTGATTTTTATACAGTTTGTATTTTAATATCCTAGACATTTTTTTTCTGCAGATTTTCTATTTTATCAGAGTGAATTTGGAAAACGGGATTTCAAACAGGAGATGCATATTCTAGTATACTTCGAACAAGGGAATTAAAGAGAGCAATAAAAGATTCTGGCTTACGAAAGTATTATTCTGTTCTAAAAATGAAACCTATCATTCTTGATGCTTTTGACTTCATATACTACTAATGCTTATCGAACAATTATTTAGAATCAAACATAACACCTAGATCTTTTTGTTCGGTGACTCGTTTTAGGTTTGCTTGGCTTAGACGATAGTCAAAATTAGTTGTATCTAATTTACTAGTAAAAGACATAAGACTTCATTTGTTAATGTTCAAAGGAAGTTCATTCGTATCATACCATTCCAGAAGGATATCCAGATCTTTCTGCAGCTTTATACAATCACGGTCACAAATAATTTCCCGGTACACTTTTAGATCATCAGAGTACAACAGTAATGAGGATGATAGTTTTTCTGTAATATCATTTATATAAATTAGAAATATTCATCATCATCATCATCGGCTCGACAACCGGGTTCCGGTCCTGGCCTCTTTCAACAAGTCTCTCCACCTATCCCGGTCTCTAGCCGACGCCATCCAGTTGCGCACCCCAAGGCTTCGGGCGTCCTGGTCTACGCCATCTCTCCAGCGCAAGCATGGTCTACCACGCTGTCGTCTACCATAGAATGTACCACAAAGAACTTTCCGAGCAGGTTCCTCTTCGCTCATGCGAGCTAGGTGCCCTGCCCACCGGAGTCTACCGAGCTTAATTTTTGTCACGATATCTGCTTCTAGGTAGATTGCGTACAATTCATGATTGTACCGTCTCCGGAATCGTCCTTCCTCACATACGGGGCCAACAATTCTCCTTAAGACTTTTCTCTCGAACGCAGCTAAGAGGTCGGAGTGCCTTTTGCTAAGCACCCAAGTCTCGGATCCATATGTGAGTACTGGCAGGACCATGGTCCTGTACAGCAGCAGTTTTGAAGTTATGGTGAGATTTCTGGATTTGAAGAGCTTTGACAGACTATAGTAGGCTCTGTTGGATTTTAGAAGCCGCCCGCGTATTTCTTCTTCTATATTGTTATCGGCTGCTACTATTGACCCAAGGTATTTAAAGGATTGCACCACTTCAAATTCGTGCTCCGCTACCTTGATTGTTTGACCAACTGTTCCTCTCGCATTCGACGCCACCATGTACTTTGTTTTACCTTCACTAATGTGCAGCCCCAGATTTTGTGCCGCCTGCTCGATCTGGATGAAGGAATCGTGTACAGCTTGTTCGGTTCTTCCGATGATGTCGATGTCGTCTGCGTAAGCCAGTAACTGGCTGGACCTGTTGACGATGGAAATTAGAAATATTAGAGGTCCCAAAACGGAAACTTGTGGAACTCCATATGGAGGGTAAAAAGGTTTGGAAGCACATTGATTTAATGTAACTGTATGTCATCTTGCGGTTAGATACGATTTAAACCAGTGATAACTTCATCATGAAACCCAATTTTGTTCATTTTTTTTTAATATAATTTCATGACTGACTTTGTCAAATGCTTTCGAAAATTCTGTATACGAGTAGAATGCATCTATACTTGCGTAGAAGAAAAGATAAATATTTAGAAATTTCTTTTGTAAACCAATATCAGAGAAAAAACGAGTAATTGTATTCAAAATTTAAACCTTCAGTGAAAGTGTATTTGTTGACAATTCTATCGAAAAATGTAAGCTAGAAAAAAAAAAGAAAACACCAGGTCCAACATTTGGAAATCTTATGATTTTTGGTGTTATATTTGCTATGGCAAACTTTCACTATATTGAATAGCCCTTTTACTTCTAAAACTGTTGAATTCATGATGTATCATAAGAGACATTTGTCGAAAACGTATAGTTTCGAAAAGTTCAGAAATCGATTAGGCACCTCGTTCTCTAGATATTAATGTCACAAACTTCAATTAAATAACTAATGGAATTGCACAACGCTCGTGCTGAAATAAGAACTCTAGGTACCATCATTGAACATATTATCTCATCATAAGAAGCTCCTGTATAAAAATATTGATGGAAATCGGTAGAGACGTTAAGGAATATTTCTTTTTTTTTCACAAAATCGTTAGAGTAGTTTTCGAGATAAATAATATTTTTCATAATTTCTGAATGGCGGTACCGCAGTTTTCGGGCTTTACAAAAATTTAAATTTCACGTTTAGGGAATCACCGACGACTTTAAAAAATGTCAAATCTGCTGAAAATAAATGCAAGACTTGCCCCTAGGTAGGTAGAAATGGTGATCACTGGCGGTCTAACCCTTTAGTCAAATTAGCGTGTAAATATACCGTTTTGATTCCATAACTCATTTGAACCTGTGAATAGAATTGAATTTTGGAAATTTTGCACGGAGTAGTCCAGCTTAGATTGAATTCCAAAGAAAGAAGATAAAATATGATTGACGTGTTCTGTACAACCATTCGGAATTCAGATAACACAACCAGACCTATATAAGCATCCGAAACAATCCACACTAAGCCAAACTAGCAGCTTGTTGACTGGTGCTGAAGCAGTAACTCATCCAATTGAGTTATCCAGCCCCCTTGCACCATAAATCTCCGCAAAGCCCTCCAGTCCGCTAACTTGCAGTCTAATGAATAAAATAGAGTGCACGTTACAGAAGTAACCGAAGTTTGTTTTACTCGTAGATCAATTTCTTCTCGTTGAAAAAAGAGATCTTCAATTTCGAAAGTTCGCCAAAATCATCACAATACGGCTGCACTCCTAATGATTGTGCTCTAATTTTGGCAAGACTTGGCCATTTTATGGACCCTACAGCAATGAGAGTGAGTGTTGTGACGAATGCCTAGTTCCGCTGCTTGCTCTCCTATTGGCCAGTGACCACTACAGGTAGCAAAAATCCTGGCTACGTCTGGCCTAATTCTGTATATCATATCAAGTGTCCCGGGATTATTATAGGTGGACCACATCTTTGTAGATGTAATGCAGTTGGTTAAACTATTTGATTCGTTAAGAAAAATAGAGAGGTAATTGCCTTGATAACTCCGAGCGAAATGTTGACCCTTTTTACAAGTGAGTTATGAAAGGCCGATCTAAACTCAGAACCAAAATAAGAGTGACATCAAAATTCAGGCTAGCAAATTCATTCCAGCATTACTGTACCGATTTGGAAAATGATGTACTAGAATTAATGACCTTAACAGTGGCCGTATTCTGGTTCTGGTTTGAGTACCTTGCATGTATGTCTGATGACCAGTAATTGAGCTTGAAAAACACTAGCAAAGTCGGATAGACTAAATAACCTAGATATATTCATATTCAGAGTCTCAGAAAAGATTTCTGTACCAAACAGCACATTCCATTTTTGAGCTATCGGTAAAGATAGTCGTGTCGAAGTCTTTCGCCACGAAGTCAATATTCCATTCCTTACTGTATAGAAACATAACCTTTAAATATTTAGTGATGCTCCATTTAGGGAGTAGGAGTCGGAAAGATCTCTATTGAAATCAATTTCATAATATTGCTGTGACCATAATGTTTGGCAATCCAAAATTTCGATTCCCTTAGCCTTAATGCGCTGCAAGATACTAGATGGTTTAAATCAAGTGGAAAAATGTGTAGAAAAATGTTTAAGTCTTAAGACATCAGTTGGGAAGATCTTAGATCCTCTGTGGTGCCAATGCTAGCAGTTCCTTCTTCAGTTTATATGTGCACTATAATTGGGTAAGTGCGGGCGACCACACAATCGAACAATACGTGGGAATCACAATTTCATCTTAGATTGGAGACCCCACTTTTTACAAAATGTTTTGAAATAGAAACCTATGCAGGCCTTCATAACCCTTTCTTCAATATTTAGTTTCCAGTTCAACTTAGGGTCAGGAATAACACATAGATATTTAGTACAGTGTATAAGAGAGCAAGAGTGTTAAGCCGTTGAGTCGGGGTAGATCGAAGGGCTGTATCTTAGTATTGGTAGTTAATATCATCTTTTCAATTTGACTTTGTTTAACATCTAACTAACTATTCATAAAGCCGTTTCTGTGATTTCACTTAACACATGGGTAAACTTTCGTGACACTAATAGTACCAAATCATCTGCATGCAAACCAGCCTTCACACCACATCTTTCCAACTTAACCAGAATTTTATTTATGACTAAAAGCCATAGAAGATTGAACAGAATTCCGCCCTGGCGTGTTCTATACTAACATGCGCTTGGTCAAGTTAATATTACCTGGAATCCTTCTGTCGCTGATAATGGATGTTTCTTTTTTAAACCAAAATCGAGGAGTGATTTCAGAATGAATTCGGTAAAGAAGTTGTTAAAAGTCCCTTCTACATCTAAGAGGATGGCGGGAGTATAATATTAAAATTAATAGATTCCTCAATTGTACCCATTGCTTCGTTGCCGATTCATCGTCCTGTCTCCCGACTTTCATAATAAAAACTCTTACTTGCCTCCAGAACTCGGGTACATAGTTAGAAGAGATGCACCCTTTGAAAATTATTCTGGCTTGGAACTGCTACATCTTGCAGTTCTTGTAGCATAATTGGCAGTATGCCGTCCAAATCTAGAGTACCTGCTATATAGAAATTAAAAATCTAGTACAGAAAAAAAACAAATGCTGCTTCATTTTATACAATAAAGCTGTTTTGTGACACCTTCTTTCAGTAAATAATTGGAAGACACATTTTTTTATTTGTGAAATCGAAAAAAAAAAATGGCTATCGAACACACACCCACACCCGCCGCCACAAATAAAAGGCAAAGATCTGAAAATTGGGATGCCTCCTACAAGGAAACTTTTTTATTTTAGAATTTGCAATAATACACTACAAAACAGAATTATTTTATGCACAGATTCTCTTCCAACAACGAGGAAGAAAGTGTCGATACAAACACTTCAAAGGCTAAGCGGGAAGCGTGGACGAAATTTCTTTGCGCGTACACATACTTTATTCAATACAAATTTTATGTTTCTTAAATCGGTGCACTTTATAATTCTAATATAATATCACAACAAACAATACCTACAGACTCACAATTTGAAACTTCAAAATTTCAAAGATGACAATCGATATGTCAAAATACATTTTAAAATGCCTTTAAGTGACCCTTAAACGCGATTGATGGCGTTTAAGTTAAGAGGCCTTTAAGTAACGTTACTTAAATGTGAAAATTGATTATAGATACCGATTTTATACTTAAGAGCTGTTTAGAGGTATTTTAAAGTTAAGTAACCTTTAAGATTTGTTTATAGATTCGCCTGTAAATCTTCAACGTAGAGTCAACAACTTGAAATTATATCTATCCTAACAGTACCACTAATTTCCAATTAACAAACTTTAATTAACACCTTGATGGATCAAAGGATTTTTATACACAATTTTAAAATGAACGTCATATTCCTTCTCTTAATTTTCCCGCCTTTTCGCCTTGAAGTCTTCATAAGTCTTCATAAATGTGTGACAAATCGATGGACATTTAACAAATGTTGTACAAAAAGCCCCACACATTAATTTTAATTACCAAAGATTCAATTAAGTCCGGATTAGTGTCGGTATCTTGGTAAATTGCCTCACTGACCGAGACGACTTATCACAAGTTATTTCACCAAATCTGTTCACTTGATCATTTGATGAAATTTTTTCCTCGTCCTTCCTCCTCTCGATCGACAGTGGAGTGGACGTACAGCAACACGCTTGTGGACAACTGTAAAGCCCATCAAAATAAATTACATATTAATCTAGATCATTGAGTCCACATTGTAAATCAATTTTCAATTCAGAATATGACTTCCTCATCCCGATGCTTCGTGTCCAGATAATTAGCGAGAACTAGATGACTTTTTTCCAAGCGCCTTCGTTGCTCAATCTACCCCCTCTTCAGTGGGGATCTTGGGCGACAGTGTCGCGTCGCGCATGTTTCAAATAATCTTCTATAGAATCAAAGGAGAGTCTAAACCAAAACACCGCCAAACCTTTAAAAATGGAAGATGATTAATCGATAATCATATTCCTGCGATGGCACGACGGATCCACCAATCTCCCATGTTTTGAGCGCTAGTGTAAATCATCTTTTGAAATCATTAACGCCTGGCTCAGTCCATTGCGGTTGCTTATCTATTACCGCTGTAATATGCGACCAGGCCACCATTGGAACGACCAAAACAGCCAGTGACAATTTGTTGCAAGTTGCCAGCTGGGACTGGTGTGTAACTGACACTAAGTTCGTTTGGCACTTAACCTACCAAACAGCCATCGGAGCAATAAATTTTTAAGCTTGTTAAGACTCGGTAAGACGAGAAAAAGTTCATCGCAACACAAGTGTTCCACTGACTCTTAAGACCAAACTACGAAGAACGCAGATACAGAAACTGGATTTCGGGTGCTATAGAAGAGATTAACATTGTATTCTCTGGCGTGGCCAACCCCATTGGAAGTACATCAGGAAGTACGTTGATCTTAGGCTCGATTAGATTGGGAATAATTCAGCAGCAAAAACGATTGCAAGCCACCATACCGAGAAGGCTTGGTTAAGAGATAATTTTTAGATAATTGCCTCCGGGGGAATGACGCGTGGAAGATCGTTCAAGTTCAATGCGAACACGAAAGAAAAAAGACTTTATATGTTGAATGGGAAATTATTACACAACTAATAGAAATTCCATATTTTCTAACGGCAACAAGACTCATGACGTATACAAATGGATAATCGTTTGTTGTTTTTATTTTGATGGAGAACATTTACATATAGTATGTATATGAAGCTGCGGTAAAGATACAAAAAGTCCATTCTTGGTATTTTCGCAGAACCCAAGTGGTAGACCCATGATTCATGGCGCAAAAGAAGATATCAACTTTGATAAGTGTTATCGTTATAGATGAATATAATTAGAGGATTTATTTTATCGTTATTTGGGCTCTTTTATTTAATTCTTCGCTGTGCAATGTTGAGTTCCACTGCAATTAGAGGTTTTCCGGTCATCAAAACTCAATATTTTTGAACTCAAATATAATATTCTCAGCCTTTGGCACTATGAAAATCAGTCTTAATGTAAAGTTGGACAAAATTGACGAATCACAGAAAACAAATTGTTGAGATGACCAAAAAATTGATTTTGAGCTGTTTTGAATTTCACCAAAGCTTTTTATGAATTTTAACAAAACCTCCATATCTACATCTTCAACATCAGGTCTGTATGCTTCTTGAATTTCATTTTGTTGGAAAAGTTGAATCCTTAGTAATTTTTTCATGACTTAACTGATGCAGTGTTGTCTGGAAACTTTAGTTTGATCGCATCAGAGCGTGTTGCAAACGCAAGTCTTCGAATGAGTCACTAGTGTTCGGAAGGAGATGAGTTCGGTCTTTTCGCTCTTTATCTTCAGTCCTTATTTGAGCTAGTATTCCCATGGGTTTCGTATGTGCTCTTGGACTCTCCTGGCAGCAATCTCTGATGAAAGAGCGGTGTCGTATGTGATCATACGCTGCGCTGGTTGATCAGCAGTATAAATGTTGAACATCTGCGGTCCATGTTTCGATCCCTGAAGGACTCCAGCGTTGATTCCCCTGGTTGATAATTTTGCTACATGTACAGACAAAAGTTTATGGTGTGGGAAATTTTTGAAAATTCTTACCAAGTTATTTAAAGGCTGCCGAAAGCTTTTTTAATATCCAGCACGCACGATTTAGTCGTTTTCTTTATGTTGAGTCAAAGTCCACTATGAAGTCCCAGCAGTAGGTGTAGGGTAGAATTTTTATTTCGAAAGCCATATTGGAACTCCGGTATGACATCTCTTCAGTTTTGAGTTCAGTTCTTTCAATATTAACGCCTTTAGTATCTTGATCACACAACAAAGCAACGAAATTGGCTAATACCCCTCCACATTTGCGTGAAAACTTCTAACGGACCAGACCCAAGACCCAATGGGTACTTTATTGAATCATAGATTAAATAAATTGAGCAATACAGAAAACATTTTAAAGTAGGTATTCAAGGAAGCGTTTTTGAGAAAAAAAATAGTTTTTCGAAAACATTTTTTTTTTAAATAATTGGTATTTTTGATTAGTTAAATAGTGATAAAAAACTGTTCAGTGCCAAATTTTGAAGAAAAAAACCATCAAGTGAATTCCGAAATACTAAGTTTTCAAACAAAAAGTAAAATTTCTAAAAAAGCAAAAAAAAAATAAATAAAATTTGAATGAGCTTTCCTTTTCAAACTTTTAAGGAGCCTTACCAAAAGAATAGCTCCTATGTAATAGACTAAGAATTTGAATGTTATTAGAGAAAAACTGTTCATAAGCATAAAATTATTTTTTTAAATGACTAAAACAACTTCTTTAGTAGTTGGAGGTAAAAATAGGATGCCGTGTGATTCAAGCAAATATAGGTTTATGCAAGAACAAAAATTATAATTCTTTGTAGTGGTTTCTTAAAAAAATAAGCTTTTATATAAGAAAATCTTAAAACATTTTTAAGAAAAAATTTTGGTACGCCAATTCACAGTTCTTATTATTGTTCGAATAAAAATTAAATTTCCAAAAAAAAAATATTGCCCGTTTTCGAAATATTGTATTTTCCAAAAAAAAAAATAGATTTTTTTTCAAAATTCAAAAAAAAAATATTTTTCTTAAAGTTTTGAAATGCAATGTTTTTTAAACTTGTTAGAAGCTTTTCTCTAAGCAATTTCATTAAAATCCGTTATGCCGATAATGCGAAATTCAAAAATTTTAAAAATCGTTCTGTGATAGGTATAGTCGGTAATATCTTGTTTTCAAAATTTTTTGTATTAAATTATAGATGTTAAAAATTAATCGAAAGAAAAATGTAAGCAAAATTCTCGGAACCGTTTTCGAGAAAAATACGACTTTCGAAAACGATTTTTTATCATTTGTATGGAAGGTACCGTTATTTTTAGGTAAAATAATATCTTGTAGATTATTTTAAGATACTTTTATTTATCAAGTTTTAAAAAAATCGAGCATGTTTTTTTCGAAATATTGAGTTTTTTTTATTTTGTAGATACAAAAAAAAAAAAATTCGAAAATTTGAAAACACAATAATATTAAAACTGCTGGGGAGCCTTAACATAAAAAAAATTATCAAAATTGGCTGTACCGTTTTGAGAAAATCAAAAACAAAAAAGATGACTCCAAGGGGGGTACCAAAAATAATAATTTTTTGGAATTTTTTTTTCAACCATTACCTAGGTTTGACGGCAGGTAGCGTTATTTTTGATCTTAAAACAAAAACCAAAAAACTTCCGGGGGGAAAAATTAACGGACAGACAGACAGACAGACAGAATTGCGAGACACACTTTTTTGGCCTTCGCTATCATCGTAATGTCAGCTTTGATCAAAATTCGAGTTCATTTTTTTCACGAATCCATAACTTGCCTCATAGTACCCATAAGTCGCAAGTAAAAAATATAGAATATGAGGTACATTTAATTTTGTTCTTAAAAAAACAGACAACATTTCGGAGGGATATTTAATAATTTAAAATAATATTTTACTATATTTTATTCGGCCTAGCCCTTCCAGCTGTACTCAAGAAGACAGACGAACAAAATTTCGAGGACTCCGTCGTAATGTCAAATTAGATCCTTTAAGGCACGGGTGTTGGCAAATGGCTTATCCAACCAGTTGTCTTGAATTTGGTAACCAAATGTTGGAGCGTCGGTTCTGAAAGCTTACCGCATCTGCTGTAAAATATGAGGTGCAAACCAACACTCATTTTGATAATAAACACGATCATTTGTTGATAGAAGAGCATTGTATTTAAATCAAGTCCCTTCCTTCTTGAGTAAAATCTTGGTTATTGGATCCGTACCTGGATGAGCTCAGATAAAGAATCTTAAATTTGTGTATGGCAAC
Source organism: Philhelius festivus (assembly GCA_963931855.1). Taxonomy (NCBI): domain Eukaryota; kingdom Metazoa; phylum Arthropoda; class Insecta; order Diptera; family Syrphidae; genus Philhelius; species Philhelius festivus. The sequence goes on along the minus strand of OZ007556.1, from coordinate 29,406,932 downwards.
CATGTCCAAGGAAACTAATTGAATCATCTAAATAAGCAAGAGCATATGATCAGTGACTTGAATTTAAGACAAAGATCTCCTGCTCCAACCCACTCGTCAGATATCTTCTGTCAAGATTGAAAACTATACACTGTGGGTGTAATGTACAGGTGCTTTTTGGCTCGGTAGCCTGCAGCTACATAGATCCACACTTGCATAGCCAAAGCTCGTTTCCATTATAATTTATGATCATTTGTTCCGGAACATTCCAAGTGGAGTCTTTCATTCGACCCAAAAGTCCATTGCCATTGCACTCGCGCACACGCTCTGAGTTTGGAGTCGAAGCCACGACAAAAAAAAAATATTTATAAAAAAGCATGTTCGACTGCAATTTTTTAATGGTTAGTACTCACCTTTCGTACCATAATGTTTGGATTGTAGTATTTATAGTTCCAGTTTGAGTGCCGCAGTCGGACAGACCGACGCGATGCGACACAGGATTAGGATCGGGATATGGGATCGTGTTTCTGACACAAGGCGCGATGTAGAATAATTACACTCGGTAATCGATGAATTTTGAAATTGATATTGACAAGGCCGGTTGTCGATGTTGTTTTTTTATTTTGTATGTGGTTATATGTGCAGCATCTTCTTCGTGAAGAATTAATGTATCTTTAAGGCAAATATTGCTTTCGGCACAGTCCTGTTAGATTTTAAGCGATGAAAGCATCCATTTCCATTGCAATCAAGAGGTCAATATATATGTATATAAGAGTTGAAGTCTGCAATTTGAAACTGTGTGGATCAGTTAAAAAGAAGATTCTTGATTTATATTCAAAACTCAGAATTAAAACGCAGATAAAGAGAAAGGATAACTGCGCGAATGTTTTTGTCTATAGATGGATCATTTTGCATTAAATAATAACTTACCGTTATGGTATTAAGTTTTACTGAAAAAGGATGACCCCAATGAGCGGGTCTATTCAAATCCGATGATAAAAATTAAGGTCACATTAATACATAGCTACCAGTTTGGTAAATTCTTATTTTTTTTTAGCTTGGCAGATTTAATAGTGCTCCAATACCTGATTTACCAACAAACGTTCAACTTACAAACAGTTATTTGATTTTAATTCAGATAAGTACGGGCTAAGACTCATTTCAATTTTACAAAACTTCTTGTTACAGCTCAAAGCATTTGCTGTTTTATCTTCTCCTCCATTCCACAAAGATATCATTCGTGGAGTTTGTATTTACCGACAGCGAACTCAGCGCATCATCTGCTCCAGAACGAGATTGAAGAAGTCACATGATAGAGCATCTTCTTGACGAAACTTATATGTATGTTTGGAAAAGTTCGGAAGGGCAATGTCCTAGTTTCTTCAGCCTAAGCCACTGGACCTATTTTCTTCAAACTCAGTACCTAAGAGTCTTCGGTGATTCCCTAGAGGGGAAATTGAAATTTTTTTTTAGCTCTAAAACTAACCCATACACCAGTAATGCATAATCTTATTTATCTCGAAAACGGCTCTAACGATTTTGATAAAAAAAAATTTTGTGTGATATTATTGACGTGGAATACATTTTTGTAAACAAAATTTTGAGGAAAAATGTTATTAGTAGTAACTGTTATAGAACCATGTTTTTGATTTTCGACTTTCTCATTAACGGCTCTAACGATCTTAACCAAAAATTTTCACCAGGAGCCCCCTTAAGTTTAAAATAATACATATTGTATATAAAAATATTCGAAAAAAAAACATTTTTGTTTTTTGAAAAAAATAAATTCCAATTTATTTTTTGAAAAATCAATATCTTGAAAACGTGTGAACGATTAGTTTTTGAAATTATTACCTAAAATCTATATTACTAAACACTTAAAATTGGCATCCCAAATTTCGTTCTAGAAAAATTTGAAAGAAATTTGTTATATAAAAAATTACTTTAATAAAACGATTTTTAAACTTTGTTTGCGTAAATTCATACTTTTCCGAAAATCAGACGGCAATTCCATGCATTTGAACATTTTTATCTCATTAAATTCATGTTTTATATTTATAAAATGTATTTTAAATTTCAAAGTACTTTCACATAAGAGCAAGTTCGTGCGATCCAGTAGTGCATTTTATTTAATTTTTTTTTATAATTTGCACACACTCAAGGGACTATGATACTTGTGTATCACAATGACTCCACATTGTAGTAGTGCGGCTAAAGAAAGAATCTCTCTATTCGAGAGTACGTTCGAAAACAGGCTCAAGGGTAAGGTATTCCCAGCTAGACAAGTATTACGGCGGAATTGTTTAAGTGAGGAATGTAACTGACTATTTCAATTGAACATTGACGATAGAAAAGGGACACAACAGTGAAAGACAGGAGACGTTACGGTGGTGTTCATAAGAAAGAAAAGTTTCCGTAGTGGATGTGTCTCCTCTAAGTCTTAGGGCTCTACTCTGAGTTCTATCTAACAAAAACCAATGATAAATGGCGGCACCAGCCCAGATATGAGACTTATTATTCAAGTTTTGGGCAGATTTATGAAAGATCAGGAGGGGAAAAGAATTTCTCGTATCTTTTAAGAAAACCTAAGCACCTACTATTAGCTGCGTTTTTAGCTACTTCGAATATATATGATCATTCCATAAGAAATGGTCATTAACGCGAATACTGACTATGGTAAGCTTTTCAGTTATTCAAGTAGCTTTCATGAATTATGGCAATTAGCGGTACCTTTCGCTTGGCAGACAGAAGACAGCTTTGTGTTTTCAAAGCATTAAATTCCACGTGGTTGTTAGTTCCGCATTGTTTAATGCTATCAAAATCGAAATATAATGAGCTTAGCATACCCTCGCTTTCAATTCCACAGCCGAAGAAAAGGGGGTTATAAGTCTGGAAACGAATATGAAAAGCTGAAGGTGCTGTCGTCAGCGAAATAATGAAGTGGATTAGAAGTCTCGGGGAGAGTACGATAACTTAGGCGCCAAAAATTGGATTTTTGTAGAAGGGTCAAATACAAGCGTTTTTTACTACGGGAGGGGGGGTCTATCTCGCCCCGTTTATGAGATAGGGGCGATTTTAGAAAAAATGACTTAAATTGAAAAAAAAAATATTAAAAAACAACGGCAACACTTACAATAAAATACTATACCGGTTTTGAAAGCCAGAAGTCTGTTCTATAATCGTAAATTTAAATTCAATTATTTATGTCAATAGTTTTTGAAAAATTTGCATGCAAACTCAAAATTTTGTTAAAAAAAATGAAAAAAAAAGTTTAGACCAATTTTTTTACAAAATTGTAAAATGAAGTGCTTAATTGTCTTTTTGTGGTCAATGCTACTATTAATTCTGAATCGAACACAAAAAACCGAATGGTTTTGTCCCTTCTAGTTTTTGAGAAAATCAAAAATTACTAAAACTACTTTTTATGAAATTTTTGATTTTTGGTATTTAACTACGGTGATTTCATTTTGAGGATTAATGTTAATGTGGTTCATTTGTAAGTAAAGTACAGCAAATCATTTAGGGTTACCAAGAATGCACCAGAGGAGGTAGAATTGCATGGCATTTCGAGTCTCAGTCAGTCAGTTTGTGAGTAAGTCAGGTGTTACTTAAAAATAGTCAAGTCAATTTTTCAATGTTCAATGTATTAATACCGTGTTTACAGGCATTTTGATCACAAAAAAAAAATTATAACAAGCACCTCCCGAATCTCTAGCCAATATTGAGGCCCATGGAAAAATGAGCCGATAGATGGGTTTATTGCTCTGAGATTAACTTTTATATGGATTGCACCAGAGAAACTTTTAAATCATTAGTTTTAAGCAAAATTTAAGTAACGTTATTTATTAAAATAAAAGATTAACTATGTAAATCATTTTAATGTAATTTGAATTTTATATACCCACCTACAAATTTGTAACTATACATTTACTTATGTATCTTAGTCTGTAAGAGTATAATATGCTCTGGTTGATTAATAAATAATAATAATAATATTGTATTCTTACAATTTTTGTCACGTTTTTGAGTTGGAGTTGAGGGGAGTTGACGCTTTAGTTGGAATTAGACCAATTTCTTCTAAGAACGCGATGCTTTTGAAATATTTTTTTTTGAAATATTGAAAAGTTATTTAATTTAGGATGAAGTAGTGGATGCTTAGTCGCCATTCTTCATTCAAAGAAAAAATACTTCACTCTTACAATAGTTGAATAACGAATGACCTTGGTAAACAATAACCTGTACCATATTAGCATTAAAAATGTTAGACACAAACAATAAACAAACATATTAGTTAAGGAATTACATATATAAATTTGCTGCATTCGTACAGTAGTACCTTACCTAGGTAATGTGAATTTTTCATAATGTATTAAATTTTCATGTCTGAACATTTTAAATGTGCAACTTTGGGCTACGTACATACATATATTTAGTCGACATTGGATATAGACCATAGGGTAAATTCAAAGTTTCTTTAAATCCAGATTCTGTAAATGCAAAAGAAACCTTGCATACACCCAACCTCGCACCTACCCCAAATCCTATAGTGTGTCCAGGCAGGGGGTTGCAAGGGGGCAGCATGCCCCCCCATACATATCTCACTGTTTATACGCCGTAATGCGTAAGCAAGCAAAAAAAGCAAATATCCCATCAAAAAGTAGTTTTAGTTATTTTCAATTTTCTCAAAAACTAGACGACATAAAATCATCTAGTTTTCAGTTTTTGAAATAGAATAAATTAGAGCAATGAATTTTAGGAAAAATAATAATATGTAACTTTGCAGTTTTGAAAAATTAAACTTTAAACTTTTTTTTTATGTTTTTTTTCACCAAAATTTGAGTTTAAAACTCGTTTTTTTAAAAACTGTGCATAGATTCTACTTGATTTAAAAATTATCTAATAGATCAGAGTATTGGCTTTAAAAAAAGGTATAATACTTAATAGTAAGTATTACCGTTATTTTTTAATATTTTTGTTTCCATTTCAGTACCTTTTTTATAAAATTGCCCCTCCTGCCCAAACGGGGGGAGATAGACCCCCCCTCCCATAGTAAAAAATGCTTGTATTGAACTGTTCTACAAAAAACCGTTATTATTTCTTGGCGCCTAAGTTATCGTACTCTTGCCGAAGTCTCAGACAAAAGATCCTTTATGAAGATAAGGAAGTATGTTGGCCACAAAACGGAACCTTGGAGCACATCAACATTCATTTTATAAAAATCAGACTTAAGACCGTCCAATACAATGGGCCTTACTAACAATCAAATAAAGAGACGACTTAAATATTTGAGTGAAATGAAGCATTATTTAATGGACTCTAAATAAATGACCATATATGCTGCATTTTATTTTTTAGGTTCCGTACAATAAATGGTTCATAATTTAGATTTCACATATATGTATATTAAGTTCATAACATGTATGGTTGACTTTATAGAGCTCTTTAAATAATGGTCCACTTCGCTCAAATATTAAAGTCGTCTCTTAATTTGATTGTTGGTACGGCCCAATATGTATTGAGTGGTTCGAAAGGTAGTTTCTTATCTGACGAAGAAGAGACTTATTGATACCAAATGCAAGCATTTTCGATAAAAGACCTTCGTGCAAAACTATATCAAATGCTTTTGAAATATCAAGTGCAATTAATTTTTTTTTCTTCAAGAATCGTGTAAGGATTGGTTCAACTATTCGGTGAGATATGCCACCAGTGCACATATTGCCACGAAAACCATTAATTAAGCTGATTGTTGATCAGCGTTTCTATAACCTTGCGGAAAGAAGAGACGTTGGTGTATTGGCCGATAACTGGGGGAGGAGGAAGATTTGCCTTTTTTAAGGGACTGGCTGGACAAATACCGTTTTCCTTCAACTCGGAAAAATACCCAAAGAGTATGACAGATAGAAAACCTTATGTAATGGTTTCACCAGTGTAGAAGAACACCTCTTCAGAGCTAAAGGGAATATACAATTTGGACCAGCGGATATATGTATTTCGAGATCTTTGAGGATTCTTACGGCTGTACTAATGCGAAAGAAGATTTTTCCCACAAAACCACTCTCAATTACAGGAGGAGTCAAAACACTGTGTGGAAAAGTTGAATTAGCAGCAAACTGCGTTACAAGCAAATGAACTTTTTCTTGGGAGCTGACAAAAGGAGTGTAATTTTGAACGAGTGTTAGAACCGATGACTTCGAAGAGTTTTTAATATATTTTTACAAATGAGCAAAAGTTGCAGGTATTTCACGCTTATCTATATTTTTGTACTTTTCCGGTTTTCCTTAGTGGGATTTGTTTTTAGCATCCGAAGCTTTACTCTAACAGCCTGATAACCTGATAACCTTTTTACAGCCATAGTCGTACCAAGAATTCTCAGTGGAATTAACTCTTTTTATCCTGTTAAAGATAAATTGTTTCATTCCATTGAAAAGCCTGTTATCATATCAGCACTGGGCTTGGAATAAGCAATTTGATTTAAATTGGTTGAGTTGGTAATGAGAAGTCAAGAAACTGGTTTAATGATCGTACGTTGGGTAGGTTAGCTCCAAGAACATTTTATACGTAAGATAAATTTTAAAGAAAGGCAGTTATAGTTATTTACTGATTCTGTTAAAAATTTTCCTTAATGATTCATAAACCGTAATTTAAAAGTCTATCCAAATTGTTGGATACGCTGACTATATTCGTATAATAAACGTGACTTCAGTGAAGCGTTTGCTAGAATTGAGACGGAAGCAAAAACAGAGCTATAACTTTGAGGTAGCCAAGTACTTTGTCTACCAAGGTACCGCTATTAATTTACAGCAACGCTGAAATAAAATGAACAATAACTCTCCAATCTTTGCTCCTTATGACTAAGAAGCCAATTGAATGACAAAGTCCTCTCTCGAGCAACTTGAATGTCCCAAAAAGTCTTCGAATCCATTTTTTGAGGACGGTGCGAAGCGGAAGAACATGACTCAGATACTCGGATGGTACACTCTAGTGGGAGAGGACCTCAAACAACTTGGCGAACAAGACAGAAACTGAAGGCAGTTAGCTATGAACCGAGCTAGCTGGAGAAGCTTGTTGGTAGAGGTTCTGATCTACCCAGGACTATAGCGCCACCTTTAATAAGTGAATAAGTTTTTTCGTGAACATTATGAAAAAGATTTGATTCAAAATTCTCAACAAAAAAACCAAACAGAAGTCGATATCTCTCTTACTTACTTGTCTGGTACTCGATCAATGAAAAGTCGCTGACCTAAAAACGGACTTCCATCTACTACTATCCTGCGAATGCTACTTCAAGTCATCCGGACCAATAGCTTTGGTACTTTTGATAGTTTGGTTCATAACCAGTTTTCTTGTCATTTCGAAATTGGAGATTGGAATATGAAGACTGGATATCTGAAAAACTGTATAAGCTTGCTCAAAAAAATTTATATAAATTACAAAAACGGTGTAGGAAAATATCTCCACAGGAAATAAGCCTTAAGTTTTATAGATCTACAAAATTCATTTAATTGATTAATTAATGGTAAATCTTGCAAATTTTCAACTATAAACGATTTTATAAAGTTGTCAAAATCTAAAGATTATTTTTCCAATCAATTAATTTATTATTACAGTATCTACCCGGCCTATTCAAAAAACCCACTTAATTAATTCCAACCAGCCTTTTATTATTTCACTCTAAGTAGAATAGATACATTCATTATAGAGAGACAAGAGCATAATTAAAAACTATCACGTTCCCACGTACTTTATCAATTGAACATTTACTTCCGCCTTTAATTACTCACCTTACGTGAACACATGGCCACGTACGTTTATTTTAATACTTAGTAAGATTTCTAATAGTTCAAATACAACCATCATCAATTACTTAATTAATACAAGAGCCAAAAAAAACTTCCCAATTTCCACACGACTATTGAGTGTAAATTTAATTAAAAAAAAAAACTTACCTACAAAAATAGTGGTATTTTATTTCGCACGCATTACCATAAGTTCCCAACAACAACAACAACAGCACCACGTCCTCACGCATTTCTCGCACTGTAGACTTTATATTGCTTATACCAAAAACCAACAAATATGCACGTTTCTTGGTAAGTAATTAATTTTAATTTCAACAAAGCACACAACTTAAATAACCGACAAAATGGCAACCTTGGCCTTGGTTGGGGTTGTTAGCCAAAAGCTAACCACCGTTGGTTAGGTAGACATACAAGTACTACTACTCTTGTCTATACTGCTAACAACAACTATCACACAATCGTTTTTGGCGGGAAAATTGCTTCTATTATTTCGCTAATGACAGATACGACAGAGCTAGCACATCTGAGGCCTAGCCTAACAGTCAATTAAGAAGCCATCAAGTCTTTAAAAAATCATAAATCTTTCAAGCTGAAAATTCAATGACAACAAAGATGTTTTTTTTTTTCTTGGCGCACGTTTTCGAGAAAGATTTTTTTTTATATTATACGCGCACTCAGGGGGTTATGAATACCCTTGTAATATTAAACACAGTGCGGGGAATCAGGAAAGTATGATAGGATGATAAAGGAGATACCGATGCACATTGCAATAAGTGGGAAACATTGAGCCGGGTGAAGCATTCCATATTCGTGTAGTGCGGCTCAAAAAATAAGCTCTGTACTTGACAGTACGTCCGAAATTGGGATCAAGGGTAAGCTGATGAGCATTCCTAAAAGTACGGGTATTACGGTTGAATCGTTTGAGGGGAGGAATGCAACTGGCTATTACACTACAGCACTGTTAATGAAAATAGCGGTAAAAGAATGATAGACATGAAACATTGCGGCCGCGGTTTCAGAGAGATACCCATCACTTTTATAGCTCTGTTTTGAATTCGGTCCAAGAAACTCAACTGGGTTTTTGGAGCACCTGCCCACATATGGAAATTTTACTCGAGCTTCGGAACAATAAAAGCTTTATTTATAACAACCAAATCAGTTGGGGTAAAAAACTTCTTGCATCGTCGGAGAAAACCTAAACACTTAGTATCGTTTTTGGCGACACGTTCAATTTTTGATCACTCTACAAAAGATGGTCTATGAAGCACATACTAGAACAAGTGCCACTCAAAGAAAGTGGCATTGGGGGACGTTTACGCGTTAACGATAGTAAACAGCATTGAGTTTTCGAGGCATTAAATTCTGCACTTTTTTTGATTGCTCATTGGACAATGCCATCAAGATCAGAATTTATTGAGCCTTTCATAAGCTGCCGTTAGAAGTCCACATCCGATGGACAAGGATGTGAATCTTAAAAACGAATATGAAAAGCTGAGGGTACTGTAGTCAGTGAAACAATTTAGTAGATTAGAAGCTCCAGAGAAAAGATCATTTATGAAAATAACGAAGAGTGTCGGAGACATAAGGGAGCCCTGGGGCACACCAGCATTTTTTGTATGGATATCAGATTTGAAACCGTCCAATATTACTTTTAGTGAACGGTCTGAAAGGTAATTTTTAATCCAACGAAGAAAAGATTCATCGATACCGCATGTATGCATTTTCGATAAGAGATATTTATGGTAAAACAGATTAGTAGTACAGATTTTGAGCAAGCATGCTATTAGGATAGTAGGGAAGACTAAGAACGCGGGTTCCGCAATTATGTCCATTGTCCATCTGTGTGTTTGGTTAAAGCCTCAACGAATCGATTGATTTTTGATCACTTCCCAAACATTTTTACTTGCGATTTATAGGTACTCCTACTATAAGGCAAGTTATGCAATCGTAAAAAAATCGAACTCGAGATTTTGATCAAAGTTGACATTACGATGATAGCGAAGACCAAAAAAGTGGGTCTCGCAATTCTGTCTATCTGTCTGTCTGTTGAGTATAGCCTAAGCGGCTCGGCCGATTTTCTTCAAACTTGGTAGATATGGGTTTTAATTCCCCCCCCCCCCCCCCCACATGTTTTTTTTTAAGACCAAAAATAACAGTACCTACCATACGATTTTTTTTCGAAATTTAAAAAAAAAAAATTGAAAAATTTGATTTAGTTAAAAGTAGGTAATGGTTGAAAAAAAATTTCCACAACATTGTTATTTTTAGTAGCCCCCCTGGGTCCATTTTTTGTTTGTTTTTGATTTTCTCGAAAACGGTACAGCCGATTTTAATCATTTTTTTTTATGCTAAAACTCCTCCAAAGTTTCAAATTTTCAATTTTTAATTTTTTGGATTTTAAAAAAAAATTTCAAAATTTTTTTTTGGAAACTCAATATTTTAAGAACCCCATGCTCGATTTTTTTCAAACTTGACAAATAAAAGTCTCTTAACATAGTCTAGAAGATACGAGGAAAAAAATTTTTTTTATCTGAAACTAACGGTAAAAGTTAAAAAATGGTTTTCGAAAATCGTAATTTTCTCGAAAACGGTTCCGAGAATTTTGCTAAAATTTTTTTCTTTGGATTAATTATTACGATCTATAATTTAATAAAAAAACAAATTGAAATCTAGATATTACTGACTGTACCTACCATACAACGATTTTTGCGAATTTTGAATTTCTCATTATCAGCATAACGGATTTTAATGAAATTTTTTATAGAGAAGCTCCTAAAAAGTTTAAAAAACATTGCATTTCAAAACTGAAAAAAAATATTTTTTCAATTTTTGGAAAAAAAAGTCATTTTTTTTTTGGAAAATTCGATATCTCAAGAACGGTTTAGTAATTGGTTTGGAAATGAGACTCTTATTCGTACAATAATAAAAACTTAAGGTTGGCGTAGGTACCGAAATTTTTTCTTAAAAATGTTTTAAAAATTTTGTAAATAAAAGCGTATTTTTTTAAGGAACCATACAATGACTTAAAATTTTTGTTCTTGCATAAATTCATAGGTATTTGCATAGCATTCTGTTTTTATCTCTTACTACTAAAAGAATTTAAAAATTCATTTTATCCTTATAAACAGTTTTCTTGAATAACATTCGTTTTTAAAATTCCTAGTCTATTATTAGGAGCAAGTTCGTGCGACCCAGTCGTGCATTTTATTTCTTTTTTTTTTTCAAGTTCTGCATTTGGAAAAAAAATCAAACTCGAGATTTTGATCAAAGTTGACAATACGATGATAGCGAAGACGAATAAAGTGGGTCCGGCAATTCCATCTGTCTGTCTGTATGTCCATATGTCTGTACCTCGATCTAGAGCATAAACCACTAGACCTATGTTCTTCAATCCCGGTTGTTAAGAGTATTCGGTGATTCCCTAGAGGAGAAATTGAAATTTTTTTTTAGCTCCAAATCTACCGGTAACCCCCCATACACCCGTAATGCATAATCTTATTTATCTCGAAAACGGCTCTAACGATTTTGATATGAAAATTAGGCGCGATATTATGGATATGGACTACATTTTGGTCAAAAAAATCTTGGGGCAAAATCTTATTAACGGAACCTGTCATAAAACAGTTTTTTTATTTTTTGACCTTCTCATCAACGGCTCTAACGATCTTTACCAAAAAAAATATTGTATATAAAAATATTCAAAATGTTTTTTTTTTGGAATTTTTGAAAAAAAAAAGAATTCCAAGTTTTTTTTTGAAAAACCAATATCTTTAAAACGTGTGAACGATTATTTCTTGAAACTATTTCTAAAATCTATACTACTAAATACTTAAAATTTGGCATCCCAAATTTTGTTCTCGAAAAATGTTAAGGAAATTTGTTATATAAAAAATTACCCTAATATTAAAAGGATTAATTAGACGGCAATTCCATACATTTGAACGTTTTTATCTCGTTAAATCCATGTTTTATATTTATAAAATGTATTTAAAATTCCAAAGTACAAGTTCGTGCGATCCAGTGGTGCATATAATTTTTCCAAAAACTGAAAAAATATTTTTCTTTAAGTTTTGAAATGCAATGTTTTTTAAATTTCTTAGGAGCATCTTTATAAAAAATTTCATTAAAATCCGTTATGCTGATAATGAAAAATTCAAAATCCGAAAAAATCGTTGTATGGTAGGTACAGTCAGTAATATCTAGTTTTTAAAAATATTTTTATTAAATTATATATCGCACAGTGCGGCCGAAGGCATCTTTTTGCGGCCAAAAGTCCAAAATAAAAGTATGAGTTAGGGGTTTTTTGTCATCAGGCTGTCTAAAGGAGACCCCTAGGAGACGAAAAATTTTCGTAGTAGAGTGTCTTGCCACAAATCCCCCCATAATCTTAGTCTGAATGTGGCTGCTAAGTTAACGTAGTCACGCATCGTTAAGATAGGCTAATGGACACTTCCATCAAAACACGTGTAAAAATTTTTATTTCCAAGCAAATCTATTGCAATAAAATGGATTCAATATGCTGCAGGTGCGTAAAATAAGTTAAAAAATTTCTGAATAAAAATTCCTAAATAATACATTGTTATGTCAACATATGTCAACACTATTTATTTACTTGAAAAAAAAAATATTTGTTTGAGTGAAAAATTTTTTTTTCTTGCTACTTCTTGTTCTCAAATCTATTCAAGATAGTTAATAAAAGTATTGTGTACCAAATAAAATAAAAGTCAGCTGCCCGTAGCTGCCCGTTGAGTTTTTTTTGTGCATTAAGGTACTAGTACGGTCTAGAACGCCAAAAAAAGCACGATTTTTTGGGAACTTTATAAGATAATAACATAATTTTTTTTTAAATAATGAAAACTTGCGTCAAGAGTACAAGAACACTTTTTTTTGTCTTAATTTTCTAATTTTGGCCGAATTATAGAGGGCGCAAACTGCGACTCATCAAAAAATACATTGTCCCATTGCGGACATTTAATCTCAGGATTGGCTGAACTGAAACAAAAAAAAAACTAAGTGGGTTATTAAAAGGAAGGCTTCTTACGAGACAATTTACCACAATTTGTTCAAAAAGTCAAAAACAAAAAAAAATGTCAAGCTTTGAAAAAATAATTTTTTTTTTTGAAAATTTTTTGGCCATTTTTGGGTCGCCATTGTTTTGTTCATAACTTTTTGGTCAAATTGTGGTGAATTGTCTTAGAAAACATAAAAACAATCAAGTTTCAACAATTCTTTTGAACATCGGTTCCGTAGATCCGGAGATTAACTGTCCGTAATGGGACAAAGTGTTTTTTGATGAGTCAACGTTGGCGCCCTCTATAATTCGGCCAAAATTAGAAAATTAAGACAAAAAAAGTGTTCTTGTACTCTTGACGCATGTATTCATTATTTAAAAAAAAAATTATGTTATTAGATATATAATAAAGTTTCCGAGAAAAAAAATTCCCAAAAATCGTGCGTTTTTTGGCGTTCTAGACCGTACTAGTACCTTAATTTACAACAATATCTCTGGTATTGTATGCCCACGTTAGTTCACAAACTTTAAATCCATGGCCCCGAAATAATAAAATATTCAGTGTTACCTATCTGTCAAATGTCGGAAGATGCACAAGAAGCATGTAATAATTTTTTTTTAATCTATCAAGCTATTTTTGCAAGAAACCATTATCTTCAAAAGACAATAGAGGATGTTTTTAAAAGATTCCTAATCGCATCCGATCCATTAATATCTAGTTGTCGGGAATTACCTCTAAAACTCCTTAAATCTTTGTCTAAAGACATCATCAATTTGTTAGCACCTCCACCTATAAATAATCAAACAGAAGATGAACAACAATCTTTTGACAGCTCTTCCGCTTCTGAAACAGATACAGATGTGGATGATTGTGACTGTTACGAGATGGGCAATAAAAACTTTTTCATGTAAATATCGGATTAACCTATATATTGTTTGCTCATATTGCATTTTGTATTTCTAAATTTATGATTTATAAATTACTGTGTTCGATTTCAATAAAAATATATAAATAATTTGTTTCCATTTTTTTTTGTTATATAATATTGCCATATAGCATTCCATCATTTTGAATTAGTTCATTTCTAATAAATTTTTAAGTACATGCCTTAATAATATCAAAACAAAATTTTTTAACCAACTATCAAAGTTTCATTTTTAAGTTTTTTCGTATGACATGACGCCATATTAGGTCGGCCATTTTGAATTTGCTGATTCTGATAACAGATTCGTAATCAGCGATCCCAAAAACCCCTATATACCAATTTGTGGATCATTCTCTGCGTTTTTCGACTTTTGGCCGCACAAAGCGGCTTTCGGCCGCACTGTGGATCGTAAGAATTAATCGAAAGAAAAAAAAGTTTAGCAAAATTCCCGAAATCGTTTTCGAGAAAAATTGGATTATCCAAAACCATTTTTTAACATTTGTATGGAGGGTACCGTTATTTTTAGCTAAAATAATTCCTTTTTCTCATATCTTGTAGATTGTATTAAGAAACTTTTATTTATCAAGTCTTGAGAAAATCAAGTATGGGGTTTTCAAAATATTGAGTTTTCAAAAAAAATTGGCCGTACCGTTTTAGAGAAAATCAAAAACAAAAAAAATGTTTCGAAGGGGGTACCAAAAATAAAATTTTTTGGAATTTTTTTTTTCAACCATTACCTAGGTTTAACTATATGACATTTTTTGAATTTATTTTTTTTTAAATCTAAATTTATTTAAAATTTCGAAAAAAAATTTGTATGGCAGGTACCCATATTTTTCGTCTTAAAAGAAAAAAAAAAAGAATAAAACATCCGGGGGGAAAAAATTAAAACCCATAACTACCAAGTTTGAAGAAAATCGGCTGAGCCGTTTAGCTGTAGTCGCACAGACAGACAGAAATGTCAACTTTGATCAAAATATCGATTTTTTACGAATGCATAACATGCCTTATAGTACCTATAAATCGCAAGTAAAAATGACTATTAACACTACCCTATGCCTTCAATGCTTGGTTTATATCCATTTATTTGTTCAATTTTGCATATTTATTTCTGAAACAAATTTAATGAAGGATCTGAAGTTATGAGTGAGTAACAAATCTTTTAAATTTTGTATATAGCTTGAATTTAAAAATGACACCCGCATTTGGTTGGTCGTATCATGTTTAGTTCTTGGCCATACGAAATAAGTCTCTGTGAATTTATAACCTTTTAAAATAGTAATGTTTAATACAACGATAAAGTTGTACGTCCGAACCGGTTTGAGAACTTTCTTGTATACCTAGAATAATTAATTTTTAAATTCATCTTGTTTTATTTTCATGCCAGCTTTCCATTTCGGTTAAACGGAGCAGGAACGCTTCCTTTAAATTTTGGAAGCTCCGAACAATTTACTTTTAAAGTCGGATCGGCTTAAACCTTCATTTCGTAGTCGAAAAAGTGAAAGGAAAACGATATATTTTTAACGTCATCTGATCAAACTTTTCTAGAATACTGAGGTGCGTTTCGTTTTTTCTTGAATATCAGTATCGAGTGTCATATGTTCATCCATCCAGCGCAGCGGACGGACCTTTGCCGATCGACTAATTTTCTTCAATGAAATTCAGTCAAATATCTTAAAAATTATAAACATTATCAACTCCTATAAAATATAGTTAAGTTTCTCAGCTATAACAATTTTACAAGAAAACATGAACCAGATAGAATACAGATGTAGCTGTAAGGGTGTAAGTTGTACTCAAGACATTATACCAATTTATTTGAAATTCTTATAATTACAATGCATCGAGTGTTTTTCTTTGGAATAAAATAAAATTATTCACTCTTTTATTGAATCGATGATTTCAATTAACGATCAAGCATATGAGGTAATAGCTAAGGTGTGAAACTGAACTGAATATACGTACATACGATCATAAACAGATATTAATTCATTAAGATTCAATTCATGGTGGCAACTTGTCTGCAACTGATTGACTTGATTTTGTTTAGCAAAGCCTGTTTCTATAATAATTATAATACATTACTTGTTTCGAAACCTGTCTTAAGAATAATCTAATAATCTCAAACATGCAACATCAATGAAACAAAATTAATAAACTACTTTTCAATCATTTTTATTAACTTCTTCGCTGAATTATTCTATAAATTAAGTAAGAATGTAAATTATTACAGAAAATATACTTGCACGAGTGCGCAGGTATGTAAATAAAATATTTGTTTTATTTCATCGATCTTAAGCAAAGTAGAGGAACAAAATTAAAATAAAATAAATTCCGATCATAACGAAAAAGGTGGATTACCCTTGGAAATGACAGTCAGACATCAGTCAATTAAGTATGAGTGAAAACAATTTTTACTTACAATATGAAGGGACTATAGGGCAAGTTTTGCATTTGGAAAAACAAAAACGAACTCAATGTTTTATTCAAACTTAATATTATGATGATAGAGAGCACATACTACGTATTTATGTATGTACCTTGACTTACATTTTTAACCACTGAAGCGATTTTTTTAAAACTTGAGTCTTCAGTAATTTCCTAGAGGAGATATTGATAATTTTGTTTATCTCCAAGGCTAACGGTGCCTGTCATACAGCCCGTATGTAAAATCTTATTTTTCTCAAAAACGATTTTATAAAAATAAAATACAGGACTGGGTCACACTAACTTCTTCTTATATAAAAGACTAATCCCCAGTTTCACAGTGGAAGCTTAAGCCCCACTTTTGGTTTAAACTTCAGTTCAACAATAAATTTAGTTTCACAGTCCTTGAACAGAGTTCATTCTATAGTTTAAGTTAAACGACACTATTTAAATCTCAATTTGACAACCCCTTCAAGCATTTGAAAATATAATTTATTTTCATTTTTAATTTTTGTTTCCTGTCAGGTCATTGTTTTTTTCTTTTATTCAGATAGAAAGAGAAAAAAATTTACTTAAACTACGTTTAATGAACTGAAGTTCAGATAAGACTGTGAAATCGGACGAGTTGAACTTCAAATTTAAACTCCAGTTCAGGTTCAGCAGAACTTAAGTTTCAACTCTCACTGTGAAACTGGGGGTAAGAATTTAAAAAAATGTTTTTAAAGAAAAACTGTTCATAAGAATAATATTAATTTTCTTAAATCACTAAAACAACTTCTATAGTAGATGGAGCTAAAAATAGGACGCCATGTGATTCAAATATTGGATTATGCAAGAACAAAAATTATAAGTCGTTGCAGTGGTTTCTTAAAAAAATAAGCTTTTATATACAAATTTCTTAAAACATTTTTAAGAACAACTTTTAGAACGCCAACTTCAAGTTTTTATTACTGTACGAATAAAAATTAAATTAACGATAAATATTAAGCCGTTTTTGAGATATAGAATTTCCCAAGAAAAAATACTTTTTTTTTTAAATTCAAAAAATATTTTTTTTTTAAGTTTTGAGATGGAATGCTTTCCAAACTTCTTAAAAGCTTCTCTATAAAAAATTTAATTAAAATCCGTTGTACCGATAATTAGAAATTCAAATTTTCAAGAAATGGACCTAAAGGTTGGTACAGTCAGTAATATCTTAATTTCAAAATTTGTATCAAAATTCTAGGTGCCGTTTTTGAGAAAAATACGATTTTCGAAACCTATTTCTTAACGATTGTATGGTGGGTACCGTTATTTATATATATAGGTATAGTCCAATTTTTTTCCTTGCATCTTGTAGATTGTATTAAGAAACTTTTATTTGTCAAGCTTAGAAAAAAAGTCAAGCATGAGATTTTCGAAGTTTTGAAAAAAAAATTTAATTTTTAAAGAAACCCAAACAATTTTTTTAGAAATTCGAATACACAATTATACTTTAGCATACAAAATTATTAAAATCGGTTCTACCGTTTTTGAGAAAATCATAAACAAAAAATATGTTATCAGCCGTTACCATTAACAACCATTTTCGGATTTTTTTTTCAACAATTACTTAGCTTTAACTAAATAATTTTTTTTTTTATTTTTTTTTTGTTAAAATCTGTGAAATAATTTTTGAGAAAAAAAAATGTCCAACATTGTATGAATTTGAATCAAAATACATATTGTTTCCGTTGTAAAATTTTTTGCAATTAACAATTTCAACCAAAAAAAAACACATGACGTAGCATTTATTATGAAAAAAAAAACTTCAACTTTTCAATTTATACAAAACAAAAAAATAAAGCAATTCATAAGGAACAAGGAATTCATAAAGTAGGCATAATCTTAGTTTTTAAAAAAGAATTAAATTTTTGAAAAATAATTGGCTCCTTTTGTAATCTTAGATTTGCTTGCACAACTTTTTCTTGCAAATGTTATCATACCTGCCTTGTTAAATACTGCCCACTCAATCACTTATCAAAAAAAAGTATAACTGCATCCTTTGCAGCAACTGAATATGCTGAATGATCCTAAGCTAATTGAACATCTTCTTCATCATTTTCATTTTCGGCTAATTCAAAATCCGACAAGATTCTATTAAAATTCCAAGCACCAAGATCAAGCGCTGTGCACTCGACTTCATTGGAGTTCTTGTAATGTACTGGCAAAGATAGATTTCGAAACCAACGAGAATGTTTGGCTTTTCCAATCATAAGGGGTTTTACTTTGTGGCGAACTGAAGCATTAGTGCAAACTAAGAAAGTAATCCTCAGTTTTTCGGTCTTTCTTCCTGGAGCAGACGATGCAACGTATCATTTTCCAGATAGAAGGTTTCAGTATAAGCCTAACTTCTGATTTATCTTGCAGAATGCGATTAAAACGACAGGCCAGTTCTGGCTGAGAAGATAGTTTTTCTCTGGATATTTACAAATAACGAACTCCATATCTTTTTTTTGAATTCTTGAACCCAACCATCGCTAGCGCTTACCATTAATTTGATCGAGTATGGAAAAAGCTTTTTGCTTCAAAACCTGACAGGAAAATTCTATCTAGTCTCAGTCCTCGTAGTTATTTTAGTATGCCTCTTTTAATGTAAGGAACTGACCGTTAATCTGGCTATTCTATACTGCTTGGCCAAAAAACGTTGCCGAAGTACCTTTAAAAATGTAATTTTTACACTTCCAATTTAAATTTATGGGTTACAAGTTTGGCTTACCTGCTGATAGCTTCTGTAGTACGTCAGTCTTTTTTTTTTTAAACCGTTAAATGCTTTCCCTAAATACGCACTTTATGCTTTGCAAACCGCTATAATTTACTTTCTGGACGAATTTCATCTCACAATAACAGTGTATCCCAAAATTAAGAGCTACCATTAACTTGTGCTTTACTGGCCCTAACGCATACTAACTTTTGTGACTGAGTGTAGAATGAAAGTAAAGTGTCTTAAAGCCAACAGAAATGCCCTAGAAACATTGCAGTTCAAACGTACTCCCTTAATACTGAGAAACAAATTGTGTTCACTATATAGAGATTTCAATTGTTCACTATTTCGAGTAGTTCACAAGAATTTAGTTGTATTCACTATACTGGATAGTTCACTCAAACGAGATTCACTATATCGAGCGTCTATTGTATTTTGCTACTGTACCTGCAAATTTCTATTCCTTTGCATATTTCATCAAGATTTGGTCTTTGAATGACACAATTGCCAGTTCATTTCCATTTGTGTCCTTAATTGACCAAAATTCGTTTGTCTTTTTAGAAATAAGCTGATTTTGACCAACTACTGTGTCAGTTCAAAGGCAACTATTTTAAATTGCTTTGGTCTATTCTAAATTAACGTTCATTGTCAACGAATTTTGACAGCTGTCAGTCATCTTCCATTAATTTATTTTATTTTGCTTCTCAATAAAAAATAAATGGTAAAATTGAAATAAAATAATTTTCTTAGGTATAATTACGCTTAAGAAGAAATAAATTGCTTTTACCTTATTTGTGGTGCTTGTTGGCACAGATTTTGAACTGTGGGAAGAAGAAAGCAAAAAAAACTTAAAACCTGAAAAAACCCCACTTCATTTTGGGAACTACCAGTGATTTGGTTCATTTCCATTAACCACTTAAGATTTCATTTCCTGACACTTTTACTTTTTTTGTCCGCAGGAACATTATCATCGTCTTAAGTGGATGGAAAGCAGCTAAAATTGTGGACACTCTTTTCACGGTCTTAGGTTTTTCCTTCTCCTTTTAAGAGGAATCCCCGAAATTGCTAAAATCACTTTTAATTTGAATTATGTCAGCTGTCAAATCTGTGTCTTTAATTGACAAAGGTTGAAACCCATTGGCCAAAATGTTGTCTTTGCATTTTAAAGAAAAAGTGACATTTCGTTTGTCAGTTAAGAAATTTCCTATTGTCTTTTAAATTCGTTGCATTTCATAAGCAAACTATGTTTGACAGTTCAAAGGCAAGTATTTTTGAACTTATCCATTTGACATTTTGTGAAAAGACGCAAACATGCGTTTTCAGTCAGCTGGAAAATGACAAGTGGAAACCTAGCAAGAGCTATAAAGTCGCAAAAATACTTTTGTATATGATTTTTCTTAAATATTTCTCAAGATATTCCAAATAATTTACAAAGTTCACATCATACTCGTATAGGTATGAGTGTTTGCAATTAACACAAAACAACATTTCGATATCATTAATTCTCACGACAACAGTTATGTGTCCCATATAAGAGCACATGGCCATTACTTTTGCCTTGCAGCCATTATACATCAATCTCCAAACGGGTAAACGGTCAAGGCCATATTAATCGCACGATCGCCCTTGGTAACGTGCATTTCTCAATGCAACCGAAACACACCGTAAGTCTGTTCGTCGGTCGTCGCCATATGGCCGCACGAAAACTGTTACAATGTGCTAAAAGCGTGTTGCAGCTTTTCATTGTAAAGAGAGACTTAAAGACCACTGCGGGACTGCAAATATGCATGCATAGTCCTTAGTATGAAATAATTATTTAATTTTCAGTCAATGAACAATTTAATTTGATTTTAGAGCCTTGCTTTTGCTTGGTTTATTTTGACCAAGCTGCGGCTTTTAATTGACACTAATTCGAAAAATATTTTCAACATGGCTTTGTTAATTATATCGCAGCATAACGGTTAAACTGATATACCTATACACGACTTATAATCTATTAGTTTCGCACTTCGAAACGTGTGCATGAGATAGACACCCTCTATTGCCATCGGTCGGGTCCCCTTCAAAACTAGTTCCCGTGTGATTAATGTGAAATGGGAGCTCAAACTAGTTGGCTCCAAGTGCACAAGGCGGTTCAAGCCGGTTCGGTCAGAATGGTCTATTTTAGAGACGTACTATTTTTATTATAAAAAAAAATATAAAAAGTATCTTCTATACTGAATGGATTTTACAGCCAGTTTTTTTTCGCATCGTATATAATATTATAGTCGTGACAATCTCGGTAGCGTCATCTGTAAATGTTTAATGGTCTTGGTCTTTTTAGCCGGCTTGGCGGTTTGTTTTGGTTGTATTTTTTTGGAGACTTTAAACTCGGCTTTATGTGCAACAAACGGTTTTTGCATAATTCATGAATGAATTCAGATTTATTGACCTACCTGGTCACCGATTCAGCAAGTATATTTTTGTTATTGCATTGACTGTGTGTGGTGGATGGTTGAGCTCTTAATATTTAGTCAAGATTTCTGCAAATTAAAGTTTATTAAAGTGAAAAACCTGGTTTAAGATTTATTTGTTGGTGGTCTTTTTTTTGAAATTAAAATATTTCAAAGAAGAATGAAAATGCGGTTTGCGGTGAATTTAAAGAAAAAATTGTTATGCCTTTATGCAAGCTTTTTGTATGGACGGGTTTTGATGTAAGGTCTTCAGTTATGCAAAAATTCCTTTAACGAGGTAGTCATCCGTGAGTCGGGTGAAGGGAACATTTATCTGTAGAGTTTATTTCATTAAGCCATTCGACAAAATGGAAAACTTCCCCATGTTTTGAATCACGAAACTAAATCCTCTTAACTTATAAAAAGCAATATAAATTAAAATAAAATTATTATACAAAATTGTAGATATAAAATGTGTATTTTAACATTTTAGAGCTTCTGAATATTTTTCATCAACAATATCAACAGGACAAGTTTTGCATTTCGACCAAAATCGAACCTGAGATTTCGATCAACGTAGATATTACGATGGTAGAGAAACGAAAAACTTGGGTCTAGCAATTCCGTCTTTGTTTGTATGTCTGTACCTCAACCTGTGATTTTCTTTGAACTTGGTATTTAAGGTTCTTCGGTATTTCCTTAGAGGAGAAATTGAAATATTTGTTTTGAATCCAAAACTAACGGTACCGGCCATACAGCCGTTATGAAAAATTGTATTTATTTCGGAAACGGCTTTAACAATATTAGTAAAAAAAAAATTAGGTATATTTTAAGAAAAATGTTATTAACGATATTTGCCATAGGACGTTTTTTTCTTATTTTGACTTTCTCATTACCGGTGCTAACGATTTTGACCAATATTTCTTAACAAGAGCACTTTTTAAAATAATATTTTACATACAAATATTGGAAAAAAATGTTTGTTTGTTTTTCTTGAAAAATCAATATCTTAAAATCGTGTGAACAGTTAGTTTTTGAAATTATTTCCTAAACTGAATATTATTAAAAACTTTAAATTGACATTCCATTTTTTTTTAAGGAAACATTTTTAAGAAATTTCTTATATAAAACATTAATTAATAATAAAACAATTTTTTAATCTTTGTTTGCATAAATTCATAACTCTCTAGAAATTAGACCAAAATTTTATGTATTTATTATGTCGATAATGAGTAATTCAAAATTTGAAAAAATGGTTCTATGGTAGGTACAAGCTGTAATATCTTAATTTCAAATTTTTTTTTTTTAAATTAAAGATCGTAAAAATTAATTGAAAGAAAAAAATGTTTATCAAAATTCTAGGCGCAGTTTTCGAGAAAAATACGATTTTTGAAAAGAATTTTTTTTAATTTGTATGGTGGGTACATCTTGTAGAAAAAAAATTTGAAATTTTTTTTTAAATTCAAAAAAAATTTTGAAAATTTGAATACACAATTTTATTCAAGTTCTTGAAGAGCTTTAACAAAAAAAATGATCAAAATCGGTTGAACCGCTTTTAAGAAAATCGAAAACAAAAAAAGGTTCTTTGGGGGATACCCTTCATAACCATTTTTCGGAAATTTTTTTTGTATTTTTATTTTTTAAATCTGTCGAACAGTTTTTGAGAAAAAAAAATATTTATAAATTTTCGAAAAAAATCTTATGGTAGGTACCGTTATTTTTGGTCTTAAAAAAAAAAGAAAAAAACGTGTGGGGGAAAAATTAAAAATAATATTTACCAAGTTTAAAGAAAATCGGCCGAGCCGTTTAGGCTGTAGTCGAACAGACAGACAAACAGAATTGCGAGACTCACTTTTTTAGTCTTCGCTATCATCGTAATGTCAACTTTGATCAAAATCACGAGTTCGATTTTTTTTACGAATGCATAACTTGCCTTATAGTAGGGTAGAGCGGGGCTAGTTGGACCACTTTTTTCTTGAAGTCTCATAACTATCATACTATTCATAGTACAACATAGTACAAATAAGAAAAAAAAGCAAATATGTTACCCCAAATGAATAATGCTGCCTTAAATGGATCAAATCCAAGTGGTCCAACTAGCCCCCATAGAGGGGGCATTTTTTAAAAAAAAATGAATTCACAAACATAAATTGAGCTTTGTATTATTGACTTAGAAATGTTAATTCCTAAATTCCTTAGGAACTCTTAGAGTCGTAATCGCTGTTGCAATTGACGCAAATAAAGAAGGGCCCTGCGGAAACAATGCACTTTGTATGAGACCACTTTCGGCAAGTATGGCACTGGATCCACTCCTCACCCGGCAAACTTTCATTGAAAGACTCCATGCACATTAAGCAAAAATATTCCAGTTCTTCAGATACAAACAAATGAAATATGTTTTTTTAAATCAGCGGGGCCACCTGGTCCAACTAGCCCCTCACCTGGTTTGGTTTACATATTTCATCATACACATAAAAATAATTAAAACTATTCAATTAAACACACGAAATATGAAAATACAATATATTCACTAATAAAAAAACTCAGTCCAAAATTCTTTTTTTTTCACTTCACAAATATAAAAACTAATTTTTCCGAATTTTTTACTTTTGTAGTCGAAAAACACAAAATTGTGCGTAGGTAGTTACTGTTCGGGTGACACAATCAAACCGGTTTGGCACGTGTTGGTAAGAGAGAACGCTTTATTCGTGTTTGATCATGTTCTTGTAGTACTTTTGGTTTCTGAGTAATTCGCGTGGTCCAACTAGCCCCGTGGTCCAACTATCCCCGTGGTCCAACTAGCCCCGTGGTCCAACTAGCCCCGTGGTCCAACTAGCCCCGCTCTACCCTACTTATAAGTCGCAAGTAAAAATACTTGTCTTATAGTACTTACCTACATATATGTTTACCGATCAGAAACTTGGAGTGTTTCAACGTTATACAGTTAACTCTTAGTTTGGGAAAGTTTATTTGCTCATTCCTTTCAAAGGACTAGATCTGGAAACTCTTTTGTTTCTTTTTAAATTAGGTATACTTAAGTAGAGTCCGCACTCTGTTAAATATGATAACTTAAATTATGAGTGGCTAACAGAAGTTCATATATACCCCCTAAAAAGTTTATCCGCGGTCCAAATTTAGAGTAAATGATTAAATAGTGGGCCATTACGGCTCGTATGGAGAACCTAAACCTAGTGACTTACAACTCTCAACCATTTTTATAAGTGTCATCAGGAATGGAGGGGACCTACAATTTTCTGCCGATTCCGAATGACTATAATGAATAGCACTTTTCATGACAAGACATATTCTTAGAGGATTTGTCAATTCATCGCAAGAGGCAATGCACCCCTAAAAAACTTTTTTGCAGTGGCTGAGAATCGAACCCAAGACCTTCTGCATGATAGTCCCACACACTTACCATTATGCCAGTACTAGTCAAATTTAAGGTATACACTTTATAAAATGCTTAGAACATCCAAATAAAACTCTCCACCAAAATTCAGTTTTTCGAAATTTGTTCAAAGTTTGGTAATTTTTCGTCTAATTTTCCTGGGCTTTAAGCTGGAATTAAATTTTCGTTTTTTATTGTGCGTTGCTCGTTTTTCGCAAAGCAACACACAACGAAGAGTAATTGACATTATTCGGTTTTTTTTTTCGTTTTTTTTTTTTTTTTTTTAAATAAAAAAAAAAATCTTTTTGGACGAAATGTGCTTCGAAAACGTAAACAAAAATTATCTTCATGCTATTTTTATTGTTTTTATCAGCTTCCAACACATTAATTTAATAAAAAAAACATTAAAATTTATAAGGAACTTTATGTATAAGTATGTCCTGTTTTCAATTTCAACTCTCTTTTTCTCCCTTTTGCTACAAAACTTCAAAGTATCCTGGTATGAAAAACGTGAAGATTGTGCCTTCAAGTATTGCACTATAGACTATAATATAAGACAATGTTTAAATTCACAAACACGTAGTTCCTTGTTCGGGTAACATCGTACACTGAAAATTCAAAGCTGTTTTGAATTTTTCGTTCTTCATTCGTTTTTTGGTTTTATCATTTTCACTTTTATGTCCAGTTAAACAAAATTATATGTCTACTAAAGAATTTCAAACGAAATTAGAAACATTGAACTTAAAAAAAAAAAAATAGAAAACCGAACAACGGGCAATGAACAATTCAGACAGAGCTGCTACTCAAACTTTTTTGGTTATGTCATATTATTTGACCAACATCTCAAATTGGATTTCCTTGTCTACATATGGAATTCTTTGAATTTGAATCATTGTAGGGTAAAGTGTTTTGTCTGGAATGATTAATTAAATATTCCTAAGCACTCATGTCTAAAATAGCTGTTCTTACTTTTTTGTTATTTGTTTTGAATAACTTTATCAATGTTTAACTTGTTTTAAATCAAGATAGTCGTATCTCACTCCAAATCCCGTTTATTTAAAAATCAATATCAATATAATCGAGTAAGTTCTCAGAATATTACGTAGTTAAGAAGGTACATTGGCTTATTGACTATATGTACATACATACCGCACCTACCCATACTCACATACTCATAGTATCTCATACAATAATAAATAACCATTTATACCATATAAACGTTTTGTTTTGAACCTTAAATTTTATACTCAAAAAAAAAACATTTATTATCTGTTTACTCGTTGAGCTTAGCCAGTTCTCGCAGTCCATCGGTCGTATCGTCACCGGTCACAGTCACAGCATCCTCAGCCCAAAAAAATCCCAACAAACGAATCCACATTCAAACTAATGGAAGTCAACAATCACTTACCAATCCACCTTCATCTCCACCTCCACCCCCACCCTCGGAACCAACGACGACGCCAAAAGATCCATCTCACGCAGGTACCTACATACAAACAACAAGACAACAAAACTTGTCTCAAGTCCCAAGTAGGTGGGCAGACGGATTTTTATATGTTTGCATTGTGTCTCCTTCTGAGGTCATCTCAAGAACGGAGAAAGAGGGCAAACGTCTAAAAGAGTATGCGAGGAGGGAGGGCAAGCAGAGAATATACATACATACATACAAACATACACTAAAAGGTGAATCGATCACTTTTGTTTATTTACCGTAATCTATATGTATCTTTAATGGAAAGGGTTTTTTTACTCATTCCATTTGTCGAGAGAAAAACGAATTCGATTTTGTTTTCATTGCGGTGTGCTAAAAACAAAACCAACTACAAAAAGAGGAATTTTGGTAGATACGACGTAGGTGTACACTGTACAGGCCGATGATAGCCCGGACCGTATGATGTTTCAAGATACTGACGGAATTACTTAAAACCTGAGGAGGACAAATGATTCATCCTGCAAGTTTCGATTTGCCCATATTTTAGATGAATTCATTTAAATTCAACGTGACACATTTAAATTTGTGTTGAGGTCATACTCATTTATTAATTTGGTATTAAATTTGATGACTAACAATATAAGTTCAGAGTTTAAGGAGAGTATAACAGAAGAAAAATATTTAAGGCCTTTGTACCCATTCACCTCATGCTACTTGCATTCCACAAGGTAATTCACCTCACCTATCCCAATGAAAATAAAATGAACAAAAGGGTTAGAATTTTAAAATTGAAAGTTATTAGGGAAAAATGTTCGAAAGCATGAATTCAATTTTCTAAGAAATTATATTTTTAAATTAAGATATTTAAAAAAAATTAGAACAAAAATTGTTAAGTCAATTTTAATTTTCAAGTGTAGAATAGACCAAAAAAAATAATTTTCAGAAAAAGAGTGGGCCAAACACAAGTTTCTTTTTAAAAATGCAGTAAAATGAACAAAGTTAAATTTTGTCCATGTATTATATGGCTTTATTAGAAAGATCAAACATTCGCATTAACTATGGAACACAATGTCGTTCAAGTGAATGGTTATATGCCTTCAATTTTGCTGAGTCAATTGGACCTTTTAAGCGAATAATCCGAGATCTTTGTGCTGAATTCTACGCAGGCTAGTGCGTGAAATGTTGAGCTGTTGAGATCAATGGCGAGTTTAGATTCGTTAATTGAGTCTCACACTCTAGGCTACAGGAGCCACATTCTCGTCTCTTTGCACCGTACAACGACGGGAACCGTGAGTTTTCTCCACTAGCATACCATTCTCACGAATTTTTTGCACAAACTTGCGTACAGCCGGCGAGGTGAGTGCTTCATTTCGGCCAAAACTTCTTTTCAAAAAACGCACTACAGGGGCTACACAGATTTTACTTTGGAAAAAATGTTTCAATACTTTTCAATGTTGTTCAAGCGTAAAGCGACTCACTTCATTCAGCGGATGTATGATACTGACTTTCTGTCAAGATTTCGAGCGGGAAACAGCTGTCAGTAATCTATGATTTAAAAAGAAACCAATAGATGGCCTTAACTGTATATCATCTGTCCTTTATTAAAAATTAAATTTAAGTAAATTTAGTATGTAAAGTTATTTGAACTTCTTCTGTTTAAGAAATTGTAATTAAAATCAGCTTAAAAGCCTTACAATCTATTATATTTATTTTTTTTAATTTAAATCTGTTTTATCATTTTTGATTAAACTAGAAATTAGCATACTGTGGGAGGCACTATCAATGATCACTTTTCGGCAAAAATGTTTAACAAAAGGTAGCTTTTAATATATGTAAATTTATTTTTTGAATTTAAAAAAAAAATTAATTTTCAGAATAATAATATTTTTCATTATACCCAGATAAATTTTATGGTACTAACTTTTTAATTGCCATACATCCATACATTAAAGAACTATACTCATAAAAGAATCGAACACAAGAATTTGATCAGACTTTTTTTTTTATAACTAACGCGCACTCAAGGGTATGTTACTTTCCCTAGAATGATTATCACAGTACGAGCGTTAGGAAGGATTTAAAGGGAGAAACCTAGGCACATTAGTTTTAAATTTCTAAATATTACAATGGGAAGGAAAAAATAGAGCTAGGTAGAGCATTTCACCTTCGAGTAGTCCGACTGCAAAAAGAATCTCTGTATTTCACAGTGCGCCCTAAGTTAAGGGTAAGCTGATGAACATTTTTAATAGCGCGAGTATTACAATTAAATTGTTTAATGGAGGAATGCGATTGGCTATTTCGCTAGAACACTCTTTAATTGAATTTAATTGAATAACGGTAATACAAGGAAAGACAAGAATAATTTCGCAGGACTTGATATTAAGATGATAGAAGGGATGAAAAAAGTGGATTCCGAAATTCTGTCTGTCTGCTCGACTACATCGCAAATGACTCAGTCGATTTTCCTTAAACTTGGTAGACAGCATTTCGAAATAATAGAAAATATTTTCTCTCCTAAAAACTTTTCCAAATATAAAAATAATCCAAGAAATTTCATTTAATAAGAGCTAGTTAATATGTAGTTGTAAAAATTAAAAAAAAAATGTTTATTATTTGTATGAAGGTTTTTATAATATAAACTCTATATCAGCTGTCGGCAACCTTTTTAAGTAGTCGGGCACAGTTTTGAAATCCAAAAGTTCAGCGGGCACCACCCAATGAAAAATCAATTTTTTAATATGGCAATAATATTAAATAAAATTAAATTTATTTCATTTATTATTTAAATTCAATGTGAAGTTTGACAAATAATTCGATATGGCAGTTCTTAGGCATTGGTCCAAATGAGCAGCTGCAAGGGTCGTTCGGTACTTCGATTTTATGAACTTCATATTTGAAAACACACATTCCCAAAAATATGTGGATGCGCAAAGAGAGCTAAATTTTAAAGCACAATTTCTTAACAATGGGTAATTACATTTGCTAACCAAGCTCCAAAATTTTTCATCGTGATAATATGACTTTAATTCGATGTCATTTGTCAAATTTATAATTTTCAATTCTAGGTCCTCCTTATTTAAAATATCGAAATAGTTTGCAATTTTAATAGCAATATCGTCATCCAGTTGGGTAAAAGAGTTAATGAAGAATATAACGATTTTTTCTAAATTATTGAAATCTTCAAATCGGTTATTAAATTCTTCCAATAAGGAATCCAAATGTTTGGCAAATTGATGAGTTGGGGCTTTTCCATCCCAATAATTTTGAATTATTATTTTTACATTTGGAAAATAGGAACAATTGTCCTTCTCCACATGTGTTTTCCAGAGTTTTAATTTCACCTTAAATCAATCGTTGAAGCAATATGGTGATTTTTTCCTTATAATGTCAAATTTAGTTCTTTTAATTTTAACGTTAAATAAGTTATTACTACGTTTTCACCAAGAGTAAATCCGGGATTTAGGTGGATTTACCATAAATCTCCTTTAAATCTCGTAGATTTACCATACAAATATAAATCACCTCAAATGAAGATTTAAAATAAATCTCCTTGAAATCTTCTCGCAATCAGAAGATTTGCAAAACAAACAAACCTTATTTTATAGAACTCACCTATGTACAAGTTAGCCCACTTTCTTCATTGACAATCAACACAAAATAGAAATATCTGTCAAACTTGTTGTGTTTGGTTATTTACTAAAAGGCCACACTTTCTAGGACAAAATCTAAGTTTTTATACAAAAAAGAACTAATTATTTTAATTGATATAACAACTTACAAAAAATGGCAGAAACAAAAAAATCACGCAAAAGCTGGGGCCCGAAAGACGAAAAGCTTTTAATGGAAGTGTGCGCTAGTATAATGTTTCTCAAGCACTACTGGCGTTTTTTTCTATAAATATGGATTCTTCTATCCAATGCACCAAATATCCCTTTCATTACATTTTTCAGAATCAAAAGGTGTGATAACAATACTCGTAGTTTTAAAGTTGTAATACTCATTTTTTTAAAGTGTTTATTGAAAATACACTATTTTTTTCATCAACTCACTTAACAAAATATAGTGTCCTCAGTAAAAATATAATTTAAAATGTCATAATGCGGGCATTTCAAGACTATCTCACGGGCACTTTGGTGCCCGCGGGCACTTCGTTGCCGACCCCTGCTCTGTATACTACTGAAATAAATCAGCTAAGTAGAAGACTTAGCACTATGATTAGACTTGTTGAATTATTGATTTAAAATACCTTTTTTTTTATTTTTTGGCCTTAAAGTCCACAAAAATTGGCGTTTATTATTTAATTTTGCCAAAAGTAAAACAGTTGATTAATTTTTTGTAACTCAAAGATTTTTAATTTTTCGAATAAATAGTATTTTTTATTAAAATTTTCAAACAATAGTTTTTTGGTTAAAAAAGAATTCCAAGTTTTTATTATTTTTATAACTCGAATATCACATACCTACTCAATTTTTTTTAGACTTGATAATCAACAGTAAATGTAATCAAATGAAAAAAAGATTGTTTTTCAACCTAAAAATTACGGTTCCCACCATACAAATGTTAAAAATAGTTTTCGAAAATCTTGTTTTTTTTTTTTCTATAAATTTTTTCCTGTTTCGCTTAATTTTCCTGATCTATAATCCATTAAAAGTGATATAGTGGCATAGTGGTTAGTATATTAAACTGTCATGCAGACGGATTTCGGTTTGATTCTCAGGCACAGCAAAAAGTCTTTAAGGGGTGATTGCCTCTTTAGAGAAAATCACGATTCCTTCAAGTCTGTCATAACTTTTAGACATTCGGAATCAGCAAACACATTGTTAACACGCAGAAAGATATAGTTGAGAGTTGTTGTAAGTTACTACGAGTAGTTAAGGTTCCCTACGAGCCGTAATTCAATAAAAATAAAATGTATGACTGGATCGCACGAACTTGCTCTTATGTAAAAGAATCAAAAATTTTAAAATCAATGTTATTAGAGAAAAACTGTTCATAAGCATTTAATTCATTTTCAAAACGACCAAAACACCTTCTTTTGTAGTTGGAGCTAAAAACAGGATGCCATGTTATTCCAGCGAATATTAGTTTATGCTAGAACAAAAATTATAAGTCGTTGTAGTGGTTTCTTAAGAAAATAAGGTCTTTTATACAACATTTTTAAAACAATTTTAAGAAAAAAATTTGGTATGCCAACTTATAGTTCTTATTACTGTACGAATAAAAAATTCATTTTCAAAAAATATATTGACCCGTTTTTTAAGATAGCGAATTTTCAGAAAAAAATATTTATTTTTAATTCAAAAAATATTTTTTTTTAAGTTTTGAAATGCAATGTTTTTCAAACTTTTTAGAAGCCTCTCTGTAAGAAATTTAATCAAAATCCGTTAAGTCCGTGCAGTCAGTAATATCTTGGTTTCATTATTTTTAATTGCGATATAGGTACGAGTACTATAGGGAAAGTTCTGAGTTTGGAAAAAAAATCGAACTCGAGATTTTGATCAAAGTTGACATTACGATGATAGCGAAGACGAATAAAGTGGGTCCGACAATTCCGTCTGTCTGTCTGTATGTCCATATGTCTGTATGCCTGTATGTCTGTACCTCGATCTAGAGCCTAAGCCGCTGGAACTATTTTCTTCAAACTCGGTACTTAAGGGTCTTCGGTGATTCCCTAGAGAGGAAATTGAAATTTTTTTAGCTCTA
Organism: Philhelius festivus; assembly: GCA_963931855.1. Classification (NCBI taxonomy): domain Eukaryota; kingdom Metazoa; phylum Arthropoda; class Insecta; order Diptera; family Syrphidae; genus Philhelius; species Philhelius festivus. The sequence continues at coordinate 29,375,110 of OZ007556.1, read as the reverse complement.
AAACTAACGGTATCTACCCCCCATACACACGTAAATGCATAACTTCATTTATCTCGAAAACGGCTCTTACGATTTTGATAGAGAAAAATATGTGTAATATTATGGACATGGACTACATTTTGGTCAAAAAAAATCGGGGAAAATGATATTAACGGTACCTGTCATGGAACGGTTTTTATGATTTTCGAATTTCTCATCAACGGCGCTAACGATTTTAACCAAATTTTTTACGCAGAAGCTCCTATGTAGTTGAAAAAATACAATCTATAACTTTTTTCGAAAAAATAGTTTTTGGAGTTTTAAAAAAAATAATACAATTTTTTTTTTAAATTCAATATCTTGAAAACGAGTAAACGAATAAATTTTTAAATTACGTTATAAAATACATATATTTTAATAAATACTAACAATTTGCATATGAATTGTATTTATAAAATAACGGGTGATTTTTTTGAGGTTAGGATTCTCATGCATTAGTATTTGACAGATCACGCGGGATTTCAGACATGGTGTCAAAGAGAAAGATGCTCAGTATGCTTTGACATTTCATCATGAATAGACTTACTAACGAGCAAACGAGCGAATTTTCAGTGAATGGGCCCTAGAAAAGTTGGCAGAAAATCCGCTTTTTTATCGACAAATTTTGTTCAGCGATGAGGCTCATTTCTGGTTGAATGGCTACGTAAATAAGCAAAATTGTCGCATTTGGAGTGAAGAGCAACCAGAAGCCGTTCAAGAACTGCCCATGCATCCCGAAAAATGCACTGTTTGGTGTGGTTTGTACGCTGGTGGAATCATTGGACCGTATTTTTTCAAAGATGCTGTTGGACGCAACGTTACGGTGAATGGCGATCGCTATCGTTCAATGCTAACAAACTTTTTGTTGCCAAAAATGGAAGAACTGAACTTGGTTGACATGTGGTTTCAACAAGATGGCGCTACATGCCACACAGCTCGCGATTCTATGGCCATTTTGAGGGAAAACTTCGGAGAACAATTCATCTCAAGGAATGGACCGGTAAGTTGGCCACCAAGATCATGCGATTTGACGCCTTTAGACTATTTTTTGTGGAGCTACGTCAAGTCTAAAGTCTACACAAATAAGCCAGCAACTATTCCAGCTTTGAAAGACAACATTTCCGAAGAAATTCGGGCTATTCCGGCCGAAATGCTCGAAAAAGCTACCCAAAATTGGACTTTCCGAATGGACCACCTAAGACGCAGCCGCGGTCAACATTTAAATGAAATTATCTTCAAAAAGTAAATGTCATGGACCAATCTAACGTTTCAAATAAAGAATCGATGATATTTTGCAAATTTTATGCGTTTTTTTTTTAAAAAAGTTCTCAAGCTCTTAAAAAATCACCCGTTATTTAAGAGACATTCAGTACACAGAAAACATGTTTCAGTGTGTCTGTATGTCTGTACCTCTCTCTACAGCCTAAAGCTACATATGTTCCTCAATACAGGTAGTTAAGGGTCTTCGGTAATTCCCTTGAAGAGAAATTGAATTTTTTTTTAGCTCCAAAACTAACGGTACCTCCCATACAACCGTAATGCATAATCTTATTCATCTCGAAAACAGTTCTAACGATTTCGATAAAAAATTAGGGGTGATATAATGGACATGGGCTACATTTTGGTCAAACAAATTTTTGGGTCAAAATGTTATTAACGGTAGTACCTGTTATAGAACCGTTTTTTGATTTTTTGACTTTCTCATCAACGGCTCTAACGATTTTAACCAAAAAGTTGTAACATTAGCCCCCTTAAGTTTAAAATAATATTGTATATAAAAATATTCGAAATTTTATTTTTGAGATTTTTGAAAAAAAAAATTCCAAGTTTTTTTTGAAAAACCAATATCTTTAAAACGTGTGAACGATTATTTCTTGAAACTATTTCTAAAATCTATACTACTAAATACTTAAAATTTGGCATCCCAAATTTTGTTCTCGAAAAATTTTAAGGAAATTTGCTATATAAAAAATTAATTTAATATTAAAAAGATTAATCAAACGGCAATTCCATGCATTTGAAAATTTTTATCTCATTAAAACCATGTTTTATATTTATAAAATCCATTTCAAATTCCAAAGTACTTTTATATAAGAGCAAGTAGGTACGATCCAGTCGTGCATTTTATTTTTATTGAATTAGAGATTGTAAAAATTTATCGAAAGAAAAAAATTTTTATCAAAATTCTAGGTGCCGTTTTGGAGAAAAGTACGATTTTCGAAAACCATTTTTAACATGTTTATGGTAACTGTCGTTATTTTTAGGTAAAATACTGATAGTACCTACCATAGAACCACTTTTTTAATTTTTGACTTTCTCATTATTGGCATAACGGATTTAATTAAAATTTTGAATACAGGAGCTTCTTAAAAGTTTAAAACAACCATTGCATATAAAGAATAACAATTTTTTTTTTTGAGATTTTTCAAAAAAAAAATATGTTTTTTTAGTCTTGCATTTTATTTTCTATTTTAAAGCAGATCGTTCTAATTCCAGATTGTAAAAATTTTTCTGTTTCTTTGCTGGTTTCTTAACGACTGAATTTCAAACATTATATTCAGGTTTACATGCACTAGATGCAAAGCTTAAAAACAATCGACCTATCGATATGTTGAAATGGCGACCTCTGGAAGTCTAGTCCTGAGGGCCACTTAGTGCTGAACTGCGCCTTTTCGATACCATAACTCATGTAAACCTGTGGATGGAATTGTTATGGAAAATTGTGGATATTCTCACGGAGTCATCCTATTTGAATTCAGTTCTAAAAAAAGAAAGGATTTAGTTGGTTTTGAGGTCTCTTATTGTGTGTTTGCTTTTGCACAAACATCTGGAATTTGAATCATTCAGTCAACCGGACAACCACAATCATCCGACACCATCTACACTGTGCCAAGCTAGGCAGCTTCTTGACTGGAGCTGAATCAGTATACCCAATCCGATTGAGTGATCATCCGGCCCCCGCGTCGTGAATTTCCTTCAAAGCCCACAATCTGCTAGCTCGGGATCTAAAGAGTCAAACGGAGAGTACGGTATAGAAGTAATCGAAGTTCCTCTTAGGGCCATTTGGTCGGGTTGAGGAAAGAGATCAAGTCTTTGATCTTCATTTCCAAAAATTTACCAATGTCGTCAAAAACGCCCTTCCTAATGAATGTGGTCTAAATTTGGGCGTACTGTATAGAAATAACTATTTCATTGACTTGTAAACTGAAAAACCAAACTCAAGAATTATAAATTTATAGATTAAGATAATGTTAGTACGAGTAAGAGTTAAACATTTTTACCGCAAATCATCCCTAAATTATTTATCAAAATTCCATACCTTTCCCTTCAATCAAAATTCGTCCACTAAATTAAGGAAATATATTTGCATTTTTCGAAACATTTTGGATAGAAAAAAACCATATCAAATGTTAAGTTCACAATGGTTCTAAGATACTTACATGAATAATATACATCCATGCATAATGAATAAGTTCTTGTTACGCTTAAATTTTTATGATTATTTTTTGCTTTTACTCTGAATATTTTCAATAATTAATTTTGTTAAAAGAGCTCCAATAAATGGCACCTTTTTTATAGCTTCATTTTCTGCTTTCAAACCCACAATCCAATTTGAATAAATGTCTGCATTTAAAATTCTTATGAAAAATGATTTTCAAATATTTGTTTAATTCAAACAAAAATTCTTAGTTCAAATTTGTAGCCGTGACTAATTAAGTCATTTATAATATTGTTCAGTTTCTCTCGCATGATTCGTCGATACTTTTATAAAACTTTTAAATACATATTAAGATCCCATAGAGTTTTCCTCTGATTTATTTTCTTTTAAAGAACGTTAAATAATAATTCTAGTATTAATCGGAGATTGGGGATTTAATCAAATGAAGATTGATTTACTTTTCGTTATAATAAACACTTTGTGATTAGTCATGCTAGTTACAGTAGGTTTACAAATTTTCTCATATTTAAACCATTTTACAGATCTCTGATTAATGATCATAATTCTTATAAGAAATAAAGCCATTATAGAATCCATGGTAAAATTGTAATCTGGTCATGGATGATTTAGATAAATATTATATCTCTTAATATTCTGTTATGTTAATTTAAGAATCTAGAATTATAATTTTTAACATCATACGAGTACATAACTAAAATAACTAAAATTTGATGATATTAGGGAACATTATGGTTTTTGAGATTATGCTACTTTTAAGGTACTGAAAATATCGAAATTATTATTTTTAAACGCATAATCTCAAAAGTTATTTAATTAAGAGCAATTCAATTAATATTTCATAAAATACCTTCTGTACACTACTTATCCTTGACCAGATTTGCACCAAACCTGGATACCATATACATAGCTCTTCAGACGATTAATTCTATGGCCATCGCAACGTATGTACATACGAAATTATAAAATTGAATTATTATACCAGGGCACTCCGGAATCAGAGGCAACGAAGCTGCAGACCTTGCAGCTAAGGATGCTATTAAATATCCACTTATTTTTGAGACGCCAAACTTTTACCAATTGACCCGAAAATTATTCCTACACCAGCAGAGGAAAGACATTGCAGATACTTGGAAAAGTTGTCAAACATTCCTTCGCACTCATAACCCTCATTACCACCGAATCCCGTACAACAGTCTATTTACAAGAGAAGATTGTATCAGATTACTACGAATCAGAGTTGGAAAAACAATCTTTGCGTGTGAACATTGTCAAACAGTTCTCTCTATATGGCATATCTTTGTTGAATGCCCCTTGTCTCGTCAAATCGATGTATCATCAGTAAGCACATCTAACCAATTATCGAGAATACTTAACCCAGCTGATTATAAGTCTATACAACGATTAAAAAATGCAACAGAAGCACATGATAAATATAATGAAATATAGTTTTTACTATTCACTTTTTTTTTCAATATAAATTATCTAAAATTTTGATAAAAGTACTATGTTAAAATTAAAACAGTAATTTCAAAAATTTTCTCTTAAGCCTTTGTTCTAAAAGACGGTGTCATTTATGGCCTTGCTGCCCAGACGCCTTTAATAAAATAATTTGTAAATTAATTTGTAAATTATTTGATTAAATAAATAAATAAATAAATAAAATCAGGCTGATGTATTCTAATACTCTCAAGTAGTGTATAGGCTAAATGGCAGCCCTCACACTCTTAACATTGTCTTAGCATTTTTCTTAATCTTCATGCACTCTTTAAAGCAATGCTATAGGAGTTTGCACGATATTGTTCGAATGTTTCGTTTGTAGGCTGGCATGATCGTTATGAATAAAATATCTAGGGTATTGCCACAGGAGGGTACCAAATCGAGAGAGCGCCTTGGCCACATTAAATCGCTTCTTAGAGATATGAATCACCCAGAGAATCTGTCTCGCAAAAGTCCATACTAACTCTTGCTGTATGGGCTCTGGCTTCATTCTACTGAAACCAGACAACTTCCACTTCCATCAGTTCCAATTCGGGCAAGACAAAATTCCGAAACATGGTGAGGTAACGGAAATAAATCACAGTAGCCGCTCGATTAGTTTCTTCAAGTAAGGACCGATGTCACTATCGCAGTGTAGGGGTACCGGAAACAGATGGTGGCAGTGCAAAGACGCGGAGCTCTACGTGCGGCCAGCTCTTACCAAACGGTGTCGGAACCAGCCGTTCTTGTAGTCGCTGGAGTGACTCCTAGCGATGGAAAGGAAGTATGTCTTCGACAAAAAGGCGGAAATGGGAGGGGAAGCGGCATCTGAGGAAGCTAAGAAGCTGACGACACAGAAGTGGCAAGAGCGTTGGAGCTCAGAAAGCAGAGGACGATGGACGGTGAGGCTGATCAGGAATGTGGTTTAGTGGAAGGACCGGAAACATGGTGAGCTTAACTATTGCATCACCCAGTTACTCACCGGACACGGATACTTCATCGCCTTTCTCCACAGGATTGGCAAAACGAGCAGCCCAGCCTGCCGGTATGGGGACTCTCAAAAAGATGACGCGCAACATTAGTTCTTTGCCTGCAGAAGATGGGAACCCGAAAGAGAAGAACTGAAGAGAAACATCAGAATCATCACTCCAGAGAACATTGTCGAAAAGATGCTGTCCAGCGAACAGAACTGGAACAAGATCTGCACCTACGCCAACTGAGCTGTTCCGCGAGACAGCGTGAGCTCACAATGGGTAATAAAACAGGACCCGCCCTCTTGAAGTAATACGAAAGTGGTTCCGAGGGGGTGATCGTCGAGACAATTTTGGAGGTTAAACCGGTATGCCGTTATAAGGTTTAAATCCCTTGGAGAGTCCCGCACACGGGGAGGTATGGATACCTCCTTATGGTTCGTCAAGCATTCCTCCAAAAGTAAAAAAAAAAAGAAAAGTGTAGAGGTCTCTTTTGGAGCTCTTTGTGGTACGTCTCACTTCAGAGAATCAGAGAGAAGATATAGTCCTAATCCAAAAAACCTTGCATTGTGCCAAGGAACTAAGGACTTCTGGGAACTACACACCATATGCAGCGGACAGTAGTGAACCTATATCATGCATTCTAGTGAAAAAATGCATTAATATATTTTTAATCTCTGATTTCAGCGATAGAGATATCACAACCGCTAAGCTTGAAGGCTTATACATACTAACTAGTGTCAGCGCTTCTTGGCCGCGACCGATTGGGCCCTCTCTCGGGACAAACACTGGAGTGAATCATCGTTTATGCAAAAGGGCAGAAGATCAGCTTCATTATTGGGAGCGATACTAATTCCCATCATACAGTATGGGGTAGTACCGATATCAACGATAGGGGTAAGTCTCTTCTTGATTTAATTCTAAGTACTAAGTCTATTATTTTTTTTTTATAATTAACGCGCACTCAAGGGATTATGACTATCCTTTAAATGTTGGTTGAACACAGTGCGAGCATTTAGGAAACAGTGGGAGGATTGAGTAGCAGAAACCGATGTACATTCGAAAGTATATATAGAAAGTAATGTAAGAGATGAACCTACATTTGTTACTAGAAATACACATTAAGTTCTAGATATTACTTTAGTCTCCGATACCATTCCACATGTGATTATGTATTGGAAAGAGTATCTAGAGAGCATTCATTCTCTGACGGCAGATAGATCCAATTCAGTGACGAAAACTCTTGAAGGTCTAGTCAAACCTAAACTTCTAAGTCATTCCTCCAACATAAACGAACTTGACAGTAAAGTCAAGGATATCACTGCACTAAATAAATCCTGGGAAATTTGATGTCCACTTGCACATGGTAGGGGAAAAGCAAACTACACTGGTGGTACTCAGGCCTCGAAACGATTAGAAAAAAAAAACTTTTCAATCGAGGAAAAAGTACTAGACAGGCTAAGACTCCTCCAAGGAATCCCTAAAAGTATATAAAAAAAGAATTGGGGAAATAAAAAAGATCCTCCTGGATAATATTCTGTGATAACACAGAAGAAACATCCGAAGTATCTAGATTGAGAAAAATCCTTTCAGCTAATCCAGTGATGCCTAGCTTCTTGAAAAATGCTGAACCTGCTTCTAGATATCAATTTCTCAGGAAGCTTCGAGACTTTTAAAAACGCCAACAATAATATGCCTAGCAATTCCTTAACTTATCCAAAAGCTTTGATTACGAGGGTAGGTCAATAGGGTAGGTAAACAATATACATACAAATCAGCAAGACCAGACGGCATAATACCAACCGAAATCCAAAAGTCTTGCTTAGAGATGCCAATCCTAGAGATGCTCTTTAATAGCCGTCTAAATTTAGTCCATATACCTGTGCTATAGAGAGAAGTGAGAGTTGTATTTATACCCTAAGCGGCCAAATGTTCCCATGTAGAAACAAAAAATCTCAGACTTATTAGTCTATCAACATTTTGTTCTCAAAACTTTTGAACGACTGATTGATATCCATTTAGGAGCAACCATTAACACTAGACTTCCATCTTCGGGAAATCTGTGGAAAGGCTACATACCCTAGTTAAAACCTTTGAATACTCCCACTATCATAATGAATATACTATGGTTGCGTTCTTGAATATACAGGGCGCTTTTAACAATTTCGAAACATTTGCATCCACGTCTGCACGTCATTTCTAAATGTAGAAAATTCGTTTGAGGAATTGATCAATAAGATACTTACTAGAAAGATTATTAACTCAAAGCTAAGCGGGTTTTCTGGAAGAAAATCCGTCAAAAAGAGGACGCCGCAGCGTCCTAACTCCCTTTCTTTGAAATTTGGTAGCCAATTATCATTATCAGATATCTGGAAGCGGAGGGCTTCAGAGTGATTCCCTATGCGGATGATATTGCTATTACCGTATCAGGAAAGCATCCTATTCCTAAGACCCTAAAAGATCTCTAAAAATATGCTTTAAGCTAGCTAATGAACTGGGCCGATTGGTGTGGACTGGGTGTTTGCCCTCATAAAACAGATCTCAATTAAAGGCATACCATTCTCCGATGAAGCAAAATACTTGGTGCTTAATATTTTAGATAAGAAATTAAATTGGAAACTTAACATTCAAGAAAGAGTTAAAAAGTCCACAGTGGCACTCTTCTAATGCAAACAAGCCATTGGCAATAAATGGGGGGTTTAATAACGCATTACTCACTGGCTACACACCCCGGTAAAAAGACCGATTCTAACATATGGCGTGGTAGTATGGTGGGCAGCTCTAGATAAAAACACTCATTGCTTAATACTAAACAAGATTCAACAGTCAGCTTATCTGTGCATGGACGGAGCACTTCGCATAACTCTTTCCGCTGCACTGATGAATATTCTGTTTTATCTAACATCATTCCTTGATAAATTCGGCAAACAAACAGCTGCAAACACAGTTATTCCTCTAAAAACCTCATCGCGGTGGGTCAATAATGCAATTGGCCACTCCATTATCTTGACCTCATTTGGTTCACTTCCAAGTAGTATCGATTACACCATCCGATCCCTTAGATTGATTTTGATAAAGAATTTTAGGTACCCATCCCTTCTAGAGAAATCTGGGAGAACTTGGCATGCCTGAACGATGCTTTAATTCATATTTAAGCCTTTGGATTAAACACTAATGATGGGTTTGGTGCAGGTGTATACTCAGATTTCCTAAATTTAAGTCTCTGTTCTCTTCTTCTCAATCACTGTAGTGTTTAAGGCCGAACTTTTGGCGAATAAAGAAGTCCCGTTTTGGCTCAAGGAAAAGGTGTTATCAATCAAAGATATCCGCATCTTCTCGACAGCCAAGCAGCATTTAAACCTCTTGATTCTGTCTCTATCCTTTAACTACTGATCGTCTCTGATGGAGATGACCTAACAGTTAAACATTCACATCTGCTGGGTGCCAGGCCACAAGGACATTTCAGGAAATTGAAAAGCTGACGGATTCACCAAAGTGGAACATTGATACCATTATTTCCAGATAAGGAAAATATAGGTATTACCATCGCTAAACATAGGCTAAAGCGGTATGATATACAGAGATGGTAAGTGACCAGCTAATTAGGGACAAAACAGATTTGGCCAGTGCTGAACCTGAAGCGCTCCAAAGGTTAAATATCTTTAAGCAGATCGGACATGTTCTCCCTAATAGGTGTTCTAACAGGTCACTGTTTGATAGGCGAGTACGTAATGCGGAGTGGAATTTATTCTAACGAATTTTGCAGAAGCTGCATGGACGAAGAAAATGAGGAATCGATTCCTCATCGTCTTTGTTTATGTCCTGCTTTATCACAAAGACGTAGAGACGGGAGATTTTTACTGTAATGGTTTTAGTGATCTGGCTAACACATACATAGATACATATATGCAATCTCTCGCGCTTCATAAGGAGCTACAATTGGTTTAACGATTAGGGAGAAAAGTATGCAAGATCCAATGTGGTATCACAAACGACCAACGCATGATGTGTCGGCCCTCCTGCTCCCTCTATCCTAACGTAACCAGTAACGTATATTTAGCATATTAACGCATTTGATGAGGTGCAAATGTGCCTCGTCAGAGAAGAAAACGATCACGTCTCGAGGCAACGCAGCAAGCTAACGAATTATCTGGCTTCAAAATCATTTGCCGACAATTCATGGACGACCATCATCTTCTCGGGTGTAAATCAAGGGTACTCACTTGTTTTCCGAAGTAAGCACTTGGGAGATTTTTCAAATGCAGTTCGTATCTTCTCGATGTTTTCTGGGCTAGAAATCCTTCACTGAGGATCTTTTTAAGAAGTTTTGGACACACATTTCCAGTGCACTGGAAGACATTAATCCACCTTAGAATTTCACATGGGAACTCTACCTTGATATTGAAATGTTAATAGAAGGTACGGTGCACTCGAAAAATCGATCGGGCATTTGAAAAATGATTGGCACAGAAAAACTCGCTGTTGAACAGACCAGTCCATCTTGGCGTTTGAAACTATTAGCACTTAGTTTCAAATGCCAAAACAGAGTGGTCTTCCCAAAAAACAATCTACGACCGTTAGGAACGATGTTATGATCTATTTAAATCGCTCTGTCTGCCATGGTGCCCGGCATTAACTAATAATATAAATAGTATTAACTAAATATTATAATTATCGTTATAAGCATAAGACGCGCTTTTAATTGAAAAAAAAAACTTAATAAATGATTAAGCGTGGAAAATGCTGGATGAATAAAACGTCTTAAATAAACTATTGAAAAATAAAATGAGGACATTTTTTTGCCAAGCAAATAGATGCATGTTTAATTAATAAACATTTCTTTTCATGCACACTTATTCACTTGAAGTGCATTAAAATGTCAGTCACTCTGTAATAGAGAAGCCACTTAAAAAAGCTCATGTTTTAACACTCCATATCACCAAGTGCCACATTGCGTCAAGTGCTTATGGCACACGTTCGCATTTCTAATTGTTTTTTTTTTTTTTTTGCTTTACACAATAATTTTATTTATCTTTGAATTGATTGTCATCGATGATTTTTAATGTTTTGTTTTTCTTCTTCTTTTTTTTTTTGTTTTATTTATTAAGTCATCTCGGTTGTATTATTCTGCCATATCAAGAATGTTAATATTAGTTTTTTTTTGTATTCATATGTGGTGAATCAGTAGGTAAACAGCAAATGAATAAACAAAAAAAATAATAATAAAAAAACAAGCGTCATAGGTAACGGTATTTGTAAAGTATATTTTTTATTATTATTTATTTAACTACACAGACACACGCAAACTTGGTCAGGGATTCATGACGAACGAAAGAAATAAAATAAATATTAAAATTATAATGGAAAAAAAAAACAACAACGACGTTGATATATTGAAAGAATGCTGTTCCTCTGGGCAGAACAGCTTAACAGTTGATGTTGCTGTTGTTGTAGTTGCTGAAGATTCACTTGTGCGTTGATCTTTCAATTCAATTAACGAATCTTAGTAATAAAGAGTATAATGAAATTGAAAATGACGCAGAATTGCAAAGCAATGTAATACTTTTTTTATGACCATACTCGTAATATCTGTTTATATACAGAAACGTGCTGGATAAATTGAAAGGCGTCGTGTTTAAGGTTTAAAAAACTTTAGACTTTGAACAGAATGATAAACTGTATTGAAAAGATTATGAATGTATAAATCAGTTTAGAGAAAAAAATTATCAAAAATATCATAAATAGATTTGAGCATAATGAGGTTCTGACTTCAGCTCTTTTGTTTTTCTTGGAGTTGTTTATTAAATGTTTACATTGGAATAACATTAATTACTCAAAAAGAAGGTTTAACGTTTTTTGCTTGCATTTAATATTTTTCGAAATATATTTTATGTATTTTACTTCAAAACCCGTCCTTTATAACACCGTAACATACGCCGATTAATATTATTAATTTATTTATTTCTTACTTTTAAATTACACTCAGTCCAAGATGGACCAAGGCACATTAGAAAGGAAATTTAGTAATGTGAAACACTTAGCCGAGTTATGATCTAAGGCTAATAAATTATAGGAGATTAGGACCTGCATGGGGTGGTCAATTCAAAATGACTTGAACAAGCCATGAATTATTATTAAACTGCAAGAGGCTGGTAGGCAGGTGGAGATTTTATTTTTTTTAAAGCTAAACTGTATCAACTCCAAACCTTGAGAAAAGCCATCTTTTGATTTTTTTAATCAACGCATATCTCTGATCAACAGTACTTTAAATGCTTTTTTACAATTTGTTGAAGATGTGTGGACCCATAACATCGAGAATCCTTCTATAAATATCCTTTCTAATACCAAATGGTTTCAAAGAGAATATGTTGCTTTGCTTTCCATGTGAGTATTTCTGTTTCAGATGAAATATGATTTTAGTATCTTGAGAGCATAGAAGTAGCGAAGTAGTACCAGCTGTGTGGATTGGAATAAGGGTAGCGAAATGTCTTATTTTCCTCGAAGCAATTTTAAATGAAAAACTGTTTCTTGTATTTTAATAATAGGTTTCAAGTTGCTTGTGTATGCATTCCCCAACATGTCAAGACACATTCAAATTTTGAATTTACCAACACATAGTATATGACTTTTAGCAACTTAATTGGAACTAAATTGCATAAGTTATATAATTTGTTAATTGAAGAACACAAGTACTCCAGCTGAAAACAAGATCTTTCGTAGGGAGCATTTTCACATAAAGTGTGATGTTGTTCATATTTTCATTCAGTTATACAATTATATAATTTAAATTTCTTAAATGATTATATGGTATTTAACATTATTTCATGATGTCAATCAAGTAGGCACCTCTGATCGTGTCGTAAAGACAAACTCTTTTAAGCATATTCTGCATAACAAATCGCAAACTTGTGTTGTAATTTCAGCAATTTCGTTTCCAATCTTCTTCTTGAGCATCGATATTAAGGTTTGTTTGTTGATGTACAACTTTCTTTTTCAAGTTCCCTCATAAAAAGAAATCAGGAAGCGTCAAATCAGAGGATTATACAGGGAAGTCCATATAAGCACACCATTTTTTGATATTATTCGGCCGAGACAAATTTTTTGTAAGATTTGCATCTTAGTACGATTTAGAACTACATGCTCTGTAGGCCAAACTGACCCAATTCGGCAAAAGAAAGTTTTTCAACATGTCCCGAAAGCGGTAACCATCAGTAACCGTTACAGCATCGCCTATGTATCCTCAAAAAAATATGGCTCAATGACTCACAGTGGGGCCATTTGTATGGGAGAGCGGAAAAAAGTCCAAAAGAACTGAATCACTTAACTGATTTGGATAAAATTTTCTGCAATAACTGCCACACCCAATAACAAAAACAAACTTCAAAATTGATTAAAATCTAGGTTTTTGTCGAAATAAAGGTTAAAGATGGTGCTATTTTTGAAAGCAATGCCCATTAAAATTTTCAAAGCCCACTTTTTGGGCTATGTTTACTCTTTTTTTAATTTTTTTGTAAGACCTACTTGTTTTATATGGAAGCAGTCTTTTTTAGTACGATACAATCGGAACCAGCCAAATGATTTAAGTAAATTGTTCAAATATTATAAAAGATAGTTTAAGAAATGACAACAAAATATTTCTACCCGTTGACACGCCCACAAGAAAGTTAATCTAAAATCCAGAGTTGTTAAATTAAATTTTGAGTGATTCGGAAAATATATTTTCGCGGAAAAAATCAAATAAAATGCTTGAATCATAGAATCATTTTTATGACATACATAATGGAATGAAGCGATAGTATTCTTATTTTCGGAGAAAAATTCGGTTTTTTATGTTTGTTTTAGCAAAAGTGAGTGTATCCAAAGAAGTAAATTTTTTTATTTATATTATTATTAACTCTTAGTTATTAAAGTACGTACGACTATATACATAAGTTCGCCCAATTTACAATTAATTCTTACTGATGTGACATTTAACTCTGTTTAAAAAAAAAGTCACTAATTTATCCAATATTGTTATTATATATTGCTAGATGTAAGTGGCTAATTATTGTAAGTTTTTCCTTATTATTAAATAAAGATTACACAAACACAAATACAATACAAATACTGCTTTTTAGGAAACAGAAGTGAGAAAAAAAATGTTTGCAAGATTTCGTAACAATACTTCAGCTGTAAATTTTATTTGACTGTATGCTTTGACGTGCAACCGTATTTCACTCCATTTTTTACTTGCGACTTATAGATACTATAAGGCAAGTTATGCATTTGTAAAAAAAAGTCGAACTCGAGATTTTGATCAAAGTTGACATTACGATGATAGCGAAGACTAAAAAAGTGGGTCTCGCAATTCTGTCTGTCTGCCTATCTGTCTGTTCGACTACAGCCTAAGCGGCTCGGCCGATTTTCTTTTAACTTGGTAGATATCACTTTTAATTCCCCCCCCCCCCCTCCCATGGAACCATTTTTTTTGTTTTTGATTTTCTCAAAATCGGTATTTGATCATTTTCTTACTAAAGCTCCCCAAAACCAAAAATAGAATTGTGTACTCAAATTTTCAAATTATTTTTTTCGATTTTCAAAAAAAAACTTCAAAATTTTGTTTTCAAAACTCAATATTTGGAAAACCCAATACCAGATTTTTCTTAAACTTGATAAATAAAAGTTTTTCAATCTAATCTAAAAGATGTGAGAAAAAAAATTATTTTACCTAAAAATAAATGTACCTACCTATCATACAAATGCTAAAAAAATAAAAAAAATGGTTTTCAAAAATCGTATTTTTCTCGAAAACGGCGCCTAGAATTTTGATAAAAATTTTTTTCTTTCAATTAATTTTTACAATCTTTAATTTAATAAAAAAATTGAAATTAAGATATTACAGTTTGTCGTCTTCCTTGGTCGGGGGAGAAAAAAGTGCAATATATACAACAAATGAATAAAGCAAATTGGAGGTATTTTCAAACAAGTGTAAATATGAATCTGCGAAACATATCCACCGATCTCGAAAATGTTTCTTGTATTAATGATGTAGACTGCATTGTTCACGATTTTACACAAACAATTTTGTATTCTGTTGATAAAAGTGTACCAAAGGTAATCAAAAAAGATGATCACACTAATCAAAAACTACCTGCTCATGTTTTAGATCTCATTAAGATGAGAAACATTCATAGGAGAAGCTGGCAAAAATATCGTCAACCTTTCTACCAAAACATGGTTTCTTATTTCAACCAGCTAATTACTTCTGAAATTTTGAAAGCTCGTAATGAAATATGGAATAAGAAATTAAGCGTTCTTGATAAAAATGGAAAACCTTTTTGGAATATAGTGAAGATAGTCAAAAACAAAAATAGAAAGATTCCGTTTTTGAAAGATTCTGGACAAACGATTTGCATTAATGTAGATAAAGCCAATTTGTTTGCAAGACACTTCTCAACAAACCACCTGGTTTCTCAAAATCTAGGAGATAGGGAAACAGATATTTTAGTGGAAGAATCAATTGAAAAGCTTGATGCTTCACATGAATTGACACCAACTTATGCATTCGTTGCCGTTGAAGATATTAAAAGTGTTATCAACAGCCTTAAAGTTAAAAAAACGGGAGGGTTAGACCAAATTAAAAACGTTTACTTAAAACATCTTCCAATAATTGGTATAAAATATCTCACTTTTATTATAAACGCGTTTAAAATTGCAATACTTTCCAGCATCTTGGAAAATGGCAAAAATTGTACCTATTCCCAAAGCCGGAAAAGCCTCTGACAATGCTAGTGGCTATAGGCCAATAAGTTTGTTAAGTAGTATAAGCAAAGTTTATGAGAAAGTTTTGAAAGACCAAATCTTAAAAGTAATATATGTATAACGAAAAAATATTCCCCGATCAACAATTTGGCTTTAGAACGTTTCACAGCACTTCCCGCCAAGTGAAAAGAATTTGCAATTATATTAATTATGGTCAAGGTAAATCGACGGGAATGGTCCTATTGGACATAGAAAAGGCCTTTGATTCTGTGTGGCATAAAGGAATTATTTACAAAATGTTAACATTTAAAATTCCTCTATATTTATGTAAAATAGTCCGAAGCTTCCTGTCCGATCGATGTTTTAGTGTTTTTGTTGACGGTGGTGTTTCATCATTAGTGAACTTTAATTTTGGTGTCCCACAAGGTTCCGTTCTTGGACCGTCCTTGTATAATATATACACATCGGATTTCCCAAAAATCCCTCAATATGAATCAGCTATTTTTGCTGATGACACAGCAATATTTTGCTCAGACAAGCTCGCTCTCAATATTGAGAGTAGCCTTAGTCAGGCTATTGAAATATTGCAAGAATATTATAATAAATGGAAAATTAAATTGAATGACGAAAAATTTCAAGCTATATTTTTCTCACGAAAAAGAAAGTCTTGTTATCTTCCTAGTAGTAAACTTAAAATTAACGGAAAAGATATAGTTTGGGAAAGATCTGTGAAATATTTAGGAATTCATCTTGACACTAAACTAACATTTAATGAACATATAAACAGCACTTTAAAGAAAATATTGATTCAAATTAGCTTTTTTGGCCTTTAGTCCACAAAAATTGGCGTTTCGTCCGGGTGATCTCACATGGACTCATCAGTTGACTTGTGAGGACCTTGTCAATACGCAATTTTTGTTAAGTTCAGTTCATCTTACATGAATTTTTTGACAAAAATCCAATGTGAAGATTAGGATTGTAATCATTAATGTTGGAATTTTTTTTGCCCGTGGCAAGATGAACTGAACTTAACAAAAATTGCGTATTGACAAGGTCCTCACAAGTCAACTGATGAGTCCATGTGAGATCACCCGGACGAAACGCCAATTTTTGTGGACTAAAGGCCAAAAAAGCTAATTTGAATCAATAATTCAACAAGTCCAATAATAGTGCTAAGTCTTCTACTTGGCTGATTTATTTCAGTAGTATATAGAGTTTGTATTATAAAAACCTTCATTTAAAGAAAATAGGCATAGCTATTAAACTGCTGTATCCATTTATTAACCGCAATTCCATTCTCACTAATGAAAACAAAATAATAATATTCAAGGTTATCTTCCAAGCAATATTGCTCTATGGAAGCCCTGTATGGGGAAACGCAGCTTCTTGTCACTTAAAAAAACTCCAGGTATCTCAAAATAAATTGTTAAAAATGATGCTGAATCTACCCTGGCGTCATTCAACTATAGATCTCCACCAAAGAGCGAATGTTGAGTTAATCTCTGAACGAATTCAGAAACTCGCGAATAAATTTCAATATAGCTGTGATATATCTGAAAACCCACTCATTAACACACTGTGATAAATATTTGTTCTTTTGTCCTTCGGCCTATATATCCATTAACTAATTTGTTATTTATTTATTTATTTATTTATTTATTGATATATGTATATATTTATTCATTTGTGTTTTTTTTTTTTTTTATTTATTTATTTATTTATTTATTTATTTGTTTATTTATTTATTTATTTATTTACTTATTTATTTATTTATTTATTTATTTATTGCTATATATATATTTATTTATTAATTTATTGTTTTTTTGCTTTCTTTTTTTTTGTATTTATTATTGATTCTAATCACTTATGTATTTGTTGCAGCTTTACTATTTATTCATTTATATCAATTATTGTGAAACGTTGTTTGTTATTTCCTTAACTTATTGCAATCTAGTCATTTTTTTTTTGTTTTCTCTAAATTTAAATTGAAGGTTTTTTTTTAAATAAGCATTTTCCTTCAAATAACCTATTGCCCAAATGATCGTTTAAATAAAATAAGATAATGTTTCAGATGTAAGATAAGTTTAATCAAATCTCTGAATTGTAAAATGTGCGGTTACACTACCTTTAAGTTATTTTTTGCGGAATAAAATCTATCTATCTAAGATATTACAGCTTGTACCTACCTACCATAGAACCATTTTTTCGAATTTTGAATTTCTCATTTTCCACATACCGATCTTAATGAAAACTTTAAAATAAATATTTTTGAATTAAGAAAAAAATCTATATTTTCTTTTTTTGAAAATATTTTTTTTTGTAAGTTTAATTTTTATTCGAACAATAATAAAAACTTTCAATTAGTGTACCAAAAGTTTTTCTTAAAAGCCTTTTAAAAAGTTTGTATATAAAAGCGTTTTTTTTTTAGAAACCACTTCAACGACTTATAATTTTTGTTCTTGCATAAATTCATAAAAGAATTTAAAAAATAAATTTTGTCCTTATGAACAGTTTTCTCTAATAACATTCGTTCGTACTCTATTACATAGGAGCAAGTTCGTGCGACCCAGTCGTTCATTTTATTTTTTGCTGAATTTGACCGCTGTATTGTATTATTGAGGATCCTAAATATGCAAAAAAAAAAAAACACATTTTTAGTTCACGCCGAATTAACGTAACAACCTAGGAAAACAAATTCCCAAACAATTTCAAATATTTCGACTTTATACGTCTATTTAGGTATTAAGACCTTTTGGCCCAAATCCTTAGTGTACCTTGATTCTTTGATTAATTTACTATGAGAAACATGAATCAGCTAATCGAAATCACCACTTTTGGAAAATCAAGTTTTTTCCGCCTTGGGCCAACGGTGTGACGCCGTGCGTCGTCGGCCCAAATTTTGCACCTTAAAGTTACTTTACTGTAGAGTGTAGCGGTCTTTGTTGTACCAATTGATAGTTTTCAGTGCCCCAATAACGGCTATTCTATTTATAAACAAAACCTGCAAAGTTGAAATAAAACGTGCTTCATTTCTCATAATGATTATTTGCCAAAAATTACGGTCATCATAGGTGAGCTGTAAGACTCAATGTTGGTCAATGTTGTGTCAATTGAAAGGTTATAAACACAATTTTTTATTGATAATTTTTAACAGAAACATTCCCAATTGTGCTCGGCGTCGATGAGAGGTACTAGGCCATTCAGCAGCACTACCTAATTGCATTGATGTTTTCTAGAGCAGTTTGACTTATCTGTCACCCAGTCTTTACTTTATCTCCCAGTGTATGCAAATTTTCAAAATTATAAATCGTACTCTGAATAGGGTACCTGTGCCGAGTACATGATTAACATAAAAAAGTCAGGAAAATTTCTCCGCCTTCTTACAATTGGACAAAGTAAATTGAGTTCGTAAATCAGCTCTTTTGTTTCTGATAGAAAAAAATAGAAAAACTCGAAAAATTATACTTTTAGTAGATTTTCATCATTCCCTATCTATAAGATCTCTTAGAAATTTAAAGTAAAATATATAAATATTGTTCTAAGGCCTACTCAATGTAAAAAGGCTTTTAAATACTTTTGTTTTATATGAGAGGAAAAGAAAATCCGCAAGAGTTTCGAAGAGTTTATAATTTAAATTTTCTTTTCAAAGTCAGTAGGTACTATCAAAGATACATATCATCAATAAAATTTCTTAACATGCTTAAAAAAAGTCTTAAAAGTAAACATTTTTGACGACTCAACGTGATGACAATCTTACGAAATCCAGTCAAGAGTCCGAACAAGAAAACATCATATTATTGCATAATTCTTGAGAATTTGTTTGTTTTGTGAATGTGCTCAAGATTAATACCAGTAGCGAAAGAAGTATAATTAACTGGGCAGTCATCATGGTTCCCGCGGAAACCGGCAGCCAACAACAACCTGATGGTTAGGTCAATTCACAAGAACCAGATATATAAGCGTAAAGTGCGAACAGCAATTAAGTCAAGAAGTATAGTGGTAAAGGGAATGAATGAATCAAAAACCATCCTCTACTACGAGTTCATTCTTTTCTTTCTTGTTTAGCTTTTTGTGACATTTTTCTTGTTTTAATTCGCCAACTTGTTATTTTTTTTATTATTGTTATTATAACTCTAGATCCGGTCATCTCAGTGCAGAGGGCTAGACTGTGGGAAACCTGAGCCTAGAGAACCTTAGAACTTGTGATGATTTCATGTAACATACGAGGCTGAGGGCGATGGGCTCATGGAATAGTTAAGTGCAAAAATAACAAATACAACAGTTGGAAGCGCAGAAAAAAAACTATAAAAAGCGAGTGTAAGACAAAAAAAAAAGTAAAGGTATTATTGTGGTTAGAGTTGACTGTTGTTTTGCTTTAATTCTAAATTTTCTCAGAGATTGCTGTTCAAAGAAACTGAAGATAAATTTTAGACGGAATAAAAACCTCTTCCTATATTCGTTTTTTCTTTCTCGATTTAGTAGAGTGATCTCTCGACTGGAAAACAAAATCAATTGCTTGAAATCACGAAGAGTTTTTGTTTTTCTCTTCTAACTTGCAGAGTTTTTTTTTCTTTTACGATTTTGAAGAGAGGCATGATTAGGAACGATGTCTTGAAGAAGGATTAAGGATGTTACTTTTTTGTGCAAGTTTTTTTTTTTAACTGTGGGGACTCAACTCAGTTCCGCATAAATTACCCCACACGATTGTTCTGTCATGTGTGGAAATTGTTAAAATATACGAAATGATATGGAACGAAATAGAATTCTGTTTCGGATCACGATTTTCTTTAAAAGAGGAAAAAGTCATGTTCTGACAATCATGGATGAGTGGGTATTTCTGTTTTTTTTTTTTTGTCTTTTAATTTTCACCTGCCTGCAGGATATTTACACAGAACTACTGCTGAATTTTAAAATAAAATATTTGCAACAACAATGATGAACAGAATAAGTTTCACATCACAACAAACTACTCTTAATTCACAATTCTGGCAAATTATGTACTGGCAATAAATTAACAGCCAATAAGAATAAGTTTGGAGCTTAATTTGAATGCTTATCGTCACAAAAGTGTTTTTAATTATTAAAATACACCTTGACGGACTAAGGACTCCACAGTAGCGATGGAGGTTATTCGTCATCTTACCCCATTACACGTAGTTGTTGGAAGATCTGATAAGGGAGCCATTATGAGATTTTTCAAGGAAAGGACTGGGTCCGGCTAATGCATAAGTCCCAGGGAAAGGGACTGCCTTTTAAAGTCGGTAGTAACTATTCTTATGGACATTCCTTATTACATTAATTATAACACAGAGAAATGAGAAGGCAGACTCCCTAGCAAAAATAGGCTCAAGGATTATTCTTAAGGGGCCAGAGCCTTAATGCGGAGTAGGAGAAAACAGGATTGAAAACAAAATTAAAATATAGGAAGAGTTCAAATGATCCAAAAACTGGAAAGAAATCCCAAAAATAAGGCAAGCCAAACTACTTCTTAGGAACTATAACTAAACTAAGATCGTTTCATGAACTATGTCAGCTTAAGTAGGAACAATTTACGAATAGTAACGGGACTCATAACGGGTCAATGTAAACTAAGAAGACACTTGAGAACTCTTGGCCTGGTAAAAAGCTCCACATGCCGATTCTGCAATACTCGCCGGAGGGTATACTAGGCGGATGTAAAGCACTAATGCATGAAAGGAACAAGTGTCTGGGTTGCTACCAGGATGAAGAGAGTGATTTTATTATCTCTAAACGTACTCGAAATAATCGAACTCATCAAACGGATACACTTGGAGGAAGAGCTGTAGGGTTGGCAACTAATCTAGCTCTGGATGACGGCACAATAGATCTTTAGTTCGTAGTGCAAACTCCGTCTCAATATTCATTCATCCAAGAGGTCCGCACCTGCTATTTAGAGCCCCGAATCCCGACGAAGAAGTCTACTCTCTTCAATCTTCATAGGACCCACTCACAACATGAATCATCACCTGAACATCTATCAAATTAAAAAAATTGGAAACTATTTTTATGGTCCTGAAACTTAATGTAACACTATTGAAAGAGAAAATCAGAAAATTACTAACGATACAATTTCAAATCGGTTCTTTGATATAACACTATTGTTAGCTCAAAACATTTTACTTAATCGAAAGAAAAAAAAATTTATCAAATACGATTTTCAAAAACCATTTTTTATGGTTGGTACTGTTATCTATAGATAAAATTAAATTTTGTTTCTTACATCTTGTAGATTGTATTAAAAACCTTATATCTGTTAAGTTTAAAAAAATTAAGCAGAGGGTTTTCGAAATATTGAGTTTTCAAAAAAAAATTGTTTTCAAAACTTGAATACACAATATTATCCAAATTGTTGGTGAGCTTAGGCATAAAAAAATGATCAAAATCGGTTGAACCGTTTTTGACAAACTAAATAAAATTTACATTCCTCTTATACTCAAAACTATTTCATTGCAGTCCATGTACTTGCTGGTGGTATCGTTATACACGGATCTATATTCAAAGTACAGATTGCCAAGAGAACAAATTCTATACGATTGTTTTTCTTCGTGTGATAGAGTTCTAAATCTGTTAGATATTATTCATAGGAAAACTGTAAGCTATTTCCTCTCAGAAACTTACAACAATATCTCCGTAAGCTTATCACATGGCTATGCCTCTTGCGAATTTTTCACTCGACAGCTGATCCAATTAAGTTTACATATGACCAGGGTAAGGATTCTTATGCGCTAAAAAAAAAACACACACACAAAATATGCCCATAAAATATGCACGTAAAATGGGAAAATCAGTCGTTTATTTAACAAAAATAGATATGAAATAAACTTGGAAAATTATATTCTAATCTCCATTAAATAAGGACTAATTGTCCAAATTCTTTAAATATGTCAGATATACCATAAAGGTTTTGTTTTTAAATAAAAAAAAATAAAGTTAGCCGCGCTCAGAGTTTTACTCTACCTGATCGGTCATTTTATTTTAAGCTCATAGAGCGCACTCTGAGCTAGCTCTGATTGAAAAAAGAAACAACTTGAGCGCTCTGATGTGTCTGAGCTAAAAAAGAAACACAGATCTTTTTTGACAGCTGAGTTCCAGCGTTGCCCCCTTACTACAATTCTTGTGTTTTAATACACTTTTTTTCAAAATCACACACTACGCACGCTCCTCCAAACACTACACTTTTTTTACATCAGAACATCAGAGCAACAGCTGATGCAATTATACAATCAAAAGAACTCTTGAAAGACTTAGAGGGAATTTTTGAGCCACCCGCAAAATTAATAAATTTTGCACACAAATTCAATTACCAAAATATAAGTCTATATAAAAAAATTAATCCTTAACAGCCTTTTTTTACTAACTCTTTGCAACGGCTCTAATCCTGAAAACCTTATTTATAATAGTTGTACGGTATATTGGGAACGCAATGGTTGGTACATTCATTTGTTGGATTTGAACTTTATACTATCCAATTTTAAATGTACGAGTATCCAATTTCCAATATGCATACAATGATAATAAAATGAATAATAATGGAAATCAGCCGGGGTTCGATTTAGGTGTATAATAACCAGAGTTTTAGATTTGTCACTTTTTTCCCAGTATATTTGACATAAGTAAGGCGTAGCTAATACGGCTAAGAAAATAATTTTAAATAAGGATTTGTTTGGCGTGGCGTAAACCCGAAGTAAGTGCTTCGGCTCGGTTTAACTATTCCGAGGTTGAAACCAGTATTATAGTGAAAAATAATAAATAAGGCTGTAAATGTTTATTTTTGGTTTGTAAAGATGTAAATAGTTTTTTATTATCATAAACGAATTTTTTATGAGTTGTGTAGACATATAGTTAAAATATATTTAAAATATATATTTAAAAGTGAATTAAAGGATTACAAAATTTGTAAAATTATTTGATTTATTTTTTACTACGTTTCTACTACACTTTTTTTCCTAAACACTAACACTATACTTTCAATCAGTTGGGGGGAGCAAAACTGCTCAGTTCCCTGCTCTGAGTTTAAAGAGAAAAGGCCTAAGAAAGAATTAGAGTAAAGAGCACGTGAATGAAAACCATGACAACTGGGATTGTGTTTAGTGGTTTCAAGTTGGCACTTCCATTGATTGAAGTTGGAATTTGTAGTGTTAAGGTGCGCAAGTAATTTTGTAAAAATAAATATTTAAATTTTTAAGTCTTTTTGAATATTTCGAAAATATTCACTAAAAATATGCATTAATTTTAAAAATATGTCAAATAAGCCGAAAAATGCATTTATATGCATTTATAGTAAAATATGCAAAATGCCATTTTTAAAGAAATTTACGAATACATTATACTGATTTCTGCAAAAGAGTTCTCGGCACTTTTCTCAGAATTTTGATATATTATATAGATTGTTTTTTTTTTTGTTTTTATTCTGTATTAAATATTAGTAACAAAATTATGTACATACAATATAGCATGTCATTTGCCGTCTGCCAGATTGACAATTATAGCTTTTGATTACAAATTTATAAACCAATTTAAGTATTAGTTCAGGTTCAAAAATTTTCACTTAAAATTCTATTTCTATATGCTAGTGCAATTTTACAAAATTTGTACATTTTGGGTACATTCATTTCATTTAAGTATCCTAAAATCACCTCTTCGGATAAAAAATCTTCACCAAATATATGTCTTCGTGTTTCCCTTAGTATTGGACATCTACCAAGAAAATGAAAAATATCTTCTCTCTCATCCATATTACATATTTCGCAAAAGATAGGTAAATCCTCACGATGCGGTACGTAGTTAAGATTCAGTAATTCACCTCTCATCCTGAACATGGTTGATATTTCTTCAATGGAGTGGTCATCTCTAAAATAATTTTTTTCGTTCAAATTATGGTTCAGTTTACTGTAGATCATTCTGTGCATTGAATCTGCTGCTTCCTCCGCATACCTTACTCTTATACGGTCATCTAAATCTGAGATCAGTTTGTATAGTGCTGGTTTCCATGAGTTCAAGTCATTAAGATTTAATTCTACATTAGCTTCTTGGGCCCGATCGAGCCAATCCTTAAACCATCCAGATCTGCTACGTATTGCTTGAAGAGCAGCTTTTTTTGGTAGGCGAAAATCCGGCATATTCAATACCTTAATAATGTAATCAACATTCAATTTTAATGTTTTAATAAACATTGGAGAGATGCCCGACTCTAACATTATCATGTAATTTGGCGCATTTTGGGGAAGTCGAAATATGCGCTTCAAATAAAATCTAAGTAATTTTTCAACAGTTTCGTATTTTTTTTTATATTATATACACTCAAAGAGATATACATACTTAGCACGTGTCTGGCTTTGAGCAGATTTCATATAGGTCACGTTCAAAAGGATACTATTTAACTAACTACAAGTTGTCGCAAAACTAATCACCCAATTTTGTTTTTGAATAACCTTTTTACTAAATGAAAGAAAATGATTTTGAGTGATGGACATCTTCATTTGGACCTTTCCATCGACATATTATTGGACAAATAAGAACTACACAATAATTCCATTGCAGCTGCCTAGTTCACAAATGGCAAATATGATTGACGTACGACGCCATTTGCAAAAAATATTAAAATCTTCCGATACTTTTGCGCCACCTTGTATATTCTTCAATTGTCCTATAAACTTAAATAAAAGTTCCCCCTAGTATCTACCAAAATATATGTACTTATTAATTTTGTAAATTAACTTAAGGAATTTCTAAAGATTACATCTCTATAAACAATTCAGTGTTTAACTTAATGACCCACTGCTAATTGTATGTATATAACTATGTAATACTCTGCTTAACATAAATTGAAAACCATTAATCTTCAACCACGTTGCTTCCTCTATATTTTAGGAATAGACAAACATAAGAAAAAACAATAATAAACATGTTTACCATAAGAAAAGAAAAAAGATAACGAAGTGTAAGTGCCGCATAATAGCCACCTTACTTCATTGAACACATACCTCCCTCCAACTCCGGTGGAAAATTTCGTGGTGTCCCACAACAGCCAAGCCCAAAAACCGCATGAAATCTTAAAGATACCCGAACCTTAAACTCCCAAACGAGCAACCACTAAAAGCTACAAAAAGCACCAAACAATAGACTTAAACTCAAACTCAAAGGAAAAAGATAAGTACACACCAGGT
Organism: Philhelius festivus; assembly: GCA_963931855.1. NCBI lineage: Eukaryota > Metazoa > Arthropoda > Insecta > Diptera > Syrphidae > Philhelius > Philhelius festivus. The sequence goes on along the minus strand of OZ007556.1, from coordinate 29,349,257 downwards.
ACATCTACCTATGTAGGTTTGTTATACAATCAAAGGTGATCCGTGACCGGGACATGGGGAAGGAGGTGCAACGAGTATCTAGGTAAGACAAATACAAACACAATACGGCAAGCTAGGCACATGAACTTGAATTGTTGTTGTTGGCATGAATACTTGCGGTAATGTAGCGCTGGAGATGGATGACTGAGTCGCAAAAAAAAACCGAGTCGACGAAGACAATGGCAATGAGCAAGTTTGAAGTACACTCAGGTGATAGCGGCACGGCTGAGGAACTTTTTGAAGGCCTAGGCCAAGATTATGGACAAAAAAAATAAATAAATAAAAATAAATAATAATTTTGCCGGCTTAATGGTTTCGTTGTGCTGCTGTGGTGGGCTATTTGTGTGTTGTGCACTGTGGTAGTTTGTATTTTGTTTGCCCACCAACAATGGAAGGTAGGGTTTGAAGTTACACTCAGTAATTCATCTGTTTGGCTATGATACCTTAATGTGAACGATGAACTTTTTGTATAGAAATAAAGCACAGCCTCTAACATATTTTCTGTCTTATTTTTTTTTTTGCGGAATTTCGTTTGATCTGCTTGTAGTGCTGGTAATTCGCCACATTCATCCTTTTTTAAATGAAATTTAACATTTAACGATATGCACAAATTCAAATATTGCAATTAAATAAAATTAAACTGCACGACAGGGTCGCACGAAGTTGTTTAACTGACTTCGAACTTGGGGAGAATACGATAACTCTGGCGGCAAGGTTTAATGACGAGGAGGAGTCTATCTCGCCCCATTTGGGCAATAGGGGCAATTTTCTAAAAAAGAAAACTGAAATGTGGGTAATTCTTACAATTGTAGGTATTGCACATTTTTTTTAAACCTAAAAGTCTGTGATATCACCTTTTTTTATAAATTAACTAGCCGCCCGTGCTCGCGTTGCTAACTACGAATATTTTTTTTTTTTTAATTGTGAATCTAAACCATTCTCAGATCCCCTTGAACACACACAAAAAATTTCATCAAAATCGGTCCAGTCGTTTAAGAGAAGTTCAGTGACATACACACTCACAGAAGAATTATATATATTAAGATTTTACATATATGTATGCATTATAAATCGTTGTGGTATGTTCTTTTCAAAAAATAATTTTTAAAAACTTTAAATTTGTATTTATAAAAAAAATTCATGATCCACACCACAAGTTTATTTTGGCACTAATGTTTTTTTCTGTCAAAAATCAAAAAAAAAACAAGCAAAGAAAATAAACAAATACACAAATAATATTTAGAATATAAAATTCAAGAAATGCTATAAGAACTACTAAATTTTTAATTGGAGCAATACAAGGATTTGTAGTGGGTTGGTCAATAAAAGTTCTTTTAGAGTTAACCTTCGCAGCTTTGTAGGCTCTTAAAAGCGCTGCCATTTTAGCGTCAAGGTGCTCAACTGTTGTCTTCGAACCTTGTAAGATTGCAGCAAGGTCATGTTCTCATCCTTCGAATACGAATTTTTTTACTCTGCATTAAAAAGTCAAATAGTTTTGATATAAAATAGAACTTACCATCTTTCCATATTTTGATTGGCTTCCATCTTTTTGATTTTTAATTTTTTTTTGACACTTGACAAATATAACAAAAAATAAAATGCACGACTGGGTAGCACGAACTTGCTCTTATGTAAAAGACTAGGAATTTCAAAAATAAACGTTATAAGAGAACAACTGTTCATAAGCATAAAATACATTTTGACTTGCGACTTATAGGTACTATAAGGCAAGTTATGCATTCGTAAAAAAAATCGAACACGAGATTTTGATCAAAGTTGACATTACGATGATAGCGAAGACTAAAAAAGTGGGTCTCGCAATTCTGTCTGTCTGTCTATTCGACTACAGCCTAAGCGGCTCGGCCGATTTTCGTTAAACTTGGTAGATATCGTTTTGAATTTTTTTCCCCCACACATTTTTTTCTTTTTTTTTTTAAGACCAAAAATAACGATACCTGCCATACACTTTTTTTCGAAATTTTATAAATATTACAATATTACAGATTTAAAAAAAATCAAAAAATTTCATTGAGTTAAGGCTAGCTAATGGTTGAAAAAAAAATTCCAAAAAATTGTTATTTTTGGAAACATTTTTTTGGTTTTTGATTTTTTCAAAAACGGTACGAAGGATTTTGATAATTTTTTTTTCTGCAAAGATCCCCAATAGTTTGAATATTATTGTGAATTCAAATTTAAAAAAAAAAAAAATTCAAATTTCTTTTTTGAAAACTCAATATTTAGAAAACCCCATGCCATGTGATTCAAGCAAATATAGATCTATGCAAGAACAGTGGTTTCTTAAAAAATAAGGTTTTATCTAAGAAAATTTTAAAACATTTTTAAGAAAAAATGTTGGTACGCCAATTTGAATTTTTTATTATTGTATGAATAAAAATTAAATTTACAAAACAAAGTATTGAGTCGTTTTCGAGATATTGAATTTTCAAAAAACAAAAAATTGATTTTTTTTTCAAAATTCAAAAAAATATTTTTCTTAAAGTTTTGAAATGCAATGTTTTTTGGACTTTTTAGAAGCTTCTCTCTACGAAATTTCATTAAAATCCGTTATGCTGATAATGAGAAATTCAAAATTTTAAAAAATTGTTCTATGGTAGGTACAGTCAGTAATATCTTGTTTTCAAATTTTTTTTAATAAATTACAGATATTAAAAAATAATAGGGGGTGGCCGTGGCGCGATGGTTGTGTGCTCGCCTGTCAACCTCAATATCACAGGTTCGATCCCTGCCGTCGTCTATGTCGTCTTTAATTCCACTAAAACCTTCTATAAATTGTCATCAATAGGTTGCTGGTTTACTCATTACATGTTGTTCAGGCATAACACTAACAACATGTGATTGAGTTAAACTAGTATGCCCAACAAGGATGAAAAACGAATAAAATAATGCGAATTATAAGGGACATAGAAATAAGACACGGCAATTCTCCGCTTTAGTTCAGCAGCCATCCCTGGAGATAAAAAATCTGAGACAACCACCTTTAGTCTCAGAACATCGTGCCACATATCTTTCTTATCCTTCTTTCTCTTCACGCCCACGCTGTGTAGATTATAAAAAAAAAAAAAAAATAGAAAGAAAGAAAACAAATTTAAGCAAAATTCTCGGAACCGTTTTCGAGAAAAATATACGATTTTCGAAAACAATTGTTTAACATTTGTATGGAAGGTACCGTTATTTTTAGGTAAAATAAATTTATTTTTCTCATATCTTTTAGATTACTTTTCCAAACTTTTATTTATCAATTTTAGAAGAAATCGAGCGTGGGGTTTTCGAAATATTGTGTTTTCAAAAAAAAATTTTGAAAGTTTTTTTAAAAACCCAAAAAATTTTTTTGGAAAATTTGAATACACAATAATATTCAAACTGCTGGGAAGCTTTAGCATAAGAAAAATTATCAAAATCAGTGGTACAGTTTTTGAGAAAATCAAAAACAAAAAAATGGTCCCAAGAGGGGTACCAAAATTACTCATTTTTTGGAAATTTTTTTTCAACCATTACCTAGGTTTAACTAAATTAATTTTTTTTTAATTTGTTTTTTAAAAATCGTTTTGACAGTTTTTGAGAAAAAAAAATATTTATAAAATTTCGAAAAAAAATCTTATGGCAGGAACCGTTATTTTTGGTCTTAAAAAATCAAATCAAAAAACATCCGGGGGAAAAAAATCAAAACCCATATCTATCAAGTTTGAAGAAAATCGGCCGAGTCGTTTAGCTGTAATCGAACAGACAGACAGGCAGACAGACAGATAGAATTTCCAAACCCACTTTTTTTGTCTTCGCTATCATCGTAATGTCAACTTTGATCAAAATCTGGAGTTCGATTTTTTTTACGAATGCATAACTTGCCTTATAGTACCTACGTATAAGTCGCAAGTAAAATGTTTATTTTACCTAAAAATAACGGTACCCTCCGTACAAAAAATGTTAAAAAATGATTTTCGAAAATCGTATTTTTCTCAAAAACGATTCCGAGAATTTCGCTAAAATATTTTTTCTTTAGATTAATTCTAACGAGTTATAATTTAATAAAAAAAAATTGAAATCAAGATATTACTGGCTGTGCTTAGCTCCAACTGCTAACCGAATTGTTTTAGTCATTTAAAAAATGAATTTTATCCTTAAGAACAGTTTTCTCTAATAACATTAATTTTTGAAATTCTTAGTCTTTTACATATGTAAGAGCAAGTTCGAGCGACCCAGTCGTGCATTTTATTTTAATGACTAAGACAACTCCTTTAGTAGTAGTAGCTAAAACCAGGATGCCATGTGATTCAAGTAGATATTAGTTTATGCAAGAACAAAAATTATAAGTCGTTATAGTGGTTTCTTAAAAAATAAGCTTTTATATAAAAAATTTTTAAAACATTTTTAAGAAAAAATTTTGGAACGCCAATTTAAAGTGTTTATTAATGTACGAATAAAAATTAAATTTCCAAGCAAATAGTGACCCATTCTTGAGATATCGAATTTTCAAAAATAAAACCCATTTTTTTCCAAAAATTCAAACTTTTTGGAAGCTTCTCTTTGAAAAATTCCATTAAAATCCGTTTTGCCGATAATGAGAAATTAAAAAATTGAAAAAATGGTTCTACGAGTAAGGTAGGTACAGTCTGTAATATATTAATTTCAATTTTTTTTATCAAATTATTGACCGTAAGAATTAATCCAAAGAAAAAAATTTTATCAAAATTCTTGTAGCTGTTTTCGAGAAAAATACGATTTTCGAAAACCATTTGTTAACATTTGAATGGTGGGTACAATTATTTCAAGGTAAAATTATATAATAATTTTTTTCTCACATCTTGTAAATTATATGAATTATTTGCTTCTTAGGCGATTTCCCACAATGAATCCGCATCCTTTTACTTGCAATTTTTAGCTCGCTCTTTTTATCATAACTAATCGTAACTATTGTAGCTTCTGGATTCCGGTTGTTTTATACCGCGAGAGAATCCAAAGTTTTAAGTAGCAACGACGACACAACCGATATTCCAAGTTAAAAGGGCCCTTGCTTTACCTGAGGACAGTATGCCGGATAATCCCATGTCAATAAACCAATACGTGGATGTGAAAGGTGTCTTTAGCATAAAACCGATTCATCCGCAACCATAAATGTGTTACGTAATAAAAATAATGTGAAGTGCGGTCTTGCTGGAACTGGATAGACATCCCCTGACTCTATCAAGAGAATTCTGACCTATCGAGAGCGCCTTAATGGGAATACAAATTCGTTCCAGTGTAATTAATATCGGTATATTGCTCCACTTTGACATGTCCACTATGTAAAGCTCTTCTGCAGAAACGAGTAGAATTATGTTTAATCATAGTAGTCACCGAAAGCTGCTCCGCTGCTCATAGGAGTGGAAAGTTGTAATGAAAAAAATAATTTTTACGTATTTAATATTTTGTTGATTCTTACTGTACGAGTAGAGCTGAGATAACCTGAACTTCAGCCCGTCTAAAAAATAAAATAAATAAATTAAAAGCCATTACGGCTTTAAGAGAGCATAAGCCTAGTGACTAAGAACTCTCTGAACCATACCTATGATACAGAACGGATATATTGAGCAGATCTTTTTATGACAAGAGATGCCTTAGAGGATTTGCCAATTCCAGTACCACCCTAAAAAATATTTTCAAAGCGTCTGAGAATCGAACCCCAGTCCTTCTGAATGGCAGTCCAATGCACTAAGCAATATACCAAGACATAATAACTTTCCTTTTAAACATGGTAAATTTTCTTCTTCTTGTTTTTAATAATATTGTCACGGATTTTACTTGAATTTAAATATTTTTTGCTCAAAACATATATGTATCGGGTTTTCTGAACAAAAATAGCCTAATTGAATTCAGGAATTAATTAGATATATTATTGGTAAAAACAAACGGCTCTTGATGTGGTCATTCCAGCGATTCCGTATAGGCGTGATATCTTATAGAAAACTAATTTCCAGCTTACATATATTATTTATAACATATATGTCTTAAATGATTAGATTTTTATTCGATTAGCTTTACCCCAGGACTACTTAACGCCAAACTGGTAAATAGAAAGCCACACATAAACAAAAAAAAAACTCATTAAATAAATTAGCAAGCGAAGATTTGCGGTAATGTTTTTTTATTTAAATATATTTAACGCCCAACTTGCAAGACTACGTGTCTAAAAAGAGGATAAACTAATATTTTGCATATTTTAATATTCACTATCTGATGCCATTGGATAGGTATGTTTATTTTTTAGTTTGGCTTATACCTACATACTTAGGTATAGGCTGGATCGGGCTGATCAATTTCGTTGTCTTCCCGTTTGACTTCGACGGACACAATCATGAACTAATACAGGATATGGCTGCGAGTTTGACTCAATTGCCGGATGTGGAAGTACGTACGAGTATGTATATTCTTGGTGGAAGTCGGAAGTAAAAGGGTGATTTGTACGCGCAAATGTGGTAACATGTAATAACGTCGATGGATGATGAAAAATTATAGTCATTATGAAAGATGATGAAATATATAGACACATTATATACAACACTAAATATCCCACTAATATAAGATGAGATCAAACGAACTTGTTCAAAGATGTTATGTTGCTAAACTTTAAAGATGTAAAGTATTCAACTATTTTATTAATAAAATAATGCAATATAAATTGAACAACCTATCAAGCAATGTCAATGCAAACCTATAGGTAGATGAAATCAACTTATATATGTAATTATTTTCTCCTCCAAACTTGTCCGTTTATGCAGGATGACGATGGAGAATCACGCTGCTCCATTAAAGTCCGAAAAGATCTCACCGATGCATTTGATATCAAAAAAGGTTTTGGACAAGGCGATGCTCTGTCGTGCGACTTCTTAAACATCGTTTTTGAAAGAATAGTGCAAAACTCACGCGTCAACACAAGAGGCACAATCTTTCAAAAGTCCGTCCAATTACTCAGGTACGCCGACAACATTGACATTATTGGAAGAACAAAGCGTGATGTCAGTGGCGCATTTGTGAGCATTGACATGGAAGCGAAGAAGATGGGCTTAGCGGTAAATGAGGGCAAGACCAAGTATATGTTGTCATCAAGAAAGGACACACAACACCGACGACGTCTTGGACAGAACGTCATTATAGACAGTTATAACTTTGAGGTGGTTAAGGACTTCATATACCTAGGTGCCGCTATAAATACAGAAAACAACACCAGCGCTGAAATCAAACGGAGAATTATTCTTGCCAATCGCTGCTTCTTTGGACTAAGAAGGCAATTGAGTAGCAAAGTCCTCTCTCGAGCAACTAAAGTGTCTCTCTATAAAACTTTCATCGTCTACAGGGCAGAGACATGGACCTTGTCGAAAGTGGATGAGATCGCTTAGGATGTTTCGAGAGGAAAATTCTTCGTGTGATCGTTGATCCCGTCTGCATAGAAGTGGAGGGAAGGAGAATATATAACCATGAGCTGTACGGGCTGTACAGCGAAACTGACCTAGTCAAATGAATCAAAGTCCAACGACTGAGATGGCTAAGTCATGTAGAGCGAATGAACCCAAAGTCCGTTCCGGAAAGTCTTCGAATCCAACCCCGAGGGACCTCAACCTAATTGACGTGCGAAACTGGGGACAGCTAGCTAGGGACCGAGCTAGCTGGATAAGCTTTCTAGTTGAGGCCCTGGTCCACCTCGGACTATAGCGCCACCTTAAGTAAGTAAGTAAGTAAGTAAGATGTAAAGTCTAATCAAAATCGTGATTTTATGGAAAAAATTGGAATGCCATGTTGGACTTAAACTACTTAAAATACTCGTAACATTTTTGGAAATTTGTTACAATATCAAAACACATGAATGGGGCGCTACTTCGCTATAGAAAATGTTCAGATCTACCTCCACTCTTGCTCTTCCAGACCAGCTACTAGCTAAATAACATTTCAACAACAGCTACTCTTCCAACTTTAGTCAATAAATCCGTCAAATTTTCAATCCATAAAAAGGTGATCTTTCACATTCTGAAAACTATAGTGGAATATCTTTCATGAATACAATTTTTGAAATATTCTGTGGTGTTCTTGTGCTTAGGCCTAAATATAATTCTAATAGAAGCTGGGTCTAGGAGAAATTACTCAACTGTTGACCAAATGAAGGGTGCGTTTTATGTTTCAGGTCGCTTTTATTTGGTTGCTTCTTTTGACTGTGATGGTCTGTGATGCACACACCGAAAACTCAAACGGTACGGTTTCTCCATCAATGCTTTAACGACAGAAGACAGAATTGAGCGTTTGAGGCATTAAATTCTAAGCGGCTTATGGTTCTCCATTCGATAATGTTATCAAGATCAGGATTTAATGAGCTTATCATACATCGCCGTTCTAAATCCACATCCAAAAGACAAGCACGTGAACCTGGAAACGAATATAAGAAGCTGAGAGTGCTATTTTAAACAAAATAAATTGCACGATTGGATCGCACCTACTTGCTCTTATGTCAAAGAACTTTGGAATTTAAAAATTATGTATAAATAAATATGAAACACGGATTTAATGAGAAATAAAATGCACGACTGGGTCGCACGAACTTGCTGCTATGTAAACGACTAAGAATTTCAAAAACGAATGTTCTTAGGGATAAAATTCATTTTTTAAATGACTAAAACAACTCCTTTAGTATGTGTTTTAAGCAAAAATTTGCTTACGCAAGAACAAAATTATAATTCGTTGTAGAAGTTTCTTAAAAAAATAAGCTTTTATATACAAAATTTTTAAAATATTTTTAAGAAAAAAATTTGGAGCCCCAATTTAAAGTGTTTTTTAAGGTTGGAATAAAAATTAAATTTACAAAAAAAAATATTGATCCCTTTTTGATATATCGAATTTTACAAAAAAAAATAGATTTCTTTTTTTTTTAATTAAAAATAATATTTTTTTTATAGTTTGAAATGCAATGTTTTTTAAACTTTTTAGAAGCTTGCCTACAAAAAATTTCATTAAAATCCGTTATGCCGATAATGAGAAATTCAAAATTCGAAAACATCGTTCTGTGTAGATACAGTCAGTAATATCTTGATTTCAAAGTTTTTTTTTATTAAATTATAAATCGTAAGAATTGATCAAAAGAAAAAAAATTTAGCAAAATTCTCGGAACCGTTTTCGAGAAAAATACGATTTTCGAAAACCATTTTTACTTGCGACTTATAGGTACTATAAGGCAAGTTATGCATTCGTAAAAAAAATCGAACTCGAGATTTTGATCAAAGTTGACATTACGATGATAGCGAACACTAAAAAAGTGGGTCTCGCAATTCTGTCTGTCTGTCTGTCTGTCTGTCTGTTCGACTACAGGCTAAACGACTCGGCCGATTTTCTTTAAACTTGGTAAATATCATTTTTAATTTTTTCCCCCCACACGTTTTTTTCTATTTTTTTTTAAGACCAAAAATAACGGTACCCCCCATACGAATTTTTTTCGAAATTTTATAAACATTTTTTTTTCTCAAAAACTGTTCAACAGATTTTAAAAATAAAGATACAGAAAAATTTCATTTAATTAAATCTAGGTATTGGTTGAAAAAAAATTTCTGAAAAATGGTTATTGAGGGTACCCCCCATGGAACCATTTTTTTTGTTTTTGATTTTCTCAAAAACGGTTCAACCGATTTTGATAATTTTTTTTTTGCTAAAGCTCCCCAAAAAAATAAATAGAATTGTGTACTCAAATTTTCAAAAAAAGTTTTTTTGGATTTTTAAAAAAAACTTCAAAATTTTTTTTTCAAAACTCAATATTTCGAAAACCCCATGCTAGATTTTTTTTAAACTTGATAAATAAAAGTTTCTCAATATAATCTACAAAACGTGAAAATTTTTTTTTATTTTACTTAAAAATAAAGGTACCTACCATACAAATGCTAAAAAATTAAAAAAAATGGTTTTCAAAAATCGTATTTTTCTCGAAAACGGCACCTAGAATTTTGATAAAATTTTTTTTCTTTCAATTAATTCTTACGATCTTTAATTTAATAAAAAAAATTTTGAAATTAAGATATTACAGCTTGTACCTACCATAGAACCATTTTTTCGAATTTTGAATTTCTCATTATCTTAATGAAAATTTGTATAGAGAAGCTTCTAAAAAGTCTAAATTACATTGCATTTCAAAACTTTAAAATAAATATTTTTTGAATTTTTGAAAAAAAAAATCTATTTTTTTCTTTTTTTTTGAAAATTCGATATCTCCGAAATGGGTCAATATTTCTTTTCGTAAATTTAATTTTTATTCGAACAATGATAAAAACTTTAAATTAGCGTACCAAAATTTTTTCTTAGAAAGCTTTTAAAAAGTTTGTATATAAAAACTTCTTTTAAAGAAACCACTAAAAGGACTTATAATTTTTGTTCTTGCATACATTCATATTTGCATAGCATTCTGTTACTACTAAAAGAATTTAAAAATTAATTTTATATGAACAGTTTTCTCTAATAACATTCGTTTTTAAAATTCCCAGTCGATTACATAGGAGCAAGTTCGTGCGACCCAGTCGTGCATTTTATTTAACTTCTGTATGGCGCATTCTTACAATTACAGTAAGATGCACTGGCCACGCTTTACCAGGGTACCCTTATTTTTAGGTAAAACAATTTTTTTTCCACATTTCTTGTAGATTATATTAAGAAACTTTTATTTATCTCATCATCATCATCATCGGCTCGACAACCGGGTTCCGGTCCTGGCCTCTTTCAACAAGTCTCTTAACCTATCCTGGTCTCCCGGCCGACGCCATCTAGTTGCGCACCCCAAGCCTTCGGGCGTCCTGGTCTACGCCATCTCTCCAGCGCAAGCATGGTCTACCACGCTGTCGTCTACCATAGAATGTACCACAAAGAACTTTCCGAGCAGGTTCCTCTTCGCTCATGCGAGCTAGGTGCCCGGCCCACCGGAGTCTACCGAGCTTAATTTTTGTCACGATATCTGCTTCTAGGTAGATTGCGTACAATTCATGATTGTACCGTCTCCGGAATCGCCCTTCCTCACATATGGGGCCAACAATTCTCCTTAAGACTTTTCTCTCGAACGCAGCTAAGAGGTCGGAGTGCCTTTTGCTAAGCACCCAAGTCTCGGATTCATATGTGAGTACTGGCAGGGCCATGGTCCTGTACAGCAGCAGTTTTGAAGTTATGGTGAGATTTCTGGATTTGAAGAGCTTTGACAGACTATAGTAGGCTCTGTTGGATTTGAGAAGCCGCCCGCGTATTTCTTCTATATTGTTGTCGGCTGCTACTATTGACCCAAGGTATTTAAAGGATTGCACCACTTCAAATTCGTGCTCCGCTACCTTAATTGTTTGACCAACTGTTCCTCTCGCATTCGACGCCACCATGTACTTTGTTTTACCTTCACTAATGTGCAGCCCCAGATTTTGTGCCGCCTGCTCGATCTGGATGAAGGAATCGTGTACAGCTTGTTCGGTTCTTCCGATGATGTCAATGTCGTCTGCGTAAGCCAGTAACTGGCTGCACCTGTTGACGATGGTCCCTCTTGTTGCCGTGCCAGAGTCACGGATTGCTTTCTCCAACGCCAGGTTGAAGAGGAGGCAGGCCAAACCGTCCCCTTGTCGGAGTCCATTAAAGATGTTGATTGGTCTGGATAGCAATCCGGCTATTTTTACTTGGCTTGTTACGTTGGTCATGGTCAACCTACATAGTCGTGTCAATTTATTTGGGATGCCGAACTCTCTCATGGCTTTGTAAAGTTCTACCCTGGCTATGCTATCATAGGCGGCCTTAAAGTCTATAAACAGATGGTATGTTGGGATGTTAAATTCTAGACATTTTTCCATCGCCTGCCTAAGGGTAAAGATCTGATCAGTTGTTGATTTGCCTGGAATGAAACCACACTGATAATGTCCGATGACGGTTTTAGCGTATGGGGTTATCCGGTCTTGTAGGATAGAGGAGAGTATCTTATAGGCGGTACTCAACAACGTGATACCTCTATAATTGCTGCACGTTGTGACATCTCCCTTCTTATGTATGGGGCATATTATTTTTTTCACCAGTCTTCTGGCATTTCTTCCTGCTCCCATACGTGCACTATAATATCATGAATTGCTTGACGTAAGGCTGGCCCGCCGTGATGAAATAATTCGGCTGGTAAGCCATCGGCTCCCGGGGATTTGTTCTGTTTAAGCCGGCCTATAGCCTTCTCAACCTCTTCTATGCTTGGTGGCGGCAACATAGGGTATTCTTCTTAAAGTAGTGGAGCCTCCACTTCTGCAGTGAGCTGACCATTTAGCAATTCATTAAAGTACACTTCCCATCGCTCCAGTATGCTTTCAGGGTCGGTGATCAGATTTCCCTCTCCGTCCTTGCAGTATGTGCAGCGTGGTGTGTACTGCGTCATGTTTCGGACGGATTGGTAGAACTTCCGCGCCTGGTGCGGACCTCGCTGTCGGCTGTTTTCTATTTCACAGATTAGGTTCTTCTCCCAGGCTGATTTCTTTTGTCTGTGAAGACGTTTTTCTGTTCTTCTGAGCTCTTTATATTCCTCTTCGCGTGCCCGCGTTCTATGAGATTGTTGCATTGCTCGGTACGCAACATTCTTACGTTCAGTCGCTAGCTTGCATTCATCATCAAACCAGTCGTTCCGATTTTTACGACTGCTGCCTAAGATGGAGTTGGCAGTACCAATGACAATATTCTTAAGGCGTGTCCACTTCTCATTTACGCCCAGCATACTGGCTCCAGGACTTACTCTCCCTAAATCAAGTGATTCTAGGGCGAGTCCTAACGCATTACCAAAGGTGTTACTGGTGTTTTCATTGCGCAGGGCAGCCGTGTTGATTCGAACCTGATCGGCGGATGCAATGCGTCTTCGCAAGGCAATCCGCCCTCGGAAAACCATACCAACAAGATAGTGATCCGAGTCGATATTGGCACCTCGGTACGTTCGTACCGTCATCAAGTTCGAGTAGTGGCGACGGTCTATCAACACGTGGTCTATTTGGTTACGAGTGACTCCATCAGGTGATACCCAGGTGGCTTTGTAGATATCTTTACGCGGGAACCTGGTACTCGCAACGACCATGTTTTTCGATGCTGCCAATTCTAAGACTCGAAGTCCATTGTCATTAGTGTTCTCATGCAAACTATGGGTGCCTGCGTAATGCCTGAATACCGGCTCCCGACCTATTTTTGCGTTCAAATCCCCAAGGATGATTTTAACATCATACCTTGGGCAGGCATTGAGGGCCCTCTCGACTTGTTCGTAGTAAGTCTCTTTTACTTCGTCTGAGGACTCCTCCGTAGGTCCGTGAACGTTAATGAGGCTGATGTTCGTAAATTTGCCTCGCACGCGAAGGGTGCATAGCCTTTCGCTTATAGCGTTAAAGCCGATGATAGTAGACTTCATTTTTTCGCTGACTAGGAAGCCTACCCCGAGCACATGGTGTTTTGTATGACAGCTGTAATATACGTCATATTCTTTCTTCTGTAAAACACCATTCCCTGTCCATCTGATTTCTTGGAGAGCTGTTATGTCAGCTTTATATTTTGACAGGGCATCGGCTAGCTGCTGAGCAGCTCGAGCTCTATAGAGCGATCGTACGTTCCATAAGAAAATTCGTAAATCGTTTTTCCTTTTTCTTTGCGTTGGTTGTCGTCGTGTGATCAGTCCGTTTCCGAGGCTTGTTGTCGTTCTCGAAATTCTCTTAGTTTTACGGGACAGGGAATTAACCTGTCGCCAACCTGTGGAACCAGCCTGATCATATTAGCCAAACCTTTTTAAAAGGCTTGTTTCTAGCGGCCGCCGCGAAGAGGCTATGATCACACTTCCACCAGTCCCGAATTTATTTATCTAGTTTTAAAAAATCGAGTATGGGGTTTTCGAAATATTGAGTTTTCAAAGAAAAAAATTTGAAATTTTTTTAAAATCCAAAAAATAATTTTTTGAAAATTTGAATTCACAAAAATATTCGAACTATTGGGGACGTTTAGCAAAAAACCATGATCAAAATCCGTCGTACCGTTTTTGATAAAATCAAAAACCAAAAATAACATTTTTTTCTGGCCTTAACTAAATGAAATTTTTTTAATTCTTTTTTTTTTTTAATCTGTTTTTGAGAAAAAAAAATATTTATAAAAATTCGAAAATAAAATGGTATGGCAGGTACCGTTAGTTTTTGTCTTACAAAAAAAAAAGAAAAAAACGTATGGGGGAAAAAATTCAAAACGACATCTACCAAGTTTAACGGAAATCGGCCGAGCCGTTTGGGCTGTAGTCGAACCGACAGACAGACAGAATTGCGAGACCCACTTTTTTTAGTTTTCGCTATCATCGTAATGTCAACTTTGTTCAAAATCTCGAGTTTGATCTTTTTTCCAAATGCAGATCTTGCCCTTTAGTTCCTATATCGCAAGTGAAAATTATTGGATTTGAAATCTCAGACAAAAGATCATCAGAAATAGTCAGAGACAAAACGGAGCCCTGCCCGGAGCACACCAGCACTTTTTTCTAAATTTTAGACTTAAAATCATCTAATACAACTTGTAACTTTCTAATCCATTGAAGAAGCGATCAAGCAATCAAATACACACATTTTCGATAACAGAGTTTGATGTCAAAATCTTTGAAATACTTTTGAAATATCAAATACAATAATCTTGTTTCAGTAAAACGAGGCAAAAATCAGTAGGCTCGTTAAGGAGTTGAAAGCCTGTACAACGATTTCACTGTAGGGATAATGGGCCTCCCCGATGGGTTTTACCTTGTCGTGGTGGGAAGGCTTAGTCTATTTCCCCGGCTATACGCCTAGCTGGGGATTTAGATAACTAAGAAAATCTTTAGGATTATCGTTCCTAGTTCGTTGTAAGGCGAACACAGATTAGGATTATCGTTCCTAGTTCGCTGTAAGGTGAACGAAGATTAGGACTATCGTTCCTAGTTTGCTGTAAGGCGAATAAAGGCAAAAGTGATTAGGGGAGTCACTGCCATAACATGAAGAAAAGCACTGAGATAGTTATTCTCTTTTGCTCGATGTTTTGGTTTCACCAATCCGGATAATCGATGGTCCTACCCGGTGCCTGAAGATTAAAAAAGATTGCTTAGGACTATCGTTCCTAATTCGTTGTAGGGCGAAAAAGACTAATCATAAATATTTGTGCAGATTGTGGTTGGCTTCGGTCAGCTATGGTCTGCACCACGGAGTTTAACTCCATATCTTTGCTTAATTCGTTAAGGACATGTTATGTTATTGGTGATATTTTTAAAATAACTTCATAATATTAAAAATTTAAATTAATTCATTAGTTTAAATAGAAAAATAACCCAAATTGGATACCTCGGGAATAATGAGATCTATTTTGATTTTATCGCCGCTAATTAGAGCCCCCAGGGTATAAAAACCTTGGACTCTTTATTTATTCGGTAGACCCTATTTAAATAGAGTTCGAGGTGGCCGTGGTTATACCAACCAAGTCACGCGGTTGGCTATTGTCACCAACAATAGTTATAATAAAACACGGACCAAGGGTGGTACTGCCTACACAGTGCAAATTTGGAACAGTATATGAAGGCTGTATTGTACTCTGAGGCAAGACTGTACGAGACATTGATTGGTGGCTGCAATGTTGAGTTGGTTTTGTCAAGGAATCAAGATCTGCACCTGCTTTAAAGGAGTGGCTACCTTTCTTCCAAAGATAAAAAGCAACTGGGATTATGTCCTGGGAAACCGCAGTGCTTGGTGGCCCAAGTATAATGAGATATAGTCGTAAAGACAGGTGCTCACTATAAAACCTATTTAAGTTCTGTAGGGATAATAGGAAAGAGCCAGACAGTGTATCGAGTTCATTATAGTAGACTGGGTACTATCCAAACTTGGAATGCGATTAATATAACACGTATGAATAATGGGCTTATATACGGTGAATTTAAAACACATGTATTGCTGTTTTGGAGAATCTTCTATTGTGTCTTCTTTTTTCACATTGCTGATCTATTCCATTCGCTTTTCTACAACTTCCTTGCTTTGAGATTCGTTAAGAAGATTTTCAAAACGTCACATGAGTTTCCTTTGCTTAACAAAATTCTAGAGCCATCCACTTATTTTTATTAAACAGTTATTTTGCTATTTGCGTGCTATTTTTGATCAGTTAATGCACCTTTGGTTCTTCTCTAAAATTAGCTTTTAAGAAATTTTCTTCATCATACTTGACTTGACTTGACATCATACTTTATTTTGACAAACTGATTCGATTACTACTCATATAATGGCAGTAGTTACATAACATTTTCAAAATCTTTTGCAAAATAATTTTTAGGACTTCCCATTTCCATCAACATCTTTCTCAAAACTATTTCCAACGTTACTTTTATATAAGCAATGACTTGGACTTATTAGTTCCTCAGGATAAATCTTGTTAAAAATGAAAATCATTGGTTACTAAATGGCTCGTAGCCTGTTAAAGGGATGATTTCTTAAGTGGCGGTAAAGGAAAGGACCACGCCCTTAAAAAGTGTCTACCTCTTCTCAACCAGGTTATTATATGATGACAGACATTTCTTCAATGACTAAGAAGTACCCTCTGACATTTCAGGCTATAAGTTGCTGAAACTCATCAACATGAGTTATCATAGGCTCAGAACCCCTAGGTTATCACAACGGATAGTAAACAGTAGAGCCAAACTTCAGTGGTAAACAAAGCTAAGATAGTAAGACTTTCATTTAAGAATAATTTTTAAAACATATTCCGATATTTTAAAACCTTATGGAGAGTTTCCTAATTTAACTCTGACCAGGCTTTCTCTGAATCCATTTTGATATACATACATTCTTACAGAAATCTTAGCTACAGGAGTTATGTTCGATATCTGGAAGAAAAGTAACTAAATTGACGATATTGTGGAAGTTTCCAAATTTCAACCTATTAGCCTGGTTTACTCCAATATCTCTGAGCTCTTTATTATTTTGCTCCCAACTCACAAATGTTGACTTCAATCAAATTGCTGTTTTACTTGCCTCGCATTGATATAATAGATTGTAACCTTAATCAATGTCAAATGATGATGTACCGCAATTTGGAATACCTCAAGTACCTAGTAGTATCTATGGCACATATTGTCAGCTTAATTTAACAAGCCATCAATTTGCCATGCACACTCACAGCACATCAGGGCAAAATGATTAGTTACATCACATTTAGATGCAATAAAAGACGTAATACCATAATACCTCTATACAAGCCGCCCTCCCCCCTCCTTAACAATCAAACATGCACACGGTAACCAATATAAAATAAAAATTCGGTCAACGAACAAAACGGAGCAATATAGTGAACAACAATGAACAACAAAACCTAAGGAGGTAACTGCCATGCCGTCATACTTCACGAGTAATTGCAGATGGATGGATAGATGAATAGGATGGATGGACAGACAGGCAGACATTTACGAAAACCGCCATCCATCGTACGTACACACACGTATGAGTCTTAAGTAGACGGATAGCCAACAACGATGACGGCGCGTATGTTTTAAATGCTGAGTGTACATTCTCGTTTTGTTCTGCTTTTCTACTTTAAAGTATCTATTGTGTGAGGCTTGGAGCGAGTCGCCTTTTTGGCTAACATAACCGAGGACGGCAATCTTTTTTGATCTTCGCTGCGTGGTAAAACAAAATTTCAGAGATAAATGGATACATTGTAAAGCGCTGGTAATCGGAAGCTAAAGCTGACTCTTGATTTGGCGGGTGGCTGTGCTTGGACTGTCAAGCTAACTTGACAGTGAATAGGAAACTATTTGTTGATCTGAGACAGCAACTTTGATTGTTCTTTGCCTGAAGGTTAAATATCTACGAGTTTGAGCTTTATTTTTTTTTTATATTTTTAACTGCAGTTTTTGTTCTTTCTTTATTTGGGGGTCTTAAAAGAAATGAAATATTTTCTCAAATAAAAACAAAACACTAGCGTACATGTGAGGAAGAGCGGAGCCAGAGACCATCAACCAGGAATTCTTAGGTGTTTGCCTCGAAGCAGGCGCAAAATAAAGCCACAAAAAATAAAGATAAAGTAGGTCTAATAGAAGAGGTACCCATACTATTACAGTTAAGCCCGCTTATTGCTTTAATTATTTAGTGACGCTAGGAATGGAGAGGATCTTAAATTTTCTTTCGAATACGAACAACTTAGTTGAGAGGCACTTAATCATTACAAGAGATACTCTACAACAGGAACATCATCGCATATTCATTTTCTAATCTTGGTGCCCACTAGGCCAATTTAAGGACTGATTTTTGAGTAAATTATAAGCAACAAATCGTTCTTTTAGTAAGTGTATCCCCATTTATCCAGGGATTTAATAAAAGGCTTACTTTGGCGTTGCCTGAGCCAAGTTAACGAAAATTCCCTGTTTATACTTATTTTTTTGAGAGTTTATTATGAGACCCTTATAATGTTCAAAATAAACATAGCATGAGTGGTGAGGAAATTGGGAAGAAGAGAAGAGACGAAATGGCAAGGGAAAGCCGTGTCGGGTAGAATATTCCATAATCGTGTTGTGCGACTAAAAAATGAATCTCTGTATTTGACGGTATGTCCAAAAATTAGGCTCGTAGATAAACTGATGAGCATTTCTTGCCAAACGATTGTCATTAGTAAACTGATTGACGATGACGGTATAAATGCAATTGCCTACTTCGGGTGAGCATTGCTTGTGAAATATGCGATAAAACAAAGAAAGACATGA
Organism: Philhelius festivus; assembly: GCA_963931855.1. Lineage (NCBI taxonomy): Eukaryota > Metazoa > Arthropoda > Insecta > Diptera > Syrphidae > Philhelius > Philhelius festivus. The sequence goes on along the minus strand of OZ007556.1, from coordinate 29,330,482 downwards.
AACATTCCGAATGTTTTCTATCAGTCTTAACTCTCTGTTCTGAATTCTATCCAGTAAATGAAGAGAAGTTTGAGGAACGCTTGCTCAAAGGTATAAGTTATTCTAGAGTTAAAGAAGTATAAACACCATATAAATTGTTGCCAGATCAGAAAGGGTGAAACATTTCTTACATCGTTATAGAAATCCTTAGCATTTAGCAGCGTTTTTGACGGTATCGATAATGTGGTCATTCCAACGAAGATCGTGATTGATACACATATTGAGTACTGAAAATTTTTCGGCTTCTTTGATGCAAGTGCCATTCAAGCACAATGTCATAAGAGGTACATTTTGCTTCAACGCCTAGAGAAAGCATTGATTTTCCTAGATATTAAACTCTACACGATTTGTCGTACCCCATTTAGTAAAGCCATAAAAATCGAAATTTAATGAGCTTTTCAGATTATACTGTTGCCATTCCACTTCCGAATTAAATGACCTGATATTTGAGAACGAGTATGAGAAGCTCAAGTTAGAATCAATCGACAAAACAATAAAGTTAATCAATTTCAGACAAGATATAATTAACGAATATGAAATAAACTTGGTAACAAAACCGAGCCCTGGGGCACGCCAGCATTTACAATAAATAATAAATAAATTTGGTTATGCAACAGCTCGAAGAAAACCAGCACCTAGTGACTTACAACTTTCAAATATTCATGTGTACCAGGAATGGAGAGGATCTAAAATTTTCTGACAATTCCGACGGTTAATAAGCACCACTTTTTATGACAAGAGATAATCTTAGAGGATTTGTCAATTCTTCGCAAGAGGCAGTACACCCATAAAAAACTTTTTGCAGCGGCTGAAAACCGAGCTCAAGACCTTACCATTCTACCAAGGGGTACTACACACCAGCATTTATTTTATGAATATCAGACCAGAAGTCCAAATTTAATGAAGCACGCATTTTTATTAATAGAGCTTGACGCCAAACTCTATCAAATGCTTTTGAAATATCAAATGTAATTATCTTATATTGAAAATATTGCTGCTGTTTGCGATAATGTGGCTGAAGATTGCTTTTGCATACATCGAACGAAAGAGATGTCTCGATCGCTTATTGTTATGTATGTCACGTGCCCTATGTTTTAGGTTCTACGAGTTTTCTTAGTTGTCTAACTCCAGCAAGCCAGAGAAAGACGTAAGCCACCCCACCACGACAAGGTGAAACTCATCGGGGTGGAGATGAGGGATGAGATAATTCGGCACATTAATGGCATAGAACCTCAATTATTTGGACCATTGGATGGAGGTGTGCCGCGGCGGCCATTTGGACGATATTTTGTTCCATACATAATTGAACCATACTATATTATCATAATAAAAAGAAATGACAATAATTTGCTAAATAAGTTGCGTTTTATTCAAAATCAACATCGGCCCTTAAAATTTAACCACCCTTTAAATGTTTTGAAAAATCATAGCCCCAAACGCATCGTCTACATTTTTGTCAAGCAAACTTACGAAAATTGTTACTAACAGTACCTGTCATAGCACCGATATTTGTTTATTTTCTTTCTTTTTTTTATTATTAAGGGCTCTGCTGATTTCAATCTAAATTTTTATGCCCGAGCTCCTAAATTTGAAAACAATATTACATATTAAAATTTTCGAAAACATATTTCTTAGATCTTTGAAAAAAAAATAAATACTTTTTTTGAAAATTCAATAACTTAAAAATGGGTGAAGAATTGTTTTTTTTTTTTAAATAATGCCCTTAAATTTTTATCATTAAATTATTAAAATAAAAATATTATTTTTTCTTAGAAAAAATTTAAAGAAATTTCGTATATACAAAATTATTTTTTTTAACTAAACGATAAATTAATATTTTTTTCAAGAAATTGAACGTCAATTTAAAAAGTAAATTTTATGCATTTGAACATTTTTCTCTGGTTATATCCATGTTTTCATATTTTTATACAATTTTTAAATTCCAAACAACTTATGCATAAGACCAAGTAAGGTGCGATCCAGTCATGCATTTCATTTTAATAAAATTCACAATTTTATAAATATAATTTTAAAGCTTCCTGGACATACGATCCAGTTGTTGTTTATTTTATATATTTTGTTGGGTTCTCGACACCAGCTCTTAAAAGTCGCTTGCCATCAGTAATATTTACTCTCAAAGAGACATTCGCTTTGACAGGGCTGATCAAAATTATAAAAAGCATTAAGACCTATTTAGAATAAGTTAGTCTATTAGTATATTTTTTTCTCCCTCTATAAAGTTACACGTTGACTATAATAACAAATAATTATAATATCTCACTAAAATGTAGGAATATAATATGTTAATAGGTACATGCCCTAAAGCATTTTCTGCACGATCTTGCGTAGACGATTTATGTTGACGACATAATCAGAGTTTTGTTTATAGCTTATTACCTCCGGCTACGACTTTTTCGTTAGCTTGATTAATATTGTTAAGAAGAACGCAATAAAGTTTTATTATTAATCAGGAAGTAATTAGTGTTTGCGGTTTACGGCACCAAGAACCAACGCAACGCAACGACTGCTTTTGGGTTGTTTAGTTAATTTACCGATTGAGAGTGATTCTAAGGTCTTAAATTACTTTTGAAAACACTAATAAGACTTATTTTGAGAGTGAAAACTAAAAGTATTAAAATAACAAGGCTGACACGACGGCGTAGATTTTATGTAATCCAAAATTACCGCAATTTGTTCTCAATCAGACTGGAATAAGAAACAGACAAAAAAAAATAATTTCAAGTGTCTTGCTTCAGATAATTGTAATTAATGTACAAACAAAAATAATTTCAAGGTCTTCACAAGAAAAATAAAAAAAATCGTCATAATGAGCTTTAAAATTGTCTGTAGAAAAATCTTCCATTAAGAAAAAAGTGACTTTAAGAATAGAATAGAAAATGCGATTTTATTGAAGAATATTACATTTTTCAAAATAGTAGCTTTGGGGAAAAATTTTGTTGAATTAGTACGAGGTTAAGACGGTTTTAGTATGATACTCGGTTAAAACGACGATTTTGCAAATTTCAATCAAATGATCATAGATCAAAGCTAAAAAGATCTGTAAGGATCATATTCGACGAATCAAACTTTTGTGTGACCAACTTTTAAGGCAAACAATGCTACAATGTCTCAAAAGAAGTAAAAATGTTTGCTCAAAAATGTACCAAATACTACTCGGTCTTCGATTATTATGCTCGTCTACGATGACATACTTTTTTGGTAACCTCACAAGAAAATGCCATTACTGTTAATTAGACGCTCGCAGAAAGTGTCATGACTCCCTCTGTACTTAAGTGCGTAAGCGATCTTATGAGACAAACCTCAAAAGACACAAATATCTAGATACATACAAGTCTCCTGGCCAGGATAGTATTCCTGCCATTGTCCGAAGAGCTGTTCTTCAACCATTGCGCAACGTTTTACATCTGTCCTACTTTCCTGGTCTCTTTCCGAGTGGACGGAAAACAGAATTTGTCCAGCCTATCCTTAAAAAAAGTGAATCTTCTTCCCTCTCTAACTATCGTCCATTTGAACTTACGTTTCTTCTTTCTGAAGTCATGGAAGCGCAGAGAAAATATCAGCTTAAGAAATATCTTGAAGAACGAAAGCTTGTCAATGACCATCAATATGATGTTTTTAGTATCAATAGGTCCACTGATTATTTGACGATATCTCACTAAACAGTGGAAAACTGTTTACATCGGTTTGGAAAAAGTAAGGTTATTCCATTTGATATTTCAAAAGCATTTGATACAGTTTGGCACTAAGCTTTTTTATCGAAAAATTTGAAGTCCATGAAATAAATGTCGGTGTGCCACAGGGCTCCGTTTTATCTCCGACTTTCTTTCTGATATTCATCAATGATATTTTGTCTGAAACTTCGAATGCATTAAATTGTTTTCCTGATGACAGTACCCTCAGCTTCTCACATTCGTTTCCAGATGCATATCCTTGTTCTTCGGATGTGAATCTAGAATGACAGCGTATGATAATCTCATTAAATTCTTATCTCGGTAGCATTGTCAAATGTAGTAGAACCATACATCGCGTAGAATTTAATGCTTTAAAAATGCATCGCTGCCTTTTGCCGATAGAGCTACTACCCCCAGGCATTGAGGAAACCGAATAGCTCTCAGTTCTCGATATGTGCATCACAGACCACCTTGTGTGTAATGACCACATATTCGACACGTAGCCAAAAACGCTTCTAAGTGCTTAGGTTTCCTTCGACGATGCAAGACACTTTTCACCTCTCCTGAACTGACTGTAATCTATAAAGGCTATATTCATCCAAGACTCGAGTACAATTTCCATATTTGAACAGCTGCTCCAATAACCCACTTGAATCTCTTGGATAGAATCCAAAAAAGAGTTTGAGAAACATTAGATGATAGTAATATAACAGAAACATTTGAATCTCTCGAGCACCGCCGCAATGTTTCTTGTTTTTCAAGATTTTACCGGTTATTTTTACAAAAAGTGTTCAAGTGAAATAGCCAGTTGCATTCCTCGCCCTAAGCAATTCAACCCTAATACTAGCGCTTCAGGGAGTGCCCATGAGTTTACCATTGGACCCACCTTTGAACGTACGGTTAAATTCAGAGATTATTTTTTAGCCGGACTACACGAATATGGAATGATTTACCCTACTCTAAATTTTCCTCCCATTATAATATTCAGACATTTAAAACCAGTATACATCGGTACCTCCTTTTAAATCCTCTCCAACTTTCATAAAACACTCGCACTATACTCAAACATTTTGAAGCCTAATCATAATCCCTTTGGTGCGTGCAAAATTATAAAAAAAAAAAAGGTTGATCAACGGGTCAACTCCAAGACTTCCTTAAAGTGTAAAAAGTATTTCGCTTTCAGTTCCTCAAGGGAACAAATAAAACTAAAAAATGGACTGACTGAACCTAGCTGCTTGGGAAGTATTATAACATCAAGAGGTCTTATTATTATTTTTATAATTTATTTCGACAGCTTTCAGATGTAAAAATGGCGTTAATACCCACTGCAGGTGACTTGAAAGTGTCAAAAAAAATTATAAACCGATCTCTTAAAAATATAAAATTGGGTTTGTGAAAATGGCGTATGTTTAACCTGTCTCAGACTTTAGAGGTCTTCTAACAATTTTTTCAATCAGGAGATACTGCTACTTCTTAAATTATTTTGCTAAAGAAAATAGTTTATTATGTAATGTTCAGGTTTTTCTTCTTTGTTCAACAAAGTTTCAAGTGCTGGAAAAACCATACATCTTATGAAGTGAATAAAACGCTGATTTTCTACATTGTAACGAGTGATTTTTTAAGAGCTATCGGAAATGAAAAAGAAACATAAAATACAGAAAAATGCATAAAATCTTTATTTGAATCGATACGAAGGTCGATATAATTTAATGTTTGAAAATTATTTCATGCAAATGTTGGCCGCGGCTGCGCCTCAAATAGTCCATCCGCTTAGTCCAATTTTGGCGTACTCTTTCTAACATTTCAGCCGGTATCTCACAAATAAATGCTTCAATGTTGGCTTCCATTGCGTCAATCGAAGCGGACTTGTTGCTATAGACATAAGCCTTAACATAGCACCACAAAAAATAGTCTAGAGGTGTTAAATCGCACGATCTATGCGGCCAATTGACCGGCCCCAAACCTGAAATAAATTGTTCACAGAACTCGCCTCTCAATTGGTCCATTGCTAGGCGTGCTGTGTGGCCCATTCACCAAAATTCGGCGGTATAGTAGGTCGTTCGGCTTCAATTCTTGCACCAGATGTTGCCAAAAAGAAATTAGTAAAAAAATCACCCGTCATATATGTATATCGCTCGGTACTATCTGGGTACAAAATGTCTATATGTATATTACGAGTATCACAATCATCTACCGCAAAATGTCAGCTTATTTTTTTTTTTCGTTCAATCTTTTCTTGAATATTATTTAATTTTGTTAACGCCATAACGTGTCCCCAATATCTACAGTAAACTTATTTGATTTGACATTTTGAGTTCAGTGATTTCCTATAAAATATTATTATAAGGATAAGCATATCTTGTGTGTAAACAAGTGCAACTAAAATAGCTTTAATAACTCCTAGCAGCAGGATTAAAAAAGTGATCTGATGTTATAATGTTATACAGCCGCAATTCTACAGAGATGTCTCAAATATAGCAATTAACACTTTCTTGTTTGGACAGCAGATATTGTAAGGAATTAATTCCGGACACAGTTTGGTGCTATAATTTAGAACATGCATTCCAGAAGTAAGAAAAACTTGTAGAGTGTTTGTTGCAACACCTTAAGTTATTAATTGGCACAGAACAAATAGTGTTGATGTAGACTTCACAGGGGTCCTCAGATATTGATTGCATATTTGTGATACATATTCAGTCAACCAAAAAGAATTTATTTCAAAGACTAATCCTCCTGTCAGATGCAAGTTTATACTTACATATTTAAGCTATACCTTCTCAAGATTCACAAGAGCTCTTGTTTTCCAGAATAGTTCATGGCATTAATCTTTAAAAATTAATGAATCACTACCTGTTGTGTTGCAGGGTCTACTGTATTCTCAATACGAGTATATGTTAAATAAATCCATTAACAGTTCCATACATAATTTCCAAAACCCATCAATCACCGGCTTATTGGTCTCTTCAAGCACACTATGGCATTAGTTCTTGAGAATTTGTTTTATGATAGTGAGCTTGCCTTGACTTTAAATTTTTTGTTTATTTATTTATCAAAAGAAATGCACTTCTAACAAAGCACACCATCCATACATACATAAAATAACAAAACCATAAAATTTGGGAGTGATCCAACAAAAGTGAGTCTTTTACTTGGCCTCTGGGCTGCAACTGGCATGTTTATGAGATACTAAATTGTTTCATATCCACTGATTGACGTTCTATAAATGATTTGTATCTTCTTTTGTTTTCATAATTTTCATTTTTATCTGAGATCATTTTGAAAGAATTATAACCATAAAAAGCAAAACATTCTCATTATAAAGAAGAAGAATAAAGTTTCTACTTCAAGTCTTTCGTTTTTACGAACCAATAACATTCGGCTTTTGTTGAAAAGGTTTAAAATTTATGATACTCAAAAAAAAAACACACAACTACTTAACGAATTGTAGTTAATTTTCTTGATTTGAGTGGGTATGAGATTGTAAGGTCTGTAAGGTCTGGAAGGTTGTCAATATTTCTAACAACAATTAAATACACAAATTGAAAGAAATTTAAAGAGGAGGTGGGTTTTTTTCACCCAAAGAATATGTCTTAAATGATTTAAAAAATTTGAATCAAAATTGGAAACAGTAGCACAATGACATGAATCAGGAATGTTTTCATATAGAACAAAGGAGTTATTATACTTTCTTGTAGAATGCGTTATGCAAGCCCACATCAAGGGCGGTTGGTCAACTCAACAAACTCTGTTTTGTCTTCTTATTTTATTATCATAAGACTATTTAGTATTGACTGAGATTTAATATAAAACTTAACGAGTAAACCATGAAGAATTCGATCATTTTGCTTGGAATTAAAAAAGTTTTTGGAAAGAAAAGTTTTGGAATTTATTAAAAAAAAACTTGTGTGTTATTGAGTTGGATATCAGTGTCATTTCGATTTTTTTGGACATCGTGTCCGAAAAATTGAAGCCTTATGCATTTTGCATGCGATATATTGACTGTTTGCTATTTTCTTTTTAAAAATCTTAGTTTTATCAAAAACATTCCCAAATGTATGCCATTATGTATAAATATTACATAGTTCAAATGCCTGCCTCGCGTTCTTATTGTGACATGGATCAGAGTGGTCCAATTTTCAAGGCCGATTTTGGTTTATTCGCACAGAACTGCCACTTCAAGAGACTCCACAAGAAAAAGTCTAGGGGGGTCAAATCGCATGACCTTGATGGTCAATTCACGCCACCTCAGCTGAAGATAACCCTACCCTCAAATCGTTCGTGCAAAACAACATGGCCTCCACAGACCGCAAAAAATCTACCCGCGAAAATTCATAAAACTTTTAGTTCTATAGGAGATAATGTTATTAAAATCTGTGAGTTTTTGAGAAAAAAAAAAGATACCAAGTGTGGAGATCTAGGATTTTAGCACCCTATATATGGGATATTTATAAAAAAAAAGTCTGCCATCTAATTTGTCAGTAATTATTCAAAAAAGGTCAACTAGTCTTGGAAATTGGTTAGCTATAGAAAATTTGTAACCAAGGTTTAAACTGTTTCAAAGTCACGTAAGGTCAGGTGTGATTTTTGGCAACTTAATTGTGGGATATTCGCAAAAAATGTATACCATCTGAAAGATCACTAGGTCTTGATAAAAAGTCAACTATTTTCAGTCAGTAACTATTTAGTAGTCACAAAAAAAAAATTGGCAAATCATTTGGGAAATTTAAAAATAAAAATATGCCATTTCAAAGACCACTTACCGGTCATAAAAGTTCAGATTTTTTTAGTAATAGGTCAGCCATAGATTTTTGCTTATGTATTTTGAAATGTTCATGGGTTCAGAAGTTAAAACACCCAAGCGACCACAGTCAACGAAGCCACCTCTGAATCATCAACGTCAGTGGCGACGCTATAATATGTGGCTCAATTTCGACAAGAAATTAAATATAAACAATTCATGTAAATCGATAAGGAAAATTGCGTCCCGTACAATACTTTGAAAAATAAACTTAAGTTTCACCCAAAAAATATTCAATTCATGTAGTTTCTCAAGGAAAATGACAGTTCCTTACCAGAAATAAGATCAATGCTGGAGAGTTTTCGAATAGCATGAACGATTTTAAACAATATTGTTTACTTATGAAGTATATAAATATATTGTCATATTGATTATGTTTATTTTAATAAAAAGAACAATGGTGTCAAAAAGGACAGTGAAGTGTGCAAATTCTGCGCGAGGGATAAATGGTCCTTATTATTCTAATTAGGAAGAGAACACCATTGTATTGCCGAATGACAGACGAGTATTTAATACCTTGAATATGCTTTTCAGTAATGATCCACTAACTATTTAGACCTTGGATAAAAATATCCGCCGTATTTTTTTGGCTTCTAAAGTAATAGCTCTTAGACGAATTTTCTCCTCTGCTTCGGCGTCTGGTCGAAAGCCACATTTTAGTTCAATTAGGGCAAGGCGGGGTTAAAGTCGTAGTGTACGCTGATAAGTGATAATGGAAGTCAAATTTCTTGGTTTAGTTATCGATCGTAAACTAAATTGGAAAGAGAACATTAAAGAAAGGGAAAAAAATCTTCAATAGCCTTTTACACCTGCAGTAGAATTTTTGGCAAGAGTTGGGGACTCAGCCCCAAAACTATTCATTGGATGTAGGGATAAGGGAACCAATTTTTAGGCTATGACAAAAAAAAAAACCACGCCAACCGCAGCCTGGAAACTTTCCTCCCACACGATCTATTCAGAAAGGAGTTGGCAGCCAAAAGTGCTCTACGACTTAAAAAAGAGTCACTGTGGCCACAGAACCATTGTAAACTTTCCAGACATTATAGACATTCAAATAGACTATATTTCACCGTACATAGATTTTAACCCAGTCACACTAACAAATATTCCAACAAGGGAGGCATGAATGGAAAATCGGGTCCTAAGGGCAAATCATGTATAGGTCTTTACAGATGGTCCAAAACGGAATCTGGGGTAGGGCAAGGCATCTTCTTAGACAACTCACTCCTAAATGAATAATTAAATCTCCCAAAATTGTTTTCCATGCGGAAGTGCTTGCAGTTTGCGAAGCCGCAAAATAGCTTTCCACATATGAACAGACGGACAAGAACATTGATATCTTTATAGATAGCCAGGCTGTAATCAGAGTCATTTCGTCAATTGTCACCAAGTCAAAACTGGTAGTTCACTGTAGTATTGTATTAAGATTGCTCGGTGAAACAATTTCAGTCACCCTTCGATGGACCCAGGGACATCGTGACATTTATGGAAATGAAATGTTTGATGAACTGGGCAAAAACGGTTCATTATTTGAACCAAGTAAAATTGTACCCTAGGTACTTATGCCACTGGAGCAGGAAAAGTAAAGTATTCACCAAAGTTTCCTTAAGACCGTAAATGACAGATGGTCAACAATAAATTGACACCTGTCAGTTTTAAAGGAATCTTTAGTGAGATATATCAAAGCAAAAGGAAGAGGACTCATTCCACTTCCTTCCATAAACTGGGTGACGTCTAGTTTTTGCCATTACAAAGCATCCTTAACTTCATTCAATCAGGATGGTTCAGGGAGGCACCCCTTAGCTAATACTTCCACTAAATTCTTTCTCTTACCCTACCTATTCCTACATTTCCTACACCCTGGCGACCACAATGGATCCAGATTCAAGTGAGCTTATACGGCATGCCACATCATCACTCCACCTAACCTAACCTAACCCAAGAAGAAGTTGCTTTTCAGGATAATTTTCTTTCAAAAAATCTGTTGTAGGCATATCATTACCATCACACTTGACACCGTCAACTTTTTCTCTGTAATTTAGAACGTTTAGTACTACTTGAAGACTTCTTATCACCTCCATATAAACTCCAGTTATACGAGCTGTGGTTCTGCAAAAAAAATCTAATATATTTCCTTGTTTTCCTATATTTTTAAATTTATATTAAACTTGAAAAAATATAAATTGCTATGTAGACCCCTTTCTGTAATAATTAGTATATTAATCTTTATGCACTTTATATACATACATTTCAGCCATCTTAACTATCACTCAATTTAGTGTGTCCAAATCTAAACTGATAAAATGATGATGACTGTGCCTGCATTGTGGAATTCAACAACTTAAAAACAATTCTGGAATCAAATAACATCCAAAGGCAAGCAAACATGCATTAAATGCACACAACCGCATAATTCGTTGCGGATTAAAAAGGATGTGACAGCTCACCGGCCGCAGTCACTGTCATCATCTTCATAAGAATCATAACCAAGTTTGGTGGTTTGTTTGCTTTTCGTTGTGCAGGAATCTGACAGGTATGCCAGCAAATGAGGCGTTGTTTTATCATAAAGACCAGATGGAAGAGAGACAGAAAAAAAATATGACTGGCATTCCTTTAACAGTTTGATTATACGATTTATTATATTATTATTGTGAAAATTCTTTTGAGAGATTGTAATTATCTTTTTGGAAAAATATACCATAATTGAATAAACTGGTGCTATTAAATTAATATAAGAAAAACACCGTTGAAATGGATAAATTGCTTACTTTGACAGCACTTCTTGAGGTTTAGACTTTTTTGGACAGTGAAAGATATAAACATTCGATGGTTATGTTATATGAAATTTATTAAAATATTAATATATGTAGAAACTCGTAAGTATTGAGAATTTTAAAATAAGATTTGAAAATTGTATCTGGTTTCATTATTAATTGTGGAAAATTACAAAAAAATGTTCGATCAAATCGCAGGAACTTGCTTCTCTGGTTCAAAACTAAAGATAGTTCTGTTTAAGAGGTGGAAAAATTTAAATTGGTAGCACTGTTTTATGTAATAGCATATTTGAAAGTTCTCGGTTAGTTTAGTTTTATCATTGCAAAGAATTATATTTTAATTTTTCTTCAAATTACAATTTTAGCAAATTCAGCCAGATTGTCAATTTTAATGATTATAGAGTTATAAATTTTAAGCATAATTTAAAAAAAAAATTATATGAGCCGTTGCTTCTGAATTTGGTATAAATTCTTTCTTCATGTTAAGATTTTAAGAGCTTGCGTCTGTATGTGTTTAAAAATATAGGTAAATGATACAGAATTCAGATGATGCAATTTAGATTATTATTATATTGAATTTTTAAAATGCAATAAAATTTATAAAAATTATTTAAGAAAGTTGATGGTTTTTCTGCTACAAATGGACTATGCCACGAAAAAAATATTAAAAAAATGAAAACCGAGAAAATTTAAGTCCATATTTTTATTTAGACATTATCTTACTAATTACTAAGAAGTAAAATATAAAAATAAATTAAAAAAAAAACATACTTCCATGAAGAAAAAAGTATTTTAGGAACTATTTTTATTTATTATTATTTTAAGGAAAATAACTGTGAAAAATCAAAAATTAAAATTAGTGGTGGCATCATTGGACCATTTTTATTCGAAAATGAGGCTGGAAAAAACGTTAGGTCATCGGTGGGCGTTTACTTAGACATGTTAACCGATTTTTTTTTACTGAAATTGAAGACATGGATTTGGACGATCTCTGGTTCATGCAGGATGGTGCGCTATCTGCACGAATCTTTAATTTTTCGGCGGAAGTCTTTTATAGCGATCTTGGCTTTGAGAGCCCTTTTTAGTCTTCAGTTACTTATATCAAAAGTTTGGATAAAAATCTTTTTTACATTGCATAACGCTCTCTTCGTGCTTATTTAAAAAATATTTATAACTACATTTTCTGGCTGATCTTTTACGATTTATGACCTTCCTGACAGTCTACTCCTAACTAGATAACGGTATTCTTTCACAACTTCTATCTGGTCCGGCCCTGTCATTCGATGGGTCATTCATGTCTCCTTATTTAAACAAGGGAAAGATTATATTCTTGAAAAAACTTTCTCTAATTCTCCCTGTTCTAAAAAGAATACTGAAAACCTTCAGTAGATTTTGAATAAAGATTATAGGGAAATTTTAAAAAACCCAAATGATATTCGTCTTCACCTGGGGCTTTTTTGTTTTTGGAATGATGAATAGCCATTTGAACTTCCTCTATTGAAATTACTCCATCCAGAGATTCTACATTATATTGATGGGAAGACAAAATGGCGGAATGGCTTAGTAAGACTTATATTTACTTATGCGAATTAAAATAAATTCCTGAGGCTTTTGTTTCTACGTTCAAACGCTTGTGTATGTATTTCGAATATATTTTTGAATCATTAGTACTTGAAAGTTCGCCAGTTAGTTTTTAAGTAAACTCTAGACTTTTTTATCTACAAAGTTCTTTACACGCGTTGTTGCTTTCTTGGTACATCCTTTTTGTTACGGCTGTGTTTTTTATTTCTCGCAGTTTCGAGGCATTCAAAACATTTTGTTCTTGTTTTTAAATAGTCCAAATCAAAACCAGAAAACTGTAACCGTTGAGTAGCTAGCCTTATAGCTAACACACAAATATGTGAAACGTTTTCGGGAACTGTGTCTTTATTGTTGATTAAGTGTTGGAGGCATATTCAGATTGTAATATTCACGTAGATCAGCCAACGTAATAATGGATTTTAGGTTTGTTTGACGATTCATCATGAATTGAGTCACGCCGGAACAACGTTAGCAAATCGTTCAATTCGAGAAACACATCGGGCGGTACGCGCGTTTTATTTTATTTTTTTTTTATATATTTTTCACTTACTTAAGGGATTATGACTACCCTTAAAATGTTTGAGCACAGACGAGTTTTTTTAGGAGAGGATTTTAAAGGAGATACCGATTCACGCATTAGACTACATTAGATTTGTATGTCTGATGTGCTCATAATCGTCCATCGAGAAAGTATGGATCGTTTTCGCAATACTTTTACTCTAAGCGACAATATGGATTCCATAGATTACTTTCTTTGGGATTTTAAGTCGCATTTCTACGCCGATAAACCAGAAACAATTGAGTACTTGGAAGCTAAAATTTGACGCGTTATTGCTGAAATACAGTCTGATTAACTAAGAAGAGTGTGTGGAGATCTTATCTCCAAATTACGTCCCCGAAATTCTATTTAAACATAGGTAAATGACAAGAAATATAATTTAATCAAGCCAATTTCATAGATTTCGAAAACATTTTATAAATTAAGGTTATCCACCACTGAAAAAACACCCTTTATTTATAATGTATAGTCAAGCGCGGAAGACATAAGATAATAGCTTATGCGTTCTATCGTATTGTAAAGGGAAAGTGCGCGCTCACGTCTCCATTCGAGGAAAATCAAAGAAGTAGAAAAGTAGTAAGGTTTAAACACTATCCTTGAACATCTATCACTTTTTCACTTCACCAAAAAAAGAAGAATTCAGTTGCAATAAAAATTCTTAAAAAAAAAATAAAACCATAAAAACAGGTAGTGGTCTTTTAAAAACCAACGAATATTGCGTAAAGGGTTTAACCTTTGTTATGCATTGATAATATCTTAAAACAAAAAAAGGATAAGCAAAAAGGATAATAAATAAAACAAAGGGGTTTCATAGTTTCACCGAAAAAAACATGCTTTAGTCAGATCCTTTTAAAAAACGAATGGTTGGCGGTCGGTGAACCAGGTACGCAATTCATGCGAAAAAATAATATTTTTAGATGAAAGATATTAACGGAACATTTAAGCAGACTTAACAGATTGTTATGACTAACAGACGGTTCTAAAAAATATAAAATTATAATGAAAATTATTGCTTGAAGGGTTAATGACACATCATAAAATGTTATTTGAGGCCAGGTATTGGCGAATTTTTTAGCAAAATTTAGCAATGGAAACATTTTAAAAAATAAAATTTTGTTGAGGGTTTATAGGTTTGTTTTTGTTTGAGGATTCTTTAGGAAACTAATCGACTGAAACGAAAAGTCCGTTGTAACTGAGGTAAGACCCAACATGTCAAAGTTTTCTAGGAAACGATCCTAAATAGGTATGTACGCATTCCACAGTAAATCGAATTTCGATTAATATTTAATATTAAGGAGAAAATCTAGCTCATCTGTACACCCTTGATAGAACTGTTGTAGAAAGTGTCTTAAAACATGCCCTATGCCCAACAGTTCTAGAAATACATATATTGAAATTACATAATAGCCCATCTTTTGCTGAAACTCTGAGCATACTCTCTAGTTTTGCACTGTTTATTATAATATTGTTTTGAAATTCGTTAAGACGGAAACTTCCCTTTGGTACCAAAGATGTTCTTGATATTATCTCTAAATTATCCGTAACAAGAAAGAGACCGAGACCGGGTGCTAATTTTGGACTGAAAGTTGTTGAGAGTCTCAACGCTCTCTGTAGACTTGGAAGAAAAAATGAAAAATAATTTTTGAATTATAAATTATACCCTCCTATTACGATTTGCGAATCGAACGTTCGAGGTGAGAATTTTTCATTAGCGAGCTACACATTCGACATACTACGGTTGGCGAACTTTACAATTCGAGTTCGAAGTTTGATTGTTTATTAAAAATATCAAATATATGACATTTAAATCGAATCAAAAGTTCTCGATTCGCCAACCGTAATACTAATTTCTCACACTCACATGTTTATTCGTTCGACTCGCCAGTCGCCAGCCGTAATAAGGGGGATAAAATTAAATTTTTCGAAATAAATATTATCTCAAACAGTATCTTTTTTCACAAATTTTATTTCACATTTGACAGGAATATGCCTCAGAATTTCTTGTTAGACATTGGTTCTTCTTTTGTGGATGGGGCTGATTAACAATTGATCGTGGATGCTTCCTACCACCCATGCTTCAATGCAATTTCAATTCAACTCTATTTTGTTTTATACTGATTGGCAAAGAGTTCCAAAGGAATAGTCTTGATGAATTAAGATATTTAGAGGCAAAATTTACTATGTTTTCTGTTTTGAAAGAGAGGTATTTTAAGGTATTTTAGTTTGAATTACTTTATCCAAAAAATACAATTACTGAAATGTGTATATTCAAAGAGAGTACAATACAGAATGCTTGAGTTATAGGAAGATATATGGTCATATCTTTGAAGCCCGTGAACATATCGTTAAACCCTACAAGGTTTTCGAGAGAGATAGATTTGAATATTATCCGCATACAAATGAAAACAAACCTATTTGCAAACAGAAGGCAAATCGTTTATCAACATACAAAAAAAGATTGGGCCAAAAATAGAACCGTGTGGTACACCCATCTTCCAATCTGTTGTAACTTGTAACAGATCATTTTAGACAGCAACACGTTGTGTCCCGTTTGTCAGAAGGCTCTGGATAAGACGAGCTGCCAAATTCGAGAAACTAAAGTAAGGTTTTCGCAAAAAACTGAATGAATGACGCTGTCGAACGCTTTGGAAAAATCTAATAACGACAGAGCCGTGAGTTTATTTTGATCATACTGCAGTCTTATATCATCCAAGGTTTTTACCATCATAGTCGAATTAAAAGAGCTTTAAAACCTGATTGTAAAAGAGACAGAAGATTCTTGTAAGTAAAGTGACCAATTGTTTGCTTCGAAATTATTTTTCTAACACCTTATTCAAATAAGGTAAAATACCGATAGTCTACATGTTCCTTTGACATGATTTTTTTATAGACAAGCGTCATCCCGGCTGCTTTTTATGCATTTGGAAATGTAGAAGTGGTTATAAATACGAGTATCAGTTAGTGGGCTAATTATGTATGGTAGAATAAGTCTTACGAAATGAAACGAAATTACGTCTTCTCCAATTGCAGCAGACCTTAGAAGTGTTAAACTTAATTTTCGGAAACTAAGATAGAATCGAGTTCGAAACAAGTAGGCAATGGAGTTGTGGTTTTGAAGTGAAGTGGGTGTTGGGTATATCCGGGACTTTTTTATAATTTTCACGACGCACTAAAGGGATTATGAATTACCTTAAAATTTTTAGCTAGTGGAAAGGATTTTAAAGGAGATACTGGGGCACATTGATTTTGAATGGCTGAATATTATAATGGGAGGGAAATATAAAGTCGGGTAAAGCATTCCACATTCGGGTGGTGCGTCTCAAGGGTAACCTGATGTCAAATTGTCAAACGGGAAGAATACAAGTGGATATTTTACTAGAAAACTATAGAAATAACGTAAAATAATGAAAGACAAGAAACATTGCGACGGTAGTCGGGGGACTCTAATGTTCCTGTTACACTTCCTTAACCTATCATTCTTAAAGCTCTTTTTTGATTTTAAACATATTTACGTTTACATATAGAGATTCGCCGTTTTTCATTACCAATTTCACGAAGGTTTGTTCATAGTTGTTTAGATAAGAGGTCAATGCTAAGCTTAAAGTCGAAGAAATTCCTTTTAGCTAAACGTACAATTGAAGTGGCTTGATTTAGAAAAAACAATAAAGCCACCAAGTTTCAGGTTGTGGAAATTTTCTCTATTTGTGATAAAGTTTTCTTAGATTTTGTATTGCATTCGTAACTTCAGTATTGAACCAGGATACTTTTTTTATTTGAGCTCTTACCGTTTTCAACGGAACTTGCCGAAAAAATAATCTTTTTAAAAAGTTTTCTGTGTAGTTAAGTTGATCATCTACATGCGCAATGTTTAAGCTACTCGCACAAGAACACAAAGATTCAATATTGATTGAATTGAGATCTCTATATGAAAACGTTAAAGTAATTTGAGAAAGAGAGAAGTCAATATTGTGTGTACAAAAAATTGAGTCAGGATCTGAGATACCATCAAGAAACAATGTCATTCAAAAGAATATCATTAAGATCAGATACAAGAAGAATAGGAAGAGATTTAACATGGTTAATGATTTGATGATAAATCTCGTCGACATATATCATGATATTTAGAGATCAGACCAAAAACATAAATGTTAAAAAAAAGAGCCAAGTTCTTCTATACAAAAACCTTTGTGTAACAAGTCAGCCGTGAAAAGTACTGAGATCTAAAAGTACGCCAAGATGATACTTCATAAAGGTTTAATACCGAATATTTAAAGTAGAATAATATTGAAACAGCTACAATGTAATAGAGAAATTTTGTTATTTAATGATTACTGACTAAAATTTGATGGGTTCACTGGGCAAGTTTTTAAAACCTTTCGAATTGGGCATAAAAAAAACTTGCCAAGTAAGCCCATCAAATTTTAGTCAGTAATCATTAAATATTATATTTTAATATTTTGCCTTGTCAGAATCTCGAAAGATACGGAAAGATAGAAGGATGGACTCTATACCTACTAAAATAAACTTAGTTTATAGCTTCCTATTTCTTTTGTTATACATATTTTCTTTTTGTTATTGGTTGTTTTGATTTGCGCTTCAATTGTTCTGGCAAGAAATATAACACTAACATACCTACCTTAATTACAGCAATCGGAAGTGCTCCGTATAAATTAAACATTTTCTCAGAAAGTGGGCGGATACCAAGCCCCCTGAATCGAAAACCCCAATTTTTATTTTTGGTCCTTTATATGCAATAAACATCTGCAACGAATGGCTTGAAACCACTTCCAAGCCATTCTATATTTTTTCAAATACACTATTTGCTGCTTTCACTTCTTCTAAAACAAAACAAATGAATCATCACCCCATACCAAAACAAAAGAATCGTGTATTCACTCGAAACGAATACACCATTTGATTTGTTTTCTCAAATGCATCGAATACAGCGAGTTTATATCGAAAACATCGAATACACCAAATAATACACTAAACACACCGAGTACACCAAGCGAACTGAGAACTTTCAATTGCTAAAGAATGTGTGGGTGAACAAATAGAAAAGTTGTTCACGGCAAATTTTACTTTAACTTTTAATCAAATTATCCGATCATTAAGGTGAAGATCAATAAAGAAAGTGGAAAACTCAAGCTAAATTTTGATAAGAACTATTGGAAACGGGTAAAACTGACCATATTAAAAGAATGGGTAAAGTTCTTTTAATTTCAACTTTTGTTATGAAAAATTCAAAAGTTGATGAAAAATTGAATAATTTTAAGAATCTTATGATGCAAATTTACTATCGTAATGATTCTCTATAATGTTTCATAGGCAATAACTTGATATATGCAACGGGAGGCGAGGTAGAGAAACTTTATTTAATTTCTCACTATAAGATTAAAAATTAAAATCGTGAAAAATGCCGATTTTATCGATTCTAACTTGAGTTCTTGAGTATTACAAGTCTTTATGATTGAGGTCAATAGTTCAATGAAATATGGTCATCTTTATTTTTGTTTAAATTTTTTTCCAAACTGACACCAAATTTAATACTAAAAAGCTGTGTGAAGCAAAACTGGGATAGGCTCTTATAATTAAAAATTCAAAAGTTGATGAAAAATTTATGAATATTGAACAAAAATTAAAACTCATTTATTGCCCCAACCCTGCTCTTAGATAATGCCGAACAATATTTTACGATCAATTCAACAAGTTACACACTAAAATTGGTCATAAGGATTCGAAAAAAAAAAAAAAAAAAACAATTTTCATAAAACAATTCAAACGAGATGGTTCATAAACTAGTTTCTAACTTCCGAAATCGTCAACAGATCTATAAAATTAAGGTCTAATAATACTGTCATTAAAGCAAATATACAATTTGGGAAAAGAAATTATCCAACTCTACATGATTAATCTGAAAAAATAATATTAAAAGAAATTGAAGTAGTGTTTCTTTTCGATTGACTAAAAATATAAAATCTGTATACAAAATTAAAAATGGAGAAAATAAGTATTTTTATATTATTGGTTTGCTTATTCTTTAAATAAACATATTATGTAAAAGATTACAAAACCTTAAATCTAAGAGGAAAGCTGATATAAAAGTATTTTCAATTAAGTTTTTTTTAAAGGCTTGTTCCAGTATACCTACATATAATATAACTCATTAGTTTTGACATTATTAACGCATTTTGAAAAATTATCTTGTCTACAAATAAGCTCTTATTCAAATATATAAAACATTACCATGAATGACATAGAAACTGTATTATAATGTTCTATAAAATTGGCAAAAAAAAGTTTTAGTACATTTTCCTGGAACATATTTCATTTTTAAGAAAGATATGGGCTTATCCCTGTAAATTTTAACTTCTTGAGTTCGAAAAAAAAAAACAAAAAAAATTAAGGCACGCATGTAAATTTGAGTTTTTCTTCAATTATAAACCACGAATAAATAAAAAACTTCAAAATAACTCATATGTATTGTTTGTTGAAGAGTATAAAGGTATAAAGTATAGAAAAATGAATTTAAAATAATTTATTTTAAGAACCGAGTTAATTGATTTGGTTTTTATTTTTAATCTTCTCACCTTCTGTCTTCAAACTTATTTGTTTAACACTTTTACCATTTTTTTTATAGTTTCTACAGTTTAAATTACGCTCATTGTAAGGGTATAATCAAACAATGCTTTGGTGTGCTAGTAAAAAATGTGCCTTTTTTGAAACAGTTACGTTTTTTACTTTCGTTTTGTTAACTTCATAAAATTTGTACATAATGAAGCACGCATTGAAGCCAAAGTTTTTTTTACTCTAGATAGCTTAAATAATGATGCAGACCATAAAAAAATGCCCCATGATCAATGTTAAAAAAATAGACACGAAAATTTGTGACAATTAAAGATTTACGAAAAATCACGCATGGCAGTTTTTTCTAAAATTTATATCATATAGGATTATTTATAAGGAAGGCACGCACTCAAAATGAATGATTTCAATTAATTTTGACCTCCATTTATCTGAAAAAACAAAAATTGTACTAAGTAATCTTATGTTAAACATTATTTTTGCAATAATACAAAACGTTAATTTTATCCACGCACGCAGCCAAAAGTCTCAATATTCGATGATTTTTTCGATTTCAAACACTTTCGCCCTATCTCGATGGTTCATTTTATAAATTGAATAGTTAAAACTCAATGATATATGTATATAATATTATAAGTTCCAAAACCTGAATATTTAATAATAATGTCTTTATATTTCGACGCATGGCAAAAGTTCAAATTTGCACGGATAAGCCCATATAATTAAAATTTGTAAATTATTATCGATTTTGCTATACAAAATTTCTATAATTCCAGAAATACTTAGGAGAGACACCAGTGTATTCGTTTTTATACTCGCTGCGTTCGCTGTATTCGGTGTGTTTATAACTGTTAGGCTTGTTCTGTTCTATTTGGTTCAAGCATTCAAGCCTAGGAGAGAAACCAAACAGTGTATTCGTTTTGTTATAAGGGAATCGAATGGTGTGCAGTGTTTGTTCTTTTAGAATAGTGTATTCATTTTCAGTGTACACTACTTTCTATGCATGCAACGAACAGAATACACTGAAGTACTGTGCTTACTCAGAGAAGGTAAATGAATGTATTCATGCAGACCTTTAATATGCAATTTGAGCCCTACCGTTCTACCAAATTTCATTGTTCTACTGTTCTGACGAAGTGGGCGGATACACGCCCCTGAATGGAAAACCTCAAATTTTCGATTTTTTTCTCTGCTTGCATGACAAGCCCTACCGTTGTGCAAAATTACAAGATTCTACGATGTCGGGAAGTGCTCCATAATTTTGATGATCTGTCAGTCAGTCAGTCAGTTAGTTACGGTTTTTGTGATTTTTGAGGCCTTATATCTCAGGAACCACTTATGCTAGAAAATTGAAATTTGGTGAGGCACGTGTGTCTGACTAGCTTAGCAAATATTCGGAATTTTAAGTTTCTGACGTCATTGGTGCTGAAGATAGGGAGGGGTCAAAAACCGCTTGAGTTTGTTCATGTAAAAAGGGTGTAGTGCCAGAACTTGGCTGGGCACTACCGTGCCCTTTGATATCCGCTTAAAAGCCATCATAACAGATGACCTTTTTGTTATTACATTTTTTGTACAACTTAGTGAACTTTGTCTTCGTTGACTAGCCTTATCACTAAGCTTATTACTATCTCCCAGGAAATCCATATAATTATAGTGAAACTTTAAATGATGTTTGATGACTGATTAGGTTACTTTCGCGGTGCCACAGAGCCTGTATTAAGATCTTAAAATCATATATTAATTGTTTGACTTTCTTTTACAAAACCCCCAGTTGATGTTTTAATTTTTTCCTTCACTTGGGAGATTGTATTGTGTATAATCTCTTCATTCTTCTACGATCTCTTCTTCATCTAACTTGATACTCTTATCCACAGCGCCTCGCTTTGTTTCTTCGCTCTTTCCCTTCCTCTCTAAAAAACACCTTCAGCATATGCCTATATCAAGGAGAATTTACTCCGATAAGCAAAACCTCTTTTTTATTCTCAATACCGAAATCCAAATTTCGTTTTATTACCAAGCTTTTACATTCATATACCCAATCTCTTCGAAAGTACTTTCTATGAAATGTAATGGAAAACCCTCATTTTTCAAGCGATTTTAGCAAAGTCTTTGACGAAATTCTTTGAAAACTAATACTTTTCAAAATGTTCTGCCCTCGAATTTAGACCAATTTTGTTAATACAGATTTCTTCTCGCCTAATTATTACAGTTTCCGTTTTATATTTGCTTTTTCTAGCCTTTTCCAATCTACCTCAGGTTCAGAAGACCCACAAGGCAGACACTTAGGTCCACTACTGTTCATTCTTACTATTTATGATGAAGATCATTTCATTTACACATGTCTTTTGCCATATTCAATAGGATCTGGACAATTGACGTAAAGGCATAAAATACCTTAAACTCGGCAGAAAATTATAGGCCCCTCCATGCCTGGGTTAGAGGCACACAGGAACTGTTGAGATTTGTAAGTCATTGTGTCCTGGTTTTTACGAGCTACTCTATTAAATATATTTTAACTAAAGGCGATATGACTACCCTTATAGTTTTTGAGCAAAACGCACGAACAACGTCAAGAAAACTTGAAGAGGATTTAAAAGGAGATAAATATGCAAACTGCTTTCAAATGTTAAAATGAGGGCAAATATTGAGTGTGGTAAAGAATTCCACATTCGTGTAGTATACGTACTCCTAAAGGAAGAATTTCTGAACTTGATACTCGTAGTAAGTTCGAAGTTGGGCTCAAGAGTAACTGAAGTGATTCCCTAAATTCCGATTATTACAAGATATAAGTACACTCAAACTAGGATTCAAATTTCTCAAAAATTTTTAGGAACTTAGGTTCAGGATTTTATTCTTCCTAAATAACAAAACCATATGCTATTGCTTTCCCGGTGGAACATAGTTCAAGAGCTTTCTTTTTTATAATATACATTCTTTCCTATCTTACTATTCTTCCGAACTGATGTCTAGCAACTCAATTTCCATTTAAAAGGCCTTAGCCTTACAGGCATCAAGTGGGAATTATTATTATCAAAGGGTACGATAGACTATTTTTATTTTTGCAAAACATGCATCTTATATACAAGTATAAAAGCGTGCGTCGCCTTAAACTAACAACGGCTTGAAGTCTTAGGAAAGCGTGCTTCCCTTCTTTTCATTTACCGTACCATTTCCTATCAAAGTCGAACATTGTAGAAAATTCTGCAAGAAATTGTTTTTCTTTCGAGAAATTTTTAATAAAAGAATTCATTAACATAAAAAAGAGAATTTATTACATTATTTAATTTTAATTTTTGACTTAAGCTCTTTTCATTCCGTTGAAAATAATTGACAGTGTATGAACCATCAAAGCCAAAGCCTTTAGCTAGTTTCAAACGATAGAGGAGAAAAAATCAAATAACGCACAAAGCGTAACCGAGCCAATGATTAGTGTGCCAATTCTGCACTGCAACTACATTGTGGATGCTTCTTTCTCGACTTTAGTTCATAAAATTTTCTTGGGAACACTCCCGTTTCATGTTTGATGAAGAACTATTTACGACTTAATTAAGAAAGTAATGTAATATTAACAAAACCTTAATGAGATGTTGGTGCCTAGTGGATGGAAAGAATAAAACGTTTTGAAGTAACCATCATCAAAGCCAAAGAACTAGTACTACTCGATTTTATGTAGGTATGTGGTTAAGGTGGCTAGTAGTGGCTTGATGAGGAGAAAAGGTAGGTTGAGGTAAAATTCTGTCTGGAGACCTGGAGGATTCAGACTTGAAATAAAATATATGTATGTGTATCTCCTCTAGACCATGTTAGAAGCGTCTTATGTGATGATTATGGGAAAACTTGAAGTTGTTTTTGTGTACATAAATATATCTGCTTGATCGAAGTAAGCACTTGCATAATAATTGCAGTTTAAAATGCACCACAGAATGCGACTTGCTTAAAAGGTGTTACTACAGCACAACATAAAGTTCTTAAGCGATGGCCGATGCAATGGGGCATTAATGTTTCATGAGAATGTAGAACAACGTTGTTTTTCACATAAAGAAAGACTAGCTCACAATAAGTGTCATCAACTTTAATTGCAGGGTGAATTGGCCAAAACTATATACTATCACTGAGTTTTTTTTCTCAGTTGATGTCTGATGTCAATCGTTGTCAAGGTTTTAATTGCCTCTCCTGGGAAGCTTTGCCATAATTTTTTTTAAACGAATGAAGCAATTTTATATCTAAAGTTGTTTTTCATGGTTTTTCTTGGCTTTTATCATAAGTTGAAAAAAAAATAAGTTCTTAAAGTATTCAGTGAAGCGTTTCTGCTAAGCTGGAGTTATAAAATAGTATTGTCAGTAATTACTTACTGACCTTCAGCTTTATTAGATAAAGTTATGTATATCTTTTGTTGGATATTTTTCGACAGAAAACTGTTAAAGTTTATTTCGGAAAAAAATAAAAAAACTTTGTTTCAACTTTTCACATGATCATAATGAAGGTTTTTGTCACCTCACACACTTTCAAGTGTGCAAAATTATTTGTTTAGTCATTTCGTTGTTTGTTAAAATTACATAATCTGTTATTACGACTCTTTTTTTATTTACTTGGGGCTTTAAAACATTTTTATTTGCTCTATATGGGAACTTTACGACCATGTTTTCCTCATACCGTTACTCTCCTATGTGTCATCAATAAGAACAAAAGATTTACTTCAAATCCTAGCCAGGTAAAGGCGACCGGACACGCAGAAAAAGAAAATCTAACCGAGAGGATTCCTTGGTGTGTTAAAAAAAATTAGAACTGCGTAGCTTATGTCGCTAAAAAAAACTATACTAAACTACGAATATTAGTTTAATTTAATATTAACCGAGAAACTAGACTACAATTCACAATTTTAAAGATTGTTTTCCATAATCGTGTAATGTGTTTAAATCAAATTACTAAACTTAACTAATTTAAAACATACTAAGGGCTCTGAGCACCTATATCATCCCCTCTTAGTGTGGGAATGCATACCCAACTTGCCAAACATAACAGGTCACGTTGGTGTTCAGGGAAATAAGGAGGCAGACTTCTTAGCAAAAATAGGTGCATCAATCAACCCCTTTAACATGGTTCGAGTCCTATTGCGGAATAGGAGAATCGTGATCAAAAATAAAATCAAACCAAGAATTGGAGACAAGAAGGTCCAAAAAGCTTCAGGCGAAACTACTACTTGATAAAGTTTCACTAACAGCATCAGCTTAGTTAGGGACAATCTAAGAATAATAACAGGTATTCTCACTGGACACTGTAAACCAAGAAGACACCTAAGTATTGGTGTAGACTTTGAGACAAGTTATGCATTCGGAAAAAAAAATCGAACTGGAGATTTTGATCAAAGTTGACATTACGATGATAGCGAAGGCTAAAAAAGTGGGTCTCGCGATTCTGTCTGTCTGTTCGACTACAACCTAAACGGCTCGGCCGATTTTCTTTAAACTGGTAGATAGCGTTTTTTAATTTCCCCCCTCACGTTTTTTTTTTTTTAAGACCAAACATAATGGTATCTGTCATAGGAATTTATTTCTAAATTTTGTAAATAACTGTTTTCTCAATTAGTTAAAGCTAAAAAAATTCAAAAAAACTTCAGCTAGTTATTTTTTAATACTAAACCTTTCAAAAACATTTTCAATTTTTTTTTCAAAACTCAATATTTCGAAAACCCTACGCTCGTTTTTTTTTAACTTCAAAATTAAAAGTTTCTTAATATAATCTATAAAATATGAGAAAAAAAAATATATTTTAACTAATAATAAAAATAAATAATCGTATTTTTCTCGACAACGAACGGCGCGCGCCTAGAATTTTGATAAAACTTTTTTCTTTCGATTAATTTTAAGGATCTATAATTTGTTTGTGTTAAAATTACCTTGCCAGATACTTTGATAAGTATTTATGTTTTCGTTTCATATATTTCACCTGCAAGCGATATCTATATATATAAAAATCAATGCCACTTTTCGTTGTAATTTTATAACTCAAGAACGGGCTCACCTATCCGAACCAAATGTTTAGGCTTTGTTCGGACTATTTAGTAGATGGTTTATGTGAAGTTTGCACAAATCGGTCGAGCGGTTCTTCATTTATTACATTTTTTGTAACAAATGAATTCAATAAATGTCGGATCATTTAGTTAGTGGGGATTTTGCTGTCAAATTGAAACTTTTTTCATATATGGATTGTGCTGTCAAATTGAATTGTTCAAATATACTATGTATGTATATGTGTGCGTGTACTTTTCTCAGTTTTTTAGCGATACTGATACACCACTATTAATGTAGCAATTTGATTTATTCTTTTTTATATGAAGGAATAATGCCGTAATGCAAATGATGTGGCATTACTAAGACGATCACAGACTGCAGATGAACGCGCACAAGCTAATGCATCGCAGCGTAAACGTAATGCACGAAATAGATCTGTTGACCCTGTACCTGTACTGAATCTTGCACGGCGATCACGAATACGTCGTGCTCCTTTGGCTGAAATGACGCGTACTGCTTTTAATTACAACAGTCAAATTAATTATAGTATGTACGGATACATTGGAATGATGGACGCAATATGTCCACATTGTGATGCAGCTAACTTTCTAGGTGAAACGCCCGGCATCAGGGTTCGAACCTGAATCATGAAATGTCGGAGCAAGTTTGAAAAAAAAGTCGAGCAAATGCAAGATTTTCGGAGTAGATTTGAAACAAAAAGAAAATCCTTACTTTTCAGGAAAACTAAAACTTACATATTATGTATGAACACAAAAAAAATAGTATTAGCAAAAAAGAAAAATAAATCACAGGTTTCATTGGAAAACTTAGTATTATTTTAAAAAATCGTTTTGTAAAAATAAACAAATTACAAATTCAGAAAGAATTTTTAACAAAGGTTTAATGGTTTTTTTCAACAATGTCATATTTGTATATAAATTAGAAAATTTGTCTGTGTGGAAAAAGTGGAGTAAATCTCGAAAAATCGGAGCGTGTGTTGTGTTAATGGCAAAGTGAGATTGCCAGCATTAAAAACTCCACCCGAATCATTGTATTTACTTATTTTTGGGACATCTCAAACGTTGAATCACTTTTTGAGTCATATTGAACTATACAATTCGGCATTTCAAATGACTTCTTTTGGTGCTACTAAAATTATTTGAGATAATTTTATGCCGACGTTTAAGGTAAATACTTCAACAGGATTGTCCCATGTTTATATCAATCTGAATCATAAAGTATTCGATAGTTTTAAAAATTCCGATCACACATCTACCTAAAATTGCATACATGTTACAGATTCAGGGCCAGATTTATCATCAAGCTGGTTCGTTATTGCCATACCCCGACGCTGATAATCAATTTTTGCACACTCTACATTAAAATTGCCATTGAATGTACAGGCGATTGAAACTAAGCCTTGCAATATTTCGAGAAATTCTGCTATGGCAAAAGTTCTGCGATTAAAGTCAATTATTTTATGGGATGAGTGTACAATGGCGAATAAAAAATCACTAGAAGCATTTAATCGAACAATGCAAGATTTACGTGGTAATCAACAGCTTTTTGGTGGTGCTTTGATAATACTGTCAGGGGATTTTCGTCAAACATTGCCTGTCATTCCTCGATCAACTCCTACTGATGAAATAAATGCCTGTTTGAAGTCATCAGTTCTTTGGAGATATGTATGTATGTACAAAAATTGACACTGAACATTAATATGCGTATTCACCTACAAAATGATCCAGCTGCCCATGAATTTTCAAAACAATTGTTAGAAATTGGTGACGGCAAAATATAAATCGACAGTACCCACGGATTGATCGCTGTACCAAACAATTTTTGTACAATTGCGCAATCGATAGATGAATCGATTGAAGGTGTTTTTCCGAATATTCTTCAGAATTACAGAAATTATGATTGGTTGAGAAAACGCGCCATTTTAGCACCCAAGAACACTCATATCAATGCCACCAATTTTCAAATTCAAGCGAAACTGCCAGTTGCCAATTGACAGTGTTATGAATCAAGATGAATTATCCAATTGAATTTTTAAATTCATTGGAACCGGCTGGTATGCCACCGCATTGCTTGAATCTGAAAGTTGGTTCTTTGATTATATTATTGCGAAATATTAATCCACCAAAACTGTGAAATGGCACCAGATTGGCAGTGAAAAAGTTATTGCCAAATTTGATTGAAGCTACGATCCTAACTGCTAAATCAAAAGGAGAAGTTTGTTTGATACCGCGTATCCCTATGATTCCAACTGATATGCCATTTGAGTTCAAACGATTACAATATCCGTGCGTTTATCATTTGCGATGTCCATCAACAAGGCCCAAGGGCAAACATTTCACGTTTGTGGTGTGAATTTGGAGGAATCATGTTTTTCACATGGCCAACTTTATGTTGCCAGTTCCAGAGTCGGTACCCCTAGCCGTTTGTTTATTCATGCTCAAAATGGAAAAACAAAAAATATTGTTTATCCAAATGTTTTGGATTAAGTTTTAAAATAGCTAGCAATTAATAAAATATTTTTTTGTTTGAATAAATGAATAATTTGATGTTACAATTAAATTGTTTTATTATTTCACTTTATACGTAGCGAAGCACCAACCGGGCCGCTAGTATTGATATATAATACACATATGAATAATGTTAAACATGTTTTTAATGTAATTGAAGATAAATCTCATTTAGTTGTTGTTGGAGATTTTAATCTAAGTTACGTAAATTTAAATTTTTCTGAAGATGATAAATGTTTGATTCCCTTAAATGTAACAAATAATATCGAATGTGAAGCTATTGACTCTCTTTACTCTGTTAATTTAAACCAGATAAATTCAATAAAAAACGACAATTTTCGATTACTTGATCTTGTTTTTATAAGCAACGACTTAGAAGCTTTAGTAGATCCTGTCATTGAACCATTATTAAGGAACTCTATTCCTCATAAAGCATTAGAGATCAAGATAAATTTCTTGCAACTAGATAAGCTAAATTTTCATAAACATGATTTGAATTTTGAATATGATTACGTAAAAGTTGATTACAACACGTTGAATAATTATTTCTCTGAGATGGATTGGGGTAACCTTTTCGATGCGAATAATTTAGAAAATAACTTTTCCAAATTTAGAGATAAAATTGAAGAAGCAAAAATTGGTTTTGTGCCAATGAAAAGAATTATAAAAAACTGCAGACCTGTTTGGTTTAATAAGAGTTTATGTAATTTAAAAAATAAGCTCATTAAGCTTCAAAAAAGTCAATGCAGTTCAATTTACCGTGAGCAATTCAAAAACCCGAGGAAAGAGTAAGAAATACTTAAAAAGTTTTTGTATAACAAGTATAATTGGAGTATATGAAATGAAACTCGAAAGCTTTTTGGACATTTTTGAAAGAAAATCGTATGGTCTTTCACTTAATATGAGATTAAGGGATAAAATTTGTGACAGGGGATTTCAGATAAACAACACGGGTTTGTGAGTCAACGATCAACTACATCAAACTTGTCTCTTTTTTCAATCTTTTGTACAAAAGGAATTGAACGTGGAAGCCAAGTTGATGTCATGTACATAGACTTTTCAAAAGCTTTTGACCGAGTTCAGCACGTAGTGTTATTAAAAAAAATAGAATACTTAGGTTTTCACTCTCAATTTTTGAAATGGCTTGATCAATATTTGAAAGAACATTATGTAGATACACAACTAGTGAAAATTAGATGTAAAACTTCGAAGATAATACATAATTTATCAGGGGTTCCTCAAGGGAGCCATTTGGGACCACTTTTGTTTATACTCTTCATAAAAATAACCTTCCCCATAGTGTGAAACTTTCTAAAAGCCTACTATTTGCAGATGACTTTAAAATATTTAGACGTCTCAATTGTTCAGTTGACTGTTGCAAGTTGATCTCAATAGGATTTTCCAATAGTGTGAAGATCACAAGTAGCACAGAATTACTTAACGAAGTCTTTAAGAATTCTAAATCGGTATCTGATATCTTCTTTAAGACGGATTTAAGTTCGTATTAAGTAGAGAAAAGGCGCAAGTGGGCGGTCCGATAGAAGGAAATAAGAAGATAAATAAAAAAATACCTAATAAAGATCATATTAAGATGGAATTAAGTAGGCATAAATTGACATACCTAATAAAGAAGGAATAAAGTATGAATTAAGAAATGTGATACCGAAATTATACCATTTTGTGCTACTTGTGATAACTGTCTTCACTTAAATATCTCAAAGTGTATATCTTATACTAGGACCCGTAATCCTATACAATTTGAAAATAAGCTAAATAATACAGTTCTTGAAAAAGTTTCAGTTTTTAAAGATTTGGCGATACCATTATTGCGGGTGCAACATTTAGACTCATTTGAAGTATACTTATAGTAAAATAAGGGAATCATTTAATGAAATTATCACTTGAAGGGATACATTTTCACCTATTTTTTTGTAATTTGTTTAAAAATCTAAAATAAAATAAAAGAGTCGTTAGAAAAAAGGTGTCAAAGTGCGATCGCGAGTGCAACAGAATTGGCCTGACATTTCTAGATCGCAGTACGAAAAAGACAAATTCTGTTAATTGTGAAACATTTATTATACTATTCTTATTTCTTACACATATTGAACGACGTTAATTCAGTCAACTAAATAAATAAAAATAAAGAAAATATCGAAATATTCGCCTTTTTATCAATCGCGGG
This sequence comes from Philhelius festivus, assembly GCA_963931855.1. Classification (NCBI taxonomy): domain Eukaryota; kingdom Metazoa; phylum Arthropoda; class Insecta; order Diptera; family Syrphidae; genus Philhelius; species Philhelius festivus. Next base: position 29,299,733 of record OZ007556.1, on the reverse strand, counting down.
TGCAACATCAAATTATCGCGGGTGCAACGAGTTTTACGTTATTGAATATAACCATGTCAATTAATCTTTTTGAATCTTTTTCTCTGGTGCTTCCAACTTTACTATGATGTCTGCTATATCATGTTCTATTTCAGTTAAACGTCGACGGTCAATTGTTTTCAGAAATTGTAATTTAATGTCTCAAACTTCATCGATATCGGTTAGATCCGACCACAAAAAGCGATATTGTGTTACTACAGGGTACCTGTACGAGAACATACAAGCCAGCAGAAATAACTTTTGGCAAGACTACTGCTGTAAAAAGTATTTGGTTTTTTAAAGCATGATGCATCTGCTGGTAATATAGAAGGTTCAACGCTGTTGGCGATTTAGAATTTAAAGCTTCATCTTCTGGCTCACAAAAATAATTGGAAACGCGCAATTTTTGTTGATAGTGATGCTGAAAAATTCAGATCTTCCAATTTAAACTATGTTTGAATCTAGGGTTATGTTCCAAATGCTGGATTCTTTTCATACGTCGCAACTGTTAGACATGCAATCTTCATTATCAAAGGGCACGGTAGTGCCCAGCCAAGTTCTAGCATTTACATTACACGATACGTCAAAAACGCTCATTATGTTTTAGGAAAGTCTGTCGCATGTTCCTTAATAGCAAAAAGTAGATTTACATATGTAGTTTGAGAGAGATGTACAAATGCAGACATTATGAGGGATATCATTGATAAATAGAATAAGAGCAGGTCCTTCTTGATAAAATATAGTCTTACAAACAGATGCTTTATGATAAGATGTAAATCATTGAAAGCTTCACGAATACTCATAATCATTGTTCTCTTCTCGATTCTTAAGTCCTGACTAAATCGATTTCACATCTTTCATACCCGGCATTTGTCTGCTAGTAGTATCCCTATTATAGAAATATCATATCAGTTGTTTGAATACCCCGTCAGTTGTTTAGGCAGTGCTTTGGTGTAATCAGTTTTTTCAGATACAACAACTTCAAATTGAGTGGCTATTATTTTACAACTTCAACTGCTTTAATGGGACTACTTGGGTGATTATGTTTCACTTTTGTAACAGATGTTACGTGTGCTTTATGACGCTTTCTAGTTGCCTGAATTCTTTCTTTGGTCTGATTCTGGACAGTATTTTCAAATCTTTACCTGCCTCCATTTTCCTATCACGAGCCAATATTTCTGTGAAGCAGTCTTTTTTTCCATTTACCCATACCTTTATTTTTATAAAAAGGAATAAAATATTATATTGCACAATTAACAAAAAAAATAACCCTGAACAGCAGAAATTATTAATCAAAGCTTATTTTATCAATGAAATATGATAAATCACGTTATAATATTTGTAGTCAATAAATTGCACCCGCGATCTTAGTATTGCGATGCATTGCGGGTGCAACCAATTTGAATCAAAGTTTTTTGTGGTTCAACTTACAATTTACTCCTAATAACGACTGATTTAATTTTTGAACTTTATTTGTGTTAAAAAAAACTTTTATATATTTAATGTCGCGGGTGTAACAAACTATTTGCAATCAATAATGCAAAAAATATTATAAGAAATTCTTACATGTTTTTGTGCAAACGATTGAATTACATGTTTCTTCATACGTCTAGTAAGTAAACCATAACCCAAAACTGTCGGTAGTGGCTATTACGCTCATGTTACCAGTTATACTAATTGCAGTTCGTATCGACTTTTCGTATGACAATGATACAAAGCGCAAACAAAAATGATTTCCTTAAGTTAGGTTTCACTTCTTTTTTTTTTGATATTAAATATAGTCCTTCTACTTTGCATTTATCAAAAAAAGTAAAAAATGTTATAGTTTAAAAATTGATGTCAAAAATCGTCTATAGCGGAATCGCCCATAGTCTAGTTTTACTAGCCAAATATGTTTTATGTAACCATGTTGATTGCTCCATGCTTCTCGCACTTTACCCAATTTATGCTCCTCCAAGACCTCTTAGAGAAAGAAACATCTTTTTTTGTATCCCACGCCATTACACTTATTATTGAAAAAGTGATCCGATATCTCGATCTTGTACTTTATTTAACTCTTTATGTAATGTAATCAACTTACAATCAACTATAGTAAAGTTCAAAAATGCTTTGAATAATTTAGTGTTATAACACATTATTTTTTATAAATTTGTTAATTAATTAAGAATATATTTATTTAAAATAGCTTTTCTTGCCTTTAGTCCACAAAAATCGGCGTTTCGTCCGGGTGATCTCACATGGACTCATCAGTTGACTATGAGGACCTTGTCAATACGCAATTTTCGTTAAATTCAGTTCATCTTACATCGATTTTTTGACAAAAATCCAATGTAAACTATACCCAACCAAGATTAAAATTGTAATCATTAACGTTGGAAGATTTTGAATTTGGCTGATTTATTTCAGTAGTATATAGAATTTGTATTATAAAAACCTTCATATAGAATATATTTATTGTTATTTGTATATAAACATTGTAAATTTAGTATGTATGTTAGCCTATAAGAGATTGTACTCGATAGATTAAAATAAATAAATAAAAAATTCAATAAAAAAATTTTTGAAATTAAGATATTACTGACGACTGTACCTACCACAGAACTATTTATAGAATTTTGAATTTCTCATTATCGTGATAACGCATTTTCATAATTATAGAAAAGCTTCTAAAAAGTTTGAAAATTTTCCTCTGCAACATGCATGAGGAAACACCGGACCATATACTGGGAAAGTGTTGTCCACTCATGCACCAAAGAAAAAACCATGTGGGATAATACCAGGTAGAAGAAAGCAACTTATCCTCTCTAAAAGTGCCGCAAATATTTAGATTTCTAAAAGCAATAGGTTTGGAGGAGGAACTGTAGGTTGAGCAAGCTCATCATTTTTTTTAAGCGGGGGCACAATGGATCTAGAGGTTGCAGTGCAATAACCCCTTAATACAAATTCATTCATTCACAAACTGTGTTCAAATTGATCCATACTAAGAGGACATTGATGATGATAGAACCATTGCTTTACATGTCACAACTCAAAAAGAAACAATCAGGTGTGGAAAATAAAATACGCAATTTTCGTGGAAAATTGTCTCACCTATAAGTTCGTAAAACAAATTTTTTCTCTGCATTTTTGACAAATTTTCAAAAAATCCATTCTCATGACCTTTGATTCCTCGCAACTGACATAGCTATAAATTTGATCGGTGAAGAATTCTCATCACCTTCCAAATTTGTTGCATTATTTTCATTTATTGGCATACCACCATCGACGTTTTAGAGGAGGGTTGAACCAACAACTGCGTAGTATGTCATTTTCAAAATTCTTAATTTTTTCTTAAACTTTTATATTTTGAAAAGCAAAAATTAAATTGACAACCTACTAAATCTTACTTCCATTATTTAATAAAGAAATGTAGCCTGATGTCCCGAATTCATTTAAACATGAAAAGTAAGGAAGTAAAATTTTTAGGATTTAATGTTTTTCTTATACATATAATTATTATTCTATGTTTAACTAACTCTTAGATTTTTCTTACTGCAGAATACGCTATCCGTCAAAAGCCATGCTTCTAATTTTTTTCTATGAATCTAAATCTAAGTTTATATTTTTTTTTTGTGAAAAAAGAAAATATTAAAGAGAATTCTAATATAATCTAATTTTAAAACTCATTTCGAACTGTGTTCAACTGGAATTTTAATAGGACATAGGCCACTAAAGTAGACATTATGTGTGCTCCGCAGAAGTTTTGGCCCTGCTAGCCTATATTTCTCCTGATAGAAATTTACCCACTAAAGTGCGTTACAAATTGTAATTCTTTGTTAGGTATATATAAGAGTTTCGTTTATGCGCCTCACTGTCCCTACAACCTACTCCACACATTCAATTCAACCCTACCATACCTAGCATAACAAACCAGAATACCTGTAGATCATCTCTCGCTGATTTTATTAAATCGCAACCACGCAAAGTTGTAACTCTTTATATAGAGGAAGAGGAATAGAAAAAACACAAAAAAGAAAAACTATCCACAACGTAACATAACTACTTGTGCATCCGTTCATTCTTCTTTTTCTTAACTTTTTTTAATGTTACTTGTTAGGTACATATAGTCATCCCTATATTCCCGTATTCTTCCCTACATTTCAACTTCACTATATTATCTTCCTTTCCTCTTCCTTCTATTCTGTTTTTTTTTTTTTGTAATAAAATTCCACGCCACGCAACGCTACCTAATGCCTAAACGCAAAGTTACCTGCAATTCCATTATTATTATCAACATCATCCATGAAAGAAGAATTAACAAAAAAAATCCTATCCCATCAACCCAACAGCAGAAACAGCATAACCAAGAACTCAAAGAAGAAGAAAAATAATGTTAACCCGAGGAATTACCTATGAGAAAAAAAAAAACAAAATCCACAACATCACTATCTGAATACGAATGAAGGTAAAGGACAAGAACACTATACACGAGAACCATAAGAACCGAAGAATAGAAAAAAATCTGATTGAGCACTTCATTCCGCTATAATAGTGTTAGTAGGCGACGTATAGGGGTATATTTGAAAAAATTATATACAAACAGGTAAAACAGGTATTTCATTTGAAAAATCGATAAAGATATAAGAAGTGGATGGTACTTGAAAATGATGTGGATCTTATTAGAAGAAAAAAGATTCTTCATAAAAATAAATTAAATTTTCTTGTTTTAAGAATTGTATCTTAGCGAAAATAAAGATAATACAAAAAAGCTCACAAAATTGAAGAGAGTCAATAGGCAACAGGTGAGCGCGAATTGTAAACAAATCAACAAAAAAAAACTACCAAAGTGAGAGTGAAGTGCAAAGAGAAATGAAGCGGTTTTATTTGTAATAATACGCTCTCCCCATCTTTCTCGCGATGCACACAGATACATCTACTTAACTTTGCGATCACGCATCTGAATCTGAATCTGAATACAAACAAAAACCTAGCTGTAAATGACCATCACACCTGTGAGAAAGCACCTCGCTCAGTGCGCGCACACACTGGTGAAAGAAACGTTATACAGAAGAGTGGACTGGACAGTGTACGTCATAGCAATAAGAGAGCAAACAGTCAAACCGTTTGATCGCTCTCACTCTCTTTCCATTGGCTTACCTGTGTTTTCCGATCGAAACGGTTCTTGTCAGGTGAGTGATGTTGGTGTCCGTGTGTATAGTACATGAATGCGTGCAAATTTTTGTTTTTGTTTCTTTGCATGAGTTTGTCGATCGTGAAGAAGAGGTGCACAAAACCTGATCGCGGCATAGGGGCTTACCTCTACCTTGACTCTGGGAGATGAGGCAATATTGTGGGAACGCTGACGATGATGATGGTGGTGACGCGTCGATCTAAGCAAAAACACAGGTAAACCCGGTTTACACAGGTTTGTCGTGAGTTTAGTTTTTTTGTCCTAGCGTATATTCTGCTTCCTTCTATTCATTTGCCGTTTTTTCTGAGCGCTGAGAGAGAGAGGTTGTTGGTGCGTTACACACTCTCAGTATAAATGAAGCACCAAAAGAACGGCACAAACGTGCTGTTAGTATCTCGGGGTATTCCAATGTATGAGTGTTATATGTTTTACTGGGCAACCTGCACCGTGAAGACGATTATCATCGAGAAGGTATCTGTTGTGTGTGGTGCTGGTGCTGGTGCGGTGCCATTTGCAAAGGTAGCTGTTCATTTGCGACGAGCGAGAATACCTACGTGGGAATCATCATCGTGGTATTTGTGCATTTTGTTTCTTATTTATATTTACCGCCGATGATCGTCGGTTCGGTTATACTTTGGAGATAGAACAGCTTTTTGTACAGTGTTGTTGTTGTATCGAGGTTTCTGTTGTACGGTGCTAAGCTGGAACTAACTGACTTTGAGTAAACACCGCTCGAATACAGTAAGAGACGATCCATCGCTGAGGATACACGCGTTTTCTTGCTTTTTGGGAATATTTATTTGTATACCATTTTTACACTTTTGTATTAGCTACACCTCTGCGGTTCTCAAAGTTAGAACCATATGATAATCGTTATATTCTCCTTTGGATTTTTCGTATATCGGGTTGTTTTATTTCTTCGCTGATCGGGTATAAGAAAAAATATAAAAAAAATACCTTATTCGACAGAATAAGAAATAACAAAAAAAAAACAAGAGAATAAAATAAAAGGAATTTATATTTCAGTGTTCTTTTTTGTGTGGTTTTTTGGTATTCTTCTAGCGTGATTGTTGGTTCGGTTCGCGTGATCTCCGTATCGTTTCGAAGAATCCAACAGGAATAAGAAAATATAAATAGATAGATACCATAAAAAAAAGGAATTCCAAAACATACGAAATATTTTAAAAGAAAAAAAGTGACGAGGAAAAAAGAAAAGATAATGTTCAACCATGATTTTAAAAAATAATATAAGTGCATACATTTATAAATTTAAACGAAAGTGATTTTTATAGAAAAAAAGAATAAATAATTTTGTATTAAGTATGCACAAATAAAAAATATTAAGTGTAGTGAAAAAAAATATTCCCACACACACACTTTGGATTATAAATTGTTTCAAAAACAACAAAAACTTAAAACTCCATCAAAATGCCGAAAATATTTTTAATCAAAAATCGTCTGCATCAGCAACAATTACGATTGTTGGAAGCACAAAACTTACTATCACACAAGGATGACGATAGATTAGTTCCACCGTTAAGTCCATCATCACCGCAAAAAAAATCATCTAATTTATTTGGTCCTTCATCGAATGGATTTAATCGATATGAAAGTGATTCGAATACAAATGAACCATTGTCGTTGGTGGCGAGGAAGCGATTCAATCGTCGTGATGACGATGAACAAGGTGAGTTTTGTTCTTTTTATTCTAAATGATTTTATCGTTTGGGGTGAATATTTTTTTTTTTCGATGCGCCATGTAGAGATGTCTTTTGAATCAAAAAAGAGAAATAATAACAAAAAAAACCCGAACCAAACGAAAGAGTTGAGGTTAAAACCTGATTTTGTGAATTCAACCAGATTTTCAAATGGAGATTATATTTTTGTTAAATCGATTTCAAGTCAATATATTTGGAATGTTGCATTTTGTTGTTAAATCCATAATGTTTTTTCAATACCTGATGCAGATATTAGATTATAATCGTAGCTCGAATGACTGGAATCTTATTGGCAGATGTATTTAGATAATTCTTAAGAATTAGAATAGGAAGATAAATATGATTCTATTGTTTATGTTTTATAAAAGATGCCTGAAAAGATATTATTTATATCATTTTTAATTTTAAAATTTGGTATACTGTTATATAACCTTGAGAAATTAAAAATAACACATAGCGACCAATTTTGTATCTGATTTTGGATGGTAGAACGGTTTTAGTTCCTTGCAACGAATTTAGCTCTTACCAGTAGTTTTTGGAAAATAATAGACTTTCATAAACTGAAAATAAATTCCTTGGTAATATTGACAAAAACGTTTTGTTTACCTTTAACAAAACAATTTTATCGTTTTTCATTAAATGTTTGTCAATACGAAAGAATGATTTTGTTGATTTCACAAAATTTTTATAATTCAGCATGGTTTTTTGTCAGTTTAACAAAATATGCACTACAAATAATATTGCCAATTTAACAAACCAAGTTTTGTTAATATAACAAAATAAAACAGAGATTTTTGTCACATCGACAAACTTTTTTGTAATGTTAACAAAATGTTTGTTGTATTTTCAAAAAATCTGTTTTGTAAATGTTGGTCAATATCACAAAGTTTTTGTTGATTTTTTTTATCAATTTAAACAAAAAATGAAAACGTTTTCGTTAAAATGAAAAATATTTTGTTCTGGAGTTGAGTTATTTTGTAATATTGATAAAATAATATTATCAGATAGATAAAACTATTTTGTAAGGAAACCAAAAAATTCTGCGCGTATATTTTTTTTTATTATGACATTTCTTTTGTGTATGATATAGTTCACATTTGGTTTTTGTCAAAAAATCGATGTAAGATTAATAAAGGGACGAAACGCTAATTTTTGTGGACTTAAATCCCAACAAAAAAAACTATTTTGACAAAATTAATTTTGTGGATTCAACAAAAGAAATTTGTAAAATTGACAAAATATTTTGTTGAATTGACAAAATATTTTGTTGAATTGACAAAATATTTCGTTAATTTAACAAAATATAACAAAAAAGTTTTGTTAATTTAACAAAACAATCTTGTTAATTTGACAAAAACAAATTGTTAACCCGATAATAATAATAAAAAAAAACAAATTTTTAGCATTAACAAAAAAAATTTTAATACAACAAAAGAATTGTTAATATGACAAATTAATTTTTTTAGATAGATAGATACTTTTATTTCGTTCTTAAAATATTATTTAGTTGCTACTGCTCAGTTTACACAGAGATTTGATATTTAAAATATATCTTTCTACTGAATACGTTATTTTTACATCATTATAATTTAAAAATTTAAAAAGAAGATATGTTTATTTTGAAGGAAAGTATGACAAAAACCTTCATTTAAGTAATTAATTTTGTAAATTCTGAGAAATTTTGTCATATTGACAAAATATTTTTGTTATTTCAACAAATTAATCTGTTAGCATAACAAAATTATTTTGTGGATACAACAAAATATTTTTTGTTACCTCAACAAAATTCTGTAATTTTTATCAATTTGATAAAACTTTTTGTATATTGACAAAATTTGTATTAGATCAACCTACATTTTTATCATATATACCTAGATTTTAGAAGTAACAGTTATTTGAGAATAGAGATAATTTTACCGTTAGAAAAAAACTAACATAATGTTTTTATTTTATTTTCTATTAAAAGGGATTTTTTAAGTTGAACTAAAATCGAAAACGCAGTTAATCTAGAACCAAAAATTCAATCTGTCTTGGCATTTCTGTCAAATATTTGTTTGAATATAGTTAATATACGAGGATAAAGCTAATACAAACATTATTTAATTTAATAATTTGTCTTTGTTATAAATTTCTGAATATGACCTTATTTGGGTGAAATTGAAAATTGCTTAAGGGAAACCATTTTTGTTTCTAAGAATTAAATTTTTGCAAAATAAAAACAAAAGTATTAAGTGATTTTCTAATTTCTTTATTATTGTCTTGCTTCATATTTCAATTATGTTTTTTAATTTTGTCAATATATTTATTTTATTCAAAAAATCGCGCTGTCTTTAAATAAAGCGCGTTCAGGATAAATTTTATTTTATTTTGTACACAAATTTGGAAAATGTGAACAATTTTTTAGAAAAAAAAAATTTAAGCAATTTGGCTCAATCAAAGTACTAATCGCAAATATTTTTTTTCTCATTATCATTTTTCAATACAAAATATGAAATTTTGTTAAACAAGCAAAACGCTCTTGATGCTGTTCAAATCTACTTTTCTAAATGGAAAATCAAAATAAACCCCTTAAAGACTCAAGCATGTTTTTTATAAGGAAACGTAAGCAATGCTATGTTACCCTAGACAAAAGCTTAACTTTTTCAAATCAAATATCTGAGAGCATAAAAAAGTTCAATTTTTAATAAAAATCTTGTTTCCACTTCTAAAAGGAAACTTCCATCTAAAAATAAATTGCTCAAAACTGTATGCAAATCTAATGTTTAAGGTTTCAAATAATATTAATCTGATATTAAAAAATATTGCCGCTTGATTTGCAACCATTTTTATATTAGTTTTAATATAGTAATATTAGCTTTAATTTGTTTAAGTTAAATTGCCAATGAATTTTTGTAAAAAATTGTAGTTGCTAAAATTAATAATTATTCAAATGTATTGTTAAAATAGGTGGACTCTTAATAAATAAATAATATTTAATTTTATTGTAAATTGAAACAAATTAAAATTTAATTAAATTAAAAAAAAATATAAAACAAAATTAAAATAATGACTTAAAGTCTGTTTGACTTTTATTAAAATAATTAAATTAGTTCAAAGGTTATGTTTATTTCTAATTCCTTCTATATTTATTTATATAATTTTTTGTCTAATAAATAATTTCTTTTCAATTTCTGACTTTTCTAAGGTAAAATTTGCAAAGTAAAGATTAAGTTCTATTCTATTATATATATATGTATATTTGCACTTTTTTTAACAATTTAGTCAAAAGTTTTTAAAATTTACATTTAACTAGAAAATAAATTCAAAATTATATTAAATGTAAGGAATTGTTTTTCCCAATGAATTTACACATAAAAATGATTAATGATTCCTGCAATGGTGAAAGGTCTAAAATGCAAGTTTTTAAATTATAAATTACATAAAACATTAATTTCTGTTCTACTGCAGAGTTTGCAACTAAGAAATAAATTAAATTTGGTGGTTTAGAAAACCAGGACCTAATGACTTACAACTCTCAAACATTTCTGTGTGCATATTACCAGGAACCGAGGGAATCTACAATCTTCTACAAAGTCAGAACGGCTAAGATGAGCACCACTTTTCATAACAAGAGATGGAGGATTTGTCACATCCTTGCAAGAGGCAAGAGAAATACATTTTTGCAGTGGCTGCAAGACAGTCAAAGGCCTATAACCATAACCATTGTGCCAATGCTTGCAGATGTAATACTTTAAAAAAAATATATTTTCAAAAATCATATTCGTAACTATTCCCGAATTTAAATCTATTTTATTTTTTTTCCATTATGATAATAATTATCAATTCTGATAATTTTTAAGATTTAAATATAAATACGTTATAGAAAATTTGTTTGAAAATAAAAAGTATATAAGAACTTTTAAGTCATCCCTGTATTGCATAATCATCTCTGATGTTTTTGTTAGAAGTGATTTTCAAAATTTTGTAAACCTTACACTACCAAAAAGAAAATTGATTCTTTCATTGTTTTCCAAAATGTACACTTTATTAGTTTGTTTTACCATTTCTAAAAACTTAATAGTTTAAATGTTGTTAGTGTTTAATACAAAAAAGACAAAGCACGTAGGTAAAGATGTATTGAGACTTTAGAAAATCAAACTTCAAAAACAAATTATAATAACACTTCTTTATTTGTCAGATGTAAAAGTTTAATTTTTATCATATCTATCTACGAGTATCTATATATAAAACAAACAATACAATACAAGCTAATTGGCAAAATACTTTCATTTATTTATGTTGGAAAAAATGTTGCTATGACTCGTTGAATTTAAATTATTAGTGTAGGCCACTTTATAGCAATAAAAAAGATTTTTCTAAATTTAAAATTATGTTAAAAAAATATTTTATTGTAATAAGTCGCTGCTTATAACTAAGCATAACTATAAGGGTGTGTCACTTTTGTATGGCCGCAAAAAGTACTCTTATTTTTAAATGTAATAGTGCTCAAAAGTTGTATTAGGGTCTGAGGTTTAAGAATAGGTAAAAAAAAATAAGATATCGTTCGTCTTTGGCTCGCTCAAATCGGTTGAAGTTGAAAAAAAAAAATTTAATTTACAGTAATTTTTTTACGTATATTTAAAAAAAAACTAAACAAAATACAGAAAGAATTTTTGTCTTTGCAAAAAGATATACCACGATATTATAGGTGGTTCCGTTTATTTTTAAGAATTCTTTTTTTGTAAAAAAAAATGATTATCCTACCTTCTTTTATTATTTCATAGCTTCTTTATCAAGTATTCAATTTAAAAAAAATAAAAGCTTAAAAGTGTCTCCTTCCAATTATCTTTGACTTGAAAGCCTAAAAATATTTTATATAATTTTTTTGTATCCACACGGTGCAATTTAAAACAACACATATTTCAAAAATCTCGAAAAATAAAAATTTTTGAATTTCATCCTATTTTTGAGCGAGCCAAAGATATAAATTAAAATGAAAATTGTAAACGCAGGATTTAATTTTGATAAGCAATGCAACTTTTAAAAGCTATAACATTTGAAAATACCATAGTTGAGCACTTTGACACACCCTAATAACTATGTATGTCGAGTTTCCGAAAATAAGGAGTGATAGTGTTTTAGGTGTCATTTTGAAAAAAAAAAATGTACAACCAATTAATAATTTTTTTTATATTTCTTTTATTATTTATTTATTATAAATCACTTTCGATTTTAAAATTATTTTATACTTTAATTTGATAGTTCATTTTATTTTCAACTAAGAAAAATATGTTCAAAAATACCTGTTGAACATTTATAAGGTATTATTAAGTCTAAGTTCATTTTAAAATTTTCAGAAACTAAAATTTCACAACAAGGCCATGATTTATATATAAAATTTGGAAATTTACTCGTATATTTGGACAAATAATAATTCACATACCTCATATTTTTATATTTCTACCTATCCTATTTCTCTATTAATTTAATATTAATTTAATTAGTTTGTATCTATTAATCTAACAGTTATTTAAAAACTTATCCAAAATAATCTGCCAAATTTTACTAATTATATGATTTCCGTGTTTAAAAAAATGGTCTTTCAAATCAGTTTTGTAAAGCATTTATTTGGCAAATATTTATTTTCCAATAATTGACTTATATTTTTTTCTAATTCATCTTTTTGTTTACAGACATTTTACAAATATTTAACAGTTAAGCAAAATCTAAAAAATCTCCAGAAATTAAGTGTTTAAATGTTTGCAGAAATAATGTTCTATTCTCATACTTTAATTATTAATTTATTTTAAATTTCAAATTTTGACAATTTGTAATTTAATTTACCAATAAGAAAATTATAGCAGAGTTTCGCTCTAGAAAATAATTAATATTTCTTTAGTAACTGACTAATAATGAAATAAAGAACAACTTCTTGCCAAAAACTATATTCAAATGAAATAAATGTCATAGCCTATAAAAAATAAGAGTACGAGTACTTTATGTTTTTCCTTATATTTTATTCTTTTTTAATATCTCGCACGTGTTCTGTTGCTTTTTCATGACATTATTTATCAGCTGCATTTACGTAAAAAAAATTTAAATAAATTAAGAAAAAAACGAAGGTGTTGCTGAAAAAAAGAAAAACAACAAAAAGTTTAATTGTTAAATTTTAAAGAACCCACTCTGTTTAACACAATATTAAATCTTAAAAAAAAAAAAAAAACCTTTAAACGAATATTTGATATCCTTTTAATGGTTAAATTCCACAAGTTACAAGTGATTTTCTTATTTATTATAATTAAAAAGGTTTATTTTTATTAACATTTAAGGAACAACAAAAGAGTTATATTTATTTATTTTATTTTTTTTTTTACTTTTAAAACCTGGTAGGTATCAATAAAAGCAAAAGTGCTGTCATTTTCACCATCGATCGCAATAAACATATTTTTTCAATTCATTTCAAAAATAAAATTGTCACCTGCACATTACACATTACTAAAAACCAAAAAAAAAAAACACATCCACCCTCTCTTTTTTTGTTCTTTGATTGTTTTTGTGTGTTTTTCGTTTAATAACTCGGAGCTTCTTTTTTAGGATCGTAAATTTTGTTAAAACCCATAAAATTCTTATAATACAAAAAACTGCATATTAAAATTTTTATTGTATTTCAAATTGATGATAAAGGTAGATACTTAAAAAGCAAAAGCAAAAAATAAAACACACATACATTCTTACGAAGAAATAAAAATTGCAAAAATAAAATTTATTAATTCAAGATGCAAAATTGTATCTGTCCATTATATTCTTTGAATACATAAAGTAAAACCGGTAATTTAACTCTATTTCCAATTAATTCCAAGTATAAGAAGGTGTAGAAGTGAATCTAAATGACAAACATTACATAAGAAATTGTCATAATAACAACTTTTAGAAATAAAGTGTTGGAGGAATATAACGACTTTGCACATGACACTCTCTTATTCATTAAGCTTATAAGGAAATCAGTTTGGTTTGTGAACAAATGTTTTAATTAGATTCTTCCATGATGGGAGCTCCTTCTTTGTTGTAACTGCTTTTTTTTACAAAGATTTTTCTCAAGTTCAACGAACAGAGATATTCAGCAAGAGTGTGAAAAAACAACAACTTCCATCCGACCAAAGGCTTCTTCCATAACTAACTCTCCCATTGGATGCAATTTATTTCCTTCAAGAGCGTCTGCGTCTGTATCTATTTTATTTCTTCCTCTTTCTTTACTCTCTGTGATGGAGTTTCTGTTGAAACTATAGATACTTGTTCTAACCGCAAGCTGATACATAACATACAAATTAAGAAGCCGTAGAGAAAAATCTATGTACAAATAAATGCAGAAAATGAAGAAAAAAAAAATCTTGAATCCCATGGTAATTGAGAAAATGAAGAAGAAAACTAAAGGAAAATCATTGCCAACAGACCGTGGAGCATTATGTAGTTAGGTTTGTCGTCTTCCTTCATACGAGAAAATAGAAGGAAAATTAAGAATACAATAAGATTCTCAATGACTACAAGTCGCATACTTAAAGTTATATTTTTATTAAGAGAAAAAAAATGCAAAATATAATAAATTGTTTTCTAACATCTATAAATCATCCAACACAGACAGGGCACTCCATGAGTGGGAGAAGAATGGAAGAGGACAAGAAAAAAAAACACAAAATTATTCAATGGGAGCGAAACAATTTATTATCCTTAGGCACTTAAATTAACGTGTTCAATGATCATTTAAACAAATGGTCTCTTAATTTGTTCACCGCATACAAGAATGTTGAAACGAAAAGAATTTAGAATATCTGTTGATTTTTTTTCCGGAAAAAACATAGCTTTTTCGTAAGCCTTTTAATCGTTTGATCGCCTTATTCACAAATCATTTGCACTTTTTTATTTTTTTTTATTTTGCCGCCCTTTTATATTGTTGGAGGAAGTACATAAGTCCACACCTGTCTTCTGATACACTGATGTATCTATTTATCTTTCGCGAAACTTAGTTCCGTACCTTTGGATTTAATTCTTCTGCCGAAAATAAACTTTTGTTTTCTGTTTTGTGTTGTTGGTTTATTTGTTGAAATAAATTCAAAGTATTTTGCGAGTTAAATTCTAGCGCGATCAAAAGACAAATGGTGAACAGGTGATGGCAAAGGTTGTTTATTGTTTTTTTTTTTTTGCTTTCATTTGTATTTGGCAAACAAATAAATAAACAAACAGAAAAAGAAACGCGATCGCAGAAATATCAAATTTATATCTTAAGCCCTTAAGGACGGAAGATTGACAACAACAAAAAACTAAAACAAAAAAAAACTCGTTAGAGTTGGATGGATATACATCCACTTCCTGCACTTTTTAGCGTTAGGTACCATTCACGTTTAGGCACATCTGGATAAATATGTGAATAAATTTAAGTCCAGTTGGTATAGCTTTCAACGATATTCCTCTGGCAAAGTATCATTCATTGCTTGTAGTTAGAATAAGTACACTTTTGGGCAAAAAAAAAGTATTAATTGGAAAGGCGTGGTTGAAATGTAAAACACTTGGCAATAAACAACATTCAATTGAAGAGGGTGCACTTGTTCAAGTAGTGGGTTTTTGTTAGCTAAAATATCATGATATCATTATATTTTTATACAATTAAATGAAGTCAGCTGGAAGTTTCAGAACTTAGGTTTAAATAAAAAATTAGGAGTTTTAAAGTTTGCTGCTCAGCTCTTTCGTTTTAAATTAAATATATTATCAAGTTGGGCTATTTTGTTTTTTTTTTTACAAATAGGAAACAGTGTAGATATATTAAATAAGAAAATTATTTCTATTTAAGTGGAGTTATTGAATTTAATTCAATTGAAAGCTCAAATGACCTCAACTCCAAAGTGGGTTTCACCCAGGAACGAGAATGGGCTCATCATTTATATACTGCCGCACCATTCTAAGACGCAATTATTGGTCGATGTTTACCGACTCTTATAAAATTTGCAGCATTATTTGACTGTGAAATACGTATATTTTTCTATGGTCTTAGAAGGGTACGACAGCATCTTACTGATGAGCCCACTGTTGTACCTGGGCAAAACGTACTTTGAAGTTGAAGTCATTTGAGTTTTCAATTGAAATAAGAAGCGTATATCATGAAAAATTTCATATCTTTTTAAATAGAAGGAAAGACAAGATTTGATGGTTAGGACCTTTATTTCTGGGTAGAAATAGATTTAGCTTTGTTTTGAACATAATTATTCATTTTATAGATTTGCTCTGGTTTTTTTTTTTTGTTTTAATAATTCTAAAAAGTATTTAATTCAAATTTATGCAAATAAAGTTTGTAGCACAACGCTTTAGTTTTTAAATAAAGTAATAAAACAAAAAACAATCTTTTGGTATAAGATCGTTCGTTGCAAATTATAACGAGTATATGAATATAAGTAACATGTGTTTTTGAAAAAAATATTTAAGCACGATATTTGTATGCTTTATTCAATTATATTGAATTTTCTTTCGATATATTTTATACTCATTTTTATGTATAATGCTTACATACTTTTAAATAAAATTCAAAAAAGACTTTTAATGAAAAAGAAAACAAATTCTGAATGAAGAAATGTTTGTACATCAACTCTTTTGTTTTTCTACATTTTTTTATTTAAAATATTTGGAATGTAAAGTATTTCCCAGTAAAGAAACAATTTGAAAGAATTCTTCATGGGAAAATATATATGTACTCTATCAGTATCATGCTCTAACTTAGTTATTGTTGAGTTATACTGAATTACAATATTAACAAAAATTATTACTTATAACCTTCTAAATGACCGAAAATTATTGATAAGAGCATAAAGTCGCTACGGAACTTAACACAACGCAATAAACACTTCCATTTTTAAGAGTGACAAATGAAGATTAGAAAGACTTTGATTTTCTGTTTATATTTAAATATTTTAAAATGACACAAAAGTCTGAGTTCTGTTCCGAATAATGTCATTTTCCTAAATGATAATTTTTGGTCTCTGCACAAAGTTGTGTTTTTGACTTAACTAAAATCATAAGTTGACATATGGTATTTAAGTTACATAGTACCGATTAAGTAACTCGCAATTCGCAAATGCATTTTAGGGTTTGTTTGTCAGCTTTTCGGAATTTCAAGATGTACTGTCATGCAAAGGGTAGTGGGCTTGATTATCAGTCGCTGCAAAAACAAAAATTCAGGGGTGTACTACATCCTTGCGAGGAATTGACAAATCTTCCCTCCATTTCTCCAAACACGCGCACAGAAATGGTTGAGAATTGTGAGAATTGTAAGTCACTAGGCTTAGGCTCTCTACGAGCCGTCATGTCCTTTAATTTATTTATTTAAATCTTACTTATCTTAAACTTATCTTAAACTTACTGAAGCTATGCTTGGAGTCCGAGTTACCAAACTAATATCAATAGACTAATATCTGTGTGAAAATGATTTCTTCTTTATGAGCCTCGCTATCTGCCGTAAAATATCAACACACATCTAACACCATGCAACCAGCGTTTGGCCTTAATTAGTTTTCCATTACTGAATCTTCGAAGAAAAGTCTCTAACATATTATTTGTTAACATGTTTTGATTGGAGCAATTGATTCTGAAAATCTGTTACAACAACTCAACCTCAATATTTACTGAATATCCATAAGATCTGTAGATTTTTCAAATCAGAGATTTAATAGAACAAATCGTGGAACTCATGAACCTTTATTTGCTCCATCTGCAGCTTTTAATAAATATGTTAATTTTATCTATTTTAGTTTATCAAAGCAAAAAAATTTGTAAATTTGTAGAATTAAATAATTTTAAATATGCATGTGAGAACTAAGGTATTTTAAATACAACTTAAAATACTTAGCACTAGTTTTAAGGAAAGAAAAGGAAAGTATTTTTTTCACACAGTGTTTTAAGGTGGTTACTTTTTTATGAAATCCTCCGCTGAAGTTATTTTATAAAGAAAAGAAAGACACCTGGATAGGTTTCAAACTCATATCTTTAGGCTATCAGTTACTCAAATACTTCTTACACTATAACTGGCGCCCGCATCTACTTAATGCATTATCATCTCCTTATCATTAAATGACATGATATTTATTCAAATTAAGTATCTTAAATATGTTTTTTTTTTAACTATACCTAATAGTATGCTGTAATTTGAACACATAGATTTTTTACACATGAATAAAGTTTGTGCATCAGCTCTTTTATTTTGGTAGGTTTAAGTTGTAATGAATTCTTGAAAAAAAAAATAACTACATATGCGCCGATTTTTTTTTTATATTTCCTTAAGACGAAACATTTTTTTATCAAATAGAGACATCATTAACACAGTCGCTCCCTTTTTTTTTGATTGTGTAATATCATCATTAATATATTTACAAAGGAACAAATGCCTAACCTTAAAGAATTTACTGAAAGAAACAAAAAGAACCGACATTTCTATCGACACACATGTAATTCTTTTTCAAACTACAACACAATGTTTGCTTCAATACACATCTTCTACCAATCTTCGCAGGAAATGCAGGTGCGTCTATCATTTGATATCCTTTTTTTTTTTTGAGCTGCATTCAATCCTTTTAACAATAAATCAAATGATCAAAGCATCAGACCTAGTTATTACACCAGTAAATCTACCCTTCATTCTTGCTTCCTGACTTTGAACCTTGGCAATGAAACGATCAAAGGGGATGAGTGAAAGGTTTTTCATTTTGCGGATGTGCACTCTTTCATTGGTATTTTTGTGAGGAATCCTTAAAAAAAACATACCCACCTGGCTGATGTAGATGTTATTCATTATATTATTTGAGTTTGAAGATCAAATTATTGGTTATCAATTTTGGCAAGTTTGAGTGCAGTTAATTTTTCAATGATTTAGTGAGAGAAATGTATATATACATATACAGTGGTACAAAATATTTTCTTTCAATCTAGGTGCATATTTAAAATCAAATAGAAAACCAGTTTTATATTTTTGACCGCAACAAAAAATTCTCCGTACCCAGCAATTAAAGGATTTTGATTTGACCAAATCCGATGATTTCATGACTCACCCACATCATTCAACCCACACTTTTATTAAAAAAAAAACACTATTAAAATTCCATCGCAACAGGTCATGCATTTATCATCGAGAAACCAAAAAAAAGAAAAACATCATGTTCAAAATTTAATCAAATGCTCACAAAAGGAAACAAAACAGAGACAAAACTTATCGGTCATAAATTACTGTCGGCACAATTCTTGTGCAATTTTCACTTTTTCTTTCAAATTAAAAAAAAAAGAAAAGTGAAACACAATTTGGAGATTACAATTTAAAAAAAAAATAAAAATCCATCGAACATTTTTATAGGTACTTAAATTTTATTTTTCTTCCAATTTGAGTGGGTCAGATTGGTAAACAGAACACAAAAAAAATTATATAAAATCCAGTCTTTCTGTCAGAAGGCACAGGTAGAACTCGATGCTTTTGTATGTTGTGTTAAGGTAGACAATAAGAATAGAATATTTTGTCCTTCGCTACCTGCACTGCACACACAAATATCTCATATGACACGGCTTACGAAGCTATCCTTAAGAAAGAGATGAGAATAATCAGGTAATCATATTCTTTTGTTATACCGAACAGGTAAAAACTAGAATACGATGATTGCATCTACCTATTTGTAATCTGCACATTTTTCAAAAAGATATTAAATCTAATAGGAAAAAGATACAGATTCTTGTGCATTTCTGTTTTGTGGAACGTATTTTTAATGGTTTTAAATATTTCTTAAGTGGTTAGATAACACTTTACACATTTTGGAAAAAATTCAACATTAATTATATGATTGGGTCTATAAGACCTTTACTAAAAAATCAAGAAAACGAATTAAAGTTCGATTTCTTTAGTTAAAATTCTATTAATAAAACAAATTAAAGAATTCAAAGTACAGAAAATTAATATTAATAAGAGCAACAGAGATGACAGAGATGCAATTTTTTGACATAATTTGAACAACATTCAATTTATAATTATAATTTCGAACACAAAATTCGATATAAAATCCAAAGCTATTCGATGTAAAGGCTCATTCCAAAAAAAAAATAAACATAGTTGAATTACAAACAAAAGAGCTGATCTACAAACTTGAAAATAATTTTTTTCATCAAAAACTCTCCGCACTTCAATAGGTTCGAAAGCAAATAAATTTTTATTAACATTTACAAGCAATTGTTTAAATATTTAACTATATTCTGCGCTAAACAAGTTGCCATAATTATCTATTTTTTCTGGTCTTCATCTTGCTTAAATCAAAACTAGTTATTTTTTAATTTCGAAAAAAATACTAATTTTAGATATTATAAATATCTTAATTGATTTATTGAAGATGGTTCGTTTCTAACCGGCTTGAAATGCTTGTATATAAACAACTTTTTGAAGTTTTCTAATCAACTCTTTTGTTTGGTAGAAAAAATTCATTTTTTACGTTTGTAGTTGTTGAAAAAATAAAAAAAAAAACACTCATAAAGCTCACTCAATCAATTCAAAACTTAAATGCTTGCAATTAACCGTTAGCATATTCCAAACTTGTTTTTTGTTTTTTAACTAATATCTCATTGACTCAAATCTGGTTGATATTAAAAAAAAATCTATAACAAAATAAAAATTCCACTAAGTGCCGCTGAAGCGTTTCGTCATGCAAGATACACGTGCGAATTGACTATCAACAACTTTCAACAGTTAAACACAAAACAACTGCTAATATCTTAAAATATAAAAATTTAAAATAAATAAAAATAATCCCACACCGTACATCATATAGATTAATGATAAACGAGACTTAAAAGCCGGTGTTTATAGATAGCTACATTATAAAATGTGAGATAGATGAGCAATGACTTTACCACTACCTATACTCAATAACATGGCAACAGCAAAAAAAAAACGGTTATTCACAACAAAGTGTATAATTACATCGAAAACTTGAAAATGAATGAAACAAGTAGAGAAGATATTTTTTTTTGTATAAAAAGGAAAGAAAAAAGCTTAAATGTGATACCAACATACATACATGCAAGACCGGAGTGTATAACAAATATAAACAAGCCCCCAGACAATATCACAAGTCAACCCTGACCTAAAAGTTATTTATTTTAAAAAATGATTTTTTTTTTCTTTCTGTTGTATTTTGGTAAGTAACAACCTATACATGTGAGCTCGGATAGGTTTGTATAGGTGATTTATTTTTACTGTCTCATTTAGCGGTTCGATTAAAAATGAAAAAAAAAAACGAAAACAATCCATAGATACAGATCTACAGATACTCAAGTATTTTTTTTTTTGTTTTGTTTGTTTGTTGTTTTTTGTATGTAATTCAGAACCATGTTTAACATCCATCTTTTAATGAACTGCATCAGCGCACAAGTTCGAGATATGAGTGCCATTAAGAGAAGTCATTACCATAGAGAACCAGTAACGCCCACCACAGAGCTCCTCACATGGAACTCCCCGTACTTCAAAGCACAGCTGCTGCTCCTATATAGAGTCTTGAATTGTAAGACAATATTGTAAGCTACTCTTGTATCTAGGTATAGTTACAGATTGCAATAAGAAATCCATGCCAAGACCAAGGTTAATTCCCATAGCTGGTTAATGCTGCTCTGTTATTGCAGGCTGGCTGTGGTACAGCAACGCACCTCTCTACCCGTAACGATGAAGCATTAAGTTCTATAATTTGTTTAACAGATAATTTTTTTTTAACTTCTATTTATATGCTTTGAACTTGTTTTCCATTTCGGTTTCAAGAATACAGGTAATGAAATATACTTGAAGACAGTTTATAGATGAACCGAGAGCAGAAAAAAAACTACCACAATTTTTAATTTTATTTTTTGTTGATGTTTCTCATCCCAAGTGTTCGTTTTCAATTCGACAAATACTTCGATTATCTGAAGTATTTTTTTTTTTGTCTCTCCATAAAAGTTATGTTGCATGACGTCGTCGTGTTGAACCGATGTATAACTGTTATGTAACCAAAAGAAGTAGAAAAAAAATGGTCAGAAAAATGATGTCAGTGAAAATAAAAGATGGACATAGTGTGTTGGGTCTTGAAATTAAGCAAAAAAAAAATGGTATAAGCTCTGGCAGCTCCCGGCTTGTTGGAGTATGAAGTTTGTATATGTACAAGATGATGTGAAAAGAAAATGTATCTTATTGTTAAAATACTTGTAGATACCTACGTCGACTTGAAGAAATGCAAAAAAAATCACAACAGCAACAAAACATTCAACAGCACCAATATGTTTATGCGCTATGTGGTGCTCCAGATCTGTACCGGCTTTCAAGGCTAAATGGAGACAGAAAATTACGTCATGTTGTTCGATGCGAGTTAAGTTGTTGTTGGTTTTGTGTTGTTGTCGGTCATCACGCAGTATTTATGCTGACTTTTGACTAAAATGATTTGGGTTTTACGACCTGAAGTGTCGCCGATGTGACTCGGAATGTCGTAAACATGTATCGAGCTTGAGTAATAGAGGGTTTTTGAAGAGGGTAATTTTTTAATATCTTATAGCGGCTTAGTTTGAAGTTGAGGTTTGTTATCTTTTGGGACGATAATCTAATTTTATATGTTTTTATAGACCAAGCCCTTTTGGATCAATTTTTATTTCATATTTTTTTTTATTTAGTAAGCAACTATCTAACCAAGTATGCATTATTCTACTACAGGGTTGAATGAGCTTGAACTACTCTGACTTTTCGAACATGCTTAAATTTACATTCCACAATAATTCTCACAGAAATATATGTACGTATGTAAATATGTTCGTAGTGGTTAAATTTTAAGGGCCGACGTTGATTTTGAATAAAACACATATTATTTAGGAAATTCTTCTCATTTCTTTTTATTATGATGATATTGGTATGGTTTAATTATGTATGGAATAAAATATCGGCCAAATGGCCGCCGCCGTAACCTCGGCGGCACACCTCCATCCGATGACGCTGAGGCATAATTGAGGTTCTATGCCGTTAATGTGCCGAATTATCTCATCCTTACGCTCTTGAATAACCCTAAAAAAAGGCGTCCAACGGGCCATAAAAAGTTCGTTATCATCGCACGATAGGGAACACCATTCACAGTAACTGCCCGACCGGCCTCATTTTGGAAAAAATACAGCCCGATGATGCCGCCAGCCCATAAACCGCACCAAACAGTCACTTTTTGTGGATGCATTTGTTTTTCGACAATCACTCTTGGATTATCATTCGCCCAAATGCGGCAATTCTGCTTATTGACGAATGCACTGAGGTGAAAATGTGCCTCATCACTGAAGATAATTTTCTTCGAAAATTGATCATCCACTGTTGCCATTTCCAGCCACCATTCTGACCATTGACGACGCTTGAAATGGTCAAGAGGCTTTAGTTCTTGAGTCAATTGCACCTTGTAAGCGTGTAAATGCAAGTCTTTATGCATAATGTTCATCAACGACGAGCGTGAGAGGTGCAATTGTTGGGCACGACGACGAGTTGAGTTGGACGGCTCTTCACATTTGGACGATTAAATTGACCAAAAAAATCACGAAGTGCACGATATACATTTTGATTTGAACGTCCATTTTCATAATAAGCCTAAATAACTTTAACGCGTTGCTCGATTGTGTATCTTTCCATGGCTCAAATTGAGTTAGTCTGAAATTGAGAAATGTCAAATGAAATGCAGAAAAAAACTTGACGTTTAGGTGTGGTTCACATTCAACATCGGCCCTTAAAATTTAACCACTCTTTATGTATATAAAAAACTTTTGACGTCATGAAACTGCAGTACCTCTATGGCATAGTATTTTGGACTGTCACGCAATTGGCTTGGGTTTAATTCCTAGCCGTTGAAGGGGCTTACTGCCTTTTGCGAGGAATTGATAAATCCGCCAAGAGTATCTATTGCCATAAAAAGTGCATCTCATTTTAGCCGTTGGGACTTCGCAGAAAATTGTAGGCCCCCTCTATTCCTGCTAACCCCGAACTAAATTAGAATCTACGGTGTGAAATAAATTCTTGAACTTTTACATTTCGCTTTGTAATGCAATTTCATCGATTTTATTTTAAGGGGGTCCTATCACTTTCATTATAAAAATGCTTGATTTACATGACATTCAAAAAATTATGTTTTTTGAAATAATCTTATAGCCTTTTCACAACAAACCCAAAACGCTATTTTCGGCTTAAAGTTTTCAAAGACTCCTAAAGCATTACACGTTTTCGTTTAACTTTTCAATTTTTTTGACTTCAACTGTCAAAATTTAGTGCAATTTTTCAGAGTTAGAAATTTAGTCATGCTCATATTATTTTTGAAAATAAAATGAATTCTAACCAATTAAAACATATTTCTAAACATAAAAAAGAAAAATTAACAAAATTACGTATTTTTTATGGATTTTTTTCAAATTTAATTTCTGTTGACAGCATATCGTCAGCTGTCTTCATTTTCTTTTGAAATCCAAAGTTAGTTGGTGAATATTTTAAAAGGTGTGTTTGTTTAGCTCATCGCTCAACAAGTACTTTTTGTATAAAACTCTTTTTTTAGTTTACAAACAATAGCCGTGTTTTTTTTGCAAGTCCATATAGAATCGTAGAAAAAAAAGACATCGGGACTTAGGAACTTATAAGCACTGTGCACACCATGGCATTTGTCAGCTGTATTGAGACTAGCATCAACCAGCATCCAAAAACGTCACTTTTGACTTCTCTGAACAAATTATCGATAACATATAGATAATATTATTTTGGCATCACCATTTTTATCAGGACTTAGATTAAAGTGCCTTGCACATGAGACACGAACTGCGAACTGCGAATTGCGAATGGTTGCGAATTTTGACATTTCGTTCACATGAGAATTTTTTTTGCTCGCCGAACAGTGTGAATTGTCAAAAAAAAACAAGAGGACTTGCAGTACGTTGCAGGATGAGCTTCTTCTTCAATTATTAGTTTCTCATCAAAGTGCTATTAGAAACCAATTAAATTATTTTCAATTATTTTACCCTTTTTCCTATAGATTCACTCATTTTTTAATTTTCCGTCTAGCAACGAGCAACACAACACAATTGCGATGTTTGAGGTTTGAGGTTAGATTCGAACGAATTTTTTAGTTGCCGGTTTGTGGAATGTGTTCACTAGTTGTGGATTGCGAATTAACATTTGACAGTTCGCAGAAGATACGGTGTTGGTGGCGTAAAAAATATTAAAATACAAAATATTTCAATTTATAATTATTTTATGCAGTATTTTCTGTTTAAATAGTTGACTCGATCATTAAT
The DNA here is from genome assembly GCA_963931855.1 of Philhelius festivus. Taxonomy (NCBI): domain Eukaryota; kingdom Metazoa; phylum Arthropoda; class Insecta; order Diptera; family Syrphidae; genus Philhelius; species Philhelius festivus. The sequence continues at coordinate 29,274,518 of OZ007556.1, read as the reverse complement.
TCACTTCGTCGTAAAGTTAAAACAAAACAAAAATTGATATTAGCTGTGAAAATTGCTTTAAAAGATTTTTTCCCATTCGCAGGGCACAGCTCATGTGCAAAGCACATGTCGTTTTTTTAACAGTTCCTTATGGACTTGCAAAACAACACGCCTAATGTGAGCTAAAAGTTGTGTTTTTGATAGAGTTTTTTTTTCCAAAACAAAATTCGGGTCTGGTGAGAAAAGGCTAACAAAACGCACTAAAACGATTTCAAGATTTCCCATGAAATGTATCATTTCACCTGGAAGCTGCCAGGTGCTTTTTTTCTAAATTCCAAACACAATTTTAGATCAAGATTATTATATTTTTAATTCATAACACCATATTCATACATTTTGACAGATATAACGAAACAACAACGATTATAAATTCGGCTAGGAACCCACCTTTTCTTCATCAAGACAACTTATTTCCCTTTGTTTGAATAAAGTCCCATCATCATCCCAATTGTCTTTTATTTGCAAAACAACATATTTTGTAATTAAATTGTAACTCTTTCAACCCTTCTCAGCAACACACCCTTAGTTAACGCCTTTAACTGCTCTTTTTGAAATTTATATATTTACTCAGAGGCGTTAGAAGTTCCATCCCATAATTTTTCCATCTCTCCAGACAGATCCTATCTTAGAAAAAAAGATTATCGAACTAAACATTAAAAAAAAAAACAAAGGAATAATCATCAAGCAGCTTGACGTCTTAATTCCCAAAATTCTAACAATTGCCCATCAGCAACAAAGAATGGATACCTGTTGTAATCTTTTATTTTTTGACATTTGTCTTGGCAAAAACGCTCCCTTTTCTTTGCATAGAAGTAAAAAACAACAACAGCAAAACATGGCAACCTAAAAAAGAACTATTATTATTAGAGGCGGACATCTCAATGTGTCTGACACTTTGTGTCTGCACCAAAAATAGTCTTCCAATAGTAATTTTCTCGCTTAACCACAGATCCTTTTTTTTTTGTGGGTATTAACCACCTGCTGGAAATAAATTTTGCATCTTGTCTGCGTATCCTGTCGATACCCAATTTGCCTTAGAGAGTCCACCTTTTAATTCCGTTGGGTTTTTTTTGTTTGAATTATTTGTATACAAAAGGGTTAGGTTTCTAATGCAAATGTGTGCCCTAGAGATATAGAACTTAGACATAGAACTTAGGATGTGGGAAAGGTGTGACTTGCATAACAGCTTTGTTTTCTGGAAGTCTATGTTTAAATTTGAAACAAAAAAATGACCGATGTACATTTGAAGTTATTCAAAAATGACATTTATTCAAAGATGTCAAATAGGTTAAAAATTCGTTTAAATTGACATCTAGTTTATTTTTTGACTTAATTCATGTGGATATACTCGTACTTACACCCAAGAGGAAGTGAACGAACGAACCTAATGATTAACTTTTATTGACATGTAAAAACGGTTAACACACTGACACTGTTAATTCAATTTAAATTATATTATTATATTATACTACCTAATTTGGCAACTTTTTAAAAGCGCACATAGTTTAATTAACCGACGTTCGATTGGATATGAGACAGACTATTAGGCTATCTTAAAATATTGAGACACCTTGAGCTGCTTCAGCTGACATCAGCTTTGTTTTCACGAGGGATTCCAACAAATAAAATCTAAACAGCTTTGCTTGGGTACCGAACACGTCCATTTGCAAACGCAGATATGATATTTCCCAAAAATGTCCCATGAATATCCCTTATATTCATATTGATGCACGATTACATAATTGATCTTAATAAACATAGTTGCCGTGGTTAAGTGTCAGATCTTGACATATAGATCATTTTTTGACATTCTACAACGATTTACATAAATGAAAAATTATATGTTACTTGTTTTTAAAAGTAATAATAAATAAGAGCAAGAGGTCATTACGGCTTGTCAAGAGAGTAAGCGTAATGAATTTAAACTCTCAACCGTTCCTGTGTGCATGTAAGCAGGATTCCGAATTGCTAATGAGAAGCACTTTTAAGGACAAGAGATCCTCTTGAAGGATTTATCACTTCCTCACAAGAGGCATACCACGCCTAAAATATATTTTTGTAGCGACTGAAAATCGAACGCATGACCCCCCGCTGCATTACAGTTCCCAAGCAAAAAAGAAGTTTTTCATCTAATGGACAGCTTGATTTTTCATACAAATGTGTCATTTTTTGTACCCACAACATTTTCCTTTGACACATGATGTCAACTTAATAGGACTTACAATTTAAATAGATTATTTCTATTCTTATTGTTATTACCTTAACAAATTAACAAATTTTTTGCATATGGTTTACACTTTTGTTATTATAAATTTGCTTATACACCTATACCTACAAACAAGCTCTAAATACGATCCACTAGAATGACGGTTGCACATTTATGTGGACGCACCTAAGCAATTGCACCGCGTCCGTTCGAATTTGAATAAAAATTTGCATTTGCAAATTGAAATAACAAACAACACATATACAAAAATTCTATAAAGATACGTTTCAACGATATTCAGTTAAAAATGATGCATAGTTGCATTTTCGATTGCAGGTACAGGTCTCTTCAACAACATAGTATATACTCTTCATTAGAATCGGTTTAGGTTGTAAGCACACTATACTCTGTACTTTTGGGTTGAGACGCAAGAGGCAGCACCATCAAAACAAGCGATGGACTGTCACATTTTGAGCTGGTTGGTCAGTTTGTCATAGTAAAGTGTATATGTATGTTAGATATGTTTGCATTCCGTTTGTTTGCTGATTTATTTCGATATTTAATATTTATTTTTAGCTTGAATGCGTAAGTGGCAACAACAATACTGCACATACTACCGTGTTTTATTCAGTTGCTTTATAAAATTTAGGTCAACGAATAATAGCCGGTAAAGTTGGATGAATGTATGTGTATTCTGAAGCAGAGGCAACCGCACGATTGCATTGCGACGACTACGACGTTCTGTTGTTTGTTTATGACATTTTATTGCATTTTTCAGAGTTTTATCATTTTGGATGAAACAAACCAACAAATTATATGAAATAGCTTTGACCTAACTGTCACACTTGTGCATAGACAACAAATTAAACGTCAAACTATAAGAATACTAATTAACCCAGAATAATATTTTATCAATGCATCTTGTATAGTAAACTGCAGCAAAATGGTGTACAAGGTCATACACATGGCGTTCGTGTATTAACTAAATATATATTGAATACGTTATAGTTGCATGCGATCGCTTAGTTTAGAAGCAAAAGTGGTTTTTCTGTTCTACATTACATCTTTCCAACACAAACGTCTGACATTTTTTTTAATTTATTTTTTGTTCCACTTGGCAATGCACTGTTATTATTAACGTATTATGTCAATGCTAACCTTGATCTGTGTATAGAAGTTGGGCCTTTTAAACTTGGAAGAGTGTTATAAACACTTGTATCTACTTATACATATTATTATAGATACGTAAAGTGCAAGTCGGATTTTGACAGCTTACATTGATGGTGTCCGGTTTTTTTTTAGATGATAGCTGTCATATTTTGGCAGGACAAATCTTTATATGAATGAAACTTTAAATGAAGTAGATACATGTCTTGATTAAAATATAAATTAAAAAATAGATTGGAACTTACTTTTTTCTTACTTTACCAAATGCTTTGCCATTCATGACATTCAAATTTTGTAGATTGTAAAAGATAACATGTTATATATCATGTTGGTCTTTTTTATTTCATTTGCTACAGTATGCCACGAACTTAAAAACTGGGCTGAGTAATAGGACATAAAGCTCCCACTTTGTTCCCTTATTTGTTGAAGAACATCATGAAATGTCAAATTAAATTTGACAGTTTAAATTTTCAATTATTTCCATCGTATCTATAGTTTCTGAAGCTTCAGAGAAGAGATCTTTGCTCTCATAAATATAATTCTTCAATTTTCTCATAAGAAAGAATTTTTACTCACTTTTCAACGTAGCAAATTTTTTGAGATGGCAATCGCACACGTTCCCTAATTCAAAACAGACATTTTTAGGAAAATAAGAATACGAAATGGAGATGTTATTCTTTCTATTGCATCATAATATGTCTTCGATGACATATGCTTAAGGCTAGCCGCGCACTGGAAACTGTAATCACCAGTTGATAGAGTACCGCGTACTGGCAACTATTTACTCACGCTGACACTCTTTTCTCTCTTGCGTTTATGGACAACACAACTGTTGCGAATTAATTTTAGGCAATCCTTTAGTTTGTGTCAAAACACAAACTTTTTAGTTGCTCGAATCGAGTTGCTCTAAGTGCACGGTGTCCCATATAAGCCCATATGTTTCATTTTAGCAACTAAACAGTTGCGAAACTAAAAATTGAATGTGCGCACCTGGCCTAAGTGACTATTATAGTTCTATCTTAACAAGTTACACAAGTCCTACGGCTTGGACATAAAGCACAAATTTCTGATTCAAGACATACATACTTAATATTTCCAGTTCCATATTCTAGTTGAAAAATTTAAATTCAGGCACTATTCACGTGAAAGCGACCAACGACCGACCAATGAACTAACATTAGTCCAATTCGACCTTCCGTTCAAACAATTTTTTTTGTTTACCTAGGAATGACTTTTAATAAGGGTATTCATGTAACGAGATAATTTTCCGCTTTGTAGAAAGATATAACTTTCCGCAGCATGTTTTCATGAACACCCCCTAAGAAATACTTACGTAAATGTGGTAAATATTTTGTGAAATGTCAAATTAAAAGTCAGAATCCATACTTCTTTAGTTTACGAGGTTTATTTCTGCACTTTCCGCAGCAAATTTGTGAGATAATTTTATGCGATTTGCAGAAACTTTTTCCCATACAAATTTTGACAGCTCGTTTCTGCGGAGATAAAATTATCTGGTTTACGAGGGTTTTCCGCGCTTACATGAATACCCCTAATGTAAAAAAAAAAGAATGATTTTGGGGTAAGTCGTGCGTGAACAATTCATTCGTTGCAGTGTGGATTGTATGTGGAACCTGCATATATGTACTTTGAATTTTGACAGTTCATAATAATCAGATTGGAAAATTTATGAGGACCAATTTATTTCTAACGACTCTTATTTAAGCAATTTAAATGCAAATATTTGTATCTTAATATTATTTTCAATTAGGTTTCTAACATCTTGCCCAACTTGTTCAAAAACCGTCTGTCACACTTCTAAAACTTCTATCAGGAAATCAGAATTTCAAAAAAAAAGTGTCCACATTCTTTTCTGACGAAGTTTGAACAAGGTTTAGTTGTACCTAATTTCATGAAATTCTGACACATTGTTTATCTAAGTTCAAAATGAAACTAACGGTGTTAAATTTGCATCTTAATAAGTTGATTTTTCTTCAAATTCAAAAGGACAATAGCCTTTTTTCCATAATTGTCTATTCTTATCACGTTCTTAGAATAAACCATGTTAACAGTCAACAACCAACATATCACAAAAGATAGCTACTAGTAGATGCAAAACAAAAAACAACACAGCAACTGCTGAATGACATAGTCTATTGCTTTTAGAATGACAGAAGCCACGACATCGCAACGAAACTATTCCTCCAACATGAAGTAGAAAGAGAGAAAATATAACAGAACTCACTAAGTTGCGCATATAGTAATAGCACTGTACTGTACGTGTACATTATGATACAATTAATCGTGAATAGAATATTTGATTAGGTCTTGAGAAGGTTTCAACCAACGAAAAAGTCTTCCTGGTGAGGGATTCAAAAATTAATAAAACTCCCGACATAGCCGCCATATTATGTTTTTTTTTCGTAAAACCCTTCTCGCCTTTTCTGTTCTATAAGTTACTTGAATGTACGATACGGACGTACGATGACATGTTTGCTTAAAATTTATAGAAACAATAACAATAGCAACAACAAGACTGACAGCAAAATAGCAGCGGAATTCTTCGCACATTTACCTTTGTTTGACATGTGGGTAGGTTTTGTTGCTCCGCGGTTTTAGCTTAACCACACTCTACGTAAGTTAAATGTTAACTCTTTCGGTGTAGGTGTGATGTAAATATTTAGACTATTTGAATTTTTGTTTTTACTTTATTTTCTGTAGGAAAAAGTAATGCGCAAAAAAACTTAAAAAATGAAAGCAAAAACAAAACATGTTTGCGATTTACATTTTTATCGCACTCGATGTACATATACATATGCGGGGACTTTCTAACGAAGTGGGTGTAATGGGAGAATTTATGTAAATAGTTTGTTGTTTTCTGTAAGAAAAAACATTTTTAATGCAAAACTTAAAGGAAAAAACAAAACAATAACTTCGAAAGCTTGGTCAATGACTTTGATATTCTTGTATTTCCTTTTTATTAAAAAAAGATATATATATGACACGATGGTCAATGACTTCATAATGTGTGGTTTCTTTTATAAGTTCAGTTTTTTTAAGATTTATCTTACTTTTATGACTTTACAATACTAATTGTTGGAGTTCACTAGCACAAATTTATACGTAACCATTTTACTTAAAACTGTGTTTCTACCTTCAAATTCTTCCGGTGTCGAATAAGTGTTGAAGCGAGCTTAATGCTATTTACGACCCTTTGTGTTCCTGTTACTACGTTTATATGCAGTATCGAAAGATCGAGTTGGATTAGGGTTGGATTTTCGACCCAGGTTTTTCGTCATTTGAGTTGAGAGCTCGATTTGGAGTTGAGTTGAAATGGTGTTGAACGATTCTGAAATATTTTGTTAAGCCAACTCCTCGACCCAGGTTTTTCGTCTCATATTTCGACTCGACACCGCTGAGCGAGTGAGATCGAGTCGAACGAAGCTCATTTCAACTCAATACCCGTTTACAAAGGGGCGAAGCGAGCTTCAAGCTCGCTTCAATACCTCATATAAACGTAGTATGTATTGAGTTGAAATGAGCTTCGTTCGACTCGCTCAGCGGTGTCGAGTCGAAATGTGAGACGAAAAACCTGGGTCGAGGAGTTGGTTGATACAACATATACTACGTTTATATGCAGTATCGAAAGATCGAGTTGGATTAGGGTAGGATTTTCGACCCAGGTTTTTCGTCATTTGAGTTGAGAGCTCGATTTGGAGTTGAGTTGAAATGGTGTTGAGCGATTCTGAAACATTTTGTTAAGCCAGCTCCTCGACCCAGGTTTTTCGTCTCATATTTCGACTCGACACCGCTAGGCGAGTGAGATCGAGTCGAACGAAGCTCATTTCAACTCAATACCCGTTTACAAAGAGTCGAACGAGCTTCAAGCATATATGCATATGAACGTAGAATTTGTCCCTCTATTGCGTTTATTTTTACTCAACAGATCGAGTTGGATTAGGGTCGGATTTTCAACCCAGGTTTTTCGTCATTTGAGTTGAGAGCTCGATTTGGAGTTGGGTTGAAAGGGTGTTGAGGAAATGACGTTTCGTGTATGAGTGCACAATTTCAATTGAAAACAAAAAAAAATTGAATACTTAACATTCAAAACATGTGTATATACATATGTATATACATTTAAACATACACATTTTAATGTACGATTCTGGAAATATTTGTCAAACCAACACCTTGGCCCAGGTTTTTCGTCTCATATTTTGACATTTGTGAAAGAATCACTTCCACCATACCCATAAATGAAAAAATTACTCAAATGTCAAAATAGATATTTTACTATTTATAAGAAAGGAAATACAATATTTTATTTAAAAAAAAGTCAAAATTCAAGAGCATCAAGTTCTAACAAGATCCGTTTTCAAGCATATCTTAGAAAAAATTATTGGAGTTTGAAATGTCCGAATATTGAATAGAATTGGTGAGACAAAATGACAACCTTTATAACACCAAACGAGAGAGTATAGAGATCAGGTGAAGAGAACTGCTGCATGGGATTCAATCTCGTAGGGTGGCGCTGCCAACATATCTGTGGCAAGCAACTGTCAAAATCAAATATAAATCTAGAATGTCAATCTAATTGACACTTTTGCCACTTCTGTATAAGTATTTGCAATTTTTGATAACCCCAATTTTTTCCATATTTATGATTCTAAAATTAATTCTTTTTCTTAACAGGAAAAATCTAGTAATAGTACATTTTTTAGCTAGAATCTTTCTGGAAGCGTTAAGATGGATGACATGTTTTACCTGTTTGTTTAGCTTCAGCAAGTTATTTGTGTCACATCTTGTGAATTTTTCACATTCATTCTCTAATTAGAATAATTATTATAGCATTTATGATTCGTATCTATTACCTTTTAAGTTATAAAACTAGTTTCATGTCTTCTATTTTATTAATTGTTTTATAAGTATGTATTAGGAACTCTCAACACAACAAAATCAATTATTGATTAAGTACCTGTTGCTTTTTTATCTTTAAATAAAATATCCGTAGATAAAAATGTACATTTAAGTCTGAAGAAGATGATGGTGAAGCAGAAAGAATGGAGAAGAGAATAAAACAAAAAAGTACCCACACAAACCAAACCACCACCAACCATTAAATTGGAAATGAAAAAAAGAATACAACAAAATCCTTCTTTTCGTTTCAGTTCTGCTTCGTAAGTTGGAGTAAATTAATATTGTATTCCAGTCGGCAATTCACGGTCACTTCTACAATCTATACAGCTATTTTATATGCTTTATGCCTGCGTTTGATGCGGGCAGGTATAAAAGTCTCTTTTTACTGATGCCGGTTGTTGGATGATGCCCTTTTCCTGCTGAGCTGTACTCGTTCATTTGAATGGTTACTTGTTTTTTGGTTTGGATGGTTTTGTGGAGTGTGGAATCTATTAATTTTGAAAATTTGTTGAAAAAACAGAAGTAGAAAAGCAAATTAAATTTCATTTGAAACCATTGCAATTGTAATTCAATCAGAATCCTTTTGAATTCTTTTAGGTTGCACATTTCTTATAGATATTCCCTGGGGATGGGTAGCAACGATCGAGGCAGAATCCAATCAAGTTGCCGATATAAATATAGGTAACGTACCGTATTGTATGTACATACATACATACTACATACATAGGGAAAAGAATAAGAAGTTTGTAATAATTTAAAATTATGATCATTTCACTCTTGGGAAATCAATATATTTCTCATTTATGGGTATACAACTTCCATTCCCTGATTAATTCTTTATAGGTATTCGAAAAATTGATGAATGTTTATGTACTTACATTGTAGATTGTACATTCCACAAAAGCTTACAATTACAATCCAAATCAAAAGTTCTGTTCGTTTGAAAATTTCATTCGAAAGGCACGCTAGCACTTTTATTTAAATATAAATTCACTGCAATCAACTTTAATTAAAAACAAAATAAAACACATATAAATAAAACATATTTGAAATGAACTCACAGAATTCTTTTATCGTGTTTCTTCTGTTCAAATGCATACTTATGCAAATTCTTTCTGTACTATAAGTTACATTGAAACTAATTCTCAAATCAAGATCAAGGTTTTTTTCCTTCCATATAAACTAAAGCAAGACGTAAGAATCTCGATCAAGTATACCTAACTAACAAATGCAAAGAAAAAAAAAATCAAACCAAGAGAACTCAAAGATCAAACATGAATGCAATGCAGATAAAAAAAACGAGCTGTTCAGAATTGTTGGTAATACTTGTTTTGCTTGCATCTTTGGTAGGAACGTTATTTTCTATATTAGGAGATTTTAAATTATATTACTTGTTAAGTTATTTTATAACAATTTCGATTCACTGAATGCACTTAATTACTTACTTAAAATATGCATGTGATTTTAAAAAAAAATGTACTCAACTTAATATAAAATAGCATTATATGCCTCAGAGAGAACGTCAAAAAAGTAATAGAGTCTTCTCATTGAGTTAAAGGTATGTCATGGCGATTTGTCAAAAATATTTCCACTTCTACATACTTACTTTGTTTACATTTTTGAATCTAAAAAATCTTTCTAATATGTGAATTCGATTTTAGGGGTAGTCATTTTCTTTACGAAAAAAAATAGTCTAAGATTTGTAAGCCAATTTCGTCTCTGGGCTGTATCTTTTATCTTTCGTAAATATACTTAAATCCAAGCCAGATAATAAACATGAAAGTATTATTTTTCAACTTTTAAGCCTCAAATTTATAGTGGGTTTAATTTTGAAATCAATATCCTTCACCAAACTCTCAATTTATATCCGGAAACATATTTTGGAATGATGTTTTTTCCCTAGCGAATCACTTATAAAACCACGAGTAAAACCATTTTAATTGTAGCTAAAGCGATTGAAATTCCAATCACGACAATGTATATAGCGGATATACAGGGTCCGTCAGATAAAGCGTTACACTGCTGCATTCATTTCTTAAGTTTTTAAGTGTATCATGAAAACAAGTTTGATTTTATGATAACCAAATAGCTCTGACGTGTATGACGTCATCTTCAGATTTATCAAACCGTTATAAATCCTATTGGAATGTCAAATGAAAAGAACGAATTGCTTATGTACATGATTAAGGATATTTTGTCCGTTGGATTTCAATAAAAACTAACAGACAATCTCAATCCAGGTTTGTAAGATATAAATCAACTTTTACCGCTTTAATAAATACGAATTCCGAGTTGGAAATGCTTCGTTTGACGGACCCTGTATGCAAAAATATTAACGAAAAGATCATTGCACTCCAATTCAATTAAAACAAAATTGAATACAAAGAAATCTCATAAAGCAAGTAAAGGAGTTTTTAAATATATTTTTATAAATAATGCATGAGTTTTAAATATTACTTAAATGCAAATAGAATACAGAAAATATTAATGCTCTTCAACTTAAGGTCTTAGTTTTTTCTCTAGTTTGGAATTTAATAAATATTTCTCTCGAAAAATGTATTAAAGTATCAAAGTTATTGGCTACAATAGCAATTAAAATTATTCAAATATTATAACATCCACATAAATTGAAATGAAATTTGTTTCAGAATAAAAAATATAAAGTTTCAATTTAATTCAAAATGCAAATTGAAGTATGATTTAGATTATGCATAGTTATAATTTTGCGCTTCTATTTTTGCCAAAAAATCAACAAATCATTCAATGTGTCATTTCATTATTATCGCTTTAAATGGTAGTTTGGCAATGGAAGTAGATGAAATACATTGATATTAAAATTCCACTCTTATTGAATAGAATAAAAAACTATGGATACAGAAAAAAAAACTAATATTGCAAGTGTATGTGTATTTTTTAACGGAAACATTGTCAGTGATACGTGAATGGACTTCGTGAATTTTTAATTAAAGCAATTTTTATGCAATCCCTGATGTTTGTTTTTTTTTGTGACTACTTGTGTGGAAGATAGTTACCCGTATGATACCATGTTTATCAGAGGTTGGAGCTTCAAGCTTTTATTATTTTGTTGCTATTTTATTGCCAGCATTGCCCGTATAGCTAGATATTGGCAATTATAAAATATTTCAAAATGATTATTCCATTTGTAACTGTATTCAGGTGTTTGTTAATTTGTCACATCTGTCATCATACTCTCGAAATGTTAAAAAGAAATAAAATGAAAGCTGGTGATAAGTAGAGTTCATTGTGAGTTAAGGTCAAGGTGAGGGGGGAAATATCATGAAAACTGTGCGAATCATGAGAATAAAGAGCTTTTTACTGTGTAATGTTAATGTTTTTAATAGCCTTCAGTTAAGTATTCTCGTTATTAACCATGTTATCATGCAAATGATTTTTTATTTAAATTATGACTTGTGGCTTCGATAAAACAAATGTTTCTGTCACAAGTCTACATTATTAGCCTTAGGCTACGCAATTCAACTTTTCTTAGCAGAGGCGGTTTTTCAGTCAGAATTGACATTTTCTTCTTTTAGTAATACGTTCATTAAAATATTTCGTTTTTGACATAATGTGTAAATGTAGTAGACATAATTAATCAATAGCTATGGCATCAACATATTACAATTAACAGTTACATATACCTTAAAAGTGAAGCCATTTTTTCAAAACAAAAACAAAATTAAGAAAAAATATGTACATAAATAGAATAATAATAATATAATAATTGAAATAATATCTGAGTTGGAATTCGATACATTTCTTTGACATCTTATATTCCATTTTGAGTTTTAGTTTGCCATTAATCGCTCGTTTCCTGTTGTTTTCTCTTTCAGTTTCTGTTTTTCATAGATCAAAATTTGACATTTATACACAAAAGCTTTTTTAACGGATGGTTTTGTTAATTTAAAAACAAATTTTATTCTAATGTGAATTTGTACATATATGAAATGAGATGAATTTAAATCAAATTGGGAAATTCTTCAACGAAACTGCTTCATTTTGACTAATAAAAACGTAATATAAGGCTGAATTCGGAAATTGGAAATGTCATAAAAGAACTTAGATTAGTGTGCATTAAAAGGCTGGTTAAATTCTAATTGCCGATGTTGATTTTGAATAAAACACAAATTATTTAGGAAATTATTGTCATTTCTTTTTTTTATGATAATATGGTATGGTTCAATTATGTATGGAACAAAATATCGGCCAAATGGCCGTCGCGACCTCGCGGCACACCTCCATCCAATGGTCCAAATTTTCGATGACGCTGAGGTATAATTGAGTTTCTATGCCGTTAATGTGCCTTACGCTCTTGAATTATTGCTGGCTTATCGACGTACACCTTTTCTTTCAAATAAACTCAAAGAAAGAAGTCCAAAGGTGTCAAATAACATGATCTTGGCGGCCAATTGACATCGCCACCACATGAGATAACACGGCCATTGAAATTGTCGCGCAAAAGAGCCATTGTTTCGTTAACTGTGTGGCAAGTGGCACCGTCCTGTTGAAACCACATATCGTGGCTGACCGGCCTCATCTTGGAAAAAATACGGCAATTCTGCTTATTGACGAATCCACTGAGGGGAAAATGTGCCTCATCACTGAAGATGTTTTTCATCGAAAGTTGATCATCCACTGTTGCCATTTCTTGCCACCATTCTGACCATTGACGACGCTTGAAATGGTCAAGAGGCTTTAGTTCTTGAGTCAATTGCACTTTGAAGCGTTTAAATTCAAGTCTTTATGCATAATGTTCAATAACGACGAGCGTGAGAGGTGCAATTGTTGGGCACGACGACAAGTTGAGGTGGATGGCTCTTCAGTATCACATTATCGCGAACAGCAGCAATATTTTCTGCATTACGAGCTGTACGAGCATGCACTGGTATTTTCACATCTCCTACAGACCCGGTTTGCTCAAATTTTTGCACGGTTTTTCCGATTGTACGTACATTCGGACGATTAAATTGACCGACAAAATCGCGAAGTGCACGATATGCATTTTTGATTTGAACGCCCATTTTCATAATAAGCCTAAATAACTTTAACGCCTTGCTCGATTGTGTATCTTTCCATGGTTCAAATTGAGTTAGTCTACACTCAATATAATTCATACAGCTCTAAATAGAGGTCAATTTTGCGGAAATTTTGGCGTTGGTTTTGGATTTTTTTAAAATGACTTGGTTCGGTACAGCTGTGAGCCCTCTATTTCTAAAACATTTTTTCTTATCAGCCATAAGAATATCATTTTCCTTAAAATTTTTTATAGATTTGCTATGATCTACTAAATAATTAATCTACATAGTGTAAGAGGTTTGCATAGATGTGCGACATTCCAAGTTCAATATCGAAATGTATGAACAGCCACTGCTTTTACACGAAAGGCTTCTTTTAAACGATGCAATTTCATCTTTAGATTTCTTAGCCTGAGCTCGTTGGTGAAAGACATAAGATGGAACCACGCCTATCGCGTGTGGTGTGTTGTTGAGGAATCACTTCGGTTTCGATTGCACCATACCACGATGTGGAGTATATGAAATTTAAAAAAAAAGGAAACACTATAAACAATTAAAAAAAACTCTAAAGACAACAGTTTTGAGCTATAAAAAGTTCCGTTTTTATGCTAGTTCGAAAAGCGTATTTGAAATAAATTATTTTGGTTTGAAATGTCTAAACATCGAACAAAAATTGTGCAGACCAAATGCTGCTGTAGTGCTGTCATGTCATGACATATATATCTGTACTTTTGTTTTTCAACATGACTACTAACAAGTGTGCACATTCAGCGATACACCCCCTCCACGCTCACCAAAACACCACATGGGACATGTGTGGTTCCGGTTTTGTTTATGTGCACCGAGATAGATGACATATTGCTAATGCTGCTTAAATTGCAGAGTTAGACTGCCTTAAAACATACGATTCCTAAGTCCCTTGTAGAGAGACGTATGTGCTGGGATACGGATCTTACTGACAGCAGTGTTATAAGCTCGTCTCTTTTTATCCTTGGGTTTGTAAATTTGAAATTATGTCTTGTTTTTTTTCTTTACACTATAGCTTATACTACCTTAGCATAAAAAGCCATCTACTCGCCAGTGTAATAACTAATTTTTGGATCTTTGACTGCTTTTAAACGAAGTAATATTACCTTGCGATTTTTAAGCCCGTAGGAGAGAGACGTGTGTGGTGGCGGGGGTACACAAAATTGCAAGGGTTGGAAAAATTGCAGAGTTATCGTTCTTTCTTCTTTGTGGTTTTCTTTACTTGTCAGGTATGTTTCATTTCTATTTGGCGTTCGCTCAGTGAACTTCGATCTACTCACTAGACTAATACTACGTTTTCACCAAAGATAAATCCGGGATTTAAGTGGATTTACCATAAATCTCCTTTAAATCACGTAGATTTACCATACAAATATAAATAACCTCAAATGAAGATTTAAAATAAATCTCCTTGAAATCTTGTCGCAATCAGAAGGTTTGCAAAACAAACAAACCTTATTTTGTAGAACGGACCTATTTAAACCCACTTTCTTCATTGACAATCAACACAAAATAGAAATATCTGTTTTTTTTCCTGTTTACTATCCAATTGCAATTTTTTTTTCTCTTGTCCAAATTGACAATTGAATGACAAGACAGAGTGAAAACGTCAAATAAATCTCATTTTCTTTGGTGAAAACATTTCAAGATTTATTTTAAATCTTTAGCGGATTTACTCTTGGTGAAAACGTAGTATAAAGACTGCGGAGAGATGACACCTTTCCAATAGAAGATAAGTTAACTTTCATTAAAAATCGCAGTGTTTAAAAGCATTCATGCAATCGAAAGGAAGTCAAAAGAGAATCAAAGATTAAAAATCGCTTTCGTGTAAAACACTGCTTTTAAACGAAGCAATAATACCTTGCGATTTTTAAGCCCTTTGGAGAGAGACGTGTGTGGTGGCGGGGTTACACAAAGCGGAAGATGACACCAAAAGAGAAACTAAGATTAAAAATCGCTCTCGTGTAAAAGCAGTAAGAGCAGTCTTTGAAATAGATCCCGATTATGTGTGGTGGCGGGGTTACACGAGGCGGAAGATGACTCCAAAAGAGAAACTAATGTCGATTTCCTTTTACACTAGGGATTGTGATCCCTTGTCAAATTTTGACTTTTACCACAGATTTTACGTTCCTTCACACCAAAAAAATCGATTTTTTTTGACAGAGATCAAATCCTTCGAATCCGTATTTGGAGAGGGATTTACATGTATACGAAATACCCACACTAAAAAGACAAAATTTGATAAGGGATCGCAATCCTTAGTGTAAAAGGAAATCGACATAAGATTTGCTTTCGTGTAAAAGCAGTCTAACTGGGCGAAACAAATATTTTCTAATCGAACAGTTTTTTTCATATTTCTTTTGAATCCACGTGCTCAGTGTAGGCAAACAAAAAAACTGTATTGCTTTTGCATTAATCTGTCTTCTTTCTCATTCTCACCACTTGGGATTTGTTCAACCGCTATCCCTATCATTATCATTCAACCTAAGCAAATCTACTACAAACTACAACTGTTTGCGCTAAATTCCGTTTTCAAAACACAACTCTATTTTGACTTTCCCGAGCTCT
Source organism: Philhelius festivus (assembly GCA_963931855.1). Taxonomy (NCBI): domain Eukaryota; kingdom Metazoa; phylum Arthropoda; class Insecta; order Diptera; family Syrphidae; genus Philhelius; species Philhelius festivus. The sequence continues at coordinate 29,258,564 of OZ007556.1, read as the reverse complement.
GAGGTCTGAGCAATAAGTTTGAGTATTCGGTAAATAACCACGCATGTTAAGACTCGCGAATTTAACGTTCGCTAATCAAAACCACTATTTGAACAAGAATTCGGTTTCGGAAATAAAATAGTTTTGTAAAAACAAACACAGTTTTCTTAAATGATTCAACGAAAACAAAATGCAAGACATTTTGATCGAGGAAGGCGATGTAGTTTACATCGTCTCTGACTCGCTAACCTTCGTTCAGTATTATCAAACCGAATTTCTCGATGACCCATGTAAGATTCAAGTGCTCTTAAGTAATTTTTACAATTGTTCTTTAAAATCTTTGATAACAAGTGAAAAATCCAATTTGTTTTGGTAGAAAAAGTGATATTTCAAAAATGCATTTGCGATTAGAGACGGCAGTTATGTCAAGCGGATATCTCAACAACACCGTTTGCTCTCATTCAACATGTTGCGTAAACAAACAAAACCAAAACGAGGCGAAAGCTTTTCGCTGCGCTGCGGCTGAAAATGACAACAACAACAACTATAAAACGGGCCGCCCGCAACCTAGCTGTGTTGTTTTCTTTTTTCTACCATCCTGTAAAATTAACCGTTCACATTTATTTCATTCGTTCACGACGACTTGCTGAAATCAAGACGCGTACAGTGAAATTCCTAAAAAAGTGTTATTTTTTCTATAATTCTGTTTTTCTTTTTACATAAAATTCTATCTTGGCTACGGTAAAAAGTACCGCATAGTGTCATTTTGTAAAATCGTAGCGGGCCTAAATCTAATAGCTTCCCTTAAAAACGGAATCTAACTTGGAAGACAAAGGAAGGGTTTGTATGGTGTTTAAAGGATTGCCTTATGCACTGCAAACGGCATTGTGGCTTTATTTTTTTTTATTTAGAATATAAATTTAACTTTTCCATGGGTTTGAATTAATAGCGAAATATAAAAATTAAATACTTGTAATACTAATTTTTTCAAGTAGCCAGTCATTTACTTTTCCCCTGTTTCCAAGTAGCCAAAGCCATTTACTTTTACAGTTAACTGTTTGTATTTAAAGCACTATATTATGTTTGGTATATAAATATGTAGGTACAAACATTCGTACATAACAAGATCTTTTTTTCTGCAAAGTCTTATGAGAGAGAGAGAGAGAGAGGGTAATGTTTTTTTTTCCAACAAAACAATGTATAAGAGGATCTGCATGATGGCTAATAAGCATAGGACTAGCTAAATTACATAAATAATAAATTTAATGGTGGGTACTTTATGCACTTATGCCGCATTTTATCAACAATATTGGCTATGCCCACCTGTTTTCTATTTTATGCCAACCCAAATGATTAAAATGCTTTGAATGCCCTCCAAGGTAAACCTACTAAGGCCCATTTGCTGATACGGAACATAAGTACTTATGTTCCACATAAACTCTTATGTGACAGTTTACGTAGAGGAAAAAGTAGAACATAAGCGCTTAAGTTGAACATAAATATTTAAGTTTCGTATCAGCAAATGGCCCTAAGTTCTTTAATTTTTTCATAAAATAATCTTACCAAAATTGGATGCTTCTCCATTTTGGTTTATACTATCTTCAAAGACATGCTCTAATCGGCCATTATAAAAAAAAAAGGTACGCTGCCATAATAAGAAAAATGTCGAGTACCAGTTCATTTTTTGTAAATCCATGCTCTCGAGGGTTTTTGGCATCCTATCCTTAAAGTGATTATGTTAGGTTAAGGTGGCTTCTGACCGGAAAAGCCAACACACTTAGACCAATATTTGGTCCGTTGTGATACCACAGGATTTCAAAAATCACCCTTACTCGTTAAACCATTTTGAGCTAATAATGAAGCGTTTGAGACAGTGAATGTCGGAATTATTTAGATCACTAGGATCGTTATAGTAGTAGTCTCCCAAGTGGAGTCTACGTCTTTGTGCTAGGGCAGGACAAGAACATAGAAGGTGAGAATATGACTCCTCTTCTTCTTCATCCATGCAGCTTCTGCAAAAATCATTTGCAGGAACTCCAAGTCCGAAAGGCAGTGTCCAGTATGGACACCTATAAGGGAGCTAATATGGAATCTACTAATAGAAATTAGTTGTTTTGAGCGTTTAGCATCAAACAATGACCAAATTATTTTCGTAGACTGGCAAATTGGGGTGCTGTTCCATCTATGGTTAGTTTTCTTTATGGTTTAAAGTGATTAACATAGTTAGCATTGAAAAAAGACATATAATAGGATAGAGATCCCGATGCATATTCTTTTTTAATTTCTGAATAGGAATAATAACGTAGGTATGTGTTGTTCAGCAAAAGAAACAATCTCTATGCTTGAAAGATCTTCCGAACTGTTGAAGGCGACTGGCCTTCTCAGAAGAAAGAAGACAGTGTGTGAATGCAGATTGACTTTTGGAAGCGGAATGTTATTAGCTATTTCGCTCTGTTTATAGAAGTAACCATAAAATATGAAAAAAGGACATGACACACGGTCTCCGAGATCGAACATGTTCCGTAATAAATATAACATAGTACATACAGCTGCGGTCAAAATAATAGTAGTGAACTTTTTGACACAACAAAAACTAAAATAAATTAATCTAAAAATTTTATAGAAATAAATAGGTAGTTATCTGATTTTCAAATTAATGATTTTAGGCTTTTAATTTCAGAAAAAAATCATTTTCAAATTCAATAAATGAGTTGGTATTTTCAAATCTATCAAAAAAAAATAGCAGCGCATTCAAACTCCACCTTTGAATATTACAAAAAGAAAAGAAATGTTAATAGACAATTTCTACCATAAGTGCGTCGAGTGATTGAACCTTAAATTAATATTAAGTTGCATGTCCCTTGTTAGAAATAACAGCAGCAACAACGACGTGCATCGAATTGTGTTCAGAGTGCGCTCTATAAGCTCAGAATAAAATAACTGAACAGACAGAGTACAATGCTTAACACAGGCATTTGACAGATGGAAACTAAAAAAAAATGTCGACAGCTAAGTGTTCAGATGTGTTTCAAAAAATACTCAGAGCGCTCAGAGCACGCTTGGTTCAGAGGATGTTCGTTCATTTATGCTGGATCCTCCATGTTTTATTGCCCTGGCCTTAAAGCGTGGATTATATTCTGTTTGAAGGCGTTCTTACGTACTGACGAGATCTCTTTCCACCGTATAACACAATCTTCGACTCGCCTCACCACAGAATATTCCTTCTCTTTGATGGGCCAGTCAAGGTGATTTTAAGCGAACTTCATTCTTTTATTCATATGCTTCTTTTCAACAAAGGTACCTTTCGCGGACTGTGGGCTACTTGACCATGGTCTCGTAAACGTCTTCGAAGCATTTTAATACTCGCGTCCACACAAAAAATATCTTTGTTTCCTGATCCTGGCGTAAAGGGATTAATTTTGGAATGCCAGACAACCTGTTTTATTAACATTGGCGACATACCCGTCTTCCGCTTGCAGGTTTCATACTTTGGAATGTAGGTTATGGCATTTCTTATGGTTGTTGGTGAGCATCCAATTAGGTTTTGAGCCTCCGAATATGATTTGCAATCCGAAATTAGTTTTCTTATGAGGTTTCGTATTTCTTGTGTGCAGTGCTTACCTCTTCCCTTTGCTCGCGAATATTTAACGAATTTTTCAAAAAAATCTATTTTTAAAAATCACTTTAAAAAAAAAAATTTAATTCAAAAAATATAAGGGATAAATATTATTTGAAAACAATTGCTGATGAACTACTATTATTTTGTCTGAGCAAATTTGCGAGATTGATTATTAAAGGTAGGTAGGCCTTATTGTGAGTGTCGTTAACGTTCGATTCGATAAAAGTCGATAGTGCCAAAACGTTTGATGCGTTAAAATTTGTATCCAAAGCTATTTAAATAACTTAATGTTGTTGTAACCACCTATAAAAACACAGCTTATGGTATCTTATACGAGAATAATTTCAGATATCTTAATTTTTAGATGATCGATTTTCGACAAAAGTCGTCGATCGATTAACAAACGATACTCGCAATAAGGGCCATAGAAACGAAAAATATTTCTATACATGATCGTTAATAAAAGGTTTTAATGTCAAAGTGTTACATTTTTTGACTATCAAAGGAAGGAAATCAAAAATATGAAAATTCAGGGACTTACCGGTGATTTTATTTACACTACTATTATTTGGAAAACAAAAATATAAGTTGCGTCTAATACATTCCCACAAAAACTAATCGAGATTTCGGCTGAAAACTTTTGATATTTCTAAGAATTAAACTCTGGATTTTAATGAAATATTGCTACACTAATCATTTAATTTCCGTAATATAAGCTCCAAGGATAAGTAGGAAAAATATCACCAACTTATCGTCATCCCTATTTGAGATTGTCACTAAGTAAGTGTAATTCAGTCTGATTCAAATTGGACACGATGCAGTTGATTTCATGTGGGGAATTCTACCGCTGCCAAAAGTGCTTAGTGTAAACATAGATCCCACTTATCTCGTCAGCTGCCCCCAAGTAATTAAGAAACTTAACTGCATACATACATTATATTTATTGTGTCGAGGAACTAGATATGTACATGGCGTTCATAACGAGTTGAGAATTCTGTAAATGCTTGCTTTCTCTTCAATACATAAATCAATGCATTTAATACTTCGACCTTCCTAAGCTCATTTGTTTTTGACAATTAACCAAAATCTGATCTACAAGATATGTATTTTCTTTATTATCATGTTTATTTACATTTTACTTTTCTTATTCTAAAGTAAAAAGGATATTATTTATTTATTTTACCTAAAATTTCATCAATAGAAATGGCGGTTGAAAAACCCAGAAGTCAAAGTCTAATTAACAGATTAGTAGGTACCTACCTACTATATTCTTAGAGCCAGTCATAAAAAGATTTGTCCATAAATCCATTGTTGATTTTCTCAACAAACCCACATAATAGGTTCATTGTTTTTGGAATAGGTGTCTTTGTTCTTTTGAATCACATGTCAACAATGTCAATACTTCAGGTACCTAACAAATCTAGGTGTAATGTAGGTATATGTATGTAAGTAGGTTTCAACTCGAGCATGATTTGTTTTTCTTCAGATCATTTTGTCTTTCATTTGTTTTATAATCGTATGTGGATAGATTGTCTATACAGATAGTCTTAATGCATTTTTCACGTAAAAATCCTTCTTGCATCGGAAGCCATTTCATTAAATTAATGCAAACAAATAAGTCAAAAGCAATTTATAGGGATCAAGTTTTTAAGATAGTCTCAATAATTGCTTTGTCATGAAATGTATATCCAAAATACCTACGAAAAATTACTTCAAATTAACTATTGCACAAAATCTTAGTTTAATTAGTACGATGTTGAAGCCGTTTTAGTATGAAACTAGGTTAAAGCAACGATTTTCATACTTTCTCTACACTTTTATTAAAGTTAAAATCATCGAATATCTAGTTATTTTATTTGTTTAGTATCATGCTATTTACAAACGATACAAAAGGTCTGTTCACTTAGTTTACTGCATAAACTGTCATTGTTTTAAGTGTGTTCAGAATTTATTAAGAAGATTGCTTTAGTACGATACTAGTTAGAAAATGTTTAAAATTAAGAAGAAGTTAGTAAACTAGGTACTTTAAAGTTAGCAAATTGTTTAGCAGTATCACACTAATACCTTAATAATAAGCTGAAATTAGATATTTATTAAATTGACATTTATTTTTGAAATGTTTGAATTTCTTTTTTCCCTACCCCTAAATTGATCAAGGTTATTGAAAAATATAGTACCTACATACAGTGTTGGACAAAACTAAAGCACGAAAAAATATCACATTGGAAACATACGAATAAAAAGTGAAAACACTCGTAATACTTTTATAATTTTTATTTTTTCTTAATCACAACATATTCTATATTTTACTGCTTTTAATTTTATTTTAAATCTTAACATATTTCTAAAAAATAAAAATATGTAGTTAAAAACTCATTAAAAAGTAGCTGAACAAAACTAAAGCACATTTTTGATTTCATATACAAAATAAATTAAAAAAAAGTTTTGATGTTAGTATTTGGTGGCGTAAACATTATTTTTGATGATTGCATCACATCGACGAGGCATGGAGGCGATGAGATTGTCAATTATTTGTATGGGGATGTTTTCCCAGGCAGTTTGTTCTTGTTGTCAAGCAGCGCATCAAAATTGTTACATTTTGTTCGATCAATCCTCTGATCTACAATTTCCCATAGATTCTCTCTGGGGTTGAGATCAGTGGATTGCGCTGGCCACTTAATAACCGTAATATTACCTTCATTAAGCCAATCTTTCACCAATTTAGCGGTATTTTTCGGATCGTTGTCATGTTGGAAAATCCATCGTAACAGCATATTCTCCTCCGCATACGGAAACATGATGTTTTGAAGGCTTTCCTGGCACATTAAACGATCCATTTTACCACTTATCTCATGAAGTGGCCCGATCCCTTGACTGGAAAAACATCCCCAGACAATAATGTTCCCCCACAGTGCTTCACAGTTGCCTTGGTGAATCGAGGATTGAGGCGAGAATAGAACCGTCTTCCATTTTTCCCTAGTCCAGCTAAGGTGCGTTTTGGAAAATTTTAGTCCTGCACGTATATTTTTAAGGGAAAAAGGGAAATAAATGGCTTTTTTACAGCACGACGAGCTTTCCAGCCGCTGTTCGCCGGATCGTTCTGCAAGAGATTTATAAGTCTAGTTCTTTTTTTTTATTTTTTTAGAGGTAATATAAGGGTTTTTTTGATTAACCTCATTATTTTTTTATCGCAATGCGACGTAGATTTTCGAGGTCTACCACAATTGTGCACTGTTTGAACACTACCCCGAGAACGAAATTGAGCTATTATCCAGGAAATAACCGTATGGCTTATACCATATTTATTGCCAATAAATGTAATTGATTCTCCGCTTTGAAATTCGGACACTATTTTTTTTTTAATTATTATTTATTTAAATCTTAAATTGTTCATTAGCTTTGACCGTTAGCGCCATCAAAGATCCGCGATTAACTTTTTTTGTTTTGCCCAGAACATGCTTGACAAAATAACAAGTGAAGGTATTAGCATTTAAGAAGTAAGCGGTAAAATTCGATAACTGTAAACAGAATATGGTACATGTGCTTTAGTTTTGTCCAGCTACTTTTTAATGAGTTTTTAACAATTTTTATTTTTTAGAAATATGTTAAGATTTAAAATCAAATTAAAAGCTGTAAAATATAGAATATGTTGTGATTAAGAAAAAATAAAAATTATAAAAGTTATCACGAGTGTTTTCACGTTTTATTCGTATGTTTCTAATGAGATATTCTTTCGTGCTTTAGTTTCGTCCAACACTGTATGTATACGGGAAGTAAAAATGTTGTGTGACGCGTGCCACCGAATTATAGTTTTCACACAAAATTACGATAAAATTGTAGAAAGGGACGCAAAATCCTTAAACTTAGAACATAATGTATAGTGTTTTCTAATAGGGTAGATGTTTAAATTGAAATAAATAAGTTGTTTGTTGAGATATCAACGTTTTTTATTTGAAAGTTCAAATGGCCGCCGGGGCTTTGCTGGGTGGCGTGGATCCAAGAGGTCCAGTTTTCCGTTACTGGCGCATAAATCGGGCATTCCCTCAAATTGCTGGGGCATTGTAATATTTAGCTGTGTGGCACGTATCGCCGATGACCCTGTTGGAACGACATTCCATAACATTGAATTTAGGGCCTAATTAAATTGGGTTTCTTTAATAGGTAGCGGTCTCCTTGAAGTTGATGGCAACCGTGATGGTGATGTGCGTCTGAAAAAAATTGTTACAAAATTGTCAATGAAAGCAGAACTTGTCTAACAGTAAAATTGCCCACAGATAAAACAATTATGTATGTACATTGTAAGCGGGCGTCAAACCAAATACATATTTGGAAATTGAAGAGACTCATATTGTTTTTTTTTTATTTTCCCCTTAAAAGCCTCAGTCAACAGATAACATAAAATCACAATTTTAAACAAATTATAAAGACGGGGTAGTATGTATCCCTTGGCATAATAGTTAGTGCGTTAGCCTGTCATGCCGAAAAGCTGGCTTCGATTTTTTTTTTTCAGGGTGTAGGAATACCTATTGCCTCTGCGATGAAGTGATAAATGTTCAAAAAGAATCCATGATTTTTTTTCCACCAAAAAAACCGGTGAACACAGAGCTTATAATACCAGATTGTGCCTTATCACACTCATCCAAAGTGATGAAGTTTCCTCCATACTAAGCAGGCATTCATCTAATAATTTGCAAAAGTTTTGGTAAATAAAGTTTTTTTCCAGTAAGGATTTCTTAAACTTGACAGATAATTGCAGCCTTATTGTTGAAGCCAAATTTGTAAAAGTGCCTTAAGTGCGTAAAAATATTTAAAAAAAAATAGCGTTCAACAACTTGGGCAAAATTTTGCACATTTTTCGGGGGCCATAATCGTCCTCAACGTGGTGGAAAAATTCAAGTCGGCCGATTCAGTAAACAATCCGCTAACATCATTACGTCAAAGAAATGCAACAGTCTCCGAAAATATCGACAATTTCACGGAGCGTAGAAGGACTTGGCGAATATTGCGTCATAACTTGGGCCTACACCCGTACAAACTTTAATTGACCCAGAAGTTTTTTCGCTTACTGGGCTCACGAGCATTTGGGAGTTGACCGCAATTCTTTGGTCTGAAAATAGTCAGCTATGAGGTCCTCGCACAAAACATCACTGCCTAGAAAGCCAACATTATTAAAGCCATTGGTCAAATTCAGCTTGATTGATGCGCCAGTCATGTAAACTTGGAAGTCTCAGATGTGCGCTAACCAGCGAAGCCGCTGCTGAAATTTCGATGATATCTCAGTTTTTTTTTATTCAAGTTTAAAGATAGGAAACTCAAAAATCAATTGAAATGGTGTTTTTTGAGGGGCAGAGGGTCCAAGATAAGGCTTAATGACAGCAAATATTTTGGACGGCATGTACTATATGTAGGCATATGACTTCATGTTTTGTTTTAATCATATTTCATAAGTGGCTGGAGGACACAAAAATTAAATTTCGGATAGAAATTTTCTGAATTTCTGTGACAATTTCAACAGTTCTTATTTTAATACAAAATGTTCAATGTGATCATCATTGAATAATTTTAAATATAGGTTTTGATTTTAGGCATCAATTTGGCGCATCGCATTCAAATCTTTATATTATAAAATTTTTCTTATTATTATCAAATTACTAATTCAATAATTTTTTTAAAAATATATTTTCAGTTCGTGATATCTTCCACGAAGACAATCGCTTGGCTCCACCAGCATCCCCTGAGCCAAAACTACCATTGCCCCATAATACCACTTACACCAAAAATATTCGACAGTCGTTAGAATCGACTTTAGCTCCCACTTCTACTTCCCTGCCAACCAGTGCGAATAGCCGAACTGCCGACGATAGTCCACCTACACCAACGCGAGCGACAACCACAGAAGAGAGTGGTATTTCTTCGCCACCACCGCGTCCAAGACGATTTTTCTCGTCAATACTTGGTGGTGATCATCCTTATGGCAGTCGTGGTCACGTCCTCACACAAGCCCAACGAAAAGAATATCCCACAGAGGTTGTTGTAGCTGCCGTTCCGCCAATAGTATCGTGCGAAGACGAAGCTGTCTCAGAAACCGATTCAGATACCGAAGATCACAAATTGATAGTCGATGAGAAGCCAGTGGTTCCTGAAGAGAAACCGCTTAGTTTGAGAACGACAAAAACTCCGCCTCCAGCGGAAACTCGTCCAAGTCCACCGCCACCTCCCGAACCGGCAGTAAGGTGTTCGGTAATCCAAAGAACACCAAAGCCCAGAGATTCACACGATACCCGCCTTCCACTTGCATTGTCACTGGCCCATTTGGGTCCAGAACAGGAACAGCCTATTGATTATCACGTTCCGAAGCGAAGAAGCGAGTTTGAAGACGAAGAGAAGGCGGCCGAGCGTGAGCGACGCATTCGGGAAGCTAGACGACGAAGTGCGATATTGGCAGCGAGAGCAGTTCTCGCCCATCCACGACTTGCAAAACTGAGTGGCATTCTAGCTGCAGCAGCAGGTCACGGCAGATCCTCGAATAACGGAGGAGCCGGAAACTCTGGTCAAGGTTCCGCAGGCGGTCACCAAAACGGAGGAGCAGCTGGACTGAACTTTAGTGTTGGTGGACAATTCGGCAGCGGAAGCGGCAATAGTGCGGCGAATAGCGGAAGCCTAGGCAGCGGCACAAGTGGTGGAGGAGGTGGCATGGGCGGTGGCCGAGACGGACGTTCAAATTACGGTCCAAACAGTCCACCCACGGGTTCACTTCCACCCTTCTACGAGAGTCTAAAGGCGCAAGGCCTTGGCAACAACATGAATTCCTTTAACGCGGCGAATAGTAATTTTCTGATACAGAATGCAGCCGCCTATCTTATGGGTGGCGGCGTGAGTGGAGATGGTATAGGTGGGGCCGGTGGAAGCGGCCAGGGGAACTCGCCGGATATGACGCATTTAGGTTCAACGGGGGCATTCGCCAATGGTCTCGGTAATAATTCAAATGGTAATCATATGAATGGTCTTAATCCAAAATATCCAATGTTCAATCATGCAGCTTACGGTATTATCCTGAAGGACGAACCCGACATTGAGTATGATACAAAAATCGACATCGGCAACTTTACTCAACAAGGTCTCCTGCATAGTGGCAACGGGAGTAATAATCAAAACTGCTATGGCAGTGGGCACGGCAGTATAGGAAACAACGGCGGGTACGATGTTAACGACTCTATGATGTCTGAAGTGGTTGATCCGCTTCAGTTCACGGCGACGCTAACGTTCTCGTCTTCGGGAGATAATATCCTGGACACCCTATCTGATGCAGTGGATTTAAGTTCATTTCTGCAGCGCCTGCCCAGTGAAGATTCGCCAAGCCCGGGTCAGGAACTGGAGCTGGCTTCGACGCCCTCGCTGACTCCCGACTCGATAATTCAAACCGACGGCGTCAACTGCATGGATGCGTTCCATGAAAATATAATGAGTCACATTACAAACACACCGGGGCCGAATAGCTCTCGTGGCGGTGGGAACTGCTTCGATACTTCAAGATTTCACCTGCAAAATAGTAAGTTATACCAAGAGTCAACGCCGCCGCCAAGCTATCAACAAGCCCACATGCATCTGCAACAGCAACACCATCATCAACAGCAACAGCAGCACCATCATTTTTCAAGCCAGCAACAACAGCAGCAGCATAGCTCTCATCCTCATCACCATCATCATCATCCGCATATACAACACCAGCAGCAGCAGCAACAGCAGCATTCTCATCATCACAATCATCACCAGGGAATGCTATCCCATGCGCTAAACAACAGCAACTACCATCACATGGGCAGTGACAACAGCAATCTGTCGCTGCCATCGCCCTCCTCGAGCAGTAGTCACCAGATGTCGAATGCGTCCACTGGCACTCTGGATCCAGTCGATGCCAAGCCCATCATCCAAAGTGTAAGTCCAAGATCTCAGTTCAAGAGGCAGCCTCAGCCACAACAATTCACACTCCAAAGTCTAGGAATCGAAACAAATGGTACAGTGCTGGCAAATGGCAATGTCACAGAAGTCTGTGTCGTCCCCGCCCTTTCGCCGCACGTACCCCCGCTGGATGATACGAAGTTCCATATACTACAGCAAAGGGTAAGCATCTAAAATATTCCTCTTTTTTAGACAGAGAACACACTTTTTTTTACATATGTACATACTCGTATGACTTTAGCTCGGTGGGAGGAAGAAGTGTGTTCGCCTGCAAAGAAATTGTGATATTTTTTATGTTTTCTCCATTTGTGAGTAGATTTTTTTTTTGAACTTTTGTTGTCGTTGTGGGGTGTGTTTATGTTGTTTTTTTTTTAATTTTTGTTTACCTGTTGGTTGTGTGAATTATGTATTGATTTTAAATTTTAAAGATATTCCTTCACAATACCCTCATCTGATTTCCATGAATATGACTCGTTCGTGTTTCAAGACATATATAATTGTGAAGGTGTTATAATTAATAAACTCTAAAACACGTAGAAAAAAGATTTGAAAAACATCATTTCGTCTTTATAACATGATATACTCAATAATCATTTTGCTATTCTAGAACATTTCGGTTGGCCAAGAAGCGTACATAGTATAACCGTTTTGTTAACTTTCAAAATGCCGTTATTTCATTCAGAACTTTATTTTTAACTAACAAATTTTGCATTTCAAACTATCATGAACTGGGCTCATCTAGTAGGTTAAAGGGTACATATACCACAAATAGCTGCATGTATCACAAGCCTTTATAATCACTATCTCTATAAATTCAGTTTTCATTCGCAATCCCTGAACAGCCCATGATGCATGAGCGGTCTATATTATTCACTTTAGAAAACAGAAGGCGGCGAGCATTTCCACCCGCCTAAAAGCTTTACAATGGATCCATAACAAAATTGGCCATTGCATCATTCTGAACTCATTCGGTCAAGTCACATTATTCCAAAACCACAGTTCGGCAAAAAGTTCCAAGTAACCATTTCTTCAAGATCTCTTTGGGATGAATTTCATGGAAGATGATTCTATTCATTTTTTCTGGCACACTGACGAATCGAAAACTGATGATGGGAAGTGTGTACTCAGATATTATCCGTCTTCGTAATCCTTGTAGCGTGTAGAAGTCCTGTCTTGACTCGAAGAAAAATTGTTATCAACTATTGATATCCGCATCTTATCGGATGGTCAAAAACCGGCTTTTAAATCTCTGTTCACCTCTGTTGGTTGCCAGACCTATAAATAGATTGGAAATCAGCTCCGTAATTGATCTCATAACCAAACATTGTTTTATAACCAAGAACGGAACGAGCATTGGCGTCTATTGAAACGATTTTTTTCAAAAGCTGTATGGACGAGGAAGAGGTAGAGTCAGTTCCTCATCTTCTATGTCCATGCCCTATTCTATCTAATAGACGTAGGCTCCATCTTGGAGTGTTTTTTTTTCGATTGACCTAATCAATATAGACATTTGTAGTCTGTCTCGTTTCATAACGAGCTACAAATCGTTCATAGGGTAGGGCGATTAATTTGGTATCACTTAGGAACAACTCTGGTCTAAGTTTCTCAGCTTCGACGCTGGCATCCGCTTCAACCTAAACTTGCTATAGACCCTATTACCAAAAATGACAAATCTAGTTGCATTAACGATAATAAAGATTATTAAACTTGATCAGTCTTATCACAAGCCCTAGCCTAATAGATTCATAGTTCAAATCAAAGTGTCAGTTCACTTCCAAAAAAATATACATTTGTATGTATGTATGTACATAAAAATATAAATATTGAAGACTAGTAGATTTGTCCCAAGATAAAATTTATATTGTCCACGGTTTTTTTAAAACATCAAAACAGGAATTCCACTCCTTTTGCGAGCGATTAAAAGTTTATTCCAAAAATAGAATTTCATCATTTAAAAAAAAAATCAATTTTAATAATGAGGATACGAATATGCAATTTTATTTTGTTTTTCATATTTTGACGTCAGTCAATTAATTCCAAATAAATGTACAAGCTCTCTGTGTTGCAATCCTTTTTCCGATTTTTATATGATGTAAATCTATTCCTTATCGGCTTGCGCACACGGCACAAGTTCCTCCGGGTAGAAAACCAGTTTTATCAACAACAATAATTCTCATTTTCGTAATCAGTGGTTTGTGTCAAACATTCTGGTATTGTTTCAAAATTATGGAAATGAATTTGGAATGAAATCTCAAATAATTAAATAGTTCTGTTTTTTTTTTTGTTATCAACAAATTACATGTAAATCGTTTAATAATGGATTCAATTACCTTCTTAGTCATTGCTTAGTTGAATATAGTCCTTCAGGCGAAAGCACAATCTGATTATTCAGAGAACAATACTTCGAGACACTTATGATCCATTTGACTTACATTCTTGAGTCAACGTATGAGTGCAGTGAATTCAATTTCACCATACTGCACCTTCTTTTGAAAGTGGCCTGGGTTGAAGTAGCTGCCAGCTTCACAGCTCAAGCACTTAGACCAGAATTGTGATGAAAGTGGCCAAGAGCGTTTAGATCACATTTGGCTTGTTCAAAAAACTGTCATTTGTTTTCCACTTCGTTCTTCCATCCTGATAATGGTCGGATTGATTTGATAAAAATGGAATTTTTTACCGCACGTATGCATTTGTGTGCGCGGGTCCATTAGTTCGCGGATGAACTACGTATTTTGTTTTCTCCAAAACGTGCGAAGACTTCTAGGTCATAACAGACAAATTTTATATAAAAGCTAAAAACAATGGCTAGCTCAGAGCGTATAGTTGACAATCTTGGAATCAATCTGAAAATATCAGCATTAGCAGGTCGTTATTCTGTTTATTTGTTTTGGCTGTTCAATAAATAAATAAATTAGGGACCAACAGCTTGCTCGAAGAGAACCTAAACCTAGTGACTTAAGACTCTCCTGTGTGCGTGTTATTAGGAATGGAGAATTAAAATATTATGACTAGCGTCTGATTGTAGGTTTGCAGCTATCTGATGTGTTAAATAGCTATTACACCATAAGCTTGTGGGGCTTGGGTCTTCTTAATCTCCGTATATTATTACTTATATTTAACACGACGATTTCGGATTTAATGTGTCTGTGGTCTAATTAGGGCTGAAGTATGCCATTCATATACCATAAATTGATATCGAGAATTGTGAATATTCTCACGGACTCATCTTGTTTGAAATGAGTTCAAAAGAGAAGATGTAGTAGATTTTTATCCGGAATACGGACCACTCACCCAAACGGACTACCAGGCACATCCGAAACCATCTACACATGTCAAAGTAGGAAGATTGTTGACAGGTGCTAAAGCAGTAACTAATCTGATTAAATGATCATCAATTTCTTTGCGCTGAAAAAAGGAGTGTTAGATTTTCATTTCCTAAATTTTGTCAATGTTGTCAAAAAATGTCCTTTTTACTGATTATGCTTTAGAGCACACGGCCTTATTTTAAGGTCTTTAAGCCGTGGTAGAGGCCCAAAAGTTATGTCCAAATCAAAAAGTAAGAACATTTTCGGAATCTACTCGTTAATACGCAATTTTGATATCACTTTCGATAAAAAATTCGAGAATTTTTTTTCTTCATACAACGACGGGACAGCCTAATGTATATGTGCTTTCTGACGTAAGATGACTAGTTAACAATCTCCAGCTAAAAGCCTCCGCCAAGTTTTCGTGCTAAATTGTACAATAAATGTTGATTCTTTCCTTGGCAACCTAAGGTCACACTTCATCCCCAACCATTGAACGTTTTCGAAAATTGCAAATCAACGTAAATTTGATCGTCAAATGATCCGCAATTTTGCACGCAGATATTTCTTTCGTCAAATATGCAAAAGTCCTGCTTGTTTTTTGCAAACGCATTCAAAGTATACGAACAAGCTCTCTGGCTTATCAATATTTGTGTCTCACTCCAGATGATTTATCACTCCGGAAATGATGTTATCGTACATATGACTTTAGCAAAATGCTGGTTGCGCTTAAGAATATCTTGCAATTGCAGTTTTGACGTAAATGACGTTTTCGAAAATAGCCATTATTATGACTAGGTATTTTATTTTGTGTCTACCGCCTTTTCATCAATTTATAAAATCCGGGTTTTTCTTTCAATACACTTTGTTACGCTTAAATTTAAAACTTAATATTTATTGCTTTTATATATTTTTTTTTCTTTAGTTGGGACTGCCTCCCGAAGTGCAATTGGAATTTGTGAACGGTGGTCATGGCATCAAGAATCCTCTGGCCATCGAGAACACCCATGGTCATGGCCATCGCATTCGCGAGGATGAAAAGAATAAAGTTGTTGTTGCTCCTGTCTGCGAGGATGATCCAACGAAGTTTATCTGCCGCATTTGTTCGAAAACATTCACGTTGCAAAGACTGCTGAATCGTCATATGAAATGTCATTCAGAAATCAAGAGATACTTGTGCACGTTCTGTGGCAAGGGCTTCAACGATACTTTCGATTTGAAGCGTCACACCCGAACTCATACCGGTGTCCGTCCATACAAGTGCAATTTGTGCGAAAAGAGCTTCACCCAGAGGTGTTCACTCGAATCACACTGCCTTAAAGTGCACAGCGTGCAACATCAATACGCTTATAAGGAGCGTAGGGCTAAGGTGAGTCGAACAATTTCTTGGTTATCTAAAAAAATGCATTAACATTTTTGTTTTATCATTTAATTTCAGATGTACGTGTGCGAAGAATGTGGTCACACAACCTGTGAACCAGAAGTCCATTATCTTCACCTGAAAGAAAATCATCCTTATTCACCGGCTTTGCTTAAATTTTACGATAAGCGCCACTTTAAGTTCACAAACTCGCAATTTGCGAACAATTTGCTAGGCCAATTGCCAATGCCGGTTCATAATTAAGTCAAAAATATTCAAAAACTCAAAACTAGTGAATTCAGTTACGTTTGTATTATGAATTTTTCTTATTATTATTTTTGTTGATTTTTTAAAATTGAATTTCTTATTTTCATGAAGTTTTTTGTTTTATTTTTTTATTATTATTTTTTACATATTTTGTTTTTTAAGATTAAAACTCAGCTCAATAAATTATTATCGAACAAAGATCTAATTTAAAAAAATCATGATGCAAACAGATTTGCTTGAATTATTGTTCTTCTGAATAAGCTTTTTTATAAAACCGGCTAACACTGCCCATAAATGAAAGCATCTTATCATTCCAAATGTATATTTTAGTATAAGATACAACAAATAAGTTAAGTTTAATTAAATCAAATAAAATAAATAATCACAAACTGTACTGATATTGAATCTCTTAATTTTTAATTTAAGAATAAAAATATGTGTTTATTTTTTTGTTTCATTTATATAAGATAACTTTAAATAGTTTATTTTTAGGGTTTTTGGAATTTTGTTTATGGGCAGTATGGATAAACAGCAAGAGCAAAAATAGTTCCTCTTTAATTTTTCTCAGAGAAGAATTCTTAAGAGGCAAGTGTAAACGACGACGGCGAAGAAAAATCAAAATAATTTAACTACAATTCGGGTAAATTGTGCAATCAAATATGGTGATGGAACATTATATAAATAGTATAAGACAATTATTCAGTTTAAGTTTGAGGGTAGTAGTCCTCTTTGTTCATACAAAAATATTAAAATAAGTTCACATACAAAAAAGACGAATAATACGAAAAAAAAAAAAAATAAAACAAGAAAAAAACCACCAACTAACTGAATACGATTAGCATTAAGAAATTTTTATAAAACAAAAATCTTATTATAATGAATATAATATTTATTTTCTTTTATCAAATGAAATAACCGTATGTATTTTATTATATAAACAAAAACCTCTTCCACACCACCTCCTTCGGCTTTAAATCGAAATTAGTTCTTTTTTAATTTTTTGATTTGTTATGCATTTAATTTTTCTTGAGAAATAAATCAGTTTGGAATAATTACTGAGTAAATGTTCTTTAATATTCGTAGTACTTAAGGTTTTTTGTTTAAATTAATGTATTCAACTGTAAGAAAAAAAAAACGTATACATATAATATTTAATTTAAACTCCTTTTTAATTTAAATTATGATGCAATGTGTAGAGTGAGAGGATGTAATGTTGTAGAGAATACTCATGACAACAAAGAAATTTATTTTTCTATGAAGATTAAAACAAAAATGAATAAAATATAAAACTATCTATTAAAAACTTTTTTTTTTAATTTATTCTTTACCTTCAACTAGCATTTATTCTATAAAATTGAGCTGCGTGGATAACCTTTAAAAATATTCAAGCCAAGACTGGATCGAAGGTATTTTCTGTTATACAGATCGGAGGAAAATTCCGATCGGAAAATGCTTATTCAGCCCTATCATCAATTCCATCGTAATAGGAAACTTGTTACGAATCCCGAAAAAAACTATCACATCTATCGTAGTGGAAAAACTCATACAAATTGCCATTACGAACGGATTTATTGATAGCTGCTTTTTTCGGGATTCGTAAAAGTTTCCGATTACGATGGAATTCGTGATAGGACTGATTATATTCGACCCTAGCAAACTGCTATTTCAAACAGTTGAATTTTGCAGTTTGCGTTTAATAACCAGCCCTATTATAGCTATCAACTAAATACTTGATACATATCAACAAATTGAATGAGTTGATATTATGACTATCAACATTTTTTATCGACTGTGAATTTTATTAGATTTTATCATTACTATGAATGATTTTTTTGATAGACATGGTATTACGGATATCAACAAAATAGAAACACATCAATTTTCTTATCAACCACAAATTCTTGATTGAAACGTAAACATACAAATTTATTCGGGATTTGTGATGTGAAAGCGAACAAAGTTAAAAATAATGTTGACTTCGATAGAATTGTTTTTTGAGGAGTTATGACGAATTTTTTATAAGAACAACTTACATTTTCGCATAAAGAATTTACCAGTTGATATCCATAATACCAAATCAAATTGATACTCATAATAGGGCTGTTAATCTCTCTTTGTCCTGACTATCGTATTCCTCTGTATCGTTGACTTGCCGCTCGTTTCGTAATACAAAATAGGGCCCCAGATCAGAGGGAAATTCCGATCGGAAAATATATGCATGAAAAGGAAATGAAAAGATTTCAAATCCAACAGATGTCGCGAACGAATTTAGTAACCTTTTTGAGTCGATTGGACAGAATCCTGTCTCTCAAAGTTCTAACGTCTTGAGTAGCTTTACTGAAAATCAAATGTCGCGAAGCTATAAATAGTTTCTTTTTTGATCCAATAACTGAATTTGATGTTTTAAAAACTATTAATTCTTTAGATAACTCATTTTCGCATGGCAGAGATAATTTTTCAAATCGATACCTTAATGCACACATGTGCTATTAGTGTTGGGCATAATCGAATGATTTAAAGAATCGAGATATTAGTATTCGAATGATTTAAAGAATCGAATGATCATTCGAATGATTTTCGAAGGAATATCATAGTAAAAAAAGCAGGAAACAACACTCCATTTCAAGGCAAAAAGAAAACAAAAACATCATACCATAATGGTTTTCGTTTCTCGTTTCCTTTGCAATTCCATTTTCAACCCTCAACGATGCATCGAGTGCAAAAATGAATGTAAATATAAGCCCAGTCATTGAGTACATATACACTAGATACACAAATAAACAAATTCTCGAGTTCTCGATTTTGCGTGTTTTCTTTTCTGTCTTTTCGTTCAATATTCGCTTCTCGGTCTCGAATAGGTACTCGAGTGTTGAGTCCTCATTTCGCTTAGAGAAAGTAGATAAGAAAAAATCATTCGAATGATTTGAGTATTCGAATGATTTGTGTGAAGAATCGAGATATCTCGAGATGTTGCCTGAATCGAATATAATCGATTATTTCATTCGAATGCGCCCACCACTATGTGCTATGTCCATTTTTGCTGTTTTTGGCAAACTCAAGTTAAAGTTTTGATACGTGCATAACTCTACTAATGGAGCTCATTTAGCATTGATATTTAAATATGTTATGGCCTGATACCTTTTTAAAATTATAATGACCAAAAATATATAATTCTTCAACAGTTTTCCATTTTATTCATGATAAAATAAAATATGTAAGGACATAGCACTTTTATGCTTGATATCAGTTATCAAAATAGGACATAGAACACAATTTAGTTCTTAAATTATTATGCTGAAGACATTACTTTTTTACCAAAACGTGTTGTAATGAAATAAAAACTATGTATATTATTATTATTTAATAAATAAAAATAATTTAATTTAATAATTTGTGTATTTACTTTTAGGAGTAATTTTATGCCAATTTTTATCAGAAGGGTTAATATCTAAAAATTGAAACTCTTCCTCAACATTGTTAGGTTTCTTTTGACGATGCAACAAGTATTTCACCTCTTTTGATTTGGCTTTATAAAACCGGCCGAGTCACTATTCGTGGCATCTCTAATATAAAGATTCTTAAACAATTTAATGGAAAAATGTTGATTTAAATTGACATGAATTAATTATTGTTTTATCAAACAAATTGTTATATTTAAGACTGTAAAAATTAAATAGCTTAAACATTTTATTTAATGGAGAAAATTTTTCATAATTGATACGATAGTTTGAAGTACATAAGTAAAACAAAAGTAAAACAAAAAAGTAGACTCAAAATGATTAAACCGTGGATGACCAAAACTCTGTGTGATAAAATAAATTCAAAAAATATTTACTATTCTAGGAACAAAAATAGCTTTCATATACCATGTATAAAAAACACTTATAAAAAAATGCAAAAGGATATTCATGATCTTATAAATAAACGAAAAGAAACATACTTTAATCAAAAGTTCCATGAAAATAGGAACAACCCTAAGCAGCAATGGAATATTATAAATAACCTCTTGGGCAAAAGAAACGAAGACAAACGCTTAAAAACTATTAATTTCTCTCAAAATATTATATCAGAAAATGAAGGTGAAATCGCAAATAACTTTAATAGTTTTTTTAAGAATATAGTAAAAAGCCAAGAGTCAAATTACTCTGGATACACTGAAAGCATTCAACAACAATCATTACTTGCTAATGAAACCTTATCGTCTTTCTTCTTTGGTGAGGTAACTGAAGCTGGATTATTTCAAGCAATATGTAATCTGAAATCTAAAAACTCTTCTGGCGTAGATGGTTTCAGTAGCTTTTTTATCAAAAAAGTTAGTAACCTTATTATCATCCCCTTGACATATCTTGTGAATATTAGCTTTCAAAAAGGTATTTTTCCAGAGTGTTTGAAAACTTCTGTAGTAATCCCCATACATAAAAAAGGTAACAAATGCGATCCAAACAATTATAGGCCGATTGCCTTATTATCAGTATTTTCCAAAATTTTCAAAAAAAATATTACTAAAAGAATGATGAAATTTTTTGATAAATACAAAATTCTTAGTAAATCGCAATTTAGCTTCTTAAAGGGAAAGTGTACTGAAGAAGCTATACTCTCTGTCTTGGAACATATACATCTGGAAATAGATAATTCCATCTTTTGTTCAAATGTGGGGGTTCCTCAAGGCTCAGTCATCGGACCATTGTTCTTTCTTATTTACTTAAACTCCATCTTTAAGCTTAATCTTAATGGTAACATAATAGTCTTTGCTGATGATTTGGCCTTAACTTATGGTGCACCCCTTTCTGAAGACTTAAAGATCTTAATGAATGCTGACCTAACTGTTTTAGCATGCTGGTTTAAGTATCATAACTTGGTACTTAGCAGCAAATCGAAAGTAATGTGTTTCTCTCTTACAAACGAGTATTTTATCCATGGAGTTGTTCTACATGATTTAAATTGTGATCGTCATAGTTGCAATGTCTCTTGCTTGCAACTTGAAGCTGTTTCTGAGTTTAAGTACCTAGGAGTCACTATAGACAGTAAACTTAATTGGAAACCACATATACAAACTGTGAAACAAAATATTTACTATGCACTGAATAGAATATTTCACTTACGCCGGCTAGTACCACCAAACTTAATGACATCAATTTATTATGCGTCGGTCAATTCACGTTTGGAATATGGTATCTCTTGCTGGGGTAGTGCATTCATTAGTAATCTGAAACCTATTATCACAGCTCAGAAAAAGATAGTCAGAATAATGCTTTTCAAGCCTAGTTGGGAGCCATCATTTCCATTGCTTGAATCTATTAAGGTATTGCCACTCAGACAACTATACGTATATAAAGTACTCAGACTGTTTTACTTACGAAGTGGTTTTAACAATTTAACTAGTAACAATTTTACCCATTCATTAAGAGCCTCTAATACTGTGATAGTTCCTAGAGCTAGAACAGAACATGTTAGACGATTTGCAATTAATATAGCTCCTCATATCTTTAACAAACTTCCAGCCGATATATCAAATAGATCTACCCTTAACAAATTCTTAATTAACCTCAGAATTTGGCTATAAGATCAGGTGTAGAAGATTTAATTCAAACAGTTACTTAATTCAACGTTCATTACTTGCTTAATTCATGAATATTACATGTCTCAAAACCCTCTTCCCTTCTGTTTCCAAATCTTCCAAATATCTCTAAGTTTCTTAAACACAAAATATTTTTGTAACAATTTTTTCATTTCAAATTCACTTTCTCCAATATTTTACTCGGCGCGGCTTTACTTTAATTGATTATCTTTTGTATAATGCACTTAAAACTGGTGTTTGTACCACAAAGTGCATATTTAACTTCATTTCAATCCATAATTCTTAGTTTATAATATAAATATTTTAATTGTTTAATGATAACTACTTATTGTAAACTATGTATTGAAAATAATGTATTGAAATAAATAAATCTAAATCTAAATCTAAGTATACTCTCCAATATGT
The DNA here is from genome assembly GCA_963931855.1 of Philhelius festivus. Taxonomy (NCBI): domain Eukaryota; kingdom Metazoa; phylum Arthropoda; class Insecta; order Diptera; family Syrphidae; genus Philhelius; species Philhelius festivus. The sequence goes on along the minus strand of OZ007556.1, from coordinate 29,236,092 downwards.
TCCTCAAAGTTTTTTGAGGAATATTAAAATTAATACGAGACAGAAGGAGCAAACAGTCTATGTTACCGTTGATTAATTTTACAATGAAAACGAAACATAAATAGGAACGTCTGGGTATATCAATAAGTTCAAGTCTGTTGTTATAAGGTGGGAGATCATAAGGGTTATGCCAACCAAGTCCCCTAAGGGCAAACCTAATGAATCTTTTTTGCACCTGTTCTACTCTATTTTTATGACATTCGTAATGAGGTGACCAAACTTGACAAGCTCTAGAATGGGTCGAACAAAAGATATAAAAAGCTGCTTGGTCACGAAAGGGTCGGAAAATTGTTTCGACTCTCTTTTTATCCAACCAAGACTAACCTTGTTTCTGAAATTTTTCTTTAATTGTTTTTTTTTTTGTATTGAATTAGGTTAATAAATAATAATGTTGAACTTCTTGTTTAATTGTATGAATACAAACCTTAAATTGTACTACCTATGTACACACAAAAAATTTATTAATTAGGTAGATGTGCCATTAACACTATTTTGTTTCTTAAATAAATTATGGCACTAACTATTCTTATTTTTATATTTAAGCTATTAAGATTTACCATGTAGTTTTTGTAAATAAGAATAAAGAAATTTGAAATTGAATTGAAATTGAATGTATTATATTACTTTAGCAAACTGCTATTTCAAACAGTTGACTTTTGCAGTTTGCGTTTAATAACATCTTGCAAATGCATTTTCGACGCAAGCGATGGGCAAATTCCTAAACGCATATCTTGCGCAAATTCTGCTAAGCAAACAGTTCCAAAATGCAAATACGAAAACCTCTGCTAAGCAGAGTGTCCCAAAATGCAGTCGATGCTACTTTCTTGCGCAAATGCAGAGGCATTCAATGGAAATGTCAAACATTTCTTGCGCAATTCTCTTACATATGCGTATTCTGATTTGATATATCTGCTCTGCTTTGCAGGTATTTTGCTTTGCAAATTTTGCGTTTAGGAATTTGGCCGATGTTTTCGAAAACGTTCAATGCCTGTGCATTTCTACAAGAAAATAGCATAGACTAAATTTTGGGATACTGCTTAGTTTTGTATTTTGAGTCTGTTTGCTTAGCATTATTTGCGGAAGATATTTGCCCTTTGTTGCATCTGCTTTGTATGTACAGGTACAAAGCATCATCTATGTCGGGATCATAGAGGTAATATATTTCCTCTATGGTCCGGATGGTCACTGCACCGAACGTTTCTTATTTTTAAGTTGGATTCTTCGAAATTCTTCTTAATTTTATCTCGTTCTTTGAAAATGGTAGAGATTGTTGTAGCCGATACAGAAAAGTCTGCAGCCAAACTTTTATTGGAATCACCAGCTTCTAGCCTTGAAATTATTGCAGATTTTTCTTCAATCTCAAAAACTACATTTTGAACTCATTTTGAAAAATAAAAACTAACACACTTAACCTTTCTTTATATAAAATATGACCATCCCAGTTCCACTCAGAAACAGAATGCGAAATTCGCGTATAAAAAAAAAGAAAAAGGGAAATCCCCATAACTTATTATTTGAAATGCACGAAATTTCCAATGTCTACTTATTTTTTTTTAATATTCGTTATAAACGATAGATTTTTTAATTTTCAATTTAAAACTGTTCGTTATAAGCGATATTCGTTATGGGCGATGGGGGCTATCGTAAATAAAGTTTCCCTCGAAATTGTAACGAAGCGTTCCATGCTGCTCCACTCTATACTACTTCTGTATTAACACCGAGAAGTGTAATTAATACTAAGAATTATACTTCGCCCGAATACGATTCACACAGGCCATAAGCATATGACGTCAAGCAAAAAAAACCTCTTCGCTCATACATACAGTCAGGCGGCACAGTAAATTGATTGCATAAATCTTTCGAAGTCCAGTCGTAGACAAGAAGCTTCCCCCCACCAGTGGTAAGGGGTTTCGTATGAAGACAAGTTAGGTAGGTGAGATTGTCCAGCTATTTCTTATTAAGGCTTCCCTCCACCAGCGGTAAGGGGTCTTAGTTCGAAGTTTAATGTCCTAATTGCCACCAGGGGCTTCGGTACCTGCTGATCTACCAGAGCGTTTAGCCTGCTGTTTAGTGCCACCAGGGGCCTTGAACCTGCCGATCTACCAGAGCGTTTAGCCTGCTGCTCAGTGCCACCAGAGGCCTTGAACCTGCTGATCTACCAGAGCGTTTAGCCTGCTGTTTAGTGCCACCAGGGGCCTCGAACCTGCTGATCTACCAGAGCGTTAAGCCTGTTGTTTAGTGCCACCAGGGGCCTTGAACCTGCTGATCTACCAGAGCATTTAGCCTGCTGTTTAGTGCCACCAGGGGCCTTGAACCTGCTGATCTACCAGAGCGTTTAGCCTGCTGTTTAGTGCCACTAGGGGCGTTATACCTAAGGATCCCGTCAGGAACCCGACATCCGAATGAAAGGGCCCGTTTGAAGCCGAATTACCAGAAGCCAGAATACCCGTAATCAAGTACCAGGTCCAGATCATCAGCAAGCAGTTTAACTAATTCGAGGCAGCTAGACTAGAAGCCAGCAGAGTTGATGCCTGTGAACCGTTCCATTATCCGAATTAAGTGAAACATTAGTAGCAGAACATTGTATGTTATAGATTTAAGAGTTATTTCCGATAAAGATTTTGTAATAAGGTTTAAAGACCTTTTACTCTGGAGTTTCGTGTTTTCTTCAGGACGACCCCGGCGAGACTGGCGAGCAGAACCTCGGCTGGAAAGCAAAAAGCACATCATAAAATTTTCCCCATCTTCGAAAATTGGAAAGGTCAATACTTCTGCACTGTTCATTGTAAGCTGGCGACTGGCCTTTTTAAATGAGAGCCAAAGTCACTATGAAACTTAATTCCCAATATCAATAAATCCCAAGGGAAACTTTCGACATTATTCGAGATGGCAATTTTGAAAGTTGGGAACAATTCCCAGGGAAATTTTATTCACGATAGGCCCCATAATCTTATGTTACATCAAAACCCGGACGCAGTCAGATGATTATACGATTGAGAGAACAGCAAATCGTTGAATAGCTGGCTTAAATTTGTAAAATTCATGTTTTTCAAACGGCTAGCCATTACATGCACCCTAAGCCACTGTGTGGTGCGGCGTTCACGCGGAAAGAGGGATTGGGCCGTTTTTTTTAGAACGCCATCGGCAATACGGTCTTTGTTGCTGGCGAAGGCTATACAGGGTTAAGATAAACGACACTGTCGGAATTGGATGAGCGTGGCTAAGTGGAAATGTGGTTTTAACAAGACGGTGCAAACGCACACACAGCACGAGCCAAAATGCATATTGTGAAGGAAGCGATTCCTGGAAACGTAATCTTCCGTTTGGCGATTTGCCATGGCCAACAAGACCTCCCGATTTAACCATGTCAGACTTCTTTCTTTGGGGCTACTTGAAGCCGCCTTAGACAATCGCAATACGAGACTATTCCACAGGAATGCGAACAATTATCACAGGAAATCTTGCCGAAAGTCATGGAAAATGCGATAAAACGGCCACAAATGTGTATTAATACTGGCGACAACCACTTCACGGATGATATCATCATTAAAACTTAACAGAAAAAGGTCCGAATAAAGATTTCCATCACTCAAAATTGATTGATTGAGGTGCGACGCCATTTGCAATAATTATGACATCTTCCGACAGAGTGATTAATTTTGCCCCACCTTGTATATGTCGCAAGTGATAAAATAGCTATTTGATGATTCGTTCCATGATCGCCCTGACTATAAGGAACAAGTGCAGATCAAGGGCGTACCGCTAGTTATACTCGTACCTAGTATACATACATCGAAAGGTTCTCTTGCGAGGAATTGACAAATTTTCCAAGAATATCTCTTGTCATGGAAAGTGCTGCTCATTAGCCGTTCGGAATCGGCAGAAAATTGTAGGTCCCCTCCGTTCCTGGTAACAACGCACAAAGGAATGGTTGAGTGTTGTACGTCACTAGCTCCTGGTTCACTTCGAGCTGTTGCGCCACCAAATTTATTTATTTAGTATACATCGAAAAAAGGGAAGCCAAAAGCGATAATATCCCTGATTTTATAACCCGTCTTAATGTTTAATCTGGAACTGGGTGGCGTAAAAAAACTAACACTAAATTTTCTTCAAAAAAATGTACATATTTGAAATTAAATTGGAAGCACTAAAAACAGTTATACCCATGAAAGAATCTTGTTCAAGAATATAATTTGAAATAAACAGTACGAAATAAAACATCAAAAATATTGTCTAAAAAGATTTTATTTTAACAATACGTGGAAAATACTACGGTACTAAAAAGTTCTTTTATTAACAGGATACTCATTTGTGAATATTTCACTTCGTTGTGAAACTAGATATTTATTAATTTAAAATTCAAAATAACAAAATATCATTTTCATTAGCAACAAAAATAGATATGTACATTATGTACCTTAATATAATTAAAAGTGCGCTTGAGCAAATAAAAAGAAATTCTTATTTAAACAATTCTTTGATATTTAAGTTTATATAAAAATTATATTTTAAAGTTGGCAAATTAATTTAAATAAAGCAATGACATAATTTTTCATTCACTCCTTTCGTTGTGTTAAATTATTTCGTCAATCGGTTTTATTTATTAAAGTCTACAATAGGAAGTCTATAAATGCTTAAAAATGTTTTAATATTTTAAATTTCTTATATGTAATTTTTTGTTTGTGTATATAATATATTTTTTTAAAGCTAACTGAATTATTATTTTATTTTTATTTGTAGGCCATCTAAATTGTTTTATTTTTACATTTTCTAAAGATTTTTTTTTTATTTTTAACTTTGTTCTAAATCAATAAATCTTTTGCTTCATAATTGAACTTGTATGTAGGAAACAATATATTATTTTAACGTTTGAAAATATCATAGACAAATAATAAGTTTTTTTTTAGAAAATGTAATTGGTTTAAGAAAATTAATCTGGAATAAATCCAAAGTGTAGTGTATAATAGAGAAAATTTGAGAATAAAATAAAAATTAATGTATCGCTTCAATACCAAAATGAAAAACGGTTTTGATTGAGATGAAATATTCAGGGGTGGAATCGCGTAAGGTGATAGTTGACTATCAATTCGTTGATTGTCGTTTTTGACTATAGCCGTCTCTATCATATCAATTAAGAATAATAGAGAGAGCGATGGTCAAAACGACAATCAACAAATTGATAATCAACTATCACCTTACGCGATTCCACCCCAGGATATTTTTAAAATAGCGTCAAGGTTTATACCAAATTATAAGCTTAAAAATGTTCACAGACCCACACCACAGCAGATGTCTCCGATTTATTATTATGTTTATGATTTTCTCTCCTTGTTGTATTGTTATAAAAAACAACTTTAAATACTTTATTTTGTACAAATTGAACAACATTAATATTAATTAAATAAGATGGAGTAATATCCATTTATTTTTTAATTTTGAAGTTGTTTTATAAAAAAATACAATATAATTCTTTCACTTAATTTTTAAGTGTTCGATTTACCTACACGGTGCCATCCCTAATCCTTCTCAGAAACAGAAACATTTAGCCCTATCACCAAACATATACTTGTAGGAGCAATTTGTATGAGATTTTCCACTACAATAGATTCTGTGATAGCTTTGTTCGGGATTCGTAACAATTTTCCGATTACAATTGAATTCGGGATAGGGCTGACTACAATGATTTAAATCCAGAAAAAAAAAAAATAGCCTTCATACTTTAAAGTTAAATCGAAAAACTTTTTGGCCTTGACTGAGGTGCTATGTCTGGGTTCAAATCTCAGTCAAGACCAAAAGGTTTTCCGATTTAACTTGAAAGTATAAAGGCTAAGCACCACTTAAAAGGAGTCTGATGATCGGCTTGGTACCCGTGAAATACCTATAACTCCAGCCAAAAGCCAATACTATACACACTTGGTGGTAATTCATTCAATTTGTTGTAATATTCAAAAACTATAATATTAGACCGAGAGCCCACAGCAATTTTTGGGTGTGATTGGTAACATAATATAATAAGCATAATTAGATAATAGATAGGCTTTTAGTAGTTATTTACAAATGTAGTGGGAGCAATAGTGCATAATAGTGCATCAAATATGCAGTTTTTTTCCAGTCTAAATAATTGTGATAACAACTTTGCTATAACTTCAAAATCTGGAGCTAAGCGCTCTGATTGAAAATATCGAGGTCCAAATCGTTTTGCAGGCAGTCTTCTGCCTGCAAGACGCGATAAAAATCAGATCGGATGGTTGAAGAAATAATTGGAGCTATTGAAAACCAGCCCTCTTTGGAAAGTGCTGAAGTTCCTATTGTAAGCATTATAGAGGCAATACAAGTAGAAGAATTGGAAAAAGAAGTCCCTTCAAGAAATAAAGCCTGTAATTTTTTTCACAAGAAAAAACTAATCGATTGCTTCATTTTGAATTTGGTGTTATAAGTTATGGTGGTGAGATCTGGAGAACATGGAACCCACATTCATTAAAGAAGAAATTAGTTCCATGTCTTCGAAAACCAATAAAGTTCCCAAGCAATGATAAAATTAATTCAAAGTTTGACGAATTGGGAGACGCGAGAATGGAATAAGTAAAACTACAAATTGAAATAGCAAGAAGTGAGTTGGAAAGCAAAACGGCTGAGCACGAAATTTTCATTGCTTAACAAAAAAAGGAACATCATATCAAAATGTATCACTCTTAATGAAGAAAACAGAAGAAAGGAGGAACATATGCTGAGGATTGAAAAAAAAGAAAAGAATTGAATGCTGTAACGTTTTTCTTGCGATCCAGAAATGTTTTTATTATGTACTATGTAATTTTGTTTATTTTGTCTATTTTTAACAACTCTTTTTTTCTGGAATATGGTTCAAATATCCATTTGTATTTCCTTCTTGAATTATAAAATCATCGATATCTTCAAAGAAATTCCTTTTGATACGTTTCTGGAAAAAAATTGACGGGCGTACAAATTTTTAATATATTTATTCCCAAGAATAACTCCTTATTCCTCTCTGAAATTAGCAGATACTTTATTCCAGTGTTAAACGATTTATATCTGACGTTATATCTGACCATTGAAAAATAATTTTTTTTTCTACCTGAAGTATATGTACTAAATGACTGGCTATTGAAAAATTGGCCCTTATTCAAAAAATGTAATAAAATTAAATTTTTTGTTATGGTGTGTTTTTGGGTGCATCTCCTCATTATAAAATAAATATTTAGGATGGTGGAGGTTTGAGAAAGGCCCCATTTTGAAAAGGTTGTGTCCTACGTTTGGATTTAATTACTTGTCCGTTTTTTTATAAAACACTTTAGAAAATGAAATTATCTAAGAAATTAATTATTAACAAGCTAAGTTGATTCATCTTAAAGTTATAGCAGGCCAAAGTTTCACCAGGTTCAATGCATATATTTTTTTTACTTCAAATTAGCTTTTTTTGGCCTTTAGTCCACAAAAATTGGCGTTTCGTCCGGGTGATCTCACATGGACTCATCAGTTGACTTGTGAGGACCTTGTCAATACGCAATTTTTGTTAAGTTCAGTTCATCTTACATGAATTTTTTGACAAAAATCCAATGTGAACTATATCCAACAAAGATTAGGATTGTAATCATTAATGTTGGAATTTTTTTTTTTTTGCCCGTGGCCTGGCATTGAATATTTATATGAAGGTTTTTATAATACAAACTCTATATACTACTGAAATAAATCAGCCAAGTAGAAGACTTAGCACTATTATTGGACTTGTTGAATTATTGATTCAAATTAGCTTTTTTGGCCTTTAGTCCACAAAAATTGGCGTTTCGTCCGGGTGATCTCACATGGACTCATCAGTTGACTTGTGAGGACCTTGTCAATACGCAATTTTTGTTAAGTTCAGTTCATCTTACATGAATTTTTTGACAAAAATCCAATGTGAACTATATCCAACAAAGATTAGGATTGTAATCATTAATGTTGGAAACGCCAATTTTTGTGGACTAAAGGCCAAAAAAGCTAATTTGAATCAATAATTCAACAAGTCCAATAATAGTGCTAAGTCTTCTACTTGGCTGATTTATTTCAGTAGTATATAGAGTTTGTATTATAAAAACCTTCATATAAATATTCAATGCCAGGCCACGGGCAAAAAAAAAAAAAAAAATTCCAACATTAATGATTACAATCCTAATCTTTGTTGGATATAGTTCACATTGGATTTTTGTCAAAAAATTCATGTAAGATGAACTGAACTTAACAAAAATTGCGTATTGACAAGGTCCTCACAAGTCAACTGATGAGTCCATGTGAGATCACCCGGACGAAACGCCAATTTTTGTGGACTAAAGGCCAAAAAAGCTAATTTGAATCAATAATTCAACAAGTCCAATAATAGTGCTAAGTCTTCTACTTGGCTGATTTATTTCAGTAGTATATAGAGTTTGTATTATAAAAACCTTCATATATATATTTTTTTTATAATTTTGCCTGTAATAATCCCTATGACTACCCTTAAATGAGCGCAGTGAAGTTACCAATTAATTATTATACGATTTTTAATCCGAATTGTTAAAAATGTCCTGTCAACTTCATACTAAACATATTTTTTGCGTGCTTTGCTGTGTCACTACATATATTTTATGCATGATTTTTTAATTTCGATTTTGATCCCGCTTTAAAACATCTCGCAAATATCTTTCTATCGCAAACAAAAAAAAAATCATTGACTAAACAATACTACTACTTTTGACTTTCAATTTGTTTAAATTTTCGCAAAAGAAAAAATATTCGATATTGAATTTTCGATCTACTCGTAACATGTCATTTTATCATTCGTTATAGTGGACCACCACTGTATTAAAATTAAAAAAAAAACTGAATGATTAATAACTTTATATTATATTCAAAATTTATTAGAATTCTTAAAATACAGTTAAAGAAACTTTTGAAAACAACACATGGCAATATTCTCCAAGAACTATATTTCGTAACAAAATGTTATGTATAAGTTTGTGCGAGTTAATATGAAAAAATTGAATTTCTTAAGGCAACATAAATTTAACAACCAAATGTGAGGACATATTAATGTAGGAAATCCTCAAAGTATTTTCAAAAATAGCATACATAAATATACGTATTTAGTGTTTAGTAATAAAAAAATGGTTTTTTTTTCTTATACAGGTATTCCAGTTCGATCTTTTATCTTTCCCATAACATTTACATGGACTTTCGAATAACCACTAGCTTTGCCCTTTGGACCTTCCATCGAAGAACATGATATTGGCGATGAATTTTTCGAATCAATACGCGAGGAACGATGACTGGATTCGGATTCTTGAGTTTGTGACATTAGATCTTCAGTACTTGGTCGGATGTGACTTGATGAGGGTGTATAAACTGGCATAAGCTTATCGACCTGTGGAAGTTATTAAACAAAGTTTCGTTAAGGAAGTTCAAATTTAAGATTTTACAAAATTACCTCATCATCAATGGCCTTAAACTGCCAGCTCCAGTTGGCACGATATAGGAATGGCCTGTGATCAAATCTATTATCATCGGGGCTATAACTTTCCGCATGCACCGAAGGCGTAAGAACAGTCATTTTATGACGATTGATAGCATAGCATCGGAAAAAGTGTTTAACTTTATCAGACACCTAAAATCATTAAGAACTTTGATTCCTTGAAAATAACAAAAATATATTTAAAAAACAAATACCTCTTTAGGATTCAAGTCACCCTTCCACGTAGCTACAAGTTTACAAAACATACTATAGGGACCACAACACGCTTGTTTCCGAAGTCGTCCGAACTCACTGAGCTCTGCGTAAGTCATTCCCATATCCTGTTCGTCGGTTTGCATCAGTTGTCCATCTTGAAGTGGTTCCAATTCAGCTGTCGGTGGGGCATCGATGATTTGTTCCAAGACTGGGAGATTGAATCTAAGTGAAAAAAAGGGCCAACAAGCATATAAGTGAGGAACGTACACATATAATTGAATGAAAAATCCTTACTTATCCTTGGCGTAAGTTAAAAACCTCCTCAAATCGGTTTTAGATATACCACCGATTGGATTGATATCTGCACTGGAACAGTCATATTTAGTGAGATATCCACGTAAGGCTTCATCAACATTAGCAGAACCAAGAACCAAAAGACCACCGGGTCTGTTTCTTACCCACAGCATGAGTTGGGCGAATATATAGGCCAGAACCATTCGAATTCTTGATTGGATATTCTGGAGGGCCAAATTCTGGCGTGCACAACCACCTTGATTTCGGAATCTCGGTGTCAGTCCCGTCACAGCATTAAATATTCCAAGCAAGGCGTTTACAGCTGAGTCAATACTAATTTCGATGTGATAGCTGCCCAATTGATTGGCTAGCATGGAAGCTCTTCTTCTTGTTTCTTTGCTGGAATTTACACTTCCCATAAAGCAAGTGACTAGAATTCGGTTACATAACGCCGCTGGATTGTCTGGAGTGTAGTCGGAGTCTGCGAGGATTTTTCGAATATCGTGCAGTACTTGTGCGTCACCAGATTGAACTGAACTTACGATCATTCTACACATCGAATGAACAATTGTGGCTGAAGCGCTGGAATCTACTCCACCACTGAGAGGTAAAAAGAATCCTCCTTGTCCAGAGCGTCGCAGGTAGTCCCACAACCAACAAGCTGGTCCCATTGCTATTTCTTCTTCTGGAGTGTTATATATACATTGAAGCGGAGTGGACGAGCACTTGAAGATATCGTTGTGTGAAGACATCTCGAAATCGCAAACGATACGAGGATAGGTGGGAGCTGAAGCGGCGATGTTACAGCGAGATCTTTGGCATATACGATAGGAGCGGATCTCTTCGAGATCAATGGTTGCAACTGTCACTTCCTAAATAAAATACACTTTGAATAATGATTCGTTTTTTGCAAAGTGTGAACTTACCACATCCTGTAAGGCAAATTGTTTACTCCTGGCAATTATCTCTCCATTCAATGCGATTGCTGAACAGCCATTGAAATAGATCCTCTGACCATCACAGCCTCGAAGATTGCTAAAGAGATATGCACCACCAGCTTTGAAACTGGCATTTCTTATCAAATCTGTCGAGATATAGGCCTTTCGTAGCTCCATGTAGCTTCCAGAGCTATTGACGATCACTTCAACACCCGATAGAGACATCTCAATGTGTTTACTGGAAATTAAAAAAAAAAAAATTTAAAATAGACTTCCAATTAAAGTGAAATGACTCGTACCTTCTTACATTCCACAGTTCTTCACATATTTCAAACCCGATGCATGTGTCTTTGGTTGCTATTACGGCATCGCCAAAAGGCACTGTATCCTGTCCTGTATGTGCCGAGATCATTCGTGGTAGGAAGTAATCTTCGATTTCCAAAGACTTTGTCCACGCACTAAACCAACGAGATTCTCGGTAATTTCCATCATCGCACATTGACATTTTTGGACGGATGAGAAGAATTCGTCGATTGAAAAAGGCCACTCGGCAATTGTAGGCGACGTTACGGTGCATCACAGGCATTCCCACGTCAACAAGGATATTATCACTGTTAAAAGATAAGATGCAGAAAGATAAGAAGTTGTTTCATGAATTAACAGATTCACTTACCAGATCGGGGACATCATAATTTCAAGGAAGACTTCCCAAGAGTGAAGATATGTGTCTGGTTCACGAAAGTGATCTTCGCAACTGTAGCCTCTGGAAAAGGGAATGATATTAGATATGTGGAGGGATAGATTAAAAAAATAAAATTTTGTCGAGTTTCTTGCTCTCAGACTTAAACTAACGACTTTGAGGTAATCACATTGTAACCTTCATTGCTGTTTTTGACATCACTGATAAGTGTTTTTGGAGAATGAAGGTGTATAATTTGTAAAAATGAAGTGCGGTGAGACAAACTTTTTTGGGAGAATTCAATTTGGGTTGGTGTTGAAAGGAATTTAAGAAAAGAAATAGAATATTTCTGTGCCAATTGAGCTTCTTCAAGGCGACGATTTTGAAAACAACTTTTTTTATGTGTCGTGAGGTACTTAAGAACTATTTACTTTTTGAATTAGTTGATTATTTCAATTTATTTAACATTTGTAAAAAAGTTCTTAAACCTTTTCAAGTAATTAACTTCAAGACATTTAAATTCAATCGCTCTAGATCTTTAAGCTTCGTTCAAAGTACAAATTTTCAGCCTACTCAATATGACTCCATCAATTTGAAAAATCAAATAGTTCATTCACAAGCCATTAAACACAACTCACCTTCATTTTTACAAAACCCTTATTATACAAACATGAAAAGTGTTTGAAGAGAAAAAAAAATACTTACGTCACTTCCAGTTCCGGTCCGGTTCTATATGAGGCGCCCAGTTCTTTCGCCTCAAGTATAGACTGCATTATCCTGGCTAAATTACCCTCAAAGTCCAGTGCCCATTGGTTAAGCGTTGTAACCGCTACAGTTATTTTCCTCCCCATAGTCACTTCTTTTTTTGTCCTTTGAACGAATGATTATAGATATTCGGATACGTGATGTCTGTAACAACAACAAAACCAAAACAAGAATTATCCTTTCCCTATGAGTTCTCTTAGCTCAAATGTGTGTTAATGGGTTTTTCTTAGTCGTTGTTGAGTTGAATCCTGCAAAAAAAAAGAACACCTCTAAATTAATTGATTGAAGACTAAATTAGATAAACAAGTTAAGATAAAATATCTACAGTGTTTGAGAGTCGACTCGTGGTTTTTGGAATTTTTCATTAAGAAACACAACTGATATGTGTGTCAGACCCAAAAGACTTACTTGTTATTGTCCTGACTATAAATATGTAAGAAGACTTTTGGTATTGGCCCACAGTAGGGGTATGTTGTAGCGTGTAAATCGATTTAATTTATCGATCAAGCTGCTGGTGTTTTGCTGTTTCTTACAACCGTTGCTAAGCGGCTGCGGCCAGACAACTACATTCTTTTGTCTTTTAGTTGCAAGAAACGTGTTAAGGAATTTGCCTTTTCAGCTTAGGGGAGAGGGCCTTTTAAGGTTTATTTTTTGCAGACGTAGACGATGTTTCAATTTAATATTCAAGGGTATAATAATATGGAAGGATGAAGTACTATTTTAAGTACCTTAATTGGGATTCTTGCCAAATTTTTTTTTATTATTAGAAGGTAAAGATATTCGTACTTGACGTGAACCTTCATTATTGTTTAAAATCTTTGACAGGGTTTCTTTGAATTGTCGGATTTAAAATTGAGGGTTCTAGGAAATGCAAATTGCAAGCATCATGAACACTCCCGCTCAGATTTGAGAGATTGTTCAAGAACAATCGTTTTTCAAGGCTCGTTTGAATAAAGTAAATAAGCTAGTGGCATACAAATTATCTTAAACTTTCAAAATATTATGCAATTAAGTACCTACTACTTTTCTTTTGTTATTCAATGCCAGTATACATTTTTAGACGAGTAGTTTAGTTTAAAAAAAATTGCGTATTGAAAAGGGCCTCAGTCCTCACAGTCAACTGATTAGTCCATGTGAGATCGCCGGGACGAAACGCCAATTTTTGTGGACTAAAGGCCATAAAAGCTATTTTGAGTTTAGTTTATGTTTATTTATGTTTTATTTACTTATATCAAACAAGCTTAAGATTAGATCTTTTATAAGGCTTGAAAATTTACAATTACATTATGTACAGTATAGATGCCAAATTTAACTAGCATAAAAGAAAAAATGTAGGTATACAAAGTTAACATTATTAGTGTCTTTAATGGACTTATTAAGAAATGAAAATAGAGTGGAGATGCAAAGCTACGTCTGGGCTCTGCAGATAATCTTAGAAAGAGGATTATGAATGAATTCATTTAAATTTAAAAAAAATTAAATTGAGCAGGTAAATTATTCCGAAATTTTGCATCTAAGACAAAGAAGGACCTAGGAGTTTGCTTAACTATAGCTCTAGGGAAATTTAAGTTTTTAGTGCGCAAGTAAGGTTTTAACTAACATAAGTCTACTATTTTGCGGTATAAAAAATTAAATTTTCCACAAACGTCTAAGGCAACCATATATGACTCCAATAATCTTATTAACATGATTGTTCCATGTTAAAGTTTAAGTTTTAAGTTTATTTTTTTCTTTACACAGTGAGATAATAGATATCTTATAAGAATAATAAAGACAAGAAAAAAAAAATGTGTACTTACCTAAAATAAAAGCGATAATTTATTAGAATATATGCTATTTGATCTTTGAAAAGTATTATAATAATTTAAAAGGTAAATAGATAGAAGTAAAACAGCAAGGATGAACACGAATAAAATAATGTGAATTATAAGCGACATTCAAATAAGACACGGAATTTCTCCGCTTTAGCTCAGCCGCCATCCCTGGAGATAAAAATATCTGAGACAACCACCAACAGTCTCAGAACATTGTGCCACACATCTTTCCTATCCTTCTTTCTCTTCATTAACTTCACGCCCGCGCTGTGTTGAAACATTTTAAGGGTAATCATAATCCCTTGAGCGCGGGTAGATTATAAAAAAAAAAAAAAAAAAAAAAAAGAAAGGGGAACTAAAGGCTTAGCTTGAGTTAAAAAGAGAGGATAATTTAAGTTAGTTGCTTTGATTCGAGAAGAATATTTTAAGTTTATTTTGAAATATGTGTAGGTCATCAATATCTCGCAGATGGGTGGGGAGCGAGTTCCAGAGGCGATATGCAGCAATGAAAAATTGCCTTTCCGAGGTCGGACACAAAAAGCGTGGCAGAATTACCGATGTTGATCTGTTTGATACTGAAAGTCTAAGTTTTTCGTGGAGATAATATGTTGGTTGACGTGTTTTTAAGATTTTAAAATATAGTATCAATGTTTGGAATCTCATGAATGCATCAAACTACATATTAAAGAGGCTCTCGTGCAAATGTGAAACATGATCATACCTTCTTAACCCAAAGATGTATCGAATGGTACTATTAAAGGCAACATTTAGTTTATTTTTACTGATGGCGTCGCAATTGTAAGATATTTCGCATCCATATGTTAGGACAAGTATCACCAGGGTTTTTGCCAACATTGCTCTAGTTCGAAGTGAATTCCTGGGCGGTCCATAACGCTCTGAGTTTTCCATAAGTTTTTCCTACCAGTGAATTAATGTGATCATTCCAGGTCAAGGTTCTATTGAAGATTACACCTGGATTTTTGTAGGTGTTTACAAATTTGTAAGGCGTTATTGTCTAGTTTTATGGAAGGAAAGTATTACAGGTCTGGTTCTTTTCTCGAGATAACCATGCATTTGCATTTGATTGGGTTGAGAATCAGACCATTGCAAGATGCCCGGTTGCGTATTGCCAAACTGTATATCAGTACAGAGCTCCGACGCTCTATAATAGACTACAGAATGCTCATTCAAATTAAGAGCATACTATATACTGTGTCAGATCAAAAGCAGATTTTTCTGTGTTGGTATACATTTTGCTCAGGAAACTAAGAGCAAAGTACCTGTGATTACAGAGCCATCGTTCACGTTGGTATAGTTATTGTGTGTGGTGAGTTCTGGGTTGGTATATATTTTGCTCAGGAAACTAAGAGCAAAGTACCTGTGATTACAGAGCCATCGTTCACGTTGGTGTTGTTATTGTGTGTGGTGTGTGGTGCCGTGACATAAGGCCAAGTGACAAAAGGCCAAATTTGTTTGTGACTTAAGGCCAAACATAAAATGTTTTGTCTTGAGCAACAGTACCTTGGGTGGCCCGCTTCGCGGGTTTTCAGGATTTTAAATCCCTTTTTGGGGCTCACACCCGCTCACGCAACTCCGTTGCTCCGCTTAGGGTATGTTCAGTCGCCAGGCAGGCGCCTGTAGCAACAGTTTTCCTGAGCAGCAGTACATAACTGTTAGTTGTTTACTCCAATTAATGTAAAATACAAAACTATTGCTACAGGCGCCTGCCTGGCGACTGAACATACCCTAAGCGGAGCAACGGAGTTGCGTGAGCGGGTGTGAGCCCCGAAAAGGAAGTTAAAATCCTGAAAACCCGCGAAGCGGGCCACCCAAGGTACTGTTGCTCAAGACAAAACATTTTATGTTTGGCCTTTTGTCACTTGGCCTTATGTCACGGCATCACACACCACACATAATAACCACACCAACGTGAACGATGGCTCTGTAATCACAGGTACTTTGCTCTTAGTTTCCTGAGCAAAATGTATACCAACCCAGAACTCACCACACACAATAACTATACCAACGTGAACGATGGCTCTGTAATCACAGGTACTTTGCTCTTAGTTTCCTAAGCAAAATGTATACCAACCCAGAACTCACCACACACAATAACTATACCAACGTGAACGATGGCTCTGTAATCGCAGGTACATTGCTCGATCTGAACTAGCATATAGTTTGCTTCAGCTTTTTTAATATTTTACAAGCAAACTGCATGTGACCACAGAGCGCTCTGTGGTAGCATACAGTTTGCTCTACAATACTTTCAAATTCGGTGAGCAGAAAATGGCTGAGCACAGACTATGGAGATCTGTGCTGATATACAGTTTGGCAATACGCTGCCCGGTTAGATATCTTTTCCAGTTCAAGGTGAAAGCACAGCCGAAAATCAGACCCAAAGGACAGCTTTTGTAAATTTTTATGTCATCGGCATGAAAGCGTTTTGATGCTTGATTGATAATGAGCCCGATTTCATTGATATACATAGAAAATAAAAGTGGGGACAAAATTGATCCTTAGGGAACTCCTTGTTGCACCGGAAGAAAATCTGAGAAATCTTCATTTAAGAAAATTGCTTGCTTTCTATCACTCAGAAAAGAGTAGCTTCTGGAGATATGTTGAATCTTTGACGCAATTTATTCAAAAGTACAGTGTGATCCACCAAGTCGAAAGATTTTGAAAAATCTAATAAAACTAAGAATGTTACGTTATTTATATCGAGGTCCGCTCTTATATCTTCGGTCTTTGTTTCCCAATTCCTAGTTTGCGGAGGTTGTTCCATAATTTTCGACCATCAGATTTCACATCTAGACGGTTGGAGAAGAACTGTAAGTTTGCACGTTTTACCTCTTGAACAACTTTATTCCGTAATGTTTTATACGATTCATGAAGTTCATAAACACGGAACCGTTTCCAGCGTCGATACGCTAGGTGCTTTCGGGATTCCTCACCTATTTTTCTCAGCAGTATTTGTTTGCGTACTGTTAAAAAACTATTAATAATTTTAACTGAGCTTGTCGAAAAATCAAATTTATTTCCAATTTATCAAGCATAATACTGTCGTCAACTGAACTAAATGCATTTGAAAAATCTAGTTAGCTTAAAATTGTAACCTTGTCTTGATCGAAATATAATCGAATATCATCAGAACCCTTTAAAACCTGCAGATACAAAACTATGTATGTTTCTTACGAAAACCAGATTCAAGCGGAGATAATAAGTTAAATGACTCAAGATAAACAGTTAACTAATTCAACATAATTTTAACATAACCTTTAGAAAGGAAGGTCAATATACTAATAGGGAGATAATTTGATAAATCCTGGCTAGAACTTTTTTTTTTGTCGAGGAATAAACTTTGCAAGTTTCAACTCTTTTGGAAAAATTGACCTCATTAAACAGTCATTGTAAAGATTGCATATGACTGGTAAAATTAGACGTATGAATTTAGGTAATATTTTATCAAAAGTCAATGCATTACATTTTATTGAAAACAAACAGCTGTGTTTTATTGGTTAGTGAATACGCTACATTGCAAAATTTAACAAGGAAAACAACAACAAACGATTAGTGAATAAAAATAAGCTAGTAATTGAAAAGAATATTTTAGTGAAGATGGAGTTTCGGATGATGAAATGTAGGAGGTGTTTTGGCCAAATCACAATCTCGCGTTCGTCGGTCCGGCGTTAAATGGGCGTTTGATCGTATATACGATTTTGTGTGTCAAAAAGCGCGACCGTAGCATTTGTAAAACGAAATTTAGCTTCAAACCTCGAGCGTTGACTGACATTTCCATGACATCTTTGATAAGTACCTACTTAATTGTTATATTCAATGAATTTTGTTACTGTTTATTAATTTACAAGGTATATAATATTGCGTATTTTAAATTTTGGGCATTTAAAATAGTTAATTTGTAAAGCTATTTTCTTAAACAAGAGATGGATATGGCCGATATGGATGATCTTGATGACCTCCTTGACTTTTCCTTGTTCGGTGTTGTGAGCTATGCTGGGTATGAGGCACTTAAAAACGACGAAAAAAGAGTAGAAAGGCAGCGATGGGTTCGGGAGCTCAATTTAAGCAGAGGCACTGATGGATTCTTTGCTCTTAATTATGATGCAATGCAAAAGCATGATCCAGAACATTTTTTTAAAATAACCCGAACGAAACCGGCGACATTCGATTTGTTGAGAACTTTTATCGAGCCAGAACTAGAAAAGCATTCTTGGAGAAAACCAATTTCTCCAATTTCAATTTTCAACTTTCAAAACAAATACAAAATATGGCCGACAATGAACTGTCAAACGCCCGACCGAATAGAAAATAGATCTACTTTTGCTTTGGCCTGGCGTTGGTCTGACGTTTACGATATTACGATATAAAGCGGTCGCAACGCCGGAGGTAACATTTCAGATTGCCTCATAAGAGTCTATTGTTTTTATTCAAAATGTCAAAGCCCGACCGACCAAACGCGAGATTGTGGTTTGGCTATTTAGGTGGTGTCCGAAAAAATATATATTGGCATGCTTGAGGGTGTGTTCGTTGGTATTTATTTTGTTATACTTTGCCTTTACTAGTCCAAAGTGTGATCGCTTCGCAATTTACAGAACATAATTTAATTCATACCATAATTCCGGTTTTACACTGCTGGCATTAATTTTGTCACAAAATATTGAATTAATTTACACGAAGGCGAATAGTTTCGATTGGTATTTTTATCAGTACACTGGCATTTGTTCAGAAATGTCGTGCAACTTCGGTATTACGCTGAATTTATACGACAACTGACATTGCACAAACATTTAGTTGAATTAACACGATGTTAAAGCTGGTTTAGAATAAAACTAGGTTAAGACGACGATTTTGCTCGACGATTTCAATCGAATACAGCATCATACTTTCTCTACCCTTTTATAAAAGTTAAACTCATAGAATACCTATTTTATTTTTTTTAGTATCGTGCTAACTTCATATGACTCTTTGACATTTACAAACTTCAAAATAGGTCTGTTTACTTACAGCCGTATTTATTAGAATTCCCTAAACGCGTGAATAGTTATGCAATGCATAAGGACTTATTCATCCACTATGCACATTCATATTTATAAAACATTTGCCTACCCTGTATAGTTATAATGAGCTTGTGTCAAATAAAGTACCAAAAAGTAAGAATCTATTACATTTAGCCTTCATAACACTCAGCTGTTTATCAAAACACAAAAAAAAAAAAAACATCTTGTCTGTCTCTCGAATTTAATAAACAAAAACGAAACTACCAAAAGCTAAAAGAATTCCAACAATTAACCTTGATTCATCAGATAAAGTATGTAATTATCTCTAGCACAATACTGGAAATCAAATTGTTATTCGTTTCATTATAGCTGGAATACTCCTCAGACAAGTTCTTGAGGATAAAATTCAATAATGCAATATAATAATTACAACACTAACACACCGGATAAAGAAGGATGCGTGGAGAAATATCACCAACAAGTATATTTATCTATTTAATTCTAAACAATTTTCAATTCAATTTGCTTTTAATATATTAGCATAACATTTTTGTTTCAATAAATAAAAATAACACAAAGTTTTAGTTTCAATATCAAGTCAAAGGCATTTTTTTTTGTTGATAATCTTTATAATTCAATGTGATGTCAACGTGAATGTGACAGTTCAATACTAAAATGTCCTTATGTAGGCACTATTCAACCTCCAAACGCGTTTAGCTTATAATGCCTCTATTCAACGTCACATAAGTTTTATAAATAACGATTTTGCGTTTAGAGGCATTATAAGGGTTGCATAGCCTTATGTACTCACTATAATGAGTTTATAAATATGGCTGTTAGTTTTTAAGACGAACCGTCATTGTTTTAGGTGTGCTCAGAAGCAATTTATTAAAACAAATTGTCTTAGTACGATATTAGATAAAGATTACCAATAAAACACGCCTAAAATCCAATCTTCAATCGAAACACAATTCAATCCCATTTGAGCTCAAAATGCGATCAGAAGTGTTTTGACGAGGAAAAAAGTCAATAGAAACTCGAATTTCTATTGAATTGTCGTAAGTTTTCTACAAAGTTTATATCTTTCCCAGTCTCGATTCCATCTTGTGTTTTTGGCAACAATGCTCAAAAAGTTGCGTTCACATAGAAGATTCTGGATTTTAGTCGTTAGTCAAGTATCTCTTAGTAATAATAAGGATAATTGTTAAACGGAGGGTACTCGTATTTTATGATGAGATGGTGCGTTGGACTGTCTTGCAGAATGTATGGGTTCGATTCCCAGCCGCTGTCAAAATGTTTCATAGGGGTGGTTCATATCTAGGAGTTCTGCGAGGAACTGACAAATCCTCCATGACTATCACTTGTCATTAAAAGTGATTCTTATGTTATACATACATTCGAGCTCGGCAGAAAGGTATAGATGCCTAAAACTAAACGCACACATCAGGATTAGTTGAGAGTTGTATGTAATTTAATAGGTTAAGATTCTTTTCGTGCAGTTGGCCTCTAATTTATTTTGTTTTCAATTGTTAATTATAATAATAATTATACTATACCGATGTTAATTATTAATGCGATATTTGAAATTTATCAATAAAATTGATAAGTCGGTATTATCGTTATCAAACATCCAATTTTTTTTTAAACTGTGAATTAGGATCTATTGTGAATAATTAGGATCTATTGTGAATAATTCTATTGATAAACTCGATTTTAACGTTGTGAAAAATATTGTAATTTATATATTTTTCAGTCAATTCTAACTTCTTAGTTGATGGGTATATTTTTAACTTTCGTTTTGTGATCTCACTTGTATTCTGATAATTTATTGATTTCAGCAGACAACATTTTTGGGGAAAATAAAATAATTTAATGATGTTAGTTTATGGTGTTGTGGAAATGTGGATTGTCCTGTTTTCATTTAAGATAGTAATAAAATAGTAAAATTTATCAATTGTCAACCATAATACTAAAATGTTAATCAATTAATAATTTTTTTTCGATTATCAATCAGTTGATATTTGACAGCCCTAATAAGGGTTTAAGTTAATTAAGAAGATAATTTATTGGTTTAACTTTTTTTTTTAATTGAATTTTTTGTAAATTTATTTTTTTTTTTAAGAAAACTAAAAGATATTATAATGCTAGGATATGCCCTAGATTACGATTGCTATAACGTACATTTATGTATGTAGTTGTAGAGTGAACTTTTCAGAACCATTAAATATTTATCAAGTTTTATTGAACATGATAATTTTGGGAGCACTAAAGAGATTATGACTACCTTTAACATATATGAGCGCAGTGTGAGCACTTAAAAGTAGGTATCCATGCACATTGGTATTGAATGTCTCTTTATCGTAATGGGAGGAAATATTGAGCTGGGCAAAGCATTCCACATTCGTGTAGTACGGCTGAAGAAAGAATTTAACTGAATTTAATAGTATGTCTGAACTTGGGCTCAATGGTAAACTGATGGGCATTTACTGAAGCGCGAATTGTTTAAGAGAAGAAATTCAACTGGCTATTTTACTAGAACACTGTTTATAAAAATAACGGTAAGATAATGAAAGACAAGAAACATTCCGACGGTACTTGAGAGATACAAATGTTTCTATCATCTATCATTTTTAAAGCTCTTGTTTGGATTCTATCTGACTTACTCAAGTAGTTATTGGAGAAACTGCACAAATATGGAAATTGTACTTCAACTTTGGAAGAGTAAAGACCTTATAGATTACAGCCAGATCAGAATGGGTGATAAATTTCTTGCTCTAAATCCAAATCCGAAGAATAAGGACATGTATCTGGAAACGAATATGAGAAGCTGAGAGTACTGTCACCAGCAAAACAATTTAATGGGTTAGAAGTTTAAGACAAAAGATCATTGATAAATATCAGAAAGAGAGTCGGAGGCAAAACATAAACCCATGGCACATCAATATTTATGTTATGAATTCCATAACATAACTTGTTTATTGAGCGGTTCGAAAGGTAGTTTCTAATCCAATGAACAAGAGATCTATTAATACCAAATGTACGCATTTTCAATGAGAGATCTGGATGCCAAACTCTATCAAATACTTTTGAAATATCAAAACAATGTTAAGATTTGTGCCACTGTTAGGTGATTAGATTAGATCACCGGTGGACCTATTGCTACGAAAGCAGTACTATCGGTCATTGAGAAGCTTTCGTTCTTCATGATATTTCTTGAGCTGATACTCGTAATTTATCAGCCTTTCCATGACCTTGAAAGGAAAGGACGTAAATGCAATTGGGCGATAATTAGAGTATAGTCTAGACAAATTCTGTTTTCCAGAATATAATAGTTGGAAAAGTGAAGAAAAGCTCTTTAGAAAAATGGGAGGGATACTATCCGGGTCAGTGGA
Source organism: Philhelius festivus (assembly GCA_963931855.1). Lineage (NCBI taxonomy): Eukaryota > Metazoa > Arthropoda > Insecta > Diptera > Syrphidae > Philhelius > Philhelius festivus. The sequence continues at coordinate 29,213,456 of OZ007556.1, read as the reverse complement.
TTTGTGTACATCGCAATTCTTCAATACTCTTGCAACTGTGCGATTCCAAAAGCAGATTTGTCCCATAAAATTGTTTACGCTCTCAAGAACACGAGGAGTCATGACACTTTTTGTGTGGATATTTGATACAGTTAGGCATAAAGAATTTGTGGTTGATTAAATGGATATCAACATTTTTGATAACTTATGCTTGGTATAAGCATATCAAGAAGGATTATTCACAAAAGATACAAATTCTAATACAATCCACAATTCATCAAGAGTTTTAATGACTGATCATAATATTACAGATTCAAAAATTTCGTTGATACTTATCAAATGTTATCTAATATCGTGTTGATATTTGATGCTCTTAAATTGACTGTCATTTGACGAATCACAAAAACTTATTTTGAGATATAAACGCATCTGCAAAAGCAATCTTTAGTACGTCCGTCGCACAGTTCCGTTGCATGTAAAAGATTCTCGCATAATATTTACTTTATTAAAACCGCGAGATTGTGGTATTTACTTAATTACCAATTAGCAGACATAAAAGTTGGCTCCAGGTGCTTGCTGTTTTCAGTAACATAAAGGCTTAACAGCATTAAATTCAACGAGCACTATTTATTATCCGAAAAATCATCCCAAAAAAGCTTCATATTACACAGGGAATGAAACAATATCCATGCATTAAACTTCTGCGAATCCATTATCCTCCCGGTACTGATGGTGATGGTGGAGTTTTTAAAGTTGGGTCAGTTAAAAAGTTTTAAATCTGTTCAAACGATTCCTTCACCTAAAGCAAAATATTATGAAGAGAGAAAGAATATTTTAAACAAATTTTCCTCATCTCATGATTTATGTGCGGACGGTGTCGCATGTGCGCTCCACTTCGATCCAGGTCCCAGTTCGCATTTGTATACACCTAGTCCCTACATCCTCCAAGGACTCCATGGATTTTTGAATGAAAAATGGATACGACCTTTAGATGCAGGGATATTGTTGGAAGTTTTCTTATTTTCTTTTTTTTTTGTTCGTTTATTCTTTGTTGAGAAGGACGAAAGTAATAAATGCACTATTGCAAGAAATATAGCTGCTTCCTCGGTTGCAACCAGGTTGCTTCTCGTGTGGCAAGGACTGTGCGTTGAAGTTACTTGTACTCGTAAGTTCACCTTGCATATTGGATACATTTACGGATGAGAATAAACGATTTGTATTCTTCTTCCTTAAGGTCTTTATGATAAATGGGTGTTCCTGCCGTTGGTAGCTGGTAGGGTTGGTTGAAATGTGAAGGCCGCTCCACTCAGCTCAAGGGGTTTATTTTCTTGTAATTCTTTGCAAAGAAGTTATTGCAATATAAACTTATCCAGAGTTTTTCTAAAGGCAACACAGAGGAATTACAGAGGTTTACGCAAAAGAAGAATGAAAGATATTTGAAGCCATATTTTCCGGTTCGTTAAGATAATGGTTAAGTTTTAATATTTCCAAAAGCCGCAATGCTAGAATGATTACTCAGGTAAAGGGCAAATTGAAAATTATTGAAATGGATAAAGTCGTTTCAATAGTAATTTGGACTTTTTCAAGTGGAACTATTTGCCATACGGTTTGTTTTTGAAATTGGAAAACAATATTGAAAAGGAGTTCTTTTTTTTTCGTCGGAGTTAAATCGAACACTGAAATGGTATTTTTTCTGGATGTGAAGTTTATGACAAAATGGTGGCAACTAACTGTCGATTGATATTGAATGTCTAAATAAATTTCAAAGACATCGCAATTATCTATTAATGTATTAATGTACAGGTACCCAATATAATGAGACATTATTGTTCTTGCCAAATTTGTTTAGCCCGCCTACAATGCCAACAACTTAGACGTGATGGCGTATGAGCTTCGTTTGGGTATCTGACATAATAACAATGTGTTGGTTTCGATAATTCCTTTAGAGATTTCGACCTGCACATTGGCATATGGCATTGAATTGCGTCTGGAAAATGCTAGTGGATTGCCCTATTAGTATTGAAAGTTTGGCTTTAGGCTCAAATATCCCAGAACTGATCCCCTCTGTCGTTCTTGAACCATCCGTGTACCACTTAGTGGCATTAGCTTTGAGTGTGTAGTTTTCTAAAGCCAAAGCCATTTTTTCTAACACTGGACATAATAAACTTTGTATGTACTGTATAGGTGGGGCCAAATAAGACAGACCAGGATCAGATACAGGATCAGACCCATATTATTTCGAGAATGAGGATGAAGCCCTTACACATATGATTCAGTGACTTATAACCCAAGAATATTCGACAACTTTTTGCGGTCAATACCATCCTTATTTGTGGCTCCAACAAGATAGATGGTATGCAGAAAGCTTTATCTCGGTTTCAAATCTCACTTTTTTGAGCAAATGCTAGCTTTCGTATGAAGAATAATTTTGAGACAAATCTATCAAAAAAGAGATCGATCTCATTTAAGAGATCTACGAGTATTTAAGAGATTTCCGTATGCAGAAAAAAAAACAAATCTCATTCTAATGAGATAAAGCTTCCAAAATATTGGGCGTGGAAATTAGTTATCTCGGGAAGTACAATGGCTGAATACCTTAATATTTTTGATCCCTTTGAACCCACAAGAAACTATAAAACTCTTTATAAGTTTACCCCATCCCATGTTGAAGCATTAACAAATTATTTTTTTTTTCAAACTGATGAGAAGTTTCGGGCAAGTCGATTGAGTAATAAAACAGGAATTATGGATTTTTTACGATTCGTTCCTGTTTTCCAAAGTGAAATCGCCGAAGATTTCAGCATAAACCAGAGCTCCGTTTCAAGAGTAATCGTAGAAGTTGCAGACAAAAAAACAGGATTGGATTAGGTTTCCAAATGCCATGCAAGAAAAAGACGTTAAAAAATCAATTTTGTTTAGAAAATATTCCTTTCCTGCATGTATTGGCGCAAGAGGTTGTACTCACGTGCGTATTTAAAAGCCAGTACGTCATAGTGATGAATAAATAATCTTTTTTTGTTGCCGGACATATCTTGGCCGGGATCATGTACGAGTATGATTCGCGATACTAAAAAATTCCGAAAGCAATTGGCATTCTCAGTTTGTTTGGAGGGGATATCGCTGTCACTTTCACTTTTTTTTGAGACTGAGATCATGAAATGAGACAAGTCTCTTGCATACCAAATTGAGATTTGTCTCATTGCAAATGCTCAATCTCACTATCTGGAGCTCATTACAAACATTACGTGGTGTATTGGAAAACGCACTTAAAAGAGCCAGTGTCTGTACCAAGCAAAATGGTGGACATTTGTCTGATTTGTTTGATATTTCGTATATAGTGCGCCTTAATTTCCTTAAATCAACGTCAATATCAACTGTCAAATATGCAACTGTCACGCTCACAAAATCTTTTTGATGAACATCAGTCAATTTTTTGGCAAAACCATTTGGCGTTTATACGAATACACTCATACTATTAAAATGGATCCTAATTTTTTGTAAATATTATGACTGAAAATTGCTTTCGCAAGTTAAGCAACGATTCATCAAAATTCCGAAGTTCCAGCCCTAAGGTTCGTAATTAAATCAAAACAATCCAAATAGTTTCAGCCAAAGAACTATTTGCACATTTCAGAATACTGAAAAAGTATTTGCTTTCGAACAGTTGACAGTTGACTTTCGTTTGAGAACAACTTTCAATTGCATTTTTGACGCAAATGACGTTTTTGAAAACGCAAAATGAATTAAACAGATGATTATTACAAGAGTTACACGTGTTTATCATTAGCAGGTCTTCTTTGGTGCACCCTGTATAGTTGTATATAATAATAATAATATGTAGTTGCTTCTTGTACGTTTTCTTACCTTCAAATTTCCTAACAAAGTATAAAAGGATATATTACACTGAGCTTTAAAATTTTGTTTCCACATATTAATACATGGGTTTCTTCACACATTTTTAACATGAGTTTTACTACTCTGTGAAAAATTGGGAAAGGACTTCTAGGAGATTTTTGTATTCTACTTTACGTTTATGATTTAAATAGATTTCTAGTATTGAAAAAAATATTTCTAAAATCTTTATTGTTTTTTCTTTAAATGTCAGAATATTTTTTGGCGTTTTGTGTTTTAATCTTTTAACGTTATTTCGTTGTGTACATACCTTCTTACTCAAACAGTGAAATTATACTAAAAATAATAGAAAGTTTTTTAAAATACTTTCTAAATATGCAAACAAAAAAGTTTGGCAGTTATAGAACATCAAATTACAATACGAGTATTAAAGGTGAGTTTCCAAAAAATCATTTGGTTTATTCTCCGATATTAAAAACTATATCAAGTCAACGTACTGTAGTACTGAAGTCAAGCAGTTGTTGACCTTCCGCGAATATATGAATCAATAATTTGAGGTTTAAGTGCACTGCAACCTTTAGATCTAATGTACGCGCGTCTAGAGCTGAGAAACTTAGTAAGTATGAGGAGCATTTTCATAGATTGAAGTTCACTCGTTTCTACTTGGTGACGTCCTAGATATGTGTGTCGCTGATAGACGACTGCATCACATGTACCTTATAATATGTACCTTATATATGGTCCGGTGTTTGCTACTAAGCATTATGAAATTTCTTTTTCTAATTTCTTTTTTACTGTTTTTATGAAACACTTGAGCACACTTTTCTGGATTTTAATTAGAGGTTTAAAAAACTTCAGTTTTTCAAACTATAGTCAGTGAAAAATTACCCCCAATATATTTTATCAACTTAAATCAAAAACTTCTGTTCTGTTACATAAAGTTTCATAGAACTGTGCTAGAGAAATCTGATTTGAAGAAGTCAGGCCCATTGAGTAGATGTGACTTTCAAAATAGTTTTTTTTTTTTAATTTAATGTCGATTTCCTTTGCACACTAGGGATTTCGATCCCCGATCAAATCTTTTGGTGTGCGTATTTCGTATACATGTAAATCCCTCTTCAAATACGTATTCGAAGGTATTGATATCTGTAAAAAAAAAAATCGATTTTTTTTGTGAAGGAACCTAAAATCTGTCTAGATCGAAATCTTCACACAGAAATTGATTTCTCATGTGTAAAGGAAATCGACATTATTGTACAATTTAGACAGTAAGGGTATTCATGTAACGATCTAATTTTCCGCTTTGTAGAAAGATATAACTTTCCGCAGCATGTTTTCATGAACACCCCCCAAGAAATACTTGCGTAAATGTGGAAATATTTTGTGAAATGTCAAATTAAAAGTCAGAATCCATACTTCTTTAGTTTACGAGGTTTATTTCTGCACTTTCCGCAGCAAATTTGTGAGATAATTTTATGCGATTTGCAGAAACTTTTTCCCATACAAATTTTGACAGCTCGTTTCTGCGGAGATAAAATTAGCTGGTTTACGAGGTTTACGAGGGTTTTCCGCGCTTACATGAATACCCCTAGTGTTTCAAAATATCTTTTAATAATTTTGACAAAAAAAAAGTAAATCAAATCTGGGATTTGTAATAAGTACCTGTTTTAAATTCACTTTGATTTAATATCTACTTTCTATTTTTTATTATTTATAAGCTGAGTTTGTCATATAATTTAATTTTAAGAATTATTCGGAAACTTAAAGATCAAAAGAAAACAACAATTATTTCTTAATAAATAAAATATTATTATTTCTACAATTGATCTTTATTTCTGAAAAGGCCATAACAACTTCAGAAGTGGGATTGTTCCGAAAATTTTGATTAATATTTATATTATAAAGAATTCTGATAATGAACAAATCTGAAATCCAAGATTGGCTTAAGAAGCAAGATGTTGATTTTTCACCAACAGCTACATTGACGCAATTGCGGAAGCTGTACAATGAAAAATTCAGGGAGTTAAATCAAAGGGATAACAATTCCATCGAAGATGAAAATTCAGACAATTCTGAAAATAATGAAGAAGATGTATTTGGTCCTTCAATCATTCAGCAAGAACTTCAAAAGAATGATCAAGTTTCAAAAAATATTCCCATAAATCGGTTTACATCTTTAGCAGAAGAAGAAGCTAATATTGATGCACAGCTTAGAGTTTTGGAAAAACGCCGTCGGTTGAAACAATTGCAACAAGAACTCGCTTCCACTCCGAATGTTTTGGCTAACGCAAAATTCGAAGATATTCAACATTATATAACTCCCTTTATTATTTTAAGGTAAATTTTTCTGGCAAAAAACAAAACTTTTTTTATTCTAGGCTATTCTATAGAATATTCTTTTAATTAGATAATAATATTCAAGTTTTTTTCTATTATTATTATAATTTATTAACGAATAATAGTTTCGCATTAAGATTAAATCTCATAATTAATTTATAAACAGAATTTGATATGAGAAAGATAAGTGACAATGTTTCAATGTTAGTTTTAAAAATGCAAAAAAAAAAAATAAAAATTCTATTAATTAGATTAAGCTAATTTATATAAGCAACATTCAATTTATTAAATATTTATATTCATATCACTGGCCAAGTGATTGAAAAGAAGGGTTTTGAATTTACTTGTGTTTTTGCTTCTCTAAGTGTGACGGGTGGCATAAATAAACAATGTGCGCTCAAATTGAATGCAAAGGAATCCAGGCTGAATTAAAGTAAAAGTTCGTTGACAGCTGACGAAATTTAGTCTACTTTACAAGATTTACAAGAACATTAATCTTTTGAACTAAATGAAGTTATCGAAGCTTAGACCTGTGATTTGCAGAGAGTAACTTGAAATGTGAACAAAACGGCGTTTTTTAAAGATATATCTTGCTAGGTTATTGTAAATGACATTTAGTTTACGCCTGGTGTTGTAATCAACATAGCAAAAAACCTCACAACCATATAACTAAACCGGTAATAAGAGGGATTTGACAAGTAGCATTTTAGTTTTTATAGGCAATGCAATGAGCTGTGAGTGGACCATAGTAATCGAAGGCCATTGTAAACTTTATCAATTGTAATTGCAGCGTTATCTGACTAAGTGAGAGTATTGATAGATGTTTGACCTGATTTTATTGTATCCAGTTGCGCACCCCAAGGCTTCGGGCGTCCTGGTCTACGCCATCTCTCCAGCGCAAGCATGGTCTACTACGCTGTCGTCTACCATAGAATGTACCACAAAGAACTTTCCGAGCAGGTTCCTCTTCGCTCATGCGAGCTAGGTGCCCACCGGAGTCTACCTGGCTTAATTTTTGTCACGATATCTGCTTCAAGGTAGATTGCGTACAGTTCATGATTGTACCGTCTCCGGAATCGTCCTTCCTCACATACGGGGCCAACAATTCTCCTTAAGACTTTTCTCTCCAACGCAGCTAAGAGGTCGGAGTGCCTTTTGCTAAGCACCCAAGTCTCGGATCCATATGTGAGTACTGGCAGGACCATGGTCCTGTACAGCAGCAGTTTTGAAGTTATGGTGAGATTTCTGGATTTGAAGAGCTTTGACAGACTATAGTAGGCTCTGTTGGATTTGAGAAGCCGCCCGCGTATTTCTTCTTCTATATTGTTATCGGCTGCTACTATTGACCCAAGGTATTTAAAGGATTGCCCCACTTCAAATTCGTGCTCCGCTACCTTGATTGTTTGACCAACTGTTCCTCTCGCATTCGACGCCACCATGTACTTTGTTTTACCTTCACTAATGTGCAGCCCCAGATTTTGTGCCGCCTGCTCGATCTGGATGAAGGAATCGTGTACAGCTTGTTCGGTTCTTCCGATGATGTCAATGTCGTCTGCGTAAACCAGTAACTGGCTGGACCTGTTGACGATGGTCCCTCTTGCTGCCGTGCCAGAGTCACGGATTGCTTTCTCCAACGCCAGGTTGAAAAGGAGGCAGGCCAAACCGTCCCCTTGTCGGAGTCCATTAAAGATATTGATTGGCCTGGATAGCAATCCGGTTATTTTTACTTGGCTTGTTACGTTGGTCATGGTCAACCTACATAGTCGTGTCAATTTATTTGGGATGCCGAATTCTCTCATGGCTTTGTAAAGTTCTACCCTGGCTATGCTATCATAGGCGGCCTTAAAGTCTATAAACAGATGGTATGTTGGGATGTTAAATTCTAGACATTTTTCCATCGCCTAAGGGTAAAGATCTGATCAGTTGTTGATTTGCCTGGAATGAAACCACACTGATATTGTCCGATGACGGTTTTAGCGTATGGGGTTATCCAGTCTTGTAGAATAGAGGACAGTATCTTATAGGCGGTACTCAACAACATGATACCTCTTTAATTGCTGTACGTTGTGACATCTCCCTTCTTATGTATGGGGCATATTATACCTTTTCTCCAGTCTTCTGGCATTTCTTCTTGCTCCCATACGTGCACTACAATATCATGAATTGCTTGACGTAAAGCTGACCCGCCGTGATGAAATAATTCGCCTGGTATGCCATCGGTTCCCGGGGCTTTGTTCTGCTTTAGCCGGCCTACAGCCTTCTCAACCTCTTCTATGTTTGGTGGCGGCAACGTAGGGTCTCCTTCTTGAAGTAATGGAGCCTCCACTTCTGTAGTGAGCTGACCATTTAGCAATTCATTAATGTACACTTCCCATCGCTCCAGTATACTTTCCGGATCGGTGATCAGATTTCCCTCTCCGTCCTTACAGTATGTGCAGCGTGGTGTGTACTGCGTCATGTTTCGGACGGATTGGTAGAACTTCCGCACCTGGTGCCGACCTCGCTCTCGGCTATTTTCTATTTCACAGATTAGGTTCTTCTCCCAGGCTGATTTTTTTTTGTCTGTGTAGCCGTTTTTCTATTCTTCTGAGCTCTTTATATTCCTTTTCGCGTGCCCGCGTTCTATGGGATTGTTGCATTGCTCGGTACGCAACATTCTTACGTTCAGTCGCTAGCTTGCATTCATCATCAAACCAGTCGTTCCGATTTTTACGACTGCTGCCTAAGATGGAGTTGGCAGTACTAATGACAATATTCTTAAGGCGTGTCCATTTCTCATTTACGCCCAGCATACTGGCTCCAGGACTTACTCTCCCTAAATCAGGTGGTTATAGGGCGAATCCTAACGCATTACCAAAGGTGTTACTGGTATTTTCATTGCGCAGGACAGCCGTGTTGATTCGAACCTGATCGGCGGATGCAATGCGTCTTCGCAAGGCAATCCGCCCTCGGAAAACCATACCAACAAGATAGTGATCCGAGTCGATATTGGCACATCGGTACGTTCGTACCGTCATCAAGTTCGAGTAGTGGCGACGGTCTATCAACACGTGGTCTATTTGGTTACGAGTGACTCCATCAGGTGATACCCAGGTGGCTTTGTAGATATCTTTACGCGGGAACCTGGTACCCGCAACGACCATGTTTTTCGATGCTGCCAATTCTAAGACTCGAAGTCCATTGTCATTAGTGTTCTCATGCAAACTATGGGTGCCTGCGTAATGCCTGAATACCGGCTCCCGACCTATTTTTGCGTTCAAATCCCCAAGGATGATTTTAACATCATACCTTGGACAGGCATTGAGAGCCCTCTCGACTTGTTCGTAGTAAGTCTCTTTTTCTTCGTCTGAGGACTCCTCCGTAGGTCCGTGAACGTTAATGAGGCTGATGTTCGTAAATTTGCCTCGCACGCGAAGAGTGCATAGCCTTTCGCTTATAGCGTTAAAGCCGATGATGGTAGACTTCATTTTTTCGCTGACTAGGAAGCCTACCCCGAGCACATGGTGTTTTTTATGACAGCTGTAGTATATGTCATATTCTTTCTTCTGTAGAACACCATTCGCTGTCCATCTGATTTCTTGAGGAGCTGTTATGTCAGCTTTATATTTTGACAGGGCATCGGCTAGCTGCTGAGCAGCTCGAGCTCTATAGAGCGATCGTACGTTCCATAAGAAAATTCGTGAACTGAAGTATAAATGTTTTAATATTTTAGGATTTTCAGAGAGTGAAAACAGTAGAGGACCGAGAATGGAACGCTGTAGAACACTTGCATGGTGAAATATCATTTCCAACAGCTACACATTGCTGCCGATCATCTAAGTACGAAGCCAAGAGTTGTACGGCTAAAGACGAAAATCCAAAAGTGTACATCAACTTCTTGCAATTGGTCTGAAATCAGGATTTCTCTGATTTTTAGACTTAGGTATTTGAATTATTTTAGCCTTTTTCCAGGAAACAGGGTGTTTACAAGTGGTTAATAACTGATTGATAATAAAAGTTATTTATTTTATAGAAGCATAGCAAGGAGCAACTTTAAGAATTTATAGTTTATTTCATCTAAGCCTATTGCGTTCGATTTAACCTACAGCAAAGCTTCAATAATGTCTTCATCGGGTAATCGCACAAAGTCGAAGTTCAATGCATTGTCATTAAATTGGTCAGTTAACAGTTGATGATCTTAATTTATTGACTGCGCAGCAACTGACACAAACTGTGAGTTAAGAGCATTGCAATCTACGTTCACAGTTGAACCAAGAAAAAAAATGGTGACGATATTTTTATTTCATTAAGAGTAATAATTTTTCCACCCAATAACGTCAATATGAACCATTATTCGACGCCGTGTGCCAAAGAACTCGTAACCCAATGGCTCAACTGACTGACAAATATCATGAAATTGATTTCTCATGGGAATTTAAGTTGATTAAAATTTGTTCAGAAACGAAATGTTTGCTATGTTTTAGGACTCTCTAAAAAACTAACGAATAACATTCATAACGACAACAAATCTTTCGCCGCCGCCGGGTTATGTGCTGAAGGTTACATCGAATTAATATCGTCAGTATGGGTACTCTTATGTACCGCCATGTAAAATAATTTCGCAAGCCGAAAGTCTACTATATTAGAATCGTAGTCATACAACTTATAGACAGCATGATTTTCATTAAGCTCTATAACTACGACCTTATAATTATCATTTTAAAAAATATCCTTTGTAAGTTTAAGTTGGTATCATGTGCCTTTTGACTTTTTATGGTAATTGCATGATTTATTCTTTAAACACATGAAACATTAAAAGTCAAACTTGTGCTCATAATAGTTTTCTAGATGACGTCAATAACCGGCTCCTATTCTTTTACGTTTGGATAGACTCTCTCCCCCTCGACTCAGAAGCTAGACTCTATCAAAACTGTCTTTTGATTCATATTTTCCTATTCTATAGAAAGCTTAGGAATCATAATTTTATTACAAATAGTTTTGCAGTCATTCTGAGGATAATTAGACAAAACATTTTTAAAGAAAAACCTTAAAACAAAACAATGGTCTCCGCATTAATTATGTAGTTTTAACCTTATCCTTCATATACTTGTATGCAAACAACAATACCACAACCACTGCATTAAGCTGTATCAACTGAATAAATGTCCTTAAACTCAACGCTAAAGGTAGACAAACAGAACATCACACCCTCAGAATGGGAAAGAAAAACACATAAAGAGAATATGCCATAAGGCTAAGTTCGCGTGCTGGTAATAACAACACTGACGAATGATGAACAAATCCCAGTAGTTAGTAAAGTAGCAGTTTCTTTGCAAGGATATGCGGCACTTATTTTGATTACCAAACAAAAAGCTCTTAATACCTAGGTAAGCCCAAAGAAGCAAAAAGTAGCCAACTTCTAAAGGGCGTCTCCGTGCCCTTAACACATACATTTGTTTAAGTGAAACTGTTTACACTCCGTCTCGTTTTGTTCAGAGTGGATGTATATTTTTGTTGTTTTTTGCTATTTTTGAGAAAATCTTAAATTTTTTTTTTAGGATAAAAGCTCAAATGCATTTTTTATATGTTATAGAAAGTTAAATCAAATCAAATAGTTAAAAATCAAATCAATTTATGAAATCGTGGATGAAAAGTTAATTCACAAGATAATATTTCTAACTAATATAAAAATAAGCTGGTAATTCAATGGTAATTGAATGAAAACAGTATCTTAGATATATCATCTATCTTTAAAGCCAGAGGTGACTGCTTAATTTGAATTTTAAGCCACACAGTGATGATATTCTTTTATGTTGCTCTTTATGCAACCGCCCTATATTTAGTGATATTTAAATCAATTTTCAAGAAATTAAAAAAAAATACATACGTTCAGAGGAACTACACGTCTTCCTATTAGGCAGTGTCCAGTAAGGACACCTATAACGGAGCTAATATGCAATCTACCAATAGAAATTAGTTGTTTTGAGCGTTTAGCATCAAACAATGGCCAAATCAGTTTAGTAGACCGACAAGTTGGGGTGCTGGTCCATCTGAGGTTAGCTTTCTTCATGGTATCATGCTTTAGCATAAATTTACAAGTAGCTAGGGCTATACCGATGTTAGATTTGCTATCCAACAAAGGTAAGATTGTTCCGTTTTTTGCAAGTTCGTCAGCTTTACAGTTTTCTGGAATGTCTCTATGCCCCGGCACCCATGTAAGGTGAATGTTAAACTGTTTTGACATCTCCACCAGAGATGATGATCGACAATTTTGGGTTGCTTGTGAGTTAGTGGAGACAGAGTCCAGTGACTTTAAGGCAGCTTGACTGTCTGAGAAGATACGTATATTTTAGATCCATCTGTATAGAAATGAATTGCTTCGTCTATCAAAAACGACTCATTTTCCCAAGAAGACCTGGAAGGGATGGACACTTGAAAGTTTTTATTAAATTTTGGATGAGGGGTGGTGTAATCGACGTTACTAGGTAGAGTATTGAACGAGTTCAGTATAGTAAAGTGGCCAATATCATTATTGATCCACTGCGAGGAGGCTTTAAGTCGGATGGCTGTGTTAGCGGCCGATTGTTTGCTAAAAATATCTAGCGGTATGAGATGAAAAAGAACATCAAGTGCAGCAGAAGGAGTTGAGCGGAGAGCTCCACCCATGATTAAACAGGCTGTTAGTTGGACTTTGCTAAGCTTATCGCGGTTTGTTGCTGTTTCCAGCGCAGTCCACCATACTGTCACTCCATATGTAAGTATCGGTCTAATGACTGAGATGTATAGCCAGTGTGTTATATGAGTTTGTAGACCCCATTTGTTACCTACGGCTTTTTTGCAAGAGAAAAGAGCTATGTTGGCTTTGTTGACTCTCTCTTGGATATTGGGCTTCCAGCTTAATTTCTTGTCCAAAATAAGACCCAGATATTTTGCTTTGTCTGAGAATTTAAGCGATATACCTTTGATGAGGGGAGGGCCTATGTGTGGGATTTTATATTTCCTGGTAAATAGGACAAGTTCAGTTTTGTGGGGGTTGACACCGAGTCCACATTGATCTGCCCAGGTAGTAAGCTTGTTTAGAGCATTTTGTAGGAGTTCCTTCAGAGTGTTAGGATGCTTACCAGATATCGCTATCGCAACATCGTTCGCATAGGCAATCACCCTGTGCCCCTCCCCTTCAAGAATCACTAGTAGTTTATTTACGACTAGGTTCCAAAGGAGAGGAGAGAGGACACCGCCTTGCGGCGTACCCCTACTGACAGTTCTTCGAGTAGTAAAATCGCCCAGTTTTGAATTTATAATCCTGCTTATCAGCATATGATTTATCAAATTACTGATTGACTTATCCACCTTCAGAGATGACAGCGCAGATGTGGTTGCGGATGCGTCGACATTGTTAAAAGCTCCTTCTATATCTAGGAAAGCAACTAAGGTGAACTCTTTATGATAAAGGGAATGTTCGATAGTACGAACCAGCGTATGTAGAGCGGTTTCTACAGATTTCCCTTTGTTATAAGCATGTTGAGCATTGGATAGTAAGGACTTATCAATGTTTGCCCTCAAATGGATTTCAATCAGACGTTCAAATGTTTTAAGAAGGAATGATGAAAGGCTAATAGGTCTTAGATCTTTAGGATTAACATGGCTAGGTTTGCCAGCTTTGGGGATGAAAATAACATTTCCTTCTCTCCATGACAAAGGAATGTGAGCCAGAGCAATACAACCATTTAGGATGTTTACAAAAATGGGTATTAGGATATCGGAATTTTTCTGTAATTTAGAATATTTTAGTTAAAGCTACAAAAATTTCGAGATTTACTCCACCTGTCTAGAAAGCTTTAACTAGGTCTTATTTTCAGTATTCAATAGCTCAAAAATGAGACAGAGAACGTATAGACGCAGAGACTGACGGACGATATGACAAAAACATTTTTTACCTGAAACCAATACTTCCCCTATTGAACAGATAACAAATTGCTTGACGCTGATTAAATGTTCTCTTAAATGTCTTAAATATGTTAAAAAAAAAAACTAATGGGGGCAGTTTTGAACATGTTTAAAAGTGCCCCAACACATTTGTTCAAATCTGCCCCAACTGTTCCAGTGACATAAAATTTATTATAAATATTTAACTGAAATATATCCAGGAACAAACTTACCGTAATAAAGTTTAAAATTTAATTTTTCTCCAAAAAAAATTTTCAAATTTATTTTGGAATTTTAAGAAAACAATTCAATTTTTTTTCAAAATTTAATATTTGGAAAACTTCAAGCTCGTTATTTTTAAAACTTAACGATTAAAGGTTTTTTAATACAGTCTAAAAAATGTTGGAAAAAAAATTTAATTTATTTTATCTAAAAAAAAAACGGTACTCATCATACAAATGTCAAAAAATGGTTTTCGAAAATCGTATTTTTACGCTATATAATTTAATAAAAAAATCTAAAATCATGATATTACAAACTGTACCTACCATATCGAATTTTGAATTTTAATCATCGGCATAAAGGATTTTAGTTAAATTTTTTATAAAAAAGCTTCTAAAAAAATTTAAAAATATAGCATTTCAAAACTTAAAAAATAAATATTTTTTTTGAAAATTCGATATTTCAAAAACGGGTGAATATTTTTCTTGGAAATTTAATTTTTATTCATACAGTAATAAAGATTTTGGATTTTAGTAAAGAAAAACGTTTTGATTTTGTTAAAACAATTTTAAATATTTTATTTTTAAATTTTACATTTTTTAATAAATATACAGAAGTTACGCGTTTCGGAAGTTTATTCCATCATCGGTCTTTTTTACAAGTTTATTCGTTAAGCTTAAAAATAAAATATTTAAAATTGTTTTAACAAAATCAAAACGTTTTTCTTTACTAAAATTCAAATAAATATATACAACATGGATACATAATATAGAAACGAAAAACTATAAAAAAAAATTCCAATCATATTGCCAAAAGCCAGCGAACTTCAGGCACCTTCAGATGCCCCGATTATAGAAAAAAGGAAACTCCTTTAGTGTATAGCTATCGCGAAATCTATCTACACACTCATTGCAGGGCACCCTTCCTTTTCCTGTGTCGGTCTCAGTGTCTCTAGGGTTTAGGTGCTGTTGGGATTGGAGGTGGTGGTTTGTCATTGTCGTCAGCATGGTTATTCCACCCAGAGACTTTTGTTATGAATATGCTACTTTTTTCGCTTAGCTTAGCATTTTCTGTGGTGAATTCCATTTCAAGGGTTGCTTTTTTGCAGCTATTTCTCATTTCTTTGTTATTGAATAACATTCTTTTGTGTCATTTTTCGGGGTTAACCACCAGAGAGCACAGTAGCACTGTATACCATCAGAGTGCTAGGTAGAATAGTTTTTTGGTTGCGACAGTCAAAAACGACGAAGTCACGGTGACTTCGACGGCAAAGGACTACAATAATTATACAAGAGTCGTGAAAGACGGCATTCGAAAAGGATAAGGCGCGGATTTTTGAACAGCCTTTCTTTTAACCGTGTTTGTCTTTAAATAAAATTGCGGTAATATTTTAAGAAGCAAGTGTCAAAAGGGGTCAACGAATATTATCTTTAGCTAATCATCTATATCTGCTTAAAATTGATCAAACACAATCCATGGGTTAAAATTTGTGCAAACAAAAGACCATCAAAAGCGAATGTATTGCGGTATAATTCAGTTCAAAACTAGGTTAAGCGGTTTTTGTAGTTCAATTTTTCCGAACTACATACAGTTGAGAGTTATTTAATTCTTTTTTAAGGGCAACACCAACGGATGCCCTTCTTATCTTCTTGGCCAGCAAAGTGATTCGAGTGCGGGTGAAAAATATCGTTCAGAGTGTATAAGTGTTGAGTGCAGTGTGCTAAAAGATAGAATCGTTTAAATGTACGGTCGTGATTTGTGTTTGCGGTTTTCGGGTTACAAAAAGTTGTCGATTTGTTAGATTCTACAATTTTCTTTTCCTATCCACAAGGACAGCGGTGGACTTTTGCAGACCACATATAAAATGGATGCCGAACTTTCTTTGGAAGATTTTTACACTGGTAAGTGTTTGTTATACGGTTGGTTGGGCATTGCAGAAAAAAAAATTAAAAAAAAAATGAATGTTCTTCCGGGGGTTATAAGTCTCAATTTGAAAAGGAACTGTGGAGAGTGCTTTTGAGATTTATTTGTTAGCATTCATGTTAAGGCTGAAAAGATGTAGTCCTTAAGATGTTTTTCCTTCTTTCTGTAAGAAATATTTATGCATAGGTATTTGAACATTGGGAGAAGCGTGCACAGGATTATATGTATATAAGAGAGTGAGAGAGGGAGCGCGGGGGGTACCTATAGGTACAAATATGCTTGACTTGAAAGGAAAGACATTGTTGTTTGTTCGAGGAATTTTTCATGTGCTTCGTTATTGGTTATAAGAAGGTAATGTTTTTTTTTATTGTAAATGTGGAATTCAGTATAGGAAATTCTTGAGACACGATATTAAATCTCAAGACTCTTAAAGCACAAGCACTGTGACGAATTATATTTTTTTTTACAGAAAATCTAAAATGCTTAAATTAATTTGTTCATATCATTGAGCTTTTTTTGGAAACTTTAAACTCTTTGGTCGACTAAGTTCTGACTTCATGGATACATTATTCAAACAAAATTATTTTCACATAATTTTGCGTTCGATATTACTTAAAAAAGGGTGTGAATAGTTTGGGCTTTAAGACCTTAACAATTTTAAGATTCGGTGTTATCGACAATTGTATTGTTTTGATTGATACATTCCGATCTTTTAGGCTTTCAATTAAAGTAACTTTGGAATAAATACACAACAATTTAACTTTACAACACCAACACAACTGTCACAAAAACTTTTGGCATAAACGTGTGTGTGTAAATTTAAAAACTTCCCAATTTTTTGTACATTATGAATATATGTACATGTACATTAAAAATTATGGGTGATATAACTAAATAGTTTTACAATTGGCAAGTGTAGATTTCGGCGGCTATTTTTGTTTTGGAGACATCTGTCAAATTTATTGCTTATTATTCAGTTACTGATACCAAATCACCATGGCAAGTTTCACGATTGAACAGCAGGTTCAAATGATAAAACTTAATTATCAAAATAAGTAGTAGGAGTGGTGGCCCTTTACAATCGACTCTTCAACGTTTGGTTGCCAAAGACTGGTTCGGAGATTAATGAAGCAACAATCGTACGGCGTCATTGTTTCGTAACAATATCGCGATACCGATACAGAACCATGATAACCAATTTCTTATGGCCCAAATTGAACCATATGTACCTAGACAATATGTGGTTCCAACAATATGTGGTTCCAGCAGGACGTGTCAGCGCACAGTGGTTTGGTTTGTATGGGAGAGCGGAAAAAAGTATGTTAAATCTGTATTGTTCAACGGATTTAAATGAAATTTGGCACACATGCTTAAATCAGTCTTATACATATTTTATCAAAACTTGGATAAGAAAAAATAATTAGAAAAAAAACTTGTTAAGATTTTTCTAAAATTGGAGGGTTTTCATGTACCTATGTATGGGAGAGCGCAAACAAATTTGTAAAATCCAAACTGTTTGACGGATTTAATTGAAATTTGCCGCATATGTCAAAATTTGGTTAAGAAAAAATAATTAGAAAAAAAGTTATTGACATTTTTCTAAAATTGGAGGGTTTTGATGTTTACATGGGAGAGCGGAAAAAATTTGTATAATCTAAACTTTTAAACTGATTTAATTGAAATTTGGCACACATGTTAAGATGAGTCTTAAACATATTTTGTCAAAATTCGGTTTAGAAAAAATCATTTTTAAAAAAGTTATTTACATTATTCAAAAATTTTAGTTGAAAGTTAAAAAAATTTAATAAATGGTTTCGCAAAAATCGAATTTCTCAGAACTGGGTCTGATTAACACCACTGTCAAGACGGAGTTTTGTGAAACCCGATTCAATGAACATAACTCCTATATCTGCAAGTATCTACAGCTGATTTTTTCTGTGCTTTAACTTGAAAGTATGGAGCACACGGTGGTATACTTCGTTACTTGAAGTCTTTTGGAGCTTTTTTTTAAATCAAAAAGTTAAAAAAAAAATTCTTCTTAGTACTAATGTTTCAGGCTTCTTAGAGAAGGCTTCTTTTATAAATAATCATTTTTTTTTTATTTCTAAGATAGTCAAAATAGACCAATAAAATGATATTTAAAGGAACTTCGGTAAAATACATCTAAAAGTTTGTTGAAAATATGGTTCGCGACTTGAATAAAATTATTTTTCAACTTTGAGGGCTTGTAAATCAGAACATACATACAATATAAATGTTAAAAAATGTTTTGAAATCATATCTAAGAGTACTTGAACATAAAGCTAAAAAGGCTAGATATGACTTTTACCAAAGACTTTTTTCCGCTCTCAGACTACTGTTCGGCGCTGCGCTTAGTGCCACACAGTGGACACGAATGACATTTTACATGGTGATTTGAGGGTAAGGTTATCTTCCATCCAGCTTGTTTTATTGTATTTAAACTTCTACCCACCTTTATTGAATAAAAGCCCTTATAAACGAAAACAATATCATCTCCCCAATGTTGCATGTCTTTCAATAGCCGCACTGCACGAATGTGGAAATCAAATCAACGCGGCTCAATATTTCCCTCCCATTTCGATATTCAGAAATTCAAAACCACTGTGCATCGGTATTTATTTTTGTCGGAACTGTAACAAATTTGTCATATTCTGAAATAACAAAACGGTCATGAAGATTTTTTCGCTGTATCTAACTAATCATTATGTCACCTATAAATATGAAATCCACTGAAAATTTGTCAGAAACTAAGTTTTATGATTTGTGTTAATGGTTAGTGCGTTGGACTGTCATGCGCAAGGTCTCGAGTTCGAATCTCAGCCGCTGCTAGAAAGTTTTTTCAGGGGTGTACTGCCTCTTGCGAGAAATTGACAAATTCTCCAAGAGTATCTCTTGTCATGAAAAGTGCTGCTCATTAGCCGTTCGGAATCGGCAGAAAATTGTAGGTCCCCTCCGTTCCCTGGTAACACGCACACAGGAATGGTTGAGAGTCGTAAGTCACTAGGTCCTGGTTCACTCCGAGCTGTTGCACCACCAAATTTATTATATTATATTTTTTTTTTTGAAATAAGGACCATTATAGTTATTTATAAAAAAGTTTGAGCTTTTGCACATCCATACTTATGTTATGTGGCTTAAAGAGCTTTCGAACAGATTGTAACGAAGTCACATACTTCACCCACCGCGGCACGCCGACGCAACTACTCAGCTACTCACCTAAACCAGCCTTTTCTGCCGAACCACCTAACATACCAAAACCATTGCATACCTTTAGGTGCCCACGGAGATGTACATACGACATACATGGAAGTTTAGTCGTCGGTGGTACAACAACAAATTACGAGGAATGCATTGTGTTTATTTTTTATGTATTCACATTTGCTGGTGACCATGGATATGATATAGGGAGGTGGAAAATCGAGACCAAATCGGATTCTCTATCGCCTAGTGTTGTTGAGGTACCAATATAGAGTATCAAGGTTGCAGATTATCCCCGAAACACGCTGATAGGGTACGTAGTGTACTATACAGACGTTTCAAAGCTTTTGGCTCTGGCCGTAAATTGTGTGTGTGTTGTTCTGCCTTCTCGGTATCTCCTCTTTATTTTGTCTTAAACTTTGTTTGAGGCTAAGGATTTAATCCTACCCCGTTTGTACCCCGCTGCGATTTGAGCCGAGGCTAGAGATTAATCTCACTACCGATTTTGCCAGGCAATTCAATCAAAGCTAAGGATTTAATCCTACCGTCTGACCGTGTCTTGTCGCTGCCTTAGGCTAGGGATCTAATCCCACTGCGTTCTGCCTATAGCTTCAGTCAAGGCTAGGGATCTAATCCCGCCGTCTCACCCTTGTATATGAAATACCGTGTTAATTATTTAGGTATATGAAAATTTGTGAACTATATGAAATACCGTGTTAGTTATTTAAGGATTTGATACAAATGTACAAGTACTCGTATATGAAATAAATTGTTAGTTAGAATTAAGATAAAACTGAATAAAGTCGGACATTATTTGGAGTTCTGAACTTTCAAAACCGAGTTTTGTGCTTTCTTCGGACTGACCCTGGACAAGCTGACGCTACCTCAGCCTTTGAATAAAAAAGCATCACAAGATATTCCAATCACCTCTCTTTTACTTGGTAGCTTTCCTTGATGTACGTTTCTTTGATGCATTAGTGCTTCATATCCGCCTTATAGGCGTTCGTTTCATGACTATTGCAGAATTTGAATGTGGGCCTTTTTTCCAGGTCGAGAATACTCAAGTGTCTTCTTAGTTTACAGTGACCCATGAGGAATCGCTCTACTATTCGTAGATTGTTCCTATTCGAGCTGATACAGTTCATGAAACGAACATGGTTCCCAAGAAGTAGTTTGGCCTACCTCAGTTTGGGAGTACTTTCTTGTTTTTGGATCTTTCGGCCTATTTTTGCAAGGAAGTCTGCCTCCTTATTTCTCTGAAAACCTAAATGTCAAGGTACCCAATGAAGTGAGAAATTATTGTTCTGGCCAAGTTCTACATATTCCAACACCAACTTAAACGTGATGGCGTATGAGTTTAGTGCTTTGAGTTCGGCTTGGTTATATGACATAATGGCAATGTTTTGGTTTCGGGAATTTCTTTCGACCTACACATTCCGCTATGGCATTGACTTCCACCTGGAAAATGATAGTGGGTTGTCACATTGGTGTGGGAATTTGGTTCTATACCCAAAAATTTCAGTACCAGTCCCTTCTGTCGTTCTCAAACCATCCGCGTACCACTTAATGGCATTGGCTTTGAGTGTTTAGTTTTCTTGTTCGCCTACCCAATCTTTCTTGAAACTTAACTCCGTGTTATAATTTTCTACTAAATTGTATTTTATAATCATTCAACATTCCTTCCTTAGGAATGTCGATAAGGTTAGATACTGCTGACTTCAAAAGACAGTCCCTTTATGTGTGACTTATACATTTGCTGGATCCAGCACTTCCAACTACTATATATAATGGGAATGAAGAATAACCTCCATCGCTGCTATAGGACAAGTTTTCATTGCTTCAGTTATGCATAAACAAACGAGCCTTTGGGCTTTTCTTAGTGCTTTCCCAGTTGTTTGCAACTCGGTTCTTTTATGCCATGCAACACCATAGGTAATGGTTGGTTTTACCATAATGGTGGATTCACCTGCAAGTTTCTTGCATATCATAAGTTACGTGTTTATTCTAGAGAAGTTTACTATCAAGCATAATTTTTAGATATTTTACTTCTTTTTCTGTTATTATTTATTCTCCAGTTAAGCGAATAGGTTCATGCGTGCAGAAATCTTTTATTTGTAAATTTTATTAAGTCTTTTTCGAAGGGTAATTGCTGGATTGCTGGTAATAGTTAGTCCTCTCTGGATCACACCACCTTCTTTACTAGGGCTTTATTTACTGCAACATCATCAGTAATTCTGGGAACGCGCACAAAGCTGTTTCCTTAGTGTACTCGTATATAGCTTTTTGTTAAGTAGTAGTGAGTTCAAACAGGGCGGTTTCTATAGATCTACCCGCTCTGGCATATTGGCGTACATTGAGAGGACTGGTTACTAAAAGTTCTGATCTTATGAAGTTGTCAATTATTTTTTCCAAGGTTTTCAGAACAAGGGATGTAATGCTTATTGGACTGAATGACTTTGGATGGGTTGTATATTTGTTGCCAATTTTGAGAATGACGATTAGTTTAGCTCTTCTCCATAGACTTAGATAGAGAAAAGGCATAATATCTTTTTTACCCTTTAGTAGAAGAGTTGGGAAGATTCCATTTACACTTGGTCATTTTAAAGGTTAAAAAGTGTTTATCGCCCTTATGCTTGAACAGATGTTTGCAGCTATCCTCCAATCTTCTCTATTTGGTTTAAGAGGTGTTCTCTCTAGAGTCTCCTGTAAAAGGTCACCTGCCTAGAAAGTGCGTGTTACTGGCTGAACACAATGGAGGCGGAGCTGCAACTGGAGCTGCAACTGGAATAGCTGTCAAAATATTCAATACACGTAAATTCAATGTTACGAACACAACACAACGCAACTGCAGTCGGTGCTACAGTCGGTGCTGCAAGAGTTGGCGAACTTTTAACTTTTTCGTGCAGCATTTTTGACATTTCAAATTTTATATATCTGTCTGTGATTTTAAGTGTTGTTTTGTTGTATTGTGATTTCGTGGTTAAATTTTAATTAAAATAATGGACGAAAATCTTCAATTTCAGTGTCCATTTTATAGTTTCAATTACTTAAAATATTTACAATTTGCCAAAGATTCAACACCTGACCCAACAAATGACAACAAAACAATGAAAGCTGTACAGCCTCATTGTGGGCACATAAAAAAAAGTACGTACGACACTTTTTGACAGCTCTTCCAGTTGCAGCTGCAGCTCCAGTTGCAGCATTCTATTGTGTTCAGCCAGTTAAGCAGCAGAGATGACCTCCGCTCTTCACAATTTGTAAAGCTTCCATCATTGTGTCGAAGTGCTAATGACGTAAGTGTCTTCTCTTTTGCAAGAACTTTGTGTAGTCTTGCCGCAGCAGGGGTTGAGGAAATACTCTCACAGAAGGATTTTAAACTATTCCTCTTGGCATTGTAGTTAGTTAAATCTGTGGAGTAATTATTCCATTCTCTGGTTCTTTAAGCCTCATTAAAGAGTTTTCTGATCTTGCATCTTAATTTTAAGAGAGTTTTATTTCACCCCGGGGCGTCTTTTTGTCTTGCTTTTTGGTTAAAAGTTAAACAACAGTAATGGATACAGCGATTAGATGATGAGAATATGACTTTCTTTGACATGAAGAGTCCCTATCTGGAGGGCTGCTATGAAAGTCTGAATTTAATTTAACTGCATAAAAGGCAGCTCCATAATTTTAATTCACAAAGATAAAAAGAAAAAAAATTTGCAGTTGATATCAATTGACAAGTTATATAATGAGCATATAAACAAAGAAAAGACTTTTTCTTTAAAAATTACCTCTATTCACGAAACCAGAAGGGAAATTCTTTCGAAAAGATATGACACAAGTCATAGAAAGTGTTCAAAAATGCAGAGTATGTGTTTTCATGATCGCATTTGAAGAGAGCGACCGACTATTTATAAAAACTCTGAAATAGACAAGTTTTTTTTTTTAATTTTTTTCCTAGTTGCATACATTTTTTGTATAAGAAAAATAAAAAGCTTAAAATAAAGGAAAGCAATTTCCTTGAATGTCATCTGGGAAAAAATGACTATTCCACTTTTATCCAAAAATAGCTTCGTTTTACTCTTTCGCGACCTTCATCCCTTCTATTATAATTGTGAAGTCTCTTTCCGGCATTAAGTCATGAATGCTAATATTCTTACTCCGTACTACGGTATTTTACCTCTATAAAGAAAAACTGACTGTGAACCCTCCTTACCGAAACTGAAAAAAAGGTACACCTGATGAAAAGTACGAGTATTTGCCAGTCATTGTGTTTTCCTTTTTAGCAAACAATAATTAATAAAAACACGAGTAATTTCGTAAGAAAAAGTAATCCCTCTAGAGCAGGCCTTGAGTTTCTCTAGAACTCAAAAGGTAAAAAGCCATATAAATGAATTAGGTAGCAAAAAAAGAAAAAAAAAAATCATTTAGGAATTTACCAGAATATGAATTTGTACTGAAAAAGAAATGTTTAAAGGGTGTGAATATGGAATCGAAATTTATTTAAGTCAATATGACAATGGTTCTTTTTTATTTATGAGAGCGAGGACTACAATTTTATGAACAATAAAACTTTTGAGAGAGTTTGAACATAATTAGAAGATAAAAACAGACAGTTTAAATGATATTTTGATATGATACTTTATAACCTTTACAAATGAAGTTTGTTAAAAAAAAAAAACCTTCAAATAAAATTGTTGCTGACAAGGTCACACCTTTAAATTTGTCAACATTTATTGAAAAAGAAAATACTTACAAGCTTTTAGCCTTTAAAAAAAATTATTTTATTTCTATTCTGCGAGCAATCACTTCATAGTCAAGGTTAGTCCCGAAAAGGACAGACTTGGATTTGATATGTTTGGATCTTTATCTCCAATTTAAAGGAGCTGCACAATACCGTATTAAAAATACATATGTGCATGGTTCATATAAAGGGTGTTTTTTTCTTAGAGGCAGATAACTTTAAATTGGTAACACTGTTTTTGATAAAGGGGAGGAATACAACTGGCTACTTCGAGTAAGCATTGCTTGTGAAGGCAGCGATAAAACAGCGAAATAGATGAAACATTCCGACGGTGTTCTTGTTTTGTAAATACAGGCATTTCAAATAGCGTTTTTTAGCATAATTCATAATTCCAAGTTTTATAATTTAAAATGGAAATTAAAATTTCAAACAAAATCATTGACCTGTTTTTGAAATATCAAATTTTCAAAAAAAAATTCTTTTTTTTTTTTTAATATTTGATATGCAATATTTTTTTTAGACTTTTAAGAAGCTTTTGAATAAAGAAATTAATTTTAATCCATCAAAAATTAAATAAAACGCTTTTATGGTGTGAATTTAAAAAAATAAAATGCACGACTGGGTCGCACGAACTTGCTCTTACGTAAAAGACTAAGAATTTCAAGAATGAATGTTATTAGAGACATAAGAATAAAATTATTTTTTTTAAACGACTAAAAAAAACTTCTTTAGTAGTTAAAAGTAAGAATAGGATGCCATGTGATTCAAGCAAATATAGATTTATGAAAGAACAAAAATTATAAGTCTTTGTAGTGGTTTCTTAAAAAATAAGGTTTTATAAAAGAAAATTTTAAAACATTTTTAAGAAAAAATGTTGGTACGCCAATTTGAAGTTTTTATTATTGTATGAATAAAAATTAAATTTACAAAAAAAAGTATTGAGTCGTTTTCGAGATATTGAGTTTTCAAAAAACAAAAAATTGATTTTTTTTTTTCAAAATTCAAAAAAATATTTTTCTTAAAGTTTTGAAATGCAATGTTTTTTAAACTTTTTAGAAGCTCCTCTCTACGAAATTTCATTAAAATCCGTTGTGCTGATAATGAGAAATTCAAAATTTTAAAAAATCGTTCTATGGTAGGTACAGCTAGTAATATCTTGTTTTCAAAATTGTTTTTATTAAATTACAGATATTAAAAAATAATAGAAAGAAAAAAAATTTAATCAAAATTCTCGGAACTGTTTTCGAGAAAAATACGATTTTCGAAAACCATTTTTTAACATTTGTATGGAGGGTACCGTAAGGTAAAATACATTGATTTTTCTCATATCTTGTAGATTATTTTTCCAAACTTCTATTTATCAAGTTTTGAAAAAATCGAGAATGGGGTTTTCGAAATATTGAGTTTTCAAAAAAAAATTTTGAAAGTTTTTTTAAAAATCCAAAAAATTTGTTCTGGAAAATTTGAATACACAATAATATTCAAACTGCTGGGAAGCTTTAGCATAAAAAAAATGATCAAAATCAGTGGTACCGTTTTTGAGAAAATCAAAAACAAAAAAATGGCCCCAAGGCGGGTAGGAAAACTACTCATTTTTTGGAAAATTTTTTCAACCATTACCTAGGTTTAACTAAATTAAATTTTTAGATTTTTTTTTTAAAAATCGTTGGGACAGTTTTTGAGAAAAAAAAATATTTATAAAATTTCGAACAAAAATCGTAAGGCAGGTACCGTTATTTTTGGTCTCAAAAAATCAAATCAAAAAACATCCGGGGGTAAAAAATTAAAATCCATATCTACCAAGTTTGAAGAAAATCGGCCGAGCCGTTTAGCTGTAATCGAACAGACAGACAGGCAGACAGACAGACAGAATTGCCAGACCCACTGTTTTCGTCTTCGCTATCATCGTAATGTCAACTTTGATCAAAATCTCGAGTTCGATTTTTTTTACGAATGCATAACTTGCCTTATAGTACTCATGTATAAGCCGAAAGTAAAAATTATTAAAAAGTTAGAAAAAATAAGATTTTCGAAAATGGGTTTTTAACAGTAATGTGCCGTTATTTTTGAATAAAAGAACAATTTTATTTTCTAAGCCTCTAAGGCATGTGGTTTTCTAAATTTTGAGTTTTGAAAAAAAAAATTAATTTACTATTAATAACCATATTTTCGGTTTCGAAAAAAAACTATCATTTACTAAAAGAAATTTTTACTTGCGACTTATAGGGACTATAAGGCAAGTTATGAAATCGTAAACAAATCGAACTCGAGATTTTGATCAAAGTTGACATTACGATGATAGCGAAGACCAAAAAACTGGGTCTCGCAATTCTGTCTGTCTTTTCGAATATAGCCTAAACGACTCGGCCGATTCTCTTTAAACTTTGTAGATAGTAGTTTTAATTTTTTACCCCCACACGTTTTTTCTTCTTTTTTTGACCAAAAATAACAGTACCTGCCACAAGAATTTACAGATTTAAAAAGAAAGATACAAGAAAATTTAATTTAGTTAAGGCTAGAAAATGTTTGAAAAAAAATTTCCGAAAAGTCGTTATTAATGGTACCCCCCTGGAACCATTTTTGTTTTTGATTTTCTCAAAAACGGTACTACCGATTGTGTATTCAAATTAAAAAAAAATTTTTTTTTTGGATTTTTAAAAAAAGTTTCAAATTTTTTTTTTTAAATTTAATTTAGTTAAGGCTAGAAAATAGTTGATAAAAGTTTTCCGAAAAGTGGTTATTAATGGTATACCCCCCTGGAACCATTTTTTTGTTTTTGATTTTCTCAAAAACGGTACTGCCGATTTTGATCTTTTTTTTTGCTAAGGTTCACCAACAATTTAAATAGAATTGTGTATTCAAATTTTCAAAAAAAATTTTTGGATTTTATGAAAAGTTTCAAATTCCTTTTTTCAAAACTCAATATTTCGAAAACCCTATGCTATATTTTTTTGAATCTTGATAAATACAAGTTTCTCAATATAATCTACAAGATGTGAAAAAAAAAATTATATTTTACCTAAAATCACCATACAAATGTTAAAAAATGGTTTTCGAAAATCGTATTTTTCTCGAAAGCGGTTCCGAGAATTTTGATAAAATATTTTTTCTTTCGATTAATTCTTACGATCTATAATTTAATACAAGAAAATTTCAAATAAAGATATTACGGACTGTACTACCATAGAACCATTTTTTCAAATTTCTCATTATCCACACAAGAGATTTTAATGAAATTTTTGTTGCTTCTAAAAAAATTGCAAAACATTGTGTTTAAAAACTTTAAAAAAACAATATTTTTTATATTAAAAAAAAAAAAACATTTTTTTTTGGAAAATTCGATATCTCAAAAAGGGCTCAATATTTTTTTGGAAATTTAATTTTCATTCGTACAATAATAAAATCTTTAAGTTCGCGTACAAAATTTTTTTTCTTAAAAATGTTTTAAAGATTTTGTATGTAAAAGCTTATTTTTTAAGAACCACTACAACGACTCATAATTTTTGTTCTTGCATAAATTCATATTTCCGTAGCATTCTGTTTTTTTTTTATGTTTTTATTCAAAGTTATTATTTAAGAAATAAATATTGGAGCTCAAAACTACTTTTGGAATTTTTTCAGAAAATTATTACATTCATGTTTTAGTACAAGTTCGTGCAACTCATTTTTTTCACTTTTAATGTTCTGTCAATCCGCAGTTTTATATTTTAAAATTCCACAGGTATAGTAATACTGACCTACAACAAATGCAATTTAGGATCGAATTTCGAAACATTAACATATCCTTAAGATATAATTCAATATACATATTTCCTTTCTTTTAAAGCAAAACATTAAGTTTCCTCAAAGATTAAAAAATGAGGCGTTCAACTTAATAGGATTGGCTTTAAAAATAGAAAAGAGTCTTATGTGTTATGTCCTTTACAGATCTTAGTTTTGTGTTTGTTTGTAAAGTAAAAATAAAACAAAATAATGATAAATAATGAAAATGATACGATAAAAAACAGACACAAAAATTAGGGAATAACGAACATATTTTTACTCGCGAGTTTAAGAAACTTTTTATCTACTCGTATTTTTTGCTGGCATCTACTTTCTAGATGGGAGAAAGGATAAAAACAGAAGTTTGAATGTTATTAAAACTACTTGACAGTTGAAGTACCATTTTATATACAAACTACGAACCGAAAGTCAGCTTGTTTATGGTTGAAATGATACTTGATGAGGTGCTAAGGGGAAATAGGCTCAAGATAATGTGGTGTAGAGCCAGCATAAATTGCTGGTAATTTGTACACAAGTTGAGACTTCCTCTCGAGAGTTCTTTTCAGTGAATTGTTAAGACTTTTTATTTTTTTGTTGTGCAAGTATGGAGAATTTATTGTCAACAATCTAACTAAGAAAATGTAGGATAATATAAGGAAAATCATTAAATTTTAATGAAGTTTTTAATATTAGGGAAAATTAATAAATTATAGAAAGATATATAGTATAGTCATATTTACGAGTATTAATAAAACTGTGGCATCTTATTTAAAACGTAACTATAGGGTTTATCGATAAGAGGTATCATTTTAAATTTCACGTCGTTTTCTGATTGTCAACAGTAAACTGTTATTGCGATCACTTTAGATTGGAAAAATTGGGCGGTTATTGATTATGAACAGTAATACAAAAGTGAAAATTAACTACAATAGTGGTGAAAATATTACGAAATAGTTTGGTAATTTTTTACACAAAATTATTCTAAATTATGAGACTTAATTCCATTTGTCTGTTGACCCTAATATCCAAGAGTAATAATGGAACAATCTCTTCATCTACAACGAGTGACAGTTGGGTGTTATTTTTTGGCTGGCGCTAACATTGCGCCATATTTGTTCGAAAATCATGCAGATGCAAGCAGTTCACCAGCACGGCACGCCGTATGTCACACAACTTGTGAAACAAAGGTTTTATTACTTGAAAAATTTCTTGAGAAAGCGATTTCTCAAAATACCGAGACTTCGATTGCCCAGATATAGAAATTGTGGGCGCTATAAGATTTTTTCTTTGCGGTTAAGTCGAAGGTAAAGGCTACCTCAATAATTTTAATTTTAGTGGGGGCGTAACCCCCATTTATTCAGCTTAATTCAAGCTATAAGTATAACTTAAAAACTAACTTAAATCTAAACTTACGAGTATAGCTAAGAGTGGGGGTGGGACAAAAGGAATTTGAGGTTGTAGGTGTTGGTATTGAAATCGAATGAATTTGGATTCAAATTGACGAACCGGAGTATACGGGTCAGAGGTTCATTAAGACCATAGGAGGTGTGGTGTGGTAGTAAATAGAAAAGGCGACGGTTTCTAAGGTTACGGGTGTTAGTATTGAAAAAAATTGAGTTGTAGAGAGAGGAGCAGTCAATTGATCCAGAGAGGAGCCGATGTATAAAAAGTATGTCAGCTATTTCTCTACGTTCCTGTAATGAGGTAAGGTTTAACAGTTGGAGGCGGTCACGATACGGGGGTAAGATCAAAGGATTATCCCAAGGAAGGCATTGAAGTGCAAAACGAAGGAATCGTCGTTGGATGCCTTCTATTCTTGATATGTGTATATCTTGATATGGAGACCAAACTTGAGACGTATACTCAAGTAAAGGTCGGACAAACGCTATGTAAAGAGATCGGGTCACGTAAGGGTTGGAAAATTCTTTAGACCATCTTTTTACAAAACCTAATGCTGAGTTGGCCTTATGGATTATTTCATCAATATGAAATAAAAATTTTAGTTCACGGTCACATAAAAGGTCAAGATCCCTTATCTTTTCTACAATTTGTATAGTTTGATTATGAAGATAGTACAGACGGGTAGTTGTTTTAATGCGCTTTCGTGAAAAGGTCATTGTCTGGCATTTGCTAATGTTAAGCTCTAAGCAATTGTTGGTACACCAGGTTGAGAAACTATCGAGATCTTTTTGGAGGAGAGATATGTCTTCAGATGCTGCGATGATTTTGAAAAATTTTGTATCGTCAGCATAAAGGGATATTTGACAGTGTTTAATGACCATGTCAATTTGTCAATGTCGTTAATTGTAAGGATAAAGAGGAGCGGTCCTAAATGACTACCTTGGGGGACACCAGAATTGGCGAGAATAGGATTGGAAAGCGCGGATCTGAACCGGACACAATATTCACGATTCTCTAGGTAAGAAGTAATCCATTGCAGGAAAAGGGGTTCAAAACCTAAAGAGGATAGTTTAAAGACTATGAGGCTGTAAGAAATTTTGTCGAAAGCTTAACTAAAGTCAGTGGAGACCATATCAACTTCATTCCCGTTTTCTAAGGCATTTAGAGTGTAAGAAACGAATTCTACAAAGTTTGTGGTGGTGGATCTGCTTTTTAAGAAACCATGCTGTGCTGGTGTAATTAAGGACCTACAACGGAAACTAAGGAGTTCATATAAAATACTTTCGAAAGTTTTTGGGATATGAGAAAGTTTAGAAATTGGTCGATAGTTTTTCACATCACCTTTCGGGCCTTTCTTGTGAATTCGTGTTATGAAAGATGTTTTCCATATTTTAGGAAATGTTCCCTGAGATAAGGATAAATGAAAAATTTTTGATAGAGGATTTGAAAGAGAAGAAGATCACTTTTTTAGGAAAATGGCAGGAAGACTATCAGGGCCCGGAGTAAACTCATCATTAAGTTGAGATAATTTGTTTTCAATGGCCGAGGGAGCAATGCGATCAGGTAGGAATGGACCCAGCGAAAAATTCGATAGATACTCAAAATAGGTCCAATCCGGAATGCAAGTCCTTGGTGAATGAATCCTTAAAAAATGATGCAAAGTAATTAGCTATTGTTAGATTATCATTGGATGTTTCATTATTGAAGGACAATGAGGATGGGTAACCATCTGACTTTCTTTTGTAATTAACGAACTGATAGAAGGATTTGGAATTGTTGATAAGGTTAGATTGGGTTTTATGTAAATATTGTTGGTAGAGAAAACTGTACAGTTCATTGAATTGAAGATAAGCACCAAGGTATTTTGAGTAGTCAGTTGGGCACTGAGAGCGTAGGAAAATTTCCCAGAGCTTGTTCCTTTGATTACGCAGCGTACGTAGTCTACGATTATACCAAGGCGGTGATGAAGGAGAAACTCTACATCGGTACGAAGGGACAAATAACGAAATTGAATAATGTAATTCATTATAAAAAATGTTAGTGGCTTCTTCAACAGACATATTTTCAAAATTAAAAGAAATTCGGTTAACATAATCGTTAATTTTAGCGAATTGGGCTTTATGAAAATCATACAAAACAGGATGTGAAGTGGGTAAACTTTCTACGTACGAGTTATGGTATAACGTTAGTAATAAGGGAGGATGATAATTATCAATAGCTATAAGAGTTTGGGGGCAGAGAGTGACAAATGAGTTATCTGGGTCCGTTGAGAAAATAAGGTCAAGTTGTCGGTCCATATTATTTACAACGCCACTCATTTGACAGAGGCTTGAATCAGTTAAATGATCGACAAAAAGACACTCTTTTGCCGAGGAGGGATTACAAATGTAATGTGATCCGTGGTCGGACACAGTCCATTTAAGGTGAGGAAGGTTGAAATCGCCACAGATTACAACTTCATTTAGGGGATCGCATTGCTTTATTATATGATCGATCGCGCGAACAGCAATTTCATATGTTTGTAGAGGTTGAGAAGGCAGGATGTAGAAACACATAAGATAAACAGACGTTTTATGAAGTTTTATTTTAACCGAAACAAAATCAACTTCAGACGTGCTTGGGATTGAGAAAAGGGATGAGTCAAGTGTATTTTTGATCGCGATAAGGACTCCTCTGCAGGGAGAGCCAACGGAGGACCGATCATCATCTCGATAGGCATTAAAAGATGAGGGAAACAACTCTTGGTTGTTGATACTTCGAGTGAGGTTAGTTTCAGTTAGAGCGTAGACATCGAAAGGGAGGGAGTGCGATTGTCTTAAGACTGAGTTGGTTTTGGATCGAAGACCTCTTACATTTTGGTAATAGATAGTTAGAGGGAGGTGTTGACTTGTTTATGCACCAATGAAAAAGATCAGAATTGTTATACGCGAAATACAGTCACAATTATTCGAAAACGTAGAAAATATATTTGTTCGAATTACCACTATTGACTACACCGGAACTCTCTTTTTTTGAAGAAAAGTCGCTTACTTTTTTACGTTGCATTTAGTGGAGCAACCTGAATATCACTGATAGCAATATATACCAACGGTTCCAAGAAGGATACTCTTGTTGGTGCAGAGTTCTTTTCAGAAAACTTTGGACTAGCCAACCCATTCAGACTTCCTGATTAGAGCAGTATCTTTCAAGCTGAAAGCCTAGCAGTGACGAAAGCGGCTAGAAATGTCTCAATGAAAGCATCCCTAACGGGCTTAAGCGACATAAGATTTATCATAGGCTTAATCCGATTAAAGTCACAATCCCTAGGGTATCACAACGGATCTATACATTGATCTTAGTGTGACGGGAACAATATCAACTGTCAGTCCATTAACCTCACTTAACCTATTCAGTGGTGGCTTCATGTGTTTCGAATATACAAGGTGGCGCAAAATTGTTTAGGATATTATAACTTTTGCAAATGGCGGCAAATGTCAATTCTAATTTCACATTTGTGAAGTAAACCGATTCAAAAGACACGTGAGCAAAACATGTATCGCTGTATTCTTAAAGAACGAAGAATAATTATTTCGAATTAAAGTTTATAAAAAAAAACTAACTAACGAACTAAGCCGGGCACTTCACACCGGAAACAGTCACTTTTTATAGGTAGATGGCTTCTTCGCCATTGAATTTGCCACCGATGATTGTTGCCACGAAAAAAATTGGTGACAGTTTTTGTATGGTGAATCTACTTTCGTTGGACAACTTTGGATCGTTTAAGTTGCGAATAAGTATCACCGCTGATACAACTTTCAATGTTTATAAGCGCGGTTGCATTCCGGGTAGTTGGTTGTTAGACTTGGGACTTGTCTACAAGGATTGAATATTCAGTTGAGTTTGACAGAAGTTCGGCGGAAACGAAATCTTATTCGTGCGAATGTTGGCATTTCCAATGTCCAGAAGTTGTTTTGAAAATGTTGGGCAGACGAGTCTGGCAGTGAATGAACACGCATGTTCATAGATTGCTTCATTTTCTCAACTCTCTTCCAAAGGTATGATGATTTCAAGCATGCATTCACCTCATCTACGGTCACGGGCATTGATTGCGGAATAACAGGCAAATTTTGGCGGAAACACCAACAAGAAGAATAAAAGCGTCACTCAAGGGTAAATTGCTTACTCGAAAATCACGTAGAGTCCGGGCTGGCGCTTCGAGCGATTTCTCATGGGCCATTGTGCCTTCGCTCTAAATGATAATTTTAGACGTTGTAATAATCGTAGCCATGCCCAAGTTGTTTTTATGGAGTGGCAAGTTGGTGATTCTGTCTGTTTAAAATTCAATGGAAACTTGAGTGCTGAATATACAAAACGTCCGCCGTCCAATAGCGTTGATTCCTGAAGAGACTACTGCGAGTGCAATCTAATTTTTTTTTTTTCAAACCAACGTGAATACTTGTATCAAATTGATGAACCATGTTTTGAATCTTCTCCTTGGTGCATTGAGGAATGATAATGCAGCCATTTTCATTCTAACGGGGTCAAATCGAATGATCTCGGTGGCCAATTTACATCACCTCTGCATGAGATAACCATGTTTGGAAATCACTCGTGGAAAATGTCAATTTTGGCTCAGATTTTGTTGCACTCGAACAGAAAACCCAATTCCATAAAACAATTTAATCATTTCCACATTCTATTAAACGCTTTAACCCGTCATGTTGATTAAAAAAAAAAAAAACAGCCAATTTGACAGATGTAGCTTCAACAATCTGGCCGCAATCACCTGTCAAAATTCGGAAATTTCTATTGGAAAATCATGATGGCTCAAAGATGAAGCGTGGTGCATGCAAATAACATAAACTAGATCCCTATCAAAGCCGGTAATGGATTTTTACAGACAGCCAATTAGCTGTTAAAGCCATTGATTTGGCTTTTGCACCTTCTAAATTGGTCAGGCAATGCCGGGATGAGCTTGCCAAGCTGAACACATTAATCTAAATGTACCTCTTATCTGGGTTCCGGATCAAAGCGTAATAAAGAAAAATGAGCGGGCAGATGAGCTAACCCGTCAAGGATCAGCCTTTCATAGCTCACTTGCGGAAAGAGTTAACGTTCCTATTGGTGATATGAAGGTCCAAAGTCTTCTCAACTTTTCTCACAAAATCGAACCGTAGGCTGATCAGTGTAACCAACCAAGTATATTATATCTAGAAATATGTGGTCCACCTTTATTAAGTCCAGAACAGATTACATGATATGCAAAACCAGGCAAGACATAGCCAGGGTAGTTGCAACATGCAGTGAACACTGGCCCATATGGGAAGATGCAGCGAAGCTGGACATTGCTTACAATATTCATTGTCATAGTTGTGGGGTTCAGAAGGGAAAGCAAATAGTCATACACTTCCTCTGTAAATGTTCTGTTCTGGCCAGAATGAGAGCTCAACTTTTCAGAAAGTTATTTCTCGACGACCTAAACAAACTATCAGAACTGAAGATCAATACTTAATCTCATACCTAAACACGACGAAGTGGCTCTGAGATGAACCTCAACGTCTTCTGTAATAAGTACTTTTCGATCTTAAGACAGCAAACTAAAGACCTTTAGGCAGAGTAGAGCTCATAAATTCCTCATCTTAGCCCATAAATTAATAGGTCAAACGAGTGTATGGTCCAAAGCGGTGCGCTCCAGAGCTATTTGAGTAGCGTGGCCACCATTTCTACCTACCTACCTCCCTAGTTCATTGGGAATAAGTTAATAATTATATACTTCCTACCGAAAGGGTATTATGAACTAAACACCGGCCGGTAGCCACCGGTGCCCGATAAATCTATTTAGGATAACATAAAAATATTTCAATCGAAACATGGGATATTAAAAGCCTATAAATTTAATCGATTTAGCAGGTGTGATAACCAATATCATTTAATCCGATATAATTGATTAATTATAAACAACCGATATCCCCACAGTAATAAATCAATTATAAATAAAAGCTGTACGGAAATCATTTACTACAAAATTATATTTCCCATTTTCGTGTTATCATTAATCTTTAACGTGAGCCATCTCACCATCATTATCTAACCACACTCACAAAATTAACACGTGACGTAAATTACACAAAGAGGACAAAATATTAATTCTCTTAAACATTTTAATTAATATTAATTTATTTATGTTGATTGTATGAGTTTTATGTATGGCTACACGGGCGAAAAACAAATAATAAAAAATATGCCAAAAATTATACCTACTCGCTGAGATAAAATAAATAAAATTTAAATTACATTTCATCGTGTTCATGAATTTTGCAAAAAAAAATATATATTCAAGACAAACACGATGGTGTGTAATTTGCTTTTCACAAAATATTAAATAAACATTACCAAAAACACGAAAACGCGCCCACCTGTTCATGGGACAAGATCTCATGTTTGGCGTGCATAAGTGTTGAAAATTGTTTGCATGCATTTTAGAAATTATTTAATTGAATTAATATTTTACTAAAAGTTCAAAAAATTGAATTTTCATTTCACATTTGAGAAATTGAATTAGATTGATGAGATGATCTGATTGATTATAACAGATGGACGACTCATAAATGGGTTTTATTTGAAAAAGAAAATTAGATCAAACGAATTCGAAGCCAAGATATTATAATCCGATATTGCTAATTATTTTGTATTTTAATTTGTTTCAGAAAATTCTGGCAACATTTTTTG
Source organism: Philhelius festivus (assembly GCA_963931855.1). Classification (NCBI taxonomy): domain Eukaryota; kingdom Metazoa; phylum Arthropoda; class Insecta; order Diptera; family Syrphidae; genus Philhelius; species Philhelius festivus. The sequence continues at coordinate 29,177,419 of OZ007556.1, read as the reverse complement.
AAAATGTTTTCGTGAAATAAAGATTTATTTTTCTCATTGTCAAGTCAAATAGTAAATTGAGGTTTGTGTTAAATCGCAGTCTATTGAAACTTCAATCGTAGGGAGAGGGCATCACTAAAACACACTCCTTCCAAGACTTCCACAATGAAGTGGCTGCCATATTGAATTTTATGAAGCTGTGCAACGCAGATTTCTTCGATTTACTCTTCGTGGGCTTCCTTGGCCGGATATTCTGATCTTACCCCTTTATCAAGAACGATTGAAATTGAACGATTTAGTATATATACGAGTACAATAATGAATACCCTTATAATGTTAAACATTAGGATTTTGTATGTCTGGACATTGCAATGAGCGGCTAAAAAAAAGAATCGCCGCACTTGACAGTACGTCCGATATTGAGCTCAAGGGTAAACTGATGAGCATTCATAAATTTATGGGTATTTCGGTGTAATTGTTTGAGGGGAGGTATGCAACTGGCTATTTCACTAGAGAACTGATTATGAAAATAGCGGTAAAATAATGATAGACAAGAAACATCGCGACGGTGCTCGAGAGATGAAAATGTTTGAGTTAGACAACGGTCGCCTATCATTTTTAGAGTTCTCTTTTGAATCCTGGGTTTTTAAAGCACCTGCCCAGATCTGGGAATTGTACTCGAGTTTCGGAAAAATAAACTTTATATACGAGTATAACAGCCTAACACTTAGCAGCCTTTTTGGCGACTTCAAATATGTGACAACTGCACAAAAGATGGTCTGTGATGATGAAAGATGTTCAGTCTGCTCGTTGAAGTGCCACCCATGAAGGGAGGGTTACGGTTTTTTAGGGTTTACCAAGCATTAAATTCTACATGGTTTTTGTTCCCCATTGGACAATACTCAGCCTTATTGTGAGTTTCGCCCGGAAAGACTTCCCCCGAAAAATTTTTGTTCCCCCGAAATTTTAAAAGCTATTATGAGTTTCGCCCGAATAAAAATTTTACTTCGAAGTAGGAGTGACAGTTCGAAAAATAGGCACGATAAAAAAAGGAGGCCCGCAATAAATTCTCACTCCACTGTGATGGAAACGGAGAATGAAATCCAACGAAATTACTTGCAATAGAGATAAAATTGTGGCTACGCTAGTAGTGCCACTCATTGTGGCTCCCAATTTTTAATTGGATTATCTGAAACGAATAATTTGCACACCTATTTTTAAACAGCGGACTTATCGCGTACGGAATATGAACAGACCTTCTTGTGAGTTTGAACAAACACATATTTGTTTTGACAATAATTGTTAAATAAGAATTTCAGGATATAAAATTAAATTGTTATTTTATAATAAAGAAAGGATAATTATCATAAATATAGCAGACATAGCATAGCGCTACATATCTTGTCTGAGGAAGAACAAATGTTTGAGTTTGAGGAGCGAGCACTTCGAAGGAATTTGACGGATTACTCATTCTGAACCAAAAGAAGCAACACAACAAAACAACAGAATACAATGTTCTCTCTTTTCAGTTTTATCTAAATATCTAAAATTTGTTTAATATTTTCGTTGTCTTATAAACAATAAAATAAACAATGCATTAATTTAATCAATAATGGACCTCTCGCCTTCAGAATCTATTGATAAAATCCAAAAAAATTAATCCACAACACACCATCGGAATCCACCGGGACTTTGACAGTCGACCAGCTCGATATCGAACTTTTACATGTTACTCGTATCTACATCATTCGTTGTGTGGAAAAGGATGCTCTTGATAACGCAGCCGAGCAAAGAGAATCTCAGGAGTGTAGTCAAAAGATCTTAGAGCTACAAAAACGATTTGAAAGTGCTCGCAATCAAATCAAACAATTGCCAGGCATAAATTATAACAAAGAGGAACAACTTCAGAAGCTAGAGCCTTTCAAGAGTCAACTCCAACTGAAACAGCAGTTGATTAGAAAATAAAGAATATACAATTTTAGAAAATGGTTCTCCGAATCCTCTTTCGATGTCTGGCCAACAATGAGCAGCTCATTCAGAAAATGTCCGAAAGCTATCCAATGAGAAGGGCTGCCCAGCTGGTTGTTGCAATGATGTACAAGGCGAAGAGCATAGTCGATCGGCGGCGTGGTTTGACTTATATGACCCCGGAGAAATTTAAGAAGTTTGTTAGGGCGTTCAATAACAATCTGAAGCAAGAGATCGGAGACGTAAAGGAAGAGCTTAAAAGGAAAAAGTGATATGTTAGGAAGACCAAAATAGAAACTTTGTTAATAAACATGACCTAAGCAATATTAATCCTTTGGAGATGCATGAATGTGAAAAGGAATTAATCCTTATTTTTTTCCAAATTTCATCAGTACCCATGGCAGAGGGTTTCTTTGCAGAGGGTGGGTACCAAAAAGGAGTTGGCAAAGACCACGATGTTGGTTTGGCACAATCCTCTTTTAGTCTTATTCTTACTTTTTTTCCACTCAAACTCACTCTTCACTTTCTCCCTATTTGTTTTATGTGAAGCCCTTGGCAATTTCAGGGTTCTGCTGCATTTTATTAAGCAGCATATCGCTTTGGTCTTTTTTTATTGTTTTGCTCCTGTATTTTAACAAAAAACATGAATTTTAAATTATCTTATCCTAAAAAAATAAACAAACAACTTACATTTTGCGCCTTATTGTGCTCTCGTTCGCCTAATAAAAATAAGTGAAAGTTATGGCTGTAAATGGCATATCATTCCGCCCGAAATGATTGTTCACAATAAGGGGAATTTTTCGAACATGAATAATTTTTCGGGTGAAACTCACAAAAGGCGAAAAGTGAAATGTCAAATTTTCCGGGTGGAATGTTGTTTGGGTGAAACTCACAATAAGGCTGACTGTCAAGATCAGAATTAAATGAGCTTACCAAGGATGTGAATCTAAAACCGAATATGAAAAGCTGAGGGTATCTTCGTCAGCGACATGATTTAGTGGATTAGAAGTTTCAGACACATTTTGTGTATTTTGTGGATATCAGATTTGAAACCGTCCAATACTACTTGTAGCGAACCGAAAGGTTATTTCTAAACGAACGAAGAAGAGATTCAAAGATACCAAATGTACGAATTTTCGATAAGATAGCTTGATGCCAAACTCTATCAAATGCTTTTGAAATATCAAGGGCAATAACTTTCTCCAAAACGATTTAAGGATATGTTCAACTGTTCGGTGAGATACAACATCAGATCACCAGTGGACCTATTGCTACAAAAGCTATACTGCCGGTCATTAAGAAGCTTTCAAACTTTCATTCAAGATATATGTATTTTAAGCTGAGAATTTATCGACGTTTCTTTGGAAAGAAGAGACGTAAGTGCAATTGGATGATAGTTAGAGGGGGAGGAGGATTCGCTTATTTTAAGGAAAAGCTGGATGGACAAATGCTGTTTTCCATCCACTCGGAAAGCTACCTGTGTAAAAACGTAATAATTCGCTGACATTCTTCCTCCAACTCCTCGACAGGACTATCGATTCATTCTTTCTATTGCAAATTTAAGGTTAGATTTATGTGCTTGCTTGTATTAAGCTGAGTAAATAAATAAATTAATTAATTCAATTCACAAAAATACTACAAAACAAAATTTGTATGTATAAAAATTGCGGTCTACATATAATATAATAAAAATAAAATGCACGATTGGGTCGCACGAACTTGCTCTTATGTAAACGACTAAGAATTTCAAAAATTAATGTTATTAGAGAAAAACTTGTTCAAAAGCATAAAGTTCATTTAAAAAAAAAAATAAATTTGGTGGTGCAACAGCTCGGAGTGAACCAGGACCTAGTGACTTACAACTCTCAACCATTGCTGTATGCGTGTTACCAGGAACGGAGGAGACCTACAATTTTCTGCCGATTCCGAACGGCTAATGAGCAGCACTTTTCATGACAAGAGATACTCTTGGAGAATTTGTCAATTCCTCGCAAGAGGCAGTGCACCCCTGAAAAAAAAACTTTCTTGCAGCGGCTCAGAATCGAACTCGAGACCTTCCGCATGACAGTGCAATGCACTAACCATTATGCCAAGGGGTACTGTTCATTTTTAAAATGACTAAAATAATTCCCTTAGTAGTTGGACCTAAAAACAGGATGATATGTGATTCAAGCAAATATTGGTTTATGCTAGAACAAAAATTCTTAGTCGTTGTACTGGTTTCTTAAAAAAATAAGCTTTTATATACAATATTCTTAAAACATTTTTAAGAAAAAATTAAAGTTTTTATTACTGTGCGAATAAAAAATAAATTTCCAAAAACAATATTGAGCCGTTTTTGAGATATCGAATTTTCCAAAAAAAAAATAGATTTTTTTAATTAAAAAATATTTTTTTTTAAGTCTTGCAATGCAATGTTTTTGAGACTTTTTAGGAGCTTTTCTATGAAATTTTTTTTGAAAATTCGAGCATGGGGTTTTCGAAATATTGAATAATAATTCTGAAATTTTTTTTTTAAATCCAAAAAAAAAAATTGAAAATTAGTATTCAAACTTTGGAGGAGCTTCTGAATAAAAACAAATGATTAAAATCGCTTGTTTTCGAGAAAATCAACGACAAAAAAAATGGTTCCAAAGAGGCTACCAAAAATAACCATTTTTTGTAATTTTTTTTTCCACCATTACCTAGCTTTAAATGAAATCTTATGATTTTAAAAAATTTGTGGAACAGTTTTTGAGAAAAAAAATTATTTCGAAAAAAATTGGTATGGCAGGTACCGTTATTTTTGGTCTTAAGAAAAGATAAAAACATGTGGGGGAAAAAATAAAAATACTATCTACCAAGTTTAAGGACAAATCGACCGAGCCGCTTAGGCTGTAGTCGAATAGACAGACAGACAGACGGAATTGTCGGACCCACTTTATTCGTCTTCGCTATCATCGTAATGTCAACTTTGATCAAAATCTCGAGTTCGATTTTTTTTACGAATGCATAACTTGCCTTTTAAAATCTATAAGTCGCAAGTAAAAAGAATTATTTTTTTCGAATTTTGGATTTCTCATAATCGGCATAACGAATTTTAATGAAGTTTTTTTTTATAGAGAAGCTTCTTAAAAGGGTGAAAAACATTGTACTTCAAAACTCCAAAATAAATGTTCTTTGAATTAAAAAAAAAATCATTTTTTTTCTGAAAATTTGATATCTCAAAAACGGGCCAATACTTTTTTTTAAATTTAGCTTTTATTCTTAGAATAATACAAATTTAAATTTGATGTTCCAATTTTTTTTTTATTTTACCTTTTGTTTTTCTTCATTTAATTCAATAAAAACGCATTCTTTTCTTTTTATTTTTTATCTGTATATATATTTCGAGGACTTATTTGCCTCATCATCAGTAGCTAAAAATAAATACATGCATTTTTTATTAACATAAATATATATGAAATTTAATTATATATAAAAATTACCAAAATTATCTTATAGAAAATTATTTGATAAAAAACAGATTGTTATCAAATAATTTTCTATAAGATAATTTTGGTAATTTTTATATATAATTAAATTTCATTTATATTTATGTTAATAAAAAACGCATGTATTTATTTTTAGCTACTAATGATGAGGCAAATAAGTCCTCGAAATATATATACAGATAAAAAATAAAAAGAAAAGAATGCGTTTTTATTGAATTAAATGAAGAAAAACAAAAGGTAAAATAAAATATAATAATATAATTCAGCAAAACAAAAAATCATAATATAATTTTTTTTTATTAAGAATGTGTTAAAAAATATTGGGTAAAATAGAATTTAAAAAACCGCTTGAGAAATCACATGGCATCCTGTTTTTAGCTCCAACTACTAAAACAATGACTAAAATTCATTTAAAAAATGAATTTTATGGTTATAAATATTTTTCTCTAGTAACATTAATTTTTAAAACGTTTGTTCTCTAAGAGCGAGTTCGTGTTATTCAGTCGTGCATTTTATTTTTGTTTAGATTTTGGTAGATCATTTAATAATAAAACGATACAGAAAAAAAACTATTAAAATTCTTGAATCTATTTTCAAAATAATATTTTTCTAGTTAAGTTTTCAAAAAAATATTTAGATTTTTTTAAATTAAAAAAAAAATATTGGTTTCAAAATTTTCGTAGGCAATTTTTGAACTATTTTAAAAGTTTCTGGATACAAAAATGTATCACGGTTTATTTTTGAAAAAAAATAAAAAAAACTGTGTACCTTTAATGACCCTTTTTCGTAACTTAATTCCAAACAAAGTTTTCTCCTAAATTCAATTAGTGTGAGCCAAAAAAATTTATAAAAACGTAATTACAATTACATATGTAAAATTACATTTTTCTGATACTGACCCTTTTTTTCGACATTTCGTTATTGAAAATTACAAAATATGTACATTCATTGAACTCAAAAGAACACCCTTGTTAATAATGTGTGTACACTTACTTTTGATATAACTGTAATTGTGAAAATGAATTCAGGACAATAATATTCCTTTCGTAGAAACAAGTTTTTCTCCTTTTCACTCTGATGGCACTTTAAACAGATTTAATGAAACAAAAAAAAAAAAAAACAATTAAGACAAAATGTCATGCGGGCCTTAAAAATATTTATTGAACATTTTTTCAAAAATTGTGTGACATAGTTTTTGAGAAATAGGAGATATTCGTTGTTTTATTTGTATGCTTTTTATTAAATAAAAAAAAAAAATTGTTTTTAAGTTTCCTCCAATCATGTTTTTTTATTTCTAATTTAAAATCATGAGTACCAAGTTTTAAGAAAATCAAAGCACCCGGTTAGACTTTAACTGACAGGCAAATAGTCAGATTGGCGAAATTCACTTTCGTCGTTTTCTTTACCGTCGTAAGGTCAAGTTAATTTGATCACAATCTCGACTACATAACTTGGCACACAGTACCTGGATATATTTCTTAAGTCAAAACTACCTATGTTATTTATACTTTTTGTTTCGTCACTTTTTTTTACCGATATAGTAGGTAAACAAAATTCAATATTATCTCCGGGACTACAAAACCATTCTTACAAAAAAAAACTTATTTCTTCTGTAATCCCCTAAGCATTTTGTTGTCAAATGTTGACAAAAAAGCTAAGAGTTAGTTATTTGATTAATAATGCCAAGAGAAGGTTGACATAAATAAACTACAATTCTTTTCTAGAGGATTCAAATGTGGGAAACAAAAATATTTTAAAAACACAACAAACATTTTAACATTCAAGAGAATTCGATGTCAAAAATGATTTGTGAGCTTATTCATTCGGGGAACAAAGTTTGTTTTTCAAAATAAAAATAACAAAATACGAAAGACTTTTGTTTTCATAATTAGTTTTTTTTTTTTTTTATAAAAATGCATTTCATAATATGGTCTAAGATTATTTTAGTTTTTCAAACCAAAAGATTGCATGTTTGTAATTCAAAATACTATATTATATTTTTTGTTTGCAGATTTTGAGATAATGAGAATAATTTTAAAGTTAATTTAATTCAACAACAAATTAACACATGCATTTATACAAAGTAAAATAAATACATATACACATATATATTTTTGAAAAATGATATTTTTGTTTGTATTCATGTTAAAATTGAAAAAAAACATGGCCTCAAGTATAAGAGGCTGGCTAATGTATTTTTTTAATTTAATTTTCGTGAGTATACCTTCGCGGTAGCCAAAGTCAATATAGGTTTAAAAATAGGGCGGAATAAAAACTGACGATTGATAATTTCAAACATTTATAGCGAGAATAAAAACAAATATGTAGTTACAAATACCTTTCCTAAGGTATGTATATAATATGTGCTCCCTAATGAGCACTGAATGGGGTTAAAGTTCACATTTTAATTTAATTTTTCATTAGAATCAAATTTTTCGTCAAACATCCTTAAAAGTTTTCCTATAGCTACCGCTTCTCCTGTTTCATTGATTTCTGTTAACACTTTTGCAGATTAGACTTGTGTTAACAACAATGTACCAGTATTCTATTTTGTTTCTAAATTTTGATAGTTTTGCTTCTTAAAAAGCTAACGGTCGGTTCAACTGATTTCGATAATGTTTCTTATGTTAAGGCTGCCAAAAAGTTAAAATAGTTTTGTGTATTCAAATTTTCAAACAATTTTTACTTGCGATATAGGTACTATAGGGCAAGTTCTGCATTTGGAAAAAAAGTCGATATAATGATGATAGCGAAGACAAAATAAGTGGGTCCGGCAATTTCGTCTGTCTGTCAGTATGTTTGTATATCTGTACCTCGATCTACAACCTAAACTACTGGAGATATTTCGTTTAAACTAGGTAATTAAGGGTCTTCGGTGATTCCCTAGAGGAGAAATTTAAATTTTTTTTAGCTCCAAAACTAACGTTTACAGTTGTAAAGTGAAATCTTAATTTTCTTGAAAACGGCTCTACCGATTTTGATACAAAAACTTAGGTGTGCTGTTATTGGCCTGGCTTCCCAAATTTTTATCTTGAAAAATTTTAAGCAAATTTCTTATAAATTCTTATGTAAAAAATTAATTTAATATTAAAACGATTACAAACTTTGTTTGCATAAATTCAAATTTTTCTAGATATCGGATGGCAATTTTATGCATTAGAACATTTTCATCTCATGTTTTATATTTATTTATAAGCAATTTTTAAGCAAGTACGTGCGATCTAGTGGTGCATTTTATTTTATATTTGAAGTGAAAACACTATCAAAACATTCAGAAGCTTCTAAAAAGTTTAAAAAATTGTGCATATCAAAACTTAAAAAAAAAACACAAAAATATTTAGTTTTTCAGAATATTTTTTTGAAGATTTTTTTTTTTTGAAACTTCGGTATCTCAAAAACGCGTTAATAATTTTTACTTGCGACTTATAGCATAGACTACAAGGCAAGTTATGCATTCGGAAAAAAATCGAACTCGAGATTTTGATCAAAGTTGTAATTACGATGATTCTGTCTCTCTGTCTGTCTGTCGGTGCGACTACAGCTTAAACGGCTCGGCCGATTTTTTTTGAAACTTTGTAGATATGTGTTTTGATTTTTTTCCCCCAAACGTTTTTTCTTTTTTTTTAAGACCAAAAATAACGGTACCTACCATACGGTTTTTTTCGAAATTTTATAAATATTTTTTTTCTCAAACTCTGTCCCACAGAATTTAAAAAAAAAAAATTGAAAAATTTCATTCAGTTAAAACTAGGTTACTTACTTACTTAAATTGTTATTTTTCGTAGCCCCCCTGGGTCCATTTTTTTCCTTTTTGATTTTCTCGAAAACGGTGCAGCCGATTTAAATAATTTTTTAAATAAAAGTTTAAATATTATTACATATTCAAATTTTCAAGTTTTTAATTTTTGGATTTAAAAAAAAATTCAAAATTTATTTTGGAATCTCAATATTTCAAAAACCTCAAGATCGATTTTTTCAAACTTGATAAATAAAAGTTCCTTAACATAATCTACCAGATTTGAGAAAAAAAATTGTTTTATCTAAAACTAACGGTACCTTCCATACAAATGTTAAAAAATAGTTTTCGAAAATCGTATTTTTCTCGAAAACGGTTCCGAGAATTTTTCTAAAATTGTTTTTCTTTTGATTAATTTTTACGATCTAAACCCTAATAAAAAAAATGAAATCTAGATAGTACTGACTGTACCTACCATAGAACGATTTTTTTGAATTTTGAATTTCTCATTATCGACATAACGGATTTTAATGAAATTTTTTATAAAGAAGCTCCTAAAAAGTTTAAAAAACATTGCATTTCAAAACTTAAAAAAAAAAATATTTTTTCAATTTTTAGAAAAAAAAGTCGTTTTTTTTTTTTTGGAAAATTCGATTTCTCAAGAACGGCTTAATATTTTTCTTGGAAATTTAACTCTCATTCGTACAATAATAAAAACTTAAAGTTGGCGTACCAAAATTTTTTCTTAAAAATGTTTTAAAAATTTTGTACATACATATGTAAAAGCTATTTTTTTTTTTTTTAAGGAACCACTACAACGTCTTATAATTTTTGTTCTTGCATAAATTCATATTTGCATAGCACTCTGTTTTTATCTCTTACTACTAAAAGAATTTAAAAAATTCATTTTATTCTAGTCTATTACATAGGAGCAAGTTTGTGCGACCCTGTCGTGTATTTTATTTTATGTAAATTACTCTAAACTTAAATCGGCCAAAATCATGAAAGTTCAAAAATACATTTTTTTGTTGTGATTTTCTTATTAGAAAATTGGATTTGGAGTTTAAAATGTTTTCTTTTTTTTTACGAAAAGTTGGTTCTAAATTTATATTCAACCAAAGCTTCTTTTTGCCTTTAAAAAAAAAAACTAACGGCAAGGTTTGTCAACTTCAGCATTGACTATGCTATTTTCCATTACCTTTTTGTAGCTTCGACCTCCTTATAATTGAAATAAAACATCGAATTTACCAATTTGAATTTTCCAAAGCAAAAAATTATTAATCTGATTATTACATTATTTCATTTTCTTCGAAAAATACTTATTGAGCTCGTTTCATAACCTACTTCAAGGAACAACTAAATAGCTCCTTAGAACAACAAACAAATCCAATACCATCCAATGAGCCTCTTATACAAGAATTCAGTTATGTATTCGTATATTTGCTTCTACTCCTATTCAAATATATTTCGTTTTTTTTTGGCTGGTTACCAAGAATAACCCTTAAACTGGTAACTATCGGTATTTAACCATCCTAACAACCTAATTCAACAAAATTAAACCAAAGAACACAGAAAAACCTCGAAACCGGCTGATTTTATGGGATTCCGTAAAAAAGGTAAAACATAACATTCTCCATTTTCGACATAGTCCTCGTCATCGTCGTTGTCGTTCCCGCAAACATTCAGCCTGAAACCCCAAAATGTGCCTCCTAATTCGATACTCCCTTCAGTTCGTTGTTTATAATCTCACTTTTTGTCATGGTAAAGTTATAAGCCTGGCAGAGCTCGGAACCGACAAAAAAAAAAAAAACACAAATCGAAGAAAAATCAGAACAGAGACTGAAATTCGGATTGGCACGACTTTTTGGTGAAATCAACAACCCATCGTCAATCAGTCAGCGAATGAAACTTTTCAAAGTCAAACCGTGTTTTTTTTTTTGTAAAGCGGCCCTGGGCAAGTTTTTCAAAAGTGTTTGTTTTTTTTCGTTCCGGGAATATCTAATTAAAATATGCGCCGCGAATCAAGTTGAGAACGAAAAGTTTTTAATAAATCAATTTTGGTCGCGTCACTGATTCCAAACGGCTTCAAAAAAAAAAAATCGACAACGACGACAAAACGGTGACGACGGAAAGGCAATGAAAAGTTTTTGCAGTTAGCCATTAAAAAAAAAAGTAACCACATTTCAGAGATGAAGTTTCAAGGCATGACATAGGCCATCGACTATGGTGAAAAGTCATATAAATTACTGGGTGTTGAAAATGTAAAAAATGCTGGCACGTTTTAGCTAAAAGTTCGCCATGAATTATTTGACAGGCTCGTTTTTGGGAGGGTTTGTAAGTGGTGGTGGAGCCAGCAGCAGTGTTTTTGGTCTCCAGGGCCGTGTACAAGTTCTGCAAGCACAGTTGTTTCCTGTTTGCCCTGTAACCGGACAAGGTAATGGATGATTTATGTTAAAAATGGAGTTTCAAAATTGTTTATTTTGTTGATGAAACCGAACAAATGATTTATATAACTGAGGAAAATTATACAAACAAAAATATTTAAAAAAAAATTTGGACGAAACTGAATTTTGGATATCTTAAGCATTTCTTAAGAAGTACCCTAAATTTGGATCGAAGCTGAATTTTTGCTGGGGTGAAATTCCGTTTTTTTTTCGATAAAGAAACCCCATTTTTGTTTGGTTTTACGAGTAGCTTATTATTCATTTAAATAAGGTATTTTACGTTATTTCTTTCGGTACTTTTTTTTTATAAAAAATGAAAATAAAGCTATAGAAGCGTATATCTAAAGAGTTTTGAAATTGGCGCGGGTAGGTTCTCAAGGCCTGTGGCGGTCATGTTATTTTGGTGACATCTAAATTAATTGTTATTCTGGTGATGCTAAATTACTGTGGCAAGTGACACGATTAACAGCACTTCCAAATGATAAAACTTTTTATTTATAGTTTGGTGCCCAACGACCAGTTCGGTAATTAATCAGCCAACATTCGTACGTCAAAAGAACGCACGACCGGCCGAGAACATCGCCGCGGTTCTTGAAAGAGTACAGTAAAACCCGAGGCAGTCGATTGCCGCCGTGCACAAGAACGCCGCTTTTCGCAGATTTCAACTTGGAGAATTTTGCGTAAGGACTTTGGCCTTTAATCGTATACAAGATCCAACCAGACATTCCAAGTTAATGGCCATAGTCAACGCCGTTTTTTCACTGACTGGGCTTCGGAGCGTTTGGAAGAGTACCCCAATTTAAGCCGAAAAATCATCTGAAGCAACAAGGCGCTTTTTTTGGATGAATTCACCAACCAACCCAATGTTCACCAGGCGACCAGGTGACACCAGATGCATCCTCAAAAGGTACCTTTGGTTTTTGGGCTGGCGGCGTCATTGGTCCGTATGTTTTCGAAATAGTCTTTGATGAGGTGGTCGCCATCAATGTCGAGCACTAAAGAACGATGATAAATAATTTTGTATGGGCCAAGTTGAACCATGTGGATATAGACGACATGTGTTTTAATGATTACTGACTAAGATTTTAATTAGTGAGGCGCCCCTGTGCCTGACTATCTTAGCAAATATTCGGAATTTTATGTATCTGACTTCATTGGTACAGAAGATAGGGAGGGGTTAAAATCCGCCTGAGTTTGTTCCTGTAAAAAGGGTGTAGTGCCAGAACTTGGCTGGGCACTGCCGTGCCCTTTTACCAGTTCAAAAGGTATTATTTTGAAATACGAATTCAAAGAGACATGAGTAGTCGTTGAACTACAGTTTAATTGTAGTATTTTTAATTTCAATGTCATTCAATTTTGACCATTACTGTTTGTTAGAATGTGATCCAGAAAAAACAGCTGCAGATATTTTTCTTTTTTCTAATCTTATCTCTTTGGAAACAAGATTTTCAAAGGTGCAGTAGCAACGCTAGAAAGCTTTTCTAACCATGCTCTCAAAGCTAAATCTCGCAATTACTTTGCCTTACTGATAGCACTATAACTAATAGATTTTGGCTTGCAATTGTTTTTTTTTTCATTTGTTTCAATGGAATAAACTTTTCAAACAAGTTCTTTAAGGCGATATGTAAAATGAATAATCTTTCGTCTACATCAGTGATAGTATAAAGTGCACTTAGGTCATAAAGATAGGCCTCAGATAAAAGCTCATTCTTATCTACTCCATGAAAATTTTCTATAAAAGAATGCATCATTTAGTGTAGTAGGATTTATTTTAAATGTTCTGTAAATAAATGCGTGTTTAGATACACCATGAATCCAAAACTGATCAGTAAAGTGCACAAGTTAGGTTTACTTACTGCAAAAAAAATTAATGAGATTAGTACTGCCATAGTAAATATCATAGCGCCTTGGTTGGAAATTGTGCGTAATAGCTAAACCATGGTTATTTAAAATAGGTACACACGAGACAAAAGTTTGGTTTTAAAGGTTTCTGTTGAAGTCACACACATTAAAATTACATTTTCGTATTAAGAAAATAGTTCAGCAAGTACATCTTCCAAGTTGTTTATGTCCCCAGATGGAACATACACAACACCAATAAGAGTTTTGATTTTATTAAAATTAAACTCGCAGAAAAAGCACTACAATATCACTTGCACTAATAGCCTTAATTAATTTGCATTTGATTCGATTTGATACAAAAAGAGCAACACCACCACCCCTTCCAGTTATATCTATAACTCCTAACTGGATAATAGCAAGGAATTTCAATTGCCTTATCAGAAACATATTCTTTAAGCCATGTTTCAGAGACTCGTATAACAATAAGGTAGAATCCCTCAAGGATGGATCTTATTTCTTATTTTCTTAATTAAGTTGTTGGCTCAGGTGGTAAGTCGTTCCGTCTTAAATTCCCTGTTCGTAACTACATACGTGGGTTCGAATCTCACCAAGAACATATTTTTTTTTTTTTTTTTTTTTTTTTTTTTTTTTTTTTTTTTTTTTTTTTTTTTTTTTTTTTTTCTATCTATAAAAACTTTGTATTAAATTTTTTTTTCTAATTTTTATTCCCTAATTTTTTTTTTTTTTCTTAATTTTTAATTTAAAAAAAATCTTAATTTTAATTTTGTTTTTAAACTCTTTTTTCACTTTTATTATAATGGATTGCTCTTCTGAAAAGTGTATCGACACCAAGATTGGTGCGCAAACTTTCCCATGTTTTGGTCCTTGCGGTAAATTTTTCCACGCAAAGTGTGTTGGAATTCCCATCTTGACCATTGAGAAAGTTAATAAGTGCGAAGGTGTTTATTGGTTTTGTAAGACCTGCCGAAAAATTTCAATCTCTTCATTAGCTTTCAAAATGTCGGCTTATAAAGCTTACATACTAAAGCTATCCAACAGTTTTGATAGTCTGTTAACTACCTTTCAGTCAACTGTCGCAAATTTACAACTGTACGAAGACCCAATCAATTGGTCTGATGCTTCTACCTCTACCGATAGTAAGATAACGAATTATAATGACTCCGTTTCCTTGCCAGCTATTGCCCTTGAAAGTAATGATGATCAATTGCTTATTAATAAACCAGCCACTTCTTCTGGTAATAAAAAACCAAAAAACAAAAAACGCTCTAGGTCAGTTAGTCCTTTCAAAGAAAATCCATCCAAAAAGAAACCTACATCTATAAAATCACCAAGATCTGAGTTACTGAATGAATTGCCATCTACGTCTGCTTCTAGTACTATTGATAGTCCAAGAACCATCTCAAATGCTCCCATAGTTAATAATGAGCCTCCTATTATCGTTTCAAATGTCCCCATAATTAACATCGAACCATCTATTATCATTTCAAATGCTCCCATAGTTAACATCGAACCTCCTATTATCAAAAACCGCCTCTCTGCTTTGCCTAAACCGAAAGAAATCTACGTCTCACGTCTTCAGCCGGAAACTTCAATCAAAGACATAGTCGACCATTTAAAAGACTTCGACATTGATGTTAAAAAACTTAAATGCCAAAAGATTAATAAAGAATGTAGTCCGTTTGCGTCCTTCAAACTAACAACGGAATTTTGTTTGTATGAAAAGATAATGTGTTCTGAACTCTGGCCTGAAAATGTCATTGTAAGAGAATTTAAACCTAAGACCTCGCAAGTTAAAAATGTACTAAAACCTTCAAAAAACTAGATCGCCTGTCCCTTTACTACCAAAATGTGAGGGGACTTCGGTCGAAAACTCAAAAATTTCTTTTAGCATCTCATGCATCTGATTTCGATGTAATTGTGTTAACAGAAACTTGGCTGAACTCAACATTTCTAAATAATGAACTATTTTCCACAGATTTTGTGGTGTACCGTAAAGATAGATATTCTGATCCCTTAGCTTCCGTGGGTGGTGGAATTATCATTGCTGTGCGAAGCGTTTTTCATAGCTGTATATTTCCAATCCCTAATACTGACTCAGTTGATATTATTTGTGTTAAAGTATGTATCGGAAATAAATTCCTTTACATAATAAATATGTACATCCCTCCAAAAAGCCCATTGGAAATATATAATATTGCTTCAAATGCCATTAACTATATTTCTGATACTTGCGATCCTCTTGACGACGTTCTTCTTGCAGGAGACTTTAATCTTCCTGACCTAGAATGGACTCTTTCTGATGACGAAATATGTTTAATACCCACTAACGTCTCTTCTCCGCAGGAAGCGTTTGTTGACAATGTGATATCTTGTGACTTACAGCAAGTGAGCTGTATAAAAAATAGTATTTCTCGACAGTTAGATCTGATATTCGTTACTAACCCTTGTAATTGTGTTGTTGAACTATGTCCAATTCCCATGTCGAAAGTTGATAGCTACCATCCCCCACTTTCTGTTTTGATTTCCCATCCTCACAAAACTGATTATGACTTTGATAGTGGCTCTCTTGAATTTGACTTCAAGAAAACGAACTTCCCTTTACTCAATGAACTAATTACAAACATTGACTTTGACTTACTTTTGAATGGGAGCATTGATGTGATGGTTTCCAATTTCTACTTAATAATAATAATAATAATAATAATAATAATCAATCTTTATTGTTTTCGTTTAATGTAGTACATAATAAAAACTTAGAACATACATAAAGATTTACATGCATGGCTCATAGGCCGTCTGCCGGTTAGTTTTCAACTATTAACATTGTGAGAGAAAAATAAAAAAAAAAAATACAAAAATTAGGAATTATATAAAAAAGCTAAAGATTAATTGTTATACAAACAAAAAAAAATCAGCAAAGACAAAGAAAATGCCAGAATTACTTGGTGTATAGAATAATTGGAACAGAAATTCTGAGATAATTATATAGGTATATGTAATATGTTTCACAAATTCAAATTGCAAAAAAAAACAAAAAAAAAATAATTGGCTTTTAGTTTAGCTAAAACGAAATAATTTATATGTAGTTGATTATGAAAAGATAGATAAAAATTATTAACATAATAATCTAAACATAATTATATTATACACTTCTAAAGCTTTTAGTTTAGCTAAAACAAAAAAAGGGGGTAAAATAAAGACTTGCAATATCAATGGTGTTGGGCTTTTAGTTTAGCTAAAACAAAATTATACAGTTCTTACAATGAACTAAAGAAAATTGACATATGTATTTCTATATGAAATTGCATGTGAGGTAAACCGAATGAGTAGCCTCCAGCCACATTCTCCATTTAGAACACTAAGACATTCTCCTATAGATAAAAAACTTTTATTAAAATGCAATCGTCTAATTTCCTGCAAGATTGGACATACCGCCAGGAAATGAAAGATGTTTTCAGTTTGATTCAGGTTGCACAATGTACAAAGGGGATCAGAATCAGTCCTGTGTGGCCTATAGTTGAGCGCCAGCATCTCCGTGCGAGCCATAAAAATCAGTCTCATCTCCCTTACGGTGAATTCATCCCTAAAGTAATTTGCTGCCTTCAAACTGAGGTTGAGTTTACTGTATATTGTCCTCGACACAGACTCCCTCGCCCTAACAAGACAGCTCTGGAACATTTGTTCATCGATGATGGAAATGCACTCGTAGAGAGTATTCCTCCAAAGGTCTGGGCTATCCACAGAAAGGCTCAAGGGAAAGTTGTGTGCCGAGGCCAACTCATACCAGTCCCTGAAAGGTGTGTACTGACACCTTAATGAAACTAAGAGAATCCTCTTTTGCAGATTATCGTTCGATCTTTGCATTACCTTGATGAGATAGTCTGCATTTGCCTTTAAACTCTTTATAAAAATAGGGGGCAGTCCCGATTCGACGTGTATTGCATACGTCGGTGTGCTTGATGGTAGCCTAAATACACGCTTAAAAAAATATCTTTGGACAGCTTCAATTTTTTCCAGTTGCTTGTATCCATAAACTTCAATGCCATAACAAAGACAGCTCTTTATGGTTGCATCAAACACTTTAAACTTAGAAGCTGGATCTACATGTTTGTTATTAAAGAAATTTGACCACATACAGTTTATTGCTGCTTTTGCTGCACTTACTTTATTTTTTATGTGAGCACCAAGATTTAAGTTGTGAGTTAGTGTAAAACCTAGATATTTGAATTCTTTCACAACTTCAATATTAGAGCCTTCGAGGGTCCAGGTACGGTCATTTCTAGCACTTCGATTTTGGGATCTAAAAACCATTATTTTAGACTTCTCTGTATTGATTTTCAAGTCCCACATATCACAAAATAGTTTGAGCTTGTTTATTTGAAGCTGAAGTGTGGCTGCATTATCCGATAAAATAACTAAATCATCCGCATAAAGCAAGACTTTAATAAATAGATCTCCAAAAATAACGCCACCAGGGATATGATCTTCAATATCATTTATAAAGAGTGAAAAGATTAAAGGACTTAAAACGCAACCCTGTGGTACACCCGCATCTGATCTAAACTGTTTCGATTTTTCACAGCCATTTGAAACCACAGCAGTCATATTTGAAAGGAGTTGTTCATAATTTCTACTTAAGTATCTTTGAATGTTTCATTGCATCTGTACCTGTAAAAAAATCGAGACACTCGGCCCTAACAACACCCCCCTGGTACACTCATGAGCTTCGTAGTCTACGTAACTTAAGAAATAGAACATGGAAAAAGTACCTAATATCTAATAAATTGGATGATTACAATAGTTATTTATCATTATATCAAGAATTCCAATCATTATGCAGAATCCTCTATGATTGTTATATGTTAAAAATGCGGTCTTCACTTCTTGTTAACCCTAAACTTTTTTGGAAATTTGTTAATAGCAAGAAAAAATCTGACGGATATCCATCTACTATGAAGTACTTGGATGAAACCAACAAAAACCCTCTTGTTATTTGCAATATGTTTTCTTCCTTCTTTAAACTATCGTTTTGTGATGATGATTTTGAACCTTGTGAGAGTAATTTTACTCATTTGAATAGCTTTTCTCAAAGCTCAATGAGTGATATTGTTATCACAGTTGAGGATGTATTAGACCATCGGGCTTAGACCACGACACGTCCAGTGGACCTGATGGAATTCCGGCGTATATTTTAAAAAATTGTTGCAAACCTCTGGCAAGACCCCTAACGTTTTTATTTCAAAACTCCCTAAAACAAGCTGTTTTCCCTAAAATTTGGAAAAATTCATTCATTATACCAATTCACAAAAAAGGAAATCGCGATGATATTTCTAATTATAGACCAATAGCCAAACTTTCTTGCTTACAGAAACTATTCGAAGCTATCATATTTAAGAGTTTTTATTTCAGCTGCAAACCTTTCCTCGTGAGCGAACAACATGGGTTTATGAAAAAGAAATCTACTGTTACTAATCTCGTTGAATTCACGTCGTTTACAAATAAAACTATCGAGGATGGTCATCAAGTTGACTGTATTTATACAGATTTCAGTAAGGCCTTCGACAAGTTGTCTCATAATCTAATTTTATTTAAGCTTTCATCTCTTGGATTCCCTTCTGCATTCGTTCAATGGATCAGGTCTTATTTGAAGGGAAGGACATACCAAGTTCTTTTTAGAGGAATCGTTTCTGATCCAATTAATGCTGACTCTGGTGTTCCACAAGGTAGTCACCTTGGTCCACTTCTTTTCATAGTATCAATCAATGATGTCATTTCAATTGTAAAATCATGTAGGGTTCTTATCTACGCAGATGATATCAAATTATTTAAAATCATCAGAAGCCAATCCGATTGTGTTTCTCTTCAAAATGACATAAATATGTTTTCTGAATGGTGCTCATATAACAATCTTTTTCTAAATGTTTCAAAGTGCCAATCAATGTCCTTCTTTAGAAGAAAAAACCCAATATGTTACAATTACAGCATTAATCAAGCCATTCTAAGTAAGGTAGAAACAACATGCGACCTGGGCGTTCACTTCTCGCAAAATCTAGACTTTTCACTCCACATTGAGAAAATTGTCAGTAAAGCAAACTCAATGCTTGGATTTATTAAGCGTTGGAGTAAGGAATTTTCTTGTAGTCTTATAACATCTTCGTTGTACAACACCTTTGTTCGTCCCCAATTAGAATATGCTAGTTCTGTATGGTCGCCACTTTACTCAATACACGTTGATCGAATCGAATCTGTCCAACGTAAATATGTACGCTTCGCATTAAGTCATCTTAATTGGAGTGACCCAAATCATCTTCCTCCATACAGCAGTCGCCTTCTTCTTTTAAACATGAATTCTCTAGAAAAACGCCGGAAAGTCAGCGATGTTATGTTTTTACACCAGCTCTTGGTTGGTTCCATAGATTCACCGGTTCTTCTAGAACAAATTCATTTTAAAGCTAGAAGCCACAGTTCTCGGAACTCTGAAATTTTTCATATAGACTTCCACCGTACCAATTATGGTCTCAATGAGCCTTTGACACGTATGAAACATGAGGCTAATATAAACCATGATGTTTTCGATTTAAGTTACTCAAAGCTTACACTTAAGCACAGGTTGTATGGGCATTCTCATTAAGTATTGGAAACTACTCGTAACGTTATTGTTTTTATAGCAAGTAGTATTTGACTTGTAGTTATTTTTGTAGCTACAGATAGTAGATTAATACTTATTATTTCTTTGTTTGTCATATTTGATCGTTTTTTAGTAGAGTGTTAGGCTATATGTATGTATATTTATTTACTAACAACTAACACCACGCTAAATGATGACTGTGACAAGCTGATGTTTCCCAGTATCTAAAGGTGAAAAAACCCGAAGAGAAAAGAAATATTGTTACAAATGCTTGTATTAAGCAGTACTGATGGCGTTTATTTCTTCCAGCTTTGGTGACTTCGAAGAAGGTTTAAGACTTTGACTATTAAAATGCCCGATATTAATAACATCACTTTTATCTTCAAGTTTATGCTTAAGGATTAAATTATTGTTAGCTGATCTTCCCAATTGAATATTACTATCCATATTCATAAGAAAAAAACTGTTAGTACGAGGGAGAAACGAAGGAAAGCAAAAAAAGACCAAAAAAGTTAATAAAAATAATTTGATTTGGGTTGGGCCCATTTGGGGTGACTTTTCACCAATTTTCCCAAACTTGAGTAAGTTCTGCCAAGCAATCGTATATTTTTACCGATCACTTTAAGCAGAACAAAGAAAAGTTGATAGACAAGATTGACTATCAAAACAGTGACAGTGAACTATCGCCTTACACCAGTCCACCCCTGTATTTCATTGGGATACAAATTTATTTATTTTTTGATTTAAAATCAATTGAGCCAATCTACCATTTTTTATTTTTTTTATTTATTAGTGAATTTGTATAGAAATAACATAAGACTTTAAGCAGTCCATATACATATAATAAGTCAATGATTTTACATAATATATGTATCTCTACAATAGTAAATCAGTCTTTTTTTGCTTTCCAAATTGTCAGTTTATATTTTATGGGAATAAATGAAATATACGATTCTGTATAAGCTAATTTGAACTTGCAATTCCTGATCTTTATTATGAGGCGCGTTTCGGTAAAACTTATAACCAGCCTAGCAATTAAAAGCGAATAAAACGGTTATGCTCAATTTTATCTGAAAATTAAAATAAATGAAATCGTGCCTATCATTTTTTTAGTCAGGAAACTTCTTTCAAAAGAACTCATCCAAATTTAGAGACAGATCTGTCAAATAATTTTATAGTGGCTTCCAGTGCGTCAATCGAAACGGGCTTATCGCTATAGGCATGAGCCTTACCATAGCCCCACAAAAAATAGTCTAAAGGCAGTTTTTCTTGTTCACGTATCCATTCAACCAGATATGAGCTTCGTCGCTGAGCACTATTTTTCGTTAAAAAGGTGGATCTTCGGCCAACTTTTCAAGAGCCCATTCACCAAATATTCGGCGTTGTGGTAGGTCGTTCGGCCTTAATTCTTGCACCAGCTGTATTTTGAAAGGCTTCCCACCTAAATTCTTCCGCAAAATTTTCCACATAGTGAAGTAACAGAGGCCAAATTGCTGCGAACGGCCGGCCGGCGCACATTGGACCAATGATAAAATTCATCTCAAAAATGGTTTGGTGAATTTCTTAATTTGAAAAATCTAATGATGGGATTATATACTAGAAATAGGGTTCTTCCAAACACAGTAAATTTTTTGTATCTTACTTTTGTTCTAGGTACCTAAAATTACCGTTAAAAATGACATTTCGATATTTTTATTTTTTAGAATTATTAGAAGTGAGAGTTTGAAGTCAATTATTTCTTATTTGTTTGGACAGAATGTATAAGTATTATGAATTTTTGAAAAGCCCAAGCCCTCTTCTTTACATAACAGTTATATTTTTTTCTAATTAAGTTCACCAGTAAATTAATACAAAAAAATGAGTAAGTTGCAGTATCTTTTTCATTTATTTATTTATTTTTTTTTTTTTTATAATTTGTTTTCAATTGAAGTTTTCTCTATTAGCTCCGGCTGCCTCTGTTTAGTTAATGGCTGTTTTGTATTCTAAAAATATTCTAAATTTGGAAGAAAAAATAAAAACTTTCGCATTTTCATGCATTTTTGTTTAAGAAGAAAAAACGTATGATGAGAAGGAAAAATAAGTTTGTAGAATAAAAATTCGTATTCTTATAACTTTAGTTGTAAGTGATAAAAAAATTAAAATTTACCAAAAATGTTGTACCTTTATTGATGCACATAAATGTGTATTCCAAAAAGTTTTAGACCATTATTTTATTACTTTTAGCTCAAAATTTAAAAACAAATGTTATTTTTTGTCAAAAGTTAAAAAATATAACTGTTAAAACATGTGCAACACATTTTCATAAACATCATATAAGTGACTATGTTTCCACAAAATTTATAACTTTTTATCAGTTATTTCCAATATTATTAAAATTCAAAATTTTATTTTTAGAATAAAATATTTTTTGTTTTCCAATTTTAAACTTCCTTACACATATTTATATTTAAAAAAATCATCATTAAATAAAAATAAATGCCAAGCATTTGAGGGTGGGAGGGTGTGTGTGGGGTATGTTGCATATAATACAAATGTAGGTACATAGGTATAAATAACACAAAACAGAAGAAGACAAAAAGTTAACAGTTCACAAAGAGAACTGCATACAATATGGAAACTGAATCGTAAACAATACCAAAAGTGATAGATGATAGAGTTTGCATGGGACAGCCAAATTGCTGTTGTAACATTAATCAATCAAGAGGCAAAATTCATAGATAATGTAATGAGATGATTACTTTTATTCTCAATAAAGCGTTTGAAGGATTCGGATTAAATTAAAAAAAAGGATCAAAGTGAGAGAATTTATTTGCAAGGAAATGTTCAAGATCAGCTTCGAACGAAGATGTTCTACACACTTTATTATATACATACATCTGATCCGCATATACATATCTAGTCTGGGAAAACCAAGAACAAAAAATGATACCAAAGCATTGTTTGACGAGGCTAAACTTTTAGACTTTAATTAATATACCTAGTAATAAGGTGTACTTTTGAATTCCTTTTTTTTTGTCTTAAGGGCGAAAAACTTTCATATATCAAAAAGGGGCGTGGCAGTACACGGATTTTATTAAAACTAAATAACACTTTTCAGAAACTCACTTCTACATATAAAACTTAATTTAAAAAATGCCTGCTCTTAATGAACTTTAAGATAAAAATAAAAAAAAAGGGGAGTGAAAGTAGGCGGGAAATCGGGCAGAAAAAATATACATGCGATGTCTTAAGTTTAAAAAACCTCAAATACAAATTTTCGGCTTCCTGTTCACTAAAAATAAGAAAATAACAAAAATAAGAAAAATATGGTAAAAGAAAAAATCTGTACAAATTTCATCCAAATTGTTGCAATAATTCTTGCTCCAACTAATTTTGCCCATATAAATTAAACAAAATCTACAAATTTGTTATTTTATTTTATAAAAAAAAAAATAAAATAATTTATTTCTATTTAAAACGTTTTAATATTTTAAATTCTTGGTTATACAAGTATAAGTGTGCAAAATTTCAAATATTGAGAAACGAAAAAGTTATGGATTTTTGAGATGGTTTGCACCATTTGGTCCCATAGTGCTGCGGCGCCGAATCGATAAAATTCACGGTCATCGCTAACACTGGCCGACACAGCTGCGATATTTTATTCAGTTCGCACTCTACGTAAGCGTGTTGGTGGTTTAATGTCTAACAATGTAAATTTGCTGCGAAATTTAGTCACAATAGCCCGAATAGCCGCCTCAGAAGGTCGATTAAACTGACCATAAAATGGAAGAAGCCGCGATGAACTTTCTTAACAGAGTACGCATTTTGATAATAAAATTCAATAATTTGCGAGCGTTGCTCGTTTGTAAGACGATTAATGGTTAAATTATAGACCAAACTGAAGATGTATGACAGTGACACAAAACACGAAACGTGCTTGAGCTGTCAAAACCAGTGTTGCCAAAAAGAAAATAGCAAAAAAAATCACCCATAAATATCATCACACAGACCAAACAAGCAATTGATAAATACTCGTATTATGGGAAGTCTTCACTAACAACCAGAACCATTCACCTCTGGTTTTCATAATTTCGGTACGGTCATTCCAGCACAAGTGGCACCGAACGTTTTGGTTTCCAAATTGAGATCACCACACCAGAAACGGACGGTAGAATCCGCGCTTGACAAGCGACGATAGATGAGTAAAGGTGTGTGAAGTTGAAGAGGCCATAGGCTTATCATATGGATTAGTGATTTCTATTTTAAATAAATATTTGGGCATGAAAAAAAAACTTTCGGCAAGATGAGTTCCGAGTTTGCTCACAACCGATAACATAAGCAATTGTTTAAGAATTTAGAAATAATGTTTGGTGATGCTCAAGAAAATTTCGATCGAGTTTTTGCGCCGTTTCGTAGCCGTGAATGAAACATGGAATCACCACAACACAAAAGAGTCAAATGAACAGTCGAAACAATGGACTTCTCCTGGTGAAGCGAATCCGAGGAATGCCAATATTGATTTGTTAACAAACAAGATCATGGTGGTAGTTTTTTGGAATGCGTGGGGCATCATTCGCATCGATTGTATTGAAAAGGCTAAACGATAAACGCACCGGAGAAAGAAAACAATTCTTTTCCAACCAGAACTACGTACCGGTGCACAACTCCGCAGTCCTAGTAACGAAATTGCAAGAGTTAGGTTACGAACTTCATCCAGCATATTTCCCAGATTTATCCCCTGGAGAATATTTCTTCTTTCGATATTTGGGTCGAATGAGAGGTTATCAGTGAAACAAACTCCTTTTTTGAGGGGCTCATTATTATTACTATTAGTTTTGATGGAATCAAAAAATTGAAGAATGAAGTGCATTGACTTAAAAGGAGAGTTAATATTTAGAAAAAAAAATGTTTTAGCCCGAAAAATGTGTTTAACTTTTCATTTTTACTGACGTATTGACCCACCCTTGTATTCACTCTTTTCTTAATTTCAAATTCGGTGATCAAACTAAATTGATGAATTGAATTTTTCTACAATTTAATTAAGCGCCATCTGAACTCTCAACATTTGAACAGTTTATATTCAATTTATGATCACTCTTATTAATGATCTTAATTCTACTTACTTTTAGTTTTGTTGTTAGTTCTTATCTTGGTTTTCTCACCTCAAAATCAAATATTTATATTTTTTAATAAGTTATTCAAGTTTATAAGAAGCTTTCTTTGACAAACATCTAAATTCTAAGATAATATCTGAGGTTATGTTTTGTAATATAAAAATTAACTTCACAATTTGGAGAGATTATATTTTTACCATTTCTTGAGTTTTATAGCGTATTTTACCTTCCTGTCACTATTAGAAACAAATTAATGTTTAACCTATGTTTCTTTGGGAATGTAACTCCTCACTGTCTGGGAATCAGAATATTTATTCTTGACGCAGGACATGTTTGACAATGATTGTCATGAATTGTTTTGTTTCTCCCTTTCTGCATTAATATAGATTACGAGTATAGTTGTCAGTCTCAGTATTTTATTTCTTCGTGTGTTAAGTATTTGTATGTCTACCAAAAACAAACTATAAGGGCTGAAGTGCATGTATGTATGTATAAGATATTTAGTAGGGTGTGTCAAAGTGCTCAACTATGGTATTTTCAAATGTAATAGCTTTTTAAAGTTGCATTGCTTATCAAAATTAAATCCTGCGTTTACAATTTTCATTTTAATTAATATCTTTGGCTCCCTCAAAAATAGGATGAACTCCAAAAAAATTTGATTTTTCGAGATTTTTGAAAAAGGTGTTGTTTTAAATTGCACCGTGTGGATATAAAAAAATTATATAAAATATTTTTAGGCTTTCAAGTCAAAGATAATTGCAAGGAAAAACTTTTAAGCTTTATATTTGTTTAAATTGGACACTTGGTAAAGAAGATATGAAATAATAAAAGAAGGAAGAAAAATCATTTTTTTATGTAAAATCGTTTTTCTTTTTTTTCAAAAAAAAATTCTTAAAAATCAACGGAACCACCTACAATATCGTGGTATATCTTTTTGTAAAGACAAAAATTCTTTCTGTATTTTGTTAATTTTTTTTTTAGTATACGTAAAAAAAAAAAAAAAAATTTACTGTAAATTAAATTTTTTTTTTCAACTTCAACCCATTTGAGCGAGCCAAAGACGAACGATATCTTATTTTTTTTTTACATGTTCTTAAACCTCTGACCCTAATACAACATTTGAGCACTATTACATTTAAAAATAAGAGTACTTTTTTGCTGCCATACAAAAGTGACACACCCTAATATTTAGGTATTCTGACACATGGAAAGTCTGATGCGTGTTTGATTCAATACTTAGACATTGTATACAGGGTGGTTCTAATAAAAAGCGAGAATATATTTTATGTAGGATGAGTTGAAACATTAAAATATTTTTTTTTTGATCAAAGGAAAGGCTTGTTGAAAAATTGCTTAATTTTTGCTTAACTTTTCTTAATTTGAAGCTAGAAGATGAAGTTAGTCGATTATTTCATACATACGTAACAATGAAAAACTTTGAAGTAGGTAATCCTGGTTTTTTGTTATTGTGCGTGTACTAAAAAGATTATGACTATCCTTAAAATGTTTGAGCACAGTGCGAGCGTTTGGGAAAGTTGAAGAGGTGATAACATTGCACATTGGTTTTGAATGTCTAAACGTCATAACAGGTTACAAATATTTTGGGCCGCGTTAAACATTCTACATTCTTGGAGTGCAGCTAAGGATATCACCTCTTGATAAGAAGTTCCAAGGTGGTTATGGCACAATCCACACAAAACATAACGTGCTAAATATTTTAAATATTCTATTTTTGAAACGGATATAGATTCGACTATTTCGAGCAGCAACAGATGACACTTTCGTCAAATGTTTCAAACTGTTCAATCTATTAAAAACATTTGTAAACATATTTTTTTATATTTTGTACCCACTCAAAGGAGTTATGATTCCCTTATAATGTTATGCTGTAACACAGTGCCAGCGTTTATGTAAAGCGGAGAAGATTATAAAGGAGATGTCGATGCACATTGGTCTTGAAAGCTTACACATCACAATGAGGGAGAAAATCGAGAAAGGCAAAGTATTCCCCATTCTAGAAGTGCGGTTAAAGGAAGAACCTCTATATTTGACAGTACGTTCGTTGGTCGTAGGAAAAATTACGACTTCAGTTTTCCAAAAAATTGAAAAAATAAGCGTCAAAAACTTTTGAAATCTATAAGAATTATGAACTTTTGAAAACAAATTTGTTTAGTATTTTTTTTTCTAGGTTCAATGGTTGTATGGCAGCTACCATAAGTTTGGTAGTTAAAAACTTTTCAAGTTTTCCTCATCGAAATCTCAAAAGACTCTTACTACCGAGTTTGAAGAAAATATGAAAAATCTTATTTATCTCGAAAACTTTTCTAACGATTTCGATAAAACAACTATGTATAGGTACTATTGAAGGTGGTGAACATTTTGTTAGCATTTTTTTTCAGAAATCGGATGGTATCCTATTTTTTGAACTCAAACTATTTAAGGAAATGTTAAATTAATTTAAGCAACTAATTTTTACAAAGGGCACAGTAGTGCCCATCAGTCAAGTTCGCGGCACTACATCCTTTTTACAGGAATAAACTCACACAATTTTCACCCCTTCTAACATCAGTACCAATGAAGTCAGAAACTTCAAATTCACAGTATTTGCTTAGCTTATCAAACACGACGCCTCAATAAATTTCAACTCTTTAACATTAGTGGTTTCGGAGATATAGGGCTTCAAAAATCGCTAAAACCATAACTGACTACACTCACTGACGGATTATCAAAATGAGAGATCACTTCCCGTTCCCGACACCGTAGAACCTCGTAATTTCGCACAAGGGTACGTCTTTTAATGCATAGGAAAAAATCGAAAGTTTCCCATTTTTGACTTTTTTTGTAGAGCGGTGGGCCTTCCTCATGGTTTATTGTCTTTTATAACATATATGTATGTATGTTTGTATATAGATACATATATGAATATAAGAAAACTCCCTTACAAAATTATCTTGATACATGGTCGTTGTTCGTATTTAGAATTCCACGCCACTTAGCTTCACTGATGTCTTTCGAAATTTTCACCTGGCAAACTAAAATCTATTGCAAAAAGGAGTGAAATCAACAAGCCATAAGTGACGATACGTTAGGGGTAGGCCCGTAAACCTCTCATATTTCACCTGTAGTTCAAACAAGTTATGAATCCGAAATGGCACAATGCATCACTAATTGGGTCACCTTACTCCTAGCTAAATTTCTCATTTCTGTCATTTCTACCTACAGAGCTCATAACAAATATTTAATATTTATGTACTCCGCCCCTATACATATTTGATTTCAAAATGTGCACAAACAAATACATACAAAAGCACTTGTTATAAAAATCTTTTTTACGGATTTAGAGAGGTTCTTCAACTTAATACCATTGAATGTCTCTACAAATATGTTAATCCGGTTTTATTTTCTCAAATATACTTTTTTTACTCCTGTGGCGTTTTGACATCATAAGAACTTGAGCGGGTGGTAAGTTGAAAAACAAATCGTAGGTTGCATGCAAGTACATACATGAGTCTTGAGTACATACTATGTGTATCCGAGAGCTGAAAACAAATATGTATTCTTATTATGTATAAATAAAAATGACGTTCGAAAAAGGCGCTAGAGGGGTTATTCTAGGGAAATATTTTTTAAATACTGACGATAGCAAAAGTTGGCGAAACAATCTGAGTAAACCAGCATACACTTGAACTAGTGAAATAATTTAACTACTTTGGTCTCTAGTAAAATTCTACAACTATAATTTGGTCTGCTCGAATCCAACCATCAAGGTTCTTCTTAGCAAAAACCACTTCGGCAGCATTTAAGTTAAAAGCCTTAAAAAGAACTTTTAACTCAGTATGGGAGAAAGGTTAATGTCGGATACGTAGGCACAAATATAGTTGGTAGACTTTACTTGCGCTGGAAGAATGGTGTGTACAAGGTCGACAGTAGCATTGGAGTGGAGACTAGTTGAAAAATACAGGAGTTTGATTTCGGTTGTAGTGAAGGTTACATTTTCATTACATAATTTGTTTTTTTTTTTTTTTTGTGTAATCATATTTTTCTCAAATTTTAAGCCGCTTTTATGCAGCAATAACTCTTAAAGCCGATATAAGGTTAAATACAAACTGGGTTTTTTCTTAAATTCAAAAATTTTAATTAAGAAAATTTAAAGTTATAACTTTTCATATCGTCCAATCAATTTTCAAATTTTCTTATATTTATTTTAAAACGTATAACTTTTAAAGGACAGAAATAAAGGGTTTTCCAATCGGAATATCTTAACTTTGATAGGTAAGTGCGGTCATTTTGTTGAATCTACATCTGTCAAACTAGTTGTCATTTATTGAGGGTTATATCGTTCATCAAAATGTGCAAATGATTAAATTGTTTTAGGAAATTGGATCTTCTGTTCGAGCAACATTTCGGGTACTTCGTCGAAAAAAATTATATTTAGCAACGAGGCCCATTTCTGTATTAATGGGTTCGGTTTCATGCGAATTTGTTGAATATGGACCGACCACAATTTACACGAGATCCATTAAATTGCAATGCATTTAAAGAATTTCACTGTTTGGTGTGGATTTTTAGCAGGCAGCATCATCGGTTCATATTTCTTTGAGAAAGACGTTGGTACGATAGAAGCAGGGTAAAACATTTCACATTCGTGTAGTGCGGCTAATGAAAGATTCTCTGAACTTAACAGTACGACCGGAGCTGGGCTGAAGGGTAAACTGATGAGCATTTCCTGAAGCGCGAGTATTACGGTTGAATTGTTTGAGGGGAGGAATGCTATTTCAGTAAAACACTGTTTATTAAAATAACTGTAAGATAATGGCAAATAGAAAACAGTCGTTCCGTATACTGCTTTCACCTATCATTTTTTAAGCTCTTGTTGCATTATTTCTAAGAAAAATGGATTATTGGCGCACCTGTCAAAATATATCGGAAATATACTCAAGTTTTGGGGGAACATAGGCTTGATAGATTACGACCATATCAGAAGTGGTGAAAAATTTCTTGCAACGCCGAAGGAAATCTAAGCACTTAGAAGCGCTTTCGGCTACGTCGAATTTGTGGTGCAAGTGCCATTCTTTGATAATGGCATAGGTGGTATATTTCGATCGGCCGACAGTAAACAGCTTCGTGTTTTCGAAGTATTAAATTTCACGCGGTTGGTAGTACCCCATTGTATAATGCTGTTTAGATCGGAATCTAATGACCTTAGCATACACTGCCGTTTCTGTTCCACAAGCCAAAGAACAGGGTTGTGAGTCTGGAAATAAATATGAAAATCTAAAGGTGCTGTCGACAGCGAAACAATGAAGTGGATTAAAAGTTTTAGACGAAAGATCATTTATGAAGATAAGGAAGAGTGTCGGAGACAAAACGGAGCCTTGAGGCACATAAGCATTTATTTTAGGAATATGAGACTTAAAACCGTCCAACACTGCTTATTTTGAGCAGTCCCAAAGGTACTTTGTAATCCAACGAAGAACAGAATCTTCGATACCAAATACACGCATTTTCGATACAAGAGCTTCGTGCCAAACCCTATCAAATGGTTTAGAAATATCAAGAGCAATTAACTTTGTTTCCCCAAAATTACGAGTATGTAAGAATTAGTTCCACTTTTCATCATCATCAGACCACCAGTGGACCTATTACTAAGAAATCCATATTGTCGGTCATTTAAGAGCTTTCGTTTTTCGAGATATTTCTTAAGTTGATATTTATTGATCAACGTTTTCGTGACCTTGGAAAGAACGGACATTAGTGAAATTCGTCGATAATTGGAGGGAAAAGAAGTTTCGACATTTTTGGAGACCGGCTTGACAGATGCCATTTTCTATCGACTCGTAAAGATAACCAAAGAGTTTGACAGATGGAAAAGCTTACACAATGGTTTTGCCAGCATAGAAGAATACCTCTTCAGAACTAAAGAGGATACACAACCTGGACCAGCAGATTTAAGTTTTTCAAGATCTTTTACAACTCTTGGGACTGTACGAGTGCGAAAGAAGATTTGTTTCATAGAACTGTTTACGCTTTTAAGTACCTACAGAAAAAGCCATAACATTATGTAGCGAAATTGAATCAGCAGCAAACTGCGTTGCAAGCAAATTAGATTTTTCTTGCGAGCAGACAAAAGGAGTGTTTTTGCGAATGAGTATTGGAACCGATGACTGAGAAGAGTTTTTAAATATTTCTTTTTTAACAAATGAGCAAGAGTTTGTTCTACCTTTGGGACATTGCAGTATTTTTTGACGTAGATTTTGATGATGTAAGAACTTTGTTCTTCGAGTATGAGCCGTATAGGTATTCGTCGTTTGCCTGCACTTTTTCCGATTACAACCTGATAACATCTTTACAGCAGTAGTTGTACCAAGAATCCTTCTTGAAACTTACTCCTTTTGTCCAGTTAGGGATAAAAGTATTAGTACTGGAATCTTTGTCACTATCCAGGAAGCCAGTTAACGTTTTGAAAGAAGTTGTTTGTTAAGACCGTCCTAATTGGCTTTCTCATATTGCTTGATTTGCTCATTGCTGATATGGTGAAGAGGTCCAACGTATACACTTATAGAGTATTTATCAAGATCAGATGTGAGGAAATTGCGGAATAGCCTACAACGTCAGGTATTCGAGTTGGCTCGTTCACAAGCTGAGTTATGTGGTTTAACTCAGCATAAATTTGACATTTGAAAATTCCGTAGATTGAGGTTATCTCAGAAACTCTATCCCAAAATTGATAAATGTCTGCTTCGGATATTTTCGAAGAAAATTTTTCGAACCGATTCTCTGACGACTCATTTGTGTCTCGCTAAAATAAACCCCAGGTGTGACTTTTTATGATATTGCTTGAGACAAAGTTTTGGTTGTAATAACTCGGTTTCCTATAGGTGGTTGTTAGGTTAGGTTAGGTTGTTGGAAGACACTGCTATGATCTGGGGGCCTAAGTGAGTTGTTTAGCTCAAGAAGTTCTGAGAAAAAGCCTGCACCAACACCTGTGTCCATTTTGGAGCCATCAGTATAGATAGCTATTACTGATTCACTGGCGTAGCGTCAGCCATTCTTCTCTGCTTAGAAAGGCAGTTTGGAATGGTTTATAAAAGTCAAGTTCGGGTGTTGTATAATCTGTAATGATTCTATCACCCAAATATTTCTGAAGAATTTGAGCATGTCTTATTATGCATTGTTTTTCCAGGTGTTAGTCTGGCTTAGCCTTAAGGCGTTATATGCTGCGGATTCTTGTACGAAAAGGTCTAGGGGTATCAGGTTGAGTATCGCCTCCAACCCCGCAGTTGGTGTGGATCTCATGTTACCCGTAATTCCAATGCACGCAAGTCTCTGTACTTTTGTCAGAGTTTTGAGGTTCGTGCTTTTTTCCGTTGCTTTCCACCATACCAAATTACCATAAGTAAGTATTGGACTGATTATCGCCAAATACATCCACCTGATAATTTTTGGGCTAGGTCCCCAGGATTTCCCAAAGATTTCGTTACAGGAGTAGAATGCAATCATTCCTTTTTTCTCACTTTCTTAAGTTTTAAGACTCTAGTTTAATTTCCTATCTAGAATTACACCAAGATACTTTGCATGATCTAAAATCTTCAGCGGGATGCCTTCAATTGAAGGTATTCTGAAGCTTGGTATTTTCATCTTAATGGTAAAAAGGACTAATTCTGTTTTTGACGGGTTAACCATCAGGCCGCAGTTTCTAGTCCATCTACTAACCTTAGAAAGGGCGTATTCCATCTGTTCGCTGATAATGGGTAAGAATTTACCTGTCGCTAATAAGATAGTCGCTACTAGGTAGGTCGTTGTTAATTCATTCAGCATTTCCCAAGTAAACCAGAGAAATAAATGGGTTGAAAATTCATGTTTCTTTCTGTTCCAATTACCGGTTCGAAACGCATTTTTGCTTTCGCTTCAATAAAAAACTATTTGACCCATTCACTTCGGTTAAGAGCGACACCGAAAGCCAAGTTTGTTCTACCATAATGGCAGCTGTGCCATTTGTTTGGCTGAAAAAGTTAAAACCAAAGAAAATAAATCTTAGTTGATCAGTTGCTTGATTGGAAATTTTTTTTAAAGAACATACAAAACCGGAATGTTGGTGTCAAATGTTTTTGAAAACTTCTAAACATGCTGAATGATACATTTCACCAAAAAATTAAACTTTTTCTCAAGAAGTGTTCATTTTTGCATTCTTTTTTCGATATAGAATTGATGAAGGTCGAAAACGACCCATCACCAACGTAAGATAAGTCGATTTTTTTAACGTAGGTCTAGGGTTAAGAACATTCAACATTTACACATTTTCTAAACATTTTTTTTAAATTAAATTTGAACTCAACCTATCTCTATTTTTTACTCGTACCATTGACTCAGGTGATTTATTTCCTTTTTTGTTTTTAAATAGAAGCCCATTTTATTTTAAATCCAGGCGAAGGATGAGTTCAACGACTTACATTTACATTCATCCCTGTTATCCTTTTGAAGTTTGAATTTCTACATATCTACACATTGCTATATGCGAAGTGCTTGATGTGAAAAATAATACCTCATTTATAAAGCTAGTCATTTAAGTTTCCACAACCTTTGCTCTGGAGAAACCGTAATATCCAAAAACGGAAACATTTTACTCGCATGGCTACGTTTCTTTGTTACACACACGGTTTAATAAATCCCTCCCAGGCTATATGCTTAGGTATTCCACCAAGCCACGTCAATTTAAAAGCAAAATCCCGCAAAAATGTTGCACGTTCTTCGATTTTAAATAGCATATCCCTGCAGAAGGGATTTCAATGGAATCCACATATAGTTCAAGGGTTGAGCTGAGTTGAGTTGAGTTGAGTTGGGTAAATGCTCGCTCCACACGGTACCTGTATATGCTAATTTGTTCCTCATGAACTCATCCACGTGTGGAAAATACTCCTTTAACGTGACTCATGCAAAGAGGAGGTTGTTGACTTTCAATTAAACGTGAACGAACACACATATCGAAAACAAAGAATCGCTTAATTAATCGCAAAAGTGTAAAAGACAAAGAAGGTACATTTTGAACGCGTATTCAGTTTCCTCTTCAATCTTCCAACATACATGTAACTATGAAGCACGAGGACGTCAATCACGTGTATCTATCAGCTCAGCAGCAGCAATCGATTATAGAAATTAATGGTTCTTCTTACTGAAGGTGGAATCTAAAAGTCGAGAGAGAGTTTGAGATTCCCTTTGAGATATCTTCTCCATGGAAAGCTTACTCCCAAACCGAGATAAATAAATACGAAACGTATATCCATCCATCTGCAAATACCAACGATTTAACGAGCTTGTGGAGGCGGCATTGCTCCAATATTGGCTGAATCCCAAAGTGAATTAAGTATCATTTTGGGTTGGTTAGGGTTTTTGTTGAGATTAGGAAGGAAAAAGGATACCGGTACGTGTTAGTTTATTCATTGTTGGTTGGAATGGCCTTAGCCTCGATACAATTTATAAGAAAAGGAAATTGTTACCGAGTTGATAGTAAGATGAATAGCGGGCTTATGCATATACTTAGGAGTAGATGGTGTGTTAAGGTATTTTTTAGGGGGCTTCGGGGCAAATTAAACTTATTATTGGATTTTACGCAAAATATAATTTTATGGAGGGTCTTATCAACCACAATGCACGTTGCTCCAGAAAGAGTAAATAGTCTTTGCGATAAATATATAGTCAAAACGAGAAAAATTGAACGCACGAACGGGTCGCACGTACTAGTTCATAGAACCAATAGACCAACCACGTTGTAACGTGGATTTGGTTAGCGAAAAATTATCAAAATAATGATACTTATTTTTAAATTAAATTGACATTTTTAATAGATTATCTTCAAATTGCTTGAACAAAAAAGAATTTATAGGAAAAAGTAAAAATTGTTTGCGGCTTTTTTTTTTTTTTAAATACTATAATTTTGTGTGTATATAAATTTTTTGCAAAATTTTTAAGGAAAAAGTTTTGAAAGCCATTGTTATTATTTATGTAAATAATACGTAGATAAAAAATAAAAACAAAATCATGAACCTGTTTATGAAATATAGAATTTTCAAAACAAGAATTTCGATGTTTTTTTAAAGCTAAAAAATGCTCTTTTTGACATGTACTTATTTTCTGTATACGCCAGATACTGTTTTTGCTTTTAGAAAAAAAAAATAATTCAAAGGTAGATCAGACGTATACACAAACACTTCGTCATCAAAATCGTACGTGCCGTTTTCGAGAAAAATCAGATTTTCCGTAACGGTTTGTTTAGTAGGAACAATAATAAAAACAATTTTTAATTTTTAAACAAACGCAGCCTTAAACTTTTTTTTGATCTGTCAATGTGAAAACGTCAGTCAAGGTTAACATTTGTAACATGGTGAAGTTCATGAAAGAGAAACGTTTGAGAATTATTACTACCGAAATTCTGAGTCACAATTTTAAGATCGCAAATTCGTATGGCTGGTACCATTATTTTTGGTCTTAAAAAAAAAAGAAAAAAACCTGTGGGGGGAAAAATCAAAACCCATATCTAACAAGTTTGAAGAAAATCGGCCCAGCCGCTTAGACTGTAGTCGAACCGACAGACAGACAGAATTGCGAGACCCACTTTTTTAGTCTTCACTATCGTCGTAATGTCAACTTTAATCAAAATCTCGAGTTCGATTTTTTTTACGAATGCATAACTTGCTTTATAGTACCTACATAAAAGTCGCAAGTAAAAATTATGTTTACTATTTTAGGCATGGTCTATATTTTGATGAAAAAAAAAATAAGAAAAATGTTATTAACGGTACCTGTCATCAAACTGTTTTTTTTTTCGATTTTCACATTAACGGCTGTACTGATTTGGATCAAAATTTTCAAAGTAATATTTTTTTGGAGATTTCAATATCTTGAAAAAGTGAAGGATTCTTTTTGGAAATTATTTCCTAAAATTTATGGTATTAAATATCTAAAATTGTCATATCAAATTTTGTTTAGAAAATTTTTAAAGAAATTTCGTATATAAAAATTAATTTATTAATAAATTTTGTTTGCATATTTTATTTTTATTTTTGAGCTCGAACTATTTAAGGAGATTTTTGAATTTTATATATTTGAATATATTTCTTGAAATTCAGAATATTTCTTAAAAATAAACTATTTCAGTGAGTTCTCAGGAAGTTATAACGGCGAAAATTTGATGGAAACTAAAAAATAAAAAGTTTCTACCATTCGTAGCAATTTCCGTTAACATGAGTCAGGGTACACAAAATTAAGCGTTTCTTAAATCCCAGATTAATTATGTCACACATTGGAGATAGACCCTAACTATCAATATCATAAAGAATCTATCCCAATATACCCTTCACAAATTAGGGGCACCCTGTATAAGAACATAGGTATATGATATGATATGATATGATATGATATGATATGATATGAGATGATATGATATGATATGATATGATATGATATGATATGATATGATATGATATGATATGATATGATATGATATGATATGATATGATATGATATGATATGATATGATATATGATATGATATGATATGATATGATATGATATGATATGATATGATATGATATGATATGATATGATATGATATGATATGATATGATATGATATGATATGATATGATATGATATGATATGATATGATATGATATGATATGATATGATATGATATGATATGATATGATATGATATGATATGATATGATATGATATGATATGATATGATATGATATGATATGATATGATATGATATGATATGATATGATATGATATGATATGATATGATATGATATGATATGATATGATATGATATGATATGATATGATATGATATGATATGATATGATATGATATGATATGATATGATATGATATGATATGATATGATATGATATGATATGATATGATATGATATGATATGATATGATATGATATGATATGATATGATATGATATGATATGATATGATATGATATGATATGATATGATATGATATGATATGATATGATATGATATGATATGATATGATATGATATGATATGATATGATATGATATGATATGATATGATATGATATGATATGATATGATATGATATGATATGATATGATATGATATGATATGATATGATATGATATGATATGATATGATATGATATGATATGATATGATATGATATGATATGATATGATATGATATGATATGATATGATATGATATGATATGATATGATATGATATGATATGATATGATATGATATGATATGATATGATATGATATGATATGATATGATATGATATGATAGAGAAGACCAAATAGGTTGGTCTCGAATTTCTGTTTCTTTGACTATATTCTAAACGGTTCTACTAATTTCTTTTAAACTTGGAATATAGTGTTTAAAATATTCCCACTTAATGTTTTTTTCTTTTTTTTTAACACCCACAGGATTTGAATGAATTTTATATACTAAATCATTTAAAGAGTTTAAAAGTTTTGTGTATTTAAATATTTAAATTTGTTTTTCGATTATTAAGAAATTATTTTTTTTTTTTTTTGAAAACTCAAGAATTCGAAAACCACAGGGTATTTTTTTTTTTAAACTTGACAAATAATAGTTTTTAACGCCTTCTACAAAAAGTATCAAAAAATTGTTTTTCTATCCAAAAATAAAAGTACCCACCATACAAATGTTAAAAAAATGGTTTTCGAAAATCCTGTTTTTTTTTAAAGGGTTCCTTGAATTTTGATATTATTTGTTTTTATATTTTTTACGATCTATCGTTCAATAAAATAATTTAAATTAAGGCAATACTGGCTGTATCTACTTTAGAATTTGTTTTTTATTTTTAGCTTTCTGTTTATACGCTTCACCGATTTGAATTAAATTTTTAATACAATAAATTATCAAAGGTTTAAAAAGCGTTTTTGGGCTTTGGAAAAAAATCAAACTCTATTTCTGATAAAATGATTAAGGTAATATAGGGCAAGGTATGCATTTGGAAAAAAAACATCGAACTCGGGATTTTGCTGAAAGTTGACAGTTGTTGGTATAGAAAACACGAAAAGGAGGTCCCGCAATTCCATCTATCCGTCTATATGTCTGTATGTCGGTGTCTGTATGTATGAAGCATTTTTCTTTAAACTTGGTATTTAAAATTCTTCTTTATCTTCAATATCTTCAAAACAATTGAACTGTGCAAAAGCTCGAAGAGAGCCAGGACCTAATGACTAACAACTCTCATCCATTCCTGTGTGCTAATGAGTAGCACTTTTCTTGACAATCTATTCTATTCTTGAAGGATTTGTCAATTCCTCGCAAGAGGTAGTACACCTTTGAAAAACATTTTTGCAGTGCCTGAGAATCAAACCCAAGATCTTCTGCATGATACTCCAACACACTAACCATTATGCCAAGG
This sequence comes from Philhelius festivus, assembly GCA_963931855.1. Classification (NCBI taxonomy): domain Eukaryota; kingdom Metazoa; phylum Arthropoda; class Insecta; order Diptera; family Syrphidae; genus Philhelius; species Philhelius festivus. Next base: position 29,138,812 of record OZ007556.1, on the reverse strand, counting down.
GGTACTACAATTGAACGATTAGGTTTTTCCTAAAATGTGTATTAATAAATACTTAAAATTGACATCCTAAATCTATTTTTAGAAAATTCTTAAAGAAATTTAATAAAAAAAAGATTTGTAAACTAAGTTTACATAAATATATATGTACATATATGAACAATTTTAAAATTCCAAAATACATTTATATAAGAGCAAGTCTTTAACTTGCTTAAAAGCGGCCTTAACTTGCATTTTCTTTAGTATTTTAACCTCAAAAACTTTATCAAGGCAATGGACTTAAAATGTAACTTGTAGATCTAAAACCAAAATTTGTCTACCATCGTAGACATTTGGGCAAATTAAGTTGATAGGCTTCAATTTCTTTTTTCTTTATTACTCAAAAAGTGGAAGCACTAATTGATATATGTACATATTCTGTAATTTATTAAAGTATACAAAAAAAATCTTTACGTGCCGTGTCCCCATTAAACTGTTTCCTTAGTTAAATGACAATAGAATGTGAACGAATTGAAAGAATGCAAATAATTCATAAAATAAATTCTCAAAAGATTGCATTTAATTGATTGATGAATGGGGAAAAATATTGCATTCTTTTTAATGGCAAATGAAATGTAATTGCAGAATTTGAAGTCGTTGTGATATTGATATATTACATTCACAAAAGACTGGATTTTTTTTGAACACTGACATAAAACTAAAAAAGCAAAGCTGTGGAAATTAGCTTATTATTTTGTGAATTACTACTTTACATATATTAATGATGCTACTGATATACTCGTATCTAGAGCTAGAATAATATTAAATATGTTTATAGAGAATCATTTTAATTATTTATTTGAAATTATCCAATGTGTTCAAAAACAATTTAAATCATTAATATGTTTTTTTTTAACACTTTAATTACAGAATATAAATATTTGGATAGCATTTTAAATTGAACAAAACAAAAACAAAACTGATAAAGTTCAATAACAATTGAACGAAAGTTAACAGTATACATTTTAATTTTCCCAACAAACCATTAAAAAAAAAGAAAGTTCACAAGCCCATAACATTTTAATTGGATTTTTTTTGTTTTGCATAGAAAATAAATTTCATAGAATAAACAATTTTCAAATTTCGTAAAATTCAATTATATTTTATTTTAATTAAACGTAGAGTCGAATGTGCATGCATTCAACAAATTGTTCAAAAATAAATGAAATTTACATTCATGTATTTAGATATGCAGGCAGATACATTTACGAGTATATCATACGAGTATAAAAACCTTTTTTCCCTCTAAAAACAAAACAAAGTATCTCTTAAATGCTTCAGTGATCAAATGTGGACAACAATTCTGAAAAAAAAAAATATAGTACAGTCTGGGAAGTTGCATGGACATGGGACGAAATGTTTTGGTTTTTGAACAAAGTAGGTAGGTAGCTAGAAATGACAACCACTGGCTGTGCAAATCTGTGGCTCGATTTACGCTGACGTGCGCCATTTTGATACCATAACTCGTGTGAGCCAATGTATAGATATGGGCAATTGTGGACATTCTTACGGAGTAATTTAATTTGGATTGAGTTCAAAAAGAAGAAAGGCTCTTGATGTCTCTTATTGTGTTTGCTTTTTTATAATCATCCGGAATGTGGATCACTCACTCAACTGGACCACCATACTCATCTGACACCATCTAAACTGTGCCAAGCTAGGCAACTTGTTGACTAGTGGTGAAACAGTAGCCAAACCGCCGCCCGCACTGTGAAATTCCGTAAAATCCCGCAGTCTGTTAGCTCCGGAACTAAAGAATCAAACCGAGGGCACGCAAAGAACTAAATGAAGTTCTTCCTAGAGCCTTTTCGTTCAGAAAATAGATCTAGTTTTTGATCTTCATTACCGAAACTTTGTCAATGTCGTCAAAAAATGGCCTTCCTAATGATTGTGAACTAAATTTTTCCAGAGCGGGGCAGTTGCAGAGAAAATGTGGGACTGTTACCTTTTCCCGGTGGTCACCACAGCTTTGACAGTGAGTGAATACTTAGCTACAGGTAGCTACGATCCTGGCTATGTCTTGCCTGGATCAGAGAATCAGATCAAGTGTTCGGGATTTATTATAGGGGGCCAAATCTTTGACAGATGGCGCCTGAGTCGTGTCAAGTTACCGTGCGTTTTTTATTCAGCATTCATTGAAATTTCATCATGGATAGACTTGCACCCAAACAACGTTTGCAAATCGTTCAATTACATTACGAAATTTCATGTTCTGTGAAGAATGTTTGTCATGCGATCCAGCAAACTTATGGTGTCGTACTGAAGCTAACTGAAGTCACTATTCGCCATACCATCAAGAAATCGAAAATCCAAGATGCACTATTTGATGACACTCGACCGAATAGACCTTGTCCAGCGCGAACTATTGAAAATATAGCGGCTGTAGCTGGCAGTGTAGGCTGACAGTTTATGGATGATGAATCGATTTGGCGCCGTTCTGAGCAACTTTGCCTGTCATATGGAAGGATAAGGATGTTGGTTTGAAGGAATACAAAATTCAGCTGAGGCAAGAATTGAGGTTGACCTTCTATTGCATTATCTCTTCAGTGAATGGGCTTTCGAGAGACTTGTTGACGATCCACTCTTTTAAATCAACATTTTGTTCAGCGTGAGGCTTATTTCTGGCTCAATGGATACGTCAATGAGCAAAAATGGTCCAAGAACAACCGGAGGAGGTTTAAGAGCTGCAGTTTCATCAACTCAAAATCGGTGGAATCATCGGTCCGTATTTCTTCAAAAATGAGCGGACTATTTTTTTGGTTCCAAGAAGGCGGCCCTAATTTCCCCAAGACCAGAGAAACATGGGACATATTAAGAAATCGCTTCGGTGAACGATTAATTTCACGCTTCGGACCAGAGAATTGGCCAGCAAGATCATGCGATCAGACTTTTTCCTTTGGGGTTACCTTAAGTCTTATAGGTGTTTGTGGATAAGGCAGGTCAATTGAAGTATTGGAGGTAAACATTACTTGTGTTATTCGCGAGATACCGACAATATATTCCGCATGGACGAGCTCCGGCGCAGTTGCGGCCAACATTTGAAAGGGATTCTCTTTAGAAAGTGAATGTCAAGAATGGTTCTTTAGATTAATTATAAAGATTTCACGATATATTTGAATTTTATGTGTTGTTTCACATTTGAAAAAAAATATATCTTGATTGATCACCCTTTATATACATGAAATGTAGACTTTACTATACTTTTTTATTTCAAAAGTACGTAATTTTTAATTTATTATTTCAATAATTGATTCCGGAGTTGCATTACAACATTTCCCCACTTCACCCGAATGAATAATCAATAAGAAAAGGCAATTCAATTCCTCTTATATCATATGCGAAGATCGCAACGCTACCTTCTAGACTATAACATCCACCCTCGCAAATTTGCGCATATTTATTTCATTCCTTTATGCGAAGAGAAAAAAATTCATGCGAATAAAAAATTCGAAACTAAAATAATCCCAATTAATTGATTGATGCTTTTTCAGTTTTGCTTCTTTTTTATCTGCAAACTGAAATAGATCCCTCGCTGCGAAAGAATTTCCCTCGCAAATTCATTTGTCCATCCATAAACTACAATGTCATTAGAACCTGATAAAAAAAATGATAAAAAAAAAATATCTTCTTTGTTATTTATTCTATCTATTTGGCAAAAAAAAAAATGAAAAAATAAAAACTACTGACGTAGAGAATGGTAGGTATCCTCTTTGAGTTTTTCCAGCTTCCTTTTCATCCACAAATTAATCATTCTACCCAGCGAATAAATGAATTTAAATGGTGCTGCAGTGTACAAAGGGTAAACGGGTACGAGCAAAAGATACAACAAAAAATACTTTTTTATCTCAAAAATAAAACAAAATAGAAAAAGAATAGAAATGAAAAAAAAAAAAAATAAAACAAACTGTTTTAAACAGCTGTTGTAGTCACTCGTCGCATTTGTAAGGTTCATTCTTTTTTATGTAGATACGACTCTTGGCAAAGCGTGGAAAGAGATGAGGGTCGGGAGGGGATTTAACAAAGAAGGTGGCAAAATTTCACCTCCACTGTTTATACTGTACTTTTGCAACTTGTTGAAGCTTATTCCTTAGGATAAAAGATACATAGAAACAGATACATATACATACATAGAGCTGCCTCTGCTCACTGCTGAACAAAAAGAAGCGCTTTTGTTCTCTTCTTATATGCAAACAAACAATAGTAATAATTGTAAGAGCAAAACGTATTCACTTAGGAACTTTGTACGAAGTAGTCTTAAAAAAAAACATACATTTTGATTTTAAGGGACAATATACAATAGTTGACAAACTGACCACCATTGCACTTGCATCACCTTAGAAGGAGAAGCCGACACATTAATGCCTCATTAGAGCTTTTTGGAGAAAAGCTTTTTCGATGAGAGTATGTGTGCTTTTTGCACTTTTTGCCCGACAATCAGCAGTTACACGGACAAGGTCGTTGCAGGAGATTTATGCGTTTGGTGAACTTTGGTGCAAATAATTTGGGTTAATGTGCTTGAATGTCAAATCGCGCGCGGATTGATATGCTTATGCATATTAAATGAAATTTTATGCCCAGCGAAAATAATTCGAAAAGCGAATTGAAATGGAAATATTTTACCTAAAGTATATTATTTATATATTTGAAAAAGAAAAGAACTCGAGAATAAACAAGCGTTGGAGAAAAAGAAACTTAATGTTTACATGCAGCTGTCAGATGAAGATGTGACAGAACTGACATATCACACATATAAACGGTCGATAATGTAGTTGTGCAGAAGGCAGATTTTATATCAATTTTACGACCATCATATTTCTAGAGCGGCTTTATGTTTTTTTTTTTATCAAAATCTTCTTTTAATGGTAGACTATAGCTACCTCCTTAAAATTGACATGTACAACAGGGGGCGTTTTATAGATAGATAGATAAATTAGGCATGGAGAGAAAGCAGGTTTCCATGAACATTGGTCTTTAATTTTTAGAAATTAAAATGGCAAAAGAAATCCGTACCGGCTAGATTATTCCATAATCCTGTTGAGCGGCTGAAAAAGGATTCTCTGTGTTTGACAGTACGTCCAAAATTAGGCTGGAGGGTGAACTGATGAGCATTCCTAGCGAAACGGGTATAACGGGTGAACTGAAAGAGGGGAGAAATGCAACTGACTGTTACTCCGGTTACAAGAGTAGATTGAGGAATTGAGATTTCGATCCAGGTATATGGCGGCACTGGATCGAGAGATCGAATTGAAATGGGATCGAAATAACAAACTGGTTTTAATTGTGTGCGTGCGGTGTTGTGGGTATCATCTAACAAACCCATCTGAAATCAAACAACACATTACACATACCATGTTGTTACACTGTTGTTATACACACAGTCGATTCTTCGATTCCTCGATTCAGGTATACAAGCAAATTTTCGATTCAATTCAGCTCGTTTAGTTGGATCGGATCGAGAAATCCTATTTCAACCCGATCCAGGTATACACAGAGCTAAATCCTGATTCGATTCCGATTCAATTCTCCATATAAACGTAGTATGCATCGAGTGAGCATTGCTTGTGAAGAAGAAAGAAGCACCTGACCAAAGATGTAAGTTATACTCGAGCTGATGACGAATAAGTGCGTTATAAATTGTAACTAGAATAGAAGGGTTGAACGCTTTTTTGCACCGATATAGAAATACTTAGCATTTAGGCGAGTGTTTGGAGGTCTTGAGAATGTGGTCATTCCAATGAAGATCGTCGTTGACACATATACCTAGTACTGAGTACTTTTCGGTTTCTTCGATGCAAGACAGCATTGAGTTTTCGAAGCATTTAACTCCACACGATTTTTTATACCCAATTAACCAAGGCTGTAAAGATCGGAGTTTAATGAGCTTTTATGATACCGTTGCAATTCCACTCAAAAGGAGATGGACTTGAATTCGCAAATGAGTATGTGAAGCTGAGGGCAGAGTGGTCAGCAAAACAATGAAGTGGATTAGAAGTTTCAGAGATCACTTATAAAAATGAGGAAGAGAGTCGGAGACAAAACGGAGCCTTGGGGAACACCAGCGTTTATTTTGTGAAGATGAGACTTGGAACCGTCTAACAACATGCATTGAACGATCAAGATGGTAATTTCTAATGCAAAGAATAAGAGCTTAATTGATACCAAAAGCACGAGCTTGATGTCAAACTCCTACAAAATGTCTAAGAAATATTCAAAACAATGTAAGGATATTTTTCACTGTTGGGTAAGATATACCATCAGATCACTAGTGGACTGTGCTGTGAAAGCTATATTGCCGGTCATTAAGAAGCTTTCGATCTTCGAGATATTTCTTAAAGGTATGTACAAGATTTATATATGTATAAATGGAAGTGTGTGTTCTGTTTGTGATGGAACGTAGCTGAACATTGATTACTAGAACCATTTTTCAGTGTTTGTAATCATACTGAGTGGCATCAGTCACACTATTGATCGCCCAATAATTATCTGGTAGATGACTATTAAATCTTAATTTTAATGTTCTCACTTGAAATTGATCTTTTTTGAAAAAATAAAAAAAAAAAAAAAACGGTGAATACTCAAATCAAACTAATATTCTGTCGGAGAATAGAATAGCTACTGAAATAATAAAATTAAATTTTCAAAAAGAAATAATGAGTTCTGTCACCAGTCAATTTTATTCGTTTGAAAAATTACGTCTTAATCACTTAATCTCTACTTTATAACGGAAATATCTCGAAAACCAGAGATTTTCTCAGAAACACTGTTATTTTGACGTGCCAAAAACTAAACCTCTGAGAGTGTTTCGGAGTAAATTTTTCAAAGCAGGAAAGAGAGCAGCGTTTGAAGAAGTTCAGCACAATCTTTTTGCATTTAGGGGAACACGAAGGAAACTGGTGCAGTTTTAGCTTAAGAGCTGAAATTTTCTGTATGATTTAAAAATTAAGACTAACATTTGGCAAACCATTTTTTTTTTTCAAAAACCATGTTTCATACAAATTCTTGACAAAAATACTTAAACGAAATAAAATGAATTTTCAAATAAAAATTTTAAATAAAAATCGTTGGAAGTGTTTTTAAGTAAAAAGGAATCGTTCAACCGTTTTCCCAAAACTAATTTTGTTTTTTTTTTTCAAAATCTGAAAACTAATTGTTCTAAAATATTCATAAAGAATATTATGAATTTTAAAATTCGAAAAATCTTATGTACAAAAATTCTGATCAAAATCGGTAGAACCATTAATGAAAAAGTCAAAAAATAAACAAAACAGTTTTGACCAAAATACTGACCATGCCTACAATAATACACATAACTTTGTTTTATCTAAATCGTAAGAATCGTTCTCGAGATACATGTAATGGTAGGTACCGTAAGTTTTGCAGTTAAAAAAATTCAAATTCTCCTCTAACAAATCACTGAAGACCCCTTGTAAGGAAATCTTTTCAGAAAGACGGAAAAATTTGATCAAAATGTCGATTTTTTTCCAAATGCAAAACTCGCCTGATATTCATAGTACCTATCTTAATAACGGGTGATTTTTTAAGAGCTTGAGAACTTTTTTAAAAAAAAAATTTGGAAAATCTCATCGATTCTTTATTTGAAACGTTAGATTGGTCCATGACATTTACTTTTTGAAGATAATTTCATTTAAATGTTGACCGCGGCTGCGTCTTAGGTGGTCCATTCGGAAAGTCCAATTTTGGGTAACTTTTTCGAGCATTTCGGCCGGAATAGCCCGAATTTCTTCGGAACTGTTGTCTTCCAAAGCTGGAATAGTTGCTGGCTTATTTGTATAGACTTTAGACTTGACGTAGCCCCACAAAAAATAGTCTAAAGGCGTCAAATCGCATGATCTTGGTGGCCAACTTACCGGTCCATTCTTTGAGATGAATTGTTCTCCGAAGTTTTCCCTCAAAATGGCCATAGAATCGCGAGCTGTGTGGCATGTAGCGCCATCTTGTTGAAACCACATGTCAACCAAGTTCAGTTCTTCCATTTTTGGCAACAAAAAGTTTGTTAGCATTGAACGATAGCGATCGCCATTCACCGTAACGTTGCGTCCAACAGCATCTTTGAAAAAATACGGTCCAATGATTCCACCAGCGTACAAACCACACCAAACAGTGCATTTTTCGGGATGCATGGGCAGTTCTTGAACGGCTTCTGGTTGCTCTTCACTCCAAATGCGGCAATTTTCCTTATTTACGTAGCCATTCAACCAGAAATGAGCCTCATCGCTGAACAAAATTTGTCGATAAAAAAGCGGATTTTCTGCCAACTTTTCTAGGGCCCATTCACTGAAAATTCGACGTTGTGGCAGATCGTTCGGCTTCAGTTCTTGCACGAGCTGTATTTTATACGGTTTTACACCAAGATCTTTGCGTAAAATCTTCCATGTGGTCGAATAACACAAACCCAATTGCTGCGAACGGCGACGAATCGACATTTCACGGTCTTCAGCAACACTCTCAGAAACAGACGCAATATTCTCTTTTGTACGCACTGTACGCATTCGTGTGGTTGGTTTAATGTCCAATAAAGTAAACTGAGTGCGAAACTTGGTCACAATCGCATTAATTGTTTGCTCACTTGGTCGATTATGTAGACCATAAATCGGACGTAAAGCGCGAAACACATTTCGAACCGAACACTGATTTTGGTAATAAAATTCAATGATTTGCAAGCGTTGCTCGTTAGTAAGTCTATTCATGATGAAATGTCAAAGCATACTGAGCATCTTTCTCTTTGACACCATGTCTGAAATCCCGCGTGATCTGTCAAATACTAATGCATGAAAATCCTAACCTCAAAAAAATCACCCGTTATATATAATTCTTCTGTGAGTGTGTATGTCACTGAACTTCTCTTAAACGACTGGACCGATTTTGATGAAATTTTTTGTGTGTGTTCAAGGGGATCTGAGAATGGTTTAGATTCACAATATTCGTAGTTAGCAACGCGAGCACGGGCGGCTAGTTAACATATAAAATACATGTGTACATACACAGTATTAAATATAGAGTATACTCATATAAAATTGCATTTAACATACCAAGCAAAATGGAAATAAACGTCAAATAATTTTCTTTAAAAAATCAACAAAAGAAATATTATTCCTTAAACGTCAAACTTTTTCCTAATAAAAATTGATTATCGTGGCATCATAAACATGGCATAAGATTTAAAAAGACAGCTGTCGTTGCATGATCGTATAAAAGTATAAATACATGAGAAAATAATGGATATACCAATTTTTGAAGAAAAAAAAAAATCCTGAAATTTTTTTCAACACAATAAAGATTTTAAGTTTTAAGAATATGTCAGATAGAACACAAAAATGCTTATACATAAAATACAAAACATAAATGCTTCAAATAAAATACATTTAAAAAATTAAAGAAAAAAATGTATCCAATTTTAGTTTTAGCTTGTAGTTTTATGATTAAAAAAAAAATATTTAAGTTAAAAAAAAAATTTAAGTCACAAACCATCCCGCTTGTAAAAGTTTCAACACCCCTGAAAACTTTTAAGGAAACAAAAACAAACAACTAAAGCACAAATTCGTTGTAGGATAATAATTAAAAAAGCTTTTATTTTCAAGTACCCGTGTATGTTTCACCTCTCTCTACTAGCCCACGCAGGAAAATGGACTCAATATTAATTTACACTCACAGCGCAACCGCCCACCCAGAAATATATCGAGGCACTAAAAGCGCTTTTGAGTTCTCAGAATCAGAATCAATCAAGTTGACTCTCTATTCAGACTTTCAATATACTTAAAAAAAACTGCGCGAAACTACACGAAAAACCAAAGAGCGACGTAAACAAACCAAAAGCTAAAATCTCGATGTTTATATGAGTTATGTGATGTGGTTGTTTTGAGGCAAGCGAGCTTCCACCAACAAAAAAAAATAAAGAATACTAAAAACCAAAAGCTCTACACCCACCACCCACACACACAGCTGCTCGGGGCAGAGTAGAGCGCTGCATACCAAATAATAACAACAAGAGACAAGGTGGCAGTAAGCACCATATAGCTGCAGCACCCCTTAGATTGTTGAATAACACCACAAGAAATACGAAATACACACTGAAATCCCAACACACTTTGATTCGGAATTTTTAGTTATCAACAAATCGAGGCACCGTAAACAACCCTCGTAGAGCGCGGCAATCAATCGAAATCGAATTGAAAAATTTTCGAAAAAAAAAAATTACCAAACGCAACGATTTTCGTTGTACGAAGTTTTTCGTTGTATTCGTCGATTGGAGAAGTGTGTTCTTAATATTTGTTGAATATTTTCTCTTTTCGTTCCTTTCTAAAGTTAAAAACCAAAAAAAAAACCGTTTTAAATTCAAAAACGAAAATATAAAAAAATCGGATTTTAAACTCTCGAAAACTGTGAAGTTTTTCGTTCGACTTAAGTCAAACATATCGGTTTAAAAAAAGGTAGAGTGTGTTTCGTTTTTTGAAGAGTTTAAAAAATGCATCTCTGATGAGGAAAAATTGCAGTGTTTTGAAATTTCTTCTCAAATATTCTATTTTTCAGTGCGTTAATGGCATTTTTATGATGTAATTTAAAATACACTATTTAACAAAAAAAAAGTTTAAAACATCAAAAAATCACTTTGAATACTTAAAAAATATTTTTCGACAGACTGACAAATTGGAAGAAAATATACGAAAAGATTTGTAGTTTGAATAATTATAAGCATTTTTAATTCCATTAAATAGAATAACTTAAATATCTTTTTGATTTTTTTTTTTAAATAAAAGTTCGTTTTGGTAAAAAGTGATCTTTAGAAAAGAAAACTTAAAAAGTAAATCAAAAATATAATTTATTTAATTTTAGAAATACAGCGGTTTCTTTTGATTTTTTCGCGCGTAATCGACATAGTGCACAGTTGAAAATTGATTATTGTGACCGTTAGGAAATTGAAAGTGATTCCAGCGAACGAAATTAGTAAGAACAAGTTGGTAAGTTTATAGGATATCTGTTATTAAATTAATACAAATTTAATAAAAAAAATTCTAAAGGATTTATATTTGGGCAATAAAAATGATAGTCTATTACAAATTAAAAAGAAAGTAATAACTGTCTTCTGATCAGTGATAGTAATTGCTCCCAGTTTTAATAAACAATATTTACCTTCTTAAAGAAACTGTAATGAATAAACGGACATTGTTTTCTAAAATTGAACGAAACTTAATCTTGTATTTCACAAACGAACGAGAAACTTTCACTTTGCCGTTTTAGTGGTTTAGGGCTTCAAGAAAAAAGCGCCCACAACAATGGAATTACGCTCAAACAATCACATATATTCTGAAACTCGTATTCGACTACAGTTGTATGTCGTTCTTCTGGGAGTCGAACATTTGACTTCACTTGTGTACTAATATTGGGAAACGAAAAACATCGCATACGACTGTTCCTACGACTGTAGTCGAATACGAGTCATAAATACGAGTTTCAGAATATAAGTGAATACAAATTTTTTTGATGAATTAAGTCTGCGAGATCAGGGCCAAATTACCGCATCAGTTTTCGAGTAATACGTGACGTGAGTTTGGCATTACCGCTTACGTCAGCGAGCAATCGATTACACTAATTTGACATTTTCATTCGATCACTGATGAGACTCACTCACTTGGTCACTGAAGCGGTAATTTGAGCCCAGATTTCCTGTTTTTTAATCGCAGCCTCAATTTAAATTTATATCGTCTGATGAATTAGTCCATGATGGATTGCCGGGTCGGAACATAAACTTTTGTGGACTAAGAACCAATGAAAACAATTTTGAAGGAAAAGTTCAAAAAGTGTATAGTATAGAATTTGTATCATAAAAAAATGTTGATATCTTACATTAATTCAACTTCTAAGCTTAAACTACGAAGTTTAATCTCAATAGTTGAAGTTGTTTTCGAGAAATGTTCTTAAACCAAAGCCATTGTTACAGATGAGCTAAAACAACAAATCGAAATTTTCCTATATAGAGAATTAGAATTAAATATTTGTATCCAATTTGATCCAGAGGTTTGCAACGTCAAATTTGATTTTCGGTTATCGGATATATAGAACATCGGATATTTAGAACATTTAATAAAAATTGGTAGGGTTTCCTAATTTTAACACGATTCTTCCTTCTCCCATCATTCTCTTATAAACTTCTTGTTTTCCACATAGATTATCTTATTTCTGTGGTCAAAGAATTTTAAAAGAATCTTGTTTGTCAAAAAAAATATAACAAACAAGTTCTGGAAAAGTTTATAAAATTTAGTTATAACTTAATCCAGATTTTGTGGCTGTCACGTCTTAGCTTTACTGTATAGTAGAAATATAATTTTCGATGAGTCGAGCTAGCCATAGTGATGGCATTGGTTATATTTATAAATTATAATTATTGATATGTTCAAGCATAAATAGCATCAATATAATAAATATTTTTAACTACATACCTTTGAAAAGTCTGAATAATTCCTGGTTCTGTAATAAGAGAAAAAAGAACAGATATTAAAATATTGCTTTTCAAATAAGTTAGGTCTTGAAAATAAGAATATCTTTTAAGAAAAAAAAAACGTACATGAAATCCATTACACCTAATAATAATATATTATGATTTTTTATATTGCTGAATTGTATTACTCGTATATTTTATTTTACCTTTTGTTTTTCTTCATTTTAATTCAATTCAAATAATAATATTTGAACTTTAATTTAACGTTACATAGACTATTTTACTTGTGATATATAGGTAGTAGTAGCCATTTAAATATGGGACTAAAAATCCCGATTGGCGTGATTAAAAGGAAAATAGACCTAATAACCAAAGAGCAAATCAATAACTCCTGGTCCTCCAGGGACAACTGCGTCATCGCTAGAAGTTTATGGCCTTAAATTAATGAAAATGAAATTCGATATATTTTATCGCTGAGTAAAAAGAACATTAGAATCCTGATAGGTGTACTAACGGGTCACTGCGCCATTGGCACAATGGCCAATAGAATAGGTGCATTTGCACCCGATTTCTGTAGAAGCTGTCAGGATGTCGAGGAGATTGAAACCATTAAACACCTGCTCTGCGACTGTTCGAACCTCCAAGCAAATCGCCCCCGTTACTTTGGAAACAGGTTTGTTGGAGAACTGGAAGATCTAACGCAGGTCTCAATGGCAAATATGAGAAAATGTATTGTGAGCACAAGCTGGTTCGCAAATGAACCAGTCTACGAGTACATAAGACATTAGTTAGAAGCTTCTCTGCTTTTATTAATCACAATGGATCACAATGGACCAATAGGCCCCCGTGTACGCAACAGCCTCTGGGCTGTGCACGCTCCTCCTAACCTAACCTAGGTACACTATTGTACAGGGTGATTTGCATAAGGTGTGACAAAAAGCTAGGGCGTGTAGGTTGGACTTAGACAAGAAAAAAATCGTATGGGAGGGGGGGGTCTATTTCCCCCCGTTTAGGCGGGAGGGACAATTTAAGAAAAAAATCACTTAAAACAGAAAAAAAATTATTAAAAAATAACGGTGATACCTACAGAGTAATGCTTTAGCGTTTTGAAAAGCCAGAAATACATTCTTTAATTTTGTTTTTAAATAAAGTTGTTCGAGTGAATAGTTTTTGAAAAATTAATTTTCAAAATCAAAATTTTGAAAAAAAAATGAAAATTTTGTTTTTAAACAATTTTTTTTCAAAATTTTACGTAATTAAGTATTATTTTTTTATTCAATATTCAATGCTCTTATTAATTTTTGATCAAACTCAAAAAACCGGATGTCAAAATGTTTTGTAGTTTTTCAGAAAGTCAAAAATAACAAAAACTACTTTTGTTACTCCAGTGATGTAAATTGTGGAAATTTGTCACTCCATCTCTGGTAAAATGAGCTTCATAGTTTTTGAAAAATTAATTTTCAAAATCAAAATTTTGAAAAAAAATGAAAATTTTGTTTTTAAACAATTTTTTTTCAAAATTTTACGTAATTAAGTATTATTTTTTTATTCAATATTCAATGCTCTTATTAATTTTTGATCAAACTCAAAAAACCGGATGTCAAAATGTTTTGTAGTTTTTCAGAAAGTCAAAAATAACAAAAACTACTTTTGTTACTCCAGTGATGTAAATTGTGGAAATTTGTCACTCCATCTCTGGTAAAATGAGCTTCATCCGTCTAGAATATCCTTCCTAAGTAATTATGTTCAGTTTCATCTCTTAGCAATAATGTTCGACAAAATGCAGCTCTCAGTAACTTGTCGTTTGCGGTTAGCTCCTGAACTGGTGTAGTGTGGTACGGGTGTAAATGCTCGGTATGAAGCACTGCCCATACTCTAGTTTGGGACAACTGAAGCATAGTAGTTATTCTCCTTGTGCTAAGGGAGGGATTACGTCGGACCATATCCAAAATTCTTTCCTCTATGTGTACTGATGCAGAAGATGAACTTTCTCTCCTCGGTGCTCCAGTACTCCGTGTTCTCGAAGACGTTGATGGATTCTTGAAAATATCGTATGACTGGGACACCTCCTATTGGGATACATTTCATCGTAGAGTCTTTGCGCTTCACGACTTCGACCATGAGCCATACCGTAGCAGTAATGCATATCCGTTAATTCGGCACGAGAGTAATTTGACATCGTGATATGTTGACGACTTGACATTCAAATTAGAAATAATTTGTACAAGAAAACAGGTCGCGTCGCCAAGCCAACCCCACCGAATAAAAAGGTGGAAGGTCAATTTTAAACCAATGCTCCCAGCTGTTCTCAATGAAAAAAATGTGTGAAATATGATTAATCCAGTACTTTGTCACATTATTGTATGCCTATAAGACCGATAATTAAAAAAATAGTAAAAAGAAAGTTAATCCTTTCAATCGTAAATTCACCTAAGAATCCAAAAACGTAAAAACTAAAATAAAACGCTTTTCTTAGAACAAAAGTAGTTTTTGTTATTTTTGATTTTCTCAAAAACTACAAAACATTTTGACATCCGGTTTTTTGTGTTTGATCAAAAATTAATAAGAGCATTGAATATTGAATAAAAAAAATAATACTTAATTACGTAAAATTTTGAAAAAAAATTGTTTAAAAACAAAATTTTCATTTTTTTTTTCAAAATTTTGATTTTGAAAATTAATTTTTCAAAAACTATTCACTCGAACAACTTTATTTAAAAACAAAATTAAAGAATGTATTTCTGGCTTTTCAAAACGCTAAAGCATTACTCTGTAGGTATCACCGTTATTTTTTAATAATTTTTTTTCTGTTTTAAGTGATTTTTTTCTTAAATTGCCCCTCCCGCCTAAACGGGGGGAAATAGACCCCCCCCTCCCATACGATTTTTTTCTTGTCTAAGACCAACATACACGCCCTAGCTTTTTGTCACACCTTATGCAAATCACCCTGTATAGTATCATATATCATAATATGACAAGTTTTGCATTCGTTAAAAAATCGAAATCAAGATTTTGATCAGACTTAACATTACGATGATGAAGAAGACAAAAAACGAGTGTCTCGAAATTCTGTCTGTCTGTTCGACTACAGTCTAAAACGGCTTGGGCGATTTCTTTTTTAAATTGGTAGATAGCGTTTTTAATCCCCCCCACACGTTTTTTTTTTACGACCATAAATAACGGTATCAGCCGTTCTTTTATAATTTTTTTTTTCTTAAAAACTTTCCCATAGATTGAAAAAAAATTAAAAAAATTCATTTACTTAAAGCTAAATTTCCGAAAAATGGTTATAAATGGTGCCCTCCTATAACTATTTTTTTTGTTTTTGGTTTTCTAAAATGTTTAAGATCCCCAAAAGCTTGGATAGTATTTTATATTCAAATTTTCAAAAAAAAATGTTTTTGGATTTAAGAAAAATGCAAAATTTTGTTTCGAAAACTCAATGTTTTGATTTTTTTAAAACTTGACAGTTAAAAGTTTTTTATCTAAAAATAACGGTACCCACTATGCAAACATTAAAAAATTGTTTTCGAAAATTGTATTTTTCTTGTAAACAAAACACAATGTGTATTTTCGCAATCCAGGTGTACTTAATTATGTATCAAATTTTACTGATTTCACTTTTTCTTTGAGAGTTTTGTTTGGAAAACGATTTTTATGCATCATAGGAACGTATGACCCACTTAACTGAAAAATAATTCCCTTGAAATAATTATTTTTTCATAGAAACAAAGAAATAAAAGTTTCACTATGAATAAAATTTTCAATATAATTCAAATAAGATAATTGGGATAAGAAAACAACAAAAGTTTGAACATTTGTTTTTTTCTTTTATTTTATTTTCAATTAATTTTGTTTATTTAAAGATAATAATTTAATAATAAATTAAACATTGTTGTAAATGTACATATTTTTTTTTCTCTTTCAATAAATAATTTAAATTTCTTCAAAATCCGAATTTTTATCACCTTCAAAAGCTTCATTTGTTGGTGTTTAAAATAAAGAAATATAACGGCTTTGTGCAGAACTTCCGTCACATCACCACTTATAAACCAGGCGCAAATTCTTAAATTTTCCTTGTTTTATAACCTCAGATTGCGCTTTACAAATCCTTTTGGCTCAAATCGACAAGAGTTTGTAAATTCACCTCAGCAGATGTGTCGGAGATGTTTTCTTCTGGTGGATAGCAGTCTTCTTTAGCTTTGTTTACAAGGTAGTAAGGAGGAAACAAATTACTCCCAGCATCTTTTGCTTTTTTCCTAATGATTTTGTACTGCTCAACATTCAATTTTGTATCACTCAATCAAAACTTCTTCAGGCAATGGTTTAAAGTCTTGCTTTATGTTCCTGACTTTCTTTAAATTGATTGCCCGAGCTGGTGAAGAAAAGGAAAGTGCTTTTACTAAATTTGCCGCATATTTTTTTCAGTGGAAAATAAACCCCCCTTTTGGTTTAAACTTCAGTTCAATAATAAATTTGATTTCACAGTGTCATTTAAACATTGAACAGAGTTAATTCTGTAGTTTAAGTTAAACGACACTATTCTGCCGTTTAAACCTCAGTTCAACAACTACTTGACACATTTGAAAATAGAATTTATGTCCATTTTTTTTATTTTATTTCCTGTCACAGGTCACAAATGAAACAAAGCAAACTTTTCTTGATTGTTTTATTTTTGATTCAGATAGAAAGAGAAAACAATACAATTAAACTACGGCCAATTGAACTAAAGTTCACATTAGACTGTGAAACCGGAGTTAAACTTCAAATTTAAACTCCAGTTGAGGTTCAGTTGAACATAAGTTTGAACTTCCACTGTGAAACTGGGGGTAAGAGATTTTTTTTGGTGGTCTGTCAGACTTATTGGCTAAGACTTAAACTTGGTTGTGTTATGTCCAAGCAATCGGATGGCAACAAAGTCCCATCCTTTTATCTAATCAAAATTGAAAAAAAATGTATGGCCGCAGCAATAAACGTACACGGGATTACCTTTTTTTTCATTTAAATAAATACCAGAGAACCAGAATGTATAAAAATAATTCCCGTGTCTACACGCGTCTACAAGTTGAAAAACTCTTCTCATAGCGGAAAGTTTTTTTTAATTTTATTTTTTTAGCCTATATAGAAAGTGAGCCAAAAATGCACTCACTTTCGCGTTAAGAATTAATGTTATATTTATGAAAAAAAAGTTACTTTCTTGATAATAAACAAAAATTTAAGACAGCAGCACTTAATAACCAGAACTTCTTCAAAAAATGATTGCTTACATAAATCTTGACTTTATAGCTGCACCAAAATTAATGTAAACACCAAGTTTGTTTTGCTTGATATTAATCTTGTGTTCTGTTAAGAGCTAAAAAAAGTTTTGTACATGAGGAACCAACTTCATTTTTCGAATTAAGTACACCTTTTTTCTTTTGATTAATTTAACGATCTACGGATTGCATTTCAAAACTTAAATATTTTTTTTTAAATTTGATATCTCTTAAACTTCCCAATATCTCCTTTTTTATTTGAATTTTATTCGTAAAAAATAATAACTTAAAGTTAGCGTACCACAATTTATTCTGAAATATGTTTTAAAAATTGTATACATAAAAGCTTATTTTTTTAAGAAACCACTAAAACGACTTAAAATTTTTGTTCTAGCATAAATTCATATCTGCTTAAGAAATCAAATGGCGTTCTGTTTTTATCACCAATATTTTATAAAAATGTT
Source organism: Philhelius festivus (assembly GCA_963931855.1). Classification (NCBI taxonomy): domain Eukaryota; kingdom Metazoa; phylum Arthropoda; class Insecta; order Diptera; family Syrphidae; genus Philhelius; species Philhelius festivus. The sequence goes on along the minus strand of OZ007556.1, from coordinate 29,120,603 downwards.
CAAAGGCATGAAATTGTTGGTGATTTCCAGAAAAGTATGAATTTATGCAATCAAAGCTTAAAAATCGTTTTATTATTAAATTAATTTTTTTATATAAGAAATTTCTTTACAAATTTTCAAAAGCCAAATTTGAGATGCTAATTTTTAGTATTTAGTAGTATAGATTTTTGGAAATAACTTCAAAAAATAATAGTTCACACGTTTTGAAAATATCGATTTTAAAAAAAAAATTGTAAAATATAAAAATATTTTTTCGAATATTTTTATATACAATATTATTTTAAGCTTAGGGAGGCTCCTGCTTAAAAAAAATTGGTTAAAATCATTGGAGCCGTAAATGAGAGTCAAAAATAAAAAAAAACGGTTCTATGACAGCTACCATTAATTAAATTTTTTCCCAAAATTTATTTTGACCAAAATGTAGTTCATGCCCATAATTAATAGCACACTGATTTTTTTTATCAAAATCATTAGAGCCGTTTTCGTGATAGATAAGATTTTGCATTACGGGTGTATGGGGGGTACAATTAGTTTTGGAGCTAAAAACAAAATTCTATTTCCCCTCTAGGAAATCACAGAAGACCCTTAAGCACTGAGATTGAAGAAAAAAGTCAAGTGGCTTAGGCTGTAGGGAGACGTACCGACATACAGACAGACAGACGGAATTGCCGTACCCACGTTATTCGTCTTCGATATCAACGTAATGTCAACTTTGATCAAAATCTCGAGTTCGATTTTTTTTCCAAATGCATGTAAAAATAAATTGTATGCTTATGAACATTTTTCTCTGAACACTAATTTTCTTCAAATTCTAAGTTTATTATATTAGAGCAAGTTCGTGCGACCCAGTTAATTGTTTTATTTTTTATTTTTAGCTTTATATAATCTTTACCTTTTCTTTCAAGCAAAATACTAATGTTTATCTCAAAATTAAGAAGGAGCCTCATTTTAAGCAGAGTTGTACGGTAATTAAGTATTTTAGGACTTAAGTCCTCTCAAGTACAAGTACTAGGTATTAGGTACTAGAAAATGGCTTCTGCGGTTAAGGTCGTTAGGTTAAGTTACAGACAAACAGGCATAGAAATGTCAAGTTTTTTTCCAAATGTAACACACTTGCCCTATAGAACCCACATACACATATCACAAGTAAATGTAATGATAAATTTTAAAATTGCCTATTTCGGTGAAGTACCTTTATTCTTAGGTGAAATTCCGAAACCTCAAGTTAAAATCTCGGTCTTAGATATTCATACATGTATCGAGATTCAGACATACAGACAACTTGAATTCGGCAATTCACTTTTTTCGTACTCTCTATCATAGAAATGTCAAGACACACATTGAGATTACGGAACTTTTCTAGCACTTAATAATTCTTATTTGATGTTCAATATACAGTCCGTAACATTTGAATAGCCTCACACATAATTTATTTTCCAATTAGATTTTTTTGGCACTTCTTTGATGTCTATATATCGAAATGTGTATTTAATGATAAGGTAAGACTACGCTCTTGAGATAAAAAAAAATTCAAGTGATTTTTAAAATCTGCCGGAATTTTGTGAGGTGGTTTTGTTGTTGTTGTTTTGTAGTCGCAAAAACGTATATTTTTTTTTGTCACATTAGAATAGCCTCACCATGTTTATTTTGGTAAAAATGAAAACAAATTAATTTTTTTTAAGAAAACTGTTTTTATTTATTTTATGTAGTTAATAACATCATTTTAGTACTTTGTACAGCCACCCTTATTTTGAATGACGTCAAAAACGTGATCTTTTAGGGAATCATACAAAGATTTTAGGAGATCTAAAGAAATTTGTGCCCAGGCCACTTTAATGCCTTCAATAAGCTCCTCTTTATTTGTGTACTGCTTACCACCTTCATAAACTTTGCGTGTTAACCACCCCCAAACATTTTCGATTATGTTTAAATCTGGAGAGTAGGGTGGCCAGGATAATTGTTGAATATTTTGGTCTTGCAACCATGTTTTAATTACACCAGCAGTGTGGATAGGTGCGTTGTCCTGCTGGAAAATAATCGGAATCGGTCCAAAAGTATCCTGGAACTGAGGTAGTGCTGTTTCTAATATAGTCTTGTAGTATGCCGCCGTCATTTTACAGTTCACAAAATATAAGTCAATTGTGCCATAAAATGATATTGCACCCCATACCATTACTCCTCCCTCTCGGCTATGATGTCGATTTAAAAATAACTGTTCCTTTCTTAAATCATGGAAGTAATAGTTATATCCGTCCGGCCCATCCAAGTTGAATTTTTTCTCGTCTGAAAATATCACTTTTCGCCAATCGTTTGAATGGCTGCTGCCATCGGCATTCTGTGCCATGTGAAGTCTTGCAAAACTGAGCCGCTGTAACTTACGCACATTGTTCAATGGTGGTTTTTTCTTTAGTTTTAGGCGCTTCAAGTGTCCAGCACCTTTAATGACTCTACTTATGGTCATTCGGCTAATTTCTAATCCAACTCCGTGCCTTATCTTATTCAGAGAGTAGGGAGAATTGGAAGCTAATCTTGTAATATTCCGCTTGTCTCGGCTCGAAAGTACTTTAGAAGTACGTCCTTTGTATTTTTTTCCATAAAATAACGGATCTTTAAAATAATTGTTAATCACTTTTGGGCTTCGATTAAGTTTATTAGCTATAGATCGATTAGAAACCCCTTGTTCATTATAGGCCTTTATTTTGGCTATTTTCGTTGCAGATAATGAATTTTTTCTGCCCATTTAAACGATTTAAAGAAAAAAAAATTAAATAAAAACAGAAGAAATAAACTATTTATAAATTCCCAATGGCTTTCCGATACTCACTCTGGCAAATTTTCGCATAAACTGTGTAATAAGTCAAATGAGGCTATTCTAATGTTACAAAAAAAATGCACATTTTATTGACTGCAAACAATATTAGCTCAAAAAAAACCGTTAGCGTTAAGAGATTGGTTAAAAACTCTCTTAATCTCAAGAAAACTCTCTTATCTTTAGATCTAATATGTATTTCGTTATGTTCTCATCAAAAAAGCATCAAAAACAGTTAGCTGCAAAAAAAAAAAAAAAAAGGTGAGGCTATCCAAATGTTACGGACTGTATATATAGATTTCGAATTTAACTTGTTTTTAAGGCAAAACTTGTCCTTTATGTTGTAACTTCACATATCGCAAGTAAAAATAGACTCGGCGCGTTCTGCCACTTTTTTTACTTGCGACTTATAGGTACTATAAGGCAAGTTATGCATTCGTAAAAAAAGTCGAACTCGAGATTTTGATCAAAGTTGACATTACGATGATAGCGAAGACTAAAAAAATGGGTCTCGCAATTCTGTCTGTCTGTCTGTCGGTTCGACTAGAGCCTAAACGGCACGGCCGATTTTCTTCAAACTTGGTAGATATCATATCGTGTGGGGGGAACACGTTTTTTTCTTTTTTTTTAAGACCAAAAATAACGGTACCTGCCATACGAATTTTATTCAATATTTTGTAAATATTTTTTTGTCTCAAAAACTGTTCGGCAGATTAAAAAAAAAGATACACAAAAATTTTATTTAGTTAAAGCTAAGGTACTGGTTGAAAAAATTTTTCCGAAAAATGGTTATTGAGACTACCCCCCAAAGAACCATTTTTTTTGTTTTTGATTTTCTCAAAAACGGTACGGCCGATTTTGATTTTTTATTTCCTAAGGCTCCCCAAAAATTTAAATAGAATTGTGTATTGAAATTTACCAAAACAATTTTTTTTGGATTTTTAAAAAAAAAACTTCAAAATTTTTTATTTCAAAACTCAATACATATTTCGAAAACCCCATTCTAGATTTTTTTAAACTTGATAAATAAAAGTTTCTTAATAGAATCTACAAGATGTTAGAAACAAAATTATTTTACCTGAAAATAAAGGTACCCATCATACAAATGTTAAAAAATTCAAAAAAAAGGATTTCAAAAATCGTATTTTTCTCGAAAACGGCGCCTAGAATTGAAACTGAAATTGAGATATTACAGCTTGTACCTACCACAGAACCATTTTTTCGAATTTCTCATTATCCACATAACGGGTCTTAGAGAAGCTTCTGAAAAGTCTTAAACACATTGCATTTCAAAACTTAAAAAAAAAATATTTTTTGAATTTTTGAAAAAAAATCTATTTTTTTTTTTTTGAAAATTTGATATCTCAGAAAGGGCTCATTATTTTTGTTTGTAAATTTAATTTTTATTCGAACAATAATAAAAACTTTAAATTGGCGTACCAAAATTTTTTCTTAAAAATCTTTTAAAAAGTTATATAAAAGCTTTTTTTTTAAGAAACCACTACAACGACTTCTTGCATAAATTCATATTTGCATAGCATTCTGTTTTTGTCTCTTACTACTAAAAGAATTTAAAAAAATAATTTTATATTTATGAACAGTTTTCTCTAATAACATTCGTTTTTAAAATTCCTTGTCTATTTCATAGGAGCAAGTTCGTGCGACCCAGTCGTGCATTTTATATTCTTTTTTCTCATAGTGTTTTTCAAGTATTAGAATTATAATACAAATTATAAAAAAATAGAACACATTTACGTTTAAACTTCCATAATTTGATTTATTGTAATATTTGTGTATATTTTTATTTCTATAGAACTATTTTGTCTTGAGTTTTGCGTCGGTCAAATTAACTGTTCATAGAAGAATCTATCAAACTTCTTTTTCACTCGAGGCTTATGATATCTATTAGTTTTTGACATTAAGTAGGAATTAAGGGTCTTCGGAAAGGAATTTTCGAACTTCGACACGTGATTGTGGACACATATGTTCAACAACATGTACAAATTATTAAATTGTTGTATGAAAGTCAGTCTTCTGTTCGAAGAACATTTTGAGCACTTTGCCAATTTTACCGTCAACATAATCGTACTTCCGAGAGGACTATTCGCAATGTGATGAAAAAAATCGATTTAACCAGTTCAATGAACAATTCTTCAACGAAACGCAAGACCTGCTGAAAATATCGGCGCTGTTTGTGAAAGTGTGCTGTCAAATCCGTGCTAAAGAACTCGGCCTTTCACAGACCACAACTTGGCGAATTTTGCGTCATGACTTGGCCATACACCCGTACAAACTTTAACTGACTCAGAAGCTCATAGAGTTGACGACCAATGGCCAGACTATCACCGTTAACAGAGAGTGCTATCGTTCGATTATAACCAATTTGGCATGACATAAGGTTTCAACAAGACTACAGCGGTTTGACTTCTTCTTGTGGAGTTTTCTTTAGTCGCAGGTCTATGCCAATAAACCAGAAACCAACACTGTCTTGAAAGCCAACTTAATTGATGCCATTGGTCAAATTCAGCATGATCTATGCGCCAGAGCTATTAAAAATGTGCGCCAGAGCTAAGAAAATTGGACGCTTTGGATGCAGAAAAGCCATAATGGCATACATGGGCATTCTAAATAAATAAAAAATTTCAATCATATCTCACTCACAGCTTGTTCTATTCAAATTTGAAGATACAAAACTCTTAAGGAAAAATTCGTTAATTTGTTTTGTTCGGAGCTATGAAGTTTTTGTCCAATAACCAGAAAGTATGTATGCAAGTACATGTAGGCGATCGATGTAAAATCACACACCAAAACGCGACACTTAAACCTTCATGAATTTTCTGCAACTGCCACGCTCATCATAAACTTGAAAAAAAAGAAGAAAAATGCACTCATTTAAAAAGGATTCAGCGTTTAAAAAAATATATAAAAGATATTAAGAGTTTGTCGTCCTGCCAGCGCGAATAAAAACGAGACAAAAAAATAAATCCAATCAAATTGCAATTTTCCCCCACTAACTAAGGTGCAAAAAAATTGCTGCAAATGTTGAAGTACGAGTAATGGCTCGCAGCAAGCGTTATAGTGCAATTTCATTTTGATGGAGTAATAAACTTTTTGACTTGCCCTTTATGCAGGCAGGATTATTATATATTTTATCTGTCTGATGTTCAAACAAGTTTTGTTTTATATTTCAACCGTAACCTGTAACCTATTGAATGTGAAAAAATAAAAAATAAAATAATCTAACTTTCATGCTTAACAGCTTTGCTCCTCATACTTCACGAGAGTTTTTCTAAAGGCTCTTCGTATTATATGAAAATAAAGAAAACGTGTGCAAAAGTTTTCCATTTCCTTTGCCAAGAAAACAATAACAAACAAAAAAGAGATAAAATACAAAGATAATAAACCAAAAGGATAACTAACACACACTTTGGTGGTAATACGAGTAAGAGCTCTAAATATTTAATGGGCTCGACACGGCGGCGGGCGTTGCGTTAGTTGGGTTGCATGTCAAAACCGTAGCCAGGAAAATACTTTAGATATGCATTTATGTAAATGGAGTTTCTGACTTAATTTTTTTTTAAATATTATTTCTTGTATGCTCAGTCTTTTTTAAATACATCTTCATAGCTGACTTCAGCTTAGACGATTAATCGGAATAAGGACGTCTTGCAGCTTTTATTTTAATGAGATCAACTTATATTCAATACCAATTTCATCAATATCAGTTAAGAAGTTGATAAGAGACAACGAAAAAACACAAAAGGTTTTCCTTCCCCTTATTTGAAGCCTTTCGAAGGAAAAGGTGTACATCAAAAAACTAACTACAACCTCGATGCTTAAAAACAACATAAGAATCGAAATTGCTGAAATTACAAAGGAAGTCTGCGAAAATGTTATGCAAAATGTGCTTAAAGGAACACGCCTTCGCACTACGACAGATGCGCCTACTTGACCGACATCATATTACATACATAAGGTTAAAGACCACATAAGAGATCAATAAATTATAAATTACAAAATACTATTTCATTAAAAAGTTATTGAAAAAAAAAACATCGACCTGGAACTTTAAACGCACCCTGATTCTGAAGTCTACGGCCTTGGTTGGATGAAATTAAACTTTCTTGCTAAGAACAGAAGAACAGTGTTTTTCAGTGGTGTAAGTTAAAAAAGAGAAAATTAAAATAAAATAAATAAATACAGGAATCAGACGGGAAAGCAAATTACAACTTTCATTAAAACTTATATAAGGTTCTATAGAACAATGTACCCATGTTTATGTATGTGTCCTTTGTTGGTCTCTACCTACAGAATTAAGTTTTCATGAAGCGGTTTTCAGCAATTTTCAAACAAATCATTAGTTGAAATTTTGTGTTATTTGCAATTAGATCTTATTCAGTTGACTCCGCTTAACTGGAATACATACATACATATAAGCATACTTTGGGAAGTGAAAAAAGTCCTTTAACCGCAATTATTCAGAATTTAAAAATAATCCAAAAACAACAACGTTTAGAAACAATCAATTTTTCTAAAAAAAAACTGACTCAAACGATTTCGATTTCGTTTAAATATACGAGTAGGGTCATGCAATTCTTGGTCCAGCTATGATTTCCTTGTTTCAATCGCATACGTTAAACCAAACTGTCGGCCAAGACCTTACGTGTTCTATTTTAATCGCTGAGTGTGTTAATATTGTGAAAATTGAAGATCCAAATATTTCGATTTCAATAGTTTTCGGGATTATCTTACGAGACATTATGGCAAATTTTTAGGAGCTTATTCATCTAAACGCTGCACCCTTAAGAACTTAAACTTACATAAGAAATGAAGTCAGCTGACCACCGAATGCATTAGGTCGACAATTAAGTGCTTTAACAATAGCGTTTGGAAGACAACATTCTGGTCAGCGATGAGGCTCATTTTTCAATCGGTGGATAGGCTAACAAACATTTGGATTTTTGTTTTTTTTTTTCAAAAAAACTAAAAAAAATGTTTTTTGTTGTTTTAAGGGAGCTCCTGTTTAAAAATATTGGTTAAAATCGTAAGAGCCGTTAATGAGAAATAAAAAAAAAACGGTTCTATGACAGGTACAATTAATAACATTTGTTCCTAAAATTTTGTTTGACCAAAATGTAGTCTATGCCCATAATATCTCCAGTAGTTCAGGTATTAGATCGAGGTACAGACATACAGACAGACAGACGGAATTGCCGGATCCACTTTTTCGTTTTCTTTATAAAGTAATGTCAACTTTGATCAAAATCTCGCGAAAAATTATAAGTCGTTGTGGTTGTAGCGGTTTCTTAAAAAAATAAGCTTTTATATACAAAATTTTTAAGAAAATATTTTGGTACGCCAACTTTAAGTTTTTATTATCGTAGGGATAAAAATTAGATTTCCAAAAAAATATTGATCCGTTTTTGAGATATCAAATTTTCAAAAAAGAAAAAATGATTTTTTTTTTTTCAAAAAATTAAAAAACATTTTTTTCAAGTTTTTCAAAATTTTTTGAAGTTTTTCTATAAGAAATTTCATTAAAATCCGATAGAGAGAAATTTAAAATTCGAAGAAATGTTTGTATGGTAGGTACATTCAGTAATATATTAATTTCAACATTTTTTTATTTTTTTTCATAAATTATATATGTACATATATGGTAAGAATTAACTGAAAGAAAATAAAATGCATTGCTGGGTCGCACAAATTTGCGACCAAGAATTTCAAAAATAAATGTTAGAGAAAAACTGTTCATAAGTATAAAATAAATTTTTTAAATTGCTAAAACAACTTCTTTAGTAGTTGGAGGTAAAAATAGGCTGCCATGTGGTTCAAACAGATATAGGTTTATGCAAGAACAAAAATTATAAGTCTTTGTATTGGTTTCTTAAAAAAATAAGCTTTTATATAAAAACAGTTTAAAACATTTTTAAGAAACAATTTTGGTACGGCAATTTAAAGTTTTTATTATTGTTCGAATAAAAATTAAATTTACAAAAAGAAAATATTGAGCCGTTTTCGAGATATTGAATTTTCCAAAAAAAAAATTGATTTTTTTTTCAAAATTTAAAAAAAAAACATATTTTTTTAAGTTTTGAAATGCAATGTTTTTTAAACTTATTAAAAGCTTCTCTCTAAAAAATTTCATTAAAATCCGTTATGCCGATAATGAGAAATTCAATATTTTAAAAAATCGTTCTATGGTAGGTATACAGTCAGTAATATCTTGTTTTTAATTTTTTTTTATGAAATTATTATAGATCTTAAAAATTAATCGAAAGAAAATAAATTTAAGCAAAATTCTCGTAACAGTTTTTGAGAAAAATGAAAACCATTTTTTAACATTTGTATGGAGGGTCCCGTTATTACGAGTATTTTTAGGTAAAATTAATTTTGTTTTCTAACATCTTATAATTTATATTAAAAAAAATTTATTTATCAAGTTTTAAGAAAATGAAATTTTTTTTAAAAATCCAAAAAAAAATTTTTGTAAAATTTTAATACACAATATTATTGAAACTGTTGGGGAACCTTAACATAAAAAAAATGATCAAAATCGGCCATACCGTTTTTGAGAAAATCAAAAACAAAAAAAAAAATGGTTCCAATAATAATTTTTTGGAAATTTTTTTTCAACTATTACCTAGGTCTAAATGAAATTTTACATGTTTTTTTTTTTTAAATCTATGGGACAGTTTTTGAGAAAAAAATATTTATAATATTTCGAAAAAAATTCGTATTTCAGGTATACCGTTATTTTTGGTCTTAAAAAAAATAAACGTGTGGGGGGAAAAATTAAAAATGATATCTACCAAGCTTAAAGAAAATTGACCGAGCCATTTAGGTTGTAGTGTGTAGTCGAACAGACTACGGTAGTCTTCGCTATCATCGTAATGTCAACTTTGATCAAAATCTCGAGTTCGATTCTTTTTACGAATGCATAACTAGCCTTATAGTACCTATGAGTCGCAAGTAAAAAGATAAAATGAGTGTTTCATGATTTTAATTTTAAAAAAATAGTTGAGAAAAAATAGTGCTAAATTCAATTTAAATTTGCAAAATCGTTTTTTTTTTTAACACAAAATCATACTAAAATTGTTAAAACATCGTTCTCATTCGACTAAAATTTTACCATAGCTATAGCTATAGGAACCAATATTTTTTTTAATTTTTGAATTTCTAAATTACTTTTGATTGATTTAAATTAAGGATTCTAACAGTTTTAAAAACATTGCATACCAACATTTTTGAAAAATCTATATAACTTGATATTTTTGTTTTGAAATTTAAGTTTTGTGTGCACAATAATAAAAAAATTAAAATTGGCGTATATCAACATTTTTTTTTTAAAGTATTTAATAAATCTTGTATGTATATAGAAACTCATCTTCTTAAGAAACCGCTAAACTAATTTTTCGTTAAATCTATGATGGCGGCTTAAGCTCTAGGCTGATTTTCCAGAAAAGCAAAACATACGCTCCAAGTAACCCACAATTTTAAACTTTCAGGTTTATTTTTTATACATAGTTCAGTCTATATAAACATACTCGTAAGAGATATTTCGGGCGAGCCAGTCGTAATTTTTTTTTTAAAAGGTAGCTTCATTAATTATACTATCATATAAATATAATTTATATAGTTTCTTAATTTTAATTGGACATCGGCGTTAATATTTTATAAATGGGGTAAAAAAAAAATATCTCAGAACCTGTTCTTCATGTCAATTTGTATAAGATCTTCAACTACGAATAAATCATTTGATATTATTTTTTTTTTGCAATTCATAAGACATAATTTGGACGTTTGGTATAAATATGTATATCAATTATAAATGAATGTTTCATGAAAATATTTTTTCCTTCAGATATTTTTTTCAAACTAATTTGAGATATGTTTCCGTCCCACACAAAAACACATTTTTAATAAATAACTTGGAAGAATCCAATCTAAGCATCAATCACCGATTAAATACATTTTTTGATTCGGAAAAGAATAATATTCAATGCCGTAGCTTTGACGTAGCTAAAAACAAAATAGATTTTATTCAACAAATGTTTCCCAAGGTCATTCACGCATCATTAATATACTTAAGTGAATATTATTTTCTTTATTTATTATTTTTAAACTAAAACTTATATATTTATGAATTTTTCCATTCTTTAATTTTCGATTCCTGATTATTTGAACGATTTAGACTTTTATTGAATTGCTTGAAAGAAAAAGAATCAATAATAATTCATCAATCAGTATCAAGCCCATTTAACATTTTTCCTTATTCCCTTTTTGCAGGATTTTTGAGTAATTTTCTATCGAAAGGACTAAAAACCAATCAATTGGAGGTAAACACCGATGAAAAGACGCTCAAACCAATTGCTCGTTTAAAAGAACCCCGAGATCTATTCGCCCTGCCTAAGGACAAGGATAATGACTGCTCACAGCAGGCCGCCAGATGGCCCACTGAATGTCAGGTGAGTTGCAAGAACTTTTCATTATTAATTTTTATAAAGTGATGCAATCTAAATAATTTAAAAGGGAACATCAATCATAAAATTGATCGAACGATAGGGATGTGCGGGATTCCATCATAAAAAAAAACTCATAATGATTAAGGCGACATGAAAAGATGGATTTACTTTATGAGGAAAATACTTCCATCACGAAGAGATTATTCCTTAGATATTTTTCTGGTATAGATTTCCCTAGAGACGCACACATTATTGATGGCAGCCAAAAAGTTCGATACAATGTTGACATATTTTTTTTATCTTGGATTATTCTTAGAAATGTGAATTTTTTTACTGTGGAAATTGGGTCAGAAGGAAAGCATGTCCTTAGGTTGGGTTTTAACCAATATCTTGCCAAACGAACAGAAGGATCTTTTTTACAGGAAATTTAATTTCATTCGGTTTTGCATATAACATGTTCTTCTGCGAGAGTTTGAGGGGTCAAATGTTTTGGATTATGTGTAACGGCTCCTAAATAAGTGAACAAAAAAATTCAAAATAATGCTTTTCGGTGATTTCACTCTAAAAGCATAAATTCTAAAAAAAACTTTAACACATAAAAGAAGGATTATTATATTTCTTAATAAAGACCTTTAAAACTTTTTTTTTTTTTTTTTGAAAACTCAAGGCCAAGAGACATTCAACCTTCTAATTACAAATGTAAAATTGTATCAGTAGATAAATATAAAGGGTTGAAATGGAATAAAACAAGCTGTGTGTGAGGTATTAAAAAAATTGTTCTTTTATTTGAAAGGCTCATGTATGCCCTCATGTATTAATATGACATATTTCAAATGCCACCTTGGCTTCTTACGGTGACACGGATGGGTGTGGTCCAATTTTCAATGACTTCCGGATAGATCTGGCTGAATTTGAGCAATAGACTGTGTTATGTTCACCTAAAAGCCATCGGTTGATTGTGGTTTATTCGCATAGACCAGCGACTTCAGGAAAAAATTTAGCGGGGTCAAATCGCATGACCTTGTCGGCCAATTCGTTTCATCTCTGCGAGAGACAACCTTGCCCTAAATTGTTCAAGCCGAATGTCAATTGTGGCTTCCGCTGTGTGGCACGTAGCACTGTTTTGCTGGAACCACATGAAGTCAACAAATTGGTTATCATCGTTCTGTAGCGCTCGCCGTTGATGGTTACCGCCTCACCGACCGACGACGTGCGTCTTCTTTGAAAAAGGACGGACCAATGACGCCACCGGCTCAAAATCTACAAGCGGTCACATGATGAACTTCGTGTGGTTTGGTGTCGTCCAATTTTTGATGGCAATTTTTCTTGTTAACAAAGTTGTTCATCCAAAAATAAAAATTACTTTTCGGATTAAATTGGGGTCCCCTTCCAAACGTTCCGAAACTCAGTCAGCGAACAAACGGCGTAGTCTTTGGTCATTAACTTTGAGCTCCTCGTTCAGTTAGGTCTAGGCTAGTTGTAGGCCCAGGTCCATCAGACGCAAGATTCGCCAATAAGAAGTCTGCGAAAGGAAGAGCTCTTCAGCACGGCGAGGAATTGACTGCTTCGGGCTCTGCTGTCTACGGACCATGGCGATTTTTTTGGCCGATCTTGCATTTCTTTGAGTAACGATTGTTGGCTAATTGAATACGGGACCAATCGTCTCAAATTTGGCCACCTAACGTTTAAGAGTCAACTATTAAGGCCACGACGTTTACCGTAAAATACTCACTATGTGCGCAACGTTGCACTAAAGAATGTTTTTTTTTTAACAAAGTTGTGTAACTTAACATGATGATTTGCCATCAGGAATAGTAAAAAATAGATTTGATAGATGTCACCAAAACAAAATGGCCGCACAAATCTACCCGCGCCGACTGAAATACCACGTTCATTCAATAATTTTTGGCTGTCACGGTCATTAGCTTTTACTTCAAAAATGTATCACATTGACAGACACAAAATATTGACCAAAGTTGCTAATTATAAAATGTTTAAAAGTCGAAAAATGGTGAAAAATTTTGCTAAATCTAAGGGACTATTCACTTTCGAGCGACCAACGTCCGACGTATGGCAGAACATTCGTTAATTTTGGCATTTCACTCACAAAGCATTTCGTTATTCGTCGCGAAGACTTTTAAAACAAACAAGAACAAGAATGATTTTCAAGTAAGTCGCTCACGAACAATTCATTCGCTGCAGTGTGGAACCAATGTATGTGGAACGCGAATAGAGTTTGACAGTTCAAAAAAATCAGATTAAAAGACTTTGACTTATGTATAATCTTAAGTGCGTGTTTTGGTAACATGATCGAACATACTATTTAGATTTGATTAAATTGCAATCAACAAGAATCTTTCACTTTAATAGACAAATTAAGTAGGAATTTAACCTTTACAATAAGGCTAGTCGCGCACTGACAACTTTGATCTAAATCAAATAGTTTAATCACCAGTTGAAAGAGAACCGCGCACTGGCAACTCTTTACTCACGCTCACACTCTTTTATCTCTTGCTCTTATAGAAAACAGCTCAACTGTTGCGAATTAATTTTAGGCAATCGTTAAGTTTGTGTCAAAACACAAACTTTTTAGTTGCTCGAATCGAGTTGCTCTAAGTGCGCGGTGTCCCATATAAGCCCATATGTTTCATTTTAGCAACTAAACAGTTGCGAAACTTAAAATTGAATGTGCGCGCCTGGCCTAATTAAAATTCCACGAAAACATCAACACATACAGTGCAGTTCACATGGTTAAACTATTAAAATAATCGTCTAATAATGCTCGTATTTATTCAGATACTCGCTGAATGATCTGTCATGCAAATTATTTTTTTTTAATTAGTGTTCGCTAGTCCAAGTTTTTGGAGTGAAAATAGGCAAAAACAAAATGTTAACGGCGCGGTCGGTGGTAGAAACAGTAAAAATTGGGGCTTTCCACTCAGAAGAGTGTTCTATGCGAAGAATATAGGATGGGGTGAGAATGCAGTTCGAAATTTTATTTCAAATCCTGCATAAAAGAAAACAGCTGTAACACCACGAGAAGCGAAAAATAATAAATTAGAATTCCCTCAAATTCTGTATAAACTTTACGCTGATAATCAGACATTTAGCGGAGTTAAGTGCCAGCAAATCAACTACAGGGTTGGCCATCCAGCGGTATCTTTTTAAATCATAGTTTTTTTTGACACTGACAGCTGTTTTCCGCTGGAAATCTTGACAGAAAGTAAGTATCATATCTCCGCGGAACGAAATGAGTCGCTTTACGCTTGAATAACGTTGGGAAATAATGAAAACTTATTTCTAAAGTGAGTGCTGTGTAGCCCGAACAGTGTGGTTTTTTGAAAAGAAGTTTTGGCCGAAATGAAGCACCCACCGCGCCCGTATTCTCAAGTTTGTGCAAAAAGTTCATGAGACTGCTAGGCTAGTGGACAACATTCATGGTCTTCGTCGTCGTACGGTGCGCACAGACGAGAATGTGGCTGCGGTAGCCGAGAGTGTGAGACTCAATTTAAGAACATCAACTCGCCATCGATCTCAACAGCTCGTCATTTGACGCACTAGACTTAAATGGGAATGTTTTCTCTTACTAATAAAGCCATAATACATGGACAAAAAGTATTCTTAATTGAAGAAATGTATTTTCTGATGAGAAAGAATTCAAACTCGATGATTCTGATTGGAATAGTTTTTATTTCTGTGAAATCCACAAAGGCGAATACTTTTTTAAGGGGTATCATTCTAAGAAAGGAGGAGCAATGATATGGGGGGCTATTTCATACTACCGCAACTTTGAATTGGTTTTTGTTTCTCACAAAATGACGGGAATTTCTTATAAAGCTATTTTTCAATCAGCTTTTTCAGCATTAAAAAAGCTTTTTAGACCTCTCCAGTGAATCTTACAACAAGTTAATGCTCCGATCCACTACGTCTACGTCGTTTGAGCATTTCTTGGAATTCTTGTAGTGGCTACCATACTCACCTTAACTCACTCTTAACACTATTGAAAACACATGGGGGTCGCTCACCTGGTAAATACATATATGAAGGAAGCAAGCAGTATGAAAGGTGTGAGGTGTCGCAATTAAGGCACCATGGCCAAAGATTTCATTAGACTATTTAATAAATTCGTCTGATTCTCTTAGACTGAGAACGCACTTGCGGATTTTTGTCAAGGCGATTAAAAATTCGCGCACGCCACAAATTATTATCATGCACTCACTTGTGATTTCTTTGCCGCGCGATTATTTAATCGCAAACAAATAAAACACTACTCTAAACGTGAGTGCATGCATACAATACAAAATGATAAAGATAATTACTTTTTTATTTACCTCAATGTTACAGATAATCGTTCCACAGGTCATATTGAATTTCTCTGTTTTGTATTTTTATACACAATTCTACATAGTTCCAACTAGATTCAGTAGTTTCTTGAAGCATTCAATAGACTTCAAGTGTAACACTTCCTTATGAAACCTATTTTGTTACCAGCAAGAATTTTATTGAAAAGTCGCAAGTGCGTGAAGGATTATTTAAATCCATTTGATCTATTCAATATTGCGACAAAAAAAAAAACACTTGAAAAAATAGAACTTGTTTCATTTTTATAATCGCTACGATATGCCAATTTCTTATTGCGACCACGATTTTTAGTAGTAATTTAAATCGGAAGTGTAAGGCTAGGACCGCACTTGCGATTTTTAGTCGACGCGATTAAAAATTCGTAGTCGCTACAAATTATTGTCATGCACGCACTTGTGATGTTTTTGCGCGCGATTATTTAATCGTGAAAAATAAAGCACACTACTATTAATGTGAGTGGCACGCATTTGCTACAAATAATTAGCGACGGAAAAATCGCTTGAAAAAATGGAACTTGTCGCTACGATTTTTAAGTCGCATGTGCGTGCATTCACATTTAACGGCATGTGTCCTATTTCATGCGGCTAAGAAATCGTGGATTTAAAATCGCAAGTGCGTGCATAGCAATTTCTTCTTGCTACTACGATTTTTAAGTCGTAGTAATTTAAATCGCAAGTGTAAGCATCTCCATTTGAGTGCATTTGTTTCATTTTAATTTGCGACAATCGCATCGGCAGAAAAATTAAAGAAATTTCGACCTTTAAATCATTACGATTTTTTGATATCAAGTGCGTTCATTCTCATTTACGCTAGTGTGTTTTATATTTGCGACTAAGAGACCTCGCGATTAAAATCGCCAGTGTCTTTCTAGTCTTAAATTAGATTTTTTGATGTAGTTTTAAATCGTGGAGATGTAACAAAATATTGAAAACGTGAGATGACATAATTATTTAAATAAAAAACCAAACAAATTGGTATAAACCGCTCAAATTCTATTTTTTATTTTTTTTTTTCGAAATTTTAGCAGATGCGTCTAACCAAGTAAACTGATTAATTTGATCCTTTCCAACATAAATTGGAAGATTTATTTCAAAAATAAAAGAAACAACTACATTTTATTGAGTTGCGTCTAACCATGTGCACCGCACTGTAATTTCTTGGCTTTACATAATTCTTGCTGAAACAAATCTATTCTCCACAACAATTACTACAATAAAATTGTGGTTTATTATAAATGGTTCCATTTTCAGGTTTATTGTTTCGTAGCTTACGAAACAAGACTATTTCTATTTTTTGGCCCAAGGACAAACTACAAAGTCACGATTCGCAAAATGTTTCGCCAAGCGAACGTGTTTAGTCAGGGATAATTTCGCGGATGTACAGCTTAGCTATGATCCAACTAATGCTGACAAAATACTCCGGACGGACGTACAAACTGACCACATTTTGTATCCACCATCAGCCAGGCAAATTGCTCTGCTGAAACTCACAAAATGGACCATCTAATCCTTTCCCAGACTAATTAGTCCTGCGGCCTTCTAATTCGTAGTCTTTTTTTCGTTCTTTTCCTCCTTGTTGCTGGTCGAGAACTGGCCCATGTATTCATTAGGAGTAATTTGGGTTTTGTTGCTCTCGATGCAGCACATGAAACTAGAAGTAGTAGTACTAGATCCCAACACAACTTTGAACTGCATCATCATATAAAAGTGTTGAAATACTTGCTAAATTTGTACTTGCGATCAAAATTATTATTGTGTTTAAGTTTTGATATTGTTGTTATGAAAATATTTTTAATAAATTTTCATTCTGTTCTACATTCTCAATCGAATACGTTGTTATTTATTTTTACTCTGCTAAAAGGTTATGGGCCCAGACCATAACAAATTGTTTAAATAATAATAGAGAGGACAATTTTAATCTTTAAGAAAACAAATATGGCAATGCATCTGAATTCTGTAGGAGTCCAGCATATGGAGAAGCTGACTGGTTCTGAAAATTGGTCTACATGGAGCTTTGCAATTAAGACGCAATTAGAGCTGGAAGATGCCTGGAAATGTATTGAGCCTGTTGCCAATGAAGCCTTGGATGTTGCTAAAGACAAGATTGCTCGATGTAAGATGATCTTAGCTATCGACAAGAATCTATATGTCCATGTAAGGGATGCTAGAACTTCCAAGGAGGTATGGACAGCGCTGCAAAACCTATTCCAAGACTCAGGATTGGACAGACGCATTGGGTTGCTACAAAGATTGTGCTCTGTGGTATTGGTTGAATGCTCATCCGTAGAAGATTATGTAAGCCAAATCATTTCAACAGCTCAAAAGTTAAACGACGTTGGGTTTGTAGTAAATGATGAATGGGTTGGAAGCTTATTACTTAAAGGATTACCCGATGAGTATAAGCCGATGATCATGAGCATTGGTAGTAGTGGACAGAAAATAACAGCAGATTCTATCAAAATGAAATTGTTGCAAGATGTAAAATTTGATTCAGCATCATCGAACACAGCTTTGATATCCAAAAAAGGTAATTTTTCGAATATGCAAAAGAAAATGAAATCCAAGTTTGACAGGAAAGGGAAATCTCGCTGCTTTAACTGTGACGGAGTTGGACATTTTGCTTCAGAATGCCCATCTAAGTCTAAAGACCGAAATTTAAAGTCACCAAAAGGATGTTCTATGTTTGCAACATACCATGCAGAAGCAGAGGCCAAAAATTACGAATGGTGTTTCGATAGCGGTGCAACTGATCATATGACTTCGGATTCTAGGTATTTTAAAGAACTCAAACCATTCAAAGGTCAGATCAAGACTGCAAATAGTATGACTATGAACGCTGTTAACAAGGGTGATATATCGTTGGATGTATTGACTCCCAAAGGTAAACAAACTGTTGCAGTTCATGATGTTCTCTACGTACCTGAAATAGAAGTGAACTTACTATCCATAAAAAAGATTGTGGATCATGAGAATATTGTCATCTTTGACAAAAATGGTTGTCGTGTCATGAATTCTTCAAAAGAAGTCATAGCTACAGGAAGATCTTCAAATGGGCTTTACAAATTGGACATTGCCACAAATCAAAATGCATATGTTTCGCAATGTAATCTTGGCAACATTTGGCATCGAAGATTTGGCCACTTGGGTCAAGATAATATGAAATTACTTGCACAAGGCTTAGTAAAAGGTGTTGACCTGAGCCAAGAATCATTATCGAATTGCATATCCTGTGCAGAAGGGAAACAGCATCGGAACAAATTTCCGTCCGAAGGTTCAAGATCATCAAAAGTTCTTGACTTAATTCACTCAGACATCTGTGGTCCCATGGAGGTGAAATCTATAAAGGGAAGTATATATTTTGTAACTTTCATAGATGATTTCACTCGAAAGGTATTTGTGTACTTTATGAAGACTAAAGATTCTGTTCTTAGCTGTTTTCGTGAATTCAAAGCCGAAGTAGAAAATCAGCAAGAATCGCGAATAAAAATTCTGCGAACGGACAATGGAAAGGAATTTACGAACAAAGCAATGGAGCTTGAGTTAAAAAAGTATGGAATCGTTCATCAGACAACAGTTCCTTATACTCCCGAGCAGAACGGTTTAGCGGAAAGGATGAACCGAACTTTGATCGAAAAGGCACGATCTATGTTGTGTGATGCTAACATGCCAAAATTCTTTTGGGCTGAAGCAGTTAACTGTGCATGCTACATAGTTAATCGTTCACCTCATAGAAAACTTGAGAAAACGCCAGAAGAACTATGGTGTGGTCACAAACCAGATGTTACTCACTTCCGTATTTTTGGGTGCACAGCGATGTCACACATTCCGAAGCAAAAACGTCGTAAGTTTGATTCGAAATCTGAAAAATGTATTTTTGTGGGGTATTCAAGCACATCCAAAGGATTTCGACTCTACAGCTTACAAAAGAAGGATGTTTTCGTCAGCCGCGATGTTATATTTCATGAAGAGAGTTTTCATTATAAAGAAAAGAAAAACGTAAACACCAAAGAACTTCCAATATATACCGCTGTAGTGGGGGCTAACACCTTGACGAATCCAGAGAACCTAGCTATCGAGATCGAGAACGATTTTGAGTCATGTTCATCAATTCAAGGCGATGACCATGAAGTGGGGGATAGCGAAGAAAAAGAAGCTACAACAACCCAAGAAGCAATTCGTCGAAGTGAAAGAATTTCGAAATTACCCAAAGTTGTTTACAGTGCTGAGAAGACCAACCTTTGTGAAAACCCTGAAGATATCGAAGATGCATTATCTAGAAGCGACAAAGAAAAATGGATAGAGGCAATGGAATGTGAACTGAAATCATTCGAAGAAAATAATACTTGGAAATGTGTAGACAAGCCCGCTGGAGCCAATATCATCAAGACGAAATGGGTTTTCAAAAAGAAGAAAGATGAAGACAATCATGTTCGATACAAGGCTCGTTTAGTGGTCAAAGGTTTTGCACAAAAGAAAGGTATTGACTATGAGGAAACTTATTCACCCGTAGTAAGGTACTCATCCATTCGGTACTTGATTGCATTATCAGCAAGATATAATTTGGAAATCATGCAAATGGATGCTGTAACTGCTTTTCTTCAAGGTGATTTAAGTGAAGACATCTATGTTGAGAAACCAAAGGGACTTTCCATGGGAAGAGAAGGGCAAGTGATGAAACTGAACAAAGCTGTCTATGGGCTGAAACAATCAAGTTTAGTTTGGAACACCAAATTGGACCAAGTTCTAAAAACGCTTGAATTGAAGCGTTCAGAAGTAGATCCTTGTATATATTTCCATCGTAAAGGTTCAAGCATGACATTTCTCGCAATTTATGTAGATGATATTCTTATATTTACCAATGAAATGCCTTATTGGGAAATTCTGAAATCCAATTTGATGAAAAAGTTCAAAATGAAGTTCTTGGGAACAGCGAAACAATGCCTCGGAATTCAAATTTCACGAGACAGAGATGGGATTTCCTTAGACCAAGAAAAATACATTTCAGAAATGCTGATAAGATTTAATATGGATGAATGTAATCCTATAGCTACTCCTATGGATATCAACTCCAAATTTTCAAAGGACATGTCACCTAAAACACCGGAAGAACAAAAAGAAATGGCTAAAATTCCTTACCAGCAAGCTATAGGAAGTCTTATGTTTGCTGCACAGTGCACTCGACCGGATATTTGTTTTGCAGTTAACAAATTAAGCAAATTTAATAACTGTCCTGGTAAAGAACATTGGGCAGCTGTCAAGAGGCTATTCAGATATCTCCAAGGAACAAAAGCTGCAAAATTGAAGTTCTCAAAAATTGGAAATTCTGAATTCAAGATTTATTCAGATTCTGACTGGGCAAATGCTTCTGATGATAGAAGATCGGTAACAGGATACGTATCTATCTTACAGGGAGGCGCTGTATCTTGGGCAACGAAACATCAACCAACTGTCGCCCTATCTACAACAGAAGCCGAGTATATGGCACTTTCGGCATCAACACAAGAAGCAATGTGGATTCGTGGTCTTGAAATTGAACTGAACCAAGATTTCAAGAATTCCGCCATGAGTATATATTGCGACAACAAAAGTGCAATCCACCTGGCATCAACTAGCAAGTACTTATCAAGATCCAAACATATTGATGTTCGACACCATTTTATACGCGAAAAAAGGAGCTTGAATATTATCACGTTTGTTGGAATTGGAACTGAATTTATGGTTGCAGATAATTTAACAAAACCAGTTGCATCTGAAAAACATAAATATTGTTCAAATAATATGGGATTGTATTTAAGGTAAATTTTGTTCGAGTGGGGGTGTTGAAATACTTGCTAAATTTGTACTTGCGATCAAAATTATTATTGTGTTTAAGTTTTGATATTGTTGTTATGAAAATATTTTTAATAAATTTTCATTCTGTTCTACATTCTCAATCGAATACGTTGTTATTTATTTTTACTCTGCTAAAAAAAAGTGAAATCCTTTTTAATTGCGTTTTTAATTTATTCTTAGTCGTGTTCCATTTTAGTCTGGGGCTAGCCATTCGGTGGATTTTGTTGGACTCTGTGAATGTGAGGGTTTGAAAAGAATATACAAAAAAAAGAAAGGGAATAAATTGCAATGAAGAATTCAAAGCCATGTCTAGTAGAAGTAAATTGTGGAATTTTCTGCTTTTATACATATTTTATTATTTTTTTTTTATTATTAAGAACACACACTCCAGTGCCGTACATTACTTAAATAGTTGAGATGTCGCTTGTGAACATACTTAATTTGAAGGGAGGGCTAGAGAATGAAAGGATGAAGGTTTTTTTTTATTTTTATTTCACTGCGGAATGCATAGAGGGAGGAATTTCTAATAAAAAAATTTCAGTTCAGAAAAACGTAAGGAGAATTTTTAAGTGGACAGACATACTCTTATATCCTTTTAATCTAAAGCATGTCCTGCCTCTCGGTACTTATACATGGGTGATGCAATGTTTTTCTTTTTTCCAGCACCTCCTTTCGGTTGGGGGAGGAAAAATACTAGGAGACTGTCGGTGGAGAGATATTAAAACTCTGCCATTATAGGTGAACTAAATAGAAATTTTAGTATGAAATTAGGTTGATTATTATTATTTGAAGAGGAAAATACTAACGATGCAAATTATTGTGTGGATGTATGTACATTAGACTGGGCCAAAAAAATTGACTATTTTTTTTTTGAAAGATATATCGAGAATATCATTCAGAATGACAAAAAAAAAATTTCGTAAAAGTTTGAGCCCTTAATATCAATTTTAAGAGGGCTATCATCGCTAATTTTGATTTTTAGTCATAATTTCATGTTTTGCGTCAGAACTGACAAAACATTGAAGTAAAAAAAATTCATTTTGACTTACTTTTATATAAAATTAAATTCCCTACAAAAAAGGTCTAATTGAAAATTTTCGTCATACAAGCCGTTTTTGAGTAATTAAGCTTAATAAATTGTTCCTAGGTGGAAAGAAATCCAAATACATATAAAGTATTTTCCACGTCGCAATTAATGCGATATTTTGATTCTAGGTACAGAATACATTCATAATTTTAACTTGCGATTTATAGGTATACTATAAGGCAAGTTATGCATTCCGAAAAAAATCAAACTTGAGATTTTGATCAAAGTTACATTACTAACAAAGTGGGTCTCGCAATTCTGACTGCTGTCTGTCTATCTTTTGACTACAGCCTAAACGGCTCGGCCGATTTTCTTCAAACTTGGTAGATATGGGTTTAGATTTTTCCCCCCCCCACACTTTTTTTCTTTTTTATGACCAAAAATAACGGTACTTGGCATACGAATTTTTTTCGAAACTTTATAAATATTTTTTTTTCTCAAAAACTGCCCAAAAGATTAAAAAAAAAAAAATTAAAAAAATTTCATTTACTTAGTTAAAGCTAGGAAATGGTTGAAAAAAAAACTTTTCAAAAAATGCTTATTTTTGGTAACTCCCTTGGAAGCATTTTTTTGGTGTTTGATTTTCCCAAAAACGGTCCAACCGATTTTGATATTTTTTTTTATGCTAAAGCCCCCCAGCAATTTAAATAGTACTGTTGCATATTCAAATTTTCCAAAAAATTTTTTTAGATTTAAAAAATAATCGATTTTTTTTTCAAAACTCAATATTTCAAAAATCCCATGCTCGATTGTTTAAAACTTGAAAAATAAAAGTTTCTTAATATAAATTACAAAATGTTAGAAAACAGAATTTTTTTTACCTAAAAATAACGGTACCCTCCAATACAAAATGTTAGAAAATAGTTTTCGAAAATCGTATTTTTCTCGAAAACGGTTCCGAGAATTTTGCTTACATTTTTTTTCTTTTGATTAATTTTAACGATCTATAATTTAATAAAAAAAAATGAAATCAAGATATTACTGACTGTACGTACCATAGAACCATTTTTTTTTTTCAAATTTAGAATTTCTCATTATCGACATAAAGGATTTTAATGAAATTTTATATAGAGAAGCTTCTAAAAAGTTTGAAAAACATTGCATTACAAAACTTAAAAACAAAAATATATTTTTTTGAATTTTTGGAAAATTCGATATATCAGAAACGGCTCAATATTTTTTTTTTTTTTGTAAATTCAATTTCTATTCGAGAAATAATAAAAACTTTAAATTGGCGTACTAAAATTTTTCTTAAAAATATTTTAAAAATATTTTGTATACAGGGTCCGGTAATTCATGTGCGATACTTTGGGATGTGATTCTTGGTCATATTCTAAGAATTGTTTTACAGTAAAGTCTGATTTTCAACTTTGACATCACTTTTTGACGATTTAAAAAAAAACCCTAACTTTGGTGTACCCTGACACATGTTAAGGTCAATTTCTCTGTCAGTACTAATGGTAGGGACCTCATCTAAGGCTTTTTTTAGTAGAAATACTAACCTTTACAACTACATTTAAATTGAGCGGATACGTTTTTAGGGTTGCAATATATTTAATTTTGAATGTTTTTGGTTTTCAATTTTTCTTGCCCGAGCAAAATTTTGACGTTGGGGTTAATTTTTTTCAAAAAATGCGTAATAAGCATAAAGTTTTCTTATTTTTACCTGATGAACAAAAACCCAAAAACCCAAATATTTTATGATACTTGGAAAAATCTAAAAAAAAAATCTAAAAATTTAAATCTAAATTCTAATTATTTTGTATATAATGTATTGCACTTACCACTGAATCGGTAAAACTTTTCTTTATTGGAACGAATGTGAACCGTCAAGTTTTTGACTTTCTACTTTACTTCTCTGTCAATATATTGAGACTTGAAGAGGTGCAAAAAAAAAAGGATGTGTTTCTGGCTTCGATTTCTTGCCTTGCCGGAAGAATTATAACCAAAAGCTGACTGCAAATTTTGGGAGTGGTTTTGATAACCAAAATATGAGTATGAGTGTTTTTGGTGCATGGGTCATATAATATCGAATACAAAAGTCCAGTAGGTTTTTTTCGGAATTTGAATTTAGTTAGGGGTTAAAAAAGTTCCGACTTTTGTGTTAGGGGTATAACTACATTGATTTGTTTTTAATTAAATATATTATAATGCTCATTCATTTAGACTAAGCCTTAACACCTTGATGATATGATTCATATAACTGAACATTAAAGTTTTGTGCTCCAAAAATTCAAAACGAAATTTTATTATTAGAAATGTAGAAGCTTATTTCTAAAAGTTCAGCTTTTATAAAATTGATGATAATGATGAAAACACTAATGTATGAAAACTGGTCATGAAAAATAGAAAAATTTAACGTTTTCTAGCTACTATTTACGCACAGATTTCTGTGGTAAGAAAAATACTGTAAACGTGAAACCTTTAAACCAAGGAACTTGTTCCTAAAAATATGTATAAATAATTTTTTTTAAAGCTTTCCCTCATCAATCCGATTAACAAATAAAATAATGAACTGTGGCAGCGGTCACTTGCCATAATTCAAGAGCACCAAAAATCCGCGGACCGTCCACGCTTATACAAATATTTTCGTTTCACATCCGCACAAAAGTGCGAGTATTTCGAATCGATAGACGAAAATATTGAAAACAGAGTGAAAACTTAAATCAAAAATCAGTAACACATTTTTTTAAATCCATATTAAGACTTCAAAATTTTGTCAGACTTAGCTAACCCCGTACACATTCTGTTACTGCATTTACCTTGTCCTTGTTTTGTATACAGACTCTGTTCAGTTTCAGCTATTAAGAAATCCAATCAAGATTAAACGAGAATTTTTAACTTATTTCTAAAATATCAAAACTATCACAAATTTTTACTTTAAATTTTTGTGATAGCTTTTAATCAACACAGAAAATTATATCGATTTAATTTGGACAAAGTAAACATTAGTTTTATATACTTTTTCCACTTCAAATATTCATTTTTTTTTACATGTGACTTCTTATTTAATTAACCGGAACCTGACCGATTTTCGAAATACTATTACTTCCGATTCCAAATGACTAGGTTAGAGTAAAAGGGGTGATGATACGATAAGCCGTACCATCTCACTCGGATCTCAATGGATCCAATGGGCTCCTCAGGATTTAGTTTAGGTAGATGAAAATTGAAAGGAATTTAAGTATTCGATACCACCCTGAGCCATTCTTTATTCTAAATTCATTTTAAAGTGTTCTTTAGTTGCAGGGCAGAGATATCCCCAGTTCGTCAAAAAATATACTCCGACGGCAGTTTTTCTGGTTTCGGCTAGGCATTCTGGATGAGCACTCCTTTGGCTCTTCGCACTCTGAAGTTCTGAACCCTGCTCAAAAGTCCAACAAGCTAGTGCCCATTCTTTTCATGTAGGTCCCTGTAGTATTGAGGCCCGTTAGGACTCCAAATATGATGCATAGTTTAGTTTTAGGGAAATATTTATAGGTTCGTTGAAACCCGACATTTGTCGTTTGTTGACTATCTTACCGGCGCAGCCGCCTCAAAGTCTTGTGAATTGTGTTTTCCTCTTGCTCCAGAGGCATAAGTATCTAAGCATCAAGGCATCGGTTTGGCTCGGAACAAAAGGCAATTGGAAGTACCTCATCGGCTTAACATTTCAATGCACAAACCATTAATCGTAATCATGATGTACTTTGCCCATATGCACCTTTATTTTATTTTTTTATTTTTATTTTTATTTTTATTTTTGTGCTTCTGCACATCGAGCGATAACCAAAATTGGTGAAACTATTTTGCCTTAAATTTAATCAGACCAAAAACATAAATGTTTAAAAAAAAAACAAGTTCTTCTATACAAAAACCTTTGTGTAACAAGTCAGCCGTGAAAAGTATTGAGATCTAAAAGTACGCCAAGTTCTTATTTCATGAAGGTTTAATACCGAATAATATTTAAAGTAGAATAATATTGAAACAGCTACAATGTTATAGAGAATAACTGAACTAAAATTTGATGGGTTTACTGGTCAAGTTTTTAAAACATACAAGCATACAAAAAAACTTGCCAAGTAGCCCATCAAATTTTAGTCAGTAATCATTACCGAATTTCATCATTCTACAGCAATCGGAAGTGCTCTATATAAATTAAACATTTTCTGAGAAAGTGGGCGGATACCACGCCCCCTGAATGGAAAACCTCAAATTTTATTTTTGGTCTTTTATATACAATTTGATCCCTACCGTTCTACCAAATTGCATTGTTCTACTGCAGTCGGATATAATTTACATCAGTTCTGAGGAAGTGGGCGGATATCACGCCGCAAAATGGGAAATCTCAAATTTTATATTTTTTCTCTGTATGCAATTTAAGCCCTACCGCTTTACCAAATTTTATTGTTTTACAGCAGTTGGAAGTGCTCCATTCAACCAACACCAATTCGGAGAAAGTTGGCGGATACCACGCCCCTGAATGGAAAACCTCAAATTTTCGATTTTTTCCTCTGCTTAAAAGATTCTACGATGTCGGGAAGTGCTCCATAATTTTGATGATCTGTCAGTGAGTCAGTCAATCAGTTACGGTTTTTGTGATTTTTGAGGCCTTATCTCAGGAACCGCTTATGCTAGAAAATTGAAATTTGGTGAGGCGCCTGTGCCTGCACCTAGCTTAGCAAATATTCGGAATTTTAAGTTTCTGACTTCATTGGTAATGAAGATACGGAGGGGTCAAAAATCGCCTGAGTTTGTTCCTGTAAAAAGGGTGTAGTGTCAGAACTTGGCATGGCACTACCGTGCCCTTTGATACATAGCAATTATAGGTACTTGTAATTAGAATTTATACACAATAAGGAATTCTAGTTCAATAATTTAAAAATTTCAATTAAAGGGTGCTTAGTATTCTACTTGGCTGATTTATCTGTAGAATTTGTATTACAAAAACCTTTTGTATGGACCCTATAACTGGACTTAAGCAAAATCTTCGTTTTTAATGACAGTTTTATTATTGTCAAAAAATCGATGTACGATGAACAAAAATTGGGCACTAAAAAGACCCGCAATGGTTAAATATATAAGATTGTGTAGGAAAACGTATCTCTTTCCTTATAAAAGAACGCAATTTTATACCTCTCCAGATTGTTTGTTCCCCAAATTTCGCACTCACACTGTCATGAGTTCTTAATTTATTTTGGTTTTCGAGTCCTTTACGTTACCTTCAAGATAGTCAGGAGGAGTGATCAAAAGAAAAAAAAACAACACACAGCCAATGCTATCAAAATTTCATTTGCACACACACACATATGTACATATGTACGCCCAAGTTTTTTTTGTCTAGATCAAAAACGTAATTAAATTGCAGACTGAAATGTTTGTTTCTTTACCTTCATTTCAGAATAAATCAACCTTTAACATCGTCCTTCTGTGTATACTTTATTCTAGACAAAAAATGGTTTTCCTTCATAGCAAGTTCTGTGTCTTCTCGTGGAAGTTGCTTTTCGGTTATCTTAGAGGGAAAACAAAATAGAACTTATCCTACCAATCACTGTCAAGCGGAACCTGATAAACGTGTTTACTTTCGACAGCCCACTAACACCAATGCTATCAGGCAGGATTTGAGCGCGATGTCCTTGTGTGACCTAATCTCGAAGAAGAATCTCTTCGTTTTGTATTAAGGCCCCCTTATGAAAGGTTGCTTGGATAAAATACCCTCAAATCGCCTACACATTCCCCCACATTAAATGTCAACGAACGCAAGGATAACGAACCAAATTCCATTCCTTTCAATCGTGTATCCTTTTATTTGACTTTACGCATGTGTTTTATGCTTGAACTAAAAAAAGGATTGAACCTTTGCGTGTTCTACAGGCCTATATCTATCTTAAAGCCCAAGTCGTCAGCCGTTGAGTGGGTTTAGTGAGGGGAGTAATTGCACAATTTATTATCACACGAACGGGCAAGAACAGAGATCCTTCACACTACAGTGTAAATGTACATTCATACTCACATATGCTAGGCAGGCACCAAGAATGCGGAAGTGTAGAAGTACTCAAGACACATAGACCTAACACATTGAGCAACTAGGACGGAACTTACCTATAACCTATACAAACGATGTTTAACTTTGCAGTCTTGCTGGCGTCTATATAATTCGAACTAATTTTACGTCATTTCTATTTGTTATAGAATAATTTTTGAAATAAATCGATTGAAAGGCGAAGAACGTGACATGAGCCGAAGCAATAAGAACAAACGATTTGATCGACGGATAGGACAGGTTACAAACAAGTTGCTTCAACATTTGAACATGTAAAGTTTCTTTAAGAATCTCGATGTAGATAGATTCTTATATCAGGAACGTTCATAAATAAAATAGCCTGGAAAATCCCCTGAATAGGTAGAGGCTTATTTTTCTTGTAACACAAAAGCCATTAACCCATAAAGATATTTGTACAAGGAATATTATACTGACCTGCAGTTAACTAGCTTTTGATATCCAATTTGTTGCGGTAATGGTGGAAATATTGTTGTTATTTTGCTTAACGAGCTGAATTGGTTTTTTAATGGACACTTTTGTACTTAAAATTCCGCAAGGAAACGTTGGAAATGATAGAGCACTTTATTTTAGGTGATTTCTTTTGTGATGGTATTTCACAACAAATAATTCAGTTACAAATAAATCTTATGTACTAACTGGTCCCTGCAACTTCTGTAAAGCTATATATAACATTTTTAACGACTTTTATTGCGGCTCCAATTAGGGAAAGAAAACATAGAAAATATTCCTTCTCTAAGTACTTTTTTACATCTCCGTGAATATTATTATTGAAAAGTTCCTTAATCTTGGATTTGAGAAGTTTTGTAATAATTTAGCTCACTCGATATCTGTGTTATAAACAGGGAACTATGGACTAGTTTCAACAAACAAAAAACCGACATTATCATCCAACTGAGTAAAAAGTTCTCGTGAGCATCACCACTGGACACAACCAACTGCGTTACGACAAGAAAAAATAAAATGCACGACTGGATCGCATAAACTTGCTCTTATGAGAAAGTACTTTGGAATTTAAAATTCATTTTATAAATATAAAACATGGATTTAAAAAGATAAAAATGTTCAAATGCATAAAATTACCGTCTGATTTCCAGTAAAGTATGAATTTATGCAAACAAAGCTCAAAAATCGTTTTATTATTAAAGTAATTTTTTATATAAGAAATTTGCTTAAAAATTTTCAAGAACAAAATTTGGGATGCCAATTTTAAGTATTTAAAGTATTTAGTGGTATAGATTATAAGAAAAAATTTCAAAAAATATTCGTTCACACATTTTGAAGATATTGATTTAAAAAAAATTTCAAAAAACCCAAAAAATATTTTTTATATATGTATGTATATGTATATGTACTATATTATTTTAAACTTAAGGGGGTTTCTGTTAAAAAAAATGGTTAAAATCGTTAGAGCCGTTAATGAGATAGTCGAAAATCAAATAAAAAAGGTTCTATGCACTAAAAATAAATTCCTTGGTAATATTGACAAAAACGTTTTGTTGACCTTTAACAAAACAATTTTATCGTTTTGATAAAATTTTTGTCAATACGAAAGAATTATTTTGTTGATTTCACAAAATTTTTATAATCCAGCATAATTTTTTGTCAGTTTAACAAAATATGCACTACAAATAATATTGTCAGTTTAACAAACCAAGTTTTGTTAGTATAACAAAATAAAACAGAGATTTTTGTCACATCGACAAACTTTTTTGTGATGTTAACAAAATGTTTGTTGTATCTACAAAAAATCTGTTTTGTAAATGTTTGTCAATATCACAAGGTTTTTGTTAATTTTTTTTGTCAATTTAACAAAAAATGAAAACATTTTTGATAAAATGACAAATATTTTGTTTTGGGGTTGAATTATTTTGTAATATTGATAAAATAATATTATCAGATTATTGTTAATCCGATAATAATAAAAAAAAGTATTTAGTATTTATTTTAGTATTTATTTATTTAACTATACATCAATAACATCAATAACACTAACAAAAAAATTGTTAATAAAACAAAAGAATTGTTAATATGACAAATTAATTTTGTAAATTCTACGAAATTTTGTCATATTGACAAAATATTTTTGTTATTTCAACAAATTTTTTTGTTAGCATAACAAAATAATTTTGTGGATACAACAAAATATTTTTTGTTACCCCAACAAAATTCTATAATTTTTGTCAATTTGATAAAACTTTTTGTTGGACGTATATTGACAAAATTTTTGTCAAATCAACCTAGATTTGTATCATATATACCTAGATTTTATTTTGAGTGTGATAGGTACCACTAATAACAAATTTTCCTAAATTTTTTTTTTTAACGAAATGTAGTCCATGCCCATAATAGCACACCTAATTTTTACTTGCGACTTATACGTACTATAAGGCAAGTTATGCATTCGGAAAAAAAAATCGAACTCGAGATTTTGATCAAAGTTGACATTACGATGATAGCGAAGACTAAAAAAGTGGGTCTCGCAATCCTGTGTGCCTAAACGGCTCTGCCGATTTTCGTAAAACTTGGTAGATGTCGTTTTAAATTTTTTCCCCCCACACGTTTTTTTCTTTTTTTTAAGACCAAAAATAACAGTACCTGCCATACGATTTTTTCGAAATTTTATAAATCTTTTTTTTCTCAAAAACTATCCCACAGATTAAAAAAAAAAATAAAAAAATTTCATTCAGTTAAACCTAGCTAATGGCTGAAAAAAAATTCCAAAAACCTGTTATTTTTGGTGGGGGAACCATTTTTTTTGTTTTTGATTTTCTCAAAAACGGTACAACGGATTTTGATAATTTTTTTTCTGCTAAAGGTCCTCAATAGTTTGAATATCGATACCTTCCCGTAAGAATGTATTAAGTGACATTTTTTTCGAAAATGACTTTTTGATGTGGAACTATACTAGAAGTTAAGCGCCACATTTTGACCTGGGTTTCACTGCCCTATCATGTTTGCAAAAGAAACTAGAGAGAAAATAGAATTGTAGCAACCGCCAAGTTTTCTCACTGGAATGAAGTTGCTCCCTGAAATTTGTATTATCCGCCAGTAAAATTATGCTAAGCGACATTTTTAAAATCTTATGGTCTTAATTAACCAAACGTCCACAAAAAAATTTGTTAGATGTCGCATAGTTTAACCAAAATTGTCGCTTAGCACGCTCATCCAAATAGAACTTGATCCATTTTTGTCTTTGCTTTAAGATATTTTTCTATCAAGTAGGCTACTACTTTTTTACCATTTATTTTGTGTGTTTTATTGTTGTTGTCATCGTAATCCTGAAGTGTCCTTTTTTAATTTTCGTTTTGAAATCAATTTTATGTTACTTTTTATATAGATTTTTATTTATTTTATTGTTAATGAGAAAAAAAAATAAAAAATAAAAAATGAATTAAACGACACAATTTATTTCATACCTTTATTTCTTGTGATCATTACTGTGTTTTAAGCGCCATTTAAGATTGCATCAAGCGCCAATGTTTTGACCACGAAAATGTACTAAGCGACAAAAACTTCTTATCTGATTAAAATTTCGGTTTTTCGGAAATTTTGATTAAAATTTCGGTTTTGTATTGTAAAAATCCCTCTCCAAATCAGTTTCGTCCAATAAATTACACAAAAAAAAAAAATAACTAAATGAGACGTTTTTTTCGTTTCCTGAACAATTTTAAAAATGTCGCTTAATACATTCTTGCGGGAAGGTATCGATATTATTGTAAATTCAAATTTTCAAAAAATAATTTTTGGATTTTTAAAATAATTTAAAATTTTTTTTTTTGAAAACTAAATATTTAGAAAATCCCATGCTCGTTTTTTTTAAAACTTGATAGATAAAATTTCTCAATAGATAAGATATGAGAAAAAAAAGTTATTTTGCCTAAAAATAACGGTAAATAGTATTTTTCTCTAAAACGGTTCCGAGAATGTTGCTAAATTTTTTTTTCTTTTGATTAATTCTTACGAACTGTAATTTAATAAAAAAAAAATTGAAATCAAGATATTACTGACCCTATCTACCATGGAATATTTTTTTCGAATTTTGTATTTCTCATTATCGGCATAACGGATTTTAATGAAATGAAAATAAAGACTAGCTTCTAAAAGGTTTAAAAAACATTGTATTTCAAAACTTAAAAAAAAAATATTTTTTGAATTTAAAAAAAAAATCTAGTTTTTTTTTGGAAAATTCGATATTTCAAAAATGGATCAATATTTTTTTTTTTGAAATTTAATTTTTATTCGAACATTTATAAACACTTTAAATTGGCGTTCCAAATTTTTTTCTTAAAAATATTTTAAAAATTTTGTACATAAAAACTTATTTTTTTAAGAAACCCCTACAACGAATTATAATTTTGTTCTTGCATAAACTAATTTTTGCTTAGAACATATGGCATCCTGTGTTTAGCTTCACCTACTAAAGGAGTTGTTTTAGTTATTTAAAAAAAATTAATTTTAGTCTTAAGAACAGTTTTCTCTTACAACAATCGTTATAAGTTCGTGCGATTCAGTCGTGCATTTTATTTTTATCAAAATCATTAGAGCAGTTTTCGAGGTAAATCAGATTCACATTACGGATATATGGGGGGGTACCGTTAGTTTTGGAGCTAAAAAATTCAGTTTCTCTTCTAGGAATAGTGTTGCCCCCGCCCCAAGTGGGGGGCACTTGAATAGGAAAAAAAGTGTAGTAAAAACGTAGTAAAAAAAAAAAAAAAAAATCATTTTGCAGAATTTTTAATTCTTTAATTCACTTTTAAATCAAACACTTTCTTAAATGATGCACGACTTCCAGTGGAAACGAAGCTACTGTCTTCAACAAATCGGCTTTGAAAACTCAATATTTCGGTAAGGCTTATATCAAGCCTTCTCCTCCAAAATGTTCCGCAACCGGTAGTTCAGCGGATTAAGATCGGGGCTGCCCGAGGGCCAATCTTCTGCGGCAATAATTTCTTATATATTTATATTGTAGATTTAATACTTAATAAATGACGTAAAAAAGAATTTTGATAGCTTTCTTATTTTTTAAATAAAACGTGTTTTTGTTAGGGACAGAACTTATGGCAGGACTACGTGTAGTACGAGATATTGGTGTTTTTGCTTTGAAAAAAGGTGTAGTGTTTGGAGAAGCGTGCGTAATGTGTGCTTTTGAAAAAAAAGTGTAGTAAAAACACGACGACGATTGTAGTAGGGGCGCAACGGTTCTGGGGAATCACCGAAGACCCCTAAGTACCGAGTTCGAAAAAAAAATACCTCCAGTAGTTTAGGCTGTAGATCGAGGTACAGACATACAGACGAAATTGCCGGACCCACTTTCTTTGCCAAATGCCGAACTTGCCGTATAGTACCTACACCTACATACATACATATATCTCATGCAAATATTCACAAAATTTCATTTGGTCAAAAACTGTTATTGATGTTACCCCCGTATGTTCTTTGTGTTTGATTTCCCTTAAAACAGAACAACCGGTTTTGATCATTAAGTTTTTGTTTTTTGTGACTTCTTGAAGTCTCTTTTTTCAACAGGTTCTAAATGTATTTTGTGGAGTAAGGTTCTGTCTACAAGAAAGATTACCTATCTCTTTTAATAAAAGTGCAATATCATTTTTTTAAATAACAAAATAAAAACCTGATGATGTCTATAATCATAGACGTTTACAGAAAATAACATACAAATGTTTTATTTTATTTAATTGGAATATAAATTTACCTTAAGCCCAACAAAAATAATAACATACTGATTTTGATCATTTTTAATGATTAAGCTCCTCGGATATTATTGCGTATTCAAATTTAAAAAGAAATGTTTTTAATTCTGTACATAAAAGCTTATTTATTATTTATTATTTTATAAACAAACAAACCACTACAACGATTTATAATTTTTGTTCTCACATAAAGTAATATTTTCTTGAGAAATCACATGACATCTTGTTTTTAGCTCCAACTACTAAAGGAGTTATTTTAGTGATTTAAAAAAATTTATTTTATGGTTATGAACATTCTTCTTTGGTAACATTAAGAGCAAGTTCGTGCTATTCAGTCATGCATTTTATTGCAGAACGGTTTGAGGCACTCACACAGCACTATGAATAGAATCTTATTCTGGTATGCCACGTTATTTAGAATTGTTATTATGTGCCTCCATAGTTCTACGAGCACATAGGATCATATTTTTTGGAAATGGGGTATACGGAAGTTATAGTCCAGACATCGGGCATCCTTCGGTCTACCCATGCTTCTTCGTTGATATTTTATTTCATATAGCTTACCAAAACATCACCACCGTATTTTGAACATTTTTGCAGGTTAGCCATCAGATCCTGTAGACTTGTGTTTCATAGGGTTTTTAAAGGTAATTTCACCTCAACAATACTGGGTAGTAAAACTAGTTTGTCATTTATTGAAAGTGGCTTGCCGATCGATCTGCATGATGATGTCCATTTAGCAACTGCTGAAATAACTGCTAGAAAAAAAACACACTTTTCTCCGTGATTTGTTGACTGCCTTAACTGTATTACCTTCGCAATTTCAAAAACCCTCTGTTTCATTCGTAAAACCAGTAGCTATTTTCTTGATTTTTTATATAATTTGCTTTGATCCTGCAGCTCGACGAGCTCCTTGAACAGGGAGCTTGCAAACGCCTTATTCTCTCTTGTACAGGATCTTCTTTTCCTCTCTCTTCCCTGCTTGATATTCTTCTCCTGCTGCTCTTGTTTCGCCTCCTGCAGCATACTTGCATGTGCATTTTTGTCATTTGATTCAGTAGAACGCATTCATTATAATACCTACGGTTCTTTAACTTGGGTAGTTGGTCTTTTTCTCTCTCCCTCAAAAATAGATATTTGTAACAATTCTCGATTTTAATTAATTTTTTAGTAAAAAGCATAATTTACTCAAAAGAGCAAAGTTTACAAGGTTTTCCAATGTACCCCAAATTTCCTTTAAAATAAACATTATCAAAACCATTACCATTGTAGGTTCTTGTAAATCCTTTGTTTTATATTTTTAAAACAAAATGTATTGATTTATATGTTTTTTTTTTTTTTGATTTCAAATGAAAAGGACTCTAGCGAAAAGTTATTTAAAAACATTTGTCTATCGTTGAAGAAATATCCAGTTTAAAAACATAGACGCAAAATTTTAGTTGAATTAGTACGATGTTAAAATGTTTTAGTATTAAACTAAGTTAAAATAATGATTCTGCAATTTTTATCGAATATAGAATCATACTCTCTCTACCCTTTTATTAAAGTAAAAATCATCGAATACCTATTTTATTATTTTAGTATCGTGCTATTTACAAACGTCAAAAAAGGTCTGTTTGCTCAGTTTTTTTAACGAACTGTCATTGTTTTAGGTGTGTTCAGAAGCAATTTATTAAAAAAAATTGCTTTAGTACGATACCAATTAAGAAATGTTTAAAATTTAAAATGAGTTAATAAACTAATTTAAAGTTAGTAAATTTCTACGTAGTATAATTCTAATGCCTTAATAATAGCCTGTTTAAAATTGTGCGCTATAGTTTTTGCATAAACTGAAGTTTCAAGGTTGTGGAGGCTTCTTGTAGACTAAAATGTCTATAGCTTTATATAACAAATTTCTAAAAAAAAAAGTTCGGAACTTGTCATATAATTACATAGATATTATAAAAACTACAAATTTAATTAATTAAAAATATTGTACGTTACCAGAGGATATTAATTCTTAAAGCTGAATCAAATATTGTTTTCATGCACTCGAACACTTCTTTAATTACGACCAACAATAAAAAAAAAACTAACGTGTCTGATAGCATTTTTGTTTTTATTTGAAAGGGAAAATATCCTCCACATAGTTTAAATTGCGTGTGTCCGTCCAATCCCATTTCTGAGGTCTTCCACCTATATTCCTCAAAAAAAAAAAATAATAGAACGTGTGGACATTGTAGATAATACTGCTGCTGCTGCTGCTGTAGGCACTGCAAGGTAAATTGCTTAAAATAAAACCAATTCCAAGTACCGTCCTCAAAACTAAAAAAAAGATGGACACATCACATTGTGTGCCAAAGTAACATTTACTAGTTTTGTGATGGAGCAACACATAGATCACATGAGGGACAGTTTGAAGCTATAGAAACTGACGTGCATTTGATATTCATGCAAAGAGCCAGCAGCCAGTAAAGCAAAAATTAAAAAAAAAAAAAACAACAGAAATGAAGCAACCAACCAACCTGCGAACATAAAGAGGACAGACGACAAAAAAAGAACACAGAGGGAGGACTAATGGAAAAAATGACAGAGAGCGCGTCCGCTCTTTGTTCGTTTTGTGAATGATTCAGCAGTTTGAATCTCACATAACTTCCGTCCTCATGTCCCATGGATTAGAAATGACAACAGAACATCCAGGTTGAATTAAAAACAAAGGGACATGTCCAGGTCCACATTGCGGTTTTATTTTATTTTTTATTTAACGGTAAACCTAGCCATTTTGAATTACTTAAAAAAAATCAAGTTTGACCTTCTCGAGTTGGTTCAGTAATGCCTCGTTGAAATGTCAACAGCCATCTTGAAATTTGCATTCACCCATGACGCCATGATGACACTCACTCTACACACACACTGCTTCGCAAATGTCAAGACGAAACGAAAACTTAATTTATATGCAAATTCATGCACACACAGCGTACAACAGTAAGTCGACGGGCCTTGAATCCTTGAAATCACTTAAATTGTAATCTCATAAATTATTCGACAGCCTGGTCTAGGTTGGCCCTGTGTGTTGGATGTTTAAGGACTCTCACTTGCTACCTCTTCGAATCTGGTTGTAATTAATGTCAAAGCAAAACTTATTACCAACGTTTAATACGTCCATCTGATGGACGACGACAAATTTAAAAGGGTTCATCTTCTGGCCACTTGCACTTACTACTGATCCTTAGAGTCCTGACCATATATACTCGTACACGATGACAAATTGAAGAATTAAGTTTGCAAAAATTTGTTTGCAACTTCGTTAAAACAAACAAGCGGAAAGGAGACAGGTCTATGACAAAGTAGTGAGGTCACCTAAGGGAAGAGTAGTTTGTTGACAGGATGGTTTTTATTTAAGATGGCTGGCTTTAGTCTCGAGAAACTTTAGTGATATTTTTCATTTTCTTTCCGAGTCGGTGTTTTTGTCCTTAAATTTTTCTTTTTTAAGTCAAACAAACTTTCTTAAGGGGTACTTCTCGAGGGAAAAGTATTGTGATTAGTTTTTGATAAAAGTTTGGAAAATATAACCGTGAATATTATCTTATGGGAAACTCTGTCGTATATATACTTTTTGTTTGCAAGATTACATTATAAAGTACACACATACACATTAGGTTTTTGATAGATGGGTTACTGTGGCGTATACGTACTTTTTAATGAATTTAGTTTCTGCGTAGTATGTTAGAAGTTTTCTTGTTGAAAAACAAGTTGAAGCTTGAGTGCAGGTTGATGCAGCAATAAAAGTTATAGTTATGTTAGAGTAAAATGTTACTCTGTGAAAAAAAAACTAAACTATTGAACTTTCACGACACGATGACGGAGGAGAAGCGACACACAATGTTCTTAAACTCACAAGTTTGTTTGGGTTTAAGTTTAAAAGTTGTTTTCTTGTAGCTCAATATTTTTTAGAATATTACTTTATATGCATATAATACAATATGACTCTTTTTAGAATAAAAAAAAAAGAAAACTTTTATTTGATCAAGCAGAATATATTTTATCAAGTGTATAGTGGCATTCAATGAAAATTATGTATCAAAATGAAGTAGAACAGTAAACTTTGACATTAACCAGTTAATTAGTTAAATTTTCAAAAATAGAAGTAAACAAACGAGACTGAAATAAAAGAAAAGACTTTATGGTAAAGGGTTTTGTAATTGGCGCGGGTAGGTGTTAGCGTGAAATCTATATTCAGTTACTGACACCAAATCATCATGGCAATTTAGACGATTGAACAGCTCGTCCAAATGACTGTTCGTTAGTGCCAACGTTGCGCTCGTTTTACGGTAGTTGTGGTGGTCCTTTAAAGCCGACTTACCTACGTTTGGTGGCAAAATTTGAGTCAATCGGTTTCGTTATCAATCAGCCGACATTCGTAAGTCAAAGGATGTCAAATTCGGACAAGACAATTGTCACGATTTCACGACGTGCACAAGAACTCGACGTTTCGCAGACTTCAAAAAAATATATACATACATTTGGTGGTGCAAGAGCTCAAAGAGAACCAACACCTAGTGACTTACAACTCTCAATCATAACATTCTAACGCACTAACCATTTTGCCAAGGGGCGACTTCAACTTGGCGTCGGGACTTGGGTCATCATCCGTATAAGACCCAAATGACCCAGGAGCTCAGAGCTCATAGACAATCCGTTTGTTCGTTGACTATAGCCTTCGGAGTATTTTGAAGAAAAACCCAATCATATTTAGCCATAAGGCTCATTTCTTAATGAATGGCTGTGTTTAAAAGCAAAATTGTTGTACACGGGACGACATCAAGCCACAGAAAGTTCACCAGACGACAATGCATCCTCAAAAAGTTACCGTTTTATGAGGATTCTGGATTACCAACGACGCTACAGAATAATGATAACCTATTTTGTACGGCCCAAATTGAACCGTATGAACCTTGTTGTTCAAGCAGAAAGACGCTATGTACCACACAGCGGCCGCCACATTTGACATTCTGAATAAACGTTTCAAAACAAGGTTATCTCTTGCAGAGGTTAAGTAAATTGGCCACCTAAGTCATGCGATTTGAGCCTAGAAGACTTTTTCTTGTGGAGTTACCTGAAGTCTCACGTATGCGACCATCGCTCACATTTAGTCGCATCTATGCGGAAGAGTCATTAAAAATTGGACCACTCACATCCGTGCTGAGGCGGACATTTGAACGATGACATTTTCCATACATAATGACATATATCACATGGGCTGAAAAGTCCCGGGTCTAATAAAGAAAACGCGTGTTTTTTGTTAAAAATTGTCTTTAATCATCAACGTAGTCTCCTTCTAGAGCCACACAATCATTCCAGCGCCGCTCTAACATTTCGACCACGTTTTTGTAGAACGACTTATCTTTTCCTTCTCAGGCTCAGTTTCAGAGATAACCTCTTCATTTGAGAGGAATTTCTTTCCAGCCAACATTTTTTTGAGGTCTGCGAACATCCAATAGTCGCTGGGAACCAAATCTGGTGAATAAGGTGGATGTGGGAGCAAATCAAAGTTTAATTCAGCTATCTCACGCATTTTCATTTTTCGATCAGCCAATACGATTTGGTGGACTTTCTTTATGTTTTCTGGAGTTACCGCTTCATTTGGACGTCCAGTGCGTTCTGCATCATTGGTGTCTCTACGACCACGTTTGAAGTCGGCAAACCAACGTTATATTGTTGTTTCCGATAGAGCGGAGTCCTTTTCACATTTTTCAAGCCATTGCTTCGCTTGAACGGTATTTTTTCTCCATCAAGAAGTAGTGTAAAATTAGAACACGAAATTGTTTTTGATCCATTTTTTCGAAAATAACAATAGTAGTGCCACTATAAGCACAATAACTCACAAACTTATAACTTGATTATTATGAAATTTTGACAGCTTTCTCTTAAATGTAAGAACTAACTGTAAAAGCGGTGAATGCAATGAGCCAAGCCCACATATCGCATGCTTAATGGAATACTGACCTAACTCGAAAAAGCGATTCTTGGGAAGTTGCAAAAAAAGATCTTGCTATGAGGATTTGTCCTACTTGTTGACGGATAAAATTGAAACTAATTCGTGAATTAATTAAGAATACTGGTATTCTTAAAGTATGATAAACTATTCATGAGATCTGAGGCTTGTACGTAACTCAATGGGTCCTAATGGGTCAGTATTCCATTAAGGGATATGTTAGGCCCGGGACTTTTCAGCCCATGTGTTACTTGGGTCTTTCAAATAAGAAAAGAGTTTTGCTAATAACCGACACACAGTGTGTTTTATTTCATTTCAACATCTTCCCACCATTATTGAAAAAGCCATTACATACATATAGAGCAAGTTTTGCATGTGAAATAAATCTATGGACATTGAGATGAAAGAGAACACGAAAAAAGTGGACCCCAAAACTGCCGAAGCAATCTTCTTCAAACTTGGTAATAAAAGATCTTCGGTGATTCCCTGGAGGAGAAATTGAATTTTGTTTTCAGTCGGTATATGCCGGCTGCATTATGAAAACTGTTATTCATCTAAAAACGGCTCTAACGATTTTATAAAAAAAAAAAAAGAAATAAAATGCACGACTGGGTCGCACAAGCTTGCTCCTATGTAATAGACTAGGAATTTTAAAAACGAATGTTATGAGAGAAAACTCTTCATAAGGCTAATATTAATTTTTTAAATTCTTTAAGTAGTAAGAGATAAAATTAGAATGGTATGCAAGTATGAATTTATACGAGAACAAAAATTATAAGTCGTTGTAGTGGTTTCTTTAAAAAAAATAAGCTTTTATATACAAAATTTTTAAAACATTTTTAAGAAAAAAATTTGGTAAGCCAACTTTAAGTTTTTATTATTGTACGAATGAAAATAAAATTAAAAATTGGTATGGCAGGTACCGTTATTTTTGGTATTAAACAAAAAAGAGAAAAATGTGTGGGGGGTAATTAAAAATGATATATACCAAGTTTAAAGGAAATCGATCCAGCTGTTTAGGCTGTAGTCGAACAGACAGACAGAATTGCGAGACCCACTTTTTAAGTTTTCGCTATCATCGTAATGTCAACTTTTTTTCAAAATCTCGAGTTCGATTTTTTTTCCGAATGCATAACTTGCCTTATAGTACTTATAAGTCGCAAGTAAAAAATTTGTTAGATCAAATCGATTTTTGATTTTCTATTTTCTCATTAACTGCTCCACCAATTTCGCGTCTTCAAATTTGTATGTACATATGTATATAAAAATTTTCGAAAAAATATTTTTTTTTCGATTTTTGAAAAGAAAAAAATTTCATTCTTTTCGGAAAATTCAATATCTTGAAAACGGGTGAACATTTGTTTTCTTGTATGAATATTATTTAATACTCAAAATTGGAATATCAATTTTTGTGTACGTGTATTTTGCTCTAATTTATGTTTTTATACAATTTTTAAATTTGAAAGCACTTGTACATAAGAGCAAGTTTTAGCGACCCAGTTGCGTATTTATTTAAACACAGAGTAAAGCATATATCTTTT
The DNA here is from genome assembly GCA_963931855.1 of Philhelius festivus. Classification (NCBI taxonomy): domain Eukaryota; kingdom Metazoa; phylum Arthropoda; class Insecta; order Diptera; family Syrphidae; genus Philhelius; species Philhelius festivus. The sequence goes on along the minus strand of OZ007556.1, from coordinate 29,078,783 downwards.
CTTTGGTTTTAAAAGCTTTTCCTTAAAGATCGCATTATTAAAACTCATTCAAGTGGTACACTTCAAAATGGATAATAACTACTTTTTTTAAATGATTTGCATACTCGTAAAATAGCGAGTTCTCGCCACTGAATTATTTATAAGCAGAAATTTTTTTTTCACTTTTTACGCTAATGCGAGTTACTTCACTTCTTACCATCCTGTACAAAGACTCACTTAACATAAAATGTCTAAGTCTGAGTAGTATCGTGTAGTAGTAGTATGTGGCTCAACTGATGACAGGTATGTAATTCAATCAAAAGAAAAAGAAAGCTTAAAGTAAAATAGGTCTGAACTGAAATACAAAAATAGGTTGGCATTAAGAAAGATATTTTTCCAGGAAAGGTGTAGTTCTTTGTAAAATAATTGGTTTTAAACTTCTTTTTTTTTAATGAAACCTAGAATCGTCCCACTCTTTAGACGCTTTAAAAAGTTTAATTTTTACCACCAACGGGATTAAAAAAAATATATAATAATTTCAATACACAACAGTTCGTATAGGTCTTGAACCTGGTGTCATACAACTCTCAATCATAGAACATTTCTTCAGAACAATAGGGCATTTACGCCTTCAATTAGAGGAGGAATCAAGACACTAGCTTGCAGCGTCGAATAAACAGCAAACTGTGTTTCAAGCAAAATCGCTTTTTCCTGTAAGCTGAGATAAGGAGTGTCATTGAAGACAAAGTAGTATTTCGCACATTTGTTACAAATGAACAAAAATTGCACAAATACTCTTAGCGAGCTCTGGGCTTTGTTTCATTATTTTAACCAATTCACAGGGTTTATTTTTGTTACTCACAATTATCGTAGTCCTAAATAGAATGGTATTAAAGGAAGAGGAACTATTTATTTGTATGAAATTTATTTATATTGTATCCAAAACAAACTACATAAATCGGAAAAGAAATACACAAAAGCACCAAGAACGTCAAATTCTATAGAAGCTATTCACAATAGGATTTTTGCTTGTTGTTCACAATTGGTCAAATATTTAACATTTTGGATTTATAATACTTATTTATCAATTCAGTTATACTTTTTGGAAACTTCCTACCTTCAAGGTTTTATAAAAAGATTTAACTAAAACGTGTAACTTTGGACCAAGCCTTGTTTAGTTAAAGAGACTTTTATTGAAATTCATAAATGGATTTATAATTAAAGAGCAATCTTTTTGAGGCCAAAATATAACTAATGATTCAAATTATTATTTAAAATAAAAATCAATCTGGCCCCAAGTGTCACATTGTCACGAAGGGTTACAAAATCTACAACACCTAATGATATTACCGAGCGAAATACTACGACACCTACCGTGTCATAGCATAATGCACATGCACATTCACTGTGTATCTGAATTCATATAACCTTTACTTAATTGAAATTCCATACAATTTTGTCTCTTATCTTCTCAATTCACACTGACTTATAGGCGCATATTTGGTGAAAGCAAGTTAAGAAAATGTCAAAATTGTCTCGTCCAAGTGTGGATACCAATTTAGTGTATTAAGAATTTAAGATCGGGCCGTAAGCAACAAGTTTTTATAAGGTGTTTCAGTGACAGAGATGTATTACTCTGCTTGTGAAGCCTAGTGATGGCCTTATCAGTTATTTTTGGATAACTGTTATAACAGTTCCAGTTATTTCTTGATAACAGTTATTCTTAGCAGTTATTGGGTAACGGTTATTTTGAATATTAAAGTCAAAAATATTAAAAGAATTCATACATTTTTTTCTTAGTTTAATCAAACAAAAAATACATGGTTTTTTACAAAGGATTATAAAAAGGGCTTTTAATTTTCAATATGTTTGGAATTATAATTTAAAAATAAAAGATGTTTTACTTTCTTCTGTGACAGACGACTTCTTCGTTCTGATAAAATAAGTCCTGCTTTTGAGAATAGCCTCTCACAAGGAACTGAAGATGCCTGCGGACATAACCTTTCCCTCGCCAATTTGCTCAAAAATGGAAAGTTGTAAGAGTTTTCCTGCCACCATGTGAGACAATTTTCTTTTCTTTTTAAAAGTTCATGGTCTAAATACCTTTGAACCTCAGCTATGGCTTTAGACCTAGCTGTTCCAGTCGGTTGAGTTTGGGCGACTGCTTTGTCAAAAGCACCCCAAATCGAGGTCTCAGCATCTTCTTCATCGGATTCGACCTCTCGTTGCTCGGTAATTTCGCTCGCTATAGGCCTGTCTTCGTTCATCATACGGCAAACAAGGTCAACTACTCTTTTCCTTGTTGTTTCTGCCGCATGAGAATCGACGAATCCAACCAGCTTAAATCTCGGGTCGAGAAAGCTGGCAAGGCAAAGTGTGGAACTTCTCTCGTAGTTGGTACACCTTTCATCAATTTGAGTTTTCAAGTTTTTCAGAACTTTGAGAATGGTCGCGTGATGTTCTTTTCTTATTATATTTTTGGACCACTCAAAAAGACTATTTGTTATCGTTATAATGTACGAAGCGGTTGCGTAGTTTTCGCCACTAATTAATTTTGTTAGATTTTCAAACGGTTTCAAAACATTGCACAGCTCTTTTAAAACCTTCCATTCATCGCTGTCTAGTGTAGGTAAATCGTGGTTGATGATTGCCAATGTGCTCTTGACAGCATCTTCCAAAAGGATAAAGCGCTCTACCATATAAAACACCGAGTTCCATCTAGTCTTCACTTCCTGGATCAGCTTAAGCGGTGCCTTACCAGTTTGTTCTTGATATTTCAAGAGCTTTTCGTTTGAAACGTTGCTTCTTTTTTTTCTAGAATTTGTGTCACTTCCGGTATTTCAATGGATTTTTGGACTATGAGGTTAAGGGTATGCGCGAAACACCCAAAATGCTTCCAACATAGGACATCCTTTATTGCACATTTTATATTTGCGGCATTGTCGGATGTAACAAGCATTATTTTTTCTTTTGCAATTTCCCATTCGTCGACGACTTCACCGACTCGTGTTGCCAGGTTTAGGCTAGTGTGATGTCCTTCCATCACAGAGCAGTCAAGGAGCACCGTCTTCAACTCAAAAGTTTCTGTCAAAAAGTGAGCTGTTAGAGCTAAATAGCTTTCAGAATTAACAGATGACCAGCAATCCGTTGTTAGGGATACAGATTTAGCATTTTTAATCAAGCTGCGACATTCATTATAGCACTGCTCATATTTCGCCGGAATTAACGTCTTGGAAATATATTTCCGGTTTGGCAGTTGATAATTAGGATTAACAGCTTTTATAAATTCGGAAAATCCTTTATCTTCCACAATACTAAATGGTTGTAAGTCACATGTAAATAATTTAACAAAGGCTTCATCTATGTTTTTTTTGCTGAGGCAGTGATTCTCCTTGGAATGAAATCTGTCATCCTTTGTTGAGTTGGTTTTGAAGGGGTTATGGAAGGCAGGCTTACTACAGGTATGGTACTAGGTTGGTGTGATGAAAGTGTTTCGCCTTGTGTATTTTCACGGACAAGGAATGTAGAAGAAGATGCGGAAGTAGAGGCTTGAGGCAATGGTTGAGATGGACTTCTGTGTATCTGCGAACTCTCTGAAATTGTTTCAATTTGAACTGTTGGGTGGCATGTTTTCAAGTGTTTTTTTAAATTCGAGTTTGTTGATTTAAATGACATTTTTTTTTTGCAAATGTTACATAGGGCAAGGTCGTCGCTGTTTTCCAATGGACTAAAAAAGTTCCATATAATACTTGTTCGCATTCTTTTCGCGGGGGTCGACATTTTCAGTTTTTTTTTAAACTATGTATTTATATTTCCTGCACAGTAATACACACTTCACTTTTCTAAACTGGTATTATCGTTAGTTTTTAGTTTTTAGCTAGTTTTTAAACTATTTATATTTCCTGCACAGTAATACACACTTCACTTTTCTAAACTGGTATTATCGTTAGTTTTTAGTTTTTAGCTAGTTTTCAAACTATTTATATTTCCTACACAGTAATACACACTTCACTTTTTTAAACTGGTATTATTGTTAGCTTTTATTTAGTTTTTAAACTATTTATATTTCCTGCACAGTTAATACACACTTCACTTTTCTAAACTGGTATTATCGTTAGTTTTGATTAAAATTTGAAAAAAAAATCTTTATTCTATAATATTACTAGCAAAGCTACGCGGAACTTCGAAATCGAATGATGAATAAGAATATCGATATTCGCATTTATAGTAAATATTTATACTACAAACCTCAAAAAAAATCTTCTTCTAATTAAATTTAAATTATTCGCGATCCACCCTTTTCTTTGGTTTCTTCCAAATAGTATGCGTTTGATAAAACAAAATTCTTAGAAAAAAAAGAACCAAAAATTCATTCAACAGCTAATTACATTTATTGGAAAACCCTTTACCGTCCACGCGACCACATTCTGAGAAATAATTAGAAAGCGCAGGTCATTTTTCTTATGAGCGTGGTCCTTATAAGAGAACTCACAGGAAATGCATGTTTTTCCTAAAAAAAAATTAAACCAATAAATCATAAATGCGTGGTGTATTGGAAAAACCCAAAAACCACAAACGATGATGATGAGACCATGATAGACAGATATGTAACTAATTGCCTTTAGTATGTGAACTGCTTCTTAATGTTTTTATTTTTAACAAATTAGGTAAGGACAACGAAATATGAAACGTTAAAAAAAACTCCATACAAAACACGAAACATAATAGAATCTAGTAGCAAAAGTTGCATCTTTTCATAATTCTTGACAGTACATTAACTTCTGAATTAAAATTATGAATAATGAAAGAATACTTAAATACTAACAAGAATAATTAATAATCTCAAACCAGTCAGAAACAGAAATTCTCCCCATTACCCCAGGCCCAGTTACTAAAATAACTTATGACTATGAGTATGACAAGGACTGTTCTACGATCTCGTATCTTGATATCTTCCCAGTTCCTGTTCCTAGTTAGTGTTCTCAGTTACTGTCCCCAGTTACTATTCCCAGTTACTGTTCCCAGGTACTGTTGTCAGTTGTTTGTAAAAGAAAATATCTCCTGTATCCAGTTACTACAATAACTGGTTAAAGTAGAGTTCTTGGATAAAATAAGAACTGGTTAAAAAACGAAAGAGTTATCTTTCTATATTGATATTCTATATTAGATATTTTATACTCCCAGTTATTATGATACCTAAGAGTTCGCAAATTGTAAGATATCAATATCTCTTACGTATTAAAATTTATTTCCGATTTCTTAAGGTTTTTTTAATCCATCGTCATCGTAGCCATCCTTTGTTGGAATTGGACAGTTGATGGCTCGACAGATAGTGGACAAACTATATTTTGGGATGAGGAGAATATTTCTTTACAAATGTCAACCGATTGCCCAAAAAAAGCATTTTTCCGGAGCAGAAAATAAAATTCTAAATTTTTCGTGTTTTTTAGAGGTTTTTTAATCCATCGTCATCGTAGCCATCCTTTGATGGAATTTGACAGTTGATGGCTCGACAGATAGTGGACAAACTATATTTTGGGATGAGGAGAATATTTCTTTACAAATGTCAACCGATTGCCCAAAAAAAGCATTTTTCCGGAGCAGAAAATAAAATTCTAAATTTTTCGTGTTTTTTAGATGTTTTTTTAATCCATCGTCATCGTAGCCATCCTTTGATGGAATTTGACAGTTGATGGCTCGACAGATAGTGGACAAACTATATTTTGGGACGAGGAGAATATTTCTTTACAAATGTCAACCGATTGCCCAAAAAAAGCATTTTTCCGGAGCAGAAAATAAAATTCTAAATTTTTCGTGTTTTTAGAGGTTTTTTAATCCATCGTCATCGTAGCCATCCTTTGATGGAATTTGACAGTTGATGGCTCGACAGATAGTGGACAAACTATATTTTGGGATGAGGAGAATATTTCTTTACAAATGTCAACCGATGGCCCAAAAAAAGCATTTTTCCGGAGCAGAAAATAAAATTCTAAATTTTTCGTGTTTTTTAGAGGTTTTTTAATCCATCGCCATCGTAGCCATCCTTTGATGGAATTTGACAGTTGAGGGCCTGACAGGTAGTGGACAAATTATATTTTGACGTGAAGAGAATATTTCTTTACAAATGTCAACCGATTGCCAGAAATCATATTTTTCAGAGTAAGAAATAAAAAGAAAATATTTTAAGATTTTTTCATTCATTCTTTCAATAAAATGAGTTTTTCTAAGAACTAGTTACCCTTATCTGTTATGGTTGTATTCAACATCAACAATTTGAATAACTACTTGCTTTAAAAGAGTAGTTACTACCGGTTATTTTAATAACTGGTAACTTTAATTTTTACGACAACCAAAAGAACTAAGAAGTTATTTCAATAACTGGTAACTTTGATATTGAGTAACCGGTTATAACAGTTACGAACGAATAACCGGTTACTGATAACAGTTATCGATATATCGTCCATCCCTAGTGAAGCCGATTTAAAATTTTGTTATAAATTGTTAGGACATTAGCTAGAGTACACTGAAAATAAATTCCTAGGTAATATTGACAAAAACGTTTTGTTGACCTTTAACAAAACAATTTTATCGTTTTGATAAAATTTTTGTCAATACGAAAGAATGATTTTGTTCATCTAACAAAATTTTTATAATCCAGCATGATTTTTTGTCAGTTTAACAAAATATGCACTACAAATAATATTGTCAGTTTAACAAACCATGTTTTCTTAATATAACAAAATAAAACAGAGATTTTTGTCACATCGGCAAACTTTTTTGTGACGTTAACAAAATCTTTGTTGTATCTACAAAAAATCTGTTTTGTAAATGTTTGTCAATATCACAAAGTTTTTGTTAATTGTTTTTTGTCAATTTAACAAAAAATGAAAACATTTTTGTTAAAATGGCAAATATTTTGTTTTGGGGTTGAATTATTTTGTAATATTGATAAAATAATATTATCAGATAGATAAAACTATTTTGTAAGGAAACCAAAAAATTTCTTTTGTGTATGATATAGTTCAAATTTGGTTTTTGTCAAAAAATCGATGTAAGATTAACTGAACTTAACAAAAATTGCGTATTGTCCATACGCCCTCACAGATGTTTGCATGTGAGATCGTAGGGACGAAACGCCAATTTTTTTGGACTTAAATCCCAAAAAAAAAATATTTTGACAAAATTAATTTTGTGGATTCAACAAAAGAAATTGGTAAAATTGACAAAATATTTTGTTGAATTGACAAAATATTTTGTTGAATTTAAAAAATATTTTGTTGAATTTAAAAAATATTTTGTTGAATTTACAAAATATTTTGTTGAATTTACAAAATACTTTGTTGAATTGACAAAATATAACAAACAAAAAATTTGTTAATCTAACAAAACAATTTTGTTAATTTAACATAAAAATTTGTTAATTTAACAAAAAAATTTTGTTAATCCGATAATAATAAAAAAAAACAAATTTTTAACAATAACAAAAAAATTTGCAAAAAATAAAAATACAGCAAAAGAATTGTTAATATGACAAATTAATTTTGTAAATTGTACGAAATTTTGTCATATTGACGAAATATTTTTGTTATTTCAACAAATTAATCTGTTAGCGTAACAAAATAATTTTGTGGATACAACAAAATATTTTTTGTTACCTCAACAAGTCTATAATTTTTGTCAATTTGATAAAACTTTTTGTTGGACGTATATTGACAAAATTTTTGTCAAATCAACTTACATTTTTGTCATATATACCTAGATTTTATTTTCAGTGTAGGGTACGTTTTATTATTAATCCTAAGAATAATAAGATTATTTGTTATTTAGGTATTTACTAATCCGACCGTTTTGTTCCTCTGAGGTCTCTTGCGTGCTAGGGACATAGGGTTTAAGATAAGGATTACCGCATCAGTTTTTTACCTTAGAGTTCCTCTTCAAGTAGATCACTAGACAAGTTCTCCTCCGAGAGTTCCAAGCGTTTTGTTCACTAGTTGCGTGCTACGGAAAAGGGTTTTCTGTAAGGATTCCCGGCCGTTTGGTCTCTTTAAGCCCCTCTTCAAGTACATAGCTCATTGGACAAGGTTCTCCTCTGTGGTTTCCGACCGCTTAGTGCCCTAGGTTGCGTGCTAGGGACATAGGGATTCCTATAAATACCTCGACTGTTTAGTTCCTTCGTATTTCTCTTCAAGGATAGCGTTGGACTAAGTTTTCTTCAGAGAGTTTCCGAACGTTTTGTTCCCCAGGTTGCGTGCTTCGGTCACATTATATGAAGTACCGTGTTAGTTATTTTAAGTCGTTGAGTATTGTATTGTACGAAATACAATACCATTTAACTTAAGAGAAAAAATGTTGTAAACTAAATTATATGCAATACCATGTTAGAAATGAAAACTAAGAAATAAAATAATTGAGAGCTAAGCAATATTAATATAAGCCATTTCATTCGGAGTTACACCCTCTAAGCCCAAGTTTTGTTGCTTATTTGGAAAGAATCCTGGCTACTGACGAGCTCACCTCAGGCACGAAGAAAAAGCATCACACATGAGGTGACTGGTAAAATGCGAATGATTACTTTAAGCTCATTTCATTTGGTAAATTGAGTCAGAATGAAATTTGTTTGACTAAAATATTAATTCAAGCCATGATCTTTATCTTGGTACCAAATCATTTTGCCTTTTCACCATCTTTACATAAATAATTTAAATTTGAAATAATGGGTTGTCATAAAGCTTCAACTTGCTCGCTCGTAAGAAAAAAAATATAGAGCATTTTTTTCATTTTTTTTTCTCGCAAAAAACATTCCACTCTAATGAATATCTAACTCATGCATAAAGTTGATGTTCAAATAAATAAGAAATATTTATGTCCACTTAACTTTATTCCATATTAAAGCAATCAAACTGACCGACTTCAAAGACATTCCGAGAGAAAATGGGTTGCCATTTATTAATACTTTATGCGTTTCTATATAAAAAAAAACGAAAGTAAAGAATTATCTTTATATTATATCCTAAGGACAGATGATACTCGTATGATGTGTTTTCTTTTGCTAAAAGAAAAAGTTTCATTCAAGTACCGGATGGATAGTGACTCAAATAAACATGGATAATGTGTGTCAATGTAGACAGATGAGTGTGTTCGACAACCACATATACACAGATTTATTATGATATTGTTGTCCTGGAAAAAAAGTTATGTGTGTTTATGTATTTTTCATCGCAAAATGCTATATATCTACATGATATTTATATATTTGTACATTAAAAAGTCATATCCTAGCAGGCACTCATATCATCGCTTGTCATTTCGCTGTGATGATGACACAAAATGAAATTGAAAGGATAACACAAAAATGCAAGAAGAAAAAGGAAATATGTTGAGGATAACTGGAGCAAACACAATTCCTTGTTGCTGCAGGTCTTCTTGTTTAGCTCGTCTCGTCTCACTCACTCGCTCACTCACTCACTTACCCGTACTCCTCCCCACACCACTTACAAAGATTTAGCAAGGATAAAGATTCAGCATCAATTTTTGTGTCGAGTAAAATGATCATCCAAGCAAGTCTGCTGTTGCAAGTGACATAAGGATAATACTTTGGGGTGAATGAGGTGTGTTTCAGTCAAAGAGGTGGGAAAGTGTGTGGTTCATGAAAAAACGATTGCAGGATATTAGTGAGAAATAGCAATCTATACATACAAAAAGCAGGAAGGACGTTTTTTCTGAAATGTGATTGTTTTCGGTTATGTTTTCATAAACGAAAAGACAGTTTGCTTGAGGAGGTGTGGGGGGGGGGGACTGAACGGTTAGGTTTGTTTGTATTGAGAGATGAAAATTATAATGTGGACAACGAAATGTATACGTGACATTTTTGAGCGGACGGCGGCGTTTAGATGTGCACTCTTCAGGCCAATGCAGTTAAAATAAATTATTGTATTTGCTTGTGGTGGGTCTTGCATTAGCAATGAACGTGAGGACCAAATCAACTAAAAATGATATGGTCAAGGGAAGGTTTAATGAGGGTGGTCTTTTATGTTTTCATTAATTAAGATTGGTACAGGTGTGAGCAAGAGGACTTTATATCTACTTGTCTTCAGTGTTCAAGGTGGGAAACATCCTGGTATTGTGCTAAAAATGTTAAGTGGATTGTAAGCTCATTTGCGATTTAGCATGCTGTAGATGGTGTGTTGACATTAAGAATTGGTTTTCCGTTTTATCAACCGTCATTAAAAAAAAAAAAAACTTTTAACCCTGCCCACTTCAGACGAATGATCAAGGAAATGTACGATAAGATATCACTATATATGTGGAGAATGGTTGGCCGACTATAGACAACCAGTATTCTTATGTCGGCCTATTATGTTTTGTATGTAGATTTACTTAGATAACTTACTAGTGTTATTAAATTCTGAACAAAACACTTAGAAAAATAGTTTTCAAGTTATTAACAGTACATTTGTTGTAGATTAATATCTTTGTCGACGAACGCTTCCAACTTGCCTTGGCCTGAGGTAGTTTCAGTATCACTGCTGTTGATGGTTTCCGATATTTTTGTGGCTGTTTTCCAATGATCCTATTAATGTTTTGAAAGCATCAGATCCTGGCTTGATTGCTTGCAATCTTTTCTGGTATTGGATATTATTGTGGTGTTGAATGGAGTACCGGAACATGATGTTAACTTGATGTAGCTCATTCCAAACTATCTGGTAATTTCTGTTGGTTGTATTCAGTTCACTTTGATGGATCCGCTGGAGACGTTGTCTGTGAGCATACAGACTCTGAACCTACTCGGGAAGGTGCGGGTACTTATCTAGACTGTTTTTGCTTGTCCAGATTTCGATTTCAGTATCCGGAAGATTCCTGCCTGAAGGCGTAAGAGTTAAGCTATCTTCGATGTCCCTATTGAGACTATCACTATCCAGCCGTCTGAAATTAATGAAATTCTCAGAAGTTTCTGTTGTAAAGAGTATGGGTTGGTTGAGGTTGATCGATAGTTGAACAGCTTCATGGTCCGTGTCACTGTGCAATAATGTACAGACATAATTCCGGATTTCCGGAAGAGTGTGCACTAGGTTCGAGGAAGCTAGGAAGAAGTCCAGCGTTGAGGGTGTTCTGGGAAAGTTGGGTTTGTGTGGTGAAACAACCACTAAGGTCGTTTTTGGCGAACATGTTCCTGTTCTATTAAAATTTTGTGTTTTGATAGTTATTAAATGCTAACATGCTTCTTAGATACTTTCTACTATTGCAATTAGTATGAAAATATGAATTGTCGAATTGAGGCCGACTACTCAATAATCACACTTTCATCTCTATAAAGGTAAATAATTTGTTTCATGTAGTAAATATACTTAATTCGTCTAGAATTTCCCAATCTACATAAATTTCAACTAATCATTAAAACTGATAACACTATCAAAAACTTAAATAAGTGATTTTTAAACGCTAATCAAAAAAAAAAAAAAAGTTAACTGGCCGACTACTGGTGCCATCACCCTATCGATTAGTTGTATTAGAAATTACCTTACGGAGCGTTCAATACAAGTCATATTGGATGATTTTAAATCTGATATTCAAAATAAATTTCTGATTCTGATGTCTTCAACTATTTTCAAATCCACTAAACTGTTTTGCTGACGACAGTACCCTCAGATTTTCAGAATCACGTTTTTGTGATTCGTATTTGGCATTAGACTTCAGCTTTTAATAGGCTCATTTATTTTTGATTTCGACAGCATTACCAAACGGGGTTTGAAAAATCGCCAAGAAATGAATGCTTTAAAAACGCAATGAGAGGTGCTTATGACGTTGAAGTTGAATTCTACCTATATTCCACTTGAGCGGCACTTACGTTGAAGAAACCGAATAGTTTTCTGTATATTCGACTTTGCCAAAAACGCTGCCAAGTCTTTAGGTTTCCTTTGATGATGCAAGACCATTTTTACCCATTCTGATCTGGCTGTAATCTAAAGTTATATAAATTCGCTCAAGGCTTGAGTAAAATTTTCATATTTGGGTAGTTGCTCTAATAACACATTTTAGCTCCTTGGAAAGAATAAAAAAAGAGCTTCAAAAATCATAGGTGACTGAACTATGACGAAAACATTTACATCTTTCGAGAATTTCTGCAACGTATCGTGTATTTTGCTATCGTATCGCAATTTTTATTATTATAAACAATTGCATTCCTCTCCGACAACAACCCTTAAGGTCAACTTAAGCTAAACTTCGGAAGGCCGGTTGGGTTCAGAGATTCTTTCTTACCAGTTTTACACGAATGTGAAATGATTAACCCGAATCAATATTTCATTACCATTGCGGTTTTCAGATTTTCATCGGTACCTCCTTTCCTAAACGTTCGTACTGTGTTCAAACGTTTCAAAGATAGGTACATAACCATAGCACACTCAAAGTTATAAAAAAAAAAAATAAACAACACATCCAGGAGAAAGACTAATTATCATGGGATTTTTTGCCAAATAAGTTGAAACAAATCTATTTCTCATCTAACCTTCAGTAAAATATGATTATTTTTCTATTATCAATTCCGAATACCTGATATATAGATGTGACTGTATCGCTCCAAAAAAAAATTATTCTCTGTTATACCTCGGTCGCTAAAACAATTTTGATGATTTTTCTTTGAAAAAAATTGCATTTATTTTTTTTTTTTTTTTTGTGAAAAAAGGATTTTCCAATAAAATGTTGCAGTACGAATATTTTAATGAAAAGTAACTACGCAATGGCTTACAGCGTGGAACTTTGTGAAAAAAATCTTCTAAAATATGTATTAGGCTCAAAAAATTTGGTGATTAATTTTGTACTTACCCTTAAATGCACTCCACACGAAATTAAGAAGGCCACCTCAAATTTTTCGAACAATGGTCATTTTTGAAACGAACAAAACTTCAACTGTTTCCATTGAAAAAAAAATAGATTTTTTTAAATTAAAGCTTAAAGAGTTGTTCACAAGATTTTTCAATTAAAAAAAATGTAAATGAGGTAAATGAGGCTGTCGTTAAATGTTTTAGTTTTAAACAAAAAAAAAAAATGAATTTAAAAAAACTAGTAAATTTTTCATAGCAGGTTTAATATTTTTTTAAAACAAAACTGAAAGTCGTCCAAAAATTGCAAATTTCAAAAAGTCAAAAATAAATCCTCAAAAACTTTCGAAATCGTCAAGGCAGTTGTCTTTCAAGCAATGTGAATCAAAATAAAATCAGGTAACGAAACAGGTCATTAGCGTTAGCACTTTGACACAAAATACTGAATTTGTTTAGCTAAAATAAAAAGTCTTGCACTGCAGATATCAACAACTACAGACTGATTTCCCTTTTACCTTTCTGTTTTAAAATCTATGAGAAAACTTTTTAAAGAAGAATTTTAGATTTTCTAAGCATCAATAATTTGTTTAGTAATTACCAATTTGGTTTTCGTGATGGTAGGTCTACGGAAGATGCTCTCTTAAATTTTGCAGTGAAGTTTACAATGATTTCAATATTAATCTATGTACTGCGAGCTCTTCATTGACTTAACAAAGGCATTTGACCTAGCTGATCTTAATATTGATACCTTCCCACAAAAATGTATTAAGCGACATTTTAAAAATTGTTCAGGAAACGAAAAAAAAGTCTCATTTTGTTATTTTTTATTTATTTTATTGGACGAAACAAATATAAAAATGTCGCTTAATACATTGTTACGGGAAACAAATCTGTTTTGTCCAATAAAATACACAAAAAAATAACTAAATGAGTCGTTTTTTTCGTTTCCTGAAGAATTTTTAAAATGTCGCTTAATACATTCTTGCGGGAAGGTATCGATATTCTACTTGATAAATTGTAAAATGCAAGTATGAGTGGTTTTATATATGATTGGTTTGAATCCTATTTGACTAACCGGACACAAATGGTTGAAATAAATGATAGTTTTCGTGCTCTCTGTAATATTACTATTGGCGTCCCGCAGGGTTCAGTTTTGGGACCAGTGCTTTTCCTGATTTTTATTAATTTCATTTTTAGTCAACGTTTCATTGGAAAACCCACAGCTTTTATAGATGATATTGCTTTCTCCTATGGGTGTAAATCTCGCCTTGACCTGATTGCTGCAAATAATATTAATATTCCTAGACACTGGTCGTCATTGCATAAAATGATTTTTCCAAAGCTTCCGAATACTTAAGCTACGAGTATATCTATGATTTTTTACAATACCAGGGTGAAATCATTTGCCTTGGCGATTTCAACCTTCCCAATGTCGCTAGCACGCGCTGTCATGGCACAAATGGTATGTTACCAAATGGTAATCTCAGATCCAACGACTCTAAGCTAATTGATGATTTAACTTCACTTGAACTCTTTTAATTAAACGATGTTTTAAATATTAATGGAAAACTGCTAGATCTAGTGTTAACTACCATTGACGATGAAATTACAATACGAAAATCCACCGACCCATTAGTGCTTGAAGATAACTATCACTATCAGCCACCACTTTCACTTCTTAAAAAATTTAATAATTTTGATAATGAATTGTGTGATAACTTTTACTCTTTTAATTTTATAAAGACTAATTTTTTAAAACTTAATTCTTTGTTATCACAAGTTGATTGGTCTTGTTTGATTGTTAAAACAAGATCTTTTGTGCCAGTTTGGTACGATAGTGAAATCATAAGTGTGAGAAATCGAAGAAAAAAGTTATGGTCTACTTTTAAACTATATCCAATAGAAACCAATTTTAAAATTTATTGTGAATCGAGGAATATTTTCAATAGAATATCTAGTTTAAAGTATCTTAATTACATTCAGAAGGATCTAAAAAGTAATCCAAAGTGTTCTTTGAATTTTATTAACAGCAAAAGAAAATCTTGTCCTTACCCGACTATTCTCAAGTTAAACGAACTTTTTTCTGACTTCTTTCAAAGTGCCTTCAACTGTGATACATTTAACTGTGATTCCTCAATCTGTGATAAATCTGACGAAATGGCTCAAAACTTGGACCATTTGAAATTTTGTACTCACTTGACTGATATGAACTTTAACATTGATATCGACAACATTGTAAAGTTTATATCTAACCTTGACAACAGCTGTATACCAGGTCCTGATGGTATGCCCTCTACTATTTTGAAAAACTGTGTACGTCACTTGTCATTACCTTTGTCTATTCTTTTTAAATATTTCAATGTCTTCATGTTCATTTCCATCTATTTGGAAAAGTTCATTCATTCCCCCTCTACATAAAAAAAGGAAAAAAGACAAAGTGAAAAACTACAGGCCTATTGCCATCTGTGATTCCTTAATTTTTTGAGGTATTATTTGTGAAGCTTTATGTTTTTATGTTAAATCCTTTCTACTGTTACTTTTCTAATGGAATTAGCTGAAAAGTGTATTCATTCATTTAAAAACAGTAAACAAGTAGATTGCGTATTTACTGATTTTAATAATGCTTTTGACAAGCTATTACATCGTGTTTTGCTTTTTAAATATAAAAAAATAGGTTTTAACGAAAATTTTGTAAAATGGCTTCAATCTTATTTATTCGATAGATCTTATTCGGTGTTATTTAACGGTTGCGAATCAAATAAGTTTAAAATCAATTCAGGAATTTCACGGGGTAGTCCCTATCCTTTTTATTTTATTTATAAACGACTTACCATCTGTGTTAAAATACTCCAAGTGCCTCATTTACGCCGATGATGTAACAATCTTCAAAACTATTTCAAATACTCGTGATTGTGAAGAATTGCAATGTTATTTTAACTCGTTTTTTGACTGGTGCACTCATAATTGTTTAATTCTTAATATCGATAAATGTAAAAGTATGTGTTTTACAAGAAAATTTTCTTTTACATACTTTGTTTAACTATTTGTTTAATGGTATATCAATATTCCGTGAAACCTTTATATCTATTTTCGGTGTCACATTTGATCGCAAACTCGAATTCATTCAACACATAAACTCCATTTCAAATAAAGCTAATTCAATTCTCGGTTGGATAAAAAGAGAGTCGAAACAATTTTCCGACCCTTTCGTGACAAAGCAGCTTTTTATATCTTTTGTTCGACCCATTTTAGAGTACGCTTGTCAGGTTTGGTCACCTCATTACGAATGTCATAAAAATAGACTAAAACAGGTTCAAAAAAGATTCATTAGGTTTGCGCTCAGGGGACTAGGTTGGGATAATCCTTATGATCTCCTACCTTATAACAACAGACTTAGACATATTGATATACCCAGTCTCGAGAACAGACGTTCCTATTTATGTTTTGTTTTCATTGTAAAATCAATCAAAGGTAACATAGAATGTTTGCACCTTCTGTCTCGTATTAATTTTAACATTCCTCAAAGAACTTTGAGGAACATACCGGAGAGTATACTTATTTCAAACTATCGTACCAATTATGAAAAATTTTCTCTTTTAAATAAAATGTTTAAACTATTTAATTTGTACAATCTTGAATATAACAATTTGTTTGAGAAAACAATAATTAATTCAAGTCAATTTAAATCAACATTTTTACATGAAATTGTTTAAAATCTAAGTATAAACTTTTGTAAGAAATTTTGTAAAACTAGCAATTTAGTTATGTAAATAAATAAATAAAGTAGTAAGACGTAGGGCAATGCTCCTTAATTTGACAGATTCCTCTGTCCAGTGTGATTATGACATTTTGTATCATTCTTCATGTTACAAATTTAGTTTGAATGGTATTATGAGTTTTTCTCATAACAGTCTAATTACTTTTTCTCCAGATGTGTATTGTTCTAAATTTTGTTTTAAGATTGATTTTGTTCATTCGTTTAAATACTTGGATGTTATTGAGGATAGTAAACTCAACTGTTTTGACCATATACTGATTCACTAAAAAAATACTTGCGGTGTTCTTCCAGATACTTTTATAAACTAAGTCTTTATTGTTTTAAACAAAAGCATATCGTTCGTATTATTTGCAATAAAAACCGCAGACATTCCACTTTTGTTTTGTTTCAAGATTTGAAAGTGCTTCCACTAAGGCATCTCTACTACTATAAAATTCTAATAGTTTGGTTTTATTTGAAGTGGACAACTCTCTTTAAGAATAAATCACAACTTGCCTAAACAGCTCGGCTTATTTTGTAAATATTTCTCAAATAATAAAATTCATTTAAAAAAATTCTATACATTAGTGGCACCTACAATTTACAACCAACTCCAAGTAAATTTTCTTTATTTCTCATAAATATAAAATTTTGGCTCTTTAATTTCGAAATTCAACGAATAGAATGCATATAATTCGTACAGTAAACTTCTAATTCATTAACTATTTACACAAACGAAAATATAAAAACCTCACTCACACACATTATTTTATTTAATTTTTATTCTTTTCGTGCTCTTGTACTAAGGTGGGGTCTTCATCTTCATATAAAAAAAAATTAATCTTTTGCGAGTGAACCGGCAAAGTTGTTGTGGAAAAAATAATTTTTGGAAGTCTTTGAAGTTTTCATTTCTGCTACGAAAAATCAATAAACCTTCGTAAACAAAGTTGCTACAGTATCTTAAAGTAGAAATTTCTTTTTATTTAAATTTGAAAACTTTAAACATTTGACGACAACACTATCTATTGCAACTTGGAATTATGTAAACTGAAAAATCTCTTTAAGCTTTTATTTAAAAAAAAAATATTTTTGGGAGAAAATAGTTGAATTTATGTCCGTTTGAAAACTGCAATTTTTCGAAAATTTTAGAAGGCCTGATAATCATATATAAATACTAAATGTTTAAAAAAAATACATTCAATTGACTAAGCATCAGCAATAACGTACACAAAAAAAATGAGTATACGCCCTGTAGTCCTACTTTGATTATTATTTTCAATTTTCGCATTTATTCTAACAAAAAAATATTAATGCACAAAACAAATGAATGAGAATACCAACCAAAATGATTCTTCATGTGGAACTAAAAAAAAATATTCACAATTCCAATTTGAATTCATGGTCGAATAGGTTCTCCTTTTAAATATTTCATAACCTAAAATTCTCTGTGGGAATCAATGTTTACGAATGTTAAAAAAAAATCCATTGAATTATTTTCGTCCATCAATGGGTTCCTTTTTTTATTTCTTTTTTGTGAAAACATATACATACCTTTCTTCTTTTGAAAATAAATTGTTTAATTGAATTCCATGAGCGTAAATGTTCAAAACCGATTCTATTGAAAATCAACCTGAAACATGGGAAAAATAAAAAATTAAATGTTCAGTAAATATAATTTTTTTTTGAATTTTTTAAAAATGTATGAAGCATTTTAAAATATTTTATAATCGATATAAAAACGTGAGCTAACGTTCATTTTAGGTAAACAAACTTTTTTTTATGTAACGGATTTTCATTTTGAAATTAAATGTTGTATATTTTTTTTTAGCCTAACCTTAGGTGAGGTGAATCTATGAATGGAGTTTTTAAGAGCAGAATAAATAAAAATTCGATGTTTTGGATAAAACTTCGTAGCGAAAATGCAAATTAATTTTTATTTTAAAATCAATAAATGTTCTCACTATACAAGGACTTCAAGTTATTTCGTTTAGGAATTTGTTTGTATTTTGTGTTGGATCCCATTATATAGAAAATATTTAAAATTCCAGTTACATTGGTTTTCTTAATTGTTCAATAAAAAGGTCATATGCAAATTAAACAAGATATTATTTTTATTCTAAGAAAAGTCAGACAATATATATTTATTAGATAGATATCCATTATTTTCTTAAGTGTTGGATCTTTATGAGAATTTTTTTGAAACAAAAATAACGAATTCAAGAGTTTAATTAAAACGATCTATTAACATGACTTTAAAGATGGGGTACGGGCTTATATCTTTAATATACATACATATTTAACACAGCACGAGCTTTAAGGAAGAATTTAATAGGAGCTTTCGATGCACATTAGTTTAGAAGTTCTGACCTGAAGGCTTTATATTACTCTTCAACACTCTCTCTTCCCCTTTCAAAAATCTTCGATTTATCTCAATCTCAAGGAGTATTCTCTCTGTTATGGAAGACCTCTTTTATAACCCCAATACATAAAAGGTCCCAAAGTGTGAAATTACAAACTATCGTCCAATCGCTAAACTTCCACATATTCCCAAAATCTTTGAAAGAATTTTGTATGATATTTTAAGATTTCGTTGTAAGTCTGTCATTTCCACAAGACAACACGGTTTTGTCAAGGGTAGGTCCACAACGACTAATCTCGTTGAATTCGTATCCTTTAGCCTCTGAGACTTAGAAAACGGAAAGGAAGTCGATGTTGTCTCAAACGATTTCAGTAAGGCCTTTGACAAAATCTCACATGAGCTTATTCTATTCAAATTGTCCACCCTTGGCCTTGAACCTATCTTCTTCAGATGGATTTCTTCTTACCTAAACACCCGTTACTAAAAAGTTCGATTCAGATCTTTCTTCTCTGATGATTTCTTAGCTACCTCCGGGGTTCCACTTAGAACCTCTTCTCTTTATTCTTACTATTAACGATATTGAAATGGTTATTAAACACTGCCATATTTCACTCTAAGCCGACGATACAAAGTTTTTCAAGACCATTTCTTCCACACACATGATGCCACTCTCCTACAACTTGATCTCAACAATTTCTCTGTCTGGTGCCTGAAAAAATGCTTAGAACTAAATATTTCCAAATGTCAATCAATAACTTTTTCAAGAAAACGCATCCGATCTACTCCCCGTTGATAACTTCTATATTATCAACCCATATCCACGCTGAGTCAATTTGAGACCTTGGCGTTTTATGTGATAGAGAACTCACATTTCTCACACTCTTGCGGTTTGTTGACGTACGGGTGTTGGCGGATTGTTTTGCCGACGACTCTTCCCTAAGTTTCTCATACTCGTTCTCAAATTCACTTCTAGTATCAATGTTTCGAAAGTGGAATTGCAACGGTACCGTATTATAAGTTCATTAAACTCCGATCTTTACAGCATTGCTAATAAGGGTATACAAAATAGTGTCGTTGAAGCAAAATGTACCCCCTAAGCCATTATCCTTGAATAGCACTTGCATCAAAGACTCGGTATGTGTGTCAACGACAATATTCGTTTGAATGTAAACATTCTCGAAACCACCAAAAACGCTGCTAAATGCCTCTGATTTCTTTATCGGTGTAAGGAATTTCACACTTCTGATCAGTGTAGCATTTATAAGGCAATTATACATTCAAAACTTCAGTATAACTTGCATCTTTGGGAAAATGCTGCATCTCTTCATTTATTGGATAAAATTCAGAACAGAGCATTAAGACTGATAAGAAACAGATCTATCTAATCTTTCATGTATTTCCTTAGTATATTGTGATGCTTTTTCTTCGTGGCTGAGGTAAAACTCGTCGGTGTCCAGGGTTCTTCGCAAAGAAGCAACAAACTTGGGTTTGGAGGGTCTAAAGCTCCGAAAAAAATAATGTATTTTAATACTCCAAAACTTTCAATTAATTTATTTCGTGGCTTCGTATTCCTAACATGATATTTCATATACTTTCTTAACTTAAAATAAATAACACGGTACTTCATATAATACAATATTCAAAAGCCTAAATAACTAGCACGGTATTTCATATAAAGTGTCCCTAGCACGCAATCTAGGGAAATAAACGGGTGGAACTCTAAAGAGAACCTGTCCAGTGAGCTGCCTTGAAGAGGAACCCAAAGGAAATAAAAGGGAGGGAGTTCTTATAGAAAACCCTTGTCCCTAGCACGCAACCTAGGGAAATAAACGGGTAGAACTGTAAAGGAAGAACCTGTCCAATGAGCTACCTTGAAGAGGAGATCAGAGGAAAGAAACGAGTTGGTTTAGTAAATAATAATACTAATAATTACAATAATAAATATTCCCCCACTCTAGCTAATACTCCTAAGTCCTAACAATACTAAAGCTTTCGCTACTCTAGCTAATACCCTACTATTTTATAAAAAATTTAGATCAGCTTCACCATAACAGCAATGTCTTTCTGTCACCGAAACGCCTTATAAAAGGTTTTTGTTTGCGGCCCGATCTTAAACTCTCTATACACTAGATTGGTATCCACACTGGACGAGAATAAAAGACAATTTTGTCATTTTCCCAACGTCCACTTATTAAATCTACGGCTAGGAGTAAGTGTGAATTACAAGAAATAAACCACAAAATTGTACGTGTATCAAAGTGGGTATTGATCAAATGACTCCAGATACACACTGGATACGTGTAATATGATTATATGTAATATAAGGCGGTATGTAGGTGTCGTAGCGTTTTGGTCGGTAATATAATTAGGGGTCGTATCAGTTCAAACTCGAGTCTAATTTTGGACGTACTCTGAAATACAATAAATCCGTTTTTAGTCGAACAACACAATTATTTAATAATTTACCCGGCACGGTTTTCCGTTTCCATATTTCAGTTTGCAAACTTTCAAAGTGAATGTTCATCGATACCTCTTTTCCTTCCTTTCCTAATTTATCACTATTGCTTGTACTGTGTTTCACATTATAAGGGCCTCAATAGACCCTTAAGCGCGAGTAAATTGTAAAAAAAAATTACACTTGATTTGACAGTCTCTACAATATGATCACAATCACCTGTCAAAGTTGGGCAATCCTTACTGGAAAAACCTTAAGTTGTAGAAACTTTGACTTCCAAATAAATTCTGTTCAACTCAAATTTGTTAATATAAAAGTACTTTCATTTTTGGGATCATACCATATAAATAAGTTGGTAGGGAAATATCGATTTTTTTTTTTTTTTTTTCAGGGGCAATCTCGCGCTTCTTTATATGAAAAAATACAAAAATAAAAATATATTTTAATATAAATGCTTACGGTGTTAAAATTCCTTTATTGCATCCAATTGCTGTGAAGCAATTTGTTTTCTTTATTACCTCAAATAATCCCCAACCATTTAAAATAATTAATACCGGGTAAAAATTTATTGCATTCGTTTAAGCAAACAAGAACGCACACCTACACAAAATATTAAAATAAAAACTCGACGAACATAGCCCCACGAACGAGAAAAGCTATCATCGACAGACAATTAATCTACCAATAATAAAATCGTTTCCATACTTTTCATATATATTTTTATTCATCGAACAAAAAAAAATAGAAAAACTGTTTCCATTGCCTTGCACCGCTTTTAATCACTTTGCTGTGCCAATTTCATTAAAACACACATAACAAACAAAAACTTATAATAAATAAAAAAAAAATGTATAAATACAAAAAATATCAAGAAAAATTAACATTAAATTTATTGGTGGCGTGCGTTTTCGTGAAAGTCTTACCCCACGCAAATTCAATTTATTTTTCCTTCTCTCAATAAGAAAGCAATTACGTTTTCGTCATTCGATGAGTCAATAAGCATTAGGCGAATAATTTCTCAAACGTCACTTAACATTTTCCCATCAATAAAAAAAAATAGTAATTTTTACAACGCAACGTTGTACAAAATCAGAGGAACCGAAAGGAAGACACAAAATTGACAAACAATTTGGAGTCCTAATTCAATCCAATTCCGATTCAGCTCCGAGGATTTCTGAGAATATTTCTACCCCAAATCCAATACCCACCCCTATGCGACCCGACACCAAAGACTACTATGGAATTATTAGTATTATTATTATTATCCTCTTTTTTATGGAGATATTGGATAAGCACATTGATTTTCCATGAAAAAGATTGACCTTAATTCTAGAAAGTAGTTTGCCTCTATGTTTGAAGAGAGATAGGAAAAGTAGAACACTTGATTGGTTGGGGTATACCGTATACAATATAGATCCATCCCCATGAACGAACCGGAACGGAACCCACAACTCATCAGTTTTACTATTTTTAGTGTTATTATCTCGATAATTTTAGATTCTTAGTGAGAGTGAGAGTTTGGTGTTGATTGTTCTCGTATCTAATGTATAATCGATCAACTGATGAAGAGTAAAAAAATAAAGCACGGCCAGGAGGTAAATGAATATAGGTTTTCAAAGACAAATGAGGGAAACGTGACGCACGTACTTTTTTCCAATAACAAATTTCCCCCAATGATTATTTGTTTTTTTTTTTTATTTTTCGTTCGAAGTTAGAAAATAGATCTTGAAGGCATGAAATATGGAATTTGGGTTGAGAAGTTGTTGTCATTTACCACTAAGTGTATAAGACACAAGCTATTTATATGACAGCTTAAAATTTGGCAGGAGGTAAGTTCGAAAAACGGCGACGCGTGTCATTTTAGATACAAACAAAAAAGTCAAATGTAGAAACACATAATGTATATATACGAGTATCACAACGATTTACGTCGACACCTACGCCTTCGCCGACGATGTATTATAGTCTAGAAAGCAGTGTTACATTTAGTTATCTACAGATTTTGTATCTTACAGACTACTGACAATTTCGAGAAAAAAAAAAACTTAATTCATTAAATATAGGTGGTAAAGGGTGGTTAAATTTTAAGGGCCGATGTTGATTTTGAATAAAACACAAATTATTTAGGAAATTATTGTCATTTTTTTTTATCATGATAATATTGGTATGCTTCAATTATGTATGGAACAAAATATCGGCCAAATGGCCGCCGCAACCTCGCCGGCACACCTCCATCCGATGGTCCAAATTTTGGATGACGCTGGGGCATAATTGAGGTTCTATGCCGTTAATGTGCTGAATTATCTCATCCTTTAGCTCTTGAATTGTTGCTGGCTTATCGACGTATACACCTTTTCTTCCTAGTAACCCCAAAGAAAGAAGTCCAACGGTGTCAAATCATATGATCTTGGCGGCCAAATGACATGGCCATCAAGTGAGATAACACGGCCATTAAATTTTTCGCGCAAAAGAGCCATTTTTTCGTTAGCTGTGTGGCAAGTGGCACCGTTTTGTTGAAACCACATATCGTCCGCATCCATATCTTCAAATTCGGGCTATAAAAAGTTCGTTATCATCTCACGATCGCGAACACCATTCACAGCAACTGCCTGACCGGCCTCATTTTGGAAAAAATACGGCCCGATGATGCCGCCAGCCCATAAACCGCACCAAACAGTCACTCTTTGTGAGTGCATTTGTTTTTTCGACAATCACTCTTAGATTATCATTCGCCCAAATGCGGCAATTCTGCTTATTGACGAATCCACTGAGGTGAAAATGTGCCTCATCACTGAAGATGATTTTCTTCGAAAATTGATCATCCACTGTTGCCATTTCTTGCTACCATTCTGGCCATTGACGACGCTTGAAATGGTCAAGAGGCTTTAGTTCTTGAGTCAATTGCACCTTGTAAGCGTGTAAATGCAAGTCTTTATCCATAATGTTCATCAACGACGAGCGTGAGAGGTGCAATTGCTGGACACGACGACGAGTTGAGGTGGACGGCTCTTCAGCCACATTATCGCGAATAGCAGCAATATTTTCTACAGTACGAGCATGCACTGGTGTTTACACATCTCCTACAGACCCGGTTTGCTCAAATTTTTGCACGATTTTTCCGATTGTACGCACATTTGGACTATTAAATTGACCGAAAAAATCACGAAGTGCACGATATGCATTTTGATTTAAACGCCCGTTTTCATAATAAGCCTGAATACCTTTAACGCGTTGCTCGATTGTGTATCTTTGCATGGTTCAAATTGAGTTAGTCTAATATTGAGAAATGTCAAATGAAATGCAGAAAAAAACTTGACGTTTTGGGTGTGGTTCACATTCAACATCGGCCCTTAAAATTTAACCACCCATTATTTGAGTTTTATATTCTAAACGATTCATTGATAAATCAATCTCATTACAAAAATTATTAAAAAGTTTTATACATCTCGAGACAAATATTATATTAATATTGTATATATGTCTAGGGTTATTTAAAAAATGAGGCTTACGCATAATTTTTTATGGCACATTTATTTCAAACATTTTCACAATTGCTGAACTTTTGATTCTACAGGAAAAAACATTAGAAGTTAACAAAAGTACTTTCCAAGCAGTCGAGTCCAGTTAAAGCACACTTTGAAATATATGAAGGAGTATCAATACTCCATTTAAGTTGCCCTATAACGATTCTAGTGAAAGCTTTTTGCACTCTTTTAATTCTATTTATTCCAATAGAGGAAGAAGGACACCAAACAAGCATGGGGTTTGCCTTCGTAATAATGTAATTTATGTGTCAAGAAAATGACAACTTAGAATCAAAGACGACTCCAAGATCACCAATCTCAGATTTGCGATCCAGAATCTGGTCGAAAAGCTTATAGTTGTGCGACATTCGGGTTGAAATACAATGAGCAATAAAGACGTTACACTTTTCGATTTTTAATGGTAGCTAATTGGTTTCGTTTTTAATGCACATACATATTTTAATATCATCTGCATAAATTGAGTACGAAGAATTTTTAAGCAAATATACAATTTCATTTGTAAATATAATAAAAAGAAGCGGTCAAAGATAACTACCTTGTGGTACTCCAGAAAGAACTTCGATAATTTTAAAGTTGTTATCGAACAACCATTTTAAAAATTTCCATTCGTCGAGAAATACACTATTAGACAAGGAAACGTTAAAAAGAATTTGGAGTGGAAATGCCAATACAAATTGACATTGGGCTTTACCAACAATCAAATTAAGAGACGACTTTATTATTTGAGCAAAATGAAGCATTATTTAATGGACTCTATAAAACTGACCATATATGCTGTATTTTATTTTTTAGGTTTCGTACAATAAATGGTTCATAGTTTAGAGTTCATATAAATATTAAGTTCATAACATGTATGGCTAACTTTATAGAGCTCTTTAAATAATGGTCCATTTCGCTCAAATATTAAAGTCGCCTCTTCATTTCATCACAATAATCATCACAATTGAAAAATACAAATTTAATAGTCACCGAAACTGATAAAAAATCATGTCATGTACTTAGAATATTTGTAGATAATTTTCTTTTTAGCATTAAGGTGACTGAAATTGTTTTTCCCGTACATTTTTTTTTACTTATACGCGCTCAAGGGTTTGTTGACTTGGTAGATAGAATTTTAAGATTTTTCCCGCGGGCAGGGTTTTTCATCTTTTTTTTAAAGGTACCTGCCATACAAATTTTATAAAGTAAGAAATATTTTTCCTCACATATTTAAAAAAATCACTAAGTAAAAGCTATGGTTGAAAATTTTTTGAAATGGTTACTAATGGTAGACTTATTATAAAACCATTTTTTTTGTTTTCAATTTTTTTCGACTAATCTTAATATTTTTTTTATCCTTAAGCTACTGAAGAGCTTGAATAGTATTGTGTATCCAAATTTTCAATTTCTTTTGGATTTAAAAAAATGATTTTTTTTTTAAATTAATGTAACTACTTGCTTTATTGTTTTAAAACTTAAAAATTAAAAGGTTTTTAATATCTATTATCTACAAGATTTAAAAAAAAATGTATTTCATCTAAAAAGCGGCGTTCACCATACAAATGTTGAAATATGATTTTCAAAAATCTGTTGATTTTATCACTCTGTGGCGGCCATGTTGTTTTGGTAATACCTGTCAAATCTGTTCTTTATTATTCAGTTACTCAAACCAAATCACCATAGCAAGTAACACTATTGAATAGGACACCCAAATGGTAAAACTTTATTATCAAATTGTGTGTTCGTTAGTGCAAACGTTTCTCTCGTTGTGTTTTTTGTATAATTAGCGCGCACTTAAGGGGTTATTACTACCCTTAAAATGATTAACACAGTACGAGCGTTAGGAAAACAAGAAAGGGTTTAAAAGGAGATACTGATGCACATTAGTAGGCTTCGGATTCTCATGCACTTAAAATCTGAATATATGCGCTTAAAATATGCGCTTAAAAATGCAAAATATGCTTTTAAAATATGCACTTAAAACCAATTCAACTTAATTTCTATTGAATATAAAAACACATTTTCTTCATCTTTTGAAATAAGCTAAAAATAAGACTCAAAAACTAAGCATGAGTGCATCAGTCAACATTTTTCAGTTTATATGTAGTGGTTTATGTGTGTAAACCGAAAACAGTTGGCTGTTGTACATGAAACGTGTTAAGCTTTATCCGCGAAACAGATTAAACAAGCAAAGGCGCCGTAAACAGCAAACAGCACGCTGGCCAGCAAATACTTTTCAAACACATTGAACCAGCATCGTGTTGTAATTTTTTTACATTTATACGTCTTATTTTTGTTGAATTTTGTGTTATTGTAAGAAGCAACAGCAAATTTTAGATTTTGACCAAAAGACTATGTTGACGTTGCTGGTGCTGGTCTATTTTGTGTTGAACGATTAAAATACATTGGCGCAAAATTTTAAACAGCCTATTATTAAGGTATAACTATGATAGTACTTAACGATTTGCTAACTTTAAAGTAGTTTACTAACTCATTCTTAATTTTAAACATGTTCTAACTAGTATCGTACTAAAAGAATATCTTAATAAATAAATGAACACACCTAAAACAATGACATTTCGTGTAAAAAAGTAAGTACACGAACCTTTTTTTGATGTTTGCAAATGTCAAAGTGTCATATGAAGCTAGCACGATACTAAACAAATAAAGTATGTATTCGATGATTTTAACTTTAATAAAAGGGTAGAAATTTGCAAATTCGTTGTTTTAACCTAGTATCATACTAAAACAGTTTTAGCATCGCACCAATTCAATTAAAATTTTGCGCCATTGGTTCTAAAACAATGGTTTCCGCTGTTGCTGGTGCTGGTTCAATCTGTTTCGCGCTTTAAGCTTTACCACATTATACCCACACAGTTTTATTTTTGATAGATGATCGTTTAAATTTCGATCTCATTTATACAGTTTCAAATACACAGACTTTATTTTTTTTTCATTCCAATGTTTTGCCGGCGCGATCTAGTCAAGTTCATATAATATGCACCTTTGTTTATATAATGTTTTATATTGTGGTGTTTGAAATAGATAATAGTCTTAAGGTTCGTTTGTACTGACATACAATTTATATTTTTTTACTGTCTAGTTTAGTTTTTGAAAAATATAGGTAGGTACACTAAAAATATAAATTTATTATAAAAAATATGCATTTATAGTAAAATATGCACAAAAAAATGCAAAATATGCATTTATAGTAAAATATGCAAAAATATGCACTAACGTTTAAATGCCATTTTAAAGGAAATTTCTTGATTCGTATACATAATTAGTTGCCTTGCTTCCAAGGTGTTCCTAAAAAAATATGCATTTGCATGGAAATCCGAACCCTACACATTAGTTTACAGTTTTTGAATATTACAATGGGAAGAAAAAATAGAGCTGGGTAGAGCATTCCACATTCGTGTTGCACGGCTAAAGAAAGAATCTCTGTATTTCACAGTACGTCCGAAATTGGGCTCAAAGGTAAGCTGATGAGCATTCCTAAAAGCACGAGTATTACGGTTAAATTGTTTGAGGGGAGTAATACAACTGGCCATTTCACTAGAACACTGTTCATAGAAGTAACGGTAAAATAATGAAAGACAATAAACATTGCGACGGTATGCTCGAGAGATTCATATGTTTCTGTTATACTTCTATCACCTATCATTTTTAAAGCTCTTTTTTGGATTCTATCCAAGAGACTCAAGTGTGTTATTGGAGCATCCGCCCAAATACGGGAATTGTACTCGAGCTTTGGACGAATATAAGCCTTATAGATTACAGCCAGATCAGAACGGGTAAAAAATTTCTTGCAACGTCGAAGGAAACCTAAACACTTGGCAGCGTTTTTGGCGACATCGAATATGTGATCATTCCAAACAAGGTGGTCTTGAATGCACATACCGAGCACAGAGAGCTGTTAAGTTTCCTCAATGCAAGTGCCGCTCATGGATAGCGGCAAAAGGGGAGAATTTCGCTTTAACGATAGAAAACAGCATTGTATTTTTGAAGCATTAAATTCTACACGGTTTTTTACTCCCCAATTGACTCGTTGTGTCCATTTTACAGTCGACAGCGTTTGGTGACAAAATTTGAAACGATCGATTTGGTTATTATTCAGCCAACATTCGTACGTCAATTGGCCCGTTTTTTTTTCGAAAACGACCCTGGTGAGGCATCGCCGTCAAAGGCAAGCGCCACATAACGATGATAACCAAATGCCCAAACTAAGCCATATGGATCTAGACGACCACCAAGGTCATCTGATTTGACTCTGCTAGATTTTTTCTTGTGGGGTTTTCTGAAGTCGCAGGTCTATGGGAATGAACCACAATCGACCGATGCCCTTAAGGTGAATATAACACAATATGGGCAAATCTCAGAAACTTTTGACTTTCGTGTAACTTTGAAATTAAGTTACTTCATAGTCATAATTTTTTACTCTATCTCTGATAATTTTTTCGAAAATATAGTATTACAGTATAAAAAAAGTTATTTTCCACATTAAGAATTTTTTTTTTACCTATAGAACGAGTAAAAGGCAAAAAGTATAAGAAAAATACAAAATTTTATATGTTACTATTAAAATATTTATAAAAGTTTAATGTTCTTACGATTGAAGCATCTGATTTTAGTTTGTTAAACTCAAATGGGGTTCATAAGAGACTTTGAAAATAAAATTTTTTATAAAAAAATTATGTGCTTTTCTTAGATTTATGACACTGTTTGTCAGAAGTTTCGGTACTACAATTCCGAAAAAATCATTAAAATCTGGTACGTCTCTTATCATTTACACAGCATGCTTTGCACCGATTTCTAAATTACATATTCATTTTCTATAGAAAAAAATGAATAAATTAAGCTTTGGTAGAGGTGTGTGCTAAAATCGCAACCTGGTTAAAATTAGCTTATACTGAATTAAAAGAGTGCGAAACTTTTTTTTTTTTCAAGACATTTTCAGTTAGCACTCTAATAAAAAGCAATATTTCCCGTTCTTAACTATTGTTCCTTCTTCTAAATCATACTAAGAAGTGTACGTTTTGTCGCTAACGCTACATATTTTATGGATCATTAAAATAGTTAATTACAAAGAAAAATCATTGATATTTTTTATACATTACTTTTTAAGCAGAGAAAAATTTTATTGATAAAAATTTTGAGTAAAATTACGTGTTATTTTTAATTAAAAGCTTCACTATAAAATGTACATATTTAGAAAAGTGAACAAACTTTTACTTAGATATAAATCATAAGTTAAATTTTTATCATTTGTTATAAAAAATTAAAAATTCCTATATTAATTTGAAATTTCGCGCTCACATATTTTCTGTAGTTCAAATATTAACGAATGCAAGCTAGTTCAGTGAGAAAAGTGAAAGAAAATGATCCTTATCATTAACAGTCTTATAAACATAGGTACAAACAACTTACGTCGTACGTTATTGTGGTATCAGTAGTCTTTGTGACTCGGCCACGTAAAGTCGTTTCGTTTTACTGTTTCGATAGTTCAACGTCGCACTATGGGACCAAATGATGAAATCCATCTCAAAAATGGTTTTTGGTGAATTTCGTAATTTGAAAAATCTAATGATGGGATTATATACTAGAAATAGGGTTCTTCCTAACACAGTAAATTTTTTGTATCTTACTTTTGTTCTAGGTACCTAAAATTACCGTTAAAAATGACATTTTTATATTTTTATTTTTTAGAATTATTGGAAGTGAGAGTTTGAAGTCAATTATTTCGTATTTTACTGGACAGAATGTATAAGTATTATACCTTTTTGAAAAGCCCAAGCCCTCTTCTTTACAAAACAGTTATATTTTTTTTAATTAAGTTCACCAATAAATTAATAAAAAAAATGAGTAAGGTGCAGTATATTTTTCATTTTTTTGTTTTCAATTGAAGTTTTCTCTGTTAGCTCCGGCTGCCTCCGTTTAGTTAATGGCTGTTTAGTATTCTAAAAATACTCGTATTCTAAATTTGGAAGAAAAAATAAAAACTTTCGCATTTTCATGCATTTTTGTTTAAGAAGAAAAAACGTATGATGAGGAAGAAAAATAAGTTTTTAGAATAAAAATTCGTATCTATTTTTATAACTTTATTGTTAAGTGATGAAAAAAATTAAAATTTGGCAAAAATGTGGAACCTTTATTGATGCATATAAATATGTATTCCAAAAAGTTTTAGACCATTATTTTATTACTTTTAGCTCAAAATTTCAAAAAAAAATGTTATTTTTTGTCAAAAGTTAAAAAATATAACTGTTAAAACATGTGCAACACATTTTCATAAACATCATATAAGTGACTATGTTTCCACAAAATTTATAAGTTTTTATCATTTATTTCCAATATTATTAAATTTCTAAATTTTATTCTTAGAATAAAATATTTTTTGTGTTCCAATTTTAAACTTCCTTACTCATATTTATATTAAAAAAAATCATAATTAAATAAAAATAAATGCCAAGCATTTGAGGGTGGGAGGGGGTTTGTGGTTTATAGTTGCATAATAATACAAATGTAGGTACATAGTTATAAATAACAAAAGCATTGTTTGACGAGGCTTAAGAACTTAAGGTGTACTTTTGAATTCCTTTTTTTGTCTTAAGGGCGAAAAACTTTCATATATCAAAAAGGGGCGTGGCAGTACACGGATTTTATTAATAATAAATAACACTTTTCATAAACTCACTTCTTCATACAAAACTTAATTTAAAAAATGCCTGCTCTTTATGAACTTTAAGCTGAAAATAAAAAAAGGGGAGTGAAAGTAGGCGGGAAAGTGGGCGAAAAATATACATGCGATGTCTTAAGTTTAAAAAACCTCAAAAACAAATTTTCGGCTTCCTGTTCACTAAAAATAAGAAAATAACAAAAATCTGAAAAAAACGCGTGATAGTGGGCGGATTTTACAAAAAACTACTTTCAAATGTGGTAAAAACCGGTAAAAGAAGAAAACAAATTTCATCCAAATTGTTGCAATAATTCTTGCTCCAACAAATTTTTCCCATATAAATGAAACAAAATCTACAAATTTGTTATTTTATTTTATTAAAAAAAAATAAAATAATTTATTTCTATCTGAAACGTTTTAATATTTTAAATTCTTGGTTATACAAGTATGAGTGTGGAAAATTTCAAAAAAAAATATTGAGAAACGAAAAAGTTATGGATTTTTGAGATGGTTTGCACATTTGGTCCCATAGTGCGTCGCCGGAAAATGAGTGAGAATTTTGTAAGCATTCGTTAATAAAAGAGGAACACCATCAATTATATTTTCTGATGTAACAATGGTGCTATAAACTTAATTTTAAAGGTGTGCTTAGTTATTTTCTCTTTACGCGTTTTCAAAAGTCTAAAGTCAAAAGTTTCTGAGATTTGCCCATATAACAATTGGACCATTATTGATATACAGTATTTCCACAATAATGAAAAATTAAAATTGGCGTACCAACATGTTTTCTTAAAAAGCTTTTAAAAAATTTATATAGAACAATTTATTTTTCTAAAAGACCGCTACAACGATTTGCAGTTTTTATTCTTAAATAAATCCACATTCGCTTGGTATTCTATTCATTTTCGCAACTACTAAAAGCGTTGTTTGAGCCATAAAAAATTGAATTTTATGATTATGAAGATTTATCTCTGATAACATTCATTTTTAAAATTCTATACAAATATCTTTAAAATAAGAGCAAGTTCGTGCGATGCAGTCGTTTACTTTATTTTGTGTTCTGAAGCCATTCTTAGTTCAATAAAAGCTGAACTAGTAGATCCATTTTAATGACAATGAGAAAGATCCTACCTAAAAATAAGTTTAGACTCATTAAAGCTCTTTTCGAGTGAAACTTTTGGAACCGTAGGGCTATTATTTGGAAAATCGCAATCTAAGGAAATAAGAATCTGAATTGATTCTTTAAATGTGCTTAAATCGGAATTACATTCTTACATACTTCTTTACTCGTTTTTAAAAAGATATTAAATTGTCTTTGCCCTTCAAAAAGACTTCTTTTTTCTTATTAAGAGGCATGGCATTTCTTAATAAAAAAAAACTTTTATTGATTTTATTTTTTTATAATGACATTATAATTTTACATTGCTTTAAACTCAATTTGTATAATGTACTTATGCTTACATTGGGATTCGAAGTCGAGTTCTTTCGCATACCGTTCCTGTGCGCTACTTACCCAACTAATTTGATATAAGAGTATGTTAATATTGTGTTAAAAGGCTAGTTGGAACAACGTTTTCGTTTTCCAGCCATGCAAAAGAATTGAATATTCTTAATATGAAGTAAAAGAAGTAAAAAAAGACTCACGAAAATACCCATTAAAGAAGTTTTTAAGAATGCTTTAAATACCAACGCTTTTAATACCAATTTAAATCCTTGTTGGAAATATCTAAAAAAGAAGAAATAAAGATTCAACAAACAAGCCAAAACATACCCATTAAAGATTGAATAATGTATGAATTAAGAATTGCTATACCGAAATTAAACTATTTTGAACAACTTGTGAAGATTTATGTATGTTCTTTACCTGACGTTGGCTATTTATTTATTTTTTTTAATGAATAACCCTAACTCCCAGACTATTACAGAAAATAAATAGATTGAATGCAGATTGGGGAGGATGTTCAAAGGTTTAATGACTTACTTTGTCTCTGCCAAAAATATTCCTATCTCCCAACCAAAGCAAATGGATTCAGTATATATGAATGGAAAATACTTAATTTTTGGCCTTTGATGTACTATTTCAGAGAATTTGTATTTCTAAATATACAGTCACTATCAAAAGAGATTTTACACGTTGTAAAATCAAATGTATAGATCTTTTTTTAGTAAGTCATAAAAAACATATTCAACGGAACGTATTTAAGCAAATTATTTCATTTCATTAGATTGTCTATATGTAACATGAAAAGAAATGAAAAGCCTAATTAAATTAGGATTCCAATAAAGTTTACAAAAATTTAATTTATTTATTTTCTATCTATCTTGTTTTTCTTTTTGACGTTGAACAAATTTTAAATACCCAAATAATAAATTAATGAATTTAATTTAATAAATTTACAACCTTTTAATGAATTTAGTTAAAGTCTAAACTTTTTAAAGGTTTAAGTTTAAACTTCACAAATATCACAATTTTGAGTGTACCAATAGCTCAATTACAGAACCTGCTTTATATATCACGTACTTAATATTACATTGTAAACTTTTTTTGACAATGACTGTATCTACGATTTTTATGAAACGTAAAAAAAAAACAAAAAATAAAACAAAAAAAAAAAACAAAAATTGATGGGACATTAATCATTGGCGAATGTGGATGCTTCAAGAAGATTAATTATATTCCGTTAATGTGGGTTAAGCAAAGTTTCCATAGTAAAACACATCGAAGATTAAACAAGGATGTATATATATGTATATTATTCAAAGCCATATTACTGCCGAACATTTTATTCAATTCTGAAGTCTTTTGAATAAAATTTAGTAAAATTAAGTGTGCTTTTGTTTTCTTTTTTTTCTATTGAAATATGTACGAGTACATTTTTGTTGATGTACGAGTAGATTAAGATTAAAGATGGAGTTTAAGTAAATAAGGAAGAACAATGGTCCGATGACTGAGCCTTGAGGAACCCCCCCATTTGAACAAAAGATCGAATTACCCATTGAAGCATTAACAAGAACAAGTTACTTTCTATTTTGAATATAAGATGAGAACCAGTTCAAAATATTGTTTCTGATTCCATATTTGTAAAGTATTTTTAATAACAGTTTATGATCAAATAAGTCAAAAGCCTTTGTTAGATCTAGGAATAGAGCAGATGTTTTCTTTCCTTTATCTATTTCCAGATGTATATGTTCCAAGACAGAGAGTAGAGGTTCTTCAGTACACTTTCCCTTTACTAAGCTAAATTGCGATTTACTAAGAATTTTGTATTTATCAAAAAATTTCATCATTCTTTTAGTAATAATTTTTTCGAAAATTTTGGAAAATACGGATAATAAGTAAATAATATATTTCACGTACTAATAGACAATATGTAATATTTAAACAACGATTATATTATTTTCAGATTAAAAACAAAACATCTACTCGTAGTCTTGAAACGTCGTCAACGGTATAAATACGTTCAGAATAATTTAATTCAAAATACACTAATTCTATAATGTCTAATCTATTTTCTTCAAATGTTCTATCCATTTTTCTCCTATTATGCTAATGATAAACTTCTTGGCCATTTATTAATTTTATTTCTTTTTTGTTATTCTGCTTCATTTAATATTATTTTTGTCTTGTCATACAAAAAATAATTCATTTCATTCTTTGCTCCTAATAGAAAGTATCTTTAGTTTAAATATATGACCATCTATTCAACATTATCTCTACGGATTGTTCAGCAAAGAGAATCTCTTGGTCATTTGTCTCCGATTAAATAAATTTCTTTGTATCCTACATAAGTTTAAACAAGAAGACCATAACAACATTGAAATTATACATATATTTTTTTTTTTTTCAAGACAACAACAATAACTATGAAAGAGAAAATATTTCGACTATTTGAGTAAATTCAATTCAACGCCCCCAAGTCAAAACCTTAAAGATAATCCCTAAACTTTTTAGATAGATATATTTAAATATGCGGAGGAGAACCATTATGCCTTCCAAACAAATTTATTCGATTTGCCCTTGATTTCGATTCAAAGCTTTGTTTCCGTTTTGAGGAAAAAGTTTCTGGAAATGATTTTGTGTCCTATTTGCCAACCGGGATAATTAAAATAAATTGTGTTTGCTTTTATTTTTATGACCAAAGTAATCTCTGCAGGCGTAATTTAAGTATAGAATTTCAAAAGTTTCCTTTTTTACTCTAAATGTTGGGGGGGAATAAATATACAGAATATTTTACTCTTCATATAAACCTAGCTTTAGGCACCCCATGAATATCGTGAATTAATATTTAAAGAGCGAAGTAAGAAATGAATTTATGGGAAAAATTCACAACCAAGTTCGTACATTATGACTTTTAGGAAAAATGGTTCCATTATGCAGGATGTTTAATATGGATCTTTTCGAGTGAAGGGAAAACTTATCCAACGCAACTGATTTGAAATATGTTCCTCGCATTCCCATTTGATGGTTGCTCATTATTTATCCTTTTTGATAGGGTGGTTAGTTTGGGCGAAAGGAAAAAAGAAATATAGTGGTTTAGCTTTATTCAATTTTATATAGCCGAGATACGAGTACATGACATGTGTACGGTTACCAGCGGGGGGATATTTTCTTAAGATTGGGACTATAAAGTCCTGAAGCTATTTTTAGTAAATTAGTTTTTTTTTTTTTAATATCGAAATAAATAAGCATTGACTCTTATCTTACAGATGCACGAAATTTTCATCTTTTTGAAAACATGAATTGAAATGTTTGCACTTGTAAGATAATTATTTTTTTTTTTTTTGTTTTTTTTTTTTTTTTTTTTTTTTTAAGTTCGATTATTTATTTATTTATTTATTTTAATTTTGTTTTTATTTCTTGTAATTAAAATTTGGAAAAATTTCTAAAATTCTAGAAATTTTTATTTTATTTTAATATTTTTCAACTCTGATCATACAATCGCAAAGTGTACCAAAATCAGTCACTAGCTGACATTTATTAATGAAACAAGCGAACTTTAAAAGTTTTTCAATTTCTTCAATTTATATTAAACTTTTGATACATTATTTAAAATTAATAAAATCGGATTTTTTTTATATTTAACTTTCGCCTTTTGAAATAAAAAAATAATTACAAATATTGCGCTGGATAAAGCAATCCACATTCGTGTATTGCGGCGAAAGATAGAATCTCTGAACTTCGCAATACCTCCGATATTAGGCTCTAGTTGGGCATTCCTTAAGCCGCGAGTATTGATGAACATCATAAATAGAGTAGGAGACAAAATAGAGCCCTGCGGCACATCATTATTTTGACTATTATCAGATTTAAAAGAATACAATATCACTTGTATTGAGCGGCCCAAAACATTATTTCTAATCGAACCAATCAATGACAAGTTTATCGATTAGCTTGATGCCAAACTTTCATGTTTTCTATCAAAGACACTCGAGTGAGTTATTATAAGCACCTGCCTAAATATTAGAATCGTACTCAAGCTTTAGACGAATATAGTCTTCATAGATTCCAACCAGATGAAAACGGGTGACAAACTCCTTTCATCATCAGAGGAAACCTAAACATTTAGCAGCGTTTTCGGCAATGTCGATCATACAAGGTGGTCTGTGATGGACACACCGAAAACTGAAAGCTGCTCTGTTTCCTCAATGTAAGTGTCACTCAAGAATAGTGGCATGGAGATGGGTTCCATTTCAGAGACAAGAAACAGCACTGACTTTTTGAATCATAATTCACCCGCGATACCCGCTTTGCTAAGAATGCTCATCAGTTCACCCTTGAGCCTAACTTTGGTCGTACCGTCAAATATAGACAGAGATTCGTTTTTTAGTCGCACAACACGATTATATCCCTTGCCATTTCAATTTGCAAACATTCAAAACCAATGCTCAACACCTCCTTTCTCTCCCCTCTTAATTTCTCCCTCGCCCTTACTGTGTTTAAAACATTAGAAGGGTGTCGTAACGCGCGAGTAAATTATAAAAAAAAAATACGTGGTTTGCGATTTCCCATTGGACAATGATGTCGAGATTAGAATACGCTGCCATTTAGGTTTCACATCCGAAATACAAGAACTTGACTCTCGATACGAATATAAAAAGCTGAGGGTACTATCGGCAGTATAATGCATTAGAAGTTTCAGTTAAAATATGATAAAGAGAGTCGGAGACAAAATAGAGCCCTGTGGCAGACCATTATTTTGTATTAATATCAGATTTAAAACCATATGTTGAGTGGTCCAAAACGTTATTTCAAATCCAACCAAGGAGACAAATTTATCGACTAGCTTGACGCTGAACTTTCTTTCCCCAAAAAGATATAAAGATTCGTGCAACTGTTTGGTGATATAAATCATCAGTTCACTTGTGAACGAAAACCATGCTGTCGTTCACTAAGAACTTTTCGTTCTTCACGATATTTCTTAAGCTGCATTTTGACTTTCGGTGTTGTGCTCTGTGTACGTTGTTCGTTGGTGTTCGTACGCGGAACACCGAGAATGTAAATGATAAAAACGAACAACGAACTAACAACGAATGAAGAACGTACATATTCAAAGGAGCTCGGAAATTTCGGTGTTCGTTGTTACCTGGACAACGTGTTTTTAAATGCGAAAACTGATTATATAACAATTGTTTTGCAGTAACGTCCAACTTGTAGGGACATTGTTCAAGTTTTTTTTTAGATAATAGAGCATCAGAAGGTTTCATTATAAATTGGGGTACCTAAGTAAAAAAATAAAATATTTTGTCTATGGGTTTTATATTTCTAGTACGAATAATAATACTTTACATATAATATTTAGAGGAACATTCAAAAAAGCACGATATTACTGCGCTATTTTAGAAAATAAAACAAGATTTGTATGCTATAAATGTTTCCTTTTCAACAACTAACTAACAGGATCTTCTTTTTTTTTTCTTTTTCCTCAACTATAAATAGTGCCGCCACTGCCAACAATGTGTTTGTTGTTAAGAACGAACTGAAAAACAAAACCGAATTAATGTAAATGCTTCTTTGCAGTACGTTGTTGAGAGAAGAACGAACAACGTACAGCGAATGAAGAACGAAAGTCTAAATGGGGCTTTAAGTTGATAAATTTACCAGGATTTTTATGAACTTGGAATAAGGTGCGTACATAAATACTATTGAGTTATAATTAGAAGGGCAATAACATTCGCCATTTTTTGTTGAGTCAGGTTGAACAAATACTGTTTTCCATTCACTCGGAAAGAGATCAGTAGACTAGAAAAGATTAAAAAACTTAAGCAGTTGCTTTTCCAGCGTTGAAGAACACTTGTTCAGAACCATAGTGGGATAATATTCAGGCCAGCAGATTTTTCTACTGCACGATATTTCAGTACTCATAAGATTGTTTACTCTCTTCAGTAAACGAGAAAAAATTCCTTACTTCAATCATATCCTGAAATTTAATCTGTTTCGGGTGAGGAATATGGGCTCCATAATATGAATCTCACAGTGTGGTATTCGAAGGCACGACTTGGTCAAAAGAATTATTTTTTTAATGTATTGTGACGAACATCGTATCCATTAAAGTAAATTTGGCGCGAAATCGAAATGTCAAACTTCCAAGAGAGAAATCATGCACAATGGAAAACAATTCCATTCAGCGACAGTGGAGAAAAGAAAACACTGGAAACCATCCAATGCCCTATAAAAAGCCGCTGCAACGATGAGAAGGCGAGTTCGTTTTTGGTTCGCCCACCGATTGAGAAATTAGAAAGTTGAAAATTATAAAATCAAAAAAAAAAAAAAAAATAAAATAAAACCCTCTCGGGAACCACACCAAATAATTAATTTTCTTTTCTTTCTTTTTTTTTTTTGGTGCTCTAATCGAGGCATTTGGTCGTTTTCGTTACACTGGTGTCAGGTGTGGGGTTCTAACAGAATTCGATTATTCTTACCACCGCATTATGAATATTGAGGAAATGAAGGCGCTTTTAGAGCAGCACACGATCGATCAAACTCTATACTGGGAAATGAAAATTTCTCAATGGAAAGCTGAGTTGGTAGGCAGGCAGTCAACTATGGAAAAAAAACTTGAGGAATTGGAGAGAACTCTAAGTAATAGGACTTTTGCCGCAGCAGTGTCCTCACACTCTTCCCCTCACCCGATGTCTTCTACCAACCCTTTTCTCCAATACGATAGCGATGATACACCCTGCACAAGCGACGCGCCCTTAGGCCAACTTCCAGAACCACAACGACAACTACAACAAACCCAACTACAACAGCCCCAACCACAACGACAAGGTACTGACATCCCAACTGCACCGAATACAGTTACATTCTCTTCTGAGCAGACCCGTGCAAACATAGCCCCAGATGCACGACAAGCATCCTCCGAAATCTTTTTTTCAAAATCTGATTTTACAGACACGATGCATCTCGCGGCTTCGCCTGAACCAATACGTCAAAACAGATTGAATCTTGAACTTCCGCAATCAACAATGAGATATCTTACTACTTCGTCTACAGCTGCAAGACTTCCAGCTGGTGAATTACCTATAGTTAACCAGATTACTCTGAAAGAACCACCTTTGTTGGAGAATCAGTCAGTTTATTCATCCTCGCTTACTTCTAAGCAGTTGAGGACTTCCTTCTTTAATCCAAGCATAGTACAGCCGTATGATGGAACTGCATCTTGGACAGATTATGAGACACAGTTTGAAATCGTGGCCAAGTTCCACGGATGGACTGAAACAGAGAAAGCCCATGGGTTGGCTA
Organism: Philhelius festivus; assembly: GCA_963931855.1. Lineage (NCBI taxonomy): Eukaryota > Metazoa > Arthropoda > Insecta > Diptera > Syrphidae > Philhelius > Philhelius festivus. The sequence goes on along the minus strand of OZ007556.1, from coordinate 29,038,469 downwards.
TGCAACTTCGAGGTGAAGCTCTATCGGTCTTGAGTGCCATGCCACGAGGAAAACCCCTCTTATATGAAGTCTTGCGAGGTCTCCTTCGACAACGTTTTAGTTTGGATGACCACACGAGTTATACCCTACTTCGAAATCGTCTCCAGCGGCCTAAGGAATCTCTGGCCGAGTTCGCTATTCATCTGCAGCGTCTAGCAACTTCTGCTTTCCCAGGCGGAACAGAGAAGGTTGTAGAAGAAATTGTGCTTACCCAGTTCATTGAAGGCATAAGAGATGATCAAGTCCAAAATCTGGTAGCAGTAGGGCGGCCTCGTAATCTGTCAGAAGCTCTTAGAATTGCACAGGAGATTACATCTCGATTTGACCGCCGAAGTCATAGGAATGTTCTAGCAGTAAACACATCTCCTAAGCAACGCCGCGGCTCAGCAGGAGCAACAACATCATCCCATTTTAATGAGGCGGAAAACTAAAATCTGCCGGTGAAGTGAAGCGAACGCCAGCAGAATCATTACAACACGCTTCAAATCCCTCAATACGTCCAACGTTATCCAAATTTTCTTTACCAAAACGCATTCCACAATCTAACTCAGTTTTTGCAGGAGTAGCTAATGGGGCTGGATTGTCACTAGAAGGTTACATCGAACGACGGCGACATAGTTTTCTTATTGATTCAGGGGCCGATGTCTCGATCATATGCGAGAAATTCCTTCCAATGACAGCTCAATTATCAGGAAACCCAATTCGGATAGAAGGAATCTCTGGAGGAACACTTTGGTCCCTAGGTACAGCAGAAATTACTATAGTTCTCAGTCATAAAGAGTTCCATCAAACTTTCGTGGTTGTAGGCCAAATAGTACCTACTATCCTAGGCGTAGATTTCCTTCAGGAAAATATGTGCACCCTAGATTTCTCCGAGTCGTCATTAGAAGTCCGAGGAAGAAAGCTCCCACTTCAACTAGCTGCCGTGACTGAAACCAGCCTCCTCTTTACAAAAGATAAAGAAGTCCTACCCGCTCATTCCGAGGTTGTATTTCAAGTTCCAAGGCCGATTGATTTAAAAGAAGGAGCCACCTTGATTGAATCTTGTGATCAGAATCAGTTACCAAAGGGTGTATTCCTAGCACGATCTTTCGTCAGTAAAAAACAAAAACAGGTTATAGTAAGAGTCATCAACACAACCGAGAAGGAAGTAATGTTACCAAGAGACATGGTCATTGGACGAGCTTGTATTGCCGAAATCTGTGACACAACTGCACCTATAGATTTCCTGCCATCACATCTTGAAGACCTGATAGATGCTATTCCGGAAGGTCTTACTCAAGACCAGATAATTCGTTTTACAAATCTTCTTATTTCATACAAAGACGTATTTTCTGCAGGATCGCAAGACCAAGGTAGAACAAGCCTAATAAAGCACAATATAGATACTGCCAACTCGAAACCAATCAAAGTGCCAGCTCGCAGAATCCCGCTGGCGAAAAGAGAAGAAGTGGCTCAACTCGTGAAAGACATGCAAAATAAAAACATCATAGAACCCTGCAACGGCCCATGGGCATCTCCGATCGTCCTTGTTAGAAAGAAAGATGGGACCTACCGTTTCTGTGTGGATTACAGACTCCTTAATGAAAAGACGAAGAAAGATTCTTACCCGTTACCCAGAATGGATGACCTATTTTCGACATTGGCCGGAGCAAAGTGGTTCTCCACAATGGATTTACAGAGTGGGTATTGGCAGGTAGAGATGGACGAACGAGATAAAGAAAAGACAGCGTTCTCTACTGGAGATGGACTTTGGCAGTTTAACGTTATGCCTTTTGGGTTTGCAACGCCCCTGCCACCTTCGAACGGTTGATGGACAAAATATTCCGAGGTATGTCCTGGCAAACGGTGCTAATTTACTTAGATGACATAATTGCTTACGCCCCTACCTTCGATGAACATCTTCTCGTTTTAAACCAAATATTCCATCGTCTCCGAACTGCTAATCTGAAGCTCAATCCAAGCAAATGTCACTTTTTGAGAAAAAGCGTGAACTACTTAGGACATATTGTCTCTGAAAATGGTCTTGTCACAGATCCTGAAAAGATTAAAGTCGTTCAGCAATGGCCAGTTCCTCGGAATAAAAAGCAAGTGCGGAGTTTTCTAGGCCTCTGTTCTTACTACCGCCGTTTTATTGGGGGATTTTCGACGATAGCTAAACCCCTCTCTGAATTGACAGAAGAAAATCGACGTTTTTCCTGGAGCCCAAGCTGTGAACATGCTTTTAGTGAGCTGAAAACAAAACTCACTACCGCCCCCATCCTGGCTTTTCCTACACCCACCGATGAATTCATACTGGACACTGACGCTTCAAATTTTGGCATAGGATCGGTCCTAAGTCAACGACAAGGAGATCAGGAAGTGGTCATTGAATATTTTAGTAAGACTCTAAGCCGCACGGAACGTAACTACTGCGTAACAAGGAGGGAACTTTTGGCAGTTGTTCTGGCCGTCCGTCATTTTCACCATTACCTTTTCGGCCGTAAGTTTACCCTACGAACGGATCATGCTTCAATACGCTGGTTGTGCAACTTTAAGCATCCTGAAGGACAGATGGCGCGATGGCTAGAGAGTCTGCAGCAATATCACTTCGACATCCAACATCGACCTGGTCCCCGACACGGAAATGCAGATGCGCTATCTCGAAGAGTGTGTGGCAGTTGCAAACACTGTACAAAGGCGGAAGAAGTGGAAGAAGAATCGTCGAAGCGCGCCCTAATTACGTCCGTCGCAGGAGGGTTGGATCAGGAACAGAGACAAGACTCTACGCTCAAGATGGTAATAGAATGGAAAGAAAAAGGCAGACGACCCGAAAAAGCTGATATTCTTAGTCAAAGCGAAGATGTAAAATCCTACTGGTCTATCTATGATCAACTCAGTCTAGAAAATGGGACACTCGTTCGACTTTGGGAAGAAACACCAGACAACTTCATTAAACTTATAGTGGTTCCAAAAATGTTAGTACCCAACATACTCACTTCACTGCACGATAGTCCTAGTGGTGGTCATTTAGGCCAGAAGAAGACTCTTTCCAAGGTGAAACGCAGGTACTTCTGGTTCGGCCGAACCGTAGATGTTAAAATTTGGTGTTTGACCTGTGAGATTTGTGCGGCTCGCCGTGGGCCACAACGAAGAACCCGTGGAGGTTTACAACCTAGTCGACCAGGTTGCCCATTTGAAAGAATAGCCATCGACATCCTCGGCCCACTTCCCCGCACTATCGATGGAAACCGCTATATAGTCGTGGTCATGGACTACTTTACCAAATGGCCAGAGTGTTTTGCAACCCCCAATCAAACAGCAGAAGCAGTCCTTGGGCCCTTGGTGGATCAGGTGTTCTGTCGCTTTGGAGTACCACAGATCATACACTCAGATCAGGGTCGTAATTTTGAGGCTGACGTGTTCCAAGCGGTATTGAAAATACTTGGTGTTGAAAAAACTAGAACAACACCTCTACACCCACAGTCAGATGGCATGGTTGAGAGATTTAATCGCACTCTTTTAGATTATCTTTCCAAATTCGTAAGCCGCCACCAAACCGACTGGGATCGACATTTGCAGCCAGCTCTTTTGGCATATAGATCTGCAGAGCATGAAGCTACGGGATTTTCCCCAGCTTACCTGAATCTCGGGCGAGAAGTAAAACTTCCTGCCGACCTTGCTTTTGGAACTCCAAATGCCGATAAATGGAATGCACCCTCATACGCCCTGGAACTCAGCACACGCCTGCTTAAGACTCATGAAACAGCTCGAGAAAACCTGAATTTAGCCGCGAATGCGATGAAAACGAGGTATGACATAAAAAAACACCAAATTAATTTTATTCCAGGTGAAGAGGCGTGGTTTCATAACCCTAAACGAAGAAAAGGAGTATCACCAAAACTACAAAGTGACTGGGAAGGCCCCGTTCTTATAAAAGCCCGATTGTCGGACTTGGTTTACAGGATACAATGTAAAGGCAAACGTAAAACGAAAGTGGTACACGTGGATCGTTTAGCTTCATATAGAACCAGGTTAGGACTCAGCAGGAGCCAAGAGTCTTAAGGGGGGAGCAATGTGACGAACATCGTATCCATTAAAGTAAATTTGGCGCGAAATCGAAATGTCAAACTTCCAAGAGAGAAATCATGCACAATGGAAAACAATTCCATTCAGCGACAGTGGAGAAAAGAAAACACTGGAAACCATCCAATGCCCTATAAAAAGCCGCTGCAACGATGAGAAGGCGAGTTCGTTTTTGGTTCGCCCACCGATTGAGAAATTAGAAAGTTGAAAATTATAAAATCAAAAAAAAAAAAAAAAATAAAATAAAACCCTCTCGGGAACCACACCAAATAATTAATTTTCTTTTCTTTCTTTTTTTTTTTTGGTGCTCTAATCGAGGCATTTGGTCGTTTTCGTTACAGTATGTATATATTTTTTTTTGATAACAAATTGCGGTTTATAATGACTAATTCAATTCTTCAAAATTTTATTAACTAATAATTTATTCCTTTATTTTTGTTTTCATACTAAAAATATTTCTGAAACACCATTTCTTCGATGAAAGCGAGCCTAAAGGATGGACCAAATACAATTTCCTTTTTAAAAATGCCATAAAATGAACAAACTTTAATTTTTTCCATGTATTATGGCTTTATTAGTAAGAGCAAACATTCCCATTATTTACGAAATATAACATCGTTCAAGTTGCTGTCTGGGATGGCTTTGTAATAGTGCATTCTGTCACTCCAATTTTCAAAGAACTTGTTGATGGTGTCGGGCTATAGCTCACGGCTGGCTTGCATGATATTGGCCTTAGGTTCTTGAATGGTTTCCAGATTGTTGGAAAAACATCGGTCTTTTATGGTTCCCCACGACAAAAAATCCAAAGGGGTTAAATCGCAGCTCCGAGGCGGCCAATTGACGACAAGACGGCTGATAACACAATTTGGGAATTTGGTGCATAAAAGATCGATTGTTCTGTGTAGGCTGTTCGGCATGGTGTGCCATCCTGCATCCATGTCTCTAATTTCAGTAAGAAAAAAGTCGGTTAACATGGCTCTGTAACGCTCACCTGTTGACCGAAACGTTGTTCCCACCCACATTTTCGAAGATAAATGGTCCAATGATGCCACCACTCCACAGTCCTCAGCAAACTGTCACTCTCTCTGTCTCTCGTTGTCCAATTCAAGCTGCTCTAATTCCCAAACGAAGCGGATGGTCATGCGCCTTAAATTGCTGAGACAGTTGGACCTTATAAGCGAATAATCCAAGATCTTTGTGCAGACAGAATTCTTCTCAGGCTTGTGTGTGAAATGTTGTTGAGATCGATGGCGAGTTGATCATCGTGAATTGATTTTCACACTCTCGACTACAACAACCACATTCTCTTCTTTGCGCACCGTACGACAACGGAGACCATGAATGTTGTCCACTAGCCTACCAGTCTCATGAACTTTTTGCACAAACTTGCGTACAGCGGGCGCGGTGGGTGCTTCATTTCGGGCAAAACTTCTTTTCACAAAAAAGCACTATTCGGCTACACAGCACTCACTTTGTAAATAAGTTTTCAAGCGTAAAACGATTCATTTCGTCCCACGGAGGTATCATACTTACTTTCTATCGAGATTTCGACCGGGAAACAGCTGTCAGTGTCGAAATAGCCTATGATTTAAAAAGAAACCACTAGATGGCCCACCCTGTATTTCAGTATTTGCAAAACACCTGCCCTAATACAAATATAACAAATGGCATTTAGTTTGAAAAACTTACTTTTTCAACATTGAAAAAAAAAATAAGTATACGCCCCGCAGTCCCAGAACGTCAGTCAACCTTTATCCAGTTTTAAACACTTTGAAAATTCAGAAAAGACTATTCATTTTGATGTGCATTAAAAACTTATGTCATTGCACGTAATTTGATTGAAAAAAATAATATCTGCATAAACACTTCCGCTTAAAAAAAAATCTTTCGCCCATGGTGATGCATTGCATGAATTGAAACATCAAAATTAAATAAAATTCTATATTTTATGCATAAAACATTTTCAAAAAAAAATATCCTTGAATAACTAGACATCAGAAACTTTAGACGACAAATAGTCGAATAGAAAAAAAAAAACTCAACTCCCAAAAGTAGTAACTAAAAGAATATAAATGATGCTGCTTCAGGAAATGAAGTATTCTTTCAGCGAACATCTTTTGCATTTCTCAACAAAATGGAAGTTCTGTTGCATTTTAAATTCTCAAAGGAACAGACGACTACACAAATGGTTAGTGCTGCAGAAATAGAACACTGAAGGACATTCCTATTTGTTTTTGTCTGCAGAAAAGGAAGGAAACAATTTTCAATATCGAATCGCGATCTTTTATAGTCATCATTTGTTGTTGTATCAATTTTCAGCTTTTCTGTGTATCGTTTTCTCTTTGCATATATAAATATAATCTTTATCACTTATTGACATTGCATTATGGTTGTATGTATCCTCTGTTGTGTCATCATTATCTTGAATCTTAAAGGCACCCTCAGGGCGTATGCCTTAAGAAAGAAGTGAGTTAACAGTAGCGGATTTATCGAATACAGCTTGTAACGAAGCGTTCCATGCTACACAATTTTCTTCATTACTTTCGCAGCTGACATCTCTGTTTTTCTGATTAAGTAGAAAATATTCAAAAATAACCGTCACTTCTTCTATCGTTTCGCCTGTTGTTATCCACCAGGGGCTTTGTACCTGCTGATCTGCCAGAGCATTTATGCTGCTGTTTCCGTGACAACAGGGATGTAATACCTGCTAATGTACCAGAGCTTTTACCCGGCTGCTCTAAAGAGCCGTCAGAGGCCTTTCCGCCGTTGCCAGAATTATCCGAAGCAACTAAAAAAATTTTGGTACGTCAATTAAAAATATTGAACCGTTTCTGGGATATCGAATTTTCAAAAAAAGAAAAAAAGAATTTTTTTTTTTTTCAAAAATTCAAACAATATTTATTTTAAAGTTTTGAAATGCAATGTGTTTTAGACTTTTCATTAAGATCCGTTATGTGGATAATGAGAAATTCAAAATTCGAAAAAATGGTTCTATGGTACGAGTAGGTACAAGCTGTAATATCTTAATTTCATTTTTTTTTATTAAATTATAGATTGTACAAATTGATTGAAAGAAAAAAAATTTTATCGAAATTCTAGGCGCCGTTTTCGAGAAAAAAAGGATTTTTGAAAACCATTTTTTTTAATTTTTTAGCATTTGTATAGTGAGTACCTTTATTTTTAGGTAAAATATTTTTTTTTCTCACATCTTGTAGATTATATTAAGAAACTTTTATTTATCGAGTTTAAAAAAAATCTAGCATGGGGGTTTCGAAATATTGAGTTCTGAAAAAAAAATACACAATTCTATTTAAGTTGCTAAAATTATCAAAACCGGTTCTACCGTTTTTGAGAAAATCAAAAACAAAAAAAAATTGTTCCATGGGAGGTACCTTCAATAACCATTTTTCGGAAAATTTTTTTCAACCATTTTTAGCTAAATTAAATTTTTTTTGTGTTCTTCAAATTTGAATCTGTCGAACAGTTTTTGAGAAAAAAAAATATTTATAAAATTTGGAAAACAAATCGTATGGCAGGTACCGTTATTTTTGGTCTTAAGCAAAAAGAAAAAAACATACAGTTTAAAGAAAATCGGCCGAGCCGTTTAGGCTGTAGTCAAACCGACAGACAGGCAGACAGACAGAATTGCGAGACCTTCACTATCATGGTAATGTCAACTTTGATCAAAATCTCCAGTTCAATTTTTTTTCCGAATGCATAACTACTTGCCTTATAGTACCTATAAGTCGCAAGTAAAAAAGTTATTGCTTGGGGCCAAATCAAATCTAGATCCCCCACTGGTTTGTGAAGCAACTGTTTGTGAGGATTGCGAACACGTGGAGAATATGCAAAGTTTCTGTGTCCTTAATGTCTTTATGTGCCCTCATTATTTAATTATTTTCGAAATACCACTAAGGGACATAGAAATCTAAAAAGCCCAATAGCATTCTGGTTGGCTAGCCGAGTGAATTTCATTTGGTATTTATTACTTCAATTGACCTTCTTGTGAAAATAAGATCCTTTTATATTAAATGAAAATCTTTTATTTCTTTTCCAATCTCGCCAATGCCAATTTGTACTAAGGGTCTGCACAAAATTAGCCTGAATAACCTTGTTTTCTTTTTATTGCCCTTCCAGGCGTGTCCTTTATAGCAATGTAAATGTGTTATGCCTGGGGAGAAGTTAGACAAAAGCTTTTGTCTTAGAATTTTGCTTAAGTCTAACTTGAGAAAAATAAAATTAAAAAAAAGAAGTGCTATTCATCCCAACACCTATACATATTGTTCGCATCTTCTCAGAGCAGAAGTATTGGAAAATTTGCATTAATACATACATAAAGTTTAGGGTTAAAGAGGTAGAACGGTGCCAATTGCCAGTAAGAGGCTAAAGGGCTTCTTGAAGCATACTTTGTAACATGTTTTACATGAAAGGATTCCTTCAATGAAAATTACAAATTGAATTTTTTTTTTTTAAGAGACCCTAAGGGTAGATGGAAGGAAGTAGAAAGCGGAAGTGGTATTGACGTTAATTTGAATGTATCGAACAGTATGAAGAAGGTTTCAGGCTTTAATTAATTTGAGGAACATTGGGTTCCTTTACAAAAGAGTTGAACATTTGTTTCGGATTTTAGCCATGAGCTAGTTTTTACAATGATGTTTTGTTGGTTAGATGAAAAGAGGGTTGATTTCGAAGAGCCAGCTTCAGGACCTCGAAAGTAATTGGGATACTTGAATATTTGCAATATAAATTTCAATAAGACTGAGTAAATAAAACATTATTTGAGGGAAGTTCAAAAGACATTTCGATTAAGAGTTTAAAAAGGTTTTAATTGAAAAAATGTTAATTTGAAAGTATTCAAATGAAGGTAAAATTCAACAAAGGTTTAATTATTTTAATTTCTCTTTATGTTTATTATTTGAATTTACTTTTATTTTTCAAAAAGTACTTTAAACGGTTTTCTTTTTGTAGTTCTGAAAATGGGTTTCTTGTTTTTTTGGTTAGGTTTATTTTTAGATCCTTAAAAAGTGTAAACTTTGGGACACGTTGCTCCCATTTTATAGGAGACGTGATGACCCCCTTCACAGTGGACTCTTCAGCGTTCGGTAGCTAAATTTGAGACAACCGGTTCGGCAATCAATCAGCAAACATTCGTACGGTACGTCCAAGAAACGCAAAATCGGCTGAGAACATGTCTACGGTCTGTGAGAGTATATCAGAACCCAAGGCAGTCGATTCCTTGCCGTACATAAATACTCGGCCTTTCGTAGACATCAATTTGACGAATTTTGCGCCGGGACTTGGGTCTACAGCTTTACAAGATCCAATTGACCAATGAGCTCAAAGTTCATGACCATAGACAAAGCTCTTGCTCGCTGAATGGGCTTCGGAGAGTTTGGAAGAGGGCCCCAACCCACACGAGGTTTTTGAATACCAACATGGTTTTTTGAGAGGAAGATCTACAACTATTGTCTATCCCATATGGAAACATAGTCGCAAGTAGATACGAGTACTAAATACACCGATTTATTGAAGGACCAACTTCAACATTGTGTCCTTTGGAAGAATCTTGAGGTGTGTGGCTTCCATTATTCGCTACTTAAGTGGCTAAAAAGTTATTTACAAATTGGTAATATATGTCCTAAAAAAATATTTAACTTTTCAAGTGTGTTCCTCAAGGTAGTCATCTTAGACCGCTGTTTTTTATTATTTTTATAAATGGTTTACCACTTCATCTATCTTATTCTAAATGTCTTTTATTTTGATATGATTTAAAAGTTTTCAGCACTATTAATTCAATTCATTATAGGAATATGATTCACTCTGATTTTTAAGAAATTATCGATTCGAGAAAATTGTGTTGGGGTTCTTAAATCCTATCACTAAAGTTGGCATAGAGTTTAATGAATATGATTTTGCCATTGATTTTAATTAAAACAAAAATAAAAGTAAGAATAACTTAGTTAATTTGTTTTAATATTTAATTAATTTAAATGTTAAAATTGCTGTATGTACAGATTTATTTTTACTTATGATTTATAGTTACTATATGGCAAGTTATGCATTCGTAAAAAAAATCGAACTCGAGATTTTGATCAAAGTTGACATTATAGATAGCGAAGACGAAAAAATTGGGTCTCTCAATTCTGTCTGTCTGTTCGACTACAGCTTAAAGGGCTCGGCCGATTTTCTTTAAACTTGGTGGATATAGTTTATTAATTTTTCTCCCCACACGTTTTTTTTCTTGTTTTTAAGGCCAAAAATAACAGTACCTGCCATACAAATTTTTTTTTTTTTGAAATTTTATAAATATTTTTTTTTTCAAAAATGGTTATTTTTGGTACACCCTTGGAACCTTGTTTTTGTTTTTGATTTTCTCAAAAACAGTTCAAACGATTTTGATCATTTTTGTTATGCTAAAGCTCCCAAAAGTTTGAATATTATTGTGTTTTCAAATTTTCAAAAATGTGTTTTTCAGATTCTTAAAAAAAACCTACTTTTTTTTTTAAACTAAATTTTTCGAAAACCCTATGTTCGATTTTTTAGACTTGATAAATAAAAGATATTTAATATAATCACAAGATGTAAAAAAAAAATGTTTTACTTAAAAATAAAGTTACCCACCATACAAATGTTAAAAAATGGTTTTCGCAAATCGTATTTTTCTGAAAAACGACTCCGCGAAATTTAATAAAATTTTCTTCCTTTCGAATAATTCTTACGATCTTTAATTTAATAAAAATAAAATGCACGACTGGGTCGCACAAACTTGCTCCTATGTTATAGACTAGGAATTTTAAAAACGAATGTTATTAAAGAAAACTATTCATAAGTATAAAATGATTTTTTTAAATTCTTTTAGTAGTAGAGATAAAAACGGTATGTCATGCAAATATGAATTAAAAAAATAAGCTTTTATGTAGAAAATTTTTAAAAGATTTTTAAGAAAAAAATTTGATACACCAACTTGAAGTTTCTATTATTGTACAAATTAAAATTAAATTTCCAAAAAAAATATTAAGCCGTTTTTGAAATACCGAATTTTCCAAAAAAAAATCATGTAGTCTATACAAAGTTTGGTAACTTTAAAGACGAATAAATAATTTAATGAAAAAAAAAACTTATCAATATTAGTTGTATAGATTGAGAAAATCGAAAACAAAAAAATAAAATGCACGACTGGGTCGCACGAACTTGCTCTTATGTAAAAGACTACGAATTTCAGAAATGAATGTTATTAGAGAAAAACTGTTCATAAGCATAAAACTCATTTTTTAAATGACTAAGACAACTCCTTTAGTAATTGGAGCTAAAAACAGGATTCAATGTGATTTAAGCGATTAGATTGGTTTATGCAAAAACAAATATTACCAAAAATTTTTTAAAACATTTTTAAGAAAAACTGTGTGTCTCACGCCAGCGTCAGTTTTTATTACTGTACGAATAAACTAAATTTCTAACAAATACTGAGCCGCTTTTAAAATACCGAATTTTCCAAAAAAAAATTGATTTTTTTTTTTCAAAAATTCAAAAAAATATTTTTTTTAAGTCTTGAAATGCAATGTTTTTTAAATTTTTTAGAAGCTTCTTTATAAAAAAATTTATTAAAATTAATATCAATATCATTTTTAATTTTTTCCCCCCACACATTTTGTTCTTTCTTTTTTAAGACGAAAAATAACGGTACATGCCATACGATTTTTTTCGAAATTTTATAAATATTTTTTTTTCTCAAAAACCGTTCGACAGAGTTAAAAAAATTTCTTTTAGTTAAAGATAGATAATGGTTGAAAAAATTTCTCAAAAATGGTTATTGAGGGTACCCCCCAAAGAACCATTTTTTTTTTTAATTTAAACTTCTTTGTTTACCTTTTGAACTGTTATCTATACAGTTTGTATTAGTTTAAAAATAAAACAAAAAACCTGTCGGGAAAAATTTCAAAATGCTATCTACCAAGTTTAAAGCAAATTGGTCGAGCCTTTCGGGCTGTTGTCATACAAACAGAACTGAGATTTATCATCTTCCAAGTTCGATTCAGATCTACTTTCTCAGATGATTTCTTAGCTACCTCCAAGGTCCCACAAAGTTGCCACTTGGGACCTCTTCTTTTAAAGCTATGAGCTTAATATTAGCGAATGCCATTCATTCACGTCTCCAATCTCCTTCTCTACATTCCCCATCATCAACCCATATCCACCAGTAAGTTAATTTGCGACATTGATATTCTCACAAATATTGATGAGATTATTCTTAAGGCAAGCTCAGCACTAGGCATTGTGAAAAAATGGTCTAAAGAAGTACCTGACCTCTACGTGAGCCCATCTCTTCAAATAAACTTTGTTTGCTCCGTTCTGGAACAAACCTGTCAAGTAGGGACCATTTATCCAAAAATGCATATGTCCAAAATCTAGTGCATTCAACATCGTTTCCTACTTTTTGACCTTTGTGGTCTGTCTTGGAATAATCTCTTGATTTAGTCTTCGTATCGAGACCGACTTCTATTAATTAACTTAAGAACGCTGGAAGAAGAAAAATAAGCGAAGAATGTCGTTTAGACTACTTTCAGGATCCGTTGACTGCACTACTTCTAGCAACTCCATCTATTTCAAAACTATCACAATCTAAGAAATCCTTGTCTCTTCTATCTTCTCATCAACCATACCTCTAATGGCTCATACCAACCTATTACTAGCATGCTTCACAGGATTAATTGAAACATACACTGATTTGCCTTACTCCCTTTCTTTTTAATCATCTTTCAAATTCACTCCAAGAGAGTTTTTTCTCTACGAAAATTACATATAAATATATATTGCTAGTAAAAATCACATTCCTCGTCTTGGGAATAACAGAAAAATGGTGTACCCCATTGAAGCGAATTCGCAAATGCTTTCGAACGTACTGTGAAATACAGAGATTCTTTTTTAAGCTGGACTACACGAATGTGGAATGCTCTACGTAGCTCTATTTTTCCTTTCCATTGTGATATTCAGAAATTAAAAACTAATGTGCATCGGTGTCTGCTTTTAAGCCCTTCCTTGTCATTTTGAGGTTAGTAATAACCCCTCGAGTGCGCGCCAATTATAAAAAAATGCTCAAGATCGATGTTAACCTGAACTCAGACACAAATAGACCAACAGCGACCATATAACTCAATCGAGTTGTTGGGACTTCTCATCATCGTAATGTTAAATGTGAATAAAAATTCGAAATCTAATGTTTTACATGCAACCAATACTTTCCCTACAAAAAAAATACACACAAAAATTAAAAATTAATCAATTCTATTTTTGGAATTTCAAACACCAAATACTCCATTTGAATCACTTAATTTTCGAATTATTACTTCCGAGAACAAAGCATTTTTTCAGACAGATTCTCTTTATTTCACGCGCAATTGAATATTTTTTTTAATACATGAGTACAGTTGATTTTTTATTTTTTTTTTTTTTTTATTAAAACTCACCCAGAGTGCTTTAGTATTCATGAAAACAAAAAAAAAAAAAAACATCCCAACCTACTGAGTTGAAAACACACACAAATATTTGTTTTTGTTTCATTTTATATCTTTCTTAAATTCATAAAATTTTCTGATACTGACAGTTTTAAAACATTATTCTCACCCAGTGCCACACATTATACCCTCTGGCGCATCTGAACAGACTTTTTTCCTCGGCTCTCTATCTAAACGAACAACAGCAGTTTGCCGGAGCAAAAATATCTTGTGGTTACACAAAGTACCGAAGTTTTTTTTTTTTACTCTTAAGAAATTGTTAAAAAAGGAAGATGCGCCAACTAACGAAAGGACGAGCACAAAAAAAATGGTAGTACAATGAAAATGATTCTTACACCATATACAACGATTGTAATCTCGCCCTTCAGATATACGGCCAATTGAGCAGGAAATTCAATGGAAACACTCAGTCCCTGGTTCCGCTGGTGCCGCCATTATCCAATATTTCGCTACCCTTGTCATGAAATTTATTTTAGTATAAATTCTTTCCATGCATATTATGGAGTATCCCTCAGTAGCAGAACTAGAATCTTCTTCACAGGAAGGATCACAACCACATGAATGGCTCCGGTGGGTATCTTTCGATAAGAGATGGTCATGGTGGCCTTGTGCTAACTGGCCCGCATATTCTGCATAGGTTAGGAGTTTATAATCATATAACAGACACAGATTATAATTGTGGAATATGATTTACAATCCATCGGGGAACAAATCCAAAAACTCTACATACAATCTTATCCAACCGACATATGCAATATGCATGAACATTGAACAAAAACACAGAAAAAACCTCGCCAAGGACGACAGATATTATTGGAAGGATGCTCGTTGCGGTCCTTAGGCAAAATCTTGTTATTCTCGCTCCTTGAATAAACATTAAAAGCAAACAAAAAATAAAAGAAATCAATGACATTTATGATATTAGTGTTGCTTTTACCATTTCGCATCGTTTATTTCACAAAATGGCGGGTGTGTTACACAAGTAACAACAGAGTAACAGAAACATTCGGCGCCGCTAACGTTTTACTTACACTTTTTGTTTGATATCCATCCGATACTCCTGTGTTTGATGGGCCAAAGCGAAGGTATCTTCGTATGCTTGCTTGCTTTTATCAGCAGTATCTGCTTGTTCTACATTTGCGTATATTTATTTTTATATGCTCCAACCATATCCTTGGGAAATTATTATGCAATAATGCCAGAAATAGGGACCGGGGAAGAGGAAACAAATTGAATTTTCACCCAGGATAATGTTGGAAAATGTTTCATCTTTTCCCACACAACCTTATATATGTATGTATCTGTCTATCGTAAACAGACTGTATAAAGTTGGGGCGAACATTCACAAAAAAAAAAAGTGTATTCAATTTCGAAGTGATTGTTTGCAACGCGCTCTGTTCTTAGGACGAATATTATGGTGATGGTGATGATGATGATCATCATCATCATCAAACATGGAACCCAGATCATGTGCGTATAATAATATGAAACTGGCATATTGGCAAATAAAATACGAATGTATCTTGATTTCATTATATACGAGTACAATCATAAAAAGGAAATTGAGTCCTTGCGTGCAATGGTAGGTTTTTATTTTTCTTTAACAGAATAAAACCCTTGCAAGCTGTGCGCTTTCAATCAAAAAGTCATTTAATATGAATTATCTTTTATAGTTGTTCATAATAATTCAATGAGGAGCTGATAAAGCTACTGCTTAAATTTTCGCAAGAAAAACATATGTTAAATCATTGATGTGCGGTTGTGAGACACATTGATTTGCTTTAGTCTCAGAAATATTTATAAATCAATTTTTATTTCAAGGTGCAGAGTAGAATATTTAAAGAGTAAGTAGGTAATCATTATTGGAAACTGTTTGTTGAATAAGGTCACCATTTTTCTTAAACAAACTTTTCCAAACAAAATGAATTCATCATAACATCAAAAACTTCTCAATGAATTACATCTTCCGATATAAAGTTGAACTTAATATTAAAAAAAAAAAAGTTAACGACTGGATCGCACGTACTAGTTCTTATGTACAATTCCTTTTTATGGAGCTTCTCTGAAGAAAAGTTGAATTTTCCCCAGAAAGATAACTCTGGATGAAACATGGATTCAACACAACACATCAGAGACCAAGGAACAGTTGAAACAATCGAATTCTCCTAGAAAATCGAAGCCGAAGAAGGTGGGTTCGTCAGCAAACAAGGTAATAGCCTTGAATGAATCTTTGAAGACTTTCTCCCTAATCATTAAACCAGTTGGAGCTTCTTATAAGCAAGCGAGCTTTCTCACATCTGCATATGTTTGCAAATTCACAAAGATCATGGATCTCACAGATGGAGTATGCATCTTTGGGATAAAGCAGGACATGTACAGAAGGTCGATTCGTCCTCTTCCTCTCTTCCCCTATAAAGAAATCGTTCGAATAAGTTCCAAGTCGCGTTGCGTGCTTGTCAATCAAACAGTGACCTAATGTAAGACCTATTACGGAGCCTATATACGATCTGCTTCAAGATATTCAAAATTTAGAGCGGTTCAGAACCAAAACCAGCCTTGGCCAAATCAAGAGATTCAATGGCTGCCTGGCTGTCCGAGAAGATACGGATATCTTTATTTGATATCACGTTTTCCTTAAGCCGAGGCAGGATTTCTTTAATCGCCAAAAGTTCAACCTGGAATACGCTACAGTGATACAGGAAGACGAAAAGAGAGACTTAAATTTAGTCTGTCTTTGTATACAACTCCACCAAACCCGTCATTAGTTTCTGATCTATCGGTGTAAGAATCATCTTCCAGGAATGCCATTTCCTTAGAAGGGATGGTAACCTGAATGTTTTTATGAAATTAAGTTTATACCTGTTGCCAAACTTACATATTCGTTATCGTCAAAGTTGGGTTTTGTAAAACTGTTCATTGTCCTGGATGGGTAATTTTTTCGAATGTTGCTTACATCCAATCTGGTAAGTATATGCCAGCTGTTTTTACATTGAGTGAAGCCCAACTAGGTGAATATACTGTTATCTCAGAATTGAGCCTTCAGGGTTATAACTTCACTTTTCTTCTCACACAATGGTCTCGTCTTGTTCATCCGTAATGATAGTGCTTACCAGTTTCAGCCTCAGTATGGTGCATGTTCTAATATAAACTCTAATTCCATGTGTTTACTGTGAGTATATGCACATTGCACATCTTACACTTTTTCTTCAACTATAAAAGCCCGAGTTTAGATAACAATTTGACTTTTAATGAATTTGATGCTTATCTTTCTATAAATTAAGAATTGTCAGCCATTTTCCTGGCACTGAAATCGTTATTACGGGTGAATTCAATGTTCATAATTCGTCCTGGCTTCAAAATTCTGACTAGAAAACACCCGTCTGGTTGACAACACCCGAAAGAAGGTATGTAGACATCTTTGCTGAGTTCAATCACAAATACGCTTGATTTGTTCCTCAAATATGTTCCTGACGTCCGACTACAGCATCATATCAGCAAATTTCTCAACAACAGTTAAAAAAAAAAATTCCAAAGAGAACGGTTTGGCAATACGAGAAAGCCAATTGGGAGACCGTCACGTCGCAATTTCTTTCTAAACTATACTTCTTCGATAGTGACATAAAGGACTTCCCGGAAAAATTACAGACAAGCGAGGAATACCTGAACTGCTCATATTCCAAGAACAAGCAGTTCTTATGTGATCAAAACCTACGTCAAAAAATACTACAATGTCCAGAAACTAGCAAAAACTTTTGGTCTTCTGTAAAAAAAAAATTAAAAGCTTTTGTAAGTTATCGGTTCCGACAATCCTTTCGTCAGCTCGTAAGAAAAAGTACATTTGCTTGCAACGCAGTTTGCTGCTAATTCGCTGCTTTGCCGCACAGTGTTATGAGTCCTCCTATACTTGAGACTGCAAATGGTCCAAATTCTCCTTTACTTCTGAATAAGTGTTCTTTTACGTTGGCAAACCATTGCGTAAGATTTTCCATCTGTCATACTCTTTGGGTATATTTCCGAGTAGATGGAAAACGGCATTTGTCCAGGCAGTCCCCAAAAAGAATCTTCCTCTCCTCCAATTATTGACCAATTGCACTAACATTCCTTCTTCATAGAAACGCTGGTTAACAATCAGCTTAAGAAATATCTCGAAGAACGGAGTTTCTTAAATCACCGGCAGTATGGCTTTCGTAGCATGGTGGCATATATGATAGATATGATGGCATATCTCACTGAAAAGTGGAACCAATCCTCTCATAATTTTGGAGAAACAAAGGTAATTCCACTTGATGTTACTAAAGCATTTGATAGAGTTTGGCACGAAGGTCTTTTTTGGAAAATGCGTGCATTTGGTATACATGAGTCTCTTCTTAACTGCCGATCGTCTTTGATGGAGATGGCGCAGAAGGTTAATATTCATATCTGCTGGGTTCCGAACCACAGAACAACACACCCACGACAACACACCCAGCTTTTCATACTCGTTTCGAGACTTACAACCCTGTTCTTCGGCTGTGTGGAACTGAAACAGCAGCGTATGCTAAGTTCATTATATTACGATCTTGACAGGGTTATACGGTGGAGTACTAACAACCGCGTGGAATGTAATGCTTCTAAAACCAAAGTTGTTTAATGTAGGCCAAGCAAAATATACCACATACAAAAGGTTCAAAGTAATTTAAAAATGGATCCTAAATTCTTTTGGAACTTTATTAATAGCAAACGAAAATCTAGACCATATCCGTCCGTTCTTATGCATAACAATATCTCAGACCATGACCCACGTATCATAACACAACTATTTTCAGACTTTTTTCAAAGTGCATGCATCTGTGATTCTTCTAACTGTGACAAAACTGTCGCACAGAGTTTGGCTTAATAAAATGAGTAGGCTGGAGTTCAGCGTGAAATTGCTTGGCTAAAATCTTATTTACTTGACAGATCCCATTCAGTGAATTTTAGTGGCTATCATTCAAATAGTTTTGTTGTAAATTCTGGTGTTCCCCAGGGTAGCCATTTGGGTCCAGTTTTTTTTATATTCTTCCTTCAGTTTTCATGTACTCTAAGTGCCTTATGTATGCAGACGATGTTAACATATTTAAAACAATTTCTAACAATCTTGACTGTGAAAAGCTTCAAATTGATCTAAATGCTTTCTACAATATTGGTGTGCACGTAATTATTTATTATTAAATATCGACAAGTGGAAGATTATAAATTTTACAAGAAAATTTTCCGTTTTATCTTTTGACTATAGTTTCAATGGCGTAAATCTGTTAAATGTAAATGATGTATCTATCCTTGGTGTATTGTTTGATAAAAAAAAACCCGAATTCACACAGCGCAGCGTATCAATATTACATGTAGTAAAGCCGATTCAATATTAGGTTGGATTAAAAGGGAATCACGTCAGTTTTCGGATCTTTATGTTATCAAACAACTATTTACCACATTTGTCAGACCCGTTATAGAGTATGCTTTCCAGGTATGGACCCCCTATTACAGTTGCCACAATATAAGAATTGAACAAATTCAAAAAAGGTTCTTAAAATTTGCTCTTAGAGGCTTAGGCTGGCAGAATCCATTGAATCTTCATTCATGTAGTAGCCGTCTAAGACTCATAGATTTACCTATAATCTGGGTTGGACATACATATATCAGCAAAGGGGACTAACATTTATAGGACATAATATCCATTACGAAAACTTTTGTTTCTCTTGAACAGCTTCGTAACGTCTCCTGTCCTTGACTGTCAACAATGTTCAATTGAAATAGCCAGTTGCATTCCTCCCCTCTAACAATTCCGGCGCCATACTCGTCTAGCTGGGTAAGCCCTTGAGCCTTACTTCGGACATACTTTCACATATAGAAGTTCTTTCTTTAGCCCAACTACTAGAATGTGGAATACTTTGCCCCTCTCATTGTGATGTACAGACTTTCAAGTCCAATGTGTATCAACATCTTTCAAAATCTCCCCACTTTACTTAAACGGTCGCACTGGGTTATGCTGCAACTTTATAAGGGTATTCATAATCTTTTGAGTGTGTGCAAATTATAAAAACATATCATTATAATATCTAGTCTAGCTACGGAACGCGGTTTTAACCACAAGAGCCACTGATAATATTGATGATTTCTCAGTTTTTTTTTTCTTATAAATTTTCCTTCACTTTTGCTTCCGATTGTAAAGAGCAATCTTGGCCGGAATTTATGAAGGAACATTTCGACAGCATAGTGTTTTCGAGGAAGTGAATAATTTTTTTGCTTTAAATAAATTTATGATGCATTTTATTTCAAATAGAATAAATATTATAAAGTAAAACCTTCAAAAACATCCATTCTTTCCTGTCGACTGGAATATGGGATTCAAACTCACTCTTCGAGTACGAGTATACCCACCTTGAGTTTGAAATATTATTATTTTTTTCCTACAAACGTGCTTGATCAAACGTAGAAAAATATATGCACGTATCTTCTTTTGATATAGCTTTTATTAAAAGCATTCGAGTTTCCATATTCGTAGCATGATATTCCTGTTCCCAAAGAACCTTGGCCTCCAACCACGTTGAAATAATATGCACAACAGTAGAATGTTGTCCTATATAAAATATGTACATACGTACGAACGACAACGCATTCTTGCATGCAGCACCATTAGAAATAAATAAATTTATTTTTGTTTTTTTTCAACCAGCAAAAGCAAAGGAAATACTCAACATTTATTCAAGCTAGACAACAATCGTCTGTCGTTTTCAATTTTTGTTCTTCACTTATCGTTGGCACTCTTGTTAACAGTCCTCCTTATTAATGAGATCTATCATTTTAATCTTTTGTTGAAGGTTATTATTATTATTGTGATTTGTTTTCGTTTTATTTTGTTTTTTTATAAAAATAGAAGTAAAAACCCCCATTATCATTTTGGCTTTCCCCTCATAATAAAATAAGAATTAAAAAAAAAAAAAAGTAATTAAAACGATAATAATTTTTCATGCACCTCATAGTCGTTTAAAATAAGCGACTCGGTTGAATAAATGTTTATGTTTTGATTTAAAATATCTAAAAATAAATTTTGAATTCATTGAATTATTTAGTAGACAATTTGGAGAAAATTGTGTTTTAACTAGGGGAAATTGTGTTTTTTTTTGTTGTTCGCTTGTTCCCATTTTTATGGGTTATTCAACTTTTTCTGGATACATACTGTGTGGGCATACAATTTTATACTGGGTGATTTGGAAATTTTGTCAAATGATGCAACAATTTTTTGTTGACAAATTTTATTTCAACAGATGATTTACTTCATAATGAACATATATATGGGTCATTTTTTAAAAATTGACATTTTTTTTGATCGTTTGAAAAAAAATTTTTTTTCAGTTTGTCTTGGGTTTTAGTTTCTAAATCTATAGTAAACAAGTAGAAAAGGAGTTCTCCGAGTTGCGCAAAAATAATTTCAAATATTTTCCATTTTACGAGTATTTTTTGATAAAAATTTAAATTTTAAATTTCGAATGTACTAAAAATGTTCTTTTCTTGCATAAAATAACAATAATCCACAAAACAAATAGTAACAATAAATAGTTGAAATTTTGTGGAAAGCAACTAAATTTAATAAGATAATTAATAAAAAAGTTGTTTGTTTACGAAATGATTTTGTTTAAAAGCATGAAAGACAAAAAAAAAATAATTTTAAATAACGGCACATAACTTTCTTGGAACTTTTACGGTACCAATATTGTAAAGAATGATGAAATTCAGTATATTTATCTAGAATATAAAAAAATTAATAATGATATGAGCCATTATAAACTAAAAGAACATTTATTAAAAAACAAATACGAAAATGGCCACGGAGATTACAGGCCACGGAGATTACAAAATCGACTATTTCTTAATTTTAATATAGTAAATGTAATTCAATGTCATCCAAATTATATTAGGTTCAAGTATGAGTAAATACCTTTCTTTTGGCGGTGGTTAGACTAAAAAATATGTATACGGTACAAAGATAACAAGGCCACGGAGATTACACTGAATTTTTACTCGGATGAAAAAATTATTTTGTATGCAAATTTTAAAGGAATTAACTGCAATAATAAAATTATAATAAAACATGAAATTAAAGGTTTTTTGACGTACTATAAGATAATGCATCGTAAAAAATTATTAAAAATTGTTTAGTTGTGTGAAAAAGCGAAAATTTTTAATTAGGTTTTTTTCCAAATCTTGTCACACTCGTTCAACTAAGTATTCGGACAACAAAACAATTTTTTTTTTTTTGCATATCATAAAATTGAAGTTTGAGAGAAGGCCTTTCAAACGACAAGGCCCAAAATTAAATAAAAAATCATTTTCATCATTAAAAATATTAATAAAACTGATTAAGCATGAAAATCACATCCCAAAAAGGCCACGGAGATTACACATTATTAATTACCATGGCTATTCGTTACCATCAATCGATCTGCAATTTTTTTCTTATAATGCTGACATATAAACACAGTTCCATGCCAAATTTCAAGTCTTTAAATTGAAATGCAAAAAAAATAGAAGCTATAACGCTAAAAATGTAATTTTTTTAAAACGACCCATATGTAATATTTTCTGAAACTTCATAAGAATTTCATTATTATTATTTTTTCATTTTTGTATATTAAATTTTTAACCAATAGAGAAATGAAAATTATTTCTGTTTAAGTGGAGTGATTGATTGTTTACACAGAATATCCCTTACAAACATTACATCATGAATTTTTCTACGAGACTCCAAGGATTTTAGACCTAGAAATTGGCACCTAGCCTTATAATCGGGGATAAAGTTCCAACCCATTTTATAAAAAATTGAATTTCGTAAAACGTCTTTGAACACGCTCAATTATATCAAGGTGAGTTTTTTAATATGGATTCCAAATTACATCAGCATATTCAATAACAGATCTGACCAATGAGTAGTAAAGCGTTAATAAAACATATGGGTCCGTGAAATCCTTGGTATTTCTTTTTATAAATCCAACCAATGAGTTGGCTTTTGAAATAACATGGAGTTGAGGTCACTTGAACTTTTTAATTGAATTAAATTTTTAACTGTATGTTATAAAATTTGTTACGAAATCCGTCAGAGCCTTTGAATTGGTCTTGGATTCATCTCAAAAGAGAACCGTTTTCCAGTTTGCAATATTCTTGCATGACTCTTTTTCTTAAAAGATCGAAAGCTACTACCAATCGTTCTTTGGTGAATCGTCCTGTTTGAGATTTCTATGTATGTATAATTTATTTTTATACTTCCTAACGATATAAAGGGGTCTTTTTTATAAGTCTGATGTTTCTTTTATCTTTGTGATGGGGAGGTTTTTCGGGGTCCCCTACTATTATGAACCATTTGAACATTTCTCCGGACACGATAAAGAGCTTTTATTCGCAAAATCACCGCATGTCTTCTACAAAATGTATCATTAGTACTAACAACGCAATTACCGTAAACATGGGTCAGGGCACATCAAAGTAAGCATCTTCTTAAGTCCCTGATATATGATATAAAAATTAGAAATAGGTCCTTACTGTACAACGATTTTTTTTTAGAATACGAGTATACCCAAGAACCACGTCCTTAAATATTATGCAGGAATTAAGGGACATCCTGTATACAAAATTCTTAAAACACTTCTAAGAAAAAAATTTGTTTGTTCGAATAAAGATTGAATTTCAAAAAAAAAAGAATGAGCCTTTTTTTTGGAGATATAGAATTTTCCAAACAAAAATGATTTGTTTTTTATTCAAAAACTATTTTTTTAAAGTTTGAAATGCAATGGTTTTCAAACGTTTTAGAAGCTTCTCAATAAGAAATTTCATTAAAATCCGTTATGCCGATATTGAGAAATTCAAAATTTGAAAAAATGGTTCTATGGTAAGTACAGTCAGTAATATCTTAATTTAACTTTTTTTTATTTAATTATAGATAGAAAATTAATTGAAAGAAAAAAATATTTATCAAAATTCTAGGAGCCATTTTCGAGAAAAATACGATTTTTGAAAAGCATTTTTTAACATTTATTGGTGTGTACCGTTCTTTTTAGGTAGACTATATTGGAAAACTTTGATTTATTAATATGAAAAAAACTCGAGCATGGGGTTTTCGAAATATTGAGTTTTGAGAACAAAAAAATTGGATTTTAACTTAAATGTCGTCGGTGATTCCCTAGAGGAGAAATTGAATTTGTTTTAGCTCAAAAACTAACGATATCCCCCGTACATCCGTAATGCAAAATCTTATTTATCTCAAAAACGGCTCTAACGATTTTGAAAAAAAAATTAAGTGTGCTATTTTGGGCATGGACTACATTTTGGTCAAACAAAATTTAGGAAAAAATGTTATTAACGGTACTTGACAGTCATAGAACGTTTTTTTTTATTTTCGACAATCTCATTAACGGCTCTAACGATCTTAACCTAATTTTTTTAGCAGGAGCTCCCTTAATTTTAAAATAATATTGTAATAGTCGAAAAAAATATTTTTGGTTTTTTTTGAAAAAAAAAAACAAGATCAATATCTTCATAATGTTTGGACAATTATTTTCTAAAATCTATACTACTAAATACTTAAAATTGGTATTCCAAATTTTGTTCTTGAAAAATTTTAAAGAAATTTCTTATATAAAAAATTACTTTTATAATAAAACGATTTTTGAGCTTTGTTTGCATAAACTCATACTTTTCTGGAAATCAGACTGCAATTCCATGCATTTGAAGATTTTTATCAATGAAATTATAATGAAAATACATGTTTTATATTTATAAAATATATTTTAAATTTCAAAGTACTTTTACATAAGAACATATTCGTGCGATCCAGTTGTACATTTTATTTATGATTACATGACTTATTTTTATTAGGTACTAGCTTAAATACACCCGCTTCGCCGGGTGCTATAAAATAACTAATTCAATACAACATACAAAAAAATTTTATTTGTATTGTGTTCAATTTTTAATACATTTTATTCTAGTGCTTTTTGATATACTATATTTTTGTTTTTCCATCTGTTAAAATTATTAAGGCAGATGGCTTGCCTGCACGTGAAAATGCAACATATAGTTGCCCATGCGCAAATACTGGAACCTTTAAATTAATACCGCATATTCCCAAAGATTGGCCTTGTGCATTATTACCATTGCAAAGCCGAGGTTGATTAATATTGCGTAGCATTATTATCGGCGCGCCAACTTTTAATGGTAGATAATGTGGTGGCAAACCAGGCAAATCAAGAGAATTTAAAAATTCAGTGGGATAATTCACAACATCATCTTGATTCATAACTGTGTCGATGGACTTGTATGCAAAAAACTGAGTTGGTATTTTATTCAGAATGTCTGCATTGATATCATTTACGTCTTTATTTTTTTCAGCCAAAATTGCCCTTTCACTCAACCAATATACTGAGTTGTTGTGCTATATTTGGAAATACTCTATTAATCAATTCTTGTTTTGATTGAGTCATTCGATAGAAATTGGTTGGTAGTGTTAAGCTAAGTGTACACGATTGGTAGATCTTACAATATTGTCAGATCTGTCAGTGAAAAACATGCTTACAATGTCTTACAATCGTGTAGTCTTACAATTAATTGTCAGAAAATTTGTCTGACAATTAATTGTTAGATCATTGTCTGACAATTAATTGTAAGAAACCTGACAATCGTGTGTACGCTAGCTGACAATCGTGTAATCTTCCAATTAATTGTCAGAAAATGTATCTGACAATTAATTGTAAGACGGTAAATTGTAAGGTATTTGATAATCGTGTACACACACAATTTATTGTCAGGCCTGCCAATTTTTATCGTTGTCTGACGTTTCTGACAATGAAGAAATTGTAAGATGTTCGTTTTTTAGCATCATACAATTTTTTCATTGTCAGAAAATTTGCAGCCAAGGTTTAATTGTCAGTTTCCATAACCAACAAAAACTGACAATTAATTGTGTGTGTACACGGTTGGTAGAAAATCTACCAATCTCTTACAATTAATTGGTAGGTATTAAGCGGACTATCTGAAAATGAATTGTCAGCCAACTTCTGACAATTAATTGTAAGAGATTGGTAGATTTTGTACCAACCGTGTACACACACAACTTATTTGTCAGCTCATTGGTAGATAATTGTCAGACATTGTAAGATCTTACAATATTGTAAGATCTACCAATCGTGTACACTTAGCTTTACTAAGGCATTTCTTCACGATCATCATCAACTTTCTTAAATTGACTTTAAGACGTAGATGGTTTATCAGTTGAAGGCAGTACACTACCACCATCCTTTGATTCAATATTTTTTTTTCAAAGCATCCCTCTCTTTAACTAACTTTACAACAATTTCTTTAATATGGTCTTCCATCCTTTTTTCGATTGTTTCAAGTATTTTTTTGTTCTATGTGATGCTCGAACTGTTCCTTTTGGTCCTTTATTTCTTTATTACACTGTTCTTTTTTACAAACAAACAACAAAACAAAGCTGAAAATTGAAACTTAAAAAAAAATAACGAAAAAACACTTGCTGCTAGAACGTTGCACCAATTAAAATAAAAAGAAAGTTTTTTTCCGAGCCTCACTTTCACGAAAAAAAAAACAAATTACAAACAGACATGTGCCTTAAAAAATTTATAATTAAATAATTTTTTCCACAGTCAAAGTGTCGAAAAATCAATTCGAAAGTCTTATATATTTAATTTATTTTATAGTGTGGGTTGTGTTGGTGTTTCGCTCATTTTAGATAGTTGTACGAAATCGAAAGGTATTTAGATTACGTCTGCTAATAACTTCGTTTATAATTATCTAATCTTCACGATTGAGGTATTATTTTAAATGTTAAATGTAGCTCGGATTACAAAACTTCAGTTGGACCAATTTTCAAAAAGTTTGTTTCTAAACCATCTCCAAATAGTCCCCTTTCATTTAAAAAAAAATTATAAAAATCCATCCAGCCGTATTCTAGTTATAAGGTCACACACAAAAGTTAAACTCGTTTTTATATATATAGAAGATAGAAGATATGCTTACGAACTAGAGGAAATCATTTAGAAATAATAATATAATAGTTTTTGAAAAATTATTTTTCAAACTTAAAATTATGCGAAACACAAAATCTTAAAAGAAAGAAATTCAAAGTTTTTTTCAGAATTTTACGTAATTAAGTATTTTACGACTTTTTAAATTTTAATGTGCGTTTTCTTATTTTAATGAGTTTCAAGATTATGGAAGATTATTTTTTCCTAATTGCAATTTAATTTTTATTTTCTTCTCTTACAATTTTATTATCTTTAGGTAATAAAACAAATTGGCAGGTACATTTTAACATGATGTACGTAATTAGTTATATTCTCAATGATAAAAAGTAGATATAGATTAATCCAGCACTTTGTCACTTTATTGCATGCTAATTAGATGCTGGTTATTTAAAAAATAATAAAAGGAATACTAATTCCTTTATTTTTTAATTGACCTTAACGTTCAGTCACGTAAGAACTAAAAAAAGATTTTCTTCAAAACGAAGTTGTTTTAGTTATTTTTAATTTTCTAAAAAAATACAACAATTTTGTTTCCTGATTTTGACTAAAAATTAAGAAGAACACTGAATTTTGGAAAGAAAAATAATATTTAATTACGCAAGATTTTGAAAAAATTAGTTTTCATGTTTTTTATTTCAAAATTTTGAATTTGAAATTAATTTTTTTAAAAATTGTTTACAAAAATATTTTTATTTAAAACGAAAGGAAGATTTTTATGGTGTTACTTTTTTTTTTAGAAAATTATTCCTCCCGGCCAAACGGGGGGAATAGAGCGCCCGCTTTCATACCATATTTTTCTTGTCTAACCTACTCATTATACATATAAGATATTTTCTAGACATGCAAACTGCCAGCCTTTCCGCTTGGAAAACACTTCAAAATTTTGAGAGCTTTAATGATCTATTTATGGGCGCGTTGTCCGAGAAGATGTCTGACCCTACCCCAGTTTCCGATTTGGAACCGTCTTTATAGACCGATACATGATTGGAGAGGACCCGGTTTTCCATATATGTAAATCTCCCTTGTTGAATTATTTGTTAGTGTGACTGGGTAAAAATCCATGTACGGTAAATTAAAGTCTTTTTGAATGTCTATGACAGTGAAGTTTTTAATGGTTCTGTGACCACAGTGGCCCCTTTTTTCAATTTTTACACTCTTTAAGTCGCAAAGCACTTTTGGCCACCAACTCTTTGATGAATAGATCGAGTGGGTCAAGTGACAGGAAAGTTTCTAGGGTTGCGGTTGGCGTGGGTCTCATGGCACTTCTTATGTCGATACATGCCAGCCTCTGAATTTTTCATGGCCTTAAGGTTAGTTCCCTTATCCAAGACTGGCCACCAAAACAATTAGGCATACGTCAAGTAGGGCTTGTAATGGCTGTGTACATCGAATAAATAGTTTTGTCTAGTTGAAAAAATTTTCTTTTAACTATTTTTTTTTTAGATTTTCTCAAAAGCACTTAAACTTATTTAGATGATTTTTGGTAAATTTTTAGTCTCCGTCTGACTGAACTTAATTTCTTAATACCCCAAATTATATGAAACCTCTAATAAAAAGCTCTGAACATCAAACAAACATAAAACTAATATTTTTAGTTTCATAGAAACTTTGACTTTAGTCATTAGTTTTCTGAAAAAAAAGGAGTCACACACTATTCAGGATGAACATATTTAAATTTTAAATTCACACGAAAAATACCATCATTCAGATGGAAACCAATCTCGGGTCTCGGCACAGAAACACTTAGAATTTAAACGCTAAGCTTATGAAACCGTAAAATTGAATATATGTTTTTAAATGAACCAAACTAACTATACACCCCACCCTGTATAATGTATAAAACTCTAAGTACAAAAACTCATATTAGACAACCGATTTTTCACACATTATTAAAAACTTTCAAATTAAACACAAACAACCCAGAGGAAATGAAGAGAAATTTTATTTTATTTTCAAAAACATATACACAAAACCGCACGCGAAATAAATTTAGAAAATTTTTGTGATGGCGTCACACACTACAGTACCTCTGTTTCTACACTTCACACCTGACACACTGAAGTGTGTCCGTCTATTTGGCTGACGCCGCCGCCCATCGTTTTGGCTGCTGAAATATAAATCATAATGTCTCTACGTATATTTTAGTTTTATTTATTTTTGTTCGTATAGAAAATTCGAAAATTTAGATAAATGCTTTAGAAATTTAATAATTTTTTGTCGCTTAATGTTTTATTTTTCCTTGGTTTTTCCTGGACTAGTGTGTGAATGAAGTGGAGTGAATTTTTAAATGCTGGTGCTGTTGGCAATTAAGTAGAGCATTTCATTTCATTCGTTTATTGTCAAATAAATGAAGCTTGAAAATTGCATACATATTTAGTATTCGAAAATGTCATAATAAGGCATTTCTAAAACAAGTTAGTTCACATTTTCTCGTATTGATTTTTAACCTCCATTTTTTAAAAATAATTTTCAACAAGAGGAAGTCCCTGCTGCTAAAGGCTGCTAAAGGGTAGGACAGGTATCACTATACATAGAGTCTGAAAGAGGAAAGTCTTGTAAAAAGATATTAAACAGAAATGGCCTCAGTATCGATCCCTGTGGACACTTCACATAATAACAACTGAATTCGTACTGTTAGACAAGAAACTAAAAACAATTGTAGCTACCCACTGTGGAAATTTTCGTCGAATAAGTTTGAATATACACCAGGCCTGGGAAAAAAGTACGTAAACAAGTGAGGCGTTATATCTAAGAGAAGTGGTATGTTGGGAAACAATCACACCACCCATAACCAAAAGACAATAATAGCTAAAAGGTTTTGAAAAACGATCTACTCTTCGCTTAAATAAAAATTAATACCCAACAGTTTCTTTTGAATTATTGTCATGATCTTTGATAAACTTCCATCAGAGATTTTATTTATTTACAAGTCTTTTTCTTACATAAACAATTTAAAAAAAAAATTTCGTCATTAGAAACTAAAACGTTAATTCCAAAATATCATTTTCAATTTTGCTGCTTTCCATAAACTCCTTTTGAAAAACTTCATACTCGAATAATCTAGTATGTTCATCCTCTGGTGAAGCCGGTGAATCCGAAATAATATGGGCTGGAATATCCCAGGTGCAGATTCGACATTTCGATGAATTCCAACTCTCACCTAAACAAGCAATGCAATCCGATTCGAAGAATGTGCAAGGTGGTTCATCATTTTCTTCATATTTTCCTGAAGTTTGCCGCAAATTATCTTGATAACTCCAATTGGGCGTTAAGTGTTCACGCATGTCTTCTGCAAATTCATAATTCCCAAAATATATTTCGAATGTTTTAGTTGAGATATCTCTAAAGGCTAACTCCAGACTTTCATAGCACCACTCCAGATCGAAACTCTCCATGTCAACTGCTGTTAAGTAAGGTCCGAAGAAGATCATACTTTCATCATCGCTTTGTCCAATTTTCGCCGTATAGTCGCAGATTTTCGAATTTCCAATTGCGAATATGCCTCGTCTGATTCCGGTGTCCAGTGCTGTCGGATCAAGCAAAAACCAATATAGTCCATTTTCGGATTTCAAAAGAAAGGCATCCTCCAGAAGATCATTGAATTCAAACAGAAATCCGTTCTCTTTGCTAATTTGCCTCACAAATTTTGTATGCCACATTTCGCAGTGTCTCCACAGATTTCCGATAGGGCCTTGCCAGCAGCAGTTCAAAATACGGCACTCGATATTCATCGTATTGGATTTAATTTAGGAGTAGTTACTAGTTAACAATTGAAATCCAACTGAAGAGTTATCGCACATTCGAGGAGTTTTTAAGGGATTTCAAATTTTACCTGTCGCGAGCGGGGTAGCTTAAGGGCGTAATTGATTTTGAGATCAGGTAGTTGAGCTGATATTTCGAATTAGAAGGTAGACAATAGTTAGAGGTCAATTTTTAAGGAGGTATTAAAAATTGGAAATTCCAAAATGATTCCGACTTCGGAATTAACTCAGAAGGACACATTTTTACATGAAAAGGAAAGAGAGGGAAGTAGGAAAATATGCGATGATTGTAATTAAGGGAATATGATTAAATCGCATCACAGATATTGCTTTATTTCAATCTAACTAAGGTTAAATTTGAAAAAACTCACACATCGCAGTCAATTTCTCCAAGATGTGGAAATTAAACAAAAACTTTTTTGCTCTTGTAGAAGTGTTGACTTGATTTCGACAACGATCTCATGTTTTTCCGAAATAATAAATACTGGAAGGATTTTTTGCTGTATTGTCTTAGGATATTTCTGGAGCAGCTCTGAATTTTGTATCAATGTGCTGCTATTTCAAAGAAATTGACAGTTAATAATTCAACTCATTTGTCGTAATTGTCTGACAATTTTTTGTCAGTTAGAAGAATATTGACAGTTGACATATGTTCATATGTATTTATCATTTAAGTGTGACAATTTGAGTATGACTATTTTGTGATTGTCACAGATGTGATAAATTTGTGGTATACATACATATTTAGACAAGTTTGTTCTGACAATTTGTTCGCGGTCAGATTTTGATATTTATGCCAAATTTCCAGTGGCAGTTTTGTTGTTCTTGTTAGATTATTTTAATTTTGTATTTATTTATTTATTATATTATTTTTGTGATATAAAAAACTGTTCTACAGGCGTTTTTGAAAAATATAGTAAATCTTGAAAAATTACATCAAAAAGCCCAAAATCTCTTTAAAATTGAAAAAAACTCTCCTTTAAACACACACAGTCACAATTCCACTTATAAAATTTCCTCCTCATTATTACACTGTAGTCAAAGAGGAGAGAGGGTAGAGATAAGAAATGTGTTGTGTTTTCAGGTAGTGTGATTTGATTCTCTTTTATGGTTTTGTGGAATTGATTATTGAGCCTTAGCCTCTATTTTTTTTTGAAATTTTGAAACACTAAAAGCTGAAATACACTGACATTGAGATTTTTTGGATGTTTAGAGACTCCTAATCATTACTAGGAATTCATTAACGATTAAACACAGAACTCAAATGTACATACAATTTTCCGTCGGTTGGGATTGGGTTTGGGGCTATTTTCGTATTTCATATAAGATCTTTAAAGTTTGAATTTAAAAACAATGAAAATAAAGCGTATTTGGTTTAAACAAAAAGTATTAAGATGAACTGAACGATAAGCTTTTGCTTATTTTCATATTGTTTCGGTTGAGGTATGGGACTCAGTCGCCACGAAACGACTGAAAAGAATTGTTTTAATTGAATCAACGATTCATTGAAAAGATCAAACCATTGAACCATTTAATTATTGATCGAGTTGATCCTTCAAAATGAACGATTGGCACAGCTATAGTGACTAGGTTTATGCGCTCTACGAGCGAGTCGAAATGCACTCTTGTTCTTCTTCTTCCTTTGTTTCGGCGCTGTTATGATCTCGATGTCGAGGGGATCATAACTCTCCCACGTATCTGCTTCACACTAGTGATCCGCCTGTGGGGTTCGCCGGGTTGACCTCAGAAATCGGCGGCAAGCCTCCCGGTTTTGTATTGTTCCATTTCTGAGGCCAACTGTATGCTGGTGTTTTTGCATTTGTTTGTACCAGGAGTGTTTAGGCCTACCTTTCTTTTTATTCCGAATTGGAACGTTGTATGATATTGCCTTTTTGACGGGGTTCTCAGGATCTCTCCTTTGAACATGGCAATACCAACTGAGTCGGTCGTGTTCAATTTTTTGGGAAATGGTATTCTTAACATGAAGGCTTCCTCGGATCTTCGTACTTCTAATTCGATCAAGCTTTGTAACTCCTGCTGTCATACGAAGCATCTTCATCTCAGCTGCCGTTAGCTTACTCTCATACTTTTTGTACATTGTCCAACATTGTGAACCGTATGTGAGTGCTGGACGCACAACTGAAGTGTAGAGCTTTCCTTTCAGCTTAGGGGGCATTTTTCGGTCACAGAAGATAGCAGAATTTTCCCGCCACTTCATCCACCCTACGCTTACGCGATGATTGATATCGTCATCACAAGTAGCTTCGTTATTTATCATAGACCCCAGATATTTAAACTTTTCACACTTGGGAAGCACTACTCCATTCAAATAAATGTCTGGAATAGGCCTGTGTGGATCAGAAAATGGGCAGCATAGGTATTCTGTCTTTTTCGCGCTTATGCGGTACCCACTTCCTTCTAGAACATCCACCCATACGTCAAGTGCTCGTTGTAGGGATATCGGGTCTTCACTTATGATGGCTCCATCGTCAGCAAAGAATAACTGATGCACTTTTGGATCCGTCACTTTGCCTCCAAGCAGGTAATCAAGAACTGTAATAAAGAGCAGGGGACTCAAGACACTTCCCTGGTGTACACCTACTGTGATTTCGAATTCTTCGGTGACTCCAGCTGCGCATCTTACTTTAGTAACTGCTCCATCATACATGTCCATAATTATCCGCACATAGGTTTCTGGAACTCTTCGTTGCCTGAGGGCCACCCATATTAGATCTCGTGGTTGCCGATCGAATGCTTTTTCAAAATCAACCAATACGACATGCAAATCCTCCAAAGAATCCCGATGTTTTTCCATAATTATTCTTATACTCTGGATTGCATCCGTGGTTGACTTACCCCCGACAAACCCGCACTGGTCATCAGATAGCCTAATTATTTTTCGCAGTCGGCTACCCAAGACTCGCTCAACGATCTTCATGGTGTGTGACATCAACTTAATCGAACGGTAATTATCACAGCTTCGAGTATCACCCTTTCCTTTATAAATTGGAAGAAGGTAACTTTCCCTCCATTGATTAGGCATGCGATCACCTCGTATAAGTTTGGAGACAAGAATCATGAGCCATCTAAACCCGATGTCTCCCATCTTTTTCCAAAACTCTGAGGGTATTTCGTCTGGGCCAACAGCTTTTCCCTTTTTGGAGTATTTTACCGCCTCACTAACTTCTTCGACTGTGACGTCGGATACTTCGCTTAAGTTAGGTGAAGCTATTGGAAAGTACAGCCTTGGAAATTGTTCGTTTAGAAGTCCGTCACAATACTGTCGCCACCTGTGAAGAATTTCGTTGTCTTCCACAAGAAGTTGGCCTTGAGCATTGTTAATGAACTTTGGCGAACAAATCTCCTGGGCATTTCTTCTTCTTTGAGCGGCTATTTTGAAGATAGTTGCGCCCTTATTCGTGTTTTGCCGTAGCTCTTGAATAGCACCAGCTGTCGGGGTAGAAATTTCATCCAGCTCCCGATACAGGTTTTCTGTATTCTTTGCTTGAATTTGGGCGCACTTCTTCTTCGCTTCTTTCTTGCAGTTTCTATATTCCACTTCGAGGCGTGACTTTTGCTCTGTATCATTAGAGGGGCACTTCGACCAAGCCTTGAAAGCCATTTTCTTTTTACTTATAACTGATTTAGCTTCATCATTCCACCACCATGTTTCTTTGCCTTGTTGGTTGTGTCCTTTTGAAACCCCTAACAGTGTTTTGGCTTTTTCTTTGCAAGTTCTCTGTAGGAGATCCCACATACTTTGTGCTGTACTCTCTTCATTTCGAACTATATCGGTGTTGTTATACAGAAAGTTTTGCATATTCGAAATGAAAGCTTCGCCTTTTTCCTTATCCAGATTATACCATTTGATCTTCCCAAAAGTTTTTGTATGTTTGTTGTCGTTCACTGTCTCCATAAAAAATTCTGTCAGTAGGAGACGGTGTTGGTGGGCGATCGCTTCTCCTAGTATCACTTTGCAATCTTTTACCCGGGGTTTCATGAAACTAGATACCAAATGGTAATCAATCTGGGTTTCATTTCCACCACTGTTGTAAGTGACCAGGTGTCGGCTTTGTTTGACGAACATGGTATTTAGTACGATAAGACCGTATGTTTTGCACATGCTCAGGATGTCTTCACCAGGAGGGTTCCTGGTGCCGTATCCGAGGCCTCCATGGCAATCTTCATAGTCTTCGTTTGTCTTGCCGACATGTCCGTTCAAATCTCCGCCCACGAACAAAAACTCTTCCTTTGGGATGTCCTTAAGTAGATTGTGAAAGTCTAGCCAAAATGCATCTTTTTCCACCTGCTCACATCCAATTTGGGGAGCATATGCAGTGACAATATTCCACAACTTTCCTTTAATCACCAATTTAAGGGACATCAAACGATCGCTGGATTTCGAAATGGTCAATACGCTGCCTAATAGATGTTTTGCAAGGATGATTCCGATTCCGTTTTTACCCTTTTCCGTTCCATAGTAGAACATCTTATAGTTTTTTGTCCTCGTATCCAAGAAACGGGCCCTGTTTCCCGTGTTTCGCCATTTTGTTTCTTGAACACATAAGATGTCCACTCGCCTTCTTTTCATCATCTCTTCCAGCTCGAAGCTGCGACCTGTCATACTGCCAACGTTCCAACTCGCAACTCTCAGATTTTGTATAATCTGCGGCATTACGTTGATTACGTCATTAAAAAGACGCAATTTTTGTTAAAGTCAAATTTCGGTATTGTATGTTAAATTTTGGAAAAACAAGTTTTACTTCCAATCAATGGCAAATTTTGCATTCGTACTTAATCGAATTATTTATGAAGTTGTGAAAACACATGACAATGTGTGAAAAATCTTCTAAAAAGCTCAAGTCACAATATCATTGTATATTAATTTGTGACAAAATTGCGTGTTGTTTGTTTCATACAAATAAATGCCCTTACAAGATTGTCCGAGAATTCATGAAAATTTCTAACAATTTTAGAGTTGTTAAATTATTTATGAGAGAAATATCCAATCTGCTAACTAAGCACTTTACAAAAAATGTCACCAAAGACTCATGTTTTGTCAAACCGTGTGGCCACGTTATCTAATGAATTTCTACGAGTATTTATTTCAATGGAACAGAACTGCACTCCGCTTTCAAAATTATCAATTTTGCATTTTTGTAAAAAGCTCTATTTCTAATTCGTTTCGCGACAGTTCACGCATGGAACATCTAATATCTTTACTTCGTTTTTTAATAAATAGTACTTTTTCTATCATTAGTGGATAATCCTGATAATTATAAGTACAATGGATTTCGCATTAACTGAAAAAGCTATTAATCCAGGTATTTAAGGGTTATTTCAAATTACATGCCATTCTCGGAATTTCAAAACACATGGATTAGCTGCTTCAGGTCAGCAAGTATCCATAATAAACATAATTGCATCTAATTATCATCATCACATCCTTCAGGTAGATTCAGGTGGTCCTTGAAATGTTCTCAAATGTAATTACGTTAAGCTTAAAATAATATCTACCAGGTAGGTAGATTAAATCGATGACTATAAATACGAGTACCTTCCATCCACTGAAATCGACACTTCAGTTTAACTTGAACCTTGTTTTGGGATAATTCAACTTCAAAATGAATTCAAAGTGTCGTTTTCCTGGTTGCAAGTGGTCTGGTGACGTAAACGATATATTCGAGCATTGTGAAAAATATCACTCGAGATACATCAAGGAGATCGACAAGGAGAATAAAATAAATTTCACCTTCGACGACATCTTCAAGGAAGCATTTCTCCTGATTGACTCAGGAGGTCTATATTGGTTTCTGCTGGATCCAACAGAACACGAACAATGTCTCAGGCGAGGAATATTCGCAATAGGTGAATCCGAAAAATGTGAGTACATCTTGAAAATTGGTTCAATCAACATGGACTTCCGCTATGATATTGTGAAGAAATTTGCACAACCAGAAAATTCAGATCAATTCGAATTGGTGTGGCCTTTTGATTTCTTGGTTACCATGGGAGAACTTTTCAGGTCAAAGAAAATGGCAATCTATTTTGGAGAATATTCTGAAGAAGTATACACTGGGACATATGAAGATGTCGATTGGAACGATCCAGAAGAGGAACGCTATAACAAGGAGTGCTTGGACTTGTTTTTTTGTCCTGTGTGTTTGGAATACATTAGAAGCAATGCCCGATTTTGTGAGAATCGTCATTACTTGTGCAGTGGATGTCTGGATAAATTGGTCGAACGGAAAAAAGCCAAATGTCCGCAGTGTGGGGGGGATTACCGGTATGATTGTGCCGATGAGAAAATCGAGGAAATTTTGAGGTGTGTACGGTTTCCTCAAGAGAATTGACAAACAATTAAATACATTTTTAAAATTGCAAATATATTGGAATAAAATAAAATTAAAAAATTAAAAAAAGTTGAGTTGTATGCGTATATTCACTAACATAATTGTACTTTCAATATCAGCGATTGATTTTGTGAATTTTCTATCGTTTTTTAACTCAAGGCCCCCCTTTATTAATAAAAGAATGAAGGACGAATGAATAAACCCGCTTAACCATTTGACACCTGTTGGGATCATAATATACATATGTATGGCTCGGCAAATGTTCAAATTTCACATATTTGAGTTCATTGAAACAAGTTTGTAATTATTTTGAGCAATATTTAACATTTTCAAATTTGGGTTTTCTCGCTTCTCACCAGATTTTCAACGTGAAATACGTACACATATTCCGGTTAATCTAGCGTTTCCAGGGGAATCTTTGCAAATTACAAAAATATTTTATGAGATTCACATACAAATGGTTAATGAAATTCAATGGTCTGTCCACATTAACGGAATATTATTAAGCGTTGACCACGGCCTGAGATAGCATGACACGATAAGAAGAAGGCAAGAACCTCTCAAGCCGTTTTACACGACAACATACAAATCTAATCTACAGCTTGGTGCACGTGGAATATATATAGACTCAACCTTGCTGCGAGCTCATCAAAAACGATATACGGCCAAAATTACAACAAGGACAACACAAGACAAGTTCCACCCAGCATCTAGCCACAGGCCAGGGCCCGCGCAATTGCTATGGCAAGAAGTGCGTTGGAGTGAGCACATAACTGGTGATAAAGGAGTCAGGATGACACCTGAACAGTCGCCTTCCCGGTCAAACACACACCAGTCATAAGCCTATAGAGTTGCATCCATAAACCAGGAAGCACATATTCGTTACCCACTCATACCATAATCCATGCAAACACGGAATCAAATCCGGCCATAGGGGCCAAAAATGGTTGAACCCCAATCCCCAGTAGTGTCTACAACACGGACAGCCGTCTTCCTATCAAAAAGGAAACTACTAAAACCCCACGCGCTATCTACCCACTTCACACCCCTCGCAGAGAGATCTCTGATGTAGGCGTATAGCGGACACTTAGTTAACACAAGCCTCGTGCTTTCTCTCGGAGCCCCACACGAAGAATCCGCCAAACCGGCCAATTTCCGTTCATACGAGAGCCATGTCTAGTCAGCAAAAAGCTCGTGAAGAAAGAGAAGTGAGAGAGCAAGTCCATTACTTTTATATCAGTAGATTGATTGTATGGCGCTGTTTGCCAAGTGGCGCTAGCCTTCTGAAACCACTTGTTTGCAACATCAAAGCCTTCCATTTGCCTTCTACGAAAAAGCTAGTTAGTTGACTGTAATGGCCCTTCTACAAGGTGGGCCATTCCGATGGTCAAATATGATGGACCGTGCGTCGTGTAGATGAGCTGATGGCGCCGGATGGCTTATGGCGCAGTGCGTTGTCGTCCGCAAATCAAAGGATAGTGAGCCCGTGGTGGCGGTACACGTCCAAACATGACCCACTACCCATTGTAACTACATTCCAGCATCGACGATAGCGTCTTCATCCATCTTTTACAGCCATCGTGTAGATGCGACAAAAACATTGAACACACCCATCACATCCACTGTCTGATGGACCATCATCGCGAAGAGGGGCGATTATTGTTTTGCCATAATTATTTTTAAAGACATTGAACCAATGATTCTACCGCCCTAGCCAATAAAACGCACCAAACGGAGCCTTTTTCTGGATGCAAAGGCGTTTGGACAATTGTTTGTGAATAATCATCACTCCAAATTCTAATCTGGTTACTGGTTTTGAAATGATATCTCGAACGTTTTTACATATATATTTTTAATTTTTTAGAGCATAAGACTATTTTTTTTCTTAATTTTTCAATGGGAGCAGGGGAAGATTGACGCTGTGGAAATTTTGTAGGTAGATTTCCCTTTTGGAGTTCTTGAGCCACACCGAATTAAAATTTTTAATTTCGAAAAGCAACAACAAGATTAAAAAATGCAAACTTAACAAAATTTCAATGTCGGTGTATTTCATCTTTTAGTGTTTCAGAATTTCAAAAAAAAATGGAGGTTAAGTCTCAATAATCAATTCCACAAATCCATAAAAGAGAACCAAATCACACTGCCTGAAAACACAACACATTTCTTATCTCTACCTTCTCTCCTCTTTGACTACTGTGTAATAATGAGGAGGAAATTTTATAAGTGGAATTGTGACTGTGTGTGTTTAAAGGAGAGTTTTTTTCAATTTTAATGAGGTTTTGGGCTTTTTGGTGTAATTTTTCAAGATTTACTATATTTTTCAAAAACGCCTGTAGAACAGTTTTTTATATCACCAAAATAATACAAAAATAAAATAATTTAACAAGAACAACAAAACAGCCACCGGAAATTTTATCATAAACATGTCAAAATCTGACTGCGAACAAATTGTCAGAACTTGTCTAAATATGTATGCATACCACAACTTCATCACATCTGAAAATCACAAAATAGTCATGCTGAAATTGTAACTGTTTTTAATTGATAAATACTCGTACATATGTCAACTGTCAATATTCTACTAACTGAAACATATGTCAGACAATTGCGACAAACAAGTTGAATTATTAACTGTCAATTTCTTTGAAATCACAGCACATTGATACAAAATTCAGAGCTGTTCCAGAAATATCCTAAGACAATACAACAAAAAATCCATCCAATATTTATGTAAGTAAACTTTAGGAAAAACATGGGATCGTTGCGAAATCAAATCAACACTTCTACAAGAGCAGAAAAGTTTTTGTTTCATTTTCACAACTTGGAGAAATTGACTGCGATGTGTGAGTTTTTTTAAATTTAACCTTAGTTAGATTGAAATTCAGCAATATCTTTGATGCGATTTAATCACCTTCACTTAATAACAATCATCGCATATTTTCCTACTTCCCTCTCTTTCCTTTTCATGTAAAAATGTGTCCTTCTGAGTTAATTCCGAAGTCCGAATCATTTGGGAATTTCCAATTTTTAATACATCCTTAAAAATTGACCTCTAACTATTGTCTACCTTCTAATTCGAAATATCAGCTCAACTACCTGATCTCAAAATCAATTACGCCCTTAAGCTACCCCGCTCGCCACAGGTAAAAGTTGAAATCCCTTAAAAACTCCTCGAATGTGCGATAACTCCTCAGTTGGATTTCAATTGTTAACTAGTAACTACTCCTAAATTAAATCTAATACGATTACAAAATGAATATTGAGTGCCGTATTTCGAACTGCTGCTGGCAAGGCCCTATCGGAAATCTGTGGAGACACTGCGAAATGTGGCATACAAAATTTGTGAGGCAAATTAGCAAAGAGAACGGATTTCTGTTTGAATTCAATGATCTTCTGGAGGATGCCTTTCTTTTGAAATCCGAAAATGGACTATATTGGTTTTTGCTTGATCCGACAGCACTGGACACCGGAATCAGACGAGGCATATTCGCAATTGGAAATTCGAAAATCTGCGACTATACGGCGAAAATTGGACAAAGCGATGATGAAAGTATGATCTTCTTCGGACCTTACTTAACAGCAATTGACATGGAGAGTTTCGATCTGGAGTGGTGCTATGAAAGTCTGGAGTTAGCCTTTAGAGATATTTCAACAAAAACATTCGAAATATATTTTGGGAATTATGAATTTGCAGAAGACATGCGTGAACACTTAACGCCCAATTGGAGTTATCATGATACTCGTAATCTGCGGCAAACTTCAGAAGAAAATGATGTACCACCTTGCACATTCTTTGAATCTGATTGCATTGCTTGTTTAGCTGAGAGTTGGAATTCATCGAAATGTCGAATCTGCACTTGGGATATTCCAGCCCATATTATTTCGGATTCACCGGCTTCACCAGAGGATGAACATACTAGATTATTCGAGTATGAAGTTTTTCAAAAGGAGTTTATGGAAAGCAGCAAAATTGAAAATGATATTTTGGAATTGACGTTTTAGTTTCTAATGACGACATTTTTTTTTTAAATTGTGTATGCAAGAAAAAGACTTGTAAATAAATAAAGATGTAAATGTTCATTATTTTCTGAAGTTAATCAGAGATTATGACAATAATTCGAAGTAAACTGTTTGGTTATTAAGTTACATTTTAGCAAAGGAAAGATATTTTGTCAAAATGTTAGCTAGCTATTGTTGTCATTCCCTCTTTGGAGGCTATGCTGGTTTTCAGCCTAAGCGACTCGGCCGATTTTTTTTAAAACTTGTTAGATAGAACTTTTCTTTTTTCAAAAAGTTGTTCTTTTTTTTCAGGACCAAAAATAATGGGAGCTGTCATACGATTTTATTTCAGTGTTCTTATATGGTCTCAATGGATTGAAATTTCGATTTTAGTACTTTCCATTGATAGTTAGAGCTAAATATCTTCATTCTCCCAATATTTCCTTCACAAAACACTGGTGTCAAATTTCATTGTAAGTCCGTTCACCGTTTTAAGGAAATCCCCTTTACGTTAGTGATGGACGATTTTATTTTATGCCCCGGAAAATGCATTTTCAGAGTTGACATTTGTTGACATTTTCAACGAAGTATTCTCGATACGTCAAAATTTAATCTGTCTTTTATCTGTCAAAACACAAAATGCCAAATTTCGAATCAAATATTCTATATACGGGTACATCAATATATACATCGTTCTCCATTTGTCAAGCCATGAACTGGATGATGACTACTATGTTAATGGATTAAAAAACTAAAGTTTTTTCCACTTAGACAATTTCCATTACAAGAAGAGAATGATGTCAATGAATTTATAAATCGCTGAGATATTAAGTGAGATTTAGTACAGAAACGTAAAAAAAAAGTCGGAGTTGTTTCGTCTTTCGTATTTTTGGCATATTTGGTGTTAGGTGAAGAAGTTTAGCGGAATGAAACCACGAAGTATAATATTTTCACTCACCATTAGGCGTTCACATTCTCAAATATGCTTGACATGCAGCCAAAATATAAAAACATTTCGAAATTCATCCAACTTGACAAGCCGCTATATGGAGCGTTCACATTATCAAAATCAAGCCAATCATATCGTGCTTGTCAAACAAAGCTGAAAATGTGAAGGCCCTATAATACTCCGAGCAATTAGTTGTATTATTTTGTATTAGATGACGTTTCTGTCGAATATCAAATAACATACAATTTAGCAAAGCTGTAAAAATCGGAATTTAATGAGCTTATCATATAATACCATTGGAGTTGAACGTGAATTTGAGAACGAGCATGAGGAGCTGAGCGTAGAGTGATCGGAAAAACAATGAAGTTGATTAGAAATTTCAGACAAGAGATCATTTATAAGAATGAGGAAGAGAGTACGAGCCAAGCGGAGCCTTGGGGAACACCAGCATTTATTTCGTGAAGATCAGACTTGAAACCGTCCAATACAACAAGTATTGAACGATTTAGAAGATAATTTCTAATCTTAAGAACAAGAGTTTCATTGGTACCAAACGCACGCATTTTCGATAAAAGAGCCTAGTGCGAAACTGTACTAAATACCTGAGAAATATCAAGCACAATAATTTTACTTTCTCCCAAAACCATGTAAAGATCTGTTCCACTCTTCGCTGAGATATGCCATCAGATCACCAGTGGAACGATTGCTGCAAGAGCTATATTGCTTGTCATGCAGAAGCTTTAGATCTTCGAGATATTTCTTGCACTGAAGATTGAACAGCTATTGCATGATCTTGGAAATAAGGGACGTAAGTGCAATTGGTCGGTAGGAGGAGAAGGAGAATGGGTCGACTCTTTTAGGAACAGGATGAACAAATGCTATTTTTTATCATCTAGGGAAGATACCAGAATAGTAGAAGCGATGGAAAAGCTAACGCGATGATTTTGCCTCTTCAGAAGAATGGGGGGGATATCATCAGGACCAGCGGATTTGTTCATATCAAGACCAAAAATGTCTTCTGCCTCTGGGACATTGCAGGATTGTTTGCCTTAATTTCTGTCCGCTGTTCTTCTTATACAGGACAATGATTGAAGACTTTTTGGGGCCAATAATGGAGAAACATTCTAATATGTGGTAACAACAAGATGGGGCTACTGCGCACACTGCTAGGCAAACTATGGATCTGCTGCTTTAAATTTTTTACCAACTTTTGAATTTAAAAAATTCAGATTTCCCGTACACCAAATTTAACAGCGCCCGACTGTTTTTAAAAAATATTTTTAAAAGACAGAGTTTATTTTAATAAACCAGAGACTATCAGACATCTGAAGCAAATTATTTGACAGTTAATACGGAGTATGCAACCAGAAATAGGATATGGTGTGTTGGAAAATGTGTTAAAAAAAGCAAGTGTATGTATTGAGCAAAATTCTCCTTAGTTTTCATAAAATGTATTTAATATACAAGCAAAATGAATTAAATCAAATTATTATTACAAACGTTACACCCGTTTAACATTGGTTGATCTTATTTAGCCAACACACCGACATATGTACATATGCAGTATTAAGTTTCCTCTTTCATTGCACTTGTTAAATCTATCAAATTATTTCTTAATTAATTTTCAACTATCTACTCGACATAACATCTCCGGCTTTCATAAGCCCGCCCCCGACCCAACTACCTACTATTTTTGAACTTATTTGAAATTCACTTTGGAAGTAATCTTTTGCTTCATCGACCACAAGGAATCCCTATCGGTACTTAATGAAACTGTCAACATTGCAAATATGTAGTACCTAGCCAATTTGCAATTACCAATTAAAAGATCCCTTGGTGATAATGTTTAACCAGAATGAATACCCACCCAACCTTTAGGATGTACTCACATGTCTTTTGCATTTTCATTTATATGTCTTTTGATTAAAAATCGATTTTTTTATTTGTTCGTCGATTGTATCGTTCGATAACCACCCTACTTATTCCCATATTCGAGTGAAGTGAAAATTAACTTAACAATTCGATGGAAATTTTCATTAAAATCGACATTTGAGCAGTACAGTCTGGGATTTTATGTAAATTAAC
This sequence comes from Philhelius festivus, assembly GCA_963931855.1. Taxonomy (NCBI): domain Eukaryota; kingdom Metazoa; phylum Arthropoda; class Insecta; order Diptera; family Syrphidae; genus Philhelius; species Philhelius festivus. The sequence continues at coordinate 28,994,657 of OZ007556.1, read as the reverse complement.
TCACTCAGATAAGAAAACTACAATGGCGAATCATATCGTTTCCCTTTAATTGGAGTCGCGGATATATGCAAAAAAAAATGAACATCCTCTCGCAATCATGAATGGATTTTCTGGGAAACAAAAATCTTTCCCACATTAATTAAGGAAAAAATAAAATAAAATGCGAATATCAATGTTCTTGCACGGTAGGTAATTTTATTTCAATTCATAAAAATCAAGTGCGTGTATGATGAATGTAGAATACCTGAACACACTTAGGTGCATATTTAACCAACTACCCCAATTTTCGTACATTAAACATTAAGCAGAAAGTTCGAAGGCGATTCCAGTTTGGTACCCTTTGAATAGATTTCCACCCTGGTTCCTTACTAAAACTCAAGAATAATTTTCAAAATTCTGGATTAAGTATTCATTCATCATGAATGCTACTTCAGTAAGTAAAATCGTTCCTTTCTCATCGTTAAACAACTCGATGCATGATAAAGAATTATACATATATTGAAACATAATTAAACAGTTATTTAAGAAAAGATGATGCCAATTCATTTAATTTTTCAAAAACTGATTTTATCGGACTTAATAGTTGCCTTGAAAATGTTGACTGAAATTTGATAAATACCTTAATCATTTCTTAAAGATCTTGACTCAGCTCGTTTAAGAGTCTACTCAAATTCCTGACGATGCAGATCAATCCGACAACACTCTACAAATCTTTCTTAACTATGACCCTGACAAATAGAATATAAGTGTATTATCACAACATCTGACCATTGTCCCATGTCTTCAAATTTCTCATGTCGACAAAACTCTTAAGAGAAAAGTTTGGCAATACGAAAAATCCAACTTGGACAACTATTTTTTCATGAACTTTAACTGGTCACTAAGTGAAGTGGACTCGGAATGATAGATTTAATACCGAATAGTGAAAAATCCATCAAACCGAAAGGTTTGATTCGAGCTGTAAAGAGGTTATCAGGGTCCAAGAAGTAAGTCTCTGAAGTTATTTAGCCAACCCTACTGAGGAAAACCGGAATAAGTTCAAACATGCTAGAAGGACCTGTAATGATCACATTTAAGGAGCCAAATATTTGGTAATTTGTAAGAAAAGTACAAAATACTACTTCGTCTTCGGTTCCTAAGCTCGTCTTCAATGACACTCCTTATCTCAGCTCACAAGAAAAAGCCAATTTGCTTGCAGCGCAGTTTGCTGTCAATTCGATGCTCTCTGATAGTTCCATGATTCCTCCTGTAATTGAGAGCGTGAATATTCTATGGGATAAATCTCCTTTTGCACTCTCCCTTTCGTACTCGCACGAAAGATCTCGATATATAAATAAACCCGCCTGCCCGGATAGTATCGCCCCAAATGTTCTGAAGAGGTGTTCTTCACAGCTGGCAAAACCATTGCGTAAGCTTTTCCATCTGTCCTACTTTACTGGTCTCTTTCCGACTGGATGGTAAACAGCATTTGTTCAGCATGTCCAAAAAAAATCCGACTCTTCTTGCCCCTCTAACTATCGTTCAATTGCACTTACGTCCCTTCTTTCTTAACTCATGGAAACGCTGATAAACTATCAGCTCAAGAAGGAAATGTTCCCAATGATCGGCAATGATCTGATGGTATATCTCACCGAACATTGGCCCAAAAAGTTGTGTTGGATGGTTTTAAGTCTGAAATTCACAAAATAAATGATGGGGTGCCACAGGGCTCGGTTTTGTCTCCGACTCTCTTTCTCATATTTATCAATGATCTTTTGTCTGAAACTTCTAATCATTAGATTATTTTGCTGACGACAGTACTCTCAGCTTTTCATATTCGTTTCCAGATGCACCTCCTTTTTCTTTTTCTTTTTCTTTTTCTTTTTCTGCTAAGTGATTAAAATTCCTTCGACGTTGCTTTTGATCTGCCTATAATCTATAAGTATTACATATATTCGTGCAAAACTTGAGAACAATTCCCATACTTGGGCAGGTCTAAGATCGAATCCAAAATAGAGGTCTAAAAATGATAAATGATGGAGGTATAAAAGAAATATTTGAATCTTTTGAGCACCGTCGCAATTCTTCTTGGCTTTCATTATTTTACCGTTATTTTTATAAACATTGTTTTAGTGAAATAGCCAGTTGCGTTCCAGCCAGTTTACAGCTGTCAAAATCAATTATCTTGTTTAGAATTTTCACTAACAGTTAATTTATGACTTTGAACTGTCAGACTACTGTAGAAAGGAAGGTGGAAAGTTGAAGAATTTGCGTTAGTCAAAAGAATTTTTAATTTAAATTAACAAAGCTCACAAATTGGTATTTAATGACAGAAATTGGCCGAACACATTTGTTTAAAAGGATTTTTAAAGTTTTTTTTTTTCAAAATAACATAACAAAAATTTTGGAATTGAGAAAAATAAGAGGGGGTATTTATTACAAAAAAAAAATAACAACAAAAAATGGTCAAAAAGGGTCAACTTGTATCATTATATTGGTCAGCGATAGAAATTTTTGTATGAATTCTTTAAGTGGTTACCCGGGATAGAGCCCAAATCTGAGGCTAAAATTTTCACAAATTTGTGTATGCACTAAATTCGAACCAAACTTCAGCATTAATTGCGTTATCAGGTCGAACTTTACAGATATTGCACAATTTTACAAGAAAAACAGTTTAGTCCTGGGCATCAGTAATATTTCGGCGAAATCCACACCAAAATGTATCAGATTTTCTCAATGAAATTGAAAATTACATAAAGAGACATTTTATAGTGTTTTATTTAATACAAACCTCTCAGAAAATCTGTCTGAATATTCTATTACGGCCGACTGTTATAAAACGAATAAATCAAGTTCTGGAATTCTACTTAGGAAATCAGAGAGCCTAATTTAAACAAGCGCAAGTAGTTGAATGAAATAAATGCTGATGTTCCACAAGGCGGCTTTCTTAGTCCAGTTCTGTTTTTTTTACTAAAAATACACAAGTTATAAATTGTGAAGGATAAGCTGCACGGACCCCCATTGCTACCTATTGTAAGCAGTTAAACTTTTATTTAATACAAAACTAAAACAATATTCGGTTAAATAAATAAAAGGTCTTTCCTCGTCAACAGATCCACAACAACTGATCATATCTTTATTCTCTCAATATATTATTCTACCTAACCGGTAGTCTTTCTCTATTAAATACAATCATTATATCTTTCTTTCATTATATCTTCTTTCTGAACATTCATTTGTTTTTCTTTATTCTTTGTTTTGGAAGTGGTTGCCACACTATCTACCTATACGACAGAAAAAAAATAAAATTGAGTGTTTTTGTGAGCACTTTAGTGTACGTGCATTCCCTAGGAGCTATTAAAGATACACGATACAGGCATATATTTTAACATCCTTTTAGCCTTCGAACTTCGACAACAAAAGACCTCTCTCGACTATAGGTGGATTTTCTGACAAAATACAAAAAAAAAAAACAGATTTCAACATTAATTAAGCTCCGAAATTAAAATAAAATGCAAATTTTCACATTGTTGCCGCAGGTAATTTCATTTCAATTCATTAAAATCAAGTGCGTGTAATTGTGTTTGTGTATAAGAGTAAAATTTTTTTAATATAAATTATTAAAATCTTAAAACATTTTTTTTTTTTACTTCTTTTTAACACATTTTGTCCTATTTATCCTGGGAAATGAAATCCCTCCGTTTGTCCTGTGTCCTCTTTATCGCCTTTTCTGTACACTTTGACGATAAGTACGTGTAATGAATTCGCAATTTATTTTTTGATTCGATAAAACGGAATTCAATTTAACAAACATTCACTCATGTATGTAATCGGATTAATATGAAATTAAATTGTGCACCGTCAAATTGGATATCGCGTGTGGTTGTTTTGTAATTAATCTGACTCTTCTATGTGATGCAAGTTTTGCAAGGTACATCATCGTAGAGTGTTAACATGACGCTCTTGTTAAAATCGGATAAGCTTTAGCAAATGAGTCATGCAAGGACAATGTGATGTGTAAACGTAGTACCTAGATGTAATGGATTACGTGTGGACACTCAAGCATAGTAATGAATGTCATAATACTAAGTGATATCGGACGGCCGAAGAATGGGATGTTAAAGTCGGATATCAAAGTGATTTTAGTAGAAGTATAATCCTTAAAAATTTCATTGAATCTTGGGATTGAAAATAAAATAACAACTGAAAGTTTGAGTGGGAAATGATTTTCTTCCTTCTTCTTCCACGTCTAAGGTAAAATTGTGAAAAAAATGTGTGTGTTGTCAATAGGAATGGAAAATAACTTTCAATTTTTCCGCCGAATCCGAACGGCTAAGATAAGAAGCCGTTTCAACGTCTCGCAAGGGGCAGTACCCCTGGAAAACGAACGTAGATATCCGGCAAAATATGTATCAACGAACTAACCAGTATGCCAAGGAGGTAAATTTTACAACAGAAAAACACAAAAGTTTGAATCAGTGTACTATTTTACACAGTTGAAACATATTTTAATTTGATGATCCGCACACATACGAGTAGGTGCCTTGCACTTCAAAAAGTATTACTTTACCGGTTTTGGTTTGGAACGTAAGGTGATTCTGGAATATCAGATCTGTTAAAAACTCAATCGATCATTTGGCGGATATAATTATGTATGCAAATTAGGCGAATTTCTTCGTTCCTTAAGCCACTGTGTTACAGCACCCGATACAATACTTATGTGTAGGACATACACATTATTCATAACTTTTTTGTGGTTAAAATTCAATTTCTATCACCAAATTCCCAGAGGGTTTTTGGCTGACATTGGTGCCAATGTTCTCCCAGTGTCTGAAGGTTATGGTAAGAAAGACAGTACATTTTTAAGGGACACACTTAAGCTTCTTGTGGCACAATTCAGAGCTTAAAAGGAAAAGAATTTCCGAACCGAGGACAAATTCGATTTTGGACGCCTTAGCATACCTCGACTTGCTAGGATGTCCAAAGTGCGCTTTAGCTTGAACCTCAGCGAAAAAACCCGGGGTACGATGTTGAATGTATTCAACTTAAAAAAAAAGTGACAAAATATGTAAGTTCATACGAATATGTGGCAGCGAAAAATATTGAGCAAGAAAAACAAGATTATGCATAAAAAGAAGAGGACGAACGACACAGACTTCCAGGTCAAGGATATCTACGATTCGGGATCAAAACAAAACCTAGAGGTTTTATATATTGTAAAGAAGCGTTCCATGCTGCCACCAATATCAATAATAAATCATTGTTCAACCATGATTCCGTAGCCGCTGCCGCAGCAACTGCCGACGACACCATACCATGCAGCAGCTATCGACCGACCGACGACACCATAAGACGCTGCAGCTACCAACGACACCAGTCACCTCGGCAAGATAAGCGATTTTATACCATGCCTTAATATAATATGCAGTCACTATAAGATCGTGACGTCACAGCCGGTTGAACACATTTGGTGATCTGCATTCGACCAGTATATAGTTCACAAACAGTTTATACAAAAAATATAACAACAGGACCTCCTTTTGGGAAGGAAAGTCACTTGTTTGCTACGGTCGAAGCTGACGAGGTCGAGTTTAGCTTACAAGGTAACTGAAATTGTCCAGCTATTTCGTTCCATCAGTTTGGTTCGAAGAATAAACGTCCAAATTGCCACCAGGGGCTTTGGTACCTGCTGATCTGTCGGTGTTTATACATTGGCTGTGCCTACCAGGGACCTTAAACCTGCTGATCTAGTGCCTACCAGGGGCCTTAAACCTGCTGAACTAGTGCCTACCAGGGGCCCTAAAGCTGCTGATCTAGTGCCTACCAGGGGCCCTAAACCTGCCGATCAAGTGCCTACCAGGGGCCTTAAACCTGCCGATCTAGTGCCTACCAGGGGCCCTAAGCCTGCCGATCTAGTGCCTACCAGGGGCCTTAAACCTGCTGATCTTGTAAGCGCCAAGAGCGTAGTCGGTTAGTCGGTACTTATAAAAGAGTAACCCGATACCGAATGCCAGTTAACGAAGAAACCAGATGCCAGAATAGAGCTTTCTATAGGAAACCAACAGGACCACGATGCAAGGAGAATAACCGAAGTTTACCAGATATACCATGCAAGGTGTAAATTAATTGAAGTCAAGAATATTTTAGTTGTTATATGAATTTAAGATTTGTTTTCAATAAAGATTTTGTATAAGGTTTTAAAGACCTTCCTACTGAAGTTTTGTGTTTTCTTCAGAGCGACCCTGGAAATCCGGCGAGCAAAACCTCGGCTGGAAAGCAAAAAGCACATCCCAATATAACAAAAAAGACAAGCAATTGACTGCTGTGCTGTTTTTAAGACCAGAACGCAGGCTCTTCGAAACACTGCAAGTATCCTAGATAACTGAACCACAGGGATATGTAAATATATTAAAGTAGGATTTTCAACAGGTGTTAGATAGGCCTCACAAAGTCATAAAGAGAGTAAAAGATCAAGCAAATAACACACTTCTACGTTCTGCAAAAAATATCAAGGTTTTTCGCTTCTTACTGTCGCCGTCGCATTATAAGATCCTAGTTACGGTGCTATGTGTGTCTTAAGCCGTTCTGAAACAGTTTAATCGACAAGTGCCAGTGTGAATTCCGACTCAGACAAAACCTTCACACTAATGCAAATCCTTGAATGATCAACATGATCTATCTGTTCATCATTTTCAGAGCAGTAATGGCAATGGCTATATTCGAGATATTTCGGGAAAACTCAAAATATCAGTTCAATGTTCAATAAGGGAATATGTCTTGCGAACTCTTCCAAACATGGATAAGTTTTCGACAAGATTAGGTACGATCATATGATTCCTTGATTGCGCGCACAGCAGGGGTTAACATTAAGGTTCGATATCATTGACTATTACCAAAGTTCTGTCGTAATATATGTATCCTTTAACGGCGATTTAAGAACAGTCGTTATAAAAATTAATGTTCGTTAGTGAAAACATTTAGCGCATTGCGCCCATTTGATGGCAGACGTGGTGTCTCCTCTTTGGAACGAACGGTTCGGAAATAAATCAGCCAACTTTCATACGTTAAAGGAACGCAAGAACGGCGAGAAACATCGCCACGGTCCGTGCAAATATACAGCAGAACCTGAGGCACTCGATTCCTCGCCGTGCACTAGACTTTCGAAGACTTCAACTTGGCGAATTTTGTGTGGGGACTTGGGCCTACACTAGTATAAGATCCAGCTGACCAAGGAGCTCAAAGTTCATGACCATAGACAATGCCGTTCATTCGCTGACTAGGCTTCGGATGGATGTCTACGTTAACAAGCAAAACTGCCCTACATAGGACGACACCAACTCACACGCGCTCACCAGTTGAAAATGCATCCTCAAAGTGACCGTTTGGTGTGAATTTTATGCGGGCGGTGTCATTGGTGCGTACTTTTTCGAAAACGCCATTGGTGAGGCGGTCATCGTGAATGACAAGCGCTACAGAACGATGATAACCTAATTCTTATGTCCCAAATTGAGCTATATGGACCTAGACGACATGGGGTTCCAGCAGGACGGTACTACATGAGACACAGCGAATGCCACGATGGACATTCTGCATGAACGATTTGAAGCTGAGGTTATCTCTAGTAGAGGTGACATGAAATGGTACAAAGATCATGCGACTTGACACCACTAGACTTTTTCCTGTCAGATTTTCTGACGTCGCAGGCAGGTCCTTGCGAATAAACCAGTTGACTTTTGTAAAAATGAGTCTAGTTAGACCATACTCCTAATACATACAAAAGATCTGGGAAGTCTTATGTTTAAAAAAAAAAAAATTCAAGCGAAAACGCTTTTATTTGAATATCTACTTAATCCAGAAAGAAAGAATAAAATATTACTAGCAAATTCGTGACACGAGGTCTTGACTGTTCAGCAACATTGTGGTTTTGCTACATGCAAACTAAAAGTTAATGTTGCTGTTAATTAAAATTAATTTCATAGCTCATAGGCAAGTGATTAAAATCACTTGTAAACGCCCATTTTGTAAACAAACACAATTTCATAAAATATGAAACCAATTATTTTTCCCTTGCATATATTTATAAATTGCTTTCGCAATAATTAGTTCAAACGATTTTAATTAAGATCAATACCAATATTCCAATCACAAATATTGGAAGCTAAGGGTATATGAAAATGTTGAATCATGAACATTAATTTAAATATTCCCCCCCCCCCTCCCCTCTCGAACACCCTTAAAACAAATATAAATTTAAATCATTTTATTTTACTTATTTTTTCAGGTGCTGGACGAACGTATACAGCACATAGCCTACGTGCCAGTCACTCCAGAATCATACAATCAACCTACGGGGAATGAGCTGAAGCCGCGTCCTGTGGGTGAGGAGAATGGAATCGTGGTTTACAATTATAATCCTGTCAGTGCTGTCAATTATGTGAGTGTGAGTGTGTTGGTGGTGCCGGATTAAATTTAAACAAAAAAAAGACAATCTAGCCACCTCGGCTAATTGGGTTTTTCATTTTCAAGTTATTAGGGGTTTTTCGGGTTACACATAAAAAAGTTTTTGTTTTCATAAAGAGTTTAATATCGTTTTCTTTTTTCAACTTTAGTATTTAACATTGGCCATGTTTTTTTTTTTGCCATTTTTATTTGTACAGCAATATTTAATTATGGTTTGCCTATTAAAATGCATTTAATTAAATTGAATTTTCACAGGGTTACCCACACAGATTTTATAATGAATTTTAATTGCATGTTTTTGAGAGGAGAATAATAGTTTAGTTTAGAATGGGGTAAACTATGTGTGCGTGGATATGATAACACATAATAATTTATAGGGGAAGGCACGGTATTGGACAAATTCAAGTGACATGTTTTGGGGGTAGTAAGGTTCCTATCGTTGTGTTAATGAGGCCCAAAGTTTTTGAAAGTGATTCGTTTCTCTTGGTTTCTGCAATGGATATGTTATATTAAATGGCTTAAGCTACATAAAAATCAAAATTTAGAACCATTGTACAATTATCTCAAAATATTTATATTCAGTAAAATATAATGGACCAAAAATTGCTTAAAAAACTTTTGCAATTATTTAAAATCCCAAAAATTGGAAAAAAAATTGTGCTCGCTTACATGTTAAAAGTTTTCCATTAAGCGTTTTCGATCTTTAAATTTGAATAAAAAAACTGTGGAGTGAGATATCATTAAAATATTTATTTATTAAGAATGCCTTTATATGTCATTTGGTATGGAAACATAAAAAAAATTTGAATTTTTTTTTTAAAATCCAAAAAATAAAAAATTGAAAATTTGAATATATAAAAATATTTTAACTTTGGAGGAGCCTTAGCATAAAACAAATGATTTAAATTGGCTGTACCGTTTTCGAGAAAATCAAAAACAAAAAAATGCACCAGGGGGGGCTACCAAAAATAACAATTTTTTGAACAATTTTTTTCAACCATTACCTAGTTTTAACTAGATCAAATTTTTCAAATTTTTAAAAAAAAAATCTGTGGGACAGTTGTTGCGAAAAAAAAATATTTATAAAATTTCGAAAAAAATCATATGGCAGGTGCCGTTATTTTTGGTCTTAAAAAAAAAAGAAAGAAAACGTGTGGGGCGAAAAAATTAAAACTCATATCTACCAAGTTTGAAGAAAATCGGCCGAGCCGTTTAGGTTGTAGTCGAACCGATAGACAGACAGACAGAATTGCGAGACCCACTTTTTTGGTCTTCGCTATCATCGTAATGTCAACTTTGATCAAAATCTCGAGTTCGATTTTTTTTACGAATGCATAACATGCCTTATAGTACCTATAAGTCGCAAGTAAAAATTATGTTATTATCTAATAAAGTTTCCGAGAAAAAAATTCCCAAAAATCGTGCGTTTTTTTGCGTTTTAGACCGTACTAGTACCTTAATGCACACAAAAAATCAACGGGCAGCTGAATTTTATTTTATTTGGTACAATATACTTTTATTAACTATCTTAAATAGCTTTGAGAACAAGAAATAGCAAGAAAAAAAAGTTTTCACTCAAACAAATATTTTTTTTAAGTAAATAAATAGTGTTGACATATCTCTGTCTAACAATTTACTATTTAGGAATTTTTATTCAGAAATTCTTTAACTTATTTTACGCACCTGCAGCTGTTAAATCCATTTTATTGCAATAGATTTGCTTGGAAATAAAAACTTTTAGACGTGCTTGATGGAAGTGTCCATTAGCATATATCTTAATGACGCGTGACTACGTTAACTTAGCAGCCACATTCAGACTAAGATTATGGGGGGGATTTGGGGCAAGAGACTCTACTACGAACATTTTTCGTCTCCTAGGGATCTTCTTTAGACGGCCTGATGACAAAAAACCCCTAACTCAAAACTGTTATTTTGGACTTTTGGCCGCAAAAAGATGCCTTCGGCCGCACTGAGGTCCGTGCTAATTTTCATTGTATAGGAGAAATTATTTGTAATTGATGATTTAGACATATTTGATGATATACATACTTTAAGAAAAGATTGATGATTGTTTTGCAAAATGAACCATTCAATTGATAATATTTTTTACTTGCGACTTATAGGTAATATAAGGCAAGTTATGCATTCGTAAAAAAATCGAACTCGAGATTTTGATCAAAGTTGACATTACGATGATAACAAAGACCAAACAAGTGGGTCTCGCAATTCTGTCTGTCTGTCTGTTTGACTACAGCTAAACGGCTCGGCCGATTTTCTTTAAACTTGGTAGATATGAGTTTTATTAAACCCCCCCCCCCCCCCGGATGTTTTTTATTTGTTTTTTTAATACCAAAAATAACGGTACCTGCCATATGTTTTTTTTTTCGAAATTTTTTAAATATTTTTGTTTTCTCAAAAACTGTCCTACAGATTTAAAAAAAAATCATAAAATTTCATTTAGTTAAACCTAGGTGATGAATGACAAAAAAATTCCCAAAAAATTATTATTTTTGGTACACCTCTTGGAACCATTTTTTTGTTTCGGTTTTTCTCAAAAACGGTACGACCTTAAGACTCCCCAGCAGTTTCAATATTATTGTGTAGGTATTCAAATTTTCAAAAAAAAAATTTTGTTTTTTTTTTTTCGAAAACTCAATCTTTCGAAAACCCCACGCTCGACTTTTTTTAAACTTGATAAATAAAACTTTCTTAAGATAATCCACAAGATATGAAAAAAAAAATTTATTTTACCTAAAAATAACGATACGCTCCATACAAATGTTAAAAAATGGTTTTCGAAAATCGTATTTTTCTCGAAAACGGTTCCGAGAAGTTTGCTTAAGGTACTAGTACGGTCTAGAATGCCGAAAAAACGCACGATTTTTGGGAATTTTTTTCTCGGAAACCTTATTAGGTAATAACATATTTTTTTTTTAAATAATAAATACATGCGTCAAGAGTACAAAAAAATAATTTTTTATTTAATTTTCGAATTTTGGCCGAATTATAGAGGGCGCAAACGTCGACTCATCAAAAAATGCATTGTCCCATTGCGGAAGTTAATCTCAGGATTGGCTGGACTGAAACAAAAAAAAACAAATTGGGTTATTTTAAGGAAGGTTTTTTAAGAGACAATTTACCAAAATTTGTTTTAAAAGTTAAAAAAAAAAAAAACAAAAAATGTCAAGCTTTGAAAAAATGAAAAAAATTATTTTTTTTTTGAAATTTGCTTGGCCATTTTCGGGTCGCCATTTTTTTCGTTCATAACTTTTTGGTCAAATTGTGGTAAATTATCTTAGAAAACATAAAATCAATCAAGTTGCAACAAGTTTTTTGAAAATCGGTTCAGTAGATCCGGAGATTAACTGTCCGCTATGGGACAATGTATTTTTTGATGAGTCGACGTTTGCGCCCTCTATAATTCGGCCAAAATTCGAAAATTAAATAAAAAATTATTTTTTTTGTACTCTTGACGCATGTATTCATTATTTAAAAAAAATTATGTTATTACCTAATAAGGTTTCCGCGAAAAAAATTCCCAAAAATCGTGCGTTTTTTTGGCATTCTAGACCGTACTAGTACCTTAAATTTGTTTGTTTCAATTAATTTTTAGGATCTATAATTTAATAAAAAAAAATTTGAAAACAAGATATTACTGACTACCTACCATAGAACAATTTTTTGAAATTTTGAATTTCTCAATATCGTCATAACGGATTTTAATGAAAGTTTTTAGAGAGAAGCTTCTTAAAATAAAAACTTTAAATTGGCGTACCAAAATTTGTTCTTAAAAATGTTTTAAGATTTTTTTTTATAAAAGCTTATTTTTTTAAGAAACCACTACAGACTTATAATTTTTGTTCTTGCATAAACTTATATTTGCTTGAATCACATGGCATCCTATTTTTACCTCCAGTTTTTATCTAATAACATTCATTTTTGAAATTCTTAATCTATTACATACATGTTATCATTATTCCAATTCTTTTTATTAATCCTTGTACATTTAGCCGAATTTCTATCGTTAGCAATACCAATCTGTCAAAAATTACTGCACAGTTTTTTGAAGGCAGGGATGAGGCATAATATTCGCTTTTTTCATTTCGTACTAAAATTGTTACGCGGTTTTGCATTTTTATAAAAATTCCAATTTACATTTAGTATAGAGCTTGTTTCGAGCTTTTATAACATAAGTTACTTCTGCTTTAAGCTAGGGACAGTTTTACTACGAATTCGACCAGTTTTAATTCGTAAATCTTGGTTATAAAGCTATGTAACCACCTCATAAAAAAAAAGATAATTTGGCATCAGGATCTATGGAACTATAGCCATTTTTGCAGGTAATAAAAACAACCATATCTGCGCTCCGTTCGGAGAAAACAACAATCGAAAAAAAGTAAAGCAACCGAAACTTCATTAACAAAAAAAAACTCTTTAATAAAATTCACAGAAGACAAGATGATAAAAAAAAAATTTAGCTCAAAACAAATTCAGAAACCAGGAGTATGACCACTTTTAGCTTGTTCAGTTATTATTCTAGTACAATTCTTCCTTTTATAAATCCTTCACAAAAGAAAGAAATCCTCTTAAGTAGACACGTCATGAATTCAAATTTAAATACTTTTGCACTACTTTTCACACTTTCTGCCAAATGAATTGATGCATGCACTTGAAAAACTCGAAATAAGTTAACACTTGCCAAAAAGTACGTACGTTTAGTAGAGTAAAATATATCAATGTACTCAGCTTCAGCTTCCTTGTTTCTAAATCTAACCCAATATTGCACTACATGTTGTGTATTATGTAGGTTATGTTGGCTCACCTGTTCGCAATGAAACCGCACAACAAAAGAGAACATTTGTGTTGTTGACTATGTATTTATAGAAATTAATTGAAATTTCAAAAACAAAATTGCATTTCAAACAATCAGAGATTTGATCCTTAATCTGTGTGCTAGAGAGCATTGAAAATCGAACGAAACATTTGAAGAGAGCAGAAATTCTTGGGAAGTGAAAACCACTTCTCGTCATAGCTCACACACAACTCACAGACACGACGAATCAATTAAATGGGAAAATATACTTTGTATTTTAGAAATATGCATGAGCACGTGCTGCTAGGTCTTAGAGGTTTCGATTGAAAGGGAACAAGTAGATAGAAAGTGTCGAACGAATTTTGTGGAGAGTTCCACATACAAAGTCATTTTGTTCGAACTGATTTTTGAAAAAGTCTTCTAAACAAGAGATTAGTGTTAGGTAGCGGCCGTTTTGGAATGCTGATTTCAATCAAAATTGGTTAAAAAAATAATCATTTACCTTTGACATCAGATGGTAGCACCTACGTTTGCCGACTAAGGCTAAAAACTTCACCTAACCCATTTGTGTCTAACCTAACTAACCTGGATTATTGGCCGCACTATGGCCTCATCACTAACGATTTTCACAACTCCTTGAATTACCAACTTATCTTATTGCACCTCTTTCACATTTTACAGAATGAGAATAAACTCAAATGCGATGATTCCGATGGCACAGATTCAGACATATCATCATCGGAAAGTCGTGGCTCTTCGCCAGAACGTCGCCAACGGCTAATGACGAAACATCGCTTTTCGAAAATGTTCAACAATTGTCGTTCATCAAGTAATTCAAATGACGAAAACGATGACGACGACGACGATGAAGACGACGAAGAAATAATTCAAATTACGAATTTGGCAGCAAAGTCAATATTGGAAGAAACTAACGTCCAACTTGTTGAAAAATCTGAATCGAAGGAAGATGAAAATAATGAAAACGATGATGATGATGATATCGATGATATTTGGGGGGCTCCATCACCTTACTATAGTGCCTCGCCAACAAAATGCTTCATACAGCGCATCGAAGCTAAGCCAGTGCCTCCAGAAACCAGCTTGCCATTGCCACAAACAGCACGTTTAGAAATAGTAAATAATTGTAGTAGTTGTAGTTTATCTAGTACTAGTAGTGTGATGCAGCATTGCGAAATCAATTGTTGCGCTCAAAATTTAAATGCACCATCTTCATCCAAACCTGTTATACCACTACCAGTAGTTGTTGTCCACCAAATAAATGTTTTTTCAACCTCACAACCACCACCACCACCACCACAAATTCAGCTGCCAACCCACTTGGGTGCTTCTTCTTTAGATTCTTATGATTTGGCCAACATTAAGTTCATAAATATTTTAAGTGATAATATTAATGATTATTGTTGTCCCTTAACACAGTTTAGCCGTTCGAGTGTGGGCGGTTCAAAGTTCCTAACTCAGGTACATCCGTTCAGCAAAGATGATTACGATGGCTTGTGGTTCGAGTCGAGATTCGAATCGGGAAATTTGGCAAAAGCTGTGAAAATCACCGAAACCTACTATGAGCTGTACCTGCGCCCGGATTTGTATACGAGTCGTTCGAAACAGTGGTTTTACTTTCGAGTGGGAAGGACTAAGAAGAACTTGACTTATAGGTGAGTAAAATATGTATAAGCTTATTCCTTCGTTGCTAATAAAAGTAAGAAATATGAATTAGTGTCCGGTGAACCGGTAATTTCCAATTTCGGAAAGGTTATTGGCAGTTCCGAAAAAAATTCGTTTGCCCTCAATTTTAACATATCTTAAACACCATCCTCTAAAACAATATAAAGTAAACCATGGAAGTTTTAATTTCATCCAATACCCACCACAGATACAAAATGTTGTCAACAACTTCTATAAAACACGATAATGTAAAATCAACAACTGATTAACACAATCTTTCAACAATTTTCCATAAGTTGATGATTCTCTTTAAATTTACATTCAACAGATTCTCTATTGTGAACTTGGTTAAGTCGGACAGCCTTTATAACGAGGGTATGCGGCCCTTAATGTACTCAACGACCAATGCCAGAGTAATCGCCCAGGGCTGGAGGCGTTGCGGTGAAAATATTTGCTACTACCGCAACGATGATGAGTGAGTATATCCCGAATATGAATAATAACCGAACGACCACAGACGACTGACGAGGACGGATCACAGAGCAATCATCCGAAATTTTCATCTTTGTCCGTCCAAAAACCGAATATCCTCACAGCTGAGACATTTCATATACGTACATATATTCGTTTTGGTAGTTGAAAAGGAGGAAGTCCTTGATAATGATGATGAATTGTTATGGTTTTGCCTTCAGTTCTCGTTCGTACGGTTATGTTGTGCCTTCAGCTTTTTCATTTTCCATATACGAACAACAACAACAACAAAACCGACAATTTGTTATTGTTTGCTCTTTTGCAGGAATTCAAATGAGGAAGACGAGGACAATGGTTCATATACGCTGACGTTTAATATTGAATTTCCCCATGACGATGATACTGTTTACTTTGCCCATAGCTATCCTTATACATATACAGATTTACAGGTGGGTTTTGCTGCTTGATATTTTGCGGAGGAGGGTAGCGAAGAAAGTCCTTGTCGCCTTTCACTCTTCATTTTTGTTATCGCTTATGTTAATGCAATTTGTGTTTGTTTTCCTTCTGTTTGTTCCGTTTCACAGGATTATCTGATGGCAATTCAAAAACATCCTGTCAAATCGAAATTCTGTAAATTAAGACTGCTGTGCAGATCGCTAGCTGGTAATAATGTTTACTATTTAACGGTGACTGCTCCAACTATGGATGAGGAGTTAATGAAGGTAACTACATTTCTGGTTTGTTTGTTTAGAATTACAATTGAAGGTGTTAGTAATTATTTTTAAATTTTAATGTTCCTTACTTTATAAAAATGTTTTGCGACAGAACTTTAGAATAAGATAGATAGATATTTTTATTTTCATAGATAAATTAACAAATATTTTATAGTACGCAGCTTGCTCAGTGATTTGATATTTAAACTATGTTACATATATCTTACAACTGTAAAATTTTATGAATATTTAGAAATTATTTTGAATTTAAATTTTACATTTGAAAGAAAACTATGATCAAAAAGCTTCATTTAGGCCTTTAGAATAACAATTCAATTGAATTCATTTCAGAATTTAGGTTAAACTTCAGGATCAATGCAAAGAAATTAAATAATGTAATACAGAGTGCGGCACGGAAACCGAAAGGATTTTAAATCATAACAGCGCCACCTGTAGGCAACGTAGGGAAACGAGCTTGGTCGTGTTCGAAAGAAGAAGAAAGAGAAATTTTTGTAAACTAATAACGAAAAAACATGGGTGAGTGGAGGGTTGAGCAGCGCGCTTTCGCCGTAGAACGGTTTTTTAGAAAAAATGTTTCGTACGTATTGACGATGCGCGAATTTCGAGAACATTTTAATTTAGGGCGTAAAAAACCTGGGGTCAAATTACCGCATCAGTTATCGAGTAATACGTGACTGAATTATGTGAGTTTGGCATTACCGCTTACGTTATCGAGCAATAAATTACTCCAATTTGACATTTTCATTCGATCACTGATGGGACTCACTCACTCGTCACTGAAGCGGTAATTCGGCCCCTGTATTTTTCTGAAAAAACATTGCGGACGTGGGTGAAAAATTTTCGCGAAACTTGGTCGGTTTGTAAAAAAAAGCCCCCGGATCCGCAAACAGTGATAAGGACCTCGCCAAACATTGCGCCTGTCCGCGCCGCCGCCGTTCAAGCCAGTCCGAGTCGCTCCTCGCGCATGCACGCCAAAAATTTAAATTTATCCGATCGTACCATGCGCCGAATACTTCATTCTGACTTAAACTTCCATCCATACAAAATTTTGTATACACAAAAGCTCCAATCCACTGATTATGCCACAAGAAACGCGTTCATTGAAGTGAAGTTACCCGAGCTGTTGCACCACCAAATTTATTTGTCAAAAATGAGAAAGTCAAAAAAAATTTTCCGAGAAGAATAAGATTTTTTAACATTTGTATGGAAAGTACCTTTATTTTTGGATAAAAGAACATTTTTACTTGTAACTTATCGGTACTATAAGGCAAGTTATGCATTCGGAAAAAAATCCAACTCGAGATTTTGATCAAAGTTGACATTACGATGATGGCGAAGACTTAAAAAGTGGGTCTCGCAATTCTGTCTGTCTGTTCGACAACAGCTTAAATGGCTCGGCCGATTTTCTTTAAACTTATATGGTATACATGATTTTCAAATTTTTTCCCACACGTTTTTTT
This sequence comes from Philhelius festivus, assembly GCA_963931855.1. Classification (NCBI taxonomy): domain Eukaryota; kingdom Metazoa; phylum Arthropoda; class Insecta; order Diptera; family Syrphidae; genus Philhelius; species Philhelius festivus. The sequence goes on along the minus strand of OZ007556.1, from coordinate 28,977,057 downwards.
TAAGACCAAAAATAACGGTACTTTTCATTTAGTTAAAATTGTAATTAAGATGTTTCTGACTGTACCTGCCACAGAACCATATTTTCGAATTTTGAATGTCTCATCATTTGCATAACGGATTTAAATGACATTTTTTTTATAGAGAAGCTCATAAAAAACTTTAAAAAACATTGCATTTAAAAACTTAAAAAAAAAATATATTTTGAATTTTTGAAAAAAAAAAAAAATCATAATCTTAAAAACGGCTCAGTATTTTTACTTGCGACTTATAGGTACTATAAGGCAAGTTATGCATTCGTAAAAAAAATCGAACTCTAGATTATGATCAAAGTTGACTTTACAATGATAGCGAAGACTAAAAAAGTGGGTCTCGCAATTCTGTCTGTATGCCTGTTCGACTACAGGCTAAGCGGCTCGGCCGATTTTCTTAAAACTTGGTAGATATCATTTTTAATTTTTTCCCCCAAAAATAACGGTACCTGCCATACGAATTTTTTTCGAAATTTTATAAACATTTTTTTTTTTCAAAAACTGTTCGACAGATTTTAAAAATAAAAATATAAAAAAATTTCATTTAATTAAAGCTAGGTATTGGCTGAAAAAAAATTTCCGAAAAATGGTTATTGAGGGTACCCCCCATGGAACCATTTTTTCTTTGTTTTTGATTTTCTCAAAAACGGTTCAACCGATTTTGATCATTTTTTTTGCTAAAGGTTCCCAAATACATAAATAGAATTGTGTACTCAAATTTTCAAAAAAAAAATTGGATTTTTAAAAAAAACTTCAAAATTTTTTTTTCAAAACTCTATATTTCGAAAACCCAATGCTAGTTTTTTTTTAAACTTGATAAATACAAGTTTCTCAATATAGTCTACAAGATGTAAGAAAAAAAAAAAAATTATTTTATCTAAAAATAAAGGTACCTACCATACAAATGCTAAACAATTTAAAAAAATGGTTTTCAAAAATCGTATTTTTCTCGAAAACGGCGCCTAGAATTTTGATAAAATTTTTTTTTCTTTCAATTAATTTTTGCGATCTTTAATTTAATAAAAAAAATTTGAAATTAAGATATTACAGCTTGTACCTACCATAGAACCATTTTTTCGAATTTCTCATTATCCACATAACGGATCTTAATAAAAAATTTTATAGAGAAGCTTCTAAAAAGTCTAAAACACATTGCATTTCAAAACTTTAAAATAAATATTTTTTGAATTTTTGAAAAAAAAATCTATTTTTTTTTTTTTTGAAAATTCGATATCTCAGAAACGGCTCAATATTTTTTTTGTAAATTTAATTTTTATTCGAACAATAATAAAAACCTTAAATTGGGGTACCAAAATGTTTACTTAAAAAGCTTTTAAAAAGTTTGTACATAAAAGCTTTTTTTAAGAAACCACTACGACTTATAATTTTTGTTCTTGCATAAATTCATGTTTGGATAGCATTATGTTTTTGTCCCTTACTACTAAAAGAATTTAAGAATCCTTATGAACAGTTTTCTGTAATGACATTCGTTTTTAAAATTCCTGGTTTATTGCATAGGGGCAAATTCGTGCGACCCATTCGTGCATTTTATTTTTTTTAAATTGTCTAACAATTTTAATTTTTTTTCCATTAATTCACATTTTTTCAAGAAATCAAAGAATATTTTTTTCACCTGAAACTATTAAGGGAGAAAATTGTTGAGGAAGAATTTTATGTTTTTGAAAATGTGTCTCTAAAAACGTACGTGTTTTTATAAATACATACATATTTTTAAAATTGGCTACTATTATTTTGCCAAACATATCACATTCGTTATACACATTTAATTATTATATCGTATTTTATTTATATTTTCATTTTTGTTTGTTTTATTTTAGTATATTATATTTTATTATGTTATTAAAATACTATTATTTATCATTTCAACAGAAAAACCACTGGCACTACTAAATAATTGATAAAAAGAAAGAAAGACGTTATTTTCTGTTTTTAAAACAAAAAAATTAATACAGCATTTCATTAGTTTTTTATTTAGTAAAAGAAAAAATATAAAATTATGGTTTTAGAATATTTTTGTTTATGTAAATTCATGTCAAAAATGTTATTTACAAATGTTTTTCCATTAACGTAACAAAACTTACCTCACCCTTCTTCAAATACCTGAAAAAGAAAATAATATTATTATTTGATAATTCGGTAGTGCATATTATATGTATAATATATTATATACAAAATTATTGGTCTTTCTGCAGACCCGAAACTCTAAAATATTTTTTAAAAAAATTGTGCTGGTGTTAATTTTTTTTATCCGTTTCGGAGGAAACTTTCATATAAGAAATTGACTTAAAATGGAAAATGCATTTATTTAAAAAAAAATAACAGAAAATTAAAAAATCATTGAAACGGATTTTGAACTTTTTTTATCCTAAAGCTCCTAATAAGCTGCAATAATATTGTGTATTAAAATTTAAAAAAAATATTTGCATTTAAAATAAAACATTCTTTTTTGTTTGAAAACTCAATATTTGCAAACAACATGACAGCTAACAGTTTACATTTATAATCAAGAAAATTATTTCACAACCCTTCTAGACGTGATCTATACCAACTTCGCAAAAGCTTTTAGTGTAGTCAGCCCATCAATTTTATTGAACAAACTTCAAATAATAGGTTATCATTCAAGTATTTTGAAGTAGCTATCATCTTACTCTTACCCAGGGGCGAACGCAGGTAGGGGTTTTAGTGGTTTCTTTTTTAGCTCAGAGTGTATAACAGTTCAAAGATTGTGTTTCTTTTTTCGTTGAGAGCGTGTTCAGAATGCACTCTATGAGCTCGGTATAAAATAGCTGAGTAGACAGAGTTAAATGCTGAAATCATTCTGACAGACAGAAAAAAAACTCAAAAACTCGCGTGTGTTTATAAAATAATTCAGAGCTCTTAGAACACACTCGATTCGGAGAAAGTTCAGAGCGTGTTTGACATGCTCAGCTCATGCTCTGTTCAGTGCTCTACTCTGAATAAAAAAAGAAAAACGCCAATTATTTTTTTTGGAAACTCAATATTCCGAAAACCCCTGCTCGATTTTTTAAACTTGAATAAATAAAAGTTTCTTAATATAATGTACAACATCTGAGGGAAAAAAAATTGTTTTAACTAAAAATTAAGGTACCCACCATGCAAGTGTTAAAAAATCTTTTCGAAAATCGTATTTTTCTCAAAAATGGCTCCGAGAATTTTGATAAATTTTAATTTTAATTTAATAAAAAAAAATAAATAAGACATTTTTGTATAGAAAAGCTTCTAGTAAAAATTGGCGTACCAAAATTTTTTCTTAAATACCTATGTTTTAAAAATCTTTTATAAAACATATTATGTGTTTAGCTCTAACTACTAAACTACTATTTATAAAATAATAACTTAAGGAGTTGTTTTAGTTATTTAAAAAATGAATTTTTTACTTAATTTTTGAACTTTTTACATAAAAGCAAGTTTGTGCGACCCAGTCGTGCATTTTATTTTATGTGTCTTCGTATTTTAACGAAACTGTCCTATTATGAATTGATCATTAGCAAATAGACACACGAAGCCAGCAGCAATTGCGTTTTTGATGACTGACATTATGTGTTTAAGTATATGGGCAGTAACGGAGCAAGTTTGAGTTTTTGATGGCTCCAAGGTCGGAGTGTGTTGTATTGCAGCAAAAAAAAAAACTAACTCATTTCGTTTGTTCGAAAGTTACAGTTACTGATGAGTAGCACATAGCACCTTCTGGAAGAAGCGTATTTCTTAAATCTTGCAGATTGTATTAAAAATCTTTTAACTGTGAAGTTTTAAAAAATCGAGCATCTACATCATCTACCAACTTTAAAGAAAATCGAACAAGCCGTTTAACTTGTAGACGAACAGACAGACGACAGATAGGCAGCAGACTGAATTGCAAGCCCCACTTTTTTCGTCAAGTCTGATCAAAATCTCGAGTTCGATTTTCTTTACGAATGCATAACTTGCGATATAGTACCTTTATTTCAGAAGTAAAAACAATGCATATTAAAACTTTAGATATAATGGCGCAAAATTTTAAACAGCCTAGTAATAAGGTATGAGTATAAACTACTTAACAATTTGCTTACTTTAAAGCAGTTTACTAATTCTTTCTTAATTTTTAAACATTTTCTAAATAGTATCATGCTAAATCAATTTTTTAAATAAATTGCTTCTGAACACAACAAAAAACAATGTGAGTTCGTGCAAAAAGCGAAGTAAACAGACCTTTTTTGACGTTAGTAAATGTTAAATATTAATACGAGGTTAGCATATTACTAAAAAAATAAAATAACTTTTTGATGATTTTAACTTTTATAAACTGTCATTTTAAAATCGTACTAATTCGACTAAAATTTATTTTATTTTAAAACATTTTTTTTTTTTGAAAATTCGGTGTTTTAAAAACATGTCAATTCTACTTCTGATATTTAATTTTTATTCGGCAAGTAATAAAAACTCTAAATTTGCATGTCAAAATGTTTGCATGACAGACGAAGTCTTCAAATTTATAAACATGTACAAAAATTAAAAAAAAAAATAAATGAAGATCCAGTAAATTCCCTTTTCGGATTTTCCTCTAACATAAAATCTACTTTATTTCAAAAACAACTCTCGTCCAGAAGTGAAACACTAAACTTTATGTATTAGTATTAACTACTAAGTGGTACTCAGAAGTTTATCTCCTTTAACATGCAATATGAGTTGGCTAACCAAAACCTTTTATTGAATGAAAGGTTGATTGTACCGTTTTGACACTACGTAATGAAAATTAAATTCATAGTTCAAAAGCAACAATCGAGAAAAATAAACAATTTTTACCTAAGCCTGGCCCAAGAGCCTTGAAATTTATCGTGTAGAACCATTCAATTGCCCCCTAGAGTGCTATTATTTCCATTTTATTTCAAAGTGAAACACGAGTACCTATGCGTTTAAAGGAATTTTTCAATCATTCTTCAATAAAAAAGAAAAAAAACTCCAGTTTTCAATTCAAACATTCTATTTATTTTTTCCATTTTTTCTTCCTTTATCAAGAACCGGAAATTATTTAGAATACGATTCAGTAACTTCGATGAAGGATGTGCGGTTTGATTGAGTTGAGCCGTGCTGATTTAAATTGAATCCTTGCCAAATGCAAGACTAACAAATCGTATTTTCTTTCCTTTTCGCATTATGATGGACATTTTAGTTGATTCAAGAAAAAAATAAAAAAAAAGTAACCAAAAGTTCAGCAAAGAGTAAAACACAATTCCTCTTCTCATCATAGTTATTGAATTAAATTGTTGAAGAAGGACAATGGACAGAAGAAGAAGGAAGGATACTGTTTGTTTTTAGAAAAGAGTATAGAACTGTAGATACTTGCGGTTATGCTTGAGTACACAATGACCATGGTGTCCTTCCATCTGTTTTCCTTTCTATTGGTCAAGTTGTTTACGTAATTGTTTATCTTTTTTGTGGAATATAAATTTTGCAGTGGATATTATGAGGGTGGGAAGGTCCTTACCAATTCTCAAACTAAAAAGATAACTCTGGTTTGTTGGCTGTCGGTTTTCTGGACTTCACACAAAACAAAAATTTAAAAAATAAACAAGTTTCAAGTTTGGTTAGGTTTTAGAAAAAAAAACTATTTGTTACTAACGATGTGGTTAGACTGAGGATATAAGGGTTTACCCTTTCTGCAATTTCTGGTTTACTTTAAGTTGTTTGAATTGGTTTAAGGTTCTGGTCACATCAAATTAAATTTTATGATTTTAGAGTAAATGGAATTTTGTTCAGTCATAGAAAAACTAACTACAAAATCCAAGCAATGATGTTTTAGCGCAATTATATTTGTTTTGGCATTAGGGAACATATAACATAGAAAATAAATTAAGTTCACAAATCCAAAATATTTGCTTTTAAGCATATTACTTCTAAAGGTAGGCGAAGTCGGCTTCTAATGAACTCGATGTGCTGTCTGACTCTAAATAGAGAATTGTTTTCCATTATCCGCACAGTGAAAGCGTTGTTACGGGCGATTTCAATCTAGACAATTCTTCTTGGCTGCGTTATTCTGGTTAGATAAGGTAAGAAGGTATGTCGAGATTTTTGCTGAAAATGACTCAGGTCGTTAACAGCCTACTCGGATTCCTGAAGACCATTCTCTTATATCTGCAAACTTCTCGTGTCAACAAAACCCAGTTAGAAAAAAAATTCCTAATAATAAAATCGTTTGGCAATACGAGAGTACCAATTTTGACAGTCTCAATGATTACTTCTGGAACTTTAACTTGTCACTCTGTTTCCTCGATAGAGACCTGAATTCGGACAGAGATTTTATCCCAAATAGGGAAAAATCCATCAAACCGAAAGATTTTATTCATATTGTAAAGGAAAAGGAAAAAACCAGAATAAGCTCAAACGAGCTTGAAAGACCTGGAAAGATCATATTCGAGGAAACAAATTCTTGCATGACCAGCCATTCAAGTTTATAAATTTGGTCATTTGTATAAATTGTAGGAAATACTACTTAGTCTTCGGTTCCAACGCTCGTCTTCAACGACATTCCTTTTGGTCAGTTCACAAGAAAAAGTCAATTTGATGGCCACACAGTTTGCTGTTAATTCGACGCTCCCAGAAAACGTTATGACTCTTCCTGTACTTGAGAGCGTAAACGATTTTATGGGATATATCTCGTAAAGTTTTCTTCAACGCTGGAAAAACCATTGCGTAAGTTGTCCCTAAAAATGGTGAATCTTCTTCCCACTCTTACTATCGTCCAATTGCACTTACATCCCTTCTTTCTAAGGTCATGGAAACGCTGATAAATTATCAGCTCAAGAAATATCTTTTAGAGTGAAAGGTTCTCAATGACCGGCAGTAAGGTATCCGTAGCAATAGGTTACTGGAGAAATAATGGTATACCTCATCGAACAGTGGCACAATTTGTGATGTGCTTTTTGCTTTCCAGCCGAGGTTCTGCTCGCCGGTCTGGCCAGGATCGTCCTGAAGAAAACTTCAGAGTAAAAGGTCTTCGAACCTTATTTCAAAATCTTTATTGAAAATAACTCTTAAATCTATAACACACAATATTCTGCTACTAATATTTAACTTAATTCTGGTAATTGAATGATTCACGGCATCAACTCATCCAGGTTCTGGTCTCGCTGCTGTCAGTTGTACTGGTTGCTGATGATTCGGATCTGACACTTGGTAACGGGCCTTGTGGTTTCTGATAATTTGGCTTCAAGCTAGCCCCACTATTCGGCTGTCGAGCTTATGACTGGATCTAAAGGTACAACGCCCCTGGTGGCACTAATCGGCAGGTATAAATCGCCCCTGGTGGCACTAGAACAGCAGGCTTAAGCGCTCTGGTTGATCAGCAGGTACAAATGGCACCTGGTGGCACTAATCAGCAAGTACTATACGCCCCTGGTGGCACTAGAACAGCAGGCTTAAGCGCTCTGGTTGATCAGTAGGTACAAATCGCCCCTGGTGGCACTAATCAGCAGGTGCTATACGCCCTTGGTGGCACTAGAACAGCAGGCTTAAGCGCTCTGGTTGATCAACAGGTACAAATCGCACCTGGTGGCACTAATCAGCAGGTACTATACGCCCCTGGTGGCACTAGAACAGCAGGCTTAAGCGCTCTGGTTGATCAGTAGGTACAAATCGCCCCTGGTGGCACTAATCAGCAGGTGCTATACGCCCCTGGTGGCACTAGAACAGCAGGCTTAAACGCTCTGGTTGATCAGCAGACCAATTCGTCTGCACTCGTCTACGTCTGGATTTCAAATGATTGATCAAATCAATTTACTAGGCTGCCTAACTGTGTGTATGACCGAAAGGGTACTTTTCGTTTTTCAAGGTTTCAAGGTTTTTTATTGAACTTAATATATACAATTGTGAAACTTGAGGATAATATATATAGGGTAGAAATTTGTTGGCACATAGGGGGCCTAACTTATAAAATGACTTAAACTCTAAAAATTATAATATTTGTAATGTACATGGTTCAAAATTAGCATTATGAAAAATTGTCTTGGTTTTTGACTCGGGTTGTTCAGTCCCGGTTGTCCAGTTGGTGGGTTGTTGGGGGTTGTTTTTTGATGTTTTCAGCCACGGTGATATGCTGACTCGGCGTCAGCGTAGAAACGAACTGCTGGTTCGTTGTCGGCTGGGATCCTTTCTATTATATCCAGAGCAGTGAGGTATCTAGGCTCTGGATGTCGTTCCTGGGTGGTCATCCTTCTCATCAGCGGGTTTGGGTGGTTGGTGGTGCTAGCTATAAGCTTCTTCGCTAATTGCACAAGAAACTGGTCCAGTGGCTTGATTTTTGCTTCTTCATAGAGTCTTTCATTGCTGAAGTGCTTCCTTCGCTGTCGATCGAAGATAAGACCGGTGCTTATCCTTAGTATTTTCCTTTCGAAGATTTGGAGCTTCAGCATTGCTGTCTTCGAAATGGTGTACCATGCAGGAAAATTGTAGCTGATGACGGGTCTGATGAGCTGTTTGTATATCAATAGCTTCACTGGCTGGCTTAGTCCGGTTCTTCTGGCTAGCAACGGGTGCAAACGGTGAAACGCGAAGTTGGCCTTCCTTAAAACCTGCCTGAAGTGCGGGTTGAAATTGAACAACTCGTTGAAGTTTACTCCGAGGTATTTAGCATTTCTATTGGCTGCTATCGTTGAACCATCGGAGAGCTTCACGGTCAAGTTTCTGCAAGTAGCTGCTGAACGACATCGGTTGCCATTGGTGGTGGGTCTCCTGAAACACACAAGTTCCGATTTGGCAGTGTTTATTCGGATACCCCACTTTTTGTAGTACTCGTAGAGTTTGGAGACATGGGCTTCCACTCTCCGAGCTGCAATTTTTGGCGCTATCGACGAGGAGTAGGTTAGCGAGTCGTCAGCGAATAGCAGGTTCTCGCAGTCAGTTGGCACGGGTGGGTACTTTTCGTTCACCCAAGTAGGTCCTCATGATGATTTTTCAGTAAACACTGAATGTGAACTATATAAGTGGTGAACGAAAAATATCAATGTAGTTGATTTTCCTGTGACGTCATGTGTCAATGGTGCTTGTGAATTGAATTTGGCGAAGTACAATTCTCGGTATTAATACGAAAATAATATAGAGTGGGGTAGCATGGAACGCTTCGTTACAAATTCTTTACATAGTTTTGGAGAAAGTAAGAGTAGATATTGCACTTGATATTTCAAAAGTATTTGATAAAGTTTGGCATCGAGCTCTATTATCGAAAATACATACATTTAGTATTGATGAATCTGTTCTTTGATGGATTAGAAACTACCTTTCGAGCCGCTTAATACCCGAAGTCCATAAAATAAATTCTGGCGTGCCACAGGGCTCCGTTTTGTCTCCGACACTCTTCCTGACATTCATCATTCATCAATGATCTTTTCTCTGTGACTTCTAATTCATTAAATTGGTTTGCTGACGACAGTACTCTCAGCTTCTCATAATCGTTTCCAGATACATGTCCTTGTTCTTCGCATGTGGATTTATAATGGCAACGTATGATAAGCTCATTCAATTCTGATCTTGATAGCATTGTCAAACTGCGTAGAGTTTGATGATTCAAAAACTCAATGGTTTCTTCGGTCGTTAAAGCGCAATTTACTTTAGCATCACTCGATGCAGTTCAGACGTTATACTGGCGATGGGGCTTCGGGGAATGCTCATCAGTTTTCCCTTGAACCCAGCTTCGGACGTACTGTTAAATTCAGAGATTCTTTCTTTAGCCGCACTTCGCGAATGTGGAATGCTTTACCCGGCTCAATATTCCCTTTCTAATTTGATATTCCGACATATCTCTTTATCGATATCTCCTTTCCAACTTTCCTAAAACTCTCGCACTATGCTAAAACATTTTAAGGGTAGCCAACTTCCAGTCATGGCAATATCGCTGAATCTTGTCAAACTCACCCTGGACAAGATTTCTGATGACTTCAACTTTTGGAGCTGTTCTGTACGCTATTAGATCGTAGACGTACGCAATTGCCTGAGTTAGATCGCTGGTGTAAATGCTGGTCGTTCTCTGAAGAAGACCATTTTGAATATCGAAAACAAACTTTCTACCATCTAGCATGCCAGAAAGCATATAATTATAATAGTGGTTCACTTATGCTAAGTCTGGTCAGATTTAGATAGAGACTCTCCTCTTTCTCTCGAAAGCCTTCTCCAAATCAATCGAACAGGCACCAGTATACATTGCCTTTTAGTTATATGTTCCATTGGATACCAGAACCCAATTTATTGAACTGTAGCATTCATGTCCCGCCTGAAAAGCGAACTGGCTATCTAGTATGATATTGTTGTCCTCCGCCCTTTTGGACAGAGCTGTATTAATAACGTTTTGAAATGCCTTACAGATACTGGGAAGGAGACTTAAACTTACCTTTTCATTCTGTGAATCGGTAGTGTATAGAACGAGTGCGTTAATGTGAATTCCGCACAACATTACCGACATAAATCAAATCAAATCAAATGAATAGCAGAATAGTTATGAGATGAGTGAAAATTTGAGAAAACTTCCTCAGATGAATAGCAGAATAGGGCTGATATAGTCTTCTCTATATTGCTCATGTAGAAATTATAGAATCCTACTTTACAGAAGTTATCTACAGTTTCAAAACATTAGTCAGCAAAATTCCAATATTTCCTAACTTAACTTCCTCTATCTCTTTCGTTTTTTTTTTTTTAGAAAAAGAAAGCTATTGTTGTGTCCGCACGAGTTCATCCAAGTGAAACACCCTCCTCTTGGATGATGAAAGGCCTAATGGACTTCATTACGGGTGATTCGTCCGTTGCCAAACGTTTGAGGCACAAATTCATTTTTAAACTTATACCGATGCTAAATCCAGATGGGGTTATTGTTGGAAATACGAGAAATTCCTTAACTGGCAAGGATTTGAATCGACAATATCGAACCGTTATACGAGAGACTTATCCATCCATTTGGTATACAAAGGCCATGATTAAAAGGTATTGGACAGAGTACAAAGTCTCAAAGCCTTTGAGAATCGATCCTAATAAAATTTTTCGCTTTTTTTTTTCATTTCTTCTGTGAAGACTGATTGATGAATGTGGTGTGGCCATGTACTGTGATATGCACGCTCACTCTCGAAGGCAAAATATTTTCGTTTATGGCTGTGAGAATCGACGCAATCCGGAAAAGAAACTCACCGAACAAGTTTTTCCACTAATGATGCACAAAAACGTGGCCGACAAGGTAAGTCTGGAGTTTATATAATAACATGGCTGACTTTTCTTTTGAAAGGAAAACTCCCTCTACGTAATATTTGTTCGAAATTGTAAAATTTAATTTTCATGTTTTCTCCTTTTTGGGTTTGGATTTTTCTGTTTTTTTTTTTTTTCTATTCTTGTTTTCAACACGGTTCGTTTCAGTTCTCCTTTGAAAATTGCAAATTCAAGATACAAAGGAGCAAAGAGGGCACTGGACGCATTGTCGTTTGGATGCTGGGAGTTACCAACAGCTATACGATAGAAGCATCCTTTGGTGGTTCCAGCTTGGGATCGAGGAAAGGAACGCACTTTTCCACGGGGGTAAGTTATCCAATTGTGTTTTCTTTTGTTTTGAGATTTACGGTTTGCGATGAAATTTTCAAACGAGATGTTGAATTCAGACTCCGGAGTTCATAATTTACTACCACGGTTATAGTTTTTGAGTGGAATATTGTGTATTGTTTCAGTTAAGCTTTGACGTACTCGTAGTTAGATTTGTTTTCCTAATGCAGTTTTTGTTTTGGTTTGAATTAGTTCATTTCAATTTGTTTTCGGAAGACTCCACCTTGACTCATTTACAAAAAAAAAGGTTTAGAAGCTTACCCTTGTTAAGAGGGAAACTGGTTGCTATGATGGAAGTTTCATCACTGAAAGGTTTAAAGGATTTAAAATTTTAGGAAAACAGAGCACTGCGTTTTGAGTTAGTAAGCCTTCACCTTTTTTTAATACTCGTAAATATAAATATTCTTTGAATCAAGTGTTTGGAATACTACCGGAGCGTCGTGGTGGTCGTTGTGAACAATGATCGCTCTCTACCAAAGAGAGGCACCTCTCGACAGGGGGACTTTTTCAGTGGCGCTAGAGTTGTGAATAATGATTCTCCCGTCACTGGAGTGACACTTAATGAGGCCGTTTAATGACAGCTACAAGGAAAGGCGTTCAGGACTTTGAAGACCTTTAGTAACAAACCGAAGCTCAAAGAAAAACCAGAGCCATGATAAAATGTGCCAAGCGCATCATAGCAAATGCAGACCAGCGTTGGCTCCTCGTTAAAGCGTCAAAGGTCTCTAGAGGGAATAATTCCGGTACCAAAACGGCCAAGAGTTCATAACAACATAACTCCCCAAGGTTGCGAATTTTTGAATTAAAAAAACCATAAGTCATAAGTCTGTAGATGATTTGTGATTTAAAAAAAATCTAATTCATAAGTTATTTAGTGACTTATGATTAAAAAAAATTTATTCATAAGCTACTAAGTGACTTATGAATTAAAAAAAAATTAATTCATAAGCTAGTTGGTAAATTGGAAATGTTTAAGCTTGTTTTGACTACATAATTATTTAATTATTAACGAAAGTGGATTTCAAGCTTTTGTGTGTCATAAAATTATCAAGCTACCTTATAAATTTTCCAATTAATAATTTTTTAATCAGAATTTATCCATTAGCTCATGAATTAAATTTTTTTTAATTCATAAGTCACTAGATAACTTTTGAATTTTTTTTAATTCTTAAGTCACTTACTTGCTCATGACTTAAATCTTTTTAATTCATAAGTCAGTAACTAGCTGCCGAATTACATTTTTCTTAATTCATAAGTCACCCACCAGTTTGTGCATTAAAGCGAAGCTTAAGCTAAAAAATGACTTAAGCTTTTGCAACCCTGTTACTCCCCTTCGGCAACGATCTCAAAGGCAAAATCGTGGTTGCACTTATTGACAAGAGTAGATAATATAGAACTCGTGTTTTGGCTCAAAGCAAACGTGTTTTCAACTACTGATATATGCAGTGACGAGCAAAAGTGGTCAAATGTTTTCGCTTACTTGAAAAATTGATTTAAAAGTCAGATTTTTTAATAGAATTAAAATCTTTTTTTATTTTTTCATTTTGTTTATTTAACTAAATTTATTTATTATTATTTATAATAACTTTTTCAAAAAATAATATATTATACAAAACAAACAATATTCCATTAGTTTTTAGACTTGTCCAATTATGCACGTTTAAAATCAATGTTTTTTCTTTAGTGTTTAGTTCATAAACCTTTATTTTTAATTACTTGGAAGCAACGCTTTCCACCAAATTATGGAGATATCGCTCTGGAATCCCATTTCAGTTCCATTTGTTGCCAAAGCTCCTGAGTGTTTGATGGGTGATTTTTGACCATACATTTTCAATTAGATTGAGGTCAGGGATTTGTGCTGGCTATGTCATCGTCGTAAACTATTGATTTTTCAGCCATTCCGAGACAATTTTTGACGTGTGTTTTGGAGCGCCTTCAATTGCTGATTCAATTCGACCTTGTAATCGAATAATCCGAGATCTTTGTGCAGAATTCTAATCAGGCTAGTTCGTAAAATGTTGAGCTGTTGAGATCGATGGCGAGTTATATTTGTGAATTGAGTCCCACACTCTCGGCTACAGGGCTTATATAGGTATACCGATCGTTATTTATATCAACATACGCTGAAAGAAAATTCTCTAGAAGGCACAAACCTAAGATGGAACAAGTTAATCACCTGTCTGATGACAAAACAGATCTGGCCAATGCTTGATCTGAAACACTCAAAGTGTTTGGTATCCTTGACTAGATTGTACATCAGCTCCGTAATTGGTGTCATAACCGGACACTTTTTTATTGGCAAGTACGCAACGAGGCTTGGTGTTTATTTAAACCATTTTTGCAAAAGCTGTATGGATGAAGAAGAGGTAGAGTCAGTTAACCATCTTCTATGTAAATGCTCTGCTCTATCCCATGGACGTAGACCCCATCTTGGAGAGTTTTTGTCCGAGAAATCAAGTGATATAATTAATATACACATTTGCAGTCTCTCTCACTTCATAACAAGCGCCAAATGAATCATTTGCCAAATGAATCTAGAGATTTTGTCCTTACTCGTTGAACTATGTATTTGGCGCTTGTTATAAAGTGAGAGAGACTGCAAATGTGTATATTAATTATATCACTTGATTTCTCGGACAAAAATGGGCCAATTCTGGTCTAAGTATGTCAGCTGCGAAGCTAGCTACCACTTCAACCTCACTTAGCCAAGTGTTTGAAAAAGTCTAAGTTTTAAGATTGAGCAAACATTAATTAATAATGTAACCAGTTCCAAAATCTTTCAGCTTACCCAAGGAACAAAAAGGAGTTCCACCAAAAATTCAAGAATATAAAACAAAAAACAAGTTTTATAGATCATCAGCGGTTTTCAAAATTTTCGATTAAAATCGGATTTTTGCCCAAATATTTAAAATTGCATGACTTTTCAAGCCTACAGCTATTTGTGGCTTAAGACAAGCTATTATATTTAGGATCTATTTGTCATGAAAAAAATTAAAGCAAAAAATTAATCAAAAAAAATTTGGTGATGCAACACCAAATGAACTGACTTCGTTAATTCAGTGTGTCGAAATTCCTCCTCCTCCTTTTTCAGCACATAATATAAAATCTACATAATTCCTTATGCCATAAATATTTTTCCTTAATCACATAAGACCTAGAATTTACCTATAAATTTATTCTCCTTATACGAGCATGTTTGTGTATATTTAAAATAATTTCAGTGACACAAACACAACACACCTGCACACACAAAAATATACACAGCCACACATGCCATTAAACTAATCTTGCTTTCAAGAATGAATTAAATTTTGTAGAAAGAAGAAGAGACCTTCTACTTTAACATTCTACTATTACTTTTACTTGAAAAGGATTGATAGGTGAGGTGTATAGGGTTTTCAAACGACTTTCACTCAACAAAACATGCACACCCACACGATGCATTTAAAATGTGTTTTGTGTGAGTCTTCTACGTGTTTGCAATTTTTAAACAAATTTAACCCCTTGAACCAGTGTGTTGGTTATGTTCGGAGAGAATGGACAAAAAAAAAAACAAATTTCCATAAAATTCATTTTCAGGAAATTGAAGCTGCTGTCAGAGCATTAAACCGAAAGTAAAGAACCAACAGAAATTCTTCACAAAAAAAAAAGACAGAATCATATTAATTTATCTGACAAGAAGACGTAGACCGATGTTATCTAGGGTCAGATGACGAAAGAGTTTTCTTCTTGGTGATGTTTTCACAATGTGTGTGTATGTACCTACATGGAAGCACAGGGTGTCTTTAAACTAATAAATTATCCTCACTGAATTAGAAAACTCAGTTTGAGTGCCAGAGACCTATTCATAAATAGAATACCACAGGGCAGTCATTAAGGGCCTGCTCTTTTTGGTTAATTTATAAATGATTTAAAATTTGTGTTGAAGTATCCAAACTGTCACATTTTTGCGGATGATTTTACACTCCACCAACTTTCAACAACTCACTAAAATATTTTACAGGTCGGGTCCTTGAAAGCAGGCTTTTTGAATTATGCTTTGTCTGCATTGTTAAACTAATAAACGAAGATAAAGACTCTTCAGTGAAAATCTCTAATGAAATATTTATTTTATTTCATCATTTTAAAAGACACCCAACACTTTCGTACCTTTTGGACTTAAATGTGTGTTTCTGTTGGGATTAATGGTCCTTAATGAATTATCAGAACTGTCACGTCTTTTGCAAAAAAGCTTAAAGTATTTCCAGACTTCTTAGCTCTTTGGCAAATAAATTGTACAACAGTTTATTGAATCCCTAGGTAGTTTGGAGATAATTTCCCTAAGCACCTAGTTACACAATTTGGATTAGCATTGTTTAATTTATTTTATTATTATTTTTATTTTTCTCTTTTTCAGGACTACGAGCATATGGGACGAGCATTTTGTGAAACACTCTTGGATTACTGCGATGAAAATCCGAACAAAGTAAAGAAATATATGAAAATATTTAAACAAGTGAAACGTGTTAGGAAAAAAGAGAGACGCGAACGAAGAGCACTTAAATTGAAGAAATTAGCAGAACAGGGATGTATAATTGATGCAAAAATTATTACACGATCTGAAAAGAGTGTTTAGGACAAAAAAAATCAAAAAATAATTAACATAATTGCATATCATTTTCTGTAATTTGAAATTTTTTTTCTAAAGAAAAAAAAATATTTAGAAGTAATTTCTTTTAAGAATTTTTACGAAATCACAATATTGCTATTGTCGAGTGAGTATATTTTTGTAATTTCGTGTTGTTTTCGTGAAATTTACATTGTTTCTGTGTAATGTGATTTTGTTTTGTGTTTAAAATGTAAGATTACATATTTTAAAATTAATAACAAGTACTGGCCCAAGGAGGTACAATTGAGGTACACCAACAGTTTGTAATGTGATAACTGTCAAATTCGAAGAAAATCAAAAAGAATTTGTCTCCTCTGACTGAAGATTAATTATATTAATAAATATTAATGCCATCGAACTTAATCTTCCTTGTAAGCCAAAAAGTGTTAAAATATTATAAACTAAAAAACAGGATGTTAGTTTTAGGCAGTGTAGAAATTTATTTTAAAAATAGAAACTTCAATGTCTGACTTTGTTTTGTTTCAAAATAAAAAGAATTCTAACAAGTTTTTTGAGGCGAAATTTCCAGGGAATGTACAAAAGTAACTAAGCTCATGAAAACAAATAAGAATTATATAGATTCACCCTTTTAGAAATACTATTAAAAGTTAATCATGATTTGTCTCTTTAGATTTATTTAAGCTTTACAATTAAGCTTCCAACAGCCACAACTATTAGATCAACTAAATTCTTCCCTAAATTTGTTCTGAATTTTGAGATTTCTAGTTGAAATTAAAGATGCTTTTAAGTGGCAAAAATGATAAGTGGTCGCCGAGTTCGTCGAAAAAATATTCTCCCAGGACATCTTTTTTAGTTATAGCTAGGCTGGGGCATTCACAAAGGAAGTGAGATAAGCCCTCTTCCACCTCTTTTCCCTGACACTCTTTGCAAAAGTCAGATGTGCTAATGCCCATTCAGCTCATGTGGATTCCCATTGAGCTGTGATCCGTAAGGATTCTAACGAAGAAAGGCAATTCATGTCTGCTAAGCTTCAGAAAATACTCTGTTTTTTTTCTTTGATATTTCTGACCAAAGATTCCTTGAAACCCGACGGGTGTCAATTGTTGACCATCTGTAATTTTAAGTCTTGAGGAAACTTTGGTGAATTCTACACTTGTCTTGCTCCAGGGTACAATTTGGCTCGGTTCAGAATCGTCTTTTGGTTTAACGGGAGTACCTGTCTTTTCCGGCTTAACCCCACGGGAGGCCTACCTCCATCGGAGTCAGATTGGGTCCTGACCATTAACCCCGACATAGCCGAAGCCATCGCGGTCGCAAAGCTGTGACATGTTGCAGGCATGAACACGCCTCTTGCTTAGGAGGCGAGGACTATCTAACACCTCTTGAATCCAGGCACGCCTGGAAACCATGTGTCTCCGCATTCGGAATAAGCCACGCCACCATGATACTCCCACTAGGGGGCCTACCTCATAGATAGTCTGAGAAAGAGAGCACGCACGCGACAGCTGCACCTCTCTATCCGAAGATAGAATAGGAGAGCCAGAAGACGTACGCTATAGCCCTCAGACTCCTTGGCACTATCAACCGTGGTGCCAGAATATAGCTTCCGGTCGAGCTTCGCCACCATGAAGGTCACTTACAGATGAAGTTCCTGCAAAACTTCAGGGCTTGTCAACCCCAGATACAGACACCCAGCATATAGTTCGAGGTAGAAACCACAACTAAGAATGTGCACCCCTCTTGTAAGTTGTTACACACTCCTTAGCGGATTCCTACTTTAAGGACACCGTCCAGACTGTTCCTATCCAGTTAGTTCAGTTACTTACGTAACCTATCCACAGGCACCGCGAGGAGGTCGAAAGGAACCGGGAATGACAACTTTGTGCGAGGTAGCAATACCGGCCCACCGATAAATCGATGGACGAGTCCATCAGAACATCAAACCAGCATTACCGCTTCAGCACCCATACACGTTAGAGCCCCAGACAAGCCTTAAACCGTCACCCCCACCTGCTTGGCTCGGTTCAAGTGATGAACCGATTTTGGCCAGTTTCATTTCCATAAACTTCACGGTGTCCCGGGACTCATCGAAGTTTGGCTAAATTTGTTTCGCCGAGCAATCATTATTCACTAAGGCAACGAGCAATCAATTTTGACTTCGTGACAATTGACTAAATGGCTCTGATTGTCGCCTGGCTAGCCTATGAAGATATCAATGTTCTTGTTCGTCAGTTCACATCTGGGAAGATATTTTGCAGACTCACAAACTGTAAGCACTTCCGCTCGCAAAATACAAAAAGATGCCTTAACCTTACCCAGCTTCTGTTTAGTAACCGTCTGTAAAGACCGATATATGATTTGTACTTATGACCCGGTTTTCCATCCATACCTCCTTTTGGAATATTTGTTAGTGCGACTAGTTGAAAATCTATGTACAGTGAAATAAAGTCTATTTGAATGTCTTTTTCAGTGAAGTTTACGATGGTTCTGTGACCACAGTATCCCCTTTTCCAATTTTTACACTCTTTAAGTCGTAGATCACTTTTAACCGCCAACGTGATATGAAAGTTTTTAGAGCTGTGGTTCCAATGGCGCTTGTTGTGCCGATACATGCAAGTGTCTGAATTTCTGACTAGTTCTGTTTTAAGAGGGTTTAAATTAAGTCCGCAGCTACTGGCGCGATTACTGAGCTTGTCAAGGACTGTTTGTAGGAGCTCGCACATAGTGGAGACAAATTTTCCTGATGCCATTGTTACTATATCATCAGCGTACGCCACGACTTTAATGCCACATTTCCCTATTTTAACTTAAATCTGGTTTACGACCAAAAACCAAAGCAGAGGAGATAAGACAGTTCCCGGTGGCGTACCCTTACACGTCCTAACTTTAAGCTTGCTGTCACCCATTTCGGCATTAACAATTCTAGTTTGAAGCATAGAGTCAATCCAGTTTGACACCATCGGGCCGATGCTGACAGAGACTAGGGCTAGTCGTATCGCGCCCTTTTCAACGTTTTTGAAGGCCCCTTCTATATCAAGGAATGCTCCTGGGGTAAATTCTTTAAATTCGATTGATTTCTCAATCGTGCCGATCACTTCATGGAGTGCAGTCTCAACACATTTGACCTTCCTTTATTCATGAGAGAGTACACAATCATTTAGCTTGAGAAGAATGTGCGTTTCTATCAGCCTTTCAAAGATCTTAAGAACAAAGGAAGATATGCTAATTCGTCTAAATTCTTTCGATTCATTGTGAGTGGGCTTGCCAGCTTTCCGAATGAAAACGATATTAACTTCTCTTCAACTATATCGAATATAAGTGATATTTAAGTATCCCATATTAATTTTGACAAGTACTGTCAAAGTTAATTTGCTGGTAATTATGTTTGTGTGATGGAAACAGGAACTTCAAAATGCTCACTTTCCTAAATCTATTTTTTCTTCGGATTAAATCTATTTGTCTATGGGTTAAATCTTTTTGAGTTCGAATTAAATCTCTTCGTGTCTGGGTTAAATCTATTTACATTAGGTTACACTGAATAATTTTTTTAATAAAATATAAAATCTATTTAACCCAAGCACAAATAAATTTAATCCAAACGCATAGATTCTACCCAAATACATATTGATTTAAACTACAAGCAAATCAAATTAAACTATTAGCTAATCAATTTAAACTATTACAATCCAAATTCATTAACCTATCTATTTATGTCTTGGTTAAATCTTTTTGAATTTGAGTTAAATCTATTTGCGTTTAGGTTTAAAATATTTGCTTTTTTGGTTAAATAAATAAGCAAATGGTAGACAAATGTTCTTTGCGCGAATTTCAGCGTAAAATATCTAGGAATAAATATTTAAACAACAAACTAAAAATATAAAATGGACTTTTCAATAAATTATAAATTTTTTTGGAATATTCGTTCTTAAACCGACTGTGGCAATCAATTTAGAGATGTCTTTTAAAGACTTGAGAAAAACAACGACAAATAAAATAAAAGATGCTTTGAATTAATTTTGGCAGAAAGTTAAACCTGTTAAGAAAATCATTACTTTAGAAAATATCGGTCTATAGGATATCCTCTTGGGGATAGTCTGAACAAAAAAAAAAACATAATAACAAATCAGTTTTAAGCTTGCAAGGAAGCCTAAGTTTGATTTCCTATTATAATAAAATCAATATGAAATCCAAATCAAATTAAACTTCAAGAAACCTCAAGGGAATAATAAATTATCAAAGATACTTCAGGGCTAAATACAATTATACTGCAAGAAAAACAAAATGAACAAACACTGCTAATTTCATTCAATTTATTTGTTTTTAAGGAACGCGTTCTTGGTTTGGGTCAAAAGAAAGGAAATTTCTACCTGACGAAGACAAGAGAGAGAATATTAAAAAATGTAACTTTTCTGTTATTTTATTACTTTGTGCTTTTTCAACTGAATTTTATTTCCCTAACTTAAATTAAAAGAAAAAAAATGTTTGTTTCAAACAAAGTTTCAAAGAATGTTTCGAATTTATTTATATCCTGTATAAAAAGGTTAAAGCACAAAGTAAAACCCCACAAGAACGCACAACAGAGTGACTATGAAATAGAAAAAAATGTTTGGTCTCAAAATGTTAAATTAATTTTAGTTTATAAATATTGTAGACACAAAAAAAAACTTACGCCATTAGTTTATGTTCAATATAGTAAAGCCGTTTAATTTAATCGTCAATAGTAAAGTCATTATATGTTTTTTTTTATTCATTTTGTTGTAAATTTTAGTTTTAAATATTTTATAATTTTTAATCTGCATGTAATAAATTATATTTTATTTTAATTATTTTTTTTTCTCTTGATAAAAAAATAAAACTTTTGAAAGACAAATACTTAGAAATGTTTTATTATTTTGTCCTCTTTATAACATTTGAATTTAGTCAGTATTTTTAGAAAGACTGAAAACATTTAGTTAATATATTTTTTATAAAACGGACTTCTAACATAAGAGTTCGAATTTCGAAACTATTTTTTGAAAATTTCTTGGCTGATTCGTGTTTTTAAATTTTTTGTTGGTAAGACAAGAAGTTTTCAGAATATCGTTAAACATTTTGTGCAACAAATTTCACTAGCTAGGTTTAGATAAAAGCTTTTTAAAACATGTCTTAATTTTTTTCGACGTTTTTTTTGGATTATACATAAGTATACAAATTAAAACGGGGCTCTTTTCCCCTAACCATTAGAAGAAAAGTGACTCAACACTTTGAATCTGTTATTTTGGGAATCGAAAAATTAAAAAAATACAAAGCAATAGCAGTAAAGAGGCCTCTCAATGTACGCCAAAATACCAACAGAGCGGGAAGATCTACAGAAACCGCCCTGTTTGAACTCAGTAAACTCAAAAAGTTATAGACACTAAGGAAATAGCTTAAGGTGCTTTCCTAGGCATAGAGGGAGCCTTTTGATAGTACCTCCTATGTCGCAGTAAATACAGCCCTACCAAGGAAGTACATACCAAATACCATACGTTGGATTGTTCAAATGCTGGGCACTAAGACAGCGGAGGCAATAGCAGGACCAAATAAACATAGAATAACAACAAGAGGATGTCCGCAGGGAGGGGTACTATCACCCTTGCTAGCCCAGTAGTGGAAGAACTGCTAGAAATTCTCGCCTCTCAAGGCTGACATTTTTTGACCTGGAACCCAACTTTCCATACCAATGGGACAATCCACAAGCATTTTCAAGGCGGAAGTCAATACTATAGCGGAATGTGCAGATCGAAATCTCGAACGGAATTGCCGAAACTAATACATTGCCATTATGTCAGATAGCCAAGATGCACTCAAAGCACAAAGCTCAATAGCCATCAAGACAAATTTGGAGTTCGAATATGTATTCAGGCTAAACGAACTTGACAAGAACAATAATGTCTCACTTCATTGGGTACATGGACATGTGCGTGTCCAGGGAAATGAGGAGGCAGAATCTCTAGCAAAAATAGACGTAAGAATTCCTCAAATGGGGCCACAGCCTGTGATGTGCTTTTTGCTTTCCAGCCGAGGTTCTGCTCGCCGGTCTTGCCAGGGTCGTCCTGAAGAAAACACGAAACTTCAGAGTAAAAGGTCTTCGAACTTATTACAAAATCTTTATTGAAAATAACTCTTAAATCTATAGCACACAATATTCTGCTACTAATATTTCACTTAATTCTGGTAATTGAATGATTCACGGCATCAACTCTTCCGGGTTCTGGTCTTGCTGCTGTCAGTTGTACTGGTTGCTGATGATTCGGATCTGGCACTTGGTAGCGGGCATTCTGGTTTCTGATAAATCGGCTTCAAGCTAGTCCCACTATTCGGCTGTCGAGCTTATGACTGGATCTAAAGGTACAACGCCCCTGGTGACACTAATCGGCAGGTACAAAACGCCCCTGGTGGCAGTAATCAGCAGGTGCAAATCGCCCCTGGTGGCACTAATCAGCAGGTACTATACGCCCCTGGTGGCACTAGAACAGCTGGCTTTAACGCTCTGGTTGATCAGCAGGTACCGAAGCCCCTGGTGGCAATTAAAACATTAAACTTCAAAAAGAACACCTTACCGCTGGTGGGGGGAAGCCTTACAAAGAAATAGCTGGACCTCACCTACCTAACTTGTCTTTGTACGAAACCCCTTACCACACGGTGGGGGAAGCCTCGCAAAAGCAAGAAAAGCTAACTTGACCAATTCGTCTGTACTACTTGTCTACGACTGGATTTCGAAAGATTTATGCAATCAATTTACTGTGCCGCCCGTGTGTATGATGGAAAGGGTACCTTTTCGTTCACCCAAGTAGGTCCTCATGATGACTTTTCAGTAAAAACTACATGTGAATTATGTAGGTGGTAAACGAAAGATATTAATGTTGTTGATTTTCCTATGACGTCAAGTGTTCATGGTGCTTGTGAATGGAATTTGGCGAAGTACAATTATCGGTATTAATACGAAAGTAATATAGAGTGGGATAGCATGGAACGCTTCGTTACAAGCCCTTACTGCGGAATAGGATAGAACAGGATTAAAAACGGAGTCAAAATGGAAGGATGCCAAAAGATCCAAAAACTGGAAAGAACTCCCAAAACTGAGGCAGGCCAAAATACTTCTTGGAAACTATAACTAAGATCGTTTCATGAACTGTATCAGCTTAAGTAGGAACAATCTACGAATAGGAACGAAGACACTTAAGTATTTTTGGCCTAGAAAATAGCCCCAAATGCAGATTCCGCAATACTTAATGACGAAACGCCAGAACACATACTAGGCGGATGCGAAGCACTTATGCCTCAAAGAAACATCAAAGAAACAAATATCTGAGACACTACCAGGTAGAAGAGAGTGATTTATCCTCATCAAAAAGATGAACTTGGAGGAAAAGTTGTAGGCTTAGCATCTCATCTAGCTCTAGATGGGGGACACAATAGATCTTTAGGTCGCAGTGCAAACCGTTCTCAATATTCATTCATCATTAGTTGGCTCCTTGGCAAGAAATTTTCAAAAAAAAAGTTCGAAATTGTGAACCGGGCATGGAAACCCCCTTTAATTTGTATATGAATATAAAATCATTAAATCATTTCTTTGTTTGAATGAACATTTTCGTAAAACTAAAATAAATGTATTGTTTCGCAGTCTTATGAAAATATTGATAGAATTTTAGTATAAATTTTATGTTTCATTTCAAGAGATATTTAACATTAGCGGAATTTACGATCTTATGATAAGAGGTCTTACAAAAGTTCAAAAACATCAATTTCTCCTGCAATAATACAACATAAGATTCATAAGTTTACAACATTTTACATCAGTTAATATGTAGTTCAATATTTCATAAAACTAATACGATGTTTCAAATTTTCATCAAACCCGAGACATAAGATCGTAAATACCCCTATTGAAAATTAACTTCATAATGTGTGTTTCACAATTGTAAATAATATCAAAATTCTTTCCTTTCCTTTCATTCATTACCTGTCATCTTGAAAACCCAACAGGAACGTCTTAGACTGAAAATAATTGAAAGACTGTTAAAGGAAGGATCAAGTGCTGATGAGCCCCTTAACATACCATTGTCCGATTATTCGAGGTATCATTTCATTTAACTTAACAATTTCTTTCTCTATCCGTTTCTGACACTTGTGCACACTTCTTCTGTGTAAATAACACACTTTCTTACACCAATTTTCTAAACTAATAATTCATTTAAATGTTTTTAAAAAATGTATGTTCATCATGTATGTATGTCTATAAGAAAAACTTTGTATTTTCTAAACAAACAAAAATACCCAGCGATGAAGGCGATACAAGTTCAAGTTCGGACAACGAAGGTAAAGCTGATCGATTTTCCGATTTAGAAGGACCCTGTTGTCAGCCATTAAAAGCACCACCCTGCTCGCCCGAATATAATGTTGTTCAACGAAGAAAGGTAAACTAAAATTTAATTTTTCCAAAAACAAATACTCTTCTCACAGTAAAAAACCTGAATGCACGTTTGATATTTCTTTTTAGAATAAATTAAGACTTGCCAGAAGAATCATGAAGGTTTTGGATGGAATTTATTTTAGGCCTAAAAATAGGAAGCGAAGATTGAGACAAGCTAGGTTTTCTATAAAGGATAAGATTGAAATTGATAGAAGTTTTAGCAAAATCAAGAAAAGACCAAAAGTCAGTAGGAAAATGAGAATATTTTTGAAGAAACAAAACGTTATAATCTATCGAAAGGTATCTATCTATTTCTTTTGGTTTAAATCTTAAAATTTTCTTAGTTCTGACGATTAAAATAATGTTTTTTCAATCACTGGTATTAAGAATATACGATCGTTTTCGGCAATTTCGTTAGCAAATTTCGATAAAAAAAAAGAAATATTTATTCGATTTAAAGAAAATGTTTTGTTTGAAAATTCACTATTTCGAAAACAGGTAGATTTTCAATAATAATCAATCACCCAACATTCGTACGTTAAACGAATGCAAGATCGGACGAGGCATCGCCTAGGTCCGTTGAAGTGTTCAGTTGATTCCTCGCCGTGCACAAGAATTCGGCCTTTCGCAGACTTCAACTTGGCGAATTCTGCGCCGTGACTGAGATTACACCCGTACAAAATCCACCTGACCCAGGAGCTCACAGGTTATCACCATAGACAACACCGTTTTTTTCGCTAACTGGGCCTCGGATCGTTTGAAAGAGGACCCTAATTTTGGCCGAAAAATCTTTAACAGCGGGGGGCATTTTTGGATGAATGGCTGTGTTAACAAGCAAAATTCGTGTATATGGGACGACACCAATCTACACGAAGATCGCCAGCTGAAAATGAATGCATTCCCAAAAAGTTACCGCTTGGTGTGGATTTTAAGCCCGCAGCATCATTGGTCCGTAATTTTTCGAAAACGACGTTGATGAGGCGGTCACCACTCACCATCAATAGCGAGCGCTACAGAAAGATGATAAAACCAATTTATTATGGTCCAAATATGAACCTAGACGACATGTGGTTCCAGCAGGACGGCGGCGGCTCTACGTGCCACACAGCGGATGCCACTATTGGCATTCTGCATGAACCGAATTGGCACCGTTAGGCTTTTTTATGTGGGGTTCCCTGAAGTCACAGGCTTATCCGAATAAACCACAATCGACCGATGCCATTAAGACAAACCTAATACAGGCCATCGTTCAAATTCAGGCTTTCCTAAAAATAGTATTACTGCTGGTTTGATGGTTTATCTAACCGAAAAGTGGAACAGATCTTTACATTGTTTTGGAGAAAGTAAGATTATTGCGCTTGATATTTCTTAAGCATTTGATAAAGTTTGGCACCAGGCTCTCTTATCGAAAATGCGTGCATTTGGCATCAACGAAACCCTTATTCTTTTAGATCGTTCAATACATGTTGTATTGGATGGTTTTTAGTCTGATCTTCACAAAATAAATGCTGGTGTTCCGCAGGGCTCCGTTTTGTCTCCGACTAGCTTCCTCATTTTTAAAAATGATCTCTTGTCTGAAACTTCTAATCCAATTCATTGTTTTGCCGACGACTCTACTCTCAGCTTTTCATACGCGTTCCCAAATTCACGTCCATCTCCTTCGGAAGTGAATTTGCAACGGTATCGTATGATAAGTTCATTAAACTCCGATCTTTACAGAATTGTTAAATGGGGTATAAAAAACCGTGTGGAGTTTAATGCTTCGAAAACTCAATGCTGTCTATTGTCGTTAAAGCAAAATATACCCCCTATGCTATTGTCCTTAAATGGCACTTGCATCGAAGAAACTGAAAAGCTCTCAGTACTCGGTATGTGTGTTAACGACGAATGATCACATTCTCGAGACCGCTAAAAATGCTGCTAAATGCTTAGGATTTATACAATTTATAAGGCGTTTATACGTCCAAAACTCGAGTATAACTTACACCTTTGGGCAGGTGCAGCACAATCTTCTCTCCATTTATTGGATAGAATTCAGAACAGAGCGTTAGAACTGATTGGAAACAGAGCTATCATGGATTCATTCCCATCTCTTGAACACCGTCGGAATGTTTCATGTATTTCCCTGTTTTATCGCTTCTTTCACAAGCAATGCTCACTCGAAGTAGCCAGTTGCATTCCTCCCCTTTATCAATTCACCCGTGATACCCGCTTCGGTAGGAATGCTCATCTGTTCACCCTTGAGCCAAAGTTTGGTCGTACCATCATCCAATATAGAGTTTCGTTTTTTAGTCGCACAACACGATTATGGAATAACTTACCCGGCACAGATTTCCTCGCCATTTCAATTTGTAAACATTCAAAACCAATGATCATCGTCACCTCTTTTCTCTGCCTTCTTAATTTCCCCATCGCCCGTGCTGTGTTTAACATTATAAGGGTCTCTTCAAATACCCTTTAGTGCGAGTGAATTATAAAAAAAAAAAAAATCCCTAAAACTTGCTTTAAATTTGACAATTTTCGAAAATACTCCCTCATTTCAGTCAAATGAGCGACATGTTAATGACATCAAACGTTCTTACTTTTACATTTCTATATCTGACATATCAATCAGCTCCCGTCTTCTGTCTTCTTCTAAGTATTTCCGATTACCGCCTCCTACTGGTTGAACAAAATTCTACTCGTATATACCTATACACATCCCCCTGACAACGAGTTCAATTTTAATTGTCCGCTCAAACAATTTCTCATCTCAAAAGATTCACTGTCATCCAATCTGACAGATTTGAAAAACCCCAAAATGAATTTCAGCTGTCATTGTTGGACGAGAGTTGAGAGTAAAGGATGCCACACAGGATTCCCCCAATAAACCACTGAACCGATACCAAAACAACAAACAAAAAAAGAACCATTTCCTATGTTGTTGAGGATATTTTCTTCTATCGCACCCTCTCTCTCTCTCCCTCTCGCTGTCTTCAATTTCCCTTTTTCTATTGGGTTATTTTCATTTTTTCGATTTTGGCAATGAAAATACTCTTGTTCGAAACATTGACAGTGATTTCGTTCGCTTGACTGTCACAAATTGTCCTTGTTTTTCGTGTGCGATTGTTTTTTTTTTTTTTTTTGTTTTTTCTTCTTTTACTTTGGTTTTCTTTGGACCATTATTTGTTGTTGTTCTTTTCATCAGTTTGTTTTTTTATTTTTTTTAGTGGTGTTGGTGAAACAACTAAAAAAAAACCCAACATGAACATCAACTATTTGTCGAGAATTTTTATTGGATTTCTATTTTATTTGTGTAGATTTCAGTAAACTATAAATGTTTTTACCTTGTGGAGGTGGTTTAATGTTTTCTTTTTTATGTTTTCTTTTTGCGATAACTACAAGAGTGCCACTCTAACTCATGTAGTAAGCTTTCAGGCAGCAGGGGTGTGAAAAAAGGGTTTTTTCGAGGTGTTTTAGAATCAATTGTTTTAAATTGTTCTTGTGTGGTGTTTTTAATGTAAGCACAACAACGATGAGATGAGTGTTGTTTTTTTTTTATCTATTAGGGCTTGCCTCTGGTCCTGGTTCACTTGCCTCTATAGAAACAAGTAGATTCGCATAGACAGAAAGGATTGGACGTGTAAATTGGGTCGAAAAAGCAGTTTTCTGGAAACTATTTAAAATCAAAATAAATTAAAAATACGAAAACAATAAAAACACGACAATAGCTTGTACAGCTTGAGTAGGCCAATTTTACTTAGCACATGAACATGAATGGACCGGAATATGTGAAACAAGTCTCCCAAATTACTATTTTGAAACTGGAATCAAATCTTATGAACAAATCTTCTTTCTCGATGTCGTTGGCGCCGCTTGTAGAAGCTCTGCAGGAATGCCAACAAGTCCTACTGCTTTGTTGGTCTTCAGTGCTTTGATTGCTTTTCGGATCTCATCTCTACTGGAGGTGCAGAGCAGATTCGGAAATTTGTTGTTCCTGTCAGGTCAGCAGGTATCAGTTGCGCATTGCAGTCGGTATCTCGGTTTAATACCGACGCAAAATGGTCCTTCCACCTTCTCAGCTGATCCTCATCCGAACTAAGTAGCGAGCCGTCTGAGTCTTACGAGGTGTTGTTTGGGACTGCGAGCACCAACCAGTTCCTTTGTAATGCTGTAGACGGTTCTACTGTTGCATCTGTTAGCAGCATCTTCTGCTTGTTGGGCCAAAGCGTTGATGTGATTACGCTTGTCACGTCTTACACTGCGGTGAACCTCTCTCTTTCTCATGCAGTACAGGCATTCTAGCTCTCTTTTTTCTACTCCAGTTGCAGCTGCAATACGGGCCTTAAATTTTTACCGTTCGCCAATCCGTATCCAGGTTTCTTCAGAAAGCCAAGTGTTATTGTTTCCCCTCGCTCGGCCGACTATTCTTTCAGCACCTGATATAAGAACATTTTTCACAGCATTCCAGTGGTTTTCAATGGATTCATGTTTAGTGCTGTTGATTGTCATTATTCCGTGTGGTGGTCTCTCAGTTGTTGGCGTGTTGAGAGATCCTTTAGTCTCTCGACATTGAACCTGGGTAAGCAGGTTATGCAGTTGGATCTCCGAGCTGCAGCTGTACGAAGTCTTACAGTAGCTACCATAAGGTGGTGGTCTTGAGCAAGTCCCATATCGGACCCTCTTTTATTTCGAACATCCAGGAGACTGCTTCTAAAGCGCCGGCTAATCGCGAAGTGATCAATTTGATTCGAAGATGCTTGCCTGTCCGTCGACACCTAACTTATTTTGTGGCACGTCTTGTGCTCAAATATGGTGCTGCTAATGACGAGTCCGTTAGTATTGCAGAAGTCAATGAACCGCTGCCCGTTATCATTGCAATTCCCAACTCCACAGTTGCTCTTAGTGTTATTAGAGAAAAGTGTTCATAAGCATAAAATTCATTTTTGAAACACTTTTTAAAGCAAGGGAAAAAACAGAATACCATTGATTTCTTAAGCATATATTATAATTATAAATCGTTGAAGCTGTTTCTTGAAAAAAATAAGCTTTTATATTCAAAATGTTTAAAACATTTTTAAGAAAAAAATTAGCTACACCAAATTTAATTTTTTATTTTTGTTCGAATTAAATTAAAATTTCAAAAAAATAAAATGCACGACTGAATCGCACGAACTTGCTTTTATGTAAAAGTACTTTGGAATTTAAGATACATTTTATAAATATAAAACATGGATTTAATGAGATAATAATGTTCAAATGCATAAAATTCCCGTCTTATTTCTAGAAAAGTATGAATTTATGCAAACAAACTTTTCGTTTAATTATTAAATACATTTTTTATATAAGAAATTTCTTTCAATTTTTTTAAGACAAAAATATGGGATGCGAATTTTAAGTATTTACTAATATTGAAAATAATTTCAAAAAATAATCGTTCATAGGTTTTGAAGATATTGATTTTTCAAAAAAAAAATCAAAAAATAATCGTTCATAGGTTTTGAAGATATTGATTTTTCAAAAAAAAATTATTTTTTCGAATATTTTTATAAACAATATTATTTAAAACTTAAGGAGAATCCTGCTGAAAATTTTTGGTTAAAATCCTTAGAGCCATTAATGAGAAAGTCAAAAATCAAAAAAAAAAACGGTTCTATGACAGGTACCCCTAATAACATTTCCCCCCAAATTTTTTTTGACCAAAATATAGTCTGTGTCCATAATATCACACTTAATTTTACTTAATTAATTACGGGTGTATGGGGGGTACCGTTAGTTTTGGAGCTAAAAAAAAATTTAAATTTCTCCTCTAGGGAATCACCGAAGACCCTTAAGTACCGAGTTTGAAGAAAATACCTCCAGTAGTTTAGGCTGTAGTTCGAGGTACAGACATACAGACAGACAGACGCAATTGCCGGACCCACTTTTTTCGTCTTCGCTATCATCGTAATGTCAACTTTGATCAAAATCTCGAGTTCGATTTTTTTTCCAAATGCAGAACTTGCCCTATAGTACCTATATCGCGATTTTCGAAATCCGTTTTTTAACATTCGGATGGTGGGCACCCTTAGTTTTGAATAAAATAATTTTTTTTGTTTTCACAACTTGTAGTTTTAAGAAAATTGAGCATAGGGGGTGCTTAAGCATAAGAAAAATGATCAAAATCGGTTTTATCGTTGTACCGGTTCTAGAGAGGGGGGAGCGTACCATTAATAATCATTTTTCTGAATTTTTTTAACCATTGCCTAGCTTTAACTAAATAAAAATGTGAATTAAAAAAAAAAAAAAACTGTCAAACAGTTCGAACTTCGAAAAAATTTTCATGGCAGGAACCGTTATTTTTGGTCTAAAACAAGAAAGAAAAAATCGTTATATCTATCAAGTTTAAACAAAATCGACCGAGCCGTTTAGGCTGCAGTTAACAGACAGGCAAACAGAATTACGAAACCCACTTTGTTTTTGTGTTCTATATCATCGTAATGTCAACAAGTAAAAACGGGAAAGAAGTAAAGGACTTTAAATAATTTAGTTTGGGTAAACCCAAATTGTTTTAAGTCTTTTTGAAGGAATTGAAAATTAAAAAAACTACATTTTTTCTTAATAATCGGTCTTTTTGGGTATTTATGATTTTTCAACCATTTTTGGTCAAAAACCTAAAATTCAAGAAATTGTCTTATACAAAAACAACTGAAATAGCAAAACCGATCAGTTCTATTACAGTCAACAACAAAAGCATCAAATTCTCCAAGAGATTTACAATTTACCCTCCCCAATCCCTACACTGCAACAGCAAAATCCAACAGGGTAAACCTTACGCTTCTGCTTTTTATGCTTTGAGTATATATGTATAAGTATAAGTAAGTAAAAGTAAAAGAATTCATTTTTTAGCAATTTGAGTTTGTTACATTTACATATTATTTTTGAATTTTTAAGCTATGGCTTTGCCGTCAGCTCGAATGGCAACATTAAATTTAAAACGATTAAATTGTATTGTTTTTACTTTAATTTAGTAACTATAGTTTTAAAAAAAAAAAAAAAAAAAAAACAAATAAATAAAAACGCTAGTTATGTATATTCAGTTATAAGCAGCTTTCTAAATGTGTAGGTTTCATTCAGGAAAGGGGCAAGTTCTTTCCAATTAGGTCCATTTAATATAAGTTTCGTCTCTTCCATAGTAAATAAAGGCTTTCCGAAGTTCCATAGTCTGTATTGCTTCAAGATTGGACATATACTTAATAGATGGAAACAGTCCTCTTTGGCTTTTATGTTGCATAGAGTACAAAACTGATTAAAACTTCCATTGTAAGGACTTCCGTTGAGACCTAACAGTTCACATCTCACTTTGAATATCAAGGAAATTTCTTTGCAGCTAAATGAGTTTATAAAATAATTTTTATCACAGAGATTATACTCCAATTCACTGTATAGTATTCTGCTTTGCGTTTTGCGACTGACAGGCTTCCTCGATCATGAGATTTCGCACTGAGTCTTCTTGCTTCTGTATAATTTTATAGAGTTGGTCTTTTAACAGTTGAAGTTTGTTTGGGTCGAAATTAACTTCTTCTCCATAAACATTACTGAAATTTTGCCACTTCTCCATCCACCAATCTTTATTCCTTACTTCGTAAAAAAGCAGTTTTTTGCTCAACCGAGTGTCCGGATATCCCAAAACTTTAATGATAAAGTCGGCTTGAAGTTTAAGTGTGTACGTAAATAGTTTTGGTAGGCCTGTTTCCAAGTATATTGCGTAATTCGAAGTTTTGATCGGGAGATAAAATAGTTGTTTAATAAAGTTTCTTTGTAGTTTTTCAATTTCTTCATACTCTTTTATACCCCAAACCTGAGCAGCATAGCAAAGTGAAGATTTCACAACCGCATCAAAGATTTTGTATTTTACAGAGAGATTTATGTGAGGGTTTAAAAATAATTTGCTCCATGTTAAATTGATGAGACTATATGTATAATATAAAGGGGTCGTTCCTATCCTTAATGCATTGTAGTACTTGCAGTTGTGATAGGGGTCGCTGTTTTACTTTCTCTAAGTTAAGGATACAGCTGTCTGCTGTCAATTTATATATGTTTAGTAATAATTAGCTTGGAAACATTTTAGTATTTATTTGCTTGTTTAATGATACAAAAATATTGAAATAATTGTTTTTTGTTAATTTTTATGTTATTCTTTTGTTCTGTCTTTCCGCGAGGCAATCAATCCTGCCAATATTATCGGTTCAATCACCCAGTGGATTTTGTAAAGAACGCAGTGAATTGCGGACATTGTGAATTCCTCGACCCAAGATCTATTGTCGATAATCATTGCGGATAAAGATTATCAAAAGAAAAAAGATGTGATCTTATAACATGACGAGACATTTGATGTGATGGGTTATAGAGGGAGAAAACAAAAATAGACATCGACCAAACAGTTTCTAAAAACACCCAAGCACTAAGAACACCCATGCAATGAACACAATCGATCATTTGTTTATAAATCCTCACATTTCGTTTTACATTTTTTGGAACACTGCAAAAGAAATAAATTAAACAACCTATATACATATATGTACGAGTATGTAATGCCTGTGAATTTCAATATTTCATTTCTCAAACTCACCTAAACACTGTGATGAGTTCGCCACTTTGTCTACCACAAATTTAGCACACTCGACATATTCACAAATTGTATTTGTTTATATATTATTATTATTTTATCTGTGCATTTAAGTCTATTCACATTTACTTTAATTTGCATTTACATCTTCACCCCTAAAAACTTTTTTTTGGTTTCCGCTGTCAAATTACTTTGTCTTACACAATTGTGAGTAGCGACCCCTATGATAGTCACGCATTTGGAATAGAAACCAGCCCTCCATATTATATAATATACTCAAAGTTTTTATTGCACCCCAAATGTCATTCACAGCTGTTATTCGTTTGTGAGATTTTGTGTACTTGCTGCAATATTCATAAAGATTAGGACGTAAGTCCACGATCTAATCGAACAAAAAAACTATCAATACTTTGACATATTACATCAGATAGCGAACACTCCTAATATTTAAATCATTTCATTTTTCTTGAACTTTTTAATAATAATGTGCAGTCACTATTCTACTTACTCGTATATCCAACCACTGCATTAGTTGAATTCAAAATGTCATTATGGCTTATGATACAATGCTCCTTAAGTCTTATCGAAAACCTCAAGGCTCTTTAAACAAAACGTGGCTAATGTCTATTGACGTCTACCATTGGGAACGCCGGAAGTAGCAAATTATCAATACTACTGGCCCCGTTTTCTCCCCCAAGATCTTTTCACTCTCTTTTTTTTCAATGTCAGCCGCGAGTGAATAACCAACCTTAATCGATAATTTCCCAAAAGATCACCAATCTATTTTATCCAATTAAAAAAAAAAGAAAATTCAAAGACTAATACTCTCATGTCGCGTTGTCTTCTCTATTAAAACAAACTCAACACATGGCGTCAGTTGCTAATTACCTCAGCGAAAATCACATGTTTTTTTTTCGCTAAGTAGGTACTTCATTCATTGACGAATTTTTCACGAGAACAACAGACGCAACAACAAAAAGTGTAACAATTCGAAAAATTCTAACAACTCATGAAATGTTTTCCGCCTTCTTTTGATGTCAAGCACATGTAGTGCAGAGACGAATCAATTGAGGCCAAATTTAGTGCTCCCTTAAACAGATACTAGATTCACCCTGACATTGGCCATGAAAATCTATTAAACATTTCGAAATGTTTCTTAAAAGAATTTGAACTTGTCAAGTTGATGAAGCTAAAAAATTTGGTCCGTAACATTTAGAAATAGAAATGCAATTATGCATAATAATTATTTTACAAAAAGAACACGACCAGATTCCTTCGAGCCGGATTTGAACCAGCGACCTATGGATGTCTACGATTAATGCTCCTCTACAGTCCACCGCTCTACCAACTGAGCTATCGAAGGTGTTGCAGAAATTGCTCCAAATACCCTACACGAAACACAAGTAGCTTTTGAAGCTTTTTGGTTTCAAAGAAAAAACTTTACAGCAAAGCTTAATATTTGTGGTCAACTTTAAGAGCTTTTTGCGTATGGGGAAATTGTGTTTGAGCTTGTGAGAATTTGAGCGAGCTTTTCATGTGTACAAATTGACAAGGTATCCCCAACACCTTCGATAGCTCAGTTGGTAGAGCGGTGGACTGTAGAGGAGCACAAATCATAGACATCCATAGGTCGCTGGTTCAAATCCGGCTCGAAGGAAACGATGACAGCCTTTTTTTATATAGATTTCATCCATCCCTATGGATGGCATAATTTTTGACCATCTTAAATTTAATTCAAGTTTCGCATAGCTCCAAAGCAACTATATCAGAATCTCAAATGTTTTTAAGGTGCAGTTTAGCAATTTATTGTTTATGCTGGGGCCCTAGCACGTAACTTGATACGATCGAGTTAGGTCGATACAATCGAGAACAGGCAGTTCTTTCTAATGATCAGCCGAATGTTTTGATTCGATTGAATCAAATAAGGAACTCCCTATACTCGATTACATCGACTAGACTCAAATGTATCAAGTTACTTGCCGGCAACCCTGAACTTGAATTTTAGGTTAATCAAAATAGTTATTCCAAATTTAAATTTTAAAAAACCTTCAGGATTCCTACTGATTCATGTTAACCTGTGATGCGAAGTTCGAAAATATTTAGAGCTGCAGTTAAATTTAATAATAAAATATTTTCTTTTTTCGCACATATGTATGTACTTGTTTAGTATCTTATTCTACTTTCCACACTAAAATCGTGCGCTTATTCCAGCGGCTCGGATAGCGATGGTACCACAAAATCACGCTTCATGATAATACTATAAGTTATATACAGGGTGTCCCCTAATTCGTGCATAATATTTTAGAGCGTGGTTCTTGGGTATATTCTTATTCTACTTTCCACACTAAAATCGTGCGCTTATTCCAGCGGCTCGGATAGCGATGGTACCACAAAATCACGCTTCATGATAATACTATAAGTTATATACAGGGTGTCCCCTAATTCGTGCATAATATTTTAGAGCGTGGTTCTTGGGTATATTCTAAGAAAAAATCGTTCAACAGTAAGGGCCTATCTCAAATTTTTATATCATAATTATATCGGGGATTTAACAAAAAAAAAAAAGCCTGTTTTGGGGTACCCTGACCCATGTTAACGGTAATTGCGCTGTTAGTATTAATGATAGAAACTGCATTTGAAGCTTTATTTTTAGAAGAAATACCAGTCTTTGTAATTTCGTCCAAACAAATATGATATCCTATCTCGGTATTGAGATATCCAGTTTCTAGCATGATCCTTTTTTCTGTACATGCAATTTTTTTGACTTTAGGCTCAATTTTCTCCAGAAAATGCGTAGTAAAAATATCGTTTCAGTATTTTTTTTTTTGAATGCACGAAACAATAATAAAAATAAAGCTCAACGACAAGTTTGCGGAAAAACCCATAGATTTTATGATACTTGGGAAAACCTGACATATGTATGTAAAATTCAAAAAAAGTGCTTTTTGCTTTTTTGTTTTTTTGTTTTTTTGTTTTTTTTTTGTAAAAAAAGGGGTTTTTCTGATTTTGGACACGTTGACAATAAGAGTGGTTTCCCAAGAATTTTTCCTGTGAAAACCCTCAATTCCTTAAAAGTTCTCAAAAAGAATAAAGTTTGGGCTATGAAGGCCTCTTTGAAAAACCTACTTTACAAAAATGGTATAAAAGATTAGAAAACTAAATTAATTCATCAAATTAATTTGTAACGCTAAGGCTAGGCGCGAACATTCAATTTTAAGTTGCGCAACTGTTTGGTTCGAGCAACTTAAAAGTTTGTGTTTTGACACAAACTAAACGATTGCCTAAAATGAGTTCGCTATTTTGTGTAACATATAAATATATGCACCTGCGCGGACATTCAACCAAATAGTTCATCTTTTTTCTATAAGCAACCAAACAGTTGTGCAACTAAAAATTGAATGTGCGCGCCTAGCCTAAGACAACGGTTGAATAAAAACGCTGTTGGAAATGTCAAAATTTACAAGAATACGCCGACATTAATTTTTTAGTTGATGGGCGGTTCAATTGAATTTCAACTAGACCGCGAAAAAGATACCAGGAACTTTATCCAAACCGACGACTTCCTAGCTTACTAGTATTGAGAAATACATGTCGTATTTTCAAATACACGACCTATAGGATAGGCGTTATTGGAAACAAATTAATCGGCTCTTCAAACTCCCCTCAAGCTGAATTCTACTAACTATCTTAAGTTTTTGTGCATTTATTTATAAGAACTATTGGAGGAATTTGCACTTATGCAACTAGCTTCATCATATTTGCAACCGGATCGCGCTCTAACCCACTATAGGCAAGAGGTTAAGAATTGGTTAGATGAACAGTAAGGTAATCGTCGAATAGGAAGAACTGAACCGGTTCACTGGCCTGCAAGAATTTCTTACCTTACAGTATTGGATTTATTTTTATTGGGAAGAATAAAAGAACTTATTTATTCAACCAAAACAGAAAATTAAGGTAAATAAGAAGACCATATCATCGAAGAGTCATCAAAAGTGAAGCAACAGCTATCATGAGTAAATATTCGCAGTGAAATCCAAAAACGGGCTCTAGAATGCATACAAAACCAAGGAGGATACTTTGAACGCATGTTATAACTATTTTAGTACACACATAAAACAAAAAATATCTAAACCCACACAAAATAATTTTTTATTAAAAGAGCTTTTGGAGCTTAAAGCAAAAGAAAACATCTTTTTTTAAATTTGACATGTCTCAGTTTTTCTCAAGTATCATAAAATCTATGGGTTTTTCCGCAAACTTGTCACTGAGTTTTTTTTATTATAGTTACGTTTACTCAAAAGCTGGTATTTCTTCTAAAAATAAAGGCCTAAATGAAGTTTCTATCATTAGTACTAATGGCGCAATTACGGTTAACATGGGTCAGGGTACACCAAAATAGGCCTTTTCTTAAATCTTCTTTTCTTAATTCTTCACAAATTATAGAATTTTATCAGCCACTAGAGCCCCGAAGGTCTTAAAAGACTTGTTGAAGTTTAAAAAGAAGAGACGTCTTTATTTCTCGATGGCTTAAATAAGAATGATTTCAAAAGTGCATATAATTGATCATTAGCTTCTGCTTGTCATTGTCATAATTCTGAACATACATATTTACCAGTTAACATTTACTCAGAGAGAACAATCAATTGTTATATAAATGAAATTTTAAATATCATAAACTGCAATAATTTTCTTGTAGTTGAGTTTTTCGTTAAGTGACAATAAGTCAATGAATTGTTTATACAATGCAAATTTTAATAATTCATGAGATTTTATTTAAAAATTTATACACCCATGTTCTGTATTCAGAGTGAAAGTGAATTGAAGCCGAATTTTAATTTCACTTTAAATGAAACAGCATGCTCTGCATTCCGAGTGGATTCTATTCATTCCGAATTTATTTTCGAAATGTCAAAATCAGCTGAAAGAGAATTTGCATCATTTATTTAAACATTGAGCGCATTCACTAATCTAGTCACTACGTATACGTAGTCAACTCGTTCTGATTGGGTAAAGACAACTAAAAATTGAGTTGAAATTTCCCATCCGACGTATTGTAAAAATTTCTGTTTCAAAGCTAGTGGATAATGATTTTGACATTGTGATTGTGAATCTTCTGTTCGTTGAAAATTCAAATTTTATTTTTTCTTATTTTATATGTTTACATCTGTCATTAATATGACAGTTTAGGATTGAATAGCTTTGTAATGCATTTTGCATTTACAAAGCTAGTTGAATTTTGACTACGAAGTGACTACATTAGTGTTTCTTGGCAAAACGAAAATAAATTCACTATTATTATTAATAAGTGGTAGAAGGGATGAAAATCAAGGATAGAGAGTTGGTAGAAAAGTTTTACGTGGTAAAGCCAAAAGTTTAAATCTTCCAGAAGCACCGTTAGTTGAAATGGGGAATAAATTAAGACGGACATATTGCAATTGTTTGTAGTGTCAAAAGATGCTTCATACTAAACGAAGAAGCATTTGTTTACATTTTGGAAATTAAATCCCTTAGTAAAACCGACTTTAATTCCCTTAACACATAAACTTCTTCCTTAACTTATTTCATTAATTGCAACACAACTTTTTCTTGTCGTGAATTCGTGTATTTTCCTCCAAACAACAATTTATTTTAATAAAATCAAGGACAAATTTCAAAGCTTCGTTTACATGTTTGTCAATTGTCGCGCAAATGTAAAGTTTCACCAAACAAAACTAAGTGAATACCGTAAAACGCTATGTATTCGTAATGTAGAACACGAATGTTCATCTCCGAAAACTCAATTCACAATTTTTATTTCGGGTGGAATTCAGAACACCATCATTTCACATTCGGAATGAACAAATCACAAAAGTCATTTTATGCGGAATGCAGAACTTCAAAACTCACTTTTTTTTCCTCGAATTCACATTAAGTGAAATGCAGAACATGGGTGATAATAATGAAAATGTAAATATATAATTGATGTTTATTTAATTTAATGTATGATTGGGAAATAATTAAAAGAAATAATGTTTAGTGAAAGACCATAAAAAGGTTATTAGGTGATATGGACTCGTTACAATATAAAAATTGGAGATAGGCTCATACTGTAGAACAATTTTTGTCTTAGAATATACCCAAGAACCACGCCCTAAAATATTATGCACGAATTAAGGGACACTCTGTATAAAAAAAAAACATTGTTTTAAGAAAGAAATTCTTTAGCTTTTTGAAGTTTCTTATATCCGTTATCAACTGTAATATTATTATTTTGAATTCTTCATTTTGATCAAGACTCGAGATATTTACATAATAAGAAATAACATCAGCATGGCAACAAATATTTGCCGTCTGCCTAAAACTGTATTCAACTGTATTCATAACAAAAAAAACGACATTTCAAAATTTGTATGTTTAAAGTGTGCGCATTTCAAAACCAGAATCGTTATCACATGTGAAACCAACGTTTTCAGAAGCGTTCGGAATGCTTCCGGATGCCCATGCGAAAACGCTACTGCTGAGGGATATTCCTCGAAAATACGATAAGAACAACATCAATTTAACATCTGCATTTGACGTTTCACAAATGCAACGAAACAAAAACTTCAGTTCAAGAAATGTATTGCAACTTGTACGTTTGATATTCCGGAATGTTCTTCCAAACAAAAAAAAATTATTTTTTGTATTGAAGAACATTACTCTAGAAGGTTTATGCTTTAGGTCGAGGTAGACAGGCCAAATTCAATTGGACGTCAATTTCAATTTTCAAGTTACATATTAATAAAGGTGCACAATAAGACATAGTCTTTTAGAATACTTAAAGCTAATACAAGTTAGATCTGATAGATTGATGTTACAAATGAGTGATATAAAGGAAAAGTGATAAGATAATAATGAGATAATAATTACAAATAGTAAATATAATATAATAATACAAGCAAAAAATAGAATAGAAAAATAGGTAGATTGCGCGAAGCGAAGCTTATCAAATAAATATGACGGTGCTTTTCTTTGAATTATTTTATGCATAGACATGCAACATCTAGAATCAAGAAATTGCATAAGCGAGCATCCTAGGACATGTTGATGATATTGAGAAACATGGTTAAACCTTCACAAGCCATAAACA
Source organism: Philhelius festivus (assembly GCA_963931855.1). NCBI lineage: Eukaryota > Metazoa > Arthropoda > Insecta > Diptera > Syrphidae > Philhelius > Philhelius festivus. The sequence goes on along the minus strand of OZ007556.1, from coordinate 28,936,700 downwards.
TACCTAACCATATCATTAAAAGCAACTACTAGTTTTTGCATTGAGTGCGAATCAGGCTTACAGTACACTACTGCAGCATAATCAATGACAGCTTAGTATCTATAGGAGGAGAAATGGGTTTAATTTTCGGAGACCACCATTCGGCCGTCTTCCAGATTTGTATAATGACCTCATACTAGCCTTAGAGAGGTCGATTCATGTTAATATTGAAAACTTGTTCATCGCAATTAAGAAAAGGCAAAGTATTGCTTATTTAAGTAAAACTTCTTTATTTAACGATATGTCATTTTTGATTAGTATAAAGTTCGATTTTTGAATGAATCCAAAAGTTACCCAGTAGTGAGTATAGTAAGTAATCGCAAGAAAATAATCTCATTTGGTCAAAATACATTTTCGATAGTCGTTTCCTCTGTGCGTAAAATTTACTCAGTTTCAACAGGGAAGCCCAATTAGTCACAACAGCTCCATTTATAGTATATAAAATATTTAATAGCAGAAAACGACTTATTTCTTTGGCCTACTTATGCCTCAAAGATTGTTTACCTCGAAGAAGACAGAAATCATTACGCTCCAATTCCATCATTCACCTCAACTGTTTTTATTTGTATGTCCAGATCGTAGCACAACAGATAGAATTTCCTTTAAATTATATCCTAACAAATTACAACCAAACTCTATTTTCTCTACAGACCCGGAAAAAGAAGCAACGTAGCAAATCCTCAAACATAGTCCATCGCAGTCACAAACGCACTCCACTAGATATGCCAACAACTGATCCCGGCTCTGATTTGTTTTTCTCCACCGACGACGAGATCTTTGCCGATGGCGATGGAGCAGGAATATTCAGCACAGTTCCACGGTCACGCCGCTATTTGCTACAATCGGACTTGCAACGCCGGTACATTGATACGATTTGTGATGGTTCGCCAGCTCCAATTCAACGAATGCCTCCCGAACTTATTGTAACACCAGCTAAGCAAGGTTCTTCGGCCAACAATAACAGAATGCCTAGAACACCGGAAAAGCCAAAGACCAGTCAACTTCTTCCAACTGAATTCCCACCAGTTGCTGGGAGTCTGACAAGAAGAACAAACTCTTGGCATAATCTTCACAGTGGCGGAAAGTGTATACCCAAATTGAGGTAAGAAGTAGAACGATAATAATAGTTGGAAATGTTAATTTAAAATCCATTTCAGGGTCCAGAATGTTGGACAAACGCAAAGAAGTCCCAACGAAGATCCATTCTCACTGAAAAAGAAAATATGGACTGGATGCTCGCCAGAGGTAGGCTGCTGTGGAGAAAGATCTCGACCTCTGTCATGGGTTATCCCACCAATTCATCGTAACAAGGAGAAACATAAGGAACTCGATGAACATGAAGCCCTATTCGCGTAAGATTTATATTTTATTTAGGAATTGACTTGAAAATCTCCTTCTTTTAGAGCGTGTTCGCAGAAACTAGTTGCCTGGCAGCAGGAAACGGTTGCCTACAGTCACCGCAACAAGCTCAACCTTAATCTAGTAAATCCCGAGTTATCTGTGGACAAGGTAGTAGCCCAGAGGTCAAAGAAAAACGCCAAATCTTCAACAAAACTCGAGATAGACCTAAAAGTTCGCAAGAAAAAGTTAGTTTCCTTCCTTCGACTGAATCTTTTTTGTAAATTATTAACCGTCAATCGTTTCATTGCAGAAGCAACTTTATGAAAATCACCGAAACCTCACGTATCATCAATTGTTTCGCCAAAGCCAGTTCTCAGAATTCTATTGGCGCCCGAAGAAATGCGATGCCATTCACCACAAACTCCAACCTAACACTGGCTCCGCTGAATGCGTCGACTAAGCACTTTGTTCCGAAAAAATTCAAAACAGGTGGTCTAGTCGCCACCGCTGTCCAAACGGGCAAGAAGTCCAAACGCCTGCGTTCCTCCTTGGTCAGCATAAACAAACCAATTGAGATTCCCTTGGTGGACGCGGCAGCAGTGCCCAGTCAGCAGGAGAACGAGAAGTCTTTCGCTCGCAAGGTCAAGACAAAGTTAAAGAAGAAAAAATCCATTTCATCAATCACGGGCGCCAAATCGCGATCCCAGAGCTAGGAGTGTTATCAAGAGCTCCAACCAAAAAAAAACATCATTTCGTTGTTGTTTCTGTTTGTCTGTTGGTAGTTAGTGAAATTATTGTTTTTTTCTACTCGAGAAATATAAATTGAAATAAATGGAAGATGTTGTGTGTTTATTTGAGTTTTATAGCGACTTTTGCGGTTCATTTGTTTCGTAAGTAAACTGTGTAAACATGAACCGAGTTTCAGTTGGAAAAAATCAATTTTAAGAGACTTCTCGCAGCTCTGCGGTTGATTTTTTATCGTTGGAAAATTCAAGTGACAGGTGAAATATGAATTAAACTCACCGAGTTTATGATGAATAGACAGTTGTTTTAGTGAACTTTGTTAGTTATTTTATTTTGTAAACATTTTATGTTGTTTTTTACTTTTTGTTTTATTTTGTTTTGTTGGGGGAACACAAGAAAATAACAGAAGACAAACAAGAACAACACCACTTGCACTTGCACGAAAATTCCATCAGAGCTCGGACAGATGATGAGTGATGAGAGTTTGAGAAGCTGAGCAGTACAGATGGGAATTTATTTTTAACTGTCATAACCCAAAAAACAGAGGGAAATTTGTATTTTATTTGCTGAAAGCTTTTAATTTTTAAGTAGAAAACTGCTAGAAAAAAGCTCTTTTTGAGTTCACTTTAAATGGGATACGTTCGGTAGGTTAGGACGATTTTGATTACTGGGGCCCAAGTATGTAACTCGATTTTAATTTTGATTCTATTCGAAAATTGTTTTCGATTCTAATTTAAATTGGTACCATATCGAGCCCTAACCGCCAAATTATCGTAAGCGACAAAATATGAATTTTACAGGAAATACATTTTTTTGTTTTCTTCCTGAGTTATAAATCCGAACGAGCTTATTTTCAGTATTCAGTTATATTTTTGCAAATGCAATTAAGTGACTATAAACTGAACACTGATGTTGCCAAATTTACGTTATTTTTAACGTTTTTGGCGTTTACGATACTTTTTGTGTTCACTAATTATCAACTCATAATCAAATTTAGGCGTTTACGATAAAATTAAAAAAATACAAAAAAAATCCTATTTTAATGAAAAATTCACATTATTTGTTTATTTTTAGTGGAATTTATTATTTTATTTTTAAATTAATAAAAAATCACTACAAAAAATATTCTTAATTAAAAATAAAGAAAAATAAAAAAAAAACTCAAGGGTATTTAGGTATTTAGTTGTCTTTGTTATTTTCTTCGTCGGTTTAACTTAAGACATCCTTGATCGTAGGTTTAAATCTCAAAGATAAGTAGATACTCGTCATGATACCGTTCAGGAATAGTTTTTTTTCACAAAGGTACTTCAAATCAAGGTACTTATAACATAATTCAAGATGTTGATTACTTGCTACTGCAGAAATACGGCTTGACCTCAGTGAAAAAAATTAATAAAAATTTTCTTTTAAGGTATCACTAAAACTATCAAACAATGAATGACATTGTTACTATCAACCACCTTATATATGTATGAATAAGTTACGAGTATGAAATGAATTTTATTCATTTATTTCTTTGTAAACTTTTTTTTTATATTTTTCATTTGAAAAAAAAAACAGATTTAAGTATGATAATTTGGTGAAAAAATTAGATCCATTCTTCTTTTTTTTATTTGCGAATGCATTCACCACATCTTCAGGTTTAACTTCGATTTCTTTGTGTATGTTCAACAAAGCTAATCCGTTGAGCATGGTCTCAGTGGTTGTGGCCCTCAGCCACGTTTTAAATCGTCTCAAAGTTGAAAATGAACGTTCTGGCTCAGCAGACGTCACTGGTAGCACACAAAGAACTTCAAATGTTTTTCTTAAATGAGGATACAAATCCCGATTGCAAAATGGAAGCGACGCTAGAACAGTTTCTGGTATTGCACTTTCAGTTTCATCCTTCCACATTTGTTTCCATATCTAAATAAATATTGAAATAAAACTACTTTTAAAAACTTTGCGTGTTATATAACCCCTTTCACCAATATTGTCTAAACATTTATGATGGTTCATGATGATTGACTTTTTGTTTTTATGAACTTTGCCCTGCTACGCATTTTTAAATAGGTTTTCATTCTGAAATATAAAAAATATTAGTTGATCTTAGTTTTGTTTTATTTTAAATTAGTTGGTCACTCTAAAATTTAACAGAAAAAGAGACGATACTAAGGGCGGTATTCACCGAACGCTCATAACTTAACAGGCTCACAAATCCATTCACCAAGCAATAATATTGAATATTTATGAGCGCTCGTAAAAGTTATGAGTGCTCCCGATCACTCATAAGTTACGAGTGCTCTCTTCGAAAACTTGTTCGAAAACATTCGAAACAAACTGACTTTTTTTTAAATTGTCACTGTCGGAATTTGATTTCTGAATTAAATTTGTATTATTTTTTTTATTGCGGAATGTTTCGAAAGCTTAGAATTTTTAATAAAGAAAAAGGATAATGCTCAAAGATTTATAATTTATTTTCTTTATTTTTTAAGTAATGCCTTGCTCTGGGTCCGGTAGTGTGTTGTTGTTGAAGCTCTTGCTCTGTGCAGCGATCCTAAATTCTATGCGAAGCAATTCGTATTTTTCGGTCGCAACCACCGTTCATCAGGTGGTGATGATCACATGCTCTGTATACCAAAGGGTTGGCTTATGCGCGCAGGTTCTTTTCGGTTGCAACCTACGCTACTCAGGTGGCGGTGATGGTGTTCATCGTCATAATAGTGCTTGGCTTCTGCAACAGATGTTTGCGGCTAAACGGAGCTTCGTGGACCCCCCAAAGTTGACATCTTCTTACATGATTTCTGGTTAAACTAGGCATCTTAGAGGATTAAAAATTGCATATTCGTGATCTAGGGAGAGCCACCTTTCAATCCACGTATCGCATTAAACGAAAAACAAATTTTTATCTTTAAACGCTTTCTGGCTAAACTAGGCATCTTGGAGGATTAAAAATTGCATATTCGTGATTTAGGGAGAGCCACCTTTCAATCCACGTATCGCATTAAACGAAAAACAAATTTTTATCTTTAAACGCGATTTGCGGCTAAACGGAGCTTCGTAGACCCCTCAAAGTTGACATCTTCTAACGTGATTTCTGGCTAAACTATTCATCTTAGAGAATTAAAAATTGCATATTCGTGATCTAGGGAGTGCCACCAAAATTTCTGTTGTACTGACTTTATTAGATTCTCGTTGTTCCACGTACGACCAACAACGAAAAACGTACACAGAGCACAACACCGAAAGTCTAAAAGCAGCTTTATATCTCACATTTGACTTCTCGAGCTCTCGGCTGTCAATCTTGTTTGAATTCACAGTTTGAACATTCCTGGTTGAGAGAGAGAGGCTCTCATTTTCGAACTTCGAAAAAAACTTATGAGAGGTTGGTGAATAGCACAAATAATTTCCAATTTATGAGCCTCTTAAACTTAAGAGCCATTTATGAGCCTTCGGTGAATACCGCCCTAAGAGAATGCTTTACATAGTATTATGTTTATAAGTATATTCAGTTGTTTGAACGTATGTGGTATGCCCGATTGCATAGAACTTTTTTTAAGAATCTGTGAATACTGAGATCGTTTGAAATGTCAAACAAAATCTATATTACGGTTGGTATTAACTAATGATTTTATAACATTATACATACCTACCTTCCTATATTTGTTCTTTAAATTAAAATTGAAGAATATTGTTAAAGCTAAAATTGAACGAATATAAAATTTAAACGGAAAAATAATAAAAAAAATAATCTTCGATATTGTACATATGAAAACTTAGCAAAGTATATCATTTTGCTTGGGGGCCTGAGTCCCTTAAGCCCCCCTCTGCGTACGCCACTGATGATTGTACATGAACTCTCCCGGCATCCAAACTGATAGCTACTCACTCTCCTACAAATGTACTATTCCTTACAGTGGCCGATGGGTACACTGATACAAAAGCAGCATCAATTGGATAATTCAGCAAAGCTGATTAAATATCAACAACACTCTACCACTATGTCATTTGCGATATTTAGCTGTAAATAGAAAATATCAGTGTCGCTTACGATAAATTTTGTTTTCTGTGTAACTTTTTGTTAAAAAGTTGTATTGAAATATAAATGATATGGAAAGATGCGTAATAGCATTCGCTGTCAAATCGCATAATTAACTTGATTTTGTAAAAAATGTCGCTTACGATAAAATGGCGGTTAGGGCTCGATATGTATAAAAGCAGAATCAGATGCCTCAAATTTTCCGTGTTTTAATAGAATGCCGAATAATTTTTTACATGAAGCAAGTTAAAAAAAGTCACAATAAACTATACATCCTGTAACATTTATATAAGCAAATCAACTTATCGTTAAATTATTTAAAAGCTTACAAAATTTGTATATAAGAAGCATGGACGTCATCATTGATTTAATTCGGAAAAATAATACGGAATGCATTGAACTATGATATCCAAAGAAAATTCGTGAATTCGAAGGAGAGGTGGTACTAAATTTCCGAATATAACAAAAAAATAATTGGCAGTACTAAAATTGTGCGACTTTCAAATATTAGCCGTGTTTTTTCGCAAGTCCATATAGAATTGTAGAAAAAAACTACATCGGGACTTAGGAGTTTTTTTTCCAAATAGCTGGAAGCACTGTGTACGCTATGGCATTTGTCAGCTGTATTGACGACTAGCATCAACCAGCATCCAAAAACGTCACTTTTGACTTCTCTGAACAAAGTATCGATAACATATAGATAATTAGGCCTATTCTGCAACATCTGTTATTCTGCTATGGATTTTCTGTTATGAATCGTAAAAGATTTCCATCTTAAAAGATCTTTTATAATTGATATTCAGGGGCTCGAACTTTTATAAAAGTCTGTTATGCAACTTCGAAAACGAAATCTGTTATGAAACTGAACTAAATCTGCTATCATAATCAGCTGTGATTAAATAAAATAATTCATCTGACAAAATTAAAATGGATGACGAACAAAAAAGTAATCTCTTCTCTTACACATTATTGGTGTCCTCTACTCTACTTACATATACATACATATGTTTATATAATACTCGTATGTCTGTAAATATATTTTCTTTCATTTGTCTCATTTTAAAAAGATTTCGTTGACGAAATAAAAAATATATCGTCGTCGTTCTATGAAACGCCCATTCTTAACAAAAATGTAATTTAATTCTTATTTAATTCATTCCAGATCAGCCATATTTGCAAAATATTGTATTGCACAATGGTATATCAATTTTTCATTGATATACTCGTATCTGTGTACCTATGTATTGAAATCTTTTATGATAAAAGTCACAGAAGTTTGTCTTTTATTCTTTTATGATTTTTAACAGATTTCATAACAGATTTTGGCATGCTGAATACCAAAAATGCTATTCGTAAAAGATTTTTTCTATGTTCGAACGTTTGACAGTTCATAAAAGTTTTCTTAGCAGATTTTATAACAGATTTTAGCGTGCTGAATACCAAAATTAAAATTCATAAAAGATTTGTTGGCAGCTCAAACATTTGAATGGAAATTCATAGCAGAATAACAGAATAGAAGAATAAAAGATCTCGCCGAATAGGCCTAAATATTATTTTGGCATCACCGTTTTTATCGGGTCTTAGATAAGTCTCAAAAATTATCTGGTCTTAGCTAACTCTGCATAGATTTAAGGTAGTAGTTGTTGTATTTGCATGTAAAGCGCTTAGCCCTGATGTCGTTTTTTTCTACAAATCCTTATGGACTTGCAAAAAAAAACACGCCTATTAAAACCTGTTATAGAAAAAGTTGAGACTTTGCTTATTCGAACAATTTTACTGTAGAATCGAGATACATAGTTGCATCCTTGACATTAGCCGTGTTTTTTTGGAAAAGTTATCCGTAGTACAGTAGGATTTTATATGAATAACAAATACAACATCCACAGTGGGATCACTGCGGATACTGGAATAAACGTCAAATCTCTATCCGCAGCAAGATTTCACTTCTCCTTTTATCGGCAGTGATCCCACTGCGGATGTTGTATTTGTTATTCATATAAAGTCCTACTGTACTACGGATAACTTTTCCAAAAAAACACGGCTATTGTATACTTACAACCATATTTATAAACTCGTTATAGCGAGTACATAAAGGTATACTTTATGCAACGTTGAATAGGGGCATTATAAGCTAAACGCGTTTGGAAGTTGAATAGTATATAATTTTAGTACTGAACTGTCACTTTCAATTTGATATCACATTAAAATATAGCGATTACCAAAACAAAAATGCCTTTTGTTGATATTGAAACTAAAACCTTCTTTTATTTATATTAATTAGAAATAAAATTTTATATTGTATTAGGCTAGCCGCGCACTAGCAATTTTTAGTTGCGAAACTGTTTGGTTATAGAAAACAGATGAACTGTTTGGTTAAATGTCCGTGAATTTGCAGATAATTATATGTTCAATAAAATGGCGAACTTATTTTAGGCAATCGTTGAGTTTGTGTCAAAACACAAACTTTTTAGTTGCTCGAACCAAGCAGTTTCGCAACTAAAAATTGCTAGTGCGCGGCTAGCCTTAAAAACAAATTAAATTAAAAAAATCCGGTTCAGAATTAAATAGATAAAATATATGTACTTATATTGGTGATCTCTCTATTCCCGCATTCTTCTTCTTCCGGCGCATGTTAGTGTGTCGAAATTTAATTTTCGTTTATTGAGATTTTGTGTTCAATAAGTTGTCTGAGGAGTATTTGCAGATTACGATAAAATGACTATCAATTTGATTACCAGTATTAACATACGTTATCCGACGAATCCGAGTTAATTGCTTGAATTTCTTAAGATTTTGGTGATTCCATGTTTTATTATTAAATTAGACCGGTAGACCAGATGTTTTTTTTTTTGACATACAGCTGAGATATGTTACGATGAGTAAATGTAATAGATTTTCATTTTTCGATACTATATTTGGCACAAAGCTCTTTATAACTATGATGGATAGGAAAATATTTTATAAATATGGATTTGCATAGTCATTTAATAGAACTGTTACTCTATATAGGCTTCTTTTAAGCGATGCAATATCACCATGTGATTTTTAAGACGAGAGACGTCGGTGGTGGCGTGGGTAGACAAAATTGCTGACGTTGACGAAATTGCAGATAGTTATCCTTGTTTGTTTATTCTTCGTGGGTTTCTTTATTTCTCGGGTATGTTTTATTTCTATTTGACATTCTCTGAGTGAAATTGGCTTTAATGACTAGAATAAAAAGTGCGGAGAGATTGCTCCTTTTCACTTCAACAAAGTTAACGTTTTTTAAAAATTGCAGCGTTTAAAAGTATCCATGCAACGAAGGTAAGCCAAAAGGGAAACAAAGATTAATCTTTCGTTCAGTGCTCTCATAAAAATTAACTAGCGAGCCGACTATGCTGGTGGCGCTATAGTCAGCACAAATTGAAGTTGGAGACTCAAAAATAAGGAGAGGAAGGGAAAAATAAAAATTCTGCTTTTCAAAATTTATACTTTATACTTTAGATAGTTATCCCCTTCATGATGGTGCCTAAGAGCTTATATTCAATGATACGTCAATATTGGTTTTGCTTAATCTGACACATGGACATCGGGATCGGTAGAGGAAAATTCGAAAATCTGCCGCTATACGGTGAAAATAGGACAAGGAATCAATGAAATTTGATGAATTTCGATTATGAAAGTCTAGAGTTAATACAACAAAAACAATGAAAAATTATTTTGGTAAGGTGAGCGGGTGGAATACATTAGAATGTCCTCTATGCGCAAGGGATACTGGAGCAGGTGCAAGAAATTTGCGTTCAGAGGGCTAGGTTGAGAAAATCAATAGGATCTGCCACCTTTCAAGAGGACAGAATTAAACTTTTTGATATGCTTAGTGTTGAAATCAGAAGATCTTATTTATGTTTTTCTTTCATTGTAAAATTAATATACGGTTATACAGGCTTCTGGCCCCTTCTATCTCGAATAAATATTTCCCAAAAAACCTTATGCATACTTATCTAAAACTAATCATGACTGATTTTTAAGAATTTGTTTGATCAGAATGTAAATGTTTCAAGTAATTTAAATCTACTTTTTTCTAAATTTTCTTTTTTTAGTTCAGAGCAGAGTCTGGGATGTCAAAAAATAAATTGTGTTTCTTTTTTAGTTTAGAGTATTCATAGCTAAGAATATGTTTCGTTCTGAGCATATCCTGAGCGTGTTCAGATAGCGCTCTATGTGCTCAAAATAAAGTAACTGAGCAGAAAGAGTTGAATGCATTTGACAGTTGGAAATGTAAAAAAAATGGCGACAGCTTAGTGTTCGTGCTTGTTTCAAAAACAACTCAGAGCGCTCAGAGCACGCTTGTTTCAGAAAATGTTCAGAACATGCTCGACATACTCTGACTTTGTTCAGGTTGAATTCAAATTGTAATGGTAGTATTAAGCTAATTTTTAATTGAATAAATACACAATGGAGAAGGAAGTTGAGCTAAAAATAGTAAACAATTGAAGTATTATTTATGTAGAATTAACAAAAACGTCTTTATGTCTCTCAAATCAACCGCTGATATTCAAAGTACTTCTAGGTTAGTGAATACGCTTCCCATTTTTTGCCATTTTTAAACATACATATTTTGAAAATGCATCCAAATTTTTGTTTTCATAATTTTATTTATTTTCAATTTTACTAATCAGTTTACATAACTACTAGTCAATTCTCTTGAGGATTGCTTATAATCCTCAGAAGTTCATCAATTTTCTCATCGTCACAACCATATACGTAATCCCCCCCACACTGTGGACATTTGGTTATTTTTCGTTCGATCAATTTATCCAGACATCCACTGCACAAATAATGACGATTTTCACAAAATCTGGATTTGCTTCTATTGTATTCCAAGCACACAGGACAAAAAAACAAATCCTTGTTATGGCGTTGATCTTCTCGTTCGCTCCAATCGACATCTTCAAGTGTGCCAGTGAACACTTCTTCAGAATATTCTCCATCTTCATGTGAGACAGTGTAAGCTTCTTCAGAATAGGTGGCCATTTTCTTTGACTGTAAGAGCTCGTTCATGGATACCAAGTTCTCAAAAGGCCACACCAATTCGAATTGATTTGAATTTTCTGGTTGTGCTAATTTCTTCATAATATCACAATTGCGGAAGTCCATGTTGATTGAACCAGTTTTCATGGCGTACTCACATTGTTCAGATTCACCTATTGCAAACATTCCTCGCCGGAGACATTGTCCGCGTTCGGTTGGATCCAGCAAAAACCAATATAGACCTCCTGGGCCATTCAGGAGAAATGTTTCGTTGAAGATTTCGTCCAAATTCAAGTTGATTGTATTCTCTTCGTCGATCTCCTTGATGTAACTCTTGTGATATTTCTTACAATGCTCGAATATAGCGTTTACGTCACCAGACCAATGGCAACCAGGAAAACGACACTTTGAATCCATTTTGAAGTTGAATTGTCCCGAAACAAGGTTCAAGTTAAACTGAAGTGTCGATGTCAGTGGATGCAAGGTATTTATAGGCATCGATTTAATCTACCTACCTGAGAAGATATACGTATTTTAAGCTTCAAGTAATTACATTTGAGGAAATTTCAAGGACTTCATGAATCTACCTGAAGGATGTGATGGATGGTAATTAGATGTAATTATGTTTATTATGGATACTTGCTGACCTGAAGCAGTTAATCCATGGGTTTTGAAATTTTAAGAATGTAATTAAATACCTGGATTTAATAGCTTTTTCAATGAATGCGAAAACCATCTTAATTATCAGGATTATCCACTAATGATAGAAAAAGGCCTATTAATAAATATTAATTAAGTGAAAAATGATAGCATTCCATGCTCATTACAAAAATGAAAAAAAAAATTTATTTCATTATAGCGGAGTGCCATCGAGTCATGTACAATTCCGTCGAGTTCGGAAACGTTGCTCTAATATGTCAAGTTAAATGGTTTCCATCTTTTCCACTAAAATGGAAAAACTCTTTGGGGAAAAGGTGACATTTGTCGTCAAGTGACAACTAAACATACTAGCAAATCTCCGTCCGACAAATAATTTGACAGTTTTGTTAAATTTCCAGCAATTTTCCAAAAACAATTGTCATCAATTATTCCACAAACTTGTACTGGAAGGTTTCTGTTCGTCGAAGAAAACAAATTTATACTTTTTCGAACATATTTGAAGTCCTGGATTGATCATTTAAAAAAAAAGCTCTTAGTTTATGCGAGTTAGGATTTATTTATAAATTTGAGTTCCAAAGTTTTCGTCCTCAAATTTTACTAAGTCAAATAATCTGCACCTGAATTATAGTTGGAGAATCCTAGGAGAAAATGTTTAATTGTACCATCTTCATGTGTGGTATAAATCGTTGGAAGCTGGCAACGTCTTGCATATATAATTTCAGTCTAATCTTAGCTTTAATATTAAAAATAGTCAATTAAATGAACTTGTCATTTAAAAGTATGTTTTATTTCCTAACTTTATTTATTAAAAGGACTTTATAGGAGTACCTATTCGGACACCTAATTTTCGCCATGACTTTATGAAAGAACGGATTTATGTTAACGGTATGTATTTCTAAACAATAATCAGAAAAGTGAGCTAGTTACCTTTTCTTTTATCAACACACTTTTCTTGGCCTCTAGAATTCTTTCGTAAGATTCTCGTATGATTGTTGAGGTTTTCAGTGTCATAGGTTGGGCTGATGTAGCTTTCAGCAGGAGAGCCAACACACTTATACCATGAGTTATACCATTGTGATACAACATTGAATCTTGAAAAATTTCTCCCTAATCGTTAAACCATATATATCTTTCAGATCACTAGGATCATTCATTGTAGTAGAAATCTGCCAGATGGAGTCTACGTCTTTGGGACATAGCAGAGACATGTAAAGAGAAGATGGAGTATTGATTTCTCCTCTTCTTAGTCCATGCAGATTCTGAAGAAATCGTTAGAAAAAACTCCAAGTTACGTTGCGAGCTTGCCTATCAAACAATGTCCGGTTCTAACACCTTTATGGAGCCGCTGGTACGATATGCTTAAAGATACATTTGGAACAATTCAGGTGATATATTGTCCCACCTATGGATTGTTCTCTGTTCAGCATTTTGTTTTAGCATAAGCTTACACGTAGCGATGTGAATACCTATATTTGCCTTATCTGGCAATAAAGTTATAAGTTTTTCACTTTTGACAAGTTCGTCAGCATTTACAATTGGTTAAAAATATCCCTGTGACCCGGCACCCAGCAGAGGTGAATGTTAAACTACGGCGCCATCTCCATCAGAGACGATCGGCAGTTAAAGGCTGTTATTGAGCTGGTACAGACAGAATCAAGTAGTTAAATAGCTACTTGACTGTCCGAGAAGATGTAAATAACTTCATTTATTTTTCTTAAAATTAAATTATATGTATGAACCGAATCAGTTCAGAATGTTAGATTGAACATTTTGTTCTGGAACTATTGTTCCACTGCATGGAGACTTTTAGGCGAAAATATCGAGGGGTGCTAGATTGAACACAATGACCAGCGGAGCAGAGGGAGTTATGCGAACTAGCCCGTCTATGCACAGACAATCTGATGACCGCTGGACCTTGCTTAGAATCAAACAATTAATGTTTTTGTGTAGAACTGTTCACTATACTGCCACGCCATATATGTTAGAATCCGTCTGATTACCGATACACCTCGGTGTATCCTATTTTGCATGAGATTAGTTGCACTGTGGCCTGTGCCATACATCAATTAAAATTCACCTCAATAGATCTGTAAATTGTTCAGTTTAATCGCTGAGTGGAAACATAGATTCTTAAAATTTCTCTATAACATTTTTTTAGGAGGCGTTCATCAGAAATATTTTGAAGTTTGCCCATAAATTCAAGGTCCTATTTCATATTTCAATGGAATAGTTCCAGTTTCTACACAAACTACGTTTTTTGTCTGTTGCTGGCTAGTTCCAGTATTTTCTTTAAGTCAGTTTGATAAAATTTGGGTGTAAAATTTCAATAGCTGGAGTGTTATTAGTTTCTTATAAATAATAATTGTATTATTTTCATTTTTGACATCTGCTCCATCATTTTTGAAATCATTTGCAAGCATTCTAGTTCTTTGGAGTTATTTTCTGTTTCTGTCAAATTTCTCTACTTAAATCCTCTGTAGATAGCTGAGACTCAGTTGTCTGACAGGTATTTTGTAGTCACCTGGAATTCATTTTAGTTTTAAAAATGTCCTTGTTATAATTAAAAAAAAGAATAAAACAAGAATATTTTACCCCCTTAGTGTACCACGTATTGTTTTCACGAACCCAATATTAGGTGCGTTTTATTATTCACAAATCTATCTGGATCCGGATCTGGATTAAGCTTTAACATGTATTACAAAAACAATTTGGGATCCTGTTTTCTATCGGGATCTTTTTCAAAGATCCAAAAATTAGTTATTATACGGGCGAGTAGATGGCTTTTTATGGTAAGGTAGTGTAATAAGCTATAGTGTAAAGAAAAAAGACAAGAAATAATTGAAAATTTACAAACCCAAGGATAAAAAGAGACGGGCTTATAACACTGCTGTCACTAAGATCCGTATCGTTTTATTTTCAAGGGAAGATCCAGATCCGGATCCAGATAGATTTGTGAATAATAAAACACACCTATTATATACATAAACCCTCGGTGACAGATGTCTTGCCTCTTAAGTGTACCAGGGATTGATTACACAAACCCTTACAGATGGTTCTCATTTCTCAACTCAAATCAACTGTACAGATCAGATATGGTCTCTGAAATAGTTATTTTTATCACTTTGCACCAATAGCCGCATTTCATTATCGACAATGATCCCATATAAATTAACCCTTAAAAATAAAAAAAATGCTCATCTCCCTCATGCTTATGATTTTTGATTTTCAAATGTGTCTTGTCTTTTTTCTTTTCACTGTAGTTTACACTACCTCTACCTTACCCTGAAAAGGCATCTACTCGAAAGAAAAAGAACTAATTTCTGGATCTTTAAAATGGATCCATATAGAGAACAGGATCCCAAATTGTTTTTTTAATAAGCCTAGTACGCAGATCGAAACAAGACAAATTTTATGTTTACAATTTTAATCTCTACAAAACTTTTCCAAATCTCGCGCAAAAGTTTGAAGTTGGAGAGATGAAATCTAATTTAATGTGTTTTTTAGTGTATCTCTGGAACGGGTTGTCTTACAAAAGTCGTTCATACCTTTTTGGAATCTCCTCTTGAAAATCTAAAGACAAGCATGAGCACCTTTTACATAAATTGACAAAAATCACTTTCGGAAATACGGTGGCTGTCAAAATTTGTCCCGCAAAATAATGCTTGTATCATTCTTTTTCCTGGCAAAATTTAATGGAGACATTTTGAAGAGCAATTCACAATAGTATGAATTTTGCGCGCGAACTGCGTACTGCTCGGAAAAATATCCGAGACAAAATTTGTCCCAGGAAAAAAAATGTATGGGAGACAAAATTTTTCCCGATCTGCGTACTAGGTTATACATGTTAAAACTTAAGCCAGATCCGGATCCAGATAGATTTGTGAATAATAAAACGCACTTAATGGTAGATGTTTTTGAATTTAAAGTCCGATGTCTTTTTATCTAGTTCTATACACTTGCAAGAAAACAAAGAAATCAAGTCTATTCGTATCTATAGGCTAGGCGCGAACTGGCAACTATTATCGAAATCAAATAGTTTAATCACCAGTTGTTGATATAGCAGGCGTGCACATGCAACACTTCAGCCACACTTACAAAATTGCTCTCTTAGGATTAAAGAAAACAACTCACAACTATTTAGTTGAAAGTGCACGCAGGTGCATACGATTATGTGTAACCCAAAACAGTGAACTTATTTTAGGCAATCGTTTAGTTTGTGTCAAAACACAAACTTTTTTATTGATCCAATCGAGTTGCTGTATGTGCGCGGAGTCCCATATAAGCCCAAATGTTTCATCTATGCAATTAAACAGTTGCAAAACTATAAATAGAATGTGCTTGCCCGGCCTTAATATGGTTTTGATCCAATTGACACGACCTTAGAAGTGCATCTGCAAAATGCAGAAAAGTAAAGAGGCAGGTGTATGTCGAAACTCGAAAGTGGTGGAGAATACACAGATGGTAACTCTTTTTTACTTCATATAAACTGCTATAACTTGTTGACTTGTTAATACGAAACAATGCAATGAAAATTGATTTTACCTCCGTTCCGTTCCATTTCGATTTAAAGTTTTTTTTTTTCATATAGTGCGCCCGTCAAAAAATTATATAAAAATGGGAAAATGTCGCAAATTTACAAAATGCAGACGAAGATGCTATAATAAAGATGAACATGTTCGTCTTTACTATAATCTGGACTTCTACATTTATCGAATTTCCTTTGATGCAGTATTGAAGTTCTTCTGCATTTTTCTCTTTTCCCCTTTGAGTATATATAATATGGAGGGCTCGTTCCTATCCCTAATGCATTGTAGTACTTGAAGTTGTGATAGGGGTCGCTGTCTCACTTTCTGTAAGTTAAGGATACAGCCGTATCGCATATAGTTCTCCGTCACATGTGATATGAAGCACTCGGCAATAACTTTGTCTTACACAAATTTGAGTAGCGCCCCTATGATAGTCACGCATTTGGAATAGAAACGAGCCCTCCATAGGCGTTTTTCTTTTTTAGCTCCGAGCGGGGCACTGAACTGTCAAAAAAAGAACTATGTTACTTTTTTAACCCAGAGCGCCCTGAGCGCTCAACTTGCATTTCTTTTTTAGCTCAGAGCTCGAACGGGGCTCGCTCGATGAGCTCGATAATAAATGACCGAGCAGACGGAGCAAAAAGCTGAGCGCGGCTAACTTCATTTAATTTTTTTGGAAGGGATGATAGTAAAAGAAAAAAAGAAATACAAAATCAAAACAATGGAAATGGCGGGCGAAGCTGGTTGTTCTCCCAGTGAAGGTAAGGAAAAATAAATATATGTAATCATGAGCAGAGTATAATATTTCTTGTTTTCAAAGGGGTGAAGTGGACGAAACAGATGATGTTGTTCTTGATAGAATCATTAAAAAGGAACAAGTTGCGGATAGACACCGCAGTGAAAAAAATAGCGTTCCAGGAAATTTCGCTGGAGATAAATTTGGCATTTGGTTTACTTGAAAAATGATACAATGGGCCTTACCAATAAACAAATTTAGTGACGACTTTAATATCTGAGCAAAATTAACCATTATTTAATGGACTATATATAACTGATCATACATGTTACATTTTATTTTTTTAGTTCCGTACAATAAATGGTTCATAATTTAGAGTCCAATTAAATATTAAGTTCACAACATGTATGGCTAACTATATAGAGCTCATTACATATTGGTTCATTTCACTCAAATATTAAAGTCGTCTCTAAATTTGATTTTTGGTAAGGCCCAATGAAAATTCGGTGCTCAGATGTGTTTCTTAATTAGCTCAGAGCGCTCAGGTCACGCTCGGTTCGGAGCGAGCTCTAAGCGCTCAGGCCCCGCTCTGTGCCCTGCTCGGGGCTAAAAAAGAAAAACGCCTCATATTATATATACTCAAAGCTTTTCCCTCAAACATAAATGAATTCTGTATGGGTCATCCCTTTTTTTTTGCAAAAATAAAATGCGGATACATGTAAATCCACCATAAATAATAGCAAAATACCACTCTCTCAACACATCCCTTGCAACTCCGATGTGTAGTAGCCCTTAAGACAGCCATCTGCAATAATACCGAGATTCCCACCTATCTACACTAACGCCACCAAATCCACTCAACAATCATTGCCACAAATTTTCGCAGTGCTCTTCTGTCATTCGTCAAAAAAAAAGTTCAACAAACCTGAATGGCGTCCGTAGCTTCGTGCATAAGCAGCGGTTAAAAAGTACATATTTTACACTACAAATTCCGTTCTAAAATAAAGTACACGAGAAAACAGCTACCTAAATCCCCCTCACAAATAAATACAAATTAAAATCGTTCTAATTGAAAAGAATTCCAATTCTTTCCAACGAAACACAAACAAGCAAAAAAGGAACGTTCGTGAAAGATAGAAAGAAAAAAAAAACCATTAATCGGAAAAGAAAAAAAAAACCGCTTCAACTTTTTCTTACTTTTTTTTCGTACTCCTTCCGCTCATTTTTCTGCAAAATAACAATAGAATCACCAACATTTTGCCACATGTGTTTTCCCTAACTTATTTCTCTGATATATTTTTTGTTGTGTGAACAAAATCCCATTCGCAAATGATTTATCTTTGAAAATTCCCCAAACAACAATTCTTATTGCATTCTCGGTTCGTGTGTCCTCATCGCTCCTCAATCGTCAGTCGTCATTGTCATTCTTGATTCCCCTAGCGCTTAGCCGTTATGGCCGTCGAGCTCGGAACAAAAAAAATGAAGAACTCCCGCTTTGATCATTTGAAATCACAAAAACACTCGCTATCCTCGTCACTCGATGAGAATTCGAAAAAAATACAGAAACTTCGAATTAAAATCAAGGATTCTAAGTTAAACAAAAGCATGCCCCCATCGGTGCAAATGGACATGAAATCGGTGCGAGTCCTTGTGGAAAGGACAAAGTTCAATGTAATGCTGAATTTAGATCACAAACTCCGGCACAACAACACGCCGAAATCCTCAATCAGCCGCCCGGAATTAAAGAAAACTTCTTCGAAAGTGTTGCAAAATAAAGCAGCGCCTTTGGCGTCATCCACGCCGCAACGGCAGCAGCATAGTCCGCAGAAGAAGTCACCATCCAAAACGGCAACAACAAAAACAATATCAGCGAATCATCAGCCGACTATCGATGCGATCTTCAAGATTCGTAAATGTTGCATCAAACTTCCCAAAGACAAGCTCCTCCTGCAGCTACAAAAGAAGCAGATCCCCTATCCCGTCAAACTGATAGTTCACAAAGTCCGGGGCAGACCCAAGAAGGAGCCAATCGAGATGAACAGCCTTCTGATGGTGGAATCACCCTCCCCCGGACAGAAGCGTAAATCTTTGGAGAACCCATCCAGCTCGTCAGCGCCGAAACGGAAAGTCAAGAAAGGCAATGAGTTCTTCATCAAGATTGGGGCGCTCACACGAACGCCTTCGCCCCGTCGAAAACCGGCTTCTAACTCTGTCAGTCCCGAGGCCAAACCGCCTCTGACCAGTAAGCAAAGACGCAAGACAGCCAAGAAGCTCAACAAGAAGGCGCTCGCGTCGTCGCGCCTGGCACCACTGAGACAGAAATTCGGCAGTCGGTTCTTCAAGTCGTTTGTGAAAATCAAGAGAATCGGTCCCAATTCGGTACAAAAATCTAGCTTTTCCCCGCCAAAGACTGACAATCCCCCGAAGAAGAAGAAGAACGGCAAGAATCTCTCGGTGTCGTTCCTCGAGACAGTGGAGATCTTTGGCGAGTCGTCCGACGACGAAGACTGGTTCGAGACGGACGCGAAGAATTCATCAAGAATTACGAAACCATTGGATAACTTGTTCGATTCCCTGAAGACGAGCACTCCATGCATTCGCAGTAGCTCCTCGCCGAGCAACAGTAGCAGCAGTGGCATCCTTAAGAGCAGCATTCTCGATCGCAAGGAGAAGATATCATTCAGTCCGCTGAAGGAGACTGACACCGAGAGTCCGCGGAAGCAGCAGCTGAAATTGGCCAACGAGAGTTTTGTGCGTCGCAGTTTGGAGACACAGATAGCTGACGATGAACGAGACATCGCTGAAGGTGAGTGCTTGTTTTTGTTGTTTTGTTTTGAAATTCAATTAGGAAATGCTGTTCCAAAATAGGCTGTCTCCTTGGAGTGCCTAAGGCAAGTGATATCCACTTTGAAATATTTTTTTTTCTACTTCTGACGCAGAGAGAGACAATCTCCTATTTGGATTTTGCTTTTTTGTTTGTATCTCTATCGATTTTTCCTAAAAGTTTCAAATTGGAGCCAGGTGATAAGAATTGGTCGATTTACTATCTTCTTGTTTGTCCTTCCACCGGTTTGTTTCATTTAAGTTAGTGGGCCATTTATATTTACGCGATTTTCCGCCACGCCAAGGAGATGTTTCAACAGATGGTTGGGAGACAGCAGGGAGGGAAATCGCGAAATCGTTTTGTTGGGCGCAAATGTCTTTTAAGGATTTTTGTTTAGAATGCAAACGTTGTGTAATTTGCACCCAATCTGCTGTAGTATACTTTGGGTGTGTGTTATGTTGTGCGCAGCTTTGGAATCACATACACACTTTTTTGTTTGTTTTTATTTGTTTTGCTGTGTGTGCAAATTGTTCTTATCAAAATTTGTTTTTTTTTTGTTGGTTGCTTAGGAAATCTCTGAGAATTATGGGGATTCCCAAACTGTGTCTACCCAAGGGGATAATTATTTTGGAACTTCCTCAATACATTGCAAGCAGGTTCATATTAGAGTGTAAACGTTTTGGTAATGCTACTGAGAAACCATTATTTTCTGTGGTTTATATTTATGTACTTGTGTCAGTTTTAAAATCGAAAACGATGATGAACTTCTCTCTTTCTTCTTTCTATGATAATTCTAATGTAGGTAGGAATATATAGCGCGCGTGAGCGACCTACCTCAGTTATATAACCCAATTTGCACTGAAGCATGGCGTTTTGATAGCATAACTCGTTTTGATAAATATAGCTTTGATAAAAGGTATTTATGGACATACAATCTAAAGGAGTATCATCCACACAAAACGCTAAGCTAGGTAATATGTTGGCAGGTTCAGATACGCATACGATCTGGTCCCTCAGCAGGGGTCATCAAGTTAAATGATTAGGTGTATGTAGGCATGTATCAGATGTGACAATCAATTGGAACCCCGTGGAGCTCACCATCTGCTTATTGGATTAAGTTTTACCGACATAGGTTAGGGTTGTTTGTATAATCATTAGCACGCGGATAATAGGACACTCACTCAATTTGATCTTCCACATTGCTATAGATAATAAATGATAAATAATAAATTATAATTTATCCGATGTTGAGGCCCCGGTGTCCGTTTGCCGGCTATCACATTGCACATTTAGGCTTTTTGTGTACATTAATAATAAAATTTGTATTTATTTATTGCTTTTTGGACAAATGTTTTAACTGAAATAAACTATTATGGTAAATAGGAACCACATTTAAGTTAAAATATCAGTTAAATATTTTTTCATAAAAAACAAATAATAGAAAACATAAGAAAAAATTTTCGAAACTTGCGAAATAAGAAAACAAGAGAACTAATAATTACATTGGACGCTCGTTAACTTGAACACGAACGAAACCAGGAGTGTTCAAGCTAAAGGATTGTGCAAGGTACTCAAACAAGTTTAAAATTTGAGATTTTAAGTTTATCTTTTCGCGGACGTTGTCATGTTAAATAGATAAAGTTTTTCGGAACTTACCGCGTTTTTAATTTTTTAATTTAATTTTTTCAATTATTGCAGCTTTTTGTTTTAGTGTTAACATTCTTAATTTTTGGCCTTTTTTTAAACCCATTTTTCACTTTTGATTCCTTAATACGCACGTATTCAAATGAAATTTACCGATTTTGAAAATTCCCCTTTACAAAAACTGTTTGCATTCTGTACCAAAATCTCAGGTACCTTGCATAAATTCAAAAATATTTGTTCAAGTTATTGGAATGTTCAAGTTATCGTATGTTCAAGTTAACGAGAGTCCACTGTATATTCAATTCTATGCTTAGAAAAAAAAAAAAAAAAAAAACGGGTGAGCATTCTGTTTGTCAGGGGCTTATAGTTTTTATTCGAATGTCGCCCTAATCCTTTAATTTTGTTTCCAGTTAATTAAAAATGCGTATTCGCTGCTATTGTCTGTTCGCAATGTTTTTATTTTTTTTCCATTCTCCACTAATTTATTAAATTTTATGAGTTTATCTTTGACTTCTGATTTGGATTTCTAAAGAAATATGAATATACTCGTATTTCGCGAAAAATTGTCCAAGAAAACAAAAAAATAATGAGCGCCTGCTATCGATTTTTCTTCAATTGCTAAATGTACGTATGTGGACTAAAAATCAGAATGAATCTGTTCTAATATCTCACTTGATCTTGATTCTTATCCTGGAAATGTTTTCCTCCAAGACATTTGAAACACTGTTGTATTTTTGATTTTACAAAATCGATTCCTGTTACAGATCCTTTTTCTATCATGACTAAGGTTTCTTGACTTGGACTAGGACAGTTCAACTAGCATATTCCTTGCACTTGATTTTGAAATTGACCGATCCATACGATAGAGTTTCCCATTTACACGATATCCAGTAGCAATCAATTTTTTGTCCGAAATTGTACATTTATCAGTTTTGAATTGAATTTTATAGCCGTGTTTTGTCATTTAACTAATTAACAAAAGGTTCGCGCACAATGGATTTACCTTAACAAAAATTTCAAGTTCAATATCTCTTCAAATTGAAACTATATGCAACTATGACTTCCTTTCGCTTGACTTTGGATTGATTCTTCATTCAAAATGATACTCAGCAAGGATTTCAGTAAACCAACACGTTAAACCATTAGCCGTGTTTTTTTGGAAAAGTTATCCGTAGTACAGTAGGATTTTATATAAAAAACAAATACAACATCCGCAGTAGGATCACTGCCGATACTCGAATAAACGTCAAATCTCTATCCGCAGCAGGATTTCACTTCACTTTTTATCGGCAGTGATCCTACTGCGGATGTTGTTATTCATATAAAATCCTACTGTACTACGGATAACTTTTCCAAAAAAAAACACCGCTATTATCTGTCGATAATGCTGCTGCCGACAACTTCCTTTGCGCTTGATGAGCAAAGCACTGAGTAGAACTTGAGCACGTCGGCGTCGAGTACGCTCTGAGCAGAGTTTGATTTGAGCTCTTCGATTTATTTATTAAATACACTGAAGCTCTGAACTGTCTAAGGGTACCTACAGAGTGGAGCGGAGAGCAAAGCTGCGAAATTCATCAGAGCAAAGAGCAAAGAGCTCGAGCAGCGAGCAAGGATGATGACTAGCCAGAGTGAAGAGCAAGGAGCAAGAGCAAAGTAGAAGAAAACAAGCAAGAGATTATTCTTTTTCATTTAAATATTTGTATTTTTCAAATAAAAATGGGTTCTAATAATTTAAATCTGTACTTTATTGAAAACCCATTTTTAAGCATATGATATTTTCTGAAACGCGGAAACAGAAAATCATGTTAAGTTTCAAGCATATTTCCGAATGACCATGAAAATATTCGGTTATTTACTTGATAAAATTCAAAACAAGCTTACGAAGAAGTGGACAGATTTCGTAGCAAACCCGATTCTAGTCAATAAAACATCTTGCAGTAACCTTAAATACAAAAAAACGGCACGAGTACGATAACTTGGCCGCCAAGATTTGATGACGGATTTTTTTAGAGGGGTCAAAAACAAGCACTTTTTACTATGGGAGGGGGGGGTCTATCTCCCCCCGTTTAGGAGGTAGGGGCACTTTTAGAAAAAATGGTTTAAATTGAAAAAAAAAATATAAAAAAACAACGGCAACACCTACAATAAAGTGCTATACTGCGTTTGAAAGCCAAAAGATTGTTCTATAATCCTGCATTTAAATTAAATTACTCATATCAATAGTTTTTGAGAAATTCGCATTTAAAGTCCAAATTTTGATAAAAAAACGTGAAAAAAAAAGTTTAGACCGGTTGTTTTCAAAATTGTGACATGAAATTGTAAATTAGCTTACATGTGTTTCATGTATCTATCAGTTCTTAATCGAACACAAAAAACCGCATGGTTCTATGTCTTCTGGTTTTTGAGAAAATCGAAAATAACTAAAACTACTTTTCTACAAAATGTTTGATATTTTTTGCTTCCTTACATAAATAAATCAGTGCTAGCTTCCAACATTACAATATATAAACCGTAAAGTACGTATGGGGGGGCATGCTGCCCCCCTGCAACCCCCCTGCTTGGGCACACTATAGGATTTGGGGTAGGTGCGAGGTTGGGTGCATGTAAAGTTTCTTTTGCATTCACAGAATCTGTATTAAAAAAATTCAAATTTATTCTATTTATCCAATCTCCACTACTCGTAAATACATATAAAATACAATAAACGATCTTGAAAACCAAAACAAACTTCCGACCATGTTCACCAATACATGGCACTATTTTTCTATCGAAAATACTGCCTAGAAAGGAAATATAAGGACGACTGGGGTTCGCAAATAATAGAGTTTTTATCAGATGTAAAAAAAGTTTACCCTTGTTATACCGATGGTGATATATGTGAGGGTTTACAGTTAAAAGACATCGATCCTCCCACCCTTCAGAGCGAAAATTTAGAAAGTGTTTACCGCCAAAACATCCTCGGCTTCCCACCATAAAAGAGTAACTCAACGAACTCGAAAGTTATAGTACGGACGATGGCTTTATTGACGAGACTTACACACCTTTTTAATACATTTTGACCATTTTTAACTAACTATGACTGACTAACTCCTGACTAACTGACAAAATAACTGACCCAGATGCAATTCTACTTCCTCATGGTGCATTCTGGGTAACGCTTAATGAATTGCGGTACTGAACTAACAAAGATTCATTATGTTTATTAACATTAATCCTTAAAATGGAATCACCGTCATCACCAAAAATCAAAAAAAGTAGTTTTGGTAATTTTCGATTTTCTCAAAAACTAGAAGACATAGAACCATGCGGTTTTTTGTGTTCGATTAAAAACTGATAGATACATGGATCACATATAAGTTAATTTACAATTTCATTTCAAAATTTTGAAAACAATCGGTCTAAACTTTTTTTTTCACGTTATTTTATCAAAATTTGGACTTTAAATGTGAATTTCTCAAAAACCATTAATATGAGTAATTTAATTTAAATGCAGGATTAGAGAACAATCTTCTGGCTTTCAAACGCAGTATAGCACTTTATTGTAAGTGTTGCCGTTGTTTTTTAATATTTTTTTTTTCAATTTAAACCATTTTTTTCTAAAAGTGCCCCTACCTCTTAAACGGAGGTTTTCTCAAAAACCAGAAGACATAGAACCATGCGGTTTTTTGTGTTCGATTAAGAACTGATAGATACATGAAACACATATCAGCTAATTTACAATTTCATTTCACAATTTTGAAAACAACCGGTCTAAACATTTTTGTTCACGTTTTTTTTATCAAAATTTGGACTTTAAATGCGAATTTCTCAAAAACTATTGATATGAGTAATAAAATTTAAATGCAGAATTATAGAACAATCTTCTGGTTTTCAAACGCAGTATAGCACTTTATTGTAGGTGTTGCCGTTGTTTTTTAATATTTTTTTTTTCAATTTAAACCATTTTTCCTAAAAGTGCCCCTACCTCCTAAACGGGGGGAGATAGACCCCCCCCTCCCATAGTAAAAAGTGCTTGTTTTTGACCCCCCTACAAAAACCCGTTATCAAATCTTGGCGGCCAAGTTATCGTACTCTCCCCAAAAAAACAGTTCAAAATTTCACCACTTCTAATTAAAAATCGCAGCGATGAGAGCGGAGAAATCAAACATGTTTGAAATCGCCGCTTTGCTCTCTTGACGGCTCTTTGCTCTATCTTCGAAATACGCTGCACTCTGTGTGCTACCCTTTCAATGCACGTGTTTGATTTCTCCGCTTTGCTCTTTGCTCGCTGCTTTTGCTCACTCGCTGCTCCACTCTGTTTGTACACTAAGTAGTCGATTTCAATTTTTAGTTATTTTATTCCGAGCTCAGAGAGAACACTGAACACGTTCAGAACATACTCAGAATGAAAAAGGAAACATATTGTAAGCTACAATAGAGATTCGTTAGGCAATGGCTCAATTGGTATATTCTGAGAGACAAGGATTTCTTCTTCTATCTGGATTATTTAAGTTGTACCTGCGACCTATGTTGTGCCAAGTTTTTAAGAACTCCTATATATCTTTTTTATACATAATAAGTTTTCCTAGACAATGAGTCTGCGATTCTAAATGGAGTAGGCAAGCACGGTTGCAGAGAATTACCCAGAATCTCCTATACGAAATGATTTTTATTCATAAGGTACATTGATCTTTCGTAATTTTGTACCATCTTTATAAAACTTCTTTTATTCACTGCGATATCAGGATATCAGGCTAAAGCATTTCTTCTATAGAAATAGTTTCTTCCTTCTTTTTATCCATACAGTTTTAGTAACTACCACTTTCAAGGCATCGAAGTGCAAAAGCTAATTTTATTTACTCGAAAATAAAGAACAAATCTTTGAAAAGAAAACATATGAAACCATAGAATATGTTGTATTCTGGATATAAAACTTCACATGATCTGGGATCTACAAAGGGTTAGAACTGGCCCTAATGTTTCTACACAACCTCCATATTCTAATATTTTCTTATCTTTCCATCTCATTATAAGTTTCTTCAAAAAAGAAATCAATTGCGCTTATAATTTCATTTATTTTCACACAATCAAAATCGAAAAAATATTTATTTGATATTTGAGTTATGTCATTTCAGTGTGATGATTTATTGGCAGCATTTATTTTTAAGCGAACGTTGAAGTTCGCTATTAGTAATACTGCGATAATCGAAATTCGCTTAAATATTCGCAACTTATCGAATGTTCGATTCGCTATTCATAATGAGGGCCTAAATGTTCTAAACTAAAATTTCTAATAATCTGGATTGTGCTTCAAATTGATTTAAATGCTTTTTTATAACTGCTGTGTTTTATGTATTTGTTTTTGTATATCGACAAGTGTAAGATTATAAATTCTACACTAAAAACGTCTGTTTTGTCTTTGGATTATAGATTCACAAATCTCTTAAATTTAAATGAGGTAATTGAAGTTCATGCATCCTATGGATGTGGCATGCAGAAAGGCCAATTCAATACTATGTTGGATTTAAAGGGTTTCACACCAGATGTTTGAGCCCTATGTTATCAAATAATTGTTTACCTCATTTTTCAGAGCCATTATGCAATTGCCAGAGTTATTAAAGATAACATAAAATAAAAGCTGCAAATATTCAAAAAGGATTCTCTTAGGGATTTATGCTTGAAGAATCCATTAAATCTTCGCTGATCAATTTAGTCTTGAGAGTAGAACTTCTTATTTGTTTTGTTTTTAGTGTCAAAATTATTGACGGTGATAAATTATTCTTTAAACCTTTTACCTCGCTTTGCACAACACGATTATGGAATAATTTACCTGGCACGGCTTTCCCTTGCCATTTGAATTTGCAAACCTTCAAGACCAATGTTCATCGACACCTGTGTAATGTTTAACATTACAAGGGTCTCTCTGGGACACACCATAGTGTTTAACTTCTGTGTCTATTTTTTCAATCAGCGGAGTGACATATGTATGTATGTCCTCAGAGTAAGATGACCGCGTAAACTGAGAAAAAATCTGAGGTTGACCAAATTCACACCATTTTTCATGCGATTTGGTAGAGGTGTACTCAAATGACAGTTCAGTGCACTAATGTGTTTTTTAATTAAAACGGAGGACTTTCGTCATAATCTGGCAGATGTAGATGGTTTCTTGACAACGAACGAACGTTCGATTTACGTTCGCTTTTCGTCTGTATTCTGCTTAAAGTCTTCACCTACTACTATTTCGAGTCTTGAGAACATGAGTTTAAAGAAAATAATACTCATATTTACATATATAATGAGTTTAAGAAAGTATCTTGTGTTAAAAAAAAAGCAAATACCTATAAAAAATGGGAAGTGTTGTCATGTTTTTCAGTTCGCCAATCTAATTTTGGAGTGTGTCGATCGAGAGGTAGGAATTGCTATATAGAACTTTATGGACATGCCGGATGAATTGTACATAGTTAAGTAATCTAAAGACTAATTTAGAACTTATAAGAAAAATTCTTTTTTTTTTTAGGTTTGTTAAAAGCTTTCGGCTAAATAGGGCCCGTATCGCGTAAGAGTAAAGTGATCACTAAATTAATTGTTTGTCGTTTTGACAACCGCTCTCTCTATATTTCTTTATTGATATGATTAAAAATAGAGCTATAGTCAAAATGGCAATCAAAAAATTGATAATCAACTATCACCTTAGCCGATCCCACCCCGGGATTTTCAGTATGTTTTGCTCCTTTTGGAATCGTACCTCCTTCCTGTTTTAATCAATCTCGACAAAAAAATAACTGTCAAAGATTATTGTGAGAAGACAATTAATCGAGCCGATATTGGTTAATACTTTAGAGTCTACAAAGCGCAATCCATCTTCAGCATAATTTCCAGGCAGGCTTTAAAGGTTAAAGTGGCCGTCATTAAAGCATCTGACACACTTAGACCAGTAGAGGTGCATTGTGATCCAGCAGGCAGGCTTTGGACAGGCAGTTTTTTTTTTTTTTTGATAATCGTGCATATGAAGAATGAGGAGAAACATTAAGCATAAGAATATTTGTTTGAGAAATGTGGGATAGCAGGTTTTTTAAGATACATAGATATATAGATAAAAATATACACCTTTCATAATGGTTACCAGCCTTGAAAAAGGGGAACGATTTATTATCTTTTTTCTCTAAAAAAAGAAAAAAATATTTACATCTGTACCCACATTTTTGTCAATAATTGTCTTCTCAATTTTACAAAGGCAATAACTTAGTTGCAGAACTAATAGTCACAGTTTTGTATGGAGCTGATCGATTCACTCGTGTTTATGAAAATGGAATGCTGGGCTAACGACCACCGGGAATGGTTCCCTTCGAAAGCATAGTAGACTCAAAATTGTTGAATTTAAAATAATCATCCCCTCCGAAACGTATAGCAGAATAGACCTGTTTTGTTCACAAATAAGTTCTATTTTTAATATTTTTAGAAATAAGAAAACATAATTTTGTTATTTAATAAAAAATAAGAAATCTTCGAAAAAAACATTGATGTTTGAAGGCCTTTTATATTTAATTAACTCTTATGCAGAAAACCTTAATCTCATAAAATTATGAAATTGTTTGATATATCTCTTGGATACACCCACACAACTTGCTGATGTCAAAAAATGCAGATATGGAATTCTCTATAATGTCATTGCATCATTTCTAAATTGTGTGTATAAAAGACACTTAAAAAGAAGAAGGTTTATCGAAGGGGTGTTTTAAAATAATGATTACAATATAATGTAAAGGGTGTTGTGGTACCAAGTACCTGAAATTTCCTGTACTCTTTTACTCTTTACTTCTGTAAAATTGTAAATGTTGATGAAAAGTCTTAAAACTAGGCTCATAGGTATATAAAAAAATATCTACCCTCATAAAAATAACAATAAAATATCGTTGTTTTTTGTGTATTAATTGTAATTTTTAAGAACAAGATATTGTTTAACAAAATTGAATATATTCTTTACAGCCCTTATAGTCCTTAATATATTTGAATATATATTTTACAGAGATTTGGAACTAGCTTTTAATTGCTCGGTGGCGGATATTTGTTCGTAAACCGATTTCACTTAAAATTGTTTTTATCATTCTTTGGGGTAAAATTCGAACAATTTAAAAGTAAACGCCACCCTAATTCAAATGTACAAATGTACATACATGAATTGTTTTCGGTTAAAAAAAAGAAGAACATTATAAGCGCAAGAGTTATCCTTTGTTGTAGCCTTATAGCTAAAATGGCAAGTGAATAATGAGAATTAACAGCTGTCTCACTTATCATTTGTCATGATGATACCCGATGTTTTCTTCAATAGCCATATGTTGTCTAATGCTCATAAATTACGATTTTAATAAATCAAATAATGAATTATTAAATAAGAAATTTGTCTTGCTTTTAGAATTAATAAAAAATTTAAATCAACCAAAGAGCAGAAATTATTGCGGATTTTAAGGTATAGAACGTTTGGTTAAGTTTATTTTTGTGAGTAACCTATGTAGTTGATTCAATCAATTCAAATTGAAATTTGCTTAAAAATATTAAACTATGGGATATCAATATCAATATCCATTTTTAAATAAAAATTTGTCATTAACATCAGTCATATTTGAACATAATATAATCGCTATTCCGTAATCCATAAAATTAAATAAATAAATATCGTATAAGCATCCAGGTATAATATGAGGTTAACGTACGATACAATTCATATACCTAGGTATTGTGTAGAGCTCATCGAAGCTCAACGAAGCGATACATAGATATTTGAACGAGACAATAGGCATAAAATATCTTGAACTAACTGCAACATATACCGTGGTGGACACATAAATAGCACCATTTACCTTTCATTTGCTGAATTGCGTACAAACTAGTGCTTTTATCCTAAACTGATGGGATTTCATTTTTGTTTTGAATGTATTAAACCTGGAAAAATTGAATATAGTTTTATGAACGATTGGCTTTTCAATAATCATTGTTAATCATTGTTGCTTGGTCATTTAGGAAGGCACATTGGTAGTTCCATTCAAAGTTGTAGCAATATTTCCATTTTTAATATGTACATATGTGACGTTAACAATCAAAACGGTGCTAAAGGCACTTTTTTCAAAATATGGAGTGTGGTATACCAAAATTTGCATATTAAAGAGAGCTATAGAATGGTGGAAAAATTGTATTTCAAAACGGGCTGGTTTAGAAGTTATTACTATTTAAATGTTTTTAACAATCAAATGGGTGCTATTTTTCATACAATGCTTGTAATTTTCAAAACAGCTCTATTTTTCTCTAAATGAAATCAAATAGATATGATTGTTTTTCAAAAGGAGCTAAATAATTTTGGGCGCTAAAATTGTTGACACAATTTTATAAATTTATTTTATAAAATGATCTTTAGTTTACCTATCGTATTCTTTGTTATCATTGTTAAATAAGTTTTAATGAATTCCAATAAAAAGAACTTTTCCTTACTTAAATGTTCTCTTCTTTTTTTAATTTTACAGGCATTTGAGAATCAAAATTTAAGAAACTTATTTTCAAAACGCGCTAAATATATTTTTAACAAACAAAACTGCCTAAAAAAAAAACATTTCACTAAAGGACGAAAATAAAAGGTCCCTTTAGTATTTTTATTGGTCAATCTAATAAAAAATACTTCTACAAATTTTACAAAATGTACTGCATTAAATTATCTTAAATATTTTAGGAATTATAGTTTTCCGCCCTTTTGCTCGGTTTCATGTTCATTTTTTTTAGCCTCTGTTTGATTGTTAACGTCACATATACATATGTATTTGTGAACTTAAAATAAATAAAATGTGGATTAGAAATAAAATAAAATGCAAACAATCGATATACATACGCAGGTGTTAAAAATAATAGGGACAACAACAATCAAAAAATTTAAATTTTTTTAGAAAATTTAAAAAACTGAATAACGACTTTTTAATTTTTGTATATTTCTCCAACATAGCTTATTTTTTTCCAAAACTCGCACACAGAAATGGTTGATGGTTGTATGTCACTATGTTTAGACGGATCTCTTTGAGCCATCATGGCCTCTAATTTATTACACGATGCGGCATTGAGTCAAAAAGTTTTTGGCATTTAGTTATTGGAATGTTGTTCCCTTGATTTTAAATTTCAAGCCAAAGAATTTATGGCCAAATACTTTCAATCGATTTGTGATCGGTTGACTGAGAGGAACAAGGTCTACCTGAAATTCGATGATCCCGAAGCCAAACAATAACCAATTTTGATGAGTCCTTTGTATCGTTATCATGCTTAAAATGCCATTTAAATGACATGTTGTCGTCTGCATAAGGAAGCATTACCCCTTTCAAAATCAGATCAAAAATTTGGAAGATCGGTACAACACCAAACCAAGAAAAGCAGCTCCACACCATGATGCTGCCGCCTCTGTGAATCACCGTTTTTTCTTGTTAAACAGAAGTGGAACTCTTTTGCCGAACATTTCTTCCGCAGTCGGACTCAAATAAAGGTGTGTTTTATTCATTATTGCTTAGCCAGCGCAGCATTCAAGTGCGAATAAAACGATCAAACTCGCTCCATATGTCAATTTCAATTTATATTTCAATGTTGGCCATTATTATAGAAAATATCAATATCTGATGTCAAAACATGTATGTACATATGTTTAATTCTTAAATTTAATGCATAGCGACATTTTCATTTTAATAATTTAAAGTTCTATCACCAGCACACCTGCCATTTTTTTACTGGCTTCCTTTTCGCCAGCAATCAAATTGTTGTTGTTTGTCGAGGGAAATTTTGCTGCG
Source organism: Philhelius festivus (assembly GCA_963931855.1). Taxonomy (NCBI): domain Eukaryota; kingdom Metazoa; phylum Arthropoda; class Insecta; order Diptera; family Syrphidae; genus Philhelius; species Philhelius festivus. The sequence goes on along the minus strand of OZ007556.1, from coordinate 28,904,368 downwards.
CTAGCTATGCAGCAGTGAATAAAACACACCTTAAGTTAATTTTTGTTTTATCACTCTAAAGAATGTTGCGAAACATCTCTTTAGACAGATTTGTAATTTCAACGCCAAGTCTTGTTTGGTCTTGAGTTTTTTCTTTTTTTGCTGAGAAGTAGAATCTTCCTAGCATCACTTTCGGGCAATTTTTTTTTGCAGCAGTCTACTCAGGATAGTTGAGCACTGAATATTGCCCAGTTCTACAAAATTGCCTTTGATGACATAAAAGGGGCCTGTTTGCCAGCAGTGTGGGTGTCATCAGTGGAGAAGTTTTCCTGGTTTCTTGTGCCATTTCCATGCCATTAAAAACAAAGTTTGTTAATCTACTACTTCAGCAATAACTTTAAGACTTTTCCCATCCTTTTTTTAACTTTTTTTATGACCATATTATTTTTCAGTGAAATGTCCCATTTTTTTGTAAATGCTTTTGGGTTTTATTCAAAGTAGTAACGTTTTTTTTATGAATTAATTAAAATTCAACTGCCTATTCACAACTCTTGGAAGAAATAACCAAAAATAATACAAAATTCCCTATTATTTCGAACAGCAAGTAGTGTCGAAGTTGCACCACAGCATCATCTAAAGGAATAATTCATTTATCTAAAATTCATAATTGAAATGTAGAAGAAGTAACATGTCTTTGGAGAGTTCTACAAAAAGTGCAAAAATATAAAACGTTTGTTTTCGCTTGTCAACGGAATTTCCTATTATTTTTAACAGCTGTGTATGTACATGGCAAAAGGATCACATTGTTCAAATGATAAAAATGTTTTGATAAACAAAATAAAAACTTAAGGAAGATCCGTTATAGAAATAAGATAATTATTAAGCTGTTAAATGAAGCTTTTATGAAATGTGATTTGCAATATTGGGACTTTTAGATCTACAATCTGAATCCTGAAAGCACAAAAAGGATGATTTAATATACAGACCTTCGATTATAGACCTATTCAACATAAGAACGTATTGGAAGATCACATGATTCCCTATGCTGGCTGCCGAGAATTTACCTTTGACATGTCCCTTTATGTACATTTCTCTTGCCCTTAAACGGTGCGTCGTCATTATGGATGATTTCGTCAAATTGATCGTTAGAGATGGCTCGGCCTCGGACGTATAGATACCTGTTCATGATGGAGGAAATCGCTTGTTTTGAATGTAGTATTGAACGCCAAATGAAAGATAAATTCAAAAGTTGTTTGAAGGCAACGTCAATAGAACAATGCAAAAAATTGGTGAATAGTTTGGCAAATAGATTTTTGTATATAGTATTTGGCGCGCACTGAAGCTATAATGAATAACATTTAAATGTTTGAGCACGACGCGAGCATTAGGAGAGTTGGAGAGGATTTAAAAGGAGATACCGATGCAGGTTGGTTTTGAATGGCTGAACATAGCAATGGGGAGGAAATATTGGGTCGGGTAAAGCATTCCTTTTTCGTGTCGGGCAGCTAAAGAAAGAATCTCTGAATTCAACAGCGCGCTCGAAGTTGCACTCAAGGGTAAAATGATGGGAAATCCATGAAGCGCGAGTATAACGGAATTGCTTTGGGGGACGAGCACTGTTAACATGTTAAGTTAAAAAGAGATTTCCACTTGAATCTTAACTTTGGTGTTCAAATATTTGAGTAACTTGACTTTCGGAGGTTATGTGCTAATCATAACTCTTTATTAATATCTGGTACTTATTTCAATTTTCTTATAGAAATTACTGAACAAATCTATTGAATTCCAATAGATCACAAAATGTTTTAATTTTTTAAAAACTACATATATTCGACTTTAGTAAAACGTTGAAATAAACACAAATGTGTTCTAATTTCATGTCCACCACTGTGAACAGATACAATAATTGTTATTTTATTATAATTATTATACACACATATTTCCTCTGAACTGATCGAATGTTTACATGTGTGGTAGGTGCTATGTTTTGTAACCAAACTTGATAATAATTTGTTTAAATACGAATATTGAAGCGCAAAATGTAACAACCATTTCAGATTTGTTGTGTTTAAGTACTCAAAGGCAGAATTGAAGACAAAAAATGTTTTCCTGTATTTATAAACTTTGATAAATACGATGTTGTTATTGTGAAACCTAAATTTGAATTAAAAGTAAAGTAAAAAGGCTTTATTACTATTCATGAAATGTCAAGTTTTTATGAAAGTTGGAAATGAATTTGGAATATCTGAATATCGCAATAGGACCTGAGTAAGTAGTAGTAGTAGTAGTATTTATTGAGATTTTTTTTCAACACAAATTTACATTCTTAAATTCTATTTAACATAGTCACTTATATTTTATAGGAATTTGCCGACTTAGAATTGGTCTGGCTAAACAAAAGTTATATCTTTTTATGCTTTACGGAAACAGAATTAATTAATAAGACATTGTCTTTCACAGATTGATAAATTAAATATGTCCACTCAACAAGACGATAACTTGAAAAAAGAAAAAACTTAACCTAAAAATAAATGCTTAACCTAGGGGGAAAAAGATGAAAAAGGAAGAGATATGAGCGTATTATATACGTCTCTATCTAAACACTAGAGTAGTGTGCAGATACTTTTAATTCGAGTGAATACAATTTTTATGAGTCAATTTTGACAGCGATTGGATGGTTGTTTTAATGTTTGGTACATACATACTTGTTACATGAATGGATTATGATGTTTTTTTGTTCTTTTTTTTATATGAGCTTAGTTTAAGTACTTAATTGATAAGATTCTTATAAATATATGCTAATATTAATATATTCACAGCAGAGTTACTAGTTATATCAAAGGCACTGAGTTCGTCTAATCACAATCAGGTAAAGTTTGGACGTAAGTTTATGTTTATTTATCTTTATCTTTTTTATTATTTTTTCTTCTTTGATGTTTTTTCAGTCTTTAAGTTACAATCATAGGAAGTTAGTTAGATGTGGTGAGATGCCTAGCCTCTGTATGTATTTGGGAGTTGTTTTTTGTAAAATGGAGAGGTGGACAAGTTGTCCTCATCAAGAATAGTAAAGTCAGAGCTGGAACCCTCGTTGAGGATACTTATTGGAGACATATAATATCTGTCATTTATTGACCAGTTGATGTTACTCTCATATATGTCTTGGAGGACAGAGTTGTCGTGATTATGTAGAGCAGATATTCTTTTTTTGGAGAGGAAAATCAGGTAGTCAAGTAAGGGAGTAATATTCGAATCTTGGTATATTGAGCTGTTACTATGCCATTTACCACCCGGTCTTCGGCCTTTGTTGATGCACTTTCGGATGATGTAGCGTTCAAATCTATGGAGTTCCAATGCCACATTGGGAGTGATTTGAAACCATATGAGAAATCCATAGGACAATAATGGACGAATCAAGGTTTTATACATAAGGAGTTTCGTTTTAGTTTCGACGTTTTTTGAGTTGAGTAAAAGCTTTAACTTTGCAGCAGCAGCCTTGCTATTGTTCAGAGCCTTTCTCGCATGGGGGTTCATTTTCAATCTTTCATGGAGATTAACACCAAGGTACTTGATTGATTTCTTCAATGGGACAGCATTCCCAGCAATAGAAAGATTTAGTTGTCTACTTTCTCGAACAGCAAGGTGGTGTCCCTTACCCGCCGCATTGCGAAAGCAAATCAACTCGCATTTGTTTGTATTTAACTCGATTCCCCATTTTTTATAGTATGGGATGATTAAGTTGAGATGGGATTTGACTGAGTTAAGGGCATCATGTGGTCTCTCATTAGGACTGAACAATATGGTGTCGTCAGCGTAGAGAATTGCTTCGGAGCAGAAATGTTGGATTGGGAAATCATGAAGGTATAAATTGAAGAGGAGGGGACCAAGGATAGATCCTTGGGGAACGCCAGTTTGGATCGGTATAAGCGGAGATGACTCTCCTTCAAAGTTGACTGAGAGTCTACGGTTTGAGAGGAAACTTTGCAAGATTTTTATAAGGATAGGAGGAATATTTAACTGATTGAGTTTGTACAATAGGCCCGCATGCCATACTGAATCAAAAGCTTGTTTTAGATCAAGTGCACAGGCAACTGTGCATTTTCTAGCCCGCAGATTTTTTAAGATTTTATCTTGAAAGTAAAGTAGCGCGTGTTCAGTTGAGTGACCTCTTTTGAAACCGAATTGAACAGATTGTGCAATATTTGAGTCTTCAAAGAAGTTAAGTAACTTTGAAAGAATAATTTTTTCTAAGATTTTTCCCAGATTAGAAAGAAGGGAAATGGGTCTAAAGTTTTCTATATCATAGGGGGAATTACTTTTTTTGATTGGAATTAACTTTGCTATTTTCCAAGCAGATGGAAAATAGCAGTTGTTAAGACAGTTATTAAAAAGGGGAGTTAAAAAAGGGGCTATTGAGGTTTTTGATTTACGAAGAATAAAATTTGGAATATTGTCGAGACCAGAAGATTTTTTATTTTTTAATGATGTGATTATATTTTCAATGTAGTTGGAAGAAATAAAGAATTCATTATGGGTATTCACGGATGTATTAGAGGGAGAAAAATTGGTAATTAATAGATCTTCATTCCAGATCGAGAAAGAAGAGTTGAAAGTTAGAACTTCTAATGAGGTGACTGGATCAGCAGAGGGAGTTTTTAATTCAAAGAGTTCAGAATAGAAAGTTTTAAATGCTTCTATTTTTTCCGATGGGGAAGACAAGGAATTGTTGCGAAAAGATAATGTCTGGTTAATTGCGTTATGATTTTTCTTTCTTCCAGTAATTTGATCAATTACCTTGAAGACATTTGAGTTAGGTTTCAAGTTACTCAGCTTCATTCTAAATTGTTCGTTCAATTCTAATCGCACTTTGTCTTTAATTATTTTGGATAAGCAGTTTATGCGTGCAGACAGTTCAATATAAGGTTGATTATTTCGATCTCCAAAATGGTGATAAATTCGTTTGAGTTTTCTTTTCCAGGCTTTACGTGTTTTAAATAGACTTAAGGTGGCTGAAGAGATTTTTAACCAATTTTTTTGAAGACAAATTTTTTTACAGTGGGTGTTGATGCAGGAAGAGAAAATTTCACTAATTGTATTAATGAAATTGTCAATTTCTGAATTGGAGAGATTTCTATTGGTTGGAATGTTTAAATTTGAAAGTCCAGATTCAAGCGAGCGATTAAAAGCTGACCAGTTGGTATTCTTGAAACTGGTAGTGGTCTTATAAAAATCTTGGAGCGTCGAATCCTGCCTCATTTGGATACTCATGAACACCGAATAGTGATCCGAGATGGCATCAAGAGTGATGCAAGCAATGTTATTGTCAGATCTGAGATTTGAAGAAATTAAGAAAAAATCGATATGAGAGCCCGATGAGGGCCGGGTAGGGCCTGGGGCTGCAATTATGTCTAGATCAAGAAAATGGTTGTTCTGGAACCAATTATAGATAAGAGAGCCATTCTGGTTTATAACTGTATCTCCCCAGAGAGGATGACGAGAATTAAAATCACCACCTATTATGATGTGATCAAATTGACTTAGGGAACTGAGGATATTATCAAGAGCAGACGGAAGAGAAGAACCAAAGTTACAGGGAACATAAATGGAAACAAGTGCCAATGTTTTTGGAGAGATTGGAGAGTTTAGAGGAATTATGGCTATTGTAGTTGAAATCAAGCTATTGGTAAGAAATTTTTGGGAGAATCGGATTGAATTCTGAAGTAGAATTCCCGTTCCTCGACCATCATTGTTACTTATTAGGTTGTATTTGTCATTGAAAGGACACTTATTATAGTTTTTTTTAAGACAAGTTTCTTGTAGTAAAAGGGCTGAAGGAGAAGTCTCTTGTAACAAGAGATCAATTTCTATTATTTTTTCTTTGGATAGGGAATTGATATTGGAGGTAATGAGGTTGAAAATCATGGGGAAATGGGGGAGAGAGATGCTATAAAGCAGAGGTAAGCACCTGGTTTCTGGGATTCATCCATTTGTTTGTAGTTTGGCCAGAAGCCTCTAATTTTAGAAATTAAGTTAGATATTGGTAAACCAAAAAGTCTAACTGACTCATCAATGAAGTCTGAGACATCATTTTTGGAATGATCCGAGGGAATCGGGATCGACTGTTTAGGAGTTTTTTCGGTTCTTTTATAACCTCTTACTGCATCTGAGTAGAGGGGAACATTGGACGGAAGGGTAAAAATTGGGTTTACTGCATGTTTATCGTTTTTAGCTTCAAATAACAAAGCATCTTCTTTCTTTTTCAAAAAAGCAATTCGGTTAGGGCAATTTTTAAAATTCGCCGGGTGACCCGTCGACTTGCAATTAACGCATGAAGCGATTGAAGTCTCAGTTTTCGGGCCGAGTTTACACTGGCCGGGCTCATGGTCAATTAAACATTTGACGCATCTGGTTGGGAAACTACAGTAGGCTGCCACATGGCCGTACCTTTGACAACGGTAACATTGCTTCGTGTCCGAATTTTTAACCGAATCCCATTTTATTCTGTGTCTTAGTAAAAAGTTAACTTTTTTTATTTTTAGCAGACTTTCTCTGTCCTCCAAGACACATAGGAAAAGGTCAAGTGGGATATCATTTTGTTTCGACCATTTGGTCTCAAATTTCTTAACTACTACCCTCAAGGAAGGGTCCAGCTTGACAAACTCTTTCTGAATTTCTTCAGATGAAAAATCGTTTGAAATGCCTTTCAAAATTGCATTGTATTTCTTTAGTTGTTTAGGTGTGAATGAATAAGCTTCAACACCATTTGCTTTGAATTCTTCAAGAAAGAGTCTGTGTAGCTCAACACTTCTAACTATTATTTTGAGTTTACCATAACCGTTTGCCATAAACTTTACGTCATTAAGATTGTAATTAGACTTACCCAAGAAATCCCAGATTGATTTGGAAGAAACTCCCTTCGTAAAGATGGGGGGGCACCATGCTTCTGGTTTAACTGGAACTGTGTTGGAGTCCGCAACATCTGGGAAACTGTTGTTGTTGTTTCCCCTCACGTTGATGTTCTCATTAATCCTCTTGTTGTCGATAAAGTTGGAGCCATTGCCCTTGCTGTTGATAATGTTGCTGCAGCTTGCGCCCGCTGCATTGAGGGTTTCATTCAGAGGGCCTTCCTTGTCTTCAACTTCGTTGAATGGAGACCAGCGGTTGTGGTTGTTAATAACCTCTCTTGCAATCTTTTTTGTTACAACGAGGGGTGCCTGGTGTCTTCTTTTTCTTGCCATCACCATAGTGAACTTATCCTTATCACCAGCAAGAAGATTCCTGAGAACTTCTGTACTATTTATTTCAACGCTCTTATGGTTAGAGGCAGTTAAATTGTTGGCTTCGTGTCCAATTATAACGCATTTACTAACAGACGCCTGTTGACTGGCGCCGAAAATGTTGTTTGTCGCGTCAGTCTCCATCTCATTCCCACTCACAGAATGAATAGACGTATTTGTTTCAGAGTTCCATTCTTGGGTAGCAGCAAAAATGATTTTTTCTTTATCCGCATCGGTAAGCATTTTCGATGGCAGTTTTATCTTTTCCGCAAAAGAGCGCTTATCCGGCGGCACCTTGGGCTCATCGGGAGGATGAAACTCACTTTCCTCCATTGTGAGCAAAAAAACTTAATTAATTTTTAAAAATTTATCAGAAAGATTTACGAAGGTATCCAATAGGACCTGAGTAAAGCATTCGATTTTTTGACAGTTTGTCCAAAGTTAGGCTCAAGGATAAACTGGCGTTTGTCACTGCTAGTACTACGGATTGTTCAAGGTCAGGAATGCAACTTGCTATTTCACTGGAAAATTATGTGTAACTGAACTAGAGGCAATGGCAAATTATATTTTCAGATTGGGGTTTTGAGGGTTTTAGTTTCTTGTGTTATTATTTACTAAGGGGGGTGAATGTAAATTCATACAAGTTTTGAAGAAAAAAAAGTTAATTAAAACTTTAAAATCCCATTTGTGGTCTTTCAGTTATTCAATTTCATTGCACGAAGGAGAGAATGACAACCTTTCGTATGATATTTTTTGTTCTCACTATAATTATATGTTATTGCATCTTTAAAAATCTGTTAACCAAAAAAGAAGTTAAATCTCGAAGTTGTGGAATCTTAATTAAGTTACGAATAAACCTATAAAACTTAAAAACCAATCAGACAATAGAATTAAGAATTTTATTACTTTTTTTTCCAGCGTAAGCGAAGAAGATTTTCCTTGGAAGCTATATAAAATTATATGGATTAAGGCTTTTAAATTTGTGTGGGTAAAACTGTGTGTTGTGGTTAACAATCTTCAAAGGGATTAATGGATTATTTTTTTGTTTCAAATATAACCTACATAATGTGAATATGCTACGTTATTTTATGTTCAATATTATTTTTTTTTGCAAATCTCATATTAAAAATTAAAAAATAAGTTGAATTGGATGAGAAAACAAATCGTCACACATAAAAAACGGGTTCTTTATTTCGAATTTGAATATGTCGTTTGTTGTGTTGAGGCTAAGTTTAAGATCAACTCGAGGATATTGCATTCTCAATAATGTCAGCAAGGGTGAAGTGGATGTTCTGCTGGTGGGCCGTAAACATTTTATTAGTTTTCGGATATTTTTGAGAAAAGTTATAATTCTGCTTTACAACGACAATAGTTGGTCATAAACATAAAGTCACATGGAGGGTTTGCAGATCGATTCACAGTGACGATCGTTGCTGCCCGGCTGAAAAATAACGTATTATACTCTAAGAAAATTTACACAAGCAATATGTTTTAACTGAGGGCTTGTCTCTGTATTGATCACACCAATATAAGGTGAATCGTATTTTCATGAATCATATTGATGGTGTTTTTTTCCATTTTTGCCTGAGACCACTGCATATGGAAAAATGGAATTCAAAAGAAATAAATTCTTAGTATTTCGGACAAAGTATCAGCACAACATTTTCTAAAGATCAAATTCAGTCCTCCTGAGGTGGTTGAAGGACTTGCTTGTTGTTTACCATTAATGGGAATCAGTCAGTTAAATGCCAAAAGATTCTTAACGATATTTAGACATGCCAGCAACAGGCAAAACCGTATAAATTTGATGAAATATAACAATTTAATGATGAAATATAACAATTAAAAAAAAAAAGAAGATATTAAAGTTAGCACTTGTTTGGGGGAGTTGTCATGAATCAAAAAGCACCTCATTCGCGCAACTTACAATGCCCGATGAAAATTGGTTGATGAAGTCATCTGCGTTAGAGATGTCTGTATCGAATATTGAGAAGATTGTTTTTATATAAACTAATTAAATGTATTTTTATCATGTACGAGTAATTCAAATATGAAATTAAACACACATTAAAAATGAAAACGTAATTCCTATTTTGAATCAATAGCAATGTGACAACGTTAGGGTGAAGGAAATTTTAATTTGTTTTTAATTTCTTTTATTTAATATATGTACTTGTAAAAATCGTACTATTAGAGTTCAACAACACAAAATATTATATTTGTGTCGTCTAATGCTGGGAGGTGCCGTTAAAGCTATCAAGTTTTGAAAAACTGTCGTTATAAAATGTTTCTTTCTTGATTTTTTAGGAGTTAAAATTCTAGTTAAAAAAAATGTCCTCAGAAGTTGAGCAAAATTTAACTAGTTTTTTTTAACGGTTTTTGAATATTTTTGATTGAAAAACGGTTTTATTCCCAAATATGAAGAATTGAATCAGTTTTTGATATTTAAGGGTTTGAGATTTTCAGTGAACGGTTTACAATATATGCGTGTTGTAATCTATGAAAGATGAAACATATATTTTTTGAAACAGTAGTTATGTTAAAAAGATCCAAATAAGGGCCTTAAATAAATAAATACAAAAGATCTTGAGTCTTTAAATTATTACTGAATAGTCCACTTCGACATTTGGATTTCAAAGAGAAATTTAAGGATAAGAAGGACAAGATGTTTCGGAATCAGTTTCTTGTAAGTGGCTTTTCTTGTATGGGTGTTTCTTATAGTTTTGTTTACGGTTCCTTTCGTAAATAAAAAATAATATATATTGTATTCTCTTGTGAGAATACCACCATTAAATAAAACACTAGTGATTGTTTTTTTTTAATAATATAAATTTATTAAGAGCTTCAGATCCCTTACCACTGGTGGGGGGAAATCTTCAGCTATACGTTGGAATTACTAATTAGAACTGATCTTTCAAGTGATCGAAGAAACCCTTTTATACTTTATATTTGTCTACTGTCTACTCAGCAATATGATTGAAGATCATATGCTGCTCTTTGTTTAATAAAATTGCTGATATGCAGTTTATGTTTATAATATCGGATTTCATCATTCGCTGTGAGATGAAATCATAAATTATGAATTATTGTGTAAGCATTACATTTGGTAAGTTTATGTTTATAATATCGGATATCGTCAATGAAATTATGAATCATTGTGTGAGCTACATTTGGTATATGGAAAGATACTTTGTATCTTTCTTCATTATCATAGGGTGTTTAATATTATTATAAAATTATGTGAGGGTGTTCTGATAATGTAACCCCTCCCTCCTTAAGTTTGATGCTCTCCTGAGTATCTATAATTCTATTTTCAATTTTAATTTTTTGGGTTTCTTTACGCTTACAATATAATAATAATATTGCAATTACAACAATTATGATTGTTATACTTGTATATGATATAATATGTTTTACATTGTTCTGATATTTTAATTCTTGTAATTCTTTTAAATTTTCGATTTGATTTATATGTATATTTTCTAAAGTAACATTTATTTTTGTGAAGTTTAGTGTATTATATAATGGAATTACAATATTTTGCTTGAAAGTTTCTTTTTGATTTGAATACAAAGTTGCATTTATTTTGATATTGCAATCTTTAAAATGTATTAGGTTATTTTTAGTAATTTTATATTCAATATTATTACAATAGTCATTTAGACTTGTTTCTACTAAATTTTTTGTTAATATAAGGCCATCTTCTATTTCTATTAATTCTTGATCTTTATTAGATCTAATCTTACAATTTTCGTATTTTGTTTCATATAAATTTTGTATACATATTGGACTTTTTCTTAAATGTTTAACATATTTAATTGCATTATTTTCATACAATGTTTTGTTATAAATTATATAATTATACTTTGATATTTCGATTTCTAGTCCTTGTTCATTTGGAACAGGTAAAATAATTATGGTTTCATATTTATATGTAAATACTGGTATTTTTAAAATAAAAACTAAATTGTTATTTCTAGTTACTAAACTACTTTCTATATGTTCTAGTTTTTGTACGGATATATTAAATCTTTTATTTTCTTCTTTTGTAAGAATATTTCTTCCTAGAATTCCTAATCTTGAGAAGACTATATTGTCTTGTAATTTCTCAACTTCATTGTTTAACAACATTATATCGGTATTTATTTGTAAAGATAATATACTTTTAGCTAAATTTTCTTGTTTTACTTCTGTTGAATTAATGAAATTTCTAAGCACGTATTGATGTTTGTTTATTCTGTCTGCCATAGTTTCTAATTCTGTTTGGAATTGTGTATTAATCCCTATCTGTTTGTTTAATTCTGTTATAGCATTTTTATTGTTTTCTTCTATTATTTTCAAATGATTCTCAATTTCTAATCTTTCATCATTATCCATAACACCAAAAAGAAAATGGAGTGCACTACCTCCTATGTTTATTATTCCTCTCTTTTGTCTAGAATAAGGAAGTATACTATGTAATTTTGATTTTGTATCTCCTAATGCTTCTGTCATTAGTCTTTTTAATCTTAAGTCATTAAAATTATTATAGCCTGTTTGGTTACGAATTTCTTGTAATAAGAACTCTGATTTTACCATGGTTATGATGAAGAATAAATAAATATTTATGGCTTTCATATTGCCTGTAAAGAGATTAAATTATTTATCGCTATTTTGATATTTATATTTTCTTTTGAAAAAGCTTTTATGTATTTTTTTCTGATTAGCATAATATTTGTTATTTATTTTTTCTACTTTTGTTTTCTTATATTTTGCAGCTATCTTCTTTGCTGTTCTAACTACGTCTGCTTTTACGTATAAATCTTTATTTAAATCTGGTTCAACAAAATCTATTTTATTTTTATTTCTTTTATTAATATTATCTTCTTTAACTTTGTGAATCTTTCGTCCTATTTCTTCTAACTCTTCTACCTTAATTTTGTTTTGAATAAAATCTATAGGCTTTCTTAATGTCGTTGAATGGATTGTACAGTTATATATACTAACTGCTTTTATTACTTTCTCTTTTAAATTTAATACGTTCTTTTTCTTTTCTTGTACATTATATATTCTTATATGTTCATTGAGTGTACCATGCACTCTTTCTACATCTGAGTTTCCTGTCTTATGATTTGGAGTTACAAGTTTTATCTTAATTCCTTCTTCGTTACAATATTCTTTAAATGCTAGGCTATTAAATTCATTGTCGCATACGATTTCTTCAGGTTTGCCTAGTATAGAGTTTCTAAGTTTAAGTTGCTCAATTATTTTGTGAGCGTTTCTACTAGCTATGGGAAAAGCTGTCAAATGTTTAGTAAATTTGTCAATAATTGTCAAAAAGTAAATATCTTTACTTGGAATATACAGTGATGGACAAAACAATAGGACCATTTTTATAGTTCTCAATTATATGTAAAAAAATATTTTTTTTTTATATTTGTTCATAATTTTTTTTTATTGTACGACTTATTTTAACGTGTCTAAAACTAAATTAATTCATAAACTTTTTAAAAAATATATACTTACTTACTAAATTATAAAATAAGAAAATAAGGTTATTTTTAAATGGACAAAACAATAGGACCATTAATTTTATTTGTAAATTTGTTTATACTTTTAAAAGCTTTCACTACCGAAAGTCAATATTTTGTAGTATAACCCTTGTTTTGAATCACAGCTTGGACTCTCCTTGGCATTGAATCGACAAGTTTGCTGCAGGTACTTTGCGGTATAGCGTACCAGGCTTTTTTGAATTTGTTCCACAGTTCATCTTTATTTTATGATTTTTCACCAGCCAGAGATTTTTTTACAATGGCCCATAAGTTTTCCAAAGGATTTAAATCGGGCGATTGAGCCGGCCAGGTCACTAGATCAATCCTTTTTTCTTCTAACCAGCTTTTAACTTTGCGAGATGTATGCTTCGGGTCATTGTCATGCATGAACTTCCACCTTAAAGGCATTTCATACACGGCATACGGAAGCATGACCTCCTCTAATATTTTTGTGTATAAATGCTGATCCATATTTTTTTCGATCCGAAAAATTGGACCTACCCCGTACCACGAAAAACATCCCCAAACCATGATGTTCCCACCTCCGTGCTTCACTGTTTTGGTTGTGTACTGTGGTTGATGCGCAGCATTCTTTGGACGTCTTACCCACCTCTTACCGTCTGATCCTACCAAATTTACTTTGGTTTCGTCAGACCATAGAATGTTTCGCCATTTTTTTCCATTATCTGGGCCTACCCAATCTAAATGTTGTTTGGCAAAATGGATTCTATTTTTTCGATGTCTTTTGGTAAGCAGTGGTACTTCCCTAGGACTTCTTCCGAAAAGATGCTGCTCCTCAAGCCGTCTCCTAACCGTTCTTTCACTGATGGGCAAGTCCAGTTCCTTTTTTATATCCCTAGAAGATTTAAATGGGTCCTTCTTGGACAGGCGCTTAATCTGAGCATCAAGTCTTGGGGATGTTTTCCGTGGTCTGCCTGTTTTTTCTTTTGCTTTTTGGGGTTGCAGTGCGTTATACACAAATGTTTTGGATCTCCCAATTATTCTGGCCACTTCCCGCTGCGATTTTCCATCCTGCACCAGTTTGATTATAGTTTCCCTCATAGTTTCGGAACAATGTATACCGCGACCCATGTTGCGTTTATTCTTGTGAATTCACTTGTTTATTATATGTATAATATTCCAAGAATGGAGTACTGTATAATGTTTTATCAAAATCTTATTAATTTCAATTTAATATCAACCTAAAAACAAACAAAACTCACCTGGTCCTTTTGTTTTGTCCAGCTCTAATGGATATTTTTTTTTTATTTGCTTACCTTTTCACAGTAATAAGCAATTTATTCTTAATTTTAGTTGCTAGCACCAAGAATTAACCGTTATTAGCTGGACTTACATAAAGAAAAAATTATAACTATTTTTTTTTTAAGAAAGAGAGAGCTAATTGTTAAGGCATCCTTACTGGTCTTATTGTTTTGTCCGTCACTGTATATATCCATGTGTATAAGCTCATTTGGCTTAAGTGTAGTTTTACTTATTTCAAATTTTATTTTCTCTGGATTTCTATCATGTTTCGCTGTTTGACATACAGTACAATTGTTTATGTATCTTCTTATTAATTCCCTTAATTTTGGAAAATAGAATTCATTTTTAATTTCAAGATATGTTTCTTGTATTCCTCGGTGATTATATTGTTCATGAATCTTTTCAATGAGATTCAACGCATCATTTGTATTACTTAAATCTTTTAAAAGCGTAATGCATCTTAGTAATATCAGTTTACTTTGATTGCTGTAAAGCTCAACATATTTTTCCTGAATTTTGCAAAATAAATTATCACTTGGACAATATAATGCCACTTTTCCGTGATCGGGTAAAAATTCCCTTAATGCTTCAGTAAAATAATCGCCTACATCTTTTGATTTAATAGTTAGTCTTCTTACACCTTGGTATATACATTTTATATTTTTATTTTCATCTTCTGACTCTATAACTTCTATTTGATGCTTAAACATATTTGTAGGTAATTCTGAAATTCCTATATGATCATTTCTTTCTTCTATACCACTATGATTTGTGGCTAACGATGTATCTTTATTTGCATTGATTGCATTGATTTCAAGTCGACTAAGGTAATCTGCTACACGATTTTCTTTTCCTTTTAAATATTCGATATCAAAGTCATATTCATTTAAACTTATTTTCCATCTCTGGAGTTTTGAATTTGGTTCTTTTAGGTTACTTAACCAAATTAAAGGTCTGTGATCGGTTCGTATTTTAAATTTGCGACCGTAGAGATATGATCGAAAATATTTTACTGACCATACAATACTTAATAATTCCTTCTCAATAGTGCTATATCTACGTTCATGTTCGTTAAGGGTTCGAGATGCATAGCATAATGGATGATTTGATTGTGAAAGGACAGACCCAATTGCATAATTTGATGCATCTGTTGTTAACACGAATTCTTTAGTGTAATCAGGATATTTTAAAACAGGGTCACTAGATATGAGTAATTTCAGTTCTTCAAAAGCCGTAATATATTCTGGGTCTTTAATATTTATCTTTGTTCCTTTTTTCAGGTATTTTGTCATAGGCACTGCTACCTTTGAATAATCTCTTATAAATTTCCTATAATAACCTGTTAGTCCTAAAAACGATTTTATTTGTTTAGTTGTGCATGGAATGGGTATTTTTTCGATAGCTTTTATTTTATCTGGATTTGGCTTTATTCCATTTGTAGTAATAACATGACCTAAGTATTCTGTTTCTTTGCTAAAAAATTTGCATTTATCTATTTGTATTTTTAAATTATTTTCCTTGAGTTTCTGAAATACTTTATTTATTGAAGAAATATGTTCTTCTAATGATGTGCTAAATATAAGGATGTCGTCTAAATAGACAACACATATTTTTCCTACAAGTCCTTCTAATACGTGATTTATCATTCGCTGAAAAGTAGCGGGGGCATTTTTTAATCCGAATGGCATCCGATTAAATTCGTAATGATTATTAGCTGTTGAAAAAGCAGTTTTATGCCTGTCTTCAGGGTTCACCAATATCTGATGAAAGCCTTTCGCTAAGTCAAGAGTAGTAAAATATTGGGCTCTCCCCAATTTACTGAATATTTCGTCAATATTTGGAATAGGAAACTTGTCTTCCACGGTTATTTCGTTAAGTTTTCTATAATCTATGACAATACGCCATTTCTTGATTCCTGAACTATCTATCTTTTTGGGTACAACCCAGATAGGTGCATTATATGGGCTACTACTTTCTTTTATTATACCTTGATCTAACATTTCAATTATTTGGTTTTCTACTTCATTTTTGTGTATTTCTGGGTATCTATACAATCGTGTATATATTGGTTTATTATTTTTCGTTTCAATTTTATGAGTAACTTCTTTAACATTAGTTAAAATATCTCCTTCCTTATAAAATAATTTCTTATTATTCTTGAGTATTTGAATTAGTGCTTTCTTTTCTTCCGCGTTCATATAAGGTTTAATTAATTTATTTATTAAATTTTCATTTTCATCAATTCTACATAAGTTTATTTGTGTATTTGATAACTCTAGAATATAATTTTCTAGAGGATAATCATCCTTGGGTTTTGATAGTAATGGTATTTCTATATTATTAATTTTCACAGTATGAGTATAGTATGATAATTCGGCTTGTAATGGTATAAGTATATTGTTTCCTAAAATTCCGTCGAATGTACTATTCGTAATTGGAGTAATTAAAAATTCCATGGTCGATTCTTTTTTATTAAATTCACTTGGTAATGGCAAAATTATTTTTGTACGTATTAAATTTTCTCTAAATGGTGTTTTAATGGTATGTGGTTTATCTAGTTTAGTTTCAAAATGTTTTGGAAATATATTTTCTTTCAAAATAGAAGTTGCAGCTCCTGTGTCTACTAATAATTTAAGCTTTTTATTTAAAATATGGACATCTATGCAGGGTAATGGTCTGCTGAGGCATGTATTTGAAAATTTGATGTATTTTGGGTTAAATGATCCACTTCCATTGGTTCTGGAATATTTCTTTGCCTAACAAATGTATTATGATTTTGATTGGAAAAATTACCACTTCTGTTCGGTTGCCTATAATACTGTTCGTTTTGATTTTGGTTATTATTTCTATTTAAGTGTTTACTATTGTTGTTAAAATTTCTCTTGTTATTATTCCTATAATTAAAATTTTTGAAATCATTTTTGTAATTTCTATCGTTTCTATAGTTTGGATTAAAATTATTAGGTTTATAATTATTATTAAAATTATTATTGTTATTCAAATTATTTTTGTACTCATTATTTTTAATGTTTCTATCGTTCCTATTATGAATATCTTCTTTTGTCCAATGACAAGATTCTAATTTATAGAATGCTTCGCTAAGGGTTGTTATGTTATGATTGATTATTATTGAACTTGCGTTCGGGGGTATTCTTTCACAAAATTTAGATAATAATGACGCTTCATTATTGAAAGGATTGTATTCTTCCGGTTTATTTTCAGATAAATAATATTTATTATTTAGTCTACAGAGGATTTCTGAGAATGTATTATATAGTTGAGAAATGTTTTTTGAATAAACTTTATCTGCTAGTTCTTTTAATTTTAGAAAAGATTCTTTCTCACCAAAATTCTTTACTAGAATATTTTTTATGTCTTGCCAATTATTAGGGTCGCCACTCCTTAATACTACCTCTAGGGCGAAATCTGTTATTTTTGATTTTATTTCACTCACTATAAATTCTTGTGAACCTTCGTTATACAAACTACATGAATTTATTACAAATTCTGCTTTTTTAATAAATATAATTAAATTACAATTCCTCCCATTATAGGTTGGTAAATTTTTTAATAATTTTAGGGGGTCAAGGTTGATTGAAGCCATTTTTACCTGATTTTCTAATCTTAATACTGGTTCACTGTTTCGTTGATCTGCTGCTACTGGATCTGTTGATTTGATTTCCTTTTCGTCGGGTTTTAATGCTGGTGGAATCCTATATGGATTATATTTCCTCATTTAATTATTCGATCTCGTTGGGGCTTTCGACTTGGATTATTATTTTTGCCACGTAAAGTTGTTCTTCCTTCTTTTTACACGTTGGGGCTTTCGACTTGGATAGTTCTGCCTCGTAAAGTTGTTCTTCCTTCTTTCACTTTTTCAATTTAGGTTATATACATATATTTTTGTTTAAACTTTTTCTTCTGTCCCAGTTTTGTTTTTAATTAATTCTCCATTTTAGTTGGAGTGAGCTACTAATTAGTATTTTTTCGATTTTAGTTCGAAATTCGATTTTCACTCGAATATATATTATATTTTTTTTTTTTATTTCACTTTGTGTGTAGTATTTCTGCGGTGCTCTGCTCCCTTTTGAGTTTTAATTTCCTCTAGTTGCATTCAATATATATTATATTATTTTTTTTTTTTTTTTTTTTTTTTTTTTTTTTCAGTCCAACATTCCCTCTATGGGATTTCGTGAAATTGTCCTTCACGGATCTGTATTCACTATGTTTTTCACTGAATATTATTAATTTATTGTCCTATACCTTTTTGGTTATATCACTTAACCGATATTTAACTATTTCAATTAGTACGGACGATTATTTTTTAAATCCCGAATAAAACTTTAATAAGTACGATTCATTGATCTTTCGAGATCCTACCGACTGCGCCAGTTTTGTTTACGGTTCCTTTCGTAAATAAAAAATAATATATATTGTATTCTCTTGTGAGAATACCACCATTAAATAAAACACTAGTGATTGTTTTTTTTTAATAATATAAATTTATTAAGAGCTTCAGATCCCTTACCACTGGTGGGGGGAAATCTTCAGCTATACGTTGGAATTACTAATTAGAACTGATCTTTCAAGTGATCGAAGAAACCCTTTTATACTTTATATTTGTCTACTGTCTACTCAGCAATATGATTGAAGATCATATGCTGCTCTTTGTTTAATAAAATTGCTGATATGCAGTTTATGTTTATAATATCGGATTTCATCATTCGCTGTGAGATGAAATCATAAATTATGAATTATTGTGTAAGCATTACATTTGGTAAGTTTATGTTTATAATATCGGATATCGTCAATGAAATTATGAATCATTGTGTGAGCTACATTTGGTATATGGAAAGATACTTTGTATCTTTCTTCATTATCATAGGGTGTTTAATATTATTATAAAATTATGTGAGGGTGTTCTGATAATGTAACCTTATGTCTTCTTTAAAATACTATACATATATTTCCAGAACGAAGTATTGGGTATGGGGTGCCTCACTGAACCATCCTGATTTTTGAATAAAGTTAAGGATGATTTGTAATGGGAAAAATGTTCTCCGAAGGCATCTTTTCTAGTTCCGGTTAGGTTGGGGCATTCTCAAAGAAAGTGAAATGAGCCCTCTTTAACATCTTAATAAGTCAGATTTGCTGATGCCCATTCTGCTCATGTGGGATCCCACTGAGTTGTGACCCGTAAGGACTCCAACCAAGAGAGACAATCGCGGTCTGCTAAGCTTCAGTAGATTCTCTGTTTTATTTTTGAAATCTCTGGCTAAAGATTTCTTGAAATCCGACAGGTGTCAACTGTTGACCATCTGGTATTAGCGGTCTTAAGGAAACTTTGGTGAATTCTATATTTTTCCTGCTCCAGTGGCATAAGTACTCTGGGTACAATTCGGCTCGGTTTAAGTGATGAACCGTTTTTGGGCAGTCCATCAGCCATTTCAGTTTCATAAATGTCACGGTGTCCCGGGACCCATCGAAGGGTGACTGAATTTGTTTCAATCTCAATTCACTATGGAAACGATCAACTTCGTGACAATTGACGAAATGGCTCTGATTGCTGCCTGGCTATCTACGAAGATGTCAATATTCTTGTTCGTCAATTCACATGTGGAAAGATATTTTGCGGCCTCGCAAGCTGCAAGCACTTCCGTTTGGAAAACACTGCAAAAGTTTGGGAGCTTTGGTGATCTAATCATGGGTGGGTTGTCTGAGAAGATACCTGACTCACCCCAGATTCCGTTTTGGAACCGTCTGTAAAGACCGATATATCATTTACGTTTTGGACCCGGTTTTCCATCCATATCTCCCTTGTTGGAATATTTTTTAGTGCGACTGGGTTAAAATCTATGTACGTTAAAATAAGTATAGTCTGTTTGAATGTCTATGTTAGTGAAGCTTACAATGGTTCTGTGGCCTCTTTTCCAATTTTTAAACTTTTTAAGTCGTAGAGCACTTTTGGCTACCAACTCTTTCGTGAATAAATCAAGTAGGGTGAGTGAGAGCTTAGTCTTTAGTATGCTCGGATGAATGGTTAAGTCGATGAAACTACTCCAGAATCACTTTGTTATGATAGAAACAGGGATGTCAAATTCAGGCAACGAGTTTGATGACTCTGTATTTATTTCAAGAATCATCAACTAACACGAATATTTTCAATTCTAAAACATTAACTTAAATATGTGACGTTTTTTTTTTTTTTTCTTCTAAAGAGGTTATGACTACCTTGAAAATGTTTGAGCATAGTGCGAGCATTTTAGGGAAGTTGGAGAGGATTTAGAAGGAGATACCGGTGTTCATTGGTTTTGAATGTCCGAATATTGTAATGTGAGACAATTCATTCCACATTCGCGTAATGCGACTAGTATAAGTACAGGGTGCATTTTATGTTTTAGGTCGGAGTTTTTTTCAATAACTTTTAAATGAAATATAATTTTATAATTTATATTTTATTGATGTATTATAATGGTCTTTATAATTATGTATGGAATATGATGTTGATCAAGTGGGTTGTGGCGCAAAGGCGAGCTTATTTTAGCACATTTTGCATAACAATTTCTCATACTTCTGTGGTAATTTCAACAATTTCGATTCTAATGTTGGAGTTTGCGGTTGGTTTGTTGGTATTCACCTTTTCCTTCAAGTATCCAAATGAGAAGAAATCGGGAGGCGTCAAGTCAGGAGATAGTGGGAGCCAGTCGATATTACCAATTTTTAACATTATTTTACCATCTTTAGTGTATCAATCGAGGGTTTTCATCGTCATCTATAGCGAGCTGTTAAACTCAAGAATTCCAATCTCACCGAAATTAATGTCAACTGTAATAAATTGTTGCTCTCAACGAATGTCAAATTCCAATTGAGGAATTTCATTCTCACAAAAATTGCAACCAAATAAATCGACTGGAACATCAAATGCACCCTGTATTAGATTAGTATATTAGATAAGCAAACGGTGCGGAACCACTTAGATTAGAAAGATATTTTTGTTTGTATCTCTATTCATCGCAAGTTACATACATATGGCTGGACAATAAAGGTAAAATAATTGGAAGTCATTTATTGTTGTGGCTTTACGTGTTAGATTTTAACTTGCTGTGGCAGTCTCACTTAAACACTTCTATTGTAAATACATTCATAGGTAGGTACACATTTTTTTTTTTTTAAATAAAAAAAAATAATTTAAATATATTTCCAGTTTTATTTTTGTAAATTTCTCATAATATCGATAAATGGGAAATTGCACAATGTTAAGAAAATTGAGAAAAATCATTTGGAGATAATTGTTTTTCGTTTTCTTCTTTGTTTTGCGAACTACTCATAGGTAGATATGTATGTGATCTTCTGAAGTGATTCGTTAAACAAGCTGATACGAGTACCTATCTTCTTATTTGAAGTACTCAAGATCAATTTTATATGTTCTCCTTGCGTTTGTTTGTACTTGGTCAAATGAACTTCAAACAAGAAAAGCAATGCCTCTTCTTATACTATATATAATGAAAAAGAAAAAAAAAACAATGAAATAAGTTCGTACAGTTGTGGCCAAAACAATAGAAACACTCAGTCATAATAAATTAATCGTAATACACCATTAATTTGTGAACGTCATATTTCAGTTTCCAGGTATGAGTATAACCTTTTATCAATGTAGATTGTGTTGAAGCCGCTACACTTATTGCTTCAATAAGGAGATAACGTTTTTCCCATTCCGTAAAAAGTTTCAGGCCCTGTTAAAAGGGTTGATGTGCCTATTTTTGCTAAGAAGTCTGCCTCTTCGTTTCCATGAAGACCCACGTGAATCGCGGATTGTATGATTGTGTTTTTGGACAATCACTGTCTATCGTCCATCTTAGAGATTAATTTAATTTCGTAGCGTCGTAATAAAGGGTGGGCCAAATACAAGTTTCTTTTTAAAAATGTAATAAAATGAACAAAATTAAATTTGTGTCCATTTATTATGGCTTAATTAGTAAGAGCAAACATTACCATTAATTTTGGAACACAACGTCGTTCAAGTGGATGGTCTTGCGCCTTCAATTGCCGAGTCAATTGTAAGCGAATAATCTGAGATCTTTGGATCTTTGAAAAGCATTTGTTTTACCTATACAGCACTCACTTTGGAAATAAGTTTTCAATATTTCCTAACGATGTTACTGATGATACTGACTTTCTGTCCAGATTTCGAGGGGGAAACAGCTGTCAGTGTCAAAATAACCTATGATTTAAAAAGAAACCACTAGATGGCTCACCCTGTACATTTCTCCACTGCTTTTTTACCTGAAAGGAATCAAGTGGCATGTGGATTAGTTTAGTTTAGCAAAAGCAAGACGCTTCTGGATATGCACCAGACTTTTTAACAATTGCACTTATTGGGGTTTCCATTTGCAAATTCAGATTCCAATCAAATATTGATTTTTTTTTGCGCCGAGTGGAATGCGGTTTCAAATTGAATTATTTTTGTCGTTTTATTATCATTAATTTCCTTTGAGTAGAGAAATATGAGCTTGATGACTAAATCGAATCATTTAAAAACTGGTTGCATTTTTTACTGGAAATAATTTCCTTCGTCTTTTGGTTATAATTTCCACAATTGAAACAATTTAAACAAACCTAAAACCACATTTGGCAACGGACCGATGAAAATTGTTTAAGTATTAGTTTAGCGATGGGTTAATCTGCGGAAGAATTAAGATTTTGAGGAATTGATATTAGATAGAAAAATAAATCAATTTGTTGTTGCCCAATGGAATCCTAAAATTTTCAAAATCGATATTTTGACAGATCTAAATCGGAAATACATCGATTTATTTTACCAATGGAAAACCACACTATAGAAAGCGAGCGGGTGGTTTTTCTTTCTACTGAGGTTTCATGTTAAAAATCTTGTCCTCTCCGTACTAAGTTTGTTTTGTCTTCAGGCAGGCGGCATTTCAATTCAATTCAATTTTGTTTTATTGAACATACTATTTACAATTTGGCTTACAAGTAATAAGATACTACATATGTATGAAAGTTTACATTTGTTGGCTCATAAGGGGCCTAACTATATACAGTGACTTAAGTTTAATTATTTTTATATAAAATTTACATGACGAGAAAAAAAAATTAAATTTAAAATGTCGGTTGTATTGTCCTCAGGGTGTTCATTCCTGGTTGTCAGTGGTGATTTTTATGGGTTGTGGGCAGGGATGGCGTTTTAGCCGCGGTGGTAGGCTGACCCAATGTCAGCGTAGAACGAGACTACTTCCTCGTTGTCCATGATTACGTTGTCATCCAGAGTTTCCATCACACTGAGGTACCTCGGCTCGGGATGTCGTTGTTCTGTGGTCATCCTTCTCATAAGCTGATTCGGGTGGTTGATGATGTTCCCCATTAGTTTCTTCGTTGAAAGAACTAGATATTTGTCCAGCGGGATTAAATTGGCTTCTGTGTAGAGATGCTCGTTCCTGTAGTGTTTCTGTCGTTGACGGTCGAAGTAGAGTCCAGTGCAGATCCTCAGTATCTTCCTTTCGAATAGTTGAAGTTCCTTCATAGCTGTCTTCGAGATGGAAAACCAGACTGGGAAGGAATAGCTGATCGATCACAGGTCGCAGGAGCTGCTTGTAGATTAATATCTTTGTCGATTGGCTAAGACCTGATCTTCTTTTCAGCAATGGGTGCAAACGGCTGAAGGCCCAGCTGGCCTTTTTCAGAACATTTCTTGAGTGCAGGTTAAACCTTAGCAACTCATTGAAGTGCACTCCCAGGTACTTGACATTTGGCTTTGCCACTATGGAGGATCCGTCAGGGAGTCTTAGGACCAGATTTCTGCAAATTGTTGCGGTGCGAAGGCCTCTACCAGTTGAAGGTCTCCTGAAGCAGACAAGTTCCGATTTGGAAGTATTGATTCGGATGCCCCATTTCTGGTAGAATTGGAAGAGTCTGTTAATGTGGGTTTCTATTTTTTGGACAGCCATTAGAGGTGACATTGATGTGGCGTAGGTGAGCGAGTCATCAGCATACAGAAGGTTCTCGCATCCAATTGGTGAAGGTTGGTCTGAAGTCATCAAGTTGTAGAGGAAGGGGCCTAGTTTTGAGCCTTGGGCGACTCCAGCTCTGATGGTCTTCATGTTTGACTTTCAGTTATCTACTTGAACAAAAAATTTCCTGAAAGATGGGAAAGAAAAGAGAATTTTTATTAATGGCGGAGGTACTTGCATAAGATGAAGTTTGTGAATTAGGCCGTCTATCCACACGCTATCGAATGCTTTCTCGACATCCAGAAAGCATCAGACAGTGACACGATTACTGTTGAGGGCTGTGGTGATATCGTGTTGGAATTTTACCAGTGGATGCAAGGTTGAGTGTTTTTCTCGAAAGCCGAATTGCATGTCAGGGATGATTGAATTTTCACAGCAGAATTTCTTCAGTCTTCGTAAGATTAATTCTTCCAGTAATTTGCTGATGTTGTTGAGAAGTGATATTGGCCTGTAGTTGGAAACTAAGTTGGAAGCAGGCGGCATTTTGGACTGGGATTTGTCTGGTTTCAGGAACAATTTTAGCCTTTAATGCGTTGCATAACTTTCTTGAAGAGCATTCATGATCTTTGCAATGTTTTGGATAGCCTAAGAGCAAAATTCTTTTTTCCGCCCATAATGTTCTATAATCGAAATTGTAAAATTTATATAAAAATAAATTTGGTGGTGCAACAGCTCGAAGTTAACCAGGACCTAGTGACTTACAACTCTTAACCATTTCTGTGTGCGTGTTACCAGGAACGGAGGGACCTACAATTTTCTTCCGATTCCGAACGGCTAATGAGCAGCACTTTCCATGACAATAGATATACTCTTAGAGGATTTGTCAATTCCTGGCAAGACGCAGTATACCCCTGAAAAACTTTTTTGCAGCGGCTGAGAATCGAACTCGAAACCTTTCGCATGACAGTCCAACGCACTAACTGAATGAACTCACCATATGTAAATTCAAAGTTTTTAAAGTACTCGAATAGCCCGCTTGAGTTTAATGGCGTTCAACAAACGTTGCTGACAGTTTTCGTTTCCTTACAAAAAATATAATTTTCAAGATCATTGACACTAAGTTTATTGTATTATACAAAACAGAAAATCAAAACAAACAGAGATTATTATTGTATGAATGAAAGCATTCAACTAATTTCTTATGCCATTGAGATTATGGTAAGTTCACAACTAATTGGCTAATTTAAAAGAAATTGTATAACCATATTTTGTAGTATAACAGTTTGAGAGTCGGTATTTAAGAAATAAAATGCACGATTAGTCTAAGAATTTCATAAGTTCATGAGCATAAAATTAATTTTTTAAATGACTAAAACAACTTCTTTAGTAGTTGGAGGTAAAAATAGGATGCCATGTGATTCAAGCAAAATAGGTTTATGCAAGAACAAAAATTATAAGTCTTTGTAGTGGTTTCCTAAAAAAATAAGCTTTTATGTAAAAAAATTTTAAAACATTTTTAAGAAAAAATTTTGGTACGCCAGATTAAAGGTTTTATTATTGTTCGAATAAAACTTAAATTTATAAAAAAAAATATTGAGCTGTTTTCGAGATATTGAATTTTCCAAAAAAAAAATTGATTTTTTTCAACATCAAAAAAAAAATATTTCTCTTAAAGTTTTGAAATGCAATGTTTTTTTAACTTTTTAGAAGCTTCTCTCTAAAAAAATTCATTAAAATCCGTTATGCTGATAATGAGAAATTTATAATTTAAAAAAATCGTTCTATGGTAGGTACAGTCAGTAATATCTTGTTTTCAAAATTTTTTTTTATTAAATTATAGATCTTAAAAATGAATCGAAAGAAAAAAATATAAGCAAAATTCTCGGAACCGTTTTCGAGAAAAATACAATTTTCGAAAACCATTTTTTAACATTTGTGTTGAGGGTACCGTTATTTTTGGGTAAAATAAATTTCTTTTTCTCATATCTTGTAGATTATATTAAAAAACTTGTATTTTTTTAAAAATTATTTTTGGAGAATTTTAATTCACAATAATATTCAAGCTATTGGGGACCTTTAGCAGAAAATGATCAAAATCGGTCATACCGTTTTCGAAAAATCAAAAACCAAAAAAAATGGTTCCAAGGGGGGTACCAAAAATAACATTTTTTTGGAAAATTTTTTTCAACCATTACCTAGCTTTAACTCAATGTAATTTTTTGAATTTTTTTTTAGGAAAATATGTCGGACAGTTTTTGAGAAAAAAAAAATATTTATAAAATTTCGAAAATAATTCGTATGGCAGGTACCGTTATTTTTGGTCATAAAAAAAAAGAAAAAAACATCCGGGGGAAAAAATTAAAACCCATATCTACCAAGTTTAAAGAAAATCGGCCAAGCCGTTTAGCTGTAGTCGAACAGACAGACAGACAGACAAAATTGCGAGACCCACTTTTTTGGTACTCGCTATCATCGTAATGTCAACTTTGATCAAAATCTCGAGTTCGATTTTTTTTACGAATGCATAACTTGCCTTATATAGTACCTATAAGTCGCAAATAAAAAAGGGCAGTGAATTTGATTTTGTGGGAGTAGAACTGCGATTGCAGCACATCGACATTGTTGTCGTTTAGTAGAAAGTAAACGTCTGAAAGTAAAAACTGCTCGTATTTTTCTGGCCATTGCTGTAGGTATGTAGGAGAACGTTCCATAACGCACATTCTATAAGAGATCTTTCAAACAAAAGTTTAATCATTCTTTTGAAAAAAAAAAAGGATTTCAGCATGGTCGATTCTGTAGTTATAATCTGACAAAAGAATTTTTATTTTCGAAAATTGAGAATACAAAAAAAAAAAAAAATAAAAACACTGTCTACGTCTACCGCTGTTTATATTTCTCGTCTTTTTCATTATAATCCCTCTACTCAATTATAACCTCCACGACCACGAACACCACATAAGAACTAACACTCAAACCATTACACATTCTCTTGCTTTTATTTGTGTGTTTCTTTCTTCCTTCTTTCTATATTCAAACTGTCAGTCACTGAGTCAGTCAGTTCAGTCGATCTTGAACCTTTAACCGATATAGTCATTTAAATAAAAAAAGAATTTTAAGTGTTTTGTTCTACTCGGTTCTACATTAATTCTATTACCCAAAGTAATTAACAAAGGAAAAACGTTATAATCGAAATAATCGGGTCAAGGAGGAACAGAACAGACCTTCACCCATACACAATTATTATAGATACTAGTTTTATATTTTTTTGTTCTGCAATTAATTAAATAATAACAGTTTTGTCTTATTCTTATTGTTTGTAAATTTGTACAAAATTATTTATTTCTTTATTTTTAAATTTGTGTTAACAATTGGAAAAAAATAATAAATAAATTTCATATTTACTAGGAGTTGCCTAGTGCTGATTTTTACTTCTACATATACCTAAGTCGCGTTGATGAAGAGCCTAGCGCTAGTGACAGTGAATTAGAATATACAATTGTTGACGGTTTTTTGAAAACTTGTGCTAACAAAAAAGAACTTGATATTGCTGTTGAAGATTAATATCAATGAGATCATTTAAGTTGGAATATAATCATTGGCATTGATCAATTTTTCCAATTTATATCATTTCGATTCATGAAATCACTTTTAAACTCTAACAGAGTGTGTCTAGGATGATTGGATCAATTTTTGAAAAGAAAACAAAATTTATAAACCACCCACCTAACTATAGAAAAACAAAATTTGAGTGGCACAACTAACGTTAAGAATTTATTTGTTAAAAAATATTTCTTATCATTTATATATTCATATATGTATATATGGTCCATCCTGTTGATTTTTCTAGATTGGACATCAAAATGGAAAGCGCTTCCTTTTAGACTAGAAAAACTGGACCGTAGCTATATATTTGGCTCAGGGCTAAGCTGGAATGCATTTCAACTGCCTTCAACACAACCACAAATATGCAGATGTTTTTGTCATTTACGAAGACCCTACAAAGATACAGGCTTCAAGATGTTCAATGCAGTAATATAAATCAGAGTCCAATTTTCAATTTTCAAATTTCAATTTTAAATCATAAATGAATTCTAATCATTAATTTTAATATAAATACATAAATAAGTTCATATTTTAATTGAATGACAAAATTAATTACATGCATATACTATACATACATACATATATTTAAATACACACATTTTTATTTTTAAGTACACAACAATTACCAGTGAGAACACTTTTTCATAAGCTAATAAATTTATAATATATACTTAAATGTGTATAAAAAACATGGTTCTGTTTTATTATTTTGTTATTGAATCTTGAAGAGCTCACTGAAAGGAAGTCGCGAGTTTTGAGTGGTGCTAGGGCTTTAATTTGTAGATGCCAAGTAATCGTTTAGATTATATTAGAACAAATTACAGAAGGGTTTATCCCAATCTTAGAAATCAGTTACGATCTTTTAAGTTGAACTTTTTTCGAAACAAGAAAGTGATGGCTTGTCACATTTTAAGTTTTAACATATTTGACAGTTCGTTTCAAATTCAAAGCGCTAGTATTATTATTATTCTTTGAAAACGTTATATGGATCTGAAATTATGCCGTCGGGAGAAATTGCCGTCGGCTGTAGAAAGCTTAACTTAAAACGAACCAGGCGCGACAGCGGTAACCAAGTGAAAATGAAAGGGCCTTGTCATTGGTGTATGTAGGCTCGTAAGAGTAAAGATCCCTATTAAATAGTTATTTGTGATTATATTTTTTCCTAGGAGGATAGGGTTTACTATGGACATTACTGATAAATAATTTCATGATAAATTCCAATTAACATTACATTACATTACATATTACACTACTCCGTACATAAATCTACGAAGTAGAGACACTTAAAGCACTGGCAACTGAGGCCATCGGCTTAGACAACACAACAGAGAGAGACAGACAGAAAGAAAGAACAACAGAGGAAAACACATGTCAACAGCACACGGTTGGTATTTGAACGGTCCCCCATCCAAGTACTAACCATGCGCAATGATGCTTGATTTCGCTGATCGATGGGAAGCGATGCTTTCATCAAAGCCAAGGCCGTTGACAATTCCAATTAAGTTACAAATAATTGCTTGTGGCCGCTTAACGCTTTTTCATTCTCTTTGTTAGTAAAGAGATAAACGTAGGAGAAGATAATTTTTGCAGTGTCATTTGAAAAATGGCCGGTTTTGAATGTTTCTTAGACTGATCTACCGAGAGGAGGCTGCTTATTCGGAAAGAAAAGCTTTTTTTTTTGGATTAGAAAGATTGGACAACTGCAAAACATTGGTCAAAGATTTAGTTTAAGTAAAAAGTCATAAATCTTCAATTAGACTTTGTTGTGTGACATATTATATTGAAAAAAAAAACACATTAAGAGAAGCAGAATTTTTCAAATTTGAATTTGAATTTATTTTATTCAAATTAAAATAAATAAAAAAATATTTTTGAAATTTAAAAAGACGAAGAGTGTTTGAATTCATTGCTGCTACTCTTGAAAGTACCTACGGGCTTAGATAAATTAAGACTTGGTGATAGAAAATATAATTGAGACATTCGTCAAAGCTGTATACCGAAGGAGTCTTATTGAAAAGGGTATTTCAATGTGGAAGTTCGATTTTCAAATGTGCGTTGTGAGATTTGTTTCGATTCGAAAGAACGTTTTGGGGCATTAAGTATAGAATATACTGTTGTTCAAATGGATTTTCTTGGTGGATACATTATGCGGGGTACAATTTTCGATGACTTTTTTCGCATAAATCTGGCTGCATTTGAAAGCTGGTATTCGTAATGTTGACTTCGATTGTTTGTTGCGTATAGGCATTGATCAGTGATTTAAGATAGTCCCAAGGCCAGAATTCTTAAGCGAGAAACGGCACGATATCGGTTTGCCGGTTCACTTCGTCGCTAAGCGACCGGGATCACCAAGTTCTCAAATTGGACTCGTTGCTAATGATGATACATATTTGTGCGGGCTGAACGTTTTTCGAACTGGAGATTGGAGAATTTGCCGACATTGTTTAATGCTATAATCATCCATGGTGGTCATTTGCAATACATTACTAAACAATTCACAAAAAAACTTAACACTAAGATGATTAAGATGTCCAACAAAGTGGTTGCCGTCGGTATTTGTGTCCATATTTACGTCAACTGTGCATTTTGCTAGATCCTAAAGGGCTGAACCGATTTGCTTTAATTTTCGTTTGGATCCAATTGGATTCCATTTAAATATCTAGAAATTTAAGACCAATCCTATGTAGTGACAAAAATCGTAAAGCCTCAAAGTTGTCTATGGTTTACTCGCCAAAAAAAAACATTGATTCAGGAAAGATAACATCAACGGTATATAATAGATGTCAATACATTTTATGCTCGAAACAAAGTTACCTCACAGATTCGCTAAACTAAACGTATGTGTTATCTTAAGCGTCTTGACCCTAAGTTAAACACAAAAATCGTTTGGAAAAACTTGAAAAATGTTGGTGTGGTCGAGAATGAAATACCAAAATGCAATTATAGTGGCTCAGTTCTTGTCCCAAAATCGACCTTTGCGGCGGCGTTTGAATTTGGAGATGATTACTCACCAGTATGCTTTGCATTTAGTTGTGTTAACAGCTTAGACAGCTATAGATTGTGACGAAATCAGTGTGATGGTGATGCTTAATTTCTCAAAGGCATTTGACTGCACCGATCATTCAATATTATTAAAAAAACTTAAAACCAATTTTCAATTTTCCAGGTCTGCTCTTGAACTGGTTTTAAATTACTTAAGAAACCGTTTTCAAACTGTAGAAACTGAGAAAGGAATCTCCAATCCGTTTCTTGTTAATTCAGGTGTTCCACAAGGGTCGGTTTTGGGACCTCTTCTTTTCTGCGTCTTTGTAAATGTATTAATATTAATGTTCATATTTACGCAGATGATGTAACCATTTATTTGTCTAGAAGGCCTGGGTTGATCGAAGACTGTGTAGCTAGAGTTAATGAACACCTATTATATATTCAAAATTGGTCTCATATGAACAAAAAACGTCTAAACCCACTTAAATATTTTGGTATGGTGCTCTCAAGAAGTGAAATATCTTTACTAGATTGTCCTACTCTTGATCTCAATGGTATAACCTTACCCTATGTACAAAGTGTTTAATATCTGGGTTTTATTACTAATAGGACATTGAGTTGTTGTGATGCTACCTCAGATACCATAAGAAAAGTCTATGGTGGCTTACGAAGTCTTAGGTCATCTTCGAGTTTATTGCTTCCGAATATGAAATTGCATCTTGTGAAATCCTTGTTACTACCATTTTTTCTTATAATTGTATAGTTTATATCTGTCTAGATTCTGATTGTAAACGCAGAATCAATGTCGCATTTAATGACTGCTTAAGGTACATTTATAACATACCAAGGCATATGAGTGTTTCCAGGTATAAAATGTCACTATTAGGAATGAGCTTGGATGATTATTTCGAATTCAGATCAATTCTTAAACTCTATTCCGTAATTCATAGTCATTGTCCTGAGTATTTGTATAAATATTTAACTTTTTTACCCACGCCTAGAGGTCTTAAGCTATTGATACCACGATTTTCTTATACTGTAGAGGAGCGATCTTATTTTGTAAACGCGATTCGATTGTGGAATAATCTTCCGCATCGATTGCAAAGAACAGTTTCAAATGAAATAATATCTCCTAATCAATTTTCCGTTCTCTTCCTAAAAGGTTCAGATTTTTTTCAAAGTGCATACATCTGTGATAACGTAATCTGTGATAATACTGACGAAAATGATCAATTACTTGGTCATTTCAAATCATATTCTCAGCTGACTGATATAAATTTTGGTATAAGTACTGAGGATATTAAAAAATGTATATCTAATTTAGACGATAATGACACATATGGTCCAGATGGAATACGTACCATCTTCTGTTTCAGACCAGTGTGTGAATCATTTGTCGATCCCACTTGGTGTTCTCTTAATTTTTTCATTTTCTTTGTGTAAGTTTCCTTATGTATGGAAAACATTTTTATATAATTCATCTTTATAAAAAAGGAAGAAAAGATGAAATTGATAACTATCGTCCGATAGCTAAACTATCAGCTATTCCAGAATTGGTTGACGAAATTATTGGCAAAACTTTAAGCTTTTACACCAAATCTTTTATTGTATCTAACCAACATGGTTTTTTCAAAGACCGTTCGACTGTCACTCCTCGTGGAGCTAGTGGAGTCTTGTATAGAGTCCTTTAAAAATAAATCATGTTTTGCTTCAAAAGTGAATAAGCTTGGATTTAATGTTAAATTTATTGCTTGGCACAAATCGTACTTGCTTGACAGATCATATACTGTATATTTTAACGGGTATCAATCAAAAAGTTTCATTGTAAACTCGGGGAGTTCTCCAGGGAAGCCATTTCCGGGAGCCCGATTCTATTTATATTATTTATTAATGATCTTCCATCAGTTTAAAATACTCGAGGTGTCTTATCTATGCAGATAATGTAAACTACCTAATTTAAAAACATTTCTAATAATATTGATTGTGAAAAGCTTCAAATTGATCTCAATTCTTTCTATAACTTATGTGCACGTATGTAATTGTTTGTATTTAAATATCGACAAATGTTAGATTATAAATTTTACACGTAAAATGTGTGTTCTGTCTTTTGAGTACAGGTTTTATGGCATTAATCTGTTAAATGTGAATTGGGTGTTTTGCTTAAAAAAAATTTGAATCCACGCAACATATTAATATGACTTGCAGTAAGGCCCCAGTTATAGCTATCATTGAAATGCATCATTAAAAATTTTCATTCCAATTTTTAAGACGAACAAACAAACTGCAATTGCTTTAATTGGTACCAAAATTAAGGTAATGAGTAGTAGAATCTTTTTGCTCCATAAAATATGAAATTCTGATTTAAACTTTCTTTTAAGGGGGCAGTTATAGCTCATCAGAAAAGTCCATCAGAAAAAATTTTATCTTCCAAATTTGACCATATTACGACTCGATTTTGAGTAAAATTTTAATGCAATTAGACGAATACTTGCTTGGACTAATTTTTACAAAAAGAATTACAACATTTTGTCGCTAAATTTACTCAGGAAATGGATTTAAATATTTTTTCTGATGGAATTTAATTTTTCTGAACAGCTGATTGCCAAAACTCAAAATATATTCCATTTCGTTTTTCTTTTGTGTTCCGATTTTTTTCTGTTCCGAATGCATCAGAAAATTTTTTTCCGATGAGAAAAATTTTTTCTGATGATATGACAAGAAAAAATTGTTTGTTTTCTGACGTAAAATTATTGGTAGCTATAACCGGCCATCAGAAAAATGCTTCAGATTTCGATTGTTCTAATTTTTCTGATGGACTTTTCTGATGAGCTATAACTGGCCCCTAAATCCACTTTTATTATTTCACTGATAGAAATCAATTTCAATGAACAGCTGATTTTCGTTTCTTTAATATGGAACACAATCGTTCCACTGAATGTGTTCGATTCTCTTTTTGTTCTCAAATGTCAGTTTTTTTTCCAACGATCAATTCTAACCTCAAATGCATAGAATTGATTGTAATCAGCCACTAACAGGATCTTTTACTGAGACCAATTTTTCAATGACTGCTATAACTGGCTTGTCAAATAAATGAAGTCAGCATTCTACTGATTTGTTCCAATGATACATTTCAATGAATATAGCTTTCGATATAGCTCTGTATCTGTTCTAATACTTTATCTATTATAGGTAGAATAGAAATGGGTCTATAGTTCAATACATCGGTTTTTACATATATATAGGTCGTACTATAGCAACCTTAAGTTCATCTGGAACATAGGCCTCTTCAAAGTCTCTATTACATTGTTAGCTGTTTCAATATTATTCAACTTTAAATATTCGGTATTAAACGTTCATGAAGTAAGAACTTGACGTACTTTTAGATCTCAGTACACAAAGGTTTTTGTATAGAAGAACTTTTTTTAACATTTATATTTTTGGTCTGATGTTGCCTACACAGACTTTAAAAAAGCTTTTAGTAGAGCAAATCACCTTGTTTTAATTAAAAAATTAAAATTATATGGTGAAATGAAATGAAATGGCACTCTTCTTAAATTGTTCTGGTCGTATGTGATTGATAGAATGCAAATTGTTAAAATTGGCGATGTTGAATCTAGCCCAATTATTGTTTCTTCTGGCGTCCCTGAGGGAAGTCATTTAGGCCCACCGTTGTTTTGATTTTCCAACAATATTATCTTTATCAGAATGCTTAATTTTTGCTGATGACATAAAAATTTTCAGTCATAAAGAATTATAATGATTGCATTGCATTTCAACAAGATATTTGTAAGTTTGAGGTTTGGTGCCAGCAAAATGATTTAAATCTAAATCTATCTAGAACTAAGGAGCAGTAAACCGCTGAAATGTTTTGTTTGACTTGTTAGCGGTTCATATTGGTTTTGTTAATTACATATGTGTAATGTCTCCAGCGTGTAAAGTTTGGATGGGTACTTGCGTACTTGCCTATCAAACAGTGTCCTATTAGCAGACCTATTATGGAGCCTTTGTATTATCTGCGAAGGCTGTTATTGATAGGGTAGAGACAGAATCTAGAGATTTAGTAACTGCTTGGCTGACCGATAAGATGCAGATATCTTAATTTGATTTCACATTATATTTACCTATGCTACTACAGAACTTTTTTAATCCGCAAAAGTTCTGCCTAGAACACGCTACAGTGATTAGGAAGAAATTTATTGAATCATCTACGAGGAGGCTTTCAAAATTTTCACCAATTCACTTTGGATTCGTTTATGAATTTTAAATGAAATAAATAAATCGTCGGAAGAAAAATTTTTGAAGTGCGATCGCTGGCAACAGAATTGGCCTTACATTTCTAGATCATAGTTTGAAAAACACAAAAGTCCGTTTGTTGTGAAACAAAACTACTGCCCTAAAAATAGTACGGGTTAAAGGACATGCCTCTGCTGGAAATATAGTCGGTTCAAGAGACGCAGTTTTTGTTTTAATGGAAGCAAGCAGTCGCCCGATACACAAGGAGTAGATACATCAGGAAACAGAATTTCCAATTCGTTTTCATCCCAAGCACTGTCTGTTTCCATGGTATACGTATTTCAAAAATACTGTGCTCTTGCAGCGAGACAATGAGGATCGTGCCACAGTTATCTTGTCGGCGTCTTCAGATTAAAATAAATGTTTTGATTTAATACCCTATATGTTTTCCAGTGCATCCCATTTTTTTTTTAAATTGAGTGCAACGTTGTTAAATTCTTGGACATTGTCAATGTCAACTCTCCAGGACTTAACAGCGATCCTCACAGATCTTTTTTTCGCTCGCGCTGAAGGGTTTTTTTGTAAAGGAAAATTAGGGAGAGATGGAAAGGAGGTGTCGATGACATAAGTTTTGACAGTTTGGAAA
This sequence comes from Philhelius festivus, assembly GCA_963931855.1. Classification (NCBI taxonomy): domain Eukaryota; kingdom Metazoa; phylum Arthropoda; class Insecta; order Diptera; family Syrphidae; genus Philhelius; species Philhelius festivus. The sequence continues at coordinate 28,868,889 of OZ007556.1, read as the reverse complement.
TTGAAGAGGGGAAAACATGTTGTGTGACTAAAAAACGAATCTCTTGATTTAACGGTTTGTCCAAAATTAGGCTCGAGGGTAAATTGGTAGCGCAAAGGGTATCAACCGTGAACTGACTGAGAGACGAAATGCAATTGGCTACTTTAAGGGAGTATTGCTTGTGAAAAAAGCGATACAACAAAGAAAGGCATGTGCCATTCCGACTTTGTTCAAGAGATGGGAATGATTTAATGATAGTCCCGTTGCCAATCATTTTTAACGCTCTGTTCTGGATTCCATTCAGTAAACGAACAGATGGGATGCACCTGTCCAAAGACGTGAGTTGAAATCGAGTAGCCATGTCAGAAGGCGTGAAAAATTTCGTACACCAATATAGAAATCCTTAGTATTTAGCAGCGTTTTTGGTGGTGGTCTCGAGAATATGGTCATTCCAACGAAGATCGTCGTTGTCACACATATCAATTCTGACAGCTTTTCGGTTTTTTGGATAAAAGTGCCATTCAGGGACATTGGCATATGGAGTGCATTTTGCTTGAAGGACATTAAACATCATAGATCTTTCGAAGCATTAATCTCCAAACGATATTTCGCTTTCCGAAACATATTTCGCAATTGATGAATATGAGAAAGAGAGTCGGGGACAAAACGGAGCCCTGAGCCACATCACTATGATGAATTCACATTTATTCTGTGAGGGTTAACCTTGCCCTCATATGTTTCACGTATAACGTCAATCGTTGCGACCGCTGCGCTGTGCAGCACGTAGTGCTGTTCCTCTGGAACCGCATGTCGTCTATGGTCTATATGGTTTAATTTGGGCCATAAGAAATAAGTTATCATGGTTCTGTGGCGCTCGCCATTGACAGTGACCGCCTCATCAACGTCGTTTTCGAAATAGTACGTACGACAAAAATAACACGTTTACAATTTATTGAATGCCGAGTAGCTCCTAATATATCTGACATTCACTACAGCATATTCTTTGGTTTTAAAATGCGAGCATATTTTTTTTTTCAAACTCATTCCATGTTAACCATTACGATGAGCCGCATAGTTCACCCAGTTGAAAATAAAGAAGAGTTATTTGTATATTTTCAAATCTTGTTGGACCTTTTCTATACTGCAGTGAACCTTGTTCAAATTTATGAATAGAGAAACTGTCTCGATTAATTCTTTGTCGGTATCACAGCTTTCAAATATAAATTTAAAAATTAGATTGATCGTTTCTGAGGGAAGTTAGTTGAAATTATTGTTGTTATTGTTTGTTCCTCTTCGTTCTATTTCTCCCAAATACAAAATAATTCATTTTAGTGTTTTTTTTTTCACAACAACATCATTGTTATTTTTCTCAATAATAATGAGTCTTTGGTATGATAAAAAAAAGTATCATATGAAAAATTTTTTCTGAAAGTGATAAGGGTGATTTGACAGCAAAAAAAAAAAACAGCGGTAAGGACAGCGAAATATAGAGCAAAATTTACGATGGAACAATTTTTTTGATTGGTTATACTAATGGGTGTGTCATCATAAAGCGAGAAATATATTGGCACAGCAATTTCAACTTCAACAGCAACTGACAACCACATCACTCTTTTTAGAGCGATTGGTTTTAAATGGCTTTGAATCAATTACCACCAGCAACTTCGTCATCGACATCAACGTTAGACCTAAACCCTAAATTCGATATCTTTTAAGGCGAAATTTTCGAGGTTTATCAACACTCAAATGAAAATGTGACAACTATCTTTTTGTTTTGTCTATTTATTTTGGTTTTGACAATGGAAGAGCATCTTATAAAATTACTAAAAACAAATTAATTTTAGTACCTACGACAAATGGCACAAGTCGTAAACATTGACACAATTCACGTTAATTTTTATCATTTTTTAATGTACGGCAAAATCATTTTGCATTTGAAACAATTTTTATTATATGCTGTCAAAAGTGCTGTTCACGTTGTAATCTATTTCACAAAACTTTTGAAGTCGAAGTTTTCGTTGCTGTTGAAGTTGCTGTGTCAATCTGTTTCTCGCATAAACAATATTGGGGGCTATCGTGAACAAAATTTCCCTCGGAATTTTTCCCATCTTCGAAAATTGGAAAGGTCAATACTTCTGCACTGTTCATTGTAAGCTGGCGACTGGCCTTTTTAGGTGAGAGCCAAAGTCACTATAAAACTTAATTCCCAATATCAATAAATTCCAAGGGAAACTTTCGACATTATTCGAGATGAAAATTTTGAAAGTTGGGAACAATTCCCAGGGAAATTTTATTCACGATAGGCCCCATTATGTAAATGTGTTCAGCAGGCCTATTCCAGAAAGCGCGGCGAATCGGCGAATTTGTATTTTTCTATTCGAAAAAGCAATTCGTTTTCCAGTCGACATTATATGGAAAGAGAAATATCTTTCCATCAAAATGTCAACTGTTTTGAAAGCGAAAGCTGCCTTGTGTAGGTGATTGACTTTTGGCGGATCGGAATAAAATGTAAATAATAATTTTACAATTTATATTTGAGTTTCTTTTATACATCAGTTGAATTTATTAAGTTATTCAATTGAATTTATTGCTTTTGTTAATTCTTATTTTGCTCTTTAATGAAAGAATAAGAAACAAACAATTTGGTACACTTGTTGACATTATGAAGGAGACCAGTGGATTAGCTAAAGGCATCATTAATGCTCCGGAATAAAAGACCAAGGCTGGATAGCTTTTGCATGGCATCCAAAGTATTCTGAATATAAAATAATTGTTTTCCGGGAACCAACTTTCACATTTTTGCAAAGAGATGCCATTTAAATTGGAAGGTTGGAAGAATTAGTGGAACTATGTATATTGGAAATATATGACATTTAAATTGTAAATGTGGAAGGATCGTTTTCATTCCTGTTCACTTTTGGGAATAACCCAATGAGAAGACAGTCGAAAGTGAGGCATCTCTTTCAATACGCGCTTTATGGAATAGGCTCACATGTTTGTTACGCGTTTAATTAGTTTATGGAACATCAAAAATTACAAGTGTAAAAAATATAGATTTATAGCTGCAGATTTCAGTTGTAGAAGTTAAGTAAATCTTAAAACTGGAGACTAAAACTTGACTAAAACACGGTGGTGTATAGCGTAAGAACATTTCCAAAGCTATACTATTTAGAATTTAAAGAAAATATCTACAAAAATGCTGCTCCGAATTCATTGAGTAAGAATTTTTCATAAAAGGATTTTATATTCAAATTTAGCTTATTTTCTAAAAAAAATTTCTTAGCGATTTAAGGTTGCACAGGGTATTCCAAAATAATATTAAGCACGACAGTGAATATAATAATAATTGACGAACCAATTTTTGAATTCTCTTAGCAAATATTTCTGTATTTCAGTATTTCTTACATTTTGTGTTCAGGTTGTATAATATACTCGTATGTAAGTTCAAGAAAAACTTTAGAACGAAGTTAAATAGCAAGAAAGAGTGGGTAGGCGAAACAGTGAACTACTCTATCAATGCAAATGCATACAAATTCTATAATGGCGGATCGAAAACTTCTCATGGAACAGGTGCAGGAATTTTTGGACCCGCAACCAAACTTTCTCTATCGATGGGCCAGTTTAAAAGCATTTTCCAAAGAGAAGTAAATGTCATAGGAAAATGTGCCGAACGTAATCTCGAAAGAAACTATCGTAACAAAAAACATTGCCATTATGTCGATATAGCTAAACGGGACTTAAAGCATTAATTTCCTATGCCATTCTATTCTAAACTGGTAAGGGAGTGAGTGGGTGCAGAATAAACGACTTTGGCAAGACAAATAATGTCACTTCATTGGGTAACAGGAACAGGACACATAGAAGTCATGGAAAATGAAAAGGCAGACTATTTGGCAAAAAGGAGCGACGACACTCTAACGGGCTAGAGCCCTGTTGCAGAATATGTGAAAACGTGATTAAAAATAAAATAAAAACAGAAGAGGAGATCGTAAGGCTAAAAATATGGAAAGAACAGCCAAAACTGAGGCAGGCAAAAATGCTTCTTGGGAGCTACAACCAAGGTTGCTCAAATTATCATGAACACCTCAATATTCTTGGCCTAGTGAGAAGTTCTACACATGTAGATTCTGTAATACTCTTGAGGATACACCGAACCTAATAACTTCTCCACCATGTTCCATAATTTTATAATTTTTTGGATGCTTGGTTGAGGAATTTGTGACTATATTTGGCTTTAAGGAAATCCGAAGTTCTTTTGGTGTAGTGTTCCTTAAACATCGATAGTCGGCACTTGCGATAGTCAACGATAGTTTTTGAAAAACACCCGATAGTATCGATAGTTAATCGATAGTTTTCAAGAAGTAATTATTATTAACATTTGCCAGGACTACTTGTTTTTTATTTTAGTAATAAAGTTATTGATAAAGAAATAAATATTTAAACTCTAATATGATAAATTCTAACCTTACAGAAAAGTCGACCACGTTCTTTGAACTCAATATAAAGAATGACATTTATTTCATCTTAATATGACGGCTTACAGCTTCACAATATGACAACAGCTTGTATCAAATAATGGTTATAATATAAAGTAATATAGGGTGATTTATTAGAATTCAAGTACATATCATAATATTTTTGATTTTTTCTAATTTTGACAAAAAAAATATATCATTTTGTTTAAAAAAAAATTTATTCATCTAATGACTGAATTTTAAACAACCTGATCTGAATCAATTTTGGAATGGGAGTCGACTCTAAATATTATGTATAGATTTCACTGGTCCAACCTCTCAAGTTGTGCGAGTTCGATTCAAAGCGCTTATTTCGGGTCTACGCCACGTCAAACAAATCCTTATTTATAAAATATTTTCTTAACCGTTTTAGGTACGCCTAAATCTTAAATTCCCGGGCTGATTTCCATTATTCTTCGAAACCGTTTTTTTAGCAAAATAACTATTCATTTTGACTTAGTAACAAACGGAAAATAATTGTTTACACTTCTTTTTTCACACGATGTCATGTCGAAATGAGATTTAGATACTACAACGGTTTTAAACCTCCTATGAACCAGTTTTAGCTTATTCCGCCTTTATTCTTCGTAAGAATAAATAAATAAGATTTTCAGGATTGTAGTCGTTGTAAATTCGAAGTAACTTTACTCCGTCGATAAAACGAGTTAGTAAATAAGGCTGATAGAGTATACGAGTATATACTATATGCTAATGCGTCTAAGCTAAAAAAGAAACCCGGATCTTTTTTGAGATCTCAGTTTCTTGCTCTGAGCTTAAAAAGAAAAACGCTTGTTAAATACTTTCGTTGACATGGCATACTTCAAAGACCAAACAAAATGTCAACATTTAACTACTATGTGAAATGTGAAATGAATGCACTCAGCGTAAAGTAAATAAAGGAATTTTTTCGTGGAATACCTACTATTCAGTAGATGCTCTTAATTTTCGGGACATCCGATAGTTTAGAAAACATCGATGTTTTCGATAGTCGAATACTATCGATAACTATCGATAGACTATCGATGTTTAAGGAACACTATTTTGGTGCACTCGATCAATTGTTTCACATTGATAGATTCTTTATAAGGTACTTCTTTGTAATTTCTTCGTCTAATCGGGTTATACCTGACGTCATTTCTGGTATTTCGGAAAATCTTCGTCAAGTGTGTTCATCATCTGTGGTGTCAAATTCTATATAATATAAGTGTTTTTTTTTTTTTTAATTTATTTTACGCGCACTAAAGGGTTAAGGCTCTCTATGAGATGTCATGGCCTCTAATGTTCCTCAGATGATATTGAATTTCTCCATTTTGTATTTTTATACACAATTCTGGGTCTACCTAGTTGCAGTAGTACCATGAAGCATTCAATATTCATTTTTTATTATTGCACATATTTCTGTGGCTGTTCTTTTAAACTATATACATACATATGTATAACCGTATGCCCCAATACTTTTTACTTGCGACTTATAGGTACTATAAGGCAAGTTATGCATTCGTAAAAAAGTCGAACTCGAGATTTTGATTAAAGTTGACATTACGATGATAGCGAAGACTGAAAAAGTGGGTCTCGCAATTCTGTCTGTCTGTCTGTCTGTTCGACAACAGCCTAAACGGCTCGGCCGATTTGTAGATATCATTTTTATCTTTTCCTTCCACACGTTTATTTTCTTTTTTTTTTTTAAGACCAAAAATAACGGTACCTGCCATACGATTTTTTTTTCGAAGTTTTATAAATATTTTTTTTCTCAAAAACTGTTCGACAGATTTAAAAAATAAAAATACAAAAAAAAATTCATTTAGTTAAAGCTAGGTAATAGTTGAAAAATATGTTGCGAAAAATGGTTATTGAGGGTACCCCCCATGGAACCATTTTTTTCCTTTTTATATTTTCTCAAAAACGCTACAACCGATTTTGATAATTTTTTTGGCTAAAGATCCCCAAAAACTTAAATAGAATTGTGTATTCAAATTTTCAAATTTTTTTTTTTTTTGATTTTTAAAAAAACTTCAAATTTTTTTTTTCAAAACTCAATATTTCGAAAACTCCATGCTAGATTTTTTTTTAAACTTGATAAATAAAAGTTTCTTAATATAATCTACAAAATCTGAGAAAAAAATGAATTTTACCTAAAAATAAAGGTAAACAAAAAAATTAAAAATGGTTTTCAAAAATCGTATTTTTCTCGAAAACGGCGCCTAGAATTTTGATAAATTTTTATTCTTTCAATTAATTTGTATGATCTTCAATTAAATAAAAAAAATGAAATTAGGATATTACAGCTGTAGGGGAGAAGGGGGTACATTTGACACTTAGTTTTTAAAAGTCTATTTCCGAAAACTGTTAATGTATTCCAATGTTTTGTTTGTATTTGATTTATTGATTATTCAAGATTATGCTAACATATAATTTTTTGTTTTAAAACATTTCCACATTTTAAAGAAAAATATTTTCTAAAAAAGTCATTTTGTCAAAAGTACCCCGGGAGGGGGGCACATTTGACTTTAAAAGGGGTACATTTGACAATGGTTGATTAAACCCCACATCGTGTGCATTATATTTCTGAAAGTATCGACGGATCCAGCACGTCTGTTGTTTGAATAGTAAAAAAGTAAATTTTTGTTTTTAAACAATTTATTAAACAATTTAACGAAGAAAATAAATCAGTAAATTCACTTTTAAAAAAAAACAGCAAGAATAAAAAAACATAAATTATTTCATTTATAAACATAAAAAATCAGTCCATATAAATCTAAATTCAAATTTATCGATATCAACATTTTTTAAATAATTTATTTAATATATAATTTCCCAAAATCAACGTAAAACAAATATTTTTTTGCAAAAGTCAAAGGTGCCCCGAAGGAACTTTTTAATTTAATTTTTTTTTTAATAACTTATATTATATTTTCACAAAACTGGCTTCAATTTATTGAACTTTAAGCATAGTGCTATCATAATATTGATTCGCGATAAAAAAATTTTTTTATTAGGTTCACAAATCGCTTACTTACCGGTGATCAAAAATTAGATCAGAGACAGAAAACACGAAAACACGTATTTCTCCTCGAAGAGTTAAAGAAAGGCTGCCAAATTTCATAACGTTTCTTGAAATCAAACTAAGCTTCTTCCTTCATCCAAACTTTTCTTTTTTAAGGGCACGATCATACCGAAAAACGCAAAGTCAAATGTGCCCCGGTGTCAAATGTACCCCAGTTTACCCTACCTACCATAGAACCATTTTTTAAAATTTTGAATTTCTCATTAATGACATAACGGATCTAAATGAAATTTTGTATAGAGAGGCTTCTAAAAAGTTTAAAAAACATTGCATTTCAAAACTTTAAGAAAAATAGTTTTTTGAATTTTGAAAAAAAAAAAAAAAAATCTATTTATTTTTTTTTTTTGGAAAATTCAATATTTCAAAAACGGTTCAATATTTTTTTTTTGGTAATTTAATTTTTATTCGAACAATAATAATACTTTTAATTGGCGTACCAAAATTTTTTCTTAAAAATGTTAAAAAATCTTATTTTTTTAAGAAACCACTACAACGGCTTATAATTTTTTTCTTCTTCTTCTTCTTGTATAAATTCATATTTGCATAGCATATTCTGTTTCTATCTCTTACTACTAAAAGCGTTTAAAAAATAAAATTTATCCTTTTGAACAGTTTTCTCTAGTAACATGCATTTTTAAATTCCTTGTCTATTACATAGGAGCAAGTCAATTCAATTCAATTTTGTTTTATTGAACATACTATTTACAATTTGGCTTACAACTAATAAGACACTACATATGTGTGAAAGTTTACATTTGTTCTCTCATAGGGGGCCTAACTATATACAGTGACTTAAGTTTAATTATTTTTGTATAAAATTTACATCACGAAAAAAAAAATTAAATTTAAAATGTCGGTTGTATTGTCCTCAGGGTGTTCATTCCTGGTTGTCAGTGCATAGGAGCAAGTTCGTGCGACCCAATCGTGCGTTTTATTTTTTACGTTTTTGAGAAGACTAAACGTAACAAAAAAGCCACTACACAACACTTCCCTGGATTATTTAAATCCATTTGATCTATTTAATTTTGCGACAGAGTTTTAAGTCGCATGTGCGTGCATTGACATTTAACGCCATGTGTCTTATTTCTTGCGGCTTAAAAATCTTGCGATTGGAAATCTCAAGCGCGTATATGCCAATTACTTATTGCGACCACGATTTTTAAGTCGCAGTAAATTTAAATCGCAAGTGTGAGCATATCCATTTGAGTGCATTTGTTTTATTTTAATTTACGACAATCGCATCGCCAGAAAAATGAAACAAATTTCGACCTTTAAATAATCCGGATTGTTTGCTACCAATTACGTTCGTTCTCATTTAAACTCAAGTGTTCTATTTTTGCGGCGAAAAAACCGTGCGATTGAAGTTGCAAGTGAATTCCTAGCCTTATTCTCACCACGACTTTTGGTTTTTTTTTGAACTCCCTGTTGGCTGTGAAAATTAAGAAGTTCGGTTCCTGTGTTTATTAATATGTGGAAAAAAGAATCCATCAAGAATTTTCCGACTTATTTTAGGAAAATATATCACAAGCACATTTTTTTTCTATTTATTTATTAAAAATTCAGTAGGTATAATTATGGCCTGGTAAAGGTAGCTTGTTCCTACCGATCGCCATGCCATAAGATTTTGCTTTTTGACTTGACGGAAATGTGATACTTTTTTAAAAATTAAGATCGAAACAATGTTGCAAACTTAATCAATAGGAAAATTTGTCGCTCACATTAATAATTATGAACACACCAAAGATGAATAGATTTGTCATAACATTGACTATAGAACAAAGTCTACCTATCTTTTCCCTTCACTTGGGTCATATTGACTTTGGACTTAATGTCTGTTTGATTTTTTTCTACTTTTTAATCTTGTTTTTTGTATCTTTCTCTCAAGATTGGTCTTATGCTCATAATTATAGCGAATTATAAGTATGAAACAAGTTTGCTTAAGACACAAAAAAGAACAAATTTTGATAGTTAATCTTGGTCTATAGTGGCAAAGATAAAATTGTGAAATATTTGTCGTTTGTGTTGTAGACGGTTGAGCGCTTAGAAGTATATTTTGGGGAAAGATTAAAGATACATAGTTTAAGGGAAGGTGTATACATACACTTGAATTTATATCTGAAGATTTTGTTGGTGCTCACTTTGTTTGCAGATTGGGAGAATGTAAAAAGGCGTGTTTGTTATCAGGTAGCCTACTTTTTTTTCGGGTCAATGTTAAAAATTCTTTGCAAGATCTATAAGCACCGTAAAGTTTTGCAATAGTAAGATATGATATTCTCTTTTCTTCTTTACTCATTCATATTGAAAATTCAACCGATTTCTTAAATATAATACATTTCACTGATCAATTCGTTCTGTGTCTAATGTGATTAATTTTGATCTTATTATTTATCAAGTACATGAACCCAAAGATCTTCCCTTGTTTTGTTAAGAATGATGATTGTTGTTGCATATAACAATTATTTTAGGTACTTAAAAAAAAAATACAGTTAGGTAAAATATTTTTGTTTACAGTATTGCCGTCGGCAATTCGTCAATGAAGAAAGGCTAGCTCTTTTAAGAATATTTTCCATAACAATATCGCAGACTTCTGTTGTAATTTTTTATTTATTTATTTATTTATTTATTTATTTATTCATTAATGGATACATAATCTGTTGACTACAATTAAATTATAATTAATCATTATACATCATTAAAAAAGTTTAAAGCAATACTCTTAAACATATGCCTATTCATTTGAAGGTCGACTTCACTATGAATTAAATTAAAAAGAGATAAATTACGAAGAAGATAAGAAGAAATCGGGAGGCGTTACATCAGGAGATCGTGAGGGCCAGTCTATTTGATATTATTTGGGCGAGAAATATGGGACCGTCTTCTTGTGGCCCAATTAGCGCTGAAGTGCGCCATTTTGATACTATAACATTTGGATGGAATTGATATGGGAAATTGTGGACATTCTCGCGTAGTCATCCAGTTTGCTTTTGCACAATAATCCACAACTTGAATCACTCACCCAACAGCACCACCCCACTCATTAGACACAGTCTACACTGTGCCTAGTTAGGCAGCACGGCCCACTATGGGACCAAATGGAGCAAACCATCTCAAAAATCCATAACTTTTTCGTTTCTCAATATTTTTTTTAATAAAATTTTGCACATTTATACTTGAATAACCAAGAATTTAAGAACTTAAACGTTTTAAATAGAAATAAATTATTTTCTTTTTTTTTTAATAAAATAAAATAACAAATTTGTAGATTTTGTTTAATTTATATGGGCAAAATTTGTTGGAGCAAGAATTATTGCAACAATTTGGATGAAATTTGTACAATTTTTTTTCTTTTACCTGTGAAAACATTTGAAAGTAGTTTTAGTAGAATCCGCCCACTACCACGCCTATATTTATTTGATTTTTGTTATTTCCTTATTTTTAGTGAACAGGAAGCCGAAAATTTTTTTTTTGCGGTTTCATAAACTTAAGACATCGGATGTACATTTTTTCTGCCCACTTTCCCGCCCCCTTTTTTTTTTAATTTTCAGCTTAAAGTTCATTAACAGCAGGCATTTTTTAAATTAAGTTTTATATGTAGAAGTGAATTTATAAAAAGTGTTTTTTTTTTTTAGTAAAATCCGTGTACTGCCACGCCTCTTTTTGATATATGAAAGTATTTCGCCCTTAAGACCAAAAAAAAAAAACGTAATTCAAATGTACACCTTATTACTAGGTGTGTTAATTAATGTCTAAAAGTTCTTTAGCCTCGTCAAAAAATTCCTTGGAATCATTTTTTGTTCTTGGTTTTCTCAGACTAGATATGTATAATACGGATCAGATGTATATAATAAAGTGTGTAGAACATCTTCGTACGTAGCTGATCTTGAACATTTCCTTGCATGATGCAATCTAAACCTTTTATAGTCCTTGTTTCGTGCTTCCTGAGCATTTCCTGATAACTGCCCGATTGGCAAAATTGCAAAGTGCTCTATGATTTTTGAACCATGTACTAAAGTTTTGTGCACCAAAGAGTACATGTGGTACCAATTGTATTCGCTAACATATAATTGCGCTGCGCAAGGGTATACTGGCAAAATTTTGTGTGATCCATAGGGAGTCCTGAAGATATAGTTTGTAAGATAATATAATTTTTTTTTATTGATACTTCATCAACACCCGTTATCTCAGCAGAGCATTGGTAATTTTGAAAAAAACCTTCTGGCTGTATTACCATCGTTGCTGTTTCCTAAACCCTGACAAGGCTTGTCTATATGCAACCCGAGGACTTCACGAAATCGTTTTTGCACAATTTTTTGTCTTCCTTATTTTTTTTTTGTTTTCAACTGTCGTTGCAGACCATTTTTCAAAAGACAAATTATAAGAAATATGAAGTATCATCTCCATAAATCGAATCCAGTAGATAGCCCGTATTGGAAAGAATTTTCATTCAAATTTCTTTTTCTTACATTGATCAAGATGAATGATCTGCTTAGGAGTTGCGCCACAAACATATAACATTTTTTTTTAATTGAGCTAAAAGTAATATAATAATGGGTTAAAACTTTTTGGAATGCACATTTATGTGCGTCAATAAAGGTAACACATTTTTGCCAAATTTTAATTCTTTTCATCACTTAACACTAAAGTTATAAGAATACGAATGTTTATTCTAAAAACTTATTTTTCTTTCTCATCATACATTTTTTCTTCTTAAACAAAAATGCATGAAAATGCTGAAGTTTTTATTTTTTCTTCCAAATTTAGAATAAGATACAAAACAGCCATTAACTAAATGGAGGCAGCTGGAGCTAACAGAGAAAACTTCAATTGAAAACAAAAAAATGAAAAAGATACTGCACCTTACTCTAAATAGTCATGTTAAGAACCTAAGGATCTAAGTAAATTATCAATTTATTATTTCGCTTTATAAGAATTAAACTACTAATCCACTCATTAAATTTGGTTGTGCAACAGCTCGAAGAGAACCAGGACCTAGTGACTTACAAATCTCAATCATTCATAATTTTCTGCCGATTCCAAACAGCTAATGAGCAGCACTTTTCATGACAAGAGATACTCTTAGAGGATTTGTCAATTCCTCGTAAGAGGCAGTATATCTCTGAAAAACTTTTTTGCAGCAGCTCAGAATCGAACCCAAGTCCAACGCACTAACTATTATGCCAAGGGGTACTACCACTCGGTGTGTTGTTTATTCAATTTGTATTACGATTGGTATTTTACGAGTATTACGGTTTAATTGCTTCAGGGCAAGAATGAAATTCCTTTTATTATAAATAAATAGAAGTCTTCAAAATCCTGATGGTATGTCACCACCTTTCGAAATTATGTGAGTTAGAAATGAACAAAGACGAAATAGACGTTTGAGAAATAAGTCACTATAATTCAGGGTTATGTTTCCTTGCATTAAAATTAATATTTTTCAAAAGCATACAATTTAAATCATGCGTATTTGCGATTTTTTTTTCGTCAGTGCCTCTTAAATACTTTACTATTTTATCAAAAACGAGAATTTTGTTACATAAAACAAAAAACATCCTATTTCGGTTCTCTTGCATATGTTAAAGGTTTTAATGAAAAATTGGTCTGGTTTTAAGATTTTTAAATTGGTCTAAAATTTTTAAATCTATTGACATAAAATTCAGTTTATGTTCTTAAAACCTATGTTTAAGTACTCAATTTTTCACTCTTTATTATTGAAGTCTCCATTACAAAGTTCAGTTTAAACACTTCTTGATTTCATTCTCATGTTGCAACAACTCAACCGAAGATTATATGCTTTTAATGTTTTTTATTTACAATAATTACCGATAGGCTTTTATTCTTCGCTAAACAACGACAACGACCTCATGTTGTGCGTATTTTCTCTCACGACATACTATTTAATCTTGGCAATTGCACAAATTCCACAAATTACCCAATGTACCCGTATACTATATAGGTGCTCGTAAATTTTGCATTTGTAAAACCCGCAATTAATAAGTGGATACTGAATTGTAAACAAGATTCTACGGGTATTCATTTTCAAACACTTAAACATTTCAAAGCACAAATTTATTAATTCTTCGAATGAGTCTTAATCAAGTGTTAACGTCCAATGTTGTTTTGTCAAAATTTACCGGTCATATACGTACATAATACAGGCTTTGAACTGGTTTCATGATGTTATTATTATTAGTATCGATATCGCTGTTAAAAAATAATCCTCTATTCAAGTTTTATATCCTTATCTTGTTTCCGTAGCCGTTGAAGATTTTTTTTTTGTTTCTTTGTCACGCACAAATCGTTTCAATAATTCCTTTTGAATAACAACGATGTGAATATGGAACCTTTTGGCAAGTCATGCTTTGTTCATCATATCAGTTTCATAATCTTGTTCTCCTCAATAAAAAAAATCCCATCAATTGGGTTAATCTTTTTATTTTTCTTCAAAAAGGATAATATACAACCTGCCACATAAAAATATTTCTGACCAATCCAAATTAAATTTGTATTTTTATTAATGATCTTTTTTTGTTTAGATGGAGTTGATTTAAACTCTGCCGTTTGCTTCTTGCATGTGGATTTTTTATGTTAGTCATTTGAATGGATACCTAAAATGGTTTACAATTCAAGAGAAGTATAAAAAAAGGGTTCGGTTTCGGTTCATCATCCTTCGGTCGGTAGGTCTGTGAGGTCATATGGAGATGGAGATGGTGATGGAGTTGGTCTTCAGATTTAGTAAAGGCTCTTGCATGGAGTTCTCTGTAGAGGAGATAAACTTATTTAAAATGTCTTCGACAACGATTTTTACGATTCTAATTCTCTACAGAAAATATATTATAAACTTTTAAAATACTATTAAAAATTATAGTAAATCGTTTTTGATTCTGATTAATTTTTATAGAAAGTTATAAGGAGTTCCGCAGAAAATGATTTTCAATGCAGTTAATTCGTCGGATATTGATACTCATTCCGAAATTGGAACCAGTGTTGCCTTCACGAAAGTGTAACAGTTTAAAAAAAATGGTAACAAAAGTAGAAAAAGTGTAGCAAATTCAAAAAATCGCCTGCACATCGCACAAATGATAAAAGTGAAACTTCTCGAAAAATAAAAAAATATCAGAAAGGTTCTACATTTTACTTTCACTCGAAATAGAATTGAAATCTACACAAAATAAAAGCGAATTTTCAAGTCCTCCATTTTAAGGTGATTTAAATTCGATCAGAGCATGTTGTGTGGATTTATTATTTATTGTGAAATTTTCAGACAAAAAAAAATGAAAAAAAAAAAAATGAAAAAAAAAAATGAAAAAAAAAAAATGAAAAAAAAAAATGAAAAAAAAAAAATGAAAAAAAAAAAATGAAAAAAAAAAAATGAAAAAAAAAAAATGAAAAAAAAAAAATGAAAAAAAAAAAAATGAAAAAAAAAAATGAAAAAAAAAAATGAAAAAAAAAAAATGAAAAAAAAAAATGAAAAAAAAAAATGAAAAAAAAAATGAAAAAAAAAAATGAAAAAAAATGAAAAAAAAAAATAAAAAAAATAAAAGAATAAAAAAAAAATTGAAAAAAAAAATAAAAGAATACAAAAAAATGAAAAAAAAAAATGAAAAAAAAAATAAAAAAAAATAAAAAAAATGAAAAAAAAAAAAAAAAAAAATAATTTGGCTGGGACATTCTAACATGCGTCCCATCGATGCATCCTATGACACCAGAAAAATAAATTTTTTTCAAAATATAAAGTTTTAATTTTCTTGTCTCTTCATTTATGAAGTTGAATTCAACTTGTACAAATTTGATTCTCAAAATCAAAATCTTACTTCGAACAAACCGATGTCAAAACTTTGTCCGAACTTATCGTTGCAAATTTCCGTCGGCAAGAAAAAATAAGACCACGGTTCAGGAATAGAAGTTTCACTGGTTTGGAGGCACTGATAAAAAGACACGTTTATCAAGTCGATAGTATTATTCAAACCTTTTGACCACATACATTTGTTCCTTCTGCATATTCCCGTTTGGTACCTTGAAATGCCACTGCAAGCAATTAAGCACTCATTACAATATTTTATAAATAGAATTACTGTTTGAGTTGCTGGATATGATTGGAGTTGGTTCACTGCGCAATTTATGTACGTCGCGTGCTTCCAAATGTTTCGTTTTAGTTCTGCCAAAACTTTAAATCTTACTTGATCAAATATTGAAAAAAAAATACTTTCGTTTAGAATTCCGATTGACAAATGTCTGGGTTTTATTATAAAATTTACTTAGTGTACGAGTGTATTAAATGTACATTAAACGTGGGTTCACAAAATGGCTTGATATGACGAGCAAATTAAATTTCAGTTTTTGAAGACTTTACACGGCCACCATAAAATGTCGAATGAATAAATGAAAATTGAAAATGCCACGCATCGATGATGCAATCGCCAATTCGGACCGGGAGGAATCGAAACAAATATCAGTGTTCGAAATTCGAACACGTAAAGGTGTGTACAGAATGCACTGATATTGATTTCGATTTCTCCCGAGTTCCATTGGTAGATATTTCTACTCGAACAATTACTTTTATCAAAATTTACACACAATTTTTTAGTAGCAGTCAAAAAATTTTACAAACAAAATAGTTTTATAAGTGTCAACTTACTGACAGTTCACTTAAAGTGATTTCGAAAACCAAAAACAAATTTGAGCGATTTTGGAATTTGTTTTCATTTCGATTTTACTCGATTTTAAGAACCTGGCTGTATGATAAGATGATAATAGCCGTGTTTTATGGAAAATTGATAGCCACTCTGTAAAGAAATTTGAAAAAAAAAAAAAAAAACGAATATAGTCACTTTTATATTCACTCTCTTTTAATCTCAAAGTTTGATACGAATTTTAGAGTAATTTCAAATTTATTTTGACGTATTTAGAATATTTCTTTCCATATTCTTGCCAGCCCCTTGATTACAATTAATGAGCAAAAAAATCAATTTGTCGTTTAAAAAAATTCAGATTTTGTAGATGTTTTTAATCCATCGAGATCTCAGCCATCCTCCAGTGGAATTTGACAGTTTATAGCTTGGTTGATGGGTAATATACTATATTTTGACCTACTTAGAGTATTTCTTTCTAAATGCTTTCCAAAAGCCCTAAAATCGCTATTTTCTCGAACAAAAAAAAATCCAAAAAATTTCGATTTTTCGGTGAAAAAATTTCGATTTTTCAGATCTTTTCAATCAGTTGACATTTGAGATTTTTTGTACGTCTTTTACAAAATAGACATGAAGCTTCATTTTTATATGTCTTGACATATGTAATAAAAATCTCTGAGAACATTCCAGTACCAACCTTTCCGAAGCAAATGTTTTTCTGCACTCTATTTAAGCGCCATCTACATCTCAATATATCAACAATTTTTATTCATTCTATATTCACTCTGATTGCTGAAAAAATTATATTCACTCTTGATGTTTTTATTGTTTTGCATTTAAAGTTTTGCTAACTTGGCTATTTACTCTTTTAAACACTGCTAATACAGCAAGATTTTGGCTCAAATACACAATCGGATCGAACCAAGCCAATTTTAACACGATGCAGGTATACAAATATGGGTGTAAGCGTAGTACAAGCTCATTTTAACAATGAATATAAACGTAGTTTCTAAAAATCCAGAAATAAGAAAGCTGTTGTCCTGCCAGTTGTACTTAAAAAAAATTTTGAGGAACAAAAAATCAATACAAATATTTTATATAAGAAATTGTAACAAGAAAAAAAGTAACATGGTAAAAAACAATTTTGTTGCATGTGTAACATGATGGCAACGCTGATTGCAACTCTCATAGGTTTTTTTGAGTCTGTTTACTCCTCCCCAATAGAAACTTTCATATTTTATTATGAAAATATATATGACATACATATATTTAATTCAAAAGGTAGTTGAAGAGGTTTCACTGGAGCTTTAGGTCCTTAAACATAAAATTAAAATTTCATTGACAAAAGCATATCATCTGTCATTTTGCAAACTGTAATGAGTTTTTTTTTTGTATGGCCTCTGTTGAAAATTTTCAATAAATCATAACCCATTGCTTTATTTTTATCTGAGTAAAATAACGTAATGTTTTTTCCATATTCAAGACAAATTCGAATTTTCAAACTTTTCAAAAATTCATTGTTTTTAATAGAATACAATTTTCAGAAGATTATTACCGCAGCATATATTTTTATTTTAGCGAAAACAGGTAATTCTCGTTCCCATATTCGGTGTAGGTTCTAAAAATTCAGTTGAATATTATAAAGTTGAATGTTTATAAACTCACAGCTATTCTCAAACTTTTCGAAAGTTTGGTTTAAAATAAAATATCCAATAGATCATTGACCCAGGGGATTATTTTTATCTGAGTTTAAAATAGCAATTTCTGCTCATACATATGTATATGCAAACAAGGTTCTAAATATAGAATTGAAAATTATAGAGTAATTAATCAACTGTCAGCCGCTCTCAAACTTTTCAAAAGTTTGGTTAAAAATAGAAATGAATAAAATCAATAGATATTTTTATCGGTGTGGAAAGAAGCAATTATTGTTCCTATATTCACGGTAGGTTCTTAAAATTCTGTTGAAAATTATAGAAGATTATACAAGCTCTCAGACGTTCTCAAACTCTTCGAAATTTGGTAATAAAAAACAAAACAGAGTTTTTGACGAAGTATTGCTTGTCAGAGTCACAACATTGTCGGTGAACTCTTATTAATTCGAGGGTTTTATTATCTAACGTCTTTTAAATGTTATTGAGAATAAATGTCAAGTTGTTGTAGGTAACACCAACTCATGTTAGATTAGGCAGATCACAATATTTTATTGAAAAAGCTTGAGTATATTGATTTTTCTGCCGAATGTTTGAATGGATTTTTTTTTGTATTTAATGACCAGAATTCAATACGTACTATTCACTTTCAGAATTTCTCGAAGTATAAAATTTACATCCAGCATTCCACTAGGGAGGCATCTAGGTCCTTTACTTTTTATAATATAAATTAATTATATTGTGAACTAAATACAAGATTGAAAATATCTGTTATACGAGGATGATCTTAAATTGATTTTTACAATAAAATGCATTCATGAATTGGGTAAAAAATAATTTGAACAATATTTTAAATTGTTAAGTAGTTTAAAAAAAATAAATATTTGAAATTATAAGACTATAATATTTCTCTTTCAAAAAGGTATGCGTTTAATTACTGCTATTCACAGTAACAGTAAATTTTCGCGATTTACAATTTAAATATTTTTTTTTTGTGGTTAGGAATAAATATGTACTTACATAGTTAAATAATTTTATAAAATTTACATTACCAAAACTAGTCTTTTTATTTTAATATTTTCCAAAAAGAAAAAAAGTTAAACGAGAATTAATAAACAAATTAAGGGTTGTAATTCAATTGAAGTCAATTTCATTAACCCCCAGTTTCACAGTGGAAGTTTAAACCCCACTTTTGGTTAAAACTTCAGTTCAACAATAAATTTGGTTTCACAGTCCCTGAACGGAGTTCATTCTGTAGTTTAAGTTAAACGACACTATTCTGTCGTTTAATTCCCAGTTCGACAACCCCTTCAAATATTTGAAAATATAATTTATTTTCATTTTTAATTTTTGTTTCCTGTCACAGGTCACAACTGAAACAAAGCAAACTTTCCTTGATTGTTTTTTCTTTTATACAGATAGAAAGAGAAAATAATTTACTTAAACTACGTTTAATGAACTGAAGTTCAGATAACACTGTGAAACCGGACGAGTTGAACTTCAAATTTAAACTCCAGTTCAGGTTCAGCAGAACTTAAGTTTAAACTCTCACTGTGAAACTGGGGGTAAGTATACTGAAATATAAGAAACCCCCATTGAAAAAGAACAACGACCGTCATGGCCGACAGGAACATTGTGCGTCATAGCAAAGTTCAGGAGGTCAAGCACCTAACTTGCTTCAAATTAAAATTTTGTATGGTGGTACAGGATCTCGGAAATGCGTCCGTGGGCCACCCAAAATTGAATATCAGCCATATTATCCTCAATCCAATCCCATGAAAATATGTGAAGTATATTAAGAGAGATGTAACAAAGACAAATGCTCGAACTTTGGAAGTAGGAAAGGATGCCTGGACATAAGTGTCAATTGTCTGTAATTAGTATATTCCATGCAAAGTCAATGTAAGGTTCTAAAAGTAACACTTTTTTTTGAATTTAATAGTTTTAAGGTTTTGCAAGTAAGTCAATCAAACCAATTTCCATTAAAAGACCAATATTTCAGCCAAAAATTCCCACAAAGTCGGCTCTAAACGAAAGAAAGTTCGACAGTGCTCAATATGAAGTTAAAGCTTTTGGTCATTTCTATACAAAATATGAACACCTTTTTTTAAGTTATTGGTTTCAACACTAATTCACAATAACCAATGATTAAGATGAAATCTGCGCTGCAAGCAAATTTCGATTTTCTTTCTTTCTATTATCAGTTTAAAAAAAAAGCGAAATTTACTTAGATTTCGACTTGATCACAGTTTAACTGTTTGACTTCTCCTGAATATGAGAGCTTAAAAGTCTTAAAAGATCTTGAAAATTGAAATATACAAATCAATTTTACATCCCATTTAGTTTTGAGGAAAGAGTGTAATTTTACGCTGCCAAAACCGTTATGTAAACTTTTGCATCTGACCAACTTTTCGGGACTCTTTCCGAGTAGGTGGAAATCGGCATTTCTCCAGCAAATCTCCAGCACTAATATCCCTTCTTTTCAAGGTCATGAAAACGCTGATTAACAATCAGTTTAAGAAGTATCTTGAAGAACATAAGCTCTTTAGTTACAACCAGGGGCTTATTTCACAAATCATACATTACATACAATGTATGATTTTGACAGGTTTGATGTATCATTTCTGTTTCACAGAATTGTTGTATGACCACTGTCATACAACATTGTAATCAACTGGAATATTTCCAATGAGATTCTGTAATTTGATGTAATGTATGATAATCAATTTATTGTAATGATGTATTTAATGTAAGTATGTGATGTATGATCTGTGAAACAGGCCCCAGTGCGGGTTTTGTAGCCATTTGCATATCTGACCGAAAAGTGGAACCAATCTTTACATCATTTTGGAGCAACAAAGACACATTGAAGTTCATATTTCAAAAGCACTTGGTAATTTCTTCTTCGATGATTTAGAAAATTGCCTTTCTGATGGTTCTGGATGGTTTTAAGTCTGATATTAAAAAAAAAAAAAATAATTCTGGTGTGCCGCAAGGTTCCGATATGTCTGCCACTCTTTTCATTTACCATCATAATTTATATCTTGTGTGAAACTTCATTATTTTGTTGACGACATGACAGAGCAATCAGCTTTTAATATTCGTTTCCAGATTCATAACCCTGTTCTTCGGCTGTGGAATTAGAAAAATTATACTAAGCTCAGGAGATTCCGATCTTGATCTGGCTACCATCTCTAAGGCATATATCCGCCAATATCTTGAGTAATACTCTCATCTCTTGAGGAGTGCTCCTATCTGTTGGATATAATCCAGAACAGAACCAAATTTATAGGAGACACATCCATTGCAAAATTTTGTTTCACTTGACCGTAACTTACTTAAACTCTGAAAATCGCCTTCAACTACAGATCGTCTTTGGGTTTAACGTGGATACCTGCTGATTACCGGCCCTACCCCAGGGGAGGCCTACCTCCATCGGAGTCAGATTGGCTCGTGACCATTAACCCCGACATAGCAGAAGCCATCTCGGTCGCAAAGTTGTGACATATTGCAGGCATGAACACACCTCTTGCTTAGGAGGCGAGGTCTATCTAACACCTCTTGAATCCAGGCACGCCTGGAAACCATGTGTCTCCGCATTCGGAATAAACCAAGCCACCACGATACTCCCACTAGGGGGCCTGCCTCATAGATAGTCTGAGAGAGAGAGCGAGCACGCTACAGCTGCACCTCACTATCCGAAGATAGAATAGGAGAGCCAGAAGACGTACGCTATAGGCCTCAGACTCCTAGACACTATCTCCCGTGGAACCAGAATATAGCTTCCGGTTGAGCTTCGCCACCATTATGGTCACTTACAGAGAGTTAATGCAAAACTCGGGGCCTGTCAACCCCAGATATACACAAACCCAGCTATAGTCGAGGTATAAACCACAACCAAGAATGTGCACCCCCCTGGTGAGTTGTTACACACTACTTAGCGGATTCCTACCTTAAGGACACCGTCCAGACTGTTCCTATCAAGTTAGTTCAGTTACTATTACAGTAACCTATCCACAGGCACCGCGAGGGGGTCGATAGAAACTGGGAATGACAGCTTTGTGCGAGGCAGCAATACCGGCCCAACGATAAATCGATGGACGAACCCATCAGAACATCAAACCAGTATTACCGCTTCAGCACCCATACACGTTAGTGCATGGATTGTGCATCCGCAGCAACAACAGTAGCGTTCAACAGAGCCCCGGACAAGCCTTAAACTACTCAAGTACGCCGTCACCCCCACCTGCGCCTTCAACTACAGTACGATAGTGTAGTACGAACGAAAACGACTTAAAGATGCACGTGTTTCTTGGAGGAGCACCAACGGAGAATGGGCACCTCGGCTATACACCTGCGATTGCCACTTCTACGTTAAACACGAGCATCAGTGGGTTGATGGGTCCAGCTCTCCCTAAGATTGGTAAAATCCTCTTTGGTATAGAGACAGCCTCTTCGACTTACTCAGCAATACTGACCAAACAAACGAACATTACACCAAATACTGACATACGAGGGCGGGTCAAAAAGTCCGTGACTTTTGGAATAAAACACAGATTTTTTGATAAAAAAATAATTTTATTTTTCAACGTAGTCTCCCTTGAGCTCTATACACTTTGTCCAACGCTTCTCCAATTTTTGTATCCCTTCCAAAAAAAAATGATTTGTCGAGGTCCTCAAAATAGGCCTTTGTTTGCGAGATGACTTCATCATTGGAGTCAAATCTTTTTCCACCAAGCCATTTCTTCAGGTTTGGGAACAAGAAATAGTCGCTCGAAGCCAAATCTGGAGAATAGGGTGGATGAGGGAGCAATTCATAGCCCAATTCATGGATTTTTGCCATGGCAACTGCACATGTGTGCACCCTTGCATTGTCTTGGTGGAAAAGAACTTTTTTCTTGGCCAAATGAGGTCGTTTTTTTTCAAATCGTCATTGAATCGGTCCAATAAGTTGGCATAATATTCCCCATTGATTGTTCTTCCCTTTTGAAGGTAGTCAATGTGGATTATCCAGCGTGCATCCCAAAAACAGTCGCCATAACTTTATTGGCTGACAAACCCACCTTGGCCTTCTTTGGCGCCGGTTCACCCTTAGAAACCCACTGTTTTGACTGTTGTTTGGTCTCTGGTGTGTTGTGATGGATCCATGTTTCGTCCACGGTTACAAAACGGCGCAAAAACTCCTCCATATTGCGATTAAACAACGCCAAACCTTCCTGTGAAGTTGTTACACGATTGCGTTTGTGGTCGACTGTGAGCAAACGCGGCACCCATCTTGCGGAAAGCTTTCTCATGCCCAAGTGATCATTCAAAATTGAAACCACTGAGCCATGCGAGATCCCTACGGCTTCCACAATCTCTCGCACTTTCAATCTTCGGTCGGCCAACACCATATCGTGAATTTTTTCGATTGTTTCGGGTGTAGAGACCTCAACTAGGCGTCCAGGACGTTCGGCATCTTCAGTGCTTGTACGGCCACAACGAAATTCTGTAAACCACTTTTTTACCATTGAAATCGATGGTGCAGAGTCCCCATAGTATTTATCAAGCTTAGCCTTGGTCTCGGTAATGGTTTTTTTTCGCAAGAAATAATGCTTAATAAGCACACGAAATTCACTTTTTTCCATTTTCTCCTCAAATTAGTGAGTACTGAGTAGTCTGATAAAAATAGCTGTCAAACACAAACTAACTGACGCAGCAAGTTTAAATTTTGACAGGAGTCAACTGACAGATGCCTGTTGACAGGAGCAGTGTTGCTGTTTCAGTAAAGAGGTCAGAAATTCAAAAAGTCACGGACTTATTGACCCGCCCTCGTATCAAACTCATCTACCAGACGTTGAAGGGGAGTCACATACTCCTACGGGCCTGGTGGAGGGATGATTTCTCAAGTGAGGGTAAAGGAAAGGACCACGCCCTTAGAAGGCGTCTACATCTCCTTAGCCAGGTGGTCATGGGACAAAAGAAATTTCTTCAATGATTTAGAAGCATTCATTAATCTAAACTCTCATTTTTTCGGACGTATTCAATTATAGAGCATGTTTCTTTAGCCACACTTGTCGAATGTGGATTAATTGTCTTACTACATTGTTCCCTTTCATTGGGATGTACAAGTTTTCAAGATCAATGTGCATCGTCTATGCATTTTCTATTAAATCCTCTCCACTGTGACACATCTTAGTGTCGTAATTCATTGAGTGTGTTCAAATAATAAACATTTTTTTTTTTCAAAATCCCCTTTCACAAATCTCGAACCACTATCTAACCTCGAGACAGGTTTATTAAAATGTATGTTTTCCATTTTATTGAAATTATATTGTTAATAGTGTTGATTAATTCTGGACTCTTTTACCAGTTTAACTAAGGCCAGTCTGTTAAGAATTTGTCACCTTATCATCAATGCTCAAATGTAACGGGCTTACGATCTTACTTTTCGTTTCTTTTATTTGAGCAACATGTAAAAGGGTTGTATTGGGTTTAATCCGCCATTCATGATTGACAGCAACTTGTACCGCACATGCAAATTTATCTTCAAAACCATCCAACCATGGTTCAAGGTTCTTTTGATGGACGGACATATTCTTGTTTTAGAAGTTTAATTGTAAAATTGAAATAAGTTGTTTAAAAAAAAAATAAACCTATTATAAACTTGAGATTATATTTCTCCAAATAAGTGCCACAAGATGCAGTGTAGCTGTTGACACTGCAGCTGTCGTTAACATGCATCGTATTATCGTATGAAGTTGTCAAAAATGTGCTGAAGCAGCACAAGATTGTAAAAACCATATTGGAGGGTGGTCGAATGCAATGCACTGTAAGTAATTAAAATTTATTTTTTTTTTCTCTCTCAAACCGCATTTTGGTTGAGAAAGAAATAATGTTAATAAATTAAGTTGCAAGCGCCCCCCGTAAACTGAGTTATGTGTTATGTGTTGTGTTATGTACTTTTCGACCAAGACTAAAGCATGGCTAAGACTTCCATTTTTATAAACTTGAATTATAATTTGGGTCTTAATAAGGAAGTAAAAAGAGTTTTAGGGGCAGTTTGTTGATACGAAACTTAAACATATAAGTTCAACTTGAACGATTATTTGCTACTCTTTCCTCTGCCTTAACTGTCACTTATGTTGGGCTTAAGATTCGTTTCAGCAATCGAGCCTGAGTACTTCATTCTTTTTCGTAATAAAAATAATGGTGCTTTTAGCTAAGTTAAGTCTAAGTCAAAAAATATCTTTAATTTAGTAAAAGACAAAAATAAATTGAAGCTTTTAAAAACTCGAAGACATAAATTCTGAATTAACATCCTAGAACTTAATTGTCAATTTGCCAAAAAAAAAAAAATTCAATTTGTCAATTACTATTTTCTTTTTGTCTGTTCCTAATTTTAAAACGAATAAAACTAAGTATATGGAAGGATAGAAGTCGATGACAATCAACATGCTTCCTTCACAAAAATGAAAGGACGTTGCAATCCTGCTAGTTATAGCCTGACGGAAATTTGGTATAGTTTTATAGCTAAGAGTAAACTTTTATGCGACGACATACAGTAAAGATTTTGTGAAAGGGACACTCTTGTAACACATCAATCAGTAAAGTCATAAACAAGAAGAAATACGAAATAAAAATGCTATATTTTTCCTGGCATTTTCAAGTCAGAGTAGTCCCATAAAAAAAAAAGTGCTCATTCAGAGTAAAACATTTGATGCTGAAGTGATGCATTTTTCGGATGTTGAGGAAGGATTTTTTGACAAAAAGTTCAACAATAAAGTTTTTACTTTTTTTTTTTCGTTGTTGAAGAGTAAACAGAAATTGAGGAGTATTTTAAGAAACTTGGAAGGATTGACGATTTCAATTTCTAGATGTAATCAAAATACACAATACAAGTTTTGTTTTTGTTAGACGGTTTTAAGGAACTTACCGGTTTTGGATAATTCAAAAGCTGGATTCAGCAAAAAAAAATATAAAATATTTAGGAATTAAGGATCTTTGTAATGAAATTCTGATAAATTTTTCAAAATTCAGCCTTTTTAAGTATAAAATTTCATAGTGAAAATTTAAACTCTCTTTAAAGTTTAAACTTAAAATCAACTGCTGGTATTAGCTCGTGTGAATTCAAGGGGCCTGTCACACAAATCTATTACTCTATAAGTCAAGAGACATTTCTAGAATTATGTTTATGTTATATTTCTTAAGAACTATGGAATGAACATTTTTAACACACCATGAAGATGTACATATTTATTTTTATTAATGCGAAATATTGCAACCAAACTTAGCTTGAAATAAGGCTTAAAAATATACATAACTAATTGGGTTTAATATTCGCACTTTTGCCTTTTATATTTTATACGATAAATTTAAATTATATTATAAAAATACATATTTTTGTTATCTATTATCATAAAAAAAGTAGGAAAGCGTACACTTGTCCCAATGTAGGTGTAAATTTACTCTATGTTTTACGTGTACTTACAGTTTTGTATTTAAATTTACGCTATGAAGCCAATTCAACATTTCATGTTTTTTTTAGACTTAGAAATCTTCTTAAGAGACTTGGATTATAAAAATGCATGCTATGGTTACTTGTTATCCAAAAAAAAAAATATAATAGAAGTCAGAATGAGTACACTTACCCCATGTAGGAGTAAGCTTATGCTGTGGGCTAAGTGTGTGTACGGGCTTTCATTCGACATTTCTTTCTTCTTTTCTCGGTGACAATCTTTTAAGGACACTTGGATTACAAAGTTGCATGTTGTGGTTACTTGTTAATAAAAATAAATAAATAAAAGAAGTCGGAATGCGTACACTTGCCTCAATGTAGGAGTAAATTTACGCTATGAGATATGTTCGCGCATACTCATTATTTGTTCAACAATTCAATATTTGTTATCAGAAATATCAGAAATCTTTTGAAGTCTCTTGAATCAGAACAATGCATATTTTGGTTACTTAATAACAAACAAAAAATAAAAGAAGTTATAACAAATTTAAATTATTTGTTGTTTTGCTCTGGGCAAGGGTTGTTTCTTTCTTCCAAATTCTTCTTTTTCCGTTTAAAAAAACAAAACAGTGTTTTTTTATATACTTTAGTTGAAAATCTTTATTAGTTCGTATTCGTATTTAAATGTCTTTGTATACATAAAGTATAGTAGCAGCACGAGTAAAAATGGAATATAGTTTTATCCTCCACCGCAGGATATGCGAAAGGACGCAGTACCCCGCTGAATGGGCGATGTCACAATGATTTTAAAAAACAAAAAATTTTTATCAAACCAATTCCAATGAGAGAGATAAATCCGTCAATGGGATTTAATTTAGCGTTAGATACGCAGTCCTCTTTTTGTACAAGCTTGACAAAATCAAAAGGCAGTAGTATACCACCGAATTGTTTCCTCAAGAGAGCACAAACAGAAGTGATTCACATTTGTTTTCCGCGGCCTTTTATACTCTCTGCTTGGGAAGTTAATTATATTGTATAGAATTGAATTATTTGTTTAGAATTTAATTATTTGTATAGAATACTTGTTTAGAATGAATGAAAAGGAAAATACAATATTGCTAGCAAGTATTTTACAGTATGTCTTAAAAGTTTTGATTTATTATTTAATTGAAAATGAGTAACAAAAATTAATTGAAAAATATAAATATAAAATGTTGATAGATGATGTTGTTAATTGTTGTTGATGTTACAAAGTCAAAATGCGTAGATTTCCCTTCAGGTAGGAGTAAGTTTACGCTATTAGTCTAAGAGCCAAAAACAAATTTTTGGCTGGACACACAAATATGTGTATGAGCGTTTATAAGTGCAAGCTTTATGGTATCAAATACCATAATACCTGCCGCTGCCAGGTTTTTTTTTTGCAAGTAGCTGTGGGGAGGGGTTAAAAATAGCTATACATTTTTGTGCCAAGAGTATAATGACTTCAATTCCTTTACTAAAAACTGGAAATTTTTCCCTAAATATTTTCATCTTCACGATCCGATTTATAGAACTCAAGATATAAGGTATTATTTTTTTTCGGAAATATTTTAAAGACATTTGGAAATATTCTAAAGCCACTTGGTAGTATTCGGTATCAAGTACTTTCTCATAGTTTAGGCCATGAGATTTGGTTCTTGTTTGTCGCCAAACATAGTCTGGTACATTTAAGACGGTTTCTCATAGGAGCTGGGAGGTATGTCCTATCGTGAATTCCATTGTAATCGGAAACTTCTTTCAATTCCCGAAAAAAAAAATCACTGAATCCATCGTAGTTGAAAATCTCATACGGCGAGTGATTTTTTCAAGTTTGCAAACAAAGAAAAGTCGCACGGAGCCAAATTTTGGAGAATACGGTGGATGGGGCAGCAGTTCGTAGTACAATTCGACCAATTTGGCCGTGGCTCTGAAGTGGTCTCACGGTTGCGCTTGTTGTTCGGAGTAAGCAAACGCGGCACCCATTGCGCCGACAGCTTTCTCATGTCCAAAATTTCATGAAGGCTATGACACACGTGGTCTTTTGAGATACCTACTTTTTCAGCTATTTCACGCATCATTAATCGGCGGTCTGCCATTACGAGATCGTGGATTTTTGACACGTTATCCTCCGTGATAGCCATTTTCTGGGCGGGGCTCATCAAAAGCCGATGTGCGACCACTTCGAAACTCGTTATACCAATTTTTGGCGGTCGCCATCCAAGATGAAGAGTCACCGTACACAGAATCCAAGCTCTCTTTGATGCGCGATTTCCCTTCCAAAAACAAGAACCGAATCACCGACCGATATTGCTCTTTTTCCATTTTTCTAAAATTCGCGGACAAGCTGGCTTCCACACGTGGTCAAAACAAAACTACGAGTCCGATTCGGCTGAAATTTTGACAGTAATAGACAGTAGTACAAAATGTACTAGACGATAATAAATCTCTCTTGCGATACTGACACCATCGGGCGGTGAGGCCAAGTACTTATCGAACTGCTCTCGTATTTGGTTTTGTATAGATAGGCCAGAGTTCTTTCCTTGCAACTAGTAAATTTGTTTTTGTACTTCAGGTTTAGTTTGTCTCTTAGCTTTTTGACGTGTTATTTCCATTTGCATCCAGTGTCATTTCAAAGTATTTGGAAGTAAGGTATAGTCAAATTTGAACATTTTGTTCTTTTAAGTTGATCATTTTTGGGTCCAATCTCTAACTTTATCAATTGTATTTCTAATCTCTAGCTTTATCGATTGTATTTTGCATTTTTTCAGGAGCCTTTTTGACTGTAGCCTTTTTGACTGATAGCAAATACAGGTTTGGTCCTAGGACATTTCCTTGTGGTACGCCGGATTAAATTTTCTTAAGTTTTAAGAATCAGTCCGTGACGTAGAATTTCAGTATTTCGTAGTACTGACTGGTATAATCCCTAAGTTGTTTGTACAAACAAACAGGTGCCAAATCTCGTCAAAAGACTTGAACAACATCTAAGAAAAGAGCTGAACTTATTTTGCTTCAAGTGTCTTTTTTTTATTTCATTAGTTGAATTTAATATAGAAACCAGTTTTGATATTTAACTGTCTTAATAATCCACAATGATTATTATTGCATACTTGAAGTATTGAGTCCTGTTATCAAATCGCTACTATTACTATCAATACTATTTTGAAATGTTTGGTTTTATTGTGACACTAAACGTATTTTATATTTATTCGAAACAGAAGTCTGGTTTTAAAAATCATTCCGTCTAAATTATTTGCACTATTATGTGCGCTACCCATGAACATCCCAATTGTCATGTACACAGTTTACATTAAACATTTATATTTTAAACGTACATACGGGTCCTGTACAAACTTCACCCTACCTAATTACCTTTAATAACTAAATTCTGTTTTGTATTTATATTTCCTAAAAAAAAACTATTCAACTAACTTTTAAACTTTCCAAATGGTTTTTTCTTGAATCCACTTTAATGGTTGTCTGACTTTATTTGTCAGTCATCTTTTAAAATAAATTATTTTATGTCTTTTTTGCCGAGGAGTCTAAGAAGCCGCCCAACATAAAGATCCCTTTTCGTAAATTTATTTATTTCTTTTATTGATTTTTTTATAATTGATATTTTATATGAGCGCGTATTTTCATTAAAAAAGGATTTCGTATTTATTTTGTTTGGGTCTTTTAGAACAAATGCCGCCCGTTTTTTTTTTAAACTGTCGATAAATTGATAGGTGACTCATACAATGTTCTGCGCTTTCGCATAGGTACATTTCGATATTAATAAAATAATTTATGTAGGCGCCTTATTAGGTTTTTCAAATGAAATCGGTTTATGGAAAACCTTTGAAAGTACCTTTGGGTAGTGGTTTTTTACGTGTCATATATCTAAATGGAGGTATCGATGTATCGGATGTAACGCATACATTACATATGCATGTATGTAGAAAATCGAATTCGTAATAATTGTATTACGAAGAAAAGAAAGAAAAAAACAGCTGGTTTCGCTAATCTTTTTTGAAGCAAAGTTTTTCTGTATCCTCGAATTAATATACGTACCTCCATTTGATAGGAAACAGTTTTAAATCAAGTCGTTATAAACTTTATAACGTTCTTATAATCGACTTAACTGATTTAAAGACAAACATTAAAATAAGGTTCATTGGACCTACTTTATCCTATCCTATCATTGTTGGGTGCGTGCTTCAACAACCAGATGCTAAATTATTTATTTACTCGACTTTTTATCAAAGATGAAATTCCTATCAAAGGGAAGACGATATAAGTGCGTCTCGCAATTCTGTCTTTTGGTTCGTCTACTGTCGATTTGTTCTAAGCTTAGTAGATGATATTCCGTCCGTCAGTTTGTATGGAAATATTTTTGAACAAAATAAATTATGATCAATAAATTAAATGCCTCAATTAATTTTTTGATACTTTAACATTTAGCCGTACACTTCCAAAAAAAAAAATATCCATGACAACGTGTTTTTTCCATATGTTACTAAAATCCTCTTGAATTTTATTTTATTCCATTCAAAATAATATCAGTGAAATTTCGTATATAACAAAATTTAAATGGCATATCTCACCGA
The DNA here is from genome assembly GCA_963931855.1 of Philhelius festivus. Taxonomy (NCBI): domain Eukaryota; kingdom Metazoa; phylum Arthropoda; class Insecta; order Diptera; family Syrphidae; genus Philhelius; species Philhelius festivus. Next base: position 28,838,009 of record OZ007556.1, on the reverse strand, counting down.
AAAATGAAACAGATCTTAACATTGTTTTGGAGAAAATATAATTATTGCGCTTTTTATTTTGTTTGATAGAGTTTGGCACCAGGCTCTCTAATTGGAAATGTGTTTGGTATCAATGAATCCTTTATTCTTTATTATTCTTTGGATTAGAAATTACCTTCTGGGTCGTTTAGTACATCTTTTTTGGTCGGTTTCAGAGTCTGATCTTCAAAAAATATATGCTTGTGTTCTCCAGGGCTCTGTTTTGTCTACGAATCTCTTTGTCATTTTTAAAAATGATATCTTGTCTGACTGGCGTTCAAAAAAGAAATTCCTCGATAGTTTGAAGGATCCGTTAAACAACCATCACCATCTAAAACTTTATTAAAAAGTGCAGCCAAGCTTGCCATATTTTTTATAAAATTCGACTGATTTCATTCGCTTTCGAAACCATCTTTTAGACACAAGTATTATTCTATTTTATGCGAAGTGATTGCAGAGTCTAGATTATCATTAGTTTACCCAGAAACTGCATATTGCCAATTTGAGGTATCTGTTACTGGATTTAGCAAATCCTTTAAATATTCTAGCAGTATTTTCTTGCAAAGTTTTGTGTTGATTGTGAATTGTTTTTTCATTTAGTTTCCAGGCAAATTTTCAGAACTCCGATGCGACTTTGCACTTCGCCAACCTGATCGCTTCCATTTCATTATAGCTCCTCGATTTGGTCCCACATATTTCATTGTATTTTCCATTCATCTGAATTACCTTTCGTTAGAATTCCGAAACATTTTGAGCCACGCAAATGATAAATTGAGTGCACATTGACATTCTTAGTCAAACCAGGCTTCTCTTCCGGCTTTCTTTCCTTTTATGAGTTGTTGCGGGTATAAATCTTTAATTATCTCCCCCTAATTTGAAAAAGTCTATATTTTCTTTGCTGCATTTTAAGTTTCGAATCAAGTAGACGTTAGAAGTTTTAGTTTAGGAAGTAGCTGCATGATTGTATTTTCTCCATTTTCATGTTTTGTATTGCTAAATGTAACAACTATTGGAAATTGATCTGAGTACGGTACTCCCTGCACCACAAAGTTCGTAACATACGATTCCCAATCTTCTCCTAAGATGCCATAATCAATCACTGATGTTCCTTGCTCACCCGCAAATGTAAAGCTTCCAGATCTGTCCATCAAACTTCTTGTCCCTTTTTGTATTTGAAGGCCGAATGAATCACATATCAGTTTTTTAATTTGCGATTTATAGGTACTATAAGGCAAGTTATGCATTCGGAAAAAAAAATCGAACTCGAGATTTTGATCAAAGTTGACATTGCGATAATAGCGAAGACCAAAAAAGTGGGTCTCGCAATTCTGTCTGTCTGTCTGTCTGTCTGTCTGTCTGTCTGTTCGACTACAGCTAAATGGAAATTTTATAAATATTTTTTTTTTCACAAAAACTGTCCCACAGATTTAAAAAAAAAAATCATAAAATTTCATTTAGTTAAACCTAGCTAATTAATGAAAAAAGAATTTCCAAAAAATTATTATTTTTGGTACCCCCCTTGGAACCATTTTTTTTTTGTTTTTGATTTTCTCAAAAACGGTACAACCGATTTTGAACATTTTTTTTACAGTAAGGCTCCCCAGCATATTCAATATTATTGTGTATTCAAATTTTTTTTTTGGATTTTTAAAAAAATTTTCAATTTTTTTTTTTTTAAACTCAATATTTCGAAAACCCCATGCTCGATTTTTTTAAAACTTGATAAATAAAAGTTTCTTAAAATAATCTACAAGATATGAGAAAAAACAATGTATTTTACCTAAAACTAACGGTACCCTCCCATACAAATGTTACAAAATGGTTTTCGAAAATCGTATTTTTCTCGGAAAGGGTTCAGAGAGTTTTGCTTAATTTTTTTTTTTCGATTAATTTTTAAGATCTATAATTTAATTCAAAAAAATTGAAAACAAGATATTACTGACTGTACCTACCAGAGAACGATTTTTTAAAATTTTGAATTTTTCATTATCGACATAACGGATTTTAATGAAATTTTTTATAGAGATGCTTCTAAAAACTTTAAGAAACATTGCATTTCAAAACTTAAAAAAAAAATGTTTTGAATTTTGAAAAAAAAAAAAAAAAAAAAAAAAAATATGTTTTGAATTCTGAAAAAAAAACAATAACTTTTTTTTTTTTTTGGAAAATTCGATATCTCAAAAATGGGTCAATATTTTTTTTCGAAATTTAATTTTCATTTGTACAATAATAAAAACCTAAAGTTGACGTACCAAGTTTTTTTTATTTAAAGATTTTAAAAATTTTGTATATAAAACCACTACAACGACTTATAATTTTTGTTCTTGCATAGCATTCTGTTTTTGTCTCTTACTACTAAAAGAATTTAAAAAATGATGATAATTTTATCGTTATGAACAGTTTTTTCTAATAACATTTGTTTTTAAAATTCCGAGTCTATAACATAGGAGCAAGTTCGTGCGACCCAGTCGTGCATTTTATTTCTTTTGCATTGCATTTTGTTTGTTTTTCTATTAATCCATTTGATTTTATTGTGTATTCAAATGTTTTAAAAATGTTATTTCAAAAAATAACTGCTATAACTATTCATCTCCAACTACTTAAAAATTAATATGGCATTCATTTTGAAAATTCTAAGTCTTCATCAAAAGAGCAACTTCCTTGGACTTAGTCGTGCATTTTATTTTTTTACTATATCAACCAAAAAAATTGAAAAGAATCATGACCCCATTTATTTAAAAACTTTTTTTAGACAAGCATTTTTTTTTTTCAAAATTAATTTATAGTCTGGCAATTTTTCATCCTTGTTTAACTTTACGGATATGTTTCACGGCAGATCGCATTAAATACGATGTGATCTTTTGAAAAGATGTTTATTTTTGTTATTTGATGTTCTTCATCTTCATAATGTTTATCTTTATATTCATGGAGGTTGTGTTGCAAATACGATGATAAATTTATAATGTTGTGTTTTATAGCCTTATAGTACACTGCACTATATGAGAAGTGAATACTATATAAGTGCTTTTTTCGCAATATAGATTCACAATTTTATCAGTTCATTTAAAAATTATTGAAATAATTTTTTTAAAGATTGCTGTACAGTGAACTATCAACACAAATTTTGTAAGTATTTATTTTTCTTACTAAACCGTGAAGGCAGGATGATCCAAAAATGCTTTCATAGTAGAATTAGTCAAATTTTAATCCATATTTAAATCCACGCCCGAAGAACAAGGAGATGCTTTTGGAAACGAATATGAAAAGCTGAGAGTATTGTCGTCAGCAAAACAATTAAATGGATCAGAATTTCAAATGAAAGATCATTGATGAATATTAGAAAGAGAGTAGGAGACAAAACGGAACCTTGTGGCACTCTAGCATTTATTTTATGAATTTCAGACTCAAAACCGTCCAATACAACTTGCATTGAGCGGTTCGGAACCTAGTTTCTAAGCCAGCAAAGAAGAGATTTATAAATACCAAATGCACTCATTTTAGATAAGAGAGCTTGAGCCAAACTCTTATCAAATGACCTACAAATATCAAGTGGAATAATCTTACCGTCTCCAAAACAATGTAAAGATTTGTGCCACTGTTCGGTGAGATATATGTTTTCTTCAAGATATTTCTTAAGCTGATAATTTTTGCCTAAAGTGTGTATGGATTTTCAATAAGAAAATTTCCAACATGTTTTTTTTTGTACCCATTTTATGTATTAATTTAAAAATGGAAGAGACATTTAATAAAATTCAATTTGCCTAAACTTTAAGAATAATGGCTCGGCCTTGGTATCTGTCGTTTGCTCTACCTCCGATCCTGTTCGTAACTATCCATTTGGTTTTCTTCATATTTCACGGATTGGTCTCTGGAGACGGATGAAACCTATTTCAGAATTGTTGCTCAAAGAATTGTTCTAAATGAAACTCAATATAACACAACATCCCAGACTATAAATCTTTCAAAAGTCAAATAACATTTTTCATTTTGAATATTTACCTGCGTCCAGACCTGCTAAAAACATCAACAAAGTTTTTCGTATTTCTTATGATTCGATGGTGTTAAAAAGGTTGGATTATGATTTTTTTTTTTTGCAAAGGAATACATAAAATGAAAAATGTTTATATTTGTACATTCATATATGTTTCGATCTTGAATTTTGAAGAGTTTAAATGTCATATTTAAAAATGCAAAAAATAAAAAAATCTTAAAAGGTTATTTAATTAATCCTTTTCTCAGATCTGCCATTTGGGAATATGTATCTACCTAGATTAAGCATCGAAACGTAAACTTATTGCAGAGTTGTGCTTTGTATATACTCGAACATAGAGTGACCCAAAAAATATTAATAAATTTTGAATATGAGTGGTAAATGAGTTTGAAGAAAAAAAAAAAAACAAATTTCAATTTAAAGAAGTCCACAAAACCTTGGTCATGCTGAGGAGCCATGCACTAAGATTGATTTGATATTTCAAGAAAATGTCTTCTTGTGTTTGTATTCGGTAAGTGATTTGTGCGAATAATGGAAAAATATTTATGTAGTTGACCACCATTTTGGATTTCTAAAATTTTTTGTATTTTATTAATTCTTTTCTATGTGTTTGTCTGGTCAAGGCCAATAAATATAATATAATTGTAACAATTTATATGGTGTGCCACAGAGCTCCGTTTTGTCTCCGACTCACTTTCTGATATTCATCAATGATCTTTTATGTGAAACTTCTAATCCATTTAATTGTTTTTCTGTTTCTCTTATTCGTGTTCAGATGGATGTTCTTGTTCTTCGCAAGTTGATTTAGATCGGCAGCGTATGATAAGCTCATTGAATTCTGATCTGGATAGCATTGCCAAATGGGGAATCATAAACCACGTAGAATTTAATGTTTCTAAAACTCAATAACGTCTTCTGTTGTCGTCGGCACTTAAATTTAGGAAACAGAACAGCTTTCAGTTCTGTATGTGTATCATAGACCACCTTGTGTAGAATGACTACATATTTGACGTCACCAAAAACTCTGCTAAGTGCTTAGGTTTCCTTCGACGTTGCAAGAAATTTGTCACCCCTTCTGATCTGGCTATAATCTATATGGCCGATATTCGTCTAAAGCTCCAGTACAATTCCCATATTTGGGCAGGCGCTTCAATAACTCACTGGAGTCTCTTGGATAGAATCAAAAAGAGAGCTCTAAAACTGATAGAAATATGACAGAAACATTTTCAGTCTCGATCAATACCATATAGGAGAGCGGGCGGAAAGATCAATTAACATAAAATCTGAGCAGCTATTTCACAACCTGGAAACTATCTGCGTTGTATTGCCTTTTTTTTGTATAGATGGGGAATGGAATATTAGAACTTCCTTGAATCGGTCCGCTATGACTCCGTAATAGAAAATCTATTAAACAAGAAAGTGAGTGTTTTAATAAGACAACAAGTCTTATACTTGTACAATTCAGAAGATATCTTAAACGAATCGGCCGCTTTGCCACCTTAAATCCCTTCTATAGTTGCTTCCACATCACACGCTGTGTGAGGCGAGTCCAAAATAACATCACACAAACTAGGTGCAGCATAATGGAATTGAACCGGATGTAACGTTGAAGGATTTAGAAGTTGCTCAAAATAGTTCTGTAGTACCTGTGGCCTTAGATTCGAATTGATACTCGTAATATACTGGCTGAATTCCAAAGCTCAGAACTGCTCTTTCTCATAAAATTCGTTTTTCTTAATACTGACAAGGATTTTGAATTTTTTGTTGGCTACAAGGCCAAAACCTTTATTGAGTCAAATATTTCATTTCCAAAACGACAGGAAGAAGGTTCAGTTGCGTTCAGATAATTCTGTTACCGAAGAACGTTTCAACTTCCAACCAACCGCAATAGCAGCATTTTTTCTTTCTTATCATCACCCAGTATTAATGCTCGAAGAAATGTCAGTTTTATTTAAAAAATAAAATCCAATGGTTTCAATCAACAACCAACCAGACCAAATTTTCAATTTTCTTTTTTTAAAGTACAATAAATTATTATCATTGACCATTTCTGCAACGTTTCAGTTGGATGAATTGAATGGAAGAAGAAAAAATCTCCACCTGAATAGACAACTTCTTGTCATAACTTTTCTGAGACCAGGTGTCCTTGAAAACTTCATTGCTTAAATGAATATAAAATCTAGCCATAAAAAAAAACCAGTTGATAGTCAACCGGGACTTGTTTTAAGTCGAGACATGTAAAAGTTGTTAAATTGCAATTTCTTTTATTATTGCAACTTAAAAACTCGTCGTCTGATGGTGTATAACTATAGAAGAAGTCATAAACTTATTATTGGTCCTTATGGCCATACTATGTAGGTACTTGCGATCAAATAATCAAAAATGTTTTGCTGTGCAGTTAACAGAACGATTGTACCTTATAAACAAAAAAAAAGTGTCCTTCCTTTCTTCCTTGCTCGTAGGACTTTTAAGATTGTAAAATAATATTACACATTGCTTCCTTTATCTTAACTTTTATTATTTCCGACTGAAGAAAAATAGACATTAAAACAGCTGCTGCAATAGGGAGGGTTTTGAAAGACATCTAGGGTGGACCTAGGTAAAAAATTTAAAGAAACATTTCTGGACAAGAAATTTTGCCTGAGGCGAAAAGAAACATCAAGTAAACATTTAAGCCAAACATGATCAATCCAAATGTTCATTTAAAAAATGTCTATTAAGAAAATTGTGATTGTGTTGAGTATCTTGAATATCTTGAGATATTTTGAGATTTAATCAGTTAAAACGGAACTGACAGAATTCATATTCACGAATTAATATAAATATTTCCAACTTACAAAAAATTTCTTTGACAGATTTGTTTTCATAATTTGTGACAAAAAAGATCTAATAGTCTTCTCCGATCATAGTGTCATATATAAATATAGTGATGATAGTGTCATATATGTATACATATCTCTTATTTTACGATCGAGTCCGACAATCACACTTCACGTAACGCGGTAAATTTCAAGAACTGTTCGATAATGTAGGTGGCGTTCTATGTTTTGTTGAAGTTGTAGGTGGCGTTCGTTCTAAGTTCATGAAATTTTTAAAAGAAAAAGGAAAGAAGTGAAAATGAATTAAAAGTATTGCTTTTTTGTATGGTAAAACCAAAGAATCCGCTCCCTCACATCAGGGAATGATGCACATGCGAAGGGTTTTCTTTTTTTACCTGGGACATACATATACATATGTAGGTGCTATATGGCAAATTATGAATCTGTCAATTCTGTCTGTCTGTTCGACTTATAAAAAAAAAACATTCATTTAGTTAAAGCTAGTTAATGGTTGACAATTTTTTTCCGAAAAATGGTTATTGAGGGTACCCCCATGGAACAATTTTTTTTGTTTTTGATTTTCTCAAAAACGTTACGACGGATTTTGATATTTTGTTTTTCTGCTAAAGGTCCTCAATAGTTAAAATATTATTATGAATTCAAATTTTCAAAAAATAATTTTTTGGATTTAAAAAAAAAAAAATAAATTTTTTTTTTGAAAACTCAATATTTCAAAAATACCATGCTCGATTTTTTTAAAACTTGATAAATAAAAGTTTTTTAATATAAATTACAAGATATGAGAAAAAACAATTTATTTTACTTAAAAATAACGGTACCTTCCACACAAAAGTTAAAAACTAGTTTTCGAAAATCGTATTTTTCTCGAAAACGCTTCCGAGAATTTTGCTAATTTTTTTTTTGATAAATTCTTACGATCTGTAATTTAATAAAACAAATTTTTAAATCAAGATATTACTGACTGTATCTACATTTTTTAAATTAAAATAAATATTTTAATAAAAATTTAAAATAAAATAAATAATTTAATTATAAAAATTAATTTACATAAAACGAGTTTTTCGAATTTTGAATTTCTCATTATCGGCATAACGGATTTTAATGCAATTTTTCATAGACAAGCTTCTAAAAAGTTAAAAAACATTGCATTTCAAAACTTTAAAAAATATTTTTTTTTTTAATTTGAAAAAAAAAAAGAAAGTTGTTTACATAGGAACAAGTTCGTGCGGTCAGTCGTGCATTTTATTTCAAGATGTCTGAAGAAATACTGAAACAATTTTTTTTAAGATTTGGATCCCTCACATGAAATTATGTAAAAAAAGTGATTTTACATCAAGCGATTATTTAAATCTTGCGCCCACTTCAGGGATTATGATTACCCTTAAAATATTTGATAATGAAAGACAAGAAAGATTGCGGTGGTGCTCGAGAGATTCAAATGTTTCTGTTGTAACGAGTCATTTTTTAAGAGCCATCGTAAATTAAAAAAAAAAAAAAAAAAACATAAAATTCAGAAGAATTCATGAAATCTTTATTTGAATCGATAGTACGGTCGATATAATTTAATGTTTGAATATTATTTCATGCAAATGTTTGCCGCGGCTGCTTCTCAAATGGTCCATCCGCTTAGTCCAATATTTGGCATACTCTTTCTAACATTTCGGCCGGTATTTCACGAATAAATGCTTTAACGTTGGCTTCCAGTACGTCAATCGAAGCAGCCTTGTCGCTTTAAACATGAGCCTTAACATAGCCCCACAAAAAATAGTCTAGAAGCTTTAAATCGCACGATCAAGGCAGCTTATTAAACGGCCCCAAACGTGAAATAAACTGTTCACCGAACACGCCTCTTAATTGGTCCATGGTCCATTGTTACGCGAGCTGTGTGGCATGTGGCACCGTCTTGTTGAAACCACATGTCATGCAAGTCAAGCTCTTCCATTTTGCGCAAAAAAAAGTTTGTTATCATCGCTCGGTAGCACTCACCATTCACAATAACGTTGCGATTCGCATAATCTTTAAAGAAATACGGCCCAATGATTCCGAAAGCCCGTAATCCGCACCAAACAGTAACTTTTTCTGGATGGATTGGTAGCTCTTAAGATGATTCTGGCTGCTCTTCACTCAAAATACGGCAGTTTTGATTGTTCACGTATGTATCTATTCAACCAAAAATGAGCTTCGTCGATGAACACAATTTTTCGATAAAAAAGTGAATCTTCTGTCAACTTTTTAAGAGCCCATTCACCAAAAATTCGGCGTTGTGGTAGGTCGTTCTTCTTCAATTCTTGCACCAGCTATATTTTGAAAGGCTTCACACACCCAAATCCTTTCCCAAAATTTTTCACATAGTGGAGTAACAGATAATTCACGGTCATAATAACACTGGCCGATACATGTCCAACAATGTAAATTTGGTGCAAAATTTAGTCACAATAGCCCGAATAGCCGCCTCAGTAGGTCGATTAAACTTACTCGTACCATAAAATGGAAGAAGCGCGCGATGAACTTTCTTAATAGAGCACGCATTTTGGTAATAAAGTTCAACAATTTGCAAGCCTTGTTCGTTTGTAAGACGATTCATGGTTAAATTATAGACGAAACTGAAGATGTTTGACAGTGACACAAAACACGAAACGTGCGTCAACTGTCAAAAGGAGTGTTGCCAAAAAGAAAACAGCAAAAAAATCACCCATTACTTCTATCACCTATCGTTTCTTAATCTTCAAATTTGAGATCTGTTGTCTCTACACTGGTTCAGAGTGCGCACAGAATTTGTGTCAGTGAAAATCTTACCGCTGGACTTACTTTGGTAGACAACGTTCTTTAAGCAAACGGCTATTCCAACAAAAAAAAACGTGGAAGCCAAGTTTATCACAGCAAACAAAAAATAACAGATTGGAGAAAAAAGCTGTCTTATGTAAGAGATGTAACAGACCGGGTAGGGAAAGTCTTGAATCGATTTGATGTAAAGTCCTAGCTAATGAGCCTTACTAAATCCCTCATTTGGTTCGCAAATCTATTGAAACTGAACGCCACCATAATTTCAATCGAGACGACGACAGTTTCAAGTTGTCGCGAACCACGGATACCATCATCAACTCCTCAAGGAGTTGCCTTTTCACGCCAACAGGGATATAGTGAGCACGGTATGCTCTCAACTTACGACAAATCAACAACAAGAAATAGAACCTCTTAGGCACCGCTACAATCTGCGTAGCTGAAATCGCATATACGAGTAACATCCAACTGGCAGTTTCCCGGTTAACACGCTCAAAGAAATTTGTAGGGAAACGTTCGGGGTGAGTACTGTATTGCACTCGCTAAATATTTTCCTAATATAAAGTGGGCAATCAGAAAAATTAAAAACGTCGTGTGTTAACAACCGCGAAAACCTTAAAATGTTATACCATACCCTGTCTTCGTGTGGAAGCAATTGTCTTTCGACAGTAACATATAACATTACATCGCTATATGTGACAACGTATCCTTACTTACTTTTACTTTAGATAGCGCTTAGTGTCCAGGATGCACTACGGCCTCAACCAACAAGCCCCTCCAGCCAGCTCGTTCCCTAGCTAGCTGCATCCTGTTACGCACTCCAAGTGGTCGTTCGCCACTTGTGTGCGCCAATTAAAGAGGGGCTCCCTCTGCTGCGCTAACTGTTAGGGGCAAATTCGAAGACTCGCCGAGCTGTTGCGTCGGTGTCCATATGCTCCATGGGTCCCAGCCAACTAAGCCGCTGTCTTTCAGCTTTTTGAACTGGTCGACTTAGCTATAAAACTCATAAAGCTAGTGATTGACTCTTCTCCTTCATACTCCATAGATACACACTGGACCGAAAATCACACCCAAGCAAATTCTCATCCGCTTTTGACAGGTTGCATGCTTCTGCTTCATACATCAGTACCTGGATGATAAGTGTTTTATATAAGGTCTCCTTGGTTTTTTGAGCCAGGGCTTTAATACTCAAATACCCTCTTAGCCCGAAGAAACAGCTATTGGAAAGAGTGATTTTTCATTTCATATCTGCACTGATGTCATTTTGCGAGGTAAAATAAAATAGTGCAGCTGATTCAGTACTTGCCAACGTGGCAGTAACAGCTTGCTTCGTTCTTCCAATGATTTCAATATCATCTGCATAAGCAAGAAGTTGAACGGACTTTTGAAAAATTGTACCACTTATCTTGACCTGCGAGTTGCGTATAATTGTTTCAAGAAGGTTGTTTAAAAGGTTGCATAATAACGCGTTGCCTTCCCTCAAACCTTGCTCGACATCAAAGGTTTCTGTGGTGTTCTTACCGAATTTGACAGAGCAGCGAGATTTCTCCATTGTCATCCTGCACAAGTGGACGAGTTTGGCCAGGATTCCTAGATGCGTGATGGCTCTGTATAATTCGGCTCTAACTGCGATATCATATGTGACTTTAAAATCGATAAAAAGGTGGTGTCTATCGATTTGAAACCCCTGGAGTTTCTGTCAAAATCTGTTGGAGTGTGAACATTTGTTCGACGGAGGACTCATAGGGTCCTATAAGATCGTTGAAAAATAGTTTTAAGTGTTCACACAGTACAGATGACTGGATTTTGTATGCGACACGTTGAAGAGACTAATACCTCTGTAATTCCAACAAGTCAGAGCATCTCCTTTCTTGTGGATGGGGCACACTATACCGAGGTTCCAGTAATCGGACATACTTTCATTTTGGAGATAAGTTGGTGTATACTCCCTACCAAGTCATCTCCCCCTGCTTTGAATAGTTAAACTGGCAGGCCATCTGCACCAGCAGCTTTGTACGCTTTAAGCTTGGCAATCGATAATCGCACTTCATTTGACCATCATCATTGAATGGATTATTCTGTCTAATAGCGGAATTTTGGTCATCTTCATGCTTAGCAGCCTAGATCTAGATCATCAGTTCCGACTGTGCGTCTATTACCATATTTCCACTTTCGTCTCGACAGGGTGTCGCTTAGGTAGATTGCTTCACGTTTCGGTAGAATTTTCGAACATCCCCCTGCTGCTACATCCCTCAATAGGTGAAAAATGAGTCGAGTGAAAAGTAGATGAATGAGCCTAATTGCTGAAGAAAATATGTTGAAATCAGATTATTTTGTGAAACGATTCATGTTGTCAAATGAGCAACCATAATCTAACCTTACACAGTATCGAATGACAGCTTGGTTTGACATACAAGTATTTCATAGAGACAGGGATGGCAGACCACGAATTGGGTGACTCTATACTGTTCAAAAGTTATATGCGAAGAACTGACCGCGACGTTTTCTACGTCAATGGACTTTTTAGACGGTGTTTGGGATTTCAAAAAAAAAAGAAAGAAGATTACTCCAGTTAAGAATATTATTTTTTAGAAGCTTGACTTGCTTTGCTGAAGATATTTTTCGGACTAAAAAAACTACTTTAACTTCACTTCACCTGATTAAATTGAGAATTTAATATTAAAGTCAACTTAAATAGAAAATTGAAATCCCTTCAGTTGAACCGAGAGGGAGAAATTCTTGATGTAAAGAAAAACCCTCAAAAGATGGTAATAAATGCACACATCAGTTTATTGGAAACTACATTTTTTTTCTGTTGAGTATTTCCTCTGGTTTTCTGTGTAGAAAGAACCAAACTTCCAAATGCCTTTTACTTCAAAGATTCCTTCTACTCTCTGCATCCACCCAAACTTAAACCCACTATTCCGAGAAACTAATAAAAAAATATTTCTCCTAGTCTCCTTTCCTTCACTGATGCATCCACAGAATCCAGAAACCAAGTTTTTTTTTTCTGCACACTTTCCTGCCAGCAAGATCTAAGACCGTAAAGTACCATTTACGTTGGATGGAGGAATTTTTGTGTGCAGGTTTTTTTTTTTTTTCCTTTTTTTAAACCCAAACAAGGTAGAACGAACAGGGAATTCTATGTTTATAATACTTGTAGGTATATAGAGAATTTGGCACTGTATACATTTTGCACCTATAACCCATAAGGAAAGGGGTTAACAAGGGTTGACACCCCGAACAATACAACAACAAAAAAAGAAGAAAAATATCCTCTATGGAAAAAGTATAACAGTGAAACAGAAATCTCAAGGGTTGTCAGCAAAAAGGACATAAACAAAACAAAAACAATAATTTTATAATATTCAAACAATGCCAAAAGCAAGAAAGTGGAATGGTCTAGAGAGCTCGGTCTTTCAACATAAAAATAAAATGAAGCTACATTTGCATTTCAGTCTCAGCTCCACCAACGGAAAATCCTCACAACCAAAAGAGACACGAAATCCTCAAAACAATTATTATTAAGTTCTTCACCAGTTTTAAGTATTCAATGCGCGGGAAATTGTATATTCAAAGGCTTCAAACAAAACTCTTGCCTACTCAAATCGCCTCCCACTCTAGAAAATGTATATTTCGCCACTCAGATGGAGATGGGAAGATTGCTTCCGGAATTAAGGCACTCCTAAGAAACTTAACTGTTGGTGTATAATACGTATGAAAGATAGCGCTGACTTTGCTCAAGAAGTTGCTTAGGAGGATTTATATATGTAGTACATAAATACTCCCCAGTCTTTGCTTTGTCTTTGCTTTTTAATAATCTTCAATAATCTAAAAGCATTTATTCAGAATTGGATGATAGTTTATCCTTCAGTGCTATTGCTTTTTCGTCGCGCTTCCTCATCGTAAATATCTTTTTCCCATTCAGAAATAGCAGTCTCATCAGAGAACTCCGAGAAACATGTGTTTTTTGTTTAAGTCAGCTTAGAAGTGGATATCTTTCAGAGTTTATAGGAAACCATAAAAGATACAAAAAAGAACAAATGTATCCTTGAAACACCATCAAGACTAAGAAAAAAAAAAACTTTCCGCGACAGGGGATGTACCATGTATCCTTTTGTATGCAAAAACCAACTGTTGGCTGACGAAACTTTAAAGGAACAAAGAAAAAGAAAACACTTTCAAGGAACAACTCTCACAAAAGATTTTTCACTTAGCTTTGGAAATAGGGTGAGGAAAATGACACAATGTGGACCGACGAAAGTCCTCAATTTCTAGGTCAATCGGAATATCAATGAAGCTATTTTAACGTCAGGGTGAGTGTTATAGAATCTTGGAGGTTTCCCAAAAAAATGAACAAAACAGCGCACACTGGGACCCATCGAAGACCAGGAGGGATATTAAAGCAGCTCAATCAATCAAATTAAATGTCACCGGCAGTTAACAATTTCACGGAAATTTCTCAAACTTATTTAAACAATAATTCTCAGTTCCATGTTGAGTGGAAAGTGGCATCTTGTGTCCCATCTGACTTCGGACCCATCAGTGTTTTACCATATTTTTTCAAACATTTTCGAGCGACTAGTCAGTCAGTTATTAAAGTTACCTCCGATCTTTGTTTTGCTATGGATGCGGACAATATCGGTCTTATGATTCTGTTTGGCTTCTCAAATACTATTTTCATTACTGAACTTAAAAACTATTTCAAGTTTTGCAACGTATCTCTTCAATTTCTTCATCTACTACTACTTGAAAAATTGAGTACAGAACTGTTGAAGTTGAGAGCGGTAGATCTTCCCCATTGTAAGTAAACTCTGGGGTACCACAGGGGTCTGTTTTGGGACCACTTCTGTTGTCACTTTTTATCAATGATCTTCCGAATGTTGTTTGAGATTGCTTAGTTCATATAATGACGTTTTAATCTACACACAGCGCCCATTAGGATTGATTGAAGACGCTGTGGTTTGAAGTAATGAAAATTTTGAACGAATTCGCCTCTGGGCCAGTAAGATTAGACTAAAACTAAACCCTTCAAAGACTGTTGTTATGATTTGTTCCAGGAATGAAATACATTTCGTGGATTTTTCCCCAGTTGGATAAAGACTTAGGCTGTACTTTAAATATTTCTCTTAGTTAACATGATCTTTGATGCTGTCTCGGCCGCTATAAGGAAAATATATGCATCAGAATTCTTCAACTAAATTTGGCATACTTTTGTCTCTTGCTCAACATTAAGCGCTAGAACTGTGATATTATTTCAGGGGACATACAGCAATTCGAATTGTTATGTTTTTATATGAAATGAAATACATACCTGGAGTTCTAATACTTCGTGCTTCTAGACTCAATTCATTAAATCAGGAGCTTCATTTAAAGGGTTGGCCAAATGAAAGTTTCTTTTTAAAAATGCAATTAAATGAACAAAATTAAAGTTTTTCCATGTATTATGGCTTTATTAGTAAGACCAAACATTCCCATTAATTATGTAACACAACGTCGTTCAAGTGGCTGCCTCGGCTGACTGACGCAGTAGCGCATTCTGTCACTCCAATTTTCCAAGACCTTGTTGATGGTTTTGGGCTGTTGCTAATGAATTGCTTGGATAATATAGACTCCAAGTGCCTCAATCGTTTCCGAATTGTTGGCATAACATCGGTCCTTCACGGTTCCCCACAAAAAAAAAAGTCCAAAGGGTTCAAATAGCAGCTCCGAGGTGATTAATTGACATCGGCAAGACGCCTGATAACACGATTTGGGAATTTGGTGCTCGAACGATCGATTGTGGCATGGGCTGTGTGGCATGGCGCGCCAACCTGCATGAACCAGAGGTCGTCGAAAAAAATATCTTCAATTTCAGTTAAAAAAAAAGTCGGTTAACATGGCTCTGCAACTCCCACCGTTGACCAGCAGGTGGGGGTGTATAGAATCGGTAGTAGTTTAAGGCATGTCCGGGGCTCTGAGAGACTTGACCAATGGGCGTTTGTTGCTACTGAACCATAATTCGGATAGTGAGGTGCAGTTGTCGTGTACGTGCACTCTTTCTTCAAATTATCTATGAGGTAGGCCCCCTAGAGAGAGTATCGTGGTGGCTTGGTTTATTCCGAATGCGGAGACACATGGATTCCAGGCGTGCCTGTATTCAAGAAGTGTTAGATAGACCTCGCCGCCAAGCAAGAGGTGTGTTCATGCCTACAACATGTCACAGCTTTGCAACTGAATCGCCTTCGGCTGATTTGGTGTTAATGGTCAGGACCCAATCTGACTCTTATGGAGGTAAGCCCTCCCGTGGGGTTAAGCCATAATAGGCAGGTACTCACGTTAAACCAAACATAGGTTCCCACCGTTGACGGAAACGTTGTTCCCAACCTAATTTTCGAAGAAAAATGTTCCAATGATGCCACCACTCCACAATCCGCACCAAACTTTAACTCTCTAGGGATGCATTACTTCTGGACAATAACGTCAACTTTGTTTGTTAACGTAGCCGTCGAGATGAAAATGCGCTTCGTCAGAAAAGTTGCACAAAATCGTTGTCCAATTCAAGACTCCAATTTCACCAGAACTACAATTACTAGTTTCATTACACTTCTTTGCCAGAAATAAATCGTGGTTGTCCCTTTGACTTCTGACAGATCAAATTATTAGGTCCCTTCCTTAGATTTAGTTTTGTTTGATTTGGATTTTTTCACGAACTGTCATTGTTGGGACATGTTCATCTGCACCATTTTATTAAAAGGCAATTAGTAACTTACTAGTTAGTAAAACGAAAGAAAAGGTTTAAAATATTCGAAGAGTTAGTAAATTACTAAAAGTTTAACAAATTGCTAACTAGTAAATTTGCTAAGCCCTTAATAATAGGTTGTTTAAAATTTTGCCTCATTAAGTAACTACTATTTTTGTTTCTAATATTGAATGACTCGTTAATTTTTAGTTTAGTTAATCTTTTTCATAGGAATCCAATAGAAGTCCAAACCAAAAATGAGTTTTCATAGTTTTCGTTTATTTTTTTTTCATTATGGAATCCATTCCTACAGGTCTAAAGGCACCCAACACTCCCCACAAACTACAAAAGTCTCAGAAGTATAATACCACTTCATCTTTATATTGAATTGGCGAGAGAAATAAGTTTATGACTTTTTGCGAGCTCCCACATCCCTTAAATAGGTAGGTAATTTTATTCAGAGGGCTTTTTGTAATATGACTACAATATTAATTGTCATTAATATGTTTAGAAAATCGGTTTTAAGAACTGAGTCTGTTGTCGGTGCCTTTCAAAATTATCCAGATGCCCATAACATTAAAGTTCATGATATCAATTTGCCTCTTAAATCTGTCGTCATGTCTGTTATTTGAGTTCTTATAAGAGGGTTGAATAGAACATACATTTTCACAATCTCAATTGTCAAATAACCAAATAGTTTATAATACTCAAAGTTTAAGTGCCCTACTCTCATCAAGAGCATACCACTTCAGGCTTAGACTTTACGTTTGAAGTACGTACATAAAAATGCTGGCATAAAAAAAGCATTAATTTTTCACAAATGGAAGCTAATTGAAAGTGATTTTATAAGAAGAAGATCCTATTGGACTCAGTTAATAAAATCGAATTTGTATAGACTTAAGTTTGATTCATAAAAAAGTGTAAAAAAAAGTACAATAGGGAAAATCCAAGAATCATCAACAGCCAATAAAAAAAAGATCATAAACCTGCGTTCGAATAATAATCTGTTAATGCTGATGGTTCACAAATTAAATTCTCCGGCATGGTTTACTTTGTTGAGGATTTACCATATTAATAATTATGCGTCTTTGTATAGGGGTACAAAAGTTTTTATTTAAAATACAAAATACGTCAATCGTGTGAGGTGGATACGAGTATTGCTTTTGAGCAGAATATAGCAGATATGAGGAAATCTATAGTAAGTTCTTTGTTGAGAAATCAATTCAATAATTTTTACAAATACAATTCAGTTGGCATGAAATGTTTTTTATAAATTTTAAAAGGCAAAGAATTTAACACCAAAAATAAAACACAATTCACAAATTAAGGCAAAATTAAGGTATTTTTTCATAAAAATGCGTACAGTACAAGTCTAATGATAATTCACATCACAATCACCTGCTTATGTGATGGTTATCCGCTAAAGATATCTTCCTTTTTACCATGGCCGGTGTTAAAGTAGGATACCGTACATTATGCTTCCCCAATAGCCCAAAAAAGTTAAAGAAGTCTCGAAGTCTGGAAAAATGATTCTTACTCTCTTTTATAATTTTTTATAATTAAAACTTTTGAAAGCATAGTCTATGAGACATTGTTTTTTAATTGTTAATCCATTTTCTATCCCAAGCAAAATGGGATCTACAAACTGAATTCATTTGGAAGAGTGGCAAAGAAGCATGCCAAGAAGTAAATGTCATTGAAACGGATTTTATTAAGGTTTTTGATAAAACATCTCACAAAATCGGTCTTTCTAAACCTAAAAAAGCTTAGTAAATTTCTTGGATTCGGTTTAATAAATAGATCCTCAGAATCAGGTACTTTTTAGAGCGAGTGTTTCCACAATTTATTCTTGCACTACTGGGATACCTCAAGGAAGCCATCTTAGGCCCCTTTTCTTTTTTTATTTTACTAAAAATGATGTTAAATTTACCTTAACTCAAACTGATTTGGAAATTAATGCTGACAACATTATGATTTCAAAACATATTTCACTCTTTTAAGAAGAGCTGTGTCAGTCGTGATTGACCGCTTGTGATCCGTTCACCAAAAATAATTTCAATTGCATTCCTCTGAAGTAAACGAACGATATCAAGTATCACTCATTCAACTCAACTTCAATCATTTCACAACTCCAAACGGAATGACACATTTCTCAGTCAATTACGTGTCTTGTTCGATGATCAGGTTAAACGATTAAAACAGCTCTACTTTAAAGACGTACTGACCAAATAAAATTGTTTACTTGCTGATAAAATAAATTTCTGGAGGTTAATAACATAGTTTTCTTCCGACATCGTCCACCCCTGTCATTGAGGTATTATTCGATTAATAAAAAAAACTTTTTCTTGTTGTAAGCTTTATGCCTGATCTGGGAATCATTTATGACATTCCATAAAATTTTTGACATTATTATTAGGAAAGTCAACTCAGCTCTTGTATTCGTAAAACATTGTTCTAAAGAATTATCTTGTCCTTACGTCGCTAAATCCAATTATTTTATTTTTGTTAAACAACTCGTAGAATATGCCTCTCAGGTCTGGTCACTCTTATCATCAAGTTCACATTGAATGAATTGAAGCTGTCCAACGCAGATTTGTATGCACAATTTGTTGCAGGGTCTTGGCTTGAATGATCCTTATTACCGATTTAAAATAGCTTTTATATTGGCTTTTAGTCCATACAAAGTGGCGTTTCGTCCCGGTGATCTCACATGGACTCATCGGCGAGGGCCTTATTACCTAACACATTATAAAAGTCTACTTAAACTTTCAAACCCTATGTTAACACAGGGTAATTGCCAACATTCTTTTTGTACATTAATTACTAAAAAGTGTCATAGATTGCTCTAATTTGCTCGAAAATATCCCTCGTCTTTTGAAATCTATACCTTTTTCCATCAATACCTGCCATCGTACTCATAACGGCTTAAGCGAGCCCTTGACAAACTACTTATATTCCTTTAAGCTTAACAAAATTAAACCGTGTTTAAAAGGATATTCACTAAATTCACACCTCATAGCCCTTTTCTTTATAATCCAAACTGTAACCCTCTTCATATTTCAATACTTTTATAGTAGATTTTATGTTAAAGAAATACTTTGACGGTTAACAAAATTCTCCATAAACTTATCCTTTCTAATCTGTTTGTCCTCGGCTTTGAACCTTTGTTCATGAAATAGATTTATTCTTACCTGGAAAAAAGACATGACAAAGTTGACTTCAGATCTACCTCTTCCAACACCTTCTAAGTTAACTCCGGAGTACCTCAAAGCAGCCATGTAGGTTCTCTTTTTTTTTTTTTTTTTTTTTACGTTTAATTATGCTGACATGGGTATCCAATCTGATACCAAGTTTCTTAGCGACATGATTCTACTCCATTTCAACTTTATTTCGATATTTAATCAGTGTCTCAAAAACACATTGAATCTCCGTACCATCTCTAATTCTGTTGTTTTTGAAAAAGATATTTACAAACTCAAAACTATTT
This sequence comes from Philhelius festivus, assembly GCA_963931855.1. Classification (NCBI taxonomy): domain Eukaryota; kingdom Metazoa; phylum Arthropoda; class Insecta; order Diptera; family Syrphidae; genus Philhelius; species Philhelius festivus. Next base: position 28,818,171 of record OZ007556.1, on the reverse strand, counting down.
AAAACAAGAATTTTTCGTACTACAATTTTTTTTTTTTTTTTTTTTTTTCAAAAGTTTATGTAATCAGGTAACTTATCAGTCCATTAATATTCTACACTTTTCTATTTTAGGTTAACGATAAAAATCTGACGGCTACAGGTCTTCAGTTTTTGAGAAAATAGAGAATTATGAAATCCCCTTTTTTCTTACTTTTTGTTTGCATTTTCTACATCTATGCCACCTCGAAATAGTGTATTTTCTTGCAGAACAGTTTGTTGCAAATTCGCCTTTGCTACACAGTGTTACGATCCCTCCTGTTCTTGTAAGCGTAATGGGACGAAACTTTTTTTTCACTCCTACAGTCGAAAGAATTCCGAAATATCTTTGCTTCTGAAGACTGTTTTTCAACGCTGGAAAATCCTCTGCGTCAGCTTTCATCTTTCGTCCATCCATCTTTTCTAATGGATGTAAAATAGATCTTGTTAAGTGTGCTCCTAAAATAGGAAAAGTGCTTTACCCCTAAAGTATAGTCGGATTGGACTTTCTTCTATTCTTTTCAAAATAATATAAACATTGATTAATCTTCATATAAGGAAGTACCTTGACGAACAAACGAAAGCTTCTGAACTGTAATACGTGACACGTTAGACATGATCTGATAAATGTTTTATCTCATCGAGCAGTGAAATTTCAACTGAAGATACAGACTTGATCTCATTTCTACAGGCGGACAGTGAATCTGAGAACTTCGACGACTTCTGTAATGGGTTCTTCTTGATCTAAAGACCGCTAGCTATAACGAATTTCAGATAGAAAAGAGTTCATGAATACTTTTTAGTTATTCCTCTGGGCAAACGAGTTTACGGTTCCGAAATGTATCACTCCAACACTAATTGCAACACCGTTTCAAAACTGTTTATTAAAGTTTGGCATCAAGTTTTATTATCTATATAGTTATTACCCTTGGGATAATGGGTAGTTCGTTCGGTTGAGAAAATGGTTGGGAATTGTAAGTCACTAGGTCCTGGTTCTCTGCAAACTGTTGCACCACCAAATTTATATTCATAAAACAAATGTAAATAGGGTGCCCCAGGGTTCCATTTTCTCACCTATTCTCTTTTTCATTTTCATCAAAGATCTCTTGTCTGTAGGCAACGGGCGGCAGCATGTGGTAAGTTCATTTAATTTGTATCGTGATAACTGTGTACTATAGTGTAGAATCAAAAACCGTGTAGAGCTTAATGCTTCGAAGAACTAATACTTGGTCGTGCCGTTAAACCGGAATCTATCACGTTTGCTGTTCTCCATTAGTGATTCTTGCATCGAAGGAACTCGACAGTTTTAAAGTCTCGGTATCTCGGTACTTGTATGTGTATAACCAACCACCAAAGGCACACATTCGAGTTTACCAACAATTCTCCAAATTGTAAAACCCTAAACCTGCTGTAGGTTACAAGACGTACATTCCTATTAATTTTGGGTACAACTGGCTTATTTGGACAACTCATCTACTGCGTTTTTTGAACAAAATACAAAAAAAAGAACAATTTTAAACAATGAAAAGAGATCTTAATATAAGAGTTTGTAGCTCCCTAACGTTTTAGGTACACCAGGGGTTTAAGATTGAATCCCAACATATTCCACCTAAATTTGTCTTGTTTCACAGACGACCTACATTTAACGTAGAAGTGAAAAATCCTTGTCTTTTATCTTTGCCAGAAATGATTAATTCTATTCAGTTGTCGCTAAGTTGAGTAGTCTATAGAACTTTAACGGAAAATTTTAATCTCTTGAGGACCGTCCCCATAATGTTTCGTACCTCTTCTTATTTAAGTGATTTTTGCATAAAAAAATGTTCCAGTGAATGTTTCAAAGAACTCATCTGCACTTATTTCCCAGTTCATTTCAAGCCCACCAGACTTGAATCCGTTGGATCTCCACGTTTGTTCCATTTACGTGTCTAAGGGAGTTTTCAACAAAAAATTTGAAGGTTATACAGTCCTTCCAGTAAGTCGTTTAATATTAGTCAGGAACCTACATCACCCCATTCAGTAACTTCGTATAGCGTGCACTACCTTCATAAAAAGCATTGATGGCCTTATTCCCCCTAGATGGAGCTATATCGAGCATGGGAAATGGTTTTCATAAAACTTAACAATGAAATTAGAAATTAGAATTAGATTATAAATCATAGGAACATTAAAAGTTTCATCATAAAATTTATGAAATGTTTAAAACAACAAATCACATTCACAACTTGACAAATATGTCAACATAAATAAACCCTTAGAATCCCCAAAACATTAAACAGAAATGGGGATTTAAGGAAGAGTATACATTTTAATTAATGAAGTCCCTCTTTGTGGTAGGAACAAAGTGTTTCCAAAGTCGGTATACCAAAATTGCACCACATGGTCCAACATAAAAACCCAAGTAACCAAACATCCAGTTGAATTAAAAAAAAAGTAAACGAATCAAAAATCTTGAAAACATTCACCCCCTCCCCTCGCGCAAAAGGCAAAATAAAACACCAGGGACTCTTCTAAACAACTTGCCGCCAAAAAAAAAAAACCCAAACAAAATCCTTGAAACAAAACAAAGGCAAAACAAACAACCCCTTGTCGCTGTCCTTTTTTTAAAAAAAAAAAAAAGATGCAAAAAGGTTTACATCCCTCCCACGAAATAGAAGGGCGGACACACCACAGCTCAACTTATGAGTTTATTTAACCTTAATCTCGAAAAAGAAGTCACTTAAACTATGAAAATAGATCAAATTCAGTGGTCGGGTTTGAAGTCCTTTGGATAAATCATTTCCAAGGAAGTCCGTTTAAAGCTTGCATTAAGTTTGGGCAGACAAAAAAAAAAAATAAATAAAAAACCCTTAGCCATACCTCACCGACATTTCGAGTCCAATATTTAGAGACTTTTTCTCGGGACTTTTTTTGCTTTCCATGAGGGAGGAAATGAAGGGAAAAGGAAAGGATGAAAAGAACTTAATTCACTCCCCGCCTCCATCCTCCATTGAATAAAGATTGAAATGGAAATGGAAACAAAAATGAACAACAAAAAGGGTATGAATACCTATAACTCCTCGCTCATGATGTTGAATATTGCAACTTATGAACGCAGAGGCAGTAGACCCCAACGTAGCTGGTCCGAGTATCTTTTCTGTGATGACTACACTCCATCATTAGATTCATCGTCAAAACAAATTTCTTTTTCCTTTTTTTTCTGCAGCGGTTCCACAAATAACATTCCATCTCTCTCTCTCTTTGTGTAGAAAGCAGATTTAAATAAATTATACAAAAAAAACAGCAACAAATTCCGAAACCAGGGTAGTGTGGCACTACTGCTACTTACTTTCTATATCTTTCATGGCGTGGCGCACAGCAGGAAGATATGAACTTTCAAGCTTCCATTTTCTGTAAAAGCAGCAGTAGCGACTAGCGAGCGAGCGAGAGTACTTACGAGTACATGGTCTTTTTTTTTGTCCTCTATTTTTTCCTCCATTGAGCGTAATGCTGTGTGGAAAGGATTTACGGAATGTTTTATCGAGATTACGTTGCAAATGCGAATATACCTAACTCTGCCACATGCAGAAGATGGAATAGAATATAGAACACCTTAGGACCTTAAGGAAGGCTTTTATGCGAGAGCAATGATTTAAATCATATTTGTTAAAGTCCGGAAAGTTTTTTGTATTAACTGCTTTTATTTTTTGAAAACTTATTTCCTCGAAACGAAGCAGCGAATGCGGAGAGAAGAAGGAGAATATATTTAATCTTCAACCAATTGAGATTTGAGACTTAAGAGCTTAACGAACAATGTAAAGAATCAAACAAGGAAAGTGCACAATGCACTTTCGCAAGAAATATCCCTTAAGGGTGGTGCAATTAATTAGAAGTAGGTGTATCGGATTGAAATGTGCTATTCAAAGGATATCGATATCGAAATTAAGAAGTGGCTGCGAATTTAATTAGTAATTGGAGTTTTTCAAGTGGCGAAATCATCATACATTTGGAAATTGAGAAAACTTTGTCGTCTTGTGAAAATCAAAGATATTTGCATTTTCGGTATCAAATGGCTGAAAAAAGTCGTATACAAGAACAATGAGCAAATATCGGATTTCTGCGATTTTTTTTCCAAAAAGTGCACAATGGACGTGAATTTGGAATTGAAAAATACATAGGTTTTTTGTTTAATTCTTAACTGGTCAATGCACTCAGAAACCATTGATTTAATTTTCAAGCATTACAATAAGCTTAATCGGGCAGTTTGCTTTGTGAGACATTCGTCCAAATTATGAATTTCTTACTTCACATCATACTTCAAGTAGTATTCGTATCGTATTGTATTGAAGACGGATATTATAAAAGTCTCCCCAATCGGAAGATGTTATAATTTTTGCAAATGGCGTCGTACGTCAATCATATTTAACATTTGTGAACTAGACAGCTGCAGAATATAAACAGGCAAGCAATGGAGTGCTATACTCCGCAAGAGTGTGGAAAAATTGTGTCGGTTTTTTGCACCAGTTCGGAAGTGTTAGCACAGCGTGAATTTCGACCTCGATTTCCTAATCATGTCGCGCCAACTAGGCAAACATTCTGGCGCTTAGATCCTCAATTTAAACAGAATGGAATAACAGGAGACAATGCAGACCGTGGCCGCCAACGGACTGGTCGTTCGGCCGAGAATATCGCGGCCCAGGCTGCCGATGTCGCTAAGAACGAATAAACAACAACCAGACGGGCTACGTAATTGCGCATCACCAGTAGAACCCTTCATCGAATTTCACACAAATTCCCGTACAAAGTGGAAATAGTGCGTCAGTACAGGCACAAACTGCTGATCGTGCGTCGGTCGCGTGTGAATTACAGTCAAGCCATCCTCAATCTCAACAACAAAAAGGACGATTTTGTCTCGAAAATCATCATGAACGATGAGGTAAATTTTAAGTCAAGCGGTTATGTCAATAAGCAATGTCTTCGTTCCTGGGGCACTGATATCCGCGTGTGATGCACAAAGAGCCATTACATCCACTCAAAGCCACTGTGTGATGCGGCGTTCATGCAGGAAGACTGATTGGGCCGTATTTTTTTTGAGGACGTCATCGGATAGATGGTCACTGTTACTGGCGAACAACAACATGGCCAAGATATACTGATACAGCCGGAAATGAACGAGCGGGGCTTGGTGAACATGTGGTGTCAACAGGACGGTGCAACCGTACACACCGCACGAGCCATATTGGATATAGTGAAGGAAGAGTTTTCTGCTCGCGTAATCTCCTGTTTTAGCGATTTGGCATGGCCAGCAATATCGCCCGATGTAACCATCCCGGACTTCTTCTTTGGGACTACTTGAAGTCGCGTACTTATGCCAACAAGCCTGAGACAATCGCAGCCATTAACGAGAATATTTGCAATCGCAGCCATTAAGGTGAATATTCGACACGAATGCGAACTGTTATCACCGGAATTCTTGTGGAAAGTCATAGAAAATGTGATAAAACGGGCACAAATGTGTATGAACACTGGCGGCAGCCACTTGACAGATATCATTTTTTCAACTTAACAGAAAAAAATGGCAAATGTCCAAATAAAGATTTCCATCACTCAAAATCTTTTACTTTATTTAGTAAAAAAGTTATTCGAAAACAAAATTTTATGATTAATTTTGCGCCACCTTGTATACGAATCATTTAAAAGGCAACGGCTCTCAACGCATTTGTAAATTTAAATGTGAAATTTTTGATTTGCATAAAATATGTTTGCTATTTTGTTTTTTCGCTTGCTGGAATTGTTATAACCAAATCAAAAAAAATTAAAGGAATTCTATAGAATTGTTCCTCAATGTCGACTGCTGGTGCAAGCCGAAGAAAAAACTTACTGACAATTAGGAGGTCGATTCGAGATAGCTCTACTGCAATACACTTAAAGGATTCCTAGTGGGTAGTTTGTTGTCTTCTTAAGTTACAAAAAAAAATACTTTTTCATTCATAGTTTTATAAAGCTTTTTCGTTTGTCCAAATGTGTATGCCTTTAAGCAACTATTTCGAGAAGTGGAAATCCATATAAAAAGTGGTCGATTTCTCACCATGCACAAGAACTCGGCCTTTCGTAGTCTTCAACTTGGCGAATTTTGCGTAGGGACTTGGTCTTACATTTGTACAAGATCCACTTGACGCAGGAGCTTAAAGTTCATGACCATAGACAACAACGATTGTTCGCTGACTAGGCTTCGGAGTGTAAGGAAGAGGACCCCCAATTTTACCTAAAATTAGCTTTAGCGACGAGGCGCATTTTTGTATAATTGGCTGTATTAACAAACAAAATTGCCAAATACGGGACGCAACCAACCCACACGAAGTTTACCAGATGAGAATGCATCCTTAAAATGTTACTGTTTGGTTTGGATTTTGGGTCGGTGAAGCCATTGGTTCCTACTCTTTCGAAAACGATGTTGTTAATGCGGTCACCGTCAATTGTTTGTGCTACAAAACCATGATTACCAACTTCTTATGGCCCAAATTGATACATTTGGATCTAGACAACATGTGGTTTTAGCTGGACCTCGGCACTACGTGCAACACAGCAGATGCCAAGACTGACATTCTGCATGAAGGATTTGAGGGTAAGTGTTACTCTCACAGAGGTGACGTGAATTTGTGGAATTGGTGACCAAGTGATGCGATTTCATGCCGCTTGAGTTTTTCTTGTGGGGTTTCCGGAAGTCGCAGGTCTATGCGAATAAATCGCAATTTGCCGATGCCGATGCCACAACATACAGTCCTTTGAAAAAAAAGAAAGAATTTTGTTAATACTTGTTCTATTCCAATATCAACATCTATCCGCCCTTATTATTCTTAATATTAACGATATTGAAATGATCATTTGATATTCCCATAATTCACTCACTGTCATTAGTACTGCCAACTCCATCTTAGGCAGCAGTCGTAAAAATCGGTACGACTGGTTTGATGATGACTGCAAGCTAGCTACTGAACGTAAGAATGTTGCATACCGAGCAATGCAACAATCTCATAGAACGCGGGCACGCGAAGAGGAATATAAAGAGCTCAGAAGAACAGAAAAACGGCTTCACAAAAAAAAAAAAATCAGCCTGGGAGAAGAAACTAATCTGTGAAATAGAAAACAGCCGAGAGCGAGGTCCGCACCAGGCGCGGAAGTTCTACCAATCCGTCCGAAACATGACGCAGTACACACCACGCTGCACATACTGCAAGGACGGAGAGGGAAATCTGATCACCGATCCTGAAAGCATACTGGAGCGATGGGAAGTGTACTTTAATGAATTGCTAAATGGTCAGCTCACTGCAGAAGTAGAGGCTCCACTATTTCAAGAAGAATACCCTATGTTGCCGTCACCAAGCATAGAAGAGGTTAAGAAGAAGAATTATTCCATCACGGCGGCCAGCCTTACGTCAAGCAATTCATGATATTATAGTACACGTATGGGAGCAGGAAGAAATGCCAGAAGACTGGCGAAAAGGTTTAATATGCCCCATACATAAGAAGGGAGATGTCACAACGTGCAGCAATTATAGAGGTATCACGTTGTTGAGTACCGCCTATAAGATATTCTCCTCTATCCTACAAGACCGGATAACCCCATACGCTAAAACCGTCATCGGACAATATCAGTGTGGTTTCATTCCAGGCAAATCAACAACTGATCAGATCTTTACCCTTAGGCAGGCGATGGAAAAATGTCTAGAATTTAACATCCCAACATACCATCTGTTTATAAACTTTAAGGACGCCTATGACAGCATAGCCAGGGTAGAACTTTACAAAGCCGTGAGAGAATTCGGCATCCCAAGTAAATTGACACGACTATGTAGGTTGACCATGACCAACGTAACAAGCCAAGTAAAAATAGCCGGATTGCTATCCAGACCAATCAAAATCTTTAATGGACTCCAACAAGGGGACGGTTTGGCCTGCCTCCTCTTCAACCTGGCTTTGGAGAAAGCAATCCGTGACTCTGGCACGGCAACAAGAGGGACCATCGTCAACAGGTCCAGCCAGTTACTGGCTTACGCAGACGACATCGACATCATCGGAAGAACCGAACAAGCTGTACACGATTCCTTCATCCAGATCGAGCAGGCGGCACAAAATCTGGGGCTGCACATTAGTGAAGGTAAAACAAAGTACATGGTGTACATGCGAGAGGAACAGTTGTTCAAACAATCAAGGTAGCGGAGCACGAATTTGAAGTTGTGCAATCCTTTAAATACCTTGGGTCAATAGTAGCAGTCGGTAACAATATAGAAGAAGAAATACGCGGGCGGCTTCTCAAATCCAACAGAGCCTACTATAGTCTGTCAAAGCTCTTCAAATCCAAAAATCTCACCATAACTTCAAAACTGCTGCTGTACAGGACCATGGTCCTGCCAGTACTCACATATGGATCCGAGACTCAGGTGCTTAGCAAAAGGCACTCCGACCTCTTAGCTGCGTTCGAGAGAAAAGTCTTAAGGAGAATTGTTGGCCCCATATGTGAGGAAGGACGATTACGGAGACGGTACAATCATGAACTGTACGCAATCTATCTAGAAGCAGATATCGTGACAAAAAGCTCGGTAGACTCCGGTGGGCAGGGCACCTAGCTCGCATGAGTGAAGAGGAACCTGCTCGGAAAGTTCTTTGTGGTACATTCTATGGTAGACGACAGCGTGGTAGACCATGCCTGCGCTGGAGAGATGGCGTAGACCAGGACGCCCGAAGCATTGGGGTGCGCAACTGGATGGCGTCGGGATGGAGACCGGGATAGGTGGAGAGACTTGTTGAAAGAGGCCAGGACCGTAACCCGGTTGTCGAGCCGATGATGATGATGATGATAATTCACTCTACGCCGACGATACACATTTTTTCAAGACCATTTCTTCCAAACATGATTCCACTCTTCTACAACTTGATATCAACAGTTTCTCTGTGTGGTATATTTAAAGCAAGCTTGGTGACTTTGTGAAACGATGGTCCAAAGAATTCTCTGACCCCTATCAAATCGAGAGCATTCAACGTCTTTTTCAAAGTTTTGCTCTAAAACTTACGGTTTATACCATACAGCCGTTATGAAAAACGACTCGACCGATTTCGATTCAAATTTTTATGCGAGAGCCTATTCATATTTGAAATAATATTATAGGAGAAAAGTTATAAAAAAAAACAATCTTTTGTTTTGAAAATTCAATATCTTGAAATCAAATTTTTTGTTAATTTTTTCCTTAAATTACCAAAATCAGACAATACAATTTTCTAAGAACACAATTCTAGTTTTATAAACCTTAGCGTAGACACACATCTTTTTTAAAAAAAGAGAAATATTTATTGTCATGATTTATAATACTATTCCCTATCATGTCTGAAAATTTCATAAATATCGGATGAATAGTTCTGATTGAATTGATTTATAGATGGCTATTCCATACAACATAGACCACTGCCCACCGCACGGTCCTTTAAGTTTTTTGGTATTTGAATTTCTATACTTTTGCGTTTGTTGTTTTCACGATAATTGTTGCCGGAGGGTTATTATTATATTAAAGTTCTTGGCGTAAAATTTTTAATAGCGTAATGTTGAGGTATTACCTTAATACTACTTAAAATTTTACAACTATAAAGCTGCTTCCTAAAATGTTCTAAATTTGGAATTACTTTCAAATATTATTCTCCAAATTTCTTTTGAAAAAATTCCGAACCTACGATTCCAACATAAATACAATATAATAATAACATTAATCAAGTTCTTTTTAGAGAAGTTGAAAAATCCCAAAAAAAAATATAAAATTTAATCCAATTTCAAAAATCCCTCAAAAATGTCCCTCAATCGAAGTTAAGAGTAGATTAGTCACTGGAAAGCGCTATGTTTGTATAGGTCCCCCTAAACCGGTCTGATCTATTGATTCAATTTTATTGCATTTGCTTGCAATCAAGTCTAGAACATTAAGAAGCAGTAAAAAGTTGGTTCTGTAGTTTTTAATATCAATTTAATGTTGTTTGCTACAAAAGTACAAGTTGAAGACAAAACTTTTATCGCCTGTGATTTGTATCTCGTCAGTTAAACTCGTCCATAAAACCGCACCCCTTTTTTAGCAAGACACAGTGGCACTTTCCTTGAAATCTCTTAACATGTCGCATGCAAGGACGAAAGATAAAAAAAAAACAAAAACAAAAAACTGAAATGCAATGAAGTAGGATGCTATAAAATAGCTCCATTTTATAACCAAATTTAAATCATACTATGTGATGTCATTGATATTATCAAACTCTTTGACTCTAATACACACATCTACCTAAAAACAAAGGACATCCGGAACGGAGGGATATTGTTCATTTGACGTTTCACGATGCGTTTAAGAAAAGCCAAACAAAAAATCCTTCTTCGAGTCAAGACAAAGGTATTAATTATGCTCATGGCGTGCATTGAGGCGTGTTGTCGTAAAATGCTCCTCCACGTTTTAGTATTAACAATCATTCTTAACGGCTGCAGTGAACACGTCATTTAATATCAAACAACCGACGACCTCATATAAAAAAGTCCTGTCTACAGATCGTAAAATAAAAATCCATTTACTCTATATCCTTATGAACAATTTCGCCCGATTAAGCTTCCTTCATTTGAAATGAGGCATTCCTCAAGGCGAAACTACAGAATTTACAAATTTTCCTGTCACTGCAAAAAGAACCTCAGAATTGTTGTATCCTTGTCAGAGACTCACACCCAATAGGAATACACCAAACTGCTTGTCATGGTTTTTTGGAAATGACGGGAGGATGACAGGTTACAATTAAATTGCAAAAATGCCGCCAACTATTCATTTAATTTTATCAGACACGCAACAATATGCAGGGGTGAATTGTACGTACTTTCGTTTAACTCCTGAAAACATCATAAGGAACGAAAAATACTATTCACTGAATTGAAGCATTTGCTACATGAAAAAGTTTGTTATCGTACATTTAGTGGGATTTTGTTGCAGTTGCAAAGTATCTATCTTGTGTGTCTGCTGCATCCGTTTGACTAGTTTAATCCAAACATAGCTCTCCACCTGCTGTTTGTTGTGATTACCCAGAGTAGGGATGCCCGCCGCCCGCTGCCCGCCGCCCAACTCACAACTGGATATTGTTGTAATCTACTTTTATGGCAATTTGTTCCTGATTACTTTAGCAGTAAATCCCCCTCTCCTATCATGTGCCACCAGAAAGCCCTTCTTTCACAAAAACAAAAAAAAAAATAATACAAATAAAATGGTTGCATGTGGTTTCTTTTTTCATTTTTATCAGGTTATGGCAGTGCTGGATTGTGCATGATCAAAAGCAAGAGTGTAGTATAGGCCCACAGGGCTAAGGGCTCTGCAGAGATGTTATTGGGGAATCAAAAACCGTGTAGAATTTAATGCTTCAAAAACTCAATGCTGTTTACTGTCGTTAAAGCGCAACCCTCCCCTAATGCCACTTTCTATGAGCGGCACTTGTATCGAGGAGACTGACCAGCTTTCAGTTCTAGGTATGTGCATCACAGACCATCTTTTGTGGAGTGATCACATATTTGACGTTGCCAAAAACGCTGCTAAGTGTTTAGGTTTTCTCCGCCGATGCAAGAAGTATTTTACCTCTTCTGATCTGGTTGTTATATATATAAAGCCTTTATTCTTCCGAAGCTCGAGTACAATTCCCATATCTGGGCAGGTGCTCCAAAAACCCACTTGAGTCTTTTGGACAGAATTCAAAAAAGAGCTATAAAAATGATAGGCGACGCTTGTCTAACGGAAACATTTGTATCTCTCGAGCACCGCCGCAATGTTTCATGTCTATCATTATTTTACCGATATTTTCACAAACAGTGCTCTAGTGAAATAGCCAGTTGCATTCCTCCCCTCAAACTGTTCAACCGTAATACTCGTACTTCTAGGAATGCTCATCAGTTTACCCTTGAGCCCAATTTCGGACGTACTGTCAAGTATAGAGATTCTTTTTTTAGCCGCACAACACGAATGTGGAATGCTTTACCCGGCTCAGTGTTTCCCACCCATTCCAATGTGCATCGGTATCTCCTTTCCAATCCTATCCTACTTTCCTAATTTCTCGCACTGTGTTTAACATTATAAGGGTATTCATAACCCCTTGAGTGTGCGTTTAATATAAAAAAAAAAAAAAAATCCGGAACAAATTTCACAAATTGATTGGTGAAAAATTTATGTTGGAAACATTTGTTTCTCTAGATCACAGTCGTTACCAGTCCTTCCATCAAGAATTTATTTATTATTGTTCGAATAAAAATTAAATTTACAAACATAATATTGAGCCGTTTTCCAAATATTGAATTTTCCAAAAAACAAAAAAAAAAAAGATTTTTTTTTCAAAATTTAAAAAAAAATATTTTTCTTAAAGTTTTGAAATGCAATGGTTTCTAAACTTTTTAGAAGCGTCTCTTTAAAAAATTTCATTAAAATCCGTTATGTTGATAAATGAGAAACTCAAAATTTAAAAAAATCGGTCTTGTTTTCAAATTTTTTTTTATTAAATTATAGATTCGAAAGAAAAAAATTTAAACAAAATTCTCGGAACCGTTTCCGAGAAAAATACGATTTTCGAAAACCATTTTTTAACATTTAAATGGAAGGTACCGTTATTTTTAGGTAAAATAAATTTTTTATTCTCAAATATTGAGTTTTCAAAAAAAAATTTCAAATTTTTTTTTAAAAATCCAAAATGTGAATACACAATTATAATATAAATGATCAAAATTGGTTGTACCATTTTTGAGAAAATCAAAAACGAAAAAATGGTTCCAAGTGGTGTTCCAAAAATAATAATTTTTTGAAAAATTTTTTTTTTCAACCATTACCTAGGTTTAACTAAATGAATTTTTTTTAATTTTTGGGACAGTTTTTAAGAAAAAAAAAATTTATAAAATTTCGAAAAAAAATCGTATTTTTGGTCTTTTAAAAAAAAAAAAAAGAAAAAAAACGTGTGGGGGGAAAAATTAAAACCCATATCTACCAAGTTTGAAGAAAATCGGCCGATCCGTTTAGCTGCAGTCGAATAGAAGGACAGACTGATAGAATTGCGAGACCCACTTTTTTGGCCTTCGCCATCATCATAATGTCAACTTTGATCAAAATCTCGAGTTCGATTTTTTTTCCGAATGCATAACTTGCCTTATATAGCTTTGTATATAAAGCTTATAGTACTTTCAATAAGACGAAAGATTGTGGCGACATCTTAACGCTAGGGACTGTAATTACTAGATTTGTTTTTGCTAAATTTAATAAAATTCTAAAATAATAAAATAATTAATAAAATCTAAAATATTCTCTTTTTTTAGTACTTGTTTTGTATGTTATCCTACTTTCCACTGTAAAAGCGTGCGCTAATTTCTGCGCCACCACCAGGCTAGCGTTCGCAATACAAAATCACGCTCCATAATAATACTATAGGTTATATATACAAAGCTTTTAGTACCTATAAGTCGCAAGTAAAAATGAAAATGTATATACGTATAGATGGAACGGAGTTGTTATTCTTTTCACTAAGAGAAGAAGATATGTACTCGGAACAGAGATTTGTATGTAAATTGGGCAAAAATGTACCCACTACATAGTGTCTGTTTACTCACTACACTTTTATGTAATGAGTCCACAGAATATTTACATAATGAGTGCACAGATGACTATGTGATAAGTCTATCGTAAAGAAACTTTTCATTATACGAGTAAAATCTCATCACATCACTCATCAACGATATCCGATAATTATTAAAATTAGTCTATAGAATTCTGTACTACCTACATTATTGCTTTTAAATATATGAAGTGAGTACAGATATCAACAGTTACGGTTATATGAGTGCAGAAATCTATGCGATAAGTTGTCCTTTTACAATAATGCTGTCTCAATATTTCATCATAAAAAAAAAACATCTCGTGGTTAGGTTTCTCCATTATTCGACTTCAAAACAATACTCTCTCATTAGCAACACTGTTTTACTTGCCATATATACAAAAGTAATATTTGGGAATATGAAATCTTAAACTTTTCTTTTCGCGGACATTGATCATTGTAATATTTTAAATTTTTTCGGAAACTTACCGCGTTATTTATTAGAAATATTTATTTATTTCTTCTTCCTGACGTTTCGTAGAAATTGCACTCTTTGTGGTCACGGGATTAGACTGATTAGTCTAATCCCGTGACGCCAAAGTGTGCAAGAACAAGAAATAAATAAATATTTCTAATAAGTAACGCGGTAAGTTTCCGAAAAAATCTATATTACAATATTTGGGAAGCAAAAAAAATCGAACTCGAGGTTTCCATCAGACTTCACATTACTGTCTGTCTGTGTGTTCGACAGCAACCTAAACGATTTTTTTAAACTTGATATATATAGCATTTTTAAATTTCCCCTCAGTTTTTTTTGGCAAGTGATTTTTTTTTAAAGATCCCTTTAAGTTTGAATAGTATTAGGTATTGAAATTTTCATTTTTTTTTGTTGACAAATACATTTTTCGAGAACCGAGTGTTTTTAAACTTAAGAAATAGTACTATTTACTCGCACGGCTAAGTCGGCTACCCGACTTTGCTGTGTTTTTCAAGCACAATTACTGGCTATCAGGGAGACATGCAAGGTACTTAAACAAGATCCAAACAGAGAGTGTGGCGGTTGTTAAAGCCATTAATAGTACATCATCCTCCTACTTGATCCAGCAATGCCGAAATGTACTTGCTAGCCTAAATATTAACCACAATGTCACTCTTATTTGGGTTTTGGGTAATTGTGGCATTGGTGGGAATGTAAGGGCGGGCGAACTGACCAGGCAAGGATCGGCTCTTCATAATTCACTCGACGTTATGAAAAACAATATTCTCTCAATTTTTTTCCCGTAGCTGGAGCAGCTTATCTAGCTGCATTATATCTAGGTATGGTGCTCCGGTTAAATGGCTGATACAAATTCCGGATGATTGTGCAAAAACAAACAAACAATAAGAGGCATCAAAACCTGCTTGATCCTTTCTTCTTTTTGAACTCAATCCATTTTGAAAGACTCCGTAAGAATGTCCCAATTTCCCATATCAATTCCATTCACTTCAGCGTTAATTGGGCTAGGGTGGTTACCATTTCTACCTATTAACAAATTGTAAACAAAAATTACGGTTCTCACAATACAAATGTTAAAAAATGGTTTTATTTTTGTCAAAAAACGGCACCTATATCCTTTGGATAAATTTATTTATGTTTCGTCTAAATTTTTTTAAGTTAAGACGTTACTGTCAGACAGTACTCAATGTGGAGAATACTGAATTAATATTTTGAAATAATTTTATCTTGGTAATACTGCTTCTCAATAAATGTTGTACGTAAACCTATTGTATTCAATTTATAGTAAAGTTAGTAGCTCTCATAGAAGTTCTTTAGAATTTTTTTTTATAATAGGTTATGGGCACAGAACACGCTAGAAATTAAATTCCATGAGGTTTAAATCTAAAGTTCACCTTGGTAGATCAATTTTTTTTTGTTAGCACGCGCTATTTTGCTTGGGACACCTTTTACGATATTCTTAAAGTATATTGTGGGTAAGAAAATATAAAATTGGGGGAGAGCCCTTTAAAGTGGAGGAGTTACAAAGTTCCGAGAAGTACGCAGTATGGATGTTCCAATGTCTTTTTGATCATGTGAATGGGTTAAACATATTCCCTGTTCAGGAATTAAAAGAAGATCGTATATTTGCTTGGATGAGATCGGATAGCAAGGCACACAACTTAGGCACATTGTACATTTCACAAATGGATAAGAAATGTGGAAAAAATGTGGCGTGTTGTATGAATAAAAACATCAGAAGCGAGTGTTCATATGCTTCTTCACAGGTTTTACAGATTTACGAAATATCATGGTGATGACATAGCAACACACATCTCAAAGCTTGAAAACATAGTTCGGCAACTGCGAGATGTTGGAGAGAACGTTTCATAGATCACTGTATAATCACCCAAATATGAATGACTCTTCCAGAGAATTTCAAATATTTTTTTTTGTTATTTATTAAGGTATTAGTATGATACTACTTAGCAATTTTTTAAAGTAGTTTACTAATCCATTCTTAATTTTAAACATTTTCTAACTAGTATCGTACTAAAGCAATATTCTTAACAAATTGCTTTTGAACACATCCAAAACAATGACAGTTCGTGCAAAAAAATTGAGTAAACAGACCTTTTGTATCGTTTGCAAATAGCACGATACTAAAAAATAAAACAGGTATTCGATGATTTTAACTTTAATAAAAGGGTAAAGAAAGTATGATGCTATATTGGATTAAAATTTGCAAAATCTTTGTTTTAACCTAGTTTCATACTAAAATAGCTTTAACATTGCACTAATTTAACTAAAATTTTGCGGCATTGTTTTTAAATATAGAATTTGTGACTATCTCATTATCGGCATACTGGATTTGAATGAATTCTTCTAAAAAATTTAAAAATCATTGTATCTAAATCTTAAAAATTCTTAAATTTAATTTTTTACTTTTGAAAATTCGATATCACAAAAACGGGATAATGATTTTTTTTAAATTCGATTTTATTTGCATAATAACAAAAACTTAAAATTGGCGTTCAAATATTTGTTCTAAAAAATGTTTTTAAATAAGGTAGGGGGGCCAAATAAGGCCCTGTTCCCAATAAGGCCCACTTGTCAGAAAACACAGAAACGAACAAATAACGGGACTTTTTTTGCTTTGCATATTTAAACCATGTCTACAAGAGCACATATAAAGGAAAAAAAGCCAGCTTCGCGATTCAGGTCTTGACCTATAGATCAATGAAGTTCGTCTGGGGGTGAAGAACTACCAAATTATAAAAAAGTAGTGTGTTTTGTGTTCTTTTTTAACAAATTTAAACCAAGTAAGTACCTATTTTTGATTTTTCCCGTATAATATATAATATTTTAAGTAAATTACAACATTTGTTTGTAAAAAAATGTTTGATCGTTAGTTTTAAATAATTCTTTTTTTTAAGTCTTGCATGTTCCTAATAAGGCCCACAAAAATAAGGGATGGGCCTTATTGGGCACACGAAAATTTGCTTTTAATTTATTGGGTCTTATATTAAATTTTTAATGTGGTTCAGACCAAATGCCAACTTTTTCCAAAAAAGAGCTTCTTATAGGACAGGAACCAACATAAAAAAACGCATTGCAGGTTAAAGAATATTTTTGTTTTATTTTTTTACGAAGAAGTGAAGTTTAAATTTTTTTGTTTAAGTTTTTTGCTAAAATTAAGTTTTTTTTTAATTTGTGTTTTTTGTTAAACTGAAGAGGCTATTTTCTTATGAAATAAATTTAAAAGCAGATGTTTGTTGAACGATATTGAATTTTTTTGTGGGTTTTACTTGCGAAATTATTAAGAAAACTGAGTGGGCTTTATTAAGACCCCATGGGCCTTATTAAGAACAACGTAAGCTTTTTTTAAATGTCAAAAAAATATACTTTTCAATTTAACGAAAACAATAAAATCTATTTTTCCATGTAGATAAAATGACAAAGAATCATAACCTTTTTAGTTTACTCGGATACTCTCAAAAATCTAGCAGTTATTTCGAAAAATCCGTTAGGTGGGCCTTATTTGGCCCCCCTACCTTATTTTATATAAGAAAACTTATGAACAATTTTCTCTAATTACATTAATTTTTAAAATTCTGTGTTTCTTATACATAAGAGAAATTCGTGTGACCCAGTTGGACATTTTATTTAATTTTATTTCAAGTTATGTGTTTGTAAGGAACATATGTATTTAAAAGTAGGTTTATGCCAACAAAAAAAAAATAAACAGTGACAGAAGCCCCTTCTGTCGATTGTAAATCCCCAACTCACACTGCCGTTGCATATATATACCTATTGCTGGTATCATACTTGTATATTATAATCCGCACCTGAACATTGCTTGATAAATTTAAATGTATATCAACTATTTAATTTATTTTTTACTCAACTTTCATCTGGCACACATATTTTTATTGCCAAATGCAGAGTTTTTCATTATTTTTATTTTTTTTTTACGTCGAATGAATTCAGGACTTTAATTCATAACTCTTACGGCTGGATAAGCGGGTAACATGTTTTCACACAGGAAAACACAATTCTCTGTATTTTTTGTTTGTATTCCCAACCATCGTATCCCACTCCTTTCCGGCCACGAGTGTCGAAACGAAAATAGTCCTGTGCTGCATTTGACAGTTGTATTCCGATTCCAACCCCCTCGCTCACCCATACAACTACCACGCCCACCCACGTTCTTTTTTCCTTCTGAAAAGTGGCTATAAAAATTAATAGCCAGCGAATCTAAATGAAACGCACAGCAGCATATACGAGTATATGGGTATGTACAATGTACAGCTAGAAACTTTGATTTCAATTGACATGTGGGGGCTGAGTAGAAGTGCGTTGTTGGAATTCCATCCATCCTAAGGGAGCTGATTATTCAATTAAACATATTCCCAGGAACAATGAGCGTCTAGCAATCCTTATGAACTCCACTTAATAAAAACAAAAAAAAAATAAGTCCTTTTGGAAAATTAAGAGAACACAATGAAATTTAATGTTGCATTCAAAAGTTCATAGTTCAGAAATTACTGATTTTGAATTAGAAACATGAACTAGGTTATGGAGAGAGCGAATTCGAAGTTGGAGACTATTTCAAAAGTTCCACTCGTTCAATAGTTCCCGCGTATTTTTCTGGAAACAGGTCGCGATACAAATAACGGTGTAAGAAGTCAATTACCCCGAAGGAAATCTTTAATTAAAATGTTTCAGCCGGGAAAAGTACGCAATGCAGAAGGGGTAGTATCATTATCATCATCGTCGTCGTCCTCGTCGCTATGATAAGTTGTTGAAGCTGAAAGTCTGATGAAGGATTAAAAGAGGCACTCATCATCGTCGTCGTGTTGTTTCAACATTTAGAATTTGTCGGTAGAGGGTGGAATCTTTGTGAAAGGAAACGCAAAACATTAAATGGCGAAAGGAAGTTGAGATGTTTAGTAGAGAATAAAGGATTGACAATTTGTGTTGTTGTGCTTGAATAGAATTTGTTAATTTTTAGAATGTTTGTCTTCGGCAGGAGTTAGAAGTTGTTCATACACTTGACACATATATTTGTGTGTTCAAGATGGAAAATTTTTTAGTCGCAAAGAATTTCAAAAGGGGGATGTTTTTAAGGCAGATGGCTTGAGGCAATATGAACCGGATTGTTGAAGATAATAATATAAAATGGATAAACACTTGAAAACTTTCGCTAAGATTCTTTGTAGAAATTGTTCTTAAAGCAATATTAACAGTTGTAAGGAATTGTTTTATGGAAGAAATATTAATGAAACTACATTCATAAACATTTTTGACTTTGTTTGTTTTTCTTGAAAGAAATTTTAAGAGACTTTTAAGAGACATGAAGAAGTGGAGACTTTTTTAATTATGTTTCAATAATTATACAAATATACAAGGGTGGCATAAAAATAGAAAGAAATAACTCCAGGCACAAATATTTTTTATCATGAAAATCGTAGAGGTCGTTTTGGAGAAAAACAAGACTGTCGTTAACAGTTGTATGGCAGGTACCATTATATTTGATTTTAAGAAGACTTTTTTCTTTAAAATCTCTTAGATAGTTTATAAATACGATATTGAGTTTTCTATATCTTCTATAACTTTACAAGACCTATTGGGCCATTATTATTCCTTAAAAACACTTTTGAAAAAGTGATCTATATCCATTTACAAACAACGATTGATACGAGATTTTGTTTACAACTTTACGTTTCAATTGAAATCCGTTTAAAAAAGGTCTTTTCGACTTAATTTAAGGTCGACGATGGGTGACTTCGGGTTTGGAGAATGCATTTTGACGTTGCTCCAGGGTTCTAAGGACACCGGTTCGGCTATCATGAGCTCGTAACTTGTTACATTAAATTGAGCATTTCAGGTTTTGGTTATGAACAGATTTCTTCTTCTTCTAAATCATGATTTTTATGATTTCGATTGCCAACACAATTCATCCACTTTACTGTTTCATCTTAAGAATTCAAGTATTAGGATCACAGGGTCGGCCTTAGAAAACAACGTTTTTGTTCCATGTCTGGGGCCCATTACAGGCAAGTGACGTAACATTTTGATATACATATGTAGAAGTTTTATCGTCTGCCTTTTTCCGTGATAGTTATGGAACGTCTGCTATTGCATTTTGAACGGTGTTCTAAGGGCATCTTCTTTGTACATGACATGGTCTAGCTGTATTTTGAGCTTGGAAGCATCCTAGGAACTTCTTGGTTTCTATTCATGAAGCTTTGTCACTGCTGCTGTCAAGAGAAGTATCTTCACCTGATCAGCTGTCAGTTTATTCTTATACATATGTCGCAATCACTGGACGAACAATTGAAGTGTAGACCATTCCTTTTAGCTTTAGGGTGACATTTTTCAATCACAGAGTTTTTCCGTCACTTTATCTACCCTACACTTAGCGATACTTGAAGCCACCATTTATCAGACCTTTTGCTATAAATCAAAGATCCAAGATATTTAAACTTTTCGCACTTGGGAACCACTGCTCCATTCAATCCATCTTTAGAAAAGGCCTGTGTTGCTCAGCATATGATCTTATAGGTATTCTATCTTTTTTCGCGGTAATGCCGTAACCATTTCCCTCCAGAATATCGTTGGAAGAATGTAGAATCTTCACTTGTGATGACTCAATCGTCAGCAAAGAATTACTGATTCACTTTCGGTTCCGCCACATTTTCCTGAACCAGAAAGTGAAGTCCTGTAATTAAGACCAAAAGGCTCCAGAGGCTTCCCTGTTGAACACCACATTTGATTGAGAACTCCCTGACTGCAGCGGAGTATCATACCTTTGTTTTGACTTGTTCTTACATTTCCATGATCATCCGCATGTAGACTTCCGGAATTCTTCGTTGTTGGGAATGAACAGATCAACACTCAAATTTCATCCTGAATTTTCAACATTGCACCATATTCGATACACCAAATCCGACGTCTATTTCCACTATATGCGTTGGATAGTTAGCAACAGTCTGATCGAAATTTCCCGAAGGTTCTATTTTATTGTAGAGGTTGGTGATATGCATTTCTGCAAAGGCTCTTAATAACCCTCAACTTTGAGTGACTTATAAATCATATGACTTCATATACCTGCTATGATTTTAATTGGAATCTTCTGTACTTATACATGTACAAGCAGGCCAACCATTACTAATCGCATCCATTTTAAGGAGCGCTGGGAGAACTGATAGATGAAGGACTTACCAAAAAGGTGCTGTGTCTGCCTATCTTGTACATAGGAATTGATGGTGTTTTCAGGGAGGGAGCTATTACCCGACTATTCCCAGCTGCCTATAACGAACACACTAAGGTACAGCTAGGAACTGCCGAGACCTTCTGTTCTTTAAGCAACTTAAAAAGAAATTCTCAGTATCAATCTGAACAATTTTAGGTTTGTCTACGTATATTTAAAGGAAAAGTTTATTTAATCAAATGCTTAAAAACTAAGGGCCTTTTCTGCGAGAAGATCTGGCAGTCCGCAAGGCAGTGTTCTTTCTCCTCTTCTTTTAACCTTGGTAGTAAATGAATTGTTGTCATGCATGGCAGCATGCCATAACTCTAAAAGGATTTCCAACCGCCCTAACAAATATAGTTGATCAATGTGGACTTGGTATTTGATACCCCTACACAACAGAACTTATTATGAGTATCAGTGGGATTACCTTGGGACTCAAAGTAGATCTGCTCTTTCTTTATTTACTTGCAGTATTGACGATCGAAGTCGGTTGCAAATTTTCAAGGTCCGTCATAGCTGTTTTTAAGATGGTCAACCAAATTCAT
Source organism: Philhelius festivus (assembly GCA_963931855.1). Lineage (NCBI taxonomy): Eukaryota > Metazoa > Arthropoda > Insecta > Diptera > Syrphidae > Philhelius > Philhelius festivus. The sequence continues at coordinate 28,796,280 of OZ007556.1, read as the reverse complement.
TGTAAATTAGAATTTTTGGATTAGGTTAGCTCTCAAGGCTCCTCTGAAGTAGACATCTGGATCAACCAAAAGTTCCATTTGTCGTTAAACTCCAAGAGTGTGCGGATATTTTTCTCGACTTTTTGGGCAGCTATCAGGGGTGATATCGTAGTAAGATAGTATATGAGCCAAACGTTTTCGAAGAGAAGGTTTTCGATTTCGCTTGAAATGAGTTGGTCAGCCGTTATGATTTTTAAGAAGTTGTCCAAGTGTCAAGCCCTTGACAACTCCATAACTGGTGCTCTTTACTGTTCACTGTGCTTTCTAATACTACGAGTATAGTTGGACAAAGAAGTTTCTAAAAGAGGGAAAAGGAAATTTTTATTACTTCTGAAGGATAATCTGAATGATAAGAGGGTAGTGATTTTAATTCAATAATTCTGTTAATGTTCTTGAAAGCATCAAATCGAAGTTTGTTTGACTGCAGTCTCTTCTGGAATTCCTTATCCTTATTGTGCTGCATGGAATTCCCTATGAATGTCCGCTATGTTACTTAAATAGAATAATTTCATAAAACAGCACAACTTGCCGTTAAAAAAAAACAGTTTGTGTGCCGAAAATGCAAATTTGCGAAATGTTTGTCTAGGAAGACGAGATCAGCGTCCGGGTTGAGCCTTTAGTTTCCTTTGGCATAAATAGATGTAAGAAATATATAATAGAAAAAGCGTGCTACGCTTAAGAAGCTTATTGCCATCAGCTTAAAAATAGAACACGTAACAGCAACCTCTTCTGGAATTGTATATTGTTGAGATGTTGGAATAAATTCCCTGCAGATGTCCGGTGATCATCGCATTGACATAACATCACAAAATATGGTTTGTTTGCAGAAATTGTAAATTTGCGATTTTATTTTTTAATTTCTACGACACAAGTCCGCACAATTTGGGTACATAAAATTAAAACTTGGTATTTTATTTATGGAAAAACTCAAAAACTGCGGCGCAAACTACGCTTTTGCGAAGCGTAAGAAAATCTCCACAAAAATTTGCTAATATGCGATCTTAGCTCTTCGGCTTAATGGAGAACAAGTTGAGTGCAATATAGAACTACTTTTGCTTTTGGTAAAATCGAAAAGAATACAAATATTTACTTCGCAAAGTTAGCAATTTTTTTTTTTTTTAAAACACTATGTAAGTCAACACAAGTTGGACTAGTACTTAGTTTTAAAAGACGCGGCTGTTAAATTCGATAAGATATATGTTATATTTCTAGGGCACATGGCAGTACAATACAGCACAACTTTAGCTTTTAAGAAAATCTAAAAAGAATAAAAATGGTACATTCGCAAGATTTGCAAAGTTACGATTTTTTTTTTAAATATTTACGGCACAAGTTGCACATGTTGGACTCATAACAGTAGTTCTTGGTTTATTTTTTGAAAATCGAAAATGCTGGTACTAACTTCACGCACATCAATTGCTTCCATCTTATATTATGTATGTCAATGAATTTAAAATATATATATATATTTTGTAGACAAGCCAATATAAGTTTTTTGGTTACACATTTTACTTCTCATTTTTTCTAATTAATATTTGTTTTTATTTCTTTTCAGGTAAGTCCTTAATTCTTTAAGCAATTGAAACATAACATTATCGTAAGTAAAATGTCTACTTTAATATTTTGTAAAATCAAATTATTAGAACAGAGTTACAAATTTTCTCAACCAAAATTCATAAATGTTGTTGGTGCAAAGTTGAAAAGTCTATGTCTTCGCAATTTTAATAAATATTTAAATATTCCCTTTGTTCTTTCTAAACAAGAGTAAAATTGCGTATTAAATAAAAAAACAAAACTAAACAGCAAGAGGAATGTTATGTACATACCATGTTAGGGTGTGTCATATTTTTCAATTATGGAATTTTCATATTTTATAGTTTCAAAAAGTTTCATTACTTATAAAAATCTAATCCTAAATTTAAAGTTTTCATTTATATTAGTGCCTTTGGCTTGCACAAAAATATTGAAGTTATATGGTACGTTTACACCTACATATGTACATCCTATATTAAGATAGATTTCCACTTGTCGAAATGTAGCCGAAAGTGACACTTTGACAAGAGAGAGTGACTGATAAAAGTCAAAGGGTGTAGAAGTAGAGAGTTGATGAACTTCTCAAGGTATATTTTCAAATTGTGCAGTGCAAAGACAAGTATTAGGCTTTTACAATGACCTAACAAATACATATGCCCCATTTGTCTCTGTTAAAATAATTCGTCAGAATTGACGGAGTGACTAGATCAACAATTAAATTGGAACTCAGAGACAAATATCCCGAAAAACTTAAACGTTGTATGCTACCAGCATATCATCAAATATTTCAATTTTTCAGACGACATACAAAACGAGCGATATTTGGGGCTTAAGATTTGAAGAATTGATTTTAGTTAAAAATTCTTTTATCGGTACAGTATTTCAATTTGCAAACATTTAAGACCCATGTTCATGGATTTTGCAAATGAAATACTGACAAAATGTCACACGCGATGGCGTATGCCTGCCAATCATACGACTTTCACAGAATAGCTGGTGTGTGGGACTTTTACCGTACGAAAACCACCAAGATCAGAATCAATCTATGATTTATTGAAGATTGACAAATTAATATCTTTCTTAATTTAAAACACTCGGGGAAGTTCCAACTTTTAATACTTTCCCATAACTTTTAGACTATCAGCTTATGAGACTTGGTTCTTCTAAGTCTCCGAACATTGTCTCTTACATTTAAGATGGCATCTATCTCGGAGTCGGTATGACTTCGCATACCATTCTGTGACCATTTCTATTTGTGTGCCACGATGTAGATCGCTATTTTTTATGCACCAAGAAGCATTTATTGTTCCACGAAAAACTTTGTTTTGGAATCTTTGGATTTGTTTTCTTTGTACAGCACCCTAGCTGGATAAGATACGTTCAAACGGGATGTACCTTTATCGACTGCATTTTGAAGTTTTTCTGTAGATTACCGAACTGATTTATCAAGCACCATTATCGCAGTATCGTCATGATAGCGTTGATATCCACTGGAATATTCCTAGTATAAACATATACAGGGTTGGTCCTATCACACTCCCTTGGGGAACACCGGCTTCAATTTTCTTTAGTTCCGAGTAAATTTGGTCGTACCGTACTCTAAAGACTCAGTTCGTAAGGTAGGATTTCAGTATTTCGTAGTACTGTCTGGGAAAATCCCTATCCAGTTTGTACTCAAGTCCCAAAAGCCAAACCTTATCAAAGACTTTAGCAACATCTATGAATAGAGCTCAACATACTTGTTTTTCTTCAAGTGCTTTTTCTACAAGATCCGTAATTCGATGCACTTAGTCTATCGTGGATTGATTATTTCTAAATTCAAACTGAGCCGTTTATTATAAATTGGAGTTTTTTGAAGGCTATTATTTGAAAACCTGAGCGGAATATTAGATCGTACCCTACTGTTTTTTTTGGCAAGTTATGGTTGTAGAATTGCTAGGACATGTTGGTTTCAAATCAAAATCAAAAGTTTTTTTTGCAAAGATGATGCTACGAATGTTTGTTTTCGCTTCAAGAATTCAAAATTTCTGCATGAAGATATTGAGACTGTTATGAACTCGGCGATAAAGCGCATTGCGTATTTTGAAAAAAGGTTGGAAAAAGGTCATCATCCAGCAGCTTTAGTATTAGGTTGGTGGGTCGTGTCGTATGATGATGTTACTTATTTCCATTTCTGTGAACAAGGAGTGCTACTAACTATCAAAGTATCGTTTCGTGTTTGGAGTAGGTTGTGAAGCCCTTAAGTAATACCTAATTTGTGGAAATTGTACTGGGTCTTCCAACCAGATTCTGCGCCGACCCAAAGACCACTCAACTTTGACTTCAAGACAATTTATTGGAGTTTATCGCCGCTGAAGATTGGCCCTCAGGAAGCCCGGATATTAACCCACTGGACTACTGTTTGTGGAAAGAGGCCATCATCCCGCAGAAATGTTTTAGAGGAGAAGACTTGTTGTAAGCCTCACCGAAATATTGAGTCTCTAAAAGCTAATTTGGTGAAGACAACAGCTTCGTTAACACTATAAGTCATGCGTGTCTGGCGATAGACGAGTGAGCGGATCGTTTGAGCAAGTGTGTAAAGGCTAGGTGTGGACATTTTGCATAATTTCAACAGGTTTATATTGTCAATGTAATGCGAACTTAAAAGGTTTTTATTTTTTGATTATTGTTCGATTATTTGATTGAGACATGAGACAGAACAAAGAATCAAAACTGGGAATAATTTTTGTTCGTTATACTAAGTGATACACCCTAATACATGTTCCTTATGCTAAAAAAGATAAAAGAAAAGAAGAAACAATTTCTCCAAAGGATTACAAGAACGTCAATAGTATCTCGTTCATCAGCATAACTCTAATCCGCCCATATAATAAACAAACAAAGTATTCTTTCGCAATCAGATCCAAGGACTGACGAAAACTGTGCCTAAGATTCCCATTAAAGGGCTTAAGTTAAACAAAAAATATATAAGTAAAAATCCGCTTCAAGTCGTTAATCTAACTCCTCCTTCTCCATTCCCATACGGACGGTCTTACTCTACTTCCACATATTCGCATGTAAGTAGCTGTTGTGGAGAGCCCTTCCATTGGCATTTCTAAAGCTGTGTGCTGTATTCGTACGTCGACTTGCCGTTCCTCGCAGAATGTAGACTGAACAACAAATGTATATAGTCGTAAATTCTTCCGCCTGCTTGACGTTGTGCCCACAATTGTACAGAACTCGTGCCAGAATCAGTTTATGATTTCAATTCCACAAGAGGACAGCTCACCAGTACCAGAACCAACCACAACACCAGTACGAGAACAAGCAGCTCCAGAAGAAATTCTGCCAGGACACACAGCTCATTTGTAACTTCAGTTCGAATTTGTAACTACATAGGTTCGAATCACATTCGGTAATAAGCCTGTTCTGTGTGTTGCTGAACTGCTGTGTTGCTAGGCGAGATTCAGCTCTCCCCGATTTAAATATGGCAAGCGAGCTTTTTCTACATGTTATTCTGTTTTTCTAATTTCTTCCCGCATCATCATATCAACTACCGCCAACCAAAACAACTGCCTCCTTAATTTTCCCACTTTAGCTGACTTGCGCTCTGGAAATTGTGTGATGCTACGAGCATATGTCGGCCATAATATTGCATTAGGATCAAGGATTCCGGGGGTGACTATTGCCATTTCCGCACTGGGCTGCTAGTTGATTTAGATTTAGCTTTGGTTTGGTTGTCGGCATTAAATTCCATAAGTGCATGAAAAAAAGGACGAAACTGAAAATTCTCATGTGATGGCTTTAATGTTAAGATATTTGAGTTAGGGAACGAGAACGACAGTATCTTCGTATACGAACCAATACCAGTTGTTTGCGGATGTTGTATTTAAGCCAGATTGAGGTGAATTGAACCGAAAAATTCTATGTGTGGCAATAATGTTTCAGTTCCTGATGTCATAATCCTGATCATAATGCTGCTGTCGAGCTTATTCCGGTCCAAATGTAAGCCAGTATGTTAGATTAGTATAATTGAATGTATACTCGTAGAGGCACACTTTAGATGGTAGTTTGTCTTCTTAATAAAGCAACTATTGAAGTTGAAGGAGAAAACTGTTTTAGGCACAGTGTCTCTATCTAAAATAAATTTAAATTGTTCAACTTCATTGTTTCGTACTTGCTGCTCTGTGTAGGACAATTTTTGTTCATTCGAGCTTCGAATCGAATTTCACATATATACTAAAGAACAAGTCTGTGAAGAAGCTGGGAGAGGAACTAGCCCCTAAGAAAGTGCGGCAAAGTGCACTGTTTTGATACCATTACTCGATTGAAGCTATGGGTGAAATTGCGTATAAGAGATTGTGGGCAAATCCTCACAGAATGGCCCAATTTGGATGAAATATAAAATGGGATGAAAAAGGTTTTGATATGTATCATTGTTGTGGTATGAAGTGCACTTGCTTTAGGACAGCCATCAAGAATTCAATCATTAACCGAACCCGCCCAAGCCCAATATCCGAAACCATCTTTACTGTTCCAAACTAGGCAGCTTGTTGACTAGTGCTGATGGGTCAATAGCTTGAAGAGAACCAGGACCTAGTGACTTAAAACTCTCAACCATTCCTATGTGCGTGTTACCAGGAATGAAGAGGACCTACAACTTTCCGCCGATTTCGAACAGCTAATGGGAAGTACTTTTCATGACAAGTGATACTATTAAAGGATTTGTCATTTCCTCGCAAGAGGTAGTACACCCCTGAAAAACTTTTGCAGCGGTGGATTGTGATGCTTCCAATTCGACAACTGCTCAAAAGACGGGTTGGTAAAGACACTTCTTTGTCTATGGTCGTTAACTCTGAGCTCTGGGGTCAGTTGAAGTTAGTACGGGTGTAGGATAAAGTAATGCGAAATTCGCCAAGTTGTTGTCGCCAAGTTGACTGCCTTGGATTCTCCTGCACACTCACAGACAGTGGCGATATTTTCTTCAGATCTTGCATTTTGTTGACGTACTAGTGTTGTCGGATTGTTCACTGAACACTGAACCACACATAAACGTCAAGTTTTTTTCTGCATTTCATTTGACATTTCTCAATTTCAGACTAAATCAATTTGAACCATGGAAAGATACACAATCGAGCAACGCGTTAAAGTTATTCAGGCTTATTATGAAAATGGGCGTTCAAATCAAAATGCATATCGTGCACTTCGTGATTTTTTCGGTCAATTTAATCGTCCAAATGTGCGTACAATCGGAAAAATCGTGCAAAAATTTGAGCAAACCGGGTCTGTAGGAGATGTGTAAACACCAGTGCATGCTCGTACTGTAGAAAATATTGCTGCTATTCGCAATAATGTGGCTGAAGAGCCGTCCACCTCAATTCGTCGTCGTGTCCAGCAATTGCACCTCTCACGCTCGTCGTTGATGAACATTATGGATAAAGACTTGCATTTACACGCTTAAAAGGTGCAATTGACTCAAGAACTAAATCCTCTTGACCATTTCAAGCGTCGTCAATGTTCAGAATGGTGGCAAGAAATGGCAACAGTGGATGATCAATTTTCGAAGAAAATCATCTTCAGTGATGAGGCACATTTTCACCTTAGTGGATTCGTCAATAAGCAGAATTGCCGCATTTGGGCGAATGATAATCCAAGAGTGATTGTCGAAAAACAAATGCACCCACAAAGAGTGACTGTTTGGTGCGGTTTATGGGCTGGCGGCATCATCGGGCCGTATTTTTTCCAAAATGAGGCCGGTCAGGCAGTTACTGTGAATGGGGTTCGCTATCGTGAGAGGATAACGAACTTTTTATGGCCCGGATTGGAATATATGAATGTGGACGATATGTGGTTTAAACAGGACGGTGCCACTTGACATACAGCTAACGAAACAATGGCTCTTTTGCGCGACAAATTCAATGACCGTGTTATCTCACGTGATGGTGATGTCAATTGGCCGCCAAGATCATGTGATTTGACACCGTTGGACTTCTTTCCTTGGGGTTTTTTGAAAGAAAAAGTGTACGTCGATAAGCCAGCAACAATTCAAGAGCTAAAGGATGAGATAATTCGGCACATTAACGGCATAGAAACTCAAATTGAATGCCGCAAAGTGGAACCAAATCGGATGGCGTTTTCAAGATACAAGGTGGCTTAAAATTAATCATCTAATTTTGTTTTTGAATTACTTTTTTACAAAATAAAAAAAATAATTTTGAGTCATGGAAATCTTTATTTGGACATTTTTAGTTTTTATGTTAAATGGAGATGATATCCTTCAAGTGGCTGTCACCTGTATTGATAAACATTTGTCATCTTAGGCTTGTTGGAATAAACCCACGACTTCAAATAGCCCCAAAGAAAGTATGGGATGGTTTAATCAAATCACCGAAACGGGAGATTATGCGACCAGGAAACGCTTCTTTCACAATATCCCTTATAGCTCGTGCTGTGTGTGCGGTTGCATCAACTTAATGAAACCACACGTTCCCGCTCATCCGATTCCAGCAATAAGAAGTTGTTTATCATGGTCCTATAGCGTTCATCAGTAACAATAACCGTATTGCCGATGGCGTCCTTAAAAAAATACGGCCTGTGATGTGCTTTTTCCTTTGCAGCCAAGATTCTGCTCGCCGGTCCCTCTAGGGTCGTTCTAAAGAAAACACGAAACTTCAGAGTAAAAGGTCTTTAAACCTTATTACAAAATCTTTACTGAAAAATAACTCTTTTATCTATAACACACAATATTCTGCTACTAGTAACTTTTCAGGATTCTGGTCTTTTTGTCTTGTATCGGTTGTACTCGTTGCTAATGATTCGGATTTTGGTTTTATAATCTGGTACTTGGTTTCGGGTAATTCGGCTTTAAAACAGGTCCTATTATTCTGACGTCGGGCTCGTGACGGGATCGGACGGTACTCCGCCCCTGGTGGCGCATAAAACAGCTGGCTAAGACGCTCTGGTACATTGGCAGGTAGAACGCCCCTGGTGGCATTAAACAGCAGGCTAAACGCTCTGGTCCTTCAGCAGACAACGCCCATGGTGGCACCAAACAGCAGACTATTCGCTCTGGTACACCAGCAGGTACAACGCCCCTGGTGGCACTAAACTGCAGGCTATACGCTCTGGTACATCAGCAGGTACAACGCCCCTGGTGGCACTAAACAGCAGGCTATTCGCTCTGGTACAACAGCAGGTACAACGCCCTTGGTGGCACTAAACAGCAGGTTAAACGCTCAGGTCCTTCAGCAGACAACGCCCATGGTGGCACCAAACAGCAGACTATTCGCTCTGGTACATCAGCAGGTACAGCGCCCCTGGTGGCACTAAATGGCAGGGCCATCAAGGTGGTAGGCGCTGACCAGTTTAGAATGTAATCAGACAGTCAGACAGAATTGTGAGACCAATTTTTTTTTTCTTAGCTATTATCGTAATGTCAACTTTGATCAAAATCTCGAACTCGATTTTTTTACGAATCTTGACATAACTATTAACACTTTGATGTCGTACGTTTTCGTGCGACACAAAGCAAGTAACCCATATCTGATCCATAGAGTGCGACCTTTTTATTTCAATAAAGAACTGAGTTCTTCTTCGCCAGTCGAATTTCTCCAACACCTCTTCAACTTTTTCGGGAATATATTTTGCTAGACCAAATGAAACCTCCCGTCCAACAAAGTTTGAATAACTTAACACCATTAGGATGAGCTTTTGTTGGTATATAATTTCGGAAAACTAGCCTACTTCTCCAAGGAATAACCGTTTCATCGATGACCATATTTTCTCTAGGTATAATCACCCTCTGGAACTTCCTCTGCAGCTTGTCCAAAAAAGGTTTGAGTTTTTCATTTCTATCTCCTGGTACCATGGAGGTGTTGGCAGCAAAATGAATGAAGTTCAGAAGAAGTTACAACCGATTTCTTGACATGGTTTTAGCAGGAATGCCAAAATTGTATATATTTTTCTTCGACCAATATTCTACCAACAATTCTACCTTTACAAGGCCCATCCATGTGTGAACCCAATTTTTTTTTCTTGGTGCACGAGTTATTGGAACGAAATTTATTTGCTTCTCTGCATACCTATTTGTTTCCAAAACTATAAGTTGTATGACTTCCTGATCAACAAAAAGGTCAAAGGCTTCCAGGCAGCTTATAGTTGAGGTTAGGGAGGAAAACTGCATCCAGCATTCGCTGTTGGTTGTATTAATGGCGGCTGGTGTTTCCTCAACTTCTTCAAGTATATCTTCCCCTTCGTTTTCTGGGACTTTCGAATCAACTGCATGTAAATTTTTAGGTTCCGAGTCGGTATCTGAGTTAAGATCTTAATTTGGTTAATATGTTAATTTGGTTAAGGTGTTAATATGGCTTGGTTGTGACGAGTTGTTTCAGCCATTTAAAACATTAATTTAATGGTTATGAACATTTTTCTCTATTAACATTCATTTTTAAATTTTGTTAGTCTTTTACGTAAGGGCAGGTTCGACTAGAAATAAACTTTTTGCAAAAAAAAAATAATAAAAAAAACGAACATATTTTTGGTATAGATGTGCTTAATCCTTAACTAAATTACACCTAAAAATGTTCCGAATTTAGACACTGGCATATAATTAAACGCCTCTCAAATCGACAACCAATACAATTGCAAACCACCTTAACCAATCAAATATGCACTTAATTCTTTGAATTACAATCGAGTTTAAAATTTGACCATCATTTTTCTTTTCTCACAAAACCCAAACAGGAAACAGCGAACTTGCAGAAACAAAAAGGAAACTTTGTGTCCGTATAATTAAGTTTGCCGTTAAATTCTTCATACAGGGCATCACAAAATAACGAAACATGACTTTTAGTCATATGGGACTCATTGCTATCCAAACCGCAACAACTTTGATGTTGCTTTATACTCGATAATATTATTTGCAACTTGAGAAACAAATGTATGCGTATGCGATTGACATGGATGATGTTCGATGTTCAGTTGGTTGATTCCTATATACAATTCACATCCCATGTGGTTGTAGTATCTTTTGAAACTTGTTCCTTCCATGTCGATAGTATACTCGCAGATATGTACTTGTTTGTGGTTTAAAGTTAAAACTATGTCTACATATTTGCCTATCAACATACAAAAAAAAAAAACCGAAAACAGTACAGAGGAATTCCTTGAACAATGATTCCGAGAATGGTACTTTGTCCTGTGTATAGAATCTCTCAAGTCCGTCTGGGTATTTAATTTCTAATCATGCCGACACACTTGGTAAATAATATTAACAAATGTTTCTTTGTTTGTTTGGTCAAAAAAATAATTTTTTTTTTCTCTTGGGAATCTCGAAATAGAAGTAATCTTTTTTTTATTTTTTTTTGCAAAAGTTTTATCCTACGTTCACAAATTTATACAAACAGACAAATAAGTTTCGGAAGTCGTTTTAAATTGTGAAGTTGATTATTAGGTTGACCATCTCTGGTGGATTCCCAGAATACCAGGTATACTCTCAATAACTATTTCACTAGCTCTAAAGGGTCTTTCAAAGTGAACGCTTTATGTTTAAATAAAACTAGTAGTGTGTTTGGATTTGGGAGAAAATTGTATGGTATTATGTCGTTCAAAAACTTACATACTTAAGGTGGCGCTTGGACCAGGTTCTCAGCCAACAAGCGCCTCCCTAGCTAGCTGTCTCCAATTTCGCACGCCAAGTTGGTTGAGGTTCTTTCCCACTTGAGTCGCTGTCTTCCTCTACTGCTTCGGACCTCGGGATTGGATTCGAAGGCTGTTTCGACTGGAGCGTTCAGGTCTATTTGCTCTACAAGACATTGCACTTGGACTCGTTCGACCTGGTCGATGTTGCTGTACAGTTCGTGGTTATATCTTCTCCTCAACTCAACTTGAATCCCAACGTGAACAAAAATCACCCGAAGAATATTTCTTTGGAAACATCCTTAAGCGTTCACATTAACCTTTGATAAGATTCATTTCCCTGCACTGTATATACTATAAGGACCATGATGATAAGAGACACTTTAGTTGCTCGAGAGATGACTTTGTTACTCAATTGCCCTCTTAGGCCAAAGAAGCAGGGAGTAGCAAGTTATTTTATTCTTCGTTTGATTTCAGCGCTGGCGGCATGGACTAAAAACAAAGTCCTTAACTACCTACGTAGACATTCTGTCTATGTTGACATTCTGGTCAAGATTTCATACATGGTCTTGCCCATCTACTTCCTTACCTTCACAATGCTACAAACACCATACCCCCTCCATCTTCACTTTAATCACGTTTTGTGCTTCCAATTATGTCAATATGGTCGGCGTATTCGAGCTATTGGTCGGATCTTTCAAAAAAAAAATTCCTCTACAGACTGAAAAATAATAATATACCGAGAAAAATTGTTGGTTGGTTAAAATAATGAGTTAAAAACAACATAGTATCGGGTAAAATCTACGTGGTAACGTAGTTAATTCAACTAAATGAAATTGTTTAAAATATACAACTTAGAATGTTAGTTTATTAAAAAAAAACTTAGTTATAATTATCAAAAAAAACTAGGTTTGTTATAATTCGCAATTTCCAAGATTGTTTACTTTAAACGAGTAACTTGTTCAAATCAACTAACTATCAATTAACTATTAAACAATCTTCATGGTTAAATTTAACTGGTGCTAATCTTGTTTTAGTAAATTGCATGTATACCCAAATTTATTTATTTATTTATTCAACTTTAAAGTTACAAAACTTTGCCTATACTACATTTAAGGATAATAATAAATCTGTAAATACAATCATTTTAACAATCAATAATATTACAATCAATTAACTAAGGTACTCTTAATTTGAGATCTATTTGAATTAAAATCAATAACAAAATCATAATTCTTATTAAAATCTATGCTAGCTCTAGTGACAGGATTTTGGCTAGCTTAGCTAGTACTGTGATAAAGAACATTTAAAAAATTTCCCTTTCTAGGACGCACAGTACGAGAAGATGCATAAATATTAAACATAGATAACAAAACCGGTCAATCAATGACACAACTCAAGACAACAAAAGCAAAAAGTACTGAATTTAATTTTCTTCTTAAATCAAAAGGTTTTAAGTCAATAAGCATACATCTAGCTTCATAGGAAGGAACACTTGCATTTCGAAAGGTTTTCCGAAGAGCAAACCTAGTGAATCTCTTTTGAACCTTTTCTAAACGACAAATGCTAAATTGTGTGTAGGGATTCCATATAACGCTGCAATACTCCAGCTGCGGTCTAACAAGACTAGAATAAAGAGTTTTTAAGGTGTATGGATCTTCGAAATTATTTGAATTTGGAATTAAAAAACCCAACATGGAATTTGCTTTAGAAATGGTTGGAGTCGAATATAACCCCTAGCAGCCTTAATTATTATTTTTCACTAATACTGGGTTCAACCTCAGAATAGTTAAACAGAGCCGAAGCACTTACTTCGGGCTTACGCCACGTCAAACAAATCCTTATTTAAAATTATTTCCTTAGCCGTTTTAGCTACGCCTTCCTTATGTCAAATATACAGGGAAAAAAGTGACAAATCTAAAACTCTAGTTATTATACACCTAAATCAAACCCCAGCTGATTTCCATTATTATTCATTTTATTATCATTGTATGCATATTGGAAATTGGATACATTTAAAATTGGATTGTATAAAGTTCAAATCCCATAAATGAATGTGCCAACCACATTGCTTTCGCAATACCGTATAACTGTTAGAGCGTTTGGAAGATATAAATAATTTATTATTGCAAAATATCTATCCTTTTTGTCCTAGTAAGAAACGAAAAAAAAATTGCTTACACTCCTTTTTGTAAATTTCACAAGATGTCATCTCAAAATGACATTTAGATACTAAAACGGCCTTAAACCTCCTATGAACCAGTTTTAGCTTATTCCACTGCTATTCCTTGTACATTTTCATTATAAATAAGGTGTTCAGGATTAGAGCCGTTGTAAAGTCGAAGTAACTTTACTCCGTCGCTAAAACGAGTTAGTAAATAAGGCTGTAGATGTTTTTTGGCTGTCAAATCTCTGTAAAATATCGTTTTCGAGTTTGTAATCAAAACACCAGGGATTTTGATTTCGTTAAAATGTAGCTACGCTATATTTTGTGTTGTTGAAGTACAGCCCATTAAGCTTGCATCAATCGATAATACTGTTTAAATTAGATTGAACCTTATTTGCATCATGAATTGAGTTTATGCTGCTGAAAATTTTCAAATCATCAGCAAATAAAAGACATTTAGAATAGTAAAAATGAAGTGGTAAGTCATTTATAAAAAGTATAAAAAGCAGCGGTCCAAAATGACTTCCTTGAGGAACACCTGAAAAGTTAAATATTTCTTTAGAACACACATTTAATCTTACTAAGTTAATGGGTTAAAATGTCTAAAACTAAATAATTTTCTCGTTTGATTTAACCGAAGATTGTTTAAATTGCACAACCATTTGGTTAAAACAATCAATCGAAGTTATTTAATAAATTAACCGAGTCGACTCGTGTAATTCTGACCGAGTAAGTTTGCAGGTTGTATATAAGCAATCTCACGTTATTTTAACCGATCATTTTTCTGCGTTAATTGTTGACGAGGGAGCTTTGGAGCTTTGGAGCTTTGCATGGTAGTGTATCGCCTTGTCTAAATCCTCTTTTGTTATCAAATGAAACGATGTGGTCTTTGCCGAGATTGATGATGTAGCATGTGTTCTACATCGTCATCATGTACAAACACACAAGTTTGTCAGGGATGCCAAAACTAGACATTGCTCGATAAAGTTCGTTCCTATAGATGTTTTCACACATGATGGCTTTGAAAGCTATGAAAAGTTGGAGGTTATGGATTTGAAGTTCCTGGTTTTTTTTAAATATATGCCGTAATCTGAATATTTGGATGGTGGACTTTCGTGGTCTACAACCACACACTTATATGGACCTATCAGGCTGTTGATATTAACCTATCAGGTTGTTTTAGGTTATGCTTAGGAGACCGCTTCCTCTTTAATTGATCTTGTTTAGAGGGTCTCATTTTTTGAGCATCAAACAAACAATGCTGATGTTCCACTCATCGGGAATGTTTTCTACCGAACAATTTTACAGACTAGCCGGTGCATATTTCTAACCAAGTTTTTGCCTGCTGCTTTGAACACTTTTAAAGCGAGACCGTTATCTCAAGTGGCTTTGTTGGACTTAAAGTCCGATATAGCAATCTTCACTTCGTCGAAGTCAGTTGTTGGTTTTGCGTTACATAAATCAAATGATACTATCTCCATAGCAGCAAAATTTTCTATAGTTTCGAAAAATGATCTTTCCATATTTACAGCATTGACTAGCGGTTTTGCCACTATGTTGCCTAGATTGTCCTTGCGCCGAAGGCTGCACAAACACACATCCTTCAATTTGTGGGACTCATCTCTCAGTTAAGATATGGCAAATATTTAGCTCCGAGATGGCACATAAATGCCGAATTGTTGGAAATAAAACACAGGATTATATTTCCTTCTTTTGGGTCCTCCATAATAAGTTGTCACGGTGGGACTAAAAATTAAGCTAAGCAATCAATTTATTGTTCAACAGTCTGCCTGGTCCGCTACGCGGTTTTGTGGGACTAAACTCTCTCTTTGGGTGCTTTTTCACCGCCAACACTTTGGGTTGTAGCTGCTGTAATGCTATTGTCTTAAAAAGCTGTTTTCAGTCTGATAAATCAACATAAACCACAATGCACGATTTAAGCTCCCTTTTTGAGTACTATGTTCCTCTGAACCAACTTTACTGCTTTGCTATTTTATGTATGCTTAGACATTGTTCTAAGCTCAAAGCGGGACATAGCGCCATATTTCATTTTTTGGGTCAAAAGTTCAATATTTGATATGGGTTTTATGTCCCACTTAATCAGAACATATAATTTAAATTAAGAATTATGTCCCTGAGAGTAATGCCCCTACGCCTTCGGCGGAGGTCTTGTAACTCTGAGATATATTTTATTAACATTTTGGTAAAACTTCATTCCTAGTATAGTATACCTCTATATTCTTGATCGCCCGTTTCTAAAGATCCTTCTTTTTCCTTATGAGAAGCCGATGTTTCTATCTCCTCGTCTGATCTTAGAACTCAGGGGCAGCTCTGGACCTACTGGCTTCGATTAGAGGTCCAACCTTCGATGATTGTAACATAGATCTGACAGAATTTGCGAGGTTGATTTTGTGGACATCAATTTATTTGTAGTTTATTTGAATAAATCTGCAATCTAAAATAAACCCAAAAGGAAAACCACAACATTTGGGTGTCTGGCAAGGCGTGATATCTTCAACTTGTTGACAATAAAATTCGATGATTTGCAGTCGTTCGAAATATAACCCTATATGGTGATTTTTCCTACAGAATACATTTCTAAACAATTCACAAAAAAATTGAAAGATGTTGCTTTAACAAAATAGCTGCTATAACCTAACGAATTTCGAGCATCCCCATTGAAAGACCCTTTAGCAGCAACGCAGCAACATAGCCTCCAACGTTGGGAAAAGTTTAGAGATCCAATTTATTTTCTCGAATCATTCGAAGCGTGTAACACGATTAATTCAGAATTATGATTTAAGGGGTTTTTTCTTTTTTTTTTTCACTGTTTGTTGGTTTTTCGAGATTGGAATCTCTCTTTTTTTTTTAATTTGAAAAACTTGCACAAATTATAACCATATCTGTGAAGCAGCAAGTTTCAAGGAAAAATCGGTCTTGAAGCCCAATAACGAAGATATCTACAAACGAGTATGTATGTATGTATGTCACTGGTATTTTTATGAACTACAACAGTTATTATTGTAGCAGTTCATTTCAAATCGTTGTATACAAAAAATTTTTTTTCGCTAAATGACATTTTTTTGAGGTATTTTGTCTCATATTTCTTTCATATTTACTCTAATGTACCAGAACTTAACCTGAAAATAACTTGAAATTAACTGGATTTGTGGTAGTAAAAAAAAAGTTCCCAGGACATAATGTCTCGTCGTTATGGGTCCCCTACCAGCTTGCCTATTGTCCACTTTATTACCTAATTCCTTTTGGTGTTTACGACATTTTTTAACAAGCATACTTTCGTCTCCTACAGTTTTGCCTGAGCTTTAAGCTTCAAAGAGGGGTAAATACTTTATTTCTCAATTATTATTCAACTTGTAAAACTAAGTACATACAAAGCCAATTGACTATCGGTTGTATTGCTAAAGAACAACATGAAAATATGTCACAGACAAGGTGACACAGACGATGGGGACTTATTTATACACACCTCCTTTTTACAAAATGTGTCTCTGGTTGTCGATTTTTCTTGTATAAGTACACAGTCGTCGTCACTTGGTTTGGTCTAAAACAATTTAAAATTTGAAATATTAATATGTTAACATTTTTCACCGAACATTAATTAATGCTTCATTAATGGTCTTCGAAGATAATAGTTCCAAAACTTTTAAAGCGGTTTAAAACGGTAAAAACTTACTTTTTTAAGTATTTTCTTGTGTTAAAAAAAAAAAAAGAATCCAAGTTTTAAACAAAATTATAACAATACGAAGCTTTATAAGTCCAAAAATTGATTTTGGTCATACTGTGCCCGTCAATAAATAAATAAATATGTACGTTCACTGCACATCAAGCTTAACCTCAGTAGAGTTTACGACTTTTCTTAAAATTTGCCACAGACCATTTACAGTGATCCACAAAAGTCTGCGTACAAGGAAGATATTTTTTAAAAATTGCTGTTATTCACAAATGTAAAGTGAATTATTTTAAAAAAAAGGTATTTTTCATTAAAAGAAATTTACCACGTTTTTATTGTCAAAAAAAAAAATAAAAAAAAAATATTCGTATCACAAAAAATTAATAAAAACAAAATAAACCTCTGAAATTCTTCCACAAAAGTCTGCGTACAGGTGAATATTTCTTGCATTACACTCTCTTTAAGTATCGATAAATTTGTTTTTGCATAATATGATTGTTTCTTTATTTTTAATCGTTCTAAACGCGTATTGCAAATCATTGTCTTTGGTTTTTTTTTTGTTTTTAAAGCAAAAAATGGCAAATAAAGAGTTAAGTTTGAGTGAGCGGCAGTTGATTTATTAATCTTTACGTTAAACAAAAAAAGTCGTATGGTGAAATATCAAAAATAACCTGAAGAGCTCGGTCAACGATACAGAGAACGGTAGATCGCTTTAGAAACGCAGGACAGATGAAATCGGAGACAAGATAAGGCCGACCTTCGAAGCTCTTCGAAAGGGATAAGCGTGTGATCAAGCGAATGGTGGAGCAAGATCACTTTATAACGGCTAGGACGATAAGCAACGGCTCGAAATATATAACAACAATACAGTGCATCCAGAAACGGTAAGAAGAGCTATTGTTCAAGAGGGGTTTAAGTCACGCACACCCAGGAAAAAACCATTGGTCAGTAAAATAAAGAGAAAGAAACGGCTAGCATTTGTAAAACAGTATGTTAACAAGCCTCCGGACTTCTGGCGTAAGGTTATATTCTCCAGCGAATCAAAACACAACATTTTTGGTTCTGACGGTCGTTTGAGGGTGTGGCGACGACTAGACAATGCTCCTAATCCCAGATACACAATTAAGAACAGCGAAAGTAGTACACAAAAATAATTATTTGTCTATATTAACTAACTTTTTTCAATTTCTGTTACAGCTGTACGCAGACTTTTGTGGAAGAATTTCAGAGGTTTATTTTGTTGTTATTAATTTCTTCTTGTTATGAATAATTGTTTTAATTTTTTTTTGTTGAAAATAAAAACCTTGTACATTTCTTTATTAAAAAATATTTTTTTTTTAAACAAATCACTTTAAATTTGTAAATAACAGCAGTTTTTAAAAATATTTCTTCCTTGTACGCAGACTTTTGTGGATCACTGTATATGTATTTCTTCTTTTCTGAACAACTGTTACTACAAAGTTCTATTCAGATCTATCTTCTCGGATGATTTCTTAGCTTTCTCCAGGGTTCCACAAGGCAGCCACTTAGGTCTCCTCTTTTTTATTCTTACTATTAACGATATTGAAATGGTCATCAAATATCCCATATCTCACTCTACGACCACGATAACAAGTTTTTCAAGACTGTTTCGTCGACATATTATTCTACTTTTCTTCAACTTGATTCTGACAGTTTCTCTGTCTCGTGCCTGAAAAATTGGTTAGAGCTTAATATTTCCAAATGCCATTTAATCACTTTTTCATGAAAACGTATCGAATCTCCTCATTCCTGCCTTTACTTTCTCCATTATCAACCCATATCCACCGCTGAGTTAATTCGCGACCTGGTGTTTTATGTGACAGAGAGCTCATCTTTCCACACATATTGACGAGATTATTCTTAAAGCAAACTCAGCACTTGGCTTTGTGAAACGATGGTCAAATGACTTCTCTGAACCCTAAGTGATCTGATCTTTATCATAACCTTTGTTCGCCCCTTACTGAATACGCCTGCCAAGTATGATCCTATTATCAACAAATAGGTATATATGTATTTGTTTATCCAGAATCGAAAGTATTCAACGGTGTTTCCTATGTTTTTTCCTTCGTGGTCTGTCTTGTGAAATAACCTTTTGATTCTACCTCCGTATTAACTTGAATACGCTGGAAGAACGCAGAGCAATAAGCGACATTCTCTTCATTCATCGACTCCTTTCAGGATCTGTTGACTGCACGACTCCTAACAACTCTATCTCTTTCAACACTAACTCCCACAATCTAAGAAATCCTCGCCTCTTCCATCTGCCCATCCACTGTACCTGGCATGGCTTCAATGCTTATTACTCGCAAGCTTCGGAAAATTGTATTGTAACATTAACAGTTTCGACTTTAACCTAAGTTCACTCTGCCTAAATCTGAGTCTTCTTAACATTCCTTCAACTTCAATCCCTGATTTATATTATAAGAGCTTTATGTTTTAGCTGTTCTAGAATGGATAGTTGCCATTGAAATTAAACAATATTTTATTTTTCAAATCTTCTAAAACAACAACACGAACAATTTTGTTTTTCGTGCACATAATGGAAGTCTTTGGACCTCCATCACTCCTAAGTGCCATCGTGTACGGTTTGAGGACGTATCTCAGCTCTCTTCAATTTTTCGTCAGTTGCGCTGATTCCTCTTCCCCAAGTTTTTCCATCGTGGCCCACTCGTCTACTTGTCTGAGTGTGGTGCGTATGGCCAATCCACTGCCATTTACGTCTACGCACATATCATAGATTCAATGATTTCCTGACCCGTTCTTATATGCAGTTCATCATTTGGAATACCTTTGGGCCATAAAATGCTCAATATGTTTCCTAGGCATTTATCTATTCACGAACGTTTGCAGCTTTCTTGTGACAGCGAATCTGACTTTCCAAGTGCTGCATTCATAAAGAAACACGGATTCAACATTTGAGCGAAACAGTCGAAGCTTGGTCTTTAAACTTTTGCATAGAGTTTTTTCTCTATACGAGTATTTTGGATAACATTTCGAACGCAGCCTTTGCTTTTCCGATTCGATTGCTTAGATCTAAGTCGGTTCTACCATTGCTAGAGACAATACTCACGTTTATATTGTTTTTTGTTTTTGAATACCACTCATAAGCAGGAAAAGCTGTCAATACCATCAGTGTCCGTTTATGAGAGAATTCACTGTACAACTATAAATTGGTCCGCCATTATTACTTGCGACTTATAGGTACTATAAGGCAAGTTATGCATTCGTAAAAAAAAATTGAACTTGAGATTTTGATCAAAGTTGACATTACGATGATAGCGAAGACTAAAAAAGTGGGTCTCGCAATTCTTTCTGTCTGTCTGTCTTTTGACTAAAGCCCAAACGGCTCGACCGATTTTCTTTAAACTTGGTACCTATGTAGATAGTATTTTTAATTTTTTCCCCCATACGTTTTTTTTTCTTTTTTTTTTTAAGTCCGAAAATAACGGCACCTGCCATACGATTTTTTTTTTCGAAATTTTATAAATATTTTTTTTTCTCAAAAACTGTCCCACAGATTTAAAAAAAAAAATAAAAAATTTCATTTAGCTAAAGCTAGGAAATGGTTGAAAAAAAAAATTTTCAAAAAATTGTTATATTTTCGGTACCCCCTTGGAACCATTTTTTTGATTTTTGATTTTCTCAAAAACGGTACAACCGATTTTGATTTTTTTGTATGCTAAAGCTCCCCAGCAGTTTAAATATTATGATTTATGACATATTCAAATTTTCCAAAACAATTTTTTTGGATTTTTAAAAAAATTTTCAAAACTCAATATTTCAAAAACCCCATGCTCGATTTTTTTCAAAACTTGAAAAATAAAAGTTTCTTAATATATGTAAATTGCAAGACGCAAGAAAAAAAATATTTTACCTAAAAATAACTGCAACCTCCATACAAATGTTAAAAAATGGTTTTCGAAAATCGGTTACGAGAATTTTGCTTAAATTTTTTTCTTTTGATTAATTTTTACGATCTATAATTTAATGAACAAAAATTGAAATCAAGATATTACCATAGAACCTCATTCTCATTATCGACATAACGGATTTTAATTAATTTTTTTTTATAGAGGAGCTTCTTTCTAAAAAGTTTGAAAAACATTGCATTTAAAAACTTTAAAAAAAATATTTTTTAAATTAAAAAAAAAAAAAAAAAAAAAAAAATTCGATATCTCAGAAGAAACGGCTCAATATTTTTTTTTGTACATTAAATTTTTATTCGAACAATAATAAAAAATTTAAATTGGCGTACCTGCTAAAATTTTTTCTTGAAAATATTTTAAAAATTTTGTAAATAAAAGCTTATTTTTTTAAGAAACCAGCATCTACAAACTTATAATTTTTGTTCTTGCAAAAGCTAATAGTTGCTTGAATCACATGGCATCCTGTTTTTAGCTCCAACTACTACTGTTTAGTATATTTAAAAATTAATTTTATTCTTAGGAACAGTTTTTCTCTAATAACATTAATTTTTGAAATTCCTAGTCGCTTGCATAAGAGCAAGTTCGTGCGACCCAGTCGTGCATTTTACCTACTTGCGATATATGTATGTATATACTGTAGGACAAGTTTTTGCATGTGAATTTTTTTTATCTCATTAAATCCATGTTTTATATTTAATAAAATGTTTTTTAATTTCCAAAGTACTTTTATAAGCGTCGTGCATTTCGTGCATTTAAATCAGGATCTTCTAAATAGAGATTAAAGTTTTTATAAAATGGATGAAAAGTTTTTATTATTGAAAGAAAAATTTGTGGAATTGACTTATTGTCTAGTCTAGCAGAAGTGTTTTTTAAGGCCATCTTTAATCGCTCAAATTTAATTTTAAGATCAAATTGTGAATACACGTAACTGTAGCTGAAATGCATCAATGCGATTAACATCATTTAGGTACCCATTTAAATCGCCCACCGTAAATCGCATTTTTTCAGCCTTTTTTAAAAGATGGAAAGAGGAAATAATACTTTGACTTATTAGCACTCGTCCAAGTTCTATTAACATCCCTATATGTACTTCTATTCATGAGGGGAATTTTCTTTTGAATTTTCATTGCTGATTCGAAGTGAATCTGATTCACGTGTCGGTCGGTAATGTCAGTAGCAAAGTACGGCATTTTACTTCTTAATCAATTCGTTCCATATTCATCAGTTCTGCATGTCAACTTAAACGTATTTGCTTTTTGGTTGTTGCTGCTTCGTAAAATACAAATAAAAAACATTTTTTTTTTGTTAAACTTGGATTTATTTGTTACTATACTTGTATAATTGAATATTAACAATTTAATGAACCGAACAATAAATAGAGATTAATTTTTAATTTGCTTAAGTGAATCGAAAGTGCTTAACCAGAATAGTAGTAGTAAAGAATAATAGTATAAAGAATAGCTAAATACATTATTAATCTTTAAATTGAGGAAAAAGATCACATCCGAAGTCCTTTTGATCACCTTCAAATCACCATAATTATGGATCAGTGAAATGCCATGTACAATGATGGCGGAGGCATACGCAAGCAAAGTATCCATGCAGTGAGGTCTTAACGTGTATAAGGTGACAGAAAAGGTATTCGATGTCTCATCGTTGTTGAAGAGATTGTTATAATAGATTCAGAATAGCTTTTTTTTTTTTGGAATTTAGTCCACAAAAATTGGCGTTTCGTTCCGGCGATCTCACATCGACTCATCAGTTGATTGTGGAGGCCTTGTCAATACGCAATTTTTTGTTAAATTCAGTTCATAACATCGACTTTTTGACAAAAATCCAATGTGAACTATATTCAACCAAGAATAAAATTGTTATCATTAACGCTGGAAGATTTTTTCCCGAGACCTGGAACTGTTTCTTTATGAAGGCTTTTATAATACAAACTCTATATACTACTGAAATTAATCGGCCAAGTAGAATACTTAGCACTATTATTGGACTTGTTTGAATTATTGATTCAAAATATCTCTTTTTGGTCTTTGTAGAACGAGTAGTTCGGAATAAGTTTAAAGAAACTTCTTGTGATATAATCCAAATCGGAATGATTCCACGTAAACTGTCTTCTTTGGGTTTGTCAATAAAAATTATAACAATTTTGTAACTGCTTTATATGGAAACAACTTCTCAAGTTTGGGATGGAATCTGTCTTTCAGAGTCTTTTGAAGTTAAAGTGGATGTTAAGCAAGGATGTTTACTTAGTCCAATATTATTATTATAAGTATAATAGTATTTATCCTCGTCCAAAATGTTGGTGTTCAGAACGGGTACTAGAATTTCTAGCAGTTTCAACTCGAATTATGGTTCTGGACGGATTGAAACATCTCAATCCCTCAATTATAAACTATCATTCAATAATCACTTAGACTTAAAGCTCACAATGACTAAAATTACGATCATCTCAAAATGGTCGAAATATATTGATCACCCAAATCTCGAATAAGCTTAACACCGCAGCCAGATCCCATATGATATACGGATCTGACTTAGTCAAGCTTAACTTTTAGTTTTGAGTAAAAACCAAGAACATTTTCCATCATCCTATATTTGTTTGAATAAGAGCAGTCTCAAAATACTAACGGACTTGTAGTTTATAGAGCTCTTTAAATAATGGTCAGTTTCGCTCAAATATTAAAGTCGTCTCTTAATTTGATTGTTGGTACGGGCCTGAAGAGTCAATTCTTCCTCGTCCATACAGTTTCTGCAAAAATCTGAGTCAGATGCTTTGTCTTCAACCTTCATTAGGATACTTACTTACTTAACCCGCTTCCGATCCATTGAGGGTCTCTGCCTGAGATATTTCGGTCTTCATCGGTTGTGATCCCTCGCGAGCTCCCTCCAGTCGTTGAGTCCAATCGCTCTCGCGTCTGTAACCGCCTTGTTCTTGTAACGGAGATTCGGTCTTCCTTGTCGTCTCGAACCTGGGGGCTGGGATTCGAAGATTTTCTTGGCTGGATCGTTGTTGGCTTCTTTGGACTACATAAACATCTTGGTGCAGCTCGTATAATTCACTATTGAATCTTCTCCTCCATTCGCCCTTTTCGCATATAAGATCAAATACCCGCCGAAGAATTTTTCTCTCGAAAGTGCCCAGTATCAATTCGTCTTTTTTACTTATTGTCCAGCACTCGGCGCCGCCGTAGAGTAGAACTGGTAGAGTTAGTGTTTTGTATGGCGTACGATCTTTCTTTCGAGAAAGGAGTTTTGAACCCATTTGTTTGTTATTATTTCGTCGGGTTTCCACTAAGATGTCAATCGTGGAATTGATGTTTGTTTCGAGGTATGTGAACTCTGACGTTTTGTCCTAGGCGATGGACAGCTGAAGCTTTGTTTGTTGATAGCATATACTTTTTTTGTCCTTATTCTCTTCAAGATCAACGCGTTTCGCTTGTTCATCAATAGCTGTGAATGCATCTAACACAATTCGCTTGGAGCGGCCGATGATGTCGATGTCGTCCTCATAGCCAAGCAGTTGGAAAGAGCTGTTGAAGATAGAAGCTTTTGGCGACTTATGCTATCATATGCGGCTTTGAAGTCGATGAAAAGATGGTGGGTCTCGACTTGAAATTCGGTGGTCTTTTCCAGGATTTGCCTCAATGTGAAGATTTTCTCTAACGTTGATCTGCCTGGCCTGAAGCCACACTGGTACCTGCCTATCATAGTGTTGCAGAAAGGTTTTAGACGCTCACATAGTACGGTGGATAAGCCTCTGTAGTTTTGTCAGAACATAGAATTCGGATCGACTTTTTTGTAGGTCGGGCATACTTTCCTCCTCCCAAACTTGATGTTGATGAGCTAATGCATGCACCCTATCAGGATATCTCCTCCAAACTTGAAGAGCTCCGCAGGTAGGCCATCCAAACCGGATACACCGGACCAAATATTAAGTAAATTTGATGCACTTGTGCACAAATACACCAAAAAGTAAAAACACTTCTTGAAAGAGCAAATTTGGAGGAAGAGCTGTAGAACGAGCGAACTGATTCATCTCTGGAGGGGGGCAAACCTTTGATTAATTTTTAGTGGTATGACCTATTATGCCGCAGGTCAGGGTTAGACTCCCAGCTGCTGTCATCCAAAAACAAGAAAATAATTGTGCAGGGGTAATACCTCTGACAGAGAATTTATAAGTTTAAAAAAGGTGTTGCTCATTTAAGCATAAAATTGTAGGTTTCCCCCATTTCTGCCGGCAACTTGCAGATAGAAATGGTCCTGGTTCTCCAAAGACTGTTGCTGCTCAATTTTGTTTTTAGTTTGGACATTCATTGTTGTCGTAAAACCATTTTGGGTAACAGTCCTTAAAGAAATAAGTTGTGCAAAAGCGTCAGCAACGTACCATTCATCTTTTAAAGTCGCATCATTCTACAAGCCTTCAATACTCAGCTGATTTGTTATGTTCTCTGATACGTCTTCATTTTAAGGTCTTGCTTTAGCAGACAAAATTGCTTCGTGCACATCGAATCGCGGATAAGTTTTAAAGTGCTATTTGTTCGGTCTAATATCTCTTGAAAATCCAATGTTACAATACCCGATCCCGTCTTATGTAATTGTTTTCCCATCGTTGCATCTTAAGTATATGCCATCAAAGCAAAGCGATTCCAACTTTTCTGGAAGTCACTTTATTCGGGTTTGACCTGTAGACATTCAGCAGTCCTATGTCCCAGTTCTTTGCTTTAATTCTCAGAAAATTTTTGTTTTGAATGTTCTAGATTGGCTCTTCTGACCGGGCCTCTTCTTCAAATTTCCTATTGGAAAGAAATCAGCTCTATTAGATTATCTCAATTCACTTATATCCATGCCACTGCAAATGAACAAAATTCATTAAATTAAAATAAAACTTAATCAGGTGACACAGGGTGTATAATATGTATTTTATATCGATTGGGACGAAAAGAACAAAGTTTCAAAGAAACAAAAAAAAAAAAAAAAACTGTAATTATAACGGATTTTCCGAAGGACGTAGAGTTTCTTATGAAACACACCAAAGTAACAGCACAAAGTCCTTAAAGAGCTTCCATTAAAAGATCATCGAAAACTAAAGACAGTATTTGTATGGAATGTTTATCTATATTTCTGCTCTTTTCAGCTTAATTAAATGAAATGATTTAGTTTTTCTTTTTTTGCTCGACTTTATCGAAGTGTTGGATAAACATGCGAATAAATAGGTACTTTCCTTCCGGACTTGATAATGGAACAATGAATTAGACATCGAATATTAATTCAAGCTAGAAATGGAATGATTAATGTGGCACGTGTTCTAAGTTGAATGGCAATGGTTGTTGGTCGATGTTGCTGAGTTGTCGTGGGCACATTTTCTGCATGATTGCCCCTCTATACATGTGTGTGTGTGTGGGGTAGGAATGGCAGCCATTCACACTGGGAAAGATTATTGCCAAAATTGACAATAAATCAACTGATAAAGATTTTGTGGACAATTTCTGCTTTAGCAGAAAAAAACGTCAATTATCGAGCTATGTATCGTTAATCGCCTAAATAGAAAACATGACTTGATCTATGTATGTGTTTATTTTTTCTCCAATATGACAGGCTCCCCTCCATTTCTGGTAATACGCGCACTGGAATTGTTGAGAGTTGTAAGTCACTAGGTCCTGGTTTTCTTCGAGTTGTTGTACCACCAAATCTTATTTAATCACGGGGTGATTCGCACAAAATGCCACAAAGACTATAGGGTGTATTGGTTGAAACTCGTCTGTTACATTGTTGAAAACAAAAAAAGTCCTTAAAACAGTTAGGAGTTTGAAGAAAAGAACAGAACAGATCGTCTAATATATTGAATAATTTATGCATGCATTAATTTGAAATAAGTTAAAAGCGTTGTGCTTGAAAAAATATAATTTTTTTTTAAACGAAATCGGTTCACCCGTTAATGAGCTGTACGAAAATAAAAAAATCTTTTCAAGTACCTTTCTCTAATAATAAAAAAACGGAGTGTAACAGTTCGTTGAGAACCAGGGTGTAGTGACTTCCAACTTTCAACGATTTCTGTGTGCATTAATTAGCAGGAATGAAGAGTTCCTTCAACGCTCACACTCTCGACTTGTTACTTACCTCTCGCCCTGATAAGTATACCACAAATTCTGTAATATCAGCCAATTTCCCGTGCCCCATCTATCCAATTAAAGACAAACATTCTACTAGGAGCGCTCTGCCATGAAACAACTGGAACGGTCTTAATAACTTATCTTTAACTGGTCACTATGTTTCCTCGATAATGCCAGTGCTGATATGATCACAGAAGTGATCTTCGAGATCTTGATATAAACATATCCGCTAGTCCTGATGGTATACCCCCACTCTTCTGAAGAGGTATTCTTCATCGCTGGAAAACCATTGCGTAAGCTTTTCCACTGCACCTATTGTTCTGCAATCTTTGGAAGATGGAAAACAGGATTCTGTCCAGCCTGTTTCTTCAAAATACCACCGTTCCTCTCCCTCCTTCAATCGACCAATTGCACTTACGTCCCTTCTACCCGACGTCATGGAATCGCTGATCAATCATCAGCTGAAGAAATATCTTGAAGATCGAAAGCTTCTGAATGACCGACAATTGTAATCCCAGCAAAAGTTCCACAAACTGAGTTTGGTATCAATGAAACCTATATTCTTTGGATTAATTTCTTAATCGTTCAATACATGTTGTATTTGACGGTTTCAAGCCTGATCTTAATAATATAAATGCTGGTGTTCCCCAGGGCTCCGTTTTGTCTCCTATTCTCTTCCTCATTTTTGTAAATGATCTCCTGTCTGAAACTTCTATTCTTCTTCACTTTTTTAACGACGACTCTACCTTCATACTCTTTCTCAAATTTGCTTCACGTCCTTCGGAAGTAAATTGCAACGGTACCGTATGATAAGCTCATTAAATTCCGACATTAACAGCATTGCTCAATGGAGTTTAATGTTTCGAAAACCCAAATGATGTCTCCTGTCAATTAAGCAAAATGTACCTCATGTGCAATTGTCTTTGATTGACCCTTTTATAGAAAAGGCCGAAAATCTCTCAATGCCAGGCCACGGGCAAAAACTTCCAACGTTAATGATTACAATTTTAATCTTGGTTGAATATAGTTCACATTGGATTTTTGTCAAAAAATCGATGTAAGATGAACTGAATTTAACAAAAATTGCGTATTGACAAGGTCCTCGCAGTCAACTGATGAGTCCATGTGAGATCACCCGGCCGAAACGCCAATTTTTGTGGACTAAAGGCCAAAAAAGCTATTTTGAATCAATAATTCAACAAGTCCATTAATAGTGCTAAGTCTTCTACTTGGCTGATTTATTTCAGTATAGTATATAGAATTTGTATTATAAAAACCTTCATATAGTCTCAATACTAGGTATTCAGGTCTATCATGGTAACAGATCGGGGAATTCTAAGAACGGTGAAAAGTTACGATCGGGGAATATATTACGTTCATGGTAACAGAATTGTAGAAGAAATATTGATGCATACCAACGCAGGTTGTTGACATTTATGTATGTATATCTGTCAAAACTTTAATTCCAAAATAAACAGACGGTCAAATTATATTTGGTTTGTTTTTTTTCTTTTTACTAAAAGAGTAAAACATAATTTCTGTATGAATAACAATAATAACAATTTATTTTAAATAAAAATGTTTACTCGTACTTACTCATCTTTTTGCACATTCATCATTTTTGGTAATTTAATTTTGCTTCTTTAGGCTTCGGGAATCTTTTCACTTACGATTTCTTGGCGGGCAAATCGGAAAGACAAAAATCGTCATGCAACGCATAAGAACGCGACTCGTTGCTTATATTTTGACAGCTTATCGTCATTCATCGCTTAATTTCTAAAATACCAACGCACATCATTTTCTTTTTCGTAATTCTCCCCGATTTGTGAATCGGAACGTTTACCATGATACAAATTTCGTACATTTCGTACAAATCGGACAGATTTTTTCCCCGATCTGTTACCATGATAGACCTGATTATGTGTGTCAACGACGATCTTCGTTGGAATAACCACATGGTCAAAAAAGCTGCTAAATGCTAAGGATTTCTATATCGATGTAAGACGTTTTTCAGCCCCTCTACAACTTATAAGCCGTTTATAAGTCCAAAATTCGAGTACAGCTCACATCTTTGGGCAGGCACAGCTCAAACTTCTCTTCATTTATTGGATAGAATCCAGAACAGACGGTTAAAGCTGATAGGAAACAGAACGGTCACGGAATCACTCAATTCAACACCGTAGGAATGTTCTATCACTTCTTTCACAAGCAATGTTCACTTAAAGTAACCATTTGCATTTCTGCTTTCAATTACTTCACACGTGCTACCCGTTTGCTAGGAATGCTCATCAGTTTACCCTCGAGTCTTATGTCATTAGGTCCTGGTGTTCGAGCTGTTGAACCACCAAATTTAAACTAATTTTCCAATCGATGTGTAATGTTTAACCTTATAAGGTCTCAATAAATCTTAGAGCGGGTGTGAATTGTAAAAAAAAAAAAAAAATGTTCGGAGCCGAAATGGCTAATATGCGAAGCACTTTAAAAAAATGCTCTTTGAAAATCTCTTCTTCATCAAAATACAGTGCTACTGAAAAAGTACTTGTTCCTTAGTGGCATGGACTGGAAATCGAACCCAGGCCTCCGGCATAACCTGCATTTAAAGGTTGACCATATTTATGGTTTTTATTGAAATTTCCCTCTAGGCACTCACCTATTTTTTTTTTTTTTTTTTTTTTTTTTTTTTTTTTTTTTTTTTTTTTTTTGAGGAATGGTTGACGCACTATAAGGAGGTATCCATACCTCTCCGTGTGCCAGATTCCAAGGGATTTCACCCCTATAATGGCATACCGGCTAGACTTCAAGGGGAGGGGGGTGCTGTTTTAGTACCCTTGTGGGCTCACGCTGTCTAGCGGAACTGTTCTTCTTCTCTGGTTGGTGTAGGTGCAGATCTTGTTCCACTTCTGTTGCTGGCCAAAATCTTTTCTAAAACGTTCTCTGGAGTGATGATGCCATGCCGATGTTTCTCTCCAGTTCTTCTCTTTCGGGTCCCCCTCACTGTGTTTCCGGCCCTTCCACTCAGCCACATTCCTGATCAGCCTCGGCGTCCATCGGCCTCTGCTTTCCGAGCTCCAACGCTCCGCCCACTTCTGTTTCGTCAGGTGCTTAGCTTCCTCGGATTCCGCTTCCACTCCCATTTCCGACTTTTTGTTGTAGACGTACTTCCTTTCTATCGCTAGGAGATCGATAAGGGTCACTCCACTGTTCGGTAAGAGCTGACCACACGTAGAGCTCCGCGTCTTTGGACTGCCGCCATCTGTTTCCGGTACTTCTCCTGCTTAAGTGCGTCCGCCCAGATTTCGCTACCGTACAGAAGGATGGAATGTGTTGTCGCCATTAGTAACCTTCGCTTACTAGTCGTTGGGCCCCCTAATTTCGCCATCAGTCTGCTCAGCGATGTAATTATTTTTGAGGCTCTTTCCGTTGCTGCCTTTATTTGTTGCCAGTACGTAAGCTTTGTGTCGAGTCTCAATCCCAAGTACTTCACCCTTAGTACCTATGTACGAGTATATCTCGGAAGTAATAAAATCCTACAGAAAAGTTGAATGGCATCCTTATTTAGGTGAGAGGGAGCACGGTTTTCAAAACAAATTTTACTTAAAAAATTTATGTACCTATGTAAATCAGAACTTTTCGCTTCTAAACTACAACTCTTGCGAGGTATGTTTATTTCTCTATATAAAAGTATGGACGAGATATTAAAAAAAATACTTTTATATGATTTCGCATATGTTCAGACTCTAGGTAATCTTCTTGGAACTCATCAGATTGACTAGCCGGAAGAAAGGCGTTTTAATTTATTTTGTAGAAAATTTCATAACCTAAAATTTCGACATGGATGCTTTTTTCGGTTGAATTGACTTTTGGCGAGATATTAGCCTATAAATATTTTTCGGGACACATTCAACCCCCCAATAACTTCTTAAGTAAAACAATTGAAAATAAGTTACACCAATTTCCTTAAAACTTTGATTTTTTAAAATTTCTTCATCTCTAATTTTATGTTGGTCCAATGTTGAACGGTATCATAAATTCATGAACCGAAACACACACACACCTACGCCAAAGTTCAAACATCAAACCGAGAACTTCTCTATTATTGCAATCCAATTGACTATACACTTACGTGGTTCCATAGTTATGCAAAGTTCGACTGATAAGTACTGTTGGTGAAATGTCCACTTGAAGACACGAGTGGTGCTTCGTGTATATTCCTGCATTCGTCCATCAGAACCACATCTCTAGTTCAAGCACCCGCCGCACAAATGTGTACATGTCACAAGATGTCCTTTAACATTGTGTGATTTAATCGGATCATATGTCCCTGAAGGCGGATTCTTGTGAAAGAGGCACCGACCGTTCCGTTGAATTAAACGCATATTAGATTTCAAACATCTAAGCTTAATATTTCAACAAAGTGTCGAGGTCGCCGAAGCGCCATATATTCAAATTCCCTACTCTACACAGGTTGAATGGAGATGAGAGTTTCTCTATTAGAGAAACACAAATATTATTGAGTTCACTTTTGAAGTATGAAAATTCAAATTGCAATGCTTATTAGATTTGGTGGGCAACAAAGGCAAACCTTTGTGGTGCTTTCGACGTCCGTCGTGGGTCGGTGATGAGAATGAATGAACGAACGTGGTGTTTCTGATCGATTTCGGTCGGACCTTTTATCCTGCATGATGATGGACGACACTCGGGTAAAAAATTAGCAATGCGATTTATGTGGTTCCATCATCCTGGAGTGTGAAATTTATTGACCGGAACGTTTCGGTCACTGCTTGTGTCGACGACGAGTAGGACGACGACGACAACAACGTCGTAGTCTGTTGCATCGTAAACATATGCAAATTGTAAAAGTAAAAAATACATTGCATATTTCTGAGTGGTTTGTTTGGTTTTTTATTTTTATTTTTAATATGGAAATTTCGGTTGGGCTCATTACTTTGTGTACTTTGGGTTATGTTATTTTATTTTCAATCAATTTTTGGTTTGTTATGAATTTACGTTCTTTACAAAATTAGCAATTTTCGTTTTGTTTGTTTTTTTGTTTTTGTTGCAATAAACATGTAAATAAAAGAAAAACCATTGCATAATTTTGTGCATGTTATTAATATGATAATTTGATTTATTTGGAATAATTTACAAAATTCAATAACAAGAAAAACATATCTACAATATTGTAAATTTACATTGAATGTAAAATTAAGAAATTCATGAGGTACATATTGATGTGTAACTGCAGGAGTGCAATCATCTATTTCTTCGTGTTGAGCACAATCATAGGCAGAATTTTTTTTTCGTATTTTTGATAATTTTAAAATGTCTTTCATATCTCTTTATTTTTGTGCAAATGTGTTCTCATCAAATCGAAATACGAGATTTCGACTGAAAACTTTTGATATTTCAAATTGATGGATCAAGATTTTATGGAGATTTTGACAAAAGCTCAACGAAAGCTTGGGATTTCAACGAGATTTCTTTCTGCACTTATTTGAAATCTCAACATTTTTTAGATGGTGGCTTCCGGTTGATAGTTAGACTATTCAGAAAAGAATGCTGCCAAAAGAGATGTTTGAATCCAAACATTTAAGTTGGCGGTTCAACACTACATTCACTGCCCTAAAGAACATTGTTGGTGAGTTCGTCGGCCTTAAAATTTTCTGGAATGTGCCTAGGGCCAAACATTACTAGGAATATACTTAATTTCGCAGATACCGAGTCCAAAAATTTTAAAATAACTTGGCGGTCTGAGAAGATGCGGATATTCGAAGTTGATATCACGTCTTCTTTAAGCGAGTATATGACTTCATTTATCATTTTATTGTAATGAAAAAAAGGGACTGAGTTCGAAATAGCGAAGAAGTGGCCAATTTTGTTATGTATCCACTATTAAGAGGTTTTGTGAGGAATAGCTTTTTGTTCAATACAAATATCGTGAGATGTGAGATGGGACAGAATGTCCAATGCAGCGTAGGGAGTCCATCAAATTGCTCCACTTCTAAGACAAGCTAATCTTTGGACTTTACTTAGTTCATCGCTTAATGCCAAACAGTCGAAAATACTGTTTGGCCTCAGAACAGATGAAAACTTTCAACTAAATATTGTACTGATTCTGGGAATTTTAGTGGTGTATCTTTGATAGAGGAGGGATCAATAGGATGGATTTTATATTTTCTCGAGAAGAAGAAAAGATTGGGGTTGAAACTAGGTTAGTTTGACGTGACTGTCAGTAGGAGAGCTGACACACTTAGACCATGATGTGCCATTGTGACACCACATTGAATGTTGGAGACTGTATCCCTTATCGTTAAACTAATTGGAGCTTCTTGTTCTTTTGAAGCGAGAAAAATTGCATATATCTATATTTTCCAGATCAATAAGATCATTGCAGTAGAAATCTCTCAGATTGATTCTACATCTTTGGGATAAAGCAGAACATTTACAGAGAAGTTGAGTGACGGATTCCTCTCTTCTTCGTCCTATTACGGAGTCTATGTGTGATGTGCTTAAATATATTAAACTTTTAGAACGCTTCAGATTTATCATTCGTCAAATCTATTTTGTTGCCAAGCAGGTGGTGAAATTGTTCCACCTATCGTTCGTTCCCTGCATATAATCTTGCTTTAGCATAAGTTTACACGTAGCGATGAATATACCTATATTTACCTTATATGGATAAAGGTGCAATTTGCCAACTTTTGGCGAATTCGTGATCTTTACAATTTCCTGAAATGTAGCACGTCTCCAGGCAGAAGTGAATGTTAAACTGCTGCGACATTTCCATCAGAGACGATGGGCAGTCAAGGACGGTTATTGAGCTGATAGAGACAAAATCAAAAAGTTTTAATGGCTACTTGGCTGTCCAATAAGATGCGGATATCTTTGGTCGATATCAGGTGCCAAATTACCGCCTCAGTGACCGAGTGAGTGATTCCCATCAGTAAATGAATGGAAATGTCGAATTAGGATAATCGATTGCTCGATGACGTAAGCGGTAATGCCAAACTCACATAATTCAGTCACGTATTACTCGAAAACTGATGCGGTAATTTGGCCCCAGGTTTTGTTTAAGTCAAGACAGGACTTCTTTTATCGCAATAAGTTCCGTCTGAACACGCTATAGTGATTGTTAAGGCGAAAATAGAGACTCAAATTTAGGCTGCCTGAGCGTACACCTCTACTAACCTTTTCATTATTTTTTGATCCATCGCATCGGTGTAAACATGGGTGTTGATATTAAGAAAACGAGGATCTGCCTAGCGTGATATCTAAATCTATCTATGTTGTACTAGTGTGGTGGGTGCCGTTTCGACCAAGTTCCATTTGAAGAAAAAAGTTCGTAAATGGATATCAATCAATCGTTAATTTTCTTTAAGAAAGAATGTTAATAGATCTGATATCTTTCGGGTTTACCTGGGAGTTGATCCCGAATGCGATTTCATAATTGCTTAATTGGCTTTAGGTTTGGAGATATTCTAAGGGCTGGCCACATGCCCAGAAGAGTCTCGGTTTATTCTCGTAACGTAATATATGAGGCTATATCGAGACTGAGGTTAAGTTAGGTTAGCTGGGGTGCTGATGCAGCCATACCACCTTACTTGGATCTCAATGGACCCATTGTAATCCCCAGGGTGTGGGTAATAAGGGACAGAGAATGTTAAGAGGAAGAATTTGGTGGAAGTTGTAGGTGGAAGTCGTAGGTGTGGTGCCTCCCTGAACCATCCTGATTTCTGGATGAAGTTAAGGATGTTTTTAAGTGTGAAAAATGAGACTTCGCCCAGTTCGTCGAAAAAGTATTCTCAGAGTTCATCTTTACTTGTTCTGGCTAAACTGGAGCATTCACAAAGGAAATGAGAAAGGCCCTCTTCGACATCTTCGTCTGTACCCAGGGTACGATTTGGTTCGGTTCAAGGGATGAACCGTTTTTGACAAGTTCATCAGCCATTTTATTTCCATAAATGTCATGATTCCCGGACCCATCGAAGGGTGACGGAATGTGTTTCGCCGAGTAGTCTTAATTCACTATGGCAACAAGCAACTTCGTGACAATTGACGTAAAGGCTCTGATTGCCTCTTTGCTATCTATGATGAATTGAAAAGAATACTGATTCTTTTTCGTCAGTTCACATGTGGAAAAATATTTTTTTGCCTCGCAAACTTCCGCTTGGAAAACACTGCAAAAGTTTGGGAGCTTTAATTATTTTTTTATGGATTGGTTTTTTGTGAAGATAACTGACCCTGCTCCAGCTTCCCATTTAGGAACTGTCTGTAAAGACCGATACATGATTTGCGTTAGACCCGGTTTTGTATCCTTTGTTGGAATGTTTGTTAGTGTGACTGGGTTAAAATCTATGTACGGTAAAATATAGTCTGTTTGAATGTCTATGTCAGTGAAGTTTACAATAGTTCTGTGAACACAGTGGTCCCTTTTCCAAGTGAGAGGAAAGTTTCTAGGGTTGCGGTTGGCGGAATTTCATTGAACTTGTTGTGCCGATACATGCCTGTCTCTGAATTCTTGATACGAGTATGACCTTCAGATAGATTCGCTTATTCAAGGCTGGCAACCAAACCACAGGCCGAGACGGAGACCAAGACGTGAGCGTATTTGTTGGACTGAAATTTACTGAGACTTACATGGTGCTTAGCATGGAAAAATGGTGTTTTCGTCATACCGTCCGTACATGTGTACATCTGTACGCCCACTGTACATTGAGACGGATCCCAAAGGGGTGTACCAATTTGCTTCAAATTTGGTACATTACATTTTTATTTTGATTCTCTAGCGGAGAAATTCGTATGTTTGTCTTTCCTCAAACTAGAATGGGTAGCTGCCATAATTTTATTGGTTTGTTCAATTTTTATTCAAAACGACTTTAACGATTATAATTAAACATCGTACTTGTGATATTCTTGTGTTGTTTATGCTTTATTTGCTGACCTTATTACATTCTTCATACTTGCAATGCATATATAACACTGAGTCAAGGCTAGAATAAGTTCGTTTAATCTGGTTATTTCTGACAGCGATAAGTAAGCTCTAGGCATATCAGAACATTGTGTCATATCTGCTAATTTTTCGTACCAACAAAATCAGTTAGAGAACCGTTTGGAAATACGAGAGACCCAACTTGAACGGTCTTAATGATTTCTTCAGGATCTTTAACTACATAGTTATTATACTTCCTCGATTGTGACGTACACAAATTTGCACTGCAAATTTTATCGGGAATAAGGAAAAATCTATCAAATATCACAAGAAAAAGCGAACCCGCTTGCAGCACAATTTGCTCTCAATTCGACGCTGTTAGTGATACGATTCTTCCTGTAATTGAGAGTATTAATGATTCTATGCGACAAATCTTCTTATACAGTCATTTTGTTGGAAAAGTACTAAAAGATCTCGTTATACACAAATCCGCTGGCCCGGATAGTATTGCCTCAAATATTCTGAAGAAGTATTCTTCAACGCTGTCCAAGCCATTGCGTAAGCTTTTCCATCTTTCCTATTCTACTGGTCTCTTTCCGAGTGGATGCAAAACATCATTTGTTGCGCCTGCCTCCAAAAAAGGCGAATCTTCTTCCCCTCCAACTGTCGTCCAATGGCATTTACATCCCTTCTTCCCAAGGTCATGGAAATGATACTCGTAAATTATAAGCTCAAGAAACATCTCGGAGACTGAAAGCTTCTCAACGCACAGAAGTATGCCTTTCTTAACATTTGATCCTCTGGTGATCTGATGATTTGACTGACCGAACATTGGCACAAATCTTTACATCGTCTCTTATCGAAAATGCGTGCGTTTGGCATTGATCTGTCTCTTCTCCATTGGGTTTGAAACTACTTTTCGAACCGCTCAAGTTGTGTTAGACAATTTTTACTCTGATTTTCATTAAATAAATACTGATGTGCCACAGGGCTACATTTTGTCTCCCACTCTCTTTCTCATACGATTATGATTTTGTCTGAAACGTCCAAACATTTCTGTGTTACTAGGAATAGAGGGGACCTACAATTTTCTGCTGATTCCGAACAGCAAATGAGCAGCACTTTTCATGGCAAGATTTGTCAATTCCTCACAAGACCTTCTGCATGACAGTTCAACGCACAAACTATTATGCCAAGGGGTACTTCCTCCTCTATAGTTGGCCATTTTTAAATTTAAAGAAACACCTTGTGCGATAGTATTACTTAATGAATTTGCTAATCGAATTTGCAGAAAATAATTGACACATTCATGTGTTGAGGTTCGCTCGACTTGTCATTCAGATTGCCCTAATTTTATTTATCTGACAGGAATTTGCTTTAAAAAAGCAATCTAAATATTTTGAAAATAACAAAACTTCTGTTCGCACTCCCATCCATCACTATTTAATGGCACTATATTGACGCACGAACATGCATATTGTTGTTTTCTATATTTTCTGTAGTAGTTCATGCATAGATAAAACTATACACTAGGTTACGTGCATACTTCAATTAGATACTGTTACTGTTGAGGACAAATGCATTGCATATCTGCGGGAGCATTCAAAATAAATGGTCTACCATCATGTTTATAGAGAGAAAGAGAGAGAGAGAAAAGATATAAATACTCGTAGTTTTTAGTTAAAATTTTAGTTGTTCATTTTTTAATCAGGATCTATGTGGGAGCTTTGTGTGCGTTGAGATTCAATGGTCGAAAAATTTACGATATGTGCATTTACATGAAAACAAAGGACCATCACCAACCTACCACCCTATCGCTTGCGTCCGATATTTGCATTAAATTATGGTTTCACAGTTGGCTGGACCGTTTGGAGAGAGTGCGTGGTGTTTTGGTGAGGGTTGGTGTTAAGGGTTAGTTCACTGGACCTGGAAAATGTGCTGAATAGTTTGGAAAAGTGTATTCAGTATTCCGTGCGAATTGTTGTGTTGTTTTGTTTTGTAATTTTACCATTTTTTTTTTTTGGCAACTCTACATTTCTGTGGAGTTGGTGTTGCTAAAAAGTTAAAGGGCTTATGGGAACAACGAATAACAAGTTGGGGAAGGCCAAAAGATAGATAGCTATATGTTTAGGTATGTATAGATTTTTCCCTTAGGATTTTTATTGCAGTTATGTGTTGTTGAAATATTCAGCGAATTATTAAGTTCTTATGGAGTGTGTGTAGGAAAGCATCATTAATTTAGTTTGGAGTGTGTGTGGTGTATTTTGATGTTTCTCATCATATTTGAAGAGGAAGCTGGGTTGTGCCGCGCATTTGCGGTATGGTTGTTCTTTTATTCGGAAAATTCATTCAAAACGTATGCAGGTTAAATAAAAAATATTCACAGATATTATTGTAAAAACACAAACAAAAATATCTGAAAGTAAATAAAGTTGTAGGTAGGTACTTATCTATTTTATTTTCGCAAGCCACATGGAAGCTTTGTCTATATGTTTTTTTTTTCTTACCGGCAAGAGTGTGCCATAAACAAAGAGAGGAATTTATTTTTTTTAGAGTTTTTTTAGCATCAAATAATAAAAACAGGGGGAAGGGTGGCATTTCGTTTAGATTTTCCTAGAGGCTATGGGAATAGGTTTGTTTGTTTTTCGTTTTTGTTTTATTGCAAAACCAATGTTAAGGCACTTATTTTATTTCAACACATAAATGTAGGTTTACAAGGTTAAAAGTATAATAAATTGAAAAAGGGTATTTCTCCTTTTATACATCAGTAGAATCTCGAAGAGATGAACAAAATATTTTGACTATTTCAGTGTTTGCAAATGATAAACTAATTGCTCTTTAGGATAGGTTCTTGAAAAGATGAATGAATCACAAGTATTACACATTTCTTACTTCTATTGTAAAGGGCTTTTTAATAAGGGCGAGTTGATGTTGAAATAGAATAAAACAAACTGTCTGTGAGGTATTAACAAAATTACTCTTTTATTTGAAAGGCCCATATATGCCATTATGTAGGGAATATGACATTGTTTAAATGTTCGCCCTGGGTTCTTACGGTGGCCCGGATCCGAGTGATCCCATTTTCAATAACTTCCGCTTATATACGGGTGAATTCAAACGATGACATGTGTTATGTTTACGTCTTAAGGGCATCGGTCAATTGTGGTATATTCGTATAGACCAGGGACATATAACCGCACAAAAAAAAAGTTTATGCGATGTTAAATGACATGATCTTGGTGGTTGCTTCTGCGAGAGTTAACATTACTCTCACGCAGAATGTGAATCCTGCAGAAAACACATGTCGTCTAGGTACATATGGTTCAATTTGGGCCATTCAAAATATGCTATCATCGTTTAATAGCGCTCGGCATTGACGGTGACCACCTCACCAGTGTCGTATTGGAAAAAGTAACCTTGTGAACCTTGGGAACCTTGTGAAGTCGTCCTATATACGATAATTTTGCTTGTGAACATAGCCAAAAACATTCCCATAGCTGAAGTCTGCAGAAATTCGATAATTTTGCTTGTTGACATACTCATTCATCCAGAGAAATGGGCTGTATGTAAAATGCACGAAGGGCGTGAAATGTTGCTCGAACAGAAGACCCAGTTTCGTAAAACTATTTAATGATTTGCACATGTTATTGAACGCTTTAACTCTCCATATTGATTTGACAGACTAAACAAATGACAAATACAGTTTGCAGTTGCAATTGTTTCGAAAAGGGCCTATAATATTTACTCGCGAATCATTTAATTTGTCGAAATACTGTAAGATATCGATGTACACAAAATCGCTAATCCGGGTAGGATCCCTAGTTCTGCACTCTGGATATACCATTGTTGTGATTTTCCATCTGTCCTAGTCTTCTAGTTGCTTAAAAAGATTTGCTCCTTAAAACTGCAATAGACTGAAGAGTTGTGATATATTTCTAAAATTAGCAACTGTCTTATCTCTGAAAACGATGATACCAAGGGTTTTAGCCGTGGAGGCGCTATTTTAAGTTGAATTTGATT
The DNA here is from genome assembly GCA_963931855.1 of Philhelius festivus. Lineage (NCBI taxonomy): Eukaryota > Metazoa > Arthropoda > Insecta > Diptera > Syrphidae > Philhelius > Philhelius festivus. Next base: position 28,756,220 of record OZ007556.1, on the reverse strand, counting down.
GATAAACAATATTTATTGTCTATATATCATTTGCATGTCCGAAAAGTTGAAATTTTTCTATTAAATTCACTCCATCTGTGCGATAAGATAAACTATCGATTTAAAGTATGAAACACTTGAATATATGTATTGAAATTTGTTGGTTTTCTTTCACACTTTAAACAAACAAAATATAAGTGTACTACTTGGTTAATTTAATCAAAAGATCTTTTTACAATACAATATTTTCCAAGTCCTTTCGTTTTCTGATAAAAGTTTGAAAATCTATCGAGGAAACTTAACCTCGGTACAGATGCATAGATACTCGTACATGGTTACCATCAGAAGACTACAATACAACCAAACAATGTCTTGCCCAGCCCCCGAAATTATCCACATGGGTGAATGTATTTTATGACATTAGAATGCACCCACTGCCAAATATGTGTTTATAGGAACAGGAATAACGGCCAAACCATGAGCATGACCATGACTATGCATTTTGTTTTGTTTTGTTTTCTAACTACAACGAAGTAGTCCTTCCTACCTATATGTTTTACCAAAATAGAGCTTTAAAATAACTTCATTTATTTTTCAAGAATAAAACAAAAGCAACACATTTTTAAACAAAATTCAAAGAATCTATCTACTGTTCAGAAAATAAAACAAAAACATCTGGGAAAATGAAATTTCCAAGAGAAACCTTCTTTCTTTAAAAAGGAGGAAAAGGAATTTCTTCCTCTTCTATGGTGTGGGCTGTAGAACATTTAATTTATGGACATTGTGTCTACTACAAAAAAAAAAAAGTTTTAAAGCTTCAATTTAAATAACGAAAATGTGTAAGCAGGTTTTTTGTGTGTATATTTTCATAGGCACCCGGATACACCGGCTGCATAGAGGCCCCTTTTAAGCAAAAGTGGTAATTCAATTTCGGGTGGGTCCTTAATGGAAAACTCTTAAATTTTCTAAATTAACAAACATTCGCTTACAAATGGGTCATTTACTCTTTTTCTCACTGTATTACTTTAATTTTTGAGACGCCTTTGAGACTTGTTGAAACGCATATTGTTGAGTCTGTCTAAATCTGTCGAATTGGCTCTCATTTATTAAGTCTGCCTTGTCAAATCAACATGGAGAATTATAATGGGTGATTTTTTTACTATTTTCTTTTTGGCAACACTGGATTTGACAGCTCACGTACGTTTCGTGTTTTGTGTCACTGTCATACATCTTCAGTTTGGTCTATTATTTAACCATGAATTGTCTTACAAACGAACAACTCTTGCAAATTATTGAATTTTATTATCAAAATGCGTGCCCTGTTAAGAAAGTTCATCGTGCGCTTCTTCCATTTTATGGTCAGTTAATGAACCTACTGAGGCGGCTATTCGGGCTATTGTGACTAAATTTCGCACCAAATTTACATTGTTGAACATTAAACCACCAACACGCTTACGTAGAGTGCGAACTGAGGAAAATATCGCAACTGTATCGGCCAGTGTTAGTGATGACCGTTAATTATCGATTCGGCGCGCGCCGTTCGCAGCAATTGGTCCTCTGTTACTCCACTACGTGGACAATTTTGCGGAAGGATTTAGGTGTGAAGCCTTTCAAAATACAGCTGGTGCAAGAATTGAAGCCGAACGACCTTCCTATAACGCCGAATTTTTGATGAATTAACTCTTGAAACTTCTGGTTGAATGGGTGCGTGAACTAGCAAAACTGCCGTATTTGGAGTGAAGAGCAGCCAGAAGCATTACAAGAGCTACCAATGCATCGAGAAAAAGTCACTGTTTGGTGCGGATTATGGGTTGGCGGAATTATTGGGCCGTATTTCTTCAAAGATGGTGCGATTCGCAACGTTACTGTAAATTGTGAGCGCTACCGTGTGATGATAACAAACTTTTTTTTGCGCAAAATGGAAGAGCTTGACTTGGTTTCAACAAGACGGTGCCACATACCACACATCACGTGTAACAATGAACCTATTGAGAGACGAGTTCGGTGAACAGTGTATTTCACGTTTGGGGCCGGCATATTTGCCGCCTAGATCGTGCGATTCAACGCCTCTAGACTATTTTTTTGTGGGGCTATGTTAAGGCTTATGTCTATAGCGACAAGCCCGCTTCGATTGACGCACTGGAAGCGAAGCCAACATTGAAGCATTTATTCGTGAGATACTGGTCCAAAATGTTAGAAAGAGTATGCCAAAATTGGACTGAGCGGATGGACCATTTGAGGCGCAGCCGCGGCCAACGTTTGCATGAAATAATTTTCAAACATTAAATTATGTCGACCGTTTTATCGATTCAAATAATTTTTTTTTTTTTTTTAATTTCTGATAGCTCTTAAAAAAAGGCAAGGCCTAGACCAGGATCTTAGCTACCTGTAGCGGACACTGGCCAAAAGGCGAGCACTCCACATTCACTGTCATAGCTGTGGGGACCATTGGCAAAGGAAACAGTCTTCCATTTCCTCTGAAAATGCCCTGCACTATCATTCGAAAGGGCAGTTTTTGACGACATTGACGAACTATCCGAAATGAAGATCAGAGACTTGATATCTTTCGGTTCCTTCTGTGCCGTGCCCTCCGTTTGATTCCTTAGATCCCGAGCTAGTGGACTGTGGGCTTTGACGGAAATTTACGGTGCAGGGGCCGGTTGATCACTCAATCGGATTGGGTACTGTTCCAGCACAAGTCAATAAGCTGCCTAGCTTGGCAATCTGTAGATAGTGTGGGATGCGTTTGGTGGTCTGTTTGAATGAGTGATCCAGTGCTTCCAGGGCCACAGGGAAGTAGTGAGCGCAAGTTTCGTTCATATTTACTTGACGTAATTTGGCTCAAATATCTCTACAGTCTTGATTGACAAATCCTTACAAGCTACTTAGTTTTGATTCAATTATAAAATTGTCTCAACTGTATTTTGACGTTTTAAATAAAAGAAAGTGAAATTATAACGTGGGTATTTTGAGCCCGTTTGGGAGGCATTTTCCATCTGTCTGCGCCAGCAGAAGAACCTTAAAAGTTTTGAAACCTTATTTACTTCGATAATTATTTAAACATCTGCTATACATGTCATACCGTTGTACAATTTAAAGAAGAGTTACACCCTCGAGACTAAAAAACAAACACTTTTACACTTCAACACTTTTGTCTTCAAATTATTGACCATCATACCCGTGCATACTTGATAGGCAGACATCATATCCACATTCATTTTTTTTTTTTGAGTCACACTTAAGAAGTTTACCCTTTCAAACAAAACTATACGTCTACCATAACATTATACCATCCTGATCCCATAACAGAACATGACTGATATTTGATACCAACACGCATTATTTACCTATTTCATACATTGTAAGGGTTGGTCGTAAAAATTCCCCGTTGTCTTTCTTTTCAACCGGAACTAAGTAAAGAATTTCTTCTTTTTTTTTTATATAACCAGGATTAGTTCCATATGAGTGAGGCATGAAAAAGAAAAAACAACCTCTTGTTTTTGCATTTCTATTTTCTGTGGCTTTTTTGATTTTAAACAAAATTGTTTTCCAAATTTCCCGGGGATTTTCGTAACAAAAATGTTTAGAACAAAAGAAACCGCAAACATTGTCTGGAAGAATTCATGAAACTAACTTTAAGCTATTTGTACAGACTAAAGTTCGACAGATGAACCTATAGAATCATTTTATTCGAGAAACTCTAAGCTTGGGACCTAAGATGCCTACATTGTTTGTTGTCTATGAAATCAATGCCTTTTAAGAAAAAATTTACTTGTACACTGTTTCTCCAGATATGATAACGGATATGCTTATAAGATGTGTAGGTAAAATGGGTAGATATAGTGAAGGCCTCATTAAAGACAGTTCAATTAGGCTGACATTAAAGACAGTTCAATTAGGCTGACAAATCCCTTAAAAGGACAACTTAGGGATAAATCTTACATTGCCTTAGGCGGACAATCCTTTTCCCGGACGGGTATACCAATATTTGTTCAAAATTATTGAATTTAATTTTTTCTTAGACGGACCGAAAAAAATTCAAATTCCCTGTTGTTTAATTAAGAATTTTTTTTTAAATTTAAAAGGCCCAGGTATGGAATATGACATCTTTGAAAGCAAGAAATAGGATTCTCTACAGCATTAATAAAAAGAGAGAACATAAGTGGACACAAGATACTACCTTGTGGCACACCGGTGTCAGATCTAAATTGGGTGGATTAATTTTTCTCATTGTTGCTCATATGTTTTGATAAGTTTTGTTGACAGCCCAGCAGCCACGAGCTTTAATAGAAGTGATCTTCTGTTAATAGTATCAAATAATGCAAACAAGTTTTTCTTATAAAGCGTCCGATTGTTTGTAAGAGCAAAGATTTGATCCAACTGGATTTAAGTTTTTGGGAAAACTGAAAAATACGAAAACTACTTTGACACATTAAACCCGTTACATTTGTTACAAAAAAATACTGGGTTTTTGTTTGTTATTAAAAGTCGAGAGCATAATTTAATAATTTTTAAAGTTATTAAATTATTACAACATTAATGTTCATTTTAAAATTAAAGTATATATATTAATTTAAACTTTTGTTAAATATTTAAAAAACCTCAAACTAACATATTTTATTTTGTTTCTTTTCAGGTAAGTCTTTTTATGACCTATAAAACAAAGTAAGTAAGGAAAATTAAAATCATTTTATGTGATTTAAATTCTTAGCTCTAACTACCATTTTATCTTTAGCAACAAAATAAAATTTCTACAGGAAACACATTGATTTTTGTCGATATTATTAATTCCGTGCCATTAGGACCATTTTAACCCCAATAGTTCATATTTAGGTTTAATTTAACCCCTGAAGATTTTTTATTACATAGGGTCTATGACACTGACGTAACAAATGTTTAATATTGCAAGTTAAATATTGTATGCCTTCACACTTTATCCCTACAAACAAAAAGACATTAAAAAATAAAGGTATGTCCTGTTTGTTGAATATGCCAAAAATTTCTTACATTTTAAGAAACAAGAATCTGCGAAGTCCATTCCGTTAGAAAATTATTATTTGTGACTTTCCGATGAAGAACCTTACATGTCCTTAAGTCCTACTCAACTCGATGTCATTTTGTTCTCTTCTAATGTTGAAAACTGTATGATATCACCTAAAAATTTGATCTGTCCTCTGTCTTAGTTAGACTCCTACCACCCACCTCTTTTCCTCATTCTTTCTTACGACTCCTCCAACAAATCTAATCTATCTCTAAACCTCTGACTTTGAATTTTCGTAAAGCTAACTTCCTTAAATCAACAGGGTTGCTAAGATCTGTCGATTTCAATAGAATCGTTCTTACCATCATTTGCAGATATTCAACAGAAGAAATCTACTTCTGGTGTCCCATAGGGAAGCCACCTTGGTCCATTGATTTTCAATTTAATTATCAATGACGTCGACTTTATCATAAAATATCTTTTGTATCAGTCTTCCCCAATGTAAAAAAAATCTATAGGTATATAATCCCCTGCCAACTGGAACTGGAGTAGAAAACTCCAAAGCAAATTCAACTCCTTTAAGGACGTATCTTATCGGCAATGTACATAACGATAACAGTTCCGTCGGTTGATTCACTCTGAGATATCGGAGTTAATAAGTGATAAAAAAATTATTTCAAGAGAGCTAACCGTGCACTTAGAGTTGTGAAACGACCCCTATGTTAATAAATGTCCTTGTGTCACATTTGGTAAGCCTCTCCTCGAAAATCGAAGCCAAGTTTGGTCACTTCACTACACTCCTAGCGAATCAAAGCTATTCAACGTATATTTCTTCGTTTTATTCTCAGCGGATTTCTTTGGTCTGATGTCCATAACCTGCCTCCGATTACCCTGTCCGAACTATACCTCCCTCACAAATTAACTTTTATCGCACTTCTATGGTAATAACGAATCAATGAAGCGTTTGCATGTACTTTTAATAACGTGCGCATCCTTATATACTTCCATAAGTATATTAGCTTCAAAACCTGCCTTTTCAATGATTCGTACCCTTCCTAGACGTACCCTTGAATGAATGAATTATATAGACGTATGAACGTACCCTTCCCAGACGTACCATTCTTAAACGTACCTTTTTTAGATTTATTCAAAAAAGCTGAGAGTAGTCCGACTTTTATATTGTTTTGCAAAAAGTAAAAAAAGACAAGGGTATCTGAAGGAACTTAAATTTGAATCGATTTAATGCTTTAACCTCTTTTCAAGTGAACCACTTTCACTAAAATAGTTGACAGTTAATATATCATTGAGAACAAAAATAAATCCAATAACAATTGCCCACAAGCTAGCACCTACCATAAGTTTCCTTCAAATGTAAGAGCACATTTTGAGGATTTTTGATTACACCAAGATTGTTTTTTTTTCGTATTGAAAAGAAGGGACTGTGCAAGCTTTTTCAATATTAACTTTTTTTTTGCCGCACTATTCCTTCCACACATATTCATTTTAACATATGTACTTACAAATATACTAAAAGGGATAAATTCTACATATAGACCCAAAGGACTACTTGTTTTTTTTTTTTGTGTGGGAATTTCGCTTTTGTGCGTCGTACTCGTATTTGCCTTCAAAATGGCGTACCACATGCAGAAAACTTGAAATGAAAATTTGGTCTTCTTTACTAGATTAGGGCAATTGTATAATGTCGACTTGAATAGGATGAAAAGCAAAGAGGGGTATTTGGAATGAACGAGAGAGGAGGTTTGTGCTTTGGGGGCTAAAGGATAAGAGTACATTGCTAGAGGATGGCACTTTGATAAGAATTTCAACTTTTCCCATCCATCTATTGTCTTTCTATCTATATTATACTTGCCTCTATCATCGTTCTTATACATAGTTTCACTTTTCTATTCATAACAGTTTTATAAAATAGGGTTAGTAATAATGGTTGCCACCTCTAGAAGTCTGGTATTAAGGTATTTAAAAGCTTTGTATGTCTTTCCAAAACAATTTTATCGGTAAATCATCACCTTTTATTTCAGCCTACTGATAGATTAGAGTTGTGGTCTTCGAACGGATTAAAAATGGTTGGTCGTTATTCGCCTGCAATAATATAGTAAAGGGTGTTTTTTTTTAGAGACGAATAACTTTAATTTGAAATAAAAATTGCGCGTACTTGACTCAATCTGGAGTTTGGATTTTCAAGCACTCTTCACAGTAAATCAAGCAGTATTTTTAGTGGATGGGCTCAAGTTTAATGGTTGAGCACGATGACAAATTGACCCGTTTCGATTATCATCGACATCAACACTAAGCTGCATATCAGATATGGCTTATTCTGTACGCTTTACGGTTTAGAGTATTGTTAAAACGATCCATAGTTTCTCGAATAAAGCGCTCTGAAAGATGATTATGAGCACCATAAAACGGATGAATAGCCCCATGTGTTTCTCGAATTGAACCATGTTATTCAAAATAAATTTGAATAATTTGAAAACATTGCTCCGGTGTGAGTCTATTCATCTATTGCGAATTTAAACTAACCTGAAATCAACCGAGGACTTTAAATCCGCTGTCACTGAATAGAGGTGTTGCCAATTTAAAGTTCGAGTGGTCCAATTTTCAATGACTCTTCCGCATAAAATCAGCTGAATATGAGCAATGTTGTGTTCACCTTAAGGACATCGGTCATTTGTGTTGTATTCGCATAGACCTGTGACTTCAGGAAAGCCCACAAGAAAAAGTCTAGCGAGGTCAAATCGCTGATCTCGGTGGCCAATTCTCGTCACCTCTGCGAGACTTAGTTCGTTCATGCAGAATGTAAATCGTGGCAGGTAGAGCCGTTCTGCATATGTATGTCCATATGGTTCGAGTTGGGACATAAGAAATTGGTTCTCATTGTCTCTCGCTCGCCATTGACAGTGACCGCCTCACCAACGTTGTTTTCGAAAAAGTACGGACCAATTATGCCGCCGGTGCAAAATCTACACCAAAAGGTAATTTTTTGAGATAATTGTCATCTGGTGAACCTCATGTGGGTCCTATATACGGCTTGTTAACACAACCATTCACCCAAAAAATGCTCCTCGTCGCTAAATATGATTTTTTGAGCCAAAATGTGGGTCCTCTTCCAAACGCTTTGAAGCTCAGTTAGCAAACAAACGGCGTAGTTTGTGGTCACTTACTATGAATTCTTGGGCTAGTTGAATCTTGCACAGGTGAAGGGTTCAGTCCCGATGCAAAATTCGCCAAGTTAAAGTCTGTTAAAGTCCGAGTTCTTGTGCCCGGCAAGGAATCGATTGCCTCGGGTTCTGCTGTACATTTTCACGGACCGCGCCGATGTTCGATATTGGGTTTCTCACGAATTTTGACCAGTTATCTGAAATTTGGTCACCAAACTGTGTAGTCTTCTATAAAGGGCCTCCATTTCTACCGTCTCATTTTGATAATACAGTTTTATCATTTGATTTGATATCAAGAACTGAATAATAAACAATATATTTGACAGATGTCACCAAAACCGCCATAGGTGGTCAAAATCTACCCGCGCCAAGGGAAAAGCCCTTTAGTTGATCGGATTTCAAGTAAGAAACAATTAAATACATATTCCTATACACCTCACCACCATTAGAATAGCTCATTCTTCTTTCCAAATTGATGAAAAGTTCATAATCTTTCTGCGAATCACCAAACTTCGATTCGATACTTGGCACTGACAAATTTTCTTTAACAATCTGTCTGAATTGCTTTTTACGACACAGGCATTTAAACCTCAAATTCATAAGTGTTGCCAACGATGTGTGAATATGATGCTTTATAGTATCAATTCTGCCACATAATCCAAGCAAAGCTTTCTGGACACCACCGTTGACGAACTTTCATATTATTTTGGAAACATTTACATAAATGTACATTTCGCCCATGGATTCATTGGTCAGAATTTCAAATACATTCCAGTACATTGAAAAGGGTGAATCAATTTGATCTTCGACAATACTTCCATTCGAACTTTCATGCGATACCTATTTCGTATCGGAATAGAAGTATTTAGTATGTACTCGGAATTACTTGGATCCATCACCAAAGACATTGTCGGAGAACGTAGGAAAAAGAACCATCTTCTATTAGATGTGGTCGCCAACCTATTGGTGACTAAAGACGATCAGCTGCGAAGGTGGAAGGATCACTTTTGTGAACTGCTCAACGATGCCCAGAATGCAAATCTGGATCCTCAACTTACAAATGCACGCAGATATTCCAGAGGTATTGACACCAGTCCCCTAACAATCCGCGATTCAACTTCTTAAGGCTAATAAAGCAGCTGGACTTGATGGCATACCTGCAGAGTTCTTGAAAGCAGATGCTGATGCAAATTCTTATATTTTGCAACCATTAGTAGAGGCTGTTTGGGAAAATGAAACCTATCCCAGTGATTAGAAGGATGGCGTTATAGTTAATTTACCAAAGAAAGGTGACCTTAAAAACTGTAATAATTGGCGTGGTCAACGTCTACGATACTACGCTTAAGAAGCATCACGCGGGCTTTCGCAGTGGTCGATCCTGCGTCGATCACATTAACACCTTCCGAATTATACTTGAGCAATTATCGGAGTATCAAACATCACCAGTCACCACTCTGCCTCATGTTTGTTGACTTCGAAAAGGCTTTTGACCAGGTAAATCGGGAATGTATATGGAGATCTCTGATTTCTAAGGGTATCCCCACAAAGATAGTTAGTGTCATCAAAGAGTCCTACAAGCTGTTTCGTTCTGCACAATTGACATACTTCCAATCTTTTCAAGGTCTGTCAAGGAGTGAGGCAAGGATTATATGTTCTTTCACCTACCCTATTTTTACTGACAATTGATGATGTGATGACTGCTACAGTAGTCGGTTCAAACGAGAGATTTAACGAGAGGTATTATATATACAATAGAGACCATTTGACAAGCTCAGCCATTTAGGCTATGCTGACGATATCTGTCTCCTGGTGAATAGCCCCGGGACGTGGTTTGAATCAAATGTGTCAATCACTGCAAATAAACGGAGGGGTGGCTGGCTTAAGGATTAACGTCTACAAAACCAAAGTAATGCACACCGGCCAAAACATTCAACAGCAAATTATTCCAAGGCAGAAGATCATTGAAGAGGTCGAGCAGTTTAACTAACGGGTGATTTTTTAAGAGCTTGAGAACTTTTTTTAAAAAAAAAACGCATAAAATTTGCAAAATCTCATCGATTCTTTATTTGAAACGTTAGATTGGTCCATGACATTTACTTTTTGAAGATAATTTCATTTAAATGTTGACCGCGGCTGCGTCTTAGGTGGTCCATTCGGAAAGTCCAATTTTGGGTAACTTTTTCGAGCATTTCGGCCGGAATAGCCCGAATTTCTTCGGAAATGTTGTCTTCCAAAGCTGGAATAGTTGCTGGCTTATTTGTGTAGACTTTAGACTTGACGTAGCCCCACAAAAAATAGTCTAAAGGCGTCAAATCGCATGATCTTGGTGGCCAACTTACCGGTCCATTCCTTGAGATGAATTGTTCTCCGAAGTTTTCCCTCAAAATGGCCATAGAATCGCGAGCTGTGTGGCATGTAGCGCCATCTTGTTGAAACCACATGTCAACCAAGTTCAGTTCTTCCATTTTTGGCAACAAAAAGTTTGTTAGCATTGAACGATAGCGATCGCCATTCACCGTAACGTTGCGTCCAACAGCATCTTTGAAAAAATACGGTCCAATGATTCCACCAGCGTACAAACCACACCAAACAGTGCATTTTTGGGGATGCATGGGCAGTTCTTGAACGGCTTCTGGTTGCTCTTCACTCCAAATGCGGCAATTTTGCTTATTTACGTAGCCATTCAACCAGAAATGAGCCTCATCGCTGAACAAAATTTGTCGATAAAAAAGCGGATTTTCTGCCAACTTTTCTAGGGCCCATTCACTGAAAATTCGACATTGTGGCAGATCGTTCGGCTTCAGTTCTTGCACGAGCTGTATTTTATACGGTTTTACACCAAGATCTTTGCGTAAAATCTTCCATGTGGTCGAATAACACAAATCCAATTGCTGCGAACGGCGACGAATCGACATTTCACGGTCTTCAGCAACACTCTCAGAAACAGACGCAATATTCTATTCTGTACGCACTGTACGCATTCGTGTGGTTGGTTTAATGTCCAATAAAGTAAACTGAGTGCGAAACTTGGTCACAATCGCATTAATTGTTTGCTCACTTGGTCGATTATGTAGACCATAAATCGGACGTAAAGCGCGAAACACATTTCGAACCGAACACTGATTTTGGTAATAAAATTCAATGATTTGCAAGCGTTGCTCGTTAGTAAGTCTATTCATGATGAAATGTCAAAGCATACTGAGCATCTTTCTCTTTGACACCATGTCTGAAATCCCGCGTGATCTGTCAAATACTAATGCATGAAAATCCTAACCTCAAAAAAATCACCCGTTATCTGGGTAGTTGTGTAGCAATTGATGGTGGAACAGAACTGGATGTTAACATCAGAATAAGTTAGGCCCAACTTGCATTTGGAATCCTCTCTCATGTGTGGAACATTAGTAAAATTTCTCTCTGCACCAAGTTGAATCTCTTCGAATCCGACGTAAAATCTGTGTTGTTATACGCCTTTGAAACATGGCTAACATCTGGAGCAGGTTACAGGCTTTCGTTAACTGATGCCTGCGGTACATTTTGAATATCTAGTGGCCACAAACCATATCAAACGTCGAGTTATGGAATAGAACCGGACAGAAATAAAATGCACAACTGAGTGCAAATATTGCACCGTTTTTGAAATATCGAATTTTCCAAAAAAAAAATTATTTTTTTTTTTCAAAAATTCAAAAAATCTTCTTTTTTTTAAGTTTTGAAATGCAATGGATTTTAGACCTTTTAGAAGCATCTCTACAAAAATTTCATTAAAATCTGTCATGTCGATAATGAGTAATTCAAAATTACAAAAAAATAGTTCTATGGTAGGTACACAAGCTGTAATATCTTAATTTCAAATTTTTTTTTATTAAATTAAAGATCGTTAAAATTAATTGAAACGAAAAAATTTTTATCAAAATTCTAGGCTCCGTTTTCGAAATAAATACGATTTTTGAAAGTCATTTTTTGACATTTGTATGGTGGGTACCTTTGTTTCAAGGTAAAATAAAACTTTTTTTTTTCATACATCTTGTAGACTATGTTGTATAAACTTTTATTTATCAAGTTTGAAAAAAATATAATATAAGGTTTTCGAATAATTGAGTTTTGAAATAAAAAAATTTGAAATTTTTTTTAAAAATCCAAAAAAATTTGTTTTGAAAATTTGAATACATAATTCTATTTAAATTTTTGGGGAGCTTTAGCAAAAAAAAAAATGATCAAAATTCGTTGTACCGTTTTTGAGAAAATCAAAAACTAAAAAAAAAAAAGTTCCTTGGGGGGTACCCTCAATAACCATTTTTCGGAAAATTTTTTTCATTCAGTACCTAGCTTTAACTAAATAAAATTTTTTTTTATCTTTTTTTTTTCAAATCTGTCAAGCAGTTTAAAAAAAAAATATGTATTTACAAAATTTCGAAAAAAATTCGTATGGCAGGTGCCGTTATTTTTGGTCTTAAAAAATCAAATCAAAAAACATCCGGGGGAAAAAAATTTAAAACCATATCTACCAAGTTTGAAGAAAATCGGCCGAGCCGTTTAGCTGCAATCGAACGGATAGACAGACAGACAGACAGAATTGCGAGACCCACTTTTTGGTCTTCGCTATCATGGTAATGTCAACTTTGATCAAAATCTCGAGTTCGATTTTTTTTGAGAATGCATAACTTGCCTTATAGTACCTATAATTCGCAAGTAAAAAGTTGATGTAGACATAACGGAACGAAAATGGCGGTGGATTGGCCATACATTGAGGAAACCTGACAGTAACATCTCGAAGCAATCTTTTGAATGGAAACCTCAGGGTGCAAGACGTATTGGAAGACCAAACACAACATGGAGGTCAGCTGTAATGGTAAAAGCAAGAACTAATGATATTCGCTCGTGGTTACAGCTAAAACCGCTTTCGTCAAATTGTGACAGGTGGAGAGATTTTGTTGCTGACCTATGCTCCAGATGGAGTTGAAGTGCTACTCAAGTAGCCGGAAACCATATACATATTCTTTTCTAGCTATAGGTCGAGGGACAGACATAAGACATTGCGAGAAGCACTAATTTCGTGCTCACTGTCATCGTAATGTCAAGTTTGATCAAAGTCCTGAGTTAAAAATTTTTTTTTTTCGAAATGGAAAAATTGCCATCGCAAGTTTTTTTTTTTTTTTGTATAATTCAAACGCGTTAAAGGATTTACTGAGACCCTTATAATTTTAACCATTAATATAGCACAAGCGATGGGGGAAATTTGGAAGTTATAATGGCGCACCCTGTATAAAAAAATAACCGAAAATCATAACTTTGATGACAGATATTATATGACAATTTCGAATGTACTTCAAAATTCCGAAAAAAATCTTCTCCAAAATGTTGATCCAATCATTGATTCACATTTGGGGTTTTTGAAGTTTTCTAAGTTTTGCATCTCAGCCACTGAAGAGTTTCCATAAAGCGAGCTCTCCTGCCTACTCGCCCGGACAGTGGTGATATTTTTTTGGTAGACCTTGCGTATCGTTGACGTACGGGTGTTGTTCACCGAACCTGTCGACTCGAATCTATCCATCACATTTCGATTTCCCCGTTTATGGCTACAAAATGGAGGAAGAGCGCGGAACGTTGCTCGAAAAGAAGACCCAATTTCTTGAAAGAATTTGATCATTTGCACATGTTGTTCAATGCCTTAACTCCCCATTTTGATCAAAGATAACGGACTTAACAAATGACAGCCAATTTGACAGGTATAGCAGCAACAATATGGCCGCAATCACCTGTCAAAGTATGGAAATCCCCATTGGAAATCCCATTTACATTATGCAGTTACGCAAAATAATTTCTCGAGTTTCAGAGTGAAAAGTCAATCTTTGAAAAGTCTGAGTCATACATTTAGTTTAAATAAATCCACCGCAGTGGCAACTGTGAAGGAAACACATAGACATTTCAGTTGAAGATCGAGGTGAATGCTAAGAGTTCTAGGAATTCGTTTAACTTTTGTCTGATTCGTTCCACTACCCTGATGGGCTGTTTGTCAAAGCATCACACGCGGAAATGCTTGACTGAATTTTTGAATAAATTGCTTGCAAAAAAGGGTTTTTAGTACAAAGGGTTTTTCGTTTTAAGAACTGAAGCAAACAAAAAAAAAAAAAGTAATCCTTTCATTTATTATTCATTTGGGATCTTAGATGAATGGACTTTGCTGATATATTCCTTCAACTACGATTGAGTACATGGAGTCCTTGAATTTATACAGAATTAAGAGTCTCAAATCATTTTGGGGGTTGCTGCAAAGGTGGAATATTGGACAGAATTGAGTGACAACACAGATTTCAGGTACTCGTAGGTAAGCTACACATACCCACAAACTCCCGCACCTATTTGGAAACATTCGATAAACAGAAAAGAGATTTTGAAGTGCATTCAGGGATATTGTAGTTTTGAAAATTCCAAGAAATTCCATGAGAATGCAAGACACGTCTGAGCGAACGATGAAGACTCTGGCATTCGTTCTTCCGTCCTATTCGAGGAAAAAGGTATTTTTGTCTGCAATACTCTCAAGGTGCATTCATCGAGAAGATACATTTATCTGAGATGTTGCAAATAATACTTTCGGGTGTAAATTGAGGCAAATGTTTATGTGAATGTATTGTGCGAAGTATAAAACTATTTTGGTAGCAAACTGGACGGGATATAGAACTCGGATGGTAATTTCATTAAAAACAGAGTCTTCTTCTTATGGGCCACCATCATGCATATAGTGGTTTCTTAGGGTTTGTCTTTGCTCGGTGAAGTTTTACCGGGATAAAAGTTTTGTATTTGTACATCTGGAATTATTGTTTTGTTGAGGAGACGTCGTCGTCATTTCACACATTCGAAACAGACTTGGAAGAGCATGTCTGGCAGGAATTATTATAGTCTGTCGATAATAAAATTAATAAAGACAAATGTTTTGGAAATGCAAAAGATACTTTGCTAATAAAATTTCCCGCCAGCAGTAGATTAGATTAGATTAAATTTTGAAATTTTCGGGTAGCATGGATAGTCT
This sequence comes from Philhelius festivus, assembly GCA_963931855.1. Taxonomy (NCBI): domain Eukaryota; kingdom Metazoa; phylum Arthropoda; class Insecta; order Diptera; family Syrphidae; genus Philhelius; species Philhelius festivus. The sequence continues at coordinate 28,741,054 of OZ007556.1, read as the reverse complement.
TATATACTCCGAGCACAATGTATGCAATGGTTCCATGAAGAATATAGTTGGTTTACAGCTTTCTAAGGGTCGAAATTTTCTCCCAAATAGTCCACACAAACAGTTGTGTAAGTAGTTTCTCTGTTAATAATTTGATTAGTTCCTGTGGCGGTAATATTGATACGATACCTGCTCGGCATTGATGGGATAATATTTTAAGAAGATATTTTCTCTGAGGTATGTAAAATGAGGTATATGTTTAGGAATCTTATGGATTTTAGTAAAACAACAATAAAAGCTAAATCAAATGGGATATGTTTGTTAGAGTTATAAGAAAACTTAATTAATAGTTTAATAAAATACAAGATATATATTTATTTTTGAATTTCTTTTGGGGATCTCCGTCTCCATTTATTGAAATCATTTAACTCCAAGCAACTGAAATCCACAACACAAAATGTTTCTGTGTTGTTGTTTTTTTCTTCTTTATAATAGGTAAGAGGGGAGGGGGGCAGGTGTATCGTTGTTGCATGCCAGACAATGGAGTAAAAAATAGTTTTCATAAAACAAAAATATACTGATGTAATTATGCATACGTGTTGTACAGATGGCGGTGGCGCTGTAAATGTTTTTGCTGACAAATATCCAATTTTTTGATAATATTTTTACCAATGCATGCATAATCTGAAGCTAAAGGAAAAGCTCACAAATGGAACTTTTGAGCAGCTTAATTTGATCAAAAAATCGTTTTTAGTATAATAAGGATCACTCTAAACTGAATTTTCAAAAACCAAAAATATATAAATTAGAGACCTACTGTTTGTAGAGTACCTGAATTTTGTGACTAACCGCACTCAAAAATTCCTGTGTAAGTGCGTTGCTGGTAGGAATTGTGGGGACCTAAAATTTTCTGAAGAATCCGAACGCTCAAGATGAGAAGCATTTTTCATGACAACATGAAACTCTTGGAAAATTTTCCTTTTTTCACACTTCTTTATTACCATGAATATGATTTGGGAAGGGGAAATTTGGCTAAAAAAGTGTGACTTATGCCTTTGACGTTTGGGTATTAATCTCTTGTACAAAATGAAGAAGAACCAAGAAAACACACTGCTGAGTACATATTGCACTGTTCATATTGTGACCAGGTTCCAGAGTTGTAAAATAATGCAATATTATGGTATTGCATTCCGAAAAGTCCCACTCATTCAACTGATTCTTCGGGAATGCAATAGAATTTATCATCTCATTCTTTCAACTTCAGAAATCCATTCCCATTCTATTTTGAAGTCTTAAATAATGCAATCATGAAAAGCAGTCAAAAGACTTTAAATTAAAAGAATGAATTCTTTTTTAACGGCTTGCAGTCTTTGAAAAGTCTTTTACATTCTTTGCAGTCTTAAAGTCTTTTAAATGCATTCAATGTATTGAAGTCTTTTTACTGTTTTGAAGTCTCATTACTAATTGAAGATTTTTCACTTTTTTTATTGATAATGTTTTTTGATAAGTTTAATATACATATATTTATTTTTATTTTTGTTCCGACTTTAAACTAAAACGGTGTTTTAAATATATTTTTATAACACCATTCAGTTCTATTAAACAATTTTATAACAACAATAAAGTTTTAGGGAACATCTGTAAACTAATAATATCATTTGGCAATAATAATAATAATAATATCTGTTTTGGCAATAATAATAATAATAATATCTGTTTTGGCAAAATTTTGATTTTAAGTGGAGATTTAAGATAATTGCTGAAGTGTGCTACTTTTTACCGACTTGAAAGCAGTTAAAAAGCTATCTGCAGTTAAAAGGATTAAATCAATAAAAAAACTTCAAAGTCGTAAAAAGACTTCAATTGAATGCATTGAAAAGACTTTAAGAATGTAAAGGACTTTTAAAAGACTTCAAAGACTGCAAGTAGTCCAAAAAGAATGCATTCTTTTGATTTGAATTCATTGACTGCTTCAGATGGTTTTTAAATAAAAAACTGCAAAATTGACTGGGACTTTAGTTGGAAAGTCACAGTACTGAGGTTAAATCAAAAGACTTAAAAAAGAAGTCTTTCCACTCAATTGACTGCAATACTGAAAAGACTGCATTCTTTTACAGCTCTGCCAGGTTCGGAGACTCTACACACTTCTATTTGAGCCTTAATCTCAACCATAGCCAAGGGCTCTAATCCAACTTCTTACCGTATGTTTCTGTAACTGCGATTCGACAAGGGCTGAGGACTCTATTTCAACCGTGATTGTGCACTAGTTTCGACCAGATACATCCCAATTGCGGTTTTGCTTTAGTTTCGACAAGAGCCGGGGAATGTCTCAGACCTCCGACCGTATTTGTGCCTTGTTCAGAATAGGAGTAGGTGCTCTATTCCACTATTTTTTTCAGCCTTAGCTTCCACCAGGGCTGGGGACTCTATTTAAAACTTCCGACTAGGAACGCAGACTCTAACTCAACCGTATTTGTGTCTCAGTGTCAATCAAGGCTCGGAACTCTATATCATTTTCCGAACGCGTTTGTGCCTTAGTTTCGATCAGGGCTTGGGAAATTTTAATTATTTTAAGTGAACACATTGTAAGATTATATACATAGAATAAAATTCTAAGATTCAATTAGAGTTGTTCCTAAGCCCGAGCTTTCTTGCTTTCTTCGGTTCGAGCCCGGCACCGCTGAACTACATACCTCAGCTAGAACAAAAAAGGCTTCACCAGATCTAAGGCAAGACAGATCAACACGCTAATTCCTAGTGAGTTTTGTGAAAAACCTCAACTCAAAAAATTTTAGTCCATTTTCTAATGTCGTTATACACTTCAGGATTCATCGGTTTTTGGTCCCATGTTTCAAAATAAAAAAAAAGACAAAAAGCAGTGCGGCGGTGCTCTCAAGCTCTTTTTTCTATCCAAAAGACTCAATTAGATTATTGGAGCTCCCGCCCAAATATAAGAATTGTACTAAATTTTTGGAAGATAGATTACAGCCAAATCAGAAAGGGTCACAAATTTCTTGCATCGTTGAAGGAAACCTAAACACATATCAGAATTTAATGAGCTTATCACGCGGTGCCGTCCTAAATCTACATCCAAAGGTCAAGGATGTGAATCTGGAAACGAATATGAGAAACTTAAAGAACTGTGGCACATCAGCATTTATTTTAAAACCATCCAATACAATTTTTATGGAGATGCTACAAAGGTAATTTCTAATGCAATTAAGAAAAGATTCATCAATACGAAATGCACGCATTTTCTATAAGAGAAATATCAAGTGCAGAAATCTTTTATTCTATAAAAGGATGTAAAGATTTGTGCCACTGTTCGGTGAGATAAAACATAAAATCACCAGTGGATCTATTGCAATAAAAGCTTGAAGCTTTCGTTCTTGAAGATAATCATTGAGCTGATAATTTATCAAAGTTTTCATGACCTTGGAAAGAAGAGGCGTAATTGCAATTGGGCGATAGTATGAGGGTGAAGAAGATTCGCCTTTTTTTAGAGACAGCTTGGAATTAGACAATTAAAATAGGAAAGATGAAAAAGCTAACACAGTGGTTTTGTCAGCGTTGAAGAAAACCTCTTCAGAACAAGTGGGGGGGGGGGATACTTTACGGGCCAGGGGATTTATGTATTTCGAGATCTTTCAGTAATCTTGCAACTGTACGAATACGAACGAAGATTTGTCCCATAAGATCGTCTATGCTCTCGAGTACAGGAGGGGTCATGAAACTTTCTGGCAGCGGCGAGTTAACAATAAATTGTGCTCCAAACAAATTGGCTTTTTCTTCTTGGCTGACAAGTGTATAGGCAATGAAGATGATCTTTGGAACCGAAGGCGAAGTATTATTTCGTATTTTTTGTACAAATTGCCAAACATTCTTACTACCTTAGTATTTTCTAACTTAATTGTTTGTCATGCAAAAATTAAGTTCGTCAAATATGAATTAAATAACAGGTGTTTCTAGCTTGCTTGAACTTATTTCGGTTTTCCTCAACCCCTCAACCAAGAGGAAACTTACTTCTCTGACCTTGATAACCTCTATATAGCTTGAATCAAACCAAGAATTCTCTTTCGGTTTAATAGATTTTTCCCTATTCGTGGTAAAATTGTGATGATATCATTATAACTTCAATTTTTTCCGGAGTCCACGACACTACCGGGGAAGCATTGTGACCAGTTTTTTTTTTTTTTTTTTTTTTTTTTTTTTTTTTTTTTTTTTTTTTTTTTTTTTTTTTTATATAAATTCTCGTTAATTGAAATGTTAAGGACGAGCCGGGCAAATTATAAATCGTGTTGTGCGACTAAAAAACGAATCTCTATATTTGATGGTACGTCCAAAATTAGGTTCAAATGTGCACTGCTGAGCATTCCTAACGAAGCGGGTGAATTGATTGAGAGTAGAAATTGCAACTGGCTACTTCGAGTGAACATTGCTTTTAAATGAACCGATAAATCTAGGAAAGATATGAAACATTCCGACGGTGTTCAAGAGATTGCAATGATCCGATGATAGCTCTGTTTCCTATCAGTTTTAACTCTTCGTTCTGGTTCCTACCCAGTGAATGAAGAGCTTGGGTTAGTCCTTCCCAAAGATATGAGTAATACTCTAGTTTTGATAGTACAAACGTCCTATAAAATGTAGCCAGATTGAAGGGCTCTTGCAACTGTACGAGGACAATAGTTTTGCACTTTATCTTAATCAGGGACAATCATATATCAACATATCGAATGATCTCAAACTTATTAAAAACCATAATTTTACTATTTTTATAGCCTGTTTTGTAAAGAAAAACATGATATTTATTTTAAATCGCTTTTCAGCAAAAAAGCAACCGATACCAGGCATACGTCTTCGTTGTTGTGCTAATTTCATGTCTTTAAGTTAAGTATTATTTTTTCATACAAATCCCTTCTTAATCCCTTTCTAACAAGTGTTTTGCAAGAAAATGTATCAAATTCCAAATAAGCTCGTTTAAAAATCACCACCTTTCCTGTTCAAGTTTTTTTTTTTTAAATAGTTCTTCCCTTACACTTTTGAGACAATGGGAGTGTCCAACCGGCTTGCGAGTGTATGCACTTCTACATTTTGTTTTATGTCCTTTTGGGCTTGGCAATGATGAGTCAGTAAGTTCACTAGACATATAAAACTGTCCAATTAGTCTTTTGTTTAAATATATACATATAACTTCCGTGGTGTACCCCTTCAAAGTAGTTGCATTATTTGAAACATTTGTTCTGCTCCCTTCGATTTGCTTGAATTCCACTCTGTTGGCGTAGGTGAACTCACTTTATTTAACCCTCTCACTCCAATAATGCGTTGCGTGATCCCTTCCTTAAAAGAGAAAAAATATTGCACACGATTGTTTGAGGTCCTTAAGGACATAACAATAGATGGACTCAAACCAAATTGGCATGTTTGAGTTCCCGCTACATACATACATACGAATACACAGTTCAGGAATTGCCAGGAACTACTCGTAACGAGGAAGGATAACAAAACTCATTCATTTTATTCCTGGAACATCAAATTCGAACCATAAAATGGTAAACCATCAAGGATCCAGACTTTTAAATGTTTTTTATTTGTTCTTATTTTTGTTGGTTTTGTTTTTCTCCCTCCGAAAACTTACTTCTGCTGCGGATTTCAGAAGAATGTCCGACTTCATAGTTGCACTAAAAGAATAAACCATCGTTAAACCACACGTCAATAAAAAAACGTAATAATAAACGAAAAGAAACGCATTCATATTCGAATGCATGGAAAAGTAATAAAAAAATATCCTTGGACCGGAGGAGGTTATGTTTCCTTTTTTGTTGTTGTTTTTATGCATTTGAACACGATTTGGAAATTTCTTTGTTTAAATGAAAACTCGTAAAAGAAACAAATTTAATCAAAAATTTTGCAGGGTTGTTGTGCATTGTTCAACGTAGGTAGGTACATATCAATTTATTTATTTTTTTATTCTATCGTGTTTTCAAAGTCAATTTATCATGTTTTTTGAGGTTTTTTTTTTTTGGGGAGAACCTAGATCCAACAATCGTCACGGTCAGTTTTTGTATAATATCATCCTGGGGGAACTATTCATGGATTAATGAGTCACGTAATTCTGAAAACGTGTGATGATGTGTTTTGTATTTTAACATCCCTGGGTGATATTTCATTTTTGGAAACTTTTTATCGAAATCTTTAAAAAAACAAAACAAAATAGATTTAGTTTTACTGTCAGCTGTCAGTCTTATTTTTGTTGCCATTTATGCATTTGGCAGGTACTTGCAATTGCATCGACTTCTAAAATTTTTTTGAGCTGAAAAGAAGAATGCTATCTGATTTTTTGGGACTTTTTTTATTTTTAGAGGTGGAGAACTTAAATTTGAAATAAAACACAAACACATGTTTTTAATATCCATGAAATGGGCTTTATTTAATTTTTTTTTGTCATTAATGTCTGAATGTGATTTCCGGCACTTGGCTACCTAGGGCGATGGATACATGGCGTGATTTGGAGGTCCGAATTTCACATATTCTTCGCAGTAAATCGGGCTGTATTTTTGGCAATAACACTTTGAATGATAGATTCCAAGTGCCCAAAGCAAGTAATCTAATGTGCACTGTACGACGTCTTACGGTATGCAAATGATCGTTAAAACGTATTGTGAAAACGATAGTTTCTCGAATTTATCGCTCTGATGGACGATTATGAGCAACATAAAACGAACGTAACGGCCAATGTATTTCTCGAATGCCCGTCAAGTTAACACTATCACTTCAAAATTTTAAGGATGGAATAATTCGAATAATTGCCTTGAATTTGTCGTGAAATGAAAAAAAATTGTCGCGCTTGTTTTTTATTTTAAATTAACCCCTGGTAATGCTTACTTGACAGTCAAGTTAGAACTATACCACCCCTCAAACTCGAAAACGTAAAAGGACAGCGTAAATAACCATCGTAAATTTGTCGTAAATATGTCGTTGAAGTGGTAGTGCTAACTTGACGGGCATGTTTATCGAATTAAAACATATATTTCAAAATAAATTCGAACAATTTGAAAGCGTTGCTCCGGCGCACAGTGGTCTGGGAGCGGAAAAAAGTCTTTGGAAAAAGTCATATCTAGCGTTTTAAGCTCTATGTTTAAGTTCTCTTAGATAACCCGAGCATATGATTGATTTCAAAGTATTTTTCATCATATATATTGCCATGGGCTTGTAAATCAGCCCTCAAAATTAAGAAATAATTGTATTCAAGTCGCGAACCATATTTTCAACAAACTTTTAGATGTCTTTTTTCGAAGTTCCTTTAAATAAATTCTGTAACTTCTTATATCATTTTATTGGTCTATTTTTGACTTTCTAAATTAAAAATAATTTTTAAAAGAAGCCTTGCATAAGTAGCCTGAAACATTGGTACTAAGATTTTTTTTTAACTTTTTGATTAAAAAAAAGCTCCAAAAGACTCCAACCAGCGAGTGCTCCATACTCACAGAAAAAATCAGCTGCAGATACTTGCAGATGTGGGAGTTATGTTCAAAATTGTTTCACTGAATTGGGTTTAAAAAAACTCCGTCTTGACATCAGTGGTGTTTATCAAAAAGTTTGATTTCTTCGGTACTAATTGTCAGAACAAACTGGTTAATTCCTTTATTTTAAGAAAAAATGTTTACCTTTGTTAAAAAAATAAAATAATTTTTCCTGGTCGGAAAAATTTGACTTTTTCAATACCATTTTTTTTTTGCCTGCAAAATTTTTCAACTTTCAACTCAATTTTCTTCAAATTTTTGAAAAATCTCAATAACTTTTTTACTAGTATTTTTTTCCTTACCAAATTTTGAACAAATATGTATAAGACTAATTTTAACATGTGTGCCAAATTTCAATTAAATCCGTTGAAAATTTTAGATTTAACAAATGTTTTCCTTTCTTCCATACAAAAATCAAAACCCTCCAATTTTAGAAAAATGCCAATAATAATAATCTTTTTCTTTTAATTTTTTCTCAACCAGATTTTGATCAAATATGTATATATGTATATCTAAATATGTGTGCCAAATTTCATTTAAATCCGTTGAACAAATCAGATTTAACAGACCTTTTCCCGCTCAAACGAATCCACTGTGCGGGCGCGGCGAACCGAAAACTTTCAAATCCGGTACACAGAAAACGCCTTTAAAAAACACCCTTTATTAGCTCCGCCGGTTTTATTAATTTTTGGGTAGACTTTCCTTATACAGGGTCTTGTGTTGCATAAGGCTGAAAACACACCGGATAAAGCAAAACGTTTTTTATTCGATAGTCAAAAAAACATTTTTTATTTGAACGCACACCAAGCGAAACAGAATAAGACAAAACAAAACGTTTTGTTTTTTTGTTTCGTTTGGTGTGCGTTGAAATGAAACAAAATGGAATTTACGACTTGAGTTTAATGTTGTTTGTAGTTGTTCAATATGTGGTCGGACTCAGACGATGAAGTTGTGCCAAACTTACGTTCAATTTTTGAGGCAATTGAGGAAAAGGATATAAATAGAAAGAATGGTGGCTGCATCCATATAATCTAGATCTAGAATCTAGAAATGTTGAGGATGTGATGATGAACTTAATATCATAGTAAAGAACTTATCCTGAAAAATTTAATAATTTCACCAGAATTCGGATTGAAACTTTTGAATATTTGCTGGGATTAATCGAAAATGCTATCAGAAAACAAGAAACGAGCTATCTATCGTAAAAGCATAACTTCTGCTGAAAGATTATTTATAACTATTTTTAATACTTGCCACTCTGCTAGAGTGGGAATTGCGCAGAATTGTGAATTTTTTTTTACTTTCTCATACTACAAAGACAATAATTGATTTCTTAAATTTCTTAATAAAATCTTTTTTTTTTCGGTTAAGTTTAAGTTTAAGTCTTTTTCATATCATTTCCGGTATACCTAGTGAATCTACAATTTAAAACAATTGTAATGCAAACTGTCAATGCACTGTTTCCCATTTATTTACCACAACCAGATGCTTATAAATTGTAATTTTATTTTATTTTCATGTATGTATGTACCTTATCTTTATTATTGTAGATAGGACTTCTTACGTCAATTAAAAAAAATTAATTTTTTTCATCTACGTCCATATTTGTTAAAATTTGCGCCCAGTAAACATAGAAACAAATAAAGCGGTCCAGTGCAATGAAAGGAGAAAATAAAAATAACGAAATTAAAAGTTTGTTTTGCAAAAAACAATAGGTCAGCTATCGGCAACGAAACATGTTTTTCTGTTTTGCTTTTGTTTTTATGTTTTGTTTCATTTGGTGTGCGTTACGCCATAAGAAAGTATGCAATTATCGTCAACGACCCTTGTTCGAAACAGTTTTGTTGCATTCGGTGTGTTTCGCTCGTATACAATAGCATGTATTTTCGACAACCGCCATCGTAACACTTCAAAACAAAAACATGTGTTTTGTTTCGTTTTCTTTGGTGTGTTCAGTCTCATAAGAAACAATGTTCTCTTGTTTCACGAAGCAAAAAAACACGTTTTGCTTTATCCGGTGTGTTTTCAGCCTAAGACTAGAGCATGTACATAAATATGACACAGGAATCAAATGCAAGACTGAGTCGCACAAACTACCTATTATTTTTAAAGACTTAGAATTAACATCTTAGAACTTAGAATTAACAAAATTACTATTTGCTAACTTTAAAAAAAATTTGCCACCTTAATTTTAAGATTTTATAATTATAAAATATCGAAATGTTCATTTTTTTCAAAAATCAAAAAAAAATATTCTTTCGAAAATTTTTATTTAAAATAATATTTCAGAAAACTACTTCGGTCAAAATCAGTAGTAGTAGCCGTTAATGAGAAAATCAAAAATAAAAATAAGACCAAAAATTTCATTAGTTCAAGCTAGGTAATGGTTGAAAATAATTTTCCAAAAAACTGTTATTTTTGGTACCCCCCTTGGAACCAATTTTTGTTTGTGTTTCTCAAAAACGGTACAACCTATTTTGATCAATTTTTTTTTATGTTAAGGTTCCCCAGCAGTTTAAATATTATTGTGTATTCAAATTTTCAAATTTTTTTTTTTTGGATTTTTAAAAAAATTTCAATTTTTTTTTTTTTTGAAAACTCAATATTTCGAAAACCGCATGCTAGATTTTTTTAAAACTTGATAAATAAAAGTTTCTTTATATAATCTACAAGATATGAGGAAAGAAAATTTATTGTACCTTAAAATAACAGTACCCTCGATACAAATTTAAAAAAATGGTTTTCGAAAATCGTATTTTTTTCGAAAACGGTTCCGAGAATTTTGCTAAACATTTTTTTTTTTTCGATTAATTCTTACAATCTATAATTTAATAAAAAAAAATTTGAAAACAAGAATTGAATTTCTCATTTTCGGCATAACGGATTTCAATTAATTTCTTTTCATAGAGAAGCTTCTAAGAAGTGTAAAAAACATTGCATTTCAAAACTTTAAGAAAAATATTTTTTTGAATTTTGCAAAAAAAAAACTAATTCTGTTTCTATCTCTACTAAAAGAGTTTAAAAAATAAAATGTATCCTTTTGAACAGTTTTCTCTAAAAACATTGGCGCATTGTTAATGGTACTCGCCTTGGAACCATTTCTTTTTGATTTTCTCTTCTCAAAAGTTTGAATATTATTCTGTATTCAAATTTTTAATTTTTTTTCTTTCTCCTAGTCTATTACATAGGAGCAAGTTCGTGCCACCCAGTCGTGTCCTAGGGGAACCTTTTCTTAAAGAAGTCCTGTCTTGCTTTAAAGAAAACGTGTTATGAACTAATGATATTCCCTCTTCTCAGAAAGTTAAGCGGCTGTTTAATCTCTGGACTGGATCTTTACTAATTCTATAACAGCCATGAACTGCCGTTCATCTACAATGGAAATGGAGTAGCAGTTCAATATGCACTGCGCGCTGGTTGGTGCCTGGGCACTCGTCAAAAGTAGCACGACATTCCCTATTTTATCTGATAAGACTCATATAGGTATTAAATGTACAGATATGGAATGATTTCACGACCTGTCTGATGACAAAACAATGGCCAATGCTTGATTTAAAACGTTCCGAATGTTTGAAATTCTTCAGATTGCACATCAGCTCCGTAATTGGTGTTATAACTGGACTTAAAAACAAGCTCACAAAGATGCTTGGTGTTTATTCAAACGATTTTTGCAGAATCCGTATGGACGAAGAAGAGGTAGAATCAATTCATCATCTTCTATGTATATGGCCTTCTCTATTCCATAAACATAGGGTCCATCTTGGAGAGTTTTTCATCGAGGAACCTAGTGATGTAATCAATATAAACATTTGCACACACTTTCGCTTCAGAAAAAGCTCCAAATCGTTCAACGGGAAGGGAGCTGCATGTGATATCACAATGAACCGGTCAAAGTATGTCAGCTGCTACGCTGGAAGCTACTTCAAACCAACCTAACCTAACCTATTCATCAAAATCGCAAGTACAAATGGTCACTCTATATAAAGAGGTTTTCATTAAAAGTTTCCTATTTTTAAATTTGAATAAAATAAACTGTGAGTCAGATATCACTGACATTTTTCATTTATTTATTAAGACTGATGTACAGCTGCGAGCAGTAAAATAGTAGTGGGCACTGTCATTTTAAATATCTTTGAGTTTGTGGAAATACAAAAGTTTTTTAGCATTAACTGCATTGCGAAAGAGGAGTACATTTCCCTACTATGTCCATACAAAAATGCAAATTGATTTATAAAGCCGCAAATATATTTTTTATTTTTTAACACATGATGCAACAAAATTTTCAAGAGCAATAAAATAGTAGTATGATAGTAAAAAGTATTTTATTCGAAAAATAATTATATTTTAAAGTTTTTTTTTTATAAATAAACTTAATACTTAGTAGCATGACCATGATTTTTTATGACAGCTATACAACGCTTTTTCATAGAATCTACAAGGCCTTCGCATCTCTTCAGTGGTATAGTCTGCCATGCATGTTCAACTACAGCCCAAAATTCGTTGTTGTTTTTGGGCCTAGCATCCCATACCGCTTTCTTAATATCTGCCCACAGGTTTTCAATGGGATTGAGGTCAGGAGATTGAGCTGGCCAATCCATAACCTCAATTCTATTGGCCCGAAACCATTCCTTTGCCAACTTACTAGTATGTTTCGGGTCGTTATCTTGTTGGAACGTCCATTTTAGCGGCATGTCCTTCTCAGCAAAAGGCAGCATAGTGTTCTGCAGTATTCCTACGTGTGCATGCTTGTCCATTATATTATTAATTTTATGGATTGGACCCACACCTCTGTAGGAGAAGCAACCCCAAACCATAAAACTTGATCCGCCATGTTTAACCGTCTTTATGGTGTATCGGGGATCATATTGTGTATTAGGGGGACGCCTTACATACTGACGAGACCCTTTACCTCCATATAGAATAATTTTGGATTCATCAGTCCACAATACATTTCTCCACTTCTCAATGGGGCAAGAGAGATGTTCTTTGGCGAACTGAAGACGCCGGGTCACATGGGTTTTTTTCAAAAGTGGCACCTTGCATGGGCTGCAAGCATTTAAATGCTCTCGTAGTCGTCTTCTTATCGTATGAACACCACAAGATAGGTTTAACGCGTCGCAGATTTCCACAGCTGACATTGTTGGTCGATTTTTAGCGCACCTTGTGACTTCTCGTACGGTAGTCTCCGAAAGAATCCGCTTTTTGCCCCGTTTTTGTCTTTTTTTTTGTAAATGATTGCATTACGTATCATTGGGGCTGAACATCCGACGAGTTTTTCAACTTCCCTGTACGTCTTGCCTTGATTTATAAGATTTTGAATCCATGTTCTTTTTTCTTCGCTGCAATGTTTGCTTCGTCCCACTAAATTATGCATAGTCATATTTTTTTACTTAATACATAAATAATACGTAAAAACTAAAACAAACTTACTTTTTTTTTTACAAAAAATCGAATATTTTACTGTAAAAAATGTTTTTTTTTAATAATTTTACTTTTGCTACTATTTTATTGCTCGCTTAGAAAAATCAAATTTCGAAATAAAATAAGCTGTAAGTAATAACGGTGTTGATTTGACAACAGAAAAAGCATGGCCAGGTCTGTCACATATAATTGTCCGAAAATGTAACCGTAATGGAGACCAGTGTTACACAGGATTCGAAATATGAAGCGAAATTCATTTTATCAGCAGGCACTACTATTTTACTGCTCGCAGCTGTACGTATGCCATTGTGCATTGAATATAGCATCATATAAACGGTCGAATTTTCCATAACTCTGGAACATCAATCGCGCTGAATTTAGCCAACGGCATTGATTATCAGGGCAGTGGTTGTTTGTGGTTTATTGACATAGACTTGTTGTTTAAAAAAAATCCTACAAGCCGAAGTCTAACGCATGATCTCGGTGGCTAATTCACATCGCCTCAGCGTGAGATAATTATATTCATCATTCCATTCTGGTACAAGCTGTATGGCACGTACCGCGCGCCGCACCGTTCTGTTAAAATTTCATATCACAGGTGTCCATATCATCCAATTCGAGCCAAAAGCAATTGGTTATTGGCTAATGTTAGTGCCCGCCGTTGTCGTTGATGGCGTGGCCAACGTCGCATCATTCTCAAAGAAGTATGGTACCGATCGATGGTCGCCATGAATTTTGTAAAGTAAAGTCTATTCTATTCTATTCTATTCTATTTGGTCGCCATTCCAAAATCCACACCAAACATAGTAACTTTCTTTGGATGCATTGCAATTAATTTTATGGACTTCGTGTGGATTCTGATTGTCCCACATTCGGAAATTTTGCTTGTTCACGAACCCGTTCATCCAGAAATAGGCCAAAAATTATGGTGCTGGTAAAATGGGCGCGAAATGTTGCTCAAACAGAATACCCACTTTCATAAAACAATTTAATCATTTCCACATGTTTTGGAAAGCTATAATTTTGACAAGACAGACATAATTTGACAGATGTAGCTTCAAAAATATGACCGAAATCACCTGTCAAAGCTCAGAAATCCCTATTGCAAAATCCTTTATTTTCGGAGTGTTTTGTTTTAAAGCTGTTTGCGACCTTAGAAAAAATTCATATCTCGAAAACTTACCGAAAATTTGTATTCTCTTTTAAGTAATAAGTCTTCAGTCCTTGAATTTATAAAACGTTTTTCAATAAGGATGGGTAGATATTGAAATGGAATTTAACAAGCTGTATGTGAGGTACTTACAAAATTCTTTTTTTTTTTATTTGAAAGAACCATCACCATAATACCATTATGTATGGAATATTACATCGTTCAAATGCCCGTCTTAGCTTCTTCCTGAATTTTGAGCGATGGCCTGTGTTATGTTCACCTTAAAGCCATCAGTCGATGTGGTTTATTGGCATAGACCTGCAACTTCTGGAAACCTTACAAGAAAAAGTCTATCGGGTTTAAGTCGCATGACGTTCGTGGCCAATTCACATCACCTCTGCGAGAGTTAAACTTACCCTCGAATTCATGCAGAATGTCAATCGTGGCGTCCGCTATGTTGCAATTAATGGCGTTCTGCTCGAACCAGATGTCGTCTAGGTCCAATTGCATTCAATTTGGGCCATAAGAAATTGCTTACATCATTCTGTAGGGCTCCCTATTGAAGATGACCGCATCACCAACTGTGTTTTCAAAAACTACAGTCAAATAACGCCACCGGCCAAAGATGCGCACCAAACGATAACTTTTTAGGGATACATTGTTATCTGATGAACCTCATGTGGGTTTTGTTGTCCCTTATACGTCAATTTTGGTTGTTAACACAGCCATTCTTCAAAAATGCGCATCGCCGCTTAAGATCATTTTTCGGTAAAAATCAGGGTCCTCTTCCCGACGCTCCGAAGCCCAGTCAGGGAACTGAAGGCGTTGTATATGTTCATAAACTTTAAACTCCTGGGTTAGTTGGATCTTGTGCGGGTGTAGTCCCAACTTCCGACGCAAAATTCGCCAAGTTGAAGTCTGTGAGTGGTCGAGTTCTTGTGTACGGCGGCGTCGAGAAATCGACTGCCTCGAGTTCTACTGAACATTTTCACGGACCACGGCGATGTTCTCTGATGCCGATATTGCATTCCTTTGACGTACGAATGTTGAATGATTGAATACAAATTTGGCCACCAACCGATGATGAGTCCACTGTGAAGGAGTCCACAGTCCACAGCGTCTTCCTAAAATGCTCTAACGCACACTCATTTTGATAATTAAGTTTCATCATTTGGACGTGCTATTCAATCGTGTGACTCGCCATGGTGATTTGGCATCAGTAACTGAATAATAAACACCAGATTTGACAGATGTCTCCTAAAGAACATGGCCACCAAAATCTACCCGCGTCAGTTGAAAAACCCTTTTTATCTTGAACGTTAACGGCTCATCCGATTTAAATTTATCTTCATTCCGAATAGCATGAGCAAAGCAGACCAGAATTAAAAAAAGTACCGTTTGGGCGACTCATCTGTCATTTTATTTAACAATAACTCTATTCAAAGCCCCTTTCTTTTTTTACTGAAACTGAAACTGATTCCAATAAAAATTCATCGCGAAACTCCATAATAAATAACAAACACATAGGGACTTTTTGAAAGCAAACGTAATAAAGATTTTTTACTTTTTAAAAAAGATTTAATAAACGTCCAAGGATTTTAACGTTTATTTGCATGGGGATAATGTTTACCGTCAAACATCATTATACGGTGCCCCTGTACCTTGATCATAAAACCAAGTAGCAACTTTTATACAACTTAATTTCGTTTGCCAAGGTTGTGGATGTGGACGTCTCGACGAGAACCGACAGACGGGACGAGACGAGACGAACGCTTTGAAATACAAGTACCTTTGCTATCCTGCACAATTATTATAACAAAAGTTTTATTGAACTCATTTTTGCAGGGAAGAGAGAGTGAGGCTGAACAACTGAGAGACTGTCTGTTATGTAGTATCTCAAGATATAAAGTGCAATAGCTGTTAAACTCTATATAATGGATTGTAGTATGTTTCGTTTCTTTAGTGTTCGTTCAAGCAGTTGGGTAGTTTTTATGTACTATTTATGCTTTTCGTCTTTTATTATTAGATACCTACCCTTCACTCTTGGTATCAGAACTTCGGTGTTCACTATTCGGTGTTTGTCGGGCTTAGAACAACTCTCTGATATAATAATAAATTTTAAAATTTTATGTGACTTCCTGTGCAGTTGTGCGCCATTAAATTGCAAGGTTTTTATGTCCTCGTCGTTAAAGTTTTCGTTTGTCAGCTACTTCTCTCGCTGAACGAGTTGTACGAGTAGTATCGTATGGAACGAGTGTGCATGTGTCTGCTGCATGCGTTTACTTTGATGAGTTTCTGAATCAAAAATGCATCATCCATTTCTCGTGATGTTCGAGTATAAAGCGGATTTTAATATTTTCAGAGTTCTTAGGAACGACGACGACGACGCATTTTATTTGAAATCATCTGTGTGTGAATTTAAATATGTTTTGTTTTTTATGACTTTACACCCGCAAGAGTCGTGCGTCGTCGTTAATGGTGGCGAATTTTGAATGATTAGTTGAAGCAGACTTGAGAAGAACTCTCTTTAATTTAACTCTGTATGGTTATGATCCTTTTGGGGGAGTAAATATTACGAAACCAAATTGAATATCTTCAGAAAGTTCAATTAATTTCAAAAGTTTTTGAAAGTTTATCAAGTGTTCTAAGAGCACCATTTATACGATACACGTCAAGTTTGATTATTTGCAGTCGAAACAAATGAAAATTCGTTGGAAAATGAATAAAACTTGCATCCATGTTTTTGCGAATTTCATATTCGTGTCAGAGAGAGAGAGAGGAAGAAATAATTGGACGTGAAGTTTTGTAGATTTTTGTTAAACATTTCACTGAACGTTGAATGACCACTGGTGCTGTATCTGAGACTTCTTTAACATTGTCGGAAATTTTGAAATGGAGCGTTACAGCCCTTACACACAATAGGACGTATTATGTGGTGACCTTAGGTTGCAATTCTTTAAAATAAAACATGGAATAAATATGTTTTATTTATTTAAATTACATTACTAAGAATATCAAACTGACTTGCCTTTGACTTGATGAGAGCTGCACAAAATCTCGGCATTCTTTCGACAAGTTTTTGCAATGAACCTTGTTTAATATTATTCCACGACGAATTAAGGCAATTCCAGAGAGCATTTTGGTTTGTTGGTCGCACATTTCTCACTTATCGGTCAAGTTCTTCCCACATCAACTCGATTGGGATTAAGTCGGTAGATTGTGGAGTATGATCCAGTATCTGACCACTCCTTTTTTTTTCTTCCTCAAGTAATTTAGGCAAGGCTTAGAAGTGTTCTTTGGATCCCTATCTTGTTGAAAAATTAAGCTGTGACCAACCAAGCGAAGACCACAAGGAATTGCATGTCGTTGCAATATTTGATGATATCACGCTTTTCGCCTTCTTTCGAACCGATACCGTTATATGTAAAGCATCCCTAGACCATTACTGAAGCTAACGTGTTTAACTGTGGGAGCGATGCAAGCAGAATGACAATTTTCAATTTTCAAACAATTCGAATTTGGATTTATCAGATCATAGGATTGATTTTCATTGATCAAAAGTCCAAGTTTTGTAATTTTGTGCATACGCTTTCTTTCTTTTTTTAAACGATTAACTTCGCAAAGCAATGGCTTCTTCACGACCCAACAAAACCTTTTTCCCTCAATTTTCTTTGAACCGTTGACACAGATATCCAAGTAACTTCAGATTTATTGATTTCCGCTGAAACATCTAGAGCTATTTTGAATCTCTTTCTTTAGCTGATAATAACTTTTCGGTCAAAAGTGGCTTTGGAAGGTTTTCTTGGCCTTCCAGAACCTTTTCGATTCGAAGTCAGTTCAGTTTCAGTAATGTGAAAACTACGTTTGCTTTCAGAAAGTTCAGAAATGTTGCTATTACTCCAAATGATTTCCCACTTTTTCTTAAAATTGTGATTTGGGCCAGCTTTTCAGATGATAACTGCTTCTTATTCGCCAGTAATGATGGTTCACAACGAATTGCACAAACTTTTTAAACAACCTGTCCTTGTCTCTGAGATATACAGCTCTTAGTCAACAATGAAAAATGTCTATTAATAAGTTTTTTTTTTCGAGTTCTGACAGCTATATAGATAACGCTTATAAGTCTTCTACCTTTTAATTATTTACATATCATACGATTTAAAAATATAATATCGGAAGGATAAAATCGCCTTTTTTCGGTTTATGTCAATCTGCCTGAGAGTTAAGCAGGAGAACAGAATATCAGTGGATAACTTTGGTTTCTACATTTCTATATTTCGGCACTTTCCGAGCGAACCTTTTCAATGTAAGCTGTTATACAAAGTTCCCTTCCTAAGGTTTCTGACGATGTTTCACCATGTTGTGGGATTTATCAACATCTTAGTTTTTGATCGGAGTGCTGCTGACTCTTTCTGTAAAGGGTGCTGTCACTTTTAAGCAGTTGATAAAAGCTAATACATTTGGTACTTTGTAGAGATGTGGCGTCAAATATATCGGACTCGGTGGTAAATTTAGTAGTGCATTTGGCATACTGTGATAAAGAGACTGAAAATCCTTATCGTCTTTATTCATTTTTGCTCAACAATTTTCGGTTTTCAGTACCAAGATGGCTCTATGGCATGACATACAATTCCTGATTTTGCATTCTACACTTAACGTTGAGATTTTTCTTAAAGAATTAACAAATGCTTTATTTTATAGTTGCTATTTTTATTTGGATTCCACTCTACATCTCATCATACCTCATTGTTAGGTCTCAAAAAATTAGTATTAATAATTGTTTTTCGAGACCTATTGAATGTATGTCGGGTGTTCCTCAGGGTAGGCATTTGGGTCCCCTTCTTTTCAATATATTTATTAATGATATCACATCTGTAATAAAACATTCGCAGTACCTTCTATTATGCAAATGATCTTAAACTATTTTAAGAAATTACTGGTATAGAAGATTGCTATTTTATATAGTCTGGTATTATTAAGTTCTCAGAATTACATATTTCCTTAAGTTGGACACAAACAAATTTAGCGATATATCTGTCTTAAGACTATTGTGCTCATGGATTTGATTGACAAAATAAAAGATTTAACACTTATCCTTGACTACACTTTCTCTTATAAAAACTCATATTGACTACGTAGTATTGTGTCAAATTTAGTGATCTTTCAGCGTTATTTTTCCGTAAGATCTATATTTGAATATGCTAGCGTTATCTGAAATCCAATCTTTGAGACTTTTTTCTTCGTATTGACAAAATCCAGAGTCCTTCCACGGGATTTTTGTTTTATACAATGAAATAGACACCCTTATTGCGATAGTCGTTTTACAAAAACGCCAATTGTCGTTTTTGTAGTCGTGTCGTTTTCTAAACAGTATTGCGTTGCTTAAACGCCAGTCTCCTCGTCGCTATTAAGTTCCAAATGCGATCCACTTAAACAGCTGACATTTTGACACATAAATTTTAATTGCAATTTTCAAAATTTTAGCAGCTGTTCGGTTAAACTAAATATAATTTTTAATTTATAAGGGTTTGATCCAAAATTTGATTGTAGGTATATTGATAGTAAAAAGATACAACCAAAAGTTTAAAAATAGCATTAATTCAATAATACTTTTGATTCCTCCAATTTTTTTTTGTTATTTTGTGAAAAATAAGTTTCAACATCTCTAACTGCTTCTCTTTTAAGTTGAAAAGTTTCCTTTGAAATCTGGCACTCTCTTTCAAATGGTCATTCATATTTTTCATAGAATTCTTTATTTCCTTAAATGAACTAACATTTTCTGTGAGTTTAATTTCTATGTTGTTCAAAGACTTTTTTTTATATCTGTGAACAATCCCTCAATGTTTATATGTGGTGATGGAGGTGCAGAAAGTTGAGCAGCTTTGGGCGCCACTTCATTGACATTTGATTCATTTAGAATTTCAGCCGGCGGCGCCCCCGAAATTAGATCGTCGTCGGCGTCGTTTAAAGTTGAAGCGATGATTCCTTTAGTTGGTGTGGTCGAACAGAGAACCAGTTTATGAGACGCAAAATCATATAAACCACCTGCCAAATATCCGGCTGATTAACAAAATAATGCAACGACAGAAGCCTTGCAATCGCTTCCTCAACGTCATTTAAACATTTTTGTTTGAAACCTCCTCCACCTGTGGCTTCGATTTCTTTTTTGTTGAATATCAGCTTTTATTTGACCTTGAAATTGTTTAACAATTTCTTACTTTCTGCCATTCCTTTCTATTTCGTGTGGGTGGTCCAATGCAATTTAGTTCCTTTGCCAAGGACTCCCACCCCAACTCTGTTTCTTGATTTGCGATTGCACCTCTTTTAAAATTTTTTGCGAGGTTTTCATTTGCATCCATCAGCTCAACAAGGCATTTCATTTGTTTTTGACTCGTACGAGTAACTTTTACCCTAAAGGAACTTTGTATAACAATTATTATAAAAAACAAAAGAAGAAAACTTACATTTTGAGATTAATTTAGGCTCCGTGTCGTTTGCAATTTTGTGAACTACAAAATTTGGCGTTTTAAGAGACGTTGTTGTTTTCAAAACGACCAACATAATACGAAAAATAGCTGTATTAAGACAAATGTCACTAAATGAATGCATTCCACATAAACAAAAACGCCAATTGGCATTAAACGCCATACGTAATTTCAAATTCTTTTGTCGTGTTTTGATATAGCGTTCAACGACTACCGCAATAAGGGTGAGAGTCTTACTCCAGATTATAAAGCAAGATGTTTATTCCAGGCCATATTTTACTTCTGCCAATATACTGCTACACTACTTCACTACTCGCAATTTGCATTATTCCATAAACCCATTTACTACATTTACATTTTCTTGATGTTGGTGCATCGTTTATTGAGGATTCAATTTTATTAATTGAACTTTAGAATCTTTTATAATCGAATTCAAGGTATTTATTTATAAAATAAATAATAGAGGGCCTTAATGGCTGCCTTGAGGAACATCAAATTTAACAGAAAATTGACCGGAATGTTCATTTCGAAAAATCGTCGTTAATTGGTTTAAGCCTTATGAAACTATTTTTCAAACAAAAATACCGACAAAGGGAAGTGAAATAAATTAGGTTTGTAAGAGTTATCTCATTTTGGATAAAATGAACAAAAAGTATGCACAACTTTATACGCCATCAGGACCAGGACTAAAAAAGATTTAAAAAAAAATAGAGGCTATTATGAGTAGTAGAGAGCTTAAACCTAGTGACTTACTATTCTTAACCATTCCTGTGTGCGTGTAACCAGGAACGGAGGAGACCAACAATTTTCTGCCGTTTCCAATCGACTAATGAGCAGCTCTTTCCATGACAAGATATTTTTTTAGGATTTTTGTACTAACTAGGAAGAAGCAGTAGGTACACTTCTGAAAAACTTTTTTGCAGTGACTGAGCCTCTTCTGCATGACAGTCTAACACACTTACAATTATATCGAGTGGTCCCACAATCGTAAAAAATAATAGAATTTTGTGTGAAAGTTTTGGTATGGATAACATGAATCGGAGGTTTTTAGATAGTTGAATATTTTAAAAGAATCTTATAGGAAACATGTGAAATTTCTTCAGATTTGTGACTAGTTATTGTGAGACATTAGAGCCATCAACAATTTGAAGTTCGAAAATCGTTCATATTTGCTTTAAATAATAGTCAGTATATCAACGAATGTTTCAGTTTAAAGTTACTTCAAGTTTTGAAGAGAGAATTACCTTCAACATAGCCTTACGAAAATGGGTGTTTTTCCACTTTTAGACAGGAATATTTCAGAAGCTTCGCGTTATGATGCAGCTTTGAGGTCAGATACAAATGTAGTGCATCAAAAACCTTTGAAACCAGGGTTATTTGCATCACAAGTCCGATTGATTTTTCGAAGGAAACCATGTTATCTGTTACAAATTGAAGGTGCCACTACTGTAAAGAACTTTTGCGAAATGCACCTTATTATTGAAAAAAAAAAAAAATAGAGTTTATAAGTTGGTTATACAGAAGATTCTGAGGGAGAGATGACCTCTTTTAATCAAAGATATCTTAAGAACTTTGTAATAATTGAAGTGTTTTAAAGGAAGAATTTTCAAACTGATATGCTACACCTCAGTAGGTTAAGCATTACTGAAACTTGGAATTAACAATACCAATGTAGGCTATAACTAATATTTGTTTAGAATTTAGTTTGACTTAAGGTCTAGCAAAACATAATTAATATTTATTTTAATAGATCAGTATGGTCTAAGCAATTGAGAAGAACATGTCAAACTACTAAAATTAATTGCTTTTTCTTATCAATAGAAACCTTTTTATGAAAAGCTTCCCAATGTATTAAAATATCATTATCGCCGTTTATACCAGCAATAAGATCGAGATGAGATTTACAGCCATAAGAAAATCAATATCATAGAAAAAGCTATTGGTTTGCAAATAAAAGTTTGATGAAAAGAGGTATTAAAAAATCAGGAAAAGTAACCAACCCAAAACCGAACCCTGTGGGATATACCAATTTTAATGTCGCTGACTTTACTGCCGCTGTCTTTAATTTTATCAATTTATTTAGGTATATCAAATAAGAGGTTAGCCAATCATAAATAAACCACGCTTTTAAGTACTGCATAACTTGTTTTAAAGAAAAACGTGATCAAAAAGATCGAATGCTTTATATTAATCAACAAAAAGTTCAAAAGTATAAAGATTATTGTTAATACGAAAACAAAATAATTTTTATTTAAATCTAAGTTTATTTTTTTTCAGAGCTTTCTTAAAAATCTTAATACATTTTATTTTAAGTAAAAGGGGATATGAATACCCTTTATAAATTATAATATCATTAGGGAAATTGGTGAGTCTTAAAAATGAGGTACCGCTGCACATTGGTTTTGATTTTCTGTATATCATAAAGAGAGGGAAAAATAGAGCTAGGTAGAGCATTCCACATTCGTCTAAAGAAAGAATCTCTGTACTTAACAATACGCCGAAATTGGACTCTTGAGCAAATAAATAGGCAATCCTAAAAGAGCAAGTATTACTTTTGAATTTTTTTAAGGGGGGGATGCAATTGGCTATTCAATGAGAGCACTTTATATTAAAGAAACGTCAAATTAACGAGAGACAAGAAAGACAAGGGACATAAATGTTTCTATGATGTTTATATATCCAATCGTTTTAAAGATTCTTCTCTTAAAACTTTCCAAAATACCCAAGTGAGTTGAAGGAGCACCAGTCCAGACATAAGAGTTATACTTCAACTTTGTGAAATCTTTAAACGATTTTGAAAAGCTGTGAATACTATCATCAGCAAAATAATTTAATTGTTTAGAAGTTTCAGGTAGAAGATCATTAATGAAAATGAGAAAGAGCGTCGGAGACAAAACGGAGCCCTGTGGCGCACCAACATTTAATTTTTGAATATCAGACTTGAAACCCTGCAATACAACTTGGATAGAGCGGTTTGAAAGGTTATTTATTGTTCAACAAAGAAGAGATTCATCCATACCAAATGCACGTATTTTCGAAAAGAGAACTTGATGTCAAACTCTATCAAATTCTTCTGAAATAAATGTCAAGCACAATAATCTTACTTTCACTAAAACTATGTTAATATGTATTCCACTGTTGGGTGAGATATATTATCAGATCACCAATGGTAGGATTGCTGCGAAAGTCGTATTGCCGGTCAGTAAAAAGCTTTCGATCTTTGAGATATTTCTTAAGTTAATGATTGTTATCAATGTTAATGATTGATCAATGAATTTGGAAAGAAGGGAAGTACGAGTACATAAGTGCAATCGGTTGATAGTGAGAGGATGAAGAAGATTTGCATTTTATAGGGAGTGGTTGTTCAATGCAGTTTTCTATCCACTCGGCAAGATGCCAGACAGATTGGACAGATAGAATGGGCTTTGTCAGCGAAGAAGAACACTTCTGGTAGGCTGGTAAGTGAGAAACTTGTATGACGGGAAATAACTAGGAATTTAAGGAACCCTAGAAAATTACCACTGTAAGTACTAATATTAAAAAAGTTTTCAAGTAATTGATGATCATTTTTTATTTTTCATAATAATTTTTCCAATTCTATCAATTTCACGACAGACAAATGGGAACTTACCTTCAAATTGTTTGTTCACTAAAGTGACGTCTACCCCAGAAAGTAGCTCTAGTTAAAGTTTATACCTTTATGTTGACACATCATTTTGTCAAAATTGCTATAGTGCGACATTTATGATAAAAATCTGCTACTTGGTCGTTTCTTAAGTAGACCATTTAAAAAATATTTCCTCTTAAATTTTTTTTTTATGTTTCTAATTTCACTTATTACCCTTCTAGTATCTAGTGATACCTATTTGATAACGAAAAAGAAAAAACCTTAAGGGATTTAAAATATTACAGAATTATAACGTCGGCACCAACATTTTCCTCAGCACTCTCAAACAGAGTAGATAATTTTACGCTTCTTTACTTGTCGACCCAGAAGAAGAAGAAGAAGAGAATCATAATTTCTGGTAGAACGTCGTTCCCGTCTCAGTGGGGTATTAATGTGGAATTCCCACAGAACAAAACGTTTCCCCACACTTTCGACTTTCTATTTCCATACAGGGGGATTGTGTGTTTCTTAAGAAAGTTGTGTGTGCTTAATGCTGCATCCTTAAGAGCTTGGGAGTTGGATGTATCCTTCTGAAATCATTTTTTTATATTTATATTTTTGCAAACAAAAAATGTTTCATGTCGAGAGTATTGTATTGTAATGTCAGAAATATGTGCCTTCGTTAAGCACACAGCGGAAGTGATGTAGCACATGTATGGCAAAAGGGAGATGAGCTCAGGGATATTATTTCCTTAGCATCCTTGGTTCTGCTCTCCAAGGAGGTGACGACGACGATAATGTTGGTGATGGTGATGGTGACACAACCTACATGGGCAGGTCATTCAAACTTCCACATCAGCGTTCATCGTTTGAACAACGAATTGTCGTGGGTATCGATGGGTTATGATTTCACTTTGTATCGCTATACGAGTCCCTTGTCAACAATGTGTTACCGTTTATGGAAGAAAAAAAAGGAAGCTACTATCGATGATAGATTTCGATTGGTCATTTTGATTTTTGCGCAATATTTGCACAAAAACTTCACACGAACCAATACAGATTGGGGGGGATATGGAAATAAAAACTAAACGAAAACATTCATTTTTATATGGAAAATTGATGTATGGATATGACTGCATGACAAGGATGTGGGTTATGTGAAAGGGTGAGAGCGAAGAAGGCTATTGTGGAATTCATTGATGTGGACAAAAGGATTTTAATTTTGGCGAGGGAAAATATTGATAAAACAACAGATGGACATAAACCGAAAAATTCAGTTTTTTGCGTGTTGGGAGACAATTGAAAGGGAAATAGGATCGGATGATGCCAATGAAGTGAAAGTGTATCAAAGTGTGAAAAATTGTATTTTAGTTTTTTTTTGTGGATCTTTTTTGTCTGTCACATCCACTGAAAGATTTGAGATGTTTTTTTTTTTTTTTTTAATGAACAAAGCCAAACTTTTGTCATTGAAACTGTTTTTCCGGAAGAGAATCTTTCATTGGACGTTAGTGGGGGCTTTATACTTCTTATCTTTCCAATTTGAAATACTCTGTAGTGGAAGGAAGCAGTTTTTCGTTGGTAGGCAAACTTGATAGAACTAAAGAATTATTTTTTAATAACTGGAACGCCAATGATACGAATTTTTTTTTCTTTTGAATAGACCACCTCGGTATGCTTAACTCAGTATCGAAAATCCACGTTTTCAAAACCTGGATCGAAAGGCTTGATAACAGTGTTCACGTCAGTTGGTAATAGCCCTAGGGAATCACTCCAGTAAACTCATAAAAGTGGGCTTTGAAAAAGAAGGGTTTGTGTTGAATCGGATTGCATTGAATTATGTAAACCCAAAGATTACAATTCAATTCAATTCAATTCAATTTTGTTTTATTGAACATACTATTTACAATTTGGCTTACAACTAATAAGATACTACATATGTGTGAAAGTTTACATTTGTTGGCTCATAGGGGGCCTAACTATATACAGTGACTTAAGTTTAATTATTTTTATATAAAATTTACATGACGAAAAAAAAAATTAAATTTAAAATGTCGGTTGTATTGTCCTCAGGGTGTTCATTCCTGGTTGTCAGTGGTGACCCAATGATTACTCTACTCTAGTAATTAACTTGCTTCCTAAAATTGAAAATGATGCCCACCGATTGCCATATTCAAGGAAGGGCAAACGTGAACACTAAGCACTTGTTTGGAGTTGTTAAGTGGTGGTCTTGCGATTAAACGTAAACCAATATACATATACATATGTACATATATAGCTTCCATTGCTCCAGAGTAAAGAGGAATCGCGAAAACTTTTGAAGATGCCAAGAAACACCAGACTTTGCTTTACCAAAACTACAAACAAAAATAAAATGCGCGACCGGGTGGCACGAACTTGCCTCTTTTTAATTTTAAAAAGGAATATTTTTAAAGAAAAATGTTCATAACCCTAAAAATTCAATTTTACAAATACTTTTGTAGTTGGAGCATTAAACAGATACAAGAACAAACATTTTGGATCGTTGAGATTTTTTTTTTTAATTAGTAGCTATATGAAATTTTTTAATTTTTAAAGTTTGAATATGCAGTGTACTTAAAACATTTTATAAATTTCTGTATTAAAAAACTCATAAAATTTGTATGCATTCAAGGAAAAGAAAAATTGTATCAACATAATAGGTGTCGTTTTCGAGGAAAATAAGATTTTTCAAAACTATTTTCTAATAAATTTTATGGTAAGTACCGTTATTTTTAGATAAAAAAAAACATAATTTTCAAAAAAATCGAAATATGTATGTATTGTTTACAAAAAATTGATTTTTTTTAATTTGAATGCAAACTTGTAATGATTTTTAGAAAATTTGATGAAAATCCGTAGTATTGTTTTTGATAAATTAGAAAAAAAATCGTTCTACCACGGGTACCATTTATAGTATTTTTCCAAATAATGGTTGTTAGCTTTTACTAAATGAATTTTTTTTTAATCCGGACTAGTTTTAGTCCAAATTCGGGCAGAATTGCGAGACCCACTTTTTGTCATTTTTCCCAATCATCGTAATCTCAAGCCTGATCATAATCTTTCTTACGAAAGCATAAAATAGTAGCTACGCTTAATAAAATACATTTTTTTCAAAATTTTTAATTTGAAAGTTATTTTTGTTTTAAAAAAGAAAATATTTCCGGCTTTCGCATTACATTGTCAAGGTGTTACCGTTGTTTTAAATATTCTTAATTGCGACTTATAGGTACTATAAGGCAAGTTATGCATTCGTAAAAAAAATCGAATTCAAGATTTTGATAAAAGTTGACATTACGATGATAGCGAAGACCAAAAAAGTGGGTCTCGCAATTCTGTCTGTCTGTCTGTCTGTCGGTTGGACTACAGCCTAAACGGTTGGGCCGATTTTCTTCAAATTTGGTAGATATGGGTTTCGATTTTTCCCCCCACACGTTTTTTTCTTTTTTTTTTAAGATCAAAAATAACGGTACCTGCCATACGAATTTTTATCGAAATTTTATAAATATTTTTTTTTCTCAAAAAAAAAATTTAAAAAACAAATTCAAAAAATTTCATTTAGTTAAAGATAGGTAATGGTTGAAAATTTTTTTTCCAAAAAATGGTTATTTTTGGTACCCCTCTTAGAACCATTTTTTTTTTTGTTTTTCATTTTCTCAAAAACGGTACCACCGATTTTGATAATTTTTGTATGTTAAGGCTCCTCAGCAGGTTTAATATTATTGTGTATTCAAATTTTCCAAAAACTTTTTTTTTTTTGGATTTTTAAAAAAAATTTCAATTTTTTTTTTTTTTGAAAACTCAATATTTCGAAAACCCCATGCTCGATTTTTTTTAAAACTTGATAAATAATAGTTTCTTTTTAAGATCTATAATTTAATACAAAAATTTTTGAAAACAAGATATTACTGACTGTACCTACCATAGAACTATTTTTTAAAATTTTGAATTTCTCACTATCGGCATAACGGATTTTAATGAAATTTTTTAGAGAGAAGCTTCTAAAAAGTTTAAAAAACATTGCATTTCAAAACTTTAAGAAAAATATTTTTTTTTTCGAATTTTGAAAAAAAAAAGAAAATAAAAAATCAATTTTTTTTTTTTTTGAAAATTCAATGTCTCGAAAACGGCTGAATATTTTTTTTTTGTAAAATAAATTTTTATTCGAAGAATAATAAAAACTTTAAATTGGCGAAACAAAATTTTTTCTTAAAATTGTTTTAATTTTTTTTTTATATAAAAGCTTATTTTTTTAAGAAACCACTACAAAGACTTATAATTTTTGTTCTTGCATAAACTTATGTTTTAGTCATTTAAAAAATTAATTTCATGCTTATGAACAGTTTTTCTGTAATAACATTCATTTTTGAAATTCTTAGTCTATTACATAGGAGCAATTTTACTTGTTCATGTTCTCAATCAGCTTAAAATGGCCCTTGTCGTTGAAGATGATTTTTTCGCTGAAATTTTCTGCAGATAATAAAGTTTTATCACTTCTTTAATTTGTTTTAGGACTTACTCTGATTTAACTCAGAGTTAGTTTTCGCATTGGGAACCTAGCCCTCAATTAATCGACCCTAGCGAGGTATCCGTTCGGAGCGATTTTGTACGATTCGGAGGATTTTTGCTTCGAGGTATTCTTCCGAACAGCTGATCGGAATTTTTCTCCGACATTATTTTAACGCACCTGGCGTACTGCGTTGAAGTGCGATCAAGTGCTTTATTTGTGAAATTTCTGACAGCTTTAATGCAATTGTTTTTCAGATTTCGTCCGACACAAATTCTTCGCGAAAGAAATTGCGCCAACGCATTTGCGTATTGTTACTCTTTCCGATAGGATACCTCAAACACAATTTGAACCTCCGACAAAGTATGAGTTGTGGACAATTTTCCGCTCCAAACGGATACCTCGCTAGGGCCAAATATGATTTATTGGGAAATACTTGACTTCACTCTCCAAATTAAAAACAAAAAAAAAAAACAATCAATATGGCGGCCATCTGTTTTGGATATGAAATGATAAACTAAGCTAGCGCAAATTACTGAATTAAAAGGGAAGGATGGCATTATTAGTTCTGTTGTAAGAGACGTAGTTGCTAATGTCCAACCGAACTCTGCAAGGTCTTTCTCAAAAATGTTCATACATATATTTCAGTATACTTATCCAACTCGAATCTTCACACAAAATGGGTTTCATTCACCAAACTTCCGCACGACAACATGAATTAAGTCTTTCATCCCATAAAACAGCATTGATTTTCAAAACGAAAACTTTTCCACAAAAGACACATACCTACCTACATACAAAAAAATGACATGAGCTTGTGAGGATATAAGGTTTTGTTAAATATCTAAGTGACAGATTCGATTTATTCAGAAAATAGATGAGATGAAACTAAATTCAAGGCGTTACATTAACAAATTGTTTTAGGGTAAATGAAAACTTGATATGTCTTCGGGGTAAATTAAATTTAAATTGAACTTCTGAATTTCTCAATTTATAAACTGTTTTAGTCAAGAGAAAATTGCTCTTTCAAACTCCTAGACATTTTGTTGGTAATATATATTTTCAAAAATTAACTTCGAGTTCCCCAATAGACACAAACATTTATTAGAACAGAGTTGTCTTCTTAATAACTTCTATAAAGCCTAGCTGCCTGAAACTATTGTCATTTGTTATTTATGTACTTTAATACAAAAATACAATTACAAGTTGAAGATACCTTAACTCAACTTAAGCAGAAGTTATTGCTTCATCTTTATTAATTAATAAAAGAATATTTGTCAGTATTTTAATCAAGAACTAAACAAATAAAAAAAATATTGTGAAACAGAATTTATGAAGAATTAATTTAACAAAATTTGTAGAAAATACGATAAATTTAATTTCACCATTTTTTTTTTTCGTGTACCTACACAATTATACTTGTGATCTACAATTCAAATTTGTGAAAAAATTTATTTTCCGTTTTGCCAAAAAGTTATATCTTACAAGTAACACATTTCTGAGCATTCAAGCCAAAGAAAACAAATTCACAAAATTCCCTTAGTACAAGAAATTTAGACTTAAAAAATTTCGACAAAGTTCAATTTTGTTACAGATTTTTCAAATTTGATGGAATATTTTGAAAATATCTCGAAAACTATTAGTCGGGGGTTAGGGAAATACCACCATTTGGAATACTGTAGCTAAGTACAGCTATAAAGTTTATTGAGACCGAGCCCACAGATTTAATGGCTGCTTGGCTGTCTGAGAAGATGCAAATATAATTATTTGATATCACGTTTTCTTCAAGCCAAGACCGCACTTACTTATCGCCAAAAGTTTCGCCTGAAAAACGTTACAGTAATAAAAGATACGAAAAGAGAGACTTAAATTTAGTCTGCTGAGAACTCCTGTACAAACCCCATCTTCAGTTTTTGATCCATCAGTATAAAAATGTATCCATTCGTCTTCCAGGAATGTCACGCCCTCCCAGATAAATCTTAAAGGTATGGTAACCTGAAATTTTGCATCAAACTCTAATTTTGAAAAGGTACTGTCTATGTTGCTTGGTTTTGATCAGAATGAATTGAGAATGGTGGAGTGTCCAATTTCGTTATTGGTCCCCTGCGATAATGGTTAAAGATAAATGGATGTGCTTGAAGTCTTTTACGAGTACTTGTCGAAATTATCGAGGGGTGTGAGATGGAATTGAATTTCAAGTGCGGCGGATGGAGTCATGCGAAGTGTTCCAAAGTACCAGTTGAGCGTTTGATCTTGTTTAATTTGTTATAATTTGTCGTCCACTATAATGTCACAGCGAATATTAGGAACGGTCTGAGTACGCAAGTGTAATGCGGGGTTGGAAACCCAATTTATTATTATTTTTTTTCATAATAAATGTGACTGCGGTCTTTTAAATTCTTTCATTTAAATTAAGTTTCCAGCTTAACTTCTTATATAAAATAAGACGCAAGTATTTTGGCGCCCCCATTCAATACTAAATTAAAATTAAATTTCGAGACATCATTTCACAGGCAATGAGGTATCTTTTATTGAAGGTAAAATAGGATCAGCGGTTTCATAAACGGATTCTACGGGCCTTACGAATGAGGCTTTTGAGGCAAAGCTGCATCTGCGGATTCATCGCCATGTATGCGTTTTTTCCTGCGAATTCTTCTCGTTTTGAGCTCGATTCCGAATTTTTCATCTGTGTGTCATCTTTTTCAGGTAGCTCTGCAGCTCAAAAGTCAAGAAAAGTGAGGAAGTTGAATGACTGCATGACTGTCAGAACTTATTTTTTTTTATTTTTAAGCGTCTTTACAGCTTCATGTCTTTGGCAAGACGAGGTTTACTTCTTCTGCAGGCTTGTGACTGGATGCTTGAGGTACTTCTGGTGAGTCGACTTCGTCTTGACTCTGCTCTGTGGTGGGATAGGGTGGCAAATTTCAAATTTACATCATTGTTGTTTGTTGACTGCTCAAACGATCTGTCATGAAACATATGATTTCTACTCCACCCGCATCACCGGTGACATTTTGCCGCCCCCATAGGCCTGCCGCCCGGGGCGTACCGCCCCCACCTCCCCCCCACGCTACGCCACTGATCATAATATATTCTTTATGGTGGAGGGAGTATACGATGGTTCGCATCAATGTAGGCAAAGCTGTGTGCACCGATTTACGTTTGCGGCAAGCATGCATGCATAAGTCTCGAATCAATGTTCTTGGGTAAATACCAATCAATCTTTCAGACTGCTTGATCTGAGATCTTAAGGGTTTACAGGGGTGAATTTATTAAGTATTAAGTGTTCAATAGAATTTACGACAGTTGATTGATTGACAAGATCGTTGCAATTTTCTTTTCTTATAATGACATGTTTACATTTGTATGTGAATAAGTTATTTGTTAAATAGAACTCTATTCTATTAATTTGTGATTGTGAACCACCAGGACACAAATTTCTGGTACTGGTTTTTAAATTTTAGTTTTGAAAATTCCTGTAAATCTTTTTTTTTTAAATAACTAATAATTGTTTCATTTCTTCTATTTTCAGGTAAGCGCTAAAAATTTAATGTTTTAAATGATGAAATCGTAAGTTGACAATCTACATTCATATCAACCAAATGCCAATATTTTTACATATAAGTAGCTTTGAGATTACTGAAAAGTTTGTAACTCAAATATTTCCGCAAATTATATTTTAATACCTTCTGCAAACTTATATTCCAAAAATTACTTACTTACAATACTCGGTGCCTCAACCCTCAAACCTCTGGTCCTAGGCAAACAACGCAGTCCAAGTTGGTTGAAGTCCGCTTTCACTTGGTCGTGCCAATTAAATATTGGTCTTCGTCCAATGCGTTGTTTCCGCGGGTTATATTTGAAAACTTTAGAGACCGGAACCTTGCTATCCATTCGATAACTTCCAAAGCCATCTAAGCCGATGAATTCGTATTCGTTTGTTTAGTCTTTTGTCCTTCGCTGTACAACTGGAAGATTTCTACGTTAAATCTCCTTCTCCAAACCCCTTCAACAAATATCATGTCAAGTATTTTTCTGTCGCACCGTTCAAGGAGTTCTTCATCTGATTTAAATAGCTTATGATAATAAGCCTATGATAATAAACGAGTTGTCACCTTAATTCTTTTAAATAAAATCTTGTAAGAAGTTATAGCGAAGCCTCTCAACATTAGCAATCTCAAAATTAAAGCCAATTACTTATTTGTCAATGTTGAGTGTCCATCCTTTTCGACAGCGTATCTTGCAGTCAATAATTGCTAAAACCTATTTTTGACACATTCCAAAAATTGGTGCACCAAAAAATAAACATTTTCATAGAGAAAAAAATCGTTTGAAAAAAAAAATTATCAGATTATGAACAAGCCCAATTTTATAAACTTGTTCCGGAGGCATATCAAAGATTAGTTTGACGTTTTTGTGCATCCTTAATAAAAGTTTTGGTTCGCGAGAAAAGCTCGTGGTTCATCTTAACCGTGTAATCTACAATCCATCTTACTCTTCTTACTTAACTGGTAAGTAACAGTTTCTGTGGAAAGTATTTTCTACTAAAACTGAACTGTTTTATAATATATGGTCCCAAAAAACATCAAAGAGACCAAATGTTTAAACACCACTTTGTATCAAGCAGACCACCCTGCCTAATTTCCCCATCGCTTCAGCTATGTTTATGTTTAACATTATAAGAGTCTGAATAAAACCTTGAACCCGAGTGAATTATAAAGAAAATAATAAAAATGACAATATTGATTGCCTCGTAAATAAAAATCAAAGAACACCAAAACATTGAACTCTTTTTTGAAAAATATGAGTCGCTTTGAACATCGAACTACTACGATCAAAAACTTAAGGATTCGATGGGTTGGATTTAAGACGAAATATTCTATCTCTCAAGTAAGAGATTCATCAACATCTTCAACCCATGCCACAGTTGCTCCTGGTTCACCTTTGCATACTGTAGCTCCTATTTCATCAACATCTTTATCTGCTTCTGCTTCACCCTTACTTCCATCGATCGCATCTTCATTCTCTCCAGCACCCGTTTTAACAAAATTCAGCAATATCTGGTTCATTTCGGAATGGAAGTTAGGTTGAGGTTAGCTTAGACCATGAGTTGGACCATTGTGATACCACATTGAATTTTGGACACTTTCTCCCTAATCGTTAAATTAATTAATGCTCCTTATGAAGTGGACGAGATTGCATATATCTATATCACTAGGACAATTGTAGTAGAATTCTTCCGGATGGATTCTACGTCTTTCTGATACAGCAGGGCATGAAGAGAGAAGATGATGGATCGATTCCTCCTGTTCTTCGTCAAACAGCGTGTTTGGAGCTTTCCACCATTTGAGGAACTTTATATTTCTTAGAGAAGAGACCAAGACCTGTTTTGTTAGGATAAACACCCAGTCCACACCGATCGTCCCAGTTTGTTTAGCTTGTTTAAGGCATATTGTAAGAGATCTTTTATGTAATAAGGATAATTTTATGATACGGCAGTAGCAATGTGATCCACATAGGCAATCACATTCCGCTTTCAGTTAACTCAACAGCTCATTCGCTACCAAGTTCGAAAGAAGAAAGATTGTTTTTTTTTTTTTTCTCGTAAAAGTGCGTTGTCGTTATGGATGATGTCTTCAAATTGATCGTCAGTCATGGCTCGGGTGTATAGATACTTCTCACTAGGCTCTAGTTCATACTGGAGAAGTTGTTGCACTTCTGTGTTGGGATGATCTTCCAGGTTCCTGATGATTTTTCCGGAGAGCTGCAGTAAATACTCGTCCAGTGGTATTAACTTTGCTCTTTATACAGATTCCTTGTTGGTATATATTTCTTCGTCAGTGGGTTACGGTACAGTCCAGTGCAAATGCGGAGCATCTTTCTTTCAAAAAGCTTCATCTTTTTCATTGCTGTAGGTGAAATAGTAAACCAGATGGGAAAGGCGTAGGTCAGAACGGGTCGAATAAGTTGTTTGTACACAAGCAGCTTGGTTTTCTTACTTAGTCCATTTCGCCTCCAGAGAAGCGGATGGACCAAGTGCAGAGAATAGTTGGCTCTCTTCAACATCAAGTCTGCATGCCTTTTGAATTTGAATTTGTTGGAAAAGTTTATTTCCAAGTACTTCGTTGATGATTTGACTGTCACTTCAGTGTTGTCTGGAAACTTTATTTTGATTGCATCACAGCGTGTTGCAAACGCTCGTCTTCGAATTACAGTCACTGGTGTTCGGAAGCAAATGAGTTCAGTCTTTTCGCTGTTTATCCTCAGTACCCATTTGACATAGTGTTCCCATAGGTTTTTAATGTGCTCTTGCACTCTCCTGGCAGCAATTTCTGCTGAAAAAGCGATGGCGTATGTGATTGAGTCGCCTGCATAAAGCTTCGCCTTTGTACCTGATATGTTGGCTGGTTGATCAACAGTGTAAATGTTGAACAACAGCGGTCCAAGTTTTGATCCTTGATGAACCCCAGCGTTAATTTATTCCTTTGGTTGATGACACTTGTTTTGCTATCTGTACATAAAAAGGTCTATGGATTAGGAAATTTTGGATTATTTTTACCAAGTAATTAGGAAGTCCAAGTTCCGAGAGTTTGAATAGTAATCCTTTTATCCAAACGCTGTCGAAAGCTTTTTCGATGTCCAGAAAACACGCTACACACGCTACAGTGGTTTCCTTTTTGTTGAGTCCAATTGTAACATCAGTATGGAGTCTCAGTAATGGAGGTAGAGTATAGTGTTTATTTCGAAAGCCATACTGAAACTCCGGTATGACATCTCTTTCTCTGCAGAAAACTTTGAGTTTCTTCAATATCAACGCCCCCAGTATCTTACTCATACAGCTGAGCAAAGAAATTGGCCGATATCTTTCCATATTTGCGCGGTTGTTCTTCTTCTTCTTCGGGACGGGGACAACTTTTGCGGTTTTCCAGGCTGCAGGGAAATAGCTGTTGTTCAGGCAGTTATTGAAGATTATAGTCAACAGGAGAACAGCAAGATTTGGTAACTTTTTAAGTACGTAATTAGAAATTTTGTCGCTTCCTGCTGATTTTTTGGAGTTTCCAATTAAGATAATGTCAGCTACTTCTTCAGGAGAAGTGAAAACATCTGTCAGCGTCGGCTCCGATGATGGATTTTCGTCGTTGAACAGGGTCACGGTTTCGGTGGTTGCTGATCTCTCTTGAAAGCGAGTTTCTAGATCTTCGATAAAGTCAGGAATGTGTACGGGAGAGCGGTCTTTGAAACTATCATGAAACTCTGCAGAAGTTGTTGAAACTTCTTGTCCGTGAAGGATGGTGTCTGGAATTGAGTTCGCTCTTCCAACAATCAGATTGATCTTTTGAAATGTGTCAGGTTCAGGTTTGATATCTTTGAGCCTCTTACTGAAATCCTTTTCCTGGTGATGTGTAATGGCCTGGTTGAACATTGTGTTAGTGCACTGAAGTTCTGAGTGTAGCCGACGGTATTCGATACTTTTCCTGTTAAAGGTCCTGTGGAATATTCTTTGGAGGCTTTTGCGGAGTCCTTGCCGGGGAGCATATATTTTATTGTATATGTTGGGGTAAGTTTGCATATTTATCTCTGGTGGTGCAGGGTGTTTTCTGCCTGTCCAAAGCATTGTTGACCACTGTTTCAAATTGAGCAATGGTGTTATCGATCTCATTGTTGTTGAGATTGTTGACGCTGGAGACTTCTGGTAAGCGTTCTTCAACTTCTGAACGGAATCTTATCCAGTTCAGTTTTTCGTATTGGATTTGGAATTCGGGAATACGACGCACGCTCAGTTGTAATCCTGTAATTCAATCTGGCTCTCATCTCAACCGCCGAGTCACTATCGTATGCAACACAAGTGAAGTTTTGGAATTCGGGAAGGATGTTCGTAAAATTGGACGTCACTAAAAAGAAGTCTAGGAGCGACGGAGTTCTTGGAATATGGGCCTATGTTGTGAATAATCGATTGAGTAGGCTTAACAATGGACACAAAAAAGCCAATTTCCTACGAAGAACCCCTCATAATGAAAACAAAATATGGATTCTGAACCTCTGCATTAATAAAGTTTGCTATATCAGATGTCGAACGCAAACGCACTTCAGCCAGTGGTTTTAAAATTCTCATCCCAATAAAATACGAATGACTTTTTTCATGCCTTGATGGCATGATTCAACTTGGTGACACGACATTTATCAAAATGGATCAACCGATAACCTCTCCTTTAAACGAACACCTAAGTCGAAAACAAACACTTGATAGCCTAGCTATAACTAAAGTTTTAATATGTGTGAAAGGGGCTATTTCTAAAATGAAAGTGCAACAGTAAACTATCATAATCAACTTTTAAAAAAGTCAGACATGTTTTTTTCAGCCCCTAATGAATCTTCACGAAAATAAACACCGATATTACATCATGTACAAGTAGTCACAGTTTTAATACTCCTAGCAACTAGTGGTAAAAGTCGTAAACAAAGGTGAACGACTGAAAAAAAGAGTCAACGACCACCTCAATCACCATTGATAATGACAGAACAAAGTGTTTTGTTTATTTTGCATGTTCAAAAACCATTAGACCTTAAAAGTTAAAAATCACAACAAAACACAAAAAAAATCTCCCATAAATCTTTTTAATTAAAAAATTTCAATCTATTTTGTCCGATCAACCATCAAGACGGACTCTCTCCAATAAACCAAGCTTTTGAGGTTTGCACTCGAATGCTTCGTTTACCTACCTTTCAGTCCAAAAATAGTGGTTTTGGTTAGGTACCTACCTATTTCGTAACTGCATCAGTTTTTCATTTTTTGTTATTATTTCTCTCCAAAACTCCTCGCCTGAAATTATCTGAATCTGTGATCCTAGCATAAATGCCAACGTAACACATTCTCGTTACACTTTTTCGATTTATCTGAAACATTTTTTCAAGATATTTTTTTTTCTTCGCCATCCTTCATACTGTTCCTTTTTTTTTTTTTGGTTCCTCTTTACTAGTTGGAAGAAGTCCTTGGCTGTGTGTGTGTGTCGAAGAAGTATACGGGACGGATACTTTTTCATTTTATTTCTTGCTCCTTTCGAGTTCTACCTTTTAAAGGAGAGAACTCCATTACTGAGGCTTTTCTATTATTTGTTTGACTGCAGTAATAGTATTAGACTTCCGTTGGTAATATAAATTTTGTTTCCATAGAAAAAAAAAACGAAATAAGGGCTTTTAGAACCACCATCTTTATATCACACATCGGGGACAAAAAGAGGGGATAACTTCGATAGAAACTTCTCATATTGGGTTAACCACATAATTTGGGTTTTATTGTAAGCCACAAATTGACTTATACCCGAAGGCGCGTTTTCAACATCGTGATAGTTTTATTTTTTTTCATGGCCGTACTAAGGTATATTGTGGGCCCTTAAAAAATGAAGGGATTGTGGAATGTATTAATTTTTCATTTTACGATTTGGGATTTTGGTGCGCAAAAGTTCTATTGTGGCATGGGTTGTGTGGAATGGTGCGCCATCCTGTATGAACTAGAGGTCGTCCAAATACATGTCTTCAATTTCCGGAAAAAAAAAGTCGGTTAACATGGCTCTGAAACGCCCACCGTTTACCGAAACGTTATTCCCAGCTTCATTTTCGAAGAAAAATGGTATAACGATGCCACCACTCCACAATTGGCACCAAACTGTCACTTTCTATGGATGCAATGGCTTCTAGACAATAACGTGCAGGTTTACCGAGCCTCAGATAAGAAATTTGTGAAATAAAAATGTGCCTTGTCAGAAAAGATTATTTTTCGCCCAAATTCGTTATTCAATTCAAAGCGGTATACCTTTGAAGTAGGGAGGGTCTATGTGTGGGATTTTATAATTCCTGGTAAATAGGACAAGTTCAGATATAGCTATCGCAACATCGTCCGCATAGGCAATCACCCTGTGCCCCTCCCCTTCTAGAATCATTAGTAATTCATTTACGACAAGGTTCCAAAGGAGAGGGGAGAGGACACCACCTTGCGGCGTACCCCTACTGACAGTTCTTCGAGTAGTAAAATCGCCAAGTTTTGAATTTATAATCCTGCTTATCAGCATATGCTTAATAAAATTACTGATTGACTTCAGAGATGACAGCGCAGATGTGATTGCGGACGCGTCGACATTGTTAAAAGCTACTTTTATATCTAGGAAAGCAACTAAGGTGAACTCTTTATGATGACGGGAATATTCGATAATACGAACCAGCCAGCGTATGTAGAGTGGTTTCTACAGATTTCCCTTTGTTATAGGCATTGGATAGTAAGGACTTATCAATGTTTGCCCTCAAATGGATTTCAATCAGACGTTCAAATGTTTTAAATGGAGATATGATGAAAGGCCTATAGGTCTTAGATCTTGGTGTTGGAGATTAATCTGAAGAAATTGCAGCATCTTTGCTACAACCCTTCCGATCAGCCTCCAACACGGTGACGTTAGAGTCTTCCGGTTCTGAGGTTGAGCCCAGAAGAGCGTCCTCAATCAGAAGATCTTCGTTATTGTGGTCATCGATCTCCATGTCTCTGACTGTTTTGGTCGTCTCCACTGTTGCCGAAGATGCCCTGGATGCCTCATCCTCTTCCTGTGATGGGAAGGTGATAGATGCACCAGGTTCTGCAGCAGCAGTTTCGACTACGTTGGAGGAAGTGGATGCACCAGTAACATCCGCGTCCTTTTTATACACCTTCAGTGTGATGGTCTCCCAAACCTAATCATACCTTTGGTCTGCGCCAGAGGAGCATGGGACTCCTTATTTAATACAATAATTGCACCTTTATAGGGTCCCTTTTTCTCCTCCAGTTTCGCAACTTTCCATTTGTGAGTAGGAAGGGATGGATTCGATAGCCGGATCATCTGGAGTATTACATCCAGGCTGGAGAGTTCGGCTGTAACCATGGCGCGAGCTCTTGGTCTACATGGGATTTTCTCCTTAGCAAAAACCTCGAGCCTAGCACCAGGCCAGACTTCCCCTAACCGGCTAACGGCCAACGATAGAAGATCACACGATCTCTGATCGTCGCAAACCATGAGCTTAACATATCCTTGATGCCAGCCTCCATCGTCTGTGATTGGAGGTGGTCCTGAGTTCTCCATCATGATGCTCATGAAACTCAACTGGAAGCTCCAGTTGATCACCTGCCAATTTTCTACAGAGATCATGCCATCGAAGTCGTTCCCGTCAATGATCGCGACCACGATTTTGTCTTTAACCACATCACTGAAGGTTTTATTCCCTCCACAGGGATGTGCACTTTGGGGCGTTTGGGTACTGAAATTGTGCCCTCTATTGACCTGTGACCATCTTAGGAGGTTCTATAACCCTCATATCATAGAAAGCACACAATGTAGAATCCCAATCGTCGAGTCCGTGTATACCTCCACTCCTCAGGCCACCATTACGACCTCAAGCCTACAGGATACTAGAGTCCGATCCTGGCAGCAGGAGCGTAGGTTGTTCTAGTTATGATAACTCGGCATGCTTGCTTTTACCAAGGCCGGCTCGTCGGAAGGATGAGTTCTTATTACCATAGCTTAAAACTGGCGTTAATGTGACTTCATGCCGAAAAAAAGCTTTCCCAAAGTGAAAAAAGCACTTCTTTAGAGTAATAGGTAATAAATCAGCTGGACCAGCAGATTTATGTTTGTCTAGATCTTTGAGTATTCCCGTAAAAATAAATGTGAACCATTGAAAAGCTTAAATTTTCAAGTATAGGGAAGCTCTTTTAATTATCCGGCAACACCAAATTTTCTACAGATAATTCTACAAATAAATTGATAAGTGATCGGTAGAACCAACTTAAAGGCGGAATTTTTCCTTTCCAAATTCCCAAAAGTTCCTTCTAGTTTTTAAGTGGCTAATATATTTTGTCCTAAAATGTCCCTTGGCATAATGGTTAATGCGTTGGGCTGTCATGCGGAAGCCCTCGAGTTCGTTTCTCAGCCGCTGCAAAAAAAGTTTTTCAGGAGTGTACTGCCTCTTGCGAGAAATTGACAAATCCTCTAAAAGTATATCTCTTGTCATGGAAAGTTCTGCACATTAGCCGTTCGGAGTCGGCAGAAAATTGTAGGTCCCTTCCGTTCCTACTAACACGAACACAAGGATTGTTCAGAGCTGTAAGTCACTAGGTCCTGGTTCACTTCGAGCTGTTGCACCACCAAATTTAATTTAATTGTGAATTAAAAATTTTGAAAGACCAAGCATATCAGCCTTATCAAGATGGTGACGGCGAAAACGTTTTACCGCTTCGCTTCAATTAAACATTTAATATTCACTTGAATTATGGATATCATGTATTACCCAATTATCAATTAAATATTTAAACAAAATCAGCAACTATTCATTGATAATCAATTATGTTGTCATTCATAACGATTTGAATCATTTTCAATTGGTTTGTTAAATATCGAATTAAAATTTGTATCAATTATTAATTCAGAATTCACAATTTTTATATGAATATCAAGAGAAAAGAAAAATTAATATGTTCCACAGCATTTCACGAGCTTTATTATTAAAAGTTTCTCTTACACGCTGCTAAGAGACAAAAGCTTATTCATAGTGAAAAAGAAGTGTATTTTTAGCAACAACTTTCGTTTATTTTGAAGTATTTCCAATCGTGGAAAGAGTTAGATTTTAGAAGGAACAAATCAGGCTTGACGTCAAGTGAAATCTTAAATTACATCATGACACATATTTAGGGATGTAAGTTTTCACTTACAAAGCTTTTTGCAAATCCAGCCCTGGTTGTGTTTAACGATGGTTCACAAGAAAATTGACACCAGCGGCAGCTATCTAGAAATGCAACGGAATGCCAAGTGAATTTAGTGTGTATTGATGTGGAAATTGTTATATTGGAGGCACGACGACGACAACAAGCCAAAGAGGATATATATTTTCTTCCTTTTGTGGAACTTGTGTGTAAAGGAAAGTTTTCGTGTGCTCCAAGAAACTTGTCCGTCATCACTTGTCAAAATAGTTTCGGTATGTCATCTGTATGCTTAAGTGGGGAAGTAAGGGGTATCCTTGACATGATAAACATATATGTTTGTGTGTTTACATATACAAATCCTTGTATTTATATTTTTATATTTATGCCTCCTTTATTAGCTTCTTCGAAAACTTTTCATATCCTTTGTATTGTTTCAATAGATACGAGTGTTCCAAGTCTTCCTATGAGGAAGCTAGCTCGCACAAAAGTTTAACTTCAAAAACGAGTATATATCCTTATGGCTGTTTAATTAAATTGGCTTGTGAGTTATTGTGTGCACATTTTTCGTAGGCAACACAGTACTTCCAAGCAATATATACATTAATGTATATATGTGGCAAATAAACTGGTTGCACAGCATAACCAACAATAAATTGTGTGTCCTGCTATAAGTTGGCTTAAGGAACGATTTTGTATATGAGTACCCCCCACACACACCGACACAAAGCCAGTGACCATCAGGCATCAGTGAATGTGACTTTGATAGAATACCTCCGGCGATGCATTGTTATATTTAAGGACGATTGGAATGGGGAATATGGACATTGTGAACATTTCATCTCTCGGAGAGTATCTAACTGCAACAACTGTCCAACGAGTATATTGTACGAATAGATGGAGATTCACAAGGATAATTGTTGTCATTCACCCTTGATGAAGGGTTGAATCTGTTTTAATATAAATTGCACTATTTATGGTTTAGTTTTGCATTTAAGTAGCAAAACCAAGAGAGAGGGAGACAGAAAGTATAGTAAACCGTAATAATTGAAACGATGATAGGTTTTGACAGATTTTCTTTGAATCTAGGGTTCATTCGGTACCTATATAGAGCAAATAAGAGTTTAATTGGGGATGAAATGGATATGGTTTCTCATCATCACAACTAGCTGTGCAGAAACAATGTAATTGATTCCTTTTCGATTGTTTGATTTCTCAGACTAGAATCGAAAGAAGGATGAAATAGTGTGTTTTGACACCGCAACGCTCGCCTTGGCACACAACAAAAACTAATATTTGATATTGACCAATAAAGTCTTAGTCTTTTTTTAATTTGAACACATTAGAGGATATTATTGTGTAATACAGTGCCTACGTTTAGGTAAAATAGAGAAAATTTAATAAAAAGACTTCGATGGACATCGGTCTTGATAGCTTTCACATGACAATCAAGTGACAAATCAGGAAATATAAAGTATTCCACAATCGATCAGTGTGACTAGTGTGAGGGTAAACTGCTTAGCACCCATAGCTAGAATTAATTCAGCGGAATGCAGCTGGCTTCTTCTTCTTCTTCTTCCTTTGTTTCGGCGCTGTTATGATCTCGATGTCGAGGGGATCATAACTCTCCCACGCTAGTGATCCGCCTGTGGGGTTCGCCGGGTTGCGTATTGCCAAACTGTATATCAGTACAGAGCTCCGACGCTCTATAATAGACTACAGAATGCTCATTCAAATTAAGAGCATACTATATACTGTGTCAGATCAAAAGCAGATTTTTCTGTGTTGGTATACATTTTGCTCAGGAAACTAAGAGCAAAGTACCTGTGATTACAGAGCCATCGTTCACGTTGGTATAGTTATTGTGTGTGGTGAGTTCTGGGTTGGTATACATTTTGCTTAGGAAACTAAGAGCAAAGTACCTGTGATTACAGAGCCATCGTTCACGTTGGTATAGTTATTGTGTGTGGTGAGTTCTGGGTTGGTATACATTTTGCTCAGAAAACTAAGAGCAAAGTACCTGTGATTACAGAGCCATCGTTCACGTTGGTGTGGTTATTGTGTGTGGTGTGTGGTGCCGTGACATAAGGCCAAGTGACGAAAGGCCAAATTTGTTTGTGACTTAAGGCCAAACATAAAATGTTTTGTCTTGAGCAACAGTACCTTGGGTGGCCCGCTTCGCGGGTTTTCAGGATTTTAAATCCCTTTTCGGGGCTCACACCCGCTCACGCAACTCCGTTGCTCCGCTTAGGGTATGTTCAGTCGCCAGGCAGGCGCCTGTAGCAACAGTTTTCCTGAGCAGCAGTACATAACTGTTAGTTGTTTACTCCAATTAATGTAAAATACAAAACTGTTGCTACAGGCGCCTGCCTGGCGACTGAACATACCCTAAGCGGAGCAACGGAGTTGCGTGAGCGGGTGTGAGCCCCGAAAAGGAAGTTAAAATCCTGAAAACCCGCGAAGCGGGCCACCCAAGGTACTGTTGCTCAAGACAAAACATTTTATGTTTGGCCTTTTGTCACTTGGCCTTATGTCACGGCACCACACACCACACATAATAACCACACCAACGTGAACGATGGCTCTGTAATCACAGGTACTTTGCTCTTAGTTTCCTGAGCAAAATGTATACCAACCCAGAACTCACCACACACAATAACTATACCAACGTGAACGCTGGCTCTGTAATCACAGGTACTTTGCTCTTAGTTTCCTAAGCAAAATGTATACCA
Source organism: Philhelius festivus (assembly GCA_963931855.1). Taxonomy (NCBI): domain Eukaryota; kingdom Metazoa; phylum Arthropoda; class Insecta; order Diptera; family Syrphidae; genus Philhelius; species Philhelius festivus. The sequence continues at coordinate 28,696,926 of OZ007556.1, read as the reverse complement.
ACCCAGAACTCACCACACACAATAACTATACCAACGTGAACGATGGCTCTGTAATCGCAGGTACATTGCTCGATCTGAACTAGCATATAGTTTGCTTCAGCTTTTTTAATATTTTACAAGCAAACTGCATGTGACCACAGAGCGCTCTGTGGTAGCATACAGTTTGCTCTACAATTCTTTCAAATTCGGTGAGCAGAAAATGGCTGAGCACAGACTATGGAGATCTGTGCTGATATACAGTTTGGCAATACGCCGCCGGGTTGACCTCAGAAATCGGCGGCAAGCCTCCCGGTTTTGTATTGTTCCATTTCTGAGGCCAACTGAATGCTGGTGTTTTTGCATTTGTTTGTACCAGGAGTGTTTAGGCCTACCTTTCTTTTTATTCCGAATTGGAACGTTGTATGATATTGCCTTTTTGACGGGGTTCTCAGGATCTCTCCTTTGAACATGGCAATACCAACTGAGTCGGTCGTGTTCAATTTTTTGGGAAATGGTATTCTTAACATGAAGGCTTCCTCGGATCTTCGTACTTCTAATTCGATCAAGCTTTGTAACTCCTGCTGTCATACGAAGCATCTTCATCTCAGCTGCCGTTAGCTTACTCTCATACTTTTTGTACATTGTCCAACATTGTGAACCGTATGTGAGTGCTGGACGCACAACTGAAGTGTAGAGCTTTCCTTTCAGCTTAGGGGGCATTTTTCGGTCACAGAAGATAGCAGAATTTTCCCGCCACTTCATCCACCCTACGCTTACGCGATGATTGATATCGTCATCACAAGTAGCTTCGTTATTTATCATAGACCCCAGATATTTAAACTTTTCACACTTGGGAAGCACTACTCCATTCAAATAAATGTCTGGAATAGGCCTGTGTGGATCAGAAAATGGGCAGCATAGGTATTCTGTCTTTTTCGCGCTTATGCGGTACCCACTTCCTTCTAGAACATCCACCCATACGTCAAGTGCTCGTTGTAGGGATATCGGGTCTTCACTTATGATGGCTCCATCGTCAGCAAAGAATAACTGATGCACTTTTGGATCCGTCACTTTGCCTTCAAGCAGGTAATCAAGAACTGTAATAAAGAGCAGGGGACTCAAGACACTTCCCTGGTGTACACCTACTGTGATTTCGAATTCTTCGGTGACTCCAGCTGCGCATCTTACTTTAGTAACTGCTCCATCATACATGTCCATAATTATCCGCACATAGGTTTCTGGAACTCCTCGTTGCCTGAGGGCCACCCATATTAGATCTCGTGGTTGCCGATCGAATGCTTTTTCAAAATCTACCAATACGACATGCAAATCCTCCAAAGAATCCCGATGTTTTTCCATAATTATTCTTATACTCTGGATTGCATCCGTGGTTGACTTACCCCCGACAAACCCGCACTGGTCATCAGATAGCCTAATTATTTTTCGCAGTCGGCTACCCAAGACTCGCTCAACGATCTTCATGGTGTGTGACATCAGCTTAATCGAACGGTAATTATCACAGCTTCGAGTATCACCCTTTCCTTTATAAATTGGAAGAAGGTAACTTTCCCTCCATTGATTAGGCATGCGATCACCTCTTATAAGTTTGGAGACAAGAATCATGAGCCATCTAAACCCGATGTGTCCCATCTTTTTCCAAAACTCTTAGGGTATTTCGTCTGGGCCAACAGCTTTTCCCTTTTTGGAGTATTTTACCGCCTCACTAACTTCTTCGACTGTGACGTCGGATACTTCGCTTAAGTTAGGTGAAGCTATTGGAAAGTACAGCCTTGGAAATTGTTCGTTTAGAAGTCCGTCACAATACTGTCGCCACCTGTGAAGAATTTCGTTGTCTTCCACAAGAAGTTGGCCTTGAGCATTGTTAATGAACTTTGGCGAACAAATCTCCTGGGCATTTCTTCTTCTTTGAGCGGCTATTTTGAAGATAGTTGCGCCCTTATTCGTGTTTTGCCGTAGCTCTTGAATAGCACCAGATGTCGGGGTAGAAATTTCATCCAGCTCCCGATACAGGTTTTCTGTATTCTTTGCTTGAATTTGGGCGCACTTCTTCTTCGCTTCTTTCTTGCAGTTTCTATATTCCACTTCGAGGCGTGACTTTTGCTCTGTATCATTAGAGGGGCACTTCGACCAAGCCTTGAAAGCCATTTTCTTTTTACTTATAACTGATTTAGCTTCATCATTCCACCACCATGTTTCTTTGCCTTGTTGGTTGTGTCCTTTTGAAACCCCTAACAGTGTTTTGGCTTTTTCTTTGCAAGTTCTCTGTAGGAGATCCCACATACTTTGTGCTGTACTCTCTTCATTTCGAACTATATCGGTGTTATTATACAGAAAGTTTTGCATATTCGAAATGAAAGCTTCGCCTTTTTCCTTATCCAGATTATACCATTTGATCTTCCCAAAAGTTTTTGTATGTTTGTTGTCGTTCACTGTCTCCATAAAAAATTCTGTCAGTAGGAGACGGTGTTGGTGGGCGATCGCTTCTCCTAGTATCACTTTGCAATCTTTTACCCGGGGTTTCATGAAACTAGATACCAAATGGTAATCAATCTGGGTTTCATTTCCACCACTGCTGTAAGTGACCAGGTGTCGGCTTTGTTTGACGAACATGGTATTTAGTACGATAAGACCGTATGTTTTGCATATGCTCAAGATGTCTTCACCAGGAGGGTTCCTGGTGCCGTATCCGAGGCCTCCATGGCAATCTTCATAGTCTTCGTTTGTCTTCCCGACATGTCCGTTCAAATCTCCGCCCACGAACAAAAACTCTTCCTTTGGGATGTCCTTAAGTAGATTGTGAAAGTCTAGCCAAAATGCATCTTTTTGCACCTGCTCACATCCAATTTGGGGAGCATATGCAGTGACAATATTCCACAACTTTCCTTTAATCACCAATTTAAGGGACATCAAACGGTCGCTGGGTTTCGAAATGGTTAATACGCTGCCTAATAGATGTTTTGCAAAGATGATTCCGATTCCGTTTTTACCCTTTTCCGTTCCATAGTAGAACATCTTATAGTTTTTTGTCCTCGTATCCAAGAAACGGGCCCTGTTTCCCGTGTTTCGCCATTTTGTTTCTTGAACACATAAGATGTCCACTCGCCTTCTTTTCATCATCTCTTCCAGCTCGAAGCTTCGACCTGTCATACTGCCAACGTTCCAACTCGCAACTCTCAGATTTTGTATAATCTGCGGCATTACTTTGCTAGCCCCCGGAATCCGTCTAGCTCTGACCCGAGCATTGCTGCTCGGTCCAGGATCAGTACCATGTGTAACAATGGTAGTGCCTGGCGGGGTAGTGTCATTTCGGACGAGTACTTCCATAATGCTTGAATTCACAAAATCCGTTGTAAGTATCGACGTGTGCATGCTCCAGTTTTGTATTTGATCTCTCTTTTACGGCACCGGTGATCTCCAGTCGTGCCAACCCAGGGACTGGCATGCACACTTTTGGGAAAGTTTATAGGTGTTACGTGTCGCTAGGTTCACCTTGCTGTTTGTGGCCTAGATGTATTTACTCCTTTAGTCGCCTTTTACGACAAGCGGGGAGGCGCTGCAGGAATATTCTAACCCGTCCCTGCACAGGGAGGAATGCAGCTGGCTATGTCATACAATACAAAATAAATAACATTAAGATACGACGGTATTCAAGTGTAAAATTCCGTTTACTAAGTTTCAATTTCCCGCAATATTGTGTCCAGAGTCTAAAAAAATGGTTATCAAAATTGTAAAAAGTTACATTTTAAACAAAACTGAGTTAAAATAATCGTTATTCAGATTAGGAAAAATAAAATAATATGTTTTTAGAATTAATACCAGGGAATTAAAACAGTTTTTTTTTCTCCAAAAAATTGTGATATTAATGCTTTGCTTTATCCGGTAATCAAGTTAGGTTGAGTTAAGCTTACTGAATGATGACTTTTCACCAATAATATTTTAACCCTGATGCACGTTGTTAATCCCTAATTAATCGCTTTCAACTCTTGATTTTACAGATCATCTACCCCTCATCTAATATTTTGCGAATTTTCAAAAAGGGTTTTAAGAACCTAATTTGAAATTATTTTATTATGAATTTATTTATTAATTTACCGTTGTCCTCTTCTCTTTGAAAGTATAGTGTAGTGTAAGGTAGTTCCACATAGAGGTGTGTAAATCGTTAATTTCAAATGATCGAAACATTCAACAATCGATTATCAAAATGATTCGATCATTTCAATCACTCGATAATTTTCATTTCACTCAAATGATTCAATACTGTTCCGATTCGATTCTCATTTCGATTTCGTTCAAATTCAATCTCCGAATTTTAAGCAATTCAAGTTCAATAATTTACCGAATTTGATCGTATAAAATTTGATCCAAATTTAAAAAAATAAATTTCGTTTAGTTGTAAAATCAAAGCGAAATGAAACAAATATTTTTTGACTGACAAAAATACGAATAAGAAACAAAAGACCGACTATTTTCTGCGACGAAAAATATTCACAATTTCAGAATGTCTAAATTTGATTAAATTTTAATTTTTTCTGTAAGATGGCAGATTTAGGTAGAAAGTGGAGTGCAGTATGGATGAATGCACTTTGATTAAATTTCTAATGGAAGAGTAAAGTGCAGCTACTGCCAAAATATGTTCAGCGGAGGAGCAACATATAACCTTCAACGATACTTGAGGTCTCAACACGTTGGAGTATTGAGTTAAAGGTTGGGGTTCAACGTACTGGAGAGTGGCATAACTACTCTGCAGAATTGACCAAATATAATGGGGAAATAAGGAGAGCTAAGAGAAATAGTTTTGCAAATTTCTGTGAGGGCATTTCGTCGACACCTACAGCAGCAAGATTACACAAGGCTCTAGCCAAAGATAACACATTAACCTCTTTGGCACTTCGTTACGCCGATGGTAGCTTCACTGAAAACGAGGAGCAAAGGTCAACCCTACTGCTAAATACTCATTTTCCAGGCAGCTTACCAATAGTAGGAAATATGATAGAGAGAATACCTCTAAGGCCTAACCGGGAAGACTGGAAGATAGCTGCGACTATCTGTTCAGGCAATAGGATTGAATGGGCGTTAAGTACCTTTCAACCTTTCAAATCACCGGGCGTAGATGGCATCTTTCCTGCGCTCTTGCAGAAAGGTAAAGAGGAACTGATGCCCTATCTTATTAGACTGCTTCGAAGTAGTATTGCACTTGGGTACATACCAAGTCTATGGAGAAGAGCAAAGGTAATTTTCATCCCCAAAGTGGGGAAAAGTTTGGAAAAGGTAATTGATAACTTCATTAGATCGGAAGTATTAGTAAACATGCCCCTAAATCACCGTCAGCATGCTTACAGAGCGGGTAGATCCACAGAAACCGCTCTGTATGAACTAACGAATATAATACAGAGAGCTTTAGATATTAAAGAAACGGCATTATGCGCCATCCTTGATATTGAGGGGGCCTTCGACAACACCTCTCACGAAGCAGTTCATTCGGCTCTAGAAAGGAAGAGTGTTCCTAGCACTATAGTCAGATGAATAAGTAAAATGCTTAGTACAAGAACGGCAGAAGCATACGCAGGACTAAACGTCCAGAAAGTCATCACAACAAGAGGCTGTCCGCAGGGAGGGGTATTATCACCCTTGCTGTGGAGTCTTGTAGTTGATGAATTACTAGAAAGTCTAACCTCCCAAGGGATTCGATGTATTGGCTTTGCTGATGACATCGTTATAACGGCACTGGGGAAATACGAAGAAACTCTCTGTGATATAGTCCAGAGAGGACTGTCTATAACCAAGAAATGGTGTATATCTGTGGGACTTAACATCAACCCTACCAAAACAACGATAGTACCATTTACCAGTAAAAGACTTTTACCTCGCATGAAACCCATTCGGTTGGCGGGAGATGTAATCGACACCCAGAGGGAGGTCAAATATTTAGGAGTTACACTAGATAGCAAACTCCTCTGGAACAAGCATGTCGAAATAACTGTCGGGAAAGCCACAAAGGCCCTCATGATATGCAAGAGACTTGCAGGTAAATCATGGGGCTGCAAACCAAACATCATAAGATGGATGTACACCATGATGGTAAGACCCATCATTACCTATGGGGCAATTGCATGGCATAAAAGAACCGAACTAAACACAACTAGGAAATCACTAGACAAATTGCAAAGGCTTGCATGTATATGCATAACAGGAGCAATGAGAACATGCCCTACAGCAGCGATGGAAACCATCCTTCATCTGACGCCACTACACGTGGTCATTGAAAATGCTGCTAAGGGAGCCATAATGAGATTTGCCAAGGAGGGTACTGGGATGGGTAAAATTATTGGAAACAGGGAAAAAGATTCGATAATCCGGTCCTCAGTAACAAACCTCATTGACATCCCAAGAGATGGTATGATCAAAAGATATAACTTCGAAAAACATTTCAAAACGGAGTTAAGTTGCAAAAAAGACTGGATAGGCGAAACAATAAACTATAGTCTTAAAGAAAATACCATCAAATGGTACACAGATGGATCGAGGACGGCTGAAGGGACTGGTGCTGGAGTTTTTGGGCCTAGAACTAAACTCTCCTTACCGATGGGACAGTCCACTAGCATATTCCAGGCAGAAGTAAATGCCATAGGCATATGTGCTGGAAGAAACCTCGATAGAAAATATAAAAACCAAAACATTGCCATCATGTCAGACAGTCAGGCTGCACTAAAAGCACTAAGCTCCTACACCATCAGCTCCAAACTTGTTTGGGAATGCGTGATTAAGCTTAATAAACTGGGCAAGAATAACACTGTCACGCTTCATTGGGTACCAGGCCACGTTGGTGTCCAGGGCAACGAAGTGGCAGACTCCTTAGCAAAAATAGGTGCATCGACACCCCTTACAGGGCCAGAGCCCTACTGCGGAATAGGAGAAAACGTGATCAAAAACAAAATCAAAACAGAAGAGGAGACAAAAAGATCAAAGATCTGGAAAGAACTCCCTAAGCTAAGACAGGCAAAACTATTACTCGGGGACTACAACCGAGAGCGTTTTCTAACCTGCATTAGCTTAAGTAGGAACAACCTCAGGAAAATCACGGGGCTTCTCACAGGCTACTGTAGGTTGAGAAGACACCTCAACATCCTTGGCTTAGTGAGCAACGCGACTTGCAGATTCTGCAACACTCACGAAGAGACACCTGAACACATACTGGGGAAATGTGATGCACTCGTGCATCAAAGGCACAGGTATCTGGGCAAGCACCACATAAAGGAGAGCGAATTATCATCCCTTAAAATACTCCAAATACTTCGATTCCTCAGAGGAGCAGATTTGGAGGAAGAACTGTAGTAATGAGCCAACCTCATCCAGTTCTAGATGGGGGACATAATAGATCTTTAGGTCGCAGTGTTTTTATACCCCAATTTCTCATTCATTCATTCATGGGGTTCAACGAGGTAGGTACATTGCGGTTTCAACTTCCACAATAAACATACCGGATCCGATACCTCAAATAACACCACTTCAACCCAACTATTGCTTTTGCTGCCCACAACATCAATAACCAACAGCCAACTCAATCAATCACGTTCTTCAATATGGTGTTCAACCCAGAAATTGCAGTCCACATTGATTGAATCGGGACAAATGGAATCCACCATGATTAAGATTAATCGAGTTAACTGGTCTCGAAAATCGAGATTTATTGTAATGATTGAGATTTGGATAGAAAATCGAGAATCGAGAATCATCGAAATGATTGAGATTTTGATCGATTGAAATGAAAATTTGAAATTTCAATCATCACTACTTTTCGGTGATCGGATCAAACAAATTTAATCGTTTCTGATTGAAACCGTTGGCACTGAAAAAAGGCTACATCGCCAAGGTTATTACTAACTGATTTTATTTGAGCATTATCTATGTCACCATTCTTTATCGAATGTGACAAATCATACCTTGAGAACTGTGTTCATAGAGTTGTGTCCAGAAGTGTGGTGTCTGATCCTATCATCAGGTATTCCTCAGGATAGCCATCTTGGTCCACTACTTTTTGTGCTTACATTTAATGACGTGAATAGAAGCATTGCCTTACCAGATCTCTCAATTTATGCATAAGACGTTAAAATAATACGAATATTCCCGTCTCCTCGTGATTCTTAATTTCTTCAACTAAACCTTAATACTTTTATTACTTGATGTAAGTAATAGTAGTAAAACTTAATGTAAATAAATGCAAATCTATGAAATTCTCACGTAAACTTTTACCTCCAAATCCTCGAACCTATATCACTCTTGTAACAAATACAACCCTACCTTTTTTTCTAAAGGGTGGTTAAATTTTAAGGGCCACTGTTGAATGTAAACCACATTTAAACGTCAAGTTTTATCCGCATTTCATTTGACATTTCTCAATTTCAGACCAAATCAATTTGAACCATGGAAAGATACACAATCGAGCACGCGTTAAAATCAAAATGCATATTGTGCACTTCGTAATTTTTTCGGTCAATTTAATCGTCCAAATGTGCGTACAATCGGAAAAATCATGCAATAATTTGAGCAAACCGGGTCTGTAGGAGATGTGAAAACACTAGTGCATGCTCGTACTGCAGAAAATATTGCTGCTGTTAGCGATAGTGTCGCTGAAGAGCCGTCCACCTCAACTCGTCGTCGTGCCCAACAATTGCACCTCTCACGCTTGTCGTTGATGAATATTATGTAAAAAGACTTACATTTACACGCTTACAAGGTGCAATTGACTCAAGAACTAAATCCTCTTGACCATTTCAAGCGTCGTCAATGGTCAGAATGGTGGCAAGAAATGGCAACAGTGGATGATCAATTTTCCACCTCAGTGGATTCTTCAATAAGCAGAATTGACGCATTTGGGCGAATGATAATCCAAGATCATGTGATTTGACACCGTTGGACTTCTTTCTTTGGGGTTATTTGAAAGAAAAGGTGTACTTCGATAAGCCGGCAACAACTCAAGAGCTAAAGGATGAGATAATTTGGCACATTAACGGCATAGAACCTCAATTATGCCTCAGCGTCATTGAAAATTTGAACCATCGGATAGAGGTGTGCCGCCGAGGTCGCGGCGGCCATTTGGCCGATATTTTGTTCCATACCATATTATAATAGAACCATACCATATTATCATAGTAAAAAGAAATGACAATAATTTCCTAAATATTTTGTGTTCTTTTTATGATCTTAATTGTTTTTTTTTTTTGTTAACTTTATTAATAAATTATAGCTTTGGATAATCTTCTTTTATTTTCACTTATTTCATATGTTAGCAATTTCAAGTCTCAAACACAAAAACTTCAGTTTAATTCTAAGTCACCAAGAATTACAGTTCGACCTACACTGAAAATAAATTCCTAGGTAATATTGATAAAAACGTTTTGTTGATTTTCAACAAAACAATTTTATCATTTTGATTAAGTTTTTGTCAATACGAAAGAATTATTTTGTTTATTTCACAAAATTTTTATAATCCAGCATGATTTTTTGTCAGTTTAACAAAATATGCACTACAAATAACATTTCAGTTTAACAAACCAAGTTTTGTTAATATAACAAAATAAAACAGCGATTTTTGTCACATCGACAAACTTTTTAGTGATGCTACAAAATGTTTGTTGTATCTACAAAAAATCTATTTTGTAAATGTTTGTCAATATCACAAAGTTTTTGTTAATTTTTTTTTGTAAATTTAACAAAAAATGAAAACGTTTTTGTTAAAATGACAAATATTTTGTTTTGGGGTTGAGTTATTTTGTAATATTGATAAAATAATATTATCAGATAGATAAAATTATTTTGTAAGGAAACCAAAAAATTCTGCGCGTATATTTTTTTTTGATCATGACATTTCTTTTGTGTATGACATAGTTCACATTTAGTTTTTGTCAAAAAATCGATGTAAGATTAACTGAACTTGACAAAAATTGCGTATTGTCCATACGCCCTCACAGATGGTTGCATGTGAGATCGTAGGGACGAAACGCCAATTTTTGTGGACTTTAATCCCAAAAAAAAAAAAAAAACTATTTTGACAAAATTAATTTTGTGGATTCAACAAAAGAAATTTGTAAAATTGACAAAATATTTTGTTGAACTGACAAAATATTTTGTTGAATTGACAAATTATTTTGTTGTATTGACAAAATATTTTGTTGAATTGACAAAATATTTTGTTGAATTGACAAAATATTTTGTTGAATTGACAAAATATTTTGTTAATTTAACAAAATATAACAAAAAGGTTTTGTTAATTTAACAAAACAATTTTGTTAATTTAAAAAAAAAAAAATTGTTAATTTAAAAAAAAAAAATTTGTTAACCCGATAATAAAAAAAAAACAAATTTTTAACATTAACAAAAAAAAATTTGTTAATACAACAAAAGAATTGTTAATATGACAAATTAATTTTGTAAATTCTACGAAATTTTGTCATATTGACAAAATATTTTTGTTATTTCAACAAATTAATCTGTTAGCATAACAAAATAGTTTTGTGGATACAACAAAATATTTTTTGTTACCTCAACCAAATTCTCTAATTTTTATCAATTTGACAAAACTTTTTGTTGGACGTATATTGACAAAATTTTTATCAGATCTACCTACATTTTTGTCATATATGTACAGCTGCGAGCAGTGAAATAGTAGTGGGTACTGTCATTTTAAATATCTTTGAGTTTGTGGAAGTACAAAAGTTTTTTAGCATTAACTGCATTGCGAAAGAGGAGTACATTTCCCTACTATGTCCATACATAAATGCAAACTGATTTATAAAGACGCAAATATATTTTTTTATTTTTTAACACATGATGCAACAAAATTTTCAAGAGCAATAAAATAGTAGTATGATAGTAAAAAGTATTTTATTCGAAAAATAATTATATTTTAAAGTTTTTTTTTATAAATAAACTTAATACTTAGTAGCATGACCATGATTTCTTATGACAGCTATACAACGCTTCTTCATAGAATCTACAAGGCCTTCGCATCTCTTCAGTGGTATAGTCTGCCATGCATGTTCAACTACAGCCCAAAGTTCGTTGTTGTTTTTGGGCCTAGCATCACATACCGCTTTCTTAATATCTGCCCACAGGTTTCCAATGGGATTGAGGTCAGGAGATTGAGCTGGCCAATACATAACCTCAATTCTATTGGCCCGAAACCATTCCTTTGCCAACTTACTAGTATGTTTCGGGTCGTTATCTTGTTGGAACGTCCATTTTATCAGCATGTCCTCCTCAGCAAAAGGCAGCATAGTGTTCTGCAGTATTCCTACGTATGCATGCTTGTCCAATATATTATTAATTTTATGGATTGGACCCACACCTCTGTAGGAGAAGCAACCCCAAATCATAATACTTGATCCGCCATGTTTAAACGTCTTTATGGTGTATCGGGGATCATATTGTGTATTAGGGGGACGCCTTACATACTGACGAGACCCTTTACCTCCTTATAGAATGATTTTGAATTCATCAGTCCACAATACATTCCTCCACTTCTCAATGGGCCAAGAGAGATGTTCTTTGGTGAACTGAAGACGCCGGGTCACATGGGTTTTTTCAAAAGTGGCACCTTGCGTGGGCTGCGAGCATTTAATTTATGCTCTCGTAGTCGTCTTCTTATCGTATGAACACCACAAGTTAGGTTTAACTCGCCGCGGATTTCCACAGCTGACATTGTTGGTCGATTTTTAGCGCACCTTGTGACTTGTCGTACGGTAGTCTCCGAAAGAATCCGCTTTTTGCCCCGTTTTTCGTCTTTTTTTTTGTAAATGATTGCATTACGTATCATTGGGGCTGAACATCCGACGAGTTTTTCAACTTCCCTGAACGTCTTGCCTTGATTTATAAGATTTTGAATCCATGTTCTTTTTTCTTCGCTGCAATGTTTGCCTCGTCCCAATAAATTATGCATAGTCATATTTAATATGCAAATAATACGTAAATACGTAAAAACTAAAACAAACTTACTGTTTTTTTTACAAAAAATCGAATATTTTACTGTAAATAATGTTTTTTTTAATAATTTTACTCTTGCTACTATTTTATTGCTCGCTAAGAAAAATCAAATTTCGAAATAAAATAAGCTGTAAATAGTAACGGTGTTGATTTGACAACAAAAAAAAGCATGGCCAGGTCTGTCACATATAATTGTTCATAAATTTAACCGTAATGGAGACCAGTGGTACACAGGATGCGAAATATGTAGCGACATTCATTTTACCAGCAGGCACTACTATTTTACTGCTCGCAGCTGTATAACTAGATTTTATTTTCAGTGTATTTTGATAGATAAAGGCGAACGTTCGCTAATTGTAATATAGAGCGAGATTTCAATTAGCCAAATTTTTGACATTTAAAGCGAATGTCCAGTAGGCGATTCGCAAACGCTAATCCCAAATAGTCACATTCGCCAAATTTTTGTTGCAACTTGCAAGTCATAATAGGGCCCTACTTCTGGCTAAACCTATTTCATTTTTATTTTGCAAACGACTCAGTACTCTTGCAATAACTTAAAATTATTTCTTACTTCAAAAAATCTAATGTTATCAGTACTTGTTGGTACTCATAATCAATCTGCAATAATGCAGTCTTCGAAAATTCATTGTTCGAAAACTTTCTCTATCTATGTAATAGTACTCCCCGGTTTATTATCTAAAAATGTTTGCTCGTTGCATTTGACCTTCTGTTGATGCTGAACCAATTCACACTCCTAATTGACTTGTTCAGTACACACTATAGAATATTCATATCAATGAGCTCCTGTATAACGAGAACAACCTGTTAGACGGTGCCAACATTATTGTTTCGTTTAAATTTTGAAAATTGTTCTGGTTTGAAATGACATGCAATATAGAAGAAGTCGTCGTCTTTAACTTTGTAAATTGAAAGTTGTGGTAATTTGAAAACCTGACGAGACTCAGATTGAGGTGTCATTTAAATAAACCGAGACTTCAAATAGACTGTCAGTCGCACTGTGTTTATTTGTTATATGAGTATATACCTTGTATGTGTTCGTGTTGACTTAAATTGTTTGGTCCGCTTGGTGTTACATTCACAGAAAAAGGTCCTTTATTTTTCTTTTAGCCGAGTCCCGTTTACAAATATTTGTAGTATGTGGAATACGAGAGATTTTGTGTCCATGGCGTTATGTTAAACAATGTAAGCTGTGTTCGTGCAACATGATTTGTGGGGTAGAAGTTAGTCATTAAGGAGAAATTGTGTGTGCGTTTGATGGAGGATGTGCCTTGATTACTTTGTTATTTGGGAGGGTATTTTTTTTTTTAATGAACCATTGTACACCGCAACGCCTTTATGTCAGAAGCAGTTTTATTGGAAATTGTTTGTCCCTTGTGGGCTTGCATTTTCTTAAATCATTGCCAAACATTTTTAATACTCGTCTACGATTGTCTCAGAATGTTCTTGAATGGTTTCATTGATATAGTTCTAGTTAATTTTTATATCGCAATGAGAGTGTGATAGACAATATTTTTTTGTAAATTGGTTCTTGTCTATAATTAAAATAGAATGCCGAAGTTTTAAAAGTACGATCTTTTCCGTTATCAACTTAAAAAAAAAAAAAACCTCAACATTTCTCTGAACTTTTGAATGGACAAGATTGTATCTTCTCATTAAGCAAATATTACCTAGTTTTGAAAGTGTTTTATTTTTTAATTTTTATTATTTATTATAATGTTTATTATTATTTTTCAAATCATTTTTGAACCATGGCTAATTCTGAAATAATAGTTTTTGAAAAACTAAGATTGGAGGAGTTAAAAGGAGATACCGATTCACAGTAATTGAGGACCTTGCATCAAAAGGGATGAAAGTCCACATTTAACTTTTTGTGAGAAATCACAAAAAAACTCTGGAAAATAAATTATTTATGGAATGTTAAAAAATGATATGGTGTTAAAAAATTTGCATGTTTTCACATTTTTTTGATCAAGTTTTAGGTTAAATAAACAATACTAGTAATTACTGCGATTTTTAAATTTTTGATCTGCCCCTCATTTGTACCAAAATGTGTACCTGTCCCCCTTTTGATGCAAGGTCCTCAATTTTGAATATCGCAACGGGAGAGAAATGTTAAATAGTTTTTAGATTTTTAAAAAAATAATACAATTTTTTTTTGAAAATTCAATATCTCGAAAACCGATACACGATTAAATTTTTAAATTACGTTATCAAATGTATTTTATTAAATACTAACAATTTGCATATCAATTTTTTTATAAAAAATGTAAGGAAAATTTAGTACACAAAAAACATGTTTCAGTGTGTCTGTATGTCTGTACCTCTCACTACAGCCTAAACCACTAGACCTATTTCTTTTAATCTCGGTAGTTAAGGGTTTTCGGCGATTCCCTAGAGGAGAAATTGAAATTCTTTTTTTAGTTCCGAAACTAACGGTACCCCCCATACACCCGTAAAATCTTATTTATCTCGAAAACGGCTCTAACGATTTTGATAAAAAAAATTAGGTGATATTATGGACATGTACTACATTTTGCTCAGAAACAACGTTTTTTTTTTTGATTTTCGACTTTCTCATTAATGGCTCTAAGGATTTTAACCAAAAATTTTCAGCAGGAGTCCCCTTAAGTTTAAGAAATATTGTATATAAAAATAAAAGTATTCGAAGAAATATTTGTTGGTTTTTTTTTTTTTTGTTTTTTTTTTTTTTTTTTTTTTTTTTTTTGAAAAATCAATATTTTGAAAACGTGTGAACGATTATTTTTTAAAATTATTTCCTAAAATCAATATTTTTAAATACTCAAAATTCGCATCCCACATTTTTTTCTTGAAAAATTTTAAAGAGATTTCTTATATGTATGTATAAAAAATTCATTTAATAATAAAACGATTTTTTAAAGTTTGTTTGCTTTAATTCATACTTTTCTAGAAATCAGACGTCAATTTTATGCATTTGAAAATACCCTAATTAAGACAGTCCGAGCTTTAAGAGAATTAGGAAGTATTTAATTTAGACAAGGATTTCTACATTCGTGTGGTACGGGTATAAAAATAATCTCTGTACTTGAAAGTGTGCTTGAAGTTAGTCTCAAGCGCAAATTGATGAGCATTCTTATAAGTACGAGCATTACCGTGACATTATTTTTGGGGAGGAGGAGTGCAACTGTCTATCGGGTTATTTGTTGGAATCACAATTCAGGATTGTTCTCTACCTCTGACGTTAAAAAATTTCAATCATTGTACGGTATTGACATCAATCGCAATAACTCCAACTGGTTCGTCATTTTTGAAAGATCTTTCTGAGGTTAATAGGTGGATCTAAATAATACGGTAAATGTAAAGTGTATAAATTTAATGTTCAAAAAGTTTTCTTGGATTTAGGGGGTCCCATATTCTGCAATTTTGTCTCAGGCTTCATTATGACCTTGTGAAAAAACTCATTGTTGCCTTGGAACAATTCTTTAACGTGTATTTGTGAATCGTTTGGTTTTAACTCTTGAACCAATTAAAGTTTCTTTTTCGGAGACAACGTTGACATCAGTTCTGAGATTGTGCGTTGTCGCCTGCTTGAAGTTTCAGGGTTTTCCTCGATACTTTCTTGCACCCGAGCTATGGTTTGAACTGAATAACGTCTTCCCGCAATAAGACGGACTTAGAAGTTTAAAAAAATCTTATATATGGAACTTGAGTGTTAATGGTTCTTCAGCGTTAAGGAAGATGAAAAAAAACCTAACCGACAACAGAAAAATGAATTTTATTAATGTTAAAAAGACTTAAAAATTTATGTCAGACTATTCTAGGATCTTTAGTGAAATTTCTTTAAATGCAGTCAAAATATCAAGCCGTAAAAAAATTAAGTTAAAAAATTAAGTTTACTACATAAAGAAAAAGTTAAAGTGAAGTTAAGTTAAAAATTGTTCCATAATTAATTCAAGTTGAATTTATTTGCGCTAGCTCTCATGTCACTCATAATCTCATAATTAACTTAGCTTTGAAAACTGAATGGTTGGTAGAGCAAATATTGCAATCGTTTTACCCATTTTATGACAGATGCAGTTGCCCATCGAAATCGAATATCCAACATTTACTGACCAACTTCAAGACGACCGCTTTCGTAAACAATCAGCCAATACCCCACAACGGCAAGATCGGCTGATA
Organism: Philhelius festivus; assembly: GCA_963931855.1. Lineage (NCBI taxonomy): Eukaryota > Metazoa > Arthropoda > Insecta > Diptera > Syrphidae > Philhelius > Philhelius festivus. The sequence continues at coordinate 28,680,768 of OZ007556.1, read as the reverse complement.
ATATTGGTGCTGTCCAAGTGTACAGGAGAACGCGAAGGAGTCGGTTCTTCGCCCTGCACAAGAACTCGGCCTTTAGCAGAGTTCAACTTGGCGGATTTCGTCTCCGCACTTAGGATTACGAGTATGACAGTAAAAGATATTACCGATCCTAGAGGTCAAAGTTATAATTACCATAGAAAACGCCGCCGTTAAGGCGGATGTACGCCTTATAGATCTTAGCCAGATCAGAAGGGGAAACGAATTTCTGGCATCTTGCATGAAATGAAAAAAATTTAATAGAGCTTGGCATCAAGCTATCTTATCTAAAATGCGTGCATTTGGTATTGATGAATCTCTACTTCATTGGATTAGAAACTACCTTTCGAACCCCTTAATACAATTTGTCTTGGACGGTTTTAAAGTCGGAAGTTCATAAAATAAATTCTTTTGTGCCACAGGGCTCCGTTTTCTCTCCGACTCTCTTTCTCATATTCATCAATGAGCTTTTGCTCTGAAACTTTTAATCCTTTAAGTTGTTTTGCTGACCGCAGTACTCTCAGCTTCTCATATTCGTTTCCAGATTCACGTCCTTGTTCTTCGGATGTGGATTTGAAATGGCAGCGTTTGAAAAGCACATTAAATTCTGATCTGCAAAGTATTGTCAAATGGGGAATGAAGAACAGCATAGAATTTAATGGCTCAAAAACTCAATGCTGTCTTTTATCATTAAAGCGCAATCCACCCCCAATACTGCTATCACTGAACTGCTTTCAGTTCTCGGTATACGTGTATCTCAGATCACCTTGTGTGGAATGACGAAGCATTCGACGTGTCGACAAGAATGCTGCTGAGTGCTTGGGTTTCCTTCGACGATGCAAGAAATTTCTCACAACTTCTGAACTGGGCGTAAAATATAAAGCTTATATTCTTCCAAAGCTCGAGCATAGGTCCCATATTAGGGCATCCACTTGAGTCGCTTGGATAAAATACAAAACAGAACTTCAAAAATGCTAGACGAAAGATCTTCAAAAGAAACATTTGAATCGTTTAAGCACCGCCGCAATGTTTCTTGTCTTTCATTATATTACCGTTATATTTGTAAACATTGTTTTAGAGAAATAGCCAGTTGCATTCCTCCCGTTAAACAATTCAACCGTAATACTCGCGCTTCTGTGAATGCCCATAAGTCTATCCTTGGGCCCAACTTCGGACATACCGTAAAATTCAGAGATTTTTTGTGGAATACCTTACCCGGCTCAACACGATATTCAGTAATTCAAAACCAATGTGCATCGGTATCTTCTTTAAAATCTTCTCCACCTTTCCTAAAACGATCGCAATGTGTTCAAAGATTTTAAGGTTAGTCATAATCCTTTGAGTGCGCGCAAAATATAAAATAAAATGCACGAATGGGTCGCACGAACTTGCTCCAATTTAATAGACTAGGAATTAAAAAAACAAAAAGTTATTAAAGGAAACTGTTCATAAGGATAAAATGAATTTTTCTAATTCCTTTAGTAGTAAGAGATAAAAACAGAAAATATGAATTTACGCAAGAACAAAAATTATAAGTCGTTTTAGTGGTTCCTTAAAAAATAAGATTTTATGTACAAAATTTTCAAAACATTTTTAAGAAAAAATTTTGGTTTGCCAACTTTAATTTTTTATTATTGTACGAATAAGAGTTCTTGAGATATCGAATTTTCCAAAAAAAAAAAACTTTTTTTCTAAAAATTGAAAAACAAAATATTTGTTTTTTAGTTTTGAAATGCAATGTTTTTTAAACTTTTTAGGAGCTTCTTTATAAAAAAATTTCATTCAAATTTGTTATGCCGATAATGAGAAATTCAAAATTCGAAAAAATCGTTCTATGGTAGATACAGTCAGTAATATCTAGATTTAAAATTTGTTTTTATTAAATTATAGATCCTAAAAATTAATCAAAAGAAAAAAAAGTTTTAGCCAAATTCTGGGAACAGTTTTCGGGAAAAATACGATTTTCGAAAACCATTTTTTAACATTTGTATGGAAGGTACCGTTAGTTTTATAGGTAAAACAAATTTTTTTTTCTCAAATCTCGTATATTATGTTAGGAAACTTTTATTTGTTAAGTTTTAAAAAAATTGACCATGGGGTTTTCGAAATATTGAGTTTCCAAAAAAAAAAAAATTGATTTTTTTTTTTTAAATCCAAAAAATAAAAAATTGAAAATTTGAATATATAATAATATTAAAAATTTGGAGAAGCTTTAGCATAAACAAAATGGTTTAAATCGGTTGTACCATTTTCGAGAAAATCGAAAACATAAAAATGGACCCAGGGGAGCTACCAAAAATAACAATTTTTTGGATTTTTTTTTCAACCATTACCTAGTATTTACTACTCGTAAATTAAATTTTTATATTTTTTTTTAATTCTGTGGTACAGTTTTTGAGAAAAAAAAATATTTATAAAATTTCGAAAAAAACCGTATGGTAGATACCATTATTTTTGGTCTTAAAAAAAAGAAAAAAACGTGTGGGGGAAAAAATCAAAACCCATATCTACCAAGTTTGAAGAAAATCGGCCGAGCCGTTTAGGCTGTAGTCGAACCGACAGACAGACAGAATTGCAAGACCCACTTTTTTGGTCTTCGCTATCATCGTAATGTCAACTTTGATCAAAATCTCGAGTTCGATTTTTTTTTACAATTGCATAACTTGCCTTATAGTATCTACAAGTCGCAAGTAAAAATAAAGTAAGAACAGAAATACCCACAGAATAATGACGGGCCTGCTCCTTCCAATGCAAGCTGAGTAGACATACTTAAGCATTCTTACCCGCAGCCTAAGTGAACAATAGCCGTGTTTTTTTCGCAAGTCCATATATAATTGTAGAAAAAAACGACATCCGGACTTAGGAGCTTTTTTTTCTAAATGGCTGGAGGCACTGTGTACGCTATGGCATTTGTCAGCTGTATTGACGACTAGCATCAACCAGCATCCAAAAAAGTCACTTTTGACTTCTCTGAACAGATCATCGATAACATATAGAGAATATTATTTTGTAAAGTACACGAACCTTTTACCTCTCTGAATACTTTAAAAGAGAAGGTGGTGTAAATTGAGAAGCTCAAGTCATCAAATGTGGGTAGGTAGGTATGGTAGGTATACCCACGAACTTCTCCCAGTTACCCTCTTTCGTAAAACAAAGGCTATTTTGCATACTGAATTGGCGAAGGGCTTATTAATAAGTTCGAAAGGATTTAGTTTTCTTCCAGAAATGAAGAATAGTTTTCCTAATGACATGTTAAATGTCATTGAAACCGAAAGATGAATTCGATAAAGTTGCATTAATTTTCAAATATGTGGCCCGTTCTCGTTGGATTGGAATATAATGTCAAAATCCGTCCTGACCCTCATCCTAATAGATCGTTTAAAAGAACTTATTCAATTAAACCAATTACAATGCGTATACATTTCTGATTAACGATTTTAATCGCTTTGTTATTAAACAAAACAGTAATGCGTTACCATGAACCAAAAGCCAATAAGAAATGTCTTTCTTCCCATCGCTCCCTTTACATCAAAAAACAAAAAAAAGGATCGATTAAGATCTGGTTCAATGTGTTAAGGGCAACGTGCGTTGGCAATGCCGTCGCCGTCGTCGTCCGTCTGTCGATGGCATCGCACACAGCATGCTATAATGTTTATTCATTTTTTTTTTCGTTCACTTGTTTACTCTGGGATATACATGAATGAATAACCCTCAACGAACAATGGGGGTTGATTATTATGGGTTCAATGATGATGCCCATGTATAATATTGTAGCAGACCCAAAATATTCCTTGGAGAAGGGCACACACTGTGTCACTTTTTGAAAATAGTGTGTGCCTGTTGAAAATTGTGGGTTAGTTTTAATCAATTTATTAGGGTTGGATGTCATTGAAATCGATTCATGCGTTAAGTTATAATCGTCAAGTTTGGTCCAACAAAACCCAAAACACACACACACTTATGGAAGGGAGAACTCTGGTGGCTTAACACAACAATGAATTTTATGATGAAGAAATGAAGGGACGATATGAAAAGAGAGTAATCGAGAAACCTTTAATGTTGGTAATTTATTTTTGTTGCATATTGTTGGTTGTTTTTAACGAAACATTTAACATCCCAAAGTTATCGCAAAAGTTAACTTGAAGTCCTTTAAACGTGTGAATAAAAAAGTTGAGAATGTTTTAAAACCTTAGCTCCCCATGTATCTAGATATGTTATGTTATAGCGTTCGGTCTCAGTGAAACAAAACATAATTGGAATGGAGTAAGTTGAAACTAAATCTGAGAACCATCAGCCCATGCCATCCCATATTCGGAGTCCATTAAAGATGTTGATTGGTGTGCAAAGCAATCTGGCTATTTTTACTGGGTCTACTATACGTTAGCCTTGGTCAATCTATCGTGATGGTTATAAGCTGTCGTATGTGGCCAGAAAGTCTATAAATAGGTTTTATGATGGGTTGCTGGAGCATAGTGTTGCCTATTCGGCAGTCTTCTGGAATCTCTCCATAATGTTATAGGTGCACTATATAATTTCTCGACCTGTTCAATGTCAAGTTGGCCCCCATGTGCATAACCAGGTCGATTGGTAGACATGCCATGATTTGCCGGGGGCCTGTTGATTTTCAGCTCACTTGTTTGTATTTGCTACTTCTTCTTTCGTGTTTGGTGGCAGTATTTGTTGTTTTACTTGCGACATAAACATACATAGGTACTACAGTCGACTTCCTCTAAGTCGAACTTTCACGGGATATCAAAACTAGTTCGAGTTAGAGGAAGTTTTAGAAAAATTCGAGTTAGAGAAAGTTTTTTTTAATGATTTATTGAATTAGATAACAAATAAAACATATATAAAATATATATAAAATATATAAAATAAAATAAATAAATAAAATAAATAAAATAAATAAAATAAATAAAATAAATAAAATAAATAAAATAAATAAAATAAATAAAATAAATAAAATAAATAAAACAAATAAAATAAATAAAATGAATAAAATAAATAAAATAAATAAAATAAATAAAATAAATAAAATAAATAAAATAAATAAAATAAATAAAATAAATAAAATAAATAAAATAAATAAAATAAATAAAATAAATAAAATAAATAAAATAAATAAAATAAATAAAATAAATAAAATAAATAAAATAAATAAAATAAATAAAATAAATAAAATAAATAAAATAAATAAAATAAATAAAATAAATAAAATAAATAAAATAAATAAAATAAATAAAATAAATAAAATAAATAAAATAAATAAAATAAATAAAATAAATAAAATAAATAAAATAAATAAAATAAATAAAATAAATAAAATAAATAAAATAAATAAAATAAATAAAATAAATAAAATAAATAAAATAAATAAAATAAATAAAATAAATAAAATAAATAAAATAAATAAAATAAATAAAATAAATAAAATAAATAAAATAAATAAAATAAATAAAATAAATAAATAAAATAAATAAAATAAATAAAATAAATAAAATAAATAAAATAAATAAAATAAATAAAATAAATAAAATAAATAAAATAAATAAAATAAATAAAATAAATAAAATAAATAAATAAAATAAATAAAATAAATAAAATAAATAAAATAAATAAAATAAATAAAATAAATAAAATAAATAAAATAAATAAAATAAATAAAATAAATAAAATAAATAAAATAAATAAAATAAATAAAATAAATAAAATAAATAAAATAAATAAAATAAATAAAATAAATAAAATAAATAAAATAAATAAAATAAATAAAATAAATAAAATAAATAAAATAAATAAAATAAATAAAATAAATAAAATAAATAAAATAAATAAAATAAATAAAATAAATAAAATAAATAAAATAAATAAAATAAATAAAATAAATAAAATAAATAAAATAAATAAAATAAATAAAATAAATAAAATAAATAAAATAAATAAAATAAATAAAATAAATAAAATAAATAAAATAAATAAAATAAATAAAATAAATAAAATAAATAAAATAAATAAAATAAATAAAATAAATAAAATAAATAAAATAAATAAAATAAATAAAATAAATAAAATAAATAAAATAAATAAAATAAATAAAATAAATAAAATAAATAAAATAAATAAAATAAATAAAATAAATAAAATAAATAAAATAAATAAAATAAATAAAATAAATAAAATAAATAAAATAAATAAAATAAATAAAATAAATAAAAAAAATAAAATAAATAAAATAAATAAAATAAATAAAATAAATAAAATAAATAAAATAAATAAAATAAATAAAATAAATAAAATAAATAAAATAAATAAAATAAATAAAATAAATAAAATAAATAAAATAAATAAAATAAATAAAATAAATAAAATAAATAAAATAAATAAAATAAATAAAATAAATAAAATAAAGAAAGTAAAGAAAATAAATAAAATAAAAAAAATAAATAAAATAAATAAAATAAAGAAAGTAAAGAAAATAAATAAAATAAAAAAAAATAAATAAAATAAATGAAATAAATAAAGCTAAGTTTCTGGCTTTTATCGCTTATTAATTCATAATTATGTAGTATTGTAAAAAAATATTTTTTCGAATTAATTATTTAAAAAAAAAATTATTTGTAATGCATTGCAATGGGAATCTCACCGCCACGTTTCCCTTTTCTTTTCAAATACTCAGACCCATAATGATTTAAGAGAACTTCAGTTACAAAGCGAGCTAGATTACTTATATCTAAAGGGTTGGCCATCTAGTGGTTTCTTTTTAAATCAAAAGTTATTTTGAGACTGACAGCTGTTTCCCGCTCGAAATCTTGACAGAAAGTCAGTATCATTAATTCGAGGAACGAAATGAGTCGCTTAACGCTTGAACAACATTGGTAAATATTGAAAACTTATTTCCAAAGTGGGATCCATGTAGCCCAAATCGAAATGAAATGAAGAACCCGGCCGAAATGAAGAACCCACTGGGTCTGCTGTACGCAAGTTTGTGCAAAAAGTTCTTGAGACTGGTATGGTAGTGCACAAAACTCATTGTCTCCTTAGGCGTACGGTGCGCACAGACGAGAATGTGGCTACTATAGCCTAGAGCGTGATACTCAATTCATGAACATCAACTCGCCATCGTTTTCAACAGCTCAAATTTCAAGCACTAGCCTGAGGAGAATTCTGCACAAATATCTCTACTAATTCGCTTACATGTTCCAATTGACTTGCAATTGAAAGCATACGACCATCCGCTTCATTATCGTTTCGCAGTTTTGGCCTTAGATTGGCTTCAATTGGACAAAGATTTTGCCCGAAAAAGCATCTTTTCGGACGAGACGGATTTTCATCTCGGCGGCTACGTTTAAAAACGCAATTGCCGCATCTGGGACTCGGAAAACCCCCACGTTTTTACTAGAAGCCATTGCATCCACAGAGAGTGACAGTTTCTTTCGAATTGTGGAGTGGTGGCATCATTGGACCATTTTTCTTCGAAAATGAAACTGGGAATAACGTTTCGGTCAACGGTAGGCGTTACAGGGCCATGTTAACGGACCTTTGATTTTTTTTTTACTGAAATTGAAGACATGTTTGCACGACCTCTGGTTCATGCAGGAAAGAGCACCATGCCACACAGCCCATGCCAGAATCCAAATTCCCAATTCGTGTCATAAGCCGTCTTGGCCGCTTGTCAATTGGCCGCCATGAAGCTGCGATTTGACCCCTTTGTACGGAACCGTGAAAGACTGATATCCAGAAACGATGCAAGCACTTAAGGCTGATATCAATTTAGCAATCCGTGACCATCAACAAGGTCTTAGAAAATTAGAGTGACAGAATGATGGATTGGCCAATTTCATTATTGATCCACTGCGAGGAGGTTTTTAGAAGAATAGCTGTGTTTGCAGCCGCTTGTTTTCCCAATACATCGAAGGGTGTTATATGCAACAGAATGACCAGTGCAGTGGAGGGAGTCGTGCAAAGTGCTCCGCTCACGTATACACAAGCTGACCGTTGGAGCTTGCTTAGTATATTAAAAAATTAGTGTTTTCGTCTAGATCTGTCCACCATACTGCCACGTGCGTCGTTCGTTACAACCTTTCTCTACAAAGATAAGCCCTCCTCCTTCTTGATATTTAGTGCTATTTCCATCCCTCAATTGCATTATAAAAAAGTATATTTCATCTGTACAAAGGCAACATGAATTCGAAATATCGGATGCTCTTACGTAGTTGATCAAAAGGAGTTCCATTAAGTGTTAATCGATACTCAACAATGATAATTCGTTTTAAAGTTCTCACTGTTTGATTGCATAGCTCTTTCCACTAACTATAATTCCTTAATTTAGACGCTAAAGTAAAAACACTACTTTCAGGCTAAAATTCCCTAAAAAGTTACAAAATTCATCAGATCTTCTTCAATCAATGACTTTGCTATCAATTTACATTTATGAATGAAACCCCATTATTACTTGATCTATCGTAGACCATCAGTGGCTAACATAATTCTGAAGAATCGACACAATACTCTTCAACGGACTTGGTGTTTTTTTTCTCTTTAAAATTATAAAATAAAATAAATAAAGTATCTCTATTCAAATGGTTGCTACAAATAAGGTAATGCCACGTTGCAGGACTCAAGATTCAGAAGTGATGATGACAACCAGAACAAATCGATAAATTGTATTCAAGTTGGTGCAGCAAGGAATAAATGAATTATTCTCGGAAAGAGATGAAAAATGGGTTTACCGATGACCATATGTCCATGACTTTGTTTTCCAGAGTTGGATTTCCTTGAAGAGCAACTGAACTTAGTTGCTCAGGCGGGAAACAAGAAAAAACATTTTATGACTAAATGATTAGGGTTTTCAGTATTTTGCTATAATTTTTTACAAAATGTCAAAACACAGTAAATTCATATTTATTTATTTTTAAATTCATATTTATTTGTTTTCTGATACATAGTTATGAATGAATTGCACCTAAATTTGCACACACATAACGAAAGGAGTATAGGGTGGCCAGATATAAACGATAGGAAAAGATATTTAAATAAATCAACAAAGGTGTCAGATATAAAATTGAGTCTGGTTTTATTTTAAAGCTACATTCATGACACTATGTATGTAATAGCACATCATTCCGGCAATAGAATTTTTAATGCTGGGCTTGAGTTCCTGCAAAATGGTTAGCTTGTAAACGTGGACTAAAGGACTATTCACATGAGAGCGACTACAAGGACCCACATTTTCCACAAAAACTTGACAAATTGACGGAAAACTTTTTTAATTGCTAAAGAAAAAGAAATTTGAGAAAACAAATCGGTCGTCACTAATTGCAATCGGATTGTTATGAACTGTCAAACTTTATTCGCGTTCCACATACCATCCACATTGCAACGAATGAATTGTTCCTTCTGCGACTAACCTCGAAATCATTTTTGATTAATCAAAAAAAAAAAAAAATGCTATGTCAAGAGAACGTCGAAATGGACGAATGTCCGTTCATTCGTCGGTCGTTGGTCGCTCTCATAAGAATAGCCTTTTAAGCCTTGACGAGCAGAAATCTATAAAGTGGTGTCAAGTCAGATAGTGAACGCTGGAGGTGAGATAAATCAGTCGCCAATTTTCGCATTCACAACTTTGAGCGTTGCCTTTTTTGCATGGCATGTAGCGCCATCTTGTAAGAACCACAAAAAGTTTGAATATATCAATGTTGTAGAGCTCTGATCCCAGATAGTCGGCTAATATCACTCTATATCAAAGCATTTTGACGTAAAGTAGGTATGTAAGTGACTCCTTCGAAAAAAATAACGTCATTCTTTGTGGATGGACTTATGCTTTTTCGAACACATCTGGATTGTGTTCGCTGATTTAACGGCAATTTTGCTTGTTGATAACCGCTCATCCAAAAATGGACCTCGTCTGAGAAGATGATTTTTGGCGAAAATTTGGGTATCCGGTCAATATTTCCAGTATTCAATTAGCGAAGGCGATTTCAGAAACAAAAATTGTATGCAATCGCTCTATTTTCGATAACGCAGTTTGCTAAATTCATATCTTCGATAATATCATTTGCTGCGTAACTCCGCAGTATAAAGACGAGTTGACGACAAAAATATCGATAAACCAGAGAATGTGTTCGTAAACGTCAAATGCATTTGCAAGAAATTAACTGATGTTGATCAAACAGATGTTTTGTAAGCAGATCCATTGTATAGGTGTTAGCGATACCTGCGTAAAAAATTACGATCAATCGGCCAAACTCACGGTTGTCATTGGTAACTTTGAAAGTTTCAGAAAAAACATACTTATTGGGTAAACTATCATTGCTCTCTGCTCACCCTTTATGTAGTGTACATTTTAAAATTTTTCAATCCATGTTACTTTGATTAAACTGGAATAACAAATTTGGGGTCCAACCACCTCAAACAGAAACAGAACCTAGGGACTAACAACTCTCAACCATTTCTGCGTGCGTGTGAATATTCAGCCTAAATAAAGGAGACCTTCAGTTTTCTGCTGAGTCCTCACGTCTAAAATGAGAAGGTCTTTTTACGAGTACTACAAGATTTACGAGTACTCTTGGAGGAGTTTTTGTGTTCTAGTAAAAAGCATTAGTCCCGAGTTTTGGTGTCAGGAAATAGGAACAGTCAAACTTACTTACACTTAAACCAGGATTTGTTACGATTGACAGAATAATCTGTCGACCTGATGTTTCTTAATATGAGACATTAATAGAGCAATCGGTCAATTTCAACTTTTTAAGTCGAATTATTTCGAAAACCTTCGCTGGTATTAAGAAGCATCTTATCAAAGTTTTTTAAAAAAAATTTTTAAATACATAACACAGTTAAACTTTCATCATTTTTCGTCAAATTCGTCGTAAAATAGAGGGTTTTCAATAAGGACAGGTACATCTTAAAATTGAATAAAACAAGCTATGTGTGAAGTGTTAACAAATTTCTTCTCTTATTAGAAAGGCTCATGTATGGAATGTGACATCGTTCAAATGCACGTCTCGACTTCTTACGGTGTCACGGATGCAAGTGATCCAATTTTCAATGACTCTTTCGCATAGATCCGACTGAATTTGAGCGAAGGCCTATGTTTTGTTCACCTTAAGGGCATCGGTCGATTGTATTTTATTCGAATAGACCTGTGACTTCAGGAAACCCCACTAGGAAAAGTATATCAGGGTCAAATCGCATGACCTTGCTGGTCAATTCACATCAACTCTGCGAGAGATATCTTTACCATCAAATCGTTGATGAGAATGTCAATCGCAGCTTCCGCTGTGTTACACGTAGCTCCGTTCTGCTGGAACCACACTCAACCACTCGACAATAAGAAATTGGTTATCATCCTTCTATTCCCCTTGGCGCTTCACCACTACGTTTTCAAAAAATCTACGGATCAATGACGCCGTTGGCCCAAAATCTACACCAAACGGTAACTTTTTGAGGATGCATTGTCATCTGGTGAACCTCAAGTGGATTGATGGCGTCACATTAACGCCTTGCTTTTTTGATGATTTTATGGTCGAAATTGGGATCCTCTTTCAAACGTTCCGAACCACCGTCAGCAAACAAACGGCGTTGTCTATGGTCATGAACTTTGAGCTTCTGAGTCAGTTGAATATTGTACGGGTGTAGGCCAAAGTCCCGACGCACAATTCGACAAGTTCAAGTCTGCGAAAGGCTGAGTTTTTGTGCATGGCAGGGAAAAGTCTGCCTATGGTTCTGCTGTACACTTTCACGGACATCGCTTATGTTTTCGGCCGATCTTGCGTTCTTCAGACGTACGAATGTTGACTGATTGATTATTGAAACGGTCGTCTCAAATTTGGCCACCAAACATTGTAGAGCCGACTGTGAAGGGCCACCACATCTTCTGTAAAATAAGCGCAATGCGCTCAACGTTTGCACTCATTTTGATAATAAAGTCTTATCATTTAGACGTGCTGTTCAACTGTGTAAATAGGCGATATGGCATCACTAACTGAATATTAAACAATAAATTTGACAGATGTCACTAAAAAAATATGGCCGCTACAGGTCGCCAAGATCTACTCGTGCCAATTAAATCCCCTTTTCATATTATCATAAAAGTATTTAAAGACGCTTTCTTATGAACTTATTCATCTTCCGAATTGACACTGTCTGAAACAGGGTAGCTTTTCATCTTCTACGGTGGAAGCTCTCCGGTATAAGTGATGACTTTGTCCTTAAACCGGATCCTCGGTTTCGAATTTGGGGATTGAAATTCGAAGAAGCATTGTTGTTAAGTCGATATGACCGAGTCACTAAGATCATTTTGACATTCTGATCTACATCCACATCTTGGTTCAGCATATAGACAGTTCTCTTCTTACTCGCTTTCTTCGCATACAGAACTAAAGTATAGTTGAAGAGTTCGTCTTTCGTAATAACCTAGCATCAGCTCTACTTTTCTGATAGTAGTCCAACAAATCCGACACGGTTTCCAAATAGTTCGTGCTATGTTTATGTTTATAATGGTCTCTAATGGCCTAAAAGATTACTGACAGTATAATGGTATTGTAGAGTGAGGCAAATCGAATTAGCAACGGTTTCCTAAGGTAATTCTTCGTCGAATCTCCATACACAGGTGTCGTTCGTTAAGTTAATCATGCCTATTACATAATTCGCAGAATTTTACTCCCGGTGAGTTGACTCGATCCGCATCCGCTGTAAAACTCAATTATGAAATTCGTCGGATGAACTACATTGTCGATTCCTAAAATTACCTTATCATTTATGAACTTTCGTATCGACACTGTCAACTACAAACATTAATTTATTCAACTGACCTAGGCTGTGATAATAGTATCGCTTTCGATCAACAAAATCAAGCATCGTTGAGAGTGGTTAGTACGAAGATGGGGGACGGTTCAAAACCAACCGTGTGCTCTTTTTTTTTTTTTTTTTTAGATTTCTTGCTCTCTGGTTGCGTTGCTATTTGTGCGTTTTCTATTAAAATTTGTTAAACAAACACTTTAGCATTCAGTATGATAAGCTTTTGACTTACATTTTTGTACTCTCCATTGTTTATTTTCGTTTAATCAAAAATTCACTTCAGATTCGTCTCGAAATTGGTGCGAATGTATAATGATAGAAATTGTATGGAGTGCGAATGGATTGCGAGTTCTGTAATACCATATAAGTTGAACAAAATGTCAGTGGTGCAGGGATTGTTACCGACATTCGTTCAACTTTCATTCGTCGGATTCAGTAATAGCAAAAGTTTGGAAATTAATTGAAACTGTCACTTTAGCTCATTCGCCGAATTCTGTAATAGAGGTGAATATTTACTTTAAATTGTTGCGTTGCTTTCAAAGTGACGGTTTGTCTTCGTCGTTCGTTAATGTTGCTCTATTTGTTGTTAGCATGAACTTGTTCTCGCTCACTTCAAGACCAACAAGTTTCACCTGATCTTTAGAAATTTGGGAATGACCGATAATGCCTCGGTGCTAACGCCTGCTCTTCGCACTATCTACTCCAGATCGAAATTGAAGAAATCACATGATAACACAACTCGTTGCCAGAACCATGTGCATGTTTGGAGGAGGTTCTTTCTGGCTGCACGCGACACAGCTAAATTAATAAATTAATTTTGCCCGGATCCTGCGTTCGACCCTTGTCATTTACCTATAGCTCCTGACGATGATAATTCGCCATTATATTTTAATTAATGAGTAAATACTTAAATATCATTTCATTTATTTTCTGTTCATAAATATTAAATGATGTTTTTCAATTAAAAACAAAACAAGCGGCTGACCAAGGGTCTGTTGCCGCTTAATCCGTCTGTGTGAATAGAAAAAAGGTAAAATTTCCCAACGAGCATATTTTTTTTCACCTGAAGTTTATATACACGTAAAATTATATAAATCTCAATCCAATCGAAATCCATTTGAGAAAAATAACCAACAAAAGGTAGCAAAAGGTTTTTTTTTTGTTTTTGGTTCTTGTTGCTTTTTTGTTATTCTGAATTGCATGTCCGATGCTGGTGCGATAAAAAATAGTCCTTATTTTGAATTATACGTGCGTGTCGAATGACTGCACAATTTTAAAGGTCCAGAATTATGGCAAATTATGGAGCCATAGCACGAGATTCGGATTTTTGTTTGCGGCTTCCATTAATCACATTGACTCAGGACTTAGAAAGAGATGGTTTCGAGGTTATCTCATAAATTCTTCTAAGGCCTGTAGTCTGTTATTTCATTGAATGAATTATTGAAATAAATTCGATTTGGTACGCAACATTAATACACTTGTGGTCAAATAAAATGTTTTTTTTTTTTTAATATGCGATGTCGTAGGATGTAGAGAAAGTGTAGAAGGTTGTGTAGAGTTTTTCTTTCGAAACTGCAATCCACTTTAAATGAGGATTATCATCGATGACTAGATAATCTCTTTCATACTTATACTGCTTATGAACCTACATACATACATATCTGGAACTTTATCCGTGCCGACTTATTTAGAGACAATTAACAAGATGTCACATTTCATTAAGGCTTAAATTTGATAAACTCCCTCATGGCCATCCCCATCTAAGTAGGTAACATTCAATACATATCTAAGAGACCACTAATTAATAACCAACAAATGAATATAAATTTCAGTCTCAATAGTGCTATATAGTCCCTTTGACATGCTTCACATATGGTACGGAGCTCAATTGGTTTTGAAATCTCAGAACGGCAAAAGGATAATAGCCTTACAATTGTCTATAGATACACAATTGTGAATGAAAGCCAACTTGCCTGTAGGTGGTTTATGCATACAAACATATATAAATAAGACCTTTTACCTCCCCTCTTCACCCTCTCAGTCTGACATTTCACCAGAGCTAATAGTGAGAAGTAATTGCTTAGCTCATTAAAGCCTACCGGGTTTCAATTGTTTCAACATTCTATGCCGCCGCTGTGCTCCACATACATATACATTTAATCGACTAAAGAAAATGGCTGAATGTAGGTATGGCAAAGAAAGTGAAATTGTGATGGAAAATATAGTAAAAGAAAAAGAAGTAGGTAATGAAGGAAATAAAAGAAAGCGTACAATAAGGAAGGTAAATACGTTGAAAATTTTTCTCTGTGAAATCGACAATCAACCTGTGCTTCATTTCCGTTTTACAAAAATCACATTAATTTAAAAAGAAACTGCAACACGCGGAGCAAACGATTGTTCTGGGAAGAAAGGATTGAGATCCTCGAAAGGGCTACTGAGTGGTACGTGGTAGATATTAAAGTAAGTATACTTTACACTTAGAGAAAAATAAGAACACTTGGTAGAAACACCAAAAATTCGTTCAAATTGAAAGACTTGCTTATTTTTACTTAGCTTTTGTGTAGCCCTCCCACATTCCGGGGTAGACGTCAACCAACAAGCTTCTCCACCCAGCTTGGTCTCTAACTAGCTGTCTCCAGTTTTGCACGCCAAGTTTGTTGAGTTGCGGTCTTTTTTTTACTGAGCCGCCATCCCTCAAGATTGGATTCGAAGACTTTCGGGAGCATTCGGGTCTATTTGCTCTATACATGACCCAGCCATCTCAGTCGTTGGAATTTATTTAGTTTGACTAGGTCCGTTTTTCTGTACTCCACTCCCCATATATGGACTAAAAATCACCTGGAGAAACATTCTAGAGCGTTCTCATCCAAATAGAAGGACTGGGATGATAAGAGTCTTCTAAAGGGACACCATTGCCTTCTCAGGCCAGAGAAGCATCGATTGGCGAAATTGGTGTCATTGTTTGAATTAATAGCGGAGCGCCTAGATAGACAAAGTCTTTAACCACCTCAAAGTTATAGCTGGATATGGTGAGGTTCTGTCGGTGTTGGGTGTCCTATCTTACTGACAGCATATACCTGGTGTTGCTCTCATTGGGCGCTGAACCATCTCCTTCGCTTCCGTCTCAATGCTGAAAAACGCGCCATTGACACTGATGCTTTTTGTTCTTCCAATTATGTCAATTTCGTTGGGAGTAATTAGACGAACTTTTGAAAGATTGTACCACTAGTGTTGACTTGGAGAGTTTTTCACTATTCTTTCCAGAACGGTGTCAGAAAAGTCGCATAACAGAACATCTAAATCCTTTTTTTACATCAAATGCATCGGTGAGATCTTTTCCGACCTAGATGGATCACCATCGTCATCCTGCACCCAGGAATGACAAAACTAGACATTGCTCTATTTAGCACGCCCCTATAGATGCTATCATAAGCGGCTATGAACTTGACGAAAAGGTGTTAGGTGTTGATTTTAAGTTCCTGTCGTTGGTGAACTACCCTGATCTGGACTTATCAGATTGTTGACTAAAGGCTTCAGACGTTCACATAATCCGGCAGAAGGAATCATGTATGCAATATTCAGGAGACTAATGCCTATGTAGTTGATATAGTCTCAGGCAAATAAAATGAGGCAAATAGGATCGGGAAAATAATGCTGATGCACCATACATCGGGCATGCTTTCTTTTGACCATGTTTCGCAAATTTAGTGGTGCATACTCCTACCCAAGTCATCACTTGTAGAGCTGTGTAAATCGTTCATTTCAAATGATCGAATCGTTCAACAATCGATTACGAAAATGATCCGATCATTCGATCATTTTCATTTCACTGAAATGATTCAATGTTGTTCCCATTCGATTTCGATGATAAGATTGAGTTATGGCTTTGATAGTTTTCACAAAATACTCTAGATATTATTGTAAGCCATAAATTGGCAAATAACATTGAATGATGGCTATTTTGTACATGAATTAAAAAGTGTCAAAAAATTCAAGAAAAAGAGATTTTATTTGTTGCTCCGGAAAAAAGCAATTTTAGGGCTTTCGTCTGACATTTTGTACGAAATACTCTGTACGTCATAACTGAATTCGTCCTCTATTCGTCAAGTCATAAACTGTCAAATTCAATCAAAGGATGGCTACGATGTCAATGGATTAAGAAACGTCAAAAAATCCACATTAAACATACCGGATCCTGATACATCAAATAACATCAGTTTAACCCAACAATTGTTTTTGCGGCCTAGAACATCAACAACCAACTCGATCAATCATGTTCCTAATGCCGAGTTCAACCCAGAAATTCTAGTCCACCGTTCGTTTGGCATTCATAATCCACATTGATTGAATCAGAACAAAGGGAATCGAGTAAATCATGGTTAATCGAGTCAACTGATATCGAAAATCGAGACTCATTGAAATGATTGATACTACGTTTATATGGAGAATTGAATCGGAATTGAATCAGGGTTTAGCTCCGTGCATACCTGGATCGGATTGAAATAGGATTTCTCGATCCGATTCTACAAAATGAGCTGAATCGAATCGCAAATACGCTTGTATACCTGAATCGAAGAAACGAGTGTGTGTACAACAGATTGTCATTTCAATTCCTTTTCAATTCGATCTATCGATCCAGTGCCGCTATATACTCGTACTTGAATGGAAATCTCAATTCGGATTCGATTCGATTCGTCAATCTACTCTTGTAACCGGGGTATGAGATTGAAATAGAAAATCGAGAATCCAGAATCGAGAATCATCTAAATGATTGAGATCGATTAAAATGATTGATTTCGATCATCAATACTTTTCGAGGATCGGATCAAAAAAAGCGAATCGATCATGATTGACACAGCTCTAATAACTTGCCGCTTTGCCAACGAGGCCGTCAATTAAAAACGATCTTGTCTTAAGATTCAATATACAGGGTGTCCCACAGTCACCGCCCCAAATGAAAACCATGGATTCCTGAGGTCATTTTAAGTCGAAAATCTTAAGAGGTAATTTTCTCGTTTTTGTCCCGTTTTCGAGTTATAACGGTTTTTATGATTTTTGCCTTAACTGGCTTTATCTTTGCCAAACTACGTCCAATTCGTAAGATTTTTTTTTATAACCAATCAAGAATTTATCCCAGTTTTTGTTTGTCCCAAAACTTTCTTTTCTGCGGACAACCGTTTCTCCGCAATTTCGCATCAAACCCTATTTTTTTCGTTTTTAAGTTGTTTTTTTCACTTTGTGTCATTTTATTAAAAAAAAACACGTTTCTTAAAAAAATATTTTTTTTCCTTAAAAAGAATACTAAATGTAATTTACGAAAAACAAATTAACTGGTATTCGGTATCGGTTACTCTTTTACTCTTGGCGCTTACAAGATCAGCAGGTTTGAGGTCCCTGGTGGCACTAGATCAGCAGGTTCAAGGCCCCTGGTGGCACAAGATCTGCAGGTTTAAGGTCCCTGGTGGCACTAGATCAACAGGTTCGCGGATCCTGCTGGCACTAGATCAGCAGGTTCAATTCCCCTGGTGGCACTACATCGGCAGGTTTAAGGCCCCTGGTGGCACTAGATCAGCAGGTTCGAGGCCCCTGGTGGCACTAGATCAGCAGGTTTAAGGCCCCTGGTGGCACTAGATCAGAAGATTTTTGAGGCCACTGGCGGCACTAGATCAGCAGGTTTGAGGCCCCTGGTGGCACTAGATCAGCAGGTTTTAGCCCCCTGGTGGCACTAGATCACCAGGTTTGAGGCCCCTGGTGGCACTAGATCACCAGTTTTGAGCCCCCTGGTTGCACTAGATCAACATGTTTGAAGCCCCTGGTGGCACTAGATTAGCAGGTTCAAGGATCCTGGTGCTACTGAATCAGCAGGTTCAAGGCCCCCTGGTGGTACTAGATCAATGCATATGCACTGAAAGATCAGCAGGTACAAAAGCCCCCGAACCAAACTGAGGAACGAAATAGCTGGACAATTTAAGTTGCCTTGTAAGCTAAAATCCAGCTCGTCAGCTTCAACCGTTGCAAACAAGTGACTTTCCTTTATGAAAGTAGGTCCTCTTGTTATATTTTCTGTATAAACTGCGTGTGAACTATATACGGGTCGAACGCAAATTACCAAATGTGTTCACTCGGCTTTGGCGTCATGATCTTATGGTGACTGTGTATTATATTAGAGCATGGCATCAAATCCCTTATCTTGCCGAAGGGACTGGTGTCGTCGGCGGCGGCGGCTGCGGAATCATGGTTGAACAATGATTTATTATTGATATTATATACTACCTCTAAAATGTCTTGACCCTAAGCAAATACAATCAGCGTGAATCCGTTCTCGGAGGTGGTGTTTTGCAGGCTTTATCTTCCGACCATGCCTCCAAAGTTCTATTGTCTCCTTCCTTGGCGTTAAAATCTTCTAGAACAGTTTTAATGTCTTAAACTGGCACTGTTCATATGCCTTCTCCAGGGTAAGTCTTTGGTGTCTTCAAGCGAGAATATAAGGCTTATGTTGTCGAATTTAGCTTTGATGCGAATCGTCGTGATGTCCTCGTTCACAACGTTGAAAGTCAAGACTTATCCCGAGCCTATTTTCAACTCAAATCCGCACCCAAATAGACGCTGCTTTTGTTCTGGATAGCAGTCACTGTAGTAGATATAACAGTCTTTTAATTTAAGTCCTTCTAATAATTTAAAACATTTGTTTTATGTTTTTAGAACATGAAATGTCGCCTGATTTTAAATGATTTTTCTCTCAGTGTACTTGCCTACTTACTATGTTGCAGAGCTTGTATGGTTGTGGCATATTCATGATGGAATAAACATCATCAAAATTTCTCTGACTTCGAATGTTCCATGGAGAATGTAAAAGTCTTTAAAACCCCTTTTGGGATATAAAAATCAACGAAGCAAGAAATAAAGTTTTTATTTCCATTTACAGAAGAAACAAAAAAAAACATAAAATTCTTTTAAAACTGCATCTTGGTGGGTATTACTTTTTGAATTTAAAAAAATAGATTTATAATGTGCTAAAGAAAGTCCAACTGCATTTCCCCACAGTTAATGCGAAAGGAGCTTAAAGAATTGAAGGAAATGATGCAAAGCAATAAACTTCAGTTTATAGATTTCTTCAAGAAGAAAAAAAATTCAAGGAAGCATCCATTAAAAAGCAACTTGAGAGTTGTTTTCAATATTGCAGGCTTTATAGGTGCCCACTTCTGGACAGGAGTAAGTATAGCTTTGGGGTTAATCTAAAGGTCACGTAATATCACGTCGTAAACAAATTTTTGTTAGTCTTTTTGATTCACCGAATGAAACCCAAAACAGCCATAAAAACACAACAAAGGAATAAATTGAATTCAAGTGAATTTGTATTATAATCAAAGAGATGCGAATATTATTCGGGCGCAGACAACACCACAAAGTAATCAAAAAGCACCAAATTGTAGGTCCGCACATGATGTTCCTTAGCCACATTAATGCATTCTTTTCTTTAGAAGGTAGTTTTGATCTTCCGTGTGTGCATATTCACGATTGCCTAAGATAATAAGCAATAATGATAGATTTATTGGCCAATTTAAATTATACGAGTATACCTCCTCAAGATAAAAGCACCTATTTTTACTTCGTCTACAGTGCTTATTTTTTTTTTGTTGGCAATAAAACAAAGGGTTTCATATTAACTCATCAGAGATTTTGATGGAAGAATTTTCTGGCTCTAATTCTGCAAACAAAAAAAACTCACTCGCATGCAGAAATTACAGAACAGGATATCTTGTTGCTATGTGATCCCAAAGTGATAAGTAAACTGTTTCTTGTAAGGCGTGAGTTATTTTAAGCTTTTAGGCAATGACAATGGTCTTGGCGCTTCGTAAATCGCTGGAAAATTTATGACTTGAATTTTATTTTGTTGGTAGTCTTTAGTTTTTAAGTCCATCCATCTACATTGATGTTTACGAAGTCCACTTAATAATATTTGTTATTTGGTGGCTACAGCATGAAACCACCAAATGTTTTTATTTAAAATCACCTTATACAAACTGCTATGATATTCAATCAAATAGGAAAAGATGAAAATTTGATACCGGAAACTTCACGCCATAGCCACTAGAAACTATATGTACTCGTATATCCATAGCACCGAAAAAAATATCAGTTCAAAGGGGGGACCAAATAAAAGTTTCTTTTTAAAAATGCAATAAAATTAACAAAATTAAATTTTGTCCATATATTATGGCTTTATTAGTAAGAGCATCCATTCCCATTATTTATAGAACGCAACGTCGTTCAAGCGGACGATCGTGCGCCTTCAATTGCTGAGTCAATTACACCTTGTTAGCAAATAATCCGAGATCTTTGTGCAGAATTCTCCTCAGGCTAGTGCTTGGAATTTGAGCTGTTGAGATCGATGGCGAGTTGATGTTCATGAATTGAGTCTCACACTCTCGGCAACAGCAGCCACATTTTCATCCGTACGACGACAGGGACCATGGGTGTTGTCCACTAGCATACTAGTCTCACGAAGTTCTTGCACACAGCAGGCGCGGTGGGTGCTTCATTTTGGCCAAAAATGTACTCTTTGGCACATCATTCAATTTGGAAATAATTTTTCAATATTTCCTAACGTTGTGCAAGCAAGGATGTTTGATACTGTCTTTCTGTCAAGCAGGAAACAGCTGAAATTGTCAAAATAACCTGTGATTTAAAAAGAAACCACTAGATGGCCCATCCTGTACAAGTGTACAATAATATTCACCATAAAGCCCACACAATATTTGTTGCTTGGTGGTTACAGCATGAAACCACCTAATGTGTGTGACGTGCTCTGTGCTTTCCAGCCGAGGTTTTGCTCGCCGGATTTCCAGGGTCGCTCTGAAGAAAACACGAAACTTCAGTAGCACGGTCTTTAAAACCTTATACAAAATCTTTATTGAAAAAAATCTTAAATTCTTATAACAACTAAAACATTCTTTACTTTAATTAATTTACACCTTGCATGGTGTATCTGATAAACATCGGTTATTCTGCTTGTATCGTGGTCCTGTTGGTTTCCTTTAGAAAGCTCTATTCTGGTATCTGGTTTCTTCATTAACTGGCATTCGGTATCGGGTTACTCTTTTACAAATACGGACTACGCTCTTGACGCTTACAAGATCAGCAGGTTTAAGGCCCCTGGTAGGCACTAGATCGGCAGGTTTAGGGCCCCTGGTAGGCACTAGATCGGCAGGTTTAGGGTCCCTGGTAGGCACTAGATCAGCAGGTTTAGGGCCCCTGGTAGGTACTAGATCAGCAGGTTTAGGGCCCCTGATAAGCACTAGATCGGCAGCTTTAGGGCCCCTGGTAGGCACTAGATCGGCAGGTTTAGGACTCTTGGTAGGCACTAGATGGGTAGGTTTAGGGCCCCTGGTAGGCACTAGATCAGCAGGCTTAGGGCCCCTGGTAGGTACTAGATCAGCAGGTTTAGGGCCCCTGACACAGCCAATGTAGCTGCTGCGTGGTATGGTTTCGTCGGCCGTTGCTGCGGCGGCGGCTGCATAATCATGGTTGATCAATGATTTATTATTGATTTTGGTGGAAGTATGGAACCCTACGTTATATGTGTCAATTTGAAACCACCTTACGCTATTTAATTAAATAAAAAAAGCTTATAATTAAATACCGGAATTATTACAACTTTGATGTCCATTGTACCGAGAAAGATATCAGTTTATGTATGGGTAAGAAGGGCGTCGAATTTCAAAGAAGGTTTAGCTTAGTATATTTGTTGAAGGAAAACATAAATTTGTAGCTATGACCTTTTCAACAAATCAAAAAAATGAACATACTGTCAAGTACAGAAATTCGTTTTTTTAGCCGCACTACACGAATGTGGAATAATTTGCTGTGGAATGTTTTGGCCGGTGTGCATTACTTTGGGCTTGTTGACGTTAACCCTTATACCACCCAGCTCTTCGTTTACTTACAGTAATTGACACGTTTTATCCAAGCTACAGTCCTTTTTACCACGAGACAGATATCGTCGGCTTAGTCTAAATGACTGAGCTTCTCCATTCCATGCTCTCGTTTGATCCCACCATAACAATCATAAAATCATCAATTGGCATTAAAAAAAAAAAAGCTGAAAGAACATCCTTGTGTCACTCCTTGACGCACCTCGAAAAGATCGGAAAGCTGTCCATTGAGGGAAGAAGAACGAAACACCTTCCATTATCGTAAAACTGTTTCATGACATTTACTTACTTCTTAGAGATATTCTCCGCAATTAGAGACCTCTTAATAAATTCCCTATTAACCCCATAGTAAGCCGTTTTGAAATCAACAAACATGAAGTGGAGCCTTGATTGTAACTCGGACGATACTCAAGTATATTTTGCAGGGCGTTAAAGTGGTCGACGTAAGATCGAATACTGCGAAATCCTGCTAGGTGCCCCTTGAGCGTTGAATCTATCCTGGACTTTATCCTTTCAAGAACAAAAGTTTCTATTGACTTCTGGAACAATGACAAAACGGTGATACCATGTTACAGTTGCAGTTCTTGAGGTCACTTTTCTTGGACCTTAGCCTTAGGAGAAAACAAGTCGTGATCCTGAATGCGTGCAAGCTGGGTTGATGCACGAAATGTGCTTATTTTGGCTTCAAGTGAAAGTGACCAGTGGCGTCCATCAGGGGTTGTAGGTGCTAATATTGAAATCAAATGAATTTGCACTTAGAGATTCATTAGGGTCATAGGAGGTGTGTTGGTAAATAGAAGATGCGGTGGTTTCTCAGGTTACGTGTGTTCATGTTGAAAGAATTCGAGGTTTAGAAAGAGGAGCAGTCAACTGAACCAGAGAGATATGTGAAAAGTGAAAAGTATGTCAGCAATTTCTCTACGTTCCTCTAATGACTTGAGGTTAAACAGTTGGAGGCGGTCACAATAAGGGGGTAAGGTCAAAACAGAGAGTTGTTTTAATAGAGTTTACGTGAAAAGTTCATTGTCTGGCATTTGCTAATGTTGAGCTCTAAGAAATTGTTGGTACACCAGGTTGTGAAACTGTCGAGATCAGTTTGGAGGAGTGATATGTCTTCAGGTGCAGCGATGATTTTGAAAAATTTCGTATCGTCAGCGTAAAGGGAAGTTTGACAATGTCTAATGATCATGTCAATGTCGTTAATTGTAAGGATAAAGAGTAGAGTGCCTAAATGACTACCTTGGGGGACACAAGAAGTGACTAGAATAGGATTGGAAAGTGGGGATCTAAACCGGACACAATATTCCCGATTCTCTAGGCAAGAAGTAATCCATTGCAGTAAAAGGACTTCAAAACCCAAAGAGGAGAGTTTGAAGATTATGAGACTGTGAGAAATTTTGTTGAAAGCTTTCCTGAAGAAAGTGAATGAAACAAATTGTACAAGGTTTGTGAGGGTGAATCTGTTTTTCATGAAACCATGCTGTGCTGGGGTAATTAAGGACGTGCAATTGAAACTGAGGAGATAATATAAAATGCTTTAAAATTTTTTTTGGATATGTGAAAGTTTAGCAATATGTCGAGAGTTGTTCACGTCACCTTTTGGGCCTTTCATGTGAATTGGTGTTATGGTAGATGTTTTCCATGTCTTGGGAAATGTTCCCTGAGATAAGGATAAATGAAAAATTTTTGATAGAGGATTTGAAAAAGATAATGAACACTTTTTTAGGAAAATAGCATTAAGACTATCAGGCCCCGGAGTGAACTCATCATTAAGTTGAGAAAATTTGTTTTCAACGGCCGATGGGGCAATGCATTCAGGTAAGAATGGACCCAGCGAAAAATTCGGTAAATACTCAAAATAGGTCCCATCTGGTTTAAAAGAATCCTTCGAAAATGAATCCTTAAAAAATGATGCAAAGTAATTAGCTATAGTTAGATCATCATTGGAGGTTTCATTATTGAAGGACAAAGAGGATGGATACCCATCTGACTTTCTTTTGTAATTAACGAACTGAAAGAAGGATTTGGGATCCTTGATTAGGTCAGTTGAATTGAAGATAAGCACCTAGGTATTTTGGGTATTCAATTGGGCATTGAGAGCTTAGGAAAATTTCCCAAAGCTTGTTCCTTTGGTTACGCAGCGCAACGTAGTCTATAATGGTAATACGAAGGCGCGGATGAAGGAGAAACTCTATGTCGATAGGAAGGTACATGTAACAAAATTGAATAATGTAATTTATTATAAAAAATGTTAATGGCTTCTTCAACAGACATATTTTCAAATTTAAATGGAACTCGGTTAATATAATCGTTAATTTGGGAGAATTGGTGATAAAAAAACATACAAAATCGGATGTGAAGTAGGTATCATTTTAAGGTACGAGTTATTGTAGAACGTTAGTAACAAGGGAGGATCATAATTATCAATAGCTGTAAGAATTTGAGGGGAGAGAGTGACTGATGAGTTATCTGCGTCGGTTGAGAAAATAAGGTCAAGTACTCGGTCCATATTATTTAGAACACCACTCACTTGACAGACGCTTGAATCAGTTAAATGATCGACAAAAAGACACTCTTTTGCCGAGGAGGGATTACAAATGTAATGTGGTCCGACACAATACATTTAAGGTGAGGAAGGTTGAAATCGTCACAGATTAAAACTTCATCTAGGGGGTTGCATTGTTTTATCATATTATAGAATATGACATGGTTCAAATGCGCATCTTGGCTTCTAACGATGGCAAGCATCCGAGTGGTCTAATTCTAATTTTTAATAACTCTTTCACACAGATCAGGGCATTAACTTTAAGAGCATCGGTCAATTGGTGTTTATCTGCATAGACCTCGGGCTTCAGGAAACCCCACAGGAAGAAGTCTAGTGGGATCAAATCACATGAACTTAGTGTTCTATTCACATCACATCTACGAGACATAACCTTACCTTCAAAACGTTTATACAGAATGTCAATTGTGCCATCCGCTGAGTGTCACGTAGCGCCATTCAGCTGGAACCATATGTCATCTATGGCTCAATTTAGGTTATAAATAATTGGTTCTCATCGTTCTGTAGCCCTCGCCTTTGACGGTGACCGCCTCGCGAAGATTCGACTTTGATGAAGTCTATTGTAAAATGGACACGTTTGCATTTAAGATCACTCATTTTGATAATAAATTTTTACCATTTGGACGTGCTGTTCAATCGTGTAAATTGCCATGTGATTTGCCATCAGTAACAGAACGAACTAACAGATTTGACAGATGTCACCAAAACAACATGACCGCCACAGTGCTCAAAATCTACCCGTACAAATTGAAGAATTCTATAGTATCAGGAGTGCCAACTTAATATATAACTTAAATGACGTAATATTGAGTGTGACTTCTTTCCCAAACAAATGTCTCCCTTAACCCTTCTTTTATTTTCTACAAAGTGTTTGAACAGCTTAAGGCTATTCAAAAATCTCTTTGAGTGAGAACTGTTATAATTTAATTAAATTTCTATCCCATTTAATTCTCTGTCTCTCCTTTACACACCCAATACCTCCTCCCTTATTGTGGACACAAAAACAAAACATTATTATGTACATACTCCCTTGCAACAATGTCTTTGATTCCATATATACGAGTACTTCCCCCGATTTCTGGACCCAACCCGACTATTAATTTCCTCTAAAACGACAGTTCTAATAATTGCTTTGAGGTACATTCCAAAATGAAGTCCAACAATTGAGTTATTGATGATGGCTTCACTGTGATGTTTTGGGTAGGAAAAGCTTTCAATGTGTAAATGAGCAAGAATTTCATTTCTATTTTCTCGTCGAAACCAAATTATAAATGGAAATAATTACGCTACGACAACGCAGCGGTGGCGTTAGCGATTGTAACATTCAACACGATATAGCTTTCACGTGAGTCGATTCCTGTGTGTGTTCTACCTGATGCACATCTACATAATAATCTGTTTCCAAAGGATCTGCTTTGATGATACCTTATAGCCCCAAAGCAATAGATAATTACTCCTGCCGCCGCCGCCGCCGTCGAACCGAAAACCACTTAATGCAGGTTTACTATTTTCCAAAGTGTTTTCTCGCTTTTGGTTTGTATATGCGTGTGTGAGCAAGGGTTGATATTAGGGATATCTTTTTTTTGCGGGGAATGTCATCTAGCTGACTAATAATAACTGCGTGTATCGAGCAGAATTCTCATAAAATCAAATCAAGATTAAAACAAAGTGACTACTGAAGTCGCACTAAAGCACTTAGGTACGAGATTAGAGATTAATAGTCACATTGATTATGGTCTAGTTGGTTTGTGTTAACTTGCTGGACATTTTGTGAACATGAAAACATACGCATAGGTGGCTTACTACCCTCTCCCTCCTGTCTTGCGTTTGAAATGGTTTTTCAAAACTCTTCAACTTAATTTGCCATGCTCACGAATCCATACCTTCGGAAGATAATTTTATGCAAACATCAGATATTTGTCGTAGGGAGTTTGAACTTGGATGAGGCGCGCAATTATTTCTAATTAGAAATTATTTGTCTGGAATCCGACAAGAAAGGTAATTTAGTTTTAGGACAAAACTGGAAAACCCTGCATCGGCATGATGAAATTGTTTGATTAGGTGTAGACTTTATCGATGGTTATCTTCTTTTATTAAAAAAAAAACAGCTTGAAAAGATTTACATATTTTTCTATAAGCCTTGAACACAGACTGTATTTGAAAGTTTCCCTCCTGCTGAATCGCCATATTTGCATATTAAGGGTGTTTTTTAAGAGGCCGATGTGTTTTCGAATTAAAACATGTTTTTCAAAATAAATTTGAGCAACTTGCAAACCTTGCTCCGGTGTGAATTGCCTAATAATACTATCGTCAAATTAACCGAGAACTTTCAAACCCGCTGTCACAGAAAACAGTGTTGCCAATTAAAAGTTCTCCGACTCTAAAAAAAATCCCTTAGAGGTTACTTACCTAAATCCAAAAATATCTTAATTCATCCATATTTTATTCTGATATACACTGCGGGCGAAAAGTTTGAGTCCACTCTCATTTTTCGAAGGAAAACTAAATGCTAGCTTCGAAAAAAAGTGTTTAGTAAAAAAATAAGTACAAAGATCTTATCGCGAACGCATTGCTTAACACATTGCAATGTATTTAAAAATAAAATGCACGACTGGGTCCCACGAACTTTCTCCTATATAATCTACTAGGAATTTTAAAAACGAATGTTATTACAGAAAACTTTTCATAAGGATAAAATTAATTTTTTAAATGACTAAAACAACTCCTTTAGTAGTTGGAGCTAAGCTTTTGGTACGTAAATTTAAAGTTTTTATTATTGTTCGAATAAAAATTAAATTTACAAAAAAAAAAAATACTGAGCCTTTTTTGAGATATCGAGTTTCCAAAAAAATAGATTTTTTTTTTCAAAATTCCAAATTTTTTTTTTTTTTTTTAAGTTCTAAAATGCCATGTTTTTTAAACTTTTAGAAGCTTGTCTATACAAAATTTCATTAAAACCCGTTATGTCGATAATAAGAATTTCAAAATTTGAAAAAAATCGTTCTATGGTAGGTACAGTCAGTAATATCTTGATTTCAAAATTTGTTTCATTAAATTATAGATCGTAAAAATTAATCGAAAGAAAAAAAAAATTAGCAAAATTCTCGGCACCGTTTTCGAGAAAAATACGATTTTCGAAAACCAATTTTAACATTTGTATGGGGGGTACCGTTATTTTAAGGTAAAATAAATTTTTGTTCTTATATCTTGTAGATTAGATTAAGAAACTCTTATTTATTAAGTTTCAAAAAAATCGAGCTTGGGGTTTTCCAAATACGAGTATTCAGTTTTCAGAAAAAAAAATTGAAATTTTTTTTTTAAATTAAAAAAATAATTTTGGGAAAATTTGAATTCACAGTAACATTCAAACTATTGGAGACCTTTAACAGAAAAAAAAATGATCAAAATCCGTCGTACCGTTCTCGACAAAATCAAAAACCAAAAAATTGGTTCCAAGGAGGGTACCAAAAAACCCCTTCTTTTGGAAAAAAATTTTCAACAATTACCTAGATCTAACTAAATGAAATTTTTTTTTAAATCTGTGGGACAGTTTTTGAGAAAAAAAATATTTATAAAATTTCGAAAAAAATCATATGGCAGGTACCGTTATTTTTGGTTTAAAAAAAAAAAGGAAAACCTGTGGGGGGAAAAAATTCAAAACGATATCTACCAAGTTAACGAAAATCGGCCGAGCCGCTTAGGCTGTAGTCGAACAGACAGACAGACAGAATTGACAATGTAGCTTCTTCCGCAATCTTCCATACTAAAAATGGGCTTCAGCAGAGAATGGTCAAGTCGCCGATTCCAATCAACATTTCCACCAGCGATCTGATAGGTAGTCTAATGCCGGTCGTCCACTATATGCGCGATAAATTCAACCAACTTCGTTCAACTTTTTATTTAACTCTTTCGTTGGAGAAACGAATTTACAACCTCTTACACTAGTGCAGAAAATTACGTTGAGCAACTAAAGTTGAACAAAATGCGTTTGGAGCACCGTACACATAATTGACCAACTTTCCCATATGTTGATTAACCTCGCACACCTAGTTGATCAACTCTTAAAACTTATTCCAGTGCTGAATAGCTCCGTACACCTAGTTCACCAACTTACTCAAATGTTGAATAACCTCGTACACTAGTTGACAAACTTGTTCGATTTTTACAGAAAAAAATGTTTTTCTAGTTGATCAACTACGTTTTCGATATGGTTGCTCAACCAGTTGATGAACGAGTTGATACCTTCGTACACTTGACCAAGGATCACTCGTTGGAGAACGCGTTGAACGCACCACGATAAACAAAAAACTCAAACGTCAAACCTGAAATAATTTTGACTTCAGTTCGGTACATTAGGCAATTGATTTTCGAGGAAATTTGAGACCAAGCCAATTCCCTGGCATCTCGATTTTTATAAGAGGGGCTCTTAATATCCCATGTATTGGGCTTTTCCTCAATTGCTGAAATCAATTGCAAAATTAATTCCGTGGTTCACTCTGTTTTTTTATCACCTTCTATGACTAAAACCCAAAATAAATCACAGTTTGCAAGTTGCAACAACTGCAAGTTCATGGCAAGGCAATAGTTCAACCACGTAGACACATTTCACTGCAACCAACGCAACGCAACACAATATTACGTCCAGAAATCCCAAAGAAAGTTAAAAAGTTGATCAACGCGTTGAACAAATAATGTGCAACACATTATCTTGAAAATGTTGCTCAACGTGTTGATTGAACATTTTCAAGGGTCAACACGAGCTCGTACACTACCCGTACACTTGTTGCACAATTCGTTGAGCAACGGCCAACAACTAGATCCAACCCGTTTGTTGAACAGAATTGAAGGCACCGTACATTAGAGTTGAATGCGTTGAATTCGAAATTTGTGCGTTGATCGCCTAGTGGACGACCGGCATAACTCAGGCCATTGCCTATGCCGACGATCTAATAGCGTACAAAACAGCTCCAAAAGTCGAGGTCATCAGAATTCTCTTGCAGCGTGACTTCAATAGATTTAACCATATTGCGATGACTGGAAGTTCAAAATCAACTTTCAGAAATGTGAAACTATTCCGTTTAGGACTTCGTTGCATGGAGTCTTTAGGGATACGAGAAAGAACTGGCGCAAGTTAGTAAACGTGGGGCTACAAGTACAGACTCTGGCGAGTAAAATAACTTGGCATCTGGTTGGATCAGTATTTGTGCTTCGACAGACATATAAATGCTGCTCTGGGGATACTTTGCCCTGAAGTAACGGTTGTTCTACGGCAGCCGGCTTTATCGCAGGGTGAAGGTGATTTGAAAAATGGTCCTTATCCGGCTCATGCTTGATTGCCTATTGATGTCCGGTATGGTTCAACGTTCTCCTATCTCAAATGGAAAATCGGGTGTTTGCGAGGCAGTGCATTAGACCTTGGACGTGGATTACGAGAGTCGGGTACAAATATAATTGTGTAAACCATGTTCTAGGTATACAACGGATCTGATTGCCTTACATACCTATACGTATTCTCATCTTATTCTCCTAAAGCAGACCTCACCAAACCACAAGAGATGATACTCTTGAAGGATTTGTCAATTCCCCGCAAGATGTAGTACCCTCTGAACAACTTCTTGGCACCGGCTAGGAACCGTACCCAAGACCCTCTGCATGACAGTCTAACGCACTAACCATTATGCCCAGAGGTACTACAATGCAAGGTTTACAAAAAAAAAAAAAAAACAAATGGGGACCAAGAATACTTCCTTGTGGAACGTCAACATTGATAACTGAATTTAGAAAAGTAGGTATAATATCAGAATGTATTACTTGAAGCAAATAAATCTGCCTGAATTACAAATCAACACATCGTACGGATGATATATCGATTAAGGAAAACTTCGGAGGTGTGGAGAAATTTTTTTTTCACTCATCTGCGTTTCATCTCTCAAATTTCATATCTCTCAGTTTCATCGATCAAATTGTTCGTGCATTGTAGTGTACATCTATTCGGACTTGAAAAGTTCAAAATCACTTTAAATACAGTGTTCTCGTAAATGCTCCTTATTTGATCACTATCATATGTTGCATTAAATTTAAAAATTAAATTCCTTCCAATATCCAGTGTTTTGTAAGTAAACTTTAACAAAATCCCTTTTGTTTAAAGTCATCCCCTTAGTGGACCCCATTTGGTGTAACATACGTATACCATAAATGTATGTCACGCGATTTAAATATCTTATCACTTTGTCATCTTTGGCTACTTTGCCAACACACTGTTGCTACTCGTATGTTGCATTCAATATTTGAGGATATTTAAATTATAAATAAAAAAAAATCCGCAACCAAGCATGAAAACAATTACACAAAAACCTAGTCAGAGTAACGAAACGAATGAATTTCAAAGATATACAATAATTACGCCAGCAACAAAAATGAATCAAGCAGAGACACCCAAGGCGCCAAGCCACCACAACACATTGTGAAAAGGGTACTTTTTTTTCTATATACGTTCTACCATTAACCAAACCCAACAAGACAATCGGGATAATTTTTTAATGTTTTAATGTTTTGCACAACTGCAATTATTTTTTTTTATTTTTATTTTTTTCGTCCTTCCAGTCCCAACGGGCATTTGCTTTCTCGTGCATCAAATTAAATACAGCACAGCAATAGACAGGGATTTGTTTAAATTAGGGTGACCAAAGTTTCTCTAATTGAAAATTTTTGTTTAGTTTTTTTTTAAATCGAAAACTGCAGCATGAAAATACGAAAAATATGTAAAACATTTGAATTTTCGAAAAGTAAGTTCAAATAAAAAAAAACTTAAATAAAAATTGATTTGTTACAAATAAAAATGTTAATTTTCAAAAGTGTACAATGTTTCCACTCCAATAAATTTTCTTTTTTTAAATGTCGCAATAGGCAAATGCATTCATTTTTTTTTTAACCTTTAGCTCAATTTTGGCTGTTCAGCTAAATTTAGAGATTCTTTCTTTAGCCGCACTACACGTATGTAGAAGGCCTTATCCCAGCCCAAAATTTCCTTCCCATTGCGATGGTCGGATCTATCTCCTTTAAAATGATCTCAAACTTTCCTAAAACGCTCTCACTGTGCTCAATCATTTTAAGGGTAAAGGATTATGAATGCCTCTAGTACGCGCAAAATAGAAAAAAAATATTTGATATTACGCAAAATTATATTTAAGTCATTTCTCAGGCAAGCGTAAAATCTGAAGTAAGCAATTCGTAGCTTTTATTTTACAACAAATCTTACTTATAGTTTTTATATGCCTTAAGTAAAAACTTAGTGAAATTGAAAATAATGAACATGAAATTGTTATATTTTATGCAGTCATTTCCGCCTAAATTTAACGAACGCCATTTAAGGCTAAATTTTTTCTTCTAACACATAAGTACTAAATGGCGAGTTATGCATTCATGACTTCACAATACTGTGATAGGGAAAACTAAAAAGGTTGGACTCGGCCGATTTTCTTTAAACTTGTTAGATATCATTTTTAAATGTTAACCTCTACGCGTTTTTCTTTTAAGACCAACAATCCAATCCAACAAATTTTAAATCATATTTATTTTATCGAACATTTTTCCACAGATTATATAATAAAAAAAATCCAAAAATTTTATTCAGTAAAATATTGTGGTTGAAAAACAAAAATTCCTAAAAAAATGTTTACTAATATTTTTCGATTTTCTCACTCAAAAAACATATTTTTTTTTTATTATAATGCTCCTAAAAAGTTTGAAAATTAAACATTTTTTTTTTTTGTGGATTTTCAATAAAATGATCACTTTTGTTTCGGAAACTCAATATTTCGAAAATCCGATTTTTACGAAACTTGATAATTAACAGTTTTTTAACACTGTGTTCAAATTTTACACAAAATAAATAAATAATTGTATAAATATTAATTTTTTTTTTTAAATCTTATTTTTCTCGAAAACGGCTCCTAGAATTTTGGTAAAAATTTTTCTGTTTCCTTTAATTTTCACGATCAATAAAATTAAAATGCACGACTGGATCGCACGAACTTGCTCTTATGTAAAAGTACTTTGGAATTTAAGATACATTTTATAAATATAAAACATGGATTTAATGAGATAATAATGATCAAATGCATAAAATTGCCGTCTGGTTTCCGGAAAAGTATGAATTTATGCAAATAAATCTTAAAAAATCGTTTTATTATTAAATAATTTTTTTATTTTATTTATATTTATAAGAAATTTCTCTAAAATTATTCAAGAAAAAAATGTGGGATGCGAATTTTAAGTATTTAATAATATTGGTTTAAGGAAATAATTTCAAAAAATAATCGTTCATAGGTTTTGAAGATATTGATTTAATTTTTTTTTTTAACCCAATTGTTGAGGAACGCAGTTTACTATCTTTTTGCTTTTTTATTTTCTTTTCAATTTTTTCTTTTAAAATTTTTATTGTTTAAATTTGTTTAATTAATTTGCAATTTAAAATGAAATTCAATTTTTTAAATTTAAATATTTTGCCAAACATTTTTGTTATCACCCTATGATGGATGAATGTTCCCTATGTCACTTTCACCGGATTAGTATAAGCTCTTAATCTTGTTAGTTATTTTTTTTTTGTCATAATCCTCATCAATGCATTGGCATAAGCACTTAATGAGACAGTTGTTAAGATGAAAACAATTAACCGCAATATCCAATGCATTGGTGACGTGATCCAAAATTACTGATATTCGGCATGTAGAGCATGGGTTAATTGATTTGTGACGAAGATCAATAAATCACTTTTGTAGCAACCACCAATTCAGACGGTCGACATAGGGATACCATCCTATGTATAATTTTTTGTATAATTAGTCTTGATAGTTTGGATTAAATAAAGAAAATTATAACGTTCTTATAATTTGAATTTGTTTTAATTAATTCATTCTTAATCAAAGTTGGTCCTTCGAGCCGGATATTTTGAATCGGTTTTTCGTTTTTACTGATTGGTGGTGTGCTAGATTTTGGATTCCAACATAGATAAGTATCAAGCACAAATCTGAATTTTGTCTTTCACTCCTGTCTGTTGCTGTTTTTGGATGCTATTTTGGGAACTCGATTTGCTGCTGTTTTGTCGTTATTTGGTGCTTAGTGGTTGGAGGAATTCAATAAAAATTCGTGAACATAAATTTGCTTAAAATTTCTAAACCTCGTGATTGGTAAAATTGTGGCTAGAGATTTACTATGGAAGCTTTGAAGCAAGCACGCGGCCATTACAAAGGCTCAATCACTAGGGTTTTTGCATTCGCGCATAACATTCCTGACGATGTCAATGTTTCTGATTTGGAAGTGCGGTTAGAAAGGTTGGAGAAGGCATGGAAAGACATTTGCGAAAGCCAAACGGCTTTATTTGAGTTTCATGCTGAGGAGGGATACGGAGATCCCGAAGCCGAGTTCGAAGTCGTTGAATCGAAATATATAGCTTCAAAATGTGCTCTTTTAGGACGTTTAAAAGAATTAGCTCCGGTTCGCGTTGAAAACCAGGACAGTTCGCTAAAAGATTTAGTTGCTTCTCAGACCGAACTTTTAAATAGGTTAGGACAAGCTAATAATGTTAACAATAAAGTTGAATCGAATGTTGTGCTTCAGCCAATGCATATAACTCCGTTTTCGGGTGATTACCGTGAATGGCCAGGCTTCCGTGATGTGTTTTTGCAAACGGTGGACTGCAATGCCAAACTTTCCGGTGCTCAAAAGTTTCGGTACTTGAAATCAGTACTACGCGATGACGCTTACAATCTTTTAAACGGTGTAAATGTTTCGGACTCAAATTATCAGCTTGCTTGGGAGAAGTTAGAACGCCGATATGATAAGCCTCTTTATATAATAAATGCACTTATTGAACAATTTCTCAAATTGCCAAGCATCGGTTCGGCAGAAGGTACTCACTTGCGTAAGCTTGTCGACAAAGCAGATGAGGTTATTCGTGGCCTAGAAGCTGTTAAGGCAGTAGGTAGGGACCCGTGGTTAGTTTACTTACTGATAAATAAAACTGACTCTGAAACGCGAAAGTCTTGGGCGTTACATAGTAAACATTCGGAGCAATCTACAATCGAAGACCTTCTAGAGTTCTTAGAAGACCGTTCTAGTGCATTAGAAGCTAGTGATCCAAAACCCACTCGTGTGGGTAAAAGTCAGCGTGCGTCAAATCCTACGAACGTTAAAAGCCTAGCTGTGTTAAATGCTTCATGTCCCAAATGCCAAGGTGAACATTATCTTCCGCAGTGTGCAGAATTTGTTGCAATGCCGGTTAGTTTGCGTCGCAGCTTTGCTAGAGATCAGCGTTTATGTTACAATTGCCTCGGTACTAAGCACTCCTCGATGCGATGTCGAGTTAAGACGCGTTGTTCATTTTGTAATACTCGTCATCATAGCTTAGTACACATGGATAATAACAGTAATCCATCTCCTAGTCCAACAGCTTCTTCAAGTGGCGGTAAATCTAATGCGAATTCTGCTGCTTCGGTCGTGAGCAACCATATGAGAAATGAATCGCGTTCCTCTGGAATACTTCCTACCGTTGTCGTTAAAGTGTATGATGCAGTTGGAAAGACTCATCTCGCGCGCGTTTTATTGGACACCGGTTCGCAGGTTTCGTTTGTGACTGATAGTTTGGTGAGAAGGCTAGGTCTACTTCGTACACACGCTCGTTTGCCCATATCAGGCATTTCTTCGGTTGAAGCTAGCGTGGCTCAAGGTTCGGTGAATTTAACTTTGAAATCTCGAATAAGTTCGCATGCTATTAACATTGAGGCATATATTCTGAGCAAAATAACATCACAAACTCCATCGCTTTCGTTTGACTGTAGCAATTTTTCTTTCCTTGAAGACCTTCCATTAGCTGACGTGGAATTCAATACCCCAGGGCCCATTGATGTACTGTTAGGAGCTGACAAGGCTTGGAGTATTTTACGAGGTGGACATCGTTCAGATGAGGAAGGAAGGGTTGTTCCACATGAGACACTTTTTGGATGGGTTATAACAGGTTGTTTGCCAGAAAAACTTATCGTTTCATTGCATGCAGGTGTTGACCTTGATGTTATTTTGAAGTCTTTTTGGGAAATTGAGGAGGTTCCGCATAAATTTTCGTTGACCGTAGGTGAAGATGAGGTAGATGAAAAGTTTTCTAAAACACTTAGTCGTACTCCGGATAGCAAGTACATGGTAGAACTTCCGTTTCGTCAAGATAATGTTAAATTTGCCAATACCATTTCTGGAGCTTTGACTAGACTCTTCGCTATGGAACGACGGTTCGTACGTGATGAAGGTCTGAAAAGGGAATATCAGAAGTTTATGAAAACTTATTTGGATTTAGGTCATATGGAGCGTATTCCAGATGATGAAATAGAGCCTACTTCGGGAAGTGTTTTTTATTTGCCTCATCACGCCGTCATCACCAATAAAATTCGCGTTGTCTTCGATGGGTCTCATAAGGATACCAAAAATTGTAGCCTCAATGAAATGCTTCATATAGGAACTCCGCTCCAACGAAATTTGATTAATGTGTGCATACGTTTTCGCCAACATCGTTTTGTTTTTTGTGCTGACATCGTAAAAATGTTTCGGCAAATTTGGGTGCATCCAAAACACCGTGACTTTCAGCGAATTGTATGGAGAGAATCTGCTGACGCTCCAATTTCGCATTTTCGTTTGTCCACTGTGACATATGGTACCTCTCCAGCTCCTTATTTGTCGATGAAAGTTCTCCGTCAAATAGCGTTTGATTACAAACACCAGTTCCCTTTAGCGTCGCATGCCATTTTGCATGATATGTATGTCGATGACCTTATGACAGGGGCTGATTCGTTGTCGGAGACATTGGAGCTGAAGAAACAGATCGTCGAAATGCTGTCCTGTGGTGGTCTAGATCTCAGCAAGTGGAGTTCAAACTGTTGGGAGATTTTAAGAGTGATCGACTGCAAGGAAGCTGTTTCACTTGATTTGGACAGTTCATCGCAGTGCACCAAGGTTCTCGGTTTGGTTTGGAACCCTCATTGTGACACTTTCACATATAAAATTAGTTTGCCTGAACAATTTCTACCCACGAAGCGAAAACTGCTCTCAGAAGTTGCAAAGATTTTCGATCCTTTGGGCTTTCTGGCTCCTTCCACTATTTTGCTTAAAATCCTGTTTCAGGAGCTATGGATCGCCAAGACAAAAATAGAGTGGGATGACCCCTTGCCTCTTGAAGTAGCCGAACAATGGAAGCTGTATCGAGAAAACTTGACCTTCTTCGAAAACTTTAGGATTCCTCGAAGGTTTACGCTAAATTCTAAAAAATACGAGTTAATAGGATTCTCGGATGCTTCTGAAAAGGCTTATTCTGCGGTAGTTTATTGTCGAAGTTATTCAAATGATGGTGATGTGGAGGTCCAGTTGATTGCTGCAAAAACTCGCGTCGCTCCAGTTAAACAATTGTCGATTCCACGTTTAGAACTTTGTGGAGCTCTTCTCTTGAGTCGGTTAGTTGAACTCATTCGATCGTCGTTGGATGCCATGCCAGTTCGAGTATTTGCCTTTTGTGATTCCCAAATCGTTTTATCCTGGCTCTCGTCTCCTCCGCGCAAATGGAACACTTTCGTCGCGAATCGAACATCGGAAATATTGTCGTCTTTGCCTCGTTCATCATGGAGTCATGTCTCTTCTACTGAAAATCCTGCTGATTGTGCTTCTAGGGGTCTTGCACCAAAAGACCTGATGGAACTTGAGATTTGGTGGAAAGGGCCTATTTGGTTGTCTCAGGAGTCTGAGATGTGGCCAACTAATCGTGATGTTGAAACTGTTGAAATTCCTGAGGAAAGGAAAAGATTCGTTGCAGTTCATATTTCCGTTCCAGTCGAGCATTTTCTAGAAAATCTGTCACAAAAGGTATCTTCTTGGAGAAAACTAGTAAGAATTGTTGGATATATTCGTCGCTTCATATTTGTCTATATTTTGCGTAAAAAGGATAAAAATAATCATGTGCATCTTTCGCTTTCAGAGCTTCGCCTTGCAAAACAAGACTGTCTCCGGTGGTCACAAAACGAGTTCAAGGCAGAAATAACCGCTCTTGAAGCTGATCAGTGTGTGCCTAGAAAGTCTAAATTGAGCTCACTTTCTCCATTTGTAGATGATGTTGGTTTGTTTCGCGTTGGTGGTAGAATTTCCAACGCTATGAATGTTCCATTTGGTATAAAACATCCAATAATTCTGCCCAAAAATCATCGCATTACCCAGCTGATTTTATCGGATGCACACCGAAATTTTCTGCATATCGGCGTTTCAGGACTGTTTGCCTTGATTCGTCAGGAGTTTTGGATCATCGGATGCAGAAACCTAATAAGGAAACTGGTGCATGATTGCATGACGTGTTTTCGTCATCGAAAGGCTACGTCAACACAGCTTATGGGAAATTTGCCATCGTCTCGTGTGAACACATCCTTTGCTTTTGCTCATACAGGATGTGACTACGCTGGTCCCATAACTCTTCGGTTGTCAAAAGGAAGGAAACCGAAGCTGGTGAAAGGGTATATTTCATTGTTTGTATGTATGACTACCAAGGCGCTTCATCTTGAGATGGTTTCGGACCTAACAACGGATGCTTTTCTGGCTGCACTCAAAAGGTTCGTCGCCAGACGTGGAAAATGCAGCGTAATGTACTCCGACAACGGGACAAACTTCCAAGGAGCCGCTCGTGTTTTATCGGAGGTTAACAAGTTGGTGCAATCGGAGAAACACAACAACAAAGTTGCTGAAAAGTTGGCTGCAGAAGGTATCGATTGGCAATTTATCCCTCCGCACAGCCCTCACTTCGGCGGGCTTTGGGAAGCGGGGGTTAAATTGGTAAAACAACATCTTCATCGCGTCGTTGGCAATAATATTCTTACCTTTGAAGAAATGTGTACCTTGTTAGCCCAAATTGAAGCCCTCTTGAATTCTAGGCCCCTTTGTGCTCCCTTTGATCTAGATCTTGACCCATTAACGCCTTCTCATTTTCTTATAGGAAGACCGTATCATGCAATTCCGGAACCAAATTATCTGGAGACACCAGTAAATCGATTGGGAAGATGGGAATTACTCCAGAATATGATGCAGGGTTTCTGGCGAAGGTGGCATACCGATTATTTAACATCGTTGCAACAGCGGCCAAAATGGAGAGAAGGTACCAGAGATTTTCGAGTGGGTGACATGGTAGTTCTGAAGGAGCCCAATCTACCACCCTCCCAATGGTTCCTAGGAAGAGTAACAGAAGTCCATCCAGGTCAAGACGGACATGTACGAGTGGTTACATTGCGCACCAAAAGTGGAACGTTCAAACGCCCCATTACCAAGCTAGCGATTTTGCCATGTTCCTGAATTCCTTCAGCGGGGCCGGCATGTTGAGGAACGCAGTTTACTATCTTTTTGCTTTTTTATTTTCTTTTCAATTTTTTCTTTTAAAATTTTCATTGTTTAAATTTGTTTAATTAATTTGCAATTTAAAATGAAATTCAATTTTTTAAATTTAAATATTTTGCCAAACATTTTTGTTATCACCCTATGATGGATGAATATTCCCTATGTCACTTTCACCGGATTAGTATAAGCTCTCTTGTTAGTTATTTTTTTTTTTGTCATAATCCTCATCAATGCATTGGCATAAGCACTTAATGAGACAGTTGTTAAGATGAAAACAATTAACCGCAATATCCAATGCATTGGTGACGTGATCCAAAATTACTGATATTCGGCATGTAGAGCATGGGTTAATTGATTTGTGACGAAGATCAATAAATCACTTTTGTAGCAACCACCAATTCAGACGGTCGACATAGGGATACCATCCTATGTATAATTTTTTGTATAATTAGTCTTGATAGTTTGGATTAAATAAAGAAAATTATAACGTTCTTATAATTTGAATTTGTTTTAATTAATTCATTCTTAATCACCAATAAATATTTTTTAGAATATTTTAATATACAATATTATTTTAAACTTAAGGGGAGTCCTGCTAAAAATTTTGGTTAAAATCGTTAGAGCCGTTGGTGAGAAATTCGAAAATCAAAAAAACCGTTCTATGACAGGTACCCCTAATAACATTTCCCCCCAAATTTTTTTTTCACCAAAATATAGTCCATGTCCATAATATCACACCTAATTTTTTGTATCAAAATCGTTAGAGCCGTTTTCGAGATAAATAAGATTTTGCATTACGGGTGTATGGGGGGTACCCTTAGTTTTGGAGCTAAAAAAAAAAATTCAATTTCTCCTCTAGGGAATCACCGAAGACCCTTAACTACCGAGTTTGAAGAAAATACGTCCGGTAGTTTAGGCTGTAGTTCGAGGTACAGACATACAGACAGACAGACGGAATTGTCGGACCCACTTTTTTCGTCTTCGCTATCATCGTAATGTCAACTTTGATCAAAATCTCGAGTTCGATTTTTTTTCCAAATGCAGAACTTGCCCTATAGTACCTATATCGCAAGTAAAAAATTAAATTAAGATTATATTATCAAATGATTATCACAGTATAGGCGTTAGGAAAACAAGGAGAGGAGGTAACGATGCAAATTAGTTTTAAATGTCTGAATATTACATTGGTAAGGAAAAACAGAGCTAGTCAGTGCATTCCACATTCGTGTAGTGCGGCTAAAGAAAGAATCTCTGTATTTCACAGTCCGTCCGAAGTTGGACTCAAGGATAAACTGATGAGCATTCCTAAAAGTGTGGGTATTACGGTATTGCGGGTCATTGAGAAGCTTTCGTTCTTCGAGATAATTCTTCAGCTTCGAGATAATTTATCAGCATTTCCAGTGCAAGTTTGCGATAGTTAGAGGGGAAAGAAGACAAATGCTGTTTTCCATCCACTCATTAAGATACCAGTAGAATAGGAAAGATGGAAAAGCTTACGCAGTGGTTTTGCGAGCGTTGAAGAAGATATCTTTAGAACAATGGGAGAGACACTAACCGGACCAGCGGATTTTTGTTTGTCAAGATTTTTCCGGACTCTTACAACTGTTCGAGTACGAAAAATGATTGGTCCATAGAAAAGTTTGTGTTCTCATGTACAAGAATAGTCATAACACTTTCTGGCAGTGTCGAAAAAAACTGTGCATCAAGCAAATTGGCTTTATCTAGTGAGCCGACATAGGAAGTGTGTTCTGTAGGCCCAATTGATCCAATTCAGACACATAAAAATTTTAAAACACGTCGCTATAGCGGTCACCAGTAACTGTTACGGCATTGCCTATGGCATCTTCAAGAAATATCGCCCAATGATGCCACCGGCACTAATGGCGCACCATACAGCTATTTTACGAGGGTGTAGTGGTCTTTGGTGTATAAATCGGGGGTTTTTAGCCCCAGCGCGGCATTTCTGTTTATTAATAAAGCTAAGCTAAGTCGAAATGTGCTTCGTCGCTCATAATAATTTGTGAAAAAATTACGGTCGTCTATAGTAAGCTGTAAAACTCGAGCTCTCCAATCTCGCCGACGTTAATGGTCATTTCCATGCTTCATAATGAATCGTTATCGACCACTCTACTTCTGTCAAATATCAACTGACGAATTTCATTCACACAAAAATGGCAATCATACAACGTGTGCCCTGTATTGTATCTTTGATTCAGATTGTAAAATGTGTATTGTTCTCGATTCATCCTTGACCGTTTTGCATTTCCTTCAATATTTTGAAAGTTGAAAATAAAGTTTACATAGCCGTCTATATAGGATAGGATAAGATAGGATAGGATAGGATAGGATAGGATAGGATAGGATAGGATAGGATAGGATACGAGAATTTCTAATCCGATAGATCTGCTTTAAAAAATTATCTAAGGCTGCCCAAGCAACACATAAACTCTTGGAGAGTACTTCAATAAATGTATCAGCTCTTTACAAGCTGTTAGTTCAATCTTCTTAATACCATTTCACTTAATGACCTCCTAATTTGCTCTTTAAAATGTTCTTTTTGTTATAGTATAATTAAATGCTCTTTAAAACATCTTAGAGATAATCATGACAAATGTCACCATATTGACTCTCTATGTACCCTCTATAAAACCTCTTTAAAAGGAGTAGTTTTAAAATGCTGAAAGAGGTTTTCATTTTGATCTTTCGAATACATCTTGAAGATATTCTGTGGAAGTTTTCACTAAAACGTATTTATGAGAGCTTAACATCAAGAATTACTACTTTCCTCTTTGGTTGAAAAAATATGTTTTGTTTCGCCTAACAATTGTGAATTGTGAAACCAAGCGAAAATCTTTTTTTCTCTCTTCTATTTAAAGAAAACAACTCAACTATTTAGTTGAATGTGCGCGCTATTGCATATGATTATGTTCAACAAAAAATAAGCAAAACTACACAACTGTTTGGTTGCTTATAGAAAACAGATGAACTATTTGGTTGAATGTTCGCGCAGGTGCGTATAATTATATGTTACATAAAATAGCGAACTCATTTTAGGCAATCGTTTAGTTTGTGTCAAAACACAAACTTTTTAGTTGCTCGTAACAAACAGTTGCAAAACTAAACATTGAATGTGCGCGCCTAGCCTAATTGTTGTGAATTTGTTATCTTTTTCTTTTACTCTTTGCTTACACTTTGTTTGCTCTTTTTTTCTTTGAACTTGACTGATTGTAAACAGCTATATTCTTCCTTTACTCTTTGTTTACACTTTTTTCACTCTTTGCTTTGAATTTCAGTTTCGATATCTTATTGTGAAGTGCGTAAGATATTTTAAAGAGTTCTTAACAAATGGGTGGCGTATCTGTATAAAATACATATATTTTGTAGAGGGTGACATTGTTAAACGTATATTGAAGATAAAATTATTATTTACTACATTTTTATGTTTTATCGTTTACTATACGAAGTCATCAGTTTCTATGTAAGTAAATGAAATAAGGAAATGTTGTTATTTGAAGAACTTTGGCAGAATATAAAAGAAATGTTGAAATAAAATTCAAATAAAATTGATAATGGGTATTATTTTGATTATGTATAATATCAAATTTTCTGAATTTTCAATGATTCTTTAGTCGGTTGACAGTTGAAATCAATATTTTGTATTTTGATAGAATGTTGACGCAACAATAAAATGTCCAGTTAGCATATCTTTCTAACAGATTTTTAATCCAGGGATTTTAACACTTTGTGAAATAAAAATTAAGGAATGACATATATTTTCATTTATTTTCATATAGTATGTCTTTTTGTATCTTTTTTCCGTAAGATGTATAAAACCTGTCAACTTACATTTAAATTTTGAAAAACATGCAATAAAAATCCGGAATCATTCTTCAAACAATTATTATGTTTCTTCGTGTTGAATTTTTTGTTGATTATTTTTATTTCATACAAAATTCTAAAGACGTAAGTGCTAATATGTCGCTCAGTTTGTAAACCTTTTGAGTTGTATTTATTTGCTGAAATTATTTTACATTTTAAAATTATTCAGATCGAACAAAAAAAGACCTTCCATAAAATAAAGCACCCTGTAGGTAGGAATATCTTCGATACATACACATACATGAATCGGCCATATCTATTGCATACATAAACGTCATTTCTTTTTTATTCTGAGGGCATTTTATTATTATAACATTATTTTTCTGAATATTTCTTTGTAAATACTATTCTATTTGAAGGCGCGTTAATTTCAAGTAGGGTAGAGTATGCGGTTTCAAATTAAATCTTCTCTCGCAAATCAAAACACACAATCATAAAAAGGGTATATAATGAAAATCGTAAATCCAGTCATAAATTATTGAAGAAAGAATTCGCCATGTTTGGGTATTTATATTAGTCAATCCATTTTATTTGAATTGCATTAAATTTGTATTTGCGTAAAAGAGAAAGACATTTTTTATACATTTTTCTTCTTCGCAGTTCAATCTTTCTACTCAAAAATATAAACATCTTGAAAACCACTTCAAAGTGTCTTTATAGATTAATCAAAAAATGATCTTTATGAAGTCTTACAAATACTTTACTTAGAACTCTTTGTTCAATACAATAGACTCCTCCCCTTTAGGCCTTTTTGGGTATTACAGACCTCTTTAAGATTGTTCAAAGAGTTGAAAACACTTGGAAAATAACTTTTCAAGATATCTGTAAGAGACAATTGTGTTGCTTGGGTGAACTAAGACCTGTAAAAAAAACTGATCTATCTATGATTTTTGAAAAATGTAGCGATGGTCACCATCCAACTAAAGTTGCATGTATCTCAATTTCTGATGCTATGGCGATGGTGACTATGATTCTGTGCCTCTGATGCCTGCGTTTGAAAGATGATGACTACTGGAATTGTTTTTATTTTGAATCAGATTCGCGCGCCTTTTTTGTTTTAACTCGCCGCATCGCACAAACATATCGGGTTCAACGAAATTTTTAGCACGATACGACGATCACGATAGACACAGAAATGCAAACAGTTATGCAAGTTGTATGATAGAAAAAAAAAACTAAGTATGGAGATGAATTCTCTCTCCCTTTAAACTTCCGTTCGTGTGAAATGAATCTTAGTTTTTATTTTTTACTCAACTTTTCCTTGCTTCCTTCTTTTGAAAA
This sequence comes from Philhelius festivus, assembly GCA_963931855.1. Taxonomy (NCBI): domain Eukaryota; kingdom Metazoa; phylum Arthropoda; class Insecta; order Diptera; family Syrphidae; genus Philhelius; species Philhelius festivus. The sequence continues at coordinate 28,635,894 of OZ007556.1, read as the reverse complement.
ACGAAAAAAAAAACCCGAAAGCGACTCCGCTCAAATGGTATAAATGCTTGAAAATAATTTGCTTAATATACTTCCGGGAAGGATTTTAAAATTGTTGCTTCGCAAAAGGGATGCAAAAGAACCGAAAAAAAATAGTGCACATCCAGAAAGAAACTGCCTGCCAGAAGGATGATAGCAGTGAAAGAAGATAGCATTCGCCCTTAACTATGCAATCATTTGGATAATATCCACCAAAGTCATTGCTGGGTTCCGAATGACGGTTTCTTTTCTAGATAACAGTTTTTGTTCATGAAACACAGTGATGTGAAAATAAAACTCAAACATTTTGTCACAATGGTCAAGATTTTTGTGAGTCCCTACAACAAATATTTTCTGCAAAGTCTGAACGGTTGCGATTAGTAAAAAAAAAAACAAATAAAAAGTGAATCGTCCTTTCCTTATTTAAAAAAAAAAAATCCAAAAGACTTTATTTTACAATTAGAAACAATTTCCAACTGCAAAAATGTCCTTGTATTAAATTAAAAGAACTTTCCTGTCTGCACAGCACTGTAAATTATTTAATATTCGATTCAAGCTGAAATGAAATTTATGTTCCTGACAATTATATTTGCTCTACTGACCGTTGCTTTTATTATGGTCTGTGTAAACATTCAGGACTAAGGTAGATTAATTTAATTATATAAACAGGATTCACATTTTTTGTTAGATGCATTTGAAATTTTCCGGAAACTGCAATGCGAACACATTTTTGTGTGATAAATGCAGATACAATATTAATCTACATAATAATCCATTCAGGATAATATCTAATTGAGTCAATAATTTCTCATGCACACGTTTTAGGTCGAATACCAAACAAATAATGGACTTATTTAAGCGGTTCAATTTATGCAACAATATATTTTATGCAATGCAATGCAGCCTGCAGTTATGCAATAAAATATTACTCAATCGAAAAAAACACATGGAAAGGGAGTTAAAACAATCTTTTGATTTATTGAAAAATTTAATTTTTTTTATTTTATTTTGTATGGCATGTTAGGTGTATCTGTATTCAAAACAATGATAGGAGAAATGATGCATTATGTATGTAAATAAAAATGGAGAACGAAATAAACTGATTTTGTAGAGAATGGCAGATGCCTTCACATCCTGGATGGTATGAGGAATTTATGTATGAATATGCTCGAAAATCCGTTGCATACATTTTACTGAATAAATTGCAATTGTGGTTTTGAAATGAAGCTCCTTAACCTCAGTTAACTCACATTGGGCAATGTTTATCGAACGTAATAAAACTCCAAATGAAAATATTCTGAAAATAATTGAAGGTTGGGAATTTCCTAAGCTAGAAAATTTTGTTCTAAAATATTCGTATTCAACAATGTGTGTGAATAGATAAGATAAGAATTTTTCTGATACTAGGCCAACAAAAGCCAAACTATTTACAGATATCCAAGCTGCACTCAAGGCACTGAGCTCCTACACCATAAGCTCTAAATTAGTGTGGGAGCGCAGGCTAAACAAATTTAGAAACGGAACCAGGATTACACTTCATTGGGTACCTGGCCTCTTGGGTGTTCATGGAAGTAAGGACGCAGTCTTCTCAGCAAAAATAGGCGCAGCAACCCCTTTAACATGGCCTGAAACATTGCTGGAATAGGAGAAAACATAATCAAAAACAAAATCAAACAAGAAGAGTAGGCAAGAAGATCCAAAAACTGGAAAGTACTCCAAGAGCTAAGGTAGGCGAAACTACTACTGGGAAATTACAACCAAAAACGTTTTCCAGACTGCATAAGCTTATGTAGGGACAACCTAAGAATAAGAACAGGTACTATAACTGGACACGCCAAACAACGAAGATTCTGCCACATGCATTAGGAAACGCCATATAACATACTAGGAAAATGTTGTCCACTCATGCCCAAAGAAACAACCTTTTTAGACAATACCAGTTAGAGAAAAGCGACCTTTCCTCTCTTAAGGTGTCCCAAATACTAGATTCCTTAAAGCAATAAGTTTTGAGGAAGAACTGTAAGATGAGCAAAATCATCCAGATTCAGGTGGGGCACAATAGATTTCTAGGACGTATTGCACAGTCCAACGCACTCACTATTATGTCAGGGTGTTAATAAGATAACCCTGTTCTTTTTTACTTATCCCAAATTCAAGCTTTTGTTAAGCAATTTTACCATCACTTACCAACTTCTTTAATTTGTGTACTTGAACTTACGAGGGCGGTCCGATAAGTACTTATAAAAGTAGCGATTTATTTCTCAACATAATCTCCTTTTAGCTCGATACACTTGATCCAGCGATGCCCCAACTTCTTTAACCCATCCGAAAAATAAGTTTTCTCGAAGTCTACAAAGTGGGCCTCCGTGGTGGCGATGACCTCCTCATTCAACTCAAATTACTGCTCGGCGAATGATTTTTTCAAGTTTGCGAACAAAAAAAGTCGCACGGGGCCAAATCTGGAGAATACGGTAGGACAGCAGTTCGTAATGTAATTCCACCAATTTAACCAATGCTCTAAAGTGGTCTCACGATTGCGCTTGTTGCCCGGAGTGAGCAAACGCGGCACGCATCGCGCCGATAGTTTTCTCATGCCCAGAATTTCATGGAGGCTATGACCCACGCGGTCTTATGAGATGCATACAGTTTCAGCTATCTCGCGCACCTTCAATCGGCGGTCTACCAATACGAGATCGTGGATTTTTGAAACGTTGTCCTCCGTGGTAGCCATTTTCGGGGCACCTGGCCGGGGCTCATCAAAAACCGATGTGCGATCACGTTGAAACTCGTTATACCAATTTTTGACGGTCTCCATCGAAGGTGAAGAGTCACCGTACACAGGATCCAAGCGCTCTTTGATTTGACTGTGCGATTTCCCTTCCAAAAACAAGAATTGAATCACCGACCGATATTGCTCATTTTCCACTTTTCTAAAACTCGCGGATAAGCTGGCTTCCACACGTGATCAAAACAAAACTACGAGTCCGAATCGGCTGAAATTTTGACAGTAGTCGTCTAAGAGAATGTGCTAGACGAATGTAAATCTCTCTTGCGATATACTGGCACCATCGCTCTCTTATATCATTGTTAAAGTTAAAATAAAAAGTAGTTGGCGAAGAGTTGTTCCCTGTGGTATTCCAGCGTTACTCAGTATTTTTCTAACTTTCCTTATTTCTTTGAATTGGTTAATTTCGATATTTGTAAAATCTCTAATATACTTTTCTTTTTTTTTTTCAATTCTTACAGATCTTACAGAAGAAGCCGATTTAGCGGAAAAATCTTCAACCGTACCAGAAAGTGGTACCGTGAATGATATTGAGCGCAACTCCTCAGAATGTTCATTTAAAACCAATGACACATCAAGTGCATTAGAAACACACCAACCTAACATTTGTGATGATAAGGAAGATGACGAAGAAAAGGCGGGACAACTAAACAGTTCAAATGATTCAACTGAAGACACATCCTCAAGGCATGCGCATAATTCAAATGAGGATGAAGAGGAATCAACAGCAATATCGAATAATCAAGAAAATGAAGATTCCTTTAAAAGTGCAAATGCATCATATAATGAAGAGGTTTCTGCCGAAACGGGAATTCCAGAGAAAACAGAAAACTTACCAATAGCCACAGAAGCTGAACCGGATGAAAATTTAAATGAAACCACGGCAGATAATGAACCGGAGCAAAGTTTAGATGAAATAAAAGCAGATGAGGAACCAGAGGAAAATTTAGATGACAGCAACGTAGATGAAGAACCAGCAGACCAAGAAGAACAAGAGGATATTGCGAACGAAGATGAAATCTCAAAGGAGGACGTGTGTCCCGATGACGAAGAACCTTTTGCCGATCCATCCAAGCTAGTTGTGTCAGTGCTACTTAACGAATCCACAGAAGAGGAACGCAACGAAGCCGAAGCAGTTTTAAATGACGTCTGTCAAATGGCAGCAGCCGAAAGTGTGGTTTTACTAAACCCCGCCACTCACCTAACATATAGTTCGCCACATAGTGCTATGGACGACGATGACGATGATGATTTCAATTCAGTACTGACGCATCCTGAAACAGAAAAGACCCTACAATCAGCAGCTGCATCAGACCTTGTGCCTAATTCACAAGAAATCGCTGTCGAGGCGGCAGTTGCATCTCAGGCAACAATGGTTGCCCCCGCCGATGTCGATGTCACCGAAGATACCTTTGCCAGTGTGGTAGCTGAAGTGGAACGCTTCACAAAAGATGTAAATTCAGAGATCTATTCTGCCGATGTTGGCATTACTGGAGCCGATGTTATGATGGACAATGTTCAGGCCCGCCATTCGCTGGACGACATCTTCGACGATGATGTCGATGGTAAGTTCTAATTGAGTAATTTATTTCGACATACGCATTTATTTTGGCGGAGTTGGATTGTTTGGAAAGAAATCGTTTGAATGGAGTTATGTTAATATTATTTGTTGTTTTTAATTTTTGTGTTTTTTTTTTTAAATTAATTATATAAGTAATTTGTTTTATTTATTTATTTTTTTACCACTTTTATCTGTTTTTTCTTTCTATTGTTTCTATTTATGAGTATTTGAGTAATTGTAATAAAACATTTTCTATGTAAAACCCTTTAATCCTACAAAAATAAGCCTTTCCACAACTGCTATTATATTTAGGAGAGATTAATGTCCTGGGCTTCTTCCACACAAATCATTTCAACTCCATTTAATTTAGTGACATTATTCATGTAATATGTGTACTTAGCCACTTTGTTTAGAAAAAAAAGTATCTTCAGGGTGACCACCATTTTGGATTTACCAGCACTCCAGTCTTTTCATGATATATCCAAAAATTTTATTTAAAATATTTCGATTCATGGAGAACATACATATATGACTTATTGATTTCTTAAACCTCCCCTTTTTGCCATGATTAAAAATTGAGGCAAAAATTACTAATACGTCTACTGTCCCAGAAATAAGCTGCACGAGATTTGCGTTGAAGCAAGGATTCCCTCATATATCTAGCCATCTGCCTCATCAAAAACAAATTACTGATAATTTTCAATCAATTGGCAACATTTCTGCCATAAATCCCACATTACACCAACGTTTTTAATAAATACTTAAATTTGATCGCCTGCGACAGCAACTGGTGCATTCCTGACGAATTTACAGCTTGCGTGATGCTCCGAGTACGTCCATCGTACGCCTCAATTTTAATTCAATTCAATTTCAATTTATTAACGAAAGTATGACTTACAATGATAAGGTACAACAGATCTCGTGTTCGACAATCTATTGAAATAAACGTTAGCTACACACAAGCTGCAAAGAAGCGTACTAAGCGTCTATGACGGTGTGCTTTCTTGTTCAGAGAGCCGCTACCTGATACAAATTAACGAAGTCCCACAAAAAGAAATCCAATAGTGTCAAATCAAAATCTTATTCTGATCGCCGGAAAGGGTAAACGATGAGGAAATGTCTCGTACTTACTTACTTTTATGTCCGTGGGGGACCCCTAGTGGGGCATAGGGCGTCCACAACGCCAGCTCGCCATTGTCTTCGGTTTCTGGATATGAGTCGCAACTCCCTTCAACTCTTGCCTAATTGGGTTGACTCCTCCTCGACTGTCCTTCTCCATGAGCTTCTCGGTCGTCCAGCTCTTCCTCCTTCTTGAGTGAGCGGATTCCACTGCATTGCATGCGCCGCGATACAGTTGTCGCCTTTTAGAAGCGTGTGTCCGATCCACTGCCACTTTCGACGTCGTATAATAGAGTCAATAGGTTCCTGAACCGTTTTCCTGAGGAGCTTTTCGTTTGATATACGATTAGGCCAGAAAATCCTAAGGATGTTTCGTAGACATCTAGTGACACCTACAGTTACTTTCCAATGCTGCAACCGTAAAGTAACACGGATTCGACGTTGCGTTTAATCGAAACAGCCGTAGCTTGGTTCGTAAGCTTAAAGAGTTATTCCTCCATATATTTCTAAGCATTCCGAAAGCAGCCTTTGCCTTCCCGATTCGACTGCTGATGTCCTGTTCGGTGCCACTTTCGGTAGAGATGGTACTTCCAAGGTATTGGAAGCTCTGTACTTTCTCCACCGGTTGTTGAGAAATATTTATAAGAAAAAATGACTGGGTTCCTAGGCTGATCATCTTTGTTTTGCCGGAGTTGATTTTCAGCCCCACGATTTCTGCTTCTCTCTCCACCCTTGTTGTCATTTGGTGGAGATCCATGATCCTTTGATAGAGCAAGCATACGTCGTCCGCGTATTCAAGATGTTTCATGTGAGACGTCAGAGTCCATCGAATTCCTTCGTTTCCCGTCAAGGCCGCTCGCAGGATATCGCTTATCACCAACAGAAACAATATTGGTGACAGAATGCAGCCCTGTCTGACTCCACTTTGGCCTTTAAACTCCTCTGACAGCTTCCCTTCGGCAGGCAGGACGCAAATCCCCCTCCAGTTTCCACACTGTGTTAAGTCTCCTTTTTTAGGGAGCTTGACTATCATTCTTTCTTTATGAGTGGATGCAGGAGTTCGCTCGATGTCTTTTGCGCCGGCCGCTTGTAGAAGCTCTGCAGGAATGCCATCAAGTCCTACTGCTTTGTTGGTTTTCAGTGCTTTGATTCTCATTTGTTGTTGCTGTCGGCTCAGCAGGTATCAGTTGCGCATTGCTGTCGGTAACTCGGTTTGATACAAACATAAAATGGTCCTTCCACTTTCTCAGCTGATCCTCATACGAACTAAGTAGTGAGCTGTCTGAGTCTTTTACGAGGTGTTGTTTGGAAATGTGAGCACGAACCAGTTCCTTTGTAATACTGTAGACGGTTCTACTGTCGCATCTGTTAGCAGCATCTTCTGCTTTGGCCCAAGCGTTGATGTGATAACGCTTGTCACGTCTTACACTGCGGTAAACCTCCCTCTTTCTCATGCGGTACAGGGATTCTAGCTCTCTTTTTTCTACTCCAGTTGCAGCTGCAATACGGGCCTTAAGTTTTTGCGTTCGCCAATCCGTATCCAGGTTTCTTCAGAAAGCCAAGCGTTATTGTTTCCCCTCGCTTGGCTGACTATTCTTTCAGCACCTGATATAAGAACATTTTTCACAGCATTCCAGTGGTTTTCAATGGATTCAGGTTACGTGCTGCTGGTTGTCATCATTCCGTGTGAAAGGTGGTCTCTCAATTGTTTGCGTGTTGAGAGATCCTTTAGCTTGTCGACGTTGAACCTGGGTAAGCGGGTTATGAAGTTGGATCTCCGAGCTGCAGCTGTACGAATTCTTACAGTAAATACCATAAGGTGGTGGTCTCGAGCAAGTCCCATATCGGCCCCTCTTTTATTTCGAACATCCAGGAGACTGCTTCTAAAGCGTCGGCTAATCGCGAAGTGATCAATTTGATTCGAAGATGCTTCCCATCACATGTTTGAGTCCATCGTTGTTGCTGCCAATTTTAGCATTAAAATCTCCTGTAACCATTTTAATATCTCCGCGCGGTGTGTTGTTGTAAGCGGCTCCTAGCCGAGTCCTCATCAGATGCGAGCTCGTTGGGGCGTAGCACTGTATAATGGTGACGGGACGTACTCTTGTCCGGAATCATGCCTTTATTATTCTTTCTCCAAGAGGCTCCCATGAAATCAGACTAATGACAGCTGTTTTTGTTAGCAGCAGCCCAACCCCAGCTTCACTTGTGCTTCCTGGAGCTTTTCGGAGTAGAGCAGTTTAGTGTTACGCGATGGTGACTTGAACTTGCCCGAGCCCATCCAACGTATTTCGCTAAGGCCTAAGATGTCTAGCCTGTACCGCATGAATTCCTTCTCTAGTTGGAGGAATCTGGCGTTGTGAGGACCTTCACTGCCATCATCCAGGAGTGTCCTCACATTCCAGAAACTAATCGTTGTCCTTATTCGATAGCCAAAAGTCGTCAACATATTGTCATTAGTTATCCGAGGCGTTGTTTCCGTTTCGGTAGCAAGTTGGTTTTCAGTTACGAAGAGTGCTAGCCTCCGTAACCTAATCCTAACGAGTTAGGAGAGTTTTTCGCGCTTTCCAATTTTAGCTATGTAATTGTGTGGATACACAAGTCATTGCCCGGGGAGGTGAAGGAAGCACTTCGACGTGACTAAAAGTTGCGCTGCTGGACTTTGCCACGTTAAAGACACTCAACAGTTTCCCGATTAGGCACGCCGCAGGTCGCTCATGCAGTAATGAAATTGAATGGATCTATGGCATGTAGCACTGTCTTGTTGAAATCTTAATTCCTACCCATAAGTATCACCCAATTTAGACAAAACGAATTATGTTATTATGTCGCGATATCGAGCATCCAGTAACACTCACTGCTTGATCATCCTCATATTCGAATAAGTAAAGTCCAATGATGCCTCCAGCCAAAATTCTTACCAAGCAGTGAAACGTTGTGGATGCTTTTGATTTTCAACGATCACATCTGGCTTTTTTGAAACCCAAATTCGGCAATTTGGACGATTAGATATCAATGTGAAAAAGCGCTTCATCATTAAGGATAATTTTGCTCGAAGAACCAGCATCCATTTGCTGAAGTTCAATAATCCATTCAACTCACTCTCTTCTCTATGCACGATCATAAGCCTTCAGATCTTTTGTCAATTGAACTTTTAAAGCATGGCACCGCAGATCTCTCCTGTTATTATAAGCTGTAGAGAGCTTCGTAAAATTAGCAATTTTTGTCCACTACGCCGAATTTGTGTTCCTGGATTTTCACCATCACTCTCACGGATTGCTCGATTTTGACATTTGAACGGCTTGTTTTTAGATGACCAGTGTACTAAGCCTGACAAATCGAACATATCTCTCTGAATTTTTCACAGTTTTCGAAGGTAAGTCCAATTGATTAAGTTATTGATAATAGGAAGAGGGGGCACTACGGCTGTAATTTAATAAATTTCACAGACTATATTACACCGCACATAAATTTGAATCCAGTGGCATTAACAGATACCCCAACAAGGAAACCCTCGAATGAATCAGTAAACAGAAATATTGAGGTGGTAATTACTTACTTACTTACTTAGGTCCTCGGACCGGTTACGTACGTGTGGTTCCCCTTGCGGGGCATAGGGCCTCCACTACTCCTACGCGCCATCGTGTACGGTTTCTGGAGATGTACCTCAGCTCTCTCCAACTCTTCCCCAGTTGTGCTGATTCCTCTTTGAATGTTCTTCGCCAAGTACTTATGGGTCGGCCCACTCCTCTGCCTCGCTGCGTAAGAGGGTTCCATTGCATCGCTTGACTCGCAATGCACTCGTGGCCTTTTCGAAGCGTATGTTCAATCCACTGCCACTTACGTTTTCGTATTATAGAGTCGATGGGTTCCTGACCTGTCCTCGCATGAAGTTCATCATTGGATATACGGTTAGGCCAGAAAATCCGCAAGATGTTTCGCAGACATCTATTTACGAACGTTTGCAGCTTTCTTGTGATAGTGGGTGTTACTTTCCAAGTACTGCATCCATAAAGTAGCACGGATTCTACATTGGATCGAAACAGTCGTAACTTGGTCTTTAGGCTTATAGAGTTGTTTCTCCATATTTTGGACAGCATTCCGAAAGCAGCCTTTGCTTTCCCGATTCGGCTGGTTATATCTAGTTCGATCCCGCCATCAGTAGAGACAATACTCCCAAGGTATTAAAAACTCTCTACCGTCTCTACTGGTTATCCAGAAATATCTATTTGAGTAGATGAGGAAGTTCCAAGGCTTATCCTTTTAGTTTTTGCCGTATTGATCTTAAGCCCTACGGTTTCGGCTTCTCTCTCCACCCTTGTTGTCATTTGATACAGATCCATGATCCTATGAGAGAATAAGCACACGTCATCCGCGTAGTCCAGATATTTCAGGTGTGATAGCAGATTCCACTGAATTCCTGCATTTAAAGTCGACAAAGCTGCATGCAGCACATCGCTTTATCACTTACCAACAGAAACAGTGTTGGTGACAGTATACAACCTTGTCTAACGCCACTTTGGATTTCAAACTCCTATGACAACCTTCCTTTATGCAGAACGTGACATTTGGATCCTTCATATGTAGCCTTGATAATAGCGATCAATTTATCCGGGATGCCCCTCCTGCGCAAGGCAAGCCAGATTAATTCTCTTTTGACACTGTCAAACGCCTTTTCGAAATCGATGCAGGTGAAGTGGTGATCGATATTCATTCAACGCACTGTTCGATGATGGTCCGCAAGGTGTTGATGTGATCCACACAGGAAGATCCAGTACGGAAACCTGCTTGTTCGGCGTCAAGCGTGTCTTAATTAAAGGTGGTAATTAAAGCTCAATAATTGTCAAGTTAAAACTAATAGATATAAAATGGACCTCGTCCAAGAACATAATTTTTGACCAAAATCTAGATCCCCAGCTATCATTTCCAGCACCCAATAAGCAAATTCACAGCCATGTCTACGGTCGTCAGGATAAAATGACAAACGTTACTGAATATTTTGACAGCTCGTTGGTATTGATAACTTTGACAGCTGCTGAAACATAATTTTTGGAAAAACTGTCATTGCTATCTGGTCACCCATTAGGTAGTTGCATAGGCTTTGCGCGCCATTTTTTTTCTAAAGCTCTCAAATCTAAGATAAAATACAGTTAATTATATTAATAAGCCTATACTAATTTTCTCTTATTTATGAACCTGTCAAGTTGAACCGCAGCTGAGAATTGTTGATTCTTGGGGGTTCAAGTACCTTATTTCAATTTGTCTTATGTTTCCAAAAGCACGTTAATTTGCTTGATTAGTTCGAAAAAAGCTTTTTTGTTTTGTTTCCATTTTTTTTAATTTTTTATTTGTTATTTGTGAAAAGGTCCAATCAAGAAGAGGAATTCTGCACAAATCAAAACAATATTGTCCTGAATCACATGAGACAGTTGACATGTAATTGAAGAGATATCTACATGTTGCAATCGATGGGTCTGATTACTCGTTTATTCTTGTTTTTATGGGGGATTGTTTTGTTGATATGGAAGAGGGTATGCTCAAAGATGGCGGTTGGGGTTCGAGTAAAAAAAAAAAAACATAAAAGCTGGAGGTAATACAAGTCAAGGATGCGGTTTTTTTGTACTATAATAAAGCTGAGAATGAACACGTGCGATGGTTTTTTTTTTTTCATTAAGTTGTGGTTTGCTTTTTTCACAATAGGATTGATAAAAAAAGAACTGAATGAAGCATGAAACGTGGGGAAAATCATAAATGAGAATGCATTTTTAAACCACATCTGATGTGGTGTGGCAAAATCGTGTCCTTAGTTACTTCTTGTTTTTTTTGTTTTTTTTTCTTTTACACAAATATTAATTGAAGTTTATTCAGACCATAATTTTATTAAAGTCCCATTTTAACAATTGCATGGCCAAATAATCCATCGAATGGATTTATTTCGGTCTACGATATGGTTAATAATTAAATTCTATCGATGTTTGTGATCAAATATGTACATCGTGAATAAAGTTAAACCCAAAAAAATGTTTCGGATTCCAAGAGATTTTATTCAGAACTAGCCTTAAGCCTCAGAAATGTTCACACCGTATATAGGAGTACATGTTGCCTGAAAGGGAATGTCATTTTGTGAATTGGTTACCAGTTTGTTAAGAATGAAAAAAATGAGCTCTGTTTTCACGAAAAGATGATTGAAGATGAAAAATTGATGGCATTTAACTGACAAAATTGTATTCGTAAAATCATTATTGAGGCACATTCGTGTTAGTTTTACTGCATTTTGAATAGTTGCTCACAAAACATCTTGCTCCAAATTAGACATTTCTTCTTCAATGTTAGCTTTCAAGACTTGCAAGGTGTGTGGTTTGTTGTGCTAAAAGCGGAGATTTCGAAAAGCCCTAAATGAGGAAGCCAGTCGTCGTTAAATCTGCGGAACTGAACGGTCAGTTCAAATCCAAGCCTTAAACAAGAGATCACTCGGCCCGGAAATTTGTGCCTGAAAATCTACATCGTAGCTCAAGGTGTGTGAGTGGTACTCCGGTTTCTACTGGATCAACAATGCTCGGGACTCAATTTAGGAATTTTGCTGATCACAATGCTTCCTCGATAGCGACGTGGACTCCAGATATGACTGCAGATATGATTTCAAATTTAATCAGAAATCTTACTCCAAAAAGGAAAACCGAAAACCGAAAGAGAATTCTTGATGTCCCAAAGGTAGTAAACATTTTACTTCAATTGTAAAAAAATGTACAAAATACTACTTCGTCTTGAGTTCCTACGCTTGTCTTTAATGAAACTCCTTTTGTCAGCTTACAAGAAAGAGCAAATTTACTTACAACTGTTATTTCGATACTGCCATTAGTGTCATGGCCACTCCTGTACTTTAAAGCGTTAACCATTTTATGGGACAAATCTAGTCTAGTGCAGTCGAATTCTCCGATGGCGCACAGCCTTGCAACTATTTTTTCATCGATATCCTCAATAGCGAAAACAAATGCATAATTTATATTCCACACACACACATTCCCACATTCTCCTTCTTTTGTAGAAAGTATATCTCATATTGCACCTTAACTAATTTTATGTGATGATTAAAATATTAATCTTCTTATCTCTTCATCTAATTCTTTTAAAACGTCGATGAATTGTATCGGCTTTTTTTTTTTTTTTTTGCTAAGTACGCTCAGCCCGCCAATGCACTTTAACCTATTTACGCACCATTTTTGTACGAAGTTTTTCTTGCAAAAAGTTAATACTTGTCGAAGAAATTGGTCTAGATGATTTGAGAGTGAGTTTTCTTCGCCAACCTCGAAATTTATTCCTACCTTCTCAACACCACCGAATAATAGCGAAAACGAATTCTGTTTGCCGACAGATGACAAAAATAGCGAAGGAAATGCAGTCTTTTCCTCTGAATTCTAAGTTATAGGACTAGAAAAAATTCATACAGACTTTGTGAAAATTTTCCTACCTCTTATACTCCGCTATATCACCCATGTATTCAACACCATTATTTGGACATCTTCATAATCCTCTGTGTGAAAAAAAAATCTAAAATTGTTCCAATTACCAAAAGAGAGATAAATTCTAAATATAGACCAATCTATTCATCCTTCCCTGTCTATCTAAATTATCTGAATTTCTTAAAAACAACCAGGTTTCTTCTTCTGCATTCTGCATTACTAAAAGTTTCTGACGACATAAGACTGGCAATTGATGCTAATTATATGACTGTGATAACATTGATTATCTTCTCTAAAGCATTTGACCGTGTAAATCCAAATACTCTCTGTGATAAGTAAAGGCAATATTAACTTCTGTGATACCTCTAAAAAAACTTGTTTTTAAATATCTGACAAATCGAATACAAGCTGTTGCATGTTATAATAAATTTTCTGTACTCATTTCTTCCCTTTAATAGTGGTGTTCCGCAAGGTTCCTTTCTTAGCCCATTATTGTTCTCAATCATTATAAATGATTTACCTTCCGTTGTATCTTTCTGTGGGTTATACATATACATAATATATATTATGCCGATGATGCTCAACTTATTAGATTTCCTATTGGCATAATTAAAGACATAATAGAAAAATCAAATACCGATCTCTGTAATATACAGGGAGGACCATCTAGTAGTTTCTTTTTAAATTGTAGGTTATTTTGACATTGGCAGCTGTTTCCCGCTCAAAATCTTGACAGAAAGTCAGGATAATACCTGGGCGAAACGAAATAAACCGCTTTACTCTTAAGCAAAATTGGGAAATATTGAAAACTTATTTCCAAAGGAAGTGCTGTGTAGCAAAAACAGTTCGTTTTTTGAGAAGAAGTTTTGGCCGAGATAAAGCACCCACCGCCTGCTGTACGCAAGTTTGCGCAAAAAGTTTTTGAGACTGGTATACACGCACGGACGAGAATGTTGCTGCTGTAGCCGAGAGTGTGAAGCTCAATTCACGTACTAGTCTGAGAAGAATTCCGCACAAAGATCTCGGAATTGACTCAGCGATAGAAGGCGCACGACCATCGATCATTAATGGGAATATTTGCTTTCACTAATAAAACCATAATACATGGAAAAAATTAATTTTGTTCATTTTATTGAATTTTTAAAAAGAAATTTGTATTTGGCCCATGTATGAGTTGCCCAAACAAAACGGTCGTAAATTTAACCCATTTAAAACAAAAGCTCTACCAATCTCTAAACATCAGCCACTTTCCCCCCATTTTCTTGAGTTCCTGTCAAGTTGAAAACGTAAGCCATTCTAAAAATCTTGGTATAATTTCGAATAATAAATTATCTTGCGATACTCACATCGGCACAAATCTTTACTTCATTTTGGAGAAAGTAAGAATATTGCACTTGATATTTCAAAAGCATTTCATAGAGTCTGACATTAAGCGAAAATGCGGCATTCGGTTGTGATGAATCTCTTCTTCATTGGACTAGAAAATAAGTTTTGAACCGCTCAATATGTTGTATTGAATTGTATCTAAAGTTTATAAAATAAATGCTGGTGTGCCACAGGGCTACCTTTTGTCTCCAACTCTTTTTCTTAAATTCATCAATGAGTTTTATTGACACTTCTATTTCATTAAATTGTTCTGATGACGACATAATTCTAAGCTTCTCAAATTCGTTTCCAAATGCAAGTCCTTGTTCTTCGGATGAAGATTTAGAACTGCAGCGTATGATAACCTCATCTCGAAAGCATTGCCAAACGGGGAACCATAAACCGCGTAGAATCTAATGCTTCAATCAGTCAGTAATGTCTTCTTTCGTTGAAGTGAAACCTAATTTTCATGTCGCTATCAATGAGTGGCACTTGCATCAGGTTTCGGTATTTGCATCGCGGACCACCTTGTGTACCTAACGTCCCGAAAAATTCTGCTAAGTGTTTAGGTTTCCTTCTAATAATAATGTGTAAAGTCTAAATTAGTCCGAAAAAATTGAGAACAATTCCTATATTTGGGCAAGCAATTCACAATAACAGTGATCTAGTTATGTACATCCATCCCCTCAATTAAGTCAATCGCAGAACTCACTCTTCAGGCAATGTTCATCATTTAACCCTTTAGCCCAATTTCGGACGTACTGTTAAAATCAGCGATTCTTTCTTTAGCCGCACTACAAAAATGTGGAATGCTTAATCCGGCTCAATATTTCTCTCCCATTACGATATTCAGACATTCAAAACCACTCTGCATCGGTATCCTTTCCAACTTTCCTAAATGCTAGAAATGAGTTCAAAAGTTTAAAGGTTATTCATAATCCCTTTAGTGTGCACAAAATTATAAAAAAAGTTACTTCCGAAAAAAAATCCGGCTTTTACGATGGTTCTATCGATGTCCTAAAAAAAAAAACAAAGACCATTCACATTTTCACTGCAGAGGCCACCCCAAACACTCGCTTTGAGAGAATGCTATAGCTGTTCTTCCATATTTCACGAGGGTTTCCCAGAAACCCAAATTTTTTTGTTAACGCAATCATTTAAGTTGGTAATGGGCTTTGTCGCTCATTATGATTATCCTCTTCTTGTACCAAGTTACCTTCATTTTGATGGTCAGCAAGCAGCAATTCGTGAACGGTGTGCATTGCACTTTGTCTTTCACTAAAAATGGTGCAACGAACGTCTGCTGATGCCTAAAGGACTATTCACATGGGCGCGACCAACGAATAAAACAACAAGTTTTTTTTTTTTTTTTTTTATAATCGACGCACACTCAAGGGGTTTGTATACCCTTAATATGCCAGAGACACAGTGTGAGCATTAAGAAAAAAGGTAAGGTTTAGAAAGGTGGTGTCGGTGTACATTGGTTTTGAATTCTTGAACATTGCAATGACTGGGGAAGACAGAGCGTGGCAAAGAATTCCACATTCGCGTAGTACGGCTGAAGAACGAATCTCTGTACTTACTTCACAGTACGGCCGAAGTTGGGCTCAAGGGTAAACTGATGGGCATTCCTAGAAGTGCGAGTATTACGGTTAAATTGTTTAAGGGGAGGAATGCAGGATTTAAAACATTTTTAATCACAAATTATTTACAAAAACTAGACAAAATGGTTGACAAACTGATTGAAATTGATGCTAAGTCGGTATTACATGGCGCGTACATAGCCTCGCGTGAATGAAGTGCAAAAGAGAAAGAAAGAACGAAAAAATGAAACAGAAATAAATCTATCTGACCACGCGTGGATAGAAATTTCCTTGCATATTTTTGACATTTCTCTTTCTATTCTTTCTTTGTTTTTTGAATTTGCTTTATTTCATTTTGGATGTTGATGAATGAGCACAATTTTTTATTGAAACTAATACTGGGCAAAGAAGATAAAATGAAAAAACCTGTCAAATAAACGCGCAGTACTGAAATGAGAAAAAGGCTTCGTGTAATAACACGCTCGTCACGGAATGAATGTTCAAAAGAAAATAACCAAGTGTTTCGCGTTAAACTCACGCGCCGTGTAATACTTGACTAAGATACTATCATTCGCGTTCTTAAATAAATTGGTCGTCACGAATTCCAATCCGATTGCTACGAACTGTCAAAGTCTACTCGCGTTCCACATACCATCCAAACTGCAAAGAATAAATTGTTCACGTGCGACTGACCTCAAAATCATTCTTGCTTTTGTTTATTCGTTTATTTTGAACGTCATTCGCGACGAAAAAATGCTATGTCAACGAAATGTCAAAATGAACGAATGTTCGTTCTTTCGTCGGTCGTTTGTCGCTCTCATATGAATAGTCCTTAATTGTGTGCATGGTCGTCTCGTCGATGATTTTTTGGAGTCTTCCTGGCAACAGACCGGAATTTGGCCAAATAAGCAGTAACAATAATTTCACATTCTTCAGATGTGTATCGCTCCATTGCTTGTTGTCAACCAGGGGTGGAATCGCGTAAGGTTATAGTTGATAGTTGACAATCAAAATCGATACTTTTGCTCCACGTAAGGTGATTATCAAAACGACTGTCACTTTTTTGCGATGATTTTAATTGACAGCTATTTAGGTGTCGTTTTCATACTTTCTGTCATTTTTAATTGACATTTTGCATTGTTGGTTTCAACTTCGTAAGAAAATAAATGCAAAAATTAAAAAAGTGTCCCTTATTGAAATATATTTTGTGAAACAAAAAAAAAATTGAAATGTAATGTTAAGCTAATCAGTGCTTGAGGAAGCATTATAAGATTTTGCCAGCTCCGGATGTCCTTACATGAACGTTGAAAGCATAGCAACTTGTTCCGTCATACATCTATGCATCTATGAATATACGAGTACTTACTAATTTTGATAAATATCCAAAAAAAAAAAAAAACAAATTGAACAGAGAGCTAAAATGACATTTCATTCTTTAAAGAATTGTAAGTGATGCCAAAAAATTAACAATTTTTTGTGATCACTTTACACAGAGCAACCGAAAGTTGATAATCAAAAACGACAATCAACAAAACGACATTCAACTATCACCTTACGCGATTCCACCCCGGTTCTCTATCTGCCTGTCTAACTCATAGATGTCACAGTCTACAGCTCGTTGACATTTGACGCCATTTGCAAAAATTAAGGAACATTCACATTGTGAAATTATATTGGCGCCACCTTGTACAAATACTCTGAACATGAATTGGGAAAAACCTTCAAATCCTTTGACGGTGAATGTTAATTGGGCAAAAAGTATGCAACGATAGGTCGTGGAGTTTAAAACAAATACAAAATCAATATCTGGCCTTTTTTCGTTTTGGTAATGCTTGATTTTTTTTTTAAATTTAGAAAACTGCAAAATATTTATTTTGTGTATATCACATGCTTTGATTTATTTTACATATAGTTTCTGTTTGCTTGCACACTTTTAAAATTCCGTCGAATCACCGTTTTTTTTTTGTTTTTTTTTTTTGTTTTTTTCTTATAAAGCACAATTTTACAAAAAACTTTTTTTTTAAACAACAACAAAAAAAAAACATTGTGTGTGGATTTTTATAGATTTCTTTCAGATCGAAGAAGAAGAATTCCTAACTAATGTAGTAAGAAGTCTTTTCTGTGTGAACTAGCTTCTAGCTTCTACTCATAGATGAAATTCCCAAATTTAACCTTGGCTCCAAGTGTCGTCATCCCGTTCATGTTTTCATATTCATCTGCTTATTTTGCACTTTTCATAATTAAGGGACTTTCGCAACCAACACAGAAAAAAAAAAAACAATTTGGACCTTATTTCAAAGTAAAAAAATCAACAGTTATATTGTTTTTATATTTTTCATACATAATTTGATTGCATGTTTTTTTTGTGTTAGATTATATGAATATATTGATTAATAATAAAATAATCTTAAGAAAAGTAATAAAAAATAGTCCTTAAAAAAATAAATTGTACTAAAAACTTAGTTTTGCTAAAACAGAAACATTTGAATTATTAAAAACAAAATCAAAATTCACCAAAACCATTAACAGTAACATAAAATTAAAAATTGAAAAAAAAAAATGAATTCGAATTGAGCTGTGAAATTGTTCTTATTTTTCAGAATAAAACTTGTGTTGGTTAACATTCATACAAAAGAGATCGCGTGGAAAATATAAATCAAAAAATTTAACGATAAAAATCCTTCAATCAAGAAAATTTCAAAATCATCTCTTGTACTTAAAAAGAAAAAACAAAAAACATCTTAATTTGTTAACAATGTTGTAAAAAAAATTAAAAAACTGTCAAAAACAATAAAGTTTAATATACATAATAAATATGAAGAAGTTTAAGCGCATTTTTTTTTTATTTTGTATTCATACAACATTTTTACCTTCTAGGAAAGAAATTTTAAGTTAAAAATTAAAGGAAATCTAAGTAAGACCAGGCCGTTTTGGATTCTGAAGCAGATAGGGTAGAATAATAAAAAAAATTGATCACACTTGTATGAACTTTTAAAAACCAAACGCAGATAGAAGTAGTAGACTTAAACGACGTACCTATAATTTCAAGCATTTTCTTGCCCAAGTTAATTCTGAAATATCCCCCAAATACATTTATTGACACAATTACAACTGCATGTATTCAGTTATCATACTTTGTTAAATAAGTGATTTCATAATTGTTAGAAAAGCAAATATTAAATAAATGATAAATATTTATTATGAACTTCTAATTTGCTTTATAATTCATTTCAAAAATAGCTACTAGGTATTATCAAAATTATTTTAAAGCTTCTTGTGCTCAGTCTTGATGAAGAAACCGTTTTCGAAAACACGGGACAAAAGTTGTCAGAAATAAAAGAAAACTAAAACACAAAGAAGAAGGAAAACGTTTTTGAATGTGTTTGCATATACCTAGACGTTTCGTTCCGAACGAGACTCAGAGCGATACAAAATTTTTTCAATCGTTCATTTGACTAAAATATATTTTTTTTCCAATCGTTTCCTTCTAACCGAGACCGAAACAATGGGAAAATGAGCGAAAGTTTGGCTTTATGTACTTCTTTTCGACTTCGTTCACGCCATCTTCCATTGTGAACAATAGACAATATACGAGTACATACATACATTCTGTTTCATTTTTATTCCTATTTGGTATTGTGAAATGACTGAGGACAAGTTGAATGAACGAAAAATAACTTTTTCCCGATCACTTATGTTCAGTGGCAAGAGATTGACATTAGGCCGCGCGTACAGTAATGCGACAAAGCGATGCGATGCTTCTTATACACGTGCGCACAGTGAAGCGATATTAGATGCGAGTGTTGCGAGCTTCTCGCATGCCTATCGCAAGCATCTCGCACACAAACTGTTCTGACCACTTTTTCAAGCGAGTTTGTGCGAGAAGGTTGATTTTTTGTTGGTTTTCACGTTCAAAGAAAAAAATCAAACGATTAAAATTTTGTTATTTCAGTGCTTGTGTTGTGGGGTGCAACTTTTTAATAATTTTGGTGGCAATAATTATAAATGAATTAACAACACAACTGCACAAACTCGCTTCTACTGTGCGCACTGTCTCGCATCTAATTCTCGCATCTCGAATCGCTTGTCGCATCGCTTCTCGCATCGCATCGCTTTGTCGCACTACTGTACGCGTAGCCTTAGAATTGTTCGATTGGGTCTATTGTGATTGCAATTAATCAATCATTTTGGTTAACGGGTCACAAAGACCGAATCAATTACGATTGACACAGTTCTTATACTCTGTCCAACAAAAATTGTCAGTACAGGCCTTATGGGAGAGCTTTTTCTAAAGCAGTGGCGCCTGATGCACCCTCACTACAATGCGTTAGGAAAAATTCCACTAAAAAAAGAGCAATCCACTGACTTTTCTCAAGGAATTGTTGTTATTCTTTGCAAAAAGTTGTACACCCCAACATGACCGTCGTATCCCACTGCTGATGAGATACTGTCAAGATCAAGACAAGAGTGTCAAGTGTCACTCAATACGATCGTGCGCTCTTTATCTACATCAAAACAGAGTTACCATTATCATTCTCAATTGCAAGCAAAGAGCTTTTTCAGTGGTTTTTATTAAGGAGCTTTTGGGATTTGAAGCTTTTGAGAACACATTTTAAGAAGATGAGTATGTTGAGTGTTGTCGCATTGCTTTTCAACTTAAAAAAAAAACGCGCCTATTATCTTACCGCTTGGCGTTGTGGGAAAAGGTAAATTGAATATTGTTTTTAGTCGTTTTGAATCGGCAGACGGTAGCCCTACGCGTTTTTTACTTTCATTTGCGGCGATTTATAATTTAAACTACGGAATCCCTGTGAGAGCTTTAAAAGGCGACACACTTATGCATGGCAATGCAACCAGAATGAGAGACAAACGTCCTATCTTCCCTCTACTGAAAATTTTTGTTGGACAGAGTATAGTTGCAAGCAGTTTTTAAATTGCAGGCCTGGAGCTGTCATGTTGTTTTGGTGACAGCTGTCAAATCTATTGTTTATTATTCCATCATAGTTCTTCGCCGTTTGGTGGATACATTTGAGATAATAGGTTTGGTAATCAATCAGCCAACTTAAAGGAACGCAAAATCTGCAAGAAGATCGTGGTGGTCCGTGAAAGTGTACAGAAGAACCCGAGGTGATCAATTCTTCGCCGTACACAAGAACTCGGCTTTTCGCAGGCTTAAACGAATTTTTTGGCGGGACTTAGGCCCACACCCGTACAAAATCCAACTAACCCATGAGCTTAAAGTTCATGACTATTGACAACGATATTTGACCCTAATTTTCGGCGAAAAATAA
This sequence comes from Philhelius festivus, assembly GCA_963931855.1. Taxonomy (NCBI): domain Eukaryota; kingdom Metazoa; phylum Arthropoda; class Insecta; order Diptera; family Syrphidae; genus Philhelius; species Philhelius festivus. The sequence goes on along the minus strand of OZ007556.1, from coordinate 28,614,712 downwards.
CTTAGCGCCGAGGCGAGAAACCCACTCGTGGTTCTCAAAAAGGAACCGTTTGGCGTTGGTTTTGGCCTGGCGGTGTCATTGGTCCGTCCTTTTACGAAAACGGGTTTAGTGAGGCGGTCACCGTCAATGGCAAGCACTACAGAACGACGATTACCAATTTCATATGGCCCATATAGACATGTGATTCTAGCAGAACGGCAGAACTACGTGGCTGACAGCGGATGCCGCGATTGACATGAACCATTTGAGGGTGAGGTTAATTTGAGCCCGCTTGACTTTTTTTTGTGGGGTTTCCAGAAGTCGCAGATCTATGCGAATAAAGCATAATCGACCAAGAACATAAAAAATGCCATCGCTCAAATTCAGCCGGAAGAGTCATTTAAAATTGGACCACTCGTATCCGTGCCATCGAAAGAAGTCGAGGCGAAAATTTGAACAATTTCATATCCCAAACATAGGCCTTTCAGATAAAAAAGAATTTTGTTAATACCTCACACACTGTAACATATGTCTTATTTCATTTCAACATCTGCCCTTTCTTATTGCAAAATTCATAATTAAAATACGTCTCAATCTAGCATGAGTTTCATCCTCCGAAATGGATGTAAGTAGGAAATTCCATAATTCGTCTAATAATTATCTTGCGCAATAAAAAGGTAAAGCCAACCCATGATTATAATTTTTAGTACAAATTAAAATACCCTAATACTTCCAGTCCTTAACAAAAGCTCTCTCCCAAAAAATCTATCTACTTATTGATAAATTTTAATCTTTCAAACCTTATTAATTCTGATGTCCAATTCCATCTATACTCTGTTCAATTTATATTTGGAAAGATAGGATATTTCAGTCTGATTATTAATTAAAAAGCTATCTTTAATTTAAAGCTCTTACAGGGTTGCCGTAGTGAGCATTCAAAATTGTGGAAAATCTCACAAAAATATCGATAAATTACCAACTATTTATTAATATTCGCACATTTTATAATCAAAAAAAAAATGATGGCCTAAATAAATTGAATCTATCTTTTTCTACAACACCAAGAGGTAAGGTAGCAGGTGGTTTTTTTTTTTTTTTTTAATTATCTCAACTTCTCTAAATCCCTTTCTAGGTAAAAAATAAATCACAGAAAAAAGTTAAAAACAAATAAAAAAATAAAAACAAATCACGTCATTACTCCGATGCCGACAAGTTGTTGTTGCTACTGCTTTCTCCATTCAAGCTTATTATCAAACTTTCCATTGGGCCTTTAGTAAAAATATTAATTTCCCACGTCTTTGGCTTTTTCAACGTGTTCGACAAAACGATGTCATTTTTCAGCGTCAACCTTCATAAGTCATAATAAAAACTCTCTTTTAAAGACAATAGCCAACAATTGAAGGGCTTATTTGAATAACATGATAAGCCACACTTTTTCAAAAACACTGTTTTTTAGCTAAATCTATTGTTAAATAGTATATCTCCATACACTTTTAATCTTATGGCTATTCCCCGAAAGAGGTCGTTGGTATTCACTAGAGAGACTTTTTCAATTAAGACTTTTCATTGAATTATTCAGTCATAACGTGATAAGCCACAAGTTAAAATTAATCAAATTTTAAAAGTGTTTTTATAAAAAAATGAGTTTTCCCGAAGAAACCATCGATAGCGATGGTTTTTCGGAAGATTGCGATGATAGTATTGTTGATACCGATTTTAGACCATCAGATGATAATAAATCATCAGAAATTGCTGAGGTATGTGCGATATTATTGTTTTTGTGGCTTATCATGTTGTTATAAAAAAATCAACTAAAATTTTGTTTTGTGGCTTATCATGTTTTTTTGTGGCTTATCATGTTATTAAAAAAGCGCAAAAATTCCTTTCCCTGTGTTTTCTGTTGCATATCATAGTGTATGAGAGTCATTTTTTCAGGAATCGACAGAAAGTGAACACGAACGTAGTTCTTCCGCTCCACCGTCACAGAAACTAAAAAGAGATAATGAGGCTACACCAGAAAAAGCTTCAACATCTCGTTGGAGACAAAGATGTGATACAAATTACCAACGGTTTTCTGATGAAAATATTTTTTTTTTACTAACGCTTACTTTTTAATAAAATCATTATAATACATTTTAATAAGAATATCTATAAAAAAATGCCTTAAGGTACTAGTACGGTCTAGAATGCCAAAAAAACGCATGATTTTTGGAATTTTTTTTCTCGGAAACCTTATTAGGTAATAACATATTTTTTTTTTAAATAATGAACACATGCGTCAAGAGTACAAAAAAAATGTTTTTTGTTTAATTTTCGAAATTTGGCCGAATTATAGAGGGCGCAAACGTCGACTGATCAAAAAATACATGGTCCCATGGCGGACAGTTAATCTCAGAATTGGCTGGACTGAAACAAAAAAATCAAAGTGGGTTATTTAAAGGAAGGTTTCTTACGACACAATTTACCACAATTTGTTTAAAAAGTCAAAACGAAAAAAAAAATATCGAGCTTTAAAAAATGGAAATTTTTTTTAGCCATTTTTGGGTCGCCGTTTTTTTTTGTTCATAATTTTTTGGTCAAATTGTGATAAATTTTTTCGTAAGAAACCTTTATGTTATTACCTAATAAGGTTTCCGGGAAAAAAAATTCCGAAAATCGTGCGTTTTCTTGGCATTCTAGACCGTACTAGTACCTTAAGGCTAGGCGCGCACATTCAATTTTTAGTTTCGCAACTGTTTAGTTGCTAAAATGAAACATATGGGCTTATATGGGAAACCGCGCACTTAGAGAAACTTGATTCTCGAAACTAAAAAGTTTGTATTTTGACACAAACTAAACGATTGCCTCGCAAGAGTTGAGCTGTTTTTTATAAGTGCAAGAGAGAAAAGAGTGCGAGCGTGAGTAAAGAGTTGCCAGTGTGCGGTTCCCTTTCAACTGGTGATTAAACTATTTGATTTCGATCACAGTTGCCAGTACGCGACTAGCCTAATAAAGTACTTCTATTAAAAAAACTTTTTACTTTCTTATTTTTTTTTTTTTGATTTTTGAAATTATTTGTTCTTTTTTTCTGTGCAAAAACGTGATAAGCCACCAGTAATTTTTTTTATATATATATTATTTACATATTGTTTTTCACACACTATTAAGGTATAATATTATGAACACTATATATATTACTTAATCTTAAAAAAATAAATTGGAATAAAAATCACCTTCATATTATTTGATTCTTTTTGTCTTAACTTAAAATGCTATTATCTCGATATTTTGAAAATGTGGCTTATCATGTTATGCAAATAAGCCCTTCAATTGTGTATTTTTAACTAAAACCAAAACATGAAAACAGAAAAACATCAAGTATCAGCACCTTTTTCTCTAAACAGAAATATTTGCTATGAAAAGCTCTAAAAAAGCTTGAATCCTGAAAGTTACATAGCACAAACCAAAGGGAATGCCATATGAGTTTCCATCAACTGGGCAATGGTAACTCTCATTCAGTGTTTTTTTTTATAACCCAACACAATGTCCGGTTGGTTGCAAATTGGCGATAAGTCTCCCAGGGAGCAGATTAAAAAAGGCATGGTGATAATGCACGTGAGCTTAAAGAAGATTACACAAATAATTTAAATGTAACTCAGTATTCTGTTTCTTATTTCAGTGGCAATTTCTAAAGTTAAGGTGCCGTGCAAACAGCAGCAGGCAACAGTGTTTCTAGAAAAGCTCTCCCATAAGGCCTGTACTGCAAATATAAATTGAACAGAGTATATGTACTCGTAGTACGAAATCACTATTCTATGTGATGAGTCTGTGTCCTCTTCCAGAGCTGACAAAACAAAACTATTTGACAGTTCTGTCTGAAAATCTGGCTGTGTTCTTTTAAAAGACGCTTCTTGACAAACTAAATGATGGATTTGAGGTGCAACGATATTTCTTTTAATTTTCAGGGACTTACTGCCCAACCTTTGTATCTATAAAAAAAAACAGCTTTCATTTTATGAAATGCCATAAATAAAAATGCATTTAACAAAATGAAAAACAAATAATAAAATTACAAGATTTCAGTTAACATTTTTGAACAGTAAAATAATACAAATATTTTTACATAAAATATAGTTACAAAATTCTATTTAGTCTAAACTACACTTTTAATGTAAATACATATAAAAATTCTTAATGAATTTCTTAATTTTAAATTCAAGAATTTTTTATGTCTCTAACTTAAAACTTCAAATTTGTCACTTAACTCCTTTTCATATTAAACGCTTCAATTGTTAAAGGTCCGATTTTCAACTGAATCAACTCGCGAGTTAAAAGAGAGCTAGGTAATTCTTATCAAAAAAAAAAAAAAAAATCTACACTAACCTTAACTGGTGAAGCAGTTTTTTAAGTGAAGTATTAACTTTAACTATTTGATATCAAAAAAACTTTCCAAATCGTCCTTTTAGTAATGTTCCATTTCGATTTAAAAAGTTTTCTAACACGTCACATCTGACATATCTGTCAGAAATAGCAACTGACTTATTATTAAAGAAAACTACAGGAAAAAGTTCAGTTTTTTTTAGTATCGTTGAAGACACGTACAAAATTTAATTTTTAATTCTTTACAAGTAAAAATGCCTCTCTTTTCTCGAAAAACAATGGCTGTTTTCGAAAACGTCAAATCAGCATAAATTTGATCATAAAAATTATCGTCATTTTTTGACGTAAATATGGCAATTCACAAATTTGCCTTTGACGTTTTTGAAAACTACAATTAAACCACTGAAGAACTTATGTCAGTAAAGCACACCAATCATAGTTCCTCAATGAGTATTGTGAGGTCCCTAACTACATATGTATGTGCTTTGTAGATACTAACTCACAATAGATGATTGGACTGATTTTAAAAGCCTGCAAGTAGATTCGATAATTTATGAGCAAGAAATTTTGAAAATCACACTTCGGTAAACTTGACGAGTTGGAACATACATATCACTATATTAAAGTTTGTCTTGTACTCAAAAGAGGAATAAATTTCTCGAAAGCTTTGAACTAACCAGATTCCATTCCTTGATGTCTTGAATGATGAATGTTATTTAAATTCAAATAAAAGCTCAAGTGACCTCAACTCCAAGGTGAGTTTCGCCCAGGTACGACAGTGGGCTCATCAGTTAGATGCTGCCATACCCTTCTAAGACGCAAATATTGGTCGATGTTTATCAACTCTTATAAAATTTACAGCTTTAACAGACTGTGAATTTTATTTCTCTAGGGGAATTTGATCAAATTCAGACACCTGGAATAATAACGACTATTAAATCAATGAATATAATTGAGAATTATCTCTGTTTAAGTGGGAGGCTTGCCGCCGATTTCTGAGGTCAACCCGGCGAACCCCACAGGCGGATCACTAGTGTGAAGCAGATACGTGGGAGAGTTATGATCCCCTCGACATCGAGATTGTAACAGCGCCGAAACAAGGAAGAAGAAGATCTCTGTTTAAGTGGAGTGATTGAATTAAATTCAAATAAAAGAGCTCAAGTGTCGTACTTGGGCGAAACGCACCTTGGAGTTGAGGTCACTTGAGCTTTTATTTGAATTTAATTCAATCACTCCACTTAAACAGAGATAATTCTCAATTATATTCAATGTTATTTAAAGTTAAATCAGCTTTTGAAATATCGCTTTCAAGTATTAAATTACGTTTTTTGAAGCATTAATGTAATGGGCAACTTATTAAGGGTTTTCCGTTAAGCGGGTGCATCTTTAAATTTTAGTAAAACAAACAGTCAGTGACATCTTATTGAAATTTATTTAGAAGGTCCATGTGGAATATAACAGTGTAGTGACGGCTTGACCAACCTCGTTCTCATAGAATTATAGAACGATGATGCCGCCAGCCCAAAAGACACACCAAATAGTGGCTATTTCTGGATGCATTGCAGTTTGATGGATCTCGTGTGGATTGTGATTGTTTCACATTCAAAAATTTTGGGAAAGAAATTATGGTGGTAAAATGGAAGAAGGGCGCCAAAAATTTCTCGAATTTGCACATATTGTCTTACTTTATAGATCTTCATATTAACTTGACAAGACATACAGGTGCTGGAAAAGTTGTTACCCGACTTTCATGGACTGTTATTATTTGTATGATAAAGAAACTTTGGTTCGAAACAGTTATACCGCGTTCTGGAGGAGTATAGCCATTAATTTCTTGTCCGCCATTTGCAAAAATGACAGCATCTTCTGATTGGGTGACAACGTTTGCGCCACCTAGGATAATTTATCTTTCATATTTATCTGAAGACCATTTTCTCATAAAATTGTTTTAGAAATTGAATACATATTTATCCGTTCTTATATCCTTACTTACAGTTATTCCAAATCCTTCTGTAAAGTAGTTTTCCCCTCAGACCACTCCTTCTTATTTTGATAATTATAGGACGATAGATCTCCAGGTCGCAGTGCATTACCCCCAATACCTAATTCATCAATTTTATAATTTTCCTTAAGATCCTTGGAAATCTTAAAATCAAGTATATATCGTTTTTTTTTTTTGTTTGGATTAGTTGTATGTAGTTGAAACAGACATGCAGAGTTTTAATTGTAGATGCAAGCAAGCAAGAAATCGGCTTTATTTTCATTTAAATATATTGTTGCATTAGAGAGCATATCCTAAAAATGAGTTACTTTGGTTTTTTTTTTAAATTCATCTCATTCCAGAGGTCTGTTTCCCATTCTACAGCCTATAACGTTATTAGCTGCTTACAGGTAAATTAATTGTACTATCAAATACAGAATGAAAACTGAGAGTATTTCTTAGATGCAAGTAAAATAGCCAGTTGCATTTTACCCATGAAACAATTTGTCAAAAACGTAACAAAATCAACTTGGAATGACCATACTGTAGAGCCTGCCAAAAGCGCTGCTTAGGATTTCTATATCGGTGTAAGAAATTTGTCAACCTTTCTGATCTGACTGTAATGTATAAAACGGTTAAACGTCCTAAATTGGAGTATAGCGGAGGTAAACGCCATAGGGAAATGTGTAGATCGAAATATCTAAAAGAACTATCGTAACAAGAACATCGCCGTTACGTTTGATAATCAAACGGCATTAAGGGCACTTAGTTCATATACCATTAGCTCTAAATTTGTGTTGGAGTGCATAAACTGGCTAAATGAACTTGGCAAACAGAATAGGGTCACACTTCACTGGCTACCTGGCCACGTGGGTGTTTATACAAACGAAGAGGCAGACTTCTTAGCAAAAATAGGCACACCAACACCTTTAACAGGGCCTGAGCCCTATTGCGGAGTAGGAGAAAATGTATGTAATCAAAAACAAAATTCAACATGAAAAGGAGGCAAGTAGATCCAAGAATTGCAAAGAACTCCCAAACCAGAGGCAGGCGAAACTACTACTGGGCCATTACAACCAATAACGTTTGGAAAACTGCATTAACTAGAAATAACTTAACCCAAGATTAATAACAGGTATCCTAACTCGACTCCGTAAACTTGGAAGACTCCTAGGTGTACTTGGTATGGTAAGCATTGCCACATGTAGATTCTTCAACATGCATTTGGAATCACCGGACCCCATACTAGGAAAATGCTGTCCACTAATTCACCAAAGGAAAAACCATGTTGGACAATATCATTTGTGAAGGTGCCCCAAATACTAAGATTCCTAGGAGCAATAAATTTGGGGGCAGAACTATAAAATTAGCAAGCTCTTTTTTTATATTCAAGTGCGGGCACAATAGATCCCTAAGAAAGGCGATTCCTCCTTCCTTCCTTCCCCTCTAACTATCGTCCAATTGCACTTACGTCCCTTCTTTCCAAGGTCATGGAAACGCTGATCAATTTTTAGCTTAAGAAATATCTTGAAGAACGAAAGCTCCTAAATGACCGGCAGTATGGCTTTCGTAGCAATAGGTCCACTGGTGATCTGATGGTATATCTCACCGAAGAGTTGAACAAATCTTTACATCGTTTTGGAGAAAGTAAGATTATTGCACTTGATATTTCAAAGGCATTTGATAGAGTTTGGCATCAAGCTCTCTTATCGAAAATGCGTGCATTTAGTATCGACGAATCTCTTCTTCGTTGGATTAGAAATTACCTTTCGGACCGTTCTCTTCAAGTAGTATTGGACGGTTTCAAATCTGATATCCACAAAATAAACGCTGGTGTGCCACAGGGCTCCGTTTTGTCTCCGACACTCTTCCTTATATTCATAAATGATCTTTTGTCTGAAACTTCTAATCCACTTAATTGTTTCGCTGACGACAGTACCCTTAGCTTTTCATATTCGTTTTTAGATTCACATCCTTGTCCTTCAGATGTGGACTTCCAAGGCAACGTATGATAAGCTCATTAAATTCTGATCTTGACAGCATTGTCCAATGGGGAATCAAAAACCGTGTAGAATTTAATGCTTCAAAAACTCAATGCTGTTTACTGTCGTTTAAGCGCAACCCTCCCCTAATGCCACTTTCTATAAACGGCACTTGAATCGAGGAGACTGATCCGCTTTCAGTTCTAGGTATGTGCATCACAGACCAATTTTGTGGAGTGATCACATATTTGACGTTGCCAAAAAAGCTGCTAAGTGTTTAGGTTTTCTCCGCCGATGCAAGAAGTATTTTACCTCTTCTGATCTGGTTGTTATATATAAAGCCTTAATTCTTCCGAAGCTCGAGTACAATTCCTATATATGGGCAGGTGCTCCAAAAACCCACTTTAGTCTCTTGGACAGAATTCAAAAGAGAGCTATAAAAATGATAGGCGACCGTTATCTAACTGAAACACTTGTATCTGTCGAGCACCGTCGCAATGTTTCATGTCTATCATTATTTTACCGCTATTTCCATAAACAGTGCTTTAGTAAAATAGCCAGATGCATTCCTCTCCTTAAACAATTCAACCGTAATACCCGAACTTCTAGGAATGCCCATCAGTTTACCCTTGAGCCCAACTTCGAACGTACTGTCAAATATAGAGATTCTTTTTTTTAGTCGCACTACAAGAATGTGGAATGCTTTCCCTGGCTCAGTATTTCCCAATCATTTCAATGTGCAGACATTCAAAACCAATGTGCATCGGTATCTCTTTTAATCTCCTAATCCTATCCTATTTTCCTAATTGCTCGCACTGTGTATTTAACATTATAAGTGTAGTCATAACCCCTTGAGTCCGCGTATAATATTAAAAAAAAAAAAAATTCAGGTCGCAGTGCAGTATCCCCAATACATAATTCATTCATTCATTCAAACTGGAGTATAACTCAAATCGTCAAGGAGGTGCTACCCGAAATTCTCTTCATTTACTGGATAGAATTCAGGTCACAGCCTTAAAACTGATAGAAACCGAACTATCAAGGAATCATTCCCATCTCTTGAACACCGTCGGAATCTTCATGTCTTCCCTTGTCTTATCGCTTCTTTCAAAAGCAATATTGACTCGAAGTAGGCAGATACATTTTTCCCCTTAATTTCCCGTGATACCCGTTTTCTAGAAATGCTCAACACCTTCACCCTCGACCCTTATTTTTGACGTGCCAACAAATACAGATATTGTTTTTTTTTTTTGGTCCCACAACACGATTATGGAATAATTTTCCCGGCATCGTTTTCGCTCGTGCTGTGTTTAACATGTCAATTAACTCTTGTGAATAGTAAAAATAAAACCGCACCGCTAGTACCCAAGTCCTTTAGACTTCCACTTTGTTTCTTAAAATTTATGGAGCTTTAATGAAAGGTCTTATTTTATAATATGTTAACAGTAACAAATTGAAAATAATGTAGTACATTTATTTTAGATACGTTTTATTTATTTAAACCAAATCACATACATTAAAACTAAGTACACATGCATCACATTAAACAATATATCATTCTTACACGTCACAGAGCCCTAGCTGTACGTTAGTTAAAAATTTAAATAAAACTCGGAAGGAAGTACCTACGCAGAAGCAATATGCAACGAACCGAGTACTTAATTTTGGTTTTGCTTTCAGTTGGTTATTTGAACAGTTTTTAGAATTCAGTTATTCAATTATTTGCTTCTATTGTTATTCATTGAATTTAATTTTAAAATATCAATATTCAATATTCCTTCAATATTTCGAATCCTTCCAATATGTCCGCCGTTTTTTTTTTTCTTTCTTTCAAATATTTCTCTATAAACAAAATAACACTAAAAGCCAAGAAATAAATTTCAATCATAAAAACAAAAAAAAAAACACAAAAAAACAACAACTGAATCTTCTATTTTAAACAAATGAAATTAATCTTAAACTCCATTTACTCCTCATTGTTTGCCTAATTCAAAAAAAGGCCAATCCCACATGTTCCTTCAATTTCCAGATGACATCATGTCTAGTCTACGAATTTCATCCGGCAGCATTGATATCGGCCATGATAAGTCCTTACCAATACAGGTGATCGAAACTGAAGTGATGACCATTCCCAATGAACCAGATCTTATTTTCGATAAACCCCTAGGAACGACTGCATCATCTTTAATGAACGGCCCACAAATTAACTCAGCAGCCAATGACACGCTACCTGGACACGGAGGACCCACCTCAACACCAGATTCCAATAAAAAATTGTTTGGACGTATATTTCAATCGGTGAAGTCATATGTGATGTCACCCGGCGGAGAAAAGAACTTATCGCTGCAGGACTAGAAAAAAGAAAACACGAAGTGGTAACGGTTGGTTATTTTTTTGATTTTATTTTGTTTACTGAGATCCTCATATCAATTTTTTGTTTTATCCTTTCAGAAAAAGTGAACATCATCCAACCGAGGAACCCCCCTTAAAGCTGCTAATTGAAATAACACAGAAGTCTTAATTTTTTTCGATAATTAATTAATTTTGTTAGTCTTATTTATAAAAAAATTTATGTGAACGAAACACTGTTGTTTCATACAAAATAATTAAGTCTGTCAAATGTTTCGATTTACTTAAGAAACCCTAAGACCCTTTTGCTGAAACGAAATGTATCCATTTAAGTTCAGACTTGCTTTAGTTGAATTTGAATATTTAAGTTTCGTATCACCAAACACGGGTCTTAAACATTTTCTATTGTATCACTAAAAAACAAACACAAAAACTAGTTGCTAAGAATTTTATTACCAACTTCATACCTACACAAAATAAAATTTCATAAGTTTTATACAAAATGTTAGTATTACTTGATCGAAACAAAAAGAAAATTAAGTTTTCCCATTCTAATCTTTAATTTTATTATGAATATTGTTTTAAGTTTTCATTTCTGTTTAACCTTTCCCCATTTCTTAATGTAAGGATGTTAGTTTGTTTTTATCTCATGTATATGTACATAATATACATATATTTATATACAAAAGTCATTGTATTTTTTCTATATATATGTAAAAAAAAAATTAATACGAACAAATATTGTAAAACAAATAAGAAATCATTTTTGAGACAAATAAAAGAAAAATGGAGACGTAGAAGTTTTCTTTGTTTAGAAAAAAAAATAATTAAAAAATGTTTGAGTTATGTACTTATTTAATTTTGTTGGAGGCTATACCCCCATTGGTTAGGATTAATACAAGCTAATACTTAACCTAACTTAATTATAACTATCTTATTATTTTAATCTAGGATTGGAGAGAATTTGAGTTTTAGGCAGGGCTAACTGAGCTTAAAGTCAAAACAGTTACAACCAAGTTTGGGGGCTATCGTGAACAAAATTTTCCTCGGAATTTTCCCCATCTTCGAAAATTGGAAAGGTCAATACTTCTGCACTGTTAATTGTAAGCTGCCGAGTGGCCTTTTTAAATGAGAGCCAAAGTCACTATGAAACTTAATTCCCAATATCAATAAATTCCAAGGGAAACTTTCAACATTATTCAAGATGACAATTTTGAAAGTTGGGAACAATTCCCAGAGAAATTTTATTCACGATAGGCTCCAATAAAAAAACGCTTATTCAACTTCTGTTCCACGATTCTACTAAACCATGGAATAGGAGTTAAATCCAGGCTTAGTGACGTTTATAAAAAATCCCTTAAAGAAAATCTACTACAACAAGTAAGCAATCTCTTTTTTATATTCTGTTTCTACCTAAATTAGTTGTCATTTGCTTGTGCTTGTGTCTTATTGTCGGTCTTGTATATACATATATATAGGAATCATGTGTGCTTCCACGCCAGTGACAAACTATGTCCCTTATTTTTAAATTGGCGTCACAAACTGTCTATCAGCCCTATTCTGCTATTCACTTGAATCGTTTATCCGATCCACCCATTCGATTCCCTTCCACACTGCCTTTGCATTTTGCTATCCATCGGGTGAATTTCATTATCCCGGACCAATTTGACATTCGCGTAAACAGCTGTTCATGTGATAATCTTCTGAATCTTGGATAATTGTTTTTGATTTCATTAAAAATTCAAGTTCAACCGCTTTACTCGTACCTAAACAGAAGTAATTTTTTAATTTGTTTTCATCTTTATTATTAAATTCGGAAATTAACTTTTTTTGTCACAATTCCAATCAGAGGAATAAAAGAATCCTCCAACAGAAAGCTTCCACCTCCATCAGGAAATGAGTCAATATAAAGAAAAAAGAAACTAATTGCTTGTTTGAGGTTTTTTTGCTGTAGATAATTTGCAACATGGCGTTGGGCAAGATTTAGATGCGGGCTTCGCTCATTCCACATTACAGGACGCACTTAAAGCCCATTTATGTCCCAATTGGATTACCCTACAAATGACGACAGAAGAAAAACTAAAAGTTGAACTCTAGTTTAACTCAAAATGTGGTGTGCCTGGAGTTGTTATGTGCGTTGATGGTATCCACGTTCCCATAATGACCCTCTACCAAAACCTACATCTCTTTTACATACATCAGATTCATAAGCAATTATCGATTACCTAGGTTAGGTTAGGTTAGTGGGGTGACAGTTGATCTTGTTACCGTCACATTTAAATCAATGTAGATCCGTTGTGATACCCTAGGGTTTGTGACCCTTTGTATTAAGCCCGTTAAGGGTATAGATGGGTTACAGCAAGCTTTAGCCTGAAATGTCAGAGGGTATTTCTAAAGTATTGAAATTTCTATCGTCACATAATAGCCTGGCTAGGGAGAGGTATACCTTTCCTTTACCTCCACTTCAGCAATCATTCCCTCCACCAGGCCCGTAGGAGCATGTGGCTCCTTGCAACGTCTGGTAGATGAGTTTGAAAAGTCAGTATTTGGTGTATACGAGTATGTTCGTTTGTTTGGTCGTTAACTAGGTCGAAAGGCTGTTTCCATACCAAAGAGGATTTTACCAATTTTAGGTAGATGTGGCTCCATCGACCCACTGATGCTCGTGTTCAACTTAGGAGTGGCAACCGCAGGTGTATAGGCGAGGTGCCCATTCTCCGTTGGTGCTGCTCTCACAAGGAACACGTGCGTCGTTGTCGTTTTCGTTCGTATTACACTATCGTAGTGTAGTTGAAGACGGTTTTCGTAGATCAGGAATTCTCAAGCCATTTGGTATCATTAACGAATTTTAACATGATTTTGCTTGGAATGTCAGAGAGCTTCTCCAAGTCGCTGAAGAAGTGTCCCTAGATGTCTGTTTCTAAGATGATATAGCGCAGGGCAGTGACATAGGTAGGGAGGAGTGTCCTCATGTATCTCCTCGTCACCGCATCCTCTGCATAAGTCGTCCATACTGAGTTTCATCTTTTTCTTGTGGTAACCGAGTTGGTTGTGACCTGGGATGATGCTCACGAGAAGAGAAAGAGACTTTTTATTTAGTTGGATGATAACATCGGTCTTTTGTTTACTGAAACTATACTCGTATTCGACTACAGTCGTATGTTGTTATTCCAGGAGTCGAACATCCGACTTCACTTGTACTAATATTGGGAAACGCAAAACATTGCATACGACTGTAGTCGAATACGAGTTTCAGAATATGGGTGATTATTATTATTGGCGCAAAATTTCAAACAGCTTAGTGATAAGATATTAGTATCATACTACTTAACAATTTGCTAACTTTTTAGTAGATTACTAATTCTTTCTTAATTTTAAACATTTTCTAATTAGTATCGTACTAGGTAGGGCTATTTTTTTAAATTAATTGCTTCTGAACACCCTTAAAGTATGAATGGCAGTTCATGCAAAAAACTAAGTAAACAGAACTGTTTTGATGTTTGTTAATTTTAAAGTCATATGAAGTTAGCGCGATACTAAAACAATTAAATAGGTATTCGATGATTTTAACTTTAATAAAAGGGTAGAGAAAGTATGATGCTATATTCGATTAAAATTTGCAAAATCGTTGTCTTAACCTAGTTTTATTCTAAAACAACTTTAACATCGCACTAATTTAATTAAAATTTTCCGCCATTATTAGTTCTTTTCAAAATTAATTTGGAAACTTTTCACTTTACAAGTTTGACTATTCTATTTCTTATTCCTTTGCTAAACCTCTTCTTCGATGTTTAATCATATTTAATAAACGTCACTTAGCACGATAAATCCCACTAAACTATTTTTATTAATATGGGTGAAAGAGTTTACTTAACTATGGAATAAGAGTTAAGATACGGATTAAAATTTTACATTAGTAAAAACAAAATGTTATGTCCGTCAAGTTAGCACTACTACTTAAAATTTTTTTAAATGTAATAATTGCATTAATTGTCGTGAAACGAAAACATTTGTCGCGCTTGTTTTTTTTTTTAAATTTATCCCTGGTAACGCTAACTTGACAGTCAAGTTAAAATAGGATAAAATGAACTCGAAAAAGAAAAAGCACAGCGTTAATAATTCTCGTAAATAGATCGTAATATAAAAAAATTGTCGCATCGCTTTTTCTCAAAAAATTCCTTGAAAATGCAAAAGTTCTTAAAATACTCGCAGCCATACCATACCATACCAAAAGATAAATCGGCTCTAGCGCATACTTTGTCGGAGGTTCAAATTGCTTTCGAGACATCCTATCGGAAAGAATAATAATACACAAATACGAGTACGTTGGTGCAATTTGTTCCGCGAAGAATTTGTGTCGGACGAAATCGGAAAAACAATTGCATTAAGCTCCCAGAAATTTCACAAATAAAGCACTTGATCGCACTTGAACGCAGTTCGCGATTCCTCCGAATCGTACAAAATCGGAGAATTTTCCGCTCCGAACGGATACCTCGCTAGGGTCGAATAACTTAAAAAAAAGTCAAAATAATTTGTGTCGCACCCTTCTTGGCAAAAAAAAAAAACGCTGATTTACCCACGAACAGAATTTAAAAGAAGGGTCACAGAAATATCGCAAGACTTATGATCAGAAAATTCAGTTTTTTTTTTCAACACAAATATAAGTAGAGAAGCGACAATCGTAGTCTAATATCCAAAAATTTTATTTGAATACATTGTTAATTGTAGAAGAAATCAGATGGCGTTCTTCTTTAGCTCAAACAATTTAGCAATTTAAGAGCCCTTTTATGACTTGCGAGTCGCAAGAAAAATTTGGCGAATGTGACCATTTGGCATTAGCGTTTGCGAATCGCCTACCGGATGGTGGCTTTAAATTTCAAAAATTTGGTGAATTGAAATCTCGCTCTATAACAATTAGCGAACGTTCGCCTTTATCTATTAAAATAGTTCGAATTGAAATTCTTGGTGACTTTGAATAAAATCGAAGTTTTTGTGTTTGAGATTTGAAATTGTTTACGTATGAAATGCCTAAGTGAAAATAAAAGAAGATTATTCAAAGAAATAATTTATTATTTAAGTAAACAAAAAACAATTAATATCATAAAAAGAACGAACAACAGTACATTTTTAAAGATTGCTTAGCTTATAAGCAAAATACGACATAGCAAAAGATGTGTGATCATTTGGATCTTCAAAAAAAAAAAAAAAAATGTTGGGATCGGTTTGCTATTGACCTAACTCCTTAGGACAGCCTTAGGCAACAGTGGCATAAACAAAAAATAATCTAGAAATGCTTTATTAAAAAATATCTTCAAAGTTTGGCTTGACAACAAAATAAAATCAAAAAAAAAAAACAATAGCTACTATCAAGAAAGACAAGATAACCTAGTGAGCACCTTTCTATGTCTTCCTTATAGAACAGGCTGGATGGGTTACTCAGTTTTTAACAGAATGTCAAACCTTCTGGCAATACATTTGAACGCGTGCTCCTGAACTGTTGCGCCAACATGTCGAAGTGGAAGTAGAGGTCGAAAATGCCGTCAGCTACGACATACTCATAAAAGGATTTCAATAGCCCATCGCAAGAGAAGTGTTGATGATTAACGAAAAGAATTGGAGACGACACAAAAGAAACTTTTTTCTGCATCGATCAAAAATCTAAAAAGAACAATGAGTTGAACTGAATAGTAATTAATGATTTTGCTCTTACATATTCAGGCCTATCACCAATTCCATCGTAATCGGGTACTTCTACGAATCCCGAAAAAAAGCTATCATCAAATCCGTTCGTAGGGGCGATTTGTATAAGATTTTGTGATGACTTTTATAGGGATTCGTAACAAGATTCCTATTACGATGGAATTCGTGATACGGCTGATTATCTAGAACTTGAAGTGGGTTGGAGCTATCTCGTAAACTTCTTCTCAGTAAAATAGAGTAAATCAACACTACTTATCAACTTTTGTTTTGTTTATGTATTTAATTTTTTAAAACTGGGCCTGCATTACGAATTACGATTATCGTTTAAAATCCCTCGTTATCGTTAAGTTGCGATTGCGTTTTACGATACTCGTTTTTTTAAAACGATAATCGTTTTCTCTTACGACTGCTTTTGGCACTCGTATTTCATTGTTTTGACACATGTACTATTTTTGACAGAAATATTGAAATAATGAAGTTGGATGCGCTTAAAAAAATAGATTTTTTTTATTTTATCAGATGCATCCATTATCGTAAACCATAATCGGTCCATGTGTTGCCTATCGTTTTCTAGGGTATCGTTTTTTTGCCTTTCGTTTCGTTATCTGTAATACGGGTCCAGTGAAAAATATTCCATCAACAACAGCAAATATTTTTTATTGAATTGGATATATCACTAAGTATTGACATTCAATGACATTACATATTCACTTTTTGACATACCACATAATACCATGCAATGGTAATTCGCCAAACCGTTCGAATTAAGTAGAACGTTCAACTCGCGAGTCATAGGGTGATATGCATAAAAGATAGTAAATGCTTTTACTTGAGAATTTCTAAGTAATTACTTTTTTTGATATGCATAAAAATGCAGTAAATGCTGAAAATAAAGTATTTACTTGAGGCCACAGCACTTACTTTTTTTGGATGAACTTTTTCAGTAAATACTTTATTCCGTATGCATAAAAAGTAGCAAATACTTTTTTTCTGTAGGAATTACTTCTTTTTTTCAAAGTCAAAGGATAGCAACATGAAAATTTAAAAGTACATACTTTTTTTGATTTAAACACATAACTATGTAGCTTCGAAACCATAAAAACTTACAGTCTTAACTCTATTCTCAAAGGATTCACGTCGCTGATATAAATTAAAATTAAGTTACTGTTGACTGTACTGAAATGGCGGAATTTGTACGCGTTAGTTCACAAAAAGTCTATAAAAGTCGAAGATCGGGTTCAGATTTCAGAATCAAATTTTAAACAACTCTATCGTTTTGAGACTGAAAACGTAGATTGGTTGAGTGAATACTTCATTGGTAAGTCATTGCAAAATCGTAATTTGTAGTTTTAAAACTTGACACACCCTGTATGAACTATGTATAGTTCATTACAGCTCTAAATAGAACTATGTAGCTCTAAATGAACTATGTAGTTCATTACAGCTATAAATAGAGGTCAATTTTGCGGAAATCCTGGCGTTAGTTTTGGATTTCTTTAAAATGACTTGGTTCGGTACAGCTGTGAGCCCTCCATATGTATATTGCGATACTATACCAATAGGCTTCCGTTAGTTAAAGGAGTTAGTGGTTTTTAGTTACTGGCGAAGTTTTAAAACTTGCCCTTAGTTGCCAAGTTTATATAGAGTCTTATGTTGAACAAATGGTTCATATATATAATACTTTTTAAGGAGCTCAAACTGAAGCAAGAGGAGGGGCAATTACTCATCAAGAAAAGATGCGAATTTTTTTACGATACGTTGGAGATCCTGGATTTCAAGTTGGCGTTGGTGAAGATATACTTAGGCGTTCATCAGAGTACTGTATCCAGAACAGTTAATTTTGTTGCTCAGTCGACTTTCAATAAATTAGTGATTGATAAAATTTCATGAACAGATGTTTACAAAACAACAAGAAGGGCAACAGTAATTTAATATAGGGATTAAACGGTTAATCTGGCAAAAAACTATTTGCTTACTAACCGGATAAGAAAAAAAAAAGTATTTACGATCAATTTCCGATGAATTCTAGTATTTACTTGGATGAATTTAGTATATACTGAAAGTATTTGCCAGTTAGTAAGTACTAAACTTTATGCATATGGAATGAAGTAAATACTTTAAATTTAACCATTTGCTTTAAGTTATAGCATTTACTATTATCTTTTACTTGTAGTAAATACTTCCGTTTTATGCATATCACCCATAATATGGTTCTAAATACTGAATTTCATGATTTTGGCCTAGTCCAGTCATACCTACATTTTTGTCGTAATACTTTAATGAATTAGATTAGATTAGATTAGATTAGAGATATTAAAATATTTGTTAATATGTATGTACCTATATACTTTTAAGACTACGTCACGATATTGTTCAGATAAATTATTTTGTAACAATCTCAAACATGTCTAAGAACTTTGTTTTCTAATTGGGAAAACATGGGGATGAGGAACCTCTAAGCTAAAAAAAGGAATTCAATTTCATTAATCTTACCACTCAATTTGCATGTTCAATCCATACAAGTAGCCTTTCAAATAAAAAAAGATTAATTCGCCAGAGGCTTCAAGTCTATTTGAAAAGACTCGAAAAAAGCCCATTTATCTAGTTTTAATTGAAATAAAAATACAAATAATAATAAATATGTTAAAACACGAAATAAGAAAACAAAATTATTATTATTTACTAAATAAAAATTAGTCAGTTTATGATTTAATTTAAACTAAAAATAATAATAATATAGTTATATCTAATATTACATATGTATATATACTATAATTACAATATACATACATAATATAATATAATATTAATACAATACATTTAAAAAAGGAAACATCTAAACAAAATATATCATTTGTTAGTTTATACAAATATTAATATAAAGGAATGCATCAGTCATTTTCTCCGACAGCAGTACTTCTAAAACAAAAAATATATTAAAATAAGAACTTTTTGGAAATATTTTAAACCTTAAAGATCAACATACGAGTACCATTTATGTCCATTTTTGTTTTAAATAATATATCAAAAGGACTCCTCGTTGCCATCTTTGGGTTTGTAAAGATGTTTCCACGGCAACCTGCTCTACTGCTACTCTTATTTCAATTTCACCATTTCAACATTTCAATTAGGTACTCTAACTTCGATACTTCTTTTATCACTTCAGCAACTACAAAATAGAAGTAGCAATAAAAATACTTCTACAAACTAATTTTAATAGAAGTAGTTATTACACCATTGCAAAAACTTCTCCAACTACTACTATTACTTGAACTACTACAGCACTACTACTACTTCTACTACTACTATGAATACTTTTGCTATTAGAACTAATTCTAGTAGAAGTAGTACTTTTACTATTACTAATTCTAGGTTCAGGTATGAATCTAGTTTTCCTATAACTAATTCTATTTCTACTCCAAGTTCTCCTGCTTATTACGGTTGTTCCAGTACTACTACTGCTTCTACTGCTAGTAGAACTACTTTTGGTTGTACTACTTTTATCCCTACATCTTATTTCAGTTCCAATACCACCAATTTTTCTGTTGCTTCAGCTAATTATGGTTATTTTAATACTGCTACTTGGACTTGTACTTCTGCTAGAATTACTCCTGCTTCTACTTTTTCTATAACTGGTACATTTAATTATACTTCTTCTACTACTACAATTACCTATCCCGATATTGGCATAATGACTTCCCCTTGGAGCAGTACTTCTTTTGTAAGAATCTATACAAGCTCTAGAAATCAGATTCTTAACAGGAAAAAAATAATTATTACCGCTGGCGAGTCGAAAAAATACACATGTGAATGTGAGAAATTAGTATTACGGTTGGCGAATCGATTCGACTTAAATATCATACATATATTTGATATTTTTAATAAACAATCAAATTTCGAACTCGAATTTAAAAGTTTGCCAACCGTAACCGTAGTATGTCAAATGTGTTAGTTCGCTAATG
This sequence comes from Philhelius festivus, assembly GCA_963931855.1. Taxonomy (NCBI): domain Eukaryota; kingdom Metazoa; phylum Arthropoda; class Insecta; order Diptera; family Syrphidae; genus Philhelius; species Philhelius festivus. Next base: position 28,594,400 of record OZ007556.1, on the reverse strand, counting down.
AAAAAATCTCACCTCGAACGTGTCCGATTCGCAAACCGTAATAGGGGGGTAAATAAATATTTTTTTTTATTTATTAAAAAAGTTTTACTCACAGTTTCTTCTAAAATTTCATTTCAGAAATTTAGATTTTTAATCGCAAAAAAGTTTTACAAGATTTAGTTTTTCCCAATAATCCAGAAAGCTATGGACAAAAAATAAAATAAAATTATACATAATATTTATTAACTTTTAAATATTAAAAATATAATTTTCTTACTTTTTTTAAAAAGCACATTATCACCAAATTCAACTTTTTCTTCACAGCCAATTATTTCCTTGTTTCTCACAAATATTTTTTGTAATGATTTTTTTCCGAATTCTAACCGCCTTATATAGTAAATTTGGAATTTCAAAGCCTACTACCATCATATTATTTAAAACAACTAAAAGACAGCGAACATTCAATTGATTTGGGGTTAGGATTGTTTTGCGACATAAAACAAAACAATCCTAAGTTCGTTTAAAACTCCGAACCACAACACTCCAGTGCCTTCTTTGGTGTTCTGTCGTTACCAGTGAGTACTCAACAATTCTTAGGCTACCGCATTTTCCTTAATGTAGCCCAAATAAAAAAGAATATCCGTATATTTAATAAACTCATGTACACTTCTATTCCTAAAGTATGCATTTTTTTGATTCGAAATAGTTTTCCTAAAACAACCAACGTTCCTCAGCGATTCCACCAATTTTTAAACTTGCTACTGCTCTTCATTTCATGAGCGAAGGAAGTTGCCAAAAGTGTAGTGGCAATGATTTTAATTTAGGACTGACTCAATCGATAGTGTCAGTTGAATTAAAAAAGTGGTAGATGCGATTGAGGAACTCATTTGTGGAAAATGGATAAATGCTCAGCTAACATAGAGCAACAAGTCGTTCAAATTGTGATGGCCATGTAGTTTTCAAACTAAAATACACTCATTACATTCTATTTTTATTAAAATTGTTGTTTAACTTTCTGTTTTGTGTCCATATATTTTATCCGAATGCAGATTTTTTCATTAAAATGTTCTACACAACTGCTTCGAACCAGTTGCCTGATTTTGACGCTTATTACAACTGAAGCACAACTCAACTTACGTACATAATACGAAGAGACAACTGAAAAGTCGACCATTTTGTTAGTTGTCTGCTAATCGACAACTGGTTGTGCTTTGACAGTCAACTGGTTGCGATCGATAATACCAATTTTAAGAATTACAACTAAACTATAGTTGAGTTGTCTTCCATAATAGGGGGGTTATATTCACTCAAAAATTACTCACGGTACAGCTGAAGAAGCTGATGCCGATGACAAATTAGAAATGGTCAATCATGACGAAAATGATTACCGTCAGACCGAAAAGACGGCCACCCGATGCACAAATTAAAAAGTGCAATATCTCCAATACCATGCACTTGAAGTCGTATTTTACTTAAAAATGTGGTACCTATAGACTACTGGGGCAATTCAGGTACTTTAGAATACTAAGATGCATGTTACAGAGAAGGTCTCGAAGATGACCATCCGATGCACAAATAAAAAGTGTAATATCTGCAGTAAGGGTATAAGCTTTTGTGGGTAATCCATGGAGCCTAGGATACTTACATGTACGAGTATTATATCGCATGCTTGAAGGAATACTGACTTAACTCGAAAAGACGATTTTTGGGAAGTTGCAAGAAAAGATCTTCCTATGAGGATTTGTCATACTTGTTGACGGATAAAATTAAAACTAATTCATGAATTAATCATGAATACTGGTATTCTTAAAGTATGATAAAATATTTATGAGATCTGAGACTTGCAAAAGCTTGTATTTGTACGTAACTCAATTTTGACCTATCTCCTAATGGGTCAGTATTCCATTAAGGATGGGATATACCAAAATGAAATAATAATAAGCAATAAGCTTTTGTTTTGACAACATCTTAAATTAAAAGACCTTTGTTTTGGTCAAGGAATATACATAGGTACATATAATCAGTCTTATTTTGGCATTCGATTTCATCAGAAAGTATGTCCAATTCGAAAAATTTGTATTTTGAAATTCGAACGATTAGAAAGTTCACTTTATCAATGGAAAGTTCATTTATCTTTCGAAAACTAAGCAAATTTTCACATCGTCCGAAAGAAATATCATTTCATTGTCGTTCAATTTTTTCTGGCGAATAGATTTAACAAACATGTAAGTTTAGTATTTGTGGCGAACTGCATAAGCACCTTCGACTGTTAAGTGCGGACGGTTCATTAGAATAAGCTCATACAATAATGTACATATATGAATACTTGTGTTTTAGTTGTAGATAGAACGTAGTATAGAGAGGCTGAGCGAGAGGCTTATAAATAAAGAGTAATAATTAAGAAACAAAGACCGGGTTTTTACAGTGGTGACGAGGAAAACGAAAGGTAAAGAGAAAGATAACATAAAATAGAAGAAATTAGAAAATGAAAAAACAAACGTGTTCCAACAAGAAAATTTGTGAAGTGATTTGTAAATTACATTAAATTGTAAAATAAATATACGTGGTTATTAATTACATTCAATTGTAAATTGCTCTATTACATTCAATTGTAAACTGCATTAAATTCTTAGGAAATTTTGAATATCACATTTAATTGTGTCCATTAAAAAAAAAAAATATATATATATATATAACTCAGTTATAACTGTGTCGATTGGAAAGAAGTGAATATAAGTATTAAATTAAAAAAAAAGGTAAAATAAGTGTCATGCACCATTCAATAAATGGAATTTATATTATTTATATAATGTGTTATATAAAGTGGTTAAATGATGTAAGTTGATAATCATTATTATAATGTTTTTCAAATATTTTTTATTATATTTTTTTCAAATATTGGTAAAGAAATTGAACGAATATTTTTCCCCAATAAGAAACTCCGCATTCGAAAGGCATCTATTTCGATCGTTAAAGCCAGAATCAGGTGAGAGCTTGAATAAATTTGTTATAAGATTGAGGAATCAAGCAGCCAAATGTTCATTCGGTCAGACTGAAGAACAAAGTCGGGATATTAATTTAAAAGATAAATTAATAGATATATGGGCCCCAAGAGATTTAAAAAAACGCCTCTTAGAAAAAGAACATTCATTAGAAGAAATCATTGAAAAGTGTCATGTGTATGAGCAGATTAACAATCAGACTGATACTATGGGTTCGGAAGCTTCTACCTCTGGTATTAACAATGTAAACAGCATAGTCGGAAGGAAAATACAGAGCAACAGATTCGCAGATTCTGATTGCATAAGATGCGGTCGAACTGGTCATATGGGAAATAGCAATATTTGCCCAGCTAGAAACGCAAAATGCAATAAATGTGGTTTTCTTGGGCATTTTTCCGTAAAATGTAAAACCAACCGAAACAAACGCAAAAATTCTAATAGTGAATACTCCACCAATAAACGTAAAAGATTCGAGAATACAATTCGGTACGTGGAGAATGAACCTGATAATTGTTTTAAAAGGGGAAAAGATGATAGGAATGAGCACGATTGTTTTCGTATAGAGGACGATATGGACGAACATGAACAAAATGAGAAAATAGATTGTTTTATTGGAGGATCAAAAATTCCAATGATCATAGACTCAGGATCGCGGTTTAACCTATTGGCAGAAGATGATTGGAAACAATTAAAACGAACTTCTTCAATGCTGTGGAACATCCGAAAGGATTCATCAAATCAGTTTCGTGCTTATGCAGGAAAAGACCTGCTTGAAACGGAATTAGTTTTTGAAGCTCCTACAAGTGTAGATCAGAAAACGGAAATTGTGCCATCTTTTTATGTCATTAAAAATGGAAAGCAGTCGCTTCTAGGTCGTGACTCTGCAATCAAGCTAAAAGTCTTGAAATTAGGACTGCAAGTAAATCAGATCCAAGATTTTAAACCACTTCCAAAAATTAAGGACATTAAAATACGATTATCTATCAATAGTAAAATTAAACCAGTACAACAACCCTTGAGACGTATTCCCTCTGCACTTGAGGACAAAGTTGAGCGGAAAATAAATGAAGCAGTTAAGCAGGACATAATCGAACCTGTATTTGGCCACAGTTCCTGGATTTCGCCAATTGTCATAGTTTTCAAGGAAACAGGGGACATTCGCCTTTGCATAGACATGCGTCGGGCAAATATGGCAATTTCCAGGGAGAATTTTCCACTTCCCACTTTTGATACTTTCATGACTAGATTAAAAGGGTCTAAATATTTTTCGAGATTAGATTTAAAGAATGCATATCATCAATTAGAGCTCCATGAAGATAGTCGGCATATAACAACGTTCATCACACATAAAGGTGTATATCGCTACAAGAGATTGCTTTTCGGCGTGAATTCGGCTCCTGAGATTTTTCAACGAACAATGGAAAATATGTTGGCTTCTTGTAGAAATACACTAAATTATTTGGATGACGTCATAGTTTTTGGGCAAACGCGTGAAGAACATGACAGGGAATTGGAAAAAGTGTTAGATATTTTTCGCGATAGAAATGTAACACTGAATCAAGACAAATGTAGATTCAAAGTTACTCAGCTTAAATTTTTAGGCCACGTATTGGATCAAACCGGTATCAGTGCCGATCCGGACAAAGTCAAAACAGTTTTAGAGTTTAGACCACCGAATAACAAGGAGGAAGTAAGGAGTTTCTTAGGACTGGTAACCTATTTGGGCAAATTTATTGCTGACATGGCAGATGTTACAGAGCCTTTGAGAAACTTAATAAGAAAAGACGTTCGATTTGTATGGGGTGAAAACCAAGACCGATCATTTCAACAACTAAAGAAAGCTCTTGCTAGAATACCGATTTTGTCATATTTTAATATTAAGAACAGAACCAGATTGGTAGCTGATGCAAGTCCTGTTGCTTTGGGGGCAGTACTTCTACAGTTTCAAGAAGGGAACCCTCAAGTCATATCCTTTGCAAGCAAGAGTCTATCTGACGTGGAAAGACGATATTCCCAGACGGAAAAAGAAAGCCTGGCTCTAGTCTGGGGAGTTGAAAGGTTTTACTACTACCTGGCAGGGATTGAATTTGAGCTGGTCACGGACCATAAACCTTTGGAAGCAATTTTTAAACCTACTTCCAGACCACCAGCTCGGATTGAGAGATGGGTTTTACGGTTACAGGCATTCAAATTTAAAGTTATTTATCAATCCGGAAAATACAATATTGCAGACTCTCTCTCACGCATATGCAAAATCGAAAATTCAGAATCATTTGACAGCAATTGTGAATATAACGTCTGTGCTATAGTAGAGCAAATGGTTCCAAAAGCTCTGACTATTAGTGAAATCGAACAGAGCAGTGATGATGAGATAATTAAAGTTGTAGGAGCTGTCAAAAATAATAGCTGGGAATCAGAAATGAAAAGTAAATATTTTCCTTTCCGACATGAGCTTTGTACATTGGGGAATATCCTTTTGCGCGGAAGTAAAATAGTCATTCTTGAACCTTTACGTATTCGTGTTCTTACTCTTGCGCATGAAGGTCATCCAGGAGAGACAGTCATGAAGAGAAGAGTACGCTCGAAGATATGGTGGCCATTAGTAGATAGAGACGTTGAGAAATTCGTTAAAACTTGTCGTCAATGTCTTTTGGTATCTCGACCGATTCAACCAACTCCTATGAAAAGACATGTTTTTCCAGACGGACCGTGGCAATGCATTGCCATGGATTTACTTGGACCTCTTCCAAATCAAGATTTTGTGTTTGTTGTTATTGACTATCACTCTAGATATCAAGAGGCTAAGTTTCTAAGGAAAATTTCGTCGCAAGAGATTATTTGTATTCTAGATGAAATGTTTTGCAGATTGGAATACCCGAAATCTATAAGAGCTGACAATGGTCGTCAATTCGTTAGTGATGAATTTAGGACCTATTGTGAAACTAATAATATAGATTTAATAACCTCACCACCGTATTGGCCACAAGCTAACGGAGAAGTAGAGAATATGAATAAATCTATATTAAAAAGACTTCAAATTGCAAACAGTGAAGGGCTTGATTATAAAAAAGAGCTACAAAAATTCATGCTTATGTACAACGTTACCCCACATGGTACAACAGGAAAATCACCTTCGGAACTTTTGTTCCAAAGAAGAATACGTGACAAGATCCCTTCTATACAGGATTTAGATGAAAATATTTTGAACCTAGAGGCGCGGGACTTAGATGCCATAGCCAAACAAAAAGGGAAAGAGAATGGTGATAAGAAACGAGGTGCAAGGGAGTGTGAAATACAGGTTGGCGATAAGGTATTGCTGCTTAACATGATCCGTCAAAACAAGTTGACACCGACCTTTGATTCCACCGAATTTGAGGTTATTGAACGGAAGCAGGATGAAGTAGTAGTATGCGCAGATGGAAAAACTTTCAGGCGGCATATTAGTAACATAAAGAAAATTCCAGTACTCTCCGAAAAAGGTTTCCTTTTATAATTTTATTGAAATGTATCTTTTACAAATTTACAGATCTCGTTGATAACACTTATATTTCCAGGAACTGAAAAGGAATTAGAGACGCGTACTACTGGGAGTGACAAGCTCGTTTCGGATACGGTAGAAGATAAAATTCAGCAGAATGATACTCAAGAGCAAAGGCCTGAATTGAAGATGAAGCTCAAAAATATTGGAGGGATGTGGCGAACTGCATAAGCACCTTCGACTGTTAAGTGCGGACGGTTCATTAGAATAAGCTCATACAATAATGTACATATATGAATACTTGTGTTTTATGCGCGAAACAGATTAAACCAGCAACAGCACCAGCATCGTCAACAGCAAACAGCACGCTGACCAGCAAAAATTTCTCAAACACATTGCCACCAGCAACGTCATTTCATCTGCTTGACATTTCATATGGAAAAAAAAGCTTTTCATTGTGGTGCCACTGAATATTGCAGTGGGAAAGTTGACAACACCGCACCAGCAACAGCAAATTTAGGACTTTGGCCTAACGACGCTGTTGGCGTTGCTGTTGCTGTTCTAATGTGTGTTGAACAATTGAAATACATTGGTTCTAAATTAATGGCGGTCGCTGTTGCTGTTGACGGTGCTGTTGCTGGTTCAATCTGTTCCGCGCTTTAGTTGTAGATAGAACGTAGTATAGAGAGGCTGAGCGAGAGGCTTATAAATAAAGAGTAATAATTAAGAAACAAAGACCGGGTTTTTACAGTATTTTTGTTGAAAGATAAATAAAATATGTTGCGGCCGCCTTGAAAATCCATAATGTAATCTGCAAATGATAAATTGAAAACAGTTGTTAGAAAACAAAATAAAAAGATAAGAAACCTGAAATCTAAAAAGAAAACAAAATAATAATCCAACCAAAAAGTTATACTTACCTAGATTAGCCGCCATGTCCACTTTGGTTCAGCTTCAGCTCAGATAATAAATGCAGTGTTGCCATAAGATATTTTTGGAAATCGGGAGATTTCCACATCAAAAATCGGGGAAATCGGGGAATTAGAAGTTGAAATAATTTTACTTATTTAAAAAAAAAATTTTTGTTCATCAATTTATTTGAAAAAAAGTTCTCTCAACATTAGTTGAAGAGTTTGGTGATGTTAATATCGATGAAATAAAGTTAGCCATCAATGGAAAGGCCAAACTTTGATTGCCCCTTTTGATTGAACAAACAATTTTCCAAAATATTTCAATTTTAATAGTACAAAGCTTTCATTTATTAAGCTTTTAGAGTCAAGATTACTTATTTCTCTATATTCACAATCGATTCGCTGCATTACAGAATAATGAATAATATTAGGAAATAAGTTAAAAAGATTACTTAGTGGATCAATTTGTTTTGGTTTTAATAAGGTCAAAGCCTGAAAATTTTTATTTTTAAAATCAAACCTATGTAATATTTGCTTGCAAAGTTCAACGTAAACGCTTATACAGTTGTTTTTTAATCGTTCAACTTCAGAGCTTGAAATAAGATTTTTGTCCAATTGTAACTTAAGATCGCTCCCGAGGTACAAATTATCATTTTTTATTATATTGTAGGTACAGTCTGATTTTAACATTTCGCTAAAAGATAAAGAAAATGGATCTACATTTATATTATTAGTGTAATTGAAAATAACAATAACTTAACTACCGACACGCACCGCCCCACACCAAATCAAACAAGATAAAGAAAAAGAAGAAATTTAATCTTGGTTGGGTATAGTTCACATTGTATTTTTGTCAAAAAATCGATGTAAGATGAATTGAGTTTAACAAAAATTGCGTATTGACAAGGTCCTCACAGTCAACTGATGAGTCCATGTGAGATCGCCGGGACGAAACGCCAATTTTTGTGAACTAAAGGCCAAAAAAAGCTATTTTGAAGAAGAAGAAAGACAATGACAACGACGTTAACAAAAATTGCAGGGAATATGTTTTTATACTAAATTTAAAAAGAGAAAACTGTAAGTTAGGCACTGCCAAAATTTTTAATAAAATAATAAATTATGTTCATTCAAGAGCGGAGAAAATATCTGAACGTATTTTTTAATTGAAAATCGGGAGAAAGTGCACTATTTACATCAAAAATCGGTGTATCGGAAATAGGTCTAGAAATCGGGAGAAATACGATAAATCGGTGTTTCTGGCAACACTGAATAAATGTACAAATACAAAGACAAACCCAAACCAAATATGTATGCACAAATTTTAAAGGGGGGTTCACATTCTCAAATATGTTTGACAAATGCTGTTTGATTGACTCGAATTTGGAAATGTGAACGCTTCGTCAAATGGATTGTCAAACATGCTTGATGATATCAAAATATTTTGATATTTTGCTGATTTGACAAGCATATTTAAGAATGTGAACGCATGCTTGTCAAGCCACAAGCAAATTTCATTTTCAATGAAGTTCTCGAGCTGTGCATATCGTAAGAAAATATTTCAAAATGAGTCATGTATGCAATAGTGGTAGTTCAGGTGGGTTTTTATTAGATTAATATAAGTTTTCTGCAGACTTTTAAATATAAAAATGGTACTCGTAGTAAATTTGCTCAACTAATATTTCATCCATGCTCTGAGTTGGTCCGCCATAGTAAGAATTCTAATGAGAAATGATGTTTGATAGCATATTTGACGAATGTGAACGCAAATGCTTTCAATCCGTCAAATATTCATCAAACCATATTTGTCAAACATATTTGAGAATGTGAACCCCCTTAACAGACTTAACCAGCTGGGTCACGTCTAGGATGTAAAATAACATATCTGTGGCAGTTGCAAAGTTATCAGAAATCCAACCCGATGTGATTTCGAACTAGAGAACGCCTTATAAAAGCGGATTGACTGTTTGAATCTAGTTCGGAGATGAACTCAGTTCCTTTCCGATATATTTTTATGTTTCCTTTATTGGTTGCCCATGTTTGGCCATCTAAGTTGCTTGCTTGCCATCGGCTTGTAATTCTACTGCCTAGAGCCACCTAGTAGTCAAAGTGGAAAGCACTTGTTAAAGGGCTGAATGGGCACTACCAAAATGTCAAATAAGGAATTGAAGAAAATTAATGACAACCAATACTGTGACAGGCTGGGAATACAGCAATGTTTTAACTGGTGGGTGAATTGGATCGTATGATCCGAAATTCCGAATAGAATAGGAGAAAGAATAGTCGAACAGAAGTGGGACGATTCTCGTATGACTTTTTTTCTCGGCTGACTGACATTCTTAAGCTAACTTACCCAGGTAAAGGACCTGTCATCTAGATAGTACGTGTTGAATTTATAATGGTGAATAATAGTTTTATAATTTCGAAATTTTGTTTAACACATCGCGTTTCAAAATAAATTATATAAAAATACAGGAAGTGAATTTGAACCAAGTTTTTTTTTTATAACAAATTAAAAGATACAACTCTTTAAGGTGAGTTTGAGAATTATCATGGTGCTTTATTGAATTCATTGCTAAAGATAGTGAACAAAATTATATAGGCTACCCACTACCCCACTTGAGATTTCTGGCGGTTCCAGGTTGCCAGTGAAGGACTGGGCCGCCACCGCAATTTTTCATGTTGATTGAGGATTCCTTTGCTGGACCCAGCTTCGTTCATTATCCAGCTATTTTGCAACCGGAGGATACCTTTTTGAGCTCCTTGCCAACACCTTTTTTTTGTGGAAAGGAACGAGCGTCATCCTTTTTGCTGGTGCTGGGTTATGGAATCTCATAGCGACTAGTCCAAGTGGAATCCAGTTGAGCATCTCTTATAAAAGAGTGTTGTAGCGGAGTGAGTTGGTAAACCAAACCCAGGTACATATGGGTCGTTTTAAAAAAATTACATTTTTAGTGTTATAGCTTCTATTTTTTTTGCATTTCAATTTAAAGACTTGAAATTTGGCATGGAACTGTGTTTATATGTCAGCATTATAAGAAAAAATTTGCCGATCGATTGGTGGTAACGAATAGCCATGGTATGCATTGATCACTCTATTCTACTTTCTAAGCTAAAGATAAATTTTAATTTCTCTTGCACGTCACTGAAACTTATTTGTAACTACCTAAAAGATAGAGTTCAGCAAATAAAAACAGAGGTTGGTATTTCTAATCCTTTGATCAGCAATGCAGGAATTCCTCAGGGTTCAGTGTTGGGTCCACTTTTATTTTCGTTATTTATAAATGACCTTCCTGATGTAGTTACTAATTGCAGAGTTCATTTGTATGCTGATGATGTAGTAATTTATATTTTTCGTAAAATTGGTTTGATGGAGGACTGCATAGCTAGGTTAAATGAGGATCTAACTCATATCCAAACTTGGTCTAATAATAACCTTATGAAGCTTAATCCTACTAAATCTGTTGCTATGTTATGCTCCAGAGATGAGCTTGATTCTTCAAATTTTCCCACTGTTGTCCTCAATAATGAAGTTATTATGTATGTAAAGGAAGTAAAATATTTAGGATATATAATAAATGGAAGTGTGAGTTGCTGTAGAGCAATCTCAGAAACCATTAGAAATATTTACTATGGATTACGAACTCTGAGATCTTCGTCTGACTTTTTGTTACCCAATATGAGGAAACACTTAATAAAATCAATAGTTTTGCCTTATTTTAGTTATAACTATTCAGTATACCCAATTTTGGACTGTGAGTGTAAACGCAAACTTAATGTTGCTCTAAATGATTGCATTCGATTTATTTACTCTATTCCGAGACATTCTAGTGTATCTCATTTACGACACATTCTCTTTGGAATGAGTCTTGACGAGTACTTAAAATTTAGACTTGTTTTGAAACTCCATAGTGTCATCCATAATAGATGTCCTAGTTATTTAAGTGAAACCATCAATTTTGCCCATTCACAAAGAGGTCTTAAACTTATTATGCCTCGTTTTTCACGCAGCATTGCAGAACGTTCATTTTACGTATCTGCAATTCGTTTGTGGAATTTACTCCCAAATGAATTGCAAAGAACTACCATGCCTACAGCTTTTAAGAGGAAACTATTTTTGCACTATTCAAATCAATCTTAAGCTCATTATAGGTCTAGCCTTCTATATTTTTGTTCTCTATACATTTTTTTTTGATATATGTAATATGTATATTTATATTTATTTTTTTTTTTCTCTAACTGTTTGTATCTTTAGTTTGCATAATTACATTATTATTTTTTTTTCTCGCTTTAGCAATTATTACTGTTTTTTTTTTCATATTTTGAATTATTAAGAAATGTTAAGTTACTTAAATTGATTGATACTCTAAAAGATTTTGTCTTAATGTATCTTTGTAAATTTAATTTTGTTTTTGAAATAAATTGAAATTAAATTGAAATTGAAATTGAAATTAATTAATAATGTGTAATCTCCGTGGCCTTTTTGGGATGTGATTTTCATGCTTAATCAGTTTTATTAATATTTTTAATGATGAAAATGATTTTTCATTTAATTTTGGGCCTTGTCGTTTGAAAGGCCTTCTCTCAAACTTCAATTTTATGATATGCCAAAAAAAAAAATTTGTTTTGCTGTCCGAATACTTAGTTGAACGAGTGTGACAAGATTTGGAAAAAAAAACCTAATTAACCATTTTCGCTTTTTCACACAACTAAACAATTTTTAATAATTTTTTACGATGCATTATCTTATAGTACGTCAAAAAAGCTTTAATTTCATGTTTTATTATAATTTAATTATTGCAGTTAATTCCTTTAAAATTTGCATACAAAATAATTTTTTCATCCGAGTATCTTATCTTTTTACCGTATAAATATTTTTTAGTCTAACCACCGCCAAAAGAAAGGTATTTACTCATACTTGAACCTTATATAATTTGGATGACATTAAATTACATTTACTATATTAAAATTAAGAAATAGTCGATTTTGTAATCTCCGTGGCCTGTAATCTCCGTGGCCATTTTCGTATTTGTTTTTTAATAAATGTTCTTTTAGTTTATAATGGCTCATATTATTATTAATTTTTTTATATTCTAGATAAATATACTGAATTTCATCATTCCTTACAGTATTGGTACCGTAAAAGTTCCAAGAAGGTTATGTGCCGTTATTTAAAAATATTTTTTTGACTCTTTCATGCTTTTAAACAAAATCATTTCGTAAACAAACAACTTTTTTTATTAATTATCCTATTAAATTTATTTGCTTTCCAAAAAATTTCAACTATTTATTGTTACTATTTATTTTGTGGATTATTGTTGTTTTATGCAAGAAAAGAACATTTTTAGTACATTCGAAATTTAAAATTTAAATTTTTATCAAAAAATACTCGTAAAATGGAAAATATTTGAAATTATTTTTGTGCAACTTGGAGTACTCCTTTTCTACTTGTTTACTATAAATTTAGAAACTAAAACCCAAGAAAAACTGAAAAAAATTTTTTTTCAAACGATCAAAAAAAAATGTCAATTTTTAAAAAATGACCCATATAAGAAACAGAAAAAAAAAGAAAAGAATAATAAGATACTGTGTAATAAAATTGCTAAGCCACAAGAAAGTGATAGTTCCGACCCATGGAAAAAGCTGAAAATTAAATGTAGTTTGATACGAGTATTATACTGCTGGAAAAGGAATATGTGGTGTTTGTGCTATTAGTATGCAAAAAGATATTTCAATTTGTTTATAAATTTACTTTATTAGTTTTGATTTTTTTTTGTATTCGGCTTTGAAGTTTTCATTTTGGTAATAAATTTTCATTGTTTTTTTTTTTTGATTCTGAATATGTTGAAAAATTATATATTTTCCCTTTAGATTTTTTTTTATTGTAAGTGAACATAAGTGTTTCCCGTGATCGTGAACGCGTACTATAATATTGTGAGATAAGTACTCCTCCACAGAGCTCTTTCGAGGTAGGGAATTTCCACGCCGACACTTTAAACAATAAAGCCATTAGGTACCAGAAAAATTATCCGGGGAAACGCCTCATTTTCACCTTGTTTTCTTTTTGTCAACCTGTAAAAATAATGCTATTGCGAATTTATCTTTATTTTTCAAGTTGTTTAAATATTCAATAGTATTTATTTGACTTGTTATTTGGATTATTAAAATAAAATTTCATAGAAAGCCTTTGGTGATGAAATTTAGTTGTTTCCTTGTTTCGTACTGAACGAGACATGATTGGTTGAAGAGTTATTTTTCAGGGGTGTGTAAGGCAGCCTATTTCTTTCGGTGAGGATGTTGTGACCGGAACGTGCTCATCGTCAAAACTTGGGGGAATCCAAAAATGGCCACCGGATTCCTATGGTTGGGTGGGTTTGACAACGCTGCATCAACATCAGCAGTGCCTTGAAGTGGTAATCGTCCGTCCGCTCGCTGTCAATTTCAATGAATTTTGTTTTATTCATAGGCCTGATTTGTGTTTTTGTTGCTGGTGAAGTTGAGTTTCGGTGACAAGATCCCCCCCATTCCGGCGAGCTAAGCTGTGCATCGCAAGCAGGCCGTATCACTTGAAACTTAGCACTCATACCCTTCTCTGAACTGTTCCTTTTCCAATTTCCTTTCCTTTCCTTATTTTTCCTACCCTACCACCTTACCGACATCCTAATATTCCTCTTGCCTCGCAACAAATAAATTACTTTTTGAATTATTTGTTGGTGTTCTTAATGAAGGTCGAAATCACATTTCAATTGGACAAACCGGGAGCAGAAAGAAGTTCTGATCAGATTCATGGAAGAAAATCCTGATAAAGCCAAGGCATTTTCAACAAACCGGGTTGACACTGATCGTTTTTGGAGAGATGTTGCGGAGAAGCTGAATAGCTATGGACCTCCTTCTAAAGACGGTGCTACTTGGAAAAAGGTGTATAAATGAAATGTTTACAACAAAATTATAAAATAACAAATATTTGGGTTCAAGGTTTGGGCCAATTTTAAATCCAAAACGAAGAAGAAACTGGTGGAAAATGAAGTCAAAAGAAAACAATCGGGTTTCAAGACCAACAATTTAGTTGCACTAACCGAATTGGAGCAAGCAATTATTAGAATCACTTCGATTAACCAGTCCGTTGTAGTTATAAGTGCTAGGGTATTTGGGATAACCCAGAACGAGGAGTCTGCGACGTCGGCGGTCACAACATCTAAGAATGCGTCCATGACTTCATACCATGAAGAATACTTGGGCACAGATGGTATAAAATAAATAAAAGCACATAAGAGCAATCTGCACCATCTCGCAACAGACCAAAAAAAGGCACACCAGTGCAAATACTGCAAAAACAAAATGATGTGCAGGAAGTTTTTTTTGCAAAATTATCCTCAACTCTTGATGATATAAAGTATGAACTTCACCGCATGAACAAGAGTCTACAGAAATCCGATTACATAAAAAAAAGATACATTTTATAAATATAAAACATGGATTTAATGAGATAATAATGTTCAAATGCATAAAATTGCCGTCTGGTTTCCAGAAAAGTATGAATTTATGCAAATAAACTTTAAAAAATCGTTTTATTATTAAATACATTTTTTATATAAGAAATTTCTCTAAAATTTTTCAAGAAAAAAATGTGGGATGCGAATTTTAAGTATTCAATAATATTGATTTTAGGAAATAATTTCAAAAAATAATCGTTCATAGGTTTTGAAGATATTGATTTAAATTTTTTTTTTTGTTTTTAAAAAAACCAACAAATATTTTTTCGAATATTCTTATATACAATATCATTTTAAACTTAAGGGGACTCCTGCTGAAAATTTTGGGTTAAAATCCTTAGAGCCGTTAATGAGAAAGTCGGAAATCAAAAAAACGGGTCTATGGCAGATACCCCTAATAACATTTCTCCCCAAATTTTTTTTGACCAAAATATAGTCCATGTCCATAATATCACACCTAATTTTTTTATCAAAATCGTTAGAGCCGTTTTCGAGATAAATAAGATTTTGCATTACGGGTGTATAGGGGGTACCGTTAGTTTTGGAGCTAAAAAAAAATTTCAATTTCTCCTCTAGGGAATCACCGAAGACCTTTAACTACCGAGTTTGAAGAAAATACCTCCGGTATTTTAGGCTGTAGTTCGAGGTACAGACATACAGACAGACAGACGGAATTGTCGGACCCACTTTTTTCGTTTTCTCTATCATCGTAATGTCAACTTTGATCAAAATCTCGAGTTCGATTTTTTTTCCAAATGCAGAACTTGCCCTATAGTACCTATATCGCAAGTAAAAAGGTATGAAGAGATTCGTCGGCATAATCTCGCCGCAGAAAAAAAACAAGAAGTTGGAGCTGAAAGAAAGGTCTTAGAAGTGCAACTTGACCAGGTGATTTCTAAACTAGCCCTACTAAATGATCCCAAATTTTAAAATGTCAGTTTTTATTGATGATTTAAACTTTACCGGGCCATTAGCATTACTTATCTTTACTTTATTTTTCTTAAATAATAAAGTATTAATTTTAGACCATATATTTTTTAAAATAAAAATTATCAAAAAAAACAGCTTGTTCATACTAAATCAGATAGAAATGTCAGTAAATTTTAAACTGCTGATTTCGAAAATGAAATCATTCAGGTTCATTTTATGCAATCATTTGACAGTGAACATTTTTCGTTCGAATGTCAAAATATGGATACTTCATTCGAATGAAAGTATCTATTCTATCGAATTAGCTATTCGTTCGAATCTCAAAATAAGCATATATGATTGTATACGAGTATAAATAATCTGAAGGAGAAACTCAAATAAAATCTTAGTAAATTTAATTTGCAACGCGTTTACTTACCATTTGGAGTTTTTGAAAGTGTTGTTTTGCTTGGGATGACACATCCGATACATTTATTTTCTCGTCCTAATTCCAATGAAGACTGTTGGGATTTTTTCTCCCTTGGTGCTGCCGTGGAAGGTTCTAGCAGATTCATAAAACTCTTCAGTATATTCAATGTAATTCAATGGAATTCCCCTTAAGTTTCCATATCTATGTTCGTCAAGTTAGCACTACCACTTCAAAATTTTAAAGATGTAATAATTGGATTAGGAATTTTTTTTTGAGCAACATAAAGGAACTTATTCAAAGACATCCTCCGATAATTGTTTAAACAAGTTGCATAGCAAAAAAATTAGATATAAAAGATCGTTTTGGTTTTATGAAAAAAATCCTATTTTAAGGACTTTTGCATTTTCAAGGCATTTTTTGAGGAATTTTGATGCGAACATTTTTTTCTTTTACGATATATGTATTTACGACAAATTTGCGACAATTACTTACACGCTGTATTTTTTTCTTTTTCGAGTTCATTTTACCATATTTTGGGAGGTGGTAGTGCTGACTTGACTATCGCTATTAAGGCCCTTATTGCGAGTGTCGTCAACGTTCGATTCGATAAAAGTCGATAGTTGGATGCGTTAAAATTTGTATCCGAAGCTATCTGGATAACTTTATGTTATTCAGCCTTATCACAGGCCCCGTCGTAATAGATTCGTACTACGAACCCCGAAAAAAGGTATCATCGCTCCCGTCGTACTAAAAAAGACTTGCTACGAAATTCGGAGTTCGTGAATAATGGTATCACTAGCCCCGAATGAATAGGAAGTTGGGCAGTTTTTTCTACGAACAGATATTTTGATCGGAGCTCAACTTAAAACGAAACACAAATATAATTAAGCAAACGAAGATAAAGGACATGCAAATAAAATATATAAAAACAATTTTTATTATTGTTTTCATGTGAATTTGTTTATGTATATTTTTTATTTTTTGAAGGGCAAATAAAGTAAATACAAAAAAAAACTGGTATCCTTCCGTAATGAATCTCATTTTTAGTGTTTGTCTTCATGGCGTATTTTCTACATTTATTACAAAGATTGCAACGGCAATGGTATTTATTTTTAACGACCAACAAAATTAAAATCAAATCAAGAGATGAACAACGGAAATTTATTTATTTTTTCACATTTTGACGCAAATCAACTCATTTTGAAATTCGGAAAATGTTTTTTGATTCCGTTCGGGGCCTATGATGTAAATTTATTCGTATTCGTAGCGTAACACAATTTTCGGGGATTTGTTACGAGGGACTCTGTGATAGGGGTGATTGTTTCCATTTATAAAAACACAGCGTATGCTATCTAGTATAAAAACAACTTCAGATATCTTAAATTTTCAATGGTATATTTTCGACAAAAGTCGTATATCGATTAACAAACGACACTCGCAATAAGGCCCTAATTCACGACAATTGATCCAATTATTTAAAATTTTGGTAGTGCTTACTTGACGAACATGTTTTTCTACGAGTAACTTAGTGATATAATCAATATAGACGTAAAGATTTTCTGACACTTCAAAAGGAGCTTCAAATGGTTCTCAACTTGTAGAGAAAATCTCAAGATTATTGTGGTATCACTATAGAACCTAATTTAATATATCTAATAAATAATTTTGTACACACTCTATGTTCGGAGCTTTCTTTTTGTGAACATACTAAAAATCGTGAGAGGTCAACAAAAAGGGTTTAGAGTTCAGGGCATATCTAAATAGAAATTGTAATTGAGATGTCCACTGTGGCGTATGAGTAACAAAAATATTTTTTTACATTTCCGTTTATTCGGGTGTAAGAACTTTCGGTTCACAAGTTCACGTAGAATTTTCTAATTTAACTGGCTTACTCTTAAGCACACGTACTGATTTCGTACAGATATTGAGGTTAAATTTAAACCTACCTTTACTCTTATATATTAATATTAGTAAGACTATATTACATCAACAAGACGAAGGGCCACGCCAGTGGACATTTTAGTGAAAGACTCACACATGTTTCCGTACAAAGTGGAAACAGTGCATCAGTTAATGCCTGCTGACCGTCCGTTGCATGTGAATAACTGTTAAACCACCTTCGATCTTAACAAGCAAGGAAGAGAACGATTTTGTGTCGAAAATCATCATGATCGCCGAAGAGCATTTTCACTTTAACGGTTACGTCAATAACCAATATCTTGGTTTCTGATGCACTTAAAATGTGATGCACAAAGAGCAATTACATCGACTTAAAACCAATATGTGGTGTGACGTTCACGCGGGATGAGTTCACGCGGGATGAGTGACGTTCACGCGGGATGATTGGGCGGTATTTTTTTGAGGACGCCATCGGAAATACGGGTTCCGTTACTAGCGAACGACTTCTAACTGCCGGAATTTGATGAGCGAGGCTTGGTGAACATGTAAATTCATCAAGACGGTCCAACCGTCGCACACACAGCACGAGCTATAATGTGTATTGTGAAGGCATCGTTACCTGGTCGCGTAATCTCATATTTTGGCAATTTGGCATGGCCAGCAAAATCGTCGGATTTAACCATCCCAGACTTCTTTCCTTGGGGCCACTTGAAGTCGCGGTCTTATGCCAACAAGCTTCAGACAATCACAGCTCAGAATATTTAACAGAAATGCGAACAGTTATCACCGGAAATATTGCGGAAAGTCATGGAAAGTGCGATAAATTGGCACAAAGTGTGGGTGAGTTCATAATCCTCAGTATAACTAAGAACTGCATTATCTGCGTTCATTAAGACAGATTTTCGATCGAACTAACCTAGTCCAACTGCAGTATATACCGTTCATAAACGTCAAACTGTCGTCAGCGTCGGGCAGATTGTGCAGCTGAATTTATTGGCTGCAAAAGAGCCAATAAATATTAAATATTATAAAATTAATTTTACAGTCACCAAGAAGGACGAAGAGGCGCTGTATAATAATCAGAAAGAAGCTTACACTGAATGTAGACCTCGACATCCTAAAATTACTACGGAATTTATGGCCAGGATACTTTGAAACCACTTTCATTAAGAATGCATTTTTTGGCAAAAGAGTCAGGCCTTTTTGTTTACTGCAGACATTCTGCATTGTGAGTGCGTTCACAAATGCATTAGAAAAAGTCTGTTAGCGCTGACTAGGTTTCAAAGAGTTCGGAAGAGGACTCCAGTTTTGGCCTCAAAATTATGTTTAGCAACGAAGGGCATTTTTTGATTGAATGGCTGTGTTAAAAAAAATTGAAGTATGTATATGGGACGACAACAACTCACACAAAGTTTTTCAGTTGACATGCATCTTCAAAAATATACCGTTTGGTGTGGATTTTGCCCCGGCAGCGTAATTGGTCCGTACTTTTTTTAAAACAATTTTGATGTGGCGAGTGCTACAGAATGTTGGAAACCAATTTCTTATGGCCCAAATTGAACTAATGACATTCGGTTCCAGCAGGTCGGCAGAGCTTCGTGCCATACTGCGATTGCACGATTAACATTTTGCATGATCGATTTGGTGTAAAGTTTATCTCTCGCAGAGGTGACGTGAATTGGTCACTTTTTCTTTTAGGCTTTCCTGAAGTCAATGAAGGGCTGTGCAAATAATCCACAATCAAGCGAAGCATTTATGGTGAATATAACACATGCCATCGTTTCAGTTGTAAAAAGCCCAGGCGGGCATTAGAACGATATCCTATTCCAAACATAATGACATACATGGGCCTCTCAAAAAACAAACGAATTTTGTTAATACCTCACACACAGCTTGTCTTATTCTATTTCAACATCTACCCGCTCTTGGAAAAACCCTTTATGTTTAGTCCACAAAAATTGGCGTTTCGTCCGGGTGATCTCACATGGACTCATCAGTTGACTTGTGAGGACCTTGTCAATACGCAATTTTTGTTAAGTTCAACAAGTCCAATAATAGTGCTAAGTCTTCTACTTGGCTGATTTATTTCAGTAGTATATAGAGTTTGTATTATAAAAAAACCTTCATATAAAAAAAAAAAACCCTTTATGTCCAGTCGCATATTTTTTTTTTTATATTTTTTTCATAAAATGATTTATCATCTTTAATTTGAAGTAAAACTAGATGATATAGTAGCTCGTCCTTTTGTTTTCTATTGTAAAACATCAAGCTTTTCCCGTCAACCTGAAAACACCACCAACGCAAACCAGAGCACGTGATTTCGGTCTAATGTTGTGTTATGGTTCGATGTCGAACAAGCTTTTGCCATTCAAACAAGTTTTAAGGAGATATTCGAGAAGACTCATTCAAATTTCAAATACATTCCACACTTTTGTTAAAGTTTTTCATATTTAAAAATATTCAATTCATTCGAATAGATTATAAATAAAGGAGTAGTTTCGGTTAAGGTCTTTGTAGTGAATTGATTAACTTTGTCCATAAGAAAAGTAACAAACTAGAATAGAAATAGAATTCCCTGCACAATTTCCTCGTAAATAATGTGTCTGTCTCTACCATACACTTGTATCAAATAAGGGTTCTTCCAGAGTGGAAGGTGTTTATGATGATGATAAGAATGTTATTAATCATTTGAACATTTTGCAATGTAACCGTAATTATTTAACAGGAAACAATGGGTATTTGTTTAGACTTTAGACGATTAATCTCTCTACAAAGGAACTTTAGAGTCGCTAGTCATAACTTTAGTTCGCGTATTGAATAAATTTGTATGAGTCAGGAAAGTCATAAAGGGAGGTAATAATGTAGGCCTTTAGTTATAAGCTATTAAGTCGAATATGGTGGAAATTGTGTAGAAGGCTATGGCTGAAATTCATAGGAGAACAGAAACTCAACTGTAACGAACTCTATGGTTAGAAAAAACTCATCAATTATGATTTGATACATTTTCAACTAAATAAAAAGAAGTAAAATCAAATCTAGTGAGATTTGGTGTGATTCGTTTTTGCAGTAAAATTCTATAGAACTTAATTACGATATACATATGTATTTATATAGACAAATAAATAGAAACAAAAATCGACATTTTGCAGAAAATATATTGTTGTTCGCTTAGTAAATATTAAAATACTAATTTTTGCCTGTTAAGAAATTTAACTTAAAACCTAAAACTTGAAACTTAAACTGGAGGATTTAAAACATTTCAACAAGCTACATCTTTGATTGAATGGAGAAATATGGATGTTTATTTCAGACGATAGACTACAATATCTTATAAAATAAGCATCAACCCTCCTTACAAAATAAGATGTCAGTGTTTTTGGCTTACATTTTTTAGAAGTTTTTCGAAAATATTCTTCAAATTTTATTTTTACATTATATTATTACATGTATAAAATGTTTAACTATTTTTAATCTGAAATTTATATTTGTTTTTTTATTTTAATTTTTAATTTTTATTTTAATTTTAGTAATATGAAATAATACAAATTTTGTCTTTATTTTGTAAGATTATATATTATTTACTTAATTTTGAAGAAATAAAATAAATAAATACAAATTTTCTTATTTAAAATAATAATTTTACACAATTATTATTATTTTTTTATTGAATTTATTGCATGGATTCATTTATTCACTCCCCTTAAAAGTTGAAACAGCAATATTAGTCTCATATAACACGCATACGGTTTCATTTGGTTCTGTCTGTATTCGCTTCGTATTCGAATATACAGAATAAGTGTAAGCTGATGAAAATGGTAAGACTATAAACCTCATAGAAGCCGCATAGTGTTAGGAGCCAGGTTTCCACGGGGGATTATCTTCGATACACAGGAAGTGGCAGCGGCACGCTTGTCGTTGCTCGGCTAAGCTCGTCGCGCGGGGTAGTTCTTACCACCTCTCCGTGTATCTCCTGCTCGACTTAACAAAAATTTATTCGTGCCTAAGGTAATACTTTGTTAAAAAGACACAAATCCAGAGACTGACGATATCTAAGAACAACATGGGTTTGGTGCTTCGAATTATTTCTCGGAACTAAAGAAGAAACTAACCTAAACTAACTAATCTTACTAATCTAAGTTCCCTTAACCAAAAAAAAATATTAAATACAAAAAAAATTTTATAAAAAAAAATGTAATAAAAAAAATTAATAAAAAAAATTAATAAGAAAAGAAAAAAAATGAGTAAACAAAAATTAATCCCTAAGCTAACCTAAAAAAAAATCCTATAACCCTACACCGCGTATCTAAAGCACCTTCCTTTTGTTTTTCTCAGATACCGTCACGCTAAATTCCAAACGTTCGTCTGATGTAATTGACGAAGATCTGGCCAACCCACCCAAGCATCTCTAAGACACATCCTTCGCTATTTTCTTGGCCATGTTCAATGAAAATAGCCCCTGTAATGATCCAACCAATCACGAATTAGTCCGTAGAGAAAGTCTGTTCGTCACGTCTTCTAGTCCAAAACTACATCAGGACGGCCTTGCCAAGCCTTCACACACCTCTAGCAATAAGATTTAGCACACCATGTTTATTTTACACTTTCAGATTTTCATTTTTATTTATAAAAAAAAATTTCATCAAAAAAAAAGAATTTGAGCTCTCTCTCATTCGTTTCTTTTCCTTATCCTTTAAAAATCAAAAATTCAACTCAAATGTTAAAACTAATAATATAAAAAAAACTATACAAACAATTTTTTTTTTTTTTAAAAGTGATCTTTTGATCCAGAAATTGATTACTCACTGTTGTACTGGTCCCTCGTCGTCCTATTATTCAAGTAAATAGTTACCACTATATCTGAGTGAGATAACTATTTTAAACCCTACTGTTAAAAATAATAATAGTTTCAGGATTGTCTTCCATCCCTGTCATTAATAATCCCCCCCCTTTTATCCATGTCCAAAAATCATCACATACACATATTCATAACACCACCCCCTTTTGTATGTCTATCTCAGTCTAATTTCTCTCATTAAACTCTAATCTTATACTAATATCATATCCTTCAAATATAATTAAATATTGTATCTTTTATCTACAAAATACTTTTTTTATACCTAATTTCCCTACCTCTGATAACACTGAAACCATTAAAACTCACCCTCGAATTTATACATTGAATTCATTCTAAACTGCAAGAATATTTTTCTGCGCATGCGTCAGAGTATTAAAATACTTCGCCGCTTACCTCTAAACAGAAAGAGACGGAACTACTTTCGTGCGCAATAAAGTGACCAACAGGTTAAGTGTCAATTGCTCAAGGTAACCAAAAAAATTTCAACTAATTGTCAAAATCAAAACAATCATTATGGCGGCGTGTTCACTTTTGCTCTGGTAAGTTTTTATTTATTGAAATTATATTATTATAATTGAATTTAATTATGTTTTTATTATTCTTATTTCATTTACAGATGACAGTGAACATTTTAATATGCTTTTAGGATAAGAAGCGTAGTTCTTAGGTGAGTATTTTGTGAAGTGAAAATTCCCATGAATAAGTTTTTGGATTTTCACAGAACACTACACCATTATAATATTCTTTTCATATTAATGATTATTTCTTGTTTTCAGAAACCATGAATTTACATGAGCCCATTTGCAGGGCACAGAATGAGAAATATTGGTGTTCTAAAACAGATTGTTTAGCTGGGTGGAGAGATGGCAAGAATGGAATCACCTGCCTAGGTTGCAACACCTACGCCATCCAGGTATGCAAACGGCCGCGCAACAATAGTAACAAACAATCTCTGGACACGAATCGATTTCATTCACTTTAAAAAAAGCCACATATTTGTTCGGGCAATCAAAGTTTACGTATCCTTCACACATTTATAGTCTTTAGGGTTTGGTTTCTGTTTTTCGTCAATCATAAAAGAAAATCCGATGGGTACCCAACTTCTCTCTCCTTCAATAATATAACATCAAATGATCCACAAACTATTGCCAACTTCTTTGCCTCGTTTTTCAAACAGTCGTTCACGGATGATACCTTTGAACCTGACTCTGCCTATTTTAATTATTTACCAAGTTTTTCATTTGGGCCATTTCTCCCACCTACCATCGATCTAATTATTGTGGAAAATCAGCCGTTACTACAGTGTTTGTTTTAGATCCACTTCCTCTTATCCTTTCTTAGCCACGTCCGGAGTCCCTCAAG
Source organism: Philhelius festivus (assembly GCA_963931855.1). Lineage (NCBI taxonomy): Eukaryota > Metazoa > Arthropoda > Insecta > Diptera > Syrphidae > Philhelius > Philhelius festivus. Next base: position 28,570,085 of record OZ007556.1, on the reverse strand, counting down.
GCAGCCACTTAGTGCCTCTTCTTTTTATTCTTACTATTAACGATATTGAATTGGTCATCAAACATTCCCATATATCTCTCTATGCCGATGACACTAAATTTTTCAAAACCATTTCTTCTGCACAGGACTCTGCTCTTATCCAACTTGATCTCAATAATTTTTCAGTTTGGTGTCTCAAAAACTGCTTAGACTTAAATATCGCTAAATGCCACTCAATCACCTTTTCACGAAAACGTTTAAAATCTACTCCCCGTATCTATTTTCTTCATAACCAACTCCTATCTATCGTTAACTCGATACGTGATCTCGGCATATTATGTGATCAGGAGCTTAACTTCATCTCCCATTATGACGACATAATTATCAAGGCCAATTCAGCACTTGGTTTCGTCAAACGATGGTCCAAGGAATTATCCAACCCATATGTGACCCGATCCCTCTATGTTACCTTTGTCCGCCCCCTGCTTGAATACGCCTGACAGGTGTGGTCCCCCTACCAACAAGTCCACATCGCCAGAACTGAGAGTATCCAACGTCGATTCCTTCGCTTTGCTCTTCGAGGACTTTCCTGGAACAATCCCCTAATCCTACCTCCCTACTTAGACCGCCTTAAACTAATTAACCTAAATTCTCTAGAAGAACGAAGAAAAACTTATGAAATTCTCTTCATTCATAGTCTTCTTACCCCTTGCCTAAAACTACGTCTCTTGAATCAATTCCCCTACTAACCAAAATTCGTAGCTATAAGTTTTCTTAGTTTTAAGTTAGATTAAGCTATAGCTTGTATTAAGCCTAATAAAAAGGGGTATTGCCCCCACCAAAATGAAAACTAAAATTAAATTTCCAACGCACTAACCATTATGCCGAGGGGTACTACTTATAAAAATGTTGCTGTTATAAATAGGTTTTTTTTTTTGTTTAAATTATGCCTCTAACGAAATATTCATCTAAAGACATTTAAAGGACTCCATAACAACAGTTTAACGCTACTACACCCAACATTCTTGAAAAAGACGTCTATCTTATCTTACACCCTTAATACATAATATTGTTTAATGGACATATTAAAAATCTAGCACCTTTAAGTACAGGGTGCCCAAAAATTTGTATGTGAATAATTATATGGATGTAAAAATCTCGCTGTCAACATTGGTTAGAATTTTAAACAGCAAAAGTTTTCACTTATTTTCCACGTGATATTTTCTAGATAGTCCCTTGAACCTCAAAAATACAATGAACGATTCAGCTATTGGTACAAACGTGATATTGTGCTTCAAGACTGTATGGTAGCTGACTATTAAAAATTCAATTCGCTCTCGAAAATTAAGCTCGGAAAAGGTGCCGAAATTTGAAGAACAAATTTAAATAAAATAGAATTTGAACTTTGTGACTATCGAGTACTGCAGAATGTTGTTTCATTTTTATGATTTGTATATTTTAGAATTTTTAAAGGAGCTAAAATGTCAAATAACCTATTTTTAGTTTAGGTGGACTAAGATGTGCTGAAACATATTGGATTAAGAATATTTACCTTATTTATTATTTTGAAAACAAATACCGCATATTGCTTGGTTTTTTGTGTCTTCTGGGATTTGTTTTTTTGCAACCGAAAAATTTCCTAGAAGAATATTACGAAGGGTATAATCCAATACGTGAATATCTTCAACGATGAAAAGATTAATATTTTTAGATTTGAAGACTATTCTTGGAGCCAATGGCAAATAATATCAAAATAGACTGACTGACATTGGCTGGAAAATTTCATCAGAATTCGGGAGTGTTTCAAAGGCAAATACAAAAATAACCTAGAGAATATTATTTGTCATTGTAAAATATCAAAGGCTGAGATCCAGTAAAATCCAGTCATTGTGTTCCATCGACCCTATTGAAATATTATATTTAGAGCTATTTACCTGCGTTACTATATGTTAAGTCACCATTTTTGTTGGAATAATATTATTTTACCGCTCTTGCCGTACGATAAAATAAATATCTCTCATTTAATTACAGAAATTAAACACCTCAGAAGGCAAGGCCCTCATTGTTTTCAGACATGTCCTCCAAGGACAAACCTGTAAAATTTTAATCATATTTTGTTTGACAATACACGACCTAATACAAAAGCTTTTGTTCATTGATAACGATATAAGGGCATAACTTTGTTTAGCTAAAATAGAATCCCTTCAAACAGCCCTTAACAGGAATACCATGTTTTGTTTTCAAATTATGTGTTGTCAACAAAGACAACATGGTGGTGCCTCACCTTTATTTTTTGTCTTCTGTAAACGCCGCTTTGGCTCTAAGGTCTTTTCGTTTTGACCTCAATTTGCAAAATAAAATCTAATGATACAAATACTGCAAATCATTAGGGCCTTCACCATAACGATAACGACGCTCATCAGGAAGGAACCCAAAGGCTCTTGGATTAGTGTAGGTACGTACATCATGTTTGTTAAAGGTGATCTCCTGTGGTTAGGCGAAAGTCTTTATTTGATTTCATTTATCGTACACGCAATCAAAGCAGTGGAATTCGAGATATTAACTTTGCTGAAAGTCGTCTATAAAACGACACCCTTAAGAAGTATAAATGAATTGCGGATTATGCAAATCAAGTTGAACTTAAGACTTGAACAGCTTTGGCTGATATACATATATACATAATATGTAATGTGTTTTTTGAACATATGTAAATAAAAAATAACTTGGGTAAATCAACACATAACCAGATGTCTTGTTTTTTGTATCATTAGATTCAGCTTTCAATAATACCTAAAAATCATGTTTCACTTGATTGGATTGTGAGTTTTTCAGTTTAATACACACATTTTGCATAACATTGTCGCAGACTTCTATCGTAATTTCAGAAATTTCGTTTATAATATTATCCTTACGCATTGAAGTTGTGTTTGGTTTGTTCATGTACGCCTTTTGCTTCAACCGAAAAAATTCTGGTGGAGAAATCATTAAATATGAAATTTCTCCCTTAATTGTAAGCTTGGTTTTGTATTTAGAAAAACTTGACTAGTTTTTTAACATTATATTTTTGGTCTGAGAATTTTGGTAGGAAAACTAAAGATGGCTTACAAATTGTCTAGATTGTTGACAAACTTATGTCGACAATTGTGAATTGTCTACATTGAATTTTCTGCATGAAGACAATTATGTAGTCTTCATTGCTAGTGTATATGGCACAACACTTTGCATGTTAAACATTTCCTCCGAACATTTTTTGCGTTTTTTAGGATATTCAAAATACAAAATTTTGAAGTAGCATTTTTGAAATATTGGAAAAAGGTCATCAAAATTATAATTGTTTCAAAATAATATCAACTATTAGTAAATAAAGGTTCAAGTTATGTATATTAACTTCCCATAGGGAGTTATTGTAATCGGTCCGATTTGTCAAATTGGAATTTTTGACATTTCTCGACGTTTCAAGGTCCCTAGAGGCTATATCAATCATTTTTAGAGAGATGTCTGTGTGTGTGTGTGTACGTACGTTCGTACGTCGGTACGTTCTCGTACCATTTTTCGTTGGCGATATCTCAAGAACGAGTAAAGATATCGACTTCAAATAAATTTTGTTTAATAGATAATAACTTCGAAAGAGGCTGAAAGGGTGTTTATTAAAGTTCAGTGAGTAGTTTTTTCACTATAACGGTTTAAAAAAAATAATGCTATTGGTTTCAAATAAAATTTAATGTACTCATTATAAGGTCATACAGATTTGGTATGAATTTTTAAAGAAATGAACATACCGTTATTTTTTTAAATAAAAAAAAACTGAAAAAAATTTTTAACCCCCATAAAAATAAATAATAATAATAAAATAATTTTATTTTACGAAAAATAATGTGTTTGACAACTGGTGAAAATTTAAAAAAAAATCAGTTTACAGTTTTTTTACAAAAAAAAATAAAACAAAATAAAAAACTATATAAAATTCTATTGAAAATTGGTAAAAATTGTTTTTCGACTCAAATTTCTCGAGAACTAGTAGTGATATTGACTTCTAATTTAGTTTATTTTATACATAGTATAATTTTGTACAATTGGTAAAATGTTGACAAATATTGAATTAAATAAAAAAACTATTAAAAATTCTAGTGAAAACTAGTTAAAATTGTATTTCAAGTCGAATTTCTTGGGAATGAACACCGATAGTGCCTTCTAAAGTATGTTGTTTTATACATCGATACCTTCCCGTAAGAATGTATACTAAGCGACATTTCTAAAATTGTTCGGGAAACGAAAAAAACGAAGAAAGTTCTAGTTGAATCATAGTGTGCTAAGAGACAATTTTGGTTAAACTAAGTGACATCTAACAAAATTTTTTGTTGCTCACGACAATGAGATCTTTATTAATGTCGCTTAGCATAATTTTTTGGCGGATAGGACAAATTTCAGGGGGCAACATTATTTTAATGAGAAAACATGGCAGTTGATAAATTTTTTTATTTGTACTCTAGTTTCCTTTTCATGCATAATAGGTTGGCGAAACCCAGGCCCTTAACATATAGTATATTTCCTCATCAAAAAGTCATTTTCGAAAAAAAGTGTCGCTTAGTACATTCTTACGGGAAGATATCGACATAATACAATTATTAACATATGGTTAAATTTTGATAAGTATCGAATTGACGGTTTTAGCAAAAATATAAAAAAAATCTACTAAAAAGTGGTAATATTTGTTTTTCGACTAGAATATCTTGAGAACGAGCAATGATGTTGACTTTGCCATTATTTAATTTTATACATAATACAATTTCTAACAAATGGTGTATATTTGACATATGTATGTATATCTAGTTTTAGAGCGGATATATTTTGTAAGTACCCTTCCATCAATAACCAAACCATATCTTTTATATTTGAATATTTCGTTTTTAAATTTTTTTCAATTAAAATGTTTGGAACCGAAATAATAAAGTAATTTCTATAATATAATACACAATTTTATAATTTTATTATCAAATTAGTTTTTAGAAGAATGTATGTACTGTACATACGTATATGAATAAGGTTGTTCAGTTGTACCCAAGTCCCACATATTCAAATTCCATTAATAGCTATGGTAAAAGTGAAGAAAACGTCACAATATGTTTTTATCTTTTTGTCCATGAAAAAGATGTAAAATTCTACTCAAAGTTTTCTTAGGCGTAGGAGTTTTCTTAGGTGTAGGAATACAGATATATTAAAAAACACGGAAATCTATAATTCAGTACATAATATGTACCTACCAACCTTCGTAATTATTACAAGAAATTTAACATTTACATTTTAAATAGAAAAGTTTAAAATTAGTTAAACACATTTTCTGTAAAAAGAAACATAAAATCAGCGACTAAGTATCCTCATCATCAACAAAACAAAGCAAATTTCCTAATATCAAAGTATGCCACAAGCATCATCGATTTTTAAAACAGGAGTCATTGTATAGCCATTGCAGACCACAGCCTTTCAATCCGGAAAAACCGCAACAGCAATTATTACACTATGAAACCATCTACTTCGATCTTCCATCTACTGCTCTATAATCGAAGTATGTATACAAAATATCATACCAACTGCCATAACAGATACAGTATATACTGTACTGACCGAAACAAGTTAACGAGCTCACCAAAGGGTTAAATGTGCAACAACAACCACATTAGGTAACCCAAACCATCTTCTTCAATGGAGGTGTTAAAATGCAACAACAAACACATTGCGGAACCGAGAACATGTCAAGGAGTGCAGCAAAGGGTTAAATGTGCAAAAAAATGGACCGATCATTTTTTTTTCATATGCAGGTCAGCGATATACGAGTATTTTTTTTTAAAACAACAACAACAACGCTAGCGTGCCACTTGGAGCGGTGACAAAGGATATTATCGTCGGTCGATCCATTGAGGAATTCTAGTAGCTACCGAGAAATATGAATGATAGATGCATAAAGATGACGATGAGCCGCGGTCGGTCGTCAATAAAGAGGCTGTATTTGGGACCGGAAATAGAATTTTTTCTTTAAACCTAAATAAAATTTGTCCTTCCGAATAACGGAAGATGTGACCGACTTCCATCCATAGGTCCTATTTCTATTTGACTTATCCTTTCCTTTTTGGTACAAAATTTGGTTGGCATTCATTATCCTGGGTCACGTGGAAACAACTTATACATCAACAATCTCAATTTCAAATCTCTTTAAATAATTAAAATGCTTTTTAATCTTAAAATAATGTAATAATATATAATATATAAAATATAATATGTAATAAAATAATAATTATTTTACAGCTAAAGTTTGTTTCGCTGAAAATTTGGTTATTTGAAAAAAACTAAATATAAAGTTTTCAAGACCACAAATGGGAAGTTATCAGTGTGGGTCGCACCCAGCCTCTTTTTCTAAAATGTTGTCGCCTAAGGTTAGTAGCATTTCAACCTAAATAAAACATTTGCGTTCGATGCGTTTTTAAATCAGAATGATCGTTTTTTTCTCAGAATATATTGAGTTTTTAAATTTGAAATGTAAAGCTGGAGAGCTTGAAGTGTTATTGATGAATCAAAGTTCTGATGAAAAAGTCAAAATAAATTTGAATTTAGATGCAGGAATTCAAACAAATGTTATAATTTTTCCTCCAAGAAATGATACTGTGAGTGACAATAAGAACGAAAATGTACAACTTTTAGAAGATGCAAAAATGTTCTCAAATTAATAAGCTTTTTGATATTGAGCTAGAATGTAGATTTGATGATTCAAATTCTCAAAAGCCCCTTAAAAAATACGACGTACCGGAAACCGATGTTGTTCCAAAAGATTAAAAAAAATCAACATGTTTTTATAATGAGTAACCAAAGTGGTCAAAAAGTCACCGAGTTGAATTTTCAAAAAAGATAATAGACCTGTTAAGTGAAAATACATGAGCAATTTATGACAGAATCGATAAGCTTATAATATTTATATCATTCAGAATCTATTCTTTCCTTTAAATAGTATGGGATATGGCGATATGGGATATGACCCTTTCTATTTTTTACAGGTAATTTCAATTCTCTGCAAATGTTGGAAATATTTCTTGAAATTGATATAATCAATTGTTATGTTTTTGAAATCACAAATGTGTATGCTAATGTACACAAAAACAATCCAACATTCAAAACTGTTTTCGATGAGGTTCGTAAATTTATTAGAATACTGTATTTTTCTGGAATGTATACAATGCCCCAGATGATTTTATGTTGGTCTAATCAATCTGGGGTGGAATCGGCTAAGGCGATAGTTGATTATCAATTTTTTTATTGTCATTTTGACTATAGCTGTCTACAGAGGCGCAACAACGGGGGGTGTCCAGGGTGTCCGGACACCCCCTAGAGGTCGGTGGACACCCGCTCCGAAATCGATAGACACCCGAGTGACGATTTTTAAAACATTCTTAACCCCACAAACCCGGGGCGTAGCGAGGTCAAGCTTAAGGAGACGATGCGAACTATTCCCAAAGCCATTAACCCGACAAACCCGGGGCGCAGCGAGGCCAAGCTCGCGAAGACGACACAAGCTATCCCCAAAGCCATTAACCCAACAAACCCGGGGCGCAGCGACGCCAAGCTCGCGAAGACGACACAAGCTATCCCCAAAGCCATTAACCCGATAAAACCGGGGCGCAACGGGCCAAGCTTTAGAAGACAATGTAAAGAAATAGCTCCTCCCAAACCTGTGAACTCTTACAAATCCGGTGCTCGATTTACGGTTTCAAAGCGCGTCAATAAAAAAAGATACGTTTGTACGAGGTAAAACTAAAAAGCTAGGCGAGGGAGGTGTTCGACGATTTTCAACTATAACTTACCTATCAAGGGACATGGACAATATTTATTACAGCTATTGTGTTTATATTTTATAAAGTATATAATATTAAATTCTGTAAAAACAGAAAGCTTTTAACTATAGATTTTACTCAATGGGGACCTTGTACCAAAATTAATACGAACCGAGCTTTTATTATATTTTTGAAAATTTTCCCACCAAAAAAATCAAGCCGCTAAAAATCGGAATTTTGATTTTTTGCAACAAAGTCTTTGGATTTTTAAAAAATAAAAAAATTAGGAAAAACTGAATTTAATCTCAGTATCAAATGTAGTGCTTGATGTCTTTAACTTGAATAAATTTTTTATTCCGACTTTAGATTATAAGATTGTGTAATATAAGTTTAAGAATGTTTTAAAAGTTGACCGCAAATCAACAGCTATTGAAATTAATTTTTTGAAATCCTCTTCGAGAGCTTGGCCTCTCTGCGCCCTGGGTTTATCGGATTAATGGCTTTGGGAATAGTTTGCATCGTCTTCTTAAGCTTCACCTCGCTACGCCCCGGAATTGTCGGGTTATTTGGATTATTTTGGGTAGGACACCCCCCTAGCTTTTTAGGTTGTTGCGCTTCTGGCTGTCTACCACTTTATCACTTTGTTCTTACGCGATACTGGCCCTGTATTTCGATGCGATATAATAAAAGGTAGAGATGCCGCGAATATTCGGCCACTATTCGGTGTTCGGCCTATTCGGTCTATTTTTTTGATATTCGGTATTCGGCCGAATAGTTCACAACATTCGGCCGAATACCGAATATTAAATGGGGATTAAAAAAAGATTTATTATCTTACAAAAAATGTTGTATTTTTATAAAAATTTCTTATTTTAGTATTTAAAATCTACTAAGTTGTGGTGAAGAAAAACAGCTTTTTCAGCATTCGTTGGTAGCATACGTTTTATGTAACGTCTATATTCGAAATCAATTACAGCTTCTGCAAATAACCTCTCACTAATACACTAGTACCAGGAGACGATAGGTAGATTTCAGCAAATGTTGTCAAATTGAGAAACAGTTTTGTATTTGCGGACCACCACTTGTAAGGGTCTGCCATCCGATCTTGGCGAAAAGTTCTTAAAAAAATCTATTTTGTTTTCAATGGCAGTTTTTTCAACATCTTCATCATTTTGTCTATAGCAACTTCCTCAAAACATTCCCAGAAACTGTTGTGCCTCGTCAAAAGTCACGTAGGAGATAGATACACAAAAGACAACACATCGTTTCGTTGGCCGAATATTTGGTATTCGGCCGAGTCACTATTCGCGGCATCTCTAATAAAAGGTACCATATCAAAGGGCACTGTAGTGCCCAGCCAAGTTCTGGCACTACACCCTTTTTACAGAAACAAACTCAGGCGATTTTTGACCCCTTCCTATCTTTAGTACCAATGAAGTCAGAAACTTAAAACTCCGAATATATGCTAAGCTAGTCAGGCACAGGCGCCTCACCAAATATCAATTTTCTGGCATAAGCGGTTCCTGAGATATAAGGCCTCAAAAATCACAAAAACCGTAACTGACTGACTCACTCACTCACTCACTGACAGATCATCAAAATTATGGAGCACTTCCCGACATCGTAGAATATTGTAATTTTGCACAACGGTAGGTCTTGTCATGCAACCAGAGCAAAAAATCGAAAATTTGAAATTTTCCATTCAGGGGTCATTTATTATTTAATGACTACTGACTAAAATTTGATGGGCTTACTTGGCAAGTTTTTTTCTTATGCCCAATTCAAAAGGTTTTGAAAACTTGAGTAATCTCATCAAATTTGAGTCAGTAGTCATTAAATAATAAAATTTCTCTATTACATTGTAGCTGTTTCAATATTATTCTACTTTAAATATTCGGTATTAAACCTTCATGAAGTAAGAACTTGGCGTACTTTTAGATCTCACTACTTTTCACGGCTGACTTGTTACACAAAGGTTTTTGTATAGAAGAACTTGGTTTTTTTTAACATTTATGTTTTTGGTCTGATTCATATTTACACGTTTACACAGTACAATCGATTCCAAAGAAAAGTTTCCTAAAGTGGAAATGCTCAGCAATATGCTCAATTAAAGATTGATACAAACAACATTCGGCTAAAATTTCCAGTAGAAGAAAACCCATTAGTTTTGGATATAAGTTTTGGAACTTGTTTCGATTCATTCTGAATGGTGGTACAGGTCGGGAAAACCTTACAATGCCAAATGAAATTCGTGAGTACCTACAGCATAACGATGTGTGGAGCCTATTTCATTCTAATTCAAGGAAAGAAGTGATACTGGCCACTTTTATCAAATACACTGGACGCAGCGTTGGTAAATGCATGAAAGAAAAAATTTGCTAAGGCCACAAGCTAGAATTTAGAAAATTTATTGTAGATTCCTTATTGCGATCGAATCAAATATTCAACCTTTGATTCAAAGAGAAGAAATCCCCAATGAAGTTTTCTGTTTTGATAACATCAAGCGTCTTCGATGTCGCAAAAGTGTTCCAGCCAAACCGCTTTTTCATGCAAGAAATGGAATATCTCGATTCATCTATAATGCTTCGATAAATATCACATAAAAACCAATTCTTTTTTGTACCTATTTAACTGTATTTAATTAATTTTTCATGAAAGAATTCGAATAATTTTGATTTATATTTCCAATTAGAAACATATTTTCTTTCAATAACTTTGATACCCCTTTCGAAATTTTCTGGAAAACGGAAGCTTTTCCAATTTTTTTTAAAGATTTCCTCTAATCACAAAAAAAAAATAGACAGAATGTGAATTTTCAAGTTTCTAAGTCAACTGGAACTGGAAGCCGCCGAAAATGAGTTGATTAACTGCATCGTTTGTACGAAAAATCTAAATAACGTCACTGTCGCTAGAGTTAAATTTTATACATGAACCTATTTTACAATTTACAACAAAATACTTTCAAGGAGCTGTGCTAAGTTTCGAAACTGCTGAAATTATTTTTAGGTAAAAGTATATTATTCCCTTTGTTGACTGGACGTAGGTATAAGTGTATAAATGTTAGATTAATCTTTACACAAAAATGCTCATATGCAGTTCATTTTATCTGCTTTTAGTTTTTTTTTTTTTAAATAATTGATATTCTTTAAGTGCAATTGACTAACTTTACTAAATGGTTTTCAAAACGATTGAGCGTGAGTGGACTGAGATACCAATAATCAACAACATTTTTTGTATATACAAACTTAGGTTCTTTTTATTGGATATTACATTCTTAAGTTTTTTCATAACTTTTAGAGGAAAAAGCCTTTTACTCAAAAAATTTGTATTCGTTACACTTTTCTTAGTCCATTATAAACGTGTGTTCAAGAAATAAAAAAAACTGATTCTTTAACTTTGTTTGTTAAACTTTTTTTTGCAAAAGTTGCCGTTATTGAGTTCTTCTTTACCTACCAAGAGAACTTATGAGAAAAAACTTAGATTCATCATCAGCATGTCTACCTTAACCATCAACGAGATACCTGAAATTCACCCATGCACTACCCTTTTTTGAAGGAAAGAAAAAACTGAAAGTATTATATATTGTACATATTTATATTTACATATCGTTGAAAAGTGTGGAGCTCAAGTTAAAACAATGTAAAAAAACTTGACACCATTTAATATCCTGGGTATGGGTGGGTAAGTTTATGTATTAAGAGAGAAAACACTATATTATATGTAGCTTTTTATGAAAACAAATATTACAAAATAATAGATGTGTTTGCACTGCAACTTAATTTGTACGAACCTTCAAGTTTTGATTTATAAAAAGGAGCTTGGACGGTCTATTCGTCGCGTGTCTATTTGCAATATTTTCTTCCTAACCGAAATTTAAGAGAGTTTGTTTGATTTATAAAGGAAGAACTATTGAATTAAGATATACATATGTCTTCCGAATAGTAAACAGAATTAACAAGGATTAACTGTTATGAGACAAATTGTGGCGAATGTAGCTCCTTTAAGACGCCTGAACTCGAAGTTGGGCTCAAGTGTAATTTGATGGGAATTCCCTGAAGCGCGAGTATTACAATTGAATTGTTCAAGGAGAGAAATGCAACTGGCTATTTTAATAGAACATTACTAATAAAAACATCAGTTATATAATGAAGGATAAGAAACATGGCGGCGGTGCTCGAGATATTCAAACTTTCTGTTATATGTACTTCTATAACCTATCATTTTTCAACCTCTAAATCCGTCCAATACAACTTGAATTGAGTGGTTTGAAATCCAAAGAAGGAGATATTCTTCAATTCCAAATGCACACATTTTGAAATATAAAGTGCATTAATCTTACTTTCTCAAAACCAAGTAAAGATTTGTGCCACTGTTCGGTCCATCAGATCATGAACCTATTGTTAAGAAATTCATACTGACGGTTATTGAGAAGCCTTCGTTCTTCAAGATAATTTATTAGTGTTTTCATGAGCTTGGGAAGAACGGATGTAAGAACAAATGCACTCGAAATTTTAGAATTTTTTTTTAAACTTTATCACTGATTTAAAAAAAAAATCTGAAAAATTTATGAAGTAAAACCTAGCTAATGGTTGATAAAATATAATTATATTGAGTATTCAAATTTTGAAACAAAAAATTAGTTGGATTACTAAAAAAAAATGTTTATACTCTAAGTTTCGAAAACCGCATCCTTAATTTTTTTTAATCTTGACAATTAACAATTAATGCTACCTACAAGATGTTAAAAAAAAATATTTTATCAGACAATAACGGTACTTACATTGGTAATGTTAAAAAATTGTTGGCATTTTTCTCGAAAACGACACCAAGAATTTTGATAAATAATTATTTCTTTTGCTTAATTTTAACGATTGATAATTTGATAAAAAATTTGGAATTAAGACATTACTTTCTGTACTTGCGATAGAACCATTGTTTCTTGAAATTTGAATTTCTCGTTATCTGCATAACAGATTTTAATAAAAATACAGAAGTTCCTTAAAAGTTTTAAAATTATTGCATATCAAAACTTAAAACCAAATTTTTTTTTTGGATTTTTTTTTTAAATTCATTTTTTTTAAAATTCAATATCTCATTTTCTTGAAGTAAAACTTCTTTTCCGGCGTTGGAGGTAAAAAATTTTCTATAGAGCTGTCAGTGACACGTCAAAATGACACGCTAAAGCGACATGGTTCTTACAATTACTGTTCGAACTTTGTTAGAGGTTATTTAAAAGTTAAAACACTTTAAAAACACCTTTTATTGCCGAAAGAGAATGTTCTTTTAATTGCACAACCACAACAACTAACCTACAAAACAATTAAAAAAATAATTTCATTAAAAAATTAGATAATAAAAGCTGTTTTTCAATGAATTATGTGGTCGAGTAATTTCTCGATAGAAAACCACATTCCTTTGCACAAAAAACACAAACAAATATAGATTTTGTATAGTTTTATTTATTTGAAACATAAAACACTTTAACCTAAGCAATACTGAATATTTATATACTATTTAAATTGAAAAATAAGCACTAAAATTTACAAAATACTTAAAGCGAAATATAAAAAAAAACACTTGTAAATAAACTATCTGCTTTATTGCTTTCTGTTGTCAAATATAAACTAGCATTGCCATATGCGAAGAATTTTGAATTCTGTGTCAAAATTAAATTAGCATTCCCTACAATTTTAAAATCCTTGGGCTCCAACACAATGAATGAGATAAGCAAAAAGAGATGTGACATCGTCATGAAACATCGTCGTTATTGTAAAATCCGTTTCAAACTATGAAAGCAGACGAGGATATACATATGTACGTAATTAAGCATTCCTCGTCGTCACTTTAAATTAAATTAATAAATGAAGTATGTAAGAACAGTCGCGCACATTCAATTTTTAGTTTCACATCTATTGGTTGCTGAGATGAAACATATGGGATTATGTTTCATTTTACTATTTACAATATGTTTCATTTTACCAACCAAACAGTTACGAAAATAAAAATTAAATTTCGTTTCAGACCTGGAATTGCGGAACGATTTTATAACAACGTAAAGGTGACAGTGAATCATGTCTCGCTCTCGTTTCGTGTTCTCTTCACATTACGAATCGGACATAATTAGGCCGCAGTTATAGCTTTCATTGAAATGCATCATTGGAATAAGTCAATGGAATGCTGACTTCATTTTTTTGACAAACCAGTTATAGCAATCATTGAAAGATTGGTTTCAGTAAAAGACCCTGTCAATAGCTGATTACAACCAATTCTATGCATTTGAGGTTAGAGTTGATCATTGAAAGGAAAACTGACATTTGAGAACATTAAAGAAACGAAAGTCAGCTGTTCATTGAGATTGATTTCTATCAGTGAAAATTTTGGTATCAATTAAAGCCATTGCATTTTGTTTATTCGCCTTAAAAATGGTAATGAACATTTTCAATAATGCATTTCAATCATAGCTATAACTGAGGAGTTATAAAAACTTTTGTCTGTCGTTTTCAATTGTATTTAAAAGTCAAAATTTGAAAAATTTAAGCGAAGATTTCATTTCACGATGTATGATGTGCACCAAGCTTAGTAATCATGTACGTTAAAAAAACGCCATCTGTGCGTCATAAAGAGCGCCATCTGTTCGTCAAAAAAGCGGCATCTGTGCGTCAAAAAGAGCGCCATCCATTTTGTTCACTTTTGGTAAGAAGCAAGTTATACATGATTTTTTTAATATTCAAGAAATAATAATAATTCAAGAAATCGGCAGATAGACCAAAGTGCTCATTCCAAAACTAATTGCATCCTTTGTATAATTAAATCAGTTTTGAGTTCCAATTTTAACCTCTTAATTTATTTTGCAAATCATTTTCAATTCGAAGAAATATCTATTTAAAAAAAATGTTTTTGGAAGTGGTTTTGACATCTTGCAATTTACAAGACTATACTAAAACTACTTTTAAACAGTTTTTGTTTTATGTTTCCAAAAAGCACATGAATCATACAGAGGCTTTGCTTTTGGGAAAAGAAGTTTTACTTCAAGCGCGCGTACGTCAGTACACACAGATTTTTTTTGTTAATCTGTTAAACAGGTTTCAATAACGAAAGTAAAAAGTAAAAAAAAAATAAAAACTTTGAATTTGATAAAAATCTCTAGCCAGGCCTTAAAAAGCTTAATACTCTTCCCCCTCTAACTATCATCCAATTGCACTTAGACTTTGCTTAGAAATTTTCAACTCAAGAAATATCTTGAAGAACGACAACTTCTCAATGACCGGCAATATGGCTTTCGTAGCAATAGGTCCACCGATATTCTGTTGTGCATTTCACCGAAAAGTGCCACAGATCTTTACATCGCTTGATATTTCAAAAGAGTTTGGTGTCAAGCTCTTTTATCTAAAATGATTGCATTAGAAACTACTTTTCGAAATGCTAAATATAAGTTCTATTGGACAGTTTTAAGTCCGTAATTCATAAAATAACTACTAATGTGCCACAGGCCACAGGGCTCCGTTTTGGTTCCGACTCTCTTTCTCATATTCATCAATGATCTTTTATCTGAAACTTCTAATCCATTAAATTGTTTTGCTGACGACAGTACTCTCAGATTTTTTTATTCGTTTCCAGATGCATG
Organism: Philhelius festivus; assembly: GCA_963931855.1. Classification (NCBI taxonomy): domain Eukaryota; kingdom Metazoa; phylum Arthropoda; class Insecta; order Diptera; family Syrphidae; genus Philhelius; species Philhelius festivus. Next base: position 28,554,665 of record OZ007556.1, on the reverse strand, counting down.
TCTTGGTTCTTGCTTGGATCGGCAGCGTATTGTTATATTTTTACTAGGTTCGTTGAATAAAACGCGAAGGTTCTCATCTGTTCTACTTCTAGTTGGTTGGAATAAGGGGAAATACATATGACATTGGAAAAGAGCTTTTTGTTCCCTCCATAAAGTGGATATGCCATTTTCCAACAGATGGCGCTGTGGGAGTATAAAGCTCTGTGCCGAAGTTGTATGGTGTGAGTAACAGTATGAATAAGAATGAATAGAATAAGAATTGAATGCTTCAACTTATTGCTTTCTTCGGTCGTTTAAGAGCAAGACACCCTCATGAACTTCACACACCACCTTGTGTGAAATGACCACATATTCGACGTCGACAAAAACTCTGCTTAGTGCTTAGGTTTCCTTCGACACTGCAAGAAATTTTTCGTCCAAATCTCGGGTACAATTCCCATATTTGGAAAGCTGCTCCAATAACTCACTTGAGTTTGTTGGATAGATTAAAAAAAAAAGAACTTTAAAATGAACAGAAACATTTAAATCTTTCGAGCACCGCTTTTTTATGTTTCATTATATTACCGTTATTAACTTCCCATAGGGAGTTATTGTAATCGGTCCGATTTGTCAAATTGGAATTTTTGACATTTCTCGACGTTTCAAGGTCCCTAGAGGCTATATCAATCATTTTTAGAGAGATGTCTGTGTGTGTGTGTGTACGTACGTTCGTACGTCCGTACGTTCTCGTACCATTTTTCGTCGTCGATATCTCAAGAACGAGTAAAGATATCGACTTCAAATAAATTTTGTTTAATGGATAATAACTTCGAAAGAGGCTGAAAGGGCGTTTATTAAAATTCAGTGAGTAGTTTTTTCACTATAACGGCTTAAAAAAAAGTAAAAATTTTGGTTAGTTTCAAATATCTCACGAAAAAATAATGCTATTGATTTCAAATAAAATTTAATGTACTCATTATAAGGTCATACAGATTTGGTATGAATTTGGAAAAAAATGAACATACCGTTATTTTTTTAAATAAAAAAAACTGAAAAAAAAATTTCATAACCCAGATATTCTAAGAACGGAAAACAATTTGAAACTCCAAATAATTTTTTTTACGAAAAATAATGTTTTTGACAACTGGTGAAAATTTCAAAAAAAATCAGTTTACAGTTTTTTTACAAAAAATAAAAAACTATATAAAATTCTATTGAAAATTGGTAAACATTGTTTTTCGACTCAAGTTTCTCGAGAACTAGTAGTGATACTGACTTCTAATTTAGTTTATTTTATACATAGTATAATTTTGTACAATTGGTAAAATTTTGACAAATATTGAATTAATAGTTTTTTTTTTAAATAAAAAAACTATTAAAAATTCTAGTGAAAACTAGTTAAAATTGTATTTCAAGTCGAATTTCTTGGGAATAAACTCCGACAGTGCCTTCTAAAGTATGTTGTTTTATACATCGATACCTTGCCGTAAGAATCTATACTAAGCGACATTTCTAAAATTTTTCAGGTAACGAAAAAAAGGAAGAAAGTTCGTTGGCGAAACCCAGGCCAAAACGTGGCCCGTAACATATATTATATTTCCTCATCAAAAAGTCATTTTCGGAAAAAGTTTCGCTTAGTACATTCTTACGGGAAGGTATCGACATAATACAATTATAAACATATGGTTAAATTTTGACAAGTATCGAATTGACAGTTTTAACAAAAATATAAAAAAAATCTACTAAAAAGTGGTAATAACGGGTGATTTTTTTGAGGTTAGGATTTTCATGCATTAGTATTTGACAGATCACGCGGGATTTCAGACATGGTGTCAAAGAGAAAGATGCTCAGTATGCTTTGACATTTCATCATGAATAGACTTACTAACGAGCAACGCTTGCAAATCATTGAATTTTATTACCAAAATCAGTGTTCGGTTCGAAATGTGTTTCGCGCTTTACGTCCGATTTATGGTCTACATAATCGACCAAGTGAGCAAACAATTAATGCGATTGTGACCAAGTTTCGCACTCAGTTTACTTTATTGGACATTAAACCAACCACACGAATGCGTACAGTGCGTACAGAAGAGAATATTGCGTCTGTTTCTGAGAGTGTTGCTGAAGACCGTGAAATGTCGATTCGTCGCCATTCGCAGCAATTGGGTTTGTGTTATTCGACCACATGGAAGATTTTACGCAAAGATCTTGGTGTAAAACCGTATAAAATACAGCTCGTGCAAGAACTGAAGCGATGAGGCTCATTTCTGGTTGAATGGCTACGTAAATAAGCAAAATTGCCGCATTTGGAGTGAAGAGCAACCAGAAGCCGTTCAAGAACTGCCCATGCATCCCGAAAAATGCACTGTTTGGTGTGGTTTGTACGCTGGTGGAATCATTGGACCGTATTTTTTCAAAGATGCTGTTGGACGCAACGTTACGGTGAATGGCGATCGCTATCGTTCAATGCTAACAAACTTTTTGTTGCCAAAAATGGAAGAACTGAACTTGGTTGACATGTGGTTTCAACAAGATGGCGCTACATGCCACACAGCTCGCGATTCTATGGCCATTTTGAGGGAAAACTTCGAAGAACAATTCATCTCAAGGAATGGACCGGTAAGTTGGCCACCAAGATCATGCGATTTGACGCCTTTAGACTATTTTTTGTGGGGCTACGTCAAGTCTAAAGTCTACACAAATAAGCCAGCAACTATTCCAGCTTTGGAAGACAACATTTCCGAAGAAATTCGGGCTATTCCGGCCGAAATGCTCGAAAAAGTTACCCAAAATTGGACTTTCCGAATGGACCACCTAAGACGCAGCCGCGGTCAACATTTAAATGAAATTATCTTCAAAAAGTAAATGTCATGGACCAATCTAACGTTTCAAATAAAGAATCGATGAGATTTTGCAAATTTTATGCATTTTTTTTTTTAAAAAAAGTTCTCAAGCTCTTAAAAAATCACCCGTTATTTGTTTTTCGACTAGAATATCTTGAGAACGAGCAATGATATTGACTTTGCCATTATTTAATTTTATACATAATACAATTTCTAACAAATGGTTTATATTTGACATAAATCTAGTTTTAGAGCGGATATATTTTGTAAGTGACCTTCCATCAATTACCAAACCATATCTTTTATATTTGAATATTTCGTTTTTAATTTTTTTTCAATTAAAATGTTTGGAACCGAAATAATAAAGTAATTTCTATAATATAATATTAAAAAACACGGAAATCTATAATTCAGTATATAATATGTACCTACCACCCTTCTTAATTATTACAAGTTTTCAAGACCACAAATGGGAAGTTATCAGTGTGGGTCGCACCCAGCCTCTTTTTTTCACAGTGAATTAGTCAGTTGCTTTCCTCCCCTTAAACTATTAATGCGCTTCAGGGAGTGCCCATTAGTTTACCCTTGAACCCAACTTCGATTCCGACGTTCTGTTGAATTCAAAAATTCTTTCTTTAGCCGCATTACACGAACGTGGAATAATTTACCCGACTCAATATTTCCCATTTCCCATATGATATTCAGAACTTCAAAACAAATGTGCATCGGTTTCTCTTCTTAAATCTTCTGCATAATCCCTTTACCACGAGCTAAATCATTAAAAAAGACAAGACTGTTTGGCTGTTTGCTGTTTGCTAAAAATTAAATCAGATTTCAGTATATTAACGAAATACTTGAAAAACAGAGGCAGTTATAAAAGTCAGAGACGGACACCGACACACAAAATACTAATTGATGTAATGGCTTAGATCCTCCTAACAAAAAAAAAATATTGAAACAAAACAATAAAACAAAATTGAAAATAAAAAAATACATCTATGTTTTTTTAAGGGGTCAAAATAAAATATTCATGAAAATTTCAATCGGTCACAATTGTGTGGCCACTTACTGTATAGTAATCCGCTCACTTAAAACCATTATTTTTGTTTCATAATATTGGTACCGAAGTCCCATGATAAACAGTAAATTTTCGATAGATTAAGTTGGACAAAAAAAGAAAAGCAAGTTATCAGCATAAGGAACGACTTTGATGAGATTTCTAATGAATACCGGAAACATCATCGATGAACAAGGTAAAAATAAAAGGAGTCAGAATGCAACCTTGACGGACTCTAGCTTTTTGAACTATTCAGACAGTGCCCACGAAGTTGCTCGTGATGATGATATTGAATTAAAATATAGTAACAAGAATTATTTTTAAATTCAATTCAAAATAAATCAATGCTTGTTGACTTTATCCAAATCAGCTTTGAAGTCTAAAGCGCAGAAAATAAAGCTTCTTATTTTAAGTTATGTATCTATCGGCGAAGCATGGTAGAAGAGCAAAAATGTCATCAGTAATTGCTTAACCTGCTTGAAATTTACTGAGGTCACTGTAATCTGAGCTGAACAAAATCAATAATTGCGTGGGTGCTCACAAGATTTTCAGTTAAAATTCCAAGAGAAATTACTGTCATTAAGAATTACCTATTAAATGATTTTCTTTTTACGATTTGTTCTAATTAAATTATTGCAATTCAAAAACAAATTGAATGAGAAATAAGTAAGACATCTCAAGAAAAATCGTTAAATTTCGCAGTCCTTTTCGTATTTAATTACCAGAAGGAATCATCTTTTTGCACCGGAAATTCCATTACGTTTTATAGATTTAACAACTTACTCGTATTTACTGAATGAAAAATAACCTACTTGAATATCCTCTTGAAAGCAGAGTTAGAAAAATATTTTCTTTGGCTTTGGCCGCCACCGCCAGCCAGGTTTATATCAAAACGCATAAAAGAAAATCGCGCATTTTATGTACACAAAAGAGTACTCGTTCAAGCCAATTGAATTTGAACAAGCATTTTACATCGAACATTTCATCCCTTTAATTGAAACAATATTATTCCCCACCCTTTCGGATTTTTTTTTGGCACATTGATAGAAATTCAAGTCGGTCGTTGGAATCGTAAACGCAGTAAAATGTTCTATATGAAATTGTAGTAGATCATTCTTAAATGTGACATTTATAGGGCAGTTATTTTAGTAATGGTCTTTTTATACTTATTTGGGAAAAGAACCAATTTTTACATTACACTCATGTTCGGCCTGTATTTGGAATTTATTAAAACTCTAATTGGACTAGAAATAGACAGCTAATAGTTCCTTTCCCAAACTAAAATAACCGGCTCATGTTTGAATCGTCTAAAATCAAAATACCAAAATTCAAACACAATTGATCCAATTTAAGTTGAGGGTGGATTTTGTAACTTTTTTTTTTCTAAAAGTTTCCCGAATTTCTGCTTCTTATTTATTCAGGAAACGATTTGTCACGTGAACGTGACGACTTTGTGGGAATTGAATTTCTCCGAACAAATTTTATAGTTTCACTTTGCAGGGACTAAAAATGGGAACAATTGTAAATAGAACTCAAAGTAGAACTACTCGTGCTTTTTTCCAGTGCCAGATTGAAGGTTTGCTTACATTCAGTGTAAAGTCAGTTATAGTCGGTGCGACGAAATATTTACCAAATAAATAACCAATTATTGTACAAGTTGGTGCGAAATTAATCATGCAATTTTGTTTTTCAATTACTTTTTTACTAAAGCCTAGTATACAGTTCTTTTTGAAGAAAAAAAAATGAGTGGTGAAAAAAAAAATTTTTTCTCATGAAAAAATTTCTCTAAGTTTTTTTCCGTCAAAACAATGGGATGCACATTGTTTTGCGTGAAAAAAAATCGTGGTGAGTATAAATTTTTGTTTCGATTTTGGTTTACAGTTTGGTGAAATGAAAAAAGTTTTTTTTCGGGAAAAAACTCTCCCATAAGAAATGCATTGGTTTTTTTTTTTTAGAAGAACTGTATACTAGGCTTAAATAAAAAAAAAGATGTATTCGGGCCTAAACAATTTTTTCTGCCAAGTGGAAAAGATGATATCCGTGAATTGGCTGCCGCCAGTGTTGATATACATTTGTGCCAGTTTTATCACATTTCCATGACTTTCCCTATGATTTCCGGTGATAACTGTTCGCATTCCTAGCAAATAATCCCCTTAATAGCTGCGTTTGTCTGAAGCTTTTTGGCATAAGCTCGCGGTTTGAAGTAGGCCCAAAGAAATAAGTCTGGGATGGTTAAATCAGGCGATCTTTCTGGCCATGCCAAATCGCCAAAACGGGAGATTCAGCGATCTGGAAACGCTTCCTTTACACTATCCATTATGTCTCTTGTTGTGAGTCTTTTTGAAAACACATATTCACAAAGACCTTCTCATCCAATTCTGACAGTTAGAAGCCATTTACCATGGCCCTCTAACGTTCACCAGCAACAGCGACCGTATTGCCAATGGAGTTCTCAAAACAAAATGCGGCCCAATCACTACTTCCGCGTCAACACTGCACTACACAGTAGCTTTGAGTGGATGTTATGGCTCTTCGTGCATCACACGCGGATTTTCTTTCTTAAGTGGAAATGCGCCTCGTCGCTCATGATGATTTTCGACACAAGATCGTCCCTTCTTTGTTGAGATTGGGGATGGCTTGACAGTAATTAACACGCGATGGACGATCAGCAGGCATTAACTGATGCACTGTTTCCACTTTGTATGGGAACTTGTATAAGTCTTTCACTAAAATTCTCTGTAGGATTCATCTGGTTATGCGCAATTGCGTCGGCCATTTCATCTGGTTGATGTTTCTTCGTTCTCAGAGACACCGCCAGCCACAACCGTAATATTCTCCGCCGAACGACCAATTCGGTGAAGAAAATGCCCAAAATGCCCAACATGGTCTCCTGTGGTTCCAGTGTATTCGAGTCGAGTATCTAAGCGCCGGAATATTAATTTTCCCAGTTGGTGCTACAGGATAAAGGAACCGACGTCGAAATTCACCACGAGGGACGGATTATTGGTCAACAAAATAGACACAATTATTCCACGCTCTTTAGGAGTATAGCGCTCAACCGTCTGTTTCTATACTGGAGCTGTCTAGTTCACAAATGTCACATATGAGTGTCGTACGACGCCATTTGCAAAAATTATAACATCTTCCGATAGGGTGATTCATTTTTGCCCACCTTTTTTTATCCTTGGAAGTATCAGATCGTTTTCGAAAATTTCAAATCAACGTCAATTTGATTGTCAAATGGTTGTCAGTTTTTGGTGCAGATATTGAAATTGACAAATTTGCAACTGTCATTCTTTAACAAAATCTGTTTGATCAACTAAAGTCAAATATATGGTAAGCAAAATGATGTTCTCAAAAATATGTTTTTATCAAACTATGTACGTTATTGAAAATAATGATTTTGCATAATAATTGCGATTTGAGTTTTCGAACAGTTGACTTTTGCGGTTTTCATTTCAGAACATCTTCCATTGCATATTTGCCACAAACGAACCTCAATTTACTCAAATAGTTAGATTAATTAGGATTAATATCAACTTATGCTTTGGATTTCTCCTGAAGTTTCAAACTACTTGCCACATTACTCTGAAGCGACCCTGTTCTGAACCTCAGCCAAGAGAAAATTTGTAGAGATGGTGTTGCATGCTTATTCTCTTTCATTCAATTTTAAAATGACAATAGGTACAAAAGGAAAGGACTAAATAAGAAAGTTAGAAGAGTTACGTGCGAAGTTTGAAAAACTCAGTCTTAAGAGGAATTGAATAAGCGAACGAAACACATTTACATATGTGGATGGCAAAAAGGCAACAGTTGAAGTTATGAAGAGTAACATATTGTTCGCTGTCAATGAAATGCTCGAAATTGAATTTATGAACTTGTCATTTTGTCATTCAGAATTGAGTACAGTAAAATTTTATCAATTTATACACATGGTGTTATTATGTTTCATCAAATTATTTAAATATTTGAAACTTTGAAGGAAGAATAAAATTATAATATTCAACAGTCTCTTTTCATTAGAAAGATTATAATAAAGAAATAATACCACTAACATTAAAGTTCTACGATTATGTATTGGGCTTACATGGTTCTATAAAATAAATGAACCTTTAATGAAATTTGTCGTCCCTTAGGAGAAGTCCTTAAGATGACACTCATTTAATAAACCGAATGAAGGGATACATATTTTGTTCGCCTTTAGAGCTTAAACTATTAATTTCATTAAATGAAGTCATGTTCATCCTAATGAAAAGTTGTCGCAGGTTTCAGATGTTATAAATAAATATGATGGTTGGGAGCTGAAAATTACATGTATCGACCTACCTAATGCTAACTAATTTATTTGTTTATTTTACTGAGATAAGAGTCTTTTAGAATAGAACTTTTACCATAAGGAAGTCATTAAATAAAAAAGATAGCTTCGATTAAGGTGTCCTTGTCTTCAAAAATTGTCTGTTGATATAGCCATGCCAAATTCTAAAAAACTCTGGAAGTATGGAAAATCCCAGGCAGAGGTGCAATAAGATTTTTTCTTTTGAAAAGGACAGTTCAAGCAAACATTTATAGTTATGTTGTTGATGTTTTGGCAGTGCAGCCTTTTTATTTTTCCTATATTTTTGTGCATACGCATGATAATTGCTTACAACAGTTTTACTTCTATTCAGCTTCTTTGCTATTTATCGGACTGAGAGTCCTCAATCCTTTGAAACCATCCAATTTCATCTTTATGTCCGTATCAACGTTTTTGCGGAACCCATTTGTGATTTAAATTCAATAAAAAGATTTCTTTTCGACAGGTTTTTTTTTAAATATTCTAACTTAAGAGGTACCCTTTAAGTCTGCATGACCAGAAAAGCCGAGATATAAATTAATTCAGTTTTAATTGTACCAACTCTGGAGACTCTTTATCACAGTTGCTTAGATCAGGTCAACATTCCTGTACTATGGAGAGAAGTTAAGGTTGTGTCCATACACAAAGTCCGTTCATATTCCCAAGTAAACTATAGAGATCTCAAACCATTTAGGTACTAGCATCGACACAAAACTTTTATCTACATTGTGATTACAAAAGGAAGCTCGGTAGATACTGCTTTATATTCTATATTACTATCGAAATATACTATCGAATATTCCCTCCACTATAAAGTCAAAAGGCCACAGTGGCAATCTTCTCATGCAAAAATAACCTCTAACCCTGCATTATTCACTGCCTATTTACATCAGTAATCAGACGGATCCTTACTTATGGTTAAATTTTAGTCAGTAATCATTAAATAATAAAATTTCTCTATTACATTGTAGCTGTTTCAATATTATTCTACTTTAAATATTCGGTATTAAACCTTCATGAAGTAAGAACTTGGCGTACTTTTAGATCTCAATACTTTTCACGGCTGACTTGTGTTACACAAAGGTTTTTATATAGAAGAACTTGGCTCTTTTTTTTTAACATTTATGTTTTTAGTCTGATTACAGTTTCCAAAAACAAAAGTTCGTCAAAAACTTCCAAATCATCATTCTTTCAAGATCTGTCTGGGAAGATATGAGATTCTTGAAAGATAACTCTATCCGTTTTTTACACTGACGGGTCGAAGACTGATGATGGGCCTGGTAGGAACATGTACTCAGATAGAACAAAATTATGTCTCTCTTTCCGACTTACTAATCATTGTAGCGTGTTCATGGTGAAACTTATTACAATTAAATGACTTCACTCAAAGAGAACGTGTTACTAAGTACTGATATCCGCATCTTCTCGAATAGTCAAGCGGCTATTTAATCTCTGGATCCGATCTCTACTGTTGCCTGGTTAGGCACGTAACACGTCAAATTATGCTGAATCAAGATTCTAAAGAGACGACAAATCTAAGATAGACTAATGGCACCTCCTGTCTGCTGGTAAGACATATCTTTCCAATGCTTAATTTGAAGTGATATAAGTGTTCAATATCCTTAATTATATTGCATATCAGCTGCGTAATTGGTCTTATAAGCGGACTCTGCGACGCTGTCAACCACTTCAACACAACCTAACCTGAACAAATCTCTGATATGAACTTCTGCAACGAAATTTATTTCATTAATTGATCTTGGGAAGCTCCATTCCTTTAAATTTATGATTTCCTTTTGGGGAAAATAGGTACTAAATCAGAGGTAGTAAATGTTTCCGAGAAAAAAATTACCGACAGCTTTATACATGAAAAATCGATTGAAAAATGTTTGGCTTCATCCATTAACATTAACATTTTGTGAGGGATTTTTTATTGAAAAAAAAATTAAGAAATATTTTTAACTTAGGCAAAATGAAAGTTTTATAGAGTTCAGGTTTTGAGTTAACGTATTGATTTAGAAATGTTATATTGGAAGATGGTAATATCTTCCCAATGCAAACTCAACTTAAGAGTTGAATAGGAAATTAAATATGGAATTTTAAAATTCGTTTAAATTCAGTCAATTTTTCGCCGATTTTAATCAAAGCTCATTGAACGCAGAATTGAATATCGAGGTTACTCGATAAGTAAATAAATCTATAAGTATGAATTTCTTGCGCTCACTATTGGGACTACGACTACCTTTAAGATATTTGACCATAATGCGAGCGTTACAAAAAGTTGGAGAGGATTTAAAGGGAGAAATCGATGCACATTAGTTTTGAATATCGGGGTTGAGCATTGTAGTGCTGCTACACTACATGAATGTATCCGAGGTTTGACTCAGGGGTAAGCTGATAGACATAACCTGAAGCGCGAGTATTACAGTTGAATCGTGTTACTAAAGGTCAATTTTGCATTTGGAATACAATCAATGTCAACAATCAAAGATTTTAATAAGACGATTATAGCGAACACGACCAAATTCCATCTGGCTGTATCTCGACTTACTATAGCTGAAACCAATGAAGCGGACTTCTTTAAACTGGTACTTAACTCCTTTTTATTTGAAATAATAAATTCATATTATCCAGAAATAATACGTCAATTTAAACAAAACAATACATTTTATGTATTTTAATATTTTCCCTAATTACATCCATCTTCCTTCGACTAGAATCTTTAAGTTCTTGTACATAAGAGCGAGTACGTGCGATCTAGTCGTGCATTTTATTTTACCCTTATGCGATACCTATGTTATGTACATACATACATACATAAATATATCAACAAATATTCAAAATTATTGAAAAATAATTAATAAAAATTAAGTGAATGCAAATCTAGAGATAAACAGGTAATGGCAATGACTCCTACTTTCCTTTGTCTTCAGGTCAAAACACATAAAGAATGCGGTTATTCACTTGACACTTTGCTATTAATTTTTTTAATATTTGTTTGACAGAAAAGTAACAAGTTAATAACAATGTTATTTTTTAAAGAGGCAAAAATAAAAAAAAAATATAAAACATTGTTCGCACAGAATCCCCCATATTAAAAAAGTTGATAAATGACTAGGCGACAAAATATAAAGAACTGATTGCAAAACAAAAAAGTACAAAGAAAATTCACTGTCATGGCTATGACTATGCGTCTTTTGTAGATGTAAAAATATCTTTGACTTAATGAACAAGAATTCTACAAAAATATTTATATGAATAAGAAAACATTTACATACTCGTATATATGTAGGTAGAAACACAATTTGTTTAAAATGACTTATGACAAAAACAACCATCTCTTTATACACTCTAAGAAATATTCAAAAAATTACTACAATAAGTGTTTAATCTATTTCAACACCGATTTAATTTTACTACGTTATCGTAGTAACGAAATGGAAGTGTAGTAAAACTAAACATTTGCTTAAAAGTCAACAGTTTTTTGTTGAAAATTACACAAATGTTGAATCTTCAACATGATTAAATACTTTTTGAAGAAAATCAACCATCGCTGTTAAAAACTCATACCCGTTTGTTTGATATTTAATAGATTGCTTAAAAATAAAAGTGGAGATGAATTTTCAACACAATTTTTTTTTTTTGCGGGATATCATTTTTTTCTTTGATGCAACAGTTTTTGTTGAAAATCTGGTATGCATTTGTTGAATACTCAAAAAAGGTGAAGGAGAGACGAAATGTCAACAAACATAGTTTTCAACATTTTTTGTTGAATATAAATTGTAAATTTTGATAATCTCGTAATCGTGAGAAAACAAAGTGGGAAATGTAAGAACGTAGAAAAACATTCATCAGATCAAAATCAGTCTCGCAGTAACAGTCACAATTTAATTTTGTGTAAGAATTACAACTATTATTAATAATTATTCATTACTTTACAACCCGATAAAATAATTTTGCTTACGCCAAAGATGTTAAGAACAAGTATAATACTCGTAAATATTGAATATTACAATTCTCAAAAAAAATGTTTTTCTGATTGTTTATAGATGCTTTTCTATTATTTACAGAAAACGTGATTCTGGACAGAGAACCACTCTTTATTGCAGTTTTATTAATTTAATTTTATTATTCCTTTTTCTGTATTGTTTTTGTACTTTTTTTAATCTATATGTAAACCTATTAAGTTATATAAGGTTACTTTATTTAAAGCAATTACATTCATTGTTTATTGTAAAAAACGAAATGAAAGTAAAAAATGTAAAATAAAAAATGGAAATTTTTCAGAAAACTATATTGAATCTTTTTTTTGAATTTTGTAAGATATTCTATGGTATGTATTAAATTAAAAAAAAAAACATGAAGACCTGAATATTCAATCAACATAAACTAGCTTTTATTTACATAGAAAAGATCATGAAAATTCAGAAAAAGAAAACAAACTCATAACCAAATATAATATTCAACATAAACGATTGGATTTTCAACAAAATATATTTGTAAATTAGTTTTATTTTCCTGAATTTTCAAATTCTTCACTGAAAAAGCAGCAATTTTATGTTGAATATTCAGGTCCTTGCTTTTTGTCATCTATTAATGATTAAATATAAGTAAACTTTTGGAAAAAACGATGAATGTTTGCTTATCTTTCATCACTTATTTTGAGTTTTAAGCTTTTAAAGATTAATTTTTCATCTGATGATGATTGTTTTTAAGCTTTCATGCTTAAAAATCAAATAACATGTTGAACTCCTAATGATGTGAGTGTTTTGTTATTCATGTTGAAAAGTCAGAAATTTTTGTTGAATTATCAACAAAAAAAAGTTAAATATTAAAAAAAAAATCACTTGGCAACTAATTTTCTAAAGGTATTGTTTACTATTAAGCATTTATGTTGAAAAAAAATGTAATATTTGCTTATTAACAACGTCTTATATGCTGGTTTTTCACCGAATATTGATTAAAACAATCGCCATACGATATACGATATACGATAAATTGCTTACTTTCTATGTGATGAAAATTCAACATTTCATCTTTCAACAAGATGTTGAAAATAAAACACCGAAAATTTCTGTTGAAAATTGCTACAATTATTGTAACGGACCAGTTGCCTACAATAATTGTAGTAATTTTCAACAAAAATTTCTTAGAGTGTAGCTCATTATGTAAAAATAAAAATTCTGCTCATATGAAAATAAATTGCATAAAAAGTCCATTTATTTTGAAAGGAAAAATAAACAAAAATCATTGATATCTAAAAAGAACTCTTAAAAAATGTTTCTATAATAAAACTGAAGCACCTTTAAATGATAAAAATGACCCAAGAATCATTTTCCAAAGTAAAAGTATAAAGTCATTGGAGAATAAATTGCAAATATGTACAATAAATTGTTATTTTTTAAATTCTAAAAACACTCTCTTGATTTGGAGCGGTTTAAAAATAGAATGCACGACTGAGTTGCACAAACCTGCATTTATGTATAATTAAGTAAGAATTTAACAAATAAGTGGCACACAAATTTAAACAGTTCTCGCTTAAGCAATTAAACCAACTCTAGTTTAAGCCAGTCCTTTACTCGTGCTTTAAAAAACTCTTCTAACTAAATAATTTGCTTAATAAAACGTCTGAAAACTTTTGCTAAACACGCCTATTTCTTATTTTCAAATTTCATCTATTTTTTGAAGTTGTTATTAGTTATCCAATACATTTTTATTTGACTCTGTTTTAGAAAAAACACGAAAAGGAATAAATTCTTAGCATCAGATGTTGGAGGTAATTTGTGTGTGTATCAGTTTATTTAGTACGAGCATAGGTATAGTTTACTATATGATGTGTAAACGTTTGCTCCGATTGATGCATCTGCCTATATACTCGAAGTTGTTGAAGGTTAATCGGGTACTAAAGAATCAGTCTTCAAAAATTGCAAAATATTGCTCATGGAAAAATAACAAATGTCAACTGGATAAAAGCATATTTTATAAAAAAAAAGAAGTGTTATGATGGTCTTAAAGTTAAACAACGTTAAAGTATAATTTGATTTTTTTTTTTCAAATTCAAAAAATATTTTTTTTACAGTTTTGAAATGCAATGTTTTTAAAACTTTCTTAGAAGCTTTTCAATTAAAAATTTCATTAAAAAAAGCTTGGCTATAAAAAAATTAATTAAAATCCGTTGTGCCGATAATGAGAAATTCAAAATTCGATAAAATGGTTCTATATGATAGGTACCTCCGGTCAATAATATCTTAATTTTAACATAGTTTTATTGAATTATAGATCGTAAAAATTAATTTTGTTAATTTAAAATTTTTAATTATCGGTATAACGGATTTTAATAAAATTTTATATAAAGAAGCTTTTAAAAAGTTTAAAAAACATTACTTTTCAAAACTTAGTAAAAAATGTTTTTCTGAATTTTTGAAAAAAAAAATCATTTTTTTTTTGGAAAATTCGGTACTTCAAAAACGGCTCAATATATTTTTTAAAAATTTATTTTTTATTAGTACAGTAATAAAAACCTTAAGTTTAACTTTAACAGTTTATAAGCATAAAATTCATTTTTATATGACTAAAATAACTCCTTTAGTAGTTGGAGCTAAAAACAGGATGCCATATGTTTCAAACAAATATTAGTTCATGCAAGAACAAAAATTATAATATTTTATATACAAAATCTTAAAATTATTTTTAAGGAAAAAATTGGTACGCCAATTTAAAGTTTTTACGAATAAAAATTAATTTTGCAAAAAAAAATATTGAGCCGTTTTTAAGATACCGAAATTTCAAAAAAAAAAAAAAAAATTTTCAAAAATTCAAAAAATATTTTTTTTTTAAAGTCTTCAAGACTGCAATGTTTTTTAAACTGTCTTAGAAGTTTCGCTACATAAAAATCCGTTGTGCCGATAAGAAAAAAATTCAAAATTCGAAAAAATCGTTCTATGGTAGGTACAGTCAGTAATATCTTAATTTAAATTTTTTTTATGAAGTTAATCTATAACTTAAGAATTAATCAAAAAAAATTTATGAAAATTCTCGGAACCGTTTTCGAGAAAAATACGATTTTCGAAAACTATTTTTTAACATTTGTATGAAGAGTACCTTGTAGATTATATTAACAAACTTTTATCTGTCAAATTTTTAGAAAATCAAGCATGGGTTTTTCGAAATATTGAGTTTTCAAAAAAAAATTGAATTTGTTCTTTAAGATACATTTTTTTTTTAAATTTTAATACCTACAAAATAATACTGAAACTGCTGGAGATTCTTGACATAAAAAAATGATCAAAATCGGTTTTACAGTTTTTGATAAAATCAAAAACCAAAAAATGGTTCTAAGGGGCACCAAAACTAACCATTTTTTTGAAATTTTTTTTCAACCATTCCTAGCTTTAACCAAATGAAATTTTTCGATTTTTTTTTAAATCTGTGGAATAGTTTTTGAGAAAAAAAAATATTTATAAAGTTTCGAAAAAAATTCGTATGGTACATAAGTACCGTTATTTTTGGTAAAGATATAAATATGTGGGGGGAAAAATTAAAACCGATATCTGCCAACTTTAAAGAAAATCAGCCGAGCCGTTAAGGCTGTAGTCGAATAGACAGACAGACAAACAGAATTTCGAGACCCACTTTTTTCGTCTTTGCTATCATCGTAACTTTGATCAAAATCTCGAGTTCGATTTTTTTATGAATGCATAACTTGCCTTATAGTTCCTTTAAGTCGCAAGCAAAAAAGTCATTGCTTAACACACTTGTGTTTCTAAATTTCAAAATATTTAGCTCGATATTTAATTTAAATGTTAAATGACGATTTGTTTCTGATAAATATCTTGACAAACATTGCTGTCACAGTGCCACTCCACAGATATTTCTCTTTCATGATGAATGTTGTTGTGGAAATACATCATTTCTGGCTAAGACTGATTTATAAACGGAAATAGAACTTTTTTCAAATTTATGGCCGTCTTATGCTTACACCACTATCTATAAACCAATTAACATTTTGGTTTTATAGTGCCAGGTGATTTTGACAAAAGTCCCCCGTTTATATTTGTCGTGTGTCATGTTTTGAGAATTAGATCGATATTGGAACAATGCCAGACCTGTCAACATTTCTGAAATGATATCAGTTCCTTGGGTGTTGTTTGGTTGTTGGAAAACTTTGATTTATGGTGATTATTGTTTAAATTGGGTGTGTTTTATTTTAAAGAGAAGCATTTGATTACCAGTTTAATAAGATGTGAATTTGGGAAGAGATAAATTGGACATTGTCGATTAGTATAAATCGTGTTAAATTATAATTAAATTATTTGAGAATGGCGACATTAATCTTTAGCTCTTAAGGTTTCTCATAAATATTGAATTTAACAATTATCATTGAGAAGACACTCGTAAGTAAGAACAGAATTATCATAAATCATTACAATGTTTTGAGAGTATCAGTTTTAATGAACTCTAACTCAGTTCTTAGAACTCCTTAACGGAATAACTTGTTTGCTTAGAATTTGGGGTTGGGTCATTCTAAAAATATGTTATTTCATATAGAAACATTTATCAATCGTCTGACCCATATTAGAGATATTTTGTTTTACAATCAATCACACTTTCCCCCCTTGAGAAGTTCTATCTCAATAGATTTATTCCTCCTTATCAGAAGTAAAACCAGAATATCCGTCAGATATATTATCTATATAGTATTTCCTTTCACACAAAGAATCATCTTCATGCTTCCAAAAAACGTATAAAGGCATTCGAGATCTTTAATGGAATAAATACAAATCGAGTTGATGGTTTATACTCGTAGATAGTATTACATCAACTTTTAGTTCTTAGCTTGTTAAAAAGAATACGAGAATTATTTCAAAATTGGCCTTTGTCTGTAGGAATTGGAAACCAATGAAGAAATCGATTCAATCATTTCGAAAACTTACATGAAATATTATCATTTTTGACCAATACTTTTCTGATATAATTTTCATCTCCACTTTAAATGGGGGTAAACAGTTTTTGATTGATGGACATGATATGATTTACAAGTATAGATTAACATCAAGCACCCCCATTTATTAGGCTTAATACAAGCTGGTTCTTAATCTAACTTAAATATAGCTCTTAAATCTAGGGTTGAGAATTGGAAGGATGATTAAGACGGAGTTTCAGGCAGGGTGAATTGAGGTTAAAGTCGAAACAATTAATGTTACAATTAATCCTCCGAAGCATGCGAGTAATAGGTTCGTTGGAGCCATACGACGTACGGTGGGTAGGGAGGTAGAAGAGACGAGGATTTCTTATGCTACGGGAATTAGTGTTGAAAGAGATGCAATTGTAGAGAGTTGTGCAGTCAACAGACCCTGAAAGTAATCGATGAATGAAAAGAATGTCGCTTATTGCTCTTCGTTCTTCCAGCGTTTTTAAGTTGATTAACAGGAGTCGGGCTTGATACGGAGGTAAAATAAGAGGGTTATTCCAAGACAGACCACGAAGTGCGAAACTTAGGAAACGACGTTGAATGCTCTCGATTCTGGATATATAAGTTTGTTGATAAGGGGACCATACTTGACAGGCGTATTCAAAAGCGGGCGAACACAGGTTATATATAAAGAACGGGTCACGTAGGGGTCAGAGAATTCTTTGGACCAACGTTTGACAAAGCCTAGTGTAGAGTTTGCTTTTAGTATAATCTCATCAATATGTGTGAGAAATGTAAGTTCCCTATCACATACAACACCAAAGTCTCGAATTGACTCAGCGGTGGATATGGGTTGATAATTTAGAAGATATCGACGCGGAGTAGATCGGATGCGTATTCGTGAAAAAGTTATCGATTGACATTTGGAAATATTTAGTTTTAAGCAATTTTTCAGGTACCAGACAGGGAAACTGTTGAAATCAAGTTGTAGAAGAGTGGCATCATGTGTGGAAGAAATGGTCTTGAAAAACTTTGTGTCGTCGGCGTAGAGTGAAATATGGCAATGTTTAATGACCATTTCAATATCGGGCAAGAGTACGATAACTTAGGCGCCAAGAAATTATAACGGTTTTTTGTAGAACAGTTCAAAACAAGCATTTTTTACTACAGGAGAGGGGGTCTATCTCCCCCCGTTTGGGCGGGAGGGGCAATTTTATAAAAAAGGTACTAAAATGGAAACAAAAATATTAAAAAATAACGGTAATACTTACAATTAAGTATTATACCTTTTTTTAAAGCCAATACTCTGATCTATTAGATAATTTTTAAATCAAGTAGAATATATGCACAGTTTTTGAAAAAAAAAAACGAGTTTTAAACTCAAATTTTGGTGAAAAAAAACATAAAAAAAAGTTTAAATTATATATTATTATTTTTCCTAAAATTCGTTGCTCTAATATATTCTTATTCAAAAACTGAAAACTAGATTATTTTATGTCGTCTAGTTTTTGAGAAAATTGAAAATAACTAAAACTACTTTTTTTATGGGATATTTGCTTTTTTTGCTTGCTTACGCATTACGGCGTATAAACAGTGAGATATGTATGGGGGGGCATGCTGCCCCCCTGCAACGCCCCTGCCTGGGCGCACTATAGGATTTGGGGTAGGTGCGAGGTTGGGTGTATACAAGGTTTCTTTTGCATTTACAGAATCTGGATTTAAAGAAGCTTTGAATTTACCTTATGGTCTATATCCAATGTCTACTAAATATATGTATGTACGTAGCCCAACGTTGCACATTTAAAATGTTCAGACATGAAAATTTAATACATTATGAAAAATTCACATTAAATAGGTACTACTCTACGAATGCAGCAAATTTATATAATTCCTTAATTAATATGTATGTTTATTGTTTGTGTCTAACAATTTTAATGCTAATATGGTACAGGTTATTGTTTACCAAGGTCATTCGTTATTCAACCTTTGTAAGAGTGAAGTATTTTTTTCTTTGAATAAAGAATGGCGACTAAGCATCCACTACTTCATCCTAAATTAAATAACTTTTCAATATTTCAAAAGCATCGCGTTCTTAGAAGAAATTGGTCTAATTCCAACTAAAGCGTCAACTCCCCTCAACTCCAACTCAAAAAGGTGACAAAAATTGTAAGAATACAATATTATTATTATTATTTATTCATCAACCAGAGCATATTATACTCTTACAGACTAAGATACATAAGTAAATATATAGTTACAAATTTGTAGGTGGGTATATAAAATTCAAATTACATTTAAATGATTTACATAGTTAATCTTTTATTTTAATAAATAACGTTACTTAAATTTTGCTTAAAACTAATGATTTAAAAGTTTCTCTGGTGCAATTCATATAAAAGTTAATCTCAGAGCAATAAACCCATCTATCGGCACATTTTTCCATGGGCCTCAATATTGGCTAGAGATTCGGGAGGTGCTTGCTATAATTTTTTTTTTGTGATCAAAATGCCTGTAAACACGGTTTTAATACATTGAACATTGAAAAATTGACTTGACTATTTTTAAGTAACACCTGACTTACTCACAAACTGACTGACTGAGACGCGAAATGCCATGCAATTCTACCTCCTCTGGTGCATTCTTGGTAACCCTAAATGATTTGCTGTACTTTACCTATTTACCTACAAATGAACCACATTAACATTAATCCTCAAAATGAAATCACCGTAGTTAAATACCAAAAATCAAAAATTTCATAAAAAGTAGTTTTAGTAATTTCCGATTTTCTCAAAAACTAGAAGGGACAAAACCATTCGGTTTTTTGTGTTCGATTCAGAATTAATAGTAGCATTGACCACAAAAAGCCAATTAAGCATTTCATTTTACAATTTTGAAAAAAATTGGTCTAATTTTTTTCATTTTTTTAACAAAATTTTGAGTTTGATTGCATATTTTTCAAAAACTATTGATATAAATAATTTAATTTAAATTTACGATTATAGAACAGACTTCTGGCTTTCAAAACCGGTATAGTATTTTATTGTAAGAGTTGCCGTTGTTTTTTAATATTTGTTTTTTCAATTTAAGTCATTTTTTCTAAAATCGCCCCTACCTCCTAAACGGGGTGAGATAGACCCCCCCTCCCATAGTAAAAAACGCTTGTATTTGACCCTTCTACAAAAATCCGTCATCAATTTTTGGCGCCTAAGTTATCGTACTCCCCCAATATCGTCAATAGTAAGAATAAAGAGGAGAGGTCCTAAGTGGCTGACTTGAGGAACCCCGGAGATAGCTAATAAATCATCAGAGAAGGAAGATTTGAATCGAACTTTATAGTAACGGGAGTTTAGGTAAGAAGAAATCTCTCTTAAGAAGATAGGTTCAAGGCCAAGGGAGATTTTGTCAAAGACCTTACTGAAATCGGTTGAGACAACGTCGACTTCCTTTCCGTTTTCTAAGGCTGAGAGGCTAAATAAATACGAATTCAACAAGGTTAGCCGTTGTGGACCTACCCTTGATATAGCCGTGTTGTCTAGGGGAAATGAGAGACTTACAAAGAAAACTTAAAATATCATACAAAATGCTTTCAAAGATTTTGGGAATATGTGAAAGTTTGGCGATTGGACGATAGTTTGTAATTTCACACTTTGGGCAGCCCTTTTTATGTATTGGGGTTATGTAAGAGGTCTTCCATAATTTTAATTTAATTTATTTGAATCAAGCTAATTAATATCTAGCGTACAAAATATTTCTTAGAGGGAATACTCCTTGAGATAGAGATAAACCGAAGATTTTTGAAAGGGGAAGAGAGAGTGTTGAAAAGCATTTTTTGAGAAATATCTCGGATACCATCTGGGCCGGGAATATACTCATCATTGAGTTGATTCAGCTTATTTTCGATGAGTAATGAGTCAATGGTCCCAGGGGGAAATTTGGTAAATAATTGAAATAATAACAATCAGGTATAAAGGAGTCGTCGGTAAATGATTTTTTACAAAAAATAGCGAAAAAGTTGGCGATAGTCTGTGGTTCGTTTGAGATTTCATTATTGAAAGAGAGAGAGAGGGAGGTTATCGGATTTTCGTTTAAAGTTGACAAATTGGAAGAAGGGTTTAGGGTCTTTAATAAGATTGCTTTGGGTTTGGATTAAATAGCTTTGATAGAGGGAGTTGTAAAGTTCGGTAAAGTGAAGATAGGCAACAAGATAATAAGAGTAGTCTGTTGTAGATCGCGAATGAAGGAAAATTGACAAAAGCTTATTCCTTATACAAAAGCGTAGCCTGTGATTATACCACGGTGGGGCAGAAGACGAAGTCTTACGACGAGAAACGGGTACATGAAGAGAAATAGAATTAAATATTTCACTATACAATACGTCTATTGCATCATTCACAGTAAGGTTGTCAAAATTAAAGGAAACTCTGGCTATATATGTATATTTGTTAAACCTTATCAGATATGCAAACTTTAATATTATTCGGGTTAGCCGAAAGTGACTAAGTCAAAAATAAAAACAAAAATGATTCTATTCATACGACTTAGCTCAAAATTCCAATTGGATTGTAAACCCTTATAATAAAAAGTAATTAAAAAAATGTCTTGTAAACATTTAAGTACTTTGAAAACAAAATTTGAACAAGATTTTCTTAGATTTTTAAATTTTGTTAAAATTTTTTAATGGTTAGTGTGTTGGACTGGCATGCGGATGGTCTTGAGTTCGATTTTTAGCCGCTGCAAAAATAGATTTTCAGAGGTAAGTAACAAATAGTAAGTAACGAGTAAGTAACAAATCTCTCAAGATTATGTGAATCGATGAAGTGAGTTGAACGTTCGTTCCTTCATTTGGTAGAATAGAGCTCTGGGTTTTTATGATAATCATGCTATCACACGAAATCGATAATATTATCAATTTATTTATTTACTGTAGGATTTTCAGTGCCTCCTTTATTTCCTTTATTAAAAACAGTAAATGAAAGCCTAAGCACCTAAACCTTGACGATACCGTAAATATAACTTAAGATATAAGCTTTTAAGGGGGGTCTTTTTTGGAAATTTCATTGAGGAAAAAGTTAAAATGTTTATGTGTAGCGCTGGTAAATTCTAAATTTTTTTTTAAATGAAAATTACTTATATTAAAATCGATCATATCGCAAACAGCAGCATAATTAGTGAAGTTAATTAACGCCAATATATCGGAACAATCAATATGATTAGTCAACACGTCACGAATGAACATAACCTCAGAAAAATTTCTTCGAATGAAGAGAGACAAGATACCAAACAATTTACATCTTGTTTCATAAGAAGGCGTAACAATTTCCCAGTGAAGCCTTTTCCCTTATGCTCTTGTAAACAGTTTTTGAATTTTCTCAATTTTTAAAGAGTGAACTGCCTACGAAGGGCTCCAAATAGTATTACAGTACTCAAGAAAAAAACAGACATTTCAAAGTTTGTGGGTCACAGAACTCCTTTGAATTACGCAAGAGAAATCCCAAATTTCCTAAAATACAGATTTTTTAATCGCCAAAGGTAATTCAATGACCTTTGGTGATTAAAAAATCTGTGTTTTAGCAAATTCAGTTTTTGCTCAAAAAGTACACTTCTTAAGTTTACAATTGAAAGATATATATTGTTTATTTTATAAGAGAAGTTAAAAATGATGAACGATTTCGACAAAAAGTTAAACTTTGACATTTTGTAATATTAACGTCTAAGGAGTTAATAAAATACCAATTTGATAACCTATCTATCTATCTATCTATCTATAACCTCTCAAGATCTTCTTGCAATAAAATGCAATCCTGTTCAATTTTTATACAACGTAAGACTTTTAAATCGTCGGCATACATAAGGCACTTCGAATTTAAAAATAAGTCTGGTATATCATTGATGAACAAAAAAAAAAAAAGGGGACCGAGATAGCTTCCTTGCGGCACACCCGAGGTAGGCTTGAAAGGTGAAGAAAGAATGTTATTTATACGAATATACTGAGTTCGATTTTTTAAATATGAATTTGTCCAGTTTAAGAAGTTAGAGTGGAAACCTATTTTAATCAACTTCTAATAACTTCTTATAACTAATGAATCATGATGAACACGATCAAATGCTTTGGAGAAATCTGTAGGTATACACAACATCAAATTGATACCGTTTTTTAAGACCGTTTAATACATAATTTGAAAAAATTGTTAGGTTTGTGCTAGTAGACCCACCAGAAACAAAACCATGTTGGCATGGAGAAATAAAACTTTTAAGAATTGGAGGTAATCTTTCATAAATTAGTTTTTCGAAAAATTTTGAAATTTTAGTTATCTCACAAATATAGCCATAGTTATAAACTTCATGTCTACTTCCCGATTTATAAATATAGTTTAATTATAGAACGCTTCCATGTATTTAAAAACTCACCACTATCAAGGGAGCGACTTAAAATTATTTTTAAAGGTACCACGAATTGTAATTGTAATTTGTTTGTTGACCAAGAGTGATGTTCAGAATGGATTGAAATTGTCTAGCAAAATGGTTTCATACAACTTCAAGATCGGAAGATGATATACCATTGTGATGCATTAGATTAGGAATGCTAATTGAGTATTTTTTAGCATTAATACATTTCCAAAAACATTTACTATTGGATTTTAAATCACATTTAAGTTAAGTTAGTAAGTTAGTTTAATGAAATCTTTATTTGATTCATAAAATAGTATAACAATTATAGAATTTAACTTAAGAATAATTTGGTTTGGTCTTAGGCCGTCTACCAGATTGACAATTATTTTTAAATAAGCTTAATATTTCGAAAATTCTTTAAATTTTGTTTTCTTATTATATTTTAAAAGTCGCCTTCAAGTATTTGAGATCTGCATCTAAGCGCCGTTACTGCATATTTATATAAAACTTCCCAGCCTGATTCACCATTCAAAACACACAGGACTTCGTTTACATCTATAAAAGTCTTCCCAAAGTATCTTAGGCTTCGGCCACGCACTGAGCGACGAGCGACTGAGCGATTGAGCGACGAGTCGCTGAGCGACGCAAACAAATTAAAACACATGAAATTGTATGGAGGTAGCCACGTACACCCTGAGCGACTTGTCATTGTTTTAAGCGACAAAGCGACGTCGCTCAATCGCTCAGTCGCTCGTCCCTCAGTGCGTGGCCGTAGCCTTACTAGGAATTCTCTTAGAATTGGACATTTTCCAATGAAATGGTACACGTTTTCTCTCTCCTTAAGATAACAAAGGTCGCATAAAATTGTCAGTTCAAGCCGATGTGGAATGTAGTTGAGTGTAATTACGAGTATTTCTCCTCCTAATTTAAATATTAAAGATATCATGCTAAGAGGTGGTTAAGGAAGTACGTATTTTCTTGGAGATTTAAGTTTAACTGGCTATAAATCATCCTATGCTTTCTGCGCTTCCTTTATCCAAAGTGCAGTTTAAGAGCGTCGTATAGTACTGATGTTTCTAAATGCAGCATGTAATTAGGTATATTTGAAGGTAATCGGAAAATCCGTTAAGAAAGTATCTCAGAAATTTTTCTACCTCATCAAATTTGGAATATCCCCTTGCGCACCATACAGCAAAATAGAGACTCTGCAGTAGCTCGAAATAGTTTAATCTTTGCACTACGGTTAACGTTTTTACTATCGAAGCAACGACCCCAAACTGCTGAAATTGCTCTTTTTGCCTCCGGTAACTTCAACTAGAAATATCTTTTCATATTAAGGTTTGGGGTGATAAAACGACCTAGATATTTGTACTCCCGTACAATTGAAATATTTTGCCCTTTGTACTTCCACTTTTCATTCCGAGAATATCTACCGCCACCATTTCTGAAGATTACCATTTTCGATTTTTCTAAGTTAACAGAAAGATTCCAAAGACCACAATAGATTTCGAATTGGCTTCTCATTCGCTGCATTCCCTTTACTGTCTCTGCCAGAAAAACTATATCGTCGGCAAATATCAGACATGGCACCCGTAATCGTCCAAACTCTATTCCTTCTCTAATAGCTTCCACGATATCATTGATAAATAAAATGAAGAGTAAGGTGCTTAATACACAACCTTGTTTAAACCCATTTCCTTTGCGAAGTTTTCTGAAACAAATTCACCATCCCAGACATACGAGGAATTGCTTTCATACATCCCTTTTAATATATTTAATTACAGTACAAACTCGGTTTACACAACTAATAGAAATTAAGGCAGTTGCAATAACCGAGGTTGTTGCACTTACTGGGTTATATTTTTTTAATACAAAATTATAGTTATAATGGCTTATTTTTTTTAGAGATAACGAAAATGTTATTAAACAATATTATTGAAACCAAACAAATCGTTTTTGTTGGTTTGATGTTTTGATTTTAATGAACAGATGCATAAACACAAGAAGGGGGGTCTATTTCCCCCCGTTTAGGCGGGAGGTGCAATTTAAGAAAAAAATCACTTAAAACAGAAAAAAATTATTAAAAAATAACGGTGATACCTACAGAGTAATGCTATAGCATTTTGAAAAGCCAGAAATACATTCTTTAGTTTTGTTTTCAAATAAAGTTGTTCGAGTGAATAGTTTTTAAAAAATTAATTTTCAAAATCAAAATTTTGAAAAAAAAATGAAAAAAAAATTTTTTAAACGATTTTTTTTTCAAAATTTTACGTAATTAAGTATTATTTTTTTATTCAATATTCAATGCTCTTATTAATTTTTGATCAAACACAAAAAAACCGGATGTCAAAATGTTTTGTAGTTTTTGAGAAAATCAAAAATAACAAAAACTATTTTTGTTCTAAGAAAAGCCTTTTATTTTAGTTTTTACGTTTTTGGATTCTTAGGTGAATTTACGATTGAAAGGATTAACTTTCTTTTTACTATTTTTTTAATTATCATCTTATAAACATACAATAATGTGACAAAGTACTGGATTAACCATATTTCACACATTTTTTCATTGAGAACACCTGCGTGAGAGCATTGGTTTAAAATTGACCTGCCACTTTTTTATTATGGTGGGGTCGGCTTGGCGTAGGTGCATTTACGAAAAAAAGGATTAGCTTTTTTTTGTAAATTTTTTTTATTATCAGTCTTATAAGCATACAATAAAGTGACAAAGTACTGGATTAACACATTTTTTCATTGAGAACACCTGCGTGAGAGCATTGGATTAATATTGACCTGCGAATGTTTTTTAAATAATGCAACGTTACACGCCCCAACTAGTGACAGAAAAGTGCATTTGCGAAATAAGACAAGAATGTTCCTGAATCTTGAAATCAATTAAAATAAGAAATACATGCATATTTAGATAAAATACATAATTACTGTTTATTTAATTTTTTAACTATTTTTTAACTAAAGCTTGTTACAAAAAATTATTTAAAAAACATTCGCAGTTTAATATTAATCCAATGCTCTCACGCAGGTGTTCTCAATGAAAAAATGTGTTAATCCAGTACTTTGTCACTTTATTGTATGCTTATAAGACTGATAATAAAAAAAATTTACAAAAAAAGTTAATCCTTTTTTTCGTAAATGCACCTACGCCAAGCCGACCCCACCATAATAAAAAAGTGGCAGGTCAATTTTAAACCAATGCTCTCACGCAGGTGTTCTCAATGAAAAAATGTGTTAATCCAGTACTTTGTCACATTATTGTATGTTTATAAGACGATAATTAAAAAAATAGTAAAAAGAAAGTTAATCCTTTCAATCGTAAATTCACCTAAGAATCCAAAAACGTAAAAACTAAAATAAAAGGCTTTTCTTAGAACAAAAATAGTTTTTGTTATTTTTGATTTTCTCAAAAACTACAAAACATTTTGACATCCGGTTTTTTTGTGTTTGATCAAAAATTAATAAGAGCATTGAATATTGAATAAAAAAATAATACTTAATTACGTAAAATTTTGAAAAAAAATTGTTTAAAAAAATTTTTTTTCATTTTTTTTTTTCAAAATTTTGATTTTGAAAATTAATTTTTCAAAAATTATTCACTCGAACAACTTTATTTAAAAACAAAATTAAAGAATGTATTTCTGGCTTTTCAAAATGCTATAGCGTTACTCTGTAGGTATCACCGTTATTTTTTAATAATTTTTTTTCTGCATTAAGTGATTTTTTTCTTAAATTGCCCCTTCCGCCTAAAGGGGGGGAAATAGACCCCGCCCTCCCACACGATTTTTTTCTTGTCTAAGTCCAACCTACACGCCCTAGCTTTTTGTCACACCTTATGCAAATCACCCTGTATTTTGCTTAAGATTCCCATCTTATACAACTTATAGAAAAGCGCTTCACGTGCAAGCATCCCAACTTCAAATGAACTGCTAACTTGAGAGAATGTTTCCATTGCTTCACAACACGAATGTGGAGTGCTCTACCTGGCCCAATATTTCCCTGCCATTATGATATTAAAACACCCAACACCAATATGATATGCATCGGTATTTTCTTTCAAATCCTCTCCAACTTTCCTTAAAGTACTCGTACTGTGCTCAAAATTGAAGAGTAGTCATATAATCCCTTTAATGTGCGCCAAAAAAACCAGTATTAAGTCACACATTTTGTTTATTAAGGGAAAATATCAAAGTTAATTTCATATAAAATGTGTTTGGTTTTCAAGCCATTAGATATCGTCTTCACACACAAATCGAAAAATAACGATTTTAGCTACCATGCCCCATCAAAAACTTCGTGCTCAAAAATCTGTTAGAATTTCGAATGTTATTCTATAAATGCCCGTATGTGTAAATTATGGTTTTTCAGTGTCTGCTCAAGTAAAAATACAAAAAAATCAACCTACTTTATTATCCTCTCTAAGAAGTGTGTGTGACTACGTGTCAGCTGCCTTGATTATTCTAGTCATTTTATTTTTGAAAAAAAAAACATCTACAAAGTAAATTACAGTCAATGAAAAATAATGTAGGTATAAAGATTTGTTCATAAATCCATGCTTTTTTGTTTCCGGCCATTCGGGCTTATAACAAGCTTATATTTTCTTAAGTATGTGCTGTATGGTGTGAGAAGTATTTAATCCCAAACCTTTTAAGAATATTTTCTCTTCTCCTCAAGATTAAAAGGTGATGGTGATCCTATATCCAGGGCTTATAGGCCTTATTTCTTAGTATAGAAAAACAAAAGCTTTTTTCGACTATCTCTAAAGACAAAAAAGAATGGCAGAAGTCGTTTAAGTCATAACTTATTCTATCTTCATATTCCATCAGCGTATCTTTTCCTTATTTATAAAGCAAAATACATGAGATAAACGTGAAAGCAGTATCTAAGTGCCGTAATAAGAACAAAAGACCGGCGTTCTCTAATCCACCATCTCCAAAATGCATTAAAATGGTTCCATCTTGTATTCATGGGAATGGAATAAAGCCAGAAAAAATCGTTGGATATTAGTAGAAATTACCAGCTGGTACTCCACACGCACTTGGAATCATAATCAGTCTCGAAATGAACCACATCGAGAACCTGAGAGCACGTGGTATTATATGTTGTATTATGATTTGAAGTCAAATAAGCGCCGGCGTGTCTAGAACATTCAACATGTTCGATTTGATTTTGCCGAAAATCTTTTCAAACATATTCTACGCCACTATGTAGATTTTGAGTTTGGCAAAGAATATCGACGAATTAATTCCTGGCATGATATTTGGTATTGGGATTTATAGATGTGAGAATATTGCGGAAAACCGTTTTTTTAAATTTCAATCGGAAAAAGCTGAGCTAATTGATGAATATTAAAAAACTCCTAAAAAAGCTTTTAGAGAATTCAAATTTTTCAACTTGAAATCCTTACCAAGCAGCAAAGTTACTAAAAAAGTTTAAGGATCATCTGACTAATCTAATCCAACTAATAAATCCAACGTTAAATAAAAAAACAAATCTCGAGATTTTGATCAGATTTGACATTCCAATGCTGAGGAATTATGTGTGTGTGTCGGTTTTTCGAATGAAACCAAAATAACTTAAAAGACTCGGCTGATATGAAAGTTGAACGTCATAGATGGTCGCTTAGCCAAGTAAAGCCAATTTAGAGGGAAGTAAGCATTTTCTTTTTCCATGCACGGAAAAATCAGGGCTACTAAAAAAGACGACACCAAACCCGTCCCCGCAGGAAGCTTAACACAACGCTTCCCTATTGATTATTAAAATGCAAGTGAAACAACGCACCAATCAAAGTACTGAAAACTCGTATCCCATCCTAAATGAACCATATCAGTGGATTCCAGTTCACTCGAATTAATCTGTCCACAAAGTTGTGAATTTGGAAAAAAGATCTTAAGGACTCTTCACACAAGAGCGACCAACGACCAATAACCGACAAATGAACGAACATTCGCCCATTTTGACATTTCGTTCACATGCATTTTTTTATTCGTTGCGAATGGCGTTTAGACAACTATCTTAGTTCCTTTTTGATTTTGTTTTTAGGTAAGCCGCGCTCGAACAATTCATTCGTTGCATTGTGGATATGGTATGTGAAACGCAAATAGTGTTTGACAGTTCGTAGCAATCATATTTTGGCATTCGCGACGACCAATTTATTTTCTCAAATTTCTCTCATTTTAGCAATTAAAACGCAAATTAAACTGGATTTCTATTCTTTTGTAAAGTTTTTATGAAGAATTTAGGCTTATATATGTTTTGAATCCCATTTGTTTTTTTATTCGTTGGTCGTTGGTCGCTCTCATGTGAATTGTTCTTTAGAGCACACCCTTACAAGATCAAATTTACTCAAGAGCTGCAGCACTCCCATCATTATAAACTACGAAAACTCTTCAATTTCGTTTTGCAAAAGTTTGGAAAAAATCATAGTTGGTACATTAATATTTTTTTAAAACTTATTTAATGAATTTTGAAAAATTGTAAGCATATTAAAGCTCAGCTCTTGATATTTTTAATTGCGACTTAAAGGTACTAAAAGGCAAGTTATGCATTCGTAAAAAAATCGAACTCTAGATTTTGATCAAAGTTGACATTACGATGATAGCGAAGACCAAAAAAGTAGGTCTCACAATTCTGTCTTTTCGACTGCAGCCTAAACGGCTCGGCCGATTTTCTTTAAACTTGGTAGATATCATTTTTAATCCCCCCCCCCCTACACATTTTTTCTTCTTTTTTTTTAAGACCAAAAATAATGGTACCTGCCATACTATTTTTTTCGAAATTTTATAAATATTTTTTTTCTCAAAAACTGTCCCACAGAATTTAAAAAATAAACTGAAAAATTTCATTCAGTTACGCCTAGGTAATTGTTGAAAAAAAATTTCCAAAAAATGGTTAGTTTTGGTTGCCCCCTTGAAAAGGTTTTTTTGTTTTTGATTTTTTCGAAAACGGTACAACCGATTTAAATTATTTTTTATGCTAAAGCTCCTTCTAAGTTTGAATATTATTACATACTCAAATTTTCAATTTTTTATTTTTTGGATTTTTAAAAGAAAATTTCAATTTTTTTTTTTGAAAACTCAATATTTCGAAAACCCCATGCTCGATTTTTTTCAAACTTGATAAATAAAAGTTTCTTAACATAATCTACAAGATTTGAGAAAAAAAATGTTTTTTATCTAAAACTAACGGTACCTTCCATAAAAATGTTAAAAAATGGTTTTCGAAAATCGTATTTTTCTCGAAAACGGTTCCGAAAATTTCGCTAAGATAATTTAATAAACATTATTTGAAAACAAGATATTACTGCGTGTACCTACCGTAGAACCATTTTTTCGAATTTTGAATTTCTCATTTTATCGGCATAACATATTTTAATGAATTTTCGTTTTTGCGTTTCAAAACTTTAAAACTTTTTTTTTTTGAATTTTTGAAAAAAAAAATCAATTTTTTTTGGAAAATTCGATAACTCAAAAACGGCTCAATATTTTTTATTTTTTTTTTCTTTTTTTGTAAATTTAATTTTTATTCGAATACTAATAAAAAGTTTAAATTGGCGTGCCCACATTTTTTTTTAAATTTTGTATATAAAAAGCTTATTTTTTCAAGAAACCACTACAACGACTTATAATTTTTGTTCTTGCATAAACTAATAGTTGCTTGAATCCCATGGCATCCTGTTTTTAGCACCAACTACGAACGGAGTTGTTTAAGTCATTTAAAAAATGAATTTTATACTTAAGAACAGTTTTTCTCTAAAAACATTCATTTTTGAAATTCTTAGTCTTTTACATAAGAGCAAGTTCCTGCGACCCATTCGTGCATTTTTTTTTGTAATGTTTGATGAAACATAATATCCTTCAGATTACACGCATTTTGTGCCATCACTTTTTTAAGATTCAACACCCTTTAAAATAAGTAGAACATTTTAATTACAATTATTGTCGATATAACGGCAATGCATTTAAAATGGATGGGCCTCCGTGGAAATAAAATGTCACGATATACCCAATTTTTATGTTCCCTTGAGAAACGATTTCGAAATTCACAAACGGCTGATTGCTTATGTAAACTTTTGCATTTTTAATGGTTGGGTTGGCACATTTCAGCAGTAGTGGTTTTGATATATTGATCCTGGGTCAAAGTAAAATGAAACTGCTTACTTGTTGTCTATTGTGATTATTCTGTCGTCAAAAATTTCTATTGCACTAAAATACCTTGAAGAGGGGATGTTGTAAATTCCCAAGTCAGGAATTGACAAGAAATTTTGATGCAAGCAAATTGGCTTTTCTTGTGAGTTAACATAAGGAGTGTCATTGAAAACGGGGGTTAAGACCAAGATGAAGCAGTATTTCGTATATTCTAAATTTGGGATAGGTCAGGCAAAATTTTGGTTCAACGAATATGATAATTGTACCTCTTTCTGGCTTGTTTGTAGAAGGGTTGGCTTTATATGTGTTAAACTCAAAAAGTCTGTGGGTATGAGTATCGACTTTACAAACAGCTCTATTAAGTTAATGTTGATAAGAGTAAGAAAATGCATAAGGCTGCATAAATGCAGAGGAACGGTTATAGTTTTGAGCTTTGAGTGACTCTGGCTTTAATGTTCTTCATTATGAAATTGCAAGTGTCTTGATGTGCGAAAAAGTTTTTGGAAGAGTAGAAAAATAAATTTTATCAGTGCTGAAGGTAATCCTAATAGATAGAGTTAATGGATAAGAGTTTCTGTTAATACATGCATTTCAGGAATGAATACCTTTTAACTTAAGAACCTCTTGAGCCTCCTGGGTATTAATATTCTGCTGATATTGTAACGGAGATATACTATACCAGGGGCGACGCAGGTGCGGGTTTTGGGGGTTCAAACCCCCTCCGAACCATGTGGAATAAAAAAATAAGGATTCATTTTCTTAAAGAAAAAAAAAAATAAAGTGTTATTTTCGTGCCATAAATTCTTCAACATATATCTTTTCATAAAAAATTTCCATAATTCAAATATTATTAACGTACGGCCCAAGAATAGGAGTTCCTGGAAATAAAAATTGAGGCAAGTTTCTTTGAAATTCGCAAAAATTTTAAGTTTTGGTCAATACTTGTACTTACTTAAACAGGGATATTAAATAAATTATGAAGTAGAAACAAAAGTAAGCAACTTTATTTATATTATACTCATACCACAATTTCTTTAAATGCCTAGTAAAGTATGCAATAAGTAACTATTAGTAATTAAATAAAAAGCAACAATATTGTCCCCATTGTGCCCCCGTTTCACAAGGAAATCGTTTTGAATTTTAACACCAAAGGTTTTTTCTTTTTTTTTTAGACCAAATATAACGGTACCTAACCATACAATTTTTTCGAAATTGTATAAATATTATTTTTTCTCAAAAACTGTCCCACAGAATAAAAAAAAAATTCATAAAATTTCATTGAGTTTAATCTAGGGTGTGGTTAAAAAAAATTGTTATTTTTTGGAAGCCCCAAAATGTTTGTATCTAAAAATAAAGGTATCTACCCACCATACAAATGTAAAAACATTGTTTTCGAAAATCGTATTTTTTTTTAACAGTTTCGAAAATTTTGATAAAGTTTTTTTTTATTTCGATTAATTTTTACTATCTATAATTTAATAAAAAAAATTAAAATTAAGATATAACTGACTGTATCTACAATGAATCGTTTTTCGAATTTTGAATTTCTCATTATAGGCAGAACGGATTTGAATGAAATTTTTCAGGGAAAAGCTTCTAAAAAGTTTAAAAAACATTGCGTTTCAAATTTCGTTATCTCAAAAACGGCTCAATATATTTTTTGGAAATTTATTTTTTATTCGTACAATAATGAATACTACAAGTTGGCGTACCAAAATTTTTTCTTAAAAATGTTTTAAGAATTTTGATGATATTATATGAACCAAGTAATGGCCTCCATCGCAGGGCCCGTAGTAAAAGTCTATGTCTAAAAATTAATAAAAAAGAATATTTTCCAACTTTTGGTAACATTATTCAAATTTGCCAAATGAGTATCCGTTACAACATCCATATGATTTTTAGCGATTAGCTATATGAAATTGTTCCTATCCCAATCCAATATTGCTTAGTTATAACATATTTATGTTAATAATAATAAAGATTATGTAATTAGCAAGTACCTACAATAAAGTAATAAAATAATATATTTATAAAAATTTGATATATTTTTTTAAACCACCTCCGAAATTATTTTCAGCGTCCGCCCCTATACTATACATAAGTCTGTTAAAAATAAAAATTGATAGCTAGACCTACCTGATTGATAATGATGATGATGATTGTCAAGCCTCACTTCTTCCATTTGCGGCGGCAAAGTCTGTTGAATAAATGCCTTAACTTAGTCCAGGAATTTAAAATTTCTTTCGGAGTAGCTGGAAAACATTTAAACTATACTTTGTTCTGTGTAGATGTTGGTTCTAAGTTTTGTTGACAAAACAATATTGTCTGGTATTGATGGTTTATTTCTGATGATTCTGTTATCACATTATACTCATATCGTAAAAATATTGTGCCAACACGATTGGAAAATTTTAACAAAATAAAAGAAAGAACTTTAATGTTTCGGCAATTTGCCAATCGCTAATATATTCAGAGCTCGATTACTTTGAAACAATCTACATTAAATTTTATAAATACTTTAACCTTTCCGTTTAATTTCACGCCAATTTAAAAACATCAAAAGGTGCAAAATATTTCAAAATTAAGACACGATATATTATTATAATTTTTCACGGTTTTACATTATAGTTTTATTTCTCTAATTTAATTAAATTCACACCTCATTAACATATTTCAGTTTATACAAAGTGAGCTTTTTACATCCAGAAATATCAGAACCAATTCTATAAAACATACAATTTTCAACTTTATCACAAATATGTTTATAAAAGTGATATTTTAGCACGAAAATTTTTGACAGTATAAGAATAAAAAAAAAAAAACTTTGCTGTTTTGTTTAACAATTTTTCAACACATACCAAGCATAATTTCAAATTTTGTGCTGATCAGTTTTTTTTATGAAAATCATACGTTTGATTGATCGATATATGAAAGAATTTTTTTCCAAGAAGAAGAATTTTTGATAAAAGAGTAATCTTCTAATAATTTTCATCTGTGTTAATAGAACATGCAAGTAGAACATGTAGAACATGTAGGTTTTGAATTCCGAAAAATTGGAAACGCCCTTAACCTTACATCTTATTATTTCTCAAAGTTTAGATCTCGCCAGGGCTTTTTCATATTTCGTCACATTTATTTTATAAAATTATTTATTTAAATTCTTATTGTTCGGAGAGATAAAGCATAAAGGAAATAATTATTTTGAACATTAATGGCCTTAGGGTAACTCTCTATAGTTAGTGTGGTTTTGACTAGAGTGATTTTAGTCACGCAAATCCCAACTGTCATTATCATTACCTTGTTATAGGCTGCACAAAGCTCTGGCAAAAGAGAAGGCATTAACTTCGTTAGAACTCCGGAAGCCTGATATAGGCTTCACTATGCTACCTTATACCGGGTACCCTTTTAATGGTTGGAAATAAAATAAAGAGAATACTCGTACCTTTCGTGCCAAACCTAGAAGACAGCTTCATCTATCTGGTCAGGAAAATGAATTGAAATGACAATCAGTACTTTTCAATCACCCAGCCTTTTAAGAAAAGCGAATGAGGAATGAATAACTGCCTTTTGAGGTAGTCATTTTTGAGCTTACAAACACTGTACAAATAGGATTATGTGCCTTCGAAAATACCGCAAGAAATTTTTTAATACCTCACGCACGGCTTGATTTATTGCATTTCAACATCTATCCAACTTAATGAAAGCTCTTTACTTTATTTCTCAAGGAAGTAAGTCTGAGGAATAGATGTGTATGAGCGATCTTACTCAGTTCAAAACCGAGGCACAGTAAATCTTAAGGTCACATTGCAATTCTATCCCAAAATTATTTATTCATTGATACCTAGAAACAAAAAATATATTTTTCAAGGGAAGTGAAAGGGGAGGGGGGGGAAATTGCTTTATAAAAACCCGGCATCACCAACCCTATATGATTTCTGTGCAAAAATTCAAAATCGATGGCAACATAAAACTTCTTTTTATTGAATTGTAATTGTGAGAAAAGGAAAACTGCAACTGTGCTCGTAACTTTAGTACCTCAAAGGGTGTTCTGTTGATAATAATGTGCTACAATTATTCAGTGTTCATTTCCACGAACTCGTACATTGCCCTAAGTAGTTCATGCCCTTAGTACTCGTAGTACTGAGCAACGAAAAATATAAAAATGCATCTTTGTATTTTTCACTAACTTACTCACAGGTTTAAAAGTCCCTGCTTTCAATTTATACAAGTTGTTTCTATTTAGCAATTTTGCTGGTGCATGAGAATAACACAACTAAAATGCATAAGCGAAGGAAATTCGTTTCTGGTTCAAAGGAGTCACGTTCACGTGACAAATAGTTCTTTGAATAAATAATCAACAACAGAACATGCACATTCAACATTGGGAAATATTTTCAGGAACTAATCGTACATTATAAATTGGGTCAATTGAGTTTGCATTTCCGTTGGCCATCTTGATTTCAGAAGAATCGCACATGTATACAATATCGATTTGCAAAATGCCACGGGATGACTCTTAATGTGATATTTTATGTGCAACCAATGCCAATGGTCTAATAAATTTTAACAGAAGGATTAAAGGCATTCGAAATGCAAACTCCTATCATCCCAGTGAGGATAACAGAAACCCATTACTTAGATAATAATTGGCCCCTAAATAACTGGCAGCAATCTGATCTGTGGGAATTAGTTTGTGTATCTTTGTATTGCGTGTACCATTAAGGCTTGGATTTAAAGGGAAATCGGTTTAGGCCAAGTGCCAAAAAGAAAACAGAAACAATCGCATGGTGAATTTTGTTGTTAGAATTCAAAGGGCTAAGTTTCATTTAGAGGATTTGTTGAAAATAACCCCCTTAAATTAAATTGGCGACTGGAATCTTCTCTGTGCAAAAGTTACGTGATTAGTTAGGAATACATTTGCAATATCCTGGCTGTGAGCCAAAGGCAAAACGCATTGATAAACAATACGAAAATTGAGAGTACGAGTAAATTGAACAACACCAATGGGTAAGTTCGATTTTACTTACCTAATTGCAAAAAATTAATTTGAAAGTAATGGGTCGATATACACATTTTGCTGCTGTGCTTTATATTTTGCTTTGTATTATTTTATTCAAGGATATGTACAATTTCCTTTTTAAGACCAATTTCCTTTATTATTATTTACTACGATTAATGGATTAATTATGATTTTAGATGTATGAAATGATCATAGATTTCAATTACCTTTTTCGAGAGCACAAAACAATTTTATTTTATTTTTTTATTTACTTTCCATTCAATTTAACATACATACAAAAAAATTATTAAACCCAGGTAAAATGTTCGTAAACTTAAATTATTTAAAATTGCATACGAACACGCAAACAACTGAAAGTGCTAATGCAACTGCTTGTTTTAATGGCTCAGAGTGAAGATGTCAGTCAGTAAAGGTGTTATATTGAAGAGAAGGTACAGATATTTTTTAAACATTTCCTTGTGGAGGAAGAAACAAGTTTGTCTTCATATTTTATTCTCTTCTCCGAAAAGCTTTTGTGTTTACTCTCGATATACGTACATTAGAGTATGTGCATTGTACTCGTACATATATGCATACCGTCACTCTTCCAAGAAACTTCAATTTTATTTCAATTGTTAAAGAGAAGTATTGGTTTGCTCAAAAAACAGCATGCACGGTCGTACATGCTTCCGTGCAAAATCAAAAGCACTAGGCTACTTTGTTTTTAAATAATAATTAAACTTATTAGTTTGTGGATGAGACATTCCTCTTTCTTCGGATTTTTGGTCACTTAAATTGGCTACACATA
The DNA here is from genome assembly GCA_963931855.1 of Philhelius festivus. NCBI lineage: Eukaryota > Metazoa > Arthropoda > Insecta > Diptera > Syrphidae > Philhelius > Philhelius festivus. Next base: position 28,517,192 of record OZ007556.1, on the reverse strand, counting down.
GCATTGAGAAAGGCCATAAACCAGATTTCGATGGCGTGAAAGTTCTTCAAAGAGAAAGCCATACTTCAAAACACTACACTCTGGAAACCCTTCATATCTTGAAAACCGCTAATATGATGAATAGGAAACAGGACACTCAAAATATATCCGCCGTATACTCCTCTCTTGCTTCCTCCAAAAACGCCAAAGAACGACAATACTTCAACAACTGAAGTGCATTTTTCTTTTAATTGTCTAATTATTTATAAATAATAATTTATATTCATCTTTTTGTTTTTTCTTTTGTTTATTACGAAATATTAATGTTAATCGTATTTTAACGTAAGTTATTCACCAATAAAATTGCATACATGGTACCTTTAATTTCTTATTTTATACTGTTTTTAATAAAGATCCCCTGAAGAGGACAGCAATCCCTGTCGAAACGTTGGGAACAAATCGATGTAACTTTATTTCATTGCCAATTCCAGTGACCAAAAAAGCCGAAGGAAGAGGAATATCTCATCCACTAACTAATTATATTATCCAACTTGGTCAAATCAATCAATCATAATAATTAAACTGTTACTTCTTTCAGTTAGAAATCAAGACCAGACTTTTTTGAGTATTTTTTTCATAAGCTAAAAATAAGTTAATTTTTTTGAGATATTCCCGTTGATAATAAAAAATAAATGTTTTTTGAACTATTTTTTGGTGTTGTAATACTCCTACCAAAATCTATGTTAAGGCAATATGATTTTTGATAATAAAACACGAAGATATAACAATTCTTAAAATGTTTTAATCAAATATTTAATATAAGTAAAAACGGAAGAAAATGCATGTTTTTGATTTCCAAAATCTGTAATTTCTTAGGAACAAGAAAACTAAAAATTCGAACTCATAAAGAAAGATTTTGAATATAAGGCAAATTAATTTTCTTCCACCCTTCTTGGATTGTTTGTTTAGATCCCTTACTGGCGGCCATGATTGACAACTTTCGACTATAAGAGGTTTTCAATTGGATATAAATCATGACTTAGAGCTGGTCAATCAAAGGGGACGATTTTTAAAATTCCAGGAACTCTCTAGTTTTTTTTTTTAAACTAAGAAAATAAGCATTATCGTGCTGGAAAACGAATACTGGCGTGGCAATTTCCTCTCCAAAAGTGGACCAAAACTTCATCAAGAAGTTCGATTCTTTCTGTCAGTATTTCCTAAACTGCTGGCCCGATTTCCCTTAAGCTTGGTAAATATCATTTTCAAATTTCTTCCCCCACATGTTTTTTTCTTAAGACCAAAAATAAGGGTACCTGCCGTACGCATTTTTTCCAAATTTCATAAAATATTTTTTTTCTTAAGAAATTCAAAAAATTTCATTTAGTTAAAGCTAGGTAGTTTTTGAAAAAAAATTCAGAAAATGATTATTAATGGTACTTTCCCAAGAATCATTTTTAATGTTTCTGATTATCTCCAAAACGATAGAAACAATTTTGATTTGTTTTATATACAAAAGTTCCCCAAAATGTGAGATAGTATTGTGTATTAAAATTTTCAAACAATTTTCTTTTTGATTTTTAAGAATATTTTCAATTTTTCTTCAATATTTCGAAAACCTAATGCTCGATTTTTCTATAGCTTAATAGTTAAAAGAAGTGAGAAAAAAAAATTATTTTATAAACAGATAATGTTACCCACAAACCAAGTGATAAAATGGTTTTCTAAAATTGTGTTTTTCTTGAAAACGGCACCTAGAATTTTGATAATATTTTTTCTTTCAACTAATTCTCATGATCTATAATTCAATAATAAAAATTTTGAAATTAAGTTATTAACAACTGCACCTATGATATAATCACCTTTTCTCTCTTTACTACTCTTTATAGAATAGCTTCTAAAAGGTTTAAAAAACATTGCATTTCAAAACTTAAAAAAAAAAATATTTTTTTTTTTAGGAAAAAAAAGTCTATTTATTTTAATTCGATACCTCAAAAACGGGTCAATGTTTGTTATTGAAATTATTATTAATTAATTATTAATTTTGTTCGTACAATAATAAAATATTTTAATTTTTTGTATACAAAATCTTATTTAAAAAAAAAACCGCTAAAATGACTTAAAATTTGTATTCTTATAAATTCATATTGTGTTTCAACATGGCACTCTGTTTTTGTCTCTTCCTAGTAGAAGAGTTTAAAAAATGAATGTTATGTTTATAAATAGTTTTCTCAATTAACATACATTTTTTGAATTCTTAGTGTTTTACATAAGTGCAAGTTCGTGAGACCCATTCGTGCATTTTATTTTTGTACAATTTATATTTCTCGATACAAAATTTCACTAAAATCCGTTAAAAAATGGTTCTATGGTAGGTATAGTCTAGTCAGTAATATGTTAATTTAAATTTTTTTTATTATATTATAAATAATTGTAAAAATTAATCGAAAGAAAAAAAAAATTAAGAAACTTTTCTTTCTCAAGTTTACCAAAAATCAAGCATGGGGTTTTCGAAATGTTGAGCTTAAAAAAAAATTTGATTTTTTTTAAATCCAAAAAAAGTTTTTTTTATTTTTTTTATCATAATATTCAAATTTTTGGGATGCTTTAGCATTAAGAAAAACATCGAAATCGGTTGTACTCTTTTCGACAAATCAAAAAAAAAAATGATTCCAAGGGGTGTACCATAAATAACCATTTTTTGTAAATTTTTTGTCAACCCTTATCTAGCTTGAACTAAGTGAAATTTTTTGAATGATTGTTAAAAAAAAATCTGTTGGATAGTTTTTGAGAAAAAAAAAATATTTATAAAAGATCGAAAAAAAAAATCGTATGAGAGGTACGGTTATTTTTGGTCTTTAAAAAAAGAAAAAAAAAAACGTGAAGGCTATAAAGTATAAAATTGCCCGTTTTTGCATAAAAGTATAGTAGGTGTGTTTTTTTTTTGCAAGTCCATATAGAATTGTAAAAAAAAACGACATCGGGATTTAGGAGCTTTTTTTCCAGATAGCTGGAAGCACTGTGTACGCTATGACATTTGTCAGCTTATTGACGACTAGCATCAACCAATCCAAAAACTTCACTTTTGACGTCTCTGAGCAAATTATCGATAACATATAGATAATACTATTTTGGCATCACCATTTTTATCGGGTCTTAGATTAACTCTCGATAATTATCTGGCCTTAGCTAACTCTGTATAGATTTAAGTAGTTGTTGCATTTGCATGTAAAGCGCTTAGTCCCGATGTCGTTTTTTTTACAATTCTATATGGACTTGCAAAAACAACACACCTAGTGTCAAGTTTGATCGAACTCTCAGATTCTACGGCCAATTTAAAGCTTTTCGGTTTCTTCGATGCAAGTGCCATTCAAGTACAATGGCGTAAGGGGTACATTTTACTTCAACGACAATAAAAAACATTGAGTTTTCGAAGCATGAAACTCCACAAAATTTTGTAAGCCTCATTTAACAATGCTGTAAATTTCGGAGTTTAATGAGATAATCATACGATACCGTCGCAATTCCACTTCACAAGGAGAGGGACGTTAATTCGAGAACGAGTATGAGAAGCTGAGGGTAGAGTCGTTGGCAAAACAATGAACTGGATTAGCAGTTTCAGACAAGAGATCATTAATTAAAATGAGGAAGAGAGTCGGAGACAAAACGGAGCCCTGAGGAACACCAGCATTTATTTTGTAAGAATCAGCCTTGAATCCGTCCAATACAATATGTACCGAACGATTTAGAAGATTAGAAGATAAGTCTGGTGCCAAACTCTATCAAAAGCCTTAGAAGTATCAAGCACAATAATCTTACTTTCTCCAAAACAATATAAAGAGCGAGAAACTGTGGATCGTTTTCAAGCAGAGAACAAGCGGGTTCTGATGTGCATTTGAGATTAACGTGATAAAAGAAGTTAAAGAAAAAATTGGATTATTTGTTCCCTATTTAGAATAAGAGTTACAAAACCTCATTTGTGTCATAAAAAAGCGACAAATCTTAAAACTTAAAAATTGTTAGGTCTGGAGTTGGCAAGATCCAAAAGTGTTATTAGACTGCATGACTCTTATTTCGTTATTTCTTAAGCCTTCCTAGCTGACTCTTTCTTTCATAAATTTAGTTCATGTTCAGTTTGTATTTGAAGCTTCTCATTATCACTCAGAAACTTAAGCTTATTGTTAAAAAAAGTCACAAATTTTGCATGGAACATGGAAAGTTTGGAATTAAAAAAAAAAATCGAAATACATGCTCTGAAACCGAAATGACATTTATACATTTTCGAAATGCTTAGTTCAGGAAATATGAATATTCCTTTGTACTTGTGGCGAGTTTTGTCTAAATTCTCTTAGTTCTTGCAATTTTTGCTCACTAGTTTTATTTGCAGATTCTGTCTTGCCGCATTGATCTATTTTTTTTGGTAGATCTGTATTGTGTCATTGCCTTGCGGCGTTTTTCTTTTTTAATTTATTGACATTTCCTTTTCAGCTGGCTTCGTAGCGCTGGCGTTTTGGGTTTTTGTTTTTAATGTTCTTTTCAGGAACAACATTCCTCGAAAACAATCTTCGGAAGCAACATCTTCGTGCGAAACAACATAACTCTCTTCCATTAACTCGTATATCAAAGTTACTTCATGGCCTTAACATAGGGTAATTGCGGGAGAGTTGCCGCGCTTTTTCAAAAGTCAATGTAATTTTATAATTAAAGTAAAATAAACTTTAGTTTTGCAAAAAACTTAACAATGGATTAAATGGAAAAATACTTGACCAACAAAAATAACCAATTTTCATAAAAAATAACAAAAAAGTAAAATATATTAAGTGTGCCATCTCTCGCTGCATGTGTGGGAGAGATGCCGCATAGTAAATTCATTGAACTTAAAGAATTAATTTGACTGTGAAACATGTTTTTTCGTTCTTGATCTCGCCTACAAAGGGTGGATTGTAGTTTTTTGAGCCGTGTACAATTTTCATGTAGCCATTTTCGATATTTTGTACATTGGATTCAATCTTCTAAATATTTCTGTTGAAAAATAATTTTCTCAACATTCGACACAAATATTGGGATCCTCAGCCAGGCCGAATCTTCCTTTTAATAGCTTCCTTTGTTTCGGAGACTTTTTCTACCAATGGAACTAAGAGAAGTTAAAACCTCTGCCAACTGCCTACGTCTTGAAAAAATCGGCAGTAGAATTTTCGGTAGTTGTGGAATTGCTTGCATATTTCTTGAGATTACTACTGATAAACAATGGATTTGCTGGTGTTTTAAATTACTGGTTTTGAGATTGTTTAAGGACATGAAACGGTAGTTTCTGAAAGAAGAACAGTTGATTGTTGAAGTTCAATTCACAATGATCCTGATGTGATGAAAAAGTGGTCTGGAATAGCTTTAAGATTAAAGGGTGGAGTTCTAAGGCCCTGAATACTGAAAATTTCCAACTTTTAAGCGTCTCGAAAGTACGCCAAAAAGTTTTTCCGCCTTTCGGAGAGATATTGTTTCCTTAAAGTTTTTTCTTCCAGTGCATCTTTCGTCTGACGGATATTTTTACGGGGCATAACGAAGCTTAGTATTGCTTAGAAAAAAAAAGATAAACAAATTTAACATGCGGCGTATTCTAAAAAAAAAACACATTTTACAACTTAAAAGAAGAAAAGCATATAAAAAAATACACAAAATACACATTTATTAACCACACAAAATATCTTCAGTGGAAAAAACACGTGATAACTTTTTTCGGATGGACTTCTTGCATAACAAACCGAAAAATTTCCATAGTGAGAAAGCAAGCATAAAATAAAACAAATAGAAAAAAATCCCGTTACATATCCGATATTACCAAGTTTTGTTCCTGCCTTTCTTTGTTTAATACAACAAATTTTTTTCGCCCGGATGACTAAATGTATGCATTTGGTTGTGTGGGGCATTTATCCCGACGCGGCATCTCTCCCGCAATTACACTATTGTTGAACTACTTCTGCATTAAAGGAATATTTATTTTTCGTCATGAAACGCATTCAACCTTTTTTTTAATGAGGGATACGTCACTACTGCTCTCAATGGCTGAATTAAAGTCAATATTTTCGAAAACTACCCCTCGTGCATAAACAGGTTGCTTCTTAGAATAATCACCCAAAGTAATGAAAATTAAAACACCCTCTAGTGTATAGTTTATCTTTTCAAATTCTTATAACAAATTCCAATACAGAACTGTATTTTAAAAAACAAAAAATCATCACACTATTTTTGATTTCATTATTCTCTCAAAGTAAGTTTATCTCCATTGACTTTCATAGAACATTTAACAATTTAATCCATTTGTCTTGGCCGCATCCATCATAAATCCATGTATAAGGATAACTTCGTTTCCTTTTGAACCCTAAAAAAATAGCTTTTTCCTGTGTGGTAATTCCATTATGCATGCATAAAAGTTGACACATTCCCAACTGGGACCATTTGATCCGGAACAAACTGGAACACTATTCAAGTGTTTGTTCAAGATGATCAGGTAAACCATGGGATATATGTGAGTCATGTGAAACGAATATGAAAGTTCTCTCATCCTTAATGGATTGGATATGGGTTCTTGGGCGAATTTCATACGCCCAACAAATTCGTAAAAGACTTTTGTTTAGATAAATGTATAAAAAAAGGTAAGACGATGACAGAAAATAAATTTAATTTGCATACATTTATTTCTATGTAAGAGAAATGTCTTATTTAAGAGAAAGTATGTTTTTGACAAATGGAATGTTAACATATCATATTGTCCCCCTAAGCCAGAAGCATGAATTCGAAAATTAAATTGTTTTTTTCGGCTTTTAATGTTAAACCAATACTAACCATTAATGTGCGGATATGGATGAAAACATATAGATAATTGAAGGCTTTGTTCTCATCTATAAAAGAAAATTCAAATACGATTTCGTAGAACTTTGCCAAAAGCAAATTCGTGCTTCTGGCATAAGGGGGATATTTGTCCTTTAATCATGCTCGAATTAGATTCTAATGAATTTGGGCAAACACTTTGATTATTTCTTGAAATAGGACAAACGAAACTTAGATGTTAGTGATATGTTAGTAAGCTATTTTAAGTTAAAATAGATATGTATACATTTAATTAATAGGCCTTCTCTTGCTAAACTTAGTAAAACACGATAAATCACACCAAGGACACAAGTGCTGCGGGAGTAACCTCATTGTGATTTTTTTCTATGCAAATTAGAAACAGATAATCTAAAATTCGAGACTTGGCTACAAAAAATGAGAACCAAAAAAAAAGTGTGTATTCTGAACATATAATTTTCGGAAAATAATAAAACTAATTCATAAGGAATTATTCTTCACAAAGCCACAATTGGGGTGTTAAATAATTTTTGAAAGTTTTTATAAAAGTTTTTTATAAAGGCCGACCTAATATATAACATTCCTTTGAACAGGAAATTATTAAATGGTATGGCAGTTCACCCAATCTGTTCCAAAACATCTCCAGTAAAAGATTTATCTTTGTCTTTTTTTTATATAATTCACACGTGCGAGTTTATTGGGACGCTTATAATTTAAAATAAAACATACCACGATCGATGGGGAAATTAGGAAGGGAGAAAAAGAAGGTGTCGATGGGGTTGAATATTTGCAAATTAAAACGGCAAGCGAAAACCGTGTCGGGTAAATTATTCCATAATCGTGTTTGTGCGATTAAAAACGAATATCTGTTTTTGACTGTACTTCAAGGGTGAACTGATGAGCATTCCTAGCGAAACGGGTATCACAGAAGAACTGTTTGAGGGCAGGAGCATTGCTATTAAAAGAAGATCAAGAGAGACATGGAAAATTCAGACGGGGTTCAAGGCTGGCAATGATTCCATAATTGTTCTGTTTTCTATAAGTCTTAACGATCTGTTCGAAATTTTAACCAGTAAAAGAACAGAAGTTTGGGTAACACCTGACTAAAGATGAGAGTTACATGTGCTCAAAAGGTGTGAAAAATGTTTAGTAAGGATATACAAATCCTAAGCATTCAGTAACGTCTTTTGTGGTCTCGAGAATGTGGTCCTTTCAATGAAGATCGTCGTTGACACACATACCGAGTACTAAGAGCTCTTCGACTTCTTTGATGCAATTATTATTCAAGGACCAAAGGGGAACATGTTGCTTCAACGATAACAGACAGCATGATTCCTTTTACCCCATATATTAATGCTTTAAAGATCGGAATTTAATGAGCTTATCATATTGTACAGTTGCAATTCCCCTTCCGAAGGCGAAAAACAAAGTGGATTAGAAGTTTCATACAAGAGATCATTTATAAAAATGAGAAATTGAGTCGGATACAAAACGGAGCCCCGAGGAACACCAGCATATATTTTGTGAAGATCATATTTGAAAACTTCCAATACAACAAATATTGTTGAAGGAACCAGAAGGTAATTTCTAATGCAAAGAATGAGGGTATCGTTAAAATCAAACGCATGCATTTTCGATAAGAGAGCCTTGTTTCAAACTCTAGCAAACGCCTTAGAATTATCAGCGCAATAATCTTACATTCTCCAAAACGATGTTAACTTATATGTTCCATTCTTGCGTGAGATATGCCATCAGATCACTAGTTAAACGATTGCTGCGAAAATCGGTTTTGTCGGTCTATTAAGAAGATTTCGATCTTCGCTATATTTCTTGAGCTGAAGATTGATCAGCGCCAGCGGTACCATGACCTTAGATAGAAAGAGACATACATAAGTACGAGTACAATTGGTCGATAGGAAGAGGAGGATGTATTTTTTAGTCAAATTCTCAATCCATCTTCTAAAGAAGAAGACAGAATAATTTGAGCGGTGGAAAAGCTTACACAATGGTTTTGAAAACGAAAAAGAACAGCTCTTCAGAAGAATGAAGGAAACACAGTCGGGACCAGCGGATTTGTTGATATCAAGGTATTGAAGGGCTCTTGCAACGTTGCGAGTGCGGAACTGTCCCATTGAATGATTTAGTTTCTCAAGTACAGGAGGTATTATATTGCTGTCTGGCAACGTAAAGCTACATAGGTGTAAAATGAGCTGCGAGTACATTTTCCTTATCTGATGGGCTAGTTATCGGGTGAGTAATTGTAGATGACCGTTTCTTGAAGTTAATGCCTTCGTCGCTTGATGAGATGATGTTTGTATTATTTTTATTTATAGATAAAAATATCACTTCTGTGTCTTAAACTTTTAGTCAGACCTCTAAAGTCTAATCAAATATCCAGAAACGTTAATATCTATTAATGTAACAATTTGACAAACTTCAGCTTCTAAAAGTTAAAGCGTTGCTCAATCCTATTCAAGATAATCTAATCTTATACTTTATGAATTTGAGTTTTTTATACATGTATCAAAGTTGGCAAACAATTTTGAATCATAATGTTTTAAATTCATATTTGAAATACATACTTAAATTTGTTCAACATAAAATTGAATTTTCTAATTGTGTATTCATATCTCATTTAAAAACCATTGAATTTTGATAAACCAACACACAAGAAAATAAAAGAAAACTGACATAAGCCAAACCAAAAGACAAATCTATAAAAAGGTTTCCATCTCGAATGAAGAATGACAGACATTTATTATTTTTTTTTATGGCCAGGGCATCCTCAATTGCGCTAAAAACCATATTTTTTTCCTCCAGTAAATAGGAATTTTATTTGATTTAAAATTAAATCGGACGAATTTGTGTGGAAAGTTGATTCTCTTGGCAAGATGAATAGATTTTATACGATGCGGTTTTAATCTATGATCAAATTAATGTGCGGTAAGCATATTTTTGGTTTGTCGAGTGAATTTTGATTAGACCTCTTGGAATTTTGATTACAATTTGGTTGAAGATAAGTGATTTTATCTGCACTTAACGTGATATTTTATAATGGCAATGAAATTTCTAGAATAACATAGTGTAGGCGAAGATAGGGAAGAAATTATTGAGGTCAAATTGTTCAGATTTTAAGCTGAAGAGTAAAAACTATTGGAACATATATATTATTAAATGAATAACATTTACATATAGCTGTGAGCATAAAAATGGTAGTTCAACGGAAAAAAAGTTTCATTTTGAATATGAAATAAAAATACGTTTGATTTTATGGAACTATTTATAACATATTGAAATGCTTCTATTATAAGAATCAAACTTCTATTAATTGATCATTAGTTTAACAAAATGAAAAATAAATAGGTTCGAAAATAAAAGGAGCAAATTGATAGCAGTGCTTCTTCATTTTTACATAGGTTGATTACAAAGAGTTTAAAAAAGTTAAATTCAATGCCATTATTGGCCGATAAAGCTAATATTTAGTAGCGTGACCATTATTTTGTATTACAGCTTTGCAACGTCACTTATTGCGAAGTTATTGATAATATTGATTTCCAAGGAATTCTACAACTCATACGTGAGCCGACCCCTTTATATAAGCTTTGTTCGTCCTCTGCTAAAATACGCTTGTCAAGTATGGTCCCCTTACCAACAAATTCAAATCGCCAGAATCGAAAGTATTCAACGTTGATTCCTTCGTTTTGCTTTTCGAGGTCTTCCCTGGAATAATCCTTTGTTCCTACCTCCCTGTCAAGATCGCCTTAAACTAATCAACCTAATTTCACTAGAATAACGAAGAAAAATTTATGAAATCCTCTTCATTCATCCAGAATACTTACAGGTTCAGTTGATAACACTATCTTCTTTAATACCAACCCTCGAACATACGTAATTCCCCTCTCTTTTATGTACCCACCCACCGTACATCTTATGGCTCTAATGAGCCAGTCTCCGGAGTGTTAACTCAAACACTAGCAACTTCGACTTTAACCTCAGTACCCCTTGCCTTAAATTCCTTCTCCTGAATCAACCCCCAAACTAACCATAAAACGTAGCTATAAGTTTCTTAATTCTTAAGTTAGATTAAGCATTACCTTGTAATTTAGCCGAATAAATCGGGGTTTTGCCCCACCAAAATTTTCAAGCTTTCTCAACTACACCCCATAACTCTTTGCAATCCAGACTACTTTTTTATTATGTTCGCCCGAAGATTCCCAATAGGATTGAGTTTGGGGGACTAAGTAGACCACGCCATAAGCTCAATCTTGTTGTCCACAAACCATTGCCTAGGTGGTTCTCCTGGTGTGCTTTGAGTCATTATCCTGCTGAAAGACCCATTTAAGCGGCATTTCGGTCTTCTTGGCATATGGTAGCATGAAGTCTTGCAAAATTTCGACGTAAGAATGCTGGTTCATTATACTTTCTATCCAATATATTGGACTAACTCAATGTAGTATACCATTATACTAGATCCCCCATGATTTCGGATTTTGTCGTGTATCTAGGATACCACTTATTACTTTACTACTATTAAGAACAATTTTACTTTCGTCAGTCCAAGTAATATTCCTCCATTCTTAGGAGCCCAATCTAAATGCTCCCGCGCAAACTTAATTCTCCTGGTTATGCAGAATTTTCTTAGAAGTCGGACTTTCCGTTGACTGAGAGAATTCAAATTGTATTGCCTCAATCGTCTCCTTACTGCATGGACACCGCATGGTAAATCAAGTTCACCCACTATTTCCATAGCTGCTGCAGTAAGTTGCGTCCTTGAAAACCGAACAACACATTTGATATAGGATGGCGTTAATAACTTGGCGTTTTTCGGGTGTGCAGTGCTTAGCACGACCCACTTAAAAGGAACCAATTTAACGGGTTAAAAAACCAGTTAAACACTACCTTTAATTTTACTCCTAGATACTTGACATGGAAAAAGTAGTTTTACTTGAGAATCTAACTCGCAGATAAGATACTTCGTAAAATATTTATACCGTGAAATAAAATAACATATTAAACATTATTTATTTATACCTCCTTATCAATTGAGTTGAAACATATTTACACAAAATTCCTTGTCCTTGTTCCTTGTGTTTTTCTTGCGCCAAAGTGAATATACCTATTCAGAAACTAATGAACTGTTCGAAATAATAAATATCACTTTAAAAGTAGGAAAAATGTATCTTTCATCGTCCTCCTTCTCAGATACTTTGTTCGCCATTGAAGTGGAAAATTAAATTGAAAGTGACAACAAAATTTAAAACCATCCACAAGTTGAGTAAGAAAAAATAAAAAAAAAATATTTTCAATTTGTTTTTGGTTATTTATTCATGTTTTCATTTTATCCTTGATGTTTTTTAAGTTTTCTAAGTTACATCATTTCGAATATGACTTTGAAAAAGTTTTTTTTTTTTGAAACGCACACGGTAAATATTTATTTTTAATTTAGCTTTGAGTCAGTCATTATGTTTTAAACTTCGCAATGAATGAAAGAATGAAAGTTAAAAAGCAAAGATTCAGTGGAATGAAAAACATTTGAAAATGGGTTAAGAAGACTTAATTTTTCCGAAAACGACTCCTTTCATTTGACTTTCTGAGTCTACTTTTTGTTTTTATTATTCATATTTCCTTTTACAAACCACTTTTTGCTGAAAAAAATTAAAATGAAGAAATGTATTTACTCAGAGAACTTTCAAGCAACTAAGAGTCTGTTATTTGATTAAATATGACTTACTTTATTAGCTCTTGTTAAATGGAATTTCATTGACATTGACAACGTTATGTACTAGTGATTTTTTTTAGAAATGAAGTTTTTCAAAATTCAAAAGTAATCTTAACAGAACAGAATAGAACAGTCTTCACAGTTTAAATAATATTTCAACCATGTTATCACATCATTATAAAGTGTTTTTCTATAGGAAAGCATTAAAACTTTGTGAGATAAAAATGAACTTATACTTCGACTCATAGGAACTATAAGGCAAAGTTATGCATTCGAGATTTTGATCAAAGTTGACATTAAGATGATAAGGAAGACTAAAAAACGTAGGTTTATTCCCCGCCCCCACGTTTTTTCGCTTTTATTTTAAGACCTAACGATTTTTTTTTCGAAATTTTATAAATAATTTATTTTTCTCAAAAACTTTTCGACAGATTTAAAAAAAAAATCAAACTTTTTCATTTAGTTTACGCTAGTTAATAGTTTAAAAAAAAAATCCGAAAAAGTAATTAAGTAAACTTATGATTTGATTTAGGTAAATTCTTTATAAGTTTTTCTTTAAGAATACCAACCTCAAATACAAATTCAATTTCAAATTTATTTATTTCATATCGGAACGAACAAATAATACCTATTATTTTATAGTACCTTAAAATTAGACTTTAAAGTTAAATAAGATTTACCCCTACATCACATAAAATTAGACTAAAATCTAATCAATTTAATTTCATTAATTAGAAAAGCACTCATACGCCACAGTGTCCCAAAATAATTTCTTACAGGGTAATTCGTAATTCGTGTGCCATACTTTGGGATGTGATTTTTGGTCATAATTTAAGAAAAAAATTGTTCTACAGTAAAGTCTGATTTTCAACTTTGACATCAATTTTTCACGATTTAAAAAAAGGCTAACTTTGGTGTACCCTGACCCATGTTAAGGTCAATTTCTTTGTCAGTACTAATGGTAGCGACCTCATTTTGAAATTTTGTTAGTAGAAATACTAATCTTTAAAACTACGTTTAAATTGAGCTGATACGCTTTTAGGGTTGCCAGATATTCGATTTTAAATGGTATTCAATTTTTCTTGCCCGAGCAAAATTTTAACTTTGAGGTCAAGTTTTTTCAAAAAATGCATTTTAAACATAAAGTTTTCTTATTTTTACCTGATGAACAAAACAATAATTAAAAAATAAGTGCACCCAAAAACCCATACATTTTATGATAAGTGGGAAAATCTGAAACAGGTAAAATTAAAAAAACGATTTTTTGCCCTCAGGTGTAAAGGGTTGGAATAAAACAATAATTTGTGTAGTTTTAAGTAATTTTTCCTTTTATGTACACACAAATACAGTCATAATAAGTGCTCAAAGTGCCTTCCTGCATTTTGAGAAGGAACTCGTCTGTTAGGATAAAGTTCCTGGCATCATCGTTGTGCTCTTCTTGAATTTCCATTGTACATTTCATAAACGAAAAAAATGCCTGCATATTCTGCTCTCTTAAATTAAGGCATTTCAAAAAGCCCTCTTATCCAACTGTAATTGCGACTTAACTCGATAATCTGATGAATGAATTTATTTTTCTACTCTTTTAAACCACTTATTTAGTTAATTTACCCATTGAACATTCATACCCTAAATTTAACTCTCCCTGAGAAGAGGTAAGGTAATTAGTTTTGATAGCAAGTCAAGTAGGCATAAGTACACTTTTAACCCTTTTCATGAGTACATAGTCTTAAAAATTACCTAAAAATTATCAATTCTTGGACAACCACTCCAATTGTCAAGTGCTGCAATAAAAGTAAAAAACCAAAACTCGATTTTGTACCTGTTTTAGATTTTCCCAAGTATCATAAAATGTATGGGTTTTCGGGTGCACTAATTAACGACTTTTTTTTATTATTGTGTTGTTCATTAGGCAAAAATAAGAAAACTTTACGTTTATTACGCATTTTTTGAAAAAAATTTACCTCAAAGTAAAAATTTTGCTCGGGCAAGAAAAATTGAACACCATTTAAAATTGAATACCTGGCAACCCTAAAAACACATCAGCTCAATTTTAACGAAGTTTTAAAGGTTAGTATTTCTTTTACAAGTACTAACAGAGAAATTGACCTTAACATGGGTCAGGGTACACCAAAGTAAGCCTTTTTTAAATCGTCAAAAAGTGATGTCAAAGTTGAAAATCAGTACTATATCCAAGAAGATGTGGCCCACTTATAATAAGTGCCGAACAAATTACCTAATATGCAGACTAGGCAAGATTAATCCACGATATTTGAAACATGCAGTGGACAATGTCTAATAGGAGATTATCCTTACAATACTCATTCACGTTGCTATGGGGATCAGCATGGAGAAGGAAACAGTCATTCATTTCATATTCCAACTATTCGGAAAGTTATTCCTCCACTACCTTAACGAACTATCTGAACTGAAGATCTTTTCTAACACGAAGAAGTGGCTCTGAGACGAACCTCAACGACATCTGTAATGGATACTACTCAATCTTAAGATCGCGATCTTGCGAATTCAAGTAGAGGGGAGCTTATGAATTGCTCATCATATATCAGTAAATCATACTAAATTCTCATTAAAAGTTTAATTAATTCTCATGTGGATGAGGTTTAATATAAAGTGCTATAGAAAATCATTCATATTCATACTTACCAGAAACTAAAGCAATTTAACACATTTTTTAACAAGTTTAATTTATCTGAGGAACTAAGCAACCATTTAAACCAAATCTAAAACGGACAAAGTATACTTCTTATTCGACTTAAGTTAATTCTATTCAAGTTTTTCTTTGAGTGTACCAACCTCAAATACACATTTGACTTCAATTTATTAATTCATAGCGCTGTACACAAATAAGACATAGAATTTTACAGTATAGAACTCTTAAGTTAAGTAAGATTTACCCCTACATCATCTGTGATTTAATTTCATAAATTAAAAAGCACTCATACGCCACAGTGTCCCAAAATAATTTCTTACAATAATATTGTTTGCATGTTCGAAAATTTGACCTTTGATTGCTTGGCGCAAAGTAAAATCTTTTGATGGATTTAAGGTTGTATTTTTGTAAGTTAGATAATACCTAATTATTACAAGGTTATTCTAATTTAAACCAAACAATTTAATAATACGAAAAATAAAAATGAGTGGGTCTATCTGCCAATCGACGGGAAAAAATGTTCAAGATTTTAAAACATTTGGATAATATCTGAATTATAAAAAAATACATCCGGATCATATCGAAATATTGACACGTTTAGTTTTTCTTTTTTATTAATTAAGTATTTATGGCTTAGTTTCATTTTTCTTAAAGGAAGTCGAATTTATAAGAAATTTTAAAACTCAAGTTTTTTCTCCTGCTTCTAAATTTAGAACATTACACACGCTTGTGAAAAAAAATCCTTTAAAATCGTTCAAAAAGCAATAAATCTTTTTAACATATCGTTTGTTTAGAAAATGGCAAACCTTAGAATAAAGTAATTTCACCCTAAGATAAACGAACAAATAAAATAGCAGTGTCACCTTTGAGTCACCATTTAAAACTTCTCACTTAATTTAAAATGTCCAAAACAAACTAAAAATTTTTAAGTTTAAATTGGTTTCGGTTAAGAGGTACATAATGTAGTTCTTTTTAGTTTTATGGTACTTTTTTTTAACGAAACCTTCCCATCAAATTAAATTTACTAAATGTAATTTTCCATCTAATTTAATTTAATTTCTACTTCGAGCAAACTTTAATGTAGTGTGACGATGAAATTAATGAATGCTTCGCGTGAAGTTGCAAGCACAAAATACGAAAAATAGCATGCAACCCTTAGTGAAGGATAAAAATGATAAATTATTTTCTTCTAAGAGACTTTTTCCATTTATTCTTAAAGTAACACCTCAGGTACTTTTTACAAGAGATAACATTTATTCTTAAACTGTATGAAAGATTTTAAAGTAGATTCGTTGAATGTCCAATGAGCATTATAAATTACTTCCTTAATGCGATTCAATTGATACAAGCAACATGACACTTTGATTTGTAACGCTATCGTTGTCGTCTATCCAAGAATATCAGTTTGACACGGTTCTGAATTTATTATCATGTCACATCAAACATCATTAACACCTCAAGTATGAAAACTTCGATGCCAATTAAGGAATAAGTCAAGGAAAGTTATTTCAGTTCCGTAAAAGTCGATAATAAATGAATTATTTGATAGCTTTCGCTTGTTAACTCATAGAATGGGCGAATGCAAGGGATCAGGTAAGTTCTTAAATGAACTGTTGAAATAATCATTTCGAATTATTATGCCCTTGTTTTTTTCTTCTGTTTGGTTATAATTATATCTTAACGGCTCCTGATCCATTTTCCGGTTAACCATCCTCTACATTCTCAAATACTTCGACATTTTAGAGTATTAAGATGAAATTATTTGGCTAGGCGGTTTCAATCTTTCAAACGTTGCTTGGATTTGATGTTCTGATACAAATGTGATTTTGCCATCTGATAATCTTGAATGTGACTGAATCTTATCTTTTTTTTTCTATATATACTAAATATAAAAAATGATTTTGTATACTGGAAATCTTTATTCGGACGTTCACAATTTTGTCTGTTAAGTGGAAAAGATGATATCTGTCAAGTAGTTGCTGCCATTTTCCATGATTTTCCACATGATTTCCGGTGATAAGTGCTTGTATTTCTGTCTCTCCTTTAGAACTGCGATTGCTCAAGACTTATTGGCATAAGCCTACGACTTCAAGTATCCCCAAAGAGGTTACGCGATCAGGAAACGCTTTCTTCACAATGCTCATTGTGGTTCGTCCTGTGTATGCGATTTCAATGTCTTGTTGAAATTAAATATTCACCGATGCCCGATTATCCAATTTCGGCAGTTAGAAGTTATTTATCCAGGCTCTATAGCGTTTGCTAGTTACAGTGACCATATTGCCATATGGCGTCCTCAAAAGATACGGCCCAATCACTCCTCCCGCGTAAACACCGCACCAAATAGGAGCTTTGAGTGGATGTAATGGCTCTTCGTATATCACATGCGGATTTTCAGTGCAACAGCGGACGACCAGGAAGCATTATCTGATGCACTGTTTCTACTTTTTACAGGAACATGTGTTATGTGTAAGTTGTTCACTAATTTTCATGGAAGGGTCCGGCTGGTGATGTCCAATTTCGTGGCCCATCGTCTGGTTGATATTTGCTTGATTTTTTTAACTGCGATAATTTTTACGAAATTGACCAAAATGTTTGGCTTTTAAAATCTTTTTCTTATTTGACGACATTGGCGCAAAATTTTTATTTGAATTAGTAGATACGATGCTAAAGCTGTTTTGGTATGATACTAGGTTAAAACAACGAATTTGCAAATTTTAATCGAATATCATGATACCTACTTTATTTTTTTAGTATCGTGCTACGAGTAGCTTCATATGACTCGGACATTTGCAAACATCAAAAAAAGGTTCGTGTACTTACTTTTTTACACGAAATGTCATTGATTTAGATGTGTTCAGAAGCAATTTATTAAGAAAATTGGCTTAGTACGATACTAGTTAGAAAATGTTCAAAATTAAGAATGAATTAATAAAGCACTTTAAAGTTAGCAAATTGCTAATTAGTATCGTACTACTCGTAATACCTTAAAAATAGGCTGTTTAAAATTTTGTGCCATTAACTTTAATATTAATACTTAAAACATTGCAAGCATATCTTATCTGGACAATAGATTTATACTACGACATGATTTAATACCTTTTACTATTTTGAAAAACTGTCTAAGTCACTTGTCGTAAAATTTGTCCGTTTTTTTTTTAACTTATCAATTGTCTCCTCTTGTGTATTTTCATCTATTTGGAAAAATTATATACCTCTATTAAAAAAGGTAAAAGAGATGAAATAAAAATTATAGGCCTATTAAGAATAGATAGATAGTAGATTGCATATTTACAGACTTCAGTAAGGCGTTGGACAAACTCTCTCATCGAGATTTGCTATTTAAATTAAGAATATTAGGATTTAGTGAACATTTTGTAATGTGGATTCAATCTTATTTATTTGATGATCATGCTCGGTACTTTTAAACAGCTGCGAATCGAATAACTTTAAAGTTAATTCAGGGATACCACAAGGCAGCCACTTGGGCCCAGTCCTTTTTATTTTATTTATTTACGACCTTCTGTCTGTGTTGGAGAACTCAAATCATCTTATTTATGCGGACGATGTAACAATCTTCAAACCTATTTCGAATACTCGAGATTTTGAAGCGGTGCAGAATCATTTAAATTCTTTTTTTTTTACTAGTGTGTTCGTGATTGTTTGTTTCTCAATATCGATAAATATAAAACTATAAAACGAGAAACCTTTCTGTTTTTTCGTTTACCTAATAGTTTACTCTTGTCACGTGTAATTGATATAAATATCATTTGTATATAACGAGTATTTGATCGTAAACTTGAATTCATAAAACACATCAACGCCAAACAGCTTTTTGTATCTGTTGTTTGATCCATTCTGGAATATTCTTGTTAGGTCTGGTATCCCAATTATTATTGTCAAAAATCCAAATAAGAACAAGTGCCAAAGATTTTTGAAGTTCGCGCTCAGAGATAAAGGCTGCAAAAATTCTTATGAACTCCTTTTTGACAACAGTAAACTTATCTTCGTTGTAAAACTTTTAAACGGTAGTAAGGACTTTTTGCACCTCCTGTCTCGTATTAACTTGAACATTCACCAAAGAAGTTAAAGGAATTTGGCTGATTGTATACTTATTTCAAATTATCGTACGAATTATGAAAGATTTTCTCCGTTGGAAATTATATTTAAACTACTTAACATTCTCAATATTATATCTTTTAATTTATTTTTCCGATTATATAATCTATAAATAATAAATTTGAATGTATTGCTAGTAATTAGTTGCGTATTAAATAAATAAATGAATAAATTAACATAACCCAAGGCTCCTTGTGTCTCTTTTATAACCCGTAGTGCTTACTTGGTAGGATGACACAACCCCAAACCTGGGAGGTTGACCTTAGGAAATCGGATATCCCGTAGCCAGTAACGCACTACGAGGATAGGAGAATTACCGAGGGCCCATTGCGGGTTCATTCACTGCCATCTTAGTTTCAACAATCTGACTAGTACTGAAAAGAGTACTGATTTAAAAAAAATCTGAGGGTAAATCCTAGATCTATGCAATCAGTGCTTTCAAGTACATCTGTGGTAACTGAACTGGCATAAAACAATGTTCTCTTTTTATTAACTGCACTTAAAAATGTTCTGCATATAAGTAAGTAATTCATTTTTTTATTTACATTCATATTTTAACAATTTTGTATAAAGTTTTGAATTTATTAGCTATGGCTATGCCGTCAGCCAGGTTGACAAAAGTTTGAATGTTTTTCCTTTAAGTATTACAATTTTAGTATTGATTTTTTTTTTTTTGTTCAATAATAGTATTACAATTTTAAATTTGATTTTATTGTTCAAGAAAATTCTGTTATAAGTAACGTTCTGTATTTATAGATTGTTTTAAGAAAATTAATTAGTTTTTTCCAATCATTTCCATTCAGCATTTCAACGGTTTCTTTCATAGAAAGTGTAGTTTTTTGAAAAAAAGAACGTCTTTGAGCACTAAAGATTGGACAGACGCTTATCAAATGGAAACAGTCCTCTTTTGATTTCAAGTTACATAGCGAACAGAATTGATTGAAGCTCCCGTTGTATGGATTGCCATTTAAGGCAAGCACCTCACATCTCGTTTTGAAGATAATAGATATATCCGTGTAACTCAGAGAATCCTTGAAATAATTACTATTACCGAGATTAAAGTTAAGTTGACTGTATAACAATATGCTGCTGGATTCGCGTGCTTTTGTTATTAGTTCATTCCTCATAAAGTCTTCATTCTTTTGTATAATGTAGTACAACTTTTCTTTTAATAAAATTACATTGTTGAAATCTACATCGAACATCTCTCCACAAGTATTTCCGATACACCGCCATTTTGCAAGCCACCAGTCCTTGTTTCGTACCTCATATAGTAGCATTTTTTTTGCAAGCCGACTGTCTTCGTAAGTATTACAGACTTTTATTATATAGTCAGCTTGTAACTTCAGTGTCGATGTTAAAATTTTTGGCAACCCAGTTTCTAAATATATGGCGTAGTCTGGTGCATTTTGCGGAATGTTGAACAGGTTCTTTAAAAAGTTTCTGTAGAATCTTTCAATGCCCTCGTATTCATCAGCTCCCCATACCTGCGATCCATAACAAAGTGTAGATTTTACAACGGTATCAAAAATGTTGTATTTTGTCGATAAGACAATGTTTTTGTTTGAAAAAATATTTTTCCATGTTACATTTAGCAAGCTTTGACAACTATTCGCTTTTTCAATCAAATGCTTGCTAAAATCTAAAGTTGGATTCAGCTTCATTCCAAGGTATTTTACTTCTTTTGATGTTTCTATCAGATTCCCTTCATAAAACCAATTTTTCCTATTCAGCGAATTTGAAGATCGTGTAAAAATCATAATTTTCGATTTCTCGGTGTTTATGTTAAGTTGCGAGTCGGTTTATCATAAGTTGCAGGTTCTCTGGAGATTCGGACAAGAGCACAAGGTCATCGGCATACAAAAGGACCTTAACTGCTGTATTCGCAATTCTTATATTACCGGGGAGATCCTCTGCAACGTCATTTATGAACAACGAAAAAAGCATCGCACTAAGCAAACAACCCTGTTTTACACCAGAAGTAGTTACAAACCATTCTGAAAGTTTCTCGCCATCCCAAACAGCTGCATTCGTGTTGGTGTACATTTCTTTCACCACTTTCAGGAACTTTGTCGATAAACCAATAGATGAGAGCTTGTACAGCAGCGCATTTCTATTGACAAGATCGAAGGCCGCTTTAAAATCGACGAAAAATGCGTGTACTTTTTTGTTTCTGGCTTGAAACGCTCTGATGATCGATGAAAGTGTAAAAATTTGATCTATTGTTGAGTAGTTTTTTCTAAATCCAGCTTGTAGGTCAGATAGTATGTTGTATCTATCAACCCATTTTTTCAAGACGTTCCACAAGGATACCACAGAATATTTTTGCTATTGTATTCATAAATGAGATACCTCTGTAATTTTCTGGTACATCTAGTGATCCTTTTTTATGAATGGGAAAGATAACAGACTTCTTAAAAGAAGAAGGGACATCGGCACTTGAGAAGATATTGTTAAAAAGTATGCACATACGGTTTAAGAATGTTGGTGTTACGTTTTTATAAAATTCATATGGAATCCCATCATCACCAGGTGCTTTTTTAATTTTTGATTTTTCAAGAACCGTTTTTATTTCTTCAACTGTTATTTCAGCATCCATAATTTCATCGGATGTTAACATTTCTGCGTTGGCGAAGGAAAGATTAGTGTCGATTGACAGCAAACGTTTGAAATATGATGCTAAGTTATCTGCAGATATTCCAATGCCTATTTTGAAGGTAATACCATTAATCTCCTTAGCAATTTTCCAGAAATCCTTCGTGTTTTTAGTTTGGGCTAATTTAAGTGCTTGTTCATTTTCATAAACTTGTTTCTTTTGTAAGCATAATTTTTTATAACTAGCATTAGCTGAATTGTACCAAATACGTATTTGCGGATTGTTCGTTAAACGAAAGGCTTTCAATAATTTAAATGACTTTTTTCGAGCTTTCCAGCAATTGTGGTCAAACCATTTTTGTTTAAATGAGTTTCGGTTCAAAACTTTATTGGGTGTTGCAGCTCTAATACATCCTGTGAGATGATTACATAGCATTTCAGCCGACTCGTCTAACAGACCGTCATTTGTAACAAGGTTATCTAATGTACGTTGATACAAAATCACATTTTCATTTTTCCAACACAGACGGGGTAGTAGTTGTAGATTTGATTCTTGGCTTAAAGCTTCGTTTGAAAGTTCAACGACGATAGGCATATGATCTGAGTAGTTTTTGCTTTGTACTTCGAAACGCGTAACTTG
Source organism: Philhelius festivus (assembly GCA_963931855.1). Taxonomy (NCBI): domain Eukaryota; kingdom Metazoa; phylum Arthropoda; class Insecta; order Diptera; family Syrphidae; genus Philhelius; species Philhelius festivus. The sequence goes on along the minus strand of OZ007556.1, from coordinate 28,494,632 downwards.
GTTAATCCACTCGTTATTTACAGCGCAAAAATCAATGACAGAGCATCCCTGACCTCCAATAAACGTGTAGTTTCCTTCCATATCCCCATCTGTAGAGCCATTTAAAATTATCAAATCATACATTTGTAACATCTGGAGTAATTCCGATCCATTCTTGTTGTAAACGACATCCTTTGAATTTCTGGTTGAAATATCTAGTACAGAGTTTGTAATGTGTTGAATAGTTGAAATTTGCCAATTTGAGATTCTTGCATTGAAATCTCCTGTTAAAAGGACACTCTTGTCGGCAAGAAGTTGCATTGTATGATTTAGCCTTTCAAAGTCGTTCGTCCACTTATTGCAGTTTATATAATACGGTACGATGCACAAATTTCTGTATCGAACACACTGGACAATCGTTGTTCCACCGCAATCATTAAAGTCATATATATTCAACATTGATGAACGTATGCCAAACAAATTTCCTCCACTTGCGCGACCCTTAATTGATGTTTTGATTGCTTCACACCAATTAAGTTTAAACCCCCCAAAATATTTTTTAAATTTGTCAATGTTTTCATTTGTTACATGTGTCTCATATAAGAAAAATATATCGAAATTTTTAACATAATTAAAAAAGTCAACGAATAAAATTTCATTATTTAAGCCTGATATGTTATAAGATAAAATTTTTAAAGAAAAGGTTTTAATGAAAAAGTATTAATTTATTAATGTTCTGCATATATGCAGTGTTATAGGTGATGATTAGTGCAACAATGAAGGGATTTCGGAATTTTACCTTTTACTAATCCTTCCTTGCAAGCTGTTAAGCAATGAACTTGCTATATTTTCAATTAATATTAAAATTCTAAGGAAACAAAATCATGTACTCATTTCTCACTACAGTTGACGAGAATAATAAATCTTGAGAAAACTTTGAATAACACCGTAGGAAGCCAGAACAATACTGAATAAAATTCAATTTCGAATTCATTACAAAAAGAATTTAATTAATTTCTGCTAAGAAAAATCATACCTGTATATCATACATGTATGTGCAACTCATTAACTTGTAAAACATTTAATAAGAAAAACATCACGACAACTTCAATAAAATAAAAGAAAATATTTTTAATTAAACGAAAGTGTTATGGTTTTTTAAGTTTATGGCAAAGGTTGTTTTCAAGTTATTCAATTACAAAGAATATATTGTGTGTTTAATTTAAATTCTGTCTAAAAAGTAAACATCTGGTACCTACTCTAAACCTGCTTACATACAAGTCATAAGTAATGTAAATATAAAAAAAAAAAAAAACAAATTAAATGTGGAAATGGGGAAGTAAAGGATTTTTTCTGATTACAAATTTAAACGATTTAAGCTTTGTTAGGATTATAAAATCTTACGGTTTAATATCCTTCCATAGGACCTGACCTACCCTCATTGAGATATCAAATGAAATGTATACAGTTTCTAAGATAGTGTCTACACATACATAACTGATTGACGAATAAGTTCCATAAGGTGGCCGATTTTAAGGTTTATTTATATGTCCCAACTTAAATGGTAGATTTTAGAGATATTAATCAACTATTTGGCTTTTCAATTCTGAATTGCAGTAGGGTGAATTAGAAATTACAAAAAAAAATAGTCTAGTCGAGAGTCTTTGCCATCAGTAGCTCGATGGCACTATATTTTTCCAGGGAATTTTGGTTGAATTCTGACACCTAAAATAATAATGTCCGTGGTCAGACTATAAAATAAATATAAAATAAAAATCACTGTCTAATAACGCTGTAAATTTTATAAGAGTCGGTAAACATCGACCAATATAAATTTGCGTCTTAGGAGGGTACGGCAGCATCTAACTAATGAGCCCACTGTCGTACCTGGGCGAAACGCACCTTGGATTTGAGGTCACTTGAACTTACAATTGAATTAAATTCAGTCACTCCACTTAAACCGAAATAATTTTCGTATTTGATATATCTTCATTTTAAGAATTAAATTAAATTTGGTGGTGCTCGAAGTGAACCAGGAACTAGTGACTTACAACTCTCAACCACTCCTGTGTGCGTGTTATCAGGAACGGAGGGGACCTACAATTTTCTGCCGATTCTGAACGGCTAATGAGCAGCACTTTTCATGACAAGAGAAACTCTTGGAGGATTTGTCAATTCCTCGCAAAAGGCAGTACACCCCTGAAAAAAACCTTCTTGCAGCGGCATTTTTAGAAACTTATATTTAAAAAATTTCACCAAAATCCATTATGCCAATAGTAAAGTAAAAATTCAAAAAAATGGTTCAATGGCGGGTACAGTCAATGATTTCTTAATTTCAAAGATCGTAAAAATTTTGCGAAATAGACATTAGGTCAGGTAATGCATTAAAAAAATACATTTAAAATATAAAATACATTTTATAAATATAAAACATTTAATGAGATAAAAATATTCAAATGCATGAAATTGCCGTCTGATTTCCTGAAAAGTATTAATTTACGCAAATAAAGTTTAAAAATCATTTTATTAAAGTAATTTTTTATATAGCAAATTTCTTTCAAATTTTTCTAAAACAAAATTTTGAGTGCCAATTTTAAGGGCGGTATTCACCGAAGGCTCATAAATAGCTCTTAAGTTTAAGAGGCTCATAAATTGGAAATTATTTCTGCTATTCACCAACCTCTCATAAGTGTTTTTCGAAGTTCGAAAATGAGAGCCTATCTCTCTCAACCAGAAATGTTCAAACTGTGAATTCAAACAAGATTGACAGCCGAGAGCCCGAGAAGTCAAATGTGAGATATAAATATAATAGATATAATAGTCAATCCGTCCTTTACGGGTCGACAAAAAATGAAAAAGAGATAGTTTCATATATTTTAATAGGCAGGGTGATGTAGTAACAGTTTTCTTGGGCAACAGAAATTTTGGTGGCACTTCCTAGATCACGAATATGCAATTTTTAATCCTCTAAGATGCCTAGTTTAGCCAGAAATCACGTTAGAAGATGTCAACTTTGAGGGGTCTACGAAGCTCCGTTTAGCCGCAAATCGCGTTTAAAGATAAAAATTTGTTTTTTGTTTCATGCGATACGTGGATTGAAAGGTGACTCTCCCTAGATCACGAATATGCAATTTTTAATCCCCTAAGATGCCTATGTTAGCCAGAAATCACGTTAGAAGATGTCAACTTTGGGTGTCTACGAAGCTCCGTTTAGCCGCAAATCGCCTGTAGCAACAGTTTTCTTGGGCAACAGTCCCTTGCAAGCACCAATCGAATGACATCTGTTGCAGAGGCCAGGCACTATTATTACGATGAACACCATCATCGCCACCTGAGTAGCGTAGGTTGCAACCAAAAAGAGCCTGCGCGCATAAGCCAACCCTTTGGTATACAGAGCATGTGATCATCACCACCTGATGAACGTTGGTTGCGACCGAAAAATACGAATTTCTTCGCATGGAACTTAAGATCGCAGCACAGAGCAAGAGCTTCAACAACAACACTTTACCGGACCCAGAGCAAGGCATCACTTAAAAAATGAAGAAAATAAATTATAAATCTTTGAGTGTAATCCTTTTTCTTCATTAAAAATTCTGAGCTTTTCGAACATTCCGCAATAAAAAAATAATACAAATTAAATTCAGAAATTAAATTCCGACAGTGACAATTTAAAAAAAAGTCAGTTTGTTTCGAATGTTTCCGAACAAGTTTTCGAAGAGAGCACTCGTAACTTCTGAGTGATCGGGAGCACTCATAACTCTTACGAGCGCTCATAAATATTCAATATTATTGCTTGGTAAATGGATTTGTGAGCCTCTTAAGTTATGAGCGTTCGGTGAATACCGCCCTAAGTGTTTAATAATATAGGCTTTAGGAAATAATTTCAAAAAAAAATCTTTCACACGTTTTCAAGACATTGATTTTTCAAAAAATAAATTGTATTTTCTTTTTTTTTCAAAAAAAAAAAACCCAAAAATATGTTTTGAATATTCTTATATATAATACTATTTTAAGCTAAAGGGGGCTCCTGGTTAAGCTCGTTAAAGCCGGTAATGAGAAAGTCGAAAATAAAAAAAAAAAACGTTCTACGACAGGTACCGTTAATAACATTTTGCCCCAAAACTTTTTACAAAAATGTAGTCCATGTCCATAATATCACATTAAATTTTTTTTTATCAAAATCGTTAAAGCCATTTTCGAGATAAATAAGATTTTGCATCACGGGTGTATGGGGGACACCGATAGTTTTGGAGCTAAAAAAAAACTTTGAATTTCCCTCTAGGGAATCACCGAAAATCTGTAACTACCAAGTTTGAAGAAAATAGGTCCAGTCGCTTAGGTTCTAGATCGAGGTACAGACATACAGACGTACAGACGGAATTGTCGGACCCACTTTATTCGACTTCGCTATCATCGTAATGTCAACTTTGATCAAAATCTCGAGTTTGATTTTTTTTTCAAAATGCAGAACTTGCCCCCTATACGAGTAGTACTTACATACATACATAATAGCAAGTAAAAATTATTTTATGTGAAAAATGGTTTTCGAAAATCTTATTTTTCTCGAAAACGGCGCCTAGAATTTTGATAAAATTTTGTATCTTTCAGTTAATTTTTATGATTTATAATTCAATAAATAAATTTTATAGAGAAGCTTCAAAAAGTTTCAAAAATATTGAATTTCAAAATTAAAAATACATTTTTTTTGAAAACTCGATATCTCAAAACGTATAAATATTTTACTTGATTGAGAAACCACATGGCATCCTTTGTTAAGCTCCAACTATTGAAAAAGTTGTTTTAAGCATTAACAAAAATAATTTAATGGTTAACCACCTACTTTCAAACCGTTATTGGTTTTGTATTAATATTCGCTAATTACCATAGAAGCAGATATCGAAAAAACTATTCTAAAACTATTTAGACAAGAAACTGGCAACCCTGGTAGTTACATTATCCTTCAACAAAATCAAATCACTCAAAAACGTGCCATATACTGAAAAGAAACACCGGCCGGCATTCTGAACGCATGCACTCAACATCATAATCAAGGTCAAACATCGAGCACGTGGTTTTCAACGTTGTGTTTTGGTTTGATATTAAACAAGCGCCGGCGCATCATACATGTTTGACACACATCTGGCGAAAAAAATTCCCAAATACGTTCCACTTTTGCGCAAAATTTTCCAACCCAAAAAAAAACAAGTCCCGAGACAATGGTCTTTGGAAAAAGGAAAATACTGCTCGACAACGTATTCGCTATGGCCTCCTCAGTCAATGCGTTGACTTCGGGTGGGCCGGAGCGAATCAACTGTAACGGTTAACGGTTTCGAAAAGAAAAATATAAGAAAGCAAAATCCCGGAAAAAGTTTTCAAACAAATAGAAAAAAAATTAATGATCGGTGTTCCGAGTGAGAGGTGTTTATGGAGAATGAAAAAGGAAAATATTTTTGTTATACCAATTTTCCAGTGCAAGAAAAATGTTGATTTAAAATAATGTCCGTTTCCAGATAGTTGTGTGTTTTTCAAAATCAAATCAGTTTTCGAAAATTATATTCGAGTGAATGGTAATTTAAGCTAAAACAAATTTTAAAAAATGGTAGAATACGACTCAGGAGATGAGGTAAATCAGGAGCTTCTCAAGAAACTCAAACATCTGGACGTTCGAGTTGAAACGGGTGAAGACCTTGAAGGAGGTGGGGTTTTTAAAAAAGGCTCCTGGAAACTAGTAAAATGGAAATCTGCACTCAATCACATTGGATTATTGATCTCGCTGTCGATCTACTGCGGTGTGGGTGGTGTGGTGAGTAGAAATTAAAAGAACAAAAAATAATCCTATCAAAATATTTCCACCTGCTTTTTGGGCTCGAGTGGGTGGATTTTCCATCAACAAAATATTGTAAAGGCGTTCGTTCGGATAGAGCTATATTCAATAACATTCCATTGGTGTTTCTTGTTTTATTTTTTATTTAATGCCAAATTAACACGTGCTGGCCATTTTATTTACCTTCGGGCATATTAATGAAAGTTTCCAGGTTGGAAACATATTTTTTGGTGTTACAATTTTTTTTGAAAGAGGTGTGTTATTTTAACGCATGTCATAAAGTTGTTTAAAGGTGATGAATTGAAACATTATTCTATTTGGACATGTTAACTGGAACATACTAGTAAGCTCGTGTCTAAAATTCAAGTGCTTTAGCTTTAGTTACACAAATTGTCATGTTGGGCTTAAATAAAGTGGTTTTTTTGGCAATGAGTATGAGAGCATAAGAAGGTTACGTGTGTTCAAGTACTTAGAAGGTAGTAAAGTTGTACTATTTTAGGAAAACCAAAATTATAATTTCACACACCTGAATATGCCGGAACAATTATTTTTATTTTGCAATAATGTGCGATTTTTACGTATTATGGTAGATTTTTTGAAGTAGTGTTTGAAAATTAAGAAAATAAGGGAAAGATGGTAGTTTTTCATGACAAAATAGGTACTCGCAGTAAAAGTTGCATCAAATAAAACATGCTTTTCGAAATAGAGCAATTTTAAATTTAATAAAAATTTCCCTTGGAATGATTTAATCTTAACTGCCAGGACTTTTGTTAAGTTTTTAATTTGACAAGCAATGTGTAAGTTGCTTTTTTAGAATGCACAAGAAGGGCTTTGAAAATTTGAAGAACAGTGTACTACAAAATGAGAGTTTTCAATGGAATTATAGAGAAAACACTTCAAAACTATTATTTGGATCTACGATTAATATATAGATAGAGTACTTTTTAATGAAATGTTTAGGTCGTAAAAGGTATAGAACTCAATTTAATTCCTTCAAATATCCTAAGACGAAGCGATTTTCTCAACATGTGACTTTTTTTAGCTTCAAAAGTAACCGCACCTACCACACAACCGCTATTAAAAATCTTTTTTATCTCAAAAACGGCTTTAACGATTTCGTACTACTCTAGACATGCTCTCCAAATTTGTCAAAACAAATTTAAAAAAATGCACGACTGGGTCGCACGAACTTGCTCCTATGTAATAGACCAGGAATTTTAAAAATGAATGTTATTAGAGAATACTGTTCATAAGGATAAAATTAATTTTTACTTGCGACCTATAGGTACTATAAGGCAAGTTATGCATTCGTAAAAAAAAATCGACCTCGAAATTTTCATCAAAGTTGACATTACGATGATAGCGAAGACCAAAAAAGTAGGTCTCACAATTCTGTCTGTCTGTCTTTTCGACTGCAGCCTAAACGGCTCGGCCGATTTTCTTTAAACTTGGTAGATATCATTTTTAATTTTTCCCCCCACACGTTTTTTTCTTTTTTTTTTAAGACCAAAAATAACGGTACCTGCCATACGGCGGGCGGGAATGTACGGCGGGCTTGAGTCGTATGGCTTGTCCAGGGCTTCACTGAACTCTCTATCGTTTTCCTCCCATACGCACAGACAGGCCTTTGCGCCTGGGTGCTGGGTTGGTCAACTTTAGTTGATGTTCTTTGGGGCCTGCTCAGCTGAATTACCAGCGAGTCGGAATACTACCTTGCCTTTAGCTTGTCTTTCCACGTTCCTATCGACCTCCTCGCGGTGCTCGTGGATAGGTTACGAGAGTAACTGAACCAACTAGATGGGAACAAAAACGGGACGGTATCCATTAAAAGTAGGAATCCGCTAAGGAGTGTGTTACAACTCACCTGAGGAGTGCACATATCTGGACGTGGTTTCTACTTCGATCAGGTCTGGAAAAACGTACATCTTATAAGACTGGTAGGTCTTGGGGCTTTTGTAGGAAGTACCTATCTACAAGTGTGACCCAATTGGAGGTTGCGAAGCTTACCAGATGCTATATTCTGGTGCCACGTGAGATAGTTGCCCAAGGCAAGTGAGCAGTATGTCTTCGGGCTCTCTTATTCTATCTCCGATAGAGAAGTGCAGCTGTCGCATACAAAGCGAGCAATCCATGAAGTTTGTAAACAATAGCGTATCGTCTTCGGGCTCTCTTATACTGTCTTCGGATGGTGAGGTGCAGCTGTCGCGTGCGTGTTTGCTTACTTCAAGCTATCTATGAGGTAGGCCCCCTAGTGGGTGTATCGTGGTGGCTGTGGTTTATTCCATAGCGGAGACGTATGGTTTCCAGGCGTGCCTGGATTCAAGAGGTGTAGATAGACCTCGCCTTTAAGCAAGAGGTGTGTTCATGCCTACAACATGTCACAGCTTTGCTACTAAGATGGCTTCGGCTGTCTTGGAGTTAATGGTCAGGACTCAATCTGACTCCGATGGTGGTAGGCCACTCGTGGGGTAAAGGCTTAATAGCCAGGTATCCACGTTAAACACACGACAGTTCTGTACCTGCCATACGAATTTTTTTCGAAATTTTATAAATATTTTTTTTTCTCAAAAACTGTTAAACAGATCTTGTAAATAAAAACACAAGACAATTTCATTTAGTTAAAGCTAGGTAGTGATTGAAAAAATTTTTCCGAAAAATGGTTATTTGGGGTGCCCCCAATGGAACCATTTTTTTTGTTTTTGATTTTCTCAAAAACGGTACAACCGAATTTGATAATTTTTTTTTGCTCAAGCTCCCCAAAAACATATATAGAATTGTGTACTCAAATTTTCAAAAAAAAAAATTTGGATTTTTAAAAAAAACTTAAATTTTTTTTTTTAAACCGAAAACCCCACGCTGGATTTTTCTTAAACTTGATAAATAAAAGTTTCTCAATATACTCTATAAGATGTGAGAAAAAAAAATTTATTTTACCTAAAAATTAAGGTACCTACCATACAAATACTAAAAAAATAAAAAAAATGGTTTTGATAAAATTTTTTTTCTTTCAATTAATTTTTACGATCTTTAATTTAATAAAAAAAAATTGAAATTAAGATATTACAGCTTGTACCTACCACAGAACCATTTTTTCGAATTTTGAATTTCTCATTATCCACATAACGGATCTTAATGAAATTTTTCAAAGATAAGCTCCTAAAAAGTCTAAAATACATTGCACTTCAAAACTTTAAAATAAATATTTTTTGAATTTTTGAAAAAAAAAAATCTATTTTTTCTTTTTTTGAAAATTCGATATCTCAGAAACTGTGCATTTTTTTTTTGTAAATTTAATTTTTATTCGAACAATAATAAAAACTTTCAATTGGCGTACCAAATTTTTTTCTTAAAAATCTTTTAAAAATTTCGTATATAAAAGCTTATTTTTTTAAGAAACCATTACAACGACTTTTAATTTTTGTTCTTGCATAAATTCATATTTGCATAGCATTCTGTTTTTGTCTCTTACTACTAAAAGAATTTAGTTTTCTCTAATAACATTTTTTTTTTTAAATTCCTGGTCTATTACATAGGATCAAGTTCGTGCGACCCAGTCGTGCATTTTATTTTTTTTTTTTGATTTTTAAAAACATTTCCAATTTTTTTTTAAATACTCAATATTTCGAAAACCTCATACTCGATTTTTTTTAAACTTAATAATAAAAAGTTTTTTGTTACAATCTACAAGGTTCGAGAAAAAAACATTATTTTTTTGGAAATCTAATTTTTATTTGTACAATAATAAAAACTTTAAGTCAGCGTGCAAAAATGTTTTATTAAAAATGTTTTAAAAAATTTTATACAAAAGCGTTTTTTTTTTTTAAGAAACCACTAGAACCACTTACAATTTTTGTTCTTGCATAAAGTAATATTTGCTTGAATCACATGGCATCCTTTTCTTAGCTCCAACTACTAAGCCCAGTCGTACATTTTATTTCTTAAACCACTACAACGTTTTGCTATGTATACATTATATCAGCCATATTTATAAACTCATTATAGTGAGTACACAAGGCTATGCAACCCTTATAATGCCTCTAAACGCAAAATCGTTATTTATAAAACTTATGTGACGTTGAATAGGGGCATTATAAGCTAAACGCGTTTGGAGGTTGAATAGTGCCTACATAAGGACATTTTAGTATTGAACTGTCACATTCACTTTGACATCACATTGAATTATAAAGATTATCAACAAAAAAAATGCCTTTGACTTAATATTGAAACTAAAACTTTGTGTTATTTTTATTTATTGAAACAAAAATGTTATACTAATATATTAAAAACAAATTGAATTGATAATTGTTTATGATTAAATAGATAAATATACTTGTTGGTGATGTCTCTCCACGCATTTTTATTCATGCGGCGTGTTAGTGTTGTAATTATTATCTTGCATTATTGAATTGTATCCTGAAGAACTTGTCTGAGGAGTATTCCAGCTATAATGAAACGAATAACAATTTGATTTCCAGTATTGTGCTAGAGATAATAACATACTTTATCTGATGAATCAAAGTTAATTATTGGAATTCTTTTAGCTTTTGGTAGTTTCCTTTTTGTTTATTAAATTCGATAGACAGACAAGATGTTTTTTTTTTTTTTTTTGATAAACAGCTGAGTGTTATGAAGGCTAAATGTAATAGATTCTTACTTTTTGGTACTTTATTTGACACAAGCTCATTATAACTATGCAGGGTAGGCAAATGTTTTATAAATATGAATTTGCATACATGGACAACGAGGATGTAGTCTCGTTCTACGCTGACATTGGGTCAGCCTACCACCGCGGCTAAAACGCCATCCCTGCCCACAACCCACAAAAATCACCACTGACAACCAGGAATGAACACCCTGAGAACAATACAGTCAACCAACATTTTAAATTTAAATTTTTTTTTTTTTTTGTCATGTAAATTTTATATAAAAATAATTAAACTTAAGTCACTGTATATAGTTAGGCCCCCTATGAGCCAACAAATGTAAATTTTCATGCATATGTATTATCTTATTAGTTGTAAGCCAAATTGTAAATAGTATGTTCAATAAAACAAAAATTGAATTGAATGAATTTGCATAGTGGATGAATAAGTCCTTATGCATTGCATAACTATTCACGCGTTTAGGGAATTCTAATAAATACGGCTGTATGTACATAAGTATTATGGGCAAGTTTTGGATTCGTAAAAATAATCAAACCCGAGATTTTGATGAGACCTGACATTTCGATGATATGGAAGACGAAAAAAGTGGGTCCGGAATTTCCGTTTGCTTGTCTGAATTTTTTGATCAAGCTACTAAATCGATTTTCTTCAAACTTGGTACTTGATTTTTTTAGCTCCAAAAGTAACCGCACCTACCTGCTGCCATACCGTTATTGAAAATCTTATTTGCCTCAAAAATGGTTCTAACGATTTTGATAAATAAAATTATGCGTGGAAAATTATTCTTGGATTCTTGAAAAATAAATTAATTTTTTTTTTGAAAATTCTAAATCTTGAAAACAATTGTTTTTGAAATTATTTCCTTATACATACATATGTATATTGTTAAATACTTAAAATTGGCATATGATTTTTTTTTAATTTTCTTATGCAATTTCGTATACAAAAAATTATTTTACTAATATACATATGATCCTATAATGATTTTCTTCGCTTTATTTGTACGAGTAATATTTATGTTTTCTCTAGAAATTATACCTCATTTTTGGAAACGTCTTAGCAAAATTAGCAACGAATTTTTATTAATAATATCCATGTTTTTACATGTGGATACATTAAAGCAAGTACGTGCGAACCAGTCGATCGCTTTACTTTTTCAAAAAAAAAATTAAAAAAAAATATTTAGTAAATACTATAGTTAACAGCTGAACAAAATTAACAACAAATGCTTTTCAAAGGTATTCAAAGAACCATTTTTTTAGAATTCAATATTCTCAAAAACGGTACAATTGATTTTGATCAATTTTGTTTGGTTAAAACTCCTAAATAGTAAAGTTTGAATATTATTGTGTATTCAAATTTTCAATTTTTTTTTCAATCTCAATATTTCGAAAAATATATGACTAATTTTCTTGGAACTAATTAATTAATAGTTTTTTTAATTTTATCTACAAGACGTTGAAATTGTTTTTTAAAATCACCATAGAAATTTTAAAGAAAAATGGATATTGAAAATGTTATTTTTCTCGAAAAAATTGCCTCGATTTTTGAGTGTTGTTTGGCTTAATTTTACGATCTATCATTAAATACAAAAGATAATAGCAATAAAGATATATTATATTAAAAAAAGATAACTGCCATAGAACCGTTTTTGGGTTTTTAAAATTCTTATTGCCAGCATAGCGGATTTTAATGGAATTTTATATACGGAAGCTTCTAAGAAGTTAACAATGATACCAAATTAAATTTGCATGCCAAAATTTGTTCTACAAAATATTTTAATAATTTTAAATACAAAAACTTGTTTGTTTTCTTAATTCTATTTTTTAACCTCATACTATTTCAGAAGATATTTTAGAAAAATTAGCGAAGTTTCCATTTTAGTTTAATTATATCAATGTCTTTTAATGTAGACAATTACGAGCATATAAAATGCATACAGTTAAATTTTGCATGTAAGTACATGTAGATAAGAGGAACTACGTGCGACCCAGTTGTGCATTTTATTTTTTTAAGGGCCAAATTTCGTTCAATAATTATTATGCATGTACTTCTCCCTTATGGTAGTACTCCTTGGAATAATAGTTAGTGCGTTGGACTGTCATGCAGAAGGCCTTGAGTTTGATTCTCAGCAGCTGCAAATAAGTTTTTCAGGGCTGTATTGCCTCTTATTAGGATTTGACAAATCCTTTTGGAGTATCTCTTGTCATGAAAAGTGCTGTTTATTAACCGTTCGGAATAGGCAGAAAATTCTAGGTGCCTTCCATTCCTGGCAATTCGCACACAGGATTGGTTAAGAGATGTAAGTCACTAGGTCCTGGTTCTCTTCGAGTTGTTGCACCACCAAATTTAATTTATTTAATTTAGTTCTTCTTAGCGACTAGACCGATATTGTTGAAATTTAAAGAACATATTAATAATTAATCATAAAATTTTTCGAAAATCGTTTCTTTTATTTAAACAAATCAAAAAATAAACAAGTAGATACAGCGATTAACTAGTTATTTTGTAACATATAAATATTTAGGAGTGAAGATAACTAGTAACTACTCGTAGATAAATTCGTAACTTTATGAAGTAAGACGATTATCTAAAGTTAGACAAGGCTTGTAAATATGAAATACTGTTAATTTTTCTCATAATTTCTACAGGGTCATAACCATAAGCAAATACCAGTTTTTTTTTATTTTAACTGGATTCGAAGAACATTATTAATTTAAAAAACAGAACCAAATATGTTATAGGTTATGTTTATGTTATGTTTATGTTATTGTATGTTATTTTTATATTCGTAGGTTCTCTAATTCTTGAGATACAATTGAATTACTTAACAAAAATAAACCTAATAATTATGTTTTACTTCCAAAAGATAAACAGCAATACTTTTTTTTATTCTCATCGATACTCATGGTAGAATGCAAAATTAGATATTTTATGTTTTGAATGTTTTTTTTTTTTGGTAGATGATATTTTTAGCTTTACACAAGAGAAAGCTCAAACTAACTTTTGGGGGGTAATGCCCAATAGATGAGGTGAAAATTTGCAAATCTGTCGAACACAATGTATCCGTATATTGTGAAAATCTTATTTTGTGAGACAATAAGAAAATGTGAAGATGTTTGGCGCCATTGTGTCTGTTTGAAATAGGATTCTCCAAAACAAAATTATCTAGGAATCATGTTAATTAAAGTATAAAACAAATAATTTGTATTATTTATGTAGGTAGTTGTGAATTCAAATTTGATTCACCTTTCAAAAACATCATTTATTTTATTTATAGCAACCGTTCACTAAAATAAGAAATTATAAATTTGATTGCCTTATTTTTGCTGCCAATTATGATGTTTACGTCAATTTTGAGGAATTTTAGAAATTGCTGAATAATTAAAGGCATTGTTCCAATGCAACAGGAAAAAGTTCTTAATTGCATTCGCTTAACGTACTATTTATTTTTCCATGTGATTTTCAATTTGCGTAAGTGATCAAAACTATTTTAGATACTTAAAATTGAAGAGAAAGTACACATATGTACATAATGAACAATCATTATGGACGTATGTACATTATGTAGGCCAGATAGCCTAATTAGCGGTTTGATTAGTTCACATAACAGTTTTTTTGTAAGTTAATAATTTTTTCAGGTATGGGTATGTATGTAAATGTTTTCTTTTTTCATTCATGTTAATGTAGAAAATCGAATATGTACTCTAGTTCTAAGAAAAAAGGCATGAATTTTCATAATGCATGTATAGTTTCAAAATGACAATAAAAAGACACTTCGAATGAAAAATCTTAGGTTTTCTATTCTTGGCTTTGAATGTACATTAAGCTTCACGACTCTACCAAATTTCATTATTCTACGGCAATAGGAAGGGCTCCATATAAATAAAAAAAATTTACAGAAAGTGGGCGGATACCAAGCCCCCAGAATGGAAAACCTCAATTTTTATTTTTGGTCGTTTATACGCGATTTGAGTCCTTCCGTTCTACCAAATTTCATTGTTCTACTGCAATCGGAAGTGTGCCATATATAATTAACATCAGTTCTGAGGAAGTGGGCGGATACCACGCCCCTGAATGAAAAACCTCAAATTTCCTGTAAAAAGGGTGTATAGTGCCAGAACTTGGCTGAGCACTACCGTGCCCTTTGATAGTTTATGCGAAAACAAAAATTATAAATCGTTATAGTGGCTTAGAAAAAATAAGCATTTATGTACAAACAAAAAAACATTTTTAAGAAAAAATTTTGGTACGCCAACTTAAAGAAAATTTGTAATAAAAATACTTAGCCGTATAAAAATATCGGATTTTCAAAAAAAAAATAGATTTTTTTTTCAAAAACTAAAAAAATATATCTTTAAAGTCTTGAAATGCAATGTTTTTCAAAATTTAAAGAAGTTTCTCTATAAAAAATTTCATTAAAATCCATGCCGATAATGAGAAATTCAAAATTTGAAAAAATGGATATATGGTAGGTTGTAGTCAATAATATCTTATTTAAAATAAAATAATTTTTTTTCTCAATTCTTGTAGATTATACATATATTAAGAAACTTTTAGTTATCAAGTTTAAAAAAAATCAATCATGGGGTTTTCGAAATATTGAGTTTCTTAAAAAAATTGTTTGAAAATCAAAAACATTTTTTTTTTCGAAAATTTGAATATACAATAATATTCAAACTTTGGGAAGCTTTAGCATACAAAAATTATCAAAGTCGTTTGTAATGCTTTTGATTAAATCGAAAAATGTTTTCATCTATTAATTAGTTTTAACTAAATGAAGTTTTTTTTTTCAATCTGTGGATCAGTTTTTGAGAAAAGAAATAATATTTTTAAAATTTTGAAAAAAAAATTCGTATGTCAGGTACGGTTATTTTTGGTCTTAAAAAAAGAAAGAATTGTGTGGGAGGGGCGGGGGGGGGGGGTACTTAAAAATGATATCTACCAAGCTTTTAACGAAAATTGGCCGAGCCGTTCAAACTGTAGTCGAACAGACAGACAGAATTTCCAGACCCACTTTATTGAAAAGCCCTTTATATATGGGATTTAATTCATTGATTGCTAAAAAAAATAGTTAAAAAAAAATTCCAAAACGTCGGTCGCAAGCCAAAGTTATTATGTCAAAAGTTTTTTTGGACAACAATAATTTGCCTTTGCAAGTTTCAGGGATTTAACTCCCTCTTTTTGGATCCTCTGTACGGGTTACGCAACTCTGTTCTTGACAATCTTCACAGATATCTTCGGCAGTATTGTTGTTTAAAAAAAAACTGTTAGCACAGGCACCTGTCTGACGAGTAAATATACGCTTAAGGACAATTCACATGAGAACGACTAACGATCGACGAATAAAAAAACAAATGGGACTTAAAACATTTTATAAGCCAATATTTTTTACAAAAAATAGACAAAATGGTAGAGAAGTTATTGAAATTAATTTTAATTTAATTGCTTAAGTAGATAATATAAATTTGAGAAAATAAATTGGTCGTCAATTCCTGACGTCAATTCGTGGCAACCAATTTAATTTTTTAGTCCTTAAGCGGTGCAAAAGAAATGCGTGATTAGGAGATAAGACCCCAAAAAGGAAGTTAAAATCCTATGAACCCGCTAAGTGTGCCAGGTATGTTTCTACCTATTGATCAATAAAAATATTGACATTGAAAATTGACATTGACATTTCATAAATAAAATATAAACTTATTCCGATTTGTACTTAGTTACTAAAACATTAGAGTTAGCTCATGTTTCCCAGGTCCCAAATTTTTATGGGAGTTAGTTAATTGGGACTTAACTCTTTTGAGTCGTTCTACCTTCAAAAATTCATTAAAACGCTTGCATTAATTTTCCTTTACAACCGGAAACCCATCTTCTATTGCTTTTCGTCTGCTCTGAAATTAGTCTTTGCTTGCAATAATAAATTTTCAAAAACGAAATCCAGGAAGCTTTAGCGTTTCTTGTGTACTTTATTCGACTAACACCAAAGAGTATCATAGTTGTTTACACCTACTTTCTTGTATTCAATAAAAATATTATTATTTTAGTACTAATATATTCGTGTAATAAAATCGTAATTTCGATTTATCGCATCTTTGAAAAGTTTTTTTTTTGAACCCAAATTTGATAAAAATCAAAGAAACAAAAATATTTTCCACGATTAAGTTTGTTTTCACAAGACTTGCATTCACTTTCAAAGCCAGCATGAGTTCTTTTTCACCTTTTTTTAATCGGACTTCCTTTCCTGAGTTGCATACATAAATATACCAATATACCTCTGAACTTATACGAACATTCAAAAGCAATTTGCATTATAAGTTATTTGACCATGAAAACAATTTTTTTTCCGTTCCTTATTTCGTTTTCAGAAAATAGAATAAACACCTTTCCCAAAATGTCTAATTTAAAAATGAATACTGATGTTGTTAATTTTTTTTTCTCATGGATTTTGATAGGAGAAGTTCTTCCCCGGTAATTTCGTGTAGATATAAAAATCTTATTTATTCAAGTTTTTATGATTACATTTAATTGTTTATTTTTTTCTATAACACCTATTTGCTTTTTTTATTTTGAGATTGGAAAACATTCGAGATAGGTTTTTGATGGATTATTATTATTGCAGATTAATTGATTATAGTGAAGCATTTTTTCCGATTAAAAAAAAGTGTTTGTAATTTACCTATATAACTATGTATTAGAATTTTCCGAGTATTAAGCCATAAGGTGTTAATGATATCTTACTTTTGCGTAAAGATGTTTCAGAAATGATTAAACTGTGGCATGAATATAGAACGAAGAAATACAAATTAAGAAAAAAAAATTAGCTTTGAAGTGAGGGAGATATACATTTTAACTTTCATGTATTTTTTTTCAATATTTATTTATTTCATCAATCTGAGATAAAATCCTAACTTATAATAAATATAATAATATGAACAAAGTGAACAAACAGATAGATAAAAACTCTTATAATAAAACAACAAAACAATAGAAACATTGGAGCAACAATGCATGCAATACTTTTTTGTTAAAATTTTTTTTCTATAACTGTATTGAAAAATGTCAATTATATTTAAAATATTATTGATATCCTTGATGCATTGCGATATTGGTGCGTTTCTGTCAAGTTAGTTCTTGAAAAATGTTCACTTAAATGGAAACGTTTACGGAGCATTCTACTTAAAAAAAAAGTTTATTTTCTTTTTCTTGAGTAGATGAGTACAAGATCGTCTTTTGGTTTTACGTGAGCACCTGCCTATTATGGCTCAATCCCACGGAAGGCCTACCTTCATTGGAGTCAGATTGGGTCCTGATCATTAACCCCGACATAGCAAGCTATCTCGGTCGCAAAGTTGTGATATGTTGCAGCATATGCACACCTCTTGCTTTGGAGGCGAGGTCTATCTAACACCTCTTGAATTCAAGAAAAGAATCTTGAAAACCATGTGTCTCCGCATTCGGAATAAACCAAGCCACCATGATGCTCCCACTAGGGGGCCTACCTCATAGATATGGTTCGAGCCGAAGGCAAAACTCAACCGCCGACTCTCCCATGGTACCAGAATATAGCTTCCGATGGAGCTTCGCAACTTTGTCTTTTCATGAGACTCCATGACAACCCGGACTAATCCGAGTCGTTGTCTCAAGCTTCAGAAACTCTTATATTTCAACCAGTCACTTCCAGATGGGCTCCTGCAAAACTCTGGGCCTGTCAACCATTAGGATACACACCAAGAAGTCGGCCGGGGTAGGAACCAACAACTCAATGTGCATCCTAGTCTTTAGCTCACCTAACGGCAAACAAGGAAAGACACTCCTATCTTTTATTTACCTTATGGCAAACTAGGAAAGACACTCCTAGTCTTTGTTCTAAAGAACAAGGACGACGATCGCCTTATTATTTGCTACTACAAATATGAAACCCTTTTAAAAACCTTATAAAGTCTCCAGCCACGTAAGCAGCCGGAGACCTCACCAGTTAGCTCCTCGTTATAACCCAATTAAACCTTAAAAGTCTCCAGCCACGCAAGTAGCCGGAGACCTTACCAATTTAACCCGTCACAACCCGATAAAACCTTAGAAATCTCCAGCCACGCAAGTAGCCGGAGACTTCACCAATTTCACCCTTCAAACCTTAAAGATCTCCAGCCACGCAAGTAGCCGGAGATTTCACCAACACACGTCCGTTTCGACCCTACTACTCCCTTGGGTTTTCTTAGTTGTCTAAATCTCTGAGCTGATCGAGCAGCGAGAGAATAGACGTAAGCCCCCCCACCACGACAAGGTGAAACCCGTCGGGGGGGAGTAGACAAGTACAATTAATATTATTATTTACAATTTCATTGATAAACATTATTGAAAAATTACTTCTTCTAGTTTCAAGGGATTGCATATCAAAAAGCCACCTCCTAATCAATTACGAAGAATTTGGAATATTCCAATTCAATTTGTGAAAAGCAAACCTTGTGAAGCTCTTTTGAAACCATTCTAACCATCATAAAGAATAAGAACTGTAATACGGATTCCATATACAACAGAACACTATTTAAGACAGTACCTTCAGCTTTTCATATTCGTTTCCAGATCCACATCCTTCATCTTCGGAAGTGACTCTGCAACGGCAGCGTATGATAAGTTCATTAAATTCTGACCTCGACAGAATTAGCATTGTAGAATGGGGTGTTAGAAACCGCGTGAAATTTAATGCTTCGAAAACCCAAAGCTGTATCCTGTCGGTCAAGCAAAATATTTCACACCTGGCATCATCCATGGATGGCACTTGCATCGACGAAACAGAAAAGCTTTCCGTTCTCGGTATGACTATTACAGACCATCTTTTGTGGCATGATCATAATATATTATATTTGATGTTGCGAAAAATGCTGCGAAATGCTTAGGTTTCCTCAGAAGATGTAAGCAGTTTTTTTCCCCTTCTGATCTAGCTACAATTTATAAGGCATACATTCGGCCTAAGCTTGAGTATAACTCCCATATCTGGGCATGTGCTTATAAAACTCACCTGCATCTCTTAGACAGAATCCAAAACAGAGCCCTTTTACTAATAGGAGACAATTTTATTACGTAATCTTTTGTTTCTCTCGAACACCGTCATAATGTCTCTTGTCTTACTTTGCTTTATCGCTTCTTCTATGAACAGTGCTCTAGTGATATATGTAGCTAGCTGCATTCCTCTTTTGAAACATTTTCGCCGTAATACTCGTCTTGCTTAGAATGCTCATCAGTTTATTCTTGAGCCTAATTTCGGGCGTACTGTTAAATACAGAGATTCATTCTTTAGCTGTACTACTCAAATGTGGAAAACTATACCACACTCGATTTTCCCCCCTAATTGTAATGTACAAGTATTTAAAACCAATGCGCATCGACATCTTCTTTTAAACCCCTCCCGATGTCTTAACTGCTCGCGCTGTGTTATTTTAAACATTATAAGGCTATTCATAACCCCGTGAGTGTGTGCTAATTATAAAAAAAAAGATTTCATCGATTTCATTTAAGTCTAGTCGCGCACTGGCAACTGTGATCGAAATCAAATAGTTTAATCACCAGTTGAAAAAGAACCGCGCACTGGCAACTCTTTACTCTCGCTCACACTCTTTTCTCTCTTGCGCTTATAGAGCAGCTCAACTGTTGCGAATTAATTTCAGGCAATCGTTTAGTTTGTGTCAAAACACAAACTTTTTAGGCTCGAATCAAGTTGCTCTAAGTGCGCGGTGTCCCATATAAGCCCATATGTTTCATTTTAGCAACTTAACAGTTGCGAAACTAAAAATTGAATGTGCGCGCCTAGCCTAAGTGTATATGGGTCTGAGAATTTCTTTGACTTCCTTCTTATGAAACTTAGCATCTGATTTGCCTTATTAATATTATAATCAACATGAAAACTAAGCGAAAGTCTTTGATCGAAATCAACCCCTTAGTCTTGCTAATGGCTTACTTTTATAAGAGGAATATCATTTAAAGCATAATTAAGACATTTTGGTAACTTTCTCCTAAAACACGACAAAGATTATTATTACTCTACATGGATAAGCTATCAAGGTCTTTCTATAACATATATCAATGGATATAACATTTTCAAAAATTTTCTCATCATCAACATTATAATAGAATATGTGAAAAATTAATATAATTTCGAATGTCATTTATAAATAAAATAAATAGCAAGTGACCGATATGGCTTCCTTGTGGGACTCCCGAAGTAACAGCAGTTTCCTGCTGCCAGTTTTAACAAATTGAATTCTATTTTTCAAATAGGTCCTTATACACATCAAAAATTGAGAATGAAATCCAAGCAGCGATAGTTAGAAAAAAGAAGCTCATTATTACATCTGTCAAACGTTTCGAAAAGTCAGTATAAACAATATCAGTCAGAAATCCACTTTCAAGACCTTTATAAATTAAATCAGTCAACGGCCTATGCTTTGATGAAAGCATCGCTTCCTATCGATCAGCGAAATCAAGCATCATTGTGCGTGGTTAGTACTTGGATGGAGAACCGTTCAAATACCAACCGTGTGCTGTTGACATGTGTTTCTTCTGTTGTTCTTTCTTTCTGTGTGTCTCTCTCTGTTGTATTGTCCAAGCCGATGGTGTCAGTTGCCAGTGCTTTCAGTGTAAATCCAGTTTATCTAAAACAATTTTTTCAAAAATTTAAGGAATGAATGATAATTGCAAATAGGTCTAACATTCTGTCTAGAACCAAATTTAAAAATTGGCGAACTTAACGAAACTTTCCACTCATCAATAAATAATCCAGTAGCAAGAGACTTGTTAAAAATTAAACAAAGTGGCAGCGAAAGTGATATTGCACAATTTTTCAAAAAGTTAAGGGATTTACCATCAGGTCCAGTTCTTTTGTTTTCATCAATCTCTTTAAGTTCTTCATATACATCATTGGAACTAAGAAATAATCCTCCAAAATCAAGCATATTGGAAGGAGAAATTTCGGAAAACACCTTAATAGATTCAACAAAATGCACAGACTTAAAATAATCGGTAAACAAATTAATATGGCAGACATATCACTAGACATAGCACCAGCAATTTTCATGAAGTTTGGCAATCTTGACGACTTTTTCTCCGTATTAATAAATCTTAAGAATTTTTTATCATTGGATTGAATTTCAGATTCAGAATTCTTAATAAACTAATTATAAAGAAATTTTTAAAGAAAATCAAACTCTC
Source organism: Philhelius festivus (assembly GCA_963931855.1). Classification (NCBI taxonomy): domain Eukaryota; kingdom Metazoa; phylum Arthropoda; class Insecta; order Diptera; family Syrphidae; genus Philhelius; species Philhelius festivus. The sequence continues at coordinate 28,472,966 of OZ007556.1, read as the reverse complement.
TTTGAACACTTGTAAGCCTTATTCCTTTAATTTTTTTAATTTATAAGGCTACTATTAAACCAAGGTGGATTAGAATTTATTCTCTTTAAAGTTATGAATTTTTCAACTCTCCTGATTTGGTAATGAAATTCTCTAGTACCATTGCAAAAGTACATAGTTTAGTTTGTAAACTATGACGATACAGGATTTCTTTCAATTTCAAGCCGAAAGTCCATGATATCATCGGAAATGTGTGTTCACTTAAATTTTACAGAAAATCAATGTCTCCCAAAACTGATTTCCAAACAGTTTCAAATTTATAGTTCAGTAATTGATATATGTAGATGCCATATATACTCGTACAAATCATCTTCGATGTTGTCCTTTCCCCAATCCGAATTTCACGCACCATTAATATCTTAAGTAGAAGGAAAATCAGTTTCGTATATCCCAACTCTGTTATCTCCAAGGCCGTTTCTTATATCCTAAAAAAATGGGTACTTTATTTTTATGAACTCTTCTTAACTACCTTTACCGGAATGCTGAACAAAAACCCTAAATTATAACAGTTTCAGAGAGTTTATTGCGATTTTATGAATCGAATTATGTGTCAAATATTTTCTAGCAGCGATTTTATACATAATCTTAGAGTCTTTATAGGATTATAACTAACAAATTATACTACGTTTTCGGTGTTTGTGTTTATAAGCTGCTAGGTTATTTTTATAAATCTTTCCACATAGCTATGCTATGATGGAGCTGTAAGCTTGTGAAGAGCGATGAAAATGCAATATTTTACAATTTGATGAGAAATTAGATGAGACAATAATTGATACGAGTATAATGTTCAACTTATTCATGCTTCTCGCGACAATTTTTTGACTTCTAACTGTTCAAAACAATAAATTGGGTTCTCCAATTGGGCAGTTAGATGTTAAAATTGAATAAAATAGGTTGCTTGTGAGCTATGAACGCATAGACCAGACAGATTGTCAGGGATTGCACGGCTTATATTGACTTTAAAGCAACCGGATTGCGTATTGCCAAACTGTATATCAGCACAGATCTCCTAAGTCTGTGCTCAGTCATTTTCTGCTCACCGAATTTTAAAGTATTGTAGAGCAAACTGTACAGAGCGCTCTGTGGTCACATGCAGTTTGCTTGTAAAATATTAAAAAAGCTGAAGCAAACTATATACTATTTCAGATCGAGCAAAGTACATGTGATTACAGAGCCATCGTTCACGTTGGTGTGGTTATTGTGTGTGGTGTGTGGTGCCGTGACATAAGGCTAAGTGACAAAAGGCCAAATTTGTTTGTGACTTAAGGCCAAACATAAAATGTTTTGTCTTGAGCAACAGTACCTTGGGTGGCCCGCTTCGCGGGTTTTCAAGATTTTAACTCCCTTTTCGGGGCTCACACCCGCTCACGCAACTCCGTTGCTCCGCTTAGGGTATGTTCAGTCGCCAGGCAGGCGCCTGTAGCAACAGTTTTCCTGAGCAGCAGTACATAACTGTTAGTTGTTTACTCCAATTAATATAAAATACAAAACTGTTGCTACAGGCGCCTGCCTGGCGACTGAACATACCCTAAGCGGAGCAACGGAGTTGCGTGAGCGGGTGTAAGCCCCGAAAAGGGAGTTAAAATCCTGAAAACCCGCGAAGCGGACCACACAAGGTACTGTTGCTCAAGACAAAACATTTTATGTTTGGCCTTAAGTCACAAACAAATTTGGCCTTTTGTCACTTAGCCTTATGTCACGGCACTACACACAATAACCACACCAACGTGAACGATGGCTCTGTAATCACATGTACTTTGCTCTTAGTTTCCTGAGCAAAATGTATACCAACACAGAAAAATCTGCTTTTGATCTGACACAGTATATAGTATGCTCTTAATTTGAATGAGCATTCTGTTATTCTGTAGTCTATTATAGAGCGTCGGAGCTCTGTACTGATATACAGTTTGGCAATACGCAACCGAGTTCATGCGACTTATGGGCATTGATTTAGGAATTAAAGAAAATGGAAAAGAAAAAGTGTAGTGGGGTAAAATGATACGTTCTCAGTATTCACGTCTCACGTCGGCGCCTCTGTTAAATAGATAAAGGGTAGTTAAATTTTAAGGGCCGATGTTGATTTTGAATAAAACACAAATTATTTAGGAAATTATTGTCATTTCTGTTTATTATGATAATATTGGTATGGTTCAATTATGTATGGAACAAAATATCGGCCAAATGGCCGCCGCGACCTAGGCGGCACACCTCCATCCGGTGGTTAAAATTTTTGATGACGCTGAGGCATAATTGAGGTTCTATGCCGTTAATGTGCCGAATTATCTCATCCTTTAGCTCTTGAATTGTTGCTGTACACCTTTTCTTTCAAAAAAATCCCAAAGAAAGAAGTCCAACGTCCAATTGACATCGCCACCACGTGAGATAATACGGCCATTAAATTTGTCGCGTAAAATAGCCATTATTTCGTTAGCTGTGTGGCAAGTGGCACCGTCCTGTTGAAACCACATATCGTCCACATCCATATCTTCCTATTCGGGCCGTAGAAAGTTCGTTATCATCTTACGATAGCGAACACCATTCACAGTAACTGCCTGACCGGCCTCATTTTGGAAAAAAATACGGCCCGATAATGCCGCCAGCCCATAAACTGCACCAAACAGTCACTCTTTGTGGGTGTATTTGTTTTTCGACAATCACTCTTGGATTATCATTCGCTCAAATGCGGCAATTCTGCTTATTGACGAATCCACTGAGGTGAAAATGTGGCTCATCACTGAAGATGATTTTCTTCGAAAATTGATCATCCACTGTTGCCATTTCTTGCCACTCTTGAAATGGTCAAGAGGCTTTAGTTCTTGAGTCAATTGCACCTTGTAAGCGTGTAAATTCAAGTCTTTATGCGTAATGTTCATCAACGACGAGCGTGAGAAGTGCATTTATTGTTGGGCACGACGACGAGTTGAGGTGGATGGGTCTTAAGCCACACTTTCGCGAACACATTTGGACGAAAAAATCACGAAGTGCACGATATGCATTTTGATTTGAACGCCCATTTTCATAATAAGCCTGAATAACTTTAACGCGTTGCTCGATTGTGTATCTTTCCATGGTTCAAATTGAGTTAGTCTGAAATTGAGAAATGTCAAACGAAATGCAGAAAAAAACTTGACGTTTAGGTGTGGTTCACATTCAACATCGGTCCTTAAAATTTAACCACCCTTTAGATAGATACAATTTTATTTCAAAAAATATTAAACTGTTTTTTACATGATAATATTATTACAAAAATTAAATAATTTAAAATATAAAAAGTGAGCAATGGCGCGCCGTCGCATCGTCGGCCTGATTGTCGCGCTAAAATGCTTATTCTTGTAAAGGGTCATTCATTTCGTGGTTTCAAGTTTGTGGATCTGGCATTTAACTGCCTATCAAATTCAACTGCCATTTAAAGAGTCATAATATTAGTTGAATGTTTGCAACTTAAGATAATGGATCGCTTAACAATCGAACAAACGCATAAAAATTATTAAAACTTACTACAAAAGTGGTCATTCAAACGTAGTCAATTGATGGTGGTCGTAGCAAACGTAGCGATATGGTCGAATGATAACCAATTGTACGATATGTAGTTTCAACAAGCTACACAATACAACCAACTATAGCTTTATTGCCATAGTTATAACTACGTGTATATATTTTTATAACTTTATAAATTCATTTATGATAATTTTTCGATATGAAAAGTGGTTTCAATATATTTTGTGAAGTGAATGTTCGAATGTTCTTTGTTTCTTCCATTTTAAATGAAAGCTTTTCGAAATAAATAGGTCTTATATTTTTGTATATTGGACATATTGCCAAGAAGTGGAATGTATCTTTTTTTAACTCCAAGTTGAAAACTGTGCAAAGGTTTGAATCATTTTGTTTGAATGGAGATCCGTTTGAATTCATCATTTTAACAATTCAAGATCAGGCAGCATTAGTTGTAAGCTGTGAGGGAATTCCGCTAGCAAAACAATATCATCTGCTTAGAGTAAAATTTTAATGAATTTTTGAACAATTCTGATACCTGCAAGCAGATGATTTGATATGTCATTTATGAACAGAGAAAACAGAACTGCTCTTAGTTTGACTCCAGTATTAGTTTCGAACCTTTACGGCAATTTTCTTCCATCCCATACAGTTTGGCACTTGTTTTTGTACATATTTTTAAGACTCTTAACATTTTCGTTGACAACCCTTCCTGCGACAGTTTATACCAAAGTGCTTTGCGGTCGATTGAATCAAATGCTGCCCTAAAATCCACTAAAAATACGTACAATTTTCTATTTTGCCTAAGAAAGTATTGTGCGACAGTTGTGAGTGTGAAAATGTTGTCAACAGTTAGTTGAATGGCCCTTTCGGAAACGTGCTTGATATTCACTGAATATTTTCTTCCCTTCTACCCAGCATTTGATTCTATTCATAAGGATATACGAGAAAAGTTTAGCAATCGAGTAAAAGAAATACCTCTGTAATTACTTAGTGTATTAACATCTGCCTTAATGTATATAGGGTACACAATTGCGTCGCCTCTGTGCGAGATAACCATGCTCTCAATTTGCTCGTGCAGAATATCAAAGGAAGTGCCGCCAGCGCGGTAATTCGTCCTGTTGAAACTACATTTAGTTCATATCACACTTTGAGCCCAAAAAGAAATTGCTAATCATCAATTATTAGTGCTCTGTGTTCATGGTGATGACAGTGCCATCTTCTTTTTTGAAGAAGTCGGGACCGATAATGCCGCAATTCACGTATTCACTTACGATATGGTGAAAGTATAGGGCAAGTTATGCTTTTGAAAAAATTCGAACTCGAGGATTTGATCAAACTTGACATTTATGTGATTTTCTTCAAAAATGGTATTTAAAATCCTTCTCCTTGAGGAGAAATTAAAATTCTTTTTAGCCGCTCCAAGACTAACCGTATCTGCCATACAGCCGTTATGAAAAACAAAAACCACTTACGATTCTTCAAGCCACTATCGAAGCAGTCGTCAGATTCCACGATATATTGGTACTTTGTGTGAATAACCCGATCCGATAGTTCCTCTTAGACTGTTGACAAGTCGCACACTTTATGGATATCATCGCACTAAGGGTCTGACATGTTTTGTTTTCTTATAATATTTCGTCAATTTTGGAGTCCAGTTAACCTTTTTTCATAATGCAGCTTAAATTGTGTAAGAATTTTCTCTTTATAAAATCATTGACTAAAATCCCGAGTAGTTTGTAACATTTGTTTGGCTATCATTTTTGTTAGGCAGAAACTTAGTAAATTTTTTGAAATTATCGAACAGTTCAGCAGTTTTAAAGACTTAATTCATCAAGTTCTTAATTGTTTATAGCTTCCTGCGCTATCTGCAAGCAATGGCTTTTATCAAGAAATACGAACGTTGGATATTGCAATAAAGGTGCAGTTAATTTTTCATTAGATGAATTATATGAATAGAAGAGGTCTTAAAGTCAGATTCATGTTAGATGTAAGTCCGACCATTTACATATTTTACAAGTTTCCAAAACTCAACCAAAAACTTTGTAGATATTATAACGGGTGATTTTTGTTGCTATTTTCTTTTTGGCAACACTGGTTTCGACAGCTCATGCACGTTTCGTGTTTTGTGTCACTGTCAAACATCTTCAGTTTGGTCTATAATTTGACCATGAATCTTCTTACAAACGAACAACGCTTGCAAATTATTGAATTTTATTATCAAAATGCGTGCTCTGTTAAGAAAGTTCATCGCGCGCTTCTTCCATTTTGTGGTCAGTTTAATCGACCTACTGAGGCGGCTATTCAGGCTATTATGACTCAATTTCGCACCAAATTTACATTGTTGGCCATTAAACGACTAACACGCTTACGTAGAGTGCAAACTGAGTAAAATATCTCAGCTGTATCGGCCCAGTGTTAAATATGACCGTGAATTATCGATTCGGCGCTGTTCGCTGCAATAGGGCCTCTGTTACTCCAATACGTGGAAAATTTCGCAGAATGATTTAGGTGTGAAGCCTTTCAAAATACATCTGGTGGAAGAATTGAAGCCGAACGACCTACCATAACGCCGAATTTTTTGTGAATGGGCTCTTGAAAAGTTAAGTTAAAGATGATACGAATCGCAACGTTACTGTGAATGGTGAGCGCTACCATGCGATGATAACAAACTTTTTCTTGCGCAAAATGGAAGAGCTCGACTTGCATGGTTTCAACAAGACGGTGCCACATGTTACACCACAGCACGCGTAACAATGGACCAATTGAGAGGCGAATTCGGTGAACAGTTTATTTCACGATTTGGGGCCGGTCAGTTGGCCGCCTAGATCGTGCGATTTAACGCATCTAGTCTATTTTTTGTGGAGCTATGTTAAGGCTCATGTCTATAGCGATAAGCCCGCTTCGATTGACGAATTGGAAGCCAACAGTGAAGCATTTATTCGTGACATACCGGCCAAAATGTTAGAAAGAGAACGTCGAAGTTGGACTAAGCGGCCAACATTTGCATGAAATAATCTTCAACAATAAATTATATCGACCGTACTATCGATTCAAATAAAGATTTCATGCATTTTTCTGAGTTTCATGTGTTTTTTTTTTTCATTTCCGATAGCTCTTAAAAAATCAATTATTATATATTATATATCTTATCTTATCTTTCATGAATTTCTACTAAAAATTCAATCTGAAAAAAAACTGTTTCTGTCTTGAATTGCAGCCATTTAACGCAACGCTTGTCGAATATTCGCCTAAGTTGTTGCCTAGGTTACAACGAATAGTCAGTAATCCGAGACAATACAGGGTTCTCCAAAAATCCATGATACTGGAATGATATTCCTCGGCGAATATTCAATAACCAAGTAGGTTTGCCGGAAATTTTGATAATGTTTGCTCTACTTTTCTTAACACCAAAGACGATCTTCTTTCTAACTTGGCAATCAAGTTGCCTAGAAGAATTTTACCATCCAGAATTTCTATTGTCCAGAACCTATTTTCTAGAACCTGTTTTTGGTAACATCACCTTTCTCAGATAAATGAGGGTCTATTAAAAAAAATTGCAAATTAAATATTAAAGAGACTCTAAACACTTAAAACTTTAGTCAAAATTCTTTTACTCAAAATGTTAAGACTCAGTAAAAATTTATTCTACAAACATCCGGCAGATTGTTTTGCAATCTTCAATAAAAAATATAATTTCACATTTAGTACATCCCATGAATCATATTTGTACTCGTACATTTTGGCAAAATATGAAAATACATTTTGCATAATCAAAATCTGTTTAACCAATTGAATCGAATTTATTTTGGATTTTGGCCCAGACTCCAGACGGAAAAGGAATAATCACGTGAAGGTGTAAAAATGAATTTCTAATTCGATTTGGGAATTCTGCCGGGTGTTTGCTCATAATTTGTTTATTGTGTTTCTAATAAATAAAAAACATTGTTGCTAGGGTGCTAAATTTATCGCAGACTGTGTGCTAATTTAAAATAAATCACGTTAACATTATTCACATCATCATTGTACATAATATAACGTAAAGTTCAATATATTATTAACAAATAGATATTTAGCAATCACCAAGTTTGTATAATTGTTTAGAAAATTGATATAAATCGTATTTATTATACTTTTTTGCCTCATGGAAATTCAATGTTAAACGATTTTTTTTTTTAAATATCATTTTAATTTATTTATAAAAAAAACTCATTTCCTAAAATTCATCAACAAGAAAATAATTTATTGAAAATCTATAGTTCAATTTTATACTTTGACACTTTCAAATTGGTTGTTAAAAGAAAAATAGTTAATTTTTTGCTAAAGCCCCATTACAACCACTCTTGGCAACAATTGTGGCAATATGCCAGGAATATTGCAATCTGCCTTACTCCTAACGTAGAAAAGAAACTACAAATTCCACTCCTTTTATGGCATCAACGCACGAAAAGCTCAGACTTGAGTAAAAAATAATGTCCCTAGAACTTGTGCAAGATGACGTTGTGTGCTAAAATATTGACGGATCCATGTTTGGTCTTAGAAGAGGAGTGGATTGCATAACGTCAAAACGTTTGCTTAATGTATTTTTTTTAATGTGCGCTATTGTGAAACACACGTCATTTATTTCCTTTTCTGCGAATAAATGAGAAAAGTGACTTTCAAGGAATGTGTCCTTGGAATTGTTTGGAAAAGAAAAGGTCATTGAGAAATGAAATTAAACCAACTATAACAGCTTTTTTTTGGCGCCCGCAATATCGGAGCAAATAAGTAGCGTGGGAAATGATTACCGAAAAACACCTTGGTGTGGAAGAAAAAAACCTTCTTAAGCACAATGGGTCAGTATTCAGACGGCGACACTTTAACTAATAAAGGGAGGTAGGGTTTCAATTTGGATAGATAGCTATCTGCCTCTTCTTTTATTTCAAATTTCTTAGTCTCCATAGGCGTTGGAATAAATTTAAGAGACATACATAATGTACATATTCTTATTTAGATTAGGAGACCGTTGTTAATAGTTACTTGGATTTTTAACTAAATTTCGCATAAATTACTCTCAACAATTTTACGAAGAAATAGACATAAGAGATTAAAGTTATTATTTCTATGGAATATACATATTGAATACAATTCATTGGCAGTTTTTCATTTTCATTAGTCCAAATGTAATTAGTAATTAAAAAGAAATAAACAAAAACGGAACGAGTAATTAGTCTTTTCAATTACAAACTCTAAAGTTTATTTTTATAATTTTGTGCACAATAAAGGGATTATATGACTACGCTTAAAATATTTGACCATATTGCAAGCGTTTTGGAAATTTGGAGATGATTTTAAAGGAGATATTGATGCACATTAGTTTTGAATGTCTGAAGTGAAATCGGAGTGAAATATTGAGCCGAGTGTAGCTGTGCACATTCGTGAAGTGCGGTTATAAAAGAATATCTGAATTTAACAGTACTCCCGAAGTTCAGCTCAAGGAAAAACTAATGGGCATTCTCTATCCCATCCTTATACCTTATCCATTACCATTCTATCATATCTATAATTCTTAAAGCTCTTCTTTGAATCCTTTCCTCAATTGCGTTATTGGGGCACCTGCACAAACAAATGAATTGTACTCGATCTTTGGACGAAAACAAGCCTTAAAAATTAGAGCCAGATCAGAAGGGGTGAATAAATTCTGGCATGCGTCTTCGAAGGAAACCTAAATACTTAGCAACGTTTTCGATGAAATCAAATATGTGGTCTACACATACCGACAACTGAGACCTGTTCGGTTCCCTTAATGCAAGTACCGCTCATGAATAGCGACAGAAAGGGTGGGTTCTACATTAACAACAGAAGACAGAATTAAGCTCTTAAAGCATTGAGCGGTTTATGAAACCCTATTTTACAGCTCTATCAAGACCGAAATTTAATGAAATTTTCATACGCGTGCCGTTCTAAAGACACGACAGGGACGTGAATCTGGAAACGAATATGTGAAGCTGAGAGTAAATGTCTTCAGCAAATTTATTTGGAAAAAACGCCAAAATATTGTTCATAAAAATTCTGGCCTTTTTTCGTAGAAAAACAGCCCAGATTTTTATGGAAATCTTTCCAGAATTTCAGGCATTTTTTCCAAAAAAGAAAACCATTTATGGCTTATTTTCCAAGATTATTTCTGGCCTATTTTCCAATTTTGAGCATACACCATTTTCTGTCGTTTTTTCCAGAAATAAATTCTGATGTAATTTCTTCTGGAGTAATTTCCCTGAACCGATTTTGAGATAGCAAGTGAAATAATCCTACTTTCTCTTAAACGATGTTATGATTTGCGCCACTGTTTGGTGAGTTATACTATCAGATCACTATAGTGGAAGTTCTACGACAGCGGTACTGACGTTCATTGAGAAGCTTTAAACATATTTCTTAGGCTTATAATTTATCAGCGTTTGGACGTTAATGTAATTGGGTGACAATTAGAGGGTCGAGAAGATTCGGCTTTTTTAGGGAATGGCTGGACAAATGCTGTTTTTCATCCACTTCGAACGAGAATAGGAAGAACAGAAAAATGGAAAACTTTACTTAATGGTTTCATCAGCGTTAAGGAACTACTCTTCAGAAAAATTGGAAGGATATATCCATTAAATCATTCAAGCTCTCAAGTACAGGACGGGTTACTTAATGGTAGCGTCGAATTAACAGCAAACTGTGCTCTTTTCTTCTGAACTGACAAAAGGAGTATCATTGAATACAAATGTAAGAACCGAAGACGAAATAGTATTTCGTAAATTTTTTACAAATGACCAAAACTGTTTACTACCTTGGGTACATTGTAGTAGTTTTTGCCTTAATTGGTCATGTAAAAATTTGGTTCGTCAAATTCAAAAGATCGGAAATGGAGTCGAAATTCGCAATGCAGACAACGAATTTTATGAAATAAATAATTTCCTGAAATCAATAATTAATCAATTGCAATAAATTCAAAATTGATTAACTGACGTCGAATATCAGTTCAACTGACATTTGTTCTGATTTTCACTTTCACATTCAGGTTGAGTTACAATTACAAACGGGGAACTTTATTTGTTTCAATCCTACTATCCTACTAATATTATAAATGTGAATGTTACGATGTATGGATGTTTGTTACTCAATAACGCTTGAACAACTGAATGGATCTCGATAAAATTTAACACACAAAAAAGTTATAGTCTGGATTACCGTATAGGCTACTTTTTTTTATTATCAGGGGAGGGGCATTGGGAGGTCGAAACACCCCAAAATTATTTATCTCTACTTCTATCTTCGTATTGCACTGAAATGTAGTACAATACATAAGTAGTTGCATTGAAAGCCATACTTTGGTGGTGCGGGCCCAGAGGAGGGGCATTGTTTGATTAATTTACCTAAGCAGTAACGACAAAAACACTCAAAAATGTTTTTAAAAAAAAATAAAACAAAAATAAAATTCTCCGAATTAAAAACAAAAAAAAATTGACAAATATTTGTCTGCCTTTGAATTTAAACTATTTTAAGGTAAGTTAAACTTTATGTGCCTACAGGTTTAACTACATACATTGTTATAGGATAGTTACATACGTATGTGATTTGCTCATTGTTTGTTAGTTTTTTCAAAATATCTTTCGTTTGGCTCCATTACCTTTAAGAAAAGGACTTGATTGGATTTATTGGTTTGCTGTTTTGTTTTAATCCAGGTACATGCATACGTTAAATAAAAATAATTCGTACGCTTTCAACTTCTCATGTTGAACAGGAGATCAGTTATGACAGTTCTTGGCTAAGCTAAACGTGTTTATTATTTCAGTGGTAAGTCGTCTTTTTCAAATAGAGCTGTTCAACGATGACACACAGAAGTAAAATAAAAACCCAAAATTCCGTACTGCACACAAGATTTACATTTACACAAGATTTCCAATGCAAGAAAAACTGAGCGAGTCTACAGAAACTTTTAAACACATGATTTATTTTGAAAAACTGCAGTTGAAAAAAAAAATTTGCTTGCGGGAGTTCCCGCACGGGTACGCTAGTTTTATATATTTTCGATATTCATTTCGGAATTTTTGTTCAAGTTTAAGTTCAACCTATTTGCATGTCTACTAGGGTTGCCATATTTTTCTTGCACCTCGGCGGGACAAGTGGCTTAAATAATGAAAAATCCCGGGATTTAATCATATTGCCCGGGAAAAAATAAATAAAATGCACGACTGGGTCGCACGAACTTGCTATTACGTAAAAGAATAAGAATTTTAAAAATTAATGTTATTAGAGAAAAAATTAATTTTTTAAATGACTAAGACAATTCCTAAAACAAGCTCCAACTAGCTAAACACAGGATTCCATGTGATTCAAACAAATATTGATCAATGCAAAAACAAAATTATACTTCGTTGTAGTGGTTTCTTAAAAATTAAGCTTTTATATACAAAATTTTTAAATCATTCTTAAGATAAAATATTGGTAGGTCAATTTGAAGTTTTTGATTTTGTTCGAATAAAAATTAAATTACCAAAAAAGATATTGAGCCGTTTTTGAGGTAACGAATTTTCAAAAAAAAACTTATTAAAATCCGTTATTGCGATAGTGAGAAATTCAAAAGTCGAATAAATCGTTCTGTGGTAGGTACAGTCAATAATATTTTGATTTCAAATTTTTTTATTAAATTATAGAATTCCTATATAAATTACAGAATTTGAATACACAATAATATTTAAACTGCTGGGGAGCTTTAACATAAAAAAAAATGATCAAAATCGATCGTACCATTACCATTAACCATTCATCATCATCATCATCGGCTCGACAACCGGGTTCCGGTCCTGGCCTCTTTCAACAAGTCTCTCCACCTATCCCGGTCTCTAGCCGACGCCATCCAGTTGCGCACCATTAACCATTACCTAGCTTTAACTAAATGAAATTTGAGAAAAAAAAATATTTATAAAATTTCGAAAAAAAAATCGTTGGGCAGGTACCGTTATTGTTGGTCTTTAAAAAAAAGAAAACACTATTGGGGGAAAAATTTTCCATAAACTATCGCAAGTTTCACGAAAATCTGCCAACTTTGATCAAAATCTCGAGTTCGATTTTTTTACGAATGCATATAAATAAATTCTTTTATTAATTAGATACTAATTAAATGACTTTTTTGTCATTTATCATTTGGAAATATTTTTCTTTTGTCAATTTCAATGACAGATGCCAGTTTACAAAAATAAATTTTTCGTTAAGTTAAGTTTGTTTGATTGAAATTTTAAAAGTAATTTCTTAAGATTAAATCGCAATGTAGTGATTGTTCCTTATCACTGAAAGGTATTTAGGTACATTAGGCTTTATTTTTTGAGTTTGAGTCCCAACCCGGGAAAAAAGCTGTCCCGATGGGACAGATGAATTTATGTCTGAAATCCGGGATGTCCCGGGTAAACCGGACGTCTGGCAACGCTAATGTCTACTTAACCGCTATTTGTTTTTGCGATACATGTTTGTTATACATGTAGAGTAGATGCTTTACGGCAAGTTATGCATTCTTTTAAAACTGGAGCTCTAAATTTCAATCAGTCTTGGAATTATGATGAAAGGGAAAACGAAAAAAAAGGGGCTCGATCAATTCGACTAAGCCTAGACGGATGAGCAGACTTTCCTTTAACTTAGTATTAAAGAATTGCTTAACACATAATTCAAAAAAATGGCGAATTTTTTAAATTTTTTTTCCGAGAAATTGGTTATTAATGGTACCTCCCATGGAACCATTTTTTTTATTTTATGAAAAGCAATACAACTGATTTTGGCCTATTTTTTTAGGTAATCAAGAGTTTCAAAGTTGAAAAGTTTTTTATTATGTATCTATTCAAAATTTAAAAAAAAGCTTTTAAACTCAATATTTCTTTTTACAAATCGTATAATAACAGTAACCACCGCAAATTAAAAAAAAACTCATTCTCGAAAACGGCCACTTGAATTATGGTATCTTTTTTTTCACTCACGATCTGACTTATTTTAATAAGAATATCAATTTTTGTTAAATGTGATTTTTCCATTCTGGGCCCAAGATTTCTCTCGACGGGCTTGAATACATGTCAGCAATAACTTTCTCTTCTTTGTTCTTTCTAAAGGTTGTTGACTTGTTGTGCAACCAATATCTCCTGTTCTATTTATTTACGTGGTCATCGAAATAAAAATGTGCTCTGTCAGTAAACGGTAACGTTTGTGCTGTCGGAAATTGTTCCAGTAATGTTCTCGATAAGATTTCTCGTAATTAGTAATCATTTTCTCTGAGAAATTTCATGATTTGAATCTTTTATAGAAGAATCTTTAGTTTCCTTACCAAAATACCGCTCAAAGTTGTTTTTTTTTTATTTCACTGCAATCCGAAATTTTTCATATCGATTTGTGCATGGTTTCTTGTCGACCTTGAGCCACATGGTAACGGTGCCGTTGCTAACGCTGATCCCAAAGCTTTTCGTCAATAGCTGTCGCTCCTCTCCTATATTTCTATAAGCCCATTGAGCATTGGCGTAGACTTTATCTTTGACATGATCCCAGAGAAAACAATATTTTGGTGTAAAATCACAAGGTCTAGGTGCCCAATTTAAGTCTATTATTCGAGAAATTACTTTTCCAGAAAATGTATCAAGCAAAAGATTTTTTTTTCACGAGTTATTTGGTATCTGGCGCCATCCCACCATTCTTCAATGAATTCGCCATGACAGCCCAAAAACCGCACCAAACTAACTGCCACTCGTTGTGATTAAAATGAATGTTTCACTTTTACTCTTGGATTTCCGGAGCCCCAGATCAGAAAGGTTTTGTTTTTTAAGGCACCCAGACAAATGTGAGAATAATTTCGTAGACAAAATTACGTAAAGTTTCCGACATTTTTTCAACATTTTTTTCTGGTTTTCATCACGTTGTGCGTATGTTTATCAATTAATAATAACTAATAACTAACCGGCTAGCTTTTAATAATCAAAAGTAACTTAAATAATAATGCTGAAAATTAAAAAATGGCGGAAAATTTTAAATGAAATATCGTATTGGATGACCCAATATCTAAAGAATTTGTTCTCAGTCACCAATGAACTTAATGATTTTCTCCAATATGAGCGAGGAAAAAACTTTTCATGAACGAATTGTTTAAAAACGCATCTCCCACATGTATTGTCGCAGATTTCAAAAATGCCCTAACATTTTATTTTATTCTTGAAAACTATTTATGTTTTCTTAAAAATGGATCAAAACACAACATTTCATAAAAGTGAGAGTGGCATGGATGAATAATTAGAAAGTGAATTACCTACTTTTGACATCTCTTATAACTAGATCAAGTTTTTCAGAAGCCTGGTATGTCAGCGCACTGAAATTACTTGTGATGATACTTTATATGTAATTGCCTATATCAGATTTGAAAATGTTATAAAATTCGGCATATTGGTAATGAATTTAGCGTTTAGCAAAATTTAAAATAACTTTATCTAAAACGGACCTTTATTCTATACTCCATAGCCTAAAAGATAATACAACTTAAAATAAAATAAAACATTGTTACGGTAAGATTTACCGCAACAAAAACCATTCTTAATCTTGGTTCTTCAAACCTTCTTCGACTATGTTGTTTAGTCATAGTCTGACTCTCGATATCTGTTTTCCCCTCCACCCCAACCATTCCCATTTTTTCGACCCACCTTTTGAGTCCGTTGTCCTCATGGAGCCTGAGAGTAGCTCAGAGAGGATGACAAAATAGGTAAACTATAATTCGATCGTGTTGAGCCAGCGGATGGGCTGGAGACTCACACGCCATCTATTCAGAGAACGAGGAAACTTATACTGGAAGACAACAAGAGAACGAAACATACACGTACACTTTAAAGTGGATATGAGAACAACACAACATCAACAACATCAGATAAAGATAACTTAACTTCTTAACTTACTTTTAAAGACGGCTTTGAGCCCATCGTAAAATTCTTCATTTAAAACTTAACTTAAATAACAGACCAGCATCAAAGAATGGAACACTAAACGCTCTTCCCCATCCCACCAAATCTGCACAAAGGTCCACCGAATAGTAGATTACGCGTTAGGTTGTTTAACTTGAATATTTGCCTTCCTCCTTCGGTTCCTCAGAATTGTTTAAAGATTTAATACTAGGCTCCTTTTTCGAATTAGTTGAAAATAGTAAAAATTATTAGAGTAACTGAGAGAATGCTCAGAATATTATCTTCAACTTTTTGTTATTTCTTTTTATTTTTCTCAAATATAGTAATTGTAAATACGGTAGGGTACGGCCTTGGATTCGCTAAGTTTTGGGACAGCACCAACAACTTGGGGAATTCATTGATTGTGTGGGTGAATGAGAGTTTCGTTGGAACTCTACATCGGAGTGGTACCGTAACCGAGTTCCACGAAAGCTTTTGATTGAGAGTGTGAATGTGTGAGTGAAAGAGGAGGCCAAGAGAAATAAAAGGCTAGATGGTTAAACGAATTCTTGGTTGACTATTGAAGCCGATAGGCGATTTGGAAAATTTTTATATTGAGAAAAAAAAAGGAAATATAAAGAGTTGAAATAAAAGAAAATAGTATTGAGAAAAATAGAAAAAAAGTGTTTGGAGAAAGATTAAGAAAAAGAAAGGATTCGAAAAAGGAGTTAAGAACGCCAGAACGGGGCGAATAAGGTGATCTAGAAAAGTTTATGAGGAAAAGAAGAAGGAAGGAAAAAGGAAACAAAATAAGGAAAAGATAAGTAGAGTGATTTAAGTTTTTGTTAAGAGTTTTATTCGTTTGTTAAAAGCGTTGTGAAGTATAGATTCGGTTGGCCCTCGGTTCGGTTATAATAATCTCAAGATTGTGAGACTCGCGACCGCCCCCTTTACCGTAGTTCTAAATTTTCTGTTTTATTTCGGGACCCAGTGATAGCGGTCCATTCTCGCGGTCTACATTTTCAAAATTCCCTTTGTTTCATATTATACATATAATTTCAATTTCATTTAATCGCTAATTAATTCATTTGATTTCAATTGGTTTCAACCAATTTAATTTTGTATTTGTAATTTATTATATTTGAAAAAAATTCCAGGTTTTAATCCAGGCGTAAGCCACGGTTTCCTGGATACTTTTTAAATAAAATATTCTTTTTCCCATTGGGAATATTTAAACTTGCGTTTCCTTCAATCATTGAAGAAATTTACAGCATCCCGGTCAAGGCAAACGACCCTAAACAGTTTCCTGGCGCCCACCCCTCCCACTTACATAAGTACGCCCCAGTACTTACATTTATTAAATTTCCTTTTTTTATAATACCCAAATTCGTCATCTGAGTTGTTTACCTTTTTTTTTTATCACCAATTTAATTCGACGAACCCACCCCCAGCTGACTAGCCGGTTAGCTGCGTCGTAACACATCGCAGTTGTTGTTGCAATATTTCTAATCTCTTTCTCTCTATCATACTTCTTCATCTTTTGACATTTCATCAATTCAATCTAATCCCTCGCGTCTGCCGATTGCACATTTTAATAATTAAATAATTCGTTTGTTCTTTTTTTATAATTATAAGTGGATTCGTATTATCCAAAGTCGCGGTGTTAAAGTAATTCGTCATCATAATCATCCTAACAAAACATCCTAAAATTCGGGTATAAATATTGCAACAACATCAACTTAAAAAATTATATTTATATTATACCTAGGAACATGTTTGCTTAAGCAAATAGATATTTTTTTTTATAATTTACAACCTACTTACAACATGTTTCACTTGTCATAAGATTTCGACAAAGATACATATAATTAACCGCTAAAAATCTATCATTAATATATTTAAGTTGAAATGCAAAGGGTGTTTTTTAGAGGCGGAGAACTTTAAATTGGGAACACTGTTTTCTTTGGCAGCAGTTTGTTTGTAAAAGTGGGTTTCAATGTTTCTGCATCTGCAAAATGCAGAAAAGTAGAGAGAAACAGATGTATGTCGAAACCCGAAAGTGGGAGAGGTGGTAATTCTTTTTTTACTTCCTATAAGCTGCTATAACTTGTTGGCCTGTTAATACGAAACTATGCAATGAAAATTTAACTTATCTCCATTTTCTTCTCGATTCAATGTTTTTTTCTTATCATGCGTCCGTCAACAAAAATTATAGAAAAAGGTGAAAATATCGCAAATTTACAAAATACAGATGAAGATGCTATAATAAAGATGAACATGTTCGTCTTTACTATAATCTTGACTTCTGCATTTTTCGAATTTCCTATAAAGCAGAAATGGGGTCCTTCTGCATTTTGCTGTTTTTCTCTCTATCTAACAAATATGAATTTTGTATTTGGCATCTCTTTTTTTTTGCAGAAATCAAATGCAGATATGTACATGTAACCACCATAAGTTTAATTTGGTAATTCATCACGAATAGAATCACGCTAGAGCAACATTTGCAAATGGTTCAAATTTATTTTGAAAAACATGGTTCAATTCGAGAAACACATCGGGCGTTACGTGCGTTCTATGGTGCTCATGATGGTACATCAGAGTGATTATTCCAAAAACTCTGGATCGTTTTCGAAATACGTCTACTCTTAACAATATAAATCCTATAAGTGTGTACAGAACAAGCGATTGCTGATGCAAAGCGTAGTGTCGATAATGACCGAAATTTGTCAATTCGTTGTAATCCTCAAATTTGTCCAATTTTGATTACGCCGTGTACCAACCGCGGCTACATTTTCGAAATAACATTTAAACATAAATGACAAAATAATTATGTTTCAAATGAAGCCAATTTCATGGACATTAAAAACATTTGTCTGTGTTATACTTCAAATGAAATTTCTCCGCTCCTAAATAAAACACTCTTTACATTTAAACGACTTTTATTTTCCTCTTTGTTTAATTTGAATAGATAATATCTTAATAAAACAGTCTGAAAGTTGTCATGCCTTTCTGCAAATGATTTGAAATTCTTTGAATTAAATTTATTCAAGTCACTAAGTAGTATGAAAAATAAGTTAAGATCAAGATTTTGCCTACCTAAATTTATGCAACATCCTACGTGAGAGTAGAATTTGAAAAGTTGTTTAAGCTTTATTGATGACGCTTAATTTCTTTTGACACACCAACACAACAATTACACTACCCATCCCATATTTGGAATAAGTTCCTTAAAAAAAACTTTCCAGGTTTATCGTACTTGGAGATATATTGCCATTGTTGCAAACATGTCTTCCGCTCACTCTCTAAGCCAATCAAAAGGGGTTTTTGGGTTCCCAAAAATAAAATCCCCAGAAAATAAATTCTCATAACAAAATATGCCCCCTAATACATAGATATTCGTGACAAGAAAAAATCCCATAGGGTCCTTTCCTTACCTCTGATAAATGTTAAGTATACGTCACGTTGACATTTGCACAAAAGGAATCTCTCCACAACACGACTTCTGAAAATAATCAGATAACACAGCAATTTGCCAAATCGTCGAGGACTCCACGGGATGATGTGTCGTGGCTTAGCGTTTATTCAGGGTATGTCTCTATCGAAACAACAAACATATTCTGCCGTGGGCCTTTTTACTCGTGCAAATCTCAATTTCATTTCATTTATCGGTCACGCAATCGATGTGCTAGAATGTGACGGGACATGAACACGGACTACCGCAGTCTTACCATTACCACCACTCCTACTAATTCAACAAAAACCCTAAAATAATAAGTGGGCCTCGTTTTATGTAAATCAAATCCATTTTTAAATAAACCATTTTTAGTATGATTGTACAAGCCATAAAAGAACGGTATTGTCCGCCATTTCGCAAAACCACATGTCATGGGTGAATAAATCTGTTCGTGTATGACACAATGTCTTTCGATATGTTTCACTGTTTTTGAGTTGGTGTATTTTTTAAGGAAAGTGACAAGGTATTCCTTTTATATTTATATGCTTCGAACTGGGGTTGATGTGTCGTAGGTATAAGAGTATTTCAGTGTTTGTTCTATTTTTAGCTTTGTTTGTTTTTGTAGTTTATGATATTTCCGATAAGGATCAGTTTGACGTTTGATTAATTTCTTTTTTGTTGAAGTAATTTCTTATTATAAGTTATAGGTGCGGGTATTAATGTTTCCTTTTGCAAATCTTTAAATTAATTGCTAAAAGTATTAGTATGTTAAATAGGGACTAATTCATTCTAAAAGAACGCTTTCTTTTGGTTTGACGTATAGTATGTATGTTTTGTGTATGGAATGGGGCTTCTTTCTTGAAGGAGGGACAGGAAAGTGAAATATAAATCTGGATTTGGAGTGATTTTAGGAGAAAATACACGAACAATAGTATTTGCGGTCAGGGGCGTATTTACCCTAGGGCTAAAAGGGCTACAGCCCGGGGCGGAAAGGCTGCTAGGGGCGGCGCAAGCTTATTTAAAATATTTTTTGAAGCGATTGGAATTTCAAAACATTCAAGCAGAAGGACGCAATTGGCCCCTAGCAATTGGCCAATTAATAATATTTTTTTAAGCGATTGAACTTTCAAAACATACAAGCAAAAGGGCGCAAGCCGCCCTTAGCAATTGGGCAATTAATATTTTTTTTAAGCGATTGAAATTTCAAAACATACAAGCAAAAGAGGGCAAACCGCCCCTAACAAGTGTCTAATTTACAATATATTTGAATGATAAACAAAAAATACAAAGATTTAAAAAAAATGCGATTTTTTGAGTTTTTCAAACATGACATTTTTTTCAGTGCCGTGAGTGTCCGGCTGTGTGAGAGTTCACTGCAACATGTCACTCACTTTTTTCATCATTTACTATTCTTATTTTTTATAAACGATTTTTTATAATGAAAATTCATAATAAAAATATTTACAGACATATACCTATTCTTTGGAACAAATTCCAATGAAACGAAAGCATTATCAAAAAAAAAAAAAAACATTTGGTGCTATGTAGCTCTAAAAAAATGGACTAGAAAAACTTTGTCTGAACGGAACTTATTTTTTGTTTTTTAAATCATGTACAAAGAGTCCCTTTTTATTAAAAAAATTATATAAATCCATCAAGCCGGATTTTAGATATAAGGTCACACACAAAATTGTATTCTTTGTATATGCCTAGCAAATCATGCCTCCATCTTTTTTAGTTTTGGCTGACTCGTATCCCTTTATACAAATATTCTTCCCCGTCAATAGTTTTGAACGACTTATGAAACAATATAATAATTGTTTTTTGTACAATAGTTAATAATGATGGATAAATAAAAAGATATGTATTATTTTAAAAACTATTGGAGCAAAATTTTAGTCGAAGTAAAACTATTTAGTACGATGTTAAGACTATTTTAGTATAATAGGTTAAAAAGAAGTTTTTGATAATTTTAATCAGATTTAGCATCATGCTATCTCTAACATTTTACTAAAGCTAAAATAGTCGAATACCTATTTTATCTCTTTAGTATCGTGATAACTTTATATGCCTCTTGCATACTTCCAGATGTTAAAAAAGGTCTGTTTAATCAGTTTTTTTGCCCGAACTGTCATTGTTTTAGGTGTGGTCAGAAGCAATTTAAACAAACTGTTTATGAGAGAAAAACGAGAATGCTTTGATGTTTTTGAAGAGATAGGAAAAAGCAAAATCTCTGCAAATTACAAAATTGATCAAAAAAGAATCGTCAAGAAAAAAAAACGAGATGATGAGTGTCGCGAAGGGGAGGTTCTTTTTGTGGTCGTGAAAATTTCAAAATAAATACATTCATTCATATTTTGCCAATTATTGAGTGCGCTGAAGAGAAGAAATTCCTCCTATGAAGCAATAACAAATGGTTTTATTTTTTTATCTAAGCTTGATCACATGAGTGAAGAAGCAATTCGAAAAAAAGGCAATCACTCTTCAGAAATTATACCCGCTTGATCTTTAGGAAGATTTTCAAGAAGAGTGTGTCTTACTTAAACATTTTCTTGAGCAAAACAATACTGAAAATATGAGTTTAAGGCAGCTTAACCTTCATATAAATGAAAAAGAATTGAAGGAAGCATTTCCATATGTTGAGGTTTCTTTAAGAATATACATACTTGTGCACTGCACAAATTGTAGTGCAGAAAGATCGTTTTTCGTATTGAAACGAATAAAAACCTGTTTAAGGTCTCGCATTAGCGAAGAACGCCTTAATAGTTAAGCTTTATTAAATATAGAAGCTGAACCGACAAAAAATTTAGATAACGAATCTATTAGGCGTATTTTATTGGTAATCTATACATAGTGCAGCAATGGAAGTCCGAATAAAATGCTTTTTTGACTGCATATACACTTTTACTTTAAATTTTAAAGTTGGTATGCTTTGCATTTATACCCGTGTCAAAATCAGCTGATTTGGAAAAGAAGTAAAATAAATATGTAATTTCTTACAAAAATAATACAAATTGAAATTAATAAAAATCCAAAACAGAAAAGGGCTGTACATAATTTCGAGTTTCTTTTAACAAATCATCTTAATTTAGTAGATATTTCAGACTCATTAAGTGAACAAAGTAAAAGGAAACAAAAACTAAAAATGAAATATATACCTATGAATAAACAATCCACTTTTGAATAAGCTAAGGGATGTGTTGGAAAAGTATACGTTTTGATGTGGTTTATGCTGAATTAACATCACTGAAAAATTTGTTGTCAAACAAGTGGCAAAATTATTAATAAAATCAAATCTCAATGGCATGTATGTAGACAAAGTCAAATTAAGGGCTCGGTGTCAGAAAAAATCATTTTCATGTCCTTTTTAATCGTTTAGCATCGCAGCCATCCTTCGATGAATTTCATACTCTCACGTAACAGATAGGGAACATGCACACGCATTAAGAGGCAACATTTTGACCATTGACTATTAACGTTTACCGTCTAATCGTAAATTATTATTTCAAACCACATAATTTTGGTTCTTGTGAAAATTTACCATAAAATGAACAAATATCACCGAACACATTCTCGAATAATCAAAACCTGCCAACCTCACGAAAAATAAAACTTTTGCAACCAATTTGAGTGTCACTGTAATCCAGATGGTCCAAAACTTTATCAGCACTATTATGTGCACTCTTATTACTGCCTAGTTTATACGCACTATTCCTTTGTTGTTGTTTACTGTGTAAAATTTTACTGCGCTGCCTATACATTTCCCAATAAAAAACGACTATTGTTAATGAATTTTGTAAGCAATATACACACAGAAAAAAAATTGAAAACATCAAATATTATGCATTTTGTGTTTTTGTATTATTATTTTTTATTACTTTATTTTCATTGTTCTAAAGGGCGGCAAAATTTATCAGCCCGGGGCGCCAAATCCTTAAATACGCCTCTGTGTACTCAAGACACAAACTGTTCCAGGCGTTATGTCCTCAGAATACCTTACATCTGAAAACTGAAATCAATCAAGGCATACAAACACCATTCAACTATACATCGGATGTCACTTAACTATCCATTTTTTTTTTGTTAATAATTATCATGTCATAGGTTATTATCATGCGATAAGAATCACAAAAAATATGTACTCGTCAAGAATTTACTGCCAGTAAATAAGTGGCGGATGGTTTCCATTTAAATTTTACGTCCAGAATCATTCCGAGATTCTTTATCGCGTTTACAAACGGAACTTGGGCTGTATTAACAAGTACCTAAACACTATTAGTTTTTGGATACATAAAGTCCCGGTGAACTGATTTCAGTTCACTGAGCGCTATCCGAAATGTGTTGCCTATTCAGTGACTATCCAGACCATTTTGTAATTTAATTGTAGCTTAGTTGATCGTCTGCCCACTTCTTGTATTGCAGTACCATCAGTATTGTTAGCTACGATACTGGTATAAAGGTATAAAATTGGACCTATAACACTTCCATGTGGTATAACAGGAATTATTTATTTTCCAATCCGAATACTCGTGTTCGTGTCTTATCAGCTTTCAGAACCATTATAACTTGCACAACTTTCCATTGGTTCGAAACTTGCACTAGCCTCAGAGTAGGATTTATTATAATGGGTGATTTTTTTGTTATTTTCTTTTTGGCAACACTGGTTTTGACAGCTCACGCACGTTTCGTGTTTTGTGTCACTGTCAAACATCTTCAGTTTGGTCTATAAAATTTTACCATGAATCGTCTTACAAACGAACAACGCTTGCAAATTATTGAATTTAATTATCAAAATGCGTACTTCTTCCATTTTATGGTCAGTTTAATCGACCAGGCGGCTATTCGGGCTATTTTTACTAAATTTCGCACCAAATTTACATTGTTGGACATTAAACCACCAACACGAGTTCGGTGTACAGTTTATTTCACGTTTGGGGCCGGTCAATTGGCCGCCTAGACCTTGCGATTTAACACCTTTAGACTATTTTGTGTGAGGCTATGTTAAGGCTCATGTCTTTAGCGACAAGCCCGCTTCGATTGACGCACTGTAGGTCAACATTGAAACATTTATTCGTGAGATACCGGCCGAAATATTAAAAAGAGTATGCCAAAATTGGACTAAGCGGATGAACCATTTGAGGCGCAGCCGCGGCCAACATTTGCATGAAATATTCTTCAAACATTAAATTATATCGACCGTACTGTCGATTCAAATAAAAATTTCATGCATTTTTCTGAATTTTATTTGTTTTTTTAATATCTGATAGCTCTTAAGAAATTACTTGTTATTATATAAAGATGAACTAATGGCACTCTTTCTTACCTAGTGCCAAAAAAGAGTGCCATAGTTCTTGAACAAAAATGAATCTATTCAAAATAACTATATAAATTTAAATAAATAAATACGTACATCGGTTCAAGAACTCAAGAGGAAAAAAAATGGATGAAGCTCTGGAGGAGTTTGAACATTAAATATTTTTGTCTTCTTTATTCAATCAAAAGTTAAGTCCAAAACTAGAGGAACCTGGCGATAAAATTTACACAACACCTTCATCACTAGCAGAAAAGGAAACGGCTCATTTAGACCCTAAAGCTTTTACTTATTTATTTATTTATTTACAAAAATTGAATAATTTAACAAATAATATATCCTTAAAAATTATTAAAAATCAAATTCTTACATGTAAATCTTGTTATATTAAAATCGATTACGTCCTCATATTTATTATAATTTAACGAAGACATAGTAATAGGATCATGAAAACCATAGCTTGTTCTATGTGCTGGAATGTGTAGAAAATCACCTGTTCTAGGCCTAAGCTGTGGAATAGGAGCGTATAATTTAAATAAAGAAAGTAATTCTGAACATTGAATGTGGCAGGTCAAAACATCATGTGCAAAAAGAGCAGAAAAATATTCACGACGTAAGCTGAGCGGCTTTAAATTGATTAAGCCACATCTAGCTTCATATGATGGTCTCATAGACCAATTAAATTTTCTAACAGCAAATTTAGTAAAACGTTTTTGGACTCTTTCAATGCGTAGACGAGCATTATCATAAAACGGACTCCATACAACACAACAATACTCAAGAAAAGAACGTATTAAAGACACATAAAGGGACTTTAGAGTGTATGGATCTTTAAATTCATTTGCATTCCGAAATATGAAACCTAACATCGAGTTTGATTTAGATATTATATAATCATAATGCCAGGTAAATTTCATATGTTCATCGAATATAACGCCAAGGTCTTTTTGCCTAGACACTCTATTAAGAGACATGTTACAAATACTATACTCGAATAAAACAGGACATAAAACTCTGTATATAGTTAATACGGAACACTTCTTGACATTAAAATACAAACCATTGCAATCACACCAAACAGATATTTTATTTAAGTCACTCTGAAGGCATTGAGCATCGGATAAAGAGTTTATTTCTTTGTATA
Organism: Philhelius festivus; assembly: GCA_963931855.1. Lineage (NCBI taxonomy): Eukaryota > Metazoa > Arthropoda > Insecta > Diptera > Syrphidae > Philhelius > Philhelius festivus. The sequence goes on along the minus strand of OZ007556.1, from coordinate 28,447,611 downwards.
TTTTGAGATCATCAGCATATAAAAGAACATTGGAATGCATAACATGATTTGGAAGGTCGTTTATGAACAAGAGAAACAAAAGCGGACCAAGGTGACTTCCTTGCGGAACACCAGAAAAATTTACTATTTCCTTAGAGATTTCCGATCCAATTTTGACATATTGCTTTCTTCTCGTAAGATAACTACCAAGCCATGAAAGCAAATTTGAATGGAAACCCAAAAACTCCAGTTTTTTTTATAAGAACGTTATGTTGAACGCAGTAAAAGCTTTACAGAAATCAGTATATGTATATCGAGTCGACTTGATATCTGTTTTCTAATGCACATAAACAAAAATTTGTATAGATAGTCAAGTTCGTCAAAGTTGACCTACCGCTTACAAATCCGTGTTGGAAATCAGAAATATTATTGCGAACTAAAGTATATAACTTTCTTTTAATAATAGCTTCAAAAATTTTTGGAATTATTTGAAGTTTTGCTTGTGATATAGATCACGAAAAAATTATTGATAAGAAAATATATGTACAATTATAAAATTGGTCTACATTTTGGTTAAATGAGAAATTTTATTAACGGTACTTTTCATAGAACGGTTTTTTTTAATTTCTAACTTGATCAATAACGACTCTACCATTTTTGATCAAAATTTTCATATAGGAATTTCTTTGATTTTGAAGTAATATTGTATATAAAAATTTTCATAAATATATTTGGAAAATTTAATATCTTGAAAACGAGTGAATGATTGTTTTTTTTTTTAAATATTTTCTTTAAATGTATATTATTTAATCCTAAAAATTGCCCTACCAAACGCTAAACAAATCTTAAAAAATAATTTATTACTACAATTATTATTAAAAGCTCTTATAAGGATTTTTTTTAAGATTTATGTACTAAAGTGCGTCAGTTCTAGAACTGAAGGCTGATATGTAACACCCAGAGTATTTAAGTGTTTTCATCGTCATGTCAAGTATCAAAATATTAATTAGCCTATTTTTTTATCAAGTCCTTGACCAAAAAAAAAAACATATTTTCAATGTTTAGCCAATAATTTAAAATTTAATCCAAAACCACTCAAATTTGATCTTCATCTTTCAAAAATGCCACTATCCTTTCATTTAAAAATAAATATTAAAAAAATATGACAGTCAACATCTGCCACCTACTTAATCTAATTTCAATATCAAAAAGTATTTGCCTCAATTAATTGTAAGTAGCAATATCCCATATGAATTTGTAAATCACATTTTAATCAAGTTCTTTTCTGCTGCCACTTCTAGCCAATATTGAATTTAATTTTTGAATTCCAAATATTTACACTTGAATATTTTCATCACTACAAATACACAGAAGCATTTTTATTTCGTGCAATAAAGTAGGTATTAATTGTGTGAAGAGATATAAACAGTTTTCACGTCATTACATTTTGTTTCGATCTTTGTCGTGACGTCATTTTACGTTCTTTGTGCCGGCCGTCAGGCAGCGTGTGCGTGTGCAATATTCAATCAATTTACGTTTATTATCTCGATGAAAACTTTCATGGATGCAAAATTTGTTATTTATGGCGGATCTTACTTGTTTCTCTACATTTGAGTGATAGTCCAGAAGGCAGCGTTGCAAATGACAGAACAAGTTTATTTCAAACTCGCGACCCTAGAACAACAAGGTTCTAAGTACACCAAAGTGTGTTTTGAGAAAAACGCATCTGAATATTTGAAGTCTTTTATTCGGATACTGTTTAAAAAAATTAAAATTTTTTTTTTATAACCCGATGAATATGCACACAATCTATAAAATTTCTACTTTAAAACCTAATAAAACCAGATTTTTAACCCTTAAATTTGACTTTAAAAATCATTATAGGACTTTGCTGCTCAACGATACGACACTATATTCTAGAACAGTAAGGTTCTATGTAGCACTTAGAACCTTGTGAACTTAATTTTTTCGATTACGGAGGATAATTGAGATTGGATGAAATAAAAAGATTTAAATAAGTTTTCTTTATTGTGAAAGAGATGTGGAATATTATTTTGTTAAAAAAAAAGATAGTACATAAACAAATAATATTGTTGTTACAGCTGATAAATACACAAAAAAAAAAATATAATGGTCAAATTTAAATTTACTTGAAATAAATCTCAAAATCTTGATTCTATTTCAAAATTGCATTTAAATACGAGTATGTAACAAAGTTCTATCTGCATGGTTTCTTTTTTTGAATTTAGTGAAACAAAGTTCTAAGTGGAAGTTAGAACCTTTTTAAATAAATCTCAAATGGAAAATATGCAGATAGAACTCTTTAGCCCTGTCTATCATGGAAATGGAAAGAGATAGAGCAAAATGGATTACGGGGATCGAAAGAGCACCCTAAATTTACCCAGATTTGATATAAAACTCATTTTTTTCAAAATTGTCGGTTAGAACCTTGTTGTTCTAAGGTCGCGAACTAGTAATTGGGGTTTCTATTGGTAGAGTTCAATTTATTTCAATCAAAGTATAAGCAATTGAGTCTTCAAGTGTAGAAGCATTTAAGAAAATTAATTGTTGCATTCTCGCATTTTAAAAGAGTATGTGGTGTTGCAGTTTTATTTCGCGATATTAGAATACAAAAATTTATGTTGAACGATTTTCTTTACAGGGTGTCCCTTAATTCGCACATAATATTTTAAAGCGTGATTCTTGGGTATATTCTAAAAATAAAATCTTTTCACAGAAAGGGCCTTTCTCCAATTTTTATATCATATATTGGGGATTTGAGAAAAGGATTATTTTGGTGTACCCTGACCCATGTTAACGTTAATTGCGTTGTTAATGCTTATAATAGAAACTTCATTTAGGCCTTTAATTTTAGAAGAAATACCAGCCTTTGTAACTGCCAATTGCTCCTTCGGCCCATTTTAACTCGTCGCAAATAACTAACCAGAGTTTCTTGTTTTCTAAAAACTGTTTAAAATTTATTTCTCGAAAATTATATAAGCAAAATTAACAATTTTAAATTTCGTCAAATTATTTTTCGCAATTAAAGTCCCCGTCCCGAAAAAAACAGACGCAGTCTAAGATGGAGATAAATATCTTGGAAGGATGCACTTCGCCATTTATCAATTTTAGCTTAAATTGAAACCAACTAACAACGGAGACCTTCACGCAGATTATATGCAGCTAAGGGATTCTTCTTCCAAAATCATCTTCTTTTTGCTTACAAGACACTAATTTTCGGCCATTCCCGTAGTTGGACTCTTAGACGTTTATGGACGATGACGATATCAATGTTGGTGTTATTAATGTCTCGTGACCATCTGTCGCACATGTTTTGTATTATGTGGACCACCTGTCACACATCTGGCGTAGGACAAAGAGAATATATCCCTTATTTATACAAGTTTAACACCAGATTTACTTATTACTTTTTCAAGACGCTTCTAGACTAGAGAAGGCTTCTGGCTGATGGCCCAGGTCCACACAGTACTTTGCCAGATCCCTTCAAGATCAGCAAAAATAAGAGGAACCTGGTGAAGATTTTGTGCAGACAATTAGTCTAAAAATGATGCTGCTAGGCTTCGAAAATTCAATTAATTTCAAAGACTTTACACTGGCAGCATTGTTGAAAAAAATGAAATTCATCAAGGTCTAGATTCCATTTGATCTGGTAGTGCAAAATTCCATATATTTCATGCTTTAAGCAAGACTTATAAATGCAGAAGCGTGTATGTTTATGTTGGCTCCGTTGTATAGAACCTGGTTGGAATAATAATTTTGTGCCATTTAGAAAATCACCTTCACCCCACTGTCAAGTCGGATACTGTAAAATAACCCTTTTGTCATGGCAAAGGCTCCCCTGGCCCAAGCAAGAGCAGCATTTATATATCTGCCGAAATGCAAATACTGGCCCTACGATCAATAGCTTGCGCCAGTTCTTTCTCGTATCCCTTGAGGCTCCTTACAACTGAGTCCTAAACAGAATAGTTTTGTTGATTTTCAACTTCCAGTCATCGTAATATCGCTGAATCTTGTCGAATTCACGCTGACCTCGACTTTTGGACCTGTTCTGTATGCTATTAGATTGTCGGCATAGGCAATGGCCTAAGTTAGACTACCTGTCAGATCGCTGGTGTAAATGTTGAATAGAATCGTCTGGTCAGTTTTAGATAGAGACCCTCTAACCATACGGTGTCGAAGCCTTCTCCAAATCAAACAGACAAGTACCAGTACACATGCTTTTTTTGTTCCATATGATATTAGAGACTGGTTTAGATGCCGCATGAATTGTATCATGTCCTGCCTTAAAGCCGAACTGAGTATCCGGTATGATATTGTTGTAATCCGCCCATTAGGATATAGCTCTATTAATAACTTTTTCGAATACCTTACTGATACTTGGAAGAAAACTTATCGACCGGAGATTCGTCGGATTGGAGTTGTCCTTTCCCTTTTATGGGAGAGAATGTACCACAGCTGTCTTCCATCGCACTGGATAATGTTCACTATTCAATGCGTTGCTTAACAATGTGGTATAAATGTCCACTGCCTCCGAATGCATATGTCGTAGTATCACGTTGGACCAGCGACTCCTGTTGACTTCTTTTTCTTTAATAAGTCGAAGATGAGCTGGAGCTCCACTTTCGAAATCAACAGAACTATAGTAGGTTTTATAGTGAGCACCTGTCAATTAAGACTCAATCTCACTACTTGGCCTACTAAGCACTGCGGTTTCAATTATCAGCTATCGAACAAAGCTCCCAGGACATTGTTCCAGTTGCTTTTTATCTTTGGAAGAAAAGTAGCCACTTTTTTCCAGCAGGTGCAGATCTTGATTCCTTGACAAAACCAACTCGACATTGCCGCCACTAAACAATGTCTCGTACAGTAATGCCTCAGAGTACAAGACAGCCTCCATACTGTTCCAAATTTGCACTGCGTAGGCAATACCACCCTTGGTCCGTGTTATTTATCTAACTATTGTTGGTAACAATACCTAACCGCGTGACTTGATTAGTATAACCACAGCCACCTTGAGCTCTCTTTACAGAGGACCTACCCAATTAATAATGAGTCCAAGGTTTTTACACCCTGAGGGCTCTACTTAGCGGGGATAAATAAATAGATCTCATTATTCCCGAGGTACCCAATTTGGGTTATTTTTCTATTAAATTAATTTATTTATTTATTTACAATATCCATCAAGTACATAAACTTTAATAGATTAAACAATAGGTTTATATAATAATAAAATTGAATAATTTAACAAATAATATATCCTTAAAAATTATTAAAAATCAAATTCTTACATGTAAATCTTGTTATATTAAAATCGATTACGTCCTCATATTTATTATAATTTAACGAAGACATAGTAATAGGATCATGAAAACCATAGCTTGTTCTATGTGCTGGAATGTGTAGAAAATCACCTGTTCTAGGCCTAAGCTGTGGAATAGGAGCGTATAATTTAAATAAAGAAAGTAATTCTGAACATTGAATGTGGCAGGTCAAAACATCATGTGCAAAAAGAGCAGAAAAATATTCACGACGTAAGCTGAGCGGCTTTAAATTGATTAAGCCACATCTAGCTTCATATGATGGTCTCATAGACCAATTAAATTTTCTAACAGCAAATTTAGTAAAACGTTTTTGGACTCTTTCAATGCGTAGACGAGCATTATCATAAAACGGACTCCATACAACACAACAATACTCAAGAAAAGAACGTATTAAAGACACATAAAGGGACTTTAGAGTGTATGGATCTTTAAATTCATTTGCATTCCGAAATATGAAACCTAACATCGAGTTTGATTTAGATATTATATAATCATAATGCCAGGTAAATTTCATATGTTCATCGAATATAACGCCAAGGTCTTTTTGCCTAGACACTCTATTAAGAGACATGTTACAAATACTATACTCGAATAAAACAGGACATAAAACTCTGTATATAGTTAATACGGAACACTTCTTGACATTAAAATACAAACCATTGCAATCACACCAAACAGATATTTTATTTAAGTCACTCTGAAGGCATTGAGCATCGGATAAAGAGTTTATTTCTTTGTATATTTTGAGATCATCAGCATATAAAAGAACATTGGAATGCATAACATGATTTGGAAGGTCGTTTATGAACAAGAGAAACAAAAGCGGACCAAGGTGACTTCCTTGCGGAACACCAGAAAAATTTACTATTTCCTTAGAGATTTCCGATCCAATTTTGACATATTGCTTTCTTCCCGTAAGATAACTACCAAGCCATGAAAGCAGATTTGAATGGAAACCCAAAAACTCCAGTTTTTTTATAAGAACGTTATGTTGAACGCAGTCAAAAGCTTTAGAGAAATCAGTATATATCGAGTCGACTTGATATCTGTTTTCTAATGCACATAAACAAAAATTTGTATAGATAGTCAAGTTCGTCAAAGTTGACCTACCGCTTACAAATCCGTGTTGGAAATCAGAAATATTATTGCGAACTAAAGCATATAACTTTCTTTTAATAATAGCTTCAAAAATTTTTGGAACTATTTGAAGTTTTGCTATTGGCCTATAGTTACTTATTATTCTTTTCGAACCGGATTTATGTACAGGAGAAATGAAAGACCACTTCCATTTATCAAGAAATTCACCATAACTCAAGGACTTATTGAACAAAATAAATAGCGGGTTGATAAGACCGTTCTTACACAATTTCAAGAAAATAGGAGGAATATTATCTGGTGCAACATTAGTACTAGATTCTAGAGAAGACAATTCACAAAAAATTTCATTTTTAGTAATAAAAAGATGACCTAAGTCAGTTATGGTTTGACAAACAGGCAAAACTGAACAATCAATGTAACGGTTAACAAAATTAGACTGGAAAAATGAGGCAAACATATCACAGATAACATTTAAACTATCGCCAACAACGCCATCCAACTCCATGTCAGAAGGTAAGCCAACAGATTTTGTTTTCTTAATACTCTTATTGGCACAAACCTAGAAAAGGCTGATTCAATCACATCACAGAAAACATCGTATGTACGATCAAGACTAGGTACAGACAGAATATGTTCCCAGTCTATAGAAGATATAAAATTATTTAGAGACACGTAATCGGCTTTAGCGAAATCATATATGGCATTATTATAATTAGTTATAGTTAATTGATTTAAAATTCCAAAATTTAAACATAAATTAAGAGCTTTATGATGCACACTATTATTTAAAAGAGAAAAAGACGCTTCAGAAACAGAACATTCAATATCTTGATGAATGAAAACTAAATCTAACATTCTACCAATAGAATTATAAATACAATTGATTTGTTGAAAATTCATAGCATACATAGAATCAGTTACAGTATATTCAACGTCTTTTGTAACGTTAAAAGGATAAATACATTTTTCTTCATCAGAATACAACCAATTGATACTCGGTAGATTAAAATCACCTAATACAACAATAAAAGAATTCGAATCTAAATTATTTGAAACTGTTTGAATATTATTTATATGACTTTCATAAATTTGAAATAATGAATTAGGTGGAATATATGACACAAAAAAATAAACATTTATTTTACTTGTATTAGAAATTGAAAATTCAACACAAACACATAATTGTTCAATACAACCAGAAGCATACATTAGTGGAATTTCTCTGCTTTTCAAATAAGAACGAACGGCAAACAAAACTCCTCCTCCTCTGTTCAATCCAGTAGCAATAGCACATCGATCTTTCCTGAAGACATCGAAAGTTGAATCAAAAAGTTCGCAAGAGTTTATGTTATCACTAAGCCACGTTTCAGTCAAGGCAATCATGTTATAAGGACAATCAACAGCAGCAATAAAAAACTCAGATACTTTAGTTCTTAAACCTCCTGCATTGTGGTAATATATTGAGCAAGGGTCCTTAGACGACGGCAAAATATTCTTGAATGTAATAGCTGGAGCAGATAGATTTAACGTTAATTTTTGACCTTTGAAGGCATTATGTCCTCGTTTTTTGAAAAGAAATTGAACAATCTTACACGAACACCAGATTGCCAAGCATTCGAATCCAGGAAAATATACAATAGTTCCGCAGGAACACCAAGTTTAAAATTTATGTATCTTAATTCATTAACATTTGCATTTAATTTAATAAGTTTAATGCAGCATAATATAGACGCATCAATGCCAAACACAGATGATACATAAGTTATTATTTCATCACAGGTCGTCTCAGGTGTAAATGATGACAAATGAAGCCATTTACGTCTACGGAAGACATTTAAACTAGATAAATAAATTTAAATTTAAATAATTTAAATTTTCAATATTATGAAGTTATTTTAAAAAGTATCTCCAATAATATAACATGCGCTTAACAAATTAAGCAACGTTTTGGAGAAGAAACTCCGTGGTACAGACCATAGCTGACCGAAGCCAACCACAATCTGCACCAATATTTTCGATTAGTCTTTTTCGCCCTACAACGTACTAGGAACGATAGTCCTAAGCAATCTTTCTTAATCTTCAGGTACCGGGTAGGACCATCGATTATCCGGATTGCTTAACCAAAACATTGATCAAAAGAGAATAACTATCTCAGTGCTTTGCTTCTTCCTTCCCCTAATCACTTATTTGTCTTTATTCGCCTTACAGCAAACTAGGAACGATAATCCTATTTACCTTTATTCACCTTACGGCAAATTAGGAACGATAATCCTAAGAGTTTTCTTAGTTGTCTAAATCTCCAGCCATCGCCATTTCATATCGAAGGTAGAAATAATGAAGCATTGCTCTGCTTTCTAGGCCAAGATTCCGGCGAATGCTAGCATTCAACTTGTGCACTTGCTATAAAGAAGTCTCCATAGTCTTCATCACTCTCTTCTGAGGATCTTCGACAGTAAAGAGTACTTCGTCAAAGGTGGGCGTCTTCTGGATCTACAACTGCTGTCAGAAGTACGTCTCTGTTTTTTATCGTCCACTCGCTATACAATTAATTTACTGACGATACCTTATTTGACGTCACAAAAATGGCTGTTGGACCTTATCTGCATACAAATTTAATCGATATCAATCTCACATTTTCGTTTATGGTCAAAAAAGTTTTGATAGGAAGTAGCTTTAGTTTGTTCTTGTGTGTGCCAAAAGATGGCAGCAGACAGAGAGTTGTACATCTCCGCCATTTTCTTCGACAACCAGCGTACATGCTCCAAATTTATTTAATGCTTTAACTTATGTAAATACGTTTAAAATAAAACTGGACTCTCACTGAGAATAAACCTCATGAAATCATCAATATTAATAAGCAACTGTGTCGCATTCATTTATAAAATTTCTCTCCAAGAAAAAATGGAAGTTTGTATAGGTTTCATTAAAAACTATAATACGAAAAACGATAAATTATATAATCGCATCAAAAATTCGGCAAGAGTACGATAACTTAGGCGCCAAGAAATTATAACGGTTTTTTGTAGAACAGTTCAATACAAGCATTTTTTACTATGGGAGGGGGGGGTCTATCTCCCACCGTTTGGGCGGGAGGGGCAATTTTATAAAAAAGGTTTTAAAATGGAAACAAAAATATTAAAAAATAACGGTAATACTTACAACTAAGTATTATACCTTTTTTTAAAGCCAATACTCTGATCTATTAGATAATTTTTAAATCAAGTAGAATCTATGCACAGTTTTTGAAAAAACGAGTTTTAAACTAAAATTTTGGTGAAAAAAAAACATAAGAAAAAAGTTTAAAGTTTAATTTTTCAAAACTGCAAAGTTATATATTATTATTTTTCCTAAAATTCGTTGCTCTAATTTATTTTTATTCAAAAACTGAAAACTAGATGATCTTATGTCATCTAGTTTTTGAGAAAATTGAAAATAACTAAAACTACTTTTTTATGGGATATTTGCTTTTTTTGCTTGCTTACGCATATTACGGCGTATAAACAGTGAGATATGTATGGGGGGGCATGCTGCCCCCCTGCAACCCCCCTGCCTGGGCACACTATAGGATTTGGGGTAGGTGCGAGGTTGGGTGTATGCAAGGTTTCTTTTGCATTTACAGAATCTGGATTTAAAGAAACTTTGAATTTACCCTATGGTCTATATCCAATGTCTACTAAATATATGTATGTACGTAGCCCAAAGTTGCACATTTAAAATGTTCAGACATGAAAATTTAATACATTATGAAAAATTCACATTACCTAGGTACTACTGTACGAATGCAGCAAATTTATATAATTCCTTAATTAATATGTATGTTTATTGTTTGTGTCTAACACTTTTAATGCTAGGTACAGGTTATTGTTTACCAAGGTCATTCGTTATTCAACCTTTGTAAGAGTGAAGTATTTTTTTCTTTGAATAAAGAATGGCGACTTAGCATCCACTACTTCATCCTAAATTAAATAACTTTTCAATATTTCAAAAAAAAAATATTTCAAAAGCATCGCGTTCTTAGAAGAAATTGGTCTAATTCCAACTAAAGCGTCAACTCCCCTCAACTCCAACTCAAAAAGGTGACAAAAATTGTAAGAATACAATATTACTCGTATTATTAATATTTATTCATCAAGCAGAGCATATTATACTCTTACAGACTAAGATACATAAGTAAATATATAGTTACAAATTTGTAGGTGGGTATATAAAATTCAAATTACATTTAAATGATTTACATAGTTAATCTTTTATTTTAATAAATAACGTAACTCAAATTTTGCTTAAAACTAATAATTTAAAAGTTTCTCTGGTGCAATCCATATAAAAGTTAATCTCAGAGCAATAGACCCATCTATCGGCACATTTTTCCATGGGCCTCAATATTGGCTAGAGATTCGGGAGGTGCTTGCTATAATTTTCTTTTTGGGATCAAAATGCCTGTAAACACGGTTTTAATACATTGAACATTGAACAATTGACTTGACTATTTTTAAGTAACACCTGACTTACTCACAAACTGAGTGACTGAGACGCGAAATGCCATGCAATTCTACCTCCTCTGGTGCATTCTTGGTAACCCTAAATGATTTGCTCTACTTTACCTACAAATGAACCACATTAACATTAATCCTCAAAATAAAATCACCGTAGTTAAATACCAAAAATCAAAAATTTCATAAAAAGTAGTTTTAGTAATTTTCGATTTTCTCAAAAACTGGAAGGGACAAAACCATTCGGTTTTTTGTGTTCGATTCAGAATTAATAGTAGCATTGACCACAAAAAGCCAATTAAGCACTTCTTTTAACAATTTAAAAAAAAATTGGTCTAAACTTTTTTTTTTCATTTTTTTTAACAAAATTTTGAGTTTGCATGCAAATTTTTCAAAAATTATTGACCTAAATAATTTAATTTAAATTTACGATTATAGAACAGACTTCTGGCTTTCAAAACCGGTATAGTATTTTATTGTAAGTGTTGCCGTTGTTTTTTAATATTTTTTTTTTCAATTTAAGTCATTTTTTCTAAAATCGCCCCTACCTCCTAAACGGGGCGAGATAGACCCCCCCCTCCCATAGTAAAAAACGCTTGTATTTAACCCTTCTACAAAAATCCGTTATCAATTTTTGGCGCCTAAGTTATCGTACTCTCCCCAAAAATTCCCATTCGAATGTATATATTTCAGCATTCGTGTCTTAAAACAAAATTATGGATGACATCCGGGTAAAATAAAAATAACCAAAGTCTACAAACTCTGCCGTGGCTGTCACAACTTCATAAACATATATTCTGACTTTCTCATGTTCATAGTTATAGTTTAAACGTTGATGCTTGAAGAAAATAAGACAAATTTAGTCTAAATAAACAGTAAATTTCATTCAAAATTATTCAAGCTGTTGCCATTTGCTATCAACAGATGCCGCTTGTCTCTTGTATATTTATTTAATTTCCTGAAACATTGCAGTTGAATACTAAGACTTGCCATCTTGTCTTCCTTCTAATTTTATAATCGTGAAAATGTCGTCGTTGTCTCCGTGGATCGGAGCTGTATTGAAAATGTGCAACACTATCTGTCGTTATTGGGTTTTTGTGGTTGAGTCGTCGAAGTTAAGCACTCTTCTTTGAATTTGTATACGATTTGTTTCTCTAGTCGTTGTCACAGCAAGGAGCCAACTCATGACAAGAAAGAATTTCACTATCTAATCCTGTAAAGGAGTCACGTTCACGTGACAAATCGCTCCCTGAATAAGTAAGCACCAGAAAAACATGCATATCCGACATTGTGAAATTTTTTTTTTTATGTTTTTCCTAATTCTTTGGCGCTAGAGGGTTTCAAGTTGTGGAATATCCATCCATACGATTGTGCGGCCAAATTGGGTCAGTGGAGTTTGCATATTTGTTGGATATCTAGATTTTGGAAACTTGAACATGCAACATACTCGTAATACTAGCATCGATTTTAAAAAATGGTAAGGTGATGACTTCATGGTTGTTTTATGTTATGATTATATGTTGGTCAGATATGAGTTTCATTTAAAAGTTGGAACACATTTATTATTCTCAGAGCAATTTTTAACAAATATTTTGTTATATAGTAAAATATTTTGCGTTTTTATATAGCGAGGAATACACGCTGCTCTGGTTGTACCGTTTTGTACTGCTAAAACATTACACAGTGTATCAAAATTTTTCGTTATTTTACTGTTTCATAAGGTCAAAAAATTGTTCTCATGGTTAATCGAAACTTGTCGTATAGTTAAACACTTCCGGAAGATATTTTAAAAACATGTGGAATTAATGTTTTCAAGTTTAATTGATTAAGTCTACAACTATACAAAATGTTACTTTTTTCTTAAACAAAATCTCAACGTGCTTTTCTCCAAGAATTCAAATTAAAATCCGAGTGTAAGTCATGTTTTCGAGATATTCAAATATAAAAAGTGTTTTGCTCAAATTTCCAAAAGTGTGTTTTTTTTCAATATTTTGTACTCCTTTCTTATAACGAAATTTTATATTTTTTTTCTTGGTAGAAGTTAAGTAAGTGGTACCCCTTCGAATAATATTTAATGCGTTGGATTGTCATGCAGAAGGTCTTGGGTTCGATTTTCAGTCGTTGCAAAAGAGTTTTTCAGGCGTTTACTACCTCTTGCGAGGAATTGACAAATCCCCTAAAATTATCTTTTGAAATGTGAAAAGTGCTGCTCATTAGCCGTTTGGAATCGGCAGAAAATTGTAGGTCCCTTCTATTCCTAGTAACACTTATGTAACCCATAGTGTAAACCATCCTTAGGATCAGTATAACTTATTGAGCAGGGAAATCCCTCTTGCTCAAAGGTATAACAGTTTAGAGTAGGACTGCACAAAGCAGCTCGTCAAGTGAGGCAGACGCATTGAGTTGAGTTCGCTTTTCGTATCTGACCTGTAAGGGCGCTTGGCGAGTTAGCGCAGTGCAATATAGTGTGTAATATTTTGCAATATAGTGCGTAATATTTTCAGAAGTGGGATAAAGTAATCCTTTTAAGAAGCGAATAATTCCTACATTTAATTGGCCAACAAAAAGATAAGTCTACCTGTAAACTAGTAATAATAGAACATAATTTCTACAGTTGGTAAGAAAATCTTTTTACTATTTGATGAAAGAGACAGCTTATACACAAACGCAAGATAGAACGAGAAATTTAAATTCAGCAGTTAAAAGAGAAAAAAAAAAACATTTATTGTACACACACAAAGTATAACAATAAATTTGAATTTCAGCCGTTAAAAAGAGAGAGAGAGATATACACAATCTCTAGGAAGAAGCAAACGCGTGTTTGTTTGTATAAGTAGAGTGGGAAATAATAAACAATTGTGTATCTATTTTACTCTCTTACTCCTTAAATGTTTAAAGGGTATGCATAAATAACAAACGCGATGGATAGATACGAGTAGTATGTAGCTTGGGGAAACAATAAATGAAAACGGTACTTGGCATTGTCGTTACAGTTCAGTTTTTGATTTTGATCAGTTTGGTTTGAAGATATTAGATAAATTTTTAAAGTGCTAAACGAAAATAATAAAACATAAATAAAGTTGTTAAATATGACGGAGCGAACAAGAAAATTACCTAGACGTTTTGTTGATGTCGAACCAGGTGAGGCTCAGATTATTAAACTTAAATTACAACTGGAAGAGAAGAAGAGGAAAAACCTTGAACTTGAGAAAGAAGTAGCTTTATGTCGGCGGTCACCAAGTCGATCCTCACAAAATACGGCATCAAATAACCCAATATCAGCTCAAATCTCATTAAGACTAGGTACAGAAGAGGTTACAAGAATAATTCCCTTATTCAACCCATCAAATTCTTCGTCACTTAATGCTTCTCAATGGGTCGAGACAATTGAAAACATTCGTCATCTCTATGAGTGGGACGACCGCAGCACCTTGTTTTACGCGTCGCTGAGACTAGGAGATGCTGCAACGAATTGGTTTGCTGGGTACAGGGGAGAAATAAGTACTTGGGATGAGTTTAAAATAAAAATTTTGCGAGATTTCTCTTCAGAAGAAAATTCTGCCGATGTTCACGTTAAATTGTTATCTCGACAAATATACGAAAACGAAAGTTATGACAATTATGTATATGAGATGGCAGCAATGGGAAAAAGAGGGAAACTAGACAATAACGCCATAATAAAATACATAATTGCCGGACTTAGAGACACCACATTAATGAGCAACTTAATAACTTCAAATTGCAATAACATTCCCGACCTTTTGACAACAATAAAATCATTAAAAGATATTCAAAGACAAGCAGAAACCAGACAGCGTTTTGAAAATAGTATTATTTCTAAAAATCTTCCTCGACCAATTTTAAAACCTAACCATAATAATTTAATTAAAATGCAATCAACTTATTCAACAAATTCATTTCCCCAAATTTGCTATAATTGTCGTTCTCCTGGGCATTTCGCAAGCGATTGCAAGTCTGCGTACCGCGAACAAAATATGCAAACACGCCATAACTATCGACCACCAGGACGTTTCGCTAGCGAAGGTAGAATCAAAATCCGCGAACAATACCATCCTAGCTCTTATAACTCTAAACACCAAAACTTGCAAAACCAACGCAAGGAACCAATTTGTTATAATTGCCAAACACCAGGTCATTTATCTCGTGACTGCAAGAAACGTCACCACCCCTTTAAAGATGTTCAACGTTTCGAAGAACCACCTAGGAAAATACATCGGTTACATCGCGTCGAAGACGAAGGCGGGTTAGTAAAGAATATCGATATAGATGGGCACCCCATGAAAGCCTTTGTAGACCTAGGAAGCGATTGTAGTACTATAAGGCAATCAGAAGTACAAAAGATGGGTTGGAAGGTATTATATTGCAATACAAAACTACAGGGTTTTGGCATGAGCTGTAACAATGCTATAGGTAAAGTAACTAAAAACGTGACATTGGGAAAAGTTACCCTAAATATCGACATTTTGATCGTCCAGGATCAACTACAAGACTACCCAATGATCTTGGGTAGAAACTTTTTGGATTCGGATAAGGTCTGTCTTACAAGAAGAAATGGTGAACTAACGATAACGGATAACGACCAAAACATATGACTAGGAAGAAATACTTCGAATCCAAAAGAAGCGGAAATGTCTAAAATTAATATTAACGACATTTCGGTAGGAAATTATAAATGCACCTCTAATGACCATATCCAACTCCTTGAAATACTAAATAAATATCGCGATTGTATTGCAGTAAATTTAAGTGAACTCGGTATTACAGACAAAATCGAAATGAATCTTAAATTAAAAGAACATAAAATAATAAGATATAAACCCTATCGTATTCCTCTTAATGAACTGCCACATCTTGACAAAATAATTGATGAACTTTTAGAAAATAAAATTATCGAACATTCGAATTCTGAATATGCTAGCCCCGCTTTACTAGTAAAGAAAAAAAATGGCTCCTGGCGCCTTTGCATCGATTATCGTCGCCTAAATGAAATTACGGTTCGCGAAAACTTCCCCATGCCTAACATGGAGGAACAGATTAACTTAATGGCTGGTGGTCGAATATTTATTGTCCTCGATCTAATGCACGGATATTACCAAATACCAATCGATGAAAATTCAAAATATCTAACACCTAATGGACAATACCAATTTAATCGTGTTCCGTTCGGACTATCAAATTCTCCATCAGTTTTTATGCGACTTATGAATCTCGTTGTACGAAAACTAGCATCTAAGAATATTTTAATATATATGGACGATATTGTTTTATTCGCGGAAGATGTGCCCACCATTCTAAATTTGTTAGAGAAACTTTTTATTGTTCTCAGAGACGTTAAAGTTACTTTGAATATAAAAAAATGTGTTTTTCTGTCTAACAAAATAACATATTTAGGACAAGAGATAAGTGAAAAGGGTATAGAGCCAGGAAGTGTTAAGATTAGAGCGATAGAAAACTTTCCTTTACCTCTAGATACGCGACAAGTAAAACAATTTCTAGGACTGACCAGCTATTTTTGTCGATTCGTATTTAATTATGAAAAAATAGCTTCACCTCTTAACGCTTTATTACGAAAAGGTGCCCCATTCAAATGGACAAGTGAAATGGGAAAGGCGTTTGAAATCCTTAAAACAAAATTATGTAAATCCCCAGTCCTTGTCATATACGATCCGAAAAAAAAACATGAACTCCATACTGATGCATGCAGTATGGGTCTTGCTGGTGTTTTGATTCAACTAAATGAAAGCGGTGAAAAAAAAGCAGTATCGTACTTTAGCCGAGCTACAACAAAGGACGAGCAGAAGTTTCATAGCTATGAACTGGAAGCTCTAGCTATTGTCGAGAGTTTGGAACGTTTTCGATACTACCTGTTGGGAAAGCATTTTACAATCTATACGGATTGCAATTCATTAAAGATGACGCAGTCAAAAATGGACATCATCAAAAGAATTGCCAGGTGGTGGTTAAAAATTCAAGAATTCGATTTTAAATTGGAGTATCTAACAGTGCAACAGATGCAACACGCAGACGCGTTAAGCAGGAACCCCACCGAAAATGCTGTTGAAATGGAGGAGGCAGGTTTAAGTATGATGATAGTCCAAGCTGCACAAGAAGATTGGATTTCTGTTTTACAAAGCCATGATAGTCAACTGAAAGAAATACAAGACGTTCTGAGTAATTCTGATGTGAAATGTTCAAGAAGAAAAGACTACGAAAAACAATATGTCTTCAAAAATGGACGCATTTTTAAAAAAACTGAAAAGGGACTTCGATTTGTTGTACCAAGAGGAGTAAGATGGCGCGTAATCAAATCATCGCATGATGACATCGGCCATGGTGGTCTTGAGTGTACAATTGATCATATTCGACGAACATATTGGTTTCCAAAGATGACAAGCATTGCTGGTAAATACTTGAATAGTTGTATTCCCTGTTTGTATAACAAACGTGGTAAAGATGAAACGCGCTATCAAATTCATCCTATACCGAAAACACCAATACCATTCTTTACAGTGCACATAGACCATTTAGGTCCATATGTCAAAAGTACGAAAGGGAACTTTTATGTCCTGGGCTTAATCGATAGCTTCACAAAGTTCTTAATATTGCGACCAGTAAAGACCACAAATTCGAACTCAGTAATAAAAACATTGATTGAACTCTCACAGTTTTTTGGAACGCCGACGCGAATTATTAGTGACCGAGGAACTGCGTTTACCTCGAAGGCATTTGAGAAATATTGCTCAGAAAATGGAATCCAACATATCTTGAACGCCGCACTGTGGTCCAAAATGACTTTTTTCGTTGCAAAAATCATAACTTTTGAACACGTGAAGCTATCGCAACAATTTTTTTTTTCCCTTAAAGGTAATTTCCAAGGCTATACAAATTGTGAATTTTAAGAAAATTTCTTTACAGGGTGTTTCAGAATAATTGGTTGATGTAAGATCTTCTTAGTAAAAGGAGTTAACAGAATAAAGTCTGAAAGTAAACTTTTTAAAAACAGTCCTAAATTTTTAAAACTTTGTAAAAAAAAAGGTTTTTGACTATTCAAGTGAATTCATAACAACAGTGGATGCTTAAAGTAAACGCACCAATTTCAGAAATATTTTTTAAGGAGTATGTATTATAAAACAGTATTTTTTCATGTTGTGGGGCATCAGTTTATTCTATAAACTGTCTGACTGATATATTTTATATGAAACAGTGTAGGAAAAAAGTAAACGGACGAAAAAAAAAAATAAAAAAAAAAAAAAAAATAAAATAGAATATAAAATTTATATTAACAAAATAAAATAGAATACATTATAAATATTTGTTTACAATTAACTACTATAGATCTAATTTTCAGAAAAAAATTCATCGGCATCGTTATCATTTTCAACAATTAATAGACCTATTAGTTCTGATCTAACGTGTCTTAAAGATGAAACAAGTGGATCTGATGATATAGCTAGCATATTAAATAAATCTTCATTTTGTCGTTTCCGTGAGACTTTGCATGTATTTGAGTATCGATATCGCTTGTAGTCTTTATTCCTTGATTCCTGTGCTTCTTCTGAAAGCTCCCCGAGTGGCAAAATTTGATGTCTTATAAGTTCCCCTCCATGGTCCAAAATTTTGTGCAGAGTTGGTGTCAGGAGTTTGTAGCTGTATTTGGATTTTAAAAGATCCGAAGTGGTTTTGGTATACTCGTTGAATTTATCTACATTAATAGATTCTTTAGATGACAGCGCATTTAAAATAACTTGCAGTTTCTTTATAAGATCCTTGTCTACTCGGGTTATAGCTGACGTAACTTCTGGATTTTCAAAAAATCTTCGTGAAGTGTTTCCATCATTTGTGTTACCGAATCCTTGTTTTGGCGTATCAATGATTAACCCGAGTTGTTCCCTAAATTCCTTTTGAATATCCGCTTTTCTTCTTCTTTCGGCTTCCTTCTTGTCGGTTGTCTCATCTTCTTGGTATAGTCCATAAGCTAGTTTAAGAACGAACTCCATACATCTTATTCTAGCGTGTAATGTTGAAATTCCAAATTCGTAGTTCCTCTCATCTGCTTCGGCTGAATCGTCTTCTTTTCGAAAATTTTTGTGTGCCTTTTGCAAATTGGACATGACAATGTTGATTTTGTATTTGTTAGTTCATTTAACACTTTCCCGTCTATCATAGTTAGAAAAAACTCATGTCGAACCATCACATTTTTTTCTTCAGCAACAGTCACTACAGTTGGCCTCAAATTTTCTATTTGGTTCCTTATATTTCTGACAGTTGTCTGAATAATATCACTTGACTCCTTTGCATATTTAAAAAGAATCGGTCTGCAAAAGTGAACTGATGACGGCCTTGGATTTTTCCAATATTCGGTTGATTCACCTTTTATACGAAGTGGAACTAGTGATGCCATGAACATGTTCGCATCAGATATTACCTGGCCATCTTCTGAAACTATTGTTTGCTTATATGCACTTTGTCCGGAAGATCCATCGCATCCCCATTTGCTCATCAAAGTAAGATTTGTTGGAAGTAAAAGAAGATCCTGATTGACTAGACTATTTAAAATCCTCTTTGCTGTATGTCCCACCAAATCTTGGAGATTCACTTCAACAGAAGTTTCTGTTACTATCAAATTTGATGGAGTTGCTTGTATTTTAGCTTTCATTTATAAATTGTAGCTCAGAAACACATCAGCGTTATGACTTCTTAATTATGACAAAGCCCCATATCCAAGAACAAGGCTAGCGCAGTGGGACCATCGTATTTTATTGGATCCCTTTGAGGTGTGGGAATACTCTCCTTTATCCGTTGCACTCGCAATGGGCTTGCATTAAAAACTGCTTTTGTGATATCCGCTTTTATCTTTTCGTGTTCCTTTTAATATTTTATACTCAGAGCTGTGGAAACATTTTCAGTCGAAATATGGACCGTAGTTTCCAATAGTTTCCTCCTTTTGGTATATACTGAACATGTATCTAAGGATTTCGAAGGCCTTCCTTTTGATGTACTTGGCACGTCACTGTCTTCAATTTCATTACATTGGATTGTAAATATTCAAAAATTCTTCATATTTTGAGAGAAATCTTGTATTAACTCTAAAACAGTCAATCCATTTTTTTTAAATGATGCGTATAATCTTTGGAGTTTCTTTTTCGTTTCATCGTTGTCACTTATATCTTCGTATTGGTTTTGGATCAGAATTACAAATTCTTCAGAATTCGAAACATTGATAAAATGTTCAAAAATAGTTCTGTTTGAAATATTCATATTGGTATTTAATTTGCAAGCTCCACTCGTCAGTAAAGCCTTTTGAAAACTAACAACATATATCCATTGTCATAGTTTATATATACCTGCATAATGTATATGCACAAGGATTATTTTACCAGTGAAATTTAAGCTTAACAATATATGGTATCGGAAGAAAATTATTATTTCCACCTGTTTTATTAGATCATAAAATAATAATCCAAAATTAAATAATTCTTTCAACTTTGTATATGGAGTAGGCAATAAAGCTATTCATCATTTTCTTTTGGCAAGTTAATCTATGTTTAGGTACTATTAGAATAAGATCAATAAATATTAACAATAATTTAAGTTAAGGGGAATTTATTCAAAGAGGGTCGTTAAAGTGGGCGGATTAAAAAATTTAATGTTCAATAAAGTAATCAATAGTTTGTGTACAATATTTTATATTTTTTTTAAAAATAATTGGCATTTGTATAAAAAGGGGCGTAGAAGTGGGCGGTTTTTTTTTGTCAGAATCAAGATAGTAATAAAACGATTTTTAATTAAAAAGAAAATTTCACGTTTTCGACTATTTTAATTAATAAAATAATTGAAATTTTCCATAAGGGAATTTGCTTTTAAGACCAAAAGGTCAGCACTGGGAACACGACTTTTTTTAAACAAATTACAATTTCTCTGAAGGTTGCAAATAGTTGCAGCTACAATTTTGCATATGGTTTAAGAAATAGTTAGGGTAAACTATCATGGTCAATTTTCCGCGCGAACTCGCGAGTATTTTTTTGTAGCTCTATTCAAACCGAAAAAATCTGCTAAAAAAGGGTGTTTTTTGTTTTATTTATTAAAAATATTAAATATTTTTTTATTTTTTTTTAATTGAAAATTTTCATTTACGCACAAATAATACAACTAGAATAAACTATAGAAAATTAATACTTTACATTTAATATGCATAAATTTCAAATACGAAAACAAAGAAGTTAGGTTTTTTCTGTTTTTTTTAAACTCTAGAACGAAATTGACCAACTTTGAAAAGCTCTATAAGTCAAACTAGTTAGCGGAAAATTTTTTTGTTTGCTGTTTTTGAAGCTCCGTTTATATTTCTATTAGAAATAAAAAACAAAACTTTAAAAATAAAACATCGAAATTAGTATTTTTGCCACGAAATTTTCCTTTTCGGACCACAGTGCGCCGTGAGGACACCAAGAGCAAATGGACAAATCGAGCGTTATTTCAGAACAGTCAAGGTTTCACTCTCTTCAAAGACTGTTCGGCAAGATGGTAGAGACTGGGAAGATCATCTGTCAGCAATACAACTAGGACTGAACACAATAAAACACAGAATAACTAAGCAGACACCACAAGAGTTACTATTTGGATTCAAACCGAAAAACACATTGAGCAACACACTAAACATTTCGCTTCAAGAAGATGTTTCTAGTGATGAAGACGACAATATTCCATTAGCTGAACTTCGCGACAACGCAAATGGCCTTACCCAACATCTCCAAATGCAACAGGCTGATAAATTTAACGCAGCTCATCAAAAACCACAAGTATACCAAGAAGGCGATTTAGTCCTCTTAAGAGCAGAGCATCCAGCTACCGGACAATCAAAAAAACTTCTGCCGAGGTACAAGGGTCCCTTTGAAGTGAAGAAAGTTCTCCAAAACGATCGATATCTAATCGGCGACACACAAGCTTTTCAAGTTTCGCAACGCCCATATTCTTCCGTTCATGCTGCAGATAAAATTAAACCTTTTGCAAAAATAGACAGCATTGATTGGGAAGAATTAGAAGAAACAGACAACAATGAAGATTATCTCGAAGAAGATACAAACATACATACCGACACCAACTGAGACAAATTATAATTTTCCTTTTTTTTGTTTGACAATATGTACAATGTACTACATATTGATTATCTTAAAGCATGAATTAAATTTTTATTTTGAAAATTGACCTTACATATTGAGTTTTGATTTTAACTGAGATATCTAAAAGTAAACATTAAAGATTGGTAAAAACAGAAAATGTAAATATTATTTGGGAATACAAATTTGACAATTGAAATACAGATATGATGCAAGAAAATAAGAGGAAAAACAGAAATGTCATTGAGTAAGTATAGAATTCGATTCTCTGAGATGAGTTCTGTTTTTTTTTTTTTTTAGATATTCAGTTACAATCGATACCTGAGTGAATAGCTCAACTTGAGTGTTATGAGCGAACTGTACGCAACGAAAAACTGAGTGTATTGAACTTACTGAGTGAGATAAGCTAACTGAGTGTAATAAGATAACTGAGTGTAATAAGCTGAGTGTAATAAGCTGATAAGCTTACTGAGTGTAATAGAAGATATGTTGAGATCCTTGCTAAGATGCATCACCTTATATAGTCAGATGATCAAAAACCATATGTTGCTAAGCCAAACGCCCACACTCTTGATTTGTTTCTTACTTCGAAACTTGATAAGTATTCCCTAACAGTTAACTCTCCATTCGGCACTTCCGACAATTGTGTAATATCAGCCAATTTTTTGTGTCCCATTTATCCAGTTAATCCACTAGGACCGTTGGGCAATATGAGAAAGCCAACTTACACAGTCCGAATGACTTTTTTCGAATCTTTAAATGGACACTATATTTCCCCAATAGTGAAGTTGATACCAGTGCTGATATGACCACGATTTTTCTTGGGGTGCGTACTTTTATTCCTAATAGAATTAAGAGAAAAATCTTGGTTCGATACAAAGTGTAAGGAAGCTATCAGGTTGAGAGAAGTAAGTTTCCGCCATTACAAAGCCAACCCAACTAAGGAAAATTTAGAAAAAGTAGAAATCATAAAAAGAACCAAATTCTTACATGGCCAGAAATAAGGGCACAAACGCTTATCTACTCGTACAATGCCTGAATGCCAACCCGATAACTAGCTATTCAGATAAGGCAAATGTACTTGCAGCTCATTTGCTGCTAGCTCAACTTTTCCGTGCCGTAACATTGCTCTCTTGTACTTGAGAACGAAAAAAAATGTATATTTTCGCACTCGTACACTCCTATAGTTGCAAGAGCTCTTCGAGATCTTAATATAAAAACATCCGCTAGTCTTGGCATACCCCATACATTCTTCTGATGAGGCATTCTTCATCGCTGGTAAAACCATTGCGTAAACTTTCCCATCGCTTCTAGTGTACTGGAATCTTCTCTAGAAGATGGAAAACAGCATTTGTCCAGTCTGATTCTAAAAAAGGCGACACTTCCCTCCACAACTCATATCGACCAACTGCATGGTCGACCGAAGTCATGGAACCACTAATAAATAATTAGCTCAAGAAGTCTCTCGATCAAAAGCTTCTTAATGATCTTGAGATATCTCAGCTAAGAGTGGAATATATTTTACATTGTTTTGGAGAAAGTATGATTATTACACTTGATATTTCTAAGGCATTTGATTGAGTTTGGCACCAGAAAAATGCGTGCGTTAAGTATCATCGAAGCCCTTATTCTTTGGATTAGAAATTACCTTCGTTTAGTACAATTTCTGTTGGACGGTTTCAAGTCTGATCTTCACAAAATAAATGCTGGTGTCCCCCAAGGTTTCGTTTTGTCTCCGACTCTCTTCGTCATTTTTATAAATGATCTCTTGTCTGAAATTACTAATTGCCGACGACCGTACTCTCAGCTTCTCATACTCGTTCTCAAATTCACGTCCATCTCCTTCGGAAGTGGAAATGCAACGGTATCGTATTGTTACTGTGTGGAGCTTAATGCTTCGAAAAATCAATTATGTCTATTGTCGTTGAAGGAAAATGTACCCCTTATTCCATTGTCCTTGATTGGTACTTGCATCGAAGAAGCCAAAAAGCTCTCGGTACGTGGTATGTGTGTCAACGACGATCTTCGTTGGAATAACCACAGTTTCGAGACCGCGAAAAATGCTGATAAATGCTTATGATTTCTTTATCCATGTAAGAAATTTTTCACCCTTTCGATCTTGATCGATCTTGCGTTCCTTTAACGTTCGAATGTTGGCTGATTGAGTACCCAAACGGTCTCTTCAAATTTGGGAACAAAACGTTGAAGAGCTACCAGTAAAGGGCCACCACATCTACAGTAAAATATGTAGGCGTAGCGCGCAACGTTTGCACCATGGTGATTTGGCACCAGTATTTTTATAATAAAAAACAAATTTGAGGTATGCATATTATAAAAACAACATGGCCACCACGGACCAGACAAATGTTTCCGCGAAAGTTGAAAAATCCCTTATAACAGCTCAATTTGTCCAGGCTCTAAGGTAAAAATATATGAACTCGATCAAAATCATATGAAAAACCAGCTGAGATGGGAGAAAAACGTGTTGGTCGAAATTCGATTTAGCAGCACATTATCAATTGAATGTGGATGATGAGATTCAATTACAAGCTCCCTACACCTTACATCTGAAATGACTTGGGCACAAAGAGCTAATAAAAAAAGCAACTAGAAGATTCTACGATTCCCTGCTGTGTAGAGCGATTTTAACTAACTGGATTGAAAAATCATATTTCACGGGATACTTGGTAGTATGTATATTTTCAAGAACGATTATCATATAGGCATCAAATGTTTGGAAAAGTGTCTTATTTTCTTCGGAAACTGTGTAAACAATTTTGATTAAACCACTAGCCATCCTATTGATAAAAAAAACCATTTTACGGTTCCTTATTTTCATTTCTAATTCAAAAGATTCCTAATTTAACCAATTCATTCACACACACTTTATCTACGACAGATGGATCACCTCTTTAACTCAATTCATTTTAAATTCAAATACACCATAAATCAAATAACTTTCCATCAAAATTTTAATCCCTTCGGTCGACCACAAACCAAAAAATATTCCACGCTAAAAGCGGGATATAAAATAACCCTAAATTTCAAATCAAAAAAAAAATCTTCCAAGAGATAACACTACCCATAAATAATTTTAATATACATATTTCTTTCTTCCGGCAACTTGGCATATTATAGACATAGTTAAGTCATTTCAGCACACAAAAACCTCCCTTCTTCAAGACATACATATAGGCCTGGTTAAGACGTTGTAGCAAACTAAAATGTTCCTTAGAAGACATTATCACATTGGAAACATAAAAACAAAATTTCGTTATCTAAAATTCCAATCAATAGCTAATTTTGCTAAGCATTTTCTTTCACTTTAGCTTTCAACACAGAAAAAATAGGTGTGTTGCCAAGTCACATTTCCGTAATCCTACCATGCACCACCTTAAAGCTTAAATTTACTTTGCCTTCGCCAAAAATTTTACAAAAAAAATATATCTTATCCTGAATACTCAATTACTTGACCTAATTGACAAAATATGAGCCACACACGCACAAGTCGTTTCCGTCAACCAAACTTATATACACATAGCTTCAAATTAGGAAATAAATAGAAAGAACTTTATCAAGAAGGCTTGACGAAATCCTAAAGTTTTCATCAGAGTTAAAATATTACTTAATACTAGTATCGCCTGTGGTCGAAATTCGACCATTTGTATTTTTATTTAATCAGTGAGCACAAGAAATTAAAATAAATGATATGATATTTATGTCATCATCATCATCGGCTCGACAACCGGGTTCCGGTCCTGGCCTCTTTCAACAAGTCTCTCCACCTATCCCGGTCTCTAGCCGACGCCATCCAGTTGCGCACCCCAAGGCTTCGGGCGTCCTGGTCTACGCCATCTCTCTAGCGCAAGCATGGTCTACCACGCTGTCGTCTACCATAGAATGTACCACAAAGAACTTTCCGAGCATGTTCCATGAGTCCATTAAAGATGTTGATTGTTCTGGATAGCAATCCGGCTATTTTTACTTGGCTTGTTACGTTGGGCATGGTCAACCTACATAGTCGTATCAATTTATTTGGGATGCCGAATTCTCTCATGGCTTTGTAAAGTTCTACCCTGGCTATGCTATCATAGGCGGCCTTAAAGTCTATAAACAGATGGTATGTTGGGATGTTAAATTCTAGACATTTTTCCATCGCATGCCTAAGGGTAAATATCTGATCAGTTGTTGATTTGCCTGGAATGAAACCACACTGATATTGTCCGATAACGGCTTTAGCGTATGGAGTTATCCGGTCTTGTAGGATAGAGGAGAGTATCTTATAGGCGGTACTCAACAACGTGATACCTCTATACCACGTTGTGACATCTCCCTTCTTATGTATGGGGCATATTAAACCTTTTCGCCAGTCTTCTGGCATTTCTTCCTGCTCCCTTACGTGTACTATAATATCATTAATTGCTTGACGTAAGGCTGGCCCGCCGTGATGGAATAATTCGGCTGGTATGCCATCGGCTCCCGGGGCTTTGTTCTGTTTAAGCCGGCCTATAGCCTTCTCAACCTCTTCTATGCTTGGTGGCGGCAACATAGGGTATTCTTCTTGAAGTAGTGGAGCCTCCACTTCTGCAGTGAGCTGACCATTTAGCAATTCATTAAAGTACACTTCCCATCGCTCCAGTATGCTTTCAGGATCGGTGATCAGATTTCCCTCTCCGTCCTTGCAGTATGTGCAGCGTGGTGTGTACTGCGTCATGTTTCGGACGGATTGGTAGAACTTCCGCGCCTGGTGCGGACCTCGCTCTCGGCTATTTTCTATTTCACAGATTAGATTCTTCTCCCAGGCTGATATTTATGTACTTTCACGTAAAGTTCATTTAATGATCCAATACTTCCGTGTAAACAATATTTTTTGTAAATATTCTTTGGTCATTTGCTAAATGCCCTTGACCTCTGTATTCAGAAATGTAAAATTTCAATAACAATTTTGAGAACCGCTATGCCTCACATACACGAGAAAACACGATATTAAGAAGCGGTTAAGAAGACAGAAGAAAGAGAGAACAATTAATAATTAAATGGGATATGGGAATTTCACAATTTATATATCGTATGCAGGTAAGCGCATGTGTTAGTAATGAAATAATTTGATGTGTACCCTTTCTTTCAGAAGCGATCGCACCAAAAAAGGGTTAAAATCAATATTCTTTACCTGTGTTCAAGTTTTTGCAGCTTTTGGTGTTGCATATGTGCGTAGAGTTGTTGACACACAGCTGTGTGTACGAGTATAATGGACGGTGTTCACATTGGACTCACTCCGCCGACTTATTTTGACGTCTCTGTATTTTTTCTCATTCGCACTTCAGGGTAAGAAAGAGACGGGAAAGTGAACCAGGATTTTTAAAGCAAATTGAAAATTAATGGATTTTTATTTGACATTTGTTTGGGTGACATAATATATGACACGCGAAGGTACAGTGTGTCACAAAAGAAAGTAAACACTCATTTAAAAAAAATTATAATCAAACACTATTTGGAAAATAAATCGGAGTGCAAGAATGGTAAAATTGTTAACAAAAGTCCATCTACTATACACAAAATAATAACCAAATAAAATAACATTGGAAGTTTGCAAAATGACCCTCGATCAATTATTGTTAGGTATTATTGTTAGGAAAGTGAAGAGGAATCCCAAAGTAAGCCCATCAAAGATATCAGAAGAAATAACCAAAGAAACAGGTAAGTCATGGAGCCCTCAAACTATTCGACGAGTGCTCTGCCAATCCGGTTATCATGTTCGAAATATTAGAAAGAAACCTTACATAAGTAAAATAAATCGCCAAAAGCGGATCTTCTTTGCAAAAACCCATGAACCTAAACAAGCAGAATTTTAGAACACAGTTGTTTTTTAATATCCACGGCTCAGATGGACGAATAAAAGTTTGGAGAAAAAACAAAAACAAAGTTTGAATCATCGAACATCTCAGTAACCGTGAAGCTCGGTGGTGGAAACGTTGTGGTGTGGGGGTGTATGGCAGCATCTGGTGTCGGCAATTTAGTGGTTATAGATTCTTTGATGAATAGGTTCGAATATTTGAATATTTTAAAGATCAATCTTCAGAAAAATGCCAATAAGCAATACAATACACATACACTACACATACAATACACATACAATACACATACAATACACATAAAATATACATACAATACACCTACAATACACATACAATACACATACAATACACATACAATACACATACAAAACACATACAATACACATACAATACACATACAATACACATACAATACACATACAATACACATACAATACACATACAATACACATACAATACACATACAATACACATACAATACACATACAATACCCATACAATACAAATACAATACACATACAATACACATACAATACACATACAATACACATACAATACACATACAGTACACATACAATACACATACAATACACATACAATACACATACAATACACATACAATACACATACAATACACATACAATACACATACAATACACATACAATACACATACAATACACATACAGTACACATACAATACACATACAATACACATACAATACACATACAATGCACATACAATACACATACAGTACACATACAATACACATACAATACACATACAATACACATACAATACACATACAATACACATACAATACACATACAATATACATACAATACACATACAATACACATACAATACACATACAATACACATACAATACTCATACAATACAAATACAATACACATACAATACACATACAATACACATACAATACACATACAATACAAATACAATACACATACAATACACATACAATACACATACAATACACATACAATACACATACAATACACATACAATACACATACAATACACATACAATAAACATATAATAGACATACAATACACATACAATACACATACAATACACATACAATACTCATACAATACAAATACAATACACATACAATACACATACAATACACATACAATACACATACAATACACATACAATACACATACAATACACATACAATACACATACAATACACATACAATACACATACAATACACATACAATACACATACAATACACATACAATACACATACAATACACATACAATACATATACAATACACATACAATACACATACAATACACATACAATACACATACAATACACATACAATACACATACAATACACATACAATACACATACAATACACATACAATACACATACAATACACATACAATACAAATACAATACACATACAATACACATAATATACACATACAATACACATACAATACAAATACAATACACATACAACACACATACAATACACATACAATACACATACAATACACATACAATACACATACAATACACATACAATACACATACAATACACATACAATACACATACAATACACATACAATACACATACAATACACATACAATACACATACAATACACATACAATACAAATACAATACACATACAATACACATAATATACACATACAATACACATACAATACACATACAATACACATACAATACACATACAATACACATACAATACACATACAATACACATACAATACACATACAATACACATACAATACAAATACAATACACATACAATACACATAATATACACATACAATACACATACAATACACATACAATACACATACAATACACATACAATACACATACAATACACATACAATACACATAATATACACATACAATACACATACAATACACATACAATACAAATACAATACACATACAACACACATACAATACACATACAATACACATACAATACACATACAATACACATACAATACACATACAATACACATACAATACACATACAATACACATACAATACAAATACAATACACATACAATACACATAATATACACATACAATACACATACAATACACATACAATACACATACAATACACATACAATACACATACAATACACATACAATACACATACAATACACATACAATACACATACAATACACATACAATACACAATACACATACAATACACATACAATACACATACAATACACATACAATACACATACAATACACATACAATACGCATACAATACACATTCAATACGCATACAATACACATACAATACGCATACAATACACATACCATAAACATACAATACACATACAATACACATACAATACACATACAATACACATACCATACACATACAATACACATACAATACACATACAATACCCATACAATACACATACAATACAAATACAATACACATACAATACACATACAATACACATACAATACACATACAATACACATACAATACACCTACAATACACATACAATACACATACAATACAAATACAATACACACACAATACAAATACAATACACACACAATACACATAATATACACATACAATACACATACAATACACATACAATACACATACAATACACATACAATACACATACAATACACATACCATACACATACAGATACAATACACATACAATACACATACAATACACATACAATACACAATACACATACAATACACATACAATACACATACAATACACATACAATACACATACAATACACATACAATACACAAACAATACACATACAATACAAATACAATACACATACAATACACATACAATACACATACAATACACATACAATACACATATAATACACATACAATACACATACAATACACATACAATACACATACAATACACATACAATACACATACAATACACATACAATACACAAACAATACACATACAATACACATACAATACACATACAATACACAATACACATACAATACACATACAATACACATACAATACATATACAATACACATACAATACACATACAATACACATACAATACACATACAATACAAATACAATACACATACAATACACATACAATACACATACAATACACATACAATACACATACAATACACATACAATACACATACAATACACATAAAATACACATACAATACACATACAATACACATACAATACACATACAATACACATACAATACACATACAATACACATACAATACACATACAATACACATACAATACACATACAATACACATACAATACACATACAATACACATACAATACACATACAATACACATACAATACACATACAATACACATACAATACACATACAATACACATTCAATACACATACAATACACATACAATACAAATACAATACACATACAATACACATACCATACACATACAATACACATACAATACACATACAATACACATACAATACAAATACAATACACATACAATACACATACAATACACATACAATACACATACAATACACATACAATACAAATACAATACACATACAATACACATACAATACACATACAATACACATACAACACACATACAATACACATACAATACACATACAATACACATACAATATAAATACAATACACATACAATACACATACAATACACATACAATACACATACAATACACATACAATACACATACAATACACATACAATACACATACAATACACATACAATACACATACAATACACATACAATACACATACAATACACATACAATACACATACAATACACATTCAATACACATACAATACACATACAATACACATACAATACACATACAATACACATAAAATAGACATACAATACACATACAATACACATACAATACACATACAATACACATACTATACACATACAATACACATACAATACACATACAATACAAATACAATACACATACAAAACACATACAATACACATACAATACACATACAATACACATACAATACACATACAATACACATACAATACACATACAATACACATACAATACACATACTATACACATACAATACACATACAATACACATACAATACACATACAATACACATACAATACACATACAATACTCATACAATACACATACAATACACATACAATACAATACAATAGACATACAATACACATAATATACACATACAATATAAATACAATACACATACAATACACATACAATACATATACAATACACATACAATACACATACAATACACATACAATACACATACAATACACATACAATACACATACAATACACATACAATACACATACAATACACATACAATACACATACAATACACATACAATACAAATACAATACACATACAATACACATAATATACACATACAATACACATACAATTCACATACAATACACATACAATACACATACAATACACATGCCATACACATATAATACACATACAATACACATACAATACACATACAATACACATACAATACACATACAATACACATACAATACATATACAATACAAATACAATACACATACAATACACATACAATACACATACAATACACATACAATACACATACAATACACATACAATACACATACAATACACATACAATACACATACAATACACATACAATACAAATACAATAACAATACAATACACATACAATACACATACAATACACATATAATACAAATACAATACACATACAATACACATACAATACACATACAATACAAATACAATGCACATACAATACACATACACATACAATACACATACAATACACATGCAATACACATACAATACACATACAATACACATACAATACACATATAATTCAAATACAATACACATACAATACACATACAATACACATACAATACACATACAATACACATACAATACACATACAATACACATACAATACACATACAATA
Organism: Philhelius festivus; assembly: GCA_963931855.1. Taxonomy (NCBI): domain Eukaryota; kingdom Metazoa; phylum Arthropoda; class Insecta; order Diptera; family Syrphidae; genus Philhelius; species Philhelius festivus. The sequence goes on along the minus strand of OZ007556.1, from coordinate 28,414,646 downwards.
CACATACAATACACATACAATACACATACAATACACATACAATACACATACAATACACATACAATACACTTACAATACACATACAATACACATACAATACACATACAATACACATACAATACACATTCAATACACATACAATACACATACAATACACATACAATACAAATACAATACACATACAATACACATAATATACACATACAATACACATACAATACACATACAATACAAATACAATACACATACAATACACATACAATACACATACAATACACATACAATACACATACAATACACATACAATACACATACAATACACATACAATACACATACAATAAACATACAATACACATACAATACACATACAATACACATACAATACACATACAATACACATACAATACACATACAATACACATACAATACACATACAATACACATACAATACACATACAATACACATACAATACACATACAATACAAATACAATACACATATAATACATATAATATACACATACAATACACATACGATACACATACAATACACATACAATACACATACCATACACATACAATACAAATACAATACACATACAATACACATAATATACACATACAATACACATACAATACACATACAATACACATACAATACACATACAATACACATACAATACACATACAATACACATACAATACACATACAATACACATACAATACACATACAATACACATACAATACACATACAATACACATACAATACACATACAATACACATACAATACACATACAATACACATACAATACACATACAATACACATACAATACACATACAATACACATACAATACACATACAATACACATACAATACACATACAATACACATACAATACACATACAATACACATACAATACACATACAATACAAATACAATAGACATACAATACACATAATATACACATACAATATAAATACAATACACATACAATACACATACAATACACATACAATACACATACAATACACATACAATACACATACAATACACATACAATACACATACAATACACATACAATACACATACAATACACATACAATACACATACAATACACATACAATACACATACAATACACATACAATACACATACAATACACATACAATACACATACAATACACATACAATACACATACAATACACATACAATACACATACAATTCATATACAATACACATACAATATACATACAATACACATACAATACACATACAATACACATACAATACACATACAATACACATACAATACACATACAATTCATATACAATACACATACAATACACATACAATACACATACAATACACATACAATACACATACAATACACATACAATACACATACAATACACATACCATACACATACAATACAAATACAATACACATACAATACACATAATATACAATACACATACAATACACATGCAATACACATACAATACACATACAATACAAATACAATACACATACAATACACATACAATACACATACAATACACATGCAATACACATACAATACACATACAATACACATACAATACACTTACAATACACATACAATACACATACAATACACATACAATACACATACAATACACATTCAATACACATACAATACACATACAATACACATACAATACAAATACAATACACATACAATACACATAATATACACATACAATACACATACAATACACATACAATACAAATACAATACACATACAATACACATACAATACACATACAATACACATACAATACACATACAATACACATACAATACACATACAATACACATACAATAAACATACAATAAACATACAATACACATACAATACACATACAATACACATACAATACACATACAATACACATACAATACACATACAATACACATACAATACACATACAATACACATACAATACAAATACAATACACATATAATACATATAATATACACATACAAT